>JAOEGL010000002.1:86969416-89936082 GCA_034509955.1 Urosaurus nigricauda | reverse complement strand
ACCCCCGCAGTGCCTGAAAAAGTGCATCCACATGCATAAGTGAGAGTTATAGGTGCATATATCCCTCCTGAATGTCTGGGTTTTGTAGATGTGTGTAGGTTTCTCAGAATCTCACCAGCATTCTTACCCAGCTCACTTTCTGAATCAATTTGTGAGAGTTCTTTATTTTCATGCAAACAAATAGATACATACTTTGGTACATATTTTTCCTAAAGTACACACTGTTGTACACATTATTCCTAATGTATGTATTTGTACCCCCCCCCCCCCAGATTAAAATTGAAGGAACAACCGCAGAGAGTTTTACACCTTCCCCTCCTCTATGGACAACATTTGCCCTTCCCAGCAAAACCAGAAGTAACTCAAATATTTCTCCCAGTTCACCAAAAGCTAGTTGTTGTTATAATAATATAATATAATAATAATATTTATTTCTATTCCTCCCCTCTGAACAAGCAATTGGGGCGGAGTACAGCAGAGGTTAAAACAATATCAAGTTAAAATACCCCTTCCTTACCCTTACCACCCTCCCTTAAAAAAGAATTAAATCTCTGTTGTTGTTTTAAAAACAGGGTATGGAGGAGGGCTTGTTTTAAAATTACACAGTTCCTTTTTCTCACAGTATTTCTTTTAATGCAAGGCTTTGAGCTATGTGGTGCTCTAGTAACTATGTGCAGCCTGTGATTTCTGTCCTTGAATTAATCACGCTTATGTGCATTAATTTCAAATGTACATGTTTCTAATTATACATGTTTTTCAATTGTACACAATTTGTGCACATTTCAATTTGTACACATTTTTCTTGCCTCAAAAATATGTGTATTTTTAATGTGCTTTCCATTGCCAACTTGAGGAGGAGCAGGATGAATATTTTGTAGGTAAATGAAAACATCACACATTTATTGCCCATCCTAGATGTGTTGTTTTCTGGGTGTTTGGAAACAAAACGTTCAAAGATCAATGCCTGGCATCTTTAAGAATGTGGAAATATGCCAATGGGTTTTTGGTTCAAGTAGGAATTAAGTATGCTGGAGAAAAGAAATGCCATCTAATCCAGCACAACTCCAAAAGCTGGGAAAGAAAACCAAAGTTCAGGCAAACACACGCTGATGACTGGCCTTAGGAGATCTTTCCAGTGTCAAGAGCAAATTCAAAGACATGAAAGATGACACTGGAGAGTAGTTGATGATGGTACAGATGGTGCACAGAGAGGGAGTTTTTTGTTGTTTTTTTTGCATTCACATACCAGAGGAGTGTTTTCAATGGTGGGAAGCGAGTGTCTGGATTAGAGAGTCTGTACTTCAGCAGATGGGGATACAAACCTCCAGGGTTCTGAATTGGCAAGCATTGTTAGGTGGATTTGAAGTGGAAAGCAAGAACAGGGAAACTTCTGTGTTGACTCATTATCAGGAGAAATGCTGTCAGCATTGCATACTGAATAAGAAAACCCGAAGGCAAACTATAAGTGAGAAAAGGTACAGAAGCACAATATGCAAAGACACCAGAGTACTGGTTCTGATGTTAGCACACATGGCATAGACCTCTCACCTACCTAACACATTTGTGAATTCATACATACATACCCAGATCACTCCTGATGAAGAGAGTTTGTTCATTTTTAAGATAAATTCTATTGCACATCACTAATTTTCAGTTTCTCTCATGTTTCTTCAAGCATTAGAGATAAAACAGTGCGGGAGTCAAGCTAGAGGGAGACTCAAATTAAACATTAACAAGAATGTGATAAATTTGTTTTTGCTCACTCATGGGATTTCTCACTGGTGATAATATGCATAGGATTTCCTCAGAACGTTTGCATTAGCCAATCAGACTTGCAAATGAAGCCTGTGTTTACATTCTAAAGACTAATCACAAGATAAAGCATGCTGAACACAGCATATATCAGTGAGAATAATCACATGCTATGACAAACAGAGGTCTATTATCACCTGAAGAAGCACTTCTTCTAAAAATATACTAAGCATAGGCTGGAATCCTGTTGGGGAGTTACAAATGTGTAAACCAGAGTTGCTCATTTGTAAATTTGTGATGTTTGCATAAGGACTGAAAATATCCCAATCCCCACGTACTAAGAAGTCACCAGTGCAACTGATGGGGGTTCATTCCCTCGTCACTTAGAAAACAGCTGACTGATGTACTCACTCTCCTTCGTGTGAGCAATCTTAGGTCAAGATTATGACAGAAACCGTGCTTCTGCCTGTTGTAATTGTGATTGCTCACAGGAGGGGATGGGAACATCAGTTAACTGCTTCCCGAGTGACAAGCTATCATAGTCTTTATGTATACTTAGTTACGTAGCAGAGGTGCTAAGAGTTCCTGTTTGTGAATTGTGCAGATGCATAACAGGACACTAGCAAAAGTGTCCTAATGCACATCTGGTTAGATTGATGCACATTGGCATTCTGATGTGTTGGGTTTCCCAGTGTCCTTGTTCCACCCACTGGCATGCTGCTCATCACAGAAAAAGCATCCCTCATCCCATACTATTTAAATAAAATTTGGTGGTTCAGTAAAGACTCTCCATTCCTACATATTTAGCAGAAGACTAAAGATTCCAAGAGATATATAAAGAAACAGAGGATTTCCCATTAATATGAGCTGGAGCATTAACATTCCTAATAGGCTGGTGGAATTGTAACCAAAGGGCTATATGAAGATGCTGGATGCTTCAGTTACAGAAGAAAGCCAGCTTGTTTCGAGGAGAGTTTACACCCTAACTAATGAACAGAAAAGCGGGGGGAGAGGGAGGAGTAAGGCATGCGTTTCCCTCTTAATTTGTTGTGCTGACTGTAAAGTTCAATTATATTAATGGTTTACTGTGTTTCTGAGATCTGAAGTACTCCAGCTAATTAATCACCCTGGAGTTACGCTGTGCTCAGTGCAGTCAAACACTGATGAGTCCCAATATAGTAACCCCCCTCCCTCAACTGGGCTGAATGAATGCTGTGAGATGCAGCGCTCAAGGGGATGTGAGTGATCTTGAAATTCTCTGGCTTTGTGGAATGGTAACAAAGGTGAATGGGGTGAAAATGATGGGAAAGGATAACAGAAAAACATAATAGTATGACAGCAGAAAATCTATTTAAAAATAATACTATGGCCCTGTGCAGATTGTCCTTAAAGGCTGGCTTGGGGGAAATGTCGGGTCATAGTGTCCACATGACGCACACCCCGACTCTGCCCCCAGGGTGCCATGTTGCCGTGTGCTGCTCCACACGACGGGCAGCATCACAGTGCTCCTCTGGTGCTGCACCTACATGACACAGTGCCAAAGGAGCACCGTAAAGCTGCGGTGCCACAGCTATCATGCCTTTTTCAGGGTGCAAAAAGGAGTCACTTTTTGTGGCTCCTTTTTGCACCCTGCAAAGGCCAGATTGGGGCCACAGTGTGCTGTTGTCACGGCCCTGATTTGGCTGTAAAAGGGACAGCTGGAGACCATCCCTTTGGGGCTGTCTGCACAGCCCCTTAGTGCATTTTGTTTGAAATTCTGTTGGTGCCATTGTTTTTATTTCCCATCAAGGCTGCATCTACATACTGCTTAAACTACCATGGCTCAATGCATGATAGAATTCTGGGATTTGTAGTGCTGTAAGATATTTAGTGTTTTCTGTCAGAGAGCTTTGGTGCCTTAGCAAATGACAAATCCCAGAATCCCACAGATGGAGCCATGACAGTTAAAGTGGCATCAAACTATGGAGTTTAACACATGAAGGGAATTGGAAGAATAATCCAATGGCAATCTGAATGCAATCATGGGGTTTCATGTGATTTCGTGAAAGCTGATCACACACATTTTTGCGCAAAGGGAAGTTCTTCCGAACGCAATCGTAGAGTTTTGCGTGATTGCATGAGAAACTATCACACACAATTTTGGGCACTGGGAGGCAATTTTGGGCAGTACTGAACACAATGCAGTGTCAATACGCAATCACGTAAATTCGCTGAACTAGCGAATTTACTCAATTCTGAACTGGCCTCACTTCCATTTCTTTCGAAATTGAGAGAAATACTTCCCGTGTGATAAACTCCTATATTAATTCTGCAGTGTGGCAGCAACCCAAGTTAATTTCAACTTATGGCAATCCTATGAATAAGAGACCTCTATGATCCCTGGTCATCAGTTCTCAAAGCATCCTCACATTATTACATCAGAAATACTTACGCCTAGGTAAAGTACACCATGCCCACAATGCTGTTGGAATAGATTGCCAAACATCACATACTGAATTTGTGACAAAAATAAAACTAGAGGTGCAGCTACACTAGTTTGACACCACTTTAACTGCCATGGCTCCATCCTTCAGAATCCTGGAATTTATGGTTTTGTGAGGCATCACCACTCTTCATATAGAATGTTTAAGACCTTATAAAACTACACATTTCAGAATTCTGTAGGATAAAACCATGGCAGCTAAAGTGGTGTCAAACTGAATTATTTCTATAGTGCAGATGCATCCTAGGGCTTTCTTCACTCTGCTAATATTTGTTTGGCTCAACATTAGGTATATATATTCCCAAAAGCCAATGTTGATTTTGCCATTTTATAAAAGGGCCACCATTTCTTTGCCATTGTATTTAATGGGACTTGAGCATCTATGGATTTTGGTATTCACAGGGGCTGTGGAATCAAGTCCCAGCGGATACCAATGTACTTACTTGGAGGCAGGTTCCAGTGGAGTGTACTGTCTTAGTCACAGCACTGTGCTCTGTCTCTGGAAATGATTTCCCAGAACCAGAGACTGAGAAAACAGCGTAAGGTCTTCCAACTGAACACCTACTGAGACACAAAGCTGAACAATCCTAAGAAGACCAACCAACACAAAGAAGAACACCACAGGCCACAAGGGGAGAGCAAATGCACCGCAGAGAGTTGACCTGCAGGTTAAAGACATGTGATTCTTCAAGCAAAGCAGGCTGTGTTTTAAAACAGAAAGGGAAAGAATGTTTCAGGGTCACTATCAAGCAGAGTCTTGCTAGTGATCCTGGCAATGCCGGCATACGAAGTGCCTGGTCTGAGCTTGAGTCAATGAATTGTTCAAAATATTTTGTTGCCCAAAGTGAAAGAAAATAGAATCAATAGATTCATAGGAGTTTATCACACGGGAGGAATTTCTCCCAATTTCGAAATGAGCCAATTCGAATTCACGTAAATTCGCTAGTCTAGCGAATTTATGTGAAATCTAATTGCGTTCGGAATGCGTTCAGAATGACTTCCCATTTCCCGAAAATGGCCCCCCATTGCCCAAAATTGTGTGAGATAGTGTTATACGCATTAACGTAAAACCTATGATTGCATTCAGAATGACTTCCCTTTTGCCTGATATTGTGTGAGATACACTCATATGCATTACGTGAAACCCCATGATTGCGTTTGGATTGCCATTGCATTATGCTCCCAAATTCTGTCCTATGATAAACTCCTTAGAGTTGGAAGAGACCTCAAGGGCCATCCAGTACAACCCCCTGCCACAACACTCCCAGGCAATGTATTCCTCTATCAAACAGCTCTCATTATCAGAAAGATCTTCCTAATGTTGAAGTGGACTCTCTTTTCCGGTAGTTTGAATCCATTGGTACTGAATCCCTGGAACAGTAAAAAAGCAAGATTGCTCTATTCTCCATATTACACCCTTTCGAATATTTAAACAGGGTGATCATATCACCTCTTAATCTTCTTTTCTCTAGGCTAAACATACCTAGCTCCCCAGGTTGGTCCCCGTAGGGCATCGTTTCTACAGTGCCCTTCTACATAGGGCAATATGGCATCCATTCCATTTTCTGTACAGTAACTGACTAAACTAGCAGCTGGACCTTTCTTCGAACACACCTAAAGCCAATGGGCCTATTAAAGGGATGTAAGACAGAATGATTTGTCACACACAGATCTATCCTGTTGTTTAGACAGGCATTTAAAACAAAGTTGTTAAAGCATGGTATGTGGTGTTCTTGTATTGTTTTAAAGTATTTTTAACATTTTTATCTTTAAAATATTCTTTTAATATGTTTTAATATTGTAATAATTTAATTCTGTTTTAATGTACCATTTTCCTATGCTTTTAATTGTACTGGTTTTAATGTTGTGAGCTGCCCTGAGTCCCTGTTTTGGGAAAAGGAAAGGATATAAGTAAATATAAATATAATAATCCTCCAAGAAAGAGAAATTGAAAGCCAGAGGGCTCAAGAGGATGTGTTTGTGTGTGTCTGTATATATATCTGTCACTTTGTCTCCACATCTGCTGCCTGAGGCAGTTGCCTCGCTCTGATTTACGGTTTGGCTGGCCCTGCTGCAGAAGCTTCTGATGAGAATTTCATACCACTAGTTGCATTTTAGAAGAGCCAGTGTGGTGTACAAGTTTGAGCATTGGACTAGGACTCTGGAGTCCAATGTTCGATTCTCAGACATGAAGCACACTGGTTGATGTTGGTCAAGTCACCATCTCTCAGCCTCAGAGGATGGCAATAGCAAACCCCCGCTGAAGAAACTTGCCAAGAAAACCCTATGATAGGGCCACCATAAGTCAAAAATGATGTGGAGGCACACCATAACAACAAAGCTGCATTTTATCTTTGATTATTTGCCTTCTGATACCCCAGAAAAAGAACACCAAACAGAGAGAGTCTCAGGGTGCACCTACACTAGAAATAATGCAGTTTGACACCACTTTAACTGCCATGGCTTTATACTACAAAATTCTAGGATGTGTGTTTACAAGGTCTTTATCCTTCTCTGCCAAAGAATGCTGGTGCCTCACAAAACTACAAATCCCAGGATTCTGTAGGATAAATCCATGGCAGTTAAAGTGGTGTCAAATTGCATTATTTCTACAGTGTAGATGCATCCACAGACTCATAAATCCATGGAAACAACTGGGACACCAGACTAAAATCGACAAAGGTAGCTATGGGGCAAAACAGATGGGTAAGAAAAAGTGGCTTGAAGCTGCCTTTTCTATTTTTTTTATAATATAATTAAATTTTATTAGAATCATAGAATCATAGAATCATAGAGTTGGAAGAGACCACAAGGGCCATCCAGTCCAACCCCCTGCCATGCAGGAACTCCAAGTCAAAGCATCCCTGACAGATGGCCATCCAGCCTCTGCTTAAAGACCTCTAAGGAAGGAGACTCCACTACACTCCGAGGGAGTGTGTTCCACTGTCGAACAGCCCTTACTGTCAGGAAGTTCCTCCTAATGTTGAGGTGGAATCTCTTTTCCTGCAGTTTGCATCCATTGTTCCGCGTTCTAGTCTCTGCAGCAGCAGAAAACAAGCTTGCTCCCTCCTCAACATGACATCCCTTCAAATATTTAAACAGGGCTATCATATCACCTCTTAACCTTCTCTTCTCCAGGCTAAACATCCCCAGTTCCCTAAGGCGTTCTTCATAGGGCAAGGTTTCCAGACCCTTCACCATCTTAGTTGCCCTCCTTTGGACATGCTCCAGTTTCTCCACATCTTTTTTGAAATGTGGTGCCCAGAACTGGACACAGTATTCCAGGTGGGGCCTGACCAAAGCAGAATAGAGTGGCACTATAACTTCCTTTGATCTAGAAACTATACTTCTATTGATGCAGCCTAAAATTGCATTGGCTTTTTTAGCTGCCGCATCGCACTGTTGACTCATGTTCAGCTTCTGGTCTACTTGGACTCCTAGATCCCTTTCACATGTGGTCTCATTCAGCCAGGTGTCCCCCATCCTATATCTGTGCATTTCATTTTTCCGCCCTAAGTGCAGAACCTTACATTTCTCCGCATTGAATTTCATTTTGTTAGCACTGGCCCAGCTTTCTAGTCTATTCAGGTCATTTTGAATTTTGATCCTGTCCTCTGGGGTATTAGCTACTCCTCCCAGTTTAGTGTCATCTGCAAATTTGATAAGTATGCCCCCAATTCTGTCATCCAAATCGTTAATAAAGATGTTGAATAGCACTGGGCCCAGGACAGAACCCTGTGGGACCCCACTGGTCACTTCTCTCCAGGATGAAAAGGAGCCATTGTTGAGCACCCTTTGAGTTCGGCCACTCAACCAATTACAAATCCATGTAACTGTTAACTTGTCTATCCCACATTTTGCAAGCTTGTTTGAAAGAATGTCATGGGGAACCTTGTCAAAGGCCTTACTGAAATCGAGGTATACTATATCCACAGCATTCCCTTCATCTACCAAGCTGGTAATTTTATCAAAAAAAGAGATCAGGTTCGTTTGGCATGACTTGTTTCTCTGAAACCCATGTTGGCTTTTTGTGATTATGGCATTGGCCTCTAAGTGTTCACAGACTCTCTGCTTAATGATCTGCTCTAGAACCTTTCCTGGAATTGATGTCAGACTAACTGGACGATAATTGTTGGGATCCTCTTTTTTTCCCTTTTTGAAGATGGGGACAACGTTTGCCCTCCTCCAGTCTGCTGGGACTTCTCCTGTTCTCCAAGAGTTCTCAAAGATTATTGCCAATGGCTCTGATATTACATTTGCCAGTTCTTTTAATACTCTAGGATGTAGTTCATCTGGTCCTGGAGATTTATATTCATTTAGGTTAACCAGGTATTCCTGTACTACCTCTTTACTTATTCTGTGCTGAATTTCCTCTATTCTGTCTCCTGTTCCATTATCCTTAGGTTGAGCACCCTTTGCCTTTTCTGAGAAGACTGAAGCAAAGAAGGTGTTGAGTAATTCTGCCTTTTCTCTGTCCCCTGTTAGCATTTTGCCATCTTCTGCACGCAGTGGCCCCACTGTTTCCTTCTTCTTCCTTTTGCTGCGGACATATCCAAAAAAGCCCTTTTTATTGTTCTTAACCTCTCTAGCAAGCCTGAGTTCATTCTGCGCTTTAGCTTTTCTGACTTTATCCCTACAAGTGCTGGCTATTTGTTTGAATTCCTCTTTCGTGATTTCTCCATTTTTCCATTTCTTATACATGTTCCGTTTAAAGCTTAGCTCAGTTGAAAGTTCCTTAGTCATCCATCCTGGCTTCTTGAGACATCTTCCATTTTTCTTCCTCATTGGAACTGTTTGAAATTGTGCCTTCAATATCTCCCTTTTGAGAAACTCCCATCCGTCTTGAACTCCCTTTTCTTTTAGTATTCCTGACCATGGGATCACTCCCAGTATTTCTCTAAGTTTATTGAAATTAGCTCTCCTAAAGTCTAGAGTGCGTGTCTGACTATGCCTTGCTTCTCCCTTCCACTGTATTACAAACTCCAGGAGAACATGGTCACTTCCACCTAAGGATCCAACCACTTGCACCCCATCAACTAGGTCTTCCCTGTTGGTTAAGATCAGATCTAAAATGGCTGATCCCCTTGTTGCCTCTTCCACCTTTTGGACAATGAAATTGTCTTCCAGGCAAGTGAGGAATTTGCTAGACTTTGAGGATTTGGCTGAGTTTGACTTCCAGCAAATATCAGGATAGTTGAAGTCACCCATCACTACTACATCTCTCTTTTCTGAGTATGTGATTATCTGTTCTAGAAAGGCATCATCCAATTCCTCTGCCTGAGTCGGGGGTCTGTAGTAGACTCCCACAGTAACATCCCTGTTATTTCCCTCTCCTTTAATTTTTATCCAGATGCTCTCCACCTGGCTTCCAGTATTGACTTCCTGGATCTCTTCACTGGTGTAAATATACCTGACATATAATGCTATTCCTCCTCCTTTCCTGTTTGGCCTGTTTCTCTTAAAAAGGTTATATCCCTCTATTTCTACATTCCAATCATGAGACTCATCCCACCAGGTTTCAGTGATGCCTATTATATCATATTTCCCTTGTTGTGCTAGCAGTTCAAGTTCATCCTGCTTATTTCCCATACTCTGTGCATTAGTGTAGAGACATCTAAGAACATGTGTTCCCTTTACTTGCTGCCTGTGCAAATTTTTTTGCTTCCCACTGTTGGGTCCTTGCACTGTTTGCCTTGTTCCCTCTATGCCACTTGGACTATTCTCTCCATCCCTTTTGCCTTCCAGTATAATGTCTCCCTCCCCCACATAACTCAGTTTAAAGCCCTCCTGATCAGATTCTTCAGACTGTTGGCAAAAACGATCCCTTGCCAGAAGTCCCTCCTCATGGAACCACAGCCCATGATCCAAGAATCCAAACTGTTCTTGGCGGCACCATCTACGGAGCCAGTTATTCACCTCTGCTATTTTCCTCTCCCTTCCTGGACCATGCCCTTCTACCGGGAGAAGAGATGAGATGACAACCTGTGCATCCATCTCTTTCAGCTTCCTTCCCAGAGCCTCATAATCCCTTTTGATATTCTGAAGGCTGTGCCGTGCACTATCATTGGTTCCCACATGAACCAAAAGAAGGGGGTAATGGTCAGTAGGCTTGACAAGTCTTGTCAGCCTCTCTGTCACATGATGGATCTTTGCCCCAGGGAGACAACACACCTCCCGAGACATCTTGTCAGGCCCACAAACCACTGCTTCTGTACCCCTCAGCAAGGAGTCCCCCACCACGACCACGCGCCTCCTCCGAGGCTTAGCAGTGGCTGTTCCTTTTCGTGATACTCTCAGGCTCTCCTGCTCTGTCCCTGATGTCTGTCCCTGCTGCTTTTCCTCATCATCTCTGACAACAGAGAGAGATTCAAAGCGATTCTGTAGCTGCAAGCCGCTCACAGAATGTTCCCTGGTTTCCTTACTTCTGTGTGTGACCTTCCTCCAAGCATCTACCTCTGTTGTATGTGGAGTGACCTCCTCCGCCCCAACAACTTCCTCTGTTTGTTTCCCACCCAAGACATTCTGGTCTGATCTGTTCAGGAGAATCTCCTGCTCTCTATGATGCTGGAGTGCAGATATCTGCTCCTCTAGCTGCTGTACTTTCTCTTCCAAGAGGGCTACCAACTTGCACTTGTGGCAGGTGTAGTTCGCCACCTCTGTAGGCAAGAAGACAAACATCCCACAGGTGTTGCAGGTGACTGCTGCAGGGCCTTCAGTGTCCATACTGAGAAGTCTTAAGGAGGCACTGAAACAAGACTGTGGGCTTCCCTTGCTAGACTTGGCCTTTATTCCCAAGCTCTGTCACTGAGTTCAAGTCACAGGGCCTATAGTTATGTAGAGAGCTCCTGGCTAAAAGCTCCTTCCAAAGGCAAGTCTCTGATTCACTTCCTCTGATGCTTCAGGCAGGCTCCTCTTCTATTCTCTAAACACCTCCTTGACTAGATAAAAAAATCAAAATTCGCGCGCCGTTAGGCGTGCGCTTCTGCTAGCCTTGAGTAGCCTTAAGTAGCCTCCCAGCACTGGCTCCCAGAATGCAATGGCTCAAGTGTAAATTAAATTAGATCTCCCCCAAGCACATGGACTACAGCCTCCTCCTTTTCTTTCTCCTCCTTAAAGGAAATGAAGCTACTGCTAGCCTTGAGTAGCCTTAAGTAGTCTCCCAGCACTGGCTCCCAGAATGCAATGGCTCAAGTGTAAATTAGATTAGATCTCACCCAAGCACATGGACTAGAACCTCCTCCTTTTCTTTCTCCTCCTTAAAGGAAATGAAGCTTCTGCTAGCCTTGAGTAGCCTTAAGTAGTCTCCCAGCACTGGCTCCCAGAATGCAATGGCTCACGTGTAAATTAGATTAGATCTCACCCAAGCACATGGACTAGAACCTCCTCCTTTTCTTTCTCCTCCTTAAAGGAAATGAAGCTTCTGCTAGCCTTGAGTAGCCTTAAGTAGTCTCCCAGCACTGGCTCCCAGAATGCAATGGCTCAAGTGTAAATTAAATTAGATCTCCCCCAAGCACATGGACTACAGCCTCCTCCTTTTCTTTCTCCTCCTTAAAGGAAATGAAGCTTCTGCTAGCCTTGAGTAGCCTTAAGTAGCCCCCCAGCACTGGCTCCCAGAATGCAATGGCTCAAGTGTACATTAGATTAGATCTCACCCAAGCACATGGACTAGAACCTCCTCCTTTTCTTTCTCCTCCTTAAAGGAAATTAAACACAAAGGCATTACAAAAATGATTTTGTAATGTCTTTTGTAATGTCTTTGTAATTTTGTATTTTGTAATGTATTTTGAAGCTGCCTTTTCTACCGCGTTTCTCTGAAAATAAGACAGTGTCTTATATTAATTTTTGCTCCCAAAGATGTAGTAGCTCTTATTTTCAGGGGATGTTTTATTTTTCCATGAAGAAGAATTCACATTTATTGTTGAACCAAAAAAACCCGAACATTTATTATATAGTGTATATATACTTATATACAAAAACTTTGTTAGGTCTTACTTTCGGAGGAGGCCTTACATTTAGCAATTTAGTCAAACCTCTACTAGGTCTTATTTTTGGGGGATGTCTTATTTTAGGGGAAACAGGGTAAAGCCACATTGAAATCCCAAGGTAGCTGGAGTGCTCATGTCATGACCACATGACATGGCTTCAAGCCAGGAAGAAGTGGGAAAAAGCTGCTTTTTTTTAAAACGGCTTTTCTCTGCATAAGTACTCTTTTCTGCTGGCTTCAAGGCATGTGTCATCTAAACACCATACCTTCAAGCTTGCCTGAAAGCACCTCTTTTTGCCTGTCTGTTTAGCCCCTATGATGATCCCTTTCTATGCTTGCCCCACAGTTCCAATCTTTGAGCGCCTGTCACTCACTTTCCCCTTTCACCCACAAGATCCTATTCTTAATCTTGCATTTGTGCCTCAAAGTGATCTCTGTTATGGACAAGTGGCTATATTGATCAGTGGGTTCAATGTAGTAAATATGAGCAGATTCTGTATCAATTCTTAAATGGAACAGACAGATAGATACAGGCTGCATCTGCTTTGCAGAATTAATGCTGTTTGACACTGCTTTATCTGCCATGGTTCCATGCTATGGAATTCTGGAATTTGTAGTTTTGTGAGATATTTAGCCATCTCTGTCCCAGAGCTCTGGTAGCACAACCAGCCACAAATCCAAGATTCCATAGCATGGAGCCATGGCAGTTAAAATCATATCAATTCTGCTTGAATTCTGCAGTGTAGATGCAGCCACAGTGGTAGAAAATAAAAACAAGATTTGTTATGTAACAATAAGATTAAACATGAACTCCCTGAAGTCCTTCCCCATTCCCAGCTCCCCAAGCCCCATTGATATCTTCACTCTGCTGTCTCCAACTGCTCTAACAACCTCTTTTTATAGACAAAGCTCTAGTTTGTCTCCTTCCCCTGCCCCATAGTCCTCCCCCCTTTGACTGCATTCCCTGACCCGGGATCAGCTGGCTCTAACCAGGCTTGCCCAGACTCTCTTCACAGTACTTTCCCCAGATTTATCTGTACTGTATTTGATGGTGAGCAAAATTGGGTCCTGTAATCCCAATTGTTTGGGGAATGATATTGCAAAATTTAACGCAGTAATGCAGTTCTATGCATGTGTATCAGAAATAAGTACCATTCCAGTGAGACGTTGCGTGCCTTTAAGGTGTTTCTGACTTACGATGACCCTAAGACAAAAAAGGGGTTTTCTTGGCAAGATTTGTCCAGAAGAGGATTTGCCTTTGCCTTCCTCTGAGGCTGAGAGATTTTGACTTACCCAAGGTGGGTTTCCATGGCTGAGTAGGGACTTAAACTCTGACCTCCAGCTGATCGGTGTATATGTCCATCGTTCCCATTTGAACCCGGTTTGATCAATTTCTTTCATGATAAATTAAAGCGAGGCAAATGCAAAAAAACTGGTTTTTCGAGGCACTAGTTTCCTAGCAGATCTTTGGAAAAGAATAAATTCTGAAGCGTGTTCAATAAGTGGGAACGACAGATCTGGATTGACAGATTTGAGGGGAGGGACTAATGGCAGAGGGGTGTTTACCATCTACCATTTTTGGTAGATCCACCATTTCCCCCACTCAGCACTGCCTTTGTGTTTGTGGTGTGACCCATGGATGCATGATTTTTTTAAAAAAATAAAATTGACAGAAGATTCAATTCATTGATTTATAAAGCAATAGCATCTCTCCCTTCAGTCACCTGTTTACCTGAACTGGGTTGGCCAAACTAAAGTCTGTGATTTAAAAACAAATCCTTTCTGAAAAAGTCCCTTTAACCATTAATATTTCTAATTGCTCTTGTAATGTGCCCATCATTTAGAGGATTGTCACTCCAAAATAATGAATGTGAAATACCAAATGCAGAATATCAATATTCAGATGGCTTCTGAAAGACATCTAAAGAAAGAAAAAGGAAATTCTGCTGGATCCCTCTAGAACATCTAGATCTCTGTATAATAGTTTTTGAATAATTTGGAGTTAGAATATGGGCTTTGAAGTTTATGTACTTTAATAACATTTAATGACATTTATCACTGCCTAGACCAGCAAAATTATCTTAGCCACAGTGCATCAAAATACCTGTCAGTTAATTATAACCTCAGCTTGGAGGCATGTGACACCTCAGCACTTCAGCACTCCAGAAAACAAATTAGGCCTTGCAAATCCAAATAGTAATAGAGTTGGTGGGGCTTCAGCAGAATCAACAGCCCAGACATAGTGCTTGCCAAGGTCCATCCTGTAGTGTGACACCAGATAACTCACCCTGTTCTTTCCCTTTTCATTTTGCTCTGAGGCTTGCTGTCTCTTAGGCACTAGCAAAATGGAGGATAGATTCAAATGTTGTTTGAACTGGCAGCAAGAGCAACTTTTATGAGGAGATAAAAATGAGCAAGGAAAGGGGGAGATGACGGCATAGATAAAGTGTTCTCTTGTAGTGCGGTCTTTGGAAACATCTGTCTATAGCAAGAAATAGCAAGTACATTTCTATACCGCTTAAGTAGTTTACAATGTGTAAGCTAATGGTCCCCAACAAGCTGGGTACTCATTTTAGCAACCTTATGGAAGGATGCAAGGCTGAGTCACCCCTCACAACCTTATGGTTTGTGAGTGAGTGGCTGCAGTATGTGCATTTAACCACTGCACCACCAGGGCTCTTCTATTTATAGTGTAAAATATGAAAAAATCACCTTTTTGGAACCGTGTGTGTATGCGCCTTCAGGTCGCCTGTCAACCTATGGCGATCCCTTGAATTGCATAGGGATTCCTTAGGCAAGGAATATTCAGAGGTGGTTTTGCCAATTCCTACCTCTGAAATAATAATAATAATAATAATAATAATAATAAAATTTTATTTATATCTCCCGCCTCTCCCTACGGATCGAAATGCATCCTACACCAGCTGTATTGGCATTAGTATTCACTGTATTGGTATTTGCTGGTGGTCTCCCATCCAAATACTAACTAGAGCTGACCCTGCTTAGCAGCCAAGATCAGATGGGATCTGGTGCCTTTAAGGCATTTAGTCTCTCATCTGATCATACTATGAGGTAAAAATGCATACAGGAATTCAACCTAAACAAAATATATTAAATAGACCACCAGCCTCTTCCTGGAGGAAAGAGACAATCTCCATTATTTTATTTTTAACTGGTTTTAATTTTATTGATAGCTTATTTACATTTTAAAGCTTGTGTTTGAGGTATTTTTTTTCCTGTTGGGAAAAAGGCAGGATATAAATAGATAAAACATTGACCCTGCCACCGCCTCAGGTGAGCAACTAATGTTGCTTTTATATTCAGGGATAACCCCAAAATAGTCCTATTGAGTTCTGGTTACCTGGGTGGGAGACCACCACTTAGAGGGCTTTCTGAGGTGCAAGAAAGTGTCCAAATGGCACACCACAGCTCTCCTCAGCTTTTATTCTGGACATGCAGGGACTGGAGATGGGCCCAGCCGGTGATGTCCTTTTATTCTATACAAAATGCCATGCTGGTGAATATGCCTTTTGATAGCTTTAAAGAGAGATTAGTCAATTCCCAGAAGATACCTAAATGAGTGGCCCATTTTGGGAGTCTGGATAGTAGTGACTGAGGAGAAAACAGCATGGGAAGGCTGTGCCTTAATCTCCTTTTGGGGGCTTTTCCAAAAAATCTGGCAGGTGAAATGATGGCTTTGATGGACCCTTCAGCCTGATCTCTTTCTATGTCTTTGTGGGGAAAACAGTAAGAGCCAACGATTTCAGAATAAATGGATTGCTTTGTGAAACAGTTGTGTATCTACCTAGAAAAATAACATCCCTTTAGGAACATCCAGGAGTAATATATTAATACTATTGCCTAGTAGTAGTATTGTGTGGTGTCATGGTTTGTGCAGTGGACTATGACTCTGGAGACCAGGGTTCAAATTCCTGCTCTGCCATGGAAACCCACTGGGTCAATTTGAACAAGTCACACTCTCTCAGCCTCAGAGGAAGGCAAAGGCAACCCCCCTCTGGACAAATCTGCCCAAGAAAACCCCATGATAGGTTCATCTTAGGCACACAAGGACAACAAAAACTGCAGACTGCCAGCATCCCTGCAGCCTACACTCAGATTTGAACAAACCAAGTAAGCACAGTTGAGCATCTCTGATGTAAGAGGATTCACCTTGGACTGTTGCAGAGGAACACAAAGGAAGTGATACCAGTAATGTTATCAGAGAGGAGTGTTATGTGTAAGCTTGTTGTCTGACATACCTGACCTGCCATTTAATAATGCTTACTTATTTATTTTAAGTACATTTAAGCTGCTTTTTTAGGGTCATGCCTTCCCAAGGGCAAACAGGTGATTACAAGTGATTACAGGTGATCACTGCCACCTCCACTCTGGATTGTTCCAGATCCCTACAGATACGTTATTAAAATCCCACCCACTCATCCTTTGTGTTGGTTATTGGTCTTGAGGCCATTTATGTTGCCTTGCCACAGGCATTTGTTAGCCATCGTTTAATGAGAAGTGTTAGTCAAGAGTGCAACAGGCCCATTTCCTGTTAGGTTTTTGAACTCCTCCACAGCAAGGCACCTGTACCTGGTTTGTTTTTGCTTCACTGTTAACACATAGTTTCCTTTTCACACAGCTTTTATGTTGCACAAGACATTTTGAACCCTGCACCAATTCTATTTGTGGAAGTAGTGTTAGGAAGTTTCTAATTAGGGGAATTTTCAATTAGCTCAAATTGCAGAGAAGGAGGGGTAGCAATGCCCTCGCGAGATCTTAGTGTATACCAAAGGACCAAATAATCCCTTAAGAATCAGTGCAGAGACAGGCTTCTTCAGTTGAAGTCCAAATATTTATTAAAAGGGGAAATGCACATACAGCAATGGACACACACACACAAGAATCAATGGAAATAAAGGAGAGAACATGGGAAAAGATTGAGAGGCAGAACTACATGCGATACTCACTTCTGAGGGCTTCTCTGGGAATTCAATGCCGGAAGATGGATGATGGATGAGACACGGCCACCAGAATGTGTGTGTGTGTGTGGGGGGGATGTTGGCCGAGGGAGCTAAAATCAAAATTCAGTCTGGCGTGGATCCAAGCTGTATTCCAAGAGTAGCACACCTGAGTGGTCAAATCCTAGGGTTCTTATAGGCGAAATCTAGCCTCTATCGATGAGCTTAATGGCTTGGCCAAAGCCTGGGCAAAGGTGTTTAATTGCCTGGGCTTTGTTAAGCTGTGGTTTAGGGTTGCCTGGTCAATGCATTTGGGTCTGACACAGTCATGGGAAGACAAAGTAAATGGGTGGGTCGTTGATTTGATCATCGGCCCATCAATTGTGAGACTGAGAACAAACCACCGACATTGTGTTGGTCTTGGAGGTGATGGCTCCCTCATTAGCAACTCTCAAGCTACCTTTGGGATTTTATGAGTGTATTGTTTCCAAGGATCCTGCATCCCTCCCTTGCAAGCTGCCTACATGGTCTCCTCGCTTCTGAGGCATGGTGGTTCCACTAGGAGGTCAGCTTGAGGTCAGAGTGAACACCACACACTCCAAAATTTTATAAAAATCCAGTTATGCTAACAGTGGGTAGGCTTATTATGTACTTGCAGAAAGGAAGAGTTTCTGATATGGTGCATAAAGATGGGCCCCTTTAGCAAGTGTCCAGAGTGGGTGCTGAGTTGTTGGCTTAAGCAAGGCAAGAGTGCTTCAATAGTTTATACCGTGGTAGGTCCCTGTGGTGGGCGTTGGAAGGGCAGCAATAAAAGAAGTCGACAAGATCTTCAAGTGTAAAGATACATCGTTGAATACCAAAGTCAAGATTGTCCATGTTATTATATTTCCATTATTGGATTTCCCCTTCTAGTGAGTCCTGTCTTCTTATGATGTGGCCAAAGTATGACAGCCTCAGTTTAGTCATCCTGGCTTCCAGGGAGAGTTTGGGCTTAATCTGTTCCAGAACCATTTGTTTGTCTTTTTGACAGTCCATGATATCCTCAGCACTCTCCTCCAGCACCACATCTCAAGTGAGTTTATTTTCTTTCTTTCAGCCTTCTTCACTGTCCACTGTGTCCAGCTCTCACATCTGTACTTACTGTGGCTTGGGTTTAGTTCTCAGGTGTATAACTTTGCATGATATATCTAGTTCCTTCATAGCTAACCTTCCCAGTCTTTTTCCTGTTATTCAGTTTTTACTGCTGTGGCTGCCTCCTGTGGCATTCTGGGTTGAGTAGTTTAGTGATGCAAATCCCAGGACTTGATAGAAGGTAGATGTAGCAGTAAAGGTGGAATACTAGCACTATAACAGTATAGTGCAGTATTGTCTTTTATTAAAAGAAAAACAACAGTCTAGCGAATCTTAAAACTATTGGCTCTTTAACACTGTCATTTAATTAATTAATAATTTAATTATGGAATTAATTCTGGATATAAGTTAGTGCTGAAATTTCAACTTTAATCAGTCACTTGTTTTAAGAGCAAATTTCATTAACTTGTTTCTATCTCTGACCAAATCCCTCCTAAGTTTTTTTTAAAAGGATGTTTAGACATCAAATATGCTTGATGAAAACTCAAATCACAATGAAATTACTCCTGTAAATCCTGTGCCAAACCCAGGATATATGCCTCTTATAACAGACTTATATATACCATCCTCTGATCTGCATCTTTCTGGAAGATCTGGAGCCCTATGTTCCAGTGCTGGATAGCTGTTTAAAATGTGTCCCTCTGTGCTGCCCAGTCAGAACAAGATGCCCAGCCATGTGATCGAAGCTGGGCACTTTGTTCTGATCTGTTGCCAAGCATTGGAATGGAGGGCCCCAGGTAATGGGAGGGGGAGTCAGGGCAGCTCTTGGGCCAGGATAGTGTGCAGAGACATCTTTAGTTACAAATGAATTATTAAACAGCATCTTCTGGCCCGATCTCCCCAGGTCTACTTAACCAAGCAGATGCTGCACCAACATGTGTATGTCTGTTCTCTGGTGTTACTGACCCTGGATGTCACCCAGGGTGTGTGTGGAACTTCCAGGGGTGGGGTCAAAAGGATATGCCCCTCATCTCGCTGCTGGGTGCCAGCTTACTCATGAATAAACCGGCACCCAGCAGGGACAGTGTGCTCTGAGCACTCTCCATCCCTGCTAGGCATCGTTTTATGCACCAGTAAACTGGCACCCGGCAGGGATGGGGGGTGCACTTAGCTGGGTGTTACCTTTCCTCTGGGGTGTCACCAGCTGTGGCCTGCACCCCCTAGTAATGCCACTGTGTCAATTCAGCTGGTAATCAGGGTGCAGGACGATTATGTTCCCACCTCTCTACTGCCAGTGAGTAAGGCTGCAACAATTAGAAGTTGGACTCCTGTCGCAAGACCTTGTTATAGCCTTGTTCACTGACAGGAGGAGTACAGTAACATCATCCTTCTGCACCCTCATTGCCAGCTGAATGGACCTTCATCACTGTTGCCTGGTAAAGTAGGTTTGGGCGGGCATTTACATAGTGAACATGGAGCAATTATGGATCCATGACTCTAGCTCACCAATCTCTATGTGCAATATAGAATACCAGGCACAAATTTTTAAAATAATGCATCATCGCTGTGCAACATGAGCTTTCCATTAAGCCAATACATTAAGAATAGTACTATGTTTCAGCCACACAACAAGATGTTACACCTCACTATGTGCTGCAGTTCACACAACAAATATCAGTATATGCAAGGCTAAAGTCTAATCATACCACCACCAAGTGCCTTGATGAACATTTGAAAACCAAGAGTCCCAATGTTCGCAAAACCTTTTACTGCCCCTCATTTTACTTCTTCTTTGCTTAGCAGTCCTTAAACCATGCCAGCATTTGATAGACTACTTTTGGCCTGCAATAGAAAGTGTGGGGCAGTTTCTGAATTAATGAACAGACCAGCCACATAAGGCTGTTTGCTGAACTGTGTCCTGACAAAAGGTAGTCTAAAGAAAATGTGAAAGTTAAGAAGGGTGCATGGGAGGGGGGCTGTACAGATTCACTGGGCATTCATAACTTAAATTGGAAATTCCAGTTTTGGAAGCATCATGGTAGATAATTGAAATAGAGGCCCTACATGTTCAGTGTGCATGAAAGGCCATAAAATTATTCATATCATTGATTAAGCAAAATGCATTCAAATTAGGCCTGCCAAACTGAAAACTGGAGACAGCCTTTTTATCTTTAATGGTGGTGGTGGTGAAGGGGGCATTTCAGCACTGTTTCTTGTCAACCAGGTAACAAGCAGCACCTGCTGAAATTCCCTTTACTATATAACCATTAAAGGTACAGCATCTCTAGTTTTCAGTCTGGCAGTCCTATGATATGTGCTTGAGCTGTGCCTAAGACAAAGCTGGTTGTTTATGTACCAAATGCTTGTATTCTTTTAAAAATCAAAAATTGATACTTGTTTTATTTTTACTGAAATGGCACTATCCTTTGTTCTGTTTAAATTTTTTTTCCTTGAGCATTTCAGTGGAGTAGTACAAAAAGAACAGTGGTAAAAATTCTTTTGGCCATCAAATGACATGAATACACCACCCCATCCTCACAGCACCAAAAGTGAAGATTTGGGAAGCTGCTGAAATAACAAAAGTAACAGAATATACATCCTTGGAAGAACGAAAAAGCCAATACAGTAGCCATTTACCAATTTTATGAGTGTGAAAATCATCTTCTATATTATTCATTTTGAATTTCATCTTCTGTCTTGTGTAGTACAGTATCTATCTATCTATCTATCTATCATCTAATTAATTCATATCCCACTTTTCTCCCCACAGAGCTTAGAAAATAAGTTAAAACAGAATAGCTGAAATGATATATATCACAAATATTTAAAAAAGCATTAACAACCAAGCCAATTAAAACATTAATTTAAAAGAATTAAAAGCATATTCAGCACAAATCATATACAGTGGGACCTTGGTATCTGTCGGGGATCCATTCTGGAACCCCTCGCAGATACCAAAATCCATGGATGCTCAAGTCCCGTTCTCCCTAATGGTGGCATAGCTGCATGCGTTGCCAGTAGGAACAATGGGAGCTGTCTCAAATGGTGGCACACCAACATGCATGTGTCTCTATTGGGGACAAAGGGGGCTTGCTGTCCACGGATGGCAAGTCCATGGATACTGAGGTCCCACTGCATTTAAAAAATACAGTACTGCCCATCCAGGTCAAGTTTTCTTCTAATTTTTTTTTAAAATTCAACTTTTTTTGCTAGAGAGAGGGAGGGAGGGAGGAAGGGAGAGTTTTATACAGGTTGCAAAATTATATAAAGAGGGAAACCAAACAAATGTGCTTACTTAGAAAATGTAAAATTTTGCAGTCGTTTTGGAGTAAATGAAGAAATCAACATTCCATTTATAAATGGAATGTTATGTTGCGCTAATAAACTTTCTTTGGTACAAAGTGAATTTCCATTCTTCTCTTCCTTCTGGTTTGAAAGAGGTTCGAACCCCATGGAGCAGAATTTGAGGGGATGTGGAGCAATGCAAAGGGAAAGGGGTCACTTCCCACTTTGAGTCTCACCAGTGGAATTGCTTCTGTCATTAGAATGACACTTTTGGTTCAAGGCATGGGGGGGACTTTATGTTTGAATTACACTGAGCAGTTTGAAAATAAACTCAATAAACCTGTCTTTTCCTGATTCTTCCAGTATGTCAGTGGGATCAACCAGGTGACCTTGTTCATTTTCCTCTTCTCCCCACTCTCTCCACCTTCCTAACAAGAAGTATGCCAATATAAGATCCTTAATCTCAAATGCAATATGTTCTTCTGCCCCTTTAGGCATATCAAAATCACCTCCTTTGTCTGAGGCACAGTCCAGCCTTAGAGAGAGTGACCTTAAAGCTTGGATGGTTCTCTAAGCTCATTTAGTTGGTGCAAAAACCCATCAAATCAAGCAGATTAAATTGTTATGCAATAAGCCCCATACTTTGGACATTTCAAGTATGTTATCGAAATGCCTGTTTTACACGATGGCACTGTTATCCCATGCAGAATGCTCAACTGAGTACCTTTTAATTAAACAAGACAGAAAGCTCATGCTGTAAAATTTAGCTGACATTTTAATGATTCACTTTATGAGAATGCAAACCAGTCTATTCCATGGGTCATGGGGATCTCATTTACATACTATCTCTCTTGTAGAAATTAAAATATTACACAGCCCTTATACTACACTACACGAATCCTGGAAGGCTGTGTGTTGCCCTGTTGTTCCACAAAACCCACAGCTATTAAAAATGATCTTCAACACTCAGAGAAACCAACTGACATTTACTAGGGACCCTTTTCACTTCACAATTACAGTTCCACTTTAATTACCATGGCTCCATCCTGTGGAATCTTGGGATTTACAGTTTAGGGAGGACTTGCTTAGAATTCTTGAAGAGCTCTGTCTAACCAAATTGCAAAACCTGGGGTTGCCATGACAGTTAAAGTGGAGTTTTGAAATGTCAGTGTTCTGCAAACCAAAGAATTACA
Source organism: Urosaurus nigricauda (assembly GCA_034509955.1). Classification (NCBI taxonomy): domain Eukaryota; kingdom Metazoa; phylum Chordata; class Lepidosauria; order Squamata; family Phrynosomatidae; genus Urosaurus; species Urosaurus nigricauda. The sequence goes on along the minus strand of JAOEGL010000002.1, from coordinate 89,913,357 downwards.
GCAAAAACAAAACCTAAAGACTGCTTTACAAATTACATTTTGAAAATACACACCTAAAACATTAAGTACATATATATATCTAAGCCAGAGCTTTGAGAAGTTACCTTTTTACCTTTTTAAAAAATAATATATCTCCCGGAATCCATGGTGGTCAGAGGATTCTGAAAGTTGGGGTCAAGAAAAGAATTTTTTTCTAAGCCCTGAACTAAACATGCAATTCAAGGAGTGGGTAACATCCAGTCCTTTGGATGTTGTTGGACAAGAGCTCCCACCAGCCTTAGTATGGCCATCACAGAGGGAGGATTCACAGATTTGCCATTCTTTGGTATATAAGCCTTCCTGAAATGTGAGATACGCAGTGGAGGCCCTACTAAATGTCCCAACACTTTATGTGTACATGTAAAAGTAAAACATGTAAATTTTTCCTGTAGCAACACTCCGACTGTGGAACTACCTGCCAAAGAAGGCTGGCTCCATCTCTTCTGAACTTCTGGTGGTAAGCTAACATGAAGTTTTTCTTTGTGCCTTTTGGTTTCTGAAATTTGTCTGGCTTTTTTAACTGTCTGGTTTTAAATTATTTTTAAGGTGTACTGTTAGCTTGATTTAAAAGTGTTTATCAAAAGTTCTTTGCACTCGACTCAGCAGGGGGTAGAGGAGAGGCAGATTCTTGCTCTTCCCTGTGGATTCAGGGAAAAGCAAACTGCTACAGCCTCTCCAAGTTGTGTGTTCTTCCTCATTAATATCATTTGCCAACTTGACCACAGTCTGGTGTTGCTTGGCCAGTTTTTATCTATGAAATGTTGGAGTGTGTGAGATAGCCCTTTCATTTTACATGTGAGGTTTTTAAGACGATAAATACTTTCAGTGAAGGAGGATTTATATTTCTCATATTTATGGGAATAGCAAGACACATAAGACAAATTTAATATTTTTCTTGCCCTTTGAATTGGAAGGAAATCCCATATTAGTGTTCTTGGTTCCTACAACACCTGCATTCTTTATAATTACCACCACCAACAACAGTTACACTAATTGCATTTCCAAAAACCTATTTGTTAAATGCAGAGATACATTTAATGCAAGGTCACGTCTAGCATGACCATCAGATCCTCTGCTGTTGTGTAGTGACAAAAAAAAGTTTTCTGTATGATGTATAGAATGGCTTTCAGTTTTGTGTCCCTGAAGCCAAGCTTTTTGTATCATCTTTTTTGCAAATCTGTCCTTGTAATCAGTAGCAGCAAATATAGCAAATGAGATGACTTCTTAAAAGAACAATTTCACGTGCATAACAGTCAGACTGCTGGGATTTTACAACATGAAACAACCAAAACAGTAAAGGTATAATAGCTATATCAATACAAACAAACCAAAACTAAAAGACTAATATTTTATAATGAAGTAGCATGAAAGACAGCAAGTTGGAAAAAACTGATTTTAGAATCTATATTGTTGGCTTTAGAAGTAATTTATCCTTTCCAAATGTGTAAGAAAAGTCTCTAAAAAAAAATTAAAATTGAATGTGCAACATAAAGTCCTCAGTGTTTTATACAGAATGGTTTATAGCCGTATCTCGCTTTCAACATGTTTGTGACAACAGGGAAGTGGATCAGAATTTGTATTGAATTTGCTATTCTAAAATCTTAGAAATGATATCCGATGCAAATAGAAAAGTCAAAAATTTTGCTTTCTTTTTTAGCATTGTTTACTTTTTGCAGTTATTAAAATCCATAATAAATCCATAAACCTTTAAATGGAAAGTTGCACTACTGATTGAAGGTACTACATGAACAATTTTAGTCACTAAAGGCAATTATAAGCATGTATTTATATTGTTTTTTGAAGTTAAGTGTATTATACACATTTATCTACAAGACTATTCTAGGTCCTATAGCAGAAAAAACAAATTCTCATATTCCATGCCTTTAAGAAATGTTGTCTTCCTGTCTTTGATTCATTCCACTATGTTCCATCAAGGAATAAGTTCAAGCTAACTCAGTACCTCTTAGTGATGAAGACATGGGGACATTTGCTATGTGCTAATTCGCAGCTACAGCAATGTTCCTAATAGTTTAAGCTGTACAATTGTTTAAATCCTCAACAGTCGTATGCCACTACCAGATATAGGAATGAAAATCCCAGTTCTTCGGTCTCTCCTTTGTGTAATGATATAGCAGCAGCTTTCCATAAAACATTTCATTGTTGTGCTGTCACAATGCAAAAATGTTGAAAAGTGATGTCCTTGACACATGGCACACACCAGTCTCCCTATTTTCTTTTGTCAGCTTTTGGAAAGAACAGTATTTTTCATGTGCACAAAGAGAGTGAGAAAAAATACCTTTAAAACCCTTTAAAATTTACAGCTACACAATATGTCTGCTCCTTTACAAATATGTGTATGTTACCAGATTTATACCTTATATAGGAAAACATGCCACTTACCTTAAAGAAAAATGCATGAGAAGAGAAGGTCAGAGGGCAGCAAGTAGATGGGATAAAGAACAAATGACAAGAGATGTTAGCTGTGTGAAGGCTTATAACAGGTCAAGGTATTGACCCATATCCAGAAACACGTGGGAGTATCACGTGGACAGGATATTGTCTTTAAGATCTAAAACAAGAAATGAGCACAGCAAAGTATCTGGGCAAAGGGAAAGAAAAATGTGCTTGACAATTAATAATAATAATAATAATAATAATAATAATAATGTTTTATTTATACCCCGCTCTTCAGCCAAGACTATCAGAGTGGCTTACAATTTGTTAAACAAACAGCTTCATTTACAATTGTAAGCTATTTGCCCCCAACAATCTGGGTACTCATTTTAGCGACCTCGGAAGGATGCAAGCCTGATTCAAGCTTCAGCTCTTTGCTGGTCTTGAACTCGCCACCTTCTGGTTTTGAGTGAGTGGCTGCAGTACAGGCATTTAACCACTGCGCCACCAGGGCTGTAATAATAATAATTTTTAAAATAATAATAATAATTTTATTTATATAGCGCTGTAAGTTTACACAGTGCTGTACATACAATCTTATAGTTAGACGGATCCCTGCCCTCAGGCTCACAGTCTAAAAGACAACACAAAAGGAAAAGGGGAAGGTGGTGGGAAGGGGATGAGATCCAATGGTTCTTCTCTCCCTCTGGGGCCTGGACCAAGGCAGATGGGCTGGAGGGAGGGCACAGCTTCTTAATACATAGTTAAGAGGAGGCATCCTGGGGCAGATGGCACAATCCTGGGAACGCTTCCCAAAACAATATAGTCTTAATTAATGCAATAGCTGCCAGTCAAAAACTTTAAGTATCAATAGCCCTTCTCTGAGTGATTATAGTATGAAACCCAAAAGCAAGCCTGAAGGATCAAAATTCAAAATGACCTTAATGGACTAGAAAGTTGGGCCAAAACTAACAAAATGAATGTCAGTACTTAGGAATGTAAGGTACTACACTTATTGGATGGGGGATACCTGATTTAACAAGACTACATGTGAAAGGGATCTAGGAGTCCAAACAGACCACAAGTTGAACATGAATTAACACTGGAATGCGACAGTTAAAAGGCCCATGAGATTCTAGGCTACTGGCATTCCTACACTGGGTAACACCTGGGGCGGGTGGCATGGGAGACTTCCAGGGGTGGGACTTCTGCTGGCGTTTCTGGGGCAGGACCCCCCCAAAAAAGCCCCTGTGGGGCCTGGGTGCCAGGAAAAGCCCCTCCGTGGGGCTTGGGCACTGGTAAAAGCCTCTCTGCAGGACCTGGGCACTGGGAAAAGCCTTTCCATGGGGCTTGGGCACTGGGATAAGCCCCTCTGCAGGACCTGGGCATTGGGAAAAGCCTTTCCATGGGGCCTGGGCACTGGGAAAAGCCCCTCCGTGGGGCCTGGGTGCTGGGAAAAGCCCCTCTGCGGGGTCTGGGCACCCAGAAAATCCTCTGCACAGGCCAAACGGCACCATCAGGGGGCGGGGAGCTGACCTGGTGTCACCTCTCCTTCTTGGGTGTCACCCCCCTTCTGGGTGTCCCCTGGTGCAGTCCGCACCTCCTGCACCCTCCCCACCCGTGAAGCAACCGTTCTAGGCTGCATCAGTAGAAGTACACTCATCCCTCCATATTTGCTGGGGTTAGGGGCACAGGACCCCAGTGAATAAAATGTTTAACTACAGCTCTGGAGACCAAGGTTCAATTCCTAGCTTGGCCATGAAACCCAATAGGTGACCTTTTGCAAGTCACATGCTCCTCTGAAAAATCTTGCCAATAATACCCCATGAGCTTTTAGGTTGCTAGAAGCAGAGAAACAGAGAAGTCAGAAGCAACTTGAAGGCAAACAACAAACAAACAAACAAACAAACACAAGAGGACATAAACTTGATTAGTGATTTACAGCCCTTCCTACACAATACAACAGTATATTCTTCTTTTTCCCCACTGTAGAAGAAAATGTTAAGTGACATGTGACTAAGGATGTGTTATCCCAGAGTGGTTTCTGATTGTTCTCTCTCTCCACACCAAACCCACTCTCCTAGAAATTCTTGGTAATGCCATGAAATCCAAGAGTGCTATAGACATAAAAAGTCTAGTCGACTTACTCAGGACCTTATCAGATGTTGGAAATTGGAAGTATAATCTAATGGCAATCTGAACGCAATCATGGGGTTTCACGTTATTGTGAATTAAAGTATCTCACGCAATTTCGGGCAAAAGGGAAGTCATTCCGAACGCAATCATGGGTTTTACATTATTGCGAATTAAAGCATCTCATGCAATTTTGGGCAATGGGGGGGGTAATTTTCGGGTAATGGGAAGTCATTCTGAACGCAATTGGAATTCAAATAAATTCGCTAAACTAGAGAATTCACGTGAATTCGAATTGGCTCCAATTGGCTCCATTCACAATAAAGAGAAATTCCTCCCGTCTGATAAGGTCCTAAGATAAACTATCGTCCACCTTGCCTGGTATTATCTATTCCAGTGGTTTCCAACCAGGGTTCCCAGACATTGTTGGAGTTCAACTCCAGAAGCCCCAATCAGTATGGCCTAGAGGGTCTGAGATTTGTATTCAAACAGCATTGGAATGGGGGAGGGTTTCCAATGGGGTATCCAAAAGTTTTAATGATCACCTTTTAAAAAAATTGACAGAAAGTTTGTTTTGATTTGTAGTTGTTAACTTATGTCCAAGTAGTCACTATCTAGATTTATACATTTTTCCCAGCGTATCTTTACTCTCTGAATACCTGATATTGTAGAAGCCTGCAGATTGCGCCTGACAAGGATTTTACACTTTAGTCACTTCTGGCACATCCAGTCACAAATATAAAGGACACAATGAGCTGATTTTCTCAGCAACATGCACTTAGGGACCAAAGATGACACTGACAAAATTTCATCAATATGCCATAATAACTTCCGGGTGATAATTATTACTTTACAATACCCCCTCGTAAGGCACAATCTGCAGACTTCTACAGTATCAGGTATTTGGAGGGTCAAGATACCCTGGGAAAAATGTATAAATCTAGATAGTGACTACATAGAGATAAGTTAACAACTGCAAATAAAAGCAAACTTTCTGTCAATTTTTTAAAAAGGTGATCATTGAAACTTTTGGATACCTCATCGTACATATGGTTGGAAACATATAGGACAGGCACGGGCACTGCTCTCCAGGGTACCAGGCAGAGGAGCTTTTCCATATTACCTCCTATAGTTTTGATTTGAAGGGGTATGTGTGTGTGTACATATACATGCTCTGAAGGCACCAAATCCCATCTGTTCATGGAAGCTAAGCAAGGTCAGGCCTGGTGAGTACTTGGATGGAGGATCACCAAGGAATACCAGGTGCTGTAGCTATATTTCATAGGAAAGCAATGGCAAACCATTTATGCATCTTCTTTGCCTAAGAAAACCTTATAAAATTCATGGGGTCACCATATGTAGACAGGCTACCTGAAGGAACATAAACACACAGGTGTATGGCCTCCAACTGTAAAGCTTTGAGTGGAATTCAGTGAAGCCCTTCCTTTGATAGAACTGTTTTTGGGAGCAGAATATGAAAACAACAGTTGCCCATTTTTCTTGTAGCCCACCTTTCATCCTAATTTATGCTGCAGAGGGTTGAAGGCTCCTCTGAAACAAGGTGTGTGTGTGCATGTGTGCAGATGCAGCAGAATAGGCTTCTATTTGATTCTGCTCGTGGTGTGTGACGCATTGGTTCTGACACTGAGTTATGGCCTGTACCCTGGAGAAGTTACTTTTGTGAGCTGATATTCTCTGAATTCCCTGGCAAGCATGGCCATGTGGACCTATAGGCCAGAACAGTAATTTGCCCAAACTCTGCTCTTGTCCCACCTCTACCAACAATGGCACATCTAGGGCTGGGATCCTCCAAGGAACAGACCACAATCATCAATGTTTTAGTGATTTAAATGCTGAATAGAATCTAAAAGGTTTGATGCTACTTCCTTCTAGACCATTAATGATCCACAAACCTTTATCAGTAGTATAAGGAACTGGCTGAAATAGTGCCAGGATATCCCCTGGATATCCCACAGGGCAGGGGTAATTATAGCAATGGAGGTAAATGATTAAGAGTTAAAAGCTTATTTTAAAAACTCATAGTGTGCTTATTTTAAAACTCCCAGATGGTAACCTCTGCCTGCTGCAGTCACAGGAGTGTCTTGTGCAAGAAAGAAAGGCTATATTTAGCACATCACCATTGTAGCCTTCCCAAGTCCAAATCCAGGCATGAATTCAAAAGCAGAGCATTAGCAAAAGCCTAGCAAATTGCTGGTGATTTTTAAATACTATTGCACAGGTTTCCCTGAGAGCAGATTTTGCTTTTCACGCCACTTTTAATGTGGCAACAGATGGTCAGGTTGGTACAGTACATCCGGCTTCAGCAGCAGTGTCCTTTGGTAATAACATAAACCAATTCAGTAAAGCATCCTGCAGTTTGACTTTTCTGATAGTACTCTCTATTATGGCAAATGTACTGATAGGCCATTACATATTCCCTATCTTGATCACTCTCCTGAGTGAACAGGGATGACTACTTACTTGATCAATATACTTTTAATTTATAAACAGCCCAGATGGAAAATGGCGTAATAGTTACAGCTGTTTGACTTTAAGCCCTTTCTAGCTTATGGTGACCCTAAGGCAAACCTATCATAGGGTTTTCATGGCAAGATTGGTTGAGGGGGCGGGTTATCTTTGCCCTCCTTTGAGGCTGAGAGAGTATGACTTCCCAAGACCACCCAGTGGGTTTCCATGGCTGAGTGGGGATTTAAAGCTTGGCCTCCAGTCATAGTCCAATGCTAAAACATGAAGCATGTTTTAATTCAAGTAGTGAGTCATCTTGGGCCCCACTTGGAGGAACAGTGGAATATAAATTACGTACTATATATACTTGTTTATAGGCTGACCTCACGCATAAGTTGAGAACAAATTTAGGGCCAAAAGTATTTTGATATGACCCATAGATAAGTCTAGGGTAAAAAAATAGGGGTATGTAACAAAGGATGTACATAAAGGCTGGAGCAAAGAACTTGCAGGATGCAAAATTCCAGTATGCATAACCATTTGTGCTGACCCTAAAGCCTTGATAGATGAGGGGGGAACTCCAATAAATGGTGACTGTGTGATGTGTGTGGGAGGCAACCAAGAGCAAAACAAACAAACCATACCCACATGTCAAAAATGATTTTAAGGTAAGAGTTAACATACAGTGTTAACTTATTTTTTCAAAAAAAGACTTAGCTGATTTATCCATGGGTCAATGGAAGTACTGTACCTTAGCAAAAAAGGAATCATCCACTTCTCTGAATACAATGGCAAAAAGCAAGAGCTTAGTCATTCCCAGAAGAACCTAAAAGAAGCACCAACGTCCACTATTCTCTCAGGTCTTCTTTGAGGGGAAGTGCCAAAGACCCTCTGCTGCCATTTTCCTGCCCAGTATTTAGAAAGGGCAGAAGTGGCAGAAAGAGTAGAGGGGGTCAAGTGCTTCTTTTCGGTGTTCTTGGGACAGAAAAACTCTCACCTTTCGCCACTCTATTCAGAGAAGGGGGTGGTTCTTTTTTCCCTAAAATACAATATTTACATTGACCCATGGATAAGTCGACTCAGGTTTTTGGGGTCAATGTAAGACTAAAATTTCTAGGTTTGCAGATGAATATTATAGTAAAGTAAAAAAACATGTCTGAAAAAACAATGTATTGACTTACAATTACAGTCCACAGTGCTGACTGCCATAAAAAGGAGCAGTTACCTTTCCTGTATGAAAGTACTTGCTTTTCAGAGACATTCTGCAGAAGGGACTAAAGCAGCCACTCAAGGAGTAAAGAAACTCCAATCAAAGCAAGTCAGTGGAAAAACATGGCAGTAAAATGGATGTCATTTTCTGCACAGAAGGATTTCAAGTCCCAAGAGAGGACTAGGAATGGGGAAAAAATTATCCCTCCAGCTCCTGCACATTTTTTAATGCTGCCTTTCAGGACACTACGTGTTACTTTAGATTGGCAAGAAATAATTTTGGAAGCTGCTGTACGATGGCCCAGAGCAGAAATGTATGCTTTTCAACAATACATTTAACCTGGATGATTAAAAGCAAAGAGAGTGTCCATATGGTGCTCATCCACTCTTGGCTGTGGACCAGCAGCTTATGGAAAGGGTCACTTTTACTGCTCCTGCTACAATTCAGAGGCTAGCAATGTGTACAATCGTATTTCTAACCTTTCACTGTATCAGCAGCCAGTTGATCCACTGTTACACATGAAATATCAACATTTTGCCCTGGAAATTCTAACACTCTTGCAGATTTGAGGTCATCAGAAAACAAGATGGTGAGAAAGATGTAAACTATCTTCCTATCCAAACAGCAGCATTGTGGCAGATAGAATGTTAAAATAAATGATCAAGCTACCATTCCTTTAATCTTCTGCTTTTCCTCCATTTGATAGAGGATCCCATTTAATCTTAAACCCTGGCTGATAACTTTCTCCTCTCATTACACCTCTTAGCTTCATCCCTTATAATGCTGCCACCCATGATGATCAGCATAGCACAAGAGACAAGTAAAGCCAGGGTGGGAAACTGTGTGAGGCTAGGGGAGTGCATTAGGCCCCCAGGATCCCAGTCTCAGGACTCCATAGGACAGAGCCATGGCAGCTAATGTGGGATAATAGAACTATAAATCTGTGAATGGACTCCAGATCTACATTTAAGCATGCTGCTCTAAGCAGCTTAGTTCTTTGGAGGAGCAGGACTCCATGTAGCAGCAAATTCTCATCAAATAGAACATTCAGGTGGCTGAATACTAATCAGTTTCTTTAGGAATGAAATAGACCTATGCTAAAATAAGTTTGTGGCTTTGACATATTCCGGAGACTGTCTTATTTATATAAAAATACAGCTTATGTACATCTTGTAGTATTTTAAGAAAATACTGCCTGAAAAGGAATCTGTGAATCAACTTGATCTCCTCTAGTTGTGTACAGGTTTAGGCTGCAATTCCCACAACTATCAGTGCTAACTAGGACTGTTGGATTTGCAGTCCCATCATCATATAGAATTCCTGCCTCTGGACTAAAGAAGCCAAACAACAGAGGTCAACCACTCTAATGGTTGAAAGTAGGTGAAGCAAAAACTAATGACAACAGTGTTCAATAAAATCCCATCATGAAGTGCTACCCTGCTGCCTTATCATGGCATAGAGTTGATCTGTATTTTTAATGGCTATGCCAGACAAGCAGAAACTCTTGCAAGTTCAACCAAGCTAGTAAGGCATAGAGTAGTCTGGTAGCAGACTATGGGGGCGTGCCCACTGGCGTATATACCAGTTTATCAGAGATTTTGAATTGGATTTCTATTTCAGCGCGTATTCAATCTGCATGACAAGGACATCATTCCCATTGGGATTCAGCTTTGAACCTCATTGGATCGGGTTATCATGCGATGTCTGACATCCAAGGACCAGCCTAACCAAGTGCAGAGAAGCTGATCATCAAAATGCCAACTTCTAGATGACTGACTGGTCACAACCATTATCAAAAGAACAATAAGGAATATAGTGGAAGACTACCCATACCAGCAAAATTCAATCTAATGAGTTTTCATCTTTCTTGAAGTGCTGAACTCAGAAGCCATAGTGGAAGTCTTGCTAGAAGACCTCAAAGTATCAGGTTGCAGCTTGGCTACCTAGCCTTGGCTCTTCATTTCCCCATTGTTTATAGAGAAATGCCAAACTGCCTTTTACGGCTTGTAGAATATACTGTATATACTCATGCATAAATCTAGAAATTTTAGTAAAAAACATGATCTAAAAAACCAGGACAGTGTAAGTACTGTACTCTTATGTAACCCCCCCCCCCCCCAGGTGAAAGGCAAGAACATAATCTGTCCTGGAAGCAATGACCCCATCTTCCTTTTATTCTCTCATACATCCAGCTTTTAGTGCCTGATGGAATTTAACAAGTTATCTGGCACTTTTTTCATTTGCTTCATCCTTTATATTCTTTGTTACATGCCTCTAAATTCTACCATCGATTTATCCAAGGATCATATCAAAATCCATAGTTTTGGTCCCCAAACCTGCCCTTGATTTATTCACGAGGGCAACCTATAGTCTGAATATATGGTATATATGGTAGTTTTCTCTTACAAATTGCACCACAAGGTGAGTTATGGTGGCATAAACACCATTACTTTGCTACTACTGGTTATAGTTATGTCTAGTCTTGGTGTGTGCATTCTCTAATATAAAATTAAGTGTCTGTATTTGTTACTACACCATACAAAACAGCCAGATGGATTTACACCAATTTGGAGGGAATGTTTGGAATACCCCGCCTTAAAATGTGTGCAAAATCCACTCTTAGGAAACTTTTGACAAAACACCCCACTTAGTTCCCCAGAAGCAGCTAGACAAATTTGCACCAGATTTGCAATTGTATGTTTGCATTGGCCTCATTTCAAATAAAAGCTACATGGTATATGGAAAATGTACTTGAGGTGCCCCAGAAATTAAGTCAAGCAGAACTGGGTGATTTTAGTAGCAAAGAGTAGAATTTAGTTTAGGCTTGTTGCTACAATTTCCATGGATCCTCATGTATTCAGAACAAGGCAAATGTCTCTCAAGAGTAACAGCGATATTCAAGAATGTCAGCATCATCTTAGAGAGACACTAGATTACCGCACTACACTCTTATAGCACTGCTATTCTACTTTAACTGCTCTGGCTGCCTCCTGCTGCATCCTGGGAACTGTAGTTTAAGAGGGGCATTTGGAATTCTCATCCAGAGAGAGAACTCTTAGGCTTCACCGAACTACAAACCCCAGATTCAACAGGAGGGAGACAGAACAGCAAAAATAGTGGATTAGCAGCACTGTAGGAAGGTAGTGCAGTAATGTGGACAGTAAATTGTGTACATAGTAGGATCTGCTTTTCTTTACTTTTATTTCAGTGTTGAAATTTACAGTGGTTTCTGATACAGAGCAGTTGTCCTCTGCACACCCCTCTAGGTGGTTCAGGGAGGACAAATTCACAATTCATACAAAAGTTAAAGTCTTACAAATTTTTGGCAATTAATCTGAGTAACCCGTTTTCTCCTATTGCCATTGCCCAACCATTGAAAAAAATTATACAATAATTTACATTGAAATGTTTTTTTTTTTCAAAGTGCTTAATAGACTATGCTCAGGAAGATTTACAACTGGGCCTGTACAATTATTTACAGATAGTACTTCTGTAGCACTTGTTATTTCAATATGGCTTTTTGGAAAGTGCTTTATACTTGGCCAGTGGTGGCAATACTTATTGAAGGGTTACAGGTAACCGGTAACTATTAAAAGCTGAATTGTTGTAGACAGGTGTTCACAACTTTGTATGAAAATGTCTTTGTGAACTTGTTCCACATGTGTCTTCATTTTTCCAGGATGGGAAGGAAACTGTTCAGCCACTGGTCTGGCTACCATCCAAAAAGTGTAGAACACAAGTAGACTAGAAAGGGGTTGCCCAAGTACTCAAGATAGATCGTCATCTGTGCTTACAACTGATATCTGTTTAGAAGAGATAAACATTCATTATGGTGAGAATGTAATCCAAACCATCTGATGTTGTAAAGTTCTATGGCTGCACAAAGTAATTCTTGCCAGTAATTCTTTCTGATAGCATTACTATGCACTGTTTATCCCATTTTCCTCCCCCTTCCTCTAAACAGGAAAGGACCTGCTAATAAAGAGCTGTTCCATTTAGATGTTTTTATGTAGGCTGCTAAAGTTAACCTCAAATGGGTCTGACCCCTTACATTGGGGACATTTCTATGCTCTTACTATTAATGCTATGGAAGCTACTTTGGGATCTGAAGCTTCATCAGGTTCTTAAGATCCAGATTAAGATTGTATTAATTACAGTGATTGCTGGGGACTATGAAGAACATAAAGCATTCTATGGCTTTCAAGAGTTTTTTTTTTTTTAAATTAGGCATCACTCAGAAATATCTTCTAGAGTTCAACTGGCATTTGCTAGAAGTTAGCTATAGCTACAAAGAGTTCACTTACTGCTGGATATGTGTGTCCCACTGAACCGCTGTGTCTTCCAATATCTATAGCAAGGTCTTCTTCTGTTGTTTTCAAATACACTGGATTGTCAAAATTCATACTTTTCATGTTTTTGTGTTGCCAATTACGCCACATGAAGTAGCCGCCTGCTGCTGCCATTGCTAAGAATACTAAAAGAAATTGAGAAATTATGTGTCTGGAACAGTGTTTGGAACAGACTTTGATCCTCTAGATGTTTTGGATACCAAACTCCCAGAATTCTTGAGTACTGGTCAAACTGGTTGAGTCCTTTGGTCAAACTGGCTGAGTCCTTTGGGAGCTAAAGTCCAAAACTTCTGGAGGACTGAAGGCTGAGAATCACTGCAGGCATGTGCAGGGATGTGAACAGCGTTCTTGAGTATAGGTTTAACTGAGCTATAACAGCAAGGCAAGGAGGTATACTAGAAATATCAGTGATGTATTCAAGTTTTTTACTCCAAGTCTCAAGTCTCTACCTTCAAGTTACAAGTCCAGTCTCAAGTCCTTGCAAGTTACTTTCAAGTCTGGGAGCCAAGTTTAACAAGAAAAAAAAAAGGAGGCAGTAGTGGTGTGTGTGGGGATAGAGTTTTTAATAGGTAGAAATCAAGAAGAGGTGCACAAGTTTAAGTTAAAAAATAGAGGGGAACAGCAAACATGTTAGGTGATAGGCTTGAGGTGGAATAATCCTTCTAAAGCTGTTCAAAAGCTTGAAAAAGCTTATCTGATGTGCACTGGGGACAGGCTGCTGGCAGACTTCAACCCCCACCTCAAGCCCATTCCCTAACAAGTTTGCTGTTTCTGGATGAAATTAGGCCAACAAATCAATTGCTAAAAATAAACAAGTCTTGCGTGAATCATTTATTGCTGAATCAAGTCCAAGTTGAGTTATTGAAGCGACTTGAGTTTGTCTTGAATGAGTCAATCAACTCAAGTCTACCTTGATGAGAAATACTGTCCTATTTTGATCAAAATCCACTGTCTTATACTTACATACAGGAAGAATTGCCCAAGCTGCTGAAGAACTTTGAGAATAAGCCAGCTCTTCTGTCACTGGACTACTCTGATTTTGTTCTAGGGAGAGAAAATTATACTTTAAAAACAATTTTTATTTAATGCCAAGTGCACCCTGAGTAAATGTTATTAGGCTTTGACATGCAAAGTACAGCTCTGTCTATTAAAGAATGTATACACTACTGAAGACCAGAAATATATAGCAGATCAGCTAAGAATTGTTAGTTTATGCTCAAAGCATCAAACCCACTAGCACCTACATTACAAAATATATTATGCTATGCCAGTTCTATCATTACACTGCTAAAGTAGTGTCATGTACCATAACCAGAACAGAAACTCTGCAGTTTATGGGGTACTTTGTAAACCTAAGAGCTACCCAATGAACACTACTTAATACAGTTTAAGTTGTAGGGGATGAACACTTAATCCAGACAGGACATGAGGTGGGAATTCTGGTGATTCAGCAGTTAAGTGTCCAGCCTATATGAGATATTTCTTTTAAGTCAGCTTAGGTTGTGCATCTGAGGTCAGCCTTATTCTTCCATGGCTAGGCACTACAGAAAACCAGACTACCTGCTATACGTTTCTGACAGGAAGGCCAGCTACAGCATGTTCCTTGAGAAATTAGTCACAAAAAACCCACAAAACTCTACAATATTGCTATTGAACAGTTTGTTTTGTGTCTTCAAGATATTTCTGACTTATGGTGACCCTATCAAGGATTTTCTTAGCAAGATTTGTTCACAGGGGGTTTGCCTCCCTCTGACACCCAGCGAGTTTCCATGGCCAAGTGGAGATTTGAACCCTGTTTTCCAGAGTCATAGTCCAACACTTAAACCACTACAACATTGCTGAACAGTATTGGGAGTTATATTCTTATTGCCAGTTACCTTCTTAGAATCTTGATTCTTGAAAAACTGTACTAATTAACAATTGTTTTGGGGCTCAAAGTGCTTTTTGACCTTTCCAGTCCTTGATTGTTTGGGACTCAAGATTCTTAACAACTGCTTCCAATCATATAAAACTGCCCAACCTGTAAGATACCCTTTTGAGGCCCTGCTCCATATCCCCATGAAAACAGAAGTGTAAGAGATGGGTACAAGGGTAGGGCACTTTTTGTGGTAGTGTTGGTGCTGCCCAAAGAAGTTTATCTAAGGAGTGGCCCCTACTTTTCAGCAGGCACTATGACCTCTTTCCCCATAGGACTTTGATGCTATTTTTTCAACTTTGATTTACTGCGGCTTTTATTTTGTCTCAGCTGAAAGAAAAATTTAAGAGAATGCTTGCTGTTTCAAATAACTGATATAAATAATACAAGTTGTAACAAATCATTAGGGTACACTTAGCCTTCCTTACCAAGTCTTCCTGACAATTTATTCTGGCTTAAGAACTCAAATCTTGAGGAATCATCAAATGCTAGCTAGCCCCCCATTCCCATCCAGAACTTGGGAAAGAAAAGCCATGCCCACCACTGCTTCAGATGTCTGAGGTTTGTATTAACTCATCCAGCTATACCACCAACACATTTTACACTGCCTTGGCATTAGGACCAATACCTCCAGAAAGTGGTCCAGGTGGTTTTTCTGTTCTGCTGCTCTCTTTAGTCTCAGTGTTAGCCACATCAGTTCCTGTACCTGAAATTATAGATCAATAATTTTGAAGCTCTGGATGAACCAGGGTTCTTGCTTTGCAGAGGTGGTAACACTCACAGCAGATGAGCATGAGCATGCATGTCTACTTAGCCCTGGTTTGCAGTATGTTAAATTTACTGTGCTATGAAGCTGCAATCTATAGTTAAGGATGTTATTAGATCAGTTCTGAGTTGGTTAGAAAGTGTTCAGGCTCTAATCATCTGACCCTTTGCTCCTTAACAGTTTTGGTATTTTAAGCAAGGTTGGGAGTCAAGTATACTTTAAAAATAAAGGACTGGAGTCTAGAGTCCAAACCACACTGCAGAACTAATCCTGTTTGAGACCACTGTAATTGCCTTGACTCAGTGCAAGCAAATCCTGGGAAATGTAGTTTATTGTGGCACCAGAGCTCTCCTACAGAGAAGACTAAATGTTTCACAAAATTACAGTTCCCAGAATTCCATAGCATTGCACGAGGGTAGTTCAAGTGGTCTGAGACTGGATTATTTCTACAGTGTGTTTTGGACCTAAGACAAAAAGATCCACTAAATAGTGGGCTGCAAAACAGTTATACCCTGAGTCAAAACTGCAGTTCAGAATGCCTGGAAACTATCGTTTTAGCCAGAGATGCTGCAGTAGGCCTGTGTGTTAGTTAGTTAGTTAGTTAGTTGGCTGTTACGTTCAAGTTAACACACTCATCAAGAACTATGGAATTCAGGACTATTTGCTATGCTATCTAAAACCTGTGATTATTCCCTGTAGGTTAGGACTACTTTCCTCTCCAGATGGAGAGATAAAAAAGAGATGGCAATCCATTGTGAAATAGCAAGCTCATGGCAGGGATGCTACTTTATTATGCCTTGAATCAGTGTTTGTTATTGCTAGTAATTAGATCAGGCTGATATTTGGCTTGCATATATGTCTACTTAAAGCATATGACATCTATGAATATGGAAAAGCCAGGTAGTCAGAATGCTGTTTAATGGGCAAGCCCAAACACACTGACAAGCATTTATGCATGAAATGGCCGAGCATAGACTGAGTTTGATTTTCAGTATACCAGAAAGAGTATGACTGTTACCTCTGCATCTTAAGCCATTATCTTGCAGTGTGTCTCCATCAGGGCATGTGCATGTATACTTTGGGGAACGGTCATTTATTTTGGGAGCAGGCAGGCACAGATATTCACAGCCTCCATTCTTCATGTTATCTTCTTCACACCAGTTCTTGCCTATAGGGAGACATTTCAAACATGACGATTAGCACCGAAAATTGGAATTTTAAAGGCAAGGCCACGGTCTGTTTGTCAACCGGAGCTATTGCTATGAAGGATGTCCCCCTATGTACTTTCTTGGCTTCCTATCTGAAATCTGTTCTTCAAGAACCTCCCAGGAACTGTACAACCCTCTCAGGACATGTGTTGGTCTGGAAGAGAGCTCTCATCCCTTCACTATCCTATTGTAGGATCCTATGTACCTCTTGGAACATTTGTCAACATCTGCAATCCACTTTTAAGTTTATATATACCAAGAATGAGATGGCCTTTTAGTTAATCTAGCAATGTAATCCTCCAGAGGTTTTGCTTCTTTAGGGATGTTAGGCTCAGGGTAAGCAGAAAGCTATGTGTACTGACAGTTTTCTATAGGTCTGAAAGGATTTCTGGGTGAAATCCAACAGTCTGCTTGCAGAATGGAATATTCTCCTCCCGATGTCTGTTTTAACAGTGGAATGACAATCCTGGATGGATGTCTCCATCTTAATTTATACCTCTAAAAGGAACACTGTTGTTGTTGTTGTGTGCCTTCAGTTCATTTCCAGCTTATGGCAACCCTATCACAGGTTCTTCTTGGCAAGATTTCTTCAGAGGGGGGCTGCCTTTTACCTCCCCCTTTAAGGGTGAAAAAATGTGATTTACCCAAGGTCACCCAGTGGGTTTCCATGTAGTGATTCCAATGCTCAAATCACTGCACTGCACTGCACTGGCTCACAAAAGGGACATAGGTTTGAATAAGCAAGTTGATCTGCATCAAACTACTGCATGTACCATTCATCTTTGGCACTCAAAATAAGTCTTAGGTTTTCAATGTACTGTCTTTTGAACGAGGTTTTTTTTTTTTTTTGGTGCCATTATATTGTGGTTGTTGTGAAAAATTAAAGTAAATCCTAGAGGCCCGAAGTCTGACCACTCCTGGTTTAGGCAATCTACTACCTCTCAACTACTCAATTCAATCTGAATATGGGTTTTCACCATCTACCAGGCTATCTGGCCCACCACTGTTACCTGATTGTTGTACAAGTTCATGATACACAATGATGTCCCGAGCATCATACAAGTTGTTTACTACTGTCTCCAGTTCTGCTCCTGTGAACTTATTTGCACTGTAAACAGCTTCATTTTCGCCATCAGTCCAATAGACAGTGTCCTAGGAATCAAGGTAAAATCATTTCAGAGTGCAGGATTATTCCTGAGTATGCTACTGAACATCAAGGAGTACCTGATTAAAATTAGGTTAGATCATTTATTTACTTGGTTTGTTCTTCTCCTTGTTGCTTACACTTTGGAAGTAACTAGTTACAAACAAGTCATCTGTCAATTTCCTTCTTGCAATAATTAAGGTATAACTAATTTTGTTATGATAATAACACAGAGAATAAGCACTCCTCTGGGGGTAACTAAATGCACTCCTTGGAAGGAAACTAACTGGTTTTAGTAATTTTTAGATACAGAGGTGGCCTCAAATCTTACAAATGTTTTAAACCATAGGGCAGATCTGTAGCATTCTGTTATTTTAAAAATTATCTATGTTTAACTTTTTCAACATTGAATCTGCAATAGTAACTAACCACTTTTGGGGCCTTGAGATAGGATTATTTTTAAAAAGTAACATTCTACGCTGCAATTCTGCAATAGGATGGCTCCTGCTACCATGAAATCCCTCTCTTCCCAACTGGGAGTTTTAATCCTTACCTCAAATATTGTCAGACCAAGAGGATGAGCAAGAAATTCATGAGACTCCAACACAATTCTGCGGTCTTGACCATTCAAATCCACACTGGAAAGCTTATGGAGTTTAGAGTCAACCCAGTAGAGACGATTCTTCACATGATCTAGAAAGAGACATTTAAACCCTTAGGCTGAAGTCAGGTTTTGGCAAGAGTTTGCTAATTTCCTTTATTGTACTGTATGGCCTGGATGTCTAGGGATGCTCTAAAGCATTGTTCTTGGCTACATAATGGGTAATGAAGGACATCAGGAAACAGTCATAGCATAAGTCCTATCATCACCAGAAACAGATGGCAAGGAATGCTGAGAAGCCATGACAGTGTCACGCCAAACACCCCAAGGCTGGAAAGTGGCTTGATTTGGGATGAGAGGGAAATGATTGGCCTTATCTTGAGTTCTCAAAGGAGGTCACTCATCTTAAAGTCCATTTGCTTTCATACCCTTAAGGCATCTTCCCAATTAAATCAGTAACACCAAGAATTCCTTAAATAAGGAATTTGTGGTATGAAGAACATTAATGTACCTAGTGCAATCCCATTGGGCCTCTCAATATCTGTTGTCACAAGTTGCTGCCTGTCAAGTCCATTCATCCCTGCTTTTTCAATTTTGGCTGGTTCACCCCAATCAGACCAATACATGAAGCTGCAAGAGAAACCAGGTAAGAGCTGTCACAAGTCTACTCTCTTTCCTCATTCAATGCATGTTTCTTCCTTAGCACTTGCACTACTATTTCTTTTGATTTTGGTTTATCTTCTGATGAAAAGTTGCCTGAACAAAAACTAGCTACCTTTTTTATAATGTGTTATTACCACAAGGTATACCAAATGCTCTTTGAACAAATTTAATCCATACAGACTTTTTCCCTTACAGCTGTTCTGTTGCTCAGATACATAATATTGTGTTCAATGCCCACATTATATGTCCCACAGCTATAGTTAAAAAATTAACATGGGATACACCAGAATCATTGGCAATTAGCCAGCTACTGATTACTAACAATTCTTCCTGGAGTAACCTCTACCCATGTGCTTTTGCCAGCATTTCTTTCATAGCTTTGCTACTCCATACTTGGGGCGGGGGGGGGGGGGAGATTATTACCTTTGCTTTAGGAAGGGTGGACAGTTGTGGCCCTCCAGATGTTGGACTGCAACTCCCAGTGAATGTAGTCAGTACAATCAGTGGGAAGAAATGCTTGGAGTTGCCATAGAGCAACACCTGGAGGTCTGCAGTTTCTTAGCCCTGTTCTAGGATTGCTAGACTGTATAATCTTCAGATACTTCCAAAAAGAGGCTCTCTTTTAACAATTTCACAAGTATGTGGGGTTAGCTTTTCACTGCTGCAAATGCTGATCTAATTCCAAGAGTATATCCTACAAAATTAAAGTACTTTGATGCCACTATAACAGCCATAGCTCCATTATATGGAATACTGGGATTTGTATAGTGAGACCTCAGTATCGATTAAGGTTTGATTCCAGGATTTCCCATGGTACCAAAATCTGTGGATGCTCAATTTCATTATACACAATAGCATAGTAAAATTGTGTCCCTTATATTAATGGCAAAAATCAAGGTTTGCTTTTGGAAATTTTTGTGTGTGAATATTTTTGAGCCATGGTTGGTTGAATCCATGGATATGGTGGGCCGACTGTAAGATCATGAAGTACTTGAAAGTTAGAGAACCCTAGTGGTACAGTTCAAGAAAAACTGAGAATTCAGATTTCATCACCAAGCTACATATGCCAGAAATCCACAGAACCATGTCACTTAAAGTGGTATCATACTGCTATAACTGTGAAGTGTGTGAATACCCTCCAGGAATACTGCACCTTTGTGCAAGCTAGTCCTATTACCTCAGCATGAAGACACTTAAGCATGAAAGCATGCAAACATGTGCTTACCCAGAAAGTGGATCCACAGCAATTGCAGCTGGTTCTCTCAAGTTAGTGTTAAACAGAACCTTCCTTTTAGTACCATTAATAGTAGCCACAGATATTGACTTAAGAGAAGAGTCAGTCCAGTAGATGTTCTTGTAAATCCAGTCAACTGCAATTCCTCCAGGAATCTGCACATGTTCTATAATCCGCCAGTGCCGTCCTGGTCTGTTACTAGAAGTAAGTGAAGCACTAGGAAGAAAGATTTTATTAAATGTTGTCTCTAGTAGATGCATGTACATCATTTAAAGTATATTGAAAACTTGTCAGATTTGGATACAAGTCAACCCTAGAGCCAAATTTGTCTAGAAAGGGGGAAAGAGGGAAATCTGAAACCCTACAAATGTTGGTAAAATCCACAGCAGCTTCCATCAGACATAGCCAGTCATAGCCAACAACGGCTAAGGATGATGGGAGATGTAGTCCATCTACATAAAGAGCACCATAATTTGCCCACCCATGTCTAGAAGCTTAGCTTCAGACACTATTCAGACACTAAGCCATTACTTTGACCCTCAACCCTAACTTCTAGCAAGTCTAGTCAAGTATATTCCAAAAGCATTTGAGCTGGATTTGCTTCCAGATCTAGCAACAGGTAAAAATGTATAAATACAAATCTTTAAACGTTTTCCCCACAAACAGCAATAAAGACACCTGGCAGATAAAGGAGCAGTTGGAAACAAAACAGTGTTAACTGTTGTTAGTATCTCATTTTAGTGATGCTGTGATAAAGGGAAAGCTATCCACAGTGTCAGCACAATGTAGAGTACCAGTGTAAATTGACTGTAAATATTACCAATGTCCCAATCAAGACTGTGGTCAAGGTTACTGACTGTTAGTTGCTAGCAGACTGTGACAAGTACAGTCAATCATTTTGCAAAGAGTGATAAAGATCATGCTTCACAGTACCAGCACTTCCTCTGTAAGGCCAAGAAAAAATGGAAGTGGTATGTTCTCCACCTGGAACCGTGAGGGCACAGAGATCTCCTGTGTGACCAGCACAGACTACACCAGATGTTACCATTATTTCCTTAGGCCAAGAACAGTGCATATGCAGTACAATGCATATGCTGTATGTTGACAGGTGATCACCACAATCATCGTGAAGTTTGTAGTCTCCCAGTAGATGCACAAGTGCTACTGCCCATCCAACACAGTATAGAGTCCATTTTTACCTAAGGATAGCATTTGGCCCAACATCAGCCCAGATGATTTTGTGCTCAGCCATGTCAGCATCCAGAGCAACAACATTTCTGAGGTCTCCTATTAGTTGCGTGTAGTCCTGTCTTTCTAGGGCAAACTGCCTGATGTTCCAACGATTAGTGAAGAGCAGGCTTGGTTCTCCTCCTGAAACAGCAGATTAATATAATGCTACCAAACAAAGTATTGACTATCAAGCCTTGAAGCTAAATATTAGTCTATCATGAACACACCTTTGGAAGTAGGCTCCTTAGAAATCACTGGCCCCGATTTCTGAAAATATTACCCTTTAGAACAATTCCAGGAACAATTCCCTGGCTATGCTGGATGAGGGATTCTGTGAACTGTAGTCTAAAAATCTACATTTTTCATACTTTGCTTATTCCTGAGTTGATGAGTGTATAGCTCAGTTAAGACTTCTGCTCAGTTATCAAAATGGTCAGGTATCCTCATTGGTATTACATATTTCAAAAGCTGAAATGCCAACTGATTAAGCTTCAGAAGGCACTAAAATGAAATACCAAGACAACAACCATTCCTGAACTTTCAGAAAGTGCCAACTCTTGTTAGGTCTGAAGGATAATAATGACTACCAATCCAAGATGTCCTGGTAATGGCTTTCTAGTGACAGAATCTGGACATAGAAACCAACAGGCTGTAATATTCCAACACCACTCAGTTTACTTACCAATTGCTTTGCACACTCCAGTTTGTGGATCCATTCGGTATCCACGGCTACATTCACATTTGTATCCCAGTTTTGTATTGATACAGATTTGACTGCAGATGCCAGGATTCTGGCACTCATCAATGTCTAGAAGAGAAACAGTACTTAGTTCTTAGCACAGCACCCCAGTATAAAGCTAGGTTTCAAAATATTTTAATTCTGCTTTAGCATGTTTACCTCCACATGTTTTTCTGTCTATCAGCTCAAAGCCAGCAGGACAATCACATTCATAGCCTATAACCAAGTCTTTGCAGATATGAGAGCAGCCACCATTATTCACCAAGCATTCATTTATGTCTGGAAGAAAGAATTAGAAATGCCACTCAGTCCTTTAGATTTGTTTTGTGCACTTAGGATTATTTTGTCAGGAAGGAGGTACTATACAGAAATATTTCTCTGAAATAAAAAAAAATGAGAGCTTGAGACAGTTTTAGGATAATAATGTGACCCCTTCCCCCTCATGAGGTTTGCTTCTACATGACTGCTTGAGCCTGGACATTGTTTTACTAGTGGCAAACAAGTTGACTTGTAAAATGGATGCAGAAGGTGTGATACAACTCAGTGCAGTTCACAAATATCTACAGCTCTTATGTCAAACATGGGAGTTAACAGCTAGTTTGAAAAAAAAAAAGTAAACCCAGGCCAGGTAAAGGAAGAGCTCACTACTGCCAAGAATCCAGCCTACTTTACCTATTACTTACTGCATTGTTTGAGAGGCTCATCACTCCAGTCTTTGCAGTCCTGTTTCTGGTTGCACACTTTGTTGGATTCTATGCACTCCCCACTTCTACACCTAAATTTTCCAGGCCCAGTACATTGATTAACTGGAGGTTGGAGAAAAGTAGGAGACAAAATTAAAAGAAATGTCTGTTCTCCATTCAAAATGCCACACTATATGACTTAGCTGTTTTTAAGTATCAGTTTTAGGGTTTGTTGAACATTTCCTTGTCTTGCCAGTTTAGGAAGAAATGGAGAAACACTGAAGAACAATGATGTCAACAGCCCAGAGAAATATTTCTCAAGAGGTTAGTCTTACTGAGATGCCATTCTTCCAGGAAACCTCTAAGGGCCGCAATCTCATTTCTCTGAGAAACAGGACAGGAAATTTGAGGTCACAAGCCAAAGTCTTCATTGGCTTATGTGGAGAGACACTGGCAAAATGAAATGTTCAGAGCAGCCGATCAGAGACAAGCTGGCAAAAAGGTGAGGGTCTGCTTGATGAGTGGCTATAAAAAGGGAGAAGAGCCATTAACAGAGAGCGTGTGTCACAGAACTGCCAGGAGTGCAGTTAGGAAAAGGGTTTAACCTTAAGGGGATTCAGACTTCCATATAGGGAGGAAAGATTTAAAAGGAAAAAAGAAGTCCTGTGAAATTAGTTTAAAGTGTTACGTTCTTTGAGAAGTGGAGAGCCAGTCAAGGGAAGGCTTATATTCACTGTATTGTGATTGATGAGGAACGCTAGATTTCATAGAATTTATAGTAATGAATGAGCTTTAGTACAGTGTGTGTGTGTAAAGAAGTAAAACACAGTTTGAAGTGTAACTGAAGTCACTGAGTGAACTGAAACAAAGTCAATTTGTAACAAGTGAATTGATGTACATGTTGTAACAAAAAGCTTTGAGATTCAACTACCAAGAGATGCTACCTTAGGTAAATAAAAGTTATTTTCTTCTTGTTTAGAAGAGAGTGGCTTGAAGTGATTCATAAGTAACAACATCAAAACTTGCTATGAAGAATATTAAAAATACTTAATAGTAGAAAAGTTGGGGAAACTGGGAGAACCAAAGGTTAGATAAATAGTTCTGAGGGAAGAAAAGCCTCAAACTATTTAGGAAAAGCCAGGAGAAGAATCCTGTGTAACCCGTTTATTCAGTTACCTGTTTGACAGTTCATTTCATCAGAGCCATCTATGCAGTCCCTCACACCATTACACTGCCTGGTCCCATGGACACAGTTGCCATCCTCACATTTGAACTGGTCAGGCCTGCATGTCCGAGAAGCTGGGAAAAGCAAGAGAAGACTAAAAAACTAATCCAACTGATGGACGATGAGCAACCATTTGCCTTCCAAAGGCAGCATGCAGTCATCGGTACTTACGGCAATTGATCTCATCGCTTCCATCCTTGCAGTCTGTGTCTCCATCGCAACGCCACTTCCTATGAAAACACTCATCTCCTGAATCACATAGCATTTCACTCTCTCCACATTTCATGGTAAGGACAGGCTGGCGACCACACTGTTCTGGAGATTCGTCTGACCAGTCAGTACAATCAGGTTCACTGTCGCACACCCAGTTAACTGGGATACAGGTGTCGCTTTCACTTTTGCACTGGAACTCACCTACTCTACAAGTAGGTGCGGAACAGCCTACCTCATCACTACCATCACTGCAATCTTCTTGCCCATTGCAGGCAAAATCTTTTGAGATGCACTGCCCATTGGCACATGTGAATTCTTCAGGATTACAAGTTATATTGGCTAAGGAAAGAGACAGAACAATTAGATTTACCAAGAACTACTGCTTTATAAGTCACTGAGAAGCAGGAACAGAGTTTTGCAATACTTTACTAATTAGGTTTGCTTCTACACCAAGGGCACTGTCATCTGCTGTTTTGATTTTCATCCTTGAACACTGCACTAACTATGGCTTGCCAGATAACTGAGTTGCCATATAAAGTACAGCCTAAATTAATCTGGGATTTGATACTGCAGCAAATGCATTCTTGACAGAAGCAGCATTTTGAAAATTAAGTAATGGTGACTAGCCGTAATTCAAGATGAAAGCTATGGAGAAAAAAATGCTATCTAATGCAAGAAAGTTCCTTATATAGATATTTCACTGCAGTCTTATAGTTCCTGCCCTAGCAACAACTGTTTTTACTCTGGAATGACAATGTGGATAGAATGTGGTATTATTAGGATATGATTTCCTTTTATCAGTACTCCTAGTGATCTACACAAAACTACTGTTATAGGTGCTCTTCAAATATGTTGGACTACACTTCCCATCTGTGTAATGATAGGAATTGTAGCCCACTGGGGGAAGCTGACTTTGGCTGCATTTCTAAGTCTTGATGTTTATTGGAAAGTATCCAGCACTAGCAATATGTTTAAGATTAGTGGTGTATCTAATGGAGATGCCACAGCAATCCCAGATAAACTGATGAGGAATTTGCCAAAGTCCTATTTAATTCAAGAGGTTACATGTTTATCTGGTAGAAATGCAGCTTAACCAGATTAGAAACTGAGTGTCAACTCCTGTAGTACTTTAAAGCCAATACCCAGTGTGCATCAGTGTGGTTGGATGCTTCCTAATTCAAATGTTGGGTGCTTTATCTGAAGCAGTCTGGAACCCTATTCAAGTGTTCTAACACATGGAGAGTAAACATATGAAGGAGAGTTGGAAGAAGCACTCTAGTCTTGCTCCCCCCCCCCCTTTTTTTGGCAGTTTGTCACCCCTGGAGAGAACTTACTGCATCCAAGAAAACTGCCAGCAAATTTGGAACTGATTTACAATTAATTTATTATGGCAAATAGCCAGCATAATAATAAATAGGATAAAACATCATAGGACAATCAACTGGGCCTAATATATACATTTTAAAATACTTTCAGCCATCGTAAAAAAAAAAGGAAGTAATGGGAGGTCTAATAACCAGATATTTAACAATGTTGTTTTTCTAGTAGTTTACCTAGCACAAATTAGAAGGCCAGAGTAGGATTTAGATGGCCAAGTCATCCCTTCTACCCTTAAGGACTCTGGCTTACCACAGTCATCTTCATCTGTACCATCACCACAGTCATTTTCACCATCACATTTCCAGGACATTGGGATACATCGACTTGATTGAGGACCACAGCTGATTTCACCTACTGAACACTTTCTTGTGTCTGTTGAGAAGTGATCAAGATTTCACTTAAAAACTTTCTATTCAAGTCAGTTCAGTTAGTGCAGCTTGAGGTTTCATGCAACTTCAATACATAGCTATGTCTGAAAGTAAAGCCAGATTATACTTCGCTCAGTGCTATCTGCTACTCTATGAGAATTAATTGCCCAAAAGGAAGTCTAGCTGTTCTTCCTCACTTTCCATCAAGACTTTGTCCAGGGAGGGTTTGGTGGGAGTTCACTGGAGGGAAACAGTCTCTTCATTTAATCTTACACGGATTTGGTGCATTGTTTGTTTAACATTTGTAACTGTGTTTACATATTTAAGCCAACTCAAAAGTTCACTTGAGCAAATAATGCAGACTATATAGATGGTGAAACCAAATGCCCTTTAAAAAGCAGTAGACTATGCCAGTTTATTTAGTAATAAAATGTTTATATTTTATTTCTCTAGTCTAATTTTAAAATCATCCATCCATTCAATTAATACTTGGGGCAATTCACAACAAAGTCATAAGGATAACAGAATTAAACAGTTTGAAACAATTTTTAAACAAAACTAATAAAAGTTATGTAACAGGAAAATAGAAATACTTGTTTAAAAGTCAAGCGGAAAAGTCTTGGCAAAACTGTATGGTTTTTATAAGTCATCTAAGACACCATAACCTCCTTGGGAAGGGAGTTCCATGGCATTGCTACACAGGGCTTACTTTCTCAATTGTCCAGGCATGAACAGGCCCTCCAGTGAAGAACATAAGCTCTGGACAGTTTCATATGGAACCAGTAGCAGCTGCTGGTTTCCATGTTGGTGGGGCAGTAAATCTGCACTAGGTTTTAGCTTTAGCATTAGAGAAGCTATCTATGGTGCTGCATCTTACCATCAGAATTGATTCAGCATGCTGGATAGCTAATTTAGCATTTGGACTAAAGCAAAAGGACATTCACTGCTCATTAACAATGATGCCAGTAGCCATCACTGTATAAAAGGAGACTCAGATACTCTGGTCATAAGTCATTTATGGTTTTATGGGAAGAACAACCACCTGGGCTTAGTCTATTGCATTTTGCACTACCTGTAGTTTCCAAATACAGTCAGCCCTCCACATTTGCTGGGTTAGGGGTGCAAGAGCCCCATGAAAGTGGAAAAACGGTGAATAACTCTACCCCCTCCCCCTCAAAAAAGCATTATTTAACAACACTAAAAGTGTGGCAGGTTAAACCCAATGTGGATGCCTTCAAGGCAACAGGATTGCTTCTCAAGGCAGAAGTGGGCAACTGATGGGGATTTTGCCGTCACCTCTGCTGCTGCCCTATGCCGTTTTTAATAGGGAATTACAAACCTTGCCACATGTTCACAGTCTCTCAGTATTGCGAGGTTTGCAGCCCTTATTAAAAATGGCATAGGGCAGCAGTGGAGACAGCAGCAAATAATGAATATCAAATCCATAAAATTTAAACTGGTAAATGTGGAGGGCTGACTGTACTTTTCAAGAGAAGCCCAAGAAGGCAGTTTAAGGCACAGACCATTTCAGCCACATCCTGCCTCCACAGAGAGGGATGGAGCAGCTGCACAAAGGCAGTGCCCTGCCTTTGGAATCAAACCCCAGTGGGGGTCAAGTGCCCACTGTACAACAATTTGTTTTCCTTATTAAGTTTAGGAGTTAATACACCAATAAGTCTTTCAAATGGAATTCCAAAAGCTTTAGTCTTGGGCTAAAATATGTGGAAGAATTGGTGGCAGACTAGATAATCTTGCTACCTACTCCCTACTCCATCATGCCTCGCTCAATTGTTGGTTTAATGGTTTTTGGTACAGGTTTTTAACCAGCTGTACGGAACAGCATACAGGTGGAATAATGGCATGCAGAATACACTGATATTTCACTTAGCTCCAGTTTTAAAATCTGAAAGAGTCTGTAGTTCCCTTCAAGCACAGAAGGCAAGCTTACTCACAGCATAGTTCAGAATGTTCATCTGAGCCATCTTCACAGTCGGGATCCCCATCACAATGCCATCTGTTGGGTATGCACTGTCCATTTCGGCACACAAAGTCTGATACAGAACAGGTCTTTCTTACTGCAAAGAAATTATATTATACTGCATGAAGTACAGAAATACTCTGCACATGTATCAACAGATGCTTAATAACACCACTTAACCAAGAATAATTTTCAACAATGATAATATGGCTAAATTAAGATGTATGAAACAAACTTGGAATTTTATTCTTCATATTCACTGCTATACTATTCTTGCTTCTGAATCTCTACAGCCTCTTGCATTTTAAAGGGACTCCAAAGAGTGGCAACACATCAGTTGAGCCTTTACAGGACAAGAAGCAGGGAAAACCAAAAGGTAATTGGATGTAGTGCTGTCACCAGATCTCAAGCACAAGAGATACATCTTTTGCAGATACAACCACATATTTAGTTGAGTTAGCACCAATAATAATAATAATAATAATAATAATAATAATAATAATAATAATAATTTCTAGCCCACCCCTCTGAACAAGCAATCGGGGCAGGTTACAACAAAAGTTAAAACAGTGTCAGTTAAAATATCCCATCCCTTCCCTCACCACCACCCCTTAAGAAGAAAATTAAATCATAGTAGAGTTAAAAACATGGAACAAAACAAAAATAAGACAATAAAAAGCAGCAACAGGGAAACAGGCCTGAAGAACCTAGGTTGTATAGGGGGTGGAAAAAAGACAGGAAAGGAAGGCTGGAAGACACTAGGGCCTAGGTTTGGAGCTGGGACGTGTTCACATTCTCTGGGAAGGCCTGCTGGAAGAGATGCATCTTTAGGGCTTTTTTGAAGCCTTCTAAAGATGATATAAGATGCATCTCATCCGGCAGCTTGGGGGCGACAGCTGAAAAGGCCCTCTGGGAGGTCTGGACCAGCCTGGTCTTCATGGGCTGTAGCAGATTCCTCCCAGAGGACCGAAGTGTGCAGAGGGATTCATATGGGAAGAGGTGGTCCCTTAGGTAGGATGGACCCAAGCCATGTAGGGCTTTAAAGGTCAAAGCCAACACCTTGTACTGTGCCCGGAAACTGATCGGCAGCCAGTAGAGAGATTTAAGCACAGGTGTTACATGCTGTCTCCTAGATGTTCCAGCAACAAGCCTGGCTGCCATATTTCGGACCAGTTGTAGTTTCTGGGTTAGGCACAAGGGTAGCCCCATGTAGAGTGTATTACAGTAGTCTAAACGTGAGGTTACCAGTGCGTGTATCAGTTTCCAGATCCCTCATCTCTAGGAAAGGGTGCAGCTGGCATATCAGCCGAAGCTGGTAACAGGCACTCCTGACAGTTGCATTCACCTAACTAGTCATGTAAGCAACGGGTCAAGGAGCACCCCCAGACTGCAAACAGAGTCCTTTGAGAAGAGTGTGACTCCATCTAGAACTGGAAATTGTATTCCCAAACCTGGTTTCGGTCCTGTGACTGTGAGCACCTCCGTTTTGTCTGGATTAAGTTTCAATTGGTTTTCCCTCATCCATTACCGCCACAAGACAGTCATTGGGAGGGGAGACGCCATCAGAGGTCTGAGCAGACGATCTAGTCATGGAGAAATATATCTGAGTGTCATCAGCGTACTGATTGACACTGAGCTCCGTGCCTCCGAATGATCTCTCCAAGCGGCTTCATATAAATATTAAATAACATCGGGGACAGGATGGCGCCCTGAGGGACGCCACAGCTAAGCTCGATTTTAGAAGAGTAGCTGTCCCCGAGTCTCACCCTTTGTGATCTGCTGGAGAGAAGGGATTGGAACCACCTAAGCGCAGTGCTACCAATCACCAACTCTCTCAGCCGATCCAAAAGGATGGAATGATCGATTGTATCAAAGGCCACTGAGAGATCCAAGAGCACCATCAGGGTCACACTACCCCTGTCGATGCTCAGGCGGAGTTCGTCAGTCAGAGCAACCATGGCAGTCTCCACTCCATATCCTGCCCTGAAGCCGGTTTGAAATGGATCGAGATAATCGGTTTCATCCAAGACGGCTTGGAGTTGGGAGGCGACTGCTCTCTCGATCACCTTACTGAGAAAAGACAGCAAGGAAACTGGTCTGTAGTTATTTCTGTCCAGGGGATCAAGGGAAAGCTTCTTCAGGAGGGGCTTGATGGCCACCTCCTTCAGACAAGATGGAACGATGCCTTCCCTGAAGGACGCATTGATCACCTCATGAAGGAATGTTCTCAATGCGTCCCCTCCCTGGACAACCAGCCAAGATGGACCTGGATTGAGGGAGCAAGTTATCTTCCTCAGGCATCCAAGGAGCTTGTCCACGTCATCAGTACTCACTGACTGAAACTCATCCAGTAAACTGATAGTAACGGAGTTGCTAGATACCTCACCCACGGACACTGGACAAATACTGGCGTCCAAGTCGGCTCTTATCTGAGAAATTTTATCTGCAAAGTGAGCGTTAAATGCCTCACAGCAGGCTGCCATAGGCTCTAGCAGGGGGTTTGGCAT
The DNA here is from genome assembly GCA_034509955.1 of Urosaurus nigricauda. Lineage (NCBI taxonomy): Eukaryota > Metazoa > Chordata > Lepidosauria > Squamata > Phrynosomatidae > Urosaurus > Urosaurus nigricauda. Next base: position 89,882,912 of record JAOEGL010000002.1, on the reverse strand, counting down.
AGGGGGAACCTGTGTCAGCTCCCCCCCCCCCACAGCTCTGCCGGGCGGGACTCTGCAGATGCAATGCGTGTAGAGCAGCGAGATCTCCGCGCTGCACGCAAAGCCTCTCCGTAGATGCGAGGGTGCAGTCTATAGCGAGTTCTGTCGGATGGGAGGCAAATCCTTCGCCATTCGCACTCTAGTCGTTGTCTAGCCTGCTTCATCTCCTTGAGATCTTCCGTATACCAGGGTTTCTGGTTGGAAGCGGGCTGGAAAGGAGGCTCAGGAGCGATTGTGTTGATAGCCCTGGTGACATCAGTATTCCAAGTGTCAACCAGGGTCTCAACAGAATCACCGGCATTCCCAACCAGCAAACCCTCTAGGGCTTTCTGGAAGCCTATTGGTTCCATGAGCCTTCGAGGGCGGACCATTCTAATGGGCCACCCCCGGGGGACAGAAAGTGGCCTTTAGCTCCAACTTGATCAGGAAATGATCCGTCCATGACAGTGCGGTGGTCTTGGATACCTCCGCCCATGGATACTCCTGTTCCATACTAAAAACTCCATCGAGTGTATGACCTGCACAATGTGTGGGTCCGTTGACCAATTGGGACAGGTTCATGCCTGTCATGGAATCCATGAACTCCCGAGTTCCTCCAGAAAGCTCAGATGGGCTGGTTTCAAGAGGAATGTTGAAGTCGCCCAAGTCTGGGCGACTCCAACAGTAACTCCGAAACCAGCTGAGTCAACTCGGTTAGGGAGTCTGCTAGACAATGGGGTGGCCAGTATACCAGCAGAATCCCTAAACTATCCCTGGTCTTCAGACTTAGGTACACGCACTCGATATGGGCCGTTTTCCGGACAAGTTTCCTGATCAAAGTCAAGTTGGTCCTTTGAACTAAGGCCACACCGCCACACCGCCCTTTCCCTTATCTGCTCCCTAACCGTGTAACCCGCTGGGAGAGCCTGCGCCCACATGGCAGCGCTTGCATCTCCCAGCCAGGTCTTGGTAAAGCATGCCAGGTCGGCTTGTTTATCCACGAGAAGGTCGTGGATGATATGGGTCTTACCTTTGGCCGACCTGACATCGCAGAGGAGCAGATTAAGGGATTGTGGAACAGTTGGTATGCTCTCCACCTTATCCTGGGAAACAGAGTGAACTGAAGCGGGGAATAGATATTAAACATCAATCCCTACTTCTTTTGCAAAATCTGTTCACTTTGTTGCTGCCATACCTTCCCTGCCCCCACACAACCTCAATATTCGCCCCTTGGCTGTGCCCGGCTCCATGATCTAATGAGTGTTCGGAGGGTTCCAGCTAATTCCACCCAAGGATAACCCAGTACAATTTACAGCAGTGCAAAAGAGCAAAATTGTCACAGATGACAATATCATCCGGGTCCAATCCCTTAGTTGCTGTCCGCATAACATAGCACAGGAACATCCTCCAATAATAAAAAACGCTCATGGGGATGACTGGTCGCCGAGGAGAGCAGTTGAGGCCTTATCAAGGCCCAGTGATGTCCCAGCTCCGCCTCCTACAGTCTGCGCCACACTGCTTGTGGGGGGAGGGAAGGCTTGAGGCCTGTACAGGCCCAGCTGTTCCAGCCGCCGATCCTCCATGCCACCGCCTGGCTCTGTTTGGTCCCACCCCCTGGCTTGCCCTGTCCCAGTCTCTGTGGCCCGAGAGGCCTCGATGGCGCAGAGGAGCGCTGCGTCCTAGACACAGACCCCTCCCCAGTCTCCCAGATTCCCAGCAGCTCAAGCAGGTGTTATGGAGGGTGTGGGAGGCAGAGCCCCATGGGCTTTGTTTAGTCCCATCTCCTGGCTTGCCTTGCTTCAGTCTCTGTGGCCAGAGAGGCCTCGATGGTGCAGAGGAGTGATGAGTCCTGGATGCAGCTTTCTCCGTGGTCTCTCAGAGTCCTAGCAGCTCAAGCAGGTGTTATGGAGGGTGTGGGAGGCAGAGCTTTATGGGCTCTGTTTAGTCCCACCTCCTGGCTTGCCTTGCTTCAGTCTCTGTGGCCAGAGAGGCCTCGATGGACCAGCTGTTATGTGCTTTCAAGTCATTTCAACTTATGGCGACCCTAAGGCAAATCTATCACAGGGTTTTCTTGGCAAGATTTATTCAGAGGGGCCTGCCTTTCTCTGAGGCCAAGAGAATATGACTTTCCCAAGGTTACTCAGTGATTTTCCATGGCTGAGCAGGGATTTGAACCTTAGTCTATGGAGATCTAGTCCAACACTCAACCACTATATCACACTGGCTCAGGCCAATTAAATAGTTTGCATCATTTCATGCTTCTTAGTGTCCCCAATTGTAGAATTCAAAGCAGATGTTTTAACAATACATGCCATTTCAGTTTATTTCCTTTTCTCACACAGAACACTGGGAAATGAATACCAAAGGACAGACAGGTTAAGGATGGTAGGTGGGAAATCCAGACTTTGTAGGGGACACCATCCAGTTCCAGCAGATTGACTGGGGATGCCACTGCAGTAGAAGTTGGCAAAATTTCATAGCCACCTCATTGCTTCATGACAGAGATGTACAAAGTGCACCCTGGAGCCACATGCAGCCCCTCAAGGTTGTTTTTATGGCTCATGAGTCCTCCATATTCTATGGCCCACCTATGTCTGGGTAACAGCCGTTCATCCTTCAGATAGCTTGAAGTTCCTTTGAACTATTTAACATTTTTTGCATTCTGGCAATCTATGCATCTCTCAGAGGGTTCCATGGGAAGAAAACTGACTTCTACACCTATGGAAGTTGCACACCCTTGCTTGGAGAGATACCAACCTATTCTATTCTAACACTTTGCAGAGAGAAGGCATTTCCTACCTAAGGTCTTAATGCAAAGGTACTCTGCCAAACAGAAAAGCTCATGGAATTCATGCTGGCAGGGCAAAAGATACATTACTTACAAAGGGGGTGGGGGAAGAATGTTGTGAGATTTGCAAAGCTGGAGGATGATTTGATACATGTACATCCTTGAAGGATACAGCTAAAACACACAGTGAGCCTCAGATTGCACCCCAAAGATGCTAACGCACATATGCACTTCACTGATGTTGTATGTATGTAGACTTACATTTATAAACCTAATGAAAGTTAACCCAATCTACAAGTTACTGCCCTTTTTCTTTAACATACTATGATTTATTGTCTACTACAGGTCAGCTTAATCTAGCACAGCAAATTAAGAAGAACTTGGTTGGTCTTGAACACCAGGCACTCCATAGGTAGCCTTTAGTGAAACCAGTAGTCCGATAATTAAAAGCATGAGTAACATTCTCATACTTTCTTTATATGGATGGATGCTTTGATAAGGTTGTTAAAACAGAAATCCATTTTTTTAATCATTTTGCTCTCTATGGTTTGCTGTCAGCTAACTAAGCTCAGACAGGGCATATCAGAGGTATGGTGAAGTATTTGCTCAGCTACTTTACTACCCACAGTGGTTCAGCAGCCATGCAAGTCCTTACCGCAGTTTAGTTCATCACTGCCATCAGAACAGTCTTCATCTCCATCACACCTCCACACCAGAGTTATGCAGCGGCCATTGTGACACTGGAACTGATTTTCATCACATTTTACTCTTGTACCTTGAATTGAGAAATAGGCTACAATTAGAAGTTGTAGAACTGAGACAGAATAACAGGCAGGCCAAATGCAATGCACTTTTTCATATGGACAATGCATGTATCTAGTTTTGTTGTAGTAGTTATCGTGTGCCTTCAAACTGTTTCTGTCTTAGATAACCCTATCAAAGAGTTTCTTGGCAAGTTTCTTCAGAGGAGGTTTGTCATTGCCATCATCTGAAGCTGAGAGAACATGGCTTGCCCAAGATCACCCAATGGGTTTCCATGGTTGAGTGGGGATTCAAACCCTAGAGTTGTAGTCTAACACTCAAACCACTAAGCCATACTAGCTCTCATTGCATCTAATATCGGGACTGACATTACAGTCTCCTAGTAACTTCAGTTGTCACAGAACTAAAGTGATTTCACTCTTCTGGAAATAACAGCTAGTTTGATTTATTTACTGCCTTGCCTGAGAAGGGTAAGAAAATATGAACAAAACCAAGGCTGCCTCTGTACAAGCCAATGGCGGTGTTAGTGTGTTGGGGCAAGTAGGCCCCTCTACATAGCACTCTTGCCATTCATTATTAACGAGGATCACCTCAGTGGTTGTTTGCATGACTTCACGTGATGGATAACATTTGGCTTGTCATTCATTTTTAGTGTGTTCTAAGGCTGTGTCTACACTGCAGAAATAATGCAACTGACATTGTTTTCATTACCATGGTGCAATGCTATGGAATTCAAGGGTTTGTAGTTTTGCGAGATATTTAGCTTTCTCTGTCAGAGAGCTCTGGTGTAACAACAAACTACAAATCCCAGGATTCTATAGCACTGGGCCATGGCAATTAAGGTGGAGACAAACTGCATTATTTATGCAGTGCAATGTAGTGTAAAAGACAAGGCCATTGGCAGGTGAAGGTATATGTGCATAAATCTAGAAGAGGTTATCTTGTCTTGTTATAGGGTCATAAGACAGTCACAAGCTTTGATGCATGATTCCAAAAAAGCAACTGTTCCTCAAGATGACAATACTAAAATGGGAGAATTCTAAATTCTAAAAAAGGAGGAAGAGGAGACAGAGACCAAAAACAACCATTTCATGGGCAATGCTGACCTACCAGGTTTTCCCGAAAATAAGACAGTGTCTTACATTAATTTTTGCTCCCAAAGATGCACTAGGTCTTATTTTCAGGGGATGCCTTATTTTTCCATGAAGAAGAATTCACATTTATTGTTGAAAAACAAAACAAAACAAAAAAAAAAGAACATTATATACTGTATATATATTTATATACAAAAACTTTGCTAGGTCTTACTTTTGGGGGAGGCCTTATATTTAGCAATCCAGCAAAAACTCTACTAGGTCTTATTTTCAGGGGCTGTCTTATTTTTGGAGAAACAGGGTAGAGAGGCAGAAATTCTCAGAACTACAACTCAACGAACAAGAGTAATCTTATCTACAGCACCATTCCCAGGATACAGGACCCAGGGCAAAGAGAACCTATCTCCTCCTTAGTCTATAGAATATATTTTTGTGTATGATTCATTTTTCTTCTTCCCAGACTTCATAGTTTTATCAGAAATCTATTCCCAGTTACCCCTAACCAGCTCTACATCAGAAGTTTAATTTGGCACTGAAAAATCACTTCGTTGCTATTATTGGTATAAATGGTTGGGAGTCAAAATGTACTGCACATCACCCAGAGACTGATCATTCTATCAAGATCTACTTGCTGCCAAACCTGGGTTACATGACCATTATAGTCATTATTTCTTAAAAGCAAAAGCAGAATTAAGGTTTTGCATATGCATAAGAAAACCACAGGAACACACTCACACACCAGTTGATAATGGAGAAAACTGAGCAATGTCAAGGATCCAGTAAAAGTAAGTTGCACTTTTTAGTATTAAACTGTTTTTTTAAATTAGCTGACATGTCTGAAAACATCATCCTAATGTTTTTCTCAGTGCGTCTGGAAGGACCACGAACCAAGAGATCACTACAAGCCTCTGCTACTATAAGCAGACAGCTTATTGGTGTATGCAGTTTGGCTTTATTGCTACAAGCTCTTTATAGTTCCACATCAGGAAGGGGTATTTGTTGGGTACAGTCTGTAGAAAGCAGTATTCTTATGGGCTATTTCAGCTATTCTGAGGTGCATAAGCAACTTACATTTTTGAACTTACACCCTGTAAATGTTTGCGTAATTTGCATAACATGCTGCTTATTCTGCAAACTGGACAGGGATTTTTCATCTATTGTAAGGAACTCCCTATAGTCTAGAAAAACCAATGTGTTCAAAGTGTACAGCACATATAGGGTTACACTCTCCTTAACACACTGATCCACATAGACTGTAATAGAAGCTGTCTTGGCACTGGGTAGGGAAAAGGGCATAGCAGCAAGCAGGGAGTACAAGCATTAGTGGAGCAACTACCGGGATGAACCATCACCATTTACTGTACAAGGTTACAATAGTATAGCTATGGCTTATCCAGAGTACAACTGCATTATGTGTTAGTTTTTTGCTGTTAGATTAAAGGAATGATTCCCTGATATAGGCACTGGCAATCCAACCCCACCCCACCCACGTGTACCAGAGACCAATACTATATTTATGTTCATTCAGAACAACTGTTTTATTTCCTTCATGAAAACTTCCTAGGGACCAGCAAACAATGACTCATAGAGTGCTACTCTGAGAAAAACTGTTTTGAAGAAGAACAGCTGTAATAGCTGTATCATTGTGGCTAATCAGTCACATATATGAACATAACAAGCTACTTATATTCACTGAGAGAATCAAGTTCAGTAGCACCAATGTGACTGGGAGTCAATCCATGATTCCAAGAAATAAGCCTTTCTCAACCCTAATTAATACTGAACGTGGGACTTCCTGCATCCAAAGGATGTGGTCCAACCAGTGACCCTTCCCCCATCACCTTAGAAGTGCACAGTAAATAGTCAGAGGAGGTTCATATCCCATTATGTGGGGAAAGTTCCTTTTGTTCAGTGCTTACAAAGCTGTGACAGAGCAATGACTGTCCAGTGTATGGCTGCTTTCCTCAAACAGTATTAATAAGCATAGTTGTCTTAGTCTGCATCAGAATGCAAAGAGATCATGTAGTACAGTACCCTACTAACAATTGCTGCAACTATACTGGAAAGTTAATGTAGTTTTATACTGCTTTAACTGCCATGGCTCAGTGCTATGGAATTCTAGGATTTGTAGTTTTGTGAGATATTTAGCCTTTGATGTCAGCACACTCAGGTGCCACAACAAACTATACATCCCAGGATTCCATAGGATGGAGCCATTACAGTTAAAGTGGTGTCAAATAGCATTAATTCTGCAGTGTAGTAGCAGCCAGAGGAGTTTATCACATGGGAGAAATTTCTCTCAATTGTGAATGGAGCCAATTCGCAATTACGTGAATTCATTAGTTTAGCGAATTTATGTGAAATCTGATTGCATTCGGAATGTGTTCAGAATGGCTTCCCATTTCCCGAAAATGACCCCCCATTGCCCGAAATTGCGTGAGATACTCTAATACGCAATTACGTGAAACCCCATGATTGCGTTCAGAATGACTTCCCATTGCCCGAAATTGTGAGAGATACACTCTTCACAATAACGTGAAACCCCATGATTGCATTCGGATTGCCATTGCATTATACCCCCAAATTCCATCATATGATAAACTCAAGAGAGAAATAATTTTGTAGTATAAGCTTTTGTAGACTAGGTCTACTTGAAAATGCTCAAGATCCCTTTCAGCCATCAAGTGGGTTTAACTACAACTCCCATTATCCACACAGTATGGTGTTTGGCAAGTGTGTTCCCTCCAGATTCTCCAGACTATTCCTTTCCTAGCCAAACAACAACAACAAATAAACCATGAAGAAAAAAGAAACAAGGAAACAAAGAAAAAGACAGAAAGACAGGGAGTGAATTGCTTTGTTTGGAAGCAATTTAAACAAGTTATGGGATGGGATGGATGGACGCATAACAAACTCTGTTTTTATAATTTTAAAAATACCACTTTAAAAAAAAGTAGACATGGGCTTCCAGACACCTCTGGATTGTGATTTTCCCATTTTTTTCTGCCATGTATGAGCAGGCTGCATGCCACCAAAGGGTTCCTAAGGATGAAAGTGCCCAGGCCCTGCCATAGTTGCCCACCTCCATGGGCACAAGGGAACAGCAAGAAGCTTGAGTCCCACTGTGCAGCACTCTGAGAAAAGACTCGTTGATCCCAGGAAATGAGCAATTATGCTCCACCCCAAAGTGTTTACTCCCTTCTTCCCTTTGCTAAGCTAATCTGAAGGGCGATAATACACTTCTCTTAAGGCACATGTAGTCAGCCTCATCTATCCTGAAACACAATAAGGGCATTTTAAAAGGCTAAGGAAGTGTAGCATGATGAAAGACTCCTCTAATTTGTTGCATCATTTAGATGTTTACTTTTGTCACTTCAAGGTTAGCAGAGCACTGAGTATTTTTAGCCCTCACTAAAACACCAAGTGCTATTCAAGTCAACTCCTGACAAGCACTCCAAGAACAAGACCTTGCTTCTCTCGATCACCAAGTACAGAGGGATACTTTTCTGGCCAGATATCCTAGCTGTCACATTGCATTTCCTGCAAAGACAGCAAAAGGGAGAGACTTGGAAAAAAACTGGGGCAGAGTCCCATCTATAGAACCTTGGCAGACAATCTCAGTTAGGTGTTGAACACTTTTAAATATTAGCAACTCCAAAGACATTCCCACTGTGACAAGCATTAACTAGACTGGTTAACATTTCAAGATAAAGGTGCTGTCCCAAGGTTAAATGGAAGTACTTAAAGTGGCACAGACCTGAAGTTTAATGAATATACAAACTAGAATCTCAGGTTTCCAGAGCTCTATTTTTAACCTTAACGGGGAAACCCTGGATGCTTTAACATCCCAAACTTAAGCAGGATTCCCTCAGATGACAATTTTTTGGTATCCCGGTTGCCCAAATCCTCGTTATATTTTAGAAGGGATTCCCAAACTGCAGACCTCCAAGTGTCTCGGACTTCAGCTCCCAGAAGCCCCAACCAACTTGGCCAACAGTCAGGAATCCTGGGATCTGAAGTCCAAAATATCTGGAGGACTGAAGTTTGGGAATCACTGTTTTAGAAGAACAAATACGTCACAGGATCTGGGATGGATCAGGCCATGGCAGACCAACAAAACTAACATTCTGCTCCTCCTGTGGTCTGCCATCTGCCTGTATTGAAGGCCACAAACAGGGCATGTGTATAGCAGAATTATGTTTGTGCTCAGTAGCTGGAGGTATTGATACAGACTGCTTCTGATGCTGGGAGAAATTTATACCTATCACGATTAGCAGTCATTGTTAGCCTTATCCCTAACTCCCTCTTCAAGCTATCTGAGTTATTGGCCACCAAATACAGTCAGCCCTCCTTATCCATGGATTTTTTTATCCACAGATTCAAGCATACATGGCTTGAAAATATTCAAAAAAAGTCTAATTTCAAAATAGCAAGCCTTGATTTTCCATTTTGTATAAGGGACACCATTTTGCTTTGCCATTATATTTAATAGGACTTGAGCATCCATGGATTTTGTTATCCAAAGGGGATTCTGGAACCAAATCCCAGCGGATAACAAGGTCCCACTGTACATCAGTGGTGAAGAGCAAGGACACTACATTCATTTAAATACAAGTTTTAAGTACATTGCTTCTGCATCCTAACTGCAAAAAAAAATCTTTATAGAGTTTGGGCATTTAACCAACACTTTACTGTATTTACAACCGCAAAAGGGGGTGTTTTGCTGTTTTTTTCCAAGCAGAATACTAGGCCATTGTGATAAATTACTATCAGCAAAGTCTAGATGAAAATTTTATCTAGTAAATCTTCTCAGAGTAGTTCCCTTAATGTCACCATGGGTTAGGCTGGGGACAGATGCAAGGGAGGAAGCCCAAGGGCTCCTAGAAAGGGAGAGTCATTCACACAAAGGCTACCCCACAACTTCATTTCCAAACTCCAGGCTCTTATTATTTACTACTACAATGTATTCAAACATTCATCTGCAAATAAGATGCAGATTAATACATGCTTATGTACACTTTTAGCTGTGGGACTGTACATTCTTATCAACTATATACAGCCAGTTCACTAGTTTACAATGACCCCTCCATACCTCTCAAACCTGACACTTTTTTTAGCATGTACTACAGTGACTAACACACGTGTGGGGAGCCTGTAGCCTTCCAGATGTTGCTAGCCCCTAATTCTCAACATCTCCATGCTGGCTAAGGAGTCCAAAATATCTGGAGGAACACAGGTATCCCATCTCTGGATTACAGCTACACAAGAAATTAGTTTACTTCATTATGCGTCTCTCTTATATAATATCTGTGGACACCACATCTGTGTCCATGTGCCCCTGTCCTTCGCCATCCTATTTTTGGTCTTTTTTAAAAGTTAGATGAATAAACACTGGCCTGCAGGGATTCCCAAGAAGTGAAAATGGTGGTTGCCTATAGGATCACACTTCCATCAACATTGAGCTTAGGTGCCTAGAAGAAAAAGAGCCCCACTATCACCTGCCATGTCCCCAAGACTGTCAATGGGTGTCCTCTTAAGTTTTTCATATTTCCATATGTGCTCAAGGACCTCAAAAGTCAGGTGATCCTTGTTTTAAAAGATAATTATATATGAAGAAACAGATACATTCTTCACTCTTCCAATTTGACTCAAGTCCAAACTTTGGAAGAGCTTTTCCTTACCAAAAACAGATACAGAAAACACACTGCTTCATCTTTCCAGGGCTACTCCATTTTAAAAGAGAGTAATGTCCATGCTTTACCTGTGACCTAGTAAATAAAAGTACTGTGGCACTTCAGTCTTCAGGTCAGTGAAGCTGTGTGTCTTCCAAGCATTACAGATATCATGGCATGAATTGTAATAGCTGTTCTAGCTTACTATGTGTACTGATCCAAAGATGTTCAGGAGAAGAGCCAAGATACCAAGTACATTTTAGAACATTTCTGCCAGCTTGTAGCTGAAACCACTTAGGACTTGATGGCTGAATAAATGCTAAAGAAGAACAATATAACATGCTCACGCAGCAACCATGCATAGAAAAGGAGCGACTGCCTTGGCAAGTAAGTTTGCTTCTTCAAGAGCTTACTTTTAGAGGCTAATAGCCAAACCAATTAAGCACACTAATAACTAATATGGCTAACTACCATCAGAATATGTGCATTACTTGTACCTATTTGCTGTTGTTCTGTGCCTCCCCTAAGGCGAACCTATCATAGGGTTTTCGTGGCATGTTTATTCAGAGGGAAGTTGCCATTGCATCCTCTGAGGCTGAGAGTGTGTGACTCGGCTAAGGTCACCCCATGTGAATTTTATGCTCCAGCTGAGATGCAAACCCTGATCTCCAGAGCTGTAGCCCAATGCTCAAACCACTGCACCATACTGGCTCTCACTTGTACTTATCCAGCTCAGGATATACTAGGTAAATGTGAGGTATCTCAGTGGCAGTTCACATTAAAGGAGACTTAGGAGTTTATCACATGGGGGGGGGGGATTTCTCTCAATTGTGAATGGAGCCAATTCGAATTCATGTTAAATTCGCTAGTTTAGCGAATTTACGTGAAATCTGATTGTGTTCGGAATGACTTCCCATTTCCCGAAAATGACCCCCCCATTGCCCGAGATTGCGTGAGATACTCTAATACGCAATTACGTGAAACCCCATGATTGCGTTCGGAATGACTTCCCATTGCCCGAAATTGCGTGAGATACACTCGTATGCAATTACGAGAAACCCCATGATTGCGTTCGGATTGCCATTGCATTATACCCCAAATTCCGTCGTATGATGAACTCCTTAGGCAGATGACCAAACCAAAAACAAACTCAGGTGCACGGAAATTTAAGAGTCACACCTTTGCTGCCTGGGACTGGTTTAAGGACCATATAGTCTGATCTGGCGGAGGCAAACAGGCCAGATTTCAACATTAAGTACTTTTCAGAGTAAGCCTTTCCCCACCGACAATGAGGGAATGGTCTTGACCACAGGCCTGCCAAAACCCAGTAATAACTGCAAAGCTAGGCAGCTGGTTACTCCACATAGCACAAACTCCAAGCCTCTCCCAATCTTATCTTTCCAGCCTCCTACTCCAAGGTGCAAGTTTACAGAAACAGTGTGGCTTCAGGGGGCAGTTTGGTTCATATCTAGCCAAAGCCCCAAAGTGTTTTTAAGAGGAGCATGGCTTGAACACAGCAGGGCAGGTCCCAGTTAAAACCACACCCCAAACAACACCCAAGCCCATGCCAGTCCTAGCAGAGCTACCACATTGTACCTGGGCCCATCCCCTTTCTTTCAGTGATGGCACCCTTATCACCCAGCGCTTCTCCTTATCAGTGGCAGACATCCAAACTTTGATAACACCCAGGGCCTAAAGGGTTGTCCATCTTCCACTGGCTGGCAGCTGGGCAAAAGATGGGCAGCTGAGCCGCATGAAGCCAGGAGTTCCCAATTTGTGCTCCAAGGAGCCCTTCGGGCTCTGTGTGCACTTCCCAGGTGCTCCACGCCCGCTCCAGGAAAATGAAAGAAATAAAACCTGAACGAAATTAAAGAATAAGAATATATTCTTACTTATACACCTAAAGAGCATTAACCTGTAGAGTTTATCACACTGGGGTTGATTTCGGCCTTAAAGGAGTTTATCACATGGGAGGAATTTCTCCCAATTTTGAATGGAGCCAATTCTAATTCATGTAAATTCGTTAGTTTAGCGAATTTACGTGAATTCTAATTGCATTCGAAATGTGTTCAGAATGACTTCCCATTGCCTGAAATTGCGTGAGATAAGTTAATACGCAATTACGTGAAACCCCATGATTGCATTCGGAATGACTTCCCATTGCCCGAAATTGTGTGAGATAAACCGATTTGTAATAACGTGAAACCCCATGATTGTGTTCGGATTGCCTTTGGAGTATACCCCCAAATTCCCTCGTGTGATAAACGCCAAAGAGAGATTAAAGCGCGTTTAAAGCATCCTGCACGTGAAGCAGAAGTGGCGAGCAATTGAGCAAATAATTATCACACGCAATTGTGCAAGTAAAGTGAAGTCGGAAACGCACTGTCGCAAGTAAAAAGATGGCGGGTTTTGTGCGACGTTGTGTGAAATCATTACGCGCAATTACACGACTTTCCTGGGGTATTGCTGGGGATAAACCCTTAATCTTTTTTCGTGGGATAAACTCCATGCAGGGTAGGCCTGTTAGGGGCTCTGCCATCGAAACAAGGGCTCTGTACTTTAAAAAAAAATAAAGTTGGGAACCCCTGGAGCACCAAGGGAGGCCGGGCGGCCTCTTTGCCTTGGCCCTGCCAGGGAGCTGGACCCAGGCCCAAGTCCCCCAAGCCCCCATTCCTTGAGGCACAAAATAAAAACAAAAGAAGTCAACCAGAGGAGAAAGAGCCCTGACAGACAAAGGAAAGCCATTCCCCCCTCTGCCAAGAGAGCTCCTGTCAGGGCTGCCTTTTTCATTCTAGGGACGGCATCCTCTGGGCAGGACCAGGGCTCTCCTGCTGTTTTAAGGGAGAGACACTGTAGAGAGGAGGAGAATAAACCGGTCCGAGGGCGCTTTATCTGGCTTGGCTTGAAGGCCAAGGCATTGTGGGCACTGCAGTTGGGCTGAAGCCTTGAGGCTGTCTGTCCAAGGGGACCCTTCCTTCCTCTCTCTGCCCTGAGGAAGTGGAAGCAAGGAGGGGGTCTGTCTGTGTCTGTGCCTGGAGCCCATATTACTCACCTCGCCCTCCTCCTGGGAGGCAAGCCAGGGCCAGGGCTAGGAGCCAGAGCCCCCGCCAGGAGGAGGAGGAGAAGAAGAAGAAGAAGAAGGGGGCCATGAGGGGCCCTGGCGAAGAACAGGAGCAAGAGGAGGACCAGCTGCTGCTGCTGCTGCTCTCCAGGCGCCCGGGCCCCATGGAAAGGCAAGGCAAGGCAAGGCAAGGAGCCCTCTCCCTCCTCCAGACGCCCAGGGAGCCAGGGAAGGAAGAGGAAGAGAAGGCAATGGAGGGGGAAAGGAGGAATGAAAGGGAGAGGGAAGAAGAGGAGGAGGAGGAAGGGAAGGGGAAGCAGAGGCAATGGAATAAGGGAGGAAGGAGGAGGGAGGAAAGGAGAGGAAAGGGAGAAAGAGGAGAGAGCAAGAGATGGGGGAGAGGAAAGAGAGGAGGAAGCAATGGATGAAGAGGAGGCTGCAGGAGGCTTCGAGGGCGCAGCAGACAGCAGCAGCAGCACCGGTGGGAGAAGGAGGAGGAGGAGGAGGAGGAGGAGGAGGCAGGTGAGGAAGAGAGGAGGAAGGCCCGTCCTCCTCCTCCGCCGGGCTCTTTATACGGTCCGCCCCTCGCCTGGCTAGCTGAGTGTGTGTTGTGTGTGTGTGTTGTGAGTGTTGTGAGTCAGGGGCGCCTGGGCTGGCTCTGGTTGGCTCCCTGGCGCCGCCAATCCCAGCCTTTTCCTCCTCCTGCTCTCCTCCTTTTTTCTCTTTCTCCTTCCATCCATCTGGAGGCAACCTGCGGCAGCTGAGAGTCGGAGCCGGCCTCAGGTGGGGCTCCTGATCAGGAGGAGGAGGAGGATGGGGAGGATGATGATGATGATGCTGGGAAGGAGGCAGGGACTGGCAGCTCAGGGCTGGGCTTCCAGCCACCGCCGGGTAAGTGGCGCCGTCCTCCTTTTCCCGGACAGGCCCTCCATTGCCGGCCTCCTGCCCGGGAGGAGGAATGTCGGCACCTCCGACTTTGCGTTTTCAGCTTTCCTTTGGGGCCTGTCCTCCTGGAAGGTCCTCCATTCTGGGCATGGCTCAAGCGTTGGCCTCCCTTTCTAGGAGCCTGCTTTGGGGCCTGTCCTCCATCTGTCGGGAAGGTCCCCCATTCCTAGGCATGATTCAAGCCTAGATTTGCCTTTCTAGGAGCCTCTGGGGCTTTGCTTTGGGGCCTGTCCTCCACCTTCTCCTGGAGGTCCTCCATTTTGGGCACGACTAGGAAGCATATGGGTTCCCATCTCTAGGAGCCTTTGCGCCTGTCCTCCATTTCTCTTGGAGGTCCTCCATTTTGATCATGGATATATAGAGCATTTGGGACTTTTCTTTTTTGACATGTCCTCCTTTTTTATCCTGGAAGGTCCTCCATTCCGATCATGACTCGGAAGCATAGATTTACAAAACTCCTAGGAGCTTCTTGATCTGTCCTTTGGGCACGTCCTCCCATTTTCCTCCATTCTGATCGTAACCCAAGCATAGATTTACCACGTTTCCAGGAGCTTTTTGGAAGCCATTTTCCCTGTCCTTCTTTGGGACTGGTGGCCACCCTCCTCCTGTGGGGCTGAGAGAGTGTGACTAGCCCAAGGTCACCCAGGGGGTCCCCATTGCCCAGAAGGCATCCCAACCCTGGTCCTCCTCTGCATGGTAGAAATCCAGCTTGACACAGTCTGGCAACCTGTCGCTCTGTCTGAGCAAAATCCTGGGATTTGTAGCTTTACAAGGACTTTCACCTTCTCACAGCCAGAGTACACCAGTCTACACATCCCAGGATCCTGTAGGATGGCACCAAGACATTGAAAGCAATGTCAAGGTGCATTATTTCTAAGCTATACATGCCCCCCCCCCCAAGTTTACTAGGGCTGGAGAAATAACCCGGTTCGGCCCCACTTTAACTCTTTTTTGGCTCAAGACTATGGAATTCTGGGAGTTGGACTTTGTTGTGGGGCCCAGAGCGGAGCGGATAATGGGATTGCACCCATTATCCATCCATCCATGTGAACTGAGGACTCTTTCAGATGTCGGGAATTGGAAGTATTATCTAGGGTCAATCCGAATGCAATCATAGGGTTTGACGTTATTGCGAATTAAAGCTTTGCACGCAATTTCGGGCAAAAGGGAAGTCAATTCGAACGCAATCATGGGTTTCACGTAATTGCGTATTAGAGTATCTCATGCAATTTCGGGCAAGGAGGGGTCATTTTCGGGAAATGGAGCGTTACTCCGAATGCAATGGGGATTCCCGTAAATTCGCTAAACAAGTGAATTTACAGGAATTCGCATTGGCTCCATTTGAAGTTTGGGAGAAATTCCTCCCATGTGAAAGAGTCCTGAGATTGTGCCCCTCACCATCCATCCATGTGAATTCAGATGGCACAATTTCTGTCCATCCATGTGAATTAGGATGACATCCATCATCCATCCATCCATGTGAACTGGGATTGCACCTGTCGCCATCCATCCATGTGAATTAAGATTGCACCATCTCTGTCCATCCATGTGGATTAGGATTGCACCCATCATCCATCCATCCATCCATCATCACCCATCCATCCAGCAGAAAAAGTGCTACTTCTGTTTCCTCTTGTCTAAGATTATTAGTTAAATGTTAATTTTATAAAATGGCATGGAAGGATCCTATAATTAAAGCTTTAGCTTGCGTTTGAAAGAGAAAGATGTTGCACCCATCTCCATCTGTTCATGTGAACTGGGAATTGCACCCACTGCCATCCATCTCTCCATGTCTACCATGGCGGTTTCCAGGAGCCTGCCTTCGAAGCGGGTCTGTTTAGGATTGCAGTCCTTGGAGTCTCTACTGAGAAGTCAGTGACAGTGAATTCAGTGGTGCTGACTTCCAGGTCACACAATTACATTTGTGGGGTTTCTATCCTGGATCCACTTACCTGGAAATAAAGCACTTAAACACAACGAGACTTACTTCTATATGGAGTTTATCAGATGAAGGAAATTGGAAGTATAATCTAATAGCAATCCGAACGCAATCATGGGGTTTCACGTTATTGCATATTAAAGCATCTCACGCAATTTCGGGCAATGGGGGGGGGGTCATTTTCAGGTATTCTGAACGCATTCTGAATGCAATGGGAATTCGTGTAAATTCGCTAAACTAAATTCACGTGAATTCCAATTGGCTCCAATTGGCTCCATTCAAAATAAAGAGAAATTCCTCCCATCTGATAAACTCCTATGGGACATTTATAGGACTGCCCTGTTATCCTCTGCTAATCCTGATTCTGTAAAGTATCAGGTGTATTGGTTATAGTGATCTTCATTCTTTAAACAGAGAGATCTTGTTCAAGCTAATTTCCAACGCATACAAAGCCATGTGGCTTTTACATTTTTCTTTTTAAAGGCGACACACAAAAACACAAACCCTTGCTTTCCGTTAGCAAACTGCAGCTTTGATGGTGGTGGTGGGATGCCATCTTGTCTTGTCCTGTTGCTGATTGGAATTAAATCTGGAAACGTATTTTGATCCTCAAGAAAAAAGAGATTCAATTCCAAATATGTTCTTTTGCATGGCACATGGCTCTCTGAATCAGAAGACTTGACCTTTCTATTGAAGCAGAAAAAGTGCTACTTCTGTTTCCTCTTGTCTAAGATTATTAGTTAAATGTTAATTTTACAAAATGGCATGGAGGGTTCCTATAATTAAAGCTTTAGCTTGCGTTTGAAAGAGAAAGATGTTCATTTGTAGCATTTGAACATTCAGTTAGAGGTCATGCAGCGGGAAGAAAGTGAAATAAAAAGAAAGAACAGAATAAAATACATTTTTATTCATGGCAGGTTTGGAGAAGATCCTGAAACCACTCAAAATGCATAAGTATCATCGACTTCTGTTGGATTCTCTTTAACTGCAAACAGATTCAGGTTTAGCAGGTTCTTGTTTCACTACCCACTTTATTGAAGCAGGCTTGCTTATTTCTTTTGAGTTATATCCAACCTATGTTGATATTAGCAGAAAGATCTTTAACTGGCATAATTCCAAACAGGAAGAGGAAGGAACTTGTGGCTTTTCTTATGGTAACAAGTCATTCTTAAAAAAAGTTATTTAATGCATGTTTGCAAGTGAACTTTTATAGGAACATATGCGCTACGAAAGCCAGCATGGTGTAGTGGTTCAAGCATTGGACTATGACTCTGGAGACCAGGGCTGCATACGCAGTGCAGAAATAATCCAGGCCGACACCAGTTTAATGGCTCAATGTTATTGAATTGTGCAGATTGTAGTTTTGTGAGACATTTAGCCTTCTCTGTCAGACAGCTGTGGTGCCACAACAAACTTCAGTTTCCAGAATTCCATAGCATTGAGCCATGACAATTAAAGTGGTATCAAACTGGACTATTTCTGCAGTGTGGATGCAAGCCCAGGCAGGTGACACTCTCTCAACCTCAGAGGAAGGCAAAAGCATCCTTCCTCCCAAACAAATCTTACCATGAAAACTCTGGACTCTTTCAGACGTCGGGAATTGGGAGTATAATCTAGGGTCAATCCAAATGCAATCATAGGGTTTGACGTTATTGCGAATTAAAGCTTCACACGCAATTTCGGGCAAAAGGGAAGTCAATTCGAACACAATCATGGGCTTCACATTATTGCGAATTAAAGCTTCGCACGCAATTTCGGGCAAGGAGGGGTCATTTTCGGGAAATGGAGCATTACTCCGAATGCAATGGGGATTCCCGTAAATTCGCTAAACAAGCGAATGTACAGGAATTCACATTGGCTCCATTCAAAGTTTGGGAGAAGTTCCTCCCATGTGAAAGAGTCCTCTGTATTAGGCTTGCCTTAGGATCACCATAAGTTGGAAATGAGTTGAAAGCACACCACCACCACCACCACAACAACAACATAAGCCATGTACGGTGTGAACATATTGAGTTCTGAAGAATACTAAGGCTTTTCCTTTAATCAAGAGTTATCTGAAGATGCACTACAGGATGCTATCAGGAATTATTGCAAATATGTTTCTGAAAGAAGGGTCCTACTCCAGCTCTTGCTTGGATCTATAGGAGCCGATGATTCCATAGAATGTTAATTTAAAAAACACATGATAGATTTCTTCTGGTTCTTCCCTGAAGGAAGTAAAGTTCCCCTAACCCCACAAGGGGTTGCATGAGGACCTATTGGATAACACAGAGTTGAAACTCCAACATGGAGATACATTAGAGTTTGGTGGCTCATGTGCCAGTGGGGTGATGGATCTGCTCCATGTTTTAGTCTAAACTACAAATGAACCGTCCCAGGATGCTAAACCTATGTTGAGGACAGGGGTCAATACCCTAGCTGGCTCCTGGAAGGTTAGGCTTAAAACCCGGAGTGGATTCCCTGCCCTACTGACATCAAAGCCATCAGCTTCTAATGGTAAAATCACAGGAAGAACCACAATGAGTGGCCTAGTAGGTAAGTGGGAATGGACCATCATGCACAGAATTACGTAACCACATGCTTATGTTTCAACATTTTTATTAGCAGTTTTTAAATTGCACTGTGCTTTTAAAATGTTGTTCCTTGCCTTGGATCCCATATTGAGAGAAAGGCAGGATATTAAATAAATAGAGGAGATGTGGTTGGCCACAATAAATGCAGATAAGAGGGGCAGCAGGGAAACAAGGATATCCTGGTCTGCTGTCTGGAATAGGATTGTTCCCAAATGCCAACTTTCTTTTCTTCTGTTTCCAAATAATCCATATACACTTAAGGAGACTGCCTCACAGAGTTCTAGATCTTGATGGGAGGGTGTCTTGGCCACAGGTAGGGAACTACAGAAAAATCTTCCTCTTCTTTCCCGGAAACAAACAACTTAGCTTTTCTGTTAGACCTTGCTGGGACAGTAGAATAGTAGCCCTTCTACTTGTTGTTGTTGTTGTTGTTGTTGTTGTTGTTGTGTGACTTCAGGTTGTTTCTGACTTACGGTGACCCTAAGGTGAACCTATCATGGGGCTTTCTTGGCAAATTTCTTCAGAAGGGGGTTGCCATTGCCATTCTCAGAGGCTGAGAGAGTGTGAGAGAGGATTTACATGGCCGAGAAAAGATTTGAGCCCTGGTCTCCAGTGTCTAGTGCTCAAATTGCCATTCCACACTTATCTGTGCTTTATTGAAAAAGGATTTTTCCTATCCCAGGTTACTGAATAATCACCTCCTTTCTCCGGATGGAGAGAATTTGCAGAAACAATAATAAATAGATGCGTTACGTACATTATTTTCTTAGTAAGCACTTTATGGGTATACAGTCCGGACATATCAAAGAGCGAGAACACAGCATTGTTAGATCAAGTTTTCTTCTGTTTTTTTTTTAAAGCTATGGTTTTTGGGTTTTGAGATTTTTGCTAAAATAAAGTGCGGGCCCACACTTTGTTTTGGAGGAGAATTGTACTTCCTGGAAGTTGCTAGAGCCATAAGTCTCCTAGGGGATTATCAGGGGAAAAAACAGGGACTAAAAGGCATACTCCCGGCATAATCACACTGAAGATTTTCACACAATGTTGTGCTCTTCCAGGACTTCTCCCGTGCAGAACCCGCAATGCTCCTGCAACAAACCATTCCGGGGGAAGTCCTGTGAATGGCTTCTCAATAGCACAAATGAAGCGCAATTGCAAGGGTGCGAAAATTAATTGCCCTCCATTTGGGCTATTGATGAAGCAACCAGGGAAATTTACCCAGACTGCATTTTGGTGGAGGCAATCTGTTCTCATTGCTAGGATCGGTTTTGCAGTGGATTTCAGTCTTCCTTTGAGATATGGAGTACGGTATTGATTACACTGGATTAAAATAACATGGTGAAGTAATTAATTTTATTTTATTGTATTTTATTCTGTGCGGGATGGAAACATGATTTGCAGACATGTGCCATAGTGCTGAAACGTCGTATGTGCAAAAGGATCAATTCCAATGTACTAATGATTCATTCATGGATGGGTGCAGAACATGATCGTGATATTATTTGGTTTTTATGTCGCAATAATGATGTGATTGCAAAAATATTGAGTGCTATAGGGCTAATGTTACATTGGGTTTCACTACCGCAATTATTGCTAAATTGGCCCTGGTGTGATAATCTCCCTAGTTTCCCTTTTGAAAAAATAGTAGAGTCAGAAAAACAACCTTGGGGCTACGTTTCTGATCCCTGTTCTGTAGGAATGGGAGCTCTCATTTCAGAACATATTTTGACATTGTGAATGATTCATTTTTATTTTATTTTATTATTATTTTTTGGATGATTGCAGGCAGTGGAAGACACGGAAGTTTCCCAGAAACAAGATTAATCATCTGGCAGAGACAGTGTTCTGGAAACTGGCTACGAGGTGTGCATCCAAGGTGTGCATCATCATTAACTTTGCTTTCTTCATCTGTCATGGACATCACTAAAGAAAGATGGTGTGTCTCAGATCATGATAGGAATTTTAATTATGAACACCATTTTCATTGGTATAATTGAGGTGGCTGTTAAGGAAATGGTAGTAGATTTGGTTTACAAATCAAAGGAATGTTCAGAGATCAATTCAGGATTACATTTAGAACTACAAACAATGACTATCAGCTACTATTTGCATTATGGATGACCCAGAGCTTTTTGGTTTTTGAAAAAGAGCTATTCTTGCCATCATCACCCCACAGAAAAGTTCTTGCATTGATTATTGACACAAGCCTATAAATCTTTGTCACAGAACTTTTCAATACTGTCAGCAGACTGTTATATGGAACGCTCATTATTCTGCACAAAACAGAGACTGAAGATTGAATTTGGGTACCAAGTCACTTGTGGTGGAAGATTGACATGATTAATACTACTGCACAACTACTCTAAGCACTTTGTTCAAAACAACAGATGATGAGAAAGCATATTTTTTGCCTTTTATATTGTTTTGAAATTTCTGTCATGAATTATACCATGTTCACACATTTAAGCCAATTCTGACTCATTTTCTTCACAAGAACATAGAATAATGGAATAACAACTAAACTGCAAAACATTTATGCAGGGAGACTATTAATGTTAATAAAACTTTCTGCAAAGCTATGGGTTAGGTCAGTTATTAACTATGTTATGAATAAGCTATGTCGCCTGGTGGGGTAGTCAGGGATGGACATCTGGCAATAAATCCAGGTACCAACTACTGAGGCAACAGTGATGGTGCACCAGCAAACAAACTTGAGCCTGCTGGGGCTGATGCTAGTTGCCATAACACCCTTTCTTATTTTCTTTAAAGTACAGTATTTATATTCATAGTTTGGGTTACTGGATGTGTACTCGGTTACTGGTGAACACAGTATTTTTTTTTTATCTTAAGAAAATATATTATTGTTTTCAGTGCCAATTTGTTCCATCTTGGCAGGGGTTATGTTTTGGATCCACCCCCCCCCCACCCACCGCAAATACCTAAAAGCATGGGACCTCAAGTCTCATTGCCAATGGACATGCAACATGACTGCGTTGGTGTGGCCATGTGCATGCGCTGCCATTGACAATAATGTGGCGGAGCCATCTATGGATGCTCCAATTCATGGAGGGTTAGCATGCCAATATGAAGGGCCAACTGTACCCACCCTCTCTCTCTATATATAAATAGATTAAACACATTACATTATTTTAAAAAAATACATTACCCTAATACATTACCCTAAATGACACACACTAATATATCCATGAAAATGACCTCTCCCTCATCCTGAAATCTAACCCACTCACAAAACAAAACATCAAAAACCCTCACAAAAAACACAGAATCAACATACTCCACACCCTTGAAATCAAGAATATAAAGCTAAATAAATTATAATGAACTTTTCTATAGCACTAACACCATTCATTCTTGCTACTGACCTAAACTATAAAAACATAGCTCTAATCATCAAAATCCATGAACATTATCTTCCCATTATTTATTTTTAATACAAAACAAAATAATATGGTGCTTATTCCAAAGTAAATGTGTTTAATATAAAGTTAGGAAAGGCGAACTCCATGTATTCCTTGAAGTTAATAAAGGTGCTATGATTCAGAAAGTTAAAAGTGGGAAACGGAACTTGTTCAGAGATTCAGAATATTACTTTGTATCAGGATTGGTAAACCTGTTGTTCTCTTTGCTTGTTTTGTTCTAACACCGTAGTGAAACTAAAGTCTTGTGGTTCACAAGTTGCTGACAGCGTTTTTGTGGGCCCAGGACCCAAATAATTGTTTTTGCTCCCTAAAGGCAATTTTGCAATTTTTATACTTTATTAGGCCATTTTAGACCCAGAAGAGACTTCTTTCCTAACAGGAAGTAAACCATAAGTTGACTCCTAGGTCTCTTCATGTTAAAGAAAAGCTAAAACAGCCCAGAGAGCACCAAAAACATGGTATGAGACTCATTGGGTTTGGGACGTTCATCAAACATTTATTTTCCAGATTATATTTGCTATGCAGATTCCATCAACTGACAGTATTTTCATATGCAAAGGGATCTCGTAGCACCCTTAAAACTAACTTTAAAAGGTGCTACAAGATCCCTTTGTATACTGATTTTCCAGACTAGCATGGCTACAACTTTGAGTTATTTTCATAGGCATAGAATACTCTTGTGGGCATTCTATTCATTATAGAACATAATCACATGGACCCTTGTCACAGAAAACACGGAATAAATGTATCAAGGTGGTTGCTAAACATAAAAATATTTCTTCCCCAGAATGAATATTATTTTCTGATGATGATAATGATGATGATGGCTTATTTACATAGTGCCATCACTGTATATGGTGCTTTACAAGTAAAAGAACAACAAAAACAGTTCCCTGCCCTCAGGCTTTCAATCTAATTCAGACATGACATAAAAAAAGGAAAAGAGGATGGCAATGTGGGAGGGGATTAAATCCAATAGATATTGCTGGTTCTTCTCTTTCATGGTGGCTATGTCAGTGGAAATTGGGATGAATGGAGGGCCTTTCATTGGTTCCTGGGCCTAGACTTAATGGAACCCAACCTGCCTCTTCATCTCTTCCATTGAGGCCAAGGCAGTGGCAGTCAGGATGGAAGGAGAGCCATTCATCTGCTTCTGGGCCTAGGCATTGTGGAGCTCTGCTTGCCTTGTCTTCTTTGCCTCCAAGGCCAGGGAGGTGGTGGGATGGAGGAAGGGCCATTCATCACTTGCTGGACCTAGGCCTAATGGAGCTCTGCCTGCCTCTTCTTCTCTCCCTCTGAATCCAGGGCAATGGCTGTTGGGATGGAGGGAGGGTTTTTCATCTGCTTCTGGCAGATGCATCTATGTTCATCCAATTTTCACATATTTAAACCCTCATGTTGACTTCAATTTTGTATAACAGCTTGGTGCAGACAGAGGTAGATATCCAGGGGTTAGACTATTGAGTACAGTCTATGTGTGCCTGCACTTGATAAATATTTGGAAGCTATAGTTAGAGAAATTTTGACTGCCAGACTGCTGTCTGGTGTGCTTTGTAGATCATGTATCACCAGTTTGTATCAACTCTGTAAGCTTATAGTTTGATTCCAAACTAAATTCAGGGTGTTGGTTTTGATCTACAAAGCCCTTAATGACTTGGGACCAAGATGTCTGAAAGCACCCCCCTCCGCCCCGCAAAAGGAGGTTGCCCAGAATTTGAGGTCCTTGGCAGAAGCTCTGTTGCAAGTCTCATTGCTCTGAGAGACTGGGTAGGTGAGTACCGATACCTGAGCCAGAACTTTCTTCATGATGCCAGCACCAAAGATGCCATCCCCAAGGAAAATGAGGCTGATTCCATCTCAGCTGAGCTTTTAGCAGGCAGCCAAGACTAAATTAATTCATGGTCCTTAAAACCAGGTTTGCTTCTATTACTGTTTTAATTTACTCTTTTAACTGATTTATAAAAATGTTGCAAAATAATATTTTGCATTGGCAGCCATGGTGGGCTGAGGTGAGAAAGTAATATTACATCTATTACTGTGACTACAAGTTGAGTCTCCCTTATCTGAAATGCTTGGTACCAGAAGTGTTTAGGATTTTGTTCTGTTTTTCCTTTTCCAGATTTTGGAATATTTGCATATACATAATGAGAACCTTGGAGATGAGACCCAAGTCTAAACATGAAATTCCTTTATGTTTCGTATACACCTTATACACATAATGAAGGTAATTTTATATATAATATTCTTAATAATTTGTGCATGAAACAAAATTTGTGTACACTGAACCATCAGGAAGCAATGGTGTCACTATCTGAGCCGTCCATGTGGACAATTTTGGAATTTTGAATATTTTGGATTTCAGAATTTTGGATAAGGGATACTCAACGTGCACTACTTAATGATGATATTATTGTTATTCTTACTAAGGCAGAGGTGCTGTTCTTGTCATGTATTGTTTTTCTTTTCATATGTCAACATGTAGTCTTTCAAATAGCCATACCAATATTCATATTCCTCTCTTGATGTCAGTTTGCCAGCATGCAAACCTCTTGGTTTGTGTCCAACTTATGATAGTGTGGTAACATCAGAATTTTGTTTTATCATGATATCTCCTAGTTGGCTGACATAAGTTCTCCAAGCAGCCATGACAACACTAGTCTGAGGAAGAACTGGAACACTTTGTGAGGGACACTGTAGGTTCCTCCCACTTGACTCAAAGCATTTGACACTATTAAATCAGCGTAGAAAAGACTTAGTCTCTATTCTTCGGGATATCCCAGGCTACTCCTTTAGCACTGGAATGCTGCTCATGAATGGTGAGCTGACTCATAGCCCAATGGTAGAGCACTTTGTATACAGATGATCACAACTTCAGTCTCTGGCATCTCAAGTTAAATGGCCACCATAGTTGGGTGATGGGAAACACCACTGCTGGAAGCCCTGGTGAGGCACTGCCCATTGGAGTAAATAATAGATGTCCGTATGGTCTGGTTCAGTATAAGGGAGCTTAATAGGTCTGTATGAGTATCCCTGGTTCGCAATGTGAAAGACAATTATTAACATAATATAGCATAACTGCATGGTTTACTAAAAGGCAAATGTTTGCCAAATACATCCCTAGAGCTTGGCCACTCATGACTTAAATTCCCACTGAACTGTATTTATACATTTTTATTACAGGTCACAAACTGGTGTCAATTGTTAGCTTGCTTTTACTGCACTGCCTGTCCTCTACATAAAATCTGTGAAATACTGGGGTCTTTCCAGATTATCTGGCTAGTTTTTGCTCTTGTGTCACATAACTCTACAAAAGTGAAATTTATGTTTATGAAAATATCTACAAAATCCACTGCTTGGCAAAAGCAAGAACCCCCCACCCCCTGTTGGGCTTTAAAACCAATGTAGTGTTGGGCTAATAGTGTTGGACCTGGAATGGAAACGCTTATGTTCCTATTTATCCTCAAAGTAACCAACTGATCTCAGCTGCACTGAGTGCTGCTTTGGCATGATTAGACAGCTGGACAGGGAGATGGGATATTCCCAGAGTCATGGATAGCCTTGGTGGATAAGCCACTGTCTCTCAGCCTGACTTAACCCTCAGGGTTTTTGTGATGATAAAATAAGAAACAAAATAGGGTACACCACCTGAAACTCCTTGGAGGAAAGTTGGTAGCTAAATACACATGCAACCCAAATGTATATACCTCTTTCAAAAAGTAAATGCCACTTACTTCAGGGTCAGTTATACAGCATCCTTCCTTGCAGATGTATAATTGTAAGTCAGTTTTAGGACATGATGTTGAGAGCTGTTCACTTGCCCCCCTTCCAGAAACGTCCCATTGCCTGGCATCTGTCAAGCCCTAGGACTGGCTTTGCTGCTGTCTCTTAGGAGTTTATTACACAGGGAAAAATTGGAAGTTTAAAATGGTCAGAACCCATTATTAATTTACAATTGTGCAAATGGTTTTCACATGCAAAGTGCTGTTACCCATGCAGAATCTGAGATCAATCATCACTTGTGCGCAAATGGTTTTCACATGACAGGACGAAATATGCCTCTATCCCGATAATGATAAAACTGTATACATCCCAAAAAAGCAATCAAATGTGCAAATTATTTTCATGTGTTGATTCTGACAAATCTCTCTCTCTCTCTCTCAATGTGTCCCTGCCTTCCCTCAGCAGCTGTTTTTTTAAGAGCCCTGGCTATTGGGAAAGGCTGAAGCAGGAGACAAACAGATATACATAGGAAAGATCAAGGTTGAACCTAGTCTTTTCTCTATCTCCCTTGCTCTGTCCCTGCCTTCAGTCGCTCTTTCTTTAAGAGCTCTGGCTCAGAGGGAAGTGATCCCCAAACTGTCCCCTTTAAGGGATTTTAGACATCAGCTCCCATAAGCCTCAGCCATGTTGGCCAATGGCCTGGGATTCTGGGAGCTGAAGTCCAAAATCCCTTAAAGGGGACAGTTTGGGGATCACTGCAGCTGAAGCAGGAAATATACAAACACAGAGGAGTGCGCGGACTCAGACTTCACTCTCCTCTCTCTCCCCTTGCATCAGCTGTTTGTTTTAAGAGCTCTGGCTACAAAGAAGGGTGGGTACCTATTTTACTTATTCTGCAACACTGGAAGTAAACTCGCCCCAAAGAACCATGAGAAATCTGGCAACAAACACAAAAACAGGAAGAATCCCATGAATAAACTGCAAGTAGCTTTCACACTACAGCAATTTTGCCAAAAAACAAACAAAACAAAACCCAAATTCATGAATGAAATGGAAATGAATTTCCAATATTTTCCTGAAAACGCTTATTTCCTTGTTCATGTCACTTTCTTGTTGGATTCTAAGTAGTTTGTGCGCAATGTTGTATGAAAACCATTTGTGCCATTGTACCTAATACGCTGGAGAACTCTGGGTTCTGACCCTTTTAAACTTCCAATTTTCCCTGTGTGATAAACTCCTTAGTGGCTGGGAGGGTATTCAGATCATGGAGAAGTGGTCACTAGGGAAGGAAAAGATGAGCGTATATCCTAATTTCTTTCCCCTACCCAAACTGAGTTGAAACCAGCTGCTGCTTCATCATCTGAATCTCCTCCCTTTCCCTCCTCCCCATCGGTAAGCCACAGCGGCCCTGCTGGGCCTGGACAGTTGCCTGAAGGTAGGAGGATATGGAACTGCATGTACAGAGTCATGTGTGGGTGCAGGATCTTGGCCTATGAGTTCATAGGACTTCAGCCTAAATTCATTACATTACACTCTTCCATGTTTAGGAGTTCATTGAAAGGCTAAACTCTATCACTTTGGACTGAACAGAGTTTTCACCACCATCACAGGTGAGCAACTGCAGAAGGCTAAGGGCCTGCATTAGTCCTCCAAGAAACAATGGAGGGCTGTGCTTCCACCCTGAAAAAGAATATATATATTTTTGCCACCAAATGCTCTATTTGCCTCCATGGTTTTAGCCTCCCAGCCCATTTTAGGCCCAGGAGAGACATTTAAAAAAAAAAAAGATGAAGTGAGCAAAAGACAGTTCCAGTTTACTTCCTGTTTCAAAGAAAGACTTCTTCTGGGTCTAAATTAGCCCAAGGGGATAGAATTGTGGCAAAAGTGCCCCACACACCTCATAGAGGGCATTTGGGGGCAATTGGTTTTGACAGTTTCTCGTATCTTAGGATAAATAATAATAATAATAATAATAATAATAATAATAATTTATAGCCCGCTCCTCTGTAGACCAATCGGAGGGGGTTACAATGATTAAAAAGCACAAAGTAAAACAGTTTCAATAACCCAACCCAACCACCCGCCCCTTAAAATTAAATTAAACTAGCATCAAAATTAAAAACAAACCCAATTAAAATATGACAATATAAGGATGCACTTGTCACTTGCCAAAGATTATTAAATGACTATTAATAAATAACCACAAAAAAGAGATACAAAAGGGGCAAAACAGACAGGCAAAAAGAGGTGCTTTCAGGTTGGCTTGAAGGCATGGCGTTTAGATGACACATGCCTTGAAGACAGCAGAAAACTGCCCTTATGCAGAGAAAAGCCAGTTCAAAAAGAAGCATCTTTTCCCCACTTCTTCTTAGCCTGAAGCCATGACATGTGGTCATGACATAAGCACTCCAGTTGCCTTGGGAGCTGGTGGTGCAGTTGGTGGGGTTTCAATGTGGCTTCAGAAAAGGCAGCTTCAAGCCACTTTTTCCTGACCATCTGTTTCACCCCAAAAGACTGCAGCACCTGTAGGAGCATAGCACTATTCTCCCATACAAGCAAAATTATGCTTAAAATTTTGTTAACACAGACTCCAATCTAACATGGAGAAAGAAATCCCAGGTCTATAAACAGGGTTCAGGGAACCACATTGCAAACATACAATGTCTAATGGAGTACAATAAGGAATTCCAAAAGAAAACCAGCCTGTGTTTTATAGACGCAAAAGCAAAGCCTTTGACTCCATAGATCATGAAAAGCTATGGAGTGTCCTTAAGAACATGAGAGTGCCAGTACATCTGATAGTCTTGATGAGGAATCTGAACTCAGGACAAGAGGCTACTGTCAGAACAGAACATGGAGAAACAGAATGGTTTCCAGTTGGCAAAGGTGTCAGACAACACTCCATCCTTTCACCCTATTTGTTTAACTTCTATGCAGAACATATTATATAGAAAGCAAGCTTGGACACAGAAGAAGGGGTGAAAATAGGAGGAAGAATGATCAACAGTCTAAATATATGCAGACAACACCATACTATTAGGGGAAAACATCACAAACTAGAACAACTACCAAGGAAGATCAAGGAAGAAAGTGAAAAGGCAGGCTTACTGTTGAACATAAAGAAAACAAAATAATAATAATAATAATAATAATTATAATTATAATTATAATTATTATTTCTTACCCGCCCCTCTGTAAAACAATCGAGGCGGGGTACAACAAGGTTAAAAACAGATTACATTGAGAGCCTACACATGATGAAATAGCAATAGTAAAAAAATTCTCATACCTGAGATCAAACATTGATCAGAACAGGGAGTGCAGTCAAGAAATCAGACTAAGTATTGGGTAGAGTGGCTATGAAAGAACTGGAAATAACCCTAAGGAGCAAAGATATAGAACTGAGCACAAAAGTTAGACTCATCCAAGCTATTGTATTCCCTATCACCATGTATGGATGTGAGAACTGGACAGTTCAGACAGTAGATAGAAAGAGAATCAATTCATTTGAGATTTAGTGCTGGAGAAAAGTTCTAAGGATTCAGCATACAGTGGTCCCCCAGGTTACGAATCCCCCGGGGTATGAAAACCCCGGGGTACGAAAGAGCCGGGGCCGCAAAAACGGCCCCGGCTTACCAAAAAAACCCCGGGTTATGACAAAAAAACCCGCATGGCCCCTTTAAATTTGCTGCGCGGTCCGGCAAAAAAAGCAGTCCCCCGGGTTACGGGGGACCACTGTACAGTCCAAAAGACAAAAATATGGGTCTTAGAACAAATCAAGCTAGAAATCTCCCTGGAAGCCAAGATGATTAAACTGAGGCTGTTGTCCTTTGTTCACATCTTGTAACTCATTAGAAAAAACAATAATGCTGAGAAAGGTGGAGGGAAGTAGAAAGAGAGGAAGGCCTGATGCTAGGTGGATGGATTCTATTAAGGAAGTCACGGGTATGAATTTACACAGGTATAAATAAAAAGAACAATGGAAATTAGGGAGTCTTGGAGATGTCTTATCTACAAGTTTGCCATGAGTCAAGATTGACTCAAGTGCAGTTAACAACAAACTGTTGCTTCCATAATCTATGTCTATATCGTCTGCATTTCTCTCTCCTTATATCCCCTTCCCATCAAAATACATCTATAAATATCTGCCAACTTAGGTAACCTCCATGAATCTGATCAAATTCTGAATGCTGAGGCTGAAAGAGAGTCATTTGCTCAAGATCATCCAGTGGCCTTCTATGTCCCAGCAGGCATTTGAACCCTGGTCTCCTGGAGTCCTGATCCAACACACAGGTGTCTGCCCCCTTGAGATGATCGAATGGATTTCACACAACTAAATTTGCAAGGATAAATTAGCTGTGTGTATTGCCAGAGCTGCAAATGTTAGGGTACACTCTTGGGTTGGCAGGTGAAATAAGATAAAGGCTCCTGTCCCTTTAATGGTTGTGTAGAAGAGGAAATTTCAGTAGGTGTTGTTTGTCAAGAATCTATGTGACAAGGAATGTGTGCTGAAATTCCTTCTTCTATACAACCATTAAAGGGCCAGGAACCCTGTCCCTTATTTCACTTGACACATATGTTCCTAACAAAGGGTGGTTGGGGTCAGTGAGGTGGTTGCCCTTGAGAAACATGCAGAGTGAAAACGCCTGGCAGGGTTGTCTACTTTTCTTCTACAATCCAACACTGGTTGTTTGAAAATTTTAATGAAGTCAGCCTTGCTGCTCCCAAGAGTGGAATCCTCAGTCATTATAATGGCTGGAGGATCATTTCCCGCTGAGCTGAAATGTTTCTATTTTCAGAAGGTTAATTAGCAGATTACTAATGAGGAATGACTTAATAATAGCAGCTGTTCCAGCTTTGGGATCTTCCAGTACTACCAATGTGGAGTCTATTTATTTCTCTATTGACAAGGATTTGTGGGATAGAAATATATTTGGTAGCACTAAGAATTTTAGTAACACTTAAGCCAACATTAGGAATCTACCTACAACTTCACCAGTTTTGAATGTCCTGGTCTCGAGATGAGTGTCACGAGGAAGCAAAAAGAAGGTGCTGGGGTAATGAAGGAAATAGCTGTTGATATCGGAAAATAGAAACATTTCAGCTCAGCTGGTAAGTAGGTGGGATAAAGACACTCTAACAAATACCCAACTGCTGTAACATGTCCCGCCCTTTGGAGAAAAAAGGAATTATAAATAAATCATCATCATCATCATCATCATCATCATCATCATCATCATTTAGAGATGTCTGAAAAGGCTACTTCACATGCTTTACAACAGTGTTTCTCAACTGGTGCTCCTCCAGACTATTTGGACAACTCCCAGGAGTCTCATCAAGGATGGCCAAGAATCAGAAATTCTGGGAGTTGAAGTCCAAAACATCTGGAGGGCCAAATTTTGAGAACCCTGTCTTACAAGCCATTTAAAGATGTGACATAGTTATAGTTGCCTTTCAGATATGTAGATTATGGAAAACAAGGTCACAGTCTGTTCTGTTCAAGGGCAACCTACTATCCTTTTATCTCCATGAACCACATAATATTTTTAATGGGGGAGGGGGAAAGAGTATGAAGCAGATAGAATTAAAAACCAAGAAAAAATAGAAACGCAACAATGAAAGACCTGCCTGCATAGATTTCCACAAGAGGTAATTAAATATCCAGATAAATAGCCATGAGACATTGAGGTCCACATACTGCTTGTTCAACGGCATAGGGGTTGTAAGGGCTTCTTGAGCCACAGACTCTGATGCCAGCTGTATCAGACAAACTTTCTAGGAAGGCAGAAATAAAGCTTTCTAGGGAAGAGCTTAATTGCTGGACATAAGATCATACTGCAGTAGCAAGGGCAGCAAAGCCACAGCTGCAGCTTAAGCTTATCCACATATGGTTTCTTTTTCTTTTTTAGAGGCATGCCTGATGGTTGAACTCCAACTACCTTTGGGAAATGACACTGCAGTACAATAAAAAAAAATCTTCAGAATCTACAAAGCTCTCACGTAGTCAGAGAGAGAGAGATAAGCCCTTAATGCTGGCATTGCTGAATTGAAAGGTGATCGACGTGGATGCAACAGCCCTTCCCCCTCCCTGCTGCCACTGTTCTACTTGGCCTTCCCAGGGATACCGAGGATGAATTGTTGCTGGAAGTGAGCCTGTCGCCTCTGATTTGCTGCTCTTGAAAAATGTCTCATGAAGTCCTGTTGTGGGATAGGATTGTTGCTGTTCTTAAATTACCAGTGACAGTGGGGTGTCTAGAGTATAGCAGCCTTCAAGGAGAGGAACAAAAAGCATGTCCAGAATGAGAAAGATTGAGGCAAGATGACTGAGACTGAGATGCTGATATATATGCTGTAAGACACAAATGCCTTTGTGTACATGCACACATTCACACTCTAATGCAGTTACTTGCTCTTGGAATGAAAAAATGTATACCTCTATGTACAGCTGTATACCTCTATGTACAGCAACAGGTTCTTTGAAAGTTTTATGGAAGGAATACATTGTGTAAGCAGATAACCAGAGATTTAATTAGTGTCAAATTCTAGTGCAAGATTATATCTGTATGGCTCTTGCCAGCCTTTGGAGAGGACACAGCTGGATAAAGAGCTTACTCCTCCTCTTCTTCCTACAGGAATCCTATAGTTTCAAGAGGGCAGGCCTATGGCATCACATCACATATTGGCTGAGATTCTATATTGTTGAGCATAGTGTAAGAGATCCCTGTAAGAATCCGTAAGAAACACTGTGCTTAGCACTCACTGTTTTGCTGCAATAGCCCCTGTGCCCACTGCAATTCCATGGCTGGTGGAGAGAGCAGTGTATGGGTGGGTGAAATCAGAAGCGTCCA
The DNA here is from genome assembly GCA_034509955.1 of Urosaurus nigricauda. NCBI lineage: Eukaryota > Metazoa > Chordata > Lepidosauria > Squamata > Phrynosomatidae > Urosaurus > Urosaurus nigricauda. The sequence goes on along the minus strand of JAOEGL010000002.1, from coordinate 89,850,052 downwards.
GCTCTTTCCCCATAACCAAAGAAATCTTCCACCAAGACCTCCTGGGTCCCTCCCAGAAGTCGCTGCAGATGATATCATTAGGCCATATCTGGCTATGGATGTTGGATATTATGGAGGGAGGAAGAGAAGACCAACGTTCAAAATAATACGTAAGTGTAAGGCGAACTTACTTTTGCATATGTCAGTAACAGGATTCCAGAATGTGTGAAAACCAGCTGGATTGGCAGCCAAATCTTTCTTCAACATCAATGATAGGGCAGCATCTTTCACCACATCCAAAGGTATCAAATTACTATAGGGAGTGCAACAGTCTCCTCCAACACCTTACTGTTGCCTGACTGCAACTTTAAAAAATAAATAAATCTTAATTTTCTTTTTTTTTTAAAAAATGTTTTGATCTATTTCACATGAGTGTATAAGAAAGAGGATTGAACAAATCATTAAACAATTAACAAAAAGCACAAAAGTTGATAACAGCAGTTAAAAACCTCTAACATAAAGATTTTGTAACAACCACCCTGTCATGTCTGTCCATAGAATATATATTGAAAGTATATATTCCTCATCTTCACGTTGTTGAAGTTGAGGAGTATATGTGTAATTATGTGTATGTCCATTATCACTCACAATTTCTTTTTCTAGTATTTCTGAATTATAACAGACACATACACATTCATATATATATATATATATATACACACACATCCATTATCATATATATATATACATACATACATACATACATATACATATATATATATGTATACATACAGACACACACACACACACACATATATATCCATTAGCACGGAAAACAGACAACAATTAGTCACTTTAGCTGATAAGATATTATTTTATAGATTTTTTTATATGATATTGTATTTTGTATTGTTTGTTTTATCCCTATTGTAATCCTGCCTTGATCTGCAGGGAGAGGTGGGAAATATCATCATCATCATCATCATCATCATCATCATCATCATCATCATCATCCATAAGTATAATAAAGAGCTGGCATAATAGTATAATGGTCTGAGCATTTCTCATCATCCTAACTTCATTTGCCAGGTTTTCCATTAGTGTAAGATCCCAGAACTTCTTTCTTTCATTGGATAATTTTTAAAAACCTTGTCCCCAGGGCAACACAATTTCAAGCCTTGCAGTGAACCAGAAGAAGAAAAGCAGTATTTTATGCTGGAGTGTACTGCCATCTCTCAAATAAGGAGACAATAAAACATTTTCTTGGACCAATTTCCACATCTTGTTTGTAATCCATTCTGCTGCTTGAAACATTTCTATCCAGAGCCACACCACATCACACTGCCATCACATATTACCAGCATCCCCATCCTTTCCAGCTGTTAAGGGGTTGGTTGTAGAGTTGTTTGTATAACTCCAATGCACAGCAGTTAAATACTGCCTGTGAAATAATTTAAGACAGTGCTCCCAGGCTATAGCAGAAACTAAGTTCACGGAGCCATTGTTCCATATGAAGTCTCAACACTTTTGATTAATAATAATACACTTTCTTCCAGGCATTCTTAGGCCACTAGATTATCATACTGAATGTCTAAAAGGTCATTATACAATGTAGAAGCCAAGCCTCTAGCATTAGCTTCAGTCTGAGTTATCAAAGCCTCAAAATTATTTAATGTCCTCTCCTCTTGTGATTTCCTTCCAGGATGGATCTTTAATGATTTGGTGAATTTTAATCTGAAACTATGATAATTTTTTATTTCATTTTGCATAGCCAGTTGTCCCTCCATTTTTAAGTGAGCTGTCTTAACAAGTCCACTAACTTTAAGTTTACATAGCTTAGCTATTTTTCAGCACTTTATCAAAACATTTCTTTTTGTTATGTGCCTTCATGCCAATTCTAATTTATCTCAACCTTGTCACAGGGTTTTCATAGCCCAGGTTTATTCAAAGAAAGTTTGTCCTTGTGTTCCTCTGAGGCCAAACAAGTGTGACTTGCCAAAGGGTCACCCAATGATTTTCATTGGCTGAGTGAGGATTCAAATCCTCTTCTTCCAGACTTATAGGTCAGCATTCAAACCACTGTACCATGCTGCCTTCCAATTCATATCAATTCATAAATTGATAGACATATTTAACTTAATGGACTGGGAGTTCTAACTTTAATCTGGCTGAGATGCTGTTCCTTATTGGGGGAGAACAACCCTCTGCCAGCTTATTTCTGCTGGGCTTCCTCTTTTCTCTGCAGAACTGCAGCTTGAATCAGGGGCAATCAGTGGCTTGTGGCACCTTGGCTACCATCTGGTTGCAGCTTTACAGTTGGGAAAATGAAGACCTAACTCCCTTGATCTCTGAACTTTTTCCTCCCTGTAGAAATAGCGCTGGATCCCCCACCACCCCAGCAACTGACAACACGTGTGAGGGTAACATCTCAGCAGCCAAAGAAGAGGTGGTGAAAGGTTCTTTGCACAAATCAGTACTGGAGAACTCCTCGTGCAACAGACAAAGGATTTTATCACATGGGGACAGGCATGTTTATCCCACCCAGAAAGCATGATTGAACATGATCATGTGAAAGGCTTTCTCACTACATTGTGCTGATCCTGTGAAGGTCCCATTAATGAAGTGGAATTGTATTACTGGGATCTTTTGATAATACAAAATTAAAGGAAATGAGAGGACAATCCCACTGTGTTCACAGGACATTCACGGAACATTCACGGGATCAATTCAATTTAGTGAGAAAGCCTTTCTCGCAATCATGTTCAATCACACTTTCTTGAGGGACAATGCCCCAATAAATGCGATTTTGTGTGAAACTCCTTCCCACAATGGCACAATGAATAAGGGGTAAGCAGGGGACAGGGACGGGACAGGACCATGACATCCTCTCCCCCATGTGATAAAGGCCAAAAACATGCATACACTGGTGCAATGAGGTTACGCCAGTGTATGACACCTACATTATTTTGCAACCTTTCAGTTTTCTCAATTGGTACATATTATACATGAAAAGCATACTAGCATGTAACTTCCTTTAGTTTATCAGAAAATGAAGGGGACATTCTGAGAGAATAGTATGACAGCTGGAATAAAAATAATTTAAGTGAAATATATACATTGGAGGTCTCACAAAAAAGTACAGTGTGCCTGCGTCACACGTGGGCTTGCCTTACGTGGATTTGAGCTTACGCATAAGGCAAGCTGCAGCAGACAAAATATGTGCAGGTACCACAGGAGCCTGTACGCCACCTATTTTGTGTCTTGGGAATGTGCCACCATAGAAAATAATTAAATTTACCAATAGACTTTTTTCCCCATATGTGGGTGGTGGTGATGGTAGTGTCCAGAACAGGCCCCCTGCATATAGGAAGGGGCCAATGTATTATCATGCATCCTTGCTGTGAGTGTACCTCTCCTTGTACCTGAGGGCCTGGAAAACAAAGCAAGACAGAATTAAAGTTAGACATCCCTGCTTCAATTTAGATCTTAACCCAGCAGTAAAAGTTAGTTTTCCAAACAAAATTGTAAAACCTTCTTGTCTTTGTAAAGTACAGTGGTCCCCTGGGATCCGAATCCCCCGGGGAACGAAATCCCCGGGACCCGAAACCGCCGGGGGAGAAAAAAAGCCAACGAAAAAAAAGCCAACGAAAAAAACCCCGGGTTGCGAAAGAAATTCGCAACCCGGAAGTTTTAAAACAGTGCGCTTCCGGCGCGCTGTGCATTGGCGAAAGCGGTCCCCCGGGTTGCAAAAACTTCCGGGATACGAAGGTAATCCCGGAACGGATTACCTTCGTAACCCGGGGGACCACTGTATTCTTGACCCAAAGCAGTAAGAAAGAAGCTTGCATCTAAGTGGTCTTCTGTGTTTGTTGAAGTATTTATATATCTACAGGTAGATTCACAGCACAGCAGCACTAAGTTTATTTGAGGTCTATCAAACCATTTAGCAGGATCTCTGATCAAAATAAGGCTATGCCTAGATATAGGGCTCACCAAGTGTTGTATTATCTTGCCTAAAGCTATAGATGGATCAGGGGCCCCTTTTGTTCTAAGCAAGACCATAGATAAATGGTGCCTTGGCTTGCATAAGATCCCAAGTTCAACCAGGTGGCAAGTGATTGTAAAAATCCTGCTTAAGAACCAGAAGGACTACTGCTATTAGAGTAGGCAATGTTGGGTTAGGTCAGGAATGGGCAATATGAAGCCCATAGGCTACATGCAACCTCTCTCAACCAATTTTGCAACCCCTGGAACCTCTAGAAGGAATTTATGTGACATAAGCTTGTTTTCTGGAGTTTAGGAACCAAACCAATGAATTCAAATGAAAAGATATAGTTTCCCAAAGAAAATGGTGTATATGTGTGATCCAGCAGTCATTACAAAATGATTTAATATCTTGTTTGACAGATGAAAAATAGAAATGCACTGTCAATCTCACACCAGTGTAGAGCTGAATTGGTTTCAGTTATGCCTGTAGTTGCAATGTCTCTAACCTATCATTTCAAACAGAAAGAACAAAAATTAATTTAGACGTTAGTTGCATAAGTACAGCTTTTCTCTTATCAGTGAATAGCTTCAATTAAGATAATACCATTAAGAGTTTCATTTGCAATGAATACACCTTTTGGTGCCAGCCTATTAAAATAATGTAACATGTTTCATTCTGTAACTGAAAATTGCATTTCAGTAGCTAGACCTTAAATCTAATGATATGTTTAAGGATGATTCCAGATGAGGCTGCTATTGTGTAATTATTGTTGTTGTGTGCCATCAAGTCTTTTCCAATTTATGGTGATCCTGAGCCAACCCTATCATGGGGGTTTCTTGGCAAGCTTTGTTCAGAGGTTTGCCATTGCCTTACCCTAAGGCTGAGGGCACATGACTTACCCAAAGTCACCCAGTGGCCTTCATGGCCAAACTGAGAATTGAACTCTGCTCTCCAAAATCGCAGTCCATCACTCAAACCAATACACCACACTGGCTCTCTAATGTGTGATTACCTGAAACACTGAATATGTTATGTTCAATTACCCTGACTCAAACATGGATCTAGACACTGTCTTCAGTTTAGGATCCCAAATGTTTCCCCACAAAGAGACCCTTCCAAAAAGAGCTAGAACCACTGAAGCAATCTGAGGTCTAAAAGTATATTTTCATAAACAGACTTGCTAGCTCTTTGAAAGAGGGAGAAATAACATCATAGAATCACTGAATCCTAGAGTTGGAAGAGACCACAAGGGCTATCTGGTCCAACTCCCTGCCACACAGGAGGACACAATCAAAACACTCCTGACAGATAGCCATCCAGCCTCTATTTAAAAAACTTTAAAGAAGAAAACTCCACCACACTCCCAAGCAGTGTATTCCACTGTCAGAAAGTTCTTCCTAATGCTGAAGTGGAATTTCTTTTCCTGTACAGTGGTCCCCCGGGATACGAATCCCCCGGGTTGAGAAAACCCCGGGATCCGAAACCGGCGGGACCAAAAATTATCCCCCGGGATCCAAAGGATCCCCCGGGATCCGAAAAAAAGGATCGTCCCTTTTCCTCCGAGGCCAGGCTTCGGAGGAAAAGGGACAGACTCCCATCCCTTTTCCTCCGAGGCCAGGCTTCGGGGGACAAGGGACGGAAAGGAAGGCCCGATCCGCCAGATCGGGCCTTCCTTTCGTTGGGCGCGGAGGCCCGATCCCGCCGGATCAGGCCTCCTTTCGTTGGGCGCGGAGGCCCAGGCTGGCTTGGGAAGCCAGCCTGGGCCTCCGCACCTGACGTGGAAGGAGGCCCCGATCCCGCGCCCAACGAAAGGAGGCCCGATCCGGCGGGATCGGGCCTCCTTTCGCGTCAGGTGCGGAGGCCCAGGCTGGCTTCCCAAGCCAGCCTGGGCCTCCGCGCCCAACGAAAGGAGGCCCGATCCGGCGGGATCGGGCCTCCTTTCGCATCAGGCGCGGAGGCCCAGGCTGGCGTCCCAAGCCAGCCTGGGCCTCCGCGCCCAACGAAAGGAGGCCCGATCCGGTGGGATCGGGCCTCCTTCCGTGTCAGGCGCGGAGGCCCGATCCGGCGGGATCGGGCCTTCTTCCGCGTCAGGCGCGGAGGCCCAGGCTGGCTTCCGAAGCCAGCCTGGGCCTCCGCGCCCAACGAAAGGAAGGCCTGATCCGGCGGATCGGGCCTCCCTTTCGCGTCAGGCCCGGAGGCCCAGCCTGGCTGGGGAAGGGAACCTTCCCTTCCCCAGCCAGGCTGGGCCTCCGCGGCTGAGGAAAGGAAGGCCCAATCCGCCGGATCGGACCTTCCCTTCCCCAGCCAGGAGGCCCCCGCGGCTGACGAAAAGAAGGCCCGATCCGCCGGATCGGACCTTCCTTTCCTCAGCCAGGAGGCCCCCGCCAGGCCCGGGGAACGGATTACCTATTTCCTATGGGAAATAGGCCCCGGGTTACGAAATTTTCGGCTTACGAAAAAGTAGCCAGAACGAATTAATTTCGTAACCCGGGGGACCACTGTAGTTTGAATCCATTGTTCCAGGTCCTAGTCTCTGGAGCAGCAGAAAACAAGCTTGCTCCATCCTCAATATGACATCCCTTCAAATATTTAAACCTGGCTATCATCACCTCTCAATCCTCTCTTCTCCAGAATAAACATACCCATCTCCCTAAACTGGTCCTCATAGGACATGTTTCCAGATCTTTTACTATTTTGGTCATTCTCACTGGGACATATTCCAGCATGTCAATATCCCTCTTGAATTGTGACACACAGTATTCCAAGTGTAGTCTGACTAAAGTAAAATAGAGTGGCACTGTTACTTCTCTCGATCTAGACACTACACTCCTATTGATGCAGCCTATTGGCTTTTTAACTTGCGACATCACATTGTTGAATTATGACTATTGCTATTGCTGCATAATGTATCCGGTCCATTTCCCTAACCTCTTACCTTTGTTCATCTTTCCATCCATATGCAATTACTGCTTGTCCTGATTCTAATAACTGTTTTATTAAGTATTCCTCCTTTTAATTTAATCCCATATTTTTAACCTTTACCATTATACATTTTCTTTATTCAGTTCCAAATTTTATTTTTTATTCAATTCCAAATCTCCAATTATTATATTAATTTTGTGTATCATAACTTACCAGTTGGCAAGTATTCTAACTGGCAAGTTGGCAAGTTGTTCTCCACACTGTAAGCCAAACAATCCCCCCAAATTTTCATCTTTGCTTTTATTCATAAAAGCAATTCTGTAGCTCTCATGTGGTGAACATGTAACCACCCAGATGTTGTTTGACTAACATGCCCATCAGCCGTAGTCAACATATTGTATGGTTAGAGCTGAGAATGCCAATGACCACTGTGATGGTGATATCTTGCCTTTCTTCATGGAGCTCAAGGTAGCTGACATGTCCTACTTCCTTATTAACTTGTGCTGAGAGATAGTGAATGGCTCAAGGCCTGCCTGTGAGCTCCATGGCCAAGTTGGGATCTGAATTTGCTTCTCCACAGTTTCAACCCAACACTGAGCCAGGTAGCTTCCTAAGTAGTAAACATCTTCCAAACTCTCAGTGGGACCAATAGAGGCAACAGAAAGACGGAAAATGTTCTAGGCACTGACATTTACTATTTAATAAAATTAAATTTTATTTCATTACTATTTATTACATTACAATAAGAAGAAAGGCTACCTGTATTTTGGTTCTAGCTCTGTTCTGCCAAGACTTCCACCTTCTGGAGTATAATCTTAGATTCTGTCATGGCCAGCAGTGGGTGGTGGGCTGCCTGTTAGTGAGATGGTGAATCTGCTCCAAGTTTTAAAGGAACTACCCCAAATGCTGACCCTATCCTCCAAATGGGTTCAGCACCTTAGACAGCTCCATTAAACTGTAAAATAAACCATGGAATATCTTCACCATCTCACTGGCATAGAACAGAACCCTTTCAATCACCACAACAATTGGGGACTATAGAGCTCCTCCTGTACATGGGAGCAGCACATGGTGAGGGCCTGCTGCTTTTCAGAGAATCATTTTTGACACTCCAGTTCTCACTCACCCAATAATCCCTGATAAACTTCCAAAAGAAAAACAAAACACTCTTGATCTGAAAACCACAGTATTACATTAGACTTCTGAATGGATGTGAACAGATAATTTTGTTAGTTTTAAAGTAGAACCCACTGCTGGTAAACATTATATTGATTGGCAAGGTACTGATTATTTCCCTTCCTTTGCTGGATCTTCAGGAACAGAATTATCTTGAATACTGCAGGCAAAACACACTTTTTTAAATGCTTAGTTAAATCAATTAAAAGCTTACTAATTTCATTGTTTCTGTTTACATCCTTAAATACATTTGAGTTTCAGCACTTTAAAGACACATGATTAGTATAAACAACATGCAAAAATAAATAAAGTCAATATTAATATGGGCTTGATTAAGCTTAGTTCCTACTTCATTTGAAACACTCTATTGGTAATGATGCAGCCCATCAATACACACCTTAATTTGGGTGGTTACATTTTTTTTAAAAAAAAAATCACTCATTGCTGATGATATCATCTGAGCTTGATACTGCTATTGTGACACCTGTGACAGAAACACCAGCAGCAATCAATACAGGTAATAATAAATAGAGAAGTGTTAGAGAGCTTAGAAAGTAACTGTGGCACTAATATTTGTCAGGCAAGAGTAAATTGCTCACTTTCAAGATGCTGGATGAAGCCTGGCAAAGTTGTCAGGCTGGTTCAACAAAGCCATGTCTCTTTCCTGTTGCTATTGATAGAATCATAAAATTACGGAGGTGGAAGGAAACCTGAGGGTCATATTGTCCATTTCCCTGCCATTGAAGAATCCACAGTTAAGATAAAGCTAATACATTGCCTCCGCAATGTGTGGCATTGTTCTGTGTGCCCACAGATACCCAAGTGATAGGTGATGGGGACAAGCAGATCCAAATAATTACATTACTCTGTTTTATTATGTGTTCTAGAAATATCCAGCCAGCACCAGATGCTGTGTTACTGTGGAAGCAAATCATCATGGCACCTGATTAGCACTTGGAGAGGAAATACCCAGGAATACCAGGCAAGTATTGTATATTTCAGAGAGGGCAATGATGAACCACCTCTGAGTATTCCATGCCTAAGAAAACATTATAAAGCTCATGGGGTCACTATAAGTAAGCAGGCGACACCTACAAACAAGCAGTTCAAAGTACAATGCATGGGCTTCACATCACTGAGAAGGTGTACAAATATGTGACAAAATGAGCTTTTGTGCAGCCAATGATAATTAATCAAAAACAAGGATCATTCACAACAACATATTGCTGTTGGGGAAATCTACTATTCCTCATTGACTGTGAAGATTGCAGCTAAACTCAGGGGGAATAGGGACAACTGAGAAGGATTGCAGATGATATCGTAATCCTTGGTCATGAAAAACTTCTCGAAGTCTGAGCCTGTGAGCTTTGGCTCCACTGCAACACTACCCAGAAACAGCTAATGGTTTGAACCACCCTGGAAATCACATTAGGCTTCCAGCTGGACAGATATTGTGCTCTGAAAAAATATTTTGGAACAGAGTTTCCAGAATCCTCCAGTGAGCACTACTGACTGTACTTGGTGATGATCTCTGAGAGATGCAGGCCATAAAAGTAATATTTTGAAGCTGGTAACCCATTGAATTGTGCAACTCTAAGCAGCTCTCTACAACTCTAGAGACCAGGGTCCCTATCCATGCTCAGCCATAGAACCCACTGAATGACCCTGGGTGAGTCATGGTCTCTAAATCTAAGAGGAAAGGCAAACCATCTCTGAACAAATTTTGCCAAGAGAACTCTGTGGTAAGGTCACTATACATCACTCAGAAATGACTTGAAGGCACACAAAAAACAACAAGGGAGCTCTCTGTTCTATCTTGATGAAAAAACTAGTCCTTCATTTTGTTGCAGTTTATAAAAAAAGTCCTACAAAACAAAAATTCTAAAAGCCTTTCTGCTGTTTTAGGAATTCTCATGAAGACTATTTGAATTTACCCAAAATTGCCTTTGTTGACCTAGGAGTAGCTGTTATTTTTCAGATTATACTGTAAATCATCTTTGGAAAAGGGAGGCACCAATAATAATAAGATTTGAAGTTATTGTGGCACAGAAATGACTTTTTTATATAACTGAAAGAATATTCTCCAAAAGTTCTTTTTAGTAGAAGATCTGGCATTAACTTTTTTGGTCTGTAAAACTTCCTGTGCAGTGCAGCTGAAAGTGAAAATGTGATGAAAAGGCATTTTAATCATGTATTTTTCACACGCAAGGCTTAAATTGCTTTTCACACTCTCTGCAATGTGGTCATGCCTGCATTGGCCAAAATCAGTTTTGGATTTTAATTTGGCTGAAAAGACAGTTTCTTCCCTTCATTAGCAACATTCATGTGTTGAGACACTGGAAAAACTCTTTTTAGTATGATGTGAGAAAACTCTTAAAGCCAGCCATTAGAGCTAATTGTGCCACAAACTTCCAAAGAAGCAAACACTTCAAACTGTAATGGCCCATGTTTTTGATGCATCTGTTTTCAAGTCTACAGTTATGCTGAGGATACAGATAGGATGTTAGTGAATACCAATTATGACCTGTTGCATCCTTTTAATTTTTTATTTGTTTAATCTTTTATGTGAAAGAAGCAACCTCATGTAGATAAAACTAGGGTTTAAATTATTTTTAGCAATATATTCTTCTATAAATAGCACATCTATTAAGAAGGTTGCTAAGCAGAGGGACGGGTTAGAAATTAAAAAAAAAAATTATTAACGTAAGTGAGAGATATTAAGACTTCCATTCCTTTTGGTGGGGGGAAAAATTAGGTCACAAGGTCCGTGCATTAATTTACAGAGAATAAAATTACAGTACCCAATAAGGTTAGAAGCAATGTCCCAGAATTTGTGTTTGCTTCCACAGTGTTTTTATGGTGGTGGCCACCAAATCTGATGGCTTCAAAAACAGGACAATTTCACTGAGTATCAATCTATTGAATGCTAGTACTGTAGTCATAAAAGCTGTATATTAACTCCACTTTCATCCATGATCCATGACGCTGATGGCTCATGTTGTCTTTGGACTTTATCACACCAGGCTCATAAGGCACCATGATCGTATTAGTCTAGGAAGCACAAATACACTGGGTTGGGGAAACTCATCATTACATAGCTCTTCCAAATCACCATAGGACTGCTTCTGTCCCAGACTCTGTCTTCCACATGCCAGCATCCATAGCCTATTTCTAAAATAGGTACAAATGGGACCCCAAGCCTGACTAACCTGAGGCGCATTCACACTACACAATCCTGATGATGTTATTCCACTTTAATTGCTATCATTCCACCCCATGGACTCCTCTGTTTTGTCATTTTAGAGGATTAGAGGAACATTCTGGCCTGTGAATTCTAAGTGCCCCCCCCCCCTAAACTGCCAGTTCTAAGTTGCATTAAAGTGGAACAATAATGCAATAATTTCATAATTTGAATGATTCCCTGTTCTGTCTCTTTGAAGTACATGTCACTAGTTCCAGACATGTGGGGTCAGATTCTTGTTGCCAACATAAGGAAAAGTCTTTCTACACATGGTTAGAGGCCCAATGTATTATTATTGATTGTTTGACCAATTTTTTATAGTGCTACAGACAATGCACATATATTATTATGTGTGGAAAAAACAATTTCTCACTTCTATCAGTGTTCATTCTTTCTGGTGCATTTCAGCTAGATTTGGCTAGAGGACAGACCTTTGGATAGAAAGAAGGATGGGCATTGATAAAGGAAAGAGTCTGGCAAGTAGAGAGAGAAAGAATAAACAGAAATGCAGATGGGGCAGGGACTATGCAGGAACCACTGCTGACTTATGTAGAAGATAAAGAATGATGTAGAAGAAACCAAAAATCCACATTGCCACCTAGACTGGCCCACCAACTAGAGGCTAGTTCATACAGAATCCCCACTTAATGTCTCAGAAATATGCTCTGTGTGTGTGTGTGTTTATCCCAAGTAGTTGACATGTATCAGTTCACACATTAAATGTCTTCATATTGGCAGAACACAACGTAAAACAGCAGAATTAATACAGAAAATGAGGCTTATAGGGAAGATCTAAAATGTTAGCCATACAATGGGAAAGAATATTCACAGCAATTGACATTTCACTGAACTTAGGAACTGGAACATTTGCATTAAAAATTGATAATTAGGCACAATGTGGTTGGGGAACAAGCTCTACTTGCTATTTGTTTCTGTCAAAATCTACATTAAAGCAATGCTGGGAGTTATTCAGTCTTAAAATGAATACTAAGTAGAATATATATATATATATATATATATATTTTCATGTCCTGCATTGTCTATGAAAAAAAATATTAAAAACAGTGTGTGATCATAATAAAATGATATTCAACAATTACAAGCCTAAAACCCATGGCATTCTGTTCTGATTTGGGAATCTACATTGAAGGTCGATCCTGAGGAGGTAACTGAGGGTCTTGCTTGTCCAATTTTCAGGGATGAGTTTCAGTTTGTTCAGCATGATGACAAGTGGCATGGAAAAATGAGGCCACTAATTCATTAGATCCATGCCCACTTGGGTTGTTTAAAGGTGCTAGAGGAAGGATGGCCAATTGGTAGAAGCTACAAATTCTTCTTTGAAACATGTTTGTGTTCCAATTCCTCTTTTAAAAAAGCAGTTATAAGACTGCTGTTGAAGAGACTTTCACTGGACTCTACCACTGTAGAGAATTATCAGCCAGTTTGCAATCTCTCTTTTCTAAGTAAAATCCTATGTTCAGTGGGAATAACATAATTCAAGGCTTTCTTGGATGAAATGTGATTACCTGGATCCATTCCATTCTGGGTTCAGGCCTGGTTATGGAACAGGGGGGAAAAAACCTTTGGCTGTGTTGGTGGATGCAATATGACTGGACAGGGAAAATTCATCCCATTAAATACCATTAAACTGTAGTATCCTTCTGGCAATTTGGCTGATGTGGTATTTGGAGGCATGTTTTTGCAGTAGTTCAGGTCTTTTTTTTGCTGTATATTCTCAGAACGTGATGCTGGAGGGCTGTTGCTCAGCCTCATGACTTGTGGGATTCCACAAAGTTCAGTCCTACTATCCCTTAGGCATTTTAACATCTATGTAAAGCTGCAGAGGGAGGTCATCTGAAGTTTAGGGCCTAGGATTTATAAATATGCTGATGGTGCCCATCTCTATTTCTCTTGTGCAACCAATGCCTAGAGAAAATTATGTAAAAATGCTAAATAAAACATCTGTTTGGTCGTCCAGGTAGATAGGTCACACTGTACATCAAAGGTGGAGAAAGTGTGGCCCACAGACCCCATATAGTCCTTGGACCCCACTTTTGCAATCCTTGAATCCCCCTGACAGTGTCACAGTCCCCCTCAAGTGAGGCTGTATCAATCAGAAGCAAGATGTCATCATAAGACCTTGTCACAGATTTGGTTGTTGGTGGTGGAGCAACAGAAATGTTAACCTCATTGCATCACAGTTGGAGAATGAATTGACTCCTTCACCTGCTCTGACTACTAGCTGTTAATGTGGGCAAGGGAGAGGATGTATCAGGGCAGAAATTATTTAGCTGCTAGACATAACTAAATAGCTGATCCAGGATGCCAGTGCATAGTTTTAAAGAATAGCTGCCCTTGCATGGAACTCTGTGATGCTTAGTAGCAGCTAGTGGGTTCCATGTTAATGGACTGAAGAATCTGCTCTGGATTTTAGCCTGAATTTTAAAGAAGCTTTTGAAGATATTGACTTCTTCAAGAAATAGATTTGGCCCTCTGGATGGGGACAGCATGCTAGAGTGAATATGCTGCCCACATTGCTAGGATAGCAATCAGTCATCATGGTTCTAAGGATTAGCATAAAAGGGCTCACAAGTTTCTATTTCTCTGTGTGCATATATGTGTATCTGTCTGTGCAACAGCACTCATGGTACTGGGATCAGAGTTGCTTGCATCATGTAACTGGATCTGAACGAAATCAATTACAGCATGTACGTTGCTTTAATTACATAGTGGATTGCTACTATGCATACTTGGATGGTTTGATGACTTCCCAGAGCCATGTTAATAAAAACTTGTTTTTACTACTCTGGGAAGGCAAAGGTAATTAAATAACAACATCTATAAATGTCTTCTTTTTTAAAAAAAAAAAAAAAAGAATACATTTGGAGAAAATTAAATACCGATCAAATGGAGGCCTTGTTCGACAATGATAAGATTCTTTACATGAATGCATTGGTTGAATACACAGTTTCATCAATGCACAATGCTCCTTTCATGAACACACAGTAATAATAATAGTAATTTCTAAGATGATCTAGATAAATGATATAATTGTAAACAAAGGGTGATGCATCATTTAAAACTTAAAAACCGGGATGTCCCTCTCCAGGTTTGACCTTCACAAGCACCCTGCTTCCACCACCAAATTAGCCTATTTAATCTAAATCAAAGACAAGAAATAATAGACTGATTTTTTAAAAATCCTTTCTTGTTTCTTGGGATAGTGAAAAGGTGGGTCTGACATGGTTTTTAACTGCAGATATGAAAAATACTAATCAAAAGAGGTTTTTGAATGGAGCATTTTTGGATTATTTAATTTTATTTTGCTTATTGGGGTGGATGTATATCTGAGCTAGGAGCCATGAGGAAAAGCAGAAATGCAAGCAACAACACTATTTAAAGGCTTGGCATTCCTTAGTGTTTCTTCTGCTGTTTGAAATTCCCAGTTATTACTTGCTCCAGCACCTGGTTCCACAAATCCAATTTTCAATAAGAGGCTAGAGAATTAAAACGTTATTGCTGTCAGGAGGAAAAGAACACAATTCATGTGACAGGAATATAGTACATAGCATGGGTGCCCTGTCAGATATATGTGTGTGTGTGCATACCTCTTCAAACAAGTCTTTCTTGTTTATTTATTCATTAAAATATTTTGATCCTGCCCTATATCTGTGGATCTCAGGACAGTATACAATAAAATCAGTGTGAGCAGTTTTAAATAAATTAAAACAATAAAAGTTTAATACTTTAAACAGGATAGTTTAAAAGCAGTTAAAACAATTTGATGCATATGTGCCACGTAAGAAATCAATCATGCTGCAAATGCTTTAGTAAACAATCATGTTTTTACTTGGCACAAGAATGACAGCAGCATTGGTGCCAATCCGTTGTCTAAGGAAAAGCAATCCATAACTGGAATGCCACAGCAGAGAAGGCCCTCTCCCATGTTCTCCCCTAGTGTACTGCTCCCACTGGTGGGATACAGTGAAGGATGGGACACTAAATACATGAGTATCATTATATATTTACATATATACAATTGTATGGCCCTCAAGATGTTGCTGGATCACAGCTCCCATCATCTCTAGCCTTCATAGTCAATAGTGAGGGGAAATTGAAGTTGTAATCCCACATGTGGAGAGCTACCTCTCCAGAGCTACAAAAGACCGTGGATACCAAAGTACTGTACATTATTACAACTGGTCATTACTGATTTGCTAACATAATCTATAAAACAAAATAATGCAAAGGGAACTTTATGTCTGTGTTAAAAAGATAAATGGCATTGTTACTTATCCCTGGTAAAGATTTTCTCAGCCAAGAAAAACATGGGACTATTTTAAAAGAACAGAAGAGTAACTGTTAATGGAAAGGATGTGGAAGCCGTATGTGTCTTCATTTACCGGTAACTATTTTTAAAGTCAACCTCTTGAGACAATGATACATACTGTTGAAGTAACCAATGAGGCTGTCCTTAGGGAACTTTATAACTGAGCATTAAAGAGATGAACAGTATTCCTGCCTGCCTATAATTTACCAAATAACATAGATGACTAAGGTGCTGTTTTAAAAAGAAGCAAAGGCAGCCTCCTGTTGAGAATAAGATGTGAATGTACTCCTATCTATGACCTGTTTCTGGCCAACAGTAAATATTCCAAAGGAAACAGCATTCACTGTTTGTAGTTCTTCTATCCCTTAGTACAAATACCTCTTCAGGGCCAGCCCTGCCACTAGGCAGAGTGAATCAGCTATCTCAGGTATCAGATTTGAAGTTGCATTAGATTTTATTTAATTTGT
This sequence comes from Urosaurus nigricauda, assembly GCA_034509955.1. NCBI lineage: Eukaryota > Metazoa > Chordata > Lepidosauria > Squamata > Phrynosomatidae > Urosaurus > Urosaurus nigricauda. Next base: position 89,833,949 of record JAOEGL010000002.1, on the reverse strand, counting down.
TGTGCTTATATTTATACTGTGGAGATGTAGCTGAAGGATCTTCTGTGTCCTGTGACAAAGTAACATGGCTGACCTTTAGATAAAATGTGTCTTAGTGGGGGTGTGTGCCTTAGGCTGGCTCTGAACCTCATGGCTTCATCCCTGCCATCAAACCAGATTGCCATTAGTCCAGTTCACAATGTTTCACATCATTTTCTCAGCCCTGAATATAAAATGGCAAAGTTGTTGATGAGTGTAGGTTTGACTTTGAGATCTTTCTTCCTGAGTATGGTTCCCATTGTCCAGAGGAAATAGGATTCACTACAACTAGCAGTGAGAGCCATTGAGTGGGGAAAAGTCTAAGTTGCACCCCGACAGCCATTTGATCTTTTTTCTGTGTGTAAATGCCTTTAAGTCAACTATTGACTTATGGCGACCCCATTATTTTTTTTTAAAAAAGGCAAGAACAACTCAGAGGTTATTTTGCACGTTCCTTCCTCTGAAATATATAGTCTACAGCACCTGGTATTCTTTGGCAGTCTCCCACCCAAGCATCCATACTCTTTCATAAATTCTGCTTGTAGGTGTGTGATGACTGAGATGATTAGGATTATCATTTGGTTCTTTTTAATTTTAAACTGAAGTTACAAAACTAGACAAAATAAATTTGTTTTAAAAGGAGACAGACAGAACTTGAGATGGAGGAATGTTTTTTAAAAAAAATCAAATGTAGCAATGAAATAATGTTGACAGGCATGTCCAGCCAGGCAGATGGTTTTGAGAGTGTTCTACAGAAGGTGCTGTGATTCAATGGGGCAATGAATGTGAAGAGAACTATCCAAGGTGCTGAAAGCTATCCCCCATATAAGAGAGGGTATCCAGCATATCTTGACCCTCCGAATGCCTGATACTGTAGAAGTCTGTAGGCTGCGCCTTACAAGGGGGTATCGTAAAGTAATAATTATCACTTGGAAGTTATTATGGCATATTGATGAAATTTTGTTAGTGTCATCATTGGTCCCTAAGTACACGTTGCTGAGAAAATCAACTCATTGTGTCCTTTATTTTTGTGACTGGCGCTGCCAGAAGTGACTAAAGTGTAAAATCCTTGTCAGTCGCAATCTGCAGATTTCTACAATATCAGGTATTTGGAGGGTCAAGGTATGCTGGGATAGAGATAAGTCAACAACTATAAATCAAAACAAACTTTCCGTCAATTATTTTTTAAAAAGTGATCATTAAAACATTTGGATACCCCCTCGTAAGTTCCTCTCCTTGGAGGGCTCTTTTAAGTCTGGTTTAAAACCTGCAGGATATTCCCTACCCCACTGTCATGAGCACCATTGGCAGTCCTGGTGTATTCAACAGCATCTGTGATCTTGAATTCGGGTTGTTAGCTCTTTTTATTAACAATTGGCAGGTACTGTACTATATGCTTACTGAGAATAGCTATATCTATTGAATTTGGCCAAGGTTGATGGGTGAGGATACAACTTTAAAAAAAAAATTACAGTGAGCCATCAGTATCCATGTGGGTTTGTTCCAGAATGCCCCATGGATACCAGAAAATGCAGATGATCAAGTCAATATTTAACACTGAAAATTATCTGGGTGACAAGGTTTGGGCACCAGGAAGGCATTCTTCCTGCAGTTTCCCATCTTCCCATCACAAAGGCTCTGCCAGAATGTAAACCCTTTCCTGATGCTGTTTCCCAGCTTCTCAACCTTTCCAGCATAAAACCTCTGCCAGATTTTAAACCCCCTTGCCACCAACCTGCCCCAGGGAGGAGCAGCAGAAGGAATGGGGCCCGGAAATGTGTTGGATGGAAAGGAGTTTCAATTCTGTCAAAGTCTTCCTGGTGAGAAAGTGAGAAGGGGGAGTTTTAAATTCTTGAAGAGATTTCCATGTGAGTAAATGGGAAATGGAGTGAGGCAGGGGTTTAATTTTTGGCAGTGGCTTTGTGATGTGAAGGTGGGAAAGAGAATGAGGAAGAGGTTTAGGTTTAGGTTCTGACTGTGGCTTTGTGGTGGGATTGACTTCCATAGGAGAAGGAGGCATCTGGTTGCCTGAGTCTTGCAGCAGCAGCCTTTGTTATTGTCCTAGGACTGCTTCTCAGCCTGGCCATTGTAGGTTTTTTAAAAAATCAAATGTTTCTTCATTTCAGTCTGCAGTTGCTCAAATCCATGGATGTCAAACCTGCAGATACCGAGGGTTCACTGTACCCAGTGTGTGGATTTCTACATAAATGTGATAGAAAATATTTGGTATTAAAGTAATTTGAATGTGGGAGAAAGTAAAACATTCATCTAATGCTTCCCATCACCAAGCCCACAATATATGGATTACTTTTTTTGTGCATGAAACAGTAGAACTATGGACATCTATTCCAATGTGCAAAGGATTTTTCAATATTTATTTGAAGATATATATTCCATCTTCCCTTGTAAAGAAAATCAAAAGCTTGAACTAGATATGAAGCCCCATGAAACAATTTTTAAAAAGAAAATACAAAATTAAAAACCCAGAGAAAGAACTGAAAAAGCCTGTGAAATTATATATCATGTTATGATTTAGTAAACATGACTGATTTGAGAATATGCTTGTTTGACTAGGATAGATAAAGATTTCTCTGTATGCAGTTTTTCCAGCATACTAAGTTACTCCTAAAAATAGTAAAATCACACGTACAACCTCATTTCAGGACTGGTCCCTTGATGTAGCTGAGAATGGATCTAAAGAGACACTTGTTGAGGTAATACAAATTGTATTTGATGGTGCACTTTTTTTGCATAGGAGTCTCCATGTGTGGTATGTCAACATCTCCACCCTTCATGTTGATAGACAGCAACACAGTCAAGGTTTTCATCATTGAAATTAATTGTGTTTTCTTTCCATTAATTGTTCCAATTAGTCTCTCTTTCTCTTCATTTTTTTCTTTCTATAACAAGATCATCTGGGATGTTACTGGAAATTGAAAATGCTCTGTGGGTCGTACACTCTCCAATTAAAACACTTACTATTTCTAATTAGTTTCCTGCAATGTTTTCGCTGTTGCACTTAGAACATTTATATGCAGAGAGGGTGAAAGTCTGCTTTCATTACAAGGGAAGGCCTCACATTAGTAAGTTGATGGTCTGAATATCCAAATGAATATACGACATGAGGAAACATTAATGCTGAAGTCCTATGCTGTGTTACATGGGCGGAAATCTTGAGCGGGAAGACAGAACATAGTTCCAACCAGGCAGAACTCCACTTTGTCTCTGCCTCCCCTCCTCTGTTGCATGCAGCCTTCTTCCCATGGCCAAGTATGACATCCAAGAAGTGCGCAGTTATAATCAGATGCACAAAAAAGTTATCATTCTCTAGGACTTTCTGATGTCCTGGAGGATGGCATCACCATTGCGCACCTGGCTATAGGCCATCACCCTCCGCTCCCCACTGATCACTAGATGGATGTGTCAAGGAGAGCCTGCAGGCAACAAGTGAATTTCAAGGGGTGGAGATTGTTGGGTTCCTTTTTCTGTGCAATCAAAAAAGGATACATGCTAGTTTTGTTGTAGCATATGTCACTAACAGGAGGTTAGCCTGCATAAGCTTATGCATTAGCATAAGCACCATTTAATATGGTGGGACTTACTTCTGAGACTATATTGCATGCCTGTTCCATGTTCCTTGTTTACTATGGACATCTTTCTGTAGAATTCTAGAGCTGGAAGAGACCACAACGGCCATCCAGTTCAACTCCCTGCCAAGCAATAATACACAATCAAAGCACTCTCAAGAGATGGCCACCCAGCCTCTTTACGTTAATGGAGACTGTTAATTTAGGTTAATAAACTGGTCAAAATTATTTTCTTCTTGCACATGCAGTCCCCCAACCCCAATTACTCATCCTTGCAAACTGCTTGAGTTAAAAAAAAATTCAATATGTATTTGTTAGGAGGTAGAATGTGACAGTCCTTTTGAATGTAACTCTCCTTCTAGTAAAGCATACTGAAGTTCAAATGATCACAAAACAGTTTTGTTTGCTTCGTGTAATATGACATGTGTTCTATGTGCTCATTATACAGCCATATTGAATCAACATGTGAAGAAGGGAGCATGCTAGCCCTAACCCTCCTTTTCTCTAATTATCCCCCTGTGGAGAATGATAAGTCTGAACAGGATAGTATTCTCTATAGAATCAGAGAATTATAGAATCATAGAGTTGGAAGAGACCACAAGGGCCATCCAGTCCAACCCCCTGCCATGCAGGAACTCTCTATCAAAGCATCCCCGACAGATGGCCATCCAGCCTCTGCTTAAAAACCTCGAAGGAAGGAGACTCCACCACCCTCCGAGGGAGTGTGTTCCACTGTTGAACAGCCCTTACTGTCAGGAAGATCCCCCTAATGTTGAGGTGGAATCTCTTTTCCTGCAATTTGCATCCATTGTTCTGTGTTCTAGTCTCTGGAGCAGCAGAAAATATGTTTGCTCCCTCCTCAATATGACATCCCTTCAAATATTTAAACAGGGCTATCATATCACCTCTTAACCTTTTCTTCTCCAGGCTAAACATGCCCAGCTACCTAAGTCGCTCCTCATAGGGCATGGCTTCCAGACCCCTCACCATCTTAGTTGCCTCCTTTGGACATGCTCCAGTTTCTCCACATCTTTTTTGAATTGTGGTGCCCAAAACTGGACACAGTATTCCAGGTGGGGCCTGACCAAGGCAGAGTAGAGTGGCACTATTACTTCCCTTGATATAGTTCTATATAGTTCTATTGACACTGCCTAAAAATTGCATTGGTCTTTTTAGCTGCCACATCGCACTGTTGACTCATTACTTCCTTTTTCCTCTATGTGCGTGACTGGGAAACCTGTCATGGGGTCATGATTGCACAGACAGCAGCTGCATATAGAGAAGTTCTTCTATGCAGACTTGTTGCTCCCCATGTGAGGAGAACAATGAGACCTGAGCTGGGGAGGTAGGGCTCATATGCAAAGTAAAATGCAAATAAGGGACAATTTGCAAGTAACTTCAACACACATCCACAAGTTGTGGTTAAGGCTACAGTTGTTCTTCATATAGTAAAAAAAGCAATGGATTTAATTGCTGAAAAGTATACTTTGGATCTCTCCCATCCTTATCCTGTCCTTAATCATGTGATCGCACAAAAGACTATCACACTCACTGTGCTTATCCCATCGTTATCCTGTCAATGAAGTGGAATTGTCCTGTCACTTTTCAATAATGGAAATTTCTATTAATGAAAAATAACAGGACAATTCCACTTCATTGATGGGATAATGACTGGATACTCACAACATCATCTGATAATCTTTTGCATGCTGCATGATAATTCCACTTGACAGACGAACTAAAGATGGGATAAGTGTGATGTCATCTGATAATGTTGGTGCGAGTGCACAATAAGGTCAGTAAAAAGGCAGAAAAAAGATGCCGTTTTCCCCATGTGTTAATCCCCAGTGCTATGGATCCGTAGTTGTCATGTAAGGCAGTTTTCTATGTTTCTGAGAAGAGCATATCAATGCTATGGATGTAAAGCTGTTCAATAGTCATTCTTGAGTCATTCTAGGTATTTGAAAAAGGACTAAGGACCTCTGTGAGAAATCTCTCATCCTCACCAAACTGGATTACCCAAAATGTTTTGGTTGAAGCCAGCACAAGTGATCTAGTATAGAATCAATAATTTGTCTGTTTATTGAACTGTGGTTACAATTAGTAGGTCAAGGTATCCTCCTTCACATAATAACATAACAGCAATAACATTGCTGTTGGCCATATCTGAGGGAAGGAGCAGACAGGAATTTCAGTTCATGCTTCAGTGACAGTGCAGAAGTGATCTTCTGTAAACAACAACAAAAAAAGAAATGTAGTCATCCCTTGACATCCATTACGGTTAGGGGTGGAGGACCCTCATGAATGTGAAAAAACTGCAAATAACTTAGCCCATCTCAGACATGAACTATACAGAGTCCTCTCCCACCAACAGCACCATCCGTATAACTCTCCCTGAAACCTTGCCACATTGCGCCTACATTTCCGAATCCTTCCACTTTCAATCCAATGCTAGCAGCCTGATCTGCACAAAAGAATCACCTTCTCCTCTCTCCCCTTCCTCCTCCTCCCCACCCTCCTGGAAGGCTTTGGAAATGAGGGGGGTGCAAAGTATGGCAAAGTGGAAAAGGTAGGGAGTTTCTTTTTCCTGGCTGAGAGGGATGGTAAAGAGGATGGGGTGAAGAGGTTGATCTTGATAAGCAGCAGCAAATAGTCAAAACCGAATCTGAACGCCACGAATGTCAAGTGATGACTGTACAGGCTGAAATCCATAATGGGAAACAGGCATACATAAATACCATAGTTATGGTGCTATGTGGTGAATCCTGTCCCAATTCCCAATCACAGAGAAGCAGCTGCTTCAATTGATGGATGCCTGTTCCCTGGTTGCTCCGGAGGTAGCTGACTGTCCTTTCCACCCCCTCCCAAGAGTGATCTCTCAAGCAGGACCTCTGCCTCAGTTCTCCCTTGTCCTGATCTGGAGAGATCCACTCCTGTGAGGAGTGGGTGGGAATATCAGTTAAATGCTTCCTGACCAACAGGGACCAGATATCCATTGATCATAATACAGTAGCTGCTGCCAAGTAAGTAGGGACTGGAGGACTTTCATGATAACCCCTAAACATAGGAATCATGAATACATAACAGTCATGAGTGCATAACTGTAGGTTACACATTTGTACTGTCATTGCCATCTTGGTCCATGAATAAATACAAATGTTGGCTAATACTTTAATTAGCACCAATCAAAATGTCACAGTAGAGATTTCTCAGAACTCTTCCTCAGACTAATTGGTACAAGAAATAGGAGACAAGGGAAAAAACATTTAGGTGGAGGTGGAAGCAAAGGCAGAAGCAGAAAAATAATATATAAACTCCTTCTTCAAATTAAATTCCTCAAATCCACCTGAAAGCCTGTTATTCCTTTCTCTTGTTTTCCAATATTACAGCCCTCTCTGAAACTATTTAAAGACACATCTGCTTTAACACGTCAGATAAAAAGTTTTTGGGGGTGACTGAATAGCTGATCTAGACTTTCATGCTTAATATATGTTGTTTGTTTGTTTTGTAATCTCTGTGATGTTAACTTTTGCCCCAAAGACATGATGAATTGAGCATCAAAAAGCTTTCTTGATGCATTCTCCAAGTAAAAAAAATGTTTAAATACAATTGGGTGAAATTAAATGTTGTCCTGATGGATGGGAATCTGCAAAAGTGGACTTCAGTGTGTTCCTCCTTTCCCACTAAGCAATGCATAAAATGGGATTATCTGAACTGGGTAGTCTGAAGTATGGGGAGACAGGGTCAGAAGGGGAAATCATTGAAATTCATGTGGAATCATCTGCCATGGATAAAGCTTTACCTGGAAGCTGCCTCCACCCAATCCTAGCTGAATCGGGGCCACGGCAACCTCACACCCCAATCCAGCCTTTCAAGGGTGCAAAAAGGAGCCGCAAAAAGCAGCTCCTTTTTGCGCCCTCCAAAGGGTGCCATAGCCACAGCAGTGCAGCTGTATAGCGCCTCTTTGGTGCTGCATCATCTGGATGCAACGCCTGAGGTGCACCATGTTGCTACATGCCATCTGGAGTGGTGCATGGCATCATGGCGCCCTGGGGCAGAGTCAAGGCATGTGTCATCAGGACACTGTGCCCCAACTCCACCCACGGGCCTAAGTTTCCCAAAAGAACAGAATTTTGTGCTAGATGCTGAAGAGATGCTGTGTTCATAACTGAGAAAAAGGATGGCCACAAAGCAATAGACCTATTGTAATGGAACAATGGCAAACATTCAACAATCCTCCTGTACACACCCCTCTGTGAGCACATAGAGCAAAATTTGGAAAGGACATTTTTTGAAATATTCCATGCTGGGAATTCTGGGAGTTGTCATCCTATGGTCATGATTCTAGATCATCTTCTTAAGTGTCTGTTGTCCCAACCATCCTCCTCTAATCCTGATTTACTGGCCAGTAGCTGTTTTCAGCAATAGGGATCGGTTCCCCTGTTGGTCACGATGATGCACACTAATGTTTCAACCTGTCTCCTGCAAGTGTCCAGTGTTTCAACCCATCTCCAGTGTGACAGTCCAGAAGCAGCCTCCAGGATAATTCTGTGCACAAGAAAGATCACTTTAAGGAGGGATGGTGGTGGAAACAATGGCTGGTGCATTCCAAATTACAGGAAAACAGGGCCCCATCATTAGAAGCAGCTGCTGCTCAGTAAGGCCCTGAACAGACTAGCCTGAAAGGCCAGCCTGGGGGTGGAATCAGGGCATTGTGTCCAAATGATGGATGACCTGACTCTGCTCCCAGGGTGACATGATGCCGCGTACTGCTCCACACGGTGCGTGGTGTCCATACAACATAGCACCAAAGGAGCATCATATAGCCGCACCATCATGGCTATGGTGCCCTTTCGAGGGTGCAAAAAGGAGCTGCTTTTTGCAGCTCCTTTTTGCACCCTCAAAAGGCCAGATTGGGGCTGCAACGTAAGGTTGCCATGGCCCCAATTTGGCTGGGAAAGGTCCATACATCCCGCTGCCCCTTTGGGACAGTCTGTCGAGCCCCTAAGTCAGGACTGAGGGAGTTTTATGATCCTTGCATATTCTCTATACCAATGAATAATTTTCAGGCTAACATGGCTATGTCTTTGTATTGAATATGAAGGCACTGTGAATGTGTAACTAGGTTATGCATTCTTAACTGCAATCATGAATTCCAGTCAGAATTTTTTTCAACTAAGCTTTGTCTGGTCTACTGATAATGCATCTTTCCACCCTATAGGCAAATCCTGTGGTCTGAAGGCTATATTACTCAAGGGATTACTGTATAGAACAAGCCTTTGTTCAACTGCATATTATTCACCTCCAACTTCACCTTTGACACAAGTCATATGCAGGAAAAACTGGGAAACTAGCCTCTGGAAAAGCTGATCATTGTCACCTGTTACATAAGAATTAAGAAATTCTGCATAAGGTTTCGAAATGCTGAAAATGTGTTTTCTGTAACTAGGATGTTGGATCCTGTGGAATGAAGCTGTTCAATCACAACAGACATTTTAACAGAAAACTTCAGTAATTTTGGAATACCCTCATTTGAAAGCATTAAAGCAGCATGTTATAGACATCAAATTTCATTAAATTCACACTTTCCAGATAAAATAGTTATTTGCTTGAGACGTTACTGCAAATGTTGTTGGATTCACAGTGGGAAAGAGAAGGCTTCATAATAGTGTTGAAGGAATATGTGTGGTAACTCAGCACTGTAGACATCTGTTGCTTTGACTACAATTATAACGACCTAGGTCTGTTCCAATAAAATATTATCCAGAATTTTGAATAATCTATGTGTTTGGCCACATAAAGTAGCGTATGGCAAATGCTGAAAAACAAGCCCTTATTATAATACTCCCTATATCAGGGTGGGGAAGGTGTGGCCCTCAAAGCTTCCTGGCAGATCTCCAATGCCTCTCCCACTGCCAATTTTTGAAATATATTTTTGATGTGATTTTTGCATGCCTTTCACTTAAAAATCACTCCTCCCCCATCTTTTGTAAAACTAATGAAGCTTGCTCATTTAAGAACAAAATATGATGAAATACTTTAGATTATTAACATGATAACTTATACACTGTTGCTGAGAAAATCCATTTCCTCTCCAGATAGTTGGAGGGTACAGCTAACTTCAGAGAGGTCAGGGAAATCCAATGGGGTGAGAATGGCAAATAATGTCTTAGTCCTTGCTAATCTAAATGCAAGTTCAGGTTCCATTACACCACTGACCATATTACATTGCTTCTGAACTTCTGAATAGACTGAAGACAAATCCCTTACGCTCAGTGAAAATATTAAGAATATTATTCTCCAAGGCCATGAAAAGTGAGAGAGAAAAAATCTGTATTGCTTACCAAGGAACTAAGAAACCATCCATCCAGAAAATATTTACTTAGAGGTAGTTCTGCTGAGCTCAAGGGTCAGTTTTACAACTGACATAGCAAATAGTGGCTAATCTTACCCTTCCCTTGGTGCCGTGTGATTTTTCTTGATAATTAGAAATGAGTGGAACATCTATTTAGGATGTTTTAGCAACATGTTTATATTGAAGGGATCAGTTGATTAAAGTCTGTCATTTGCAGCATAATGTTAAAGTCTTTGGGAAAGCACCCCAGGGGACACAGGCTAATCTGGGAGGCTGGATACTATCTCCAATCTTCCTTCCTACCTGAGAGTGGGATGCATAGATCTTTCTTCTTTGATAGTGGTGTGGAAGATGTGGAAAGTGAGCAGATGGGAAAGATGAATTGCTCAGATTGCAGAAAGTTCTGGTTATTCAGGCCTGAATCTTATTGATCAGCCACTAGGTTAGTAGAACCATTGACTCCACTGTTGAATGGTGTGTCAACATATAGTTAAATCACATTAATTCAATGGATCAACACTGGTTGCAATTAAGAATAGAATTCAGATGGCCTCTTTATCCAAAGGCCTTCTAGCCCTCTGCAGTACTCCAAGCTGATGGACAAATTTAGAATGTGTTTGGCTCAGTTACTTTTCTTCCATTGTTCAAGATTACAAGGAAACAGTATTTTAAAACACACACACACAAGAAGAATGCTGAATACCAATCCTCCTTCAGAGTCCTGTCAGGCCATATCTGTGTCATCTGGATGTTGCAGTCTGAACATATATATGAGCCATTTCAGGGTGAAGCACACCCATTTTGAGCTAACTACAAGCTACCCCTTTCTCAAGAATATGATTGCACTGACCATTTAATAGTTGTCAGGTTTCTTGATGGAATGTAATAGACATCAGTTAATGTAGATATTGTGAAACTACAGTTAAGATATGCTTTGGGGTGTATCTTCAAGAAAGGGAACTGTGATTGAATTAATCAGAAATTAAATCCATTGTTTTAAAGGATACTTATTTTTAGGTGAAAATATTGGTATGTTCATTTTCATCCCATTTGGGAATAAATGATGTTTATCATGGCTTTAATCCAGTGATATGTCTGTAACTACAGTCATTGTAACTACAGAACAAAATAGTCTCATAACATTCAGTGAGACCCAATTACTCTAAAATTTAACTTGATCACTAAGGTTGCAATCCCATACCTATTTACTTGGAAATAAACTCCATTGAACCCAATGGGGCTTTCTAGATTGGCAGGAAAGTGTGACATGAAGTTGCCTTTTCCTTAATGCTTAGCAGCTGCACCACAGCCTTTAGATGGAGCTGCGCTGTTCCGCAGTTTTTAAAAAAGAAGCTGGGAAAACCAGCACCTTTTTAAAGGCGCTTCTTTTCCCCTAAAATGCAAAAAAAAAAAAAAAAAAAAAAAAAAGCATTTTCATGGCACACTTTCCCTTTTTCTCATCTAAAGGCTAGACTTTCATGCAGCCATGAACACACTTCTTTTTGCCAATCTAGATCAGGCCATGAGACCTACTTCTGAATAAACTTGTATAGAATTGCACTGTAAATTTAACAATCAAAGCATGTTTGTATTTTGAATAAGGCAAGGATTTCAAAACTTTCTGCTTTGATGTGATGTCATGTTTAACAGTACACGGTTATTTTCTGTTAGCAATGATTTTTATTATTAGAAACAAAACCAGGGTAATTTTAATCTGAAGACCAATATAGCCTCTATCTTTAAATACAGCTTGCCAGGAAGATCTAAATTCATTTCCCAGGAAATTTGTTGGAATGAAATGTAGCACATTTATCCATATAGCCTACACACCTAAAGGTCTAAAATTCCACAGTTGTTCCACCCTTGTTTCACGGGCAGCAGATTTTAATCTTCTATAAAAGCACAATTTGGCTAATCATACAAATTTATCAGTTCAAATTTGCTTAGGTCTCAGTAATTCGCTTATTTGCACCATTCTCTTAGCAGCATCATATTGGTTAATTTGATTTATATCCTGCCTTTCTCTCAAATGGGACAATATGAATTAAAACATAACAGCTAAAAATATGTGACACTTGTAATATGCAGAATGAAGCTATGGGGCCACATAGGCAACTTGTGCACATAAAGGTCTACATGTCTTGACTTTCCAACTATTCAAGGTTCCAAACCACATGGAAAGAGTTTGATGTCCATGGCTAAAATGCCAATATTTGGATGGGGTATATAGAATGTATAATCTTGAGTACAAACCAGTGCTAGAGATGCAGGATCACAGCCCTCTTCAGTAGGTGGTGCACTTTCACACAATGTTCCCATGAAAATCAATTCAATTCTTTATTATGGCCATTGAGCCAGCATAATTCCCGTGAAAAGAGCTCTTTATATGGAGCATATCACATGGGGCTTTACTGTGGGCAAAAGGTTCCTGGAGCATTCCAAAACACAAAGGTGTGATAGCACGTCATGTTTCTAGGGATCCTGATTCTCTCCTGTTGACAAAGCGTTCATGGAGCAGCCATTTTTTGAATAAGGGAAGATCCTGTTATTTAAAAAATGGTTGTTGTGCGAACACTTCATTGACGGGAGAGAAGCAGGACGCCTCAATGACATTTTAGAAGCACAACGTGCTAGCACACATTCATGCTTCAGGAACCTTTTTCCAACATTTTACAGATGGTAAGTGCCTCTGAGTGATAATCCCCATAGAAAATTAAGTTTCTGTCAGTTTCTTGCTACAATACATGGCAACATCTGGACAGATTTTAATGCAATTTGGAGAAGTTGAGATTCATATAGGCTATGTGGCATGCACCAAATTCACATGGGAGCAACTGAGGCTCCACAAATATTTTTGCACTCATACAAGGTAATGTTTGATGGCTGATGGGAAGAGGTATGCTTCCTCAAAGGCAATTGAGATTGATGTAGGATGGGAACATTTGAGCACCAAATGAGGTAGACATTCATCCACTAGTTTTTTTGAAACTAAAGTATAATGAAATGGATGGATAATGGATCTTCCAATCAACACTGGATACTATAGCTAACAATTAATAAAGTAACCCAGCATAGTTATTTCATACTTGCTGTCAACTTTTTCTTCTTACACAAACAGAATTTGATGTGAAAAGAAACATGGTGTCAACTAGTCACTGGAAGAAAATGGTTTAAAGTATCTCAAGACTTCTTATTCTTATATTTGAAGCCAAATTGACCCTGAACAAGGTATGATCTGGAGGAAAATGTATTCCTAGGGCTGTTAATGCTCCAGAAGAATAATCAAGAATGTTGGTTTTATGCCTGATGTAAATGCATACAAGACAATGAAAAAAATGCTCCACATGTGAAAAGGCTCAAATCATAAGCTACTACTTTGGTTTCTTTTTCATAAGGGAGACTTTCAAAGGCAATAATAGCACACCTGTCTAAATTCCTTTAATTTCCCTAGAGATCAAGACAATTTAATGCTATTTTTGGCTTCAAAGAAAATTCATTCCTTCATTTACCTGTCCTGTAAAGTGACTCACACTCACAAGCATTCATTTTCTTTCTTTTAGATTTATTGATCTCAGAAGTCAACAGAGAGGGTTTGTTAAACTAACGTATGATGGCCAGGGTCCTAGATTGTTTCAGTATAGAATTAAAAATAAAGAAATAAAGAAATAAAATCAGTGAGCAGAGAAATATTATGCAGCTCCTATACTGAATACCAATTTAGCTCTACATATGTGGAACAATGATCAGTGTGAATGGCTGACAACTTGTTGTGCAATTGCAAGTTACAATGCACAAAGGCAATGGATAGAGGTAATTGCATTTGCACACTGCTCTGTGTATTTTAATGCATGAACCACACTCAACAGTCCCACATATGCCACTTTGCTTATGCTACTGTCAGCCAGATACAATCATTGTGAATTGTATATATATATATATATATATATATAACCACTCTGCATAAGTACTATAACTTACAACTGTATATGTTGCTAAGAGGATGCTGACCTATATGTACACATATTATTTTTTTGTGTTTTATACTTAGTGGCAAGAATTTTGTCAGGGACATATGCATTCATAAGTGTCCACCATAAGTGTGGTTGTTCTTTTTTAGGTGCTGCACAGATTGGTTTTTCCTTCATCCATCCAAAACTCCCCACCCCACTATAAAGCCCCTTGTGTCATTCTGCACAGCCATTCTGAGCTCTGCACAAAGCAGGAAGGATTGGACAACTGTCTGGCTATGGCCCCATAGCCATATAAAGAATGATGACATCAATGCTGACATCTGCTGGAGTTTTAGCACTGCTGTGATCATTGTGGTTCTGGCTATGAGGATGTAGCAAGATGTTTCTCTGTTCGTGCCTGCTTGCTGTGAAGCACAAAACGGCAATGTAGAGTGGTTTCAGGGGTTTCATAATAGGTTAGGGATATATGGTTCAGCATAGTGTAGGTCCACTACGCTGATGGGATGTTGGATTAAAATCAGTTAGTATAAATTGTACAGATTTTCTTTTCCCTTATTAAAAATAGTATTTTTCTTTATCACATTCATGTTTACATCTTAATGGCCCACAGAGTTAAAATATTATGCAAAACACCACTCATGATCCAATGATTGCTAGGTAAGAAACAGAGACTTTGAGAGATTTTACATAGGATGTTATATGCAGAGCCAAAGGCTAAGAATAAGAGATTTAAACACACACACACACACACACACACACAACCCAATTATTTTTAAACTAAAAAGCCCAGTGGCTGAAGGAAAATGACAGACAGTGCTGTACTACAAAAGAAAATCACATACAAAACAATAAGCTAGGAAAGACTGGAATGGAGAATATGTATGACAACCATCAAGGAATGCAGATACAAACAAGATTTTTTAAAAAAGCTTTAGAAATGTTGGCAAGGGGTATATATTACATTCAGCTATGGGCAATCTTTTGTTTTCCTTGTAATATGTACATTAAAAGATACTGGCAATCACTGTCAGTTAAAAATATAGACAAGTAAGAATTGTATGTACAGTGTTTTTTAGTGTCAAAATTAATAGAATATAGCTGTATACTCAAAATTACACAGCACATTCCTCAACAGATGTATCTATTCAGAAGTAAGTCCTATTGATTTCCATGATAATCATTTTCAGGTAAGAGAGTGTATGACTGCAGCCTTAACATATTAGCTGTCTTGTTCTAATTACTTATTATTATATTTATTTATTTAATATCCCACCTTTCTCTTTTATATTTTTCATCACCTTGGATTGCTTCTCTAAACTCTGAGCTAAAGCCCAGAGTTGATTCACTAATTCTCTGACATGGAAGCCAACTGCTGCCACTGGACAGGTTTATTGCATGGCATTTGAAAGCATGTTCTAAGACCTCAGTTGCCAGCTTCTCACTTTTTCACTGCTATGCTTGCTTTGTCCCATTTTGGGGAAAAGATGAAATATAGATCCAATAAATAAATAAATAAATAAATAAATATCTTCATAATACTATGTGCCAGAAACCTATTGGGTTCTTACATCTTTGTAAGTGGACTTACGAATGCAGAAATTAGAATTGTGCAGTTGTGTAAAGTCTATAACCAAATTTGGGGATATGTCTCCAGGAGTCTTTGGGAAGCCCCTCTCAGCAATTTGAGCTAATTAGAAATTCCCCTAAGCAGAAGTTTCCCAACAATACATATTTATATGCTGTGTTCCAAATTTAAGTTCCTCTCCCAATTGCATCAGAAATCTTGGAAGAGTTAAGATTATGTTTCATTTTATATTCAGATCCTAGAAATACAAAACCGTTAATTTCATCCTGAAAGATGAATCAAATACTGTAAATTTCTCCTGCATTCCTACCTCACACCTAAGAGCAGCCAACATCTGAAACTGAAATAATAAATCTGACATCTTATTTGAGCTCATTCTGTTTCAGGGATGTGTGAAATGTGGCCTTCCAGATGTTATTGGACTGCAAGTCTCATCATTCCTAACTAAGCCAAAATTGAAGTGTCTTGTGTGAGAGAGTCCAATTTCTTATATAGTTGACTGTTGGCATTATGTGCCCATTATGCTGTGCTTTCTGCTACTTTGTACTACAGTGGTTTGTATATCATCTTTCCCACATTGTTCATGTGTGTTTTGGAAAAACAAATGACACTGAAAACTATGCTCCATCGCCTGCTGTTCCATTCCATCCTATTTGTATTCCTGTAGCAAGACCAGTGCTACAAGTATGTGGCAGATTTCCCCTAAGAAATGTTTCCAGGTGATAACCAATTCATTGTCATAGACCTTGCCTGGATTCTGGGCAAAAGGGAATTGATTTTCACCTTCAAAAAACCAACACGTTCCACAAAAATCTATAAAGACAGCAAAATGAATGAATTGTTCCCCTAATAAAATTGGATTGTTTAAAAAAAGCCTTTGTGTCGTGGAGGATTCATTCACCCAGCATGCCATGTAGCACAAGGAGGTCTGTTAATGAAATGCATAAACTTCCTTCTGAAACATTTAACAAAGCCTTAGAACATGCAATCAATATGACCTAGTGAGGCATTGTCTATCTTGCTCAGTTAATGGGGAAATAGCATTAACTCATGCCTTCAGCTGAAAACATGAAAGACATTTGCTGATTTCAGCATAGTTTATTGATCCTCGAAGCTCCTGAAGTAAAGGGGGGGGGAAAATATTTTCTGTATTGTAACATGACATTTTTTCCCCCTCAGTGCAGCTGTTTCATGTAATGGGTATCAGTACAAACATCTTACAGATACTTTTTGGCTGTGCTGCAGAAAACCTCTTCTCTGATATACACTTTTCTTAGGTCTTAGAATTTGTTCCTATATATAGGGAATTACAAAGTATGCACATTAATAATTTGTGAAATTAGGGAAAAAGCAGCAATGTACTTGCTTTGTGTTTCTTTCCTGAGGCTGAATGTCTGGAGTAGTGTAGTGGTTTGAGTATTGGCCTGTGACTGTGGAGTGCAAGGTTAGATTCCCTGCTCAGCCATGAAACCCACTGGTTGACCTTGAGCAAGTCACGCTCTTTCAGCCTCAGAGGAAGGCAAAGGTAAACTTCATTTGAACAAAATTTCCCAAGGAAACCCCATGATAGGTTAGCCTTAGAGTTTTCATAAGTTGGGAATGACTTCAACAACAACAACCGCAGCAGCAGCATTGTTTACTTCACATTCAGTATTGTTATTGGAAAAATACATTACATACACCATCTCTTGCTTTAGCTCCCTTCCACTAAACACATCCTCTCTGGCTGGAATCTCCCTGAAGTGAG
Source organism: Urosaurus nigricauda (assembly GCA_034509955.1). Classification (NCBI taxonomy): domain Eukaryota; kingdom Metazoa; phylum Chordata; class Lepidosauria; order Squamata; family Phrynosomatidae; genus Urosaurus; species Urosaurus nigricauda. The sequence goes on along the minus strand of JAOEGL010000002.1, from coordinate 89,816,686 downwards.
TAAGTTAATAAAACAAATCTTACTCAGAATCATAACCTGGGTAATTTTTTCCCAGACAGCTACGGCAGCATCTACACTGCAAAAATAATGTAGTTACTCCTGGCAAAAGTTGGCCACAGAGTCACACTGGTGGATCTAGATATTTCTAGATATTTCTAGAGAGAACATATTAATCAAATCCACAAATAATCATATGCGCAAAAATCAAAGCCACAAATGTAGAGATTGTAATCTGTTTTTCTTTGTTAAAAAAAAATCAGTTATTACAATGTTAATGTTCTGTTCCATACCAAGATGCACCTCCAGACAAAATACCCCTATGGAAGGGAGCTCTCTATGCAGACATGCTCAGAAGAAAAACATTATCTTCAGGGCCCAGTATAATCCATCCTAGCTTTCTTCCATCTTGTACAATAGAAATTACATGAATAATCAGGGTTCCAATAAACAATGCTTTTTCACTACATAGTTTATAGCAGTTTGATACCACTTTTACTACTATAGCTCCATCCTATAAAACCCAGGGCCCTTTCACACTACACAGTTATAGCATTAATATTCCACATTAATTGCCATGGTTCTTGGGATATGCAGTTTAGAGAGGAGCATTTACAATTCTCATCTCTAGTGCTTCACCAAACTACAAACCCCAGGATTTCATAAGATGCAATCATGACAGTTAAAGTGGAATCATAAAGTGGAATCTCATAAAGTACTTAGAATTCCCTGTTAGTGAGTTCTGATGTTGTAGTTTAGTGGACTGGACTAAGAGCCCTCTAGCAGGGAGTTCTATGTACATCACCAAACTATAATTCCCAAGTCTTTGCAAGGGAGAGCCATGACATCTAAGCCTGAATCCTATTGGATAGTCCCAATTCTCTCAGACTGAGAGGCAGCCAGAGGCAAATCTCTTCTGAATATATCTTGTAAGAAAAACCTGTGAGAAGGTTTCCACTTGAGGGCCCATAACAAAAAATAAAAATGTAAACTCTTCCCATAGCTGTTGGAATCAATATTCCTATAAGGAAATGCCTGTGTCAGTTGACTGACATAAGCTCTTAATATTGTGCCTGTTAACATGGTATGTTAAATATTGGTCTTGCAGGTATTTGTCCATTTATGGGATATGTTGTTTTTTTCTGATGGACAATCATAATTAACATCAGCTAGGTCTAAAGGAAATGGAATATGCATCACTCTTTATTAAAGGGGTCAAAAGCCAGATTAAAATGCAGGTTTGCCAAAACCGATTAAGAAGTGTTTAATTTTGCCAGCATTTGGGGTGGTTGTATTAATTATGTTATTTCCTATTCCAGAGAGAGGTTTTTTTTAATCCCACTTTCCAGCTCCATTTGGAAAGAAGTCGTTTTGGAAAGATGTAGCTTCCATCATCCCTAGCCAGCATTGCCAATGGTGAGAAATAATGGGGGCTACAGTCAGAGTTTTAATTGGATTATGGCTCCCAGAATACTGTAGCCAGCATGACCATGGTCAGGAGCTGGGAGTTGTCATCCAAAAAAATGAGTAATGTTTCCAAGCTCTGATTGCAGGCCAATGATATCTGGAAGACCACATATTACCCTTCTCTGCCACACGTCAGCCAAAAGGATTGGAGCAATTAGCAAGCCAGTCAAAAAACATACTGGAAAAGGTTTGGAAACAATTTGGAAGGGCCAGCTTTCGACAACCAGCTTTTCCCTCCATAGAGATTTCAGCTTGACACTTTAAGAAGTGCGTATTACATATAGTGATCATACACAGAGTGATTCAGTTCAGTGGCATCACTAGGTTTGGAGTCAATAGATTTGGCATCCCCTGATGTGATCAATACCACATGCTACAGAATCCTTAGTAATGCTTTTTGCACTAATGTTACTTGTAAATTGTAATTCCCCTATAATACTGAACATAATGGTAATAGTTGAGACGTAAACAACTAGCAAAACTAAAATTATACCTTCAAATTACAGTATCATATGCACAACCTAAATAGACAGTTAAGATTTGGCAAAATGTTATGCTTTTAAAGAAAATTTTTAAAGAATAAAAAATTATTTGAAAAAATAAAAAAAAATTAAAAATTTCAAATTTTGAAATTTGCAACTGTAATTAAAAAAAAAATCCTGGGGGCTCTCGTTTTTCCTCACACTGAGCTAAATCCCACTTGCACCATCTCTTTAAGTATTTTAAAGGGAAGCAGACAAATATGGCAGCCCATTTCTGCCAAAATGCAGATGTCTGAGGAGCAATTATGTCACCCCCCTTAGTATGTCACCTAGTGTGGTCTGCATCCTGATTCAGTTCAGTGACACTCACTCCCAGCTAAGGATGTACAGGGTTATAGCCTTAATGGAATAATGCTTTCTACTATGGTGGGATCCCACTGGTAATATCCACACAAATGGACCTATGCAATTAACCAAGCATCATTATCTTTTCTAGAGAGTCATGTCTTCTCATGATATGCCCAAAATACAATAGTCTCAGTTTACAAAAGGATCTTGTAGCACCTTTCAGACAAACTGATAAATAATATTCTCTTCTGTGTACTGCATCCTGTGTCTTTTTATTCCTTCCTGACTATAAATTATGTTGTTTTTATTATCATAGAGTGTCCCATCCTTGGTTTAAGTTTCCCTTTGATTTCCCAGATCTTCTGGAATAGGTATCTTGTTCTTCCCCTTTTGTTTTTGTCCTCTGTCTCTCTGCATTAATTGTTATAGTATTTGTCTTTATCTAGTTGCACCATTTGTTGAACTGTAGCATTCATGATTCTGAGTTTGTTCCTGTTTCCCTTTTGTTTTGCTTCTCTTCTTTCTTTTACTGCTTGTAGTGTTTTATCTGACATCCATGGTTTCTTCTCTTTCTTTTTGACTACTATAAGTGTCTGTCTGCATTCTTCTTTTATTATGTTCCTGAGCCAGAGCCTGGAAGACTCCTGGGAACAATGAGGTGAGGGAGGGGAAGAGGTACCAGATCCAAGCTATGAGGGCCAGACGAACTCATGGGAGAAAGCCGAAGAACTAAAGGAGGGAGGACATGAAAGGGGAAGGGTAACAGATGTGGGGAGGAAAGGGGTAGAGAAACTATCAGACAACAAGGGAGAGACAAGTAAGCAACTACTGGGCAACAACAGTAGTGGTGGGTAGCACTGATGTTGAAAGAACAACAGTGAAATTGTAGCTAACACTTGTTTAGCACTGTGCACAGGGAGGTAATGGTGACCCTCCTTGTGTAACCCCCTCACCTAGCAAACCCTATGATGAGACATTCCAAGTGAGACACAGGCAGGAAAAAGAACAAACACAGAGATAGAAAAACAGAGGAAATCATACTTGTTAGAGGAGCCAAAAGCATAAAAACCCCAAAGATGATGAGGCAATCATGATATCTGCTCAAAAATCCAAAACCTATCCAGAACAGCACAACACATATAACAGGAACATGGAATGTGAGAAGCACGAGCCAAATGGAACACATTAACATAGCAGTACTGGGAGTAAGCAAGCTAAAATGGACAGGAATGGGCCACTTTGACTCAGACAACTACACAGTGTTTCTACTCAGGGAATGAGAATACAATAATAATAATAATAAGTTTTATTTCTAGCCCGGCCCTCTGAACGAGCAATCAGGGCGGGGTACAAAAGAAAATAACAATTAACAAAGCAAAAATGCAAAACAGTTATAGCAACAACAAAAATTCATAGTAATTATAACAAAAAATAAAATTAACAAAAGCAAAATACATAACAATTAACATATCAAAACAAGTAAAAAGAAAATCTCCATTCTCAACCCCCATCCCAATCCTAAAACAATGTGAATTATACACAATCTAAAAAGAAAAGAGAAGAAAAAAGTGGGGGGGGGGGGGAGACAAGACTCCTCCTTAAGTCCAGGAACCAAGGCATGGGAGTAGCCCAGGGGAAGGTAGGGCAAACAAACACTCTCTCAGCCAAACCCTCTTCACTGGCAGATGTTGGGAATGGGGAACAGGGATGAATGAAGGAATGGGGTGGCACTAATACTAAGGAGAGATGTGGCAAAAGCAGTAAAGAGATATAATGCCAAATCAGATTGAATCATCTCAATAAGGCTCCATGGAAAACCTATGAATATTACCACAATTCAAGTATATGCACCAACCACAGATGCAAAAGAGGAAAAACTAATGAGATTTTACAAAGGAGTCCAGGAAGAAATTAACAACACACCAACACAGGACATTAAGCTAATCATAGGTGACTGGAACACAAAAGTTGGAAGCAAAGAGGAATCAAAAACAGTAGGCAGATTCGGATAAGGCAAAAGAAGTGAAGCAGGTGAGTGTCTGACAGATTTCTGTGAAGCCAACAATCTGTTCATTGCAAACACCTTTTTCATACAACACATGGACATCACCATCTTCTCCAATACCACATTTCAAATGAATTGATTTTCTTCCTATCACCTTCCTACATTCACTGTCCAACTTTCACAACCACACATAGAAATGGGAAATACAATGGCACAAACAATTCTAACTTTAGTATTCAATGATATATCTTTACATTTCAGGATCTGATCTAGATCTTTCATAACTGTCTTTCCAATAGTCTTCTTCACTGCAGTCTCTATTTTGATTAATGACTGAGCTAAGGTAGGGAAAATTTTGAACTGGTTCAATGTTTTCCTCATCCCCTTTAAAGTTATGTAAATTATGTGTGGTCATTATTTTTAATGTTCAACTGTAAACCTACGGTACCTTAGCACTTTACTCCTTGACATTCTTCAGTAATCTTTCCAAGTCTTTCCTATTTTTTGCTAGTAGTATGGTGTAATTTGTTTATCTTAAATTGTTGCTGTTCCTTCCTCCAGTTTTCACACCTGAATTAAACATTGGGAATTAAACATTGCAACTTACCAATGAAGAATTTTTACCTCCATGGGGGAAGTTATCCTTCTCTTGCTGGGAGGTTTGACTACAGAGGCAGTAATGACTGATTGCACAGTCATTAATCCCATAGGCACTCTAATCTTCTCAAGATCTCCTCTAACATGGCTTCATTTGATAAAAAGACTGTTTACTCATTTAAATATCTTTAATTAGTGTGCATTGTTAATGGAACTTTTTCGGTAGATTGCATTACCATAGCTGACCAAGAATTGCAGCCGAATATATTTTCATCAAGCGGTTTTTATTCTCCATGCTGCTGTGTTCACATCTCCCAAGGGGCTCACACAGAAATAGCTGTCACACACGAAGCTGAAGAATATTGAGTTTTAATTTAGCTAACGCAGTGGTTTCCATGACCAATTTTTGACCAGCTGGTTCTTCCTCGACTCCCAACCATCCCTTCCTGTTCAGCCTTGTATTACTTCAGGAGGGTAGGGGGAGAGATGCTATTTGGGCTCATCTTATTAGTATTGACTAAACATGTTCATATTTATATCAATAATATATTGCTGTATCATAACATATTGATGTTGTTAGTAATTTTAAATATTAATTGAAATAAATGAAAATGCATTTGAATAATGCATAGATTTCTCTATATAATAATAGTGGAGATGTAAACAGGTGAGTACTGGTGCATTGTTTTAATATAGAACTGAAGTAGCCATTGAGAGTGTCCATGACCATGGAGGTGGAAGTATAATCAGAGTTATGTGAAGAAAGGGAACTGTTTCCCCAATGCCTTTCAGCATAACCTACTCTCCCCCCCCTCCCTCCTGTGTGTAACCTGCCTATATGCCAATGGGCTCAGGAAAGGACACGTGGACTTATCCAATTCTCACATTGCCACATCCCAAGGACACCTCAGCTGCATCTGCACTGCAGATTTAATGCAGTTTGGCACTGTTTTAACTACCATGGCTCAATACTATGGAATTCTGGGGTTTATAGTTTTGTGAAATATTTAGCCTTCTCTGTCAAAGAGCTCTGGTGCCACAACAAACTACAAACCCCAGGATTCCATAGCATGGAGCCATGGCAGTTGAAGTGATTTCAAACCATATTGATTATGTGGTGTAGCAGCAGCCCTCGTAAATTCTGTTTTGAATTTTTGTTCAGTTTTTAATATGAAAACTTGCCATTTGGGAATTGTAGGGGAAGGACCTAAATCATATTGGTGCATTGCATTAGATGTACTTTTTTCATGGTCACACAGGGGTATCAGAAGGTGGAAGACAAAATGTGCCAGCTCCAAGTAGTAGCCAAGTAGCCAAGCATGAAGGAAGCCAACACCTTCCTTCATGCTAGCAGTGCCTTTTCCCTCCTGCCACTCTTACTTGTACCAACACAATTCTAGCCCATAAATCCCACCTTCCATTTTTATACACATTTTTTCATGCCCATTAGCAGTCAGTGACTGATATCCTTCATTGCTTTGGCATAGCATAAATATCTGTTGGTGGACTTATTTTGTCCTTGCATTACACAACATCTGTACTGCATACCAGTGTTGTGCAATGTAAGAGATAAATGGTTGGTGTGCATGAGAGGATGTCCCAATTTGCATTGGCGCACTACTCTTGTAACCTGCGGGCCACCTGTGGGCATTCACAATTTTCTCTTTGGACTTGAATGCTCTATTGAGTGGGATACACAATGGTTCAACACACAGAACTCTGCTTTTGCTGCCACCAGCTGGATGTGACCACCGCACATTGTTTGCAAAATTCAATGCTAGTGAAACCTATGTCTGCATGTGTCACTAACAGGATGTTGGCCACTGTTGCCTTAATATGGTGTCCTTTCCATGCCATCTTTTTATGTGAAAGATTTTCCCACTATGGGATCCTAGACAAAAAGAGATCACATCACATAAGTACCAAGCATTCAGTCAGATTTGGCTATATATTGACACTGCTGAAGGTTAAATCAGTCCATCTCACTCACTCTGAATAATGATGAAGGAAAGCAGGAATGCCCTGGCCGCAGAGGTCTACTGCCCATCTTCTCAAGCCCCACAGGCATTATAAGCCCTCATCAGTGCCCAATAACAAGTCTTTCAGTTGGCTACACTTTTAGTCATATATGGTTTTAGTCACATATAGTTACTTATAGGAATGTGGTGGCTTAGTGGTTAAGACACCAATTCTGAAGATAGTAAGATCAGAAAGGATGGTGGTTCAAGGCCCAGGTGCCATGTGATGGGGTGAGCTCCCATCACTAGTCCCAGCTTCTGCCAACCTAGTAGTTCAAAAGCATGCAAATACAAGTAGATAAATAGGTACCGCTTTGGTGGGACGGTAACAGCATTTAGTGCAGTCATGCTGGCCACCTGGCCATTGAGTCATCTTCAGACAACACTGGAAACTTCGGCTTAGTAATGGAGATGAGCAGTCAGTTGTAACAGTCAGTTACCACTAGACATTCATGACAAGGGGAAATCTTTACTTTACCTTTATAGTTACTGATACTATAGTTAACAACACAAAGATTTCATAGCACCTGAAAGCAGAGAGTAACTTTTTTGGTCCTGACAGATACAGGTGGTGTTTGCTAAACGACCAAGATTAATTCTTTTCTTCTTTCTCTCATTCTCTCATGCTTTCTCTCTCAGTTTTCCCACAACACACACTTCCCCCACACACATCTCAGTGTTGCATTTAAATTTCCTCTCCTTGTCCACTGGGATCTAAGGATCACGGGGGTGGGATTGGAAGTGACCCATGTGATCCAAAATTAACTATTTACCAATAACTGTCAGTTGTAATATATTATTCTGGGAGCTTTGGCCCATTCCCATCACTGTTTTGTTTGTCTGTTTGTTTGTTTGTTTGCTATTCTTATTTAGCAATTTCTACTTTTCTATGGATACAACATTCAAAGCAACTTACATAATAATAAAGTATACATATATATTATAATACATTATCATAACCCAATCACAGCAGCCAACAAGGGGGAGGGGGAGGAAGAGGAATAATAATAATAATAATAATAATAATAATAATACATTATAAGCCTGTTACAATAAAACATATGTTTATTTTTGTCTAAAAGGCCATAATGAGAGAATCAGCCATATTTAAAAATGGAGGGTATTCCAGAATTGCAGTGCAGCCACTTAGAAGGCACTGCATCTCATGCGTTTTCACTTATTGGAGGATATAAAAACGGCATGGAGCCAGTTTTTTGGATTGCAACTTATAGAATTCACTGGCTTCTGAATTTTGCAAGCTGCAGCTCCCAAAAATAATTCCTAATTTCCCTTATTTGTGCACTCCACTTCTGCTAAATACCATTTAATACTGTAATATTATTAGAGATTCCTCTTCTCTATTCCAGTCAGTCATGGACATCAGCTCTGGTCTTTTTAGCATATCTTGGTGCCACTGTGTTATCTCTATGTATTTATTGGAGTTCACAACATCAACCTAATCAGATGGAGAATCTTTTCCTCCTTCCCAGGTGCCCCCTCCCTCCTTCCACGTTTGGTCTGTTATTGCAATGCTAATCAAGTCAACAAGGTCCAACATAATTCCTGTTAAATCAAACTGTATCAGTCCTCATAGAAAATTGTCATTTATCACTGGTAAGTTTTACAGTCCTTTGGCCAGCTTGTAAACCTTTTTGGAGCACTAATTTCCAAGCCAATAAGAATTAATTAATGAGGGAGGATGTGGGGAGGCTTTGTCAATTTAAATATACAATTATCAAATTGGAGTTTAAATTAGGGATGGTTGCTGGAAAGTCCATCTCAGAAGCAGCAGGGACAGGAAGGGGTAATTAATTTATTGCAAAAGTGGCAAGTGTCTCTGGAGAAAAATCTCTTACCTGATGTGGCAGGCCAAAATGAGAAGCTGAGGAAAGGGATAAACAAATTTAGATGCACATTACAGAATAAATAGGCCATTTGTTGAGCTCGTTTTTTTAAAAAGAGGGTTCAAGACTGAATTTAGGGGTGAGGAGAAGTGTCTGGTGCTAAATTTCAGCAGAGGATGGAAAACAGAACTATATGCAAAAGACAATAGCTGGTATTCTGTATTTCAGTTACAGATTCGTAACCTAGAGTTATGGATTCATAACTGATCTGTATTCAATAAGACTACTAAGGTCTCTTCTGTACTGCAGAAATAATGCAGTTTGACACTGCTTTAACTGCCATGGCTCAGTGAGATGGTATCTTGGGATTTGTAGTTTGTTGTGGCACCAGTGATTTCTGACAGAAAAGGCTAAATATCTCACAAAACTGCAAATCCCAGGATTCTATAGCATTGAGCCATGGCAGTTAAAACATTGTCAAAACTGCATCATTTTTTTCAGTACAGATTAGATTGTCGTCTTTCTGTTAACCTATGTAAATGCCACTCCAGCCCACCTCAAGAGCCAGCTGCCAGGTCATGGCTAAGGAGGTCTGTACAGCTTTCAAATGGGGCACAAGGAGGATGGTATTTCCAGCTCCCTCCCACCAGCCAGTGAGGCTGTGACAATCAGAAACAGAGTGCCTCTCATAAATCCTTGCCATAGCCTCACTCACTGGTGGGTAGAGGTTTTGGAAACCCTTCTTTTGCCCTGACTAGAAACTGAAAGCCCTTCTTTGCCCAATTATGTGCCTGGGTCTTCAGGTGGGCTTGTTGAGATTAGGCCAGAAGCCATTATTTAATAATGCCTATGTAGCCAAGTAGTTGATCTACAATACTGGAATAACTAATTACAAGACATTCAGCTAGGTAAGTGGGAAAGTGGCAGATTTCTTTTTATTAGGAGAAATGATTAGGAATGTGTTGCATACTGGCTGATGAAATACAGCTGCTTTGACCAAAAGGAAGTTTAAGAACAACAAGCAGATGGAATTGCCAGCTCTTCTGTCTTAAATTTAAGATAACACAATGTGTTAGGATGAACTTCAAATACTAACCTGTATTTACGGGTTCACTAACCTGTATTTACGTGCTGATTCACAAGGCAATCGAGGGAGAGCACTTTAAAGTTTTATTTCCATCTGCAAGTAATAACGCCCCTGATGTTGCACCTTTTCTCCCTACTACTTCTGTATTGTTGTGGGAACAGGTTGAATGACAGCCATGAAAGCGATCCTAGGTCTCTATCACATTACTTAGTTTGGTCTTCAGGTTGGATGTTTTCCTAGGGGAAAGCAACACACAGAGATACCTGTATCAGGAATTAGATGTCAGGAAAGATTGTTGTTGTTGTTGTTGTTGTTGTTGTTGTAAAACAACTGATATTGACTGGGGTTCTGAGCTCTGTGTTTAAAAGAGGTGGTCAAGATCCTACATAAATTGTTAGCGATGTTGCAGAAGCACAACAAAACCCTATTAGTGAACTATGAAGATACATATCAGGCAGTTCTGAAGCACATGGGGCACTTCTGATGTGCAAGGGGAATTTTTGATGCACACCAGGAACTTCCATCCTAGCCAGTGTCCCCAATGTGAATTGGTACACATTGTGCCTGAATAACTCCCCTGCACAATAGACACCTGTACATTGTATTGTCATGGCAGTTGTGAAGACAGATGTTGTGAACCTATTCAATTCAGTTTTGCACACACGTGAGGTCATTTACAAAGAGGTAAGTTCCAAGCAGAATGCCAGCTGGCAACTTTTTCAAGATGTGCACCTAAACTAGAGATGTGCTATTCCCCCCCCCCTTTCATTTAAAAATAAAAAAGAAGCAGGAGTAGAAAAAGAGAGGAGTCTAACACAAAGAGAACAGAATGGTTTTTAGAAAGATTGATACCTGCCATTAAAAGCAAAATATTTGAAAGGGTAAAATATAGTTACAAGAACAATCCATCTCTCTGCATGCATGTGGAAGACTGTTGTAACAATAACTTATGCCAATATGTCTTAGAAATGTGGGAAGAAAATTGCTGAGATAATTTAATCAAAATGATCCTTTATTCTTGTACAGCAAAGTCCCAGGATCCTTATCATCATTTTTACATCATTATTCAATCTAGGCTAAGATGGAGCTGGTTCCCCTTGGATACATGCATGTTAAAAGAGGTAGAGATAGCAGACACATAACTAGCGATTCTTTTTCAGTGTGCATGGTTCCACGCCTGCCCATCTGTTCTTTCATCTTCAACAACTGCAACAAGAAGCCTCGCCAGGGTGTACTGGCAAAACAGAAGTCAAAATTCTCAGTATAAGAGGTATATTACATTTCATTCATTATTGGTAACAGCAAAGATTAGACAATGCATTATTTAAAATAGCACTTTAACTGAAGAATGCTTTGGGAATCTTAATGTTCTCTTTAGAACAGACAGATAATCACTAACTCTTCCTCTCCACCCTTTTAACATGTGAAAAACTGAGGCAGACAGCTGGATACAGAGATTGGAATCTAAAATGGGGGAAAGGACAGGTAACATCAGGGAGCATGTTCATACCCTCGGAGTTCATCAGGTTTCTGACCAAAGCAGCAGAGAGACCATTTTCACTTGGCCAGAGAGCCAGTGTGGTGTAGTGGTTTCAGTGCTGAACTAGGGCGCTAGGGAGGACAGAGTCTGAATTCCTGCTCTGTAATGGAAACCCACTGGGTGGCCTTGGGCAAGCCACACTGTCTCACCTTCAGAGGAAACCTCCTCGGAATCAATCTTGCCAAGAAAACTTTATGATAGGGTTCCTGTAAGTTAAAGTCAACTTGAAGGGATATAACAACACATGTTGGCCAGATACCAGATTTTATTCACCCACTCCCTTTCTCATGAGATCCATTCTGTTATCCAGGCCATGTTTGTTAGAATGTCATGGGCTAAGTATAGGTATTCTACCCATGTTTTCTACTGTCTATCTGGGAAGACTAGGGGTTTGTTTACATTTACTAGAATATTCCAGGCTTTTCCATGTAGGACAAGGGGTGGAAACCCTGAATCAGATTCAGAGAGTCAGAGAGGAAGATCCTAACAAAGAGGAAGATCCTAACAAAGTCTACGCTGGAATCGCGGGTCCCAGTATTGTCTACCAGAGGTCCACCGACAAACCCCAAGAGAGATGACACTAGTCCAAATGAATTCAATGAAAATACACAGTTTATTGGGGGGCATAAATACCACACACAACAAAAGGGGACATACACACACACTCACGTTCAATGCTAATGAAAAGGGAGGGATAAGATTGGGAGTTAGGTTTGAGAGAGAGAGAGAGACCTCTGGAATACTATCTTAGACGGCTTCTCTGGGAAGCTGGTTGATGTGGATGAGGATGATGGACACGACCGCCAGGATGAGGGGAAACGGGCCATGGGAGCTATGAGCAGAGGTCAAACTGGCATGGGCCAGCCTGCACTCTGAGGATAGCGTCAACGTGGGATTCAAATTCGGGATCTTTTATAGGGCTGAACATATTCAGGGGCTACTAGATAGGCTTAGACAAAGGTGCTGATTGCCTGGGTTTTATTAAGCCAAGAGCAAATAATCTGTGTACAATGGACTTAGGTTTGGACACAATTTGGAGGGGAAGCCAACTTAATGGCTGAGTCGTTAAGAGGATCATCAATCCATCAAGTGTGAGACCAAGTCTATTGACTTACTCCAGAGGGCAGTGGCAAATCTAGTTTGGCGATTCCCAAACTTCCTACAGAGAGTTGCTTACTAGAGACTCTGCTCCTCCAAGCGGGCTTGACTACATGACCTCCTTGCTTGGGGCTTATGGCAGGTCCTTGGATAGGTCAGTCAGGGGTCATAGTACAGTCCACATGTCCCCAAAATGTTATTAAAAGCATATTTCATAACACCATGAAAGATCAAGGATGAGGAATACTTTTTTAGCATGAAGACTCAATCCAATTTCTAAAAAAAAAAAAATCTTGAGGGTAGAGAGAGGCTGAATTCCATTGGTGCATGGGGCCAATGGCAAAGGGGTGGGACCAAAAATACCTTCATATTTGTAGTTTTAAGCAATTATTGCTAGTAACCAACCCTTCAGAGAGGCAGATCAAGCTATTAGAATTGGGGATAGCATTAAAAAGCTAAGAAATCACCAAGCAATGGAATTGTGCCACAGGAACCATGCACCTCTGGGGAACCTGCCTGGATGGGACATCAGCAGAGAAATTTTCTGCCTCGGGGTCTCTAATTCCCCATAATTTCTTTAGGATCTGTCCACATGGGTATTTGTGGTGGACTGTAGAAGAATGGGATCCACTAAAAGCTAGAACCTGCATCATTATCTCTTAATGTAAAATACCTCACAAGTGTGTGTTATGAGGCAGGGCTTGCTTTTAGCTTTCTGGAGGACAGGTGTATACAAATAGAAATAAAGAACAAACAAACAGAAAACTAATATAAGATCTTACATGCAATGGAAAACAATAACATCTCACTGCATCCATGGATACCTGGTCAGGAAAGTCTGTGGACACAGTGCCTTTAGGAAGTCGTGACTCAAGTACAAAGTTAGGTACAGAAATCTTCATCCTTGTCATCGCAGTTCCTATTAAAAACAAAATGCACACATTTTTCAGTGTTGCAGTGAGAAGTATGAAATGCTTGGAGAAAGATCAGAAGCAAGAATGGGAGCACAGCAGGAATTTGAGCAATGAAGAGCAGCGCTTCTGCCATTCTGGACTTGGCTTTCCCTTTCACAGGTAGAAGCAAATAAACAAGCAAATCAGTTTGCCTAATGAGCACAGGTTGCCGAATTCAGAGTTCTGGCTGCAGAATCTGGGTTACCTTGACATAAGTAAGTGCAAGCCCATCTATACATTTTGAAACAACCCTGTGTCCAAAAATGAAATACATCTGAGCGATGTTTTTAGACAAACAAAGCAGAAGGGAGAATTTCAGTCACTTGTTCCCATTCACCCTCCAATACCATTTAGCCAGAATACTAATGTTGCTACTAATTGGCAGACAAAATGAGTTAGCCAACAGTTCTGTGAAGCAGCCATGCACATTCCAGCATATGTCGCTCTAGACAATGCGGGAGGGCTGTACCCTGGGTGTCATTATTTGATCCCACTCCATCTGCAGGGGGAAATAATTGTTGTTAACTGCCACCACATTGACTTCAATTTATGGTGACCTTGCAAATGAGAGACCTCCAAGTTACCCTATTATCAACAGACCCACTCTTGTCTTGCAGATTCAGGACCATGGCTTCTTTGATTGATTTCATCCATCTGTAAACATGGATGGCCTATATAAAAGAGATGAAAAGATGACAGATTCATTCAAAGGAGAACCATATGAAGATGAAGCTCCAATTTTAGAAAGTGAAGTGGAAGCTGCACTCAGAACACTTGTGGGAAACAAATTGTGAGGAAAAGCTGATAAACCCATAGAGCTGCTTCAAGATACAGAGACAGAATCTATGCTAGTTAACTAAAATCTGTCAACAAATATGGAAAACAAAACAATGGCCCACTGATTGGAAACACTAAATATACATTCCAGTCTCCAAGAAAGGGGACACAAGGGATTGCAGTAACCAGTCATTAAGGAATGTGTAGGATGTAGCCTGCACTGGGTGACACCCCAGAAGAGGTGTGACACCAGGCTGAGACACTCCTCCCCACTGCATGTAGTTCTACACATGAATAGAGTGGTGTGCACCCCCTCCCTGCCATGCACTGTTCTATTCACAAGTAGAGCACACAGCAACAAGAAAGAGTGCACACACACCCTCCATGCACCATTCTACTCCTGAGATCTTCATGCAGCAACAAGGGAGAGTGCACACACTCTTCCTCTCTGCCACACCCTCCCTCTCTGTTCTATTCATGAGTAGAGCGGCTCATGGCAACGGGGAAGAAGGCATGCACACACCATTCCAGCCACACACTGAGTAGAGTGGCATGCAGCAATGAAAGAGAGTCCACACACTTCCTCCCTGCCATGTGCTGTTCTACCCATAACTAGAGTGGCATGCAGTAGCAAGGTAAGGGGGCATGCCCTTTTGGCTGTGCCTCCAGAGGCCCCCCCCCCAGGTGAAACCACAGGCAGTGATGCCACTTGTAACCACAGAACGATTGCATTAATCTCACATGCAAGCAAAGTGATGCTCAGAATTTCACAACAAAGACTTTTACTATAAATGGAGTGGGAAATGCCAGATGTCCAAGTAGGGGTCAGGACATAAAGAGGAATTGGAGTAAAGAAAGGTTGGCTAATGGAACACACCAAAGAATTTCACAAGAAAACCATCCTGTGCTTTATAGAATCACATTCTGGAACCATATTCTAGATGCATGGAAGCATTGATTTGCTCTAGGGCCATTTATTTGTCTTTTTAGCAGTCCATGTTAGTTGTAAAACTCTTCACCAGTACCATATTTCAAATGAGTTAATTTTCTTCCTGTCAGTTTTTTCACTGTTCACCTTTCACAACATAGAAACTGGAAATATAATGGCATAGATAATCCTAACTTAAGTACAGTGGGACCTTGATATCTGCGGAATTGCCATCTGTGGATTTAAGCACCCATGGATTTGGATTGTCCTATCATAAGGCTTTCATGGTAAAATACATTGAAAAGTGGTTTACCAGTGCCTCCTTCTGCAGAAATATAAACAAGTGTTAGCTATATTTTCACTGCTATTGTCTCTGAGAGATCTTCCATCAGTGTCACCCCCACTATTGCTGATGCCCAGTACATTTAGTCTGTCTCCTTGGCAAAACCCTGTCTAGTATGGAAGACCCTACCTACCAGCAGCACTGCTGCTATCAGCATAGCTTCTTATCCCCTGGAGTTTGGTGGAGTCTCCTTTTTGGAGGTCTTTAAGCAGAGGCTGGATGGCCATCTATCAGGGATGCTTTGATTGTGAGTTCCTGTATGACAGGGGGTTGGACTGGATGGCCCTTGTGGTCTCTTCCAACTCTATGATTCTATGAGAAGCATGCAATCCCACCAGTGAGGAAAAGTAATGACATGGTGGGAGGGGAAACCCAGAACTGCCAGATTAGTTGGTTATATCAGTAAACAAGAAGATTTTTGCATTCATAATGACCCAAGCTTTTGTGGACTAGTTGTAGGAGGTTTTAATTAAGATGCTACCAGACTCTTTGTGTTGTTACTTTACATGTTTAACCAACTGAAAACCACATCTGAACTTTGGAAATTGTCCTGAGGTCTGACATCCACCCTTTTAGGGTGAAATCCAGTAAGGCCTGCATTTTAAGACCCACTCCCATTTCATTCTGTTGAGGGAGGGAATACATGGAATCACTACAAAGAGATAAATGGAGATTGCCCAGCAGGAGTTCTTGGTGGTCTTTATTTACTCAGGGAAATTGTCTCCAAACAACATGGGTGTGTGCGTGCTTGTGGGCACACACTGAAAGTTTCTTTTCAGAGGGAGCACTGCTGAAAGAGCATTAGCAAATCATGAGAATTTCCTCACACAATACATTCACAGCTCATTAGGACTTTTGTTAGTCTGTTTGTTCATGCAAGTGCTGTCCAAACTCTCAACTAGACTTTTTGTCAAGTGCATTGGAAGCAGACAGATCACATAGCAACTGTGAGATGGTGGAAGGAGGGGGCAAGGGTGGGGAACCCACTTAGCAGTTTTTGTCCACAAAATTCAGACAGCTCACATGGAAAAAAGGCAAGGCAGATGTCTTTTTGGCTGGAAAAAATATATGGGCATATTTTATTCTATTGCACTCTTAGACTAGAGTACCTCTAGTGTCTTTGGCACATTTGTCAAAGAACTAATAGATATCTGATGCCCCTTAACACAACACCATCAGCAAGAGAAAGTAATAAACATTGGGGAGAAAGGCCAAGATGCCATGTCTTGGAATAAATTGCTGTGTGTGAAGGTGCACATATAAAATGTTACAGCTAATGTAAATAAATAAGCTGACCATTTCTACTGATGGCAATAATGCTGGTTAAAGGAGAAATCATACTTTAATTAATCCTATATTATTCATTTGGGAGGAAGCCTCCTGGAACTCAATTGGATTTACTTCTCAGAATACAAGAACATACAGTAATAACAATCCTGTTGGATGAGAATAAAGACCAACTATTGTAGCATTCTCTCCCCATGGTGGCCAATACGAAACCCAGAGTAGATGTGAATATGTTTGTGATGTTCAGCCAAATTACCAGATATGGTAATGGCATGGGTGTAGCTAAGAGTGTATATATGGAGGGTGGGGAAAGAAGAGATTTCTTTCCTGATAAGAATTCTACCACCTGAAGTGAAATTTTACTTTGATCCTTAAATTTCTAGCATTGCAGTAGCTTAAAATGGCAGCTGAGTATTTAGGCATTTAGGCAAGCAAAGTCACTAACAGAATGAGACCATAGCAAATTTAAGTTTTGTTGTTATGTGTCTTCGAGTGGTTTCCAAAATATGGCCACTCTAAAGCAAACGTATCACAGGGTTTTCTTGCCAAAATTTGTTCCAAGGGGGTTTGCCATCCATTTTCTCTTAGAGATAGTAATTTGTCCACGTTTGCCCAGTGGGCTTCCATAGCTGAGTGGGGATTCAAACCCTGGTCTTCCAGAATCCTAGTCCAACACTCAAAGGTCTTACCCCATGCTGCCTCTTGTAAAAGTTTTAGGTGTGAATGGTTTTCAGTATCTCACTCTGCAATGCTAACAATTGGGTTGTTGTGTGCTTTCAAGTGGTTTCCAACTTATGACAACCCTTCAAGTGGTTTCCAGCTTATGAAGACCCTAAGATGAACTTGACATGTTTTTTATGGCACAATTTGTTTAGAGGATTTGCCTTTGCCTTCTTCTGATGCTCAAAGAGTGTGACTTGCCCAAAATTACCCAGTGGGTTGACAAGTGGGGATTTGAACCTGGTCTCCACATTCTTAGTCCTATGCTCAAATCACTATATCATGCAGCTCTCTGTTTTGCCCCCTTCACCATAGCTATACCCCTGACTGTAATAGTGACACTGAATAGCCAAAAACCTTATTATTATGTTTAGGTATATTGTTCTGACAGAGCTGCGTATATGCAGAGCTGCAATCTTACAACACAAAGAGTGATTTCTGATGAAGTGCAGTCTTCAGTGTCCCATATAGTTCCTTCACAATAGGAGCAAAATCTGAGTAAATAAAGACAAATAAACTGAAGAACTGGGCATGTAAAATTATGCCAGTATTCCAGGTTGCAGAAGTCAGCTATCTTTTCAGCACAGATTGAACTGCCTGGGTTTAAAATGTCTTTCAGCATAACTACTTTCCTTTCCAGAAGGAAAGGAATTCTCAGATACACATTTTCATGTTGAGGAAAATATAATACAGAGGCTTTTCATCATGGTCAGTTCATGCTTGATGTTATCTCAAGTTTCTGTAAAGCAAACCATAGAAGCCTCTGGCAATATTTCTCACCTAAAGCATCAAATGACCAGAGTGATTATGGATGGTGATTTACAGAAACTTTGCCCTCTGGAGGTTAAACTCAACCCATGTCAACAGACCACAGAGTTCTTAAGGGCAAATGTCTGCTCACTGACCCCTTGAGTAGTTTCACTCCATTTGCTGATGAACAAAAGCTCACTTTATATATCATCAGTATGAAGTCCTCCTGTTGACCAAGGTCAAAGAATGAATAGAAAGGGAGATGCCAATGACTTCTCCACTTGAAATAACAATTTGTGGGGTGTCTGCTCTAAATTGGCATATGAAAAAGGCAAAGACAAACCGTCTCTGAACAAATCTTGCAAAGAAAACCCTGCCATAAGTTGGAAAGGACGTGAAGGCACACAACAGCAACAACAAAATATGGATAAACCATTGCACTTCCTGCTGTTTGTTTGTTCTAGAACTTCGGCCTCCTCCATTTTTAGTCCCAACCTATTGCAAGCAAATGCAGTCTTTCTAACAAAGCCAAATAATAAACTCTGTCTTTTTCAGATAAAAGTCACAGGATCAATTTTATGTTAAAGTTCTGTCATGGCAAAGAAGTTGCATGTCCCAGCACCTTGCAAGGTTAGGCTGGTGTATACATGTGAAAGGTCTTTCTCTTTCAAACTGTACAACTCAAGGGAAGACAGCCTGGTTCCATCTCTTCTGAGCTTCTGGTGGGCAACTAAAATGGCAGCATCCCACAAGACCTTTGGTCCTTCCAATGTGCATGGTCTTGGAGCCCTAATACAGTGGACCCTTCACATCCATGGGAGTTTGGTTCTGCTCCCCCCCCCCCATGGAAAATAGTGCAGATGGTCATGCCCCATATTATTCAATGAGTGGTGATGTACGCAGGTCCACTTCAGCATGCCTGTGCATCTGTGTGCATGTGCCATTGAATAATATGGGGCTTGGTGAGCCATGGATGCCCCATGGATTGTCGATGCAGCAGATCCACTGTAATACATAAATGCCATAATACATATATGCATACAAACATAAGTAAATATTGAAACACCTTACATAGAGGACTGGATGACAATAAGAAATTGAATTTATGCCACCACTATTACAATTGTTGGATCAATCCAGATACAGGACAGGTTTTGGATGAGGAACTATCTTGGTTATCCTGTGGAACAACCTATTCTAAGAAAGGGACAGCGGATGTACAGTCCTGTGGCTCTTCTTGGTCTCTCAATAGGTGCCAATACCATTAGGCACTATATGCTTCTGCATAAGCTGTCTGAATTGAGATGTGGGAAAACATTACATTCCACAATTCCAGAAGCCTAATTTCAACTCTGCCTTTTGATACTTATTTTGTAAAACTCCTAAGAGTTTTATTTTAGCCCTCATGGTTCCCAGTGTCTAATGGTAGAGGCTTTCCAGAAATGACACCTAGTTCCATCTTTCCTCTGTCTGTAAATCAAATTACACAGTTGCTCTGATACAGTACGTGGGTAGTATAATGTTTTACAAAATAAGAAAAGGTCCAATAAAATGAGTATCTCAATCCAAACAAAATGGGATGCCTGTTCATAGAGCTGTAGTAACAACAACAACAACAACAACAACAATTTTATTTATACTCCGCTCTTCAGCCATGGTTATCAGAGCGGCTTATAATTTGTTAATTGACACTGCAGCGTGTCCAAAGGAGGGCGACTAAAATGGTGAAGGGTCTGGAAACCTTGCCCTATGAAGAACGCCTTAGGGAGCTGGGGATGTTTAGCCTGGAGAAGAGAAGGTTAAGAGGTGATATGATCACCCTGTTTAAATACTTGAAGGGATGTCACATTGAGGAGGGAGCAAGCTTGTTTTCTGCTGCTCCAGAGAACAGGACTCGGAACAATGGATGCAAACTGCAGGAAAAAAGTTTCCACCTCAACATTAGGAAGAACTTCCTGACAGTAAGGGCTGTTCGACAGTGGAACACACTCCCTTGGAGGGTGGTGGAGTCTCCTTCCTTGGAGGTTTTTAAGCAGAGGCTGGATGGCCATCTGTTGGAGATGCTTTGATTGGGAGTTCCTGCACGGCAGGGGGTTGGACTGGATGGCCCTTGTGGTTTCTTCCAACTCTAAATTTCTATGATTCTATGATTTCCCTGCCCTCAAGGAACTGCAAGGACCATCTAGCCCAATATCCTATCATGCAAGAATACACAAAGATGCATATCTTTAAAAATGCACATTTTAAAAATGCACATCATTAAAAATCTCCAAAGAAGGAACATCCACCACTCTCTGAGGCAGTCTATTCCACTGTGAAACAGTTATTGCTATAAATATGTTCTTCCTAATGTTTAGGTAAAATCTTTGTTATTGTAATTCAAAACTATTGGTTCATATTCTAATCTCTGGAGCAGCAGAAAACAAGATGGCTCCATCTTCTACATGACATTCTTTCAGATAGTTAAAGAAGGGTATCATGTCACCTCTCAGGCTTCTCTTTTCCAAGCTAAACATATCAACTCCCTAAGTCAGTTTTCAAAAGGCTTGATTTCCAGATCTTTTGATTATCTTGATCACCATTTTCTGGACATATTCCAGTTTATCAATATCCCCCTTGAATTGTGGTGCTCAGAACTGGTCACAGGATTCCTGGTAAGTTCTGACCAAGGCAGAATAAAGTAGAACTACTACTCCCCTTGATCTGAACACTATGCCCTCTTGATACAGACTAGAATTGTATTGGCTTTTTCAACCAACTGTCATGTTTGACTCACATTTAGCTTGTGGGCCACTATGACTTCCTTTCACTCGTATTGCTTTCAAGTCAGGTGTAACTCATCTTATTTTTGTGCATATCAATTTCCTCCCTGCCTAGATGCAGTATTCCTGTGGAAATCCCTTTTGTTACTTTTGATCCAGTTCTCCAGTCTATTCACGTTATTTTAAATTCTGATCCTCTCATCTGGGGTACTAGCTCTTCCTCCTAATCTGGTGTCATCTGCAGATTTGGTAAGAATGCTTTCTATTTCATTATCCACATCATTTATAAAGATGTTGAATAACACCAGACCAAGGACAGAACACTGTGGCACCTCACTGGTAACTTCTTCCAGGATGAATAATAATAATTGGTGAATACTTTTAGGGTTCAGTCCATCAACCAATTATAAATTCATCTAATGGCAGCATTGTGTAGCCCACAGTTCAGCATGCCTGCAAGAATATAATGAGGGACATTGCCAAAGCCTTACTAAAATCAATATATGCTGTATTCACAGCACTCCTCTGATCTTCCAAGCTTGTAACTCTATAAAAAAAATAGAAAAAATTAATACGGTATGACTTGTTTCTGAGAAACCCGTGCTGGTTCTTAATAATTGCAGCATTCCTTTCTAGGTTTGCACAGACTGACTATTTAATGATAAGAATCTAGAACATTTCCTTGTATTGATGTCAAGCTGCCTGGTCTGTAGCTACTTGGGTCCTCTGTCCCCCCATTTTTTGAAGATGGGGACAACATTTGCCCTCCTCCAGTCTGCTGGAACCTCTCTCATTATCCTAGAATTATCAAGGATGATTGACAGTGGCCTTTAGTACTTTTGGGGAAGGTCATTTGGCCTGGGATATTTGAATTCTTTTAAAATGGCTAAGTTTTCCTTTACTACCACTTTCCCTCTTATGGGATGCAGTCTCATTACTGCATCATTTGTTTTATTTTCCAGCAGGTAGAACGTTTTCCTTTTGGGAGATGACTGTGGCAAAAAAGGAATTGAACATCTTTCTTTCTATCCCTCTTTTGTATTTACCATCATATATGTGTGTGTGTGTGTGTGTGCGTGCACGCGCGTGTGTAGTTCTGTCTATATTCAGAGCAGGAAAAAGAACAAAGATGGTAGGGCCACATTGTCTCTTTGTTCTTTTCCTTGCGCTGAACATAGACAAAACTCCCCTATCTAGCAAGACTGAGCTCATTCTGAGCTTTCCATCTTCCTACAAGTAATGGATATTCATTTGTCTTCCTCTTTGGTGATTTCTCCCTTCTCCATGAGATCCAGCATGGTGAAGTGGTTTGAGCACTGGACTATGACTCTGAAGACCAGGGATCAAATCCCTGCTTGGCCATGATTCTTGAGCAAGTCACACTTTCTCCCTCTCAGAGGAAAGCAAAGGGGAAGGCACCTCACTCATCCTGAACAAATCTTGCCAAGAAAACTAATTTTCAAAAAATTTAGAAGTGAACGAACTGGCAAAGTTGCAAGAGAAGGGGGAAGGAGAGTGGCCTCCAGGCTGAGCTGTATGACTGTGATAGAAATATTTCCAGTTAGAAAGGTCTGACAGTCTTGGTCTTCACAGCCTGGAGTACTTTAAGGGATAGCTGCTTTTCAGAAACCGGGTGACCTCATTTTATTTCTGGCCTCTCGTAATGAATAGGGAGGATAGGTAGCTGGTTAGTGCTAAAATGTAGTAGAAGAAAATATCCTAAAGGCACAAGGGCCAGCATGTAAGAGCAGCACAAGCTTCTGTCGTACATGAATTGCTAATAATGGCCTTCCCTCCTTTTCATGTTGATTTTTTTTTAAAACCCCTTCTTTTTAATGCACAAAATGATCTGCTTCAATTGCTTTGGCCAAAAACAGTTTATCAGGCATAAGAGGTATAGCATATTTCTCTCTTCCCCCAACTCCTCTTTCAAAGAAATGTCAAATCTTTTTAGGAAACAAATTGGAGAGAGGCTGACAGCATGTGGAGCCCTGGCACGGCATGTTCATAGGGTGCTTTTGGACATATGAGTAGACTCATTGAATCAATGGGGTTATATAAAGCTTGACTTACTGTTCAGCAATTGATTTAATGGGCCCACTCTGCAATGGAAATTAGGCCAGGTTACTTACTCAGCATACTTACAAATACTGAACCAGGGCACAGACCCTACTGGCCTGAAGCAGACAAGGGTCCAATGGAAATACCACAAGTGGGACAATCCAGATCATAAATTGCACCACAACAATGTCCTTCACTAGTGGGTATTTCTTTCTCATGGTGCTGTCTGCCATGGCATGCACATAAACCTCCAGCTGTTCTGAATTGGCAGGGCCATTCCCAATTAATCCTTTGTCTTTCCACTTTTCTAACTGCTTTTAGAATGTCCCAGTTTCTCTTTCCTCATCCCACCTTCCTCCTTTGTCCTCAGCTTATTTCAATTGCTGCAAACAGAGTCAACTCAGCAGGGTGGTGGAGGAATGAGGAGCTGATGCCAGTATTTCTCAGCAGGCCCAGCCAAAAGCAAACTCCTGTAGCCTTTCCCTGCTTGTCTGTTCTTCCTAATAACTTCTGTCATCTTGATCACAATCTGATGTTGCTTGGCCACATGTGTCCTGTTTTTCATCTGTGAAGCATTAGAAGGTTTGCAAGCATGCTTCATTCCTGTGGTAAAATACCTGCAAATTTATTTGAGGAGTTAAGGTTATTATTTGTAGGAGAGGCCATTTACCTTGCAGAGGCAGCTTGGGAAGAAATCCCATTCCTGTGTGTTGTTACTGTTAGAATGGCTGGTTTCAAATTTGAAGTTTCAAGTGATGTTCATACCTGGGGAAACAAGAAGCTGTGCTGGTTCTCAGTGGAAGCCAGAGAACACTAATTAATAATAATAATAATAATAATAATAATAATTTATACCCCACTCTTCAGCCAAGGCAATCAGAGTGGCTTACAATTTGTTAATTAAATATTTCCCTGCCCTCAGGCTTACAATCTAAAAAGACACATCACAAAAGGAGAAGGGAGAGGTGGTGGGGAAGGGGGAAAGTCCAGCAGATCTTCTCTCCCTCAGAGGCCTGGACCAAGGCAGATGGACTGGAGGGAGGGCTCTTCTTCATTTCAGGTAAGGCCTGTTGGAGCTCTAGCTTGCCTTTCTGTCCCTCAAGATGGTAGATGGAGGGAGGGCTCTTCTTCTTTTCAGCCAAGGCCTGTTGGAGCTGGCTTGCCTTTCTCTCCCCTTCAAGATGGTGGATGGAGGGAGGGCTCTTCATATGAATCTTGTTCCAGCAATTACCAGAAGTGAGGACTCTGACTCACCAAAAAGACCATTTTATGAATTTTTGACTCACCATGGAATGGAGCAGAGCTGTTTTAGGTCTTGATGAGGCAATAATAATAATAATAGCAATAATAATAATAATAATAATAATAATAATACTTTATATCCCACCTCTCCCTGTGCATCGAGGCAGGTTACAGAAAACAAGAATAACAATAAAATACATTATACATATAAAATTCAGGACAATCCCATAGCCTCCCTCCCTGAAATCTGCCTGAAATTATCTGGCATAATTGGACCACAAAAATTCCTGTGTAATTAAGTCCCCTAAGCTTTCTTTTCTTCCCATATTGTTTTTGCGGGCTTTGAGGAAGAGGAGCCTGAAATGGCCACATCGCCTGCCCTCAGCACTCCTGGGTCCAATGGACTCCCAATCCAGTACTACAGAGCCCTGGAAACGACACCCACCAGATCCAGGACCTATGCTGCCACCCTAAAACAAAGTTGTGACAAAAACACCCTAACCAAGGGAGCTAAAAGGGCACTAGATCATAGCGCATGATGTGGCCTTAAATAGGCCTGTCCACCAATAGGGAGCCTGGAAAGAGCAGAGACACCACCTCTCAGGCCCCATCCACCAATAGGCTGCGCTCGGGGGTCCGAGCCAACCAATCAAGGTCTCTTCCCTTTTGAAATGCAAGCTGGGATATGTAGTCCCAGCACCCAGTGCAAAACAGCTGCCCTTTCCACCCAAGCAGCCAAAGGCTGATGGGGCAAGACAGGCCTTTACAACTGTGGAGACTAGGGCAATTGCAGAGACTAGGTAACAACAACACTGGCGGGTGGCATCATTTATTAAATAGTTAAATGACTAGCTTAAAAAAAATAGGGAAAGAAGATTAAAAAATATTCATATAATAGATGATGAGGAGAATCCTGGATAGATGAAATTTTCACATTTAGGGACTTATTCTGTATGAAAAATGTCACATTTTTTGTGCAAAAACCGAGTTTTCAGTTCAGAAGAGCAAATTTTCTGTGCAGAAAATAATGTTTTCTATGTACAAAAAAGGGTCATATTTTTGTGCAAAATTCCCACATGTGTTTTTGTCAATGTATAAATCTCAAACTGTGAATACCCCCTTCCCTCTCCAAACTGCACAGTTTGTAAGGCCTTTCCCATTGTGAGGAGAAAAATGCTAAAATAATGCAGTCTTGTTTATGAGAGTAAAATTTACAAAGATTTGCATCTCCAGTTTATCTGTCTATCTTGTTGAGAACAGGAGAAGCCTTCTTTTGAAAGGTATTGGTACTGGCAGTAGAAATCTGATACAGCAGCAGGGACGGCTCTAGTACTAGCATATCATTGAGTTAGGATTTCCATTGGTACATGAGCCATTAGGTTGTCCTGACACTTAAGGAACTAAGGCAGATAAATATATAAGCGCTTCTGATTTCTTTTTAAACAGCCGCCACTGATACAAGTTTGTCACCAAGGAACAAAGCATGCTTTCTGTTTCTATGGCTTTTTTAAAAGATTTTTTTTTGTATTAGAATATTTGTGATTTAAAAAAGAAAACTGCCTTGAAGAGGAAGTAGAGGCTGGAAACCTTCATGGGCTCAATAGAGAACCTCCTCTGTGTTATATTTGGTCCATGGCTGGAGGTTCTGAAGTCCTGTCATAAACAGTTCTGAATGGACTTGCAGGAAGTTTATATATGTAGCTGCCCAATATTGGGTTGAGATGCTGGTCCATCTGGGTCGGTTCTATTTCCTTTTATTGACAGCCATTTACAGGAGCACCAGGTAGAAGTCTTTCCCCGCCATCTTTAAATCTGAGCTGTTATACATTCAAACAGTGATCTTAGTATGTAGGTTAAATAATTAATTTCACTCATATCTTCATCATAATATGCAGCTTGTATCAAACTTTTTTTTAAAATATATATACACAGGATAAAAATTTGCCTATAGTAGTTTGATGAGACATAAGAGCTTTCTGGCAGATAAGTCTAAATTCTAAATATCCCCCTCTGAATTGCAAAGACCCTGGAACAAGGATTTGGGGAGGAAGCTGAGCATCCCCTGAAATTTTCTGGCAAAATTGGACCATCAAAATTCCTGTGTAGTTAAGCTCTCTAGGGAATTATCAGTGAAAACTTGTAATACATGATCATTATTTTTCTATTGCCTTCATACTCCTCAGATTGTTACCAGCTTCAACTGGATGATGAGGATGGCTGCTTTACTGTAAAGCCTTTTGTTTCCATTGTTATGTAAAAACATACCTGCAAATAGTCAAAACAAATAACAACCTGCCTGCCAATTTTGGGGGAGGATCTCAAAAATAGTTCTGTGGTCCAGGCTAAACTGCAGATCTCAGGATTCCCTCACGAAACATGGTAAGGTTCCTTTCGCAATGAGTCACACAATCTGGGCTCAATTACAAAGACTTTCTCCAGTTTCCCAACTAGTCTCTGGGTTATTCTGCATGCAAATATCCCACGAGAGGCAGTTTTTATATAGTATCATTTCACAAAACAGCAACAACAAAAACAAAACCCAAAAAACATTTTGCTATCTAGTTGGGGCAGATGCAGTTTTGGGGCAGCCAAGAGTCGCAAGCTACTTGTTTTGTTTCATGTTTAATTATGTCATACAAAAACGCGGGAGGAGACAAGCTCTTTTAGCAGTAAGCCATGGCACAGAGAAATGGGAAGCTTTGTGTCTAGCTGCCAGCTGGACAGAGGAAGACTGGCATAAGCCTATAACACTTCCCAGCAAACACAAAGCAAATAATGCAAGAGAGAAGAAAACAGCCTTGTGCCAGACTGCCTGCTGAACATGTTCGTCTTGTCATGGGGTCCCTGCCACAATGTTATCAGCCATGGCAAAACTGTTATAACCTGTTCAGTACTCATACTTGTGTGAACTACTGTAATGGGAAACACAGACAGAATTGGTTTGATTCTGCTCCCACTGCTATTCCATCCTCCTTTTCTTCAACAGGAAAAGAACTTCAATTTATCACAGGGATATCTCACTAAACACCCTACAAGATCTGATAATATGTATTTTGAGGACTCTGTAACACTATGAGAATTTAGTAACTGGTCTTTGGTTCTCTTTCCCAAGCAGGATGGCTGCTGAATTTTTTTAAAAAAGCAAAGGGGTGGAGAGGACCTTTCGGTATTTGGTTTTGCCCATTCCATTGGAAGAAAGAGAGCAACTCTAATGTAAACTAACTCTGAACTAAGGACCACTTTATTAAGTATTTAAACCTGATCTGTAGCAGGGCTGCAGTCCATATCCTTCAAGTTTTCACAGATAACTGGGACATGTGGGGCCAAGTGACATCAGAGTGTGGTTAAAATGACAAAAGTTATTAATGAGGAAGAACACACATGCTAAGAGAGGCTGCAGCAATTTGTTTTTGCCTGAGCCTGTGGGGAAGGCCAAGAGTTTTTTCTTCTCTCTATCTTTTTCCTTTTGTCATTGATTCATGGATTATCTGAAGACCATCCTCTGAAAACCATCCATGGTCCTGCTAGGGATTCAAGGACCACAGATTATGAAGAAGGGTATTAGCAAGGTAAGCAATTGGAGTAGGCCACTCAATGATTCATATTTAAAGATCACCTTTTCTTCCCACATTTCCTCTTTCTACATAGAACAGAAAAAGGCCAAAGGCCCGCTCTCCTCCCCACCCTATGGCATCATCCTGTTTGGATGAAACATGGCCCAAGCCCGGGTTCTGGTGTGAGTAATCCAATGATTCTGCACCAAACCCAGGGTATAACTATATTAAAACAAATTCTAAAAAGTTACCTGCTTCTCCAGATCTGCTGGAGAAAGCCAAAGCCTGTGCCGTGGCAGCTGTTTGCATGGGCATCCTGCTAGACCACCTGGTGCATCCGCCACTGCTGTAGGTTACTCGTTCTGAGGTTAGAATGAGGTGCTCAGCCATGTGACCATTACTGGGCACCTCATTCCAATCTCAAAAGTGAGTGGCCCATAGTGGTGGTGGACACTAGGATGCCTGTGCAGATAGCCACTGTGTTGCAGTGATGAGGACCAGGTAACAGAGGCAGGTTGGGGCAGATGTAGGGCCTGGATACTCCAGGCTGCCCTGGAGTATCTTGGCCAGTGCAGACAAGGCCCCAGAAGAAACTAAAGGTGGTAGGCTCTGTGGAGGAATATGCGACTCGGGTTAAAACCAACTGTCTATTCTTTTATAAATTGCGTCATAGAATATAAGTTTGAGTACATTTGGAAAATCAGCTACTTCTGTAAACTATGCTCTTCTGTCTTCTCAAATACCAAATTTTATGACAAGAAATTACCTAGTTCTTTTTCTCTGGTACTATGTTAACTGATTAGGCACACAGCAGTCCACACTACTTCTCTGGGACCTATGCCAGTTCATAGTAATGAATTATATACACTGCAGCAGTTATATTTGAAAGGGGAAGGATTCTGAGAAAGGCACAAGGCACTTACGACACAAAGTACATTCTGAGTGCAGGGCTCTTGGGCTAATAACAGCAAGCATCACAAGAATAGGAAAAATGCCGCAGTGACTGAGAAACCTACAACAATTTTGGCAAAAATATTAATTAGGATTCTTAAAAAACATGACAAATAGTTACATTGAAATAAAAGAAGATCCATTATTTTGGACGTGTGTGTGTGTGTGTGCCATTTCTACTTAAAAGCAAATCTTTGTTCTTGATTGGAAAATGCCAGTGGTGAGAAACGTATTCTGCTTTCAAAGAAGAACTGTGGCTTTGCATCCTGAATTAGGCTTTGTAACTTCAAAGTGTTCCAGAAATGATACTACATGGCTGTTAATCAGAAATGACTGATAAATTTGCAGCCTAATTGGAACACATCTAAAGTTAGGCAGCAGCTATATCTCTCACTTGCCCTGCCCTACAATACCCCCCATGACTTCAGTTGGGCTGTGGTTAGAAGAGGCATAGCAGATGAGAATGGTGTGTTCCAAGTGAGCCCAAGGATAAACTTTTTAAAAAGGAGAGTGAGCTGTAATACAAAGTAATTTGTAACAATAGACATTGTTTCCTGGGCTAAAGGAATTACAACTTCATGTCTCAACCTTAATCCTATTATTTTGATTAGCTCTCACTCTGACCTAAATTGCACTTTTACAATGAAAACATTAAAGACGTAAACCTGACAGCAGTTTCCTCTATCATTGATTAGCAGGAACCTGAATGATGAAAGATCCTATGTTGCTTCAGATCAAAGACTGATCTAGTCCAGTGGCCAACCAGATACCTATGGGAAGCCCACACACAAAGCACGAGAACATGCGCTCTCCCACTGGTGTTATTCTCAGTAACTGGTGATGAGAGGCAACTGATAATGACAGACACACTGCTTCTGACACCAGAGGAAATATCCATCATGAAGACTAATATCTGTTGATAGCACTGTTGTTGTTTACTGCTGTTGTTGTGCAGCCCTAAAATGAATCTTTCAAGGGGTTTTCCTGGCAAGCTTCTTCAAGGGGGTTTGCGATTGCTGTCCTCTGAAGCTGAGAAAGTGTGTGATCTCCAGGGTCATAGTCCAACACTCAAAACACTACACCACACTGGCTCTCACAGAAGATAGCCTTGTCCTCTGTGAATTTGTACGATATCTTTTCAAGGCCATCCAAGTTGGCAGTCATCACTGCATCTTGTGGGCTTAGAATTGAGATGTCATCTTTATCACTGTGGGGATATACAAAACATATAGCTGGAAAACAATTGTCACAACTACATTTGATACAGCAGTGAAGTGTTGGCCTGGCATAAGGTAAATATCCAGGGACAGAATAACCTGCCTGTTATCTGGCATAAGGGACATTGTCAGTTTTCAAGCTGCACTTTTTCCCCCAATTGCACAATGGCCAAAATTTGTTGGGGACCTATGCCTTTGTAAGTGGACTTACATCTACAGAAATTAGAATTGGGCAGTTCCATAATGTTCATGTTTAGCATGGGAATGCCATGATGTTACTATGTAGGGGAGATGGCAAAGTGACCGATACACATCAATCTCCTTGTGCATCAGGACCCCGTCTAAGGACTGCTAGTTTGCATTGGTAGAGCCCAATGCATATTGGGACACTCTTGCCAGTGTCCTGTGAAGCATCTTCAGAATTCACTAACATGGTTTCTTATACCTTTGTTACATAGCTAAGTAGAGGATTCTGGCCATTGTGCTCAAATGGACACTAAAAAGAAAAGAAGAAACCTGCTCCAAAGATAGCATGAAAACAACTCCCCACTACTACTGACTGGAAATGAAACCAAGTATCTCATTCGCTTGCTGCTTGCCAGTGTCAGGATTGAGCTAATCCTGCCATGATATTGTGCTGGAGAATCTTGTTATATATCATGTGTTTGACCCAACAGTGACATATTAATATATATGGTTTCAACTGGAAGGGATGACTTGGAGGTTTTGACTTTAGAGAAACATGATGTGGGGTGACAAATATATAATGGTGGGTGTACTTTAAATGTGCTAACTGATATGTGTGCTAACTGATAATCATAGGAAACACACCTGATAGTCTGATGCTTTGTATAGGACTTGTTTGGTTTGTTGACACATGTATTTTTTGAATCAATATAGCTATAGATTCAGGATGGTGTCATACACTATTCTTACTAGCTGATATGGGGGATGAAACCTGGTTTGTGTTCTCTTGGAAAGGGGAAATACAAATTTGTTATATGGGTAAACAAACAAGTAACCTATGATGTTGGATAGATTAGTAGTTATATAGGTAACAGAATATGCGATACTTTTATACTTTAAACATGCTAGCTACACAGTTTAGGACAGCTTCAGAGAGAGGGCTTGTATAATAGTTGGCTTTCGCTAGAAGCTTGGTAAAGGAATGTGTGTGGTGTTTTTACTCTGTTATCTACTACTGTGTAGATTAAAACAATTAAGCAAAGCTTTCCTGGGAAAGAAAGAAAATTCAATTGCACAATGGCCAAATAACCCAAGAAAAACCAACTGTTGTGAGGACAAGTGAAACATTTAATCCAACCAATTTTGTGAGGTGGAGCTAAGGCCTTTCAGGTCCTTTTATATGTGTCCTTGTTTTTAAGTTCTGTCCAAAGATGCCTCACCAAAATCTTCTACTCCTCTGTGGCCTTGTTCCTAGTTACAGAAAATTCAGTGCCTGATCTGAATTGATGAACCGGCACAAAAATAGTTCTTGGTTCCCACTATGTTTGCGCTAATTCTACCAATTCGGATCAGGCATCTTGGCCTCTCTTAGCCCCAACTGTCCCTGAGACAGCCTTCCTACCAGCTTCTTCTGGCTTCCTTCTGCCTCTAACTGGTTTCCTCAGCTTCCTTGTGGCTTCCTTCCATTCCCTATGGTTGGGGAAGCTTGCAGAGAAGCCTCCCTGGCTTCTCTGTGACCTCCTTCCCAGCTTCCTCCCAACCTTCTTCCGTTCCCCATACCTGGGGAAGGAGGTTGCAGGAAGGCTGAAGAGAAGCCGGTGGCCCAGGCAGGGAGGCCGGTGATGGGGAGATGGCTGGAGCCATTGTAGCCCCCCCCCCCCCCCCGGTCACTGGCAGCAAAATCGAATCCACTCCACCTAGTTCCTACTTGGGCTGGGGAGGATTTGAATCTGACTGTGGTTCCCACTGGGACAAATCAATTTATTTCAGAATAAATTGATGCATCCCCAAAACCAGCCTTTTAACCCAGCATCTTTTTGACATGGGTTAAATGGGTAAAAGCCATGGCTCCCCTTTCCAAATCACTTCAGCAATTTGAATTAAGTGTGAACCACGGTGGTTTAAACCGGATACTTTCAAATTGCAATCTGGTTTAAACCATAGTGGGAACAACCCCTATGACGTCAGAAATAAAGAGTTTACTGATAATCCACAGAACTCTTAGTTACTGTGTCTGGGGGGAGAGTTTGACTAGTTCTGACAGCTGGTACATATGGAAGGAATCCCCATGTTTGGCAGAGAGTTTCCTCCAAGAACTAGCCAACTTTTTCCTCCTTGCAGACAGACAGACAGCTCTATGTCTCTCACTGCATGGTGAAGGCTGAAAGGGAATGTGGGGGGAAGGCTTTGATGGTGCTAAGAGAAGCTGGCATTTCAGAGGTGGTATTCCACCTGCTGACATCATCTGCCCTTAAAAGGTTCTGTACATGTCCCTAAGTTTTACCATTGAGTTATGCACAATGTGTGACAGTGTGTGACATATGGAGTGAGACTTTGGCTCCACTCTTGCCTCTAGCTAACTATTGTATATACTCGACTATAAGTCAACCTCATGTATAAGTCGAAGTTAGGTTTTAGGGCCAAAATTATGGATTTTGATATGATCTGTGTATCATTCGATGGTAAAACTTAGGGACATGTGACAAAGGATTTAAAGGATGAAGCAAGGAAAACAATGCCAAACAACTTACAAAATTCCAGCAGGTACAACTGTTTGTATTCATCCTAAAGGCTGGATGGATGAGAGAATGGGGTGGGGGGAGGGTCCAATGCTTCCAGGACAGATTATGCTCTTGCTTAAATTACAGTACAGTGGTCCCCCGGGTTACGAATCCCCTGGCCTACGAAAACCCGGGATACAAAAGAGCCGGGGCCGGGAAAACAGCCCCGGTTTACGGAAAAAACCCTGCGTTATGAAAAAAAGCGGTGGGAAATTCAAATGGTGCAAAGTTCATTCCAATACATTACAGTGGTCCCCCGGTTTGCGAACTTTTTCAGTTTACGAAAGGGGTGCTGGAACGAATTAATTTCGTAAACCGGGGGACCACTGTACTTACATTGACACATGGATAAGTCGACTCAGGTTTTTGGGGTCAATATTTTGACTATAATTTCTAGATTTATATATGAGTATAAACAGTAAAGTCACTAACTGCTTCTTTTTGGTGGCATTATCAACAAAAAGACTTATGTGTGCATAATATGGAGACTGTGATTCCAGTGTGAATGTACAGATGAGACATCAAATGGTGTCTCTCTACTCATCCAAATCAAGGCACACAGTGCCACAAAACAGCCAAATTATATTGCCATGTGACATAGAATTCCCATCAGTAACCCTTCCTGGTGGATAAATATACAACATTAAGAAGGAGAAATGAATATAGGTTGCTGCTCTTATATGGAATCCCAAATCTACAGCCTAAGGTGACCACCTTGCTCTGGGTAATAACAGGCAGCAGCCCTGCTGGCCACTTCTCTTCTGTCTATGACCTTTCCTATGCTCAATGTTATAGTGTTAATCCTGTTCTTCCCTCAGTTTTTTCTTGTATCATGCCAGCCTCTATTTCTGCAGTGCCCTTCCAAAAATCTAATTATTTATTTTTATTTATTATTTTATTAAAATAATGTATATCCTACCCTGTATCTTTTAGGGTGGCATACAACCAAATCAACATGACTAGCTTAAAACATTGTAAATGACAAAAATTGTTTTTAAAATGACAAGAACATATTAAACAACTTAACATGTTAAAGAAAACAAATTAAAGCAGGTTAAGAGAGTTTAAAATGATTTAAAACTATGCACACTTGTGGCTTTGTATAAACTGATTAGGCCTCAAAGAAGGAAATAAACATGTTTTTACTTGGCACCGAAATGACAGCAACATTGATGCCAATTGAGATTCTAAAGGGATGACATACCACAACGGGGGTGCCATAACACAGAGGCCCTTAGAAGAAGTAATTCATCAAGCAGGCATTTACCACCTCAATGTTGTTCTGACAGGAAAAAGAAGAGGGTCCCTCCAGCAGACCTCAGACTTCTGCACTTCTTTTCTGCTTTTTAAAAAATGCTTAAAGTTTACCCTTTCATTGGCCCTTTACATGATTTTTCCCACCTTGGCACTTCAGCTGCCATTTAAAATGTTGTTAACTTTCCGTCCTGTACTCCCCACAAGTGTTCCATGTGATTATGTAGATTGCAAGATGCTGGGCATAAACTTTGCCTGTGTGCTTGTCACATAGTTGTTGTAGGCAACTCATAGTCTTGTTGTTAAAGACAGCTCCATTGTGAAGGTCAGATTAAAGAGGAGAGTTGCTTTTTTCCTCCAGCATCCCTTGGTGGGAAAGTGTTGAAATTTTCAAGCTCCAGAAAGTCATTTTTCAAACCAAGTAGCAGTCTGTATCAAAGCTACAGCATCTGTCAGACCTGCGAGTCCTTTTTTTCCCTTCAGAATCTCAAATTTCAAAAGTGTTAAGATTCCTTTGTTCAGAGAGGTAGGGGAAAGCTGTCCCACTTTGTCTAAATTAATTCAATTATCCTATTCCTGTGCCTTGATCTAGATGGGCTGTCAGGGCTTCTGCGTCAAGTGTCACAGCTTTTCTATCAGTGTTCAGGTTAGGTGTGTTAGAGACGTCTTGTTATTTCAGCAGCCACCAGCATTGAGCAAGAGGAGTCTGGCTTCCCTTCAGGGAGTGTTGTATGTTCCACTTTGGTTGCAGTCTGCATCTTAAATGCTGAACTGCATGTTCCCCAGAGAATCTGCTCTCTATGGACAATACCTTGCTCTTTTTCAATAGGCCTCTATGGTCCCAGTCATGTTCCTTCTGCCTTGTCCAAAATTAGATATCAGGGTGAAGTCTGTAATTTGGAATAAATATCCCCATTGTGGGGGGAAATTAGACATTAACACTAAATGCAAAAATGTTACTAAAAATTATACTCACTTTTTTGTCCCCTAATTTGTTACAAGTTGCAGAACATATATTGTGCTGTGATGCCATGTTATCACATTTCATGCATTCTTCCTCCTAATGACAAGAGGTCAGGAGAATGTGAACTAGAATAGTAATATTAACATGTATATGGCCATGGTACATCCACATACATAAAACAGAAGTATCTACAGATGTAGTCATACCCCAAAGGCACCAGATCCTGTCTGATCTTGGAAGCTAAGCAGGGTCAGCCCTGTTTAGTACATGGTCGGGAAGCTACCAATGAATACAAGGTGCTGTATGTTATATTTCAGAGAAAGGAACTGGCAAAACCACTCTGAGTATTCCTTGCTTAAGAAAACCCTATCAAATTAATGGGGCCACCATAACTTGACAGGCAACTTGAAGCAATGTACATGCATGCACATGCACCACATGTGTGTGTGTGCACGCACATGACTTCAACAATATGATCACAATTGTGATATATGAAAATGCAAACATTCAAGAAATACCTTCTCCTCCATATTTTATATTCCTTATTTCCAGCATAGAGCTTTCAAACTTGGCACAGTGTATCCCTCCTTGTTCAAATATAAATAGCCTCTTCATTTGGAACTTGGGTGTAAACAAACGATCTCTCATGTCTAAAATGTGAGTTGGTGTTTGCTGGATCTCACTGCTTGTGACCTGGAAGTTTATGACTAAGGTAGCTGTTTCTTTCTGCCAACTAATATGGGCAATATTCCAGGGCAGAACCTTGTTATTAAATACAAGCTGAAGAGCTAGCCCAGCCTCAAATATAAGTCGAGAAAATCATTCGGAAAAAACTTTCAACTGGTCTCCAGAAGGTTCAAACGGTTTCTGTGTACTTATTGCAAGGCTTACCTGACCTGGTCATTGCATTCATGAGTATATTGTTATTTTTGCATAAAAATTGGCTAAAACATACTGAATTGGTCTTTTTTGTTGTATAGAAACCTATCCTGATTCTTTCCATGGTATTTCTTCCTCTAGTGCCAAGTTTCTGTTAATGTAGTGATATATCTACTTTGTTAACTGAGATATACATTTTTATTTGGGGGGGGGGGCAGTCAATCAGGTCTGAAATTGCCTTAGGAATTCAGGGGTGAAGAAAACCACTTATACCAAGTCAGGTCTTGGTTGGCATTTCTCTCTAGGGCTTCAGGAAAGGTTCTTCAACTAATTCCTGGAGATTGCTGGTACAGTCGGCCCTCCATATCCATGGATTCTGCATCTACAGATTCCACCATCCACAGCTTTAAAATACACTCCCTTGAAAAAAAATCCAAAGAAGGAGAAGAAAAAGAAGAAGAAGAAGAAGAAGAAGAAGAAGAAGAAGAAGAAGAAGAAGACGCAGCAGCAGCCGCCACCACTGCTGCCTTTGATTTTGTCATTTTATATAAGGGACACCATTTTACCAAATCATTGTACAAAATGGGATTTGAACATCCATGAATTTTGGTATCCACGGAAGTCCTGGAACTAAACCCCTAACATATGTCAGGAACCCATTGTAATTACCTTGTCTTCCCCCTCTTATATTTTAACAAGACTTTGCTCCATTTAGCTTCCAAAATCAGGTGAGAGCTGGCGTGTAAAGAGTGGTGTAGTAGTCACTCATCTTGAACAAACTCATCATCTTGAGAAAAAAAACACATTAAATGGTGAGCTGTGCCTAGATTTATTGCTTTAACTCTGCAATAGCCTGTACGCTTTAGTCCAAAGTGCCTGGACTGAATCCAGTCTGAAATTGCTAACATCAATGGGCCTGAGAGCTATCAGTAGAGCAATTTGTCTGGTTTATCCATCAGGCTGGTGATTTGCTCAATTCTCTGCATTGAATCAAGAGTGTATTTCAAAGGAGACAGGATGCAGCACTGTGTTACTTGTCATTCTAAGAGATATAGCTTTTCAGTCATTCATATATATTTCATTGTTAGCAAATTGTCCCCTTACATGATGTGCAAATAATTGACAATAAAAAAGGAGGGGGGAATCAACATCTAAGGCTGTCATATTATGAGTGTTAAGTTTAATGTTTCTCCTTTTTCTCTGGAATGTTCTCTTCCTAGCTGATCTGATGTTGTTGCTGATTTGAAAAGAGTCCTTCCAAATAACAGCCAACTCAAAACTAGAAGGAAGTCAAACAAACATTTTCTAAATAATGTGTGATCTTTAAAACTCACTAGATGATTTTTCTCGTATGCCAAAATAAACATGGCAACCCATTCTAGGCTGTTTATTGTCAGTTTATTTGTGTGTTTATTTGGATGAAATCAGTATGGGAAATTACCTAGACAATGGGCCACCTTGAAATCTTCAGTCCTCCTGTTTGCAAAATTCAGGCAAAGCTTTATCTGGCTAACATCCCCAATTGTCCCCTCCCCCATTCCTGTTTGGTTTTTAACATCTTCCTTGATGAAGAAGCCCATGCTAATTTGAAAGCTTGCAAGTTTATCATGCATTTCAGTTGGCCAATAAAGGTATCACTTATGGATTTTTGTTTGGATTTGTTAAATGGCCAACACAGCTACCCCTGCATGTTTTCTTTTTTACCCAGTATCATTCTTTTTTTGACTTGAGGCCTTAGGTCACCAGACAATTATAGCCCTATGATTCCATTGTAACTACTATGGCTGCAAACCTGGGGCTCATATATCCTCCAAAATTTCACAGATGAAAACTTGGACACAGGTGGCCAAGCAACATCCAACTGGGGTCAAGATGTCAAAAAGTATTAATGAGAAAAAACAGATAAGCTAGGAGAGGCTGCACCAGTTTATTTTTGCCCAAGCCTATTGGGAAGGACAGGATTCTGCCCCGCTCCTTTCCCCTTGTCCACTAAGTTAGTTAACTGCAAACTATATTTGGACTTTGAACCCAGTTTGTAGCAATTGAAGTCATCTGAGAAGAAAGGGGGGAAAGTGGGGACAGGAGAGAGAAAATGGGATATTTATAAAAGCTGCTTTAAAAAAGTGGGACGACAGTGGGATTATTTGGAACAGTCATTGCCAAATTGGGACAGTTGGAGTGTATGGGTTTGTAGTTTGGTGCAACATTCGAGCTGGCAGTGAAATCTAAATATGTGTCCCTAAACTCCAGATCCCAGAATTCCATAGGCTGGAACCATGATGGTTAAAATGAAATTACAATGCTATAATTGTGTAGTGTGAAATGATCCTTGGCTGAAGTGCATTCTAAGGTAAAAATTATCTTCTTCTGTTGGTGAAACATGTGCATGCCTCCATCACAACACCAAGGTAGGGAGTATCCATCTCATGTCCCCCTCTCTCCCTGCCCTATCTTTCAGTGCCATCCCCAGGGATTTTGCTGCCTGAGGCAGAGAGATAGCACTCCCACCACACTTATTAGAGTCAAAGTACATAATAACCAAAGCCAACCTAGGAGTTTATCAGATGGAAGGAATTTCTCTTTATTTCGAATGGAGCCAATTGGAGTCAATTTGAATTCACATGAATTTGCTAGTTTAGCGAGTTTACGTGAATTCCAATTGCGTTCGGAATGCATTCAGAATGACTTCCCATTAC
Organism: Urosaurus nigricauda; assembly: GCA_034509955.1. Taxonomy (NCBI): domain Eukaryota; kingdom Metazoa; phylum Chordata; class Lepidosauria; order Squamata; family Phrynosomatidae; genus Urosaurus; species Urosaurus nigricauda. Next base: position 89,778,118 of record JAOEGL010000002.1, on the reverse strand, counting down.
CCCAAAATGACTGCCCATTGCCCGAAATTGCATGAGATGCTTTAATACAAAATAACGTAAACACCATGATTGTGTTCAGAATGACTTCCCTTTTGCTCAAAATTGCATGAGATACTTTAATACACAATAACGTGAAACCCCATGATTGCATTCGGATTGCCATTGGATTATACTTCCAATTTCCATCATTTGATAAACTCCCTAGTCATTTTTGGCACAAGAGGCAGAAATTTCCACAAGAACCTCTCCCCTTTCCTTGCAGCAAAAATGCAATACAATAATAAAAAGAAGTAACTAACAATTTGTTGCCACTTAATGCCACCTGAAATATGCTGCTCTATGGTTCTGGATAATGGCAGACTGGTCTTGCTGCCTCTTCAAACAGCAGTTAAGCTTCCATTGGTGCCATGGTTCCATTGGAAGCTTTTTAAAAAGCCTAATTGTCACATGTGGGCTGAATTGAGTGGATGGGGGTCTCAACAGGGAAGTGAAGGGTTAGGATGTGGTCCACAAGGAGACCCATTTCTTTCGGAAACACTGTTGTGTGTAAATTGCTCCCTTTTTGAGAGCGAAGAATCACACCAAAATTGGCTGTCTCCTTTTCTGAGTTCCAGCATAGAGTAGTCATGTCAAATCTGTATGGTAGCAGAGATATGGCTATGCCTATTGTTCCATCACATGAAGGTTTGTTCTCACTGGCCTGGTTAACTGGCTGAAGCCTGAAGCAAAATAAAAATGAAATCAAGTGAGCAGCAAGCTGCACTAATTCCTTCTGAATGGACAACAAAATGCACAAACCACTCCAGAAAGTCAAGGATGGCTCTTTACATACAAAGAAGAATTGTGGGAGCGTCCCCAAAGGAAGGCATGCAGAAAAAACAAGAACAAAGGGGGAAAGGGACAAGTTCTAAAGTGAGAATAAGAAGCTTACAGCAAACAGAAAATGAATAAGGAAGCTAATAAAGTGGAGGGGGGGGGGAAGAAATGTGGTCTGAGAAGAAGATAGAAAAATCGGCAAAATGGACAGAAATGAATGACTAGGGATGGGCAAAACCAAAGAAGAAAGTGTAACAGTTGTTCAGGCATGAAATAAGTGATATAACAGTATTGATGGAGAGAGAAGACCAAATTTTGGAAACATGCCAAATAAATTGCAGATTGTTCACAGGGAGCTGTCAATTTACAAACAATATATTGCTATCTTAATCAGAACATTTGGCATGGGGTTGTATGTATCAAATGGAGTCATGTCTGCCAGTGGGATAGACACTGTTGGCAAAATGAATCTCCCCTGCAGCTTTCCTCACAGCTCCCAAATCTGCTTTGGAGTTCAATGAGCACCCCCCTTGCCCCCAGACTAAAGAATTGCACAATGGCAAGTGTAGGGAGGATGGAGAGGAAATCCCATTCTGCAAGTGGAGGACCCTTCTTGTGATGTGTGATGTTGTTTGCAATGAATTTCAAATATAGTCCCAGGATAATGATTCTGAAGCTGTTTGCAAAGCCCACTTGAGTCACAAAAGAACATTCCCAAGTGTTTGGGTGCAGGAGCTTTAGATTCTGTCCTGATGCCTCATCATATTTTGCTTTCCAATGCAGATTGTGTAACATATGCACTCACATCCCTTAAGAAAAGAGAGACACATTTCAAAAATTTCATCCTATTCCCCAAGGTTATGGGAAGACTGTTTGGCAGAGTCAGAGGGAATTTAACTCACTAATAATGCAACAAAGCTATTCAATCCTCAGCTAATATTACAGAAACATTTGTACGACTGTGCATGTTTTTTTAAAAAACTGATGTCTTTTACAATCTATATGTTCCCTCATTATTATTTTGGCAAGTGAGTCTTTTGGCAGTAACACTTGCTGACACCACAAGTTTAGAATAAAAACTACAAAATATTCAAACACATAAATATATTTCTTTATGGCACATGGCAAGTGATTATAATAGCTTGGTGATAACGTGTCAATTATCTCATTAAATTATTGCTTTGTTGGATATTTTATTGATATCCCTTACTTGCTAGATTCCCCAATTTTGCTGAAGTTAAAAATTAGGGCTGCAACTCTATATCACTGCCTACCTACTTAACTACATAGCAGAGCGGCTAAGGAACCCTAGTAAATTGTGGAGATGCATATCAAGGCACCACAAAGAGTTCCCTGAGGCACAATGGGGCAGTACAGACTGCCCAAAAGGGGTGGTCTGTATCCGTCCCAGGAAATGGCGAGATGGGGCCAAGGCTGCCGCACTGGCAGCCTTGGAGGCCCCATCTCGCCACTTTCGGAGGCCGTGGGGAAGCTGCACCCCGCTTCCCTCAGCGGTGCTGAGGGGAGAAAGGGGCTGCCGCTGCAGCCCCTTTCTCCCCTGGTGTTTGGTGCTGCTGTTTGAAGGCCACGTCAAACACCCGGTGCAAAAAAGGAGCTCAGTTTTTGAGCGCCTTTTTTGCATCGCGGGAAGGGCTCACTTGGCGCCCTCCTGCGGCACGAAGTTGTTGTGGCATGTGCAGTGTTTCTAAACACTGTGCGCGCCATGACAACATCATGGCCCGTCCGTATGGACACTTCCATTTTTAAATGGTGGTGCCCATATGCTTTAGGGTTAGGGAGGGTGCGGACGCTGCACCCTCCCTAACCCTAAAGGCGCCCTTTCCAGGCCTAATTACACTGCTTCCTGCCCATCTAGATTGGGCCAATGTGCTCTGCTGGTACACTTTGACACTCCCTAGGCACCAGCTAGTTTTTCCAATGTTTATCATAGAATCATACATTTGGAAGGGCCACAAGGGCCATCCAGTCCAACCCCCTGCCATGCAGGAACTTATAATCAAAGCCCCCCTCCCCCCGCCCCCGCTAAATGGCCATCCAGCCTTTCCTTAAAGACCTGAAAAGAAGGAGCCTCCACCACTCTCCAGGGGAGTGTGTTCCACTGTTGAACAGCTCTTACGGTCAGGAAGTTCCTCCTAATCTTGAGGTGGAATCTCTTTTTCTGTAGCTTGCATCCATTGTGCTGTGTTCTATTCTCTGGAGCAGCAGAAAACAAACTTGCTCCATACTCAATATGACACCCCTTCAAATACTTAAACAGGGATATCATATCACCTCCTAACCATCTCTTCTCTAAAATAAACATACCCAGCTTCCTAAGTCTCCCCTCATAAAGCATGGTTTGCAGACCACCATCAGTCCCATTGCACATTGGTCTTGATGCACAATTGCCACTTTGCTGGCTCAACAAAGAGTAATGTAACAGTATCCCTTTGCTGAATACAGATGTTGCAAAACTGCTTGATTCTACTTCCCACAGATGTAAGCCCTCAAGTGAATTTCAGTCATTCTTTGGTGAAGTCACACACTCTCAGCCTCAGAGGGAAGGCCAAGACAAACCCCCTCTGAACATATCTGGCTAAGCTCCAATTTTAGTATATGTACTGCCGAAGTGAGCACACATATCTTGCTAAGATGAACCCATGATAGGATCATCTTAGGGTCGCTATAAGTCCACAACAATTTGCAAGTACAGTACCAGACAATAATGGTCAACAGTTCCCAAAACATTTCTGGGTTTTTTGTTAAAATGTGTTGTTACCACTTTAGGATAAAAAATAAAATAAAAATAGCTCTAATAAAGATGTTTTAAACGATGAATTAAAATAGTATATGCTTTTGTTAAATCTTCCAAGCTTATAAGAGGAAGAAAGTACTGTTGCCATCATGGATTCAGAGAAATACAGGTATGATATAGACAGAGCAATATTTGTTACTCAGGAAATGTTTTCTAATAAAAGGGAATGGAAGTATAGAGTTATGTTCTACAATGCCCAGCATAAGAACAGTTAACAAGAGAAAAACCCTTTGTTAATGTCCTAGATAGAATCCTGGTCAGAAACCCTTAACATATTATATAATGTATCACTGTTTTTGAGACAGTAAAGGTTATGTCATAACATAATAATTGTTTAATCATTAAGAGATTACAGAATGCCCCAAGCCTTAATGCTAGACAATGGACACATTTTAATTGCATAATGTATTGTCACAGATGAATAAGCATATATGTGAAATGTAATTATTACTCACACAGGACTCTTTCATACAAGGCTAAATTGGAAGTATAATTTAAGGTCAATTCGAATGCAATCATGGGTTTTATGTTATTGCAAATTAACTCTTCACATGCAAATTCGGGCAGGAGGGAAGCCAATTCGAATGCAATCATGGGTTTTACCTTATTGCGAATTAAAGCTTCGCATGCAAATTCGGGCAGGAGGGGGTTAATTTCGGGTAATGGGAAGTAATTCCGAACGGAGCAGGGGTTCATGTAAATTCGCTAAACAAGCGAATTTACATAAATCCGCATTGTCTCCATTCGGAGTTGGGAGAAATTCCTCCCCGTTTGAAAGAGTCCACAGAGAAAATAAGAATGAGAATGTAGGCATTTTGAAGATCAGAATTAGTTGTTGTTGTTGTTTTTTTAAAAAAACAAAACAAAAATCTCAAGCATGCAACTAACAAACCCACACACCCATCCCAAAACATATTACACCCTGTTTCTAGAGAACTCAAGGCACCCTGATATTATCAACACAGATTCTAAGATAATATTTTCTGACAGTCATGACAAAGGATTTTATGATTGTGTTATAAGAAGCCACTTAAAATGTGATATCAGGAACAGGAAGAGGTGGATTCTACTGCAAGCTATATTTCCAGAAAGACAATACAATTTGGATAGCTTGAATGTGAGGCAAAGATAGTTTGGATGTGATGCAAATGTAATCCAGTGCTTGCCCAGTAGATTCACTAGTGTCTATGTTGCTGCTGTTGCTGTGGTGGCATCCCATTTAGTTTTTGGTTCCCCATCACTTAGGCTTCACATCATTTAGGCCACATCTACACAGGCCAGATTACTTTGGGAGCAGCCCGGAGTATTCTGACCTGGAAGCTGCCCCCAATTGTCCCTGTACCTGTACGTGGGTATCCTGGTGTGATGCCAGCAGGCTGTTCACATGTGTGTCCCACGGTGCCACCCACCACTGCCATGAGTCACTCCCTCTGAGACTAAAAACAAGGCACCCAGTGTCAATCATATGCTGGGGTGCATTGGTATGACATCAGAGGGAGTGATGCATGCCAGCAGCAGCAGTGGTGGATGGCACAGGATGATGTATACGAACAGCCAGAAAACCCAGAGCAAAAGGTGAGTTTCTAAAATCGGTTCTAAAGGTGGTATAATGCAGGTTCAGTGCTGAACTGGTTATACATTGTCCGGATAGTTTGCTCAAATTTGAGGATTTAATAATAAAATGGTAAAATGAATAAGATAAGATAAAAATAAAATAATAAAATAAAAAGAGTGGCTGAAATCCTGTTGGGGAGTTATGAATGTGTAACCACTGTAGTCACATGGCTATGCAGTGAGTCCTGGAACTAAACCCTCATCCCCACTTACCAGGCAGTAGGGGATCTATTTGGCTGTCACTTGGGAAGCAGCCGACCAATGTTCCCACCTCCTTCCATGAGTGATCCCCATTGCAACAGGCAGAAGCAGGGCCGCTGTTGCAATGCCTCCTCACACCAGAGATCACTCATGCAAAGGAGACTGGGAATGTCAGTCAGCTGCTTCCCAAGCAAAAGCAGAATGGACCACCATCAACTGCAGTAGTGCTGGTAAGTGGAGACTGGGAGACTTTTATGGTCCCTACGTGTCCCTAGATCATGAATACCAAAGTGTTATGAATGTGCAAGTGTGGTGTAGTGGCTTGAGTATGGACTATGACTCTGGAGACCAGATCTTGGACACATCACACTCTTCAGCCTCAGAGGGCAGCAATGGCAAACCCCTCTAAAGAAACTTGGCATGAATACTCTAGGATAAGTTTGCCTTTATGGTTGCCATAAATAAAAAATGACTTGGAAGCACACAACAACATTAACTCTAAGTTATGCATCCATAGCTCCCCAACAGGATTCTGTCAAATATACTAATATAACAAACAGCAGAAGCAACAAAAACCCAGTCTCCATGCACCAGGAACCAAACAAAAACAAACAAATGGGAACAAGAGCCCAGGTATTAGATGCAAGTATCAAAAGCGGCAATTGCTATGTAACACCAAAGGTCTCAAAAACAAGAAGGTTTTGAGCAGCTGGTGGGAGGTGGACAATATTGAAGCCAGGCAGTTCTCTCTGGGGAAATCTTCCATAACAGAGATATGGCAATGGAAAAAGCCTGTTTCTCATATCACTAAACTTTCATCAAGGGGAGGAACACAGAGAAAAGATTCAGAAGGTGAACTTGAATATATACTTCAAATCTATTGGATGCATAGATATTATCTCATGTATTTAATCAATTTCCTGTAAGACAAATGCAAATGCAGAACTTGGGAAATTTACCTTTTTGGGACTACCAACTCCCACTTATGCTGATGGCTGGGAGATTCTTTTCTGTAGTGCAAAACAAACAGTAATTTTTCCCAACCTCTGCAATCGATATGCACGGCTTATCTTTCTGCCTTGATTATGTATTTATTGTATAATCTGAAATGAATTTTACAGGGGTCAGTGGGATTTCTTAGTGAGTGGGTTTAGTTTTGGAGCCTGGTTGTTTGGAAAGGGGAAAAGGGGACTGCTCCATAGGATCTTGGTAAGATGGAAGTCAAATGTAGTATTAAGGGTTCACTGTAAAAAGGTGCAGAAAGCAGAAACAATATTAAAGGGTTTTCTTTCCTATCATGGACAAATTATGTGATATTGACAAAATGACATTGGTGGAATGACAAACTATGTAACAATTTCTTATGAGACGTTTTATGCCAGATATTATCATGCAACCACAATGACCTATTTGAGCTCAGGGGAGCCTTTCAGAGCTTTCTGGCTTGTCACTAAGATGAAATTATCTGTTCATTGAACTGACATGCCATTAAAAAAGAAAGAATAGAACAGAAAGAAAACTATTGTTGTGTTCAGGGATGAATAAACCTCCCATCTTCTAACTGCACATGCAAGAAAACAACCATGAACCAGGCAACATATGTTGTGCATTGTATTGCATAAAACAATTAATTTTGACCAGAAGGAAGAAGCTTCAAATAATCACCTTGCCCTTTAGGTTTCATTTCAATGACTTTAGCCCCTTGGCAGAATAAAAACCCCAATGGAAACAGCTTCCACTTGTCTATGCGCATCTCATTATATTTAACTGGAGATTGCTTTGCTCAAGTTATAAATTAATAATACACATTAGTTCGTTTAGCACCACCTCTCTTGTTAGTTTGTGATCTTCTTTTAGTGGTGGGAGGGTGCAGAGAGAGAGAGATCAAGACATGCCAGAATTGTATGAAAGGCTTGAATCCTACTAATAGTGTGAAATGAGGTAAACCTATTGAACCAATAGCCAAATGGTGAGTCCACACTTCTGTAAATCCCATTATTTCAGTGAGCCTACTGTAGTTGAGACTACCAATATGATAACAATCAAAGTAGATACCTAGATAGTATAGGTGCATGTTTTGGATGTTTTCATGTTTTGTCTCCAGAATATGCATCTGAGGAAGTAGGCTCAAGTCTACAAAAACTCATGCTACCAACTTCTCTCTTTCAGTTAGTTTCAAAGGTGCTACAGGATCCATTTAAATACTGATTTTCCATATTAACATGGCTATATCCTTGAATTCTAGGTATACTATTACTATGCATCATTTTAAGATAGCATGCATTGAAATCAGCATGCATTGAAATCAATTAAATATAGTTGGGCTTTCTAATTGGATCGCCAAGCACATGACTTCCAACATTTCACAGATGAAAACCTGGATATCTGTGGCCAAGCAACACCAGAATGTGGCCAATATGGCAAAAGTTATTAATGAGGAAAAACACACAAGCTAGGGAAGCTTGCAGCAAATTGCTTTTGCCTGAGCCTACTGGGAAAGGCAAAATTCTGTTGCCTCCTCTCCTTTCCCTCCAATGAGTTAAATGAGTGCAAACTACTTTTGCACTTTGAGGTCAGTTTGCAGCAACTGAAGTAAGCTGAGGAGGAGGAGAGAGAAACTGGGACATTTTAAAAGCAGCTGAAAAAGTTAGAACAAAGGATTAAATGACTGTCCTTGCCAAAGTGGGACAGTTGAAGGGTATCAACCAGTATCAAGCAAGATTGCAGGAAGAACTGATCCTTTCTGCTCTAAAACAAACACAGCATTGCAAATTCCTTGCTTCCTTCCTTTCAGTCTGCTCTTTTCTGAAAATGTTTGTTATTCCATTCCGAATGAAGATTGCATAGGAAATGATTTTTAGAAAACCAACTCATTATTTACAGCATGATCCTAACATTTGCTGTGTCAACACATGCCATAAAACAGTGTTTGTAAATAAAGACATGCCAGACACTCTAGCATTACATCAGAATTACAATGATTTTACATGGATATAAATGGTGACATGCATAAATCCTTTCCTTCAAATCATTTTTGCACTTAAGAGGCACACAAACAATCTCCATAAAAAGAAAGCTAATTCCGTGAGCATAGTGCATAGTTGAATGAGAGCATTGGGCTCTTGAATGTTTCCACACTAAGATCCAATAGTGGACAGAAGACAATGCAGGCATACCTCAGTTAACAAATCCTGTGACCATGAGAGCTCCTCTTTACAAAGACTTTTTATTCCTCTAGTCCTCTTTCCCTCCTTATCCTCAGAGGCTTTTGTAGCACCATCAGATTGGTGAGATGGTTAAGGAGAAACACACACTTTCATTGTTAGGTTACAGCAGCATGACTGCAGAAAACAATGCAATAAACAAAACCTGAGCTGGAAAAGAGTGATTCTTCTCCAACTGATCCTATTGCTGCTGTATGTGTCTGCCCACATTAGGCAAGGTAAAGAGAAGCTGCCCCCAGAATTCCTTTCTAAATATGCATGAAAAGCAAAACAAACAGATAAGCCTGCCATACTAGTTGCCCCCAGTATGTGAGGAAAAAGCACAGATTTATAAATTTGACCACCCAATTCAAAGTGGATTTCAAATCCAATAGGAAAGACAAGGTCATTTCTGGGTGCATTGTTTTTTTAAAAAAATCAGTTCTTAAAAATGCTTTGTTTAGCTATACAATTCTCACCTGACCTGTTGTTTTTTTATTTCACATGTGCATAATGGGGCTTTCTAGATTGGCAAAAAGAAGTGTGTTCATGGCTGCATGAAACTCTAGCCTTTAGATGAGAAAAAGGGAACGTGTGCCATGAAAACGCTTTTTTGCGTTTTAGGGGAGAAGAAGCGCCTTTAAAAAGGTGCTGGTTTTCCCAGCTTCTTTTTAAAAAACTGTGGAACAGCGCAGCTCCATCTAAAGGCTGTGGTGCAGCTGCTAAGCATTAAGGGAAAGGCAACTTCATGTCACACTTTCCTGCCCATCTAGAAAGCCCCAACATTGTTAGTTTTGCTGAAACAAACAGCAGTAGCAATTTTGCTGCTCTTCTGCTTTTGTGGTGCAGGAACCTGTTCCCATTCTTTCCATGTTATTTTGGCCTCTGGTACCGAATTTTTGTTATTGTTGTTGTTGTTAAAGAAGTTGTGTCTAGGAATATTGTACAGGTATACCTGTATAGAAAACTCCTGAGTTCAAGGAGTTGACAGCAGTATCACCTGAAATCTGCATTTAAAAAAAAAAATAAGTACAAAAAGTGAGTAGATGGAAATTTTTAAAAAAGCGTAATTTTTATTTATAAGCCAATGTTCCCATTGGGCACATGTCTAAGGGCCTATACAGATGGGTGGCTAAACAGCCCCCCTGTTTGTCCTGGATTGGTGCCGCAGCAGCCACACACTGCAGCACCGATCTGAGCCTCAAAAGAAGCTGCTCTGGGCATCTTCGAAGGTGTGTCACAGGCATGCTCGCGTGCCATGATAATGCCCCTTCTGGCCAGTGCTGTTTGGGCACTGTGCTCCACATGTGGCATCATGGTGTGCGCTATATGGACGGGTGTGCGCCATAATGGTGCACGTCTGGCAGAACTAGGGCTCGGAGCATGTGAATACTCCACCCTAGTTCAGCCCTAGTACCTTTCGTAACCCGGAAATCTTCGTTTCCCGGGGGACCGCTTTAGGAGACGGACCGTGCGGCCGATTTAAAGGGGCCGCGCGGTTTTTCTCCTTCGCATCCCCGGGGATCCTTCGGATCCCGGGGGATTTTTTTGGTCCCAGCGGTTTTGGGTCCCGGGGATTTCGTTCCCTGGGAGGTTCGTAAACCGGGGGACCACTGTATGTGGTCAGGCCGGCACAAAGTGCCAGTCTGTACTGCCCCTAAGACTCTTTAGGAAAACTTTATGAAGGAACATCCATTCCTCCTCCTCCCCCCTCAAGTATTTTTGAACATGCTTGATTTGTAGACAGGTTTACACTATATCCACAAGATGAATTGTTCTCCTTTTTAAATTGCCCCACAAACATTTTGTTTACAGACATTTCTGCATGTAAACCCAAAGTGCACATGTTAGAGTTTGAATAATATCTGCTGTTCTCAATAAAAGACATTATTAAATTTACAATATTTCTTCCTCATGGTTAATGAGAAAGAAAAGCAAATGAGGACAATTTATCATGCTCCTGCTTCTTGGAGTTCTTATCATCAGTAAGATGGAGGGTCAGGTCAAATGTTGTTATAGTCTTCTCATTAGCACAGCAATTTAGCTTTCACATAGAGAGGAGTTTTGTCCCACATGGAAGCTCCCACATGAAAGCTGTGTTCTGTAACAACATCATATAAGAAAAAAAAGGCTCAAAAGCTAAAATGGGAGGTTGTATCACTGATGAAATAGATTATGGTGCAAAGATTTATTACATTTATTTTCATGTTTGTCTTTGCCTTTTAGCCCATCACAGTAGTAGGAGAAGAGATTATACCCATGAAATGCAACAGCATTCTCATCAGGACTCTGTTACACAGTTATAGTAATCTGTGGCCATTATCCTGTTAGTGACTTATGCATATGTAAGTGCATCTTACACCTGCAGAAGTCTCTTTTTGGATGTGACACTGAAGGTTTATCTCTTGCCCTTGTGCTCAGTCTAAAAACTTACCACTGCCCAGTACCTGCCAGGCTCTGGGATGGTCCTCCTGCTGCTACTTCCTACTGGTGAGGATGGGAGGGAAGAGGAATCACTTCAGACCATGGAGATCCAGGGAAAGGAAAAGAGGGCATACCCTCATTTCTTAGCCCCTCCACTACAGAGATGATACCAGCTGCTTCTCCATGGGCTGAATTGCCACCCCCCTTCACTCCCACCAGTATATGATAGCAATAGGGCTTGGCAGCATGGGAGGCACTGGGTGGACATGGATTCTATGCAGATGTAGAATTTAGACCAGTGTGTGTCACTTTTATCTTAAATTTTTGAATCATGCTGTGATTTTCATTGATAAACTTTCTGTCAACATGTTCAGTCACCTGCTTCCACCAACGTCACACAAAGATACCATGGATTGGGCAGGGCAGAGGCTGTATATTCTGCTCCATCTACTATCTGGTGTCCTGTGTTCTAGTGAAAGTCTAGAGGATAGTCTATATATTCTTAGAGTGTCAGAGTATGTATCCATGTATATGTTAAAGGTAAAGTAAAAATAAAGATAGTCCCTTGACATGAATGTCTTGCCGTAACTGACTGTAGGGGTGGTGCTCATCTCCGTTTCTAAGCTGAAGAGCCAGCGTTGCCAAGGACTGCTCTGGTGGTCATGCAGCCAGCACGACTGCACCGAACACTGTTACCTTCCCACTGAGAAGTGGTACCTATTTATCTACTTGCATTTGCATACTTTTGAACGGCTAGGTTGGCAGAAGCTGGGACTCGTGATGGAAGCTCACCCCATCATGCGGCACCTGGGCCTCAAACTGCCAGCCTACTGATCTTGCAATAAACAGAGTCAGTGTCTTAACCAATTGAGCTAGTGCATGTGAGTTTGCCTGACTAATAACGATAAAAAACTAAATTCTTTTAGAATGATCTTTTTCCTTCTTTGACACAATCTGTCTGAGTTTGTATAGCAGATCTAATATAAAATCTTTATTCTATTTTATATGCCCTGCATATCAATCACTTTCATATTTGCATGCTTCACTTGTGCAGTGCTTTACTGTCTCTCTGTCTCTGGAGATTAGCGCACAGCTTTAAAAAGTGACTTACTGCTGCCAAATTGAATTCTAATTCGGGATGTATCTCAATATTATAGCATGCATTTTGCCACCAGCATCACTTGCCAGGTGCAGCCCAGGTGACTTCTGGCCAGAATCCTAGCTCAGCTGGCCTCTTTTCAAAATCGGGAAGTTCCCAGCTTTGCTTATTGGCCAGCTGAGCTCAGATTCTAGCCATAAGTTACCTGGGCTGTACTCGGCTGACAGCGTCGGTGTCAAAATGCATGTGATAATATCAGGATATATCCTGGTATTAGAATTCAATTTGGTAGTGGTAAGTTGCTTTTTTTAGCTGTGCGCTAATCTCCTCTGTCTCTTGCTCTCTAAAATCTTATACATGATCTTACTTGTGGCTGTTTAAGTCATCTTAAAATACAGTTATAATTATATAAGTTATGTAACAAGAGTGTTACATTGTACTATTGTATGTAACTAACTATTGTATCTAATGGACTATTGTAATGCGCTCTACATGGGGCTACCCTTGTGCCTAACCCAGAAACTACAACTGTTTCAGAATATGGCAGCCAGACTTGTTACAGGAACATCGAGGAGAGAGCACATAACACCCGTGCTCAAGTCTCTCCAGTGGCTGCTGATCAGTTTCCGGGCACAGTACAATGTATTGGTTTTAACCTTTAAAGACCTACATGGCTTGGGTCCATCCTTTCTTAGGGACCGCCTCTTCCCATATGAAACCCCCCCCCCCCGCACATTTCGGTCCTCTGGGAGGAACCTGCTACAGCCCATGAAGACCAGGCTGTCGCAGACCACTCAGAGGGCCTTCTCAGCTATCGCCCCCAGGCTGTGGAACGACCTGCCGGATGAGATGCGTCTCTTTTCATCCATCGATAGCTTCAAAACAAGCCTTAAAGACGCATCTCTTCTGGAAGGCCTTCCCAGATAATGTTTAGTCATCTTCCAGCTCCAAGTCCAAGCCTTAGAGTTTTTCCAGTTTTTTTCATCTATATCCTTGGCCTGTCCCACACAGCTCAAGAACTCTTAGGCCTGTTGCTGATATATGATATTGTTTGTATTTTGCTATGTTTTAACTACAGTTGATTTAATCCTTTTTTAGGGGTGGGAGGTGGGAATGGGATTGGTTTATTTTAACTGTTGTGTTTTAACCTCTTGTTGTAACCCGCCCCGATTGCTTGCTCAGAGGGGCGGGGTAGAAATAAAAATTATTATTATTATTATTATTATTATTATTAGTGTGACTTAAGTAATGTGTTGTATTATCTTTTATTAGCAATTATATTTTAAATGTGTTTCAACTGTTTTTAACCATGGGTGCTTCTTTTTTTAAATTAATATTGTTTCTTAACTATTTAATTTATTTTTTGTTTTGTTTTTTGTTTTGTAAAATAAGATTTTAATTTAATCTTGTTTTAAATTGCTTTAAGGTGCCTTTGATGCCATCCTGGGAGAGAGGAAGGGTATAACTTCAATAATAAAATAAAATAAAATAAAATTGCACATGATGGAAGCATTTATACGGTTGGCCCTTCATATCCAGGTTCTCTATCCACATTCAACCATCCATACTGTGAAATATTTTAAATATATATATTCCAAAAAGGAAATGTTGATTTTGATATTTTAGATCAGGAACATGATTTCAAGTTGTCATTGTATGTAATTGGACTTGACCATCCATGGATTTTGGTATCTGCCAGGGATGGTGGTCCTGGAACGAAATTCCAGTGGATACCAACAGCCCACTGTATTCTACATTTGGTAGAGAAGTTGGATTTATTGGTACAGGCTTTGTATGAACCTTGTTGAAGTTGAGTGGGTGGCAGGAGAGAAGGAAAGACAGAATAATTTTAACTATCTTTCCAGGAACCGACATGGCAAAGTCTTCCTTTATGAAGATGTGCCCTATGTCTGCCCTAGCCCTCTGAGAAAAATTAAGGATCTGTAGGCTAAGGTAGTAAAGGTACATGTACTGGGCAGAATTAGTTTTCCTTTGTCTCATTTTCAGCCAAAGGCTGATTTGAAAGAAACTGACAAGCTGTTCTAAAATATTGAGCAAGATCATTTGAAATACAGAAGCAGGTGATTTAAACAGAGTGGCTGCTGATCAAAAGAAGAGAGGAGGAGATGGCATTGCCCAAATGTTGATGTCTGATGTTGGAATGACAGAATAAGCTGGGCAGAAATCAATAGAAATTAATATGCTTGTTGCATTGTCATCAACTACTACCTCAGTGTCACTCCCAGATTTAAAAAAGGCTGGCTGAGCATAAGTCATTTCTTTGGCAGGAAAGCGGACATAATCACCTATATGAAATGCATAATGAAATGCAAACCATGGGAAATGAATAAACACCATTTTCAGTTATCAGCTGCCACATAACACTCAAAGTTGTTATTCTCTTTTGATTTTTGTGGAGAAATACCTTACTTCTGGGACCTTCCACATTACACAATTGTAATGCTATCATTCCACTTTAACTGCCATGGCAACATCCTATGGAATCCTAGGATTTGCAATTTAGGGATGGGAATTTAGAATTCTTAGCTTGAGAATACTAGTGTTTTGCTGTGTGCTTTCAAGTCATTTCCAGAACATGGGAACCCTAAGGCAAACCTATCATGGGGCTTTATTGGCATGATTTGTTCAGAGGGAGCTGGCCTGTGCCTTCCTCTAAAGCTGACAGAGTGCGACTTGTCCAAAGTCACCCAATGAATCTGCATGGCTGAGCAGGAATTTGAACCCTAATCTTCATAGTCCAATACTAAAACCACTGCACCATGGTGGCTCTGTCTTGTCAAACTACAAACCCTAGACGTCAATATGATGCAGCCATGGCAGTTAAAATGGTCTCATAGTGCCATAAATGTGTAGAGTGAAATGGCTGTGTGTAGCATGTAATGTGACTGTAACTGTTTGGACTAAAGAAGGTGATCTGCTGTCTGTGAAGTCTTCTCAAAACCAGACATTTCCTCTCACACAATGTGTGTTAGTCTCCCAAACACTCCCTTTTCTGCTATTCTCACCTTGGACTAAGCAGTAAGCAGGAACCCGTTGCCGTCTATGTTGTAGGAGTTTGGTAATGAGGCAACAGATGTATGTTTTATTCTCATTTATTTTTGTGGTCTCTAAGGTAACTGCTTTGTTTGCTTCTGGAGGGGCACAAGAGCTGATAGTGTGAGAAGTGGCTGTCTGTTCACACTCCAATTATTCACAGATAATCTTATTATTGCTGCAGTGCCTGAACTCAGAACACTCATGATAGGAATTAATACACTGCTACTATATTGGCAGAGCTATAATTGCTAAAAGTTGTGAGTGTCTGGCGCTTAAGGAGTTGACAGATTCCTGTGCATAAGAGACTAGTTGCAAGGCAAGAAAAGAGCCAGGATAACAACCAGAAAAAGAACCCTACAGCAACTACAAAACATTCAAATGTTACAGAATATGGATATCACTGTCATGCTGCAAGATTCTGCAAGTTACCCCCACTCCATGCTCTGAAACTTCAGGGCCAAGAAAAGTAGATTTCCCCCTTCCTTCTGCTTCTACCTTTCCCTGAAAGACATCTGCACCAATGTCCTCCAATATAGTCCCCACAACAAATGAACTTTGCTTATTACATACCTCAGCAGCACTCTTTATTTATTTACAGAGCTTATATCTTGCCCTGCTTCAAAAGAACTCAACACAGGTAATGCAATTAAATAAAAACAGTTGTAATACAACAAGTAATTTCTAAGAGCTTGGAGCTCCTGGGTAGTGTCAACCCTTTGCTCTAGCTAAAATCAAAATAAGGCCACTATTTAAAATTACAGTGGGCCAGTTACTTGGTATCTGCTGAGGTTTGCTTTCAGGACCCCCTGTGATACCAAAATCTGTGGAATCTCAAGTCCCATTAAATACAATGAATATTTAAATGAAGTTCCTCATGTAAAATGGTGAAATCAAGGCTTGTTTTTTGGAATTTATGTTTTTGAATATTTTTAAGCCATGGATGCTTGAATCTGTGTATAAAGAACCCATGGATATGGAGGGCTGATTGTACTGTAGGTCTTGTCTAGGCAGCCCAAATAAAACGTTCTCATCTTGTCTTCACAGCAAGCAGTCCAAACAATGTTCAGGACAATTTGGCAGTACCTGGGCCTTTCCAGTGCCTCAGGGTCTTTGAGACAAAAGTGGGGATTTACTCCAGATTTGAGAAGAATATTTGGATATTCACACACGTTAGTGGACTTCACTCCACAGTGATCGTCATGACCCCACTTTAGAGTCTGGCTTTAGAAGAAAAGGTAGACCTACCACAACCATGCCTTTCTTCAACTTGGTCTGACAACCACCTGAGCTCTCCAGAAAAAGAGGAGATAGGACAAATAGCTCCAAGTCTTTGGGAAAGGTGATCCTTCCCCACCACCTAATCAGTGTTGTGTCATATTTGTTTTCACCTCAGTGAATGGAGTGTGAGTGTTCCCTCTTTCTTCCTTCCATACCACCTTGCCATACATATATTGCAGATCTCTGCATGAGCAAGAAAGCAAATATTTATGTAAAGTTTTCACCTGATACTCACAAATCACAATTATTCTGTGCAAAAATAGTCAGAGAGTTTTTGTGTGCGCACATAAGAATTGTGAGGATTTGCACATAAAATACTGTTGCCAAACAACTGTGTGTGCGTTTTGTGGACATTTTCAGTTTTCTACACAAAACCCAGCAATCTTATACTGTGAACCCTTGATATCCACTGGAGTTTGCTTCCAAGATCCCCATGGATACCAAAATTTATGGATGCACAAGACCCATTGAATACAATTGCATAGTAGAATGGCATCCCTTATATAAAATGGCAAAATCAATGTTTGCTTTTTGGAATGTATATAATTTTAAAATATTTTCAAGCCATGGATGGTTGAACCCATGGATAAGGAAACAGCGGGTATGGAGGGCTGACTGTACAAAAACAATTTTTACTCAAAAAAAAAAATGTTATGTAAGACCCTGTAATTTTGCACACAAACAAAAATCATGTGGCTATATTTCTGTATGTGTCTATATGTGATTCCTTTTTTTCTTCCTTCAGAAAGCAGTAAACATGTACAAAAACATGTGGCTATCAGAAATGGGGTGGGTGTGTTACAAAAGAACATTTTTTTGCCCCCAACACCACAACTGCCATGCAAAGAATCCACATGTATTTGTGTGCAGAATTATTTTTCCAAAATATTCAGGATATGTGAAGACCAGGGGGAAACTGTGCAAAATTCTCATCACTGTGTTAATCTTCTCCATTTCATGGGTGTTGGGGAAACCCATTTTTCAGCCAGTAAAAAAATAATGATGAATATACTTTTCCTTTCTACTGAAATAGAATATCGCTCTCAAAATTAAGTTAATTTTTCATCACCACTGCCTATGTACCCTAAAGGCACCAGATTCTGTCTGATCTTGCAAGCTAAGAAGTGTCAGTCCTTTGTATTACTTGGATGGGAGAGTGCCAATGAATTCTAGGCACTGGCAAAATATCTCTCAGTATTCCTTGCCTGAGAAAACCTTATGAAATTCACGGTGTCATCATAAGTCAACAGGCGACTTGAAGGTGCATGTATGTGGGCGCACCCCCCCCCCCATCTACACACAACCACCAGCCAGAAGAGTGCATCAGTGTGGGAGACCCAGCCAGTGAGTGTGTTGCCACAACTCTGCAATGTGTTTACCAAAGCCTTGGAGTTAGTAGGAATTCCCCTTCTACTCTTGTAATGTGTCCTAATCTCAATTGACGGGCTGATGCTAACAGCTGGGTCACAAGGAGGGACTAGAATCTGGCATCAGTAATATTTATGACAATAATATACACACTATGAATACAAATTAATTACACAACCGAAGCACACACACTGTGCATGTTTCCCTGCCATGCAGTCACATGAAAGAACGTTGTTGCTTTGCAGCCTTTTTTTTCTTTTTTTCTTTTGGATGCAGATCCAATAATTATCTTTACTGTTTCCCTAAGGAAGGTAGATAAGGCAGATGAGGCAGAAATATCCACAACCTCTGTGACTGCTCCACTCATCCCATCTGCTGTTTGTTTCATCGGCCGCAATAGCAGCTGCCTAATCATCTAGACCCTTTTTCCCTGGGATTAGTCTGGATAATTTGTCACTGATAAGGAGACACGGTATTTCTCTCAGTCAGCTGGATATTCTTCCAGCATAACTTTTCTTTTATTCTTTTCTTCTCTCTGACAGTTTTGATTTCATTTAGTGCTTCCCTTTTTAAAGTAACATCATTATAATGTATAATTACAACTGGTACTTAATCTCACTTAAACATTTGAACCAGAACATACTTGCAGTATTCAGCCTTTGAATGTAAGACAAGGATTCATAAATTTGCATAGACATAACTCATTACTGAAGGACCAAGCTCAACCTCTGAAATTGTTTCTTTTGGATATTAATAGTAATAATACAATTTATATATACCCCGCCCAATCAACTGGGAATCCGGGAGGCTTACAACAGTGGGAACAATACAGGCATTATCAACAAACATGAAATAATAAGCAAATATAACATAGCAATACATAATAAAAACAATTCAATAACAACAAAACACTACAATGACAGCAATAAACATAACACAAAATTTACATTCAATCAATAATTATCCCCCCAAAAATCCCCAATTCCAACTCCTCGTTCAAAAATTAACAAAGCAGATACCAACAAACAATGAAGTAATAAAACAAATACAGCATAGCACGTTGCAAATTACTGATTAAAAATTGCAATTAAGGATAACATTTTAACTCTCTGAAAAAGGGGGAGACTAAAATTTAACTACAAGATAATACCCCTAGTATCTCCAGAGGCTTATGGGTGGCTGCCCACGCTGAGATGGTCCAGGGCTGGAGGGGGGCCAGATATTAAAGGGACCTCCACCCTCACTTGTCCTCCATTCTCCTCCTGGCAGTCCCTGGTGGGGAATAAGGTGCCCAAGGATTTATGGGCCGACACCCATGCTGAGATGGTCTAGGGCTGGAAGGGACAAGGCCAGATGTTAAAGGGGCTCCTCCCTCACATGTCCTCCATTCTCCTCCTGGCACTCCCTGGTGGGGAATGAGGTGCCCAAGGCTTTATGATATTGAGACTTCTGCTTTTACATGGCCAGTGTAGAGTAGGGTGGAGTGTAGTAATAAAATCCACCTACTTCACTGTTAAGTAATTTCCATGGAACTATGATAAGTTCTTCAAATAATGTCCTTGATGGCTAAAGCCAACCCTACTGTTCGGCAGAGGCAAGTTCCAGCCCCAGGTGGCAGATTTTGCCTGACATTCAATTAATGACTCAAATGCTTAGTTTTAAGTGCAATTTACACATGTGTGAGTCCCTTTTTGGATGGGGTGCAGAAGGTTATTCTCTTGCCCTTGCTCTCCATCCAAAAGATTTCTATCTGCTTTATCACACTAGGGGGCAAACAGGATTTAAACGAGAGTTAAACAAGAGTTGAACAGAAAATGTCCTGTGATAAACATAGGGCATTTCCTGTTCAACTCTCATTTAACTCTTGTTTAAATCCTGTTTGCCCCCTAGTCATCATTTCCAACCTAGCTAAAACCAGCTGCTTCTTCATAGTCACCTCCCTCAGCTTCTCCCAGGGTTTGACAGCTGCAGGGCACAGAATTTTGCTTGCGTCACTATGTGCCTATGTAGTATCTTGGCTAGTGTCATAAAATTATTTAAATAGCTTATTTTAAAATGCTAGATATGGAAGAGAGGTGACTGAGGGATTTTCTGTGCCAAAATAACTCGGCTGGCTTTTGGTGTGATGTGCACCTTAACTGAGTGCTAGGATAGGGGGCATCTTCTACTCTGCCTAGCCAAAGTGTTGAACCAAAGATCAGCAATATGTCTTGGGCCAGCACTGATGAGGGCTGATTTCTTCATTACCACTGAACTGCAGAAGGCAATCCTGAATTTTTGGGTCTCTTGATGTCAAAATAAGGAACAACCATAAGCAGAAATGAAGTGTGACTGACAGACAGACTTTGGGTTTAGCCCCAAACCAGCTCAGAATGGAGAGAAAGTGAGTAAGTCATGGATAGGGCTGCCAGACCTCAGGGCCTGGTTCTGAGTTTCCAGGTTTCTTGGGTGATCTCCTGGCAGGAGATGAGGGTGCAAATTCTCCAGTTGTGATGGGCTCAACTCTAGGCAAGAGGAAGCGCTGTGTGCAAATCTCCAGCTCCGCTATGACAGCAGCAGTTTGCTAAAATTTTCAAGGCTTAATTGATTTCTTGCTGCAGTGTGCAAAGATTTTCAGTTGGGGATGTCTATGTATTTATCTACTTAGCTTCTTTCCTCCATCATAGTTGTTGTGGTGCTGGGTCTCATCCTCCACTCTGCTCTACATCCACCTTCTGGCTAGAAGCACATTAGAAAAATAAAATGTTTCTTATTCCACCTCTCTAAGTTTATCAGACAATGGAAATTGGAAGTATAATCTAATGGCAATCTGAACGCAATCATGGAGTTTCATGTTATTGCGTATTGAAGTATCTCACGCAATTTCGCGCAAAAGGGAAGTCATTCCGAATGCAATCATGGGTTTTACGTTATTTCGTATTAAAGCATCTCACACAATTTCGGGCAATGGGCAGTCATTTTTGGGTAATGGGAAGTCATTCTGAATGCATTCCAAACGCAATTGGAATTCACGTCTGATAAACTCCTAACTGAGAAGGAATAGTCCCCTCATTTCACCTTGTTCTGAGAACAGCCTCTTTGGTTAAGAATTCCTGTCTTAATTCTCAAACAGGAACATATATTCTCTACATGTTTGCTTTTTTGAATAACAAGCTGTGAGGAATTGTTGTTAGTATTTAATGCACATTACTTAAATAACATCACCAGGGATTGTCCCCAGGTCTCTGGTTTTGTCCCAGAAGTCAAAGGGCCAGGACAATTCTGAACTGCCATCCCTAGCCAAAGACCATGCTTGGAATGTCAATAAACCACTTGAACCCAGAGCATGGAAATATTATTTTTCTGAATTACAGCACCAATAAACCTCTAGCCAGCAGAGTCAGTAGTTACCATTGCATGGGTATCTTTCTTCATAGCATGGGTCTAGACTAGTCCCTTCCAACTCTAAGATTCTGTGATTTTTTGGTCCTTAATGGGGGATTCTGAGAGCTGTAACCAGTAACATTTCCAAGCACTTCTAATTTATTTATTTATTCCATCTTCAGAACAATAATGAGGACTAGAAGCTTATTTTATATAAAATAACAAATAGATACTCTCCAAATTCTGCATGATTGCTGTGAGAATAACCTCTCCATCTATTTTTCTACATGAGCTTGGCCAAGCACAATTTTAGTTACTCCTAGTCTTTCTTTTGTTATTGTGTGCCTTCATGTCATTTCCAACTTATTGTGACTCCCACCTGAAACGATCCTATCATGGGGTTTTCAAGGCAAGATTTGTTCAAAGGGGATTTGCCCTTGCCTTCTTCTGACGTTACTCCTATGTTTCCTTCAAATAGTTCAGGGTGCTGCATGTGTGTAAACATCTCCATTTTATGTTCTTAATTAATCAATGATATTCCAAAAACAGTGGTCATCTGGGGGTCACTGAGTGAACTCTGTGGCTTGCCAGGCTTTGAAGCAAGAGCTCTCTTGTTCAAGAACAATATGCTCTCCATTATGCCACATTGGCTCTTATGTGGAATTGCCTCAAAATAACTCCTGCCTGTTAAAAAGCAATGTAGTCCTGTTCTGACAATAACCCCTTTTATTGTTGAAAAATGTCAGAATGAATGCTCAAGGACTGAGCTGGCTATTTATGGAACTTACAGACTGTGTCTAAAACTGCACATAAGATGACAAGAGTCAGTGCATTTTGAACTGAACACTTTTTGGAAGAACTGAAATTCTGTCTGTTGCTGAAAATGGAAGCAACTGTCTGTGTTTGCTTTCCTAGCCCTTCACAGTGGCATGCTTGATTCATCTCCTCCTAGGGCAATTGATGCTGACAGCCAAAGTCACAGGTCCAGCTGGAAGGAGGAGAAAATCCTCCTCCCCAAAAGTCTAACTTCCCATAGCAAGCTTTGTTCCTTTATCTTGTACTGTCACCTTTGAATACTGCAAAATGAAGCCCAGTGCACCTGTCTAGTATGGCAAAAATACAGCTGCACTGTCTCTATGCTTTCAGAGAAACACAGAATTGTTTAACTTCGGGGGCAATGTTGCCAGGGTTTTTCAACCTGTCCACAGTTTGGATGACAGGCTTCTGACATCATAAAAGCTTTTGGCCAGAAGGAGAAGCATTAGGGCTATACCAGGGGATGGAAAACCAGTGACCCTCCAGATGGTGATGAACTACAACTTCTGTTATCCACAAAATTCTCTGATGCTGATGAGAATTCAGGTCCAACAACATCTGAAGTATCAACTCTGTGGTTACATGGAAGCTGTACTTGAAGAAAAGTCTCTGTCCTTTTTGTGTGTCTTTGAAATGTTCAACTTACACATCAATCTTATGAGAAAAAATGCTCCCAATGCACCTTGAAGTTACACATTGCCATTGATTGCACACTGCCCAGAGCCTAGTGTACCTTTTTAATCCTCATACTACCTGAGAAGTCATCATAGTAGGGTTAACTCTGCAATTATACTTAAGGAAGATCAGAACTGAGTTTCTCATCCAGAAAAAGAATTCAGTTTCTACTCACACTGTTCTTGTGACTCACAAGGTGCATCTGCATTGTATGAATAATGCAGTTTGACACCACTTTAACTGCCATGGCTCCATTCTACAGAAGCCTAGGATTTGTAGTTGTGTGAGGCACCAGCATGCTTTGGTAGACAAGACTAGTCTCTGCTGCTCCAGAGACTAGAACACCAAACAATGGATGCAAGCTCCAGGAACAGAGATTCCACCTCAGCATTAGGAGGAACTTCCTGACAGTAAGAGCTATTCAACAGTGGAACATGCTCCCTTGGAGCACGGTGGGGTCTCCTTTCTTGGAAGTCTTTAAACTGAGGCTGGATGGCCATCTGTCGGGGATGCTTTGATTGCGATATCCTGCATGGCAGGGGGTTGGACTGGATGGCCTTTGTGGTCTCTTCCAACTCTACAATTCTATGATTCTATGGGGCTTTCTAGATTGGCAAAAAGAAGTGTGTTCATGGCTGCATGAAACTCTAGCCTTTAGATGAGAAAAAGGGAAAGTGTGCTATGAAAACGCTTTTTTTGCATTTTAGGGGAGAAGAAGCGCCTTTAAAAAGGTGCTGGTTTTCCCAGCTTCTTTTTAAAAAACTGCGGAACAGCGCAGCTCCATCTAAAGGCTGTCATGCAGCTGCTAAGCATTAAGGAAAAGGCAACTTCATGTCACACTTTCCTGCCAATCTAGAAAGCCCCAATGATTGTAAAGAGTTTGGAAAACTACAAATTCTAGGATTCCATAGGATGGAGCTACAGCATTTAAAGTGGTGTCAAACAGCATTATTTCTGCAGTGTAGATGAAGCCAAGTCTCTTGATAGCTTTTTCTGCCCCCTCCCCCCCCCCAAAATAGTGATTCACTCTTTAAATAGGCTGTGGGGCTCATTTGCACTGTTTAATATCTGAAAATCATTTGTAAAACTAGAAGTGGATTTTATTTATTCATTTATTTTTTTGCAATCTCAGCAGAAATGTTTTGATTGGGCATTGTAGAGAGAGAATGGGACAGTTAAAATATGAGAGTGACAGCAATTATACAGGGAATTTCCAGATTCTTAAAGTGTTTCATTTAGATGTGAATGCATCTTTCTATTCAGACATTGAATTCCATAAACTCAATCACAAGGGTCAAGGATTTTTGCTTTCTCTTTATAGTTAGTAAATTAAATTCCTCTGCCTTTTTAATTTGCAGTGCATTATGTAGAGGACTCCGGGTGATTTTGTAAGTATGACCATCATATATCATCTCTTGTAGGTCATTATAAATGTAGGCATTGCTCATGATGTAAACAATGCTTAGAACTTAAGGAATCCACACTTCCTGTTACAAAATATACATTTCATCTCAAAGACTTCATCAATTGCAATTCTAAGGAATAATATAAATATTATTTCGTGTCTGTGCAATAAATTATATGTGGGACTGAGGTCCAGGTCACTTAGAATCACAGAACATAAAAGTAACATGAGGGATCATAATGGGAATACCCCTTTAATTGACCATTACCCTGATTCTTTAAGATTCTGTGTAAGGGGGGGGGGGGATCAAATGTCCTTATAACAATACCATTCTTTACAATACACTTCTTCAAAGGAAAACTTTTTGGATTTTTCAGTTACACATGATTGCCCTTATGGGTTTAAATGATCACCTAGACTTTTAATGTGTTCTGTAGCTCTGCCTTGGTCTCTTGAGAGAAATTTCAAAGTAGGATTTCCAAGTGTCATTAGTTCAGTAATTAGGTCAATTGTAGACTCATTGAATACAGAAACTGCTTGCTACTAATTGTTATTTTCACCTGGCAATAAGTTATACAATATGTTATAAGAGGGACAAACCCTCTCATTATGTTCCTTTCCAGCATACAATGTGTTTATTGGATGAAAATTGCTTTCTATCACATCTCTTGTTCAAATCTTGTAAGGTTTGTATTTTTTAGTTTTTTCAAACACAATTTTGGAATTATATGGGGCACATGTTCTGTATTATGTCTTATTTTTCATTGGATAGGAGCTGCTGAATCTCCTGGTTAAGATTACTGAATCAAGTTTAAATGATTAATATATGAAAGAATTGACTGAGGAGAAGTGTTCTGAAGTGACTTCAGATTTTTTGGAGTGGTCTTATCATTATTGAGCATCTGTTATTATCAACCTGGTAATGTTGGGCTTGCTACACTTCTTTTTGGACTAGTTCCAATATATTGGGAGAATCAAGTGCACTTATATTCATTGTTCTATTTTTGCTCTCATTGAGTATTTATTTATCTGCATTTTCTATTTGGACTTGGACTTTTAAAAATACTGGGAGAATTGTGTATACTTGTAGTCACTGTTTGTTATCTTCTGGTTCCCCATTTATAGATATAGCTACATTTAATTTCTGCTTTGTTTTTCATATCATAGCTATGTATTTGTTGGCACCAATATAGTCTGTCATTTCAATTACAATGTTATATTATTTATATTTTGTATGATGCACTAATATATATATATATATATATATATATAAAATATATAATATATAAGTTTTGGCAGTATATAGTCCTCATTTTCAGGATAGTTTATTCAGGTAATTAGACCTTTCTATGTTGTTTGTTTGGTCTTTGGAAAATTCGTCATGGGGCCTTACATTCAGTAGCTGTTGAAGGAATTTGCCGTGTACTTGTCTAGTTGTTCAAACAACAGACACTTGTGTTAAAGGTTTGCAGCTTTGACAGTCTTCTAATAGGATTGTTATTTGAGGAAAAAGGAATACAGTACCTGAATGCTTTCTATCTGGTTCTCCTATTCATCTAGTAGCCTGTAGCTGTAGGTAGGATTCAGGGTCAACCAATACTGAGAATCCATCAGCAGCTATTGTAGGCTTTTGCTTTTACATAATTTCTATAGCCATATAAACTTAATGCATTTTGTCTTCAACTCTTTTTTAAAAAGAGTTACATTTAAAGTGCATTTCATCACAAAGGCTTACAGGAGTTGCACTTAAAAGAAGAAAAGAGCAGCACTGGTTGGCTGCATTACTACAATTAGCAAAACCAGGGTGATGATTTCCAAGCTGTGTTCTCAGGAAGCCTGGAGGAACTCAGATGATTTCCAAAGATTCCCCTATAGGAAGAATAGGAATGGTGTGCAGTCACATTTTTGCTGAAAGCCAGTTCCACTGATGCATCAATGGAAGGCCACTCTCAGACGGATCTTTCCCATCCTCTCCTCCTCATTATGTGCCACTATTAACTGGGGCTACTACTTTCAATACTATTTAGAGTGTTTTTTGTTTTTTGTTGTTTTTTGTTTTTTACCTTTCAAAGTTTTGCTACAGATCCTCAAATGCACATATGTGCAGGCACCCACATACAGAGAGCCTCATTGGAAAGCCAGCAGAGCCTCATGAACTTTGGTTTTTTTTTTTGAAGGGTGGAGTATTGCACTAAAATGAAAGAATTGCCCCAAATCAGACCATCTCTTATGTGTAGAATGCATACTCTCCAAAATTTTATACATGAAAACTGGATCACGTGTGGCCAGGCAGGTTAAAATGTAAGGTTAGTATGATAAAAATGGCATTATTAATGAGGAAGAAGGCCCAAGCTAAGAGAGTCTGCCAGAGTCTGCTTTTGCTGGGAGCTATTGGGAAGGTAAAGATTTCACCACTATCTCTCCTTTCTCCCTGCTGAGTTAACTGAGTGCAAACTACTTTAGCACTTTGGATTCAGTTCATAGCGACTGAAGTACAATGAGAACAAAGCAGGAAAAATAGGGGGAAAAGAGAGAAACTGGGACATTTTAAAGGCAGTTGAAAAAGTGAGATGAAAGAAGATTATTTGGGACTGTCAAATTCCAAATTAGGACAGTTGGAAGGTATGGGAAAGTGTCTTTCAACAGAATCACACTAAGGGGCAAACAGGATTTAAACGAGAGTTAAACAAGAGTTAAACAGGAAATGCCCTATGTTTATCATAGCACATTTCCTGTTTAACTCTTGTTTAACTCTCATTTAAATCCTGTTTGGCCCCTAGTGTGATAAAGCAGGTCTATCATGACCAGGCCTCTCTGTGATCACATGCATGATAACAAAGATTGCTGGATCATGTATATCTGAATGACGTCTGTTGGAAGGGCCTTCTTATGTATCCCACCAGTGGGTGTAAAACATTGTATGTTTACATGAGACAGGGCCTTTTCTGCTGTGGTATTCTCATTATGGAATAAATTATTTGCATTGACTTTATTGTACACCACCATGAAAATTTTGGGTATAGAGTAGGACATGAATATTTTAAATAAGTACGTAACAGTAAGGCAGCAACCAAAAGGACAGATCCCTGCTTCAGCATGTTTGGTCAATGACGTACCAGGCTCCTTTTCAGAAGGGGCTCCTGCATTTTTAATAGCTAAAATCTCTAACCAGAGCAAAGTTTCCACTTTCACAAGTCATGTTTTTTCATGCAACTGTAAAAAGTGCAGAGCCTAGTCAAATAATAAAAAAGTCAACACTGCTTACTTAAGCAACTGAGATCCAAAACACACTACAGAAATAATCCAGTTTGAAACTACTTTAATTTCCCTGCCTCAATGCTAGCAAATTTGGGAATTATAGTTTTGTAAAACTTTTAGCCTTCTCTGTCAGAGGGCTCTGGTGCCACAATAAACTACAGTACCCAGCATTCCCTAGCACTAAGACAAGGTAGTTAAAGTGGTCTCAAACTGGATTATTTCTGTAGTGTGTTTTGGACCCGTGTAGATCTATAATGGATCTTTTCTTTCTTTCCCTGAGAAGCAAAAGCTGTGATGTGCTATGTTTATCATTGGGTAGGGAATGGCTTTGTGAACAGCATCACCCTGTCCTCTGATGCAGTGAAAACCAATGTTGCCCAATTCTTTCAACCTATTGAAACATTAAGAGCAGTGGTGCCAGACCCACAATGTATCAAAATGCACAGCCCTGTCATCTCAAGACACTCAGAGGTTTATTTACATTCATGTAGAAAGGGCTTGTCAGATCACATCAGGCCCCAATTCCATTCTTTACTGTGGATATGTCTTAGCCTGAGTGGATCATACAGTATGCCTCGTATGTGTCCCAGACTGGAAAATGTACAGAATCAAGCAGACAACAACCACCGCGACCACCATGACCCCCCTTCTTGTATCTGCATTACAAGTGCAGATTACTCCAAATCGGCATATTTGAGAGTCATATGGAACAAACACCATATTGATAAAGGGACCCAGGACCTATTTTTAAGGTGATGGATGTTCAATACTGGCAGGCAGGTTGTTATTAATTTTGCTTGCTTTCCAGTATTGACAAGGGAAAGGCAAATTATTTCCCCTATCCAGTATCATTCAGATATCTATAAGTACAAAGGGTGGCATCCTATTCAGTATTTACAATATTGTAAGATAGACTTGCAATAGGATAGGATGGCAATAGCAAACCCCCTCTGAAGAAAATGGCCAAGAAAGACCTATGATCACCTTAATAATAATAATAATAATAATAATAATACTTTATTTATATACTGCCCTTCCAACGATCTGGGCGGTGCACAACATACGACCTTAGGGTCGCCGTATGTCATATACGACTTGAAGGCACACAACAACAAGATAGACTTAGATAATAAATTTTGGTATTTACACTTATGATTGTGGCACCATTGCCAGGATCAGAAATATCCTCTAAAACCCACTTTGAAAGCCAGGTAGTTGCACCAACCAACGGAATTATGCAGTGCTGGCAAGTGGGGCACTGAAGGATGATGTGTCCAACCCCCTCTTGCCAGTAAGTTGTGGTCTGACAGCAGCTACAGAGACCTGGAAGGTCCTGTTATAACTGCTTGCCATACCCTGGCTTGCTGGCTGGAGGGGCTGGATGCATCATCCTTCAGGGCTCCACTCATCATCACCAGAGAACTCCTTTGGTTGGTGTGGCTGCCTATCTTTTAACTGGATTTTAGGTGAAGAGACAGATTTTCCTCCTTGCAAGATTTCATCTGAAGACTCTTGCAAGCATAAGAATTACTTAGAAGGGCCCTCTGTATGTTCAGCATAGCTTACTCCCAAGTAAGTCTGGACGAGATAGATTTTATTGTTCATGGACAGGCTCTATGACAATAGATGTCTTGATACTTCTTGATCATTTCATATACGCCAGATTGTTCATGCCTCAGGACGCTAAACTACCTAGAAGTCTTGGTGGTCCAATTTTGCCAAATCATTTAGTGGGGACTTAGCCCACCCTTGCCTAATCTTGACCACCACCACCCATTCTGGGATCCAAGCCTTGAAAACTACTTAACTAAAGATTAATTCAACTGTCCAGTAGATATAATTTAAACAACTTTTAGATCATTCAGTGAAATGTGCGGGGGGGGGGGGGAGAGAATGTCCTTCTCTGCTTCATGCGTAATTAATTTATAGAGTTTACTGCCACAAGATGTGCAGATAGCCACAGGTTCTGATGGCATTTTAAAAGAAAGTGAGAAAAATGAATAAGGGACAAGGCTATTATATGGCAGTTGCCTAAGTATTAGGCAAAATATCCCCCCCCCCTCCCCACCAGTCTATTTTACTGACCAGTTTTGCAAGTAAAGAAACTAGGGGGAGAGGTATTTCAGTGATTCTATTGTACTTGTAGTATGTACTTCCAATTGTGTTAGAGAGCATTTTGAGGTGGCGTGATCCTAACCAGGCATTTAAAATCCATAAGCTTTAAAAAAGACCTGTTGCTTCTGCCCTTGAAAATTGCTCTTTCTGAGATAACACGTCTTTCAACATGTAGCATTTACATCTTTAGACTGTCCTTCATTGCATGGCTATGGGGATGGTCATGAAAAGAGTCTGTGCATTAAGATTCAGCACCACAACACTCTGGGGATGATCCTATATATTTATTTATTGCCTCTACATCCTGGCTTTTTGTCAGCATGCTTAAGACAACAGAAATAGTTCTCTCCTCTCTTACTTTTATATCCACAACAATTCTGTGATGTAGCTTAGGCTGAGAGATGGTAACTAACCCAAGGCCATCCAGTAAGCTTCCTGGCTGAGACAGGATTTGAACCTAGGTCTTCTAGGTCCTAGACATTAACTAATTAGATCACACTGGCTCTTGCTCTGTGATGATTCAG
The DNA here is from genome assembly GCA_034509955.1 of Urosaurus nigricauda. Classification (NCBI taxonomy): domain Eukaryota; kingdom Metazoa; phylum Chordata; class Lepidosauria; order Squamata; family Phrynosomatidae; genus Urosaurus; species Urosaurus nigricauda. Next base: position 89,748,087 of record JAOEGL010000002.1, on the reverse strand, counting down.
CCTTCAGTGAGCATGTATCACAACTCAAAAACACTGATTTAGTCATCTATCTACACCTTATACAATTTTAAAAACTGATGTGATGTACATATGGTCAAGCTGATAAATGAGCCATTCACTATTCATTTTTTAAAAGTTGATTCTGCTGAGGAATGTAAAAGATTGTAATGTACATGCTAGTGATACTATTAAAATATTAAAATATATTATTAAAATAGCATATACTATTCTACAATTACCACAACTGCTGGCAGCATAGGGACAATAGGATTTCTAATGTGAGTACCACCCAGCTAGCTTTTGCAGTGTAAACTGGCAGAAGTACTGTATTGTCACCTAGTGATATTTTTCTTGAGTTTGGGAAGAAACTGTTCATCTGAACACAGTATAGTGTCATTGCTTCCACAGCAGCTGAAGCTGCAATCCTACTATGATTGACTTGGCTGGGAGCCCCATTAAACTCAGTGGGATTTATTTTAGAGTAAACATGCATGGGTTGGCACTATTAAACTACTCAGGTAATGGACTTTACAGTTTGAATGTAGCCTAGGAAACAGCTGATTATAGGATGCCAGGTTATAAATCACTCTCCTGGTGGTTGCAGTGATAACCTGTTCCATCTTGAGCCAGAGACATATGGTGCCTTTACAGAAAATAATAGCTGGTATCATGTTTGGGTCTCATGATTGAATAAGTTATACTTATGCCAACATAAACCTTTTTGTTGTTGTTATTGTTGCAGAGAGATACAAGGAAAAAAAATTATCCAGGACTTAGTTTTTAGCTGCTGAAGCCTACACTACAGAGCTGTTTAGGACCCCCAGGGGTTCTACCGGATATTGACAGCATTCTGCTTTTGGTTTTAGGGATAGAGACAAATGCTCCTGCAATGCCTTTTACTCTCCACAGACCACTGTATGGACATGGAGTGGAGGCTTCAGTCGCTAAAAGGTGAGTCCTGGAGGATGTGAGAGGGCAACTGTGCCATATTTCTGCCTATGCAGAACTTCACAATACCTTCCTGCATTTTCCTCTGCATACTTATTTGGCGTATGTGCTTGCATTCAGAGAATTACAAGTCTTGAACATGTGTTCAAGAAAGAAGAGGGCATGCCTAATCTCACTCTCTCCATGAAGGAGGGACTGAAAGGAAAAAAAAGCAGGGAGAGGGTTGGAGGAGGAGGAACCACGATATGCAACAATATCTCCAGTTCACAAGCAAGTCAGTAAACTAGAGTTTCCAACTTATGGTGCCCCTAAGGGGAACATATCATGGGGGTTTCTTGACAAGTTTCTTCAGAGGGGGTTTGCCATTGTTATCCTCTGAGGCTGAGAGTGTGTGACTTGCCCAAGGTCACCCATTGGGGTTCCATGGCTGAGCCGGGGTTTGAACCCTGGTCTCCATGGTTCAATAGCGCTATACCTTGTATAAGAACATTAGGAAGAACATCCTGACAGTAAGAGCTGTTCGATAATGGAACACACTCCCTCCAAGTGTGATGGAGTCTCCTCCTTTGGAAGTTTTTAAACAGAGGTTGGTTGGCAATCTGTTGGGAGTGCTTTGATTGTGTCTTCCTGCATGGTAGAAAGGGGTTGGACTAGATGGTCCTTGAGGTCTCTTCCAGTGCTGTGATTCTAAGGATATAAAAACTCACAAGCACACTGAACTCATAGCCCAAATGTGCTTGAAGTCACACACATGCACAAAGAACTCCAGATGAAAGAGAATTCCTTTCCTTCCCTGCAACAAATAAATCATATCATCCATGCACACACAAGGCTCTTTTGAAGCAAATCTCCCTACACAACTTCTACTGGTCTCCCTAGCATGGAAGAGACTTTAACATAAGTGATGGAGGAAAGCAAGAAAGGAGCATCACTGACATCACAGACAAGACTTCCTACAATTATCACGATTGGAATTGTCCTGTGACACTTTTGCCATTCATTGGAAACTTGAGCAGTCATTCAACTCCATTTTCACTCATTTCCATCACATCCTGACAGAAAAACATTCCACCAAGGGGCGTAGCTATGGATGGGAGAGGGGGGAATGGGGGCATTGCAGTAAATTAAAGCTTCAGCTGGGCCTTTAAAAATGCATGCATCTGACAGAAAAGGCTAAATGTCTCACAAATGCAGGAATCCAAAGAAAAGGGGCAGGCAGAACTACCAAAGCAAGGCAAAACACAGCAAATGTAAGAGTTCCAGGTATGAACTATTTTTAGTGTCTTGGTCTTTGCAATGCTAGAAATTTCAGGACTGAAAGAAAATTGTATTGGGGGGGGGGGGGCTGAATTCCTATTGAGGATCAATACTCTCATTTTGACCATCCATAGGCATACTTTTGGTCCCAGGTGAGAGGCAAATGAAAGAACTTAGGTGTACTTTTTTCCACTGTGTTGACACATCCATTGGTCTGGAGCAATCCAGGAACATCTAGATCATTTCAGACCAACAAAATCCAATCTGGAACCTAATCTACCCAACACAGTCTGATTCAGGCTCATTTGTTCTGGAATTCAGGCTTTGGCCTAATCATGCAGAGTCCTAGAGCTAAAGCATCCAGTGTTTCCTGAATATTCATACAGCCATCTTACTTGGCTCTGTGACAGATGAATGCAGGCACATTTCAGTCAAACTAAAAGCTGGGCTGTCAGTTGATTAAATGGGCTTTGTTGTAAGGTGTCTTCTCGTCAACTGTGTTAATAATTTATACAGTTTCTCAATTGAGATGATAATTTGATATTTAATGAACACAGCAATTTCACTGTACAGAGTCATATAAACAAAAAACTTCTCACCCATTTATAGATACTGCCAAGAGGCCTATGCAAAGAAGGAGAAAGACACCTTTTTTATCTGATGCCATTACAACTAGGGCTAAATTTGATCAACATGGAAACTTGTGAGTGAGAAGCTGGGAGAGAGAAGGGAAGAAAACTGGACCAGAAGCAATCCAACCCCCAGAAACTGGTTGTTTTTGAACCCAGAGGTTGCCTTTTGTCATTAGGTCTACTGAGTAGCTACAGAGAGTGATTTCTTGCATGGATTTGTCTGATCCACTTGTAACCCTCATGTACCAGGATGGAGCATTTTGTCCCCAAGAGTCATGTGGCCAAATCCACAGAGGTCTAGAATGTAGCCATTCTCCAGCATTGTCACCTGTGTGGATTAAAACTTATTTCCCCACATCTCAACCACATCTCATGTACAGTTTTTATGTTTACATGTGTGTTCATGTGTGGGCATTTTAGACAAAAAGGAGAGGGATAAAAAAATTCCAAAGACTCTCACCTTATAGATATCTTAATAGAACATGGATCATTTTTGCATGAAGAGCTTAAGAGCATCATGAGAGCCAGTGTGGTGTAGTGGTTTGAGCGTTAGACTGTGATTCTGGAAACCAGGGTTTGAATCCCTGCTCAGCCATGGAACTCCACTGAGTGACCCTTGGCAAGTCATGCTCTCTCATTCTCAGAGGAAGACAAAGGCAAACCCCTCTGAACAAATCTTTCAAAGAAAACCTCAAGATAAGTTTGCTTAAGGGTCACCATAAGTTGGACATGGCTTGAAGGCATGTAGCAAATATGGATATATTACTTAAATACACCAACTAATAATAGACAATATATTGCTGAGTAGATGTTTAGATACATAGATGGAATATTGGGTGAGATTTTGCATGAGGAGATGTAGCTAGGTCTCATAGCTATACCTTCTGATGCTGTTTCCCAAATACCTTACCTTTTGATATACACAAATCACCCTAACATTGATGTTTCTAAGTTGCTGGAAAGCATATATGTTTGTGTGTGTGTGTGTGTGTGAGAGAGAGAGAGGGGGGGGGAGGATGATGATGATGATGCTCTACAGAGGCCTGTTGCAGAGCTTCAGGAAGAAGGCTGCGAAGTTTCTGGAGTTGCCTAACAAAGTGCACTGAGCTACAGGAAGAGGGCTGGAAACATTTTCCAATCACGACCAGCAAACTCCCTCCCACTCCAACAACTTAGGAATGCCTGGTTTGGGGGAGATTTTTTTGGTTGGTGTGACTGTGACAAACAAAAACAATGAATCATGATGTCATAAATCAAACTTCTGACTTGTCATCATTTATAGGTGATTTGATTTAATAGTATATGATTGTTTTTGGCATATTGTTACAATTATATTGCTAATTTTGGGAGATTTTTTTTTTTAAAGACCCAGCATACAAATTGATTTGGGGGGTTAGAAAATACAAGAAGGGAACATTAGTCATATCCCTGACTCTAAGCATGTCCACAACTCTAACCTTCAATACATTGGACTTCTCTGTGGGGACGGATCAAAAACTCAATGGTGTGTAACTTGTATAGTATCCTATTGCGGTTTATGGCTACCATGTCTGTGGAGCAATGAATCTACTCTAGATTTTAGTCCACATATTAAATCATCTATCCAAGGTGCTGAACCACTAAATGGCCATGGGAAGGGCTTACTAAAGTGACACGGAAGTAAGTGAAGATAGAGGTACCCAGTGAAACTGTGCCTGGTGGAACTTTACACTCTATCAGATCAAGAAATAGGCAAGAGCCTATTCATTGTATCTATGCATTCGTGCTGTTAAGAGGAGAGGGGGTGCCCAGGGCTTTAAAGCTACTGCAGACAATAAGAACAGACTTTCTCCCCAGAGATGAATAACATCCTTTGAGACTTTAACTGGTGCCCTGAAACTTGGCCTACTGTCAAAATAGAGGAAATACAGGGCTGAAAAGAAAAGAAGATTATCATTTTGCATAAAATGTGCATATGTTAGCCAAGTTCAACTAGCAAGAGGACTTAATGCAAGAAATCAGGTTATTATTAAGTGGACAGCGATACAGACACCTCAAATAGAAGATGCAGAGTGGCCTAGTGTAGGAGTGGCAAGGTGTAGGAGGACAAAGTTGTGTATGAAGTGCATGAATCCCAAGTCTGGATGCTTCCCTCAGGTTGAGTACAGGATGCCATTCCATCCTTATTGTTGAATAAGATTTAGCTGCGAGCTTGGCCAGCTTTTGGTAAGGGGTGAGTTCCAGGCCTGCCCAGGAGTTCTTTCAGTGCTGAGCACTGACACACATTACTGATAGGTGTTCTATTGGTGATAAATGATTGCAGCAGATGATACACAGCAAAATGGTATCCCAGCCCTTTCCCTGACGGGGTGCAGCTGGTGGTAGAGCTGGGGCTCCAAAATAATTCTACCCAGACAGGAGATGCAGCTGTGAATAAAATACACTCCCCATCTCAGGCTGCATGGAGCCCATGGACTGGGATGCAACCCCTCCATGGCAAGGTCTATGGAAGATGGACTCCCAAAGGTTTTATCGTGCAGAAGCAAAGAAAGGGCCAAAACACACTGCAGAAATAATCCAGTTTGAGACCTCTTTAACTGCCCTGCCTCAGTGCTACAGAATCCTGGGAACTGTAGTTTATTGTGGCACCAGAGCTCTCTGACAGAAAAGGCTAAATGTCTCACAAAACTACAGTTCCCAGAATCCCCTAGCATTGAACCAGGGTAGTTAAAGTGGTCTCAAGATGGATTATTTCTGCAGTGTGTTTTGGACCAAAGAAAATCAAAGTCAACAAACTTGATCCCGCTCCCTCCCCCGCATTAGCTATGTGAACTGTACAAGCATGTTGGCAACAGAAGAAAATTCACTCTCCTAGACTTGACGGCCCTTGTGGTCTTTTCCAATTCTATGACCTGATCTAGATTGGCAAAAAGAAGTGTGTTCATGGCTGCATGAAAGTCTATCCTTTAGATGCGAAGAAGGGAAAGTGTGTCATGAAAATGCTTTTTTTGTGTTTTAGGGGAGAAGAAGCACCTTTAAAAAGGTGCTGGTTTTCCCAGCTTCTTTTTTAAAAACTGCGGAACAGCGCAGCTCCATCTAAAGGCTGTGGTGCAGCTGCTAAGCATTAAGGAAAAGGCAACTTCATGTCACACTTCCTGCCAATCTAGAAAGCCCCTAAGATTCTATGATTTTCAACCTTCATATATTTTCACAGCTTCAAAGTGCCAAGCACATAAAAAAATGTCAGACAATGTCACTAATACAACTTGACCCTTTCTGTACATAGGACAGCTGTTTATGTTTATGCTTATGCTAGCAAGGACCTCCACACCCATCCGCCTTGTGGCAGAGGCCCAGCTCACTACCTCTTGCCTGTTGCCACAGGCAGCGTAATTGTTTGTGCATTTGCTTGTTTCCTTTTGTATGGATTCAGAACCTGTTTATGGGTTTTTTTTTTAAAAAAAAATTCTATTGCTTAATTTATTTTTTTCATATATATGTGTGTGTGTGATTGAAAACTTCTTGCAGAGTCAAATATAAAGGAATTTGTGTTCTATATTTTTACAGTTTTGATGTGCCTATTCTATTCTATTTATTTTATTTTTATCCCACCTTTCTCTCAGGTTGGGAACCACGACGGCTCACAACATATATAAATCGAACTTCAAATATAGCTAAATCATTTTCTTAATTTTTAAGTAAAATGTTAGCCCACTCAGCACACATACTTGCACATGGGCTGTAAGTAAAAGATCTAAGTGACAGTAGGAAAAAAGGAAGACTGCTTTACAGGTAAAGTGAACCAAGGAAGCCACATTTCTGAGTTTGCAACATGGGAATAGGGCAGTTGATGATGGGGAGGTCTCTAATTCATGGGGCTATCATTAATTGAAGCTGACTTGATAGCAATTAACAACAAAAGAATTAAAAGCAGCTCTTCACCCAGCTATCTATCCAGTCAAAACCGCAACTTCTCAACTTACAATGATCAGGCAAGTGTTCACTCAGACACAACAATGTGTAACTTTTATTGATCGTCTATTGCCTGATCTAGATTGGCAAAAAGAAGTGTGTTCATGGCTGCATGAAAGTCTAGCCTTTAGATGAGAAAAAGGGAAAGTGTGCCATGAAAACGCTTTTTTTTTTTTTTTTGCGTTTTAGGGGAGAAGAAGCGCCTTTAAAAAGGTGCTGGTTTTCCCAGCTTCTTTTTTAAAAATTGTGGAACAGCGCAGCTCCATCTAAAGGCTGTGGTGCAACTGCTAAGCATTAAGGAAAGTGCAACTTCATGTCACACTTTCTTGCCAATGTAAAAAGCCCCTAGAAAGCCCTAATGTTTCCATTTTAGTGGGGCTTTAACTCACACTTTAAATGAACTATCCGAGGTGCTGAACTCTAGCATCAAAATAGGTTGGCCAATTCCAGACTGACAGGGAAGCCACCAGCCAGGACTGGTAATGTTTCCTATACAACCTTATCCATCCTTGTGCATGCATCTACTTTACAGTCTGGAGAGACAGTAAGATATATATATATATATATATATATATATTGCATTTGATAGACTTTATACTATATATGACCTGGGTCTTCTGCCTTCCCTGCATCCTCTTGGCAAGAACCCAGATCTGCTACCGTGTTATGTGAAACAAGCTGAGCTTAACCATCAGGTTGCAATTTATATATGCTTAGATAGGAGTAAGCCCCAGTGAAAGCAGTGGACAGAACTTGCAAAGTACATGAGCAGTTTATGTGTATTTCAAGAGCACCACAAAGTCCCATGGCATGTCTTTAAAGAAAGGATTTAAATAGAAAAGTGAGGAGAAGGAGGATTTAAAAAAGGAGAAGGTGGGACAAGAGGAGAGATGTGTCTAATTCTCTGCACTAAGATCCATCTCTACCAGTCTAGCTGCCACTGAGGAGTATGTGGGTGAGTAGCAAATACAGTACCCAGGTTTTGTGGAGTTTAATCCATGTGTGCTCCAGAAGCCCCCGTACCATCTTCTTGGTATCTGGCCTGCGGCCTGCATTAATGTAGGACAAATATGACTAAAAATCCATGAGAAGCAATCCTGATTCTGAGAGCCATCCTGATAAGGGGATGGGAGGGGGGAATGGAAGGGTTTAAAGGGCAATAAAATATATCTGTTGTCCAGATGTTTTCCAGGTAACTTGGAAGGATCTGTCAGCCAGCTGGAATGGACTGAATCTATTCATTCTTTTATCATTAAAATAATTTTTATACAGCATAGAAGAGTCATGGGATCAGAAGTCTGAAGCTCACAGTTCCAAACTGCAGCTTAATCCAGATTTGTAGATGTTTGGGCCACAGTGACACAGGTATGTTGAAATTTGCCCGATGTGGTTGGCTATCATGGCCATCTGGATTGTCCATGGCAGATGTAAATACAGTGGTCCCCCGGCTTACGAATCTCCCAGGGTACGAAAACCCCGGGGTACGAAACCGGCGGGACCACTACAGTATCCCCCGGGATCCGAAAGATCCCTCTGGATACGAAAAAAAACCCGCGCGGCCCCTTTAAATCGGCCGCACGGTCCGTTGCGAATAGCGGTCCCCCGGGAAACGAAAGCTTCCGGGTTACGAAGGTAATCCCGGAACGGATTACCTTCGTAACCCGGGGGACGACTGTACTAGGAATTTAACTTTGTGCCCCTTTGGCCAACAAAACATCTTGCCTGTCTTTTACTCTAAAGCCCAGATTCTGGCTTCTGGTGGAAAGCCAGCATGGTGTTTGAGTGTTGGACTATGACTCTGGAAATCAGGGTCTGATTCCCAGGTCAGCCATAAAACTCACTGGGTGACCTTGGGAAAGTCACATGCTCTCAGCCTCAGAGGAAGGCAAAAGCAAACCTCCTTTGAAGAAATTTGCCAAGAAAATTTCAGAATAGCTTTGCCTTAGGGTCACCATAAATCAGAAATGACCTGTAGGCACAAAACAACAAGCAAAAAATTTGGACCGTAGACAGAATAATATCCAAAGTAGATCACAGACTAAATAAAAGACAGTTATAAGTAATAGTTAGCTTGTCAAGACAACTTAGTGGGACTGCCTTTTTTTTATAAACTGTAGAACTATTATTCAAAATGTATACGATGAGAGGTTGGGGCTTGTGGTGGAATTCAGCAGCATTGCCCAAGGTCTTCGTTCAAAGGTATAGAATAGTAAAGCTGTCTCTTCTGATACAATTTTAATTCAGACCTGAGTTGAAATTAACAATATTCTTGAAGCATACCAGGTTTCCAAAGATAATGCTGAGGGGAATCTTTTTGTGCTTCATACTTCTATCCGCAAATGAGTCTTCTTCCCTGACATGTCATGTACAAAAAAGTTGCAAAGGTTCCAAATGCAATTAAATTTAGGATTCAAGCAAGAAAGCTTAGGCGACTGGTGACTTGCAAAAGGAAAATTGAATTGTGATGATTGAGCATAAAAAAATTCAAACATTCTCAAAGAAATCTTAGCTCTCATGACAGAGAAGACATTCTCAAGCAGGCTTTATGGAATGCTTTAATGTAAAATATAAGGCAAAATGATAAAATGATGTTATGAAGAAGAGGCACAATAGGGAAATTCCCTAATCTTTCCTAGTTGCAGGGTGGTGACCATTTGATAACATGGCCACATGGGAATTAGCTGCTCACATATAACATCTTTGTACTTGATAACATGGCCACATGGGAATTAGCTGCTCACATATAACATCTTTGTACTTGGCCTACAAAAATTTCACCGCACCTTACCACAGTCCACTACAAACAAACAAATCTGTTCATTTCAGTTTTAGCATGTACTCAGTTGTAAATTTGTTCTGTCCATTTTTTCCCATTAATCTCTGTGTGTTTTTTTAAATGCAGAAAATTTAGACTACAACTTCCCCTAATATATGCATTTTATTCATGAATTCTGCATTTTTACATAGTATTTTTGTGCGCAATTCTTGAGCCAACAACCATCTTGCAAAATCCCAAGAAATGCAGTCCAAAGGATAATTGCTTTCCAATCTGTGTGTTTGTCCTGGAAATGCAAATTACTTCTCTTTAACCCTCATCCACTTGGATTAAAAAAAACTTGCTATGAATGATGTATGGGGTTATTTTGTTTTTAACTCATTGAGAATTCTAATGCATAGCAGGGTACAAAAACCACCATATGTACAAAGGAGTGTTTCTGTGTACAGATCAAGGGTATTTCACCCAAATGCCCAGGGTCACAGAGCTGTCAGTTCTCTTCCTCCTCTCTCCCCCCGAATATATATCCAGGGGGAGGGGAGACAGAATTGTGTAACCAACCTACAGTTTTAAGATTCCTTTGTCTTGAACCTACTCCACCCTCTGGAGTAGGTTCTAAATTACTAAATTAACACAAAGTTTGAAACCAGTGTGGTACAGTGCTCTGCATGTTGGACTAGGACTCTGGGAGACCAAAGTTCAAATCCCCACTCAGCCATGAAAGCCCAATGGGTGACCTTGGTCAAGTCACACTCAGCCTCAGAAGAAGGCATCCACAAACCTCCTTGGAATAACTCTTGCCATGAAGCCCTTGTCACAGGGTTTCCGCAACAACTGGGGCTGAGAGATATACACACACACCTCTAAATAGGATCCAGTACATTTTAAAGATGCTCTTCAGAATTGTCATTTTAAATGCTGAACAAATTTTTGAATACAGATCTTGGCTTCTCAAGAAAATGGAACAACTTGTGGCCAGCTGCTAGTCTATGCAAGAGTGTGGAACAAAATTTAAAACATCAGGTTCCAAGATGTCCATTGCAAAGATGTCAAGGCACTTCCGGTGGAATGGCGGGCGCGAGGATCGTTGCCTAGGTTGCTCTGGACGGCAACCGCTTGCGGCAAGGATTAGCTCCGCTCCAGAGATATTCGAAGCAGGGATTTGGCTCCCCTAAAAAGGGGGCAAACAGAGGAACCCTCAGCCACGATCAAGACCCCCAGCATACCCCAACCTAAGGGTAAGAAGATCAAGGGGTTTGTGGAGGGAGTCTGACCACAGAGGGCAAGCCATGTCTGCAGCAAGTCGCCTTTAGGCAGAGCGCTGCCACCGCTTCTTATATAGAAAGAAAGAACTAGGACAGAACAAAAGGTTAAAAAAACAACAACAACAACAACCTGCAACCGAGAGAGGTATCTCCCAAAGGGAAATAACTTTGATGTTCAAAAAGCTTTGCTAGTAGCTCTAATTTTTTACTTAAATCTGAATTTACTTTACTTGTGCCAATTTGAGTATTGAGAACTAAAAGAAGAAAATAGAATGGTGGGCACCCTATTGTGAGAAGTCACTGTAACCTACAACTGACTAATACATAAAAGGAGTGAGGACTTATTTTTGTTGGAAATATAAACTCAACGTCAGGATTTAAAGGTTTGAGATAAAGGATCGATGTGGATTGATCCTTTGGATTGGATTGGGTTGGACTGATCTGCTGGATTTGGACTCTGAAATTTGGACTTGGAAATTTTGAAAATTTGTAGAAAGTTTGGAATTTTGAAATTTGGACTCAACTTGGACTATATAACTGTTTAATGATAATAGAAGAAAGTGACTAATCAAGTTAAAGACACAGACCGAACTTGGAGGAAAATTGAGGAACGGATGTAGTGGACAACTAGTGAATGGACAGTGTCTGAGACTATTTCATTTATTTTTCCGGAACAGTAATAGTTTAACTTCCAATATTGGACAAATTTTGTGGATCTAATACTGGACTATTTGGTGGGACATTTTTTCTTCTTTTTTTGGATTGTTCCCTTGGCCAAGTTGTGAGGAACGTGTGTGGAGATGAGCCTGTAGGGAATAGACAAAGAAGCTGACCTTGAAAACGCAGACAGTGCTGGACAAGACTGTATAATATACAAAGGAGTCATTTGTTTAGTCTAAGTCTGTAAAGTAGAATTAGCAAGAAGGTGGAATAGAGTGTTACTTTATGGTGAAACAAGATAAGAAATTAAGGAAACAGATAATACTGACTGCCTCATTATCATATATTTAAGTGCTTCTGTTTGCTACTTTTTGTATATTATTTAACTGCTTTTTTCCCCTTTTTTCCCTTTCTTTCTGGGTACTGTGGTTATATTCTGTTGTTTGGATCATAGATTGGGGATTATAGATATAACTGTATTTGATTTGTGTGGATAAGAAAAAAGAAAAAAGATACTAATCCTGATCAAAACATAATAAGTAAAAGAATTAGAGACTTTAGGAAGTTCTGGTGAAGCTCAATAACAGGTAACTATAGGAGATTTAAATATTGAATATAGCCTATAATACATTTTTTTAAAAATTTAGTTACTCTTGGTGGAAGTTTGGTGGGGGAGTCTGAGAATTTTTGAAAACTCGGATTAATTTTGAAATTTGGGAAATTTTAAGAAATTTTGAAAATAGAACTAGAAGAGATTTTACTTGGGAAAAAGAAAAACATGATTGGAACAATTTATAAAAAGTTGTTGGAATTCCAAATGGAGGATGAGGTAGTGAAAGAGGTTATGGTAAAGTGGGCAAAAGATATAGGGGACCTTATAAATCTAGATCAGTGGGAGAAAATCTGGGGAAAAGGGTTGAAATATACAGTATCTCAAAGTTTCAAAGAAAATTGGTATAAAATGTTTTATAGGTGGTATTTGTCACCGGATAAATTAGCAAAAATATATAAAAAATACCAGAAATAATTGTTGGAAGTGTGGGAAAGCACCAGGAACGTTGTTTCACTGTTGGTGGAAGTGTAGAGCAGCAGAAAAATATTGGAAAATAGTTAATAAAACAATCAACAAAATGTTAAAAACTAAGATAGAAATGAAACCTGAGATTTACCTGCTAGGAATCTTAGATGATGATCTAGAAAGAAAACATGGTAGAATACTTTTCTACTTGATTACAATAGCTAGGAAAATGTATGCACAAAACTGGAGGAAAGAAGTGATACCCACAAAAGAAGATTGGTTTTGGGAAATATATGATATAATGGAAGCAGATAAATTGACACAGTTATTAAGAGATGATACACTGGAAATTTTTTATAAAATTTGGAGTCCGGTAATTGAATTTTTAAGAGAGCAATGGGGAGAAATAGCAATTTTAGGTCTGAAGCAAGTATAACATCATAAATAAAACATATAAGAAAGAAAAAAGGTTATAGCAATAATTAAGTTGGTAAGGAATATATTAGCAGATTTAAGTGGATTACTACTGGTATTTGTTAATTTGTTAACAAAATCTATAGAAAAGAAGTGCAACATCAAAGAAGAGGAACGGGTAAAAATAGGGAGAAGGAAAATATCTGTTTGGAATAGAAATTTGGAAGTGAGGAAGTTCAAGTAACTGATGTTAGTCTATTGTCTTTTTGTCTTTCCCCCCCTCCTTTCTCTTTTTATATTATTTTTATTAGGTACGCTTAAGATTAGTAGGAATGAGACAAGGTATGTAGTAGAAGGTAAGAGCAAGTAGATGTGATCCTAATTGAAGTAAGAGTAGTTGAGATAAGAAATTGAAGTTCTAGGAGGTTTATAGATTAGAAAGGTAAAGGAAGACATTTTGTAGCGAAGGTGAAGAAAGAGGTGGGAGAAGAAGGGGAAGGGAGGGGGAAAGGGGGTTACGAAGATGGAAGATGGAAGAAAGAAGAAAGAAAATGATGAGAAAGTAATGGCTTAAATTGTATATTGTGTATGGGTTATACGTTTTAGCTATGTGATAGGTTTTGTGTTTGTGTGTGTGTGTGTGTGTGTCTGTTGTTTTGGAATAAATAAAATCAATATTTTGTTTTTAAAAAAGCAAAGATGTCAAAAGAGTTTTTTTGTGTGTGTGTGTGTTGTGTGTGTGTGTGTGTGTGTGTGAGAGAGAGAGAGAGAGAGAGAGAGAGAACATGCACATCCTTATTCCTTTCTTGGCACCAGCATTTGGAAGAATTTGCATTACACATGCAGAACATGATTCTGACAACAATCCAAGTTTGCACTTCAAAAGGCAATGCTTGTTTTGAGGTCTATTGTTATAAACGTTTGGTTGCTGTGGTGCCTGTTAGCTCAGTGGGTCACAATTTAATCCACAATTTATAGTAACCCATTATGCTTTTTAAAGTTGTATTTCATGTTAATGAGTCTTACCAGGGAGTTTTACCAAATACTGTACTTCTTGTTGCTGTTTTAACCAGTGGATTATTGGAGCTGATCTCAAAAGACATGAGCTAAAAGGCCTGCTCAACACCACATAACTCTAGCTCAGTGAGTATCTTCACAAGGTGATCATGTGAATAACCCAAGAAACAGTCATGTATGCTGCTCTGAGCTCCTTGAAAAAAACACGTGATATAATTCTAATTATTATTTTTTTAGATGTTGCTGGAGACAAATGAAAAATCCAGCCCTTTCTTTCCCTTACGTGTAAATTAGGGCCAAAGAACCTGTGGCCCTTCAAATACTGAATTATTATTCCCATCATCCTTCACCACTACCAAGGTTGGCTAGGGCTGATGAGAACTGAAGTCCAACAATATCATACTCACCAACATTTCTCAGATGAAAAATGGGACATCTGTGGGCAAGCAACAACAGAGTGTGGCCTCAATGGCAAAAGTTATGTATAAAGAAGAACATACAAGCTAGACAAGGCTGCAGCACTTTGCTTTTGCCTGGTTCTACAGGGGAGAGCAAGATCCAGCACCTTGGTTTCTTCTGCCTTTCCTACTCAGTTAATTGAGTACAAATCACTAAGTTTGCAGCAGCTGAACTAAACTGAAGATGAAGGGGAATGTGGGAGAAGAAGAGAGAAACGTGGATTTCTAAAAGCAACTAAAAAAGTAGAACAACGGAGTATTAATTGGAATGGTCTCTGTCAAACTGGGATAGTTGGACTGTATGCAGTATCTAGATTGCCACATGTTCCTCAGCCTTTCTGCAAATATTCCTTCCAAAGATAGCTGGTTGGATACAGATGTGGTCATACTTAGAAAAGACCCATTGAAATCAGTCATGAATGAGTAATTAATTGATTTTGATGCTCTACTCTTAGCATGACCAAGACAGATCCAACTTGGTGTGTCTGACAGACACAAGGAGATACAGCTTGCCCTAGTTATTAGAGATTTTCACAGTAGTTAGTATTCTTGCTCTATTCCTGAAGCTCATTTGCTCTCTTTCTTGTGTGTATGCATGTGTATGAAAACGTATTTATAGATTTACTCCAATTACATAAAACAATAAAGTGTCTTGAAACACTGTACGTATTTATTATGGCATAAGTGTCAAGGGACTAGATGTCAATTAATAAGATATATCTGGTATTATTCTTAGAGTTTTACTGCATAAGCACTGTTCTTGCCACAATAGCGCTTCTCAATGAAAATGGAATTATACCTATTCGCATTACAACCACCATCTTCTCAAATGATGGCAACTGCCACCATCACACTCTCTTCTTGACTCTCCCTTAACCTTGCCTCCTTGCCTTATTCCCTACCCAGAATGCCTTCCATTTTTTAAATTTAAATTTTATTTATTTTTATTTTCACTTTTTTGAGCGATTCTGGAGCTCTTCTACTATGGTTTATTTTTAAAAAAAGAAAGAAAAGAAAAGAAAACAAATAGGGGAAAAAGGTAACCAGTCTGTGTGAGAATAGCAAGGGGGAGGAGGGACAGGGGAAGGAGACACTGACATCACGTGACTGCCAATATCACAACTGCCCCAACAGTGATGTTTCACACCTGGGAAGTAGTGCAATTGTGAAGTCATTGATGGGTTTCCCCCAGCAGTGAAAAGGGCACCCTAACCGCTTTTGAGGGATGCAGCAGCTATTGGTTGGTGGTGACACTGTGCAATAAGTATCACCAAACTCATATTTTTCTGGGTCTAATCATGGTTTAAAAGCCACATGTAATGTTCTCCTCAGTACTTATATATGTGTGAATATGCATTAAAGTATGGAGAAAGAGAACATAATGCTAAATGGTAGGAGCAAATGGCAACAAAATACATGGCAATTCTATGTGAAATTTCAATGTATTGAATATACTAGCATAAAATAAAATGGCAACTGCAGTGGAGACAACCCCACAGTGTTTCTATTTGCTTACATGCAACAATAGTTTTAGTTTTAAAAGAATTGATCAGTTTATTGTATTTGTATCTTGGCTTTCTCCCAAAGCTGTGGTGCAAAAACAAGCCACTGAGCCACTGAGAAGGCTATCTCCTATATTCTCATCAAATGGACAGTAAGAAAGCTGTCCCTCAAAGACCTTAAGACTCTGGCAGGTTTGTATAGGGTGATATGAACTTTAAGATAGTCTGGACCTAAACTGTATAGTTTAATTTGACTAATTAAACTAAAATAAAACACATTCATAGGTAAGGAAATGAAAAGCCATCTAATCCATTGCTCTTCCATCTTCCAGACCACACCAACATTGATGCCTTGTACAAGCAACATCCAAATGAGTGAACTAGCCAAGCAGGGTATGGTTAGTATTTGGATGGGAGACTGCCGAGGTACACCAGGCATTATAGGCTGTATTTTAGAAGAAAGCAATGACAAACCACTTTGAAGAAGTTCTTGCTTAAGAAAACACTATGAAATTCATGGGTGTAACTGTAAGTTGATGGGCAACTTGAAGGCACACACACAGAGTGCATAAGTACTCTGAGGATGGTGTTCAAGTTGATTCAAGAAAGAATTAATGTCCTCTCTCTCTGACCAGAAAGGATTTTTGGTGGAGAGCTTGTGAAGCCAGTTTCACCGTGGCCACACAAAGGCTCTGTCTGCTTGCTCGGAGTATCCTCTCCTTGCAAATACCCTGACTTGCCCCCATTACCTGATCTTCTCTTTTGGTGGCAGTGAGGAATGTGCCAAGCAGCTCAGCAGGACATCCATGCAGACAGCCACAGTGGTGTGGGAACAGAATGCTCCAAATCTTCCTGGAAGATCTGAAGTAACAGATATTTTTAAAAAAATGCTTGAAGGGTGTTTATAAGGTGCTTTAAGGGTGTAATAGCCCATTTCTAGTGTGGAATGTGCTTGATATCATCTGGACTACTCACACCAGAACCTGGATTTGGAATGTGCATTATCCAAACAGGACAATGCCAGAACAGCAGAAAGAGCAGCGGACAAGAATGACGTCTCCTTTGTCCTGAGCTATTCTTTAACCATATCTCATAGTTTGATCTAAAAGTTTACGGGATCCCTCACCACTCCTAAAAGATTAGTCATAGGGCAATCCTCTCCCTTCAACACCTTAGGAAAACCCCTTTGCAGGTAGAAGAGGAACTTAAATTTCTACATCCTCCTTCCCAAGAGCAGCTCAGCCATTCTTAACACGACAGTCATGCTGTGATCTTTGCATCCAGCATGTGCCCTTCCCTCTCACTGTTGCAACATTAATATTTCATGATTAGCAATAAAGCAGAACCAAATGTTGGCTTCTTGAAAAGATGAGGCCACAGGAAGGCATTAAATTAAAATGATTGGATACTTAGAAGGGAAACTGATAAACACACAGCCGTTCAGTTTCTTGGGCTGACATTAGCCTGTGTGTGAATAATGGATTTATTGCTCAGCATTTTTTAAAAAAATACAATTATTATCTTCCTTTCCCCCACCATGTAAAAGCCCCCTCCATTAAACATGTTTTTTTTCCTATGCACTAATTCATTTATATATTCTGATATGGCTGTTTGCCCATATATATTTTCTTGACTTGAATAATCTTACTCCAAAAGCATCAAATTAATAAGAACTGAAGTGCACAAGAAGATGTCTTCATGTGGTCCCCCCTTTGGGTTTCAATTCAAGCACTATAAATAAAATAAGGCTTGCTGAGAATCTGGAGCCAAAGAAAAGCATGAAAGCCAATGAAGAATAAACAGTGGAGTCCCTTCTCTCTATCTCTACAGATAATGTAGTTATTTTTTTTTTTAAAAAAAAATGGATTTGGATTCTGCAAAAAGTTAACCATAGGAAATTCATAGGAAAAAAAGCTGCTTCTTCCAGTGGTCATTCCACATTGTTCACAACCCCAATCCACCTTCCAGAGAGGCCTTTTTGGGTGCATGTGGTTGCAGAAGGGAGGATGGGATGAGCAACCTTCCTTCCATTAAACCCTTTTGGTTCCCTTTTCTCAGGATTTCAGCCATTATTTATTTAAAGATGTGTACCCTGTCTTCCTATCCCACCTCGGACCCTCAAAACTACCAAAAAATGTCATAAAATAATAAAACACCAGTCAACAACTACTACAACAAAATGTTTGGGCTCAATGTCCAAACAATAAGAAAGATTTTATAATCTCATAAAGTAAACATTTCCACATATAGGAATAAGTTAAAGATTTCCACTTTTAGCCAAAAGCACCTGTCCCACATTCTCATCCAGTGATGGTGTGACATAATGGTCTTCTCTGATTATCACTATGTATGTATGGATAAGTTCATATAACAGGACATTGTCTTGAAAATGTGCAGGTCACAGAAATTCCGATTTATTACACCTTGACAGCTAGTGTCAAGTAGTGCTTAAATGTTAATGTTTAAGTGGGATGACATACTGATTCAAATTCCTGCTCAGCTATAAAACTTACTGGCAACTTACAAAGTTTGGGGGGGGGGGGTATGGGGATGACAGAGGAAGCATACAGTTAAACACAAAATGTTCAGTTGAGAAGAAATTATGCGCTTTGACAAGTGATAATGTGTAGTTGGAAAAATGGAAGGGAATTGAGCCACTGCAAGTGTTTCAGTGCAAGCACTTAAATGACATTGTTCATTGAACAATCTTGGTAAAAACAGAATAAGCCCAGTTTTGGAGTTTTGCCTATAGAAATCTGATGAGGCAGTAAGGATGACTCTTAAGCTAGTGTGTCACTAAGTAGGGAATTTCTACTGGTGCATGAGCCATTGGATTATCCCAATAGTTAATAAATTAAAGCAGATTCATAATGGGATTTTTCTTGCATAGTAGATAAAAGAGTCTGGTTCCTCTGGAGCAGCTACCATTGACAAAAGATGGAAGAAGGAACAAAACATATTTTGCATTTGCTTGGGTTTTTTTTAAAAAAAAGAAGTGTAGGGAAATTTCTTTCATCAGGAGGATCTACTTTTTACAAACAGCTTGCATCAGTTTATCTCTTATCCCAACCTACATAACAGGATTGTTGTGAGGATAAAAGTAGTGGATGACCCTTCTGCCCTGAGTTATTTGGCACGAGGGCAGAATAGAAATATAAAGGTAAATAAAATAAAAGTTGCTCTGTTGTTTACATCCTTATTCTGAGAGATCATTGCGAAAATGAGACACTTGTTATTCTTTCTTAATTTTTTGCAAGATAATGGCACAATAGTTTGTTGTTTCTGGCATTTTGATGGTAGTTCCGAAAACAACCCAGACTATGGGAAGCATATGTTACAGTATCTATTGTTCTCATGCACCTTGAAGTCAACTCCAGCTTATGGCAACAGTATTCTGTTTTTTGAGGGGGGAGGGGGACAAGATTTGTTTAGAGGGGTTATTTCATTGCCTTCGGCTGAGGCTAAGAGAGTGTGACTTGCTCAAGGCCATCCAGTGGTTTCCATGGCTTAGCTGAGTGGTACTATATTTGAACAGAGCAAATCAGAATGGCCATTTCTACCCCATTGAACCAGAATCTGATCATTAAACAGTGATCTATACTCCAAACAATTGTGCATGTTGTGTAAATAATACTGAATAAAAAAAAAAAAAAACCCAACAACAACTGTAATTATTTTCACTCCAAATGAACATGTTCCCCCTCTTTGGATGTACAGTATATCTGAAAGTATATTTTATACAGCATAAAGAGGCTGTGCATTTTTTGACATCTTGCTCCCTTGCAGTATGCATATTTTATCCCCTTTGACATGGAAATTATGATACATATTGTTCGTACACAAATCTATTTACAGAAGAAGAAAAAAGAACCCTATGAACCAGTGTGTGACCCCACTGTATGTTTTTTCTAGCAGAAGTGACCGAGTTGCTAATCTTTATTCAAAATGACAGGGATTTCAGCGTGCAGCCCTCTGCTGGTGCCTCCTGAGGTTTGCTGCTTGCTGTCACCTTTCTTCAGCTCACTTTGCTTTTACAGTGTTGTGCAAAATGGCACAGCACAGAAATCCTTACCAAGATTGTTAACCTGTTTTTAAATAGCAGTTCAAAATAATCACCCACAGCAGATTTGGAAGCCCAATACAATAGGAACAATACAGCAATTATTACCATGGCCATATAAGAATAATGTGAAACTAACACAGTTCTTTGCTTTCTTACCATCCTGAGAAAATCCATCATGCTTCTCTTTTTACATTTCATGTGACATTTCCATCACACTTGTGCTAGCAAAATAATCTTAAACAAGGATGAATGCAACTATCTACAAGATCATCCTAAAAGAAGGTGGAGGCATTTGGTGCTTTGATTTAGATGAGGTGATATTTTCTTAGTGGAGCCCTATTCTTAGACTAATTTCTTAGAAGTCGTTCTTAAAAGCTTTGGAATTGTATGGCCTAAAACCCATTAGTAGTTTGTTAGAGTACACTCATTTATTCATTGAGATTTGTCTATATGTTGACTCACTGAACAATTGATTCGATAGGTCTGCTGTAATTGGGACTAGCCAAAAGGATTCAAGACAATACCTAATTTATGATGGGCTCAAACATATTGAATTCTGTACTAGACAGTGACCATTATATTTAGATTGTAAACAATGGGCAAAATCCAGTACAAACTGAAATATACTTGATAGATCTGCCATGGAGGAGAGTAAAGAATCAGCTTGTGAGGAGAGGAAAGACGCTGGATTCTCATGGTCATTCCTCTCTGTTGGAAGGTAGCATTCTGATCTCCGTTGTACCCTCTAAACTACCCTGGTACCCTCAAGGATGATGACAAATATTGTACATCTGCCAGTGTTGGAATCAGATCTAGTTTGCCTTTGTATGTGGAATGAGGCGGGTGACACCTCGTCCTTGAGGCAGCAAAATGTCTTGCTGATGTCTATTATAACCAAGCCAGTGCAAAGAAGCCGATAAGAAACGGGAGGGTTGCTACTCTTTTATAATTGTCTTCTCCAAAAAAGGAAGGATTGAAATGCCTGTACCAAGTAGGTGGCAACAGCCTTATCTGTGAGGTATAAGAAATATTTACTATTAATTTATATTTATTAGCTAAATAGATATTGATAGACAGGGTAAGGTGAACCTTAAAATGGCTTCTAGTATACAAGACTGGCAAAAACAAATGTTAGAAGTGTACCAAAAATGTGAGAACCTTCTATCATATGTGGTAGGCATGCTCAGTCACGAAAAAATACTAGAAATAAATTCATAACCTGTTTTCAAAGATAATTGGCAGAGAATTCTCATGCAACCTGAATTATCTCTCTTAAACATGACAGATCAAACTGAAGGGGGGAAAATGGGGAAAAGGAGTCTGGAGAGTGATTACATGATTACAGCCACAAAAATAGTTTATGCTCCAAAATGGAAACTACAGCATTCACCTTTGATAGAGGAATGGCTTATCAAGCAAGCAGACACAATAGAAATGGACAGACTTACATGTTGGCTTAATGATATATACCTAGAAAAATGGGTAAAGAATGGAATCTAGTATTAAAATTATGGAAAGAAAAATGAATGAGTTTAAAAGGAATTATATGAATAAAGATCAGTAGACTAATAGACTGATGATAATAATAAAATTGGAAAAGGAAAATAAAGAAAACAGGAACAATTAAATAAGCAAACCAGTAAATGGATTAAAATAAAAATACTTGACTAGATAGAATAAAAAGGGAAAATGGGATATTATGGAGGAACAATATGTTAATGAGAAACGCTGATAAAAATTGATGGGAAGTTATAAGCAACAATGAAAGTTGTAAAAGTTATTTTTATCTTTGTATTTGTGGATATGTTTATTGTTTTGTACGGTTTGTGTGTGGTTTTTATGTTAATAAAAAGTATTTTAAAAATGGCTTCTGGTATGTATTCACCTTTTCATAAAAAAAACAAATCATGGGGTTTTTTTAAAAAAATGTCTCTCATGCAGGTGTGAGAACGCAATGCTTAGAAGCCAGTCTGAAAAACAGCTTCATTGAAGTCAACGTAAGAGGAATCCCCAGATGTCTCATTAGTTATTAAAGCTTTCTTTGTGAGGGCTGAGCTCTGTGAAATAGATGAGTAAGAGGGAGAGATGGTTAACCAATCAATTCACCTATATTTTCATGTAAATTAAAATTATTTATTTATTAAGTCATTTTCTGAAATAGTTCTCTGCATCTCAGATAATAAGATGAAAGCACCATGAAATCTTATTGTTCTCCAACCAGGAGAAGGTTGAGGGAAGCCCTCAATTGTATACCAGATGTGAATAATTCCCCCCCCCCTCCCCTGCATCCCAAACCATGTTGTAGAATTTCAATGGCAAACAGAAATCTTAGCAGTATGCTGTGTGTGTGTGTGTAGTGGCTGGTGGCAGGTTTGGTGGGGGTCTGAGATTGGCCCCCAGGCCTGCCACCGTTGCCCAGAAATCATTATTTAGTCTATAATACATAAGTAGAGTTCTGAAGTGTCAGAGACTGAATTGTGGGGCTGGACCCTCGCTTCCAGTCTTCAGGGTGATGAGGAGAAGGAATCTTAGGGAGAGAGCATTGGTTTGAAAGTGTGTGCATGTGTATTTTCCTCATTTGCTAGGCTTGTTTTTAATTTGAATGACATACCTTGTGCAACTGTGGTTGACATTTAAGGTAGTGCATTACACCAGGGCCTGTCCCCAGTGACATCAGAAAAGGTCATTTAAATTTAAGTACTGAAATCTTGGGGCCTAGCATTGTCAAACACCTTGAAAACTAGAATTGAATGAATGCCTGTTTCTAGTTTTGGAGAACTGGCAATTTTTGCTGTTAGGCAGTGCGGGCACACCCTGGAACTGATTTAAAAAATGAGTTGCTACTTCTAGAATTTTCTAGGACTGTTACTTTACCAGGGGAGGGCAAATAACAGTAAAGGTAAAAAAAAGGATAAAGGTAGTCCCTTGACATGAATGTCTAGTCATAACTGACTGTATGGGACAGTGCTTATCTCTGTTACTAAGCCAAAGAGCCAGCATTGTCCGAAGACTACTCTGGTAATCATGCGACCAGCATAATTGCAACAAATGCTGTTACCTTCCCACCAAAGTGGTACTTATTCATCTACTTGTATTTGCATGCTTTGGAACTGCTAGGCTGGCAGAAGCTGGGACTAGTGACAGGAGCTCGTCCCATCATGTGGCACCTGGGCCTTGAACTGCCAGCCTTCCAATCTTCTGATCATCAGAATTGGTGTCTTAACCACTAAGCTGCCACATCCTCCTAAATAATAACCAGATTTTTAAAAAGAAAGGAAATAATCATTTTTAAAAAAATCAGGAGTGGTTTTTTTAAAATACCATTCTTAGGTTTAAACCAACCTGGTTTAAACTAGTCAAACGTGGTTGGAAGAAATACTTTCTGTCATATTCACAAGGGGCAAGCTGGTGTACTTTTACCTTTACATTCTGACTTGCCCTGTTAGGTCAGCTCTGTGCTAATTCAAAATTTCAGGCAAAATAGGGACTATGAGAATCAAAGAGATAGGAAAATATTTAGAAATGTCAGCAGAACAGGTTATCTTGATAAGGAAATTGAATTCTTTTTCTAATAGGCTTGACCAAGGGGAGAAAAACCTGCTTGGTGACCTCTGTTTTTGCTTTCCTACTGTATACCCATTTAGCCAACTCTGCATCGGCCCTTGCAGCAATGCAACACCACTGTTAAAAACTACGTGTTTTATGGAAGGTGAGACACTATATTGCCTAGGTATATAAGGGAATAAAACAAACAGGGAAAAGGCTAGAACAGAGCTGTGGGGGAGGGGGACATTACAGATCGCCAGAAGCAAACCTGTCTCACACAAGCTCACATCTTTATGTCTCCTCCCTTTGATGTCGTCATATATCAGAAGTCATCCCATGGTCTCGCCCCCGGGAACATACACATCACTTCAGGTTTTGATTAAAAATTACAATGAGCTTTGTGGAACCTTCAGGATTAGCACAACCTGGATTATTACATATGCTTTCATGAGCTAGAAATTTATCTGATGCACAAAGGGTTGTCTGCAAAATTGCACGTTACTTTTCAAATATATAATTTTTATTCATATGCATAAGGTTAAACATATACATGATGTTAAATATTCACCATTCTCCATAATACTTGTAATACACAGCATGCAGCCACATTTGTTCCCTTTTCCTTATTAACAATTATGCAGGGGGACATTGATTAAAGACTATGATCTATGATTTATATTGGGGTGGGGGGAGTCTCCCTATTCTACCAGAACTAGGGGACAACAAAATTCCAAAATAATGTCTTACGTTTCACTTACAAAAGGACCAGCACTTGAATCTTACTTCAGTACTGTTGATGGGACAATATACTTGAGCTCTGTTGTTCTCCAACCCCTTTGGGCTGCTCCTCACTGCCTAGAGCTGCTTGTTGTGCGCCTTCAAGTTGTTTCTGACTTATGGCAACCCTAAGGTGACCCTAACATAGGGTTTTCATGGGAATATTTGCTCAGAGAGATTTGTTTTCCTCCGTGGCTGAGAAAGTGAGACTTGCCCAAGGTCACCCAACCAGTAGGGATTTGAACCTGGCTCTCCAACTACTATATCACACTGGCTTTCAACCTGAGCTAGAGCTGCTGCCTGGAGCTAAATGATAGGGCTACTGACAGCATGCTTAGAATCACTGGAAATAACCATGCAAAATCCTTATTTTTTGGAATCTTTCATTAACCAGCGGCACTTTCACTCTACACAGGTTTAACATTACTGTATTATACTACTTTAAATGCCATGGCAACTTTCTATGGCATCATGGGGCTTACAATGTGGTAAAGTATTAGACTTCACTGGCTGACCATTATAAATGGCCCACCCTAAATATTCAGTCTCAAGATTCCCCAGAATGGAACCATGGCAGCTAAAGTGTTGTAAATGGGTAGCATGGATGGGCATCAGAAGTTTGAATAGAAAAGAGAAGCAGGAGGAAGAAAATTCATCCCATGCACCCAACCATCCCTTTTTAAAGATTCTATATGCGCAGCTGTGGCAATTGACTCATCCGCACTGTAGAAATAATCCAGTTTGACATTATTTTAACTGTCATGGCTTTGTGCTATGGAATTTTGGGATTTGTAGATTGTTGTGACACCAGAGCTCTCTGACAGGGAAGGATAGCTGTCTCACAAAACTACACATCACAGAATCCCATAGCATGAAGCCATGTCAGTTAAAGTGGTGTCAAACTGCACTATTTCTGCAGTGCAGATGAGGCCAAAGAAGCTTGTAAATTCACCCCAAACCATGTGTATAAAATGGAGGGGAGGAAGGTCTGGGCACCACACCACATCACACTATAAACACCACCATTTTGTTGCCTCTAATCAGCATAAACACATTGCACAGAAATATATTGAGCCCTATAGATAAATGATTTCCTGACCAAGCTCTTTGCTGAGTGCAAGCAGGGTAGATGCCAGATCTCTCCTTTAAGGTCAGTGGAAACCAGAGAGACCTGATGCAAGGGAAAGAGGGAAGGGAAAGCTGAGGAGTAAAGGAAGAATGAAAGGGGGATCAAAGTAGAATGGGAACATGCTGTTATCATCTTTTATTCTGATCCTGGGGCCCTTTGGCAAGTGATTGCCCTTTGACTGGCCACACCACTGGGAAAGTCAGTTCAATTTTATGTTAAGTATTTGCTGAAAAGGCGGGGGGATGGCAGGAGTTCCTTTTTGAAAAACAGTGGTTGTGAGCACAGGGGGGAAATTACATACTTGATTATGAAGTTTCTGTTTTGGAGAGATTTACAGTGGTTATATTTTTTGTGTTCTCCCTCCCTTCTCTTTCTGTGACCTATATTGTTGGACTTTGCTTTGTTAATATTATTGTCTTTTGTTTTGCATTTATTTCTGTTGACATCAAAAAAGAAACGAAAAGAGAAGCCTCTGACCGTGTTCTGTTGGGATCAAAGCCACAGAGATGGATGTGTGTGAGGGACTTCTTAGCCATGGCACCCTGGTAATGGAATTTGTTGTTTATTGTTGTGTGCCTTCAAGTTATTTCCAACTTCTGACAACCCTAAGGTGAGCCTATCATGGAGTTTCCGTAGCAAGTTTCTTCTTCCTTCTTCTTCCATCTACTGAGGCTGAGAGCATGTGACTTGCCCAGGGTCACCCAGTAGGTTTCATGGCTGAGTGGGGATTTGAACACTGGTCTCCAGAGTCATAATCTAACATTCAAACCACTACATCATGCTGGCTCTCTGGTTATGGAAACCCTCCCTTAGATGCCTTTTTGGTGCCAAAGTTGGGGTCACTCTGAGGTCAAATAAATGGATCCCACCTCCAAAAATCTATAGTGGATTATTTGATTCCATCTACCAAATTTGCCCATGGTTTTCATTTGTTTTAACCTATTTAAATTCATTTTGAATTGGCTTATATTTATGAATTTATCAGACTGCTTAATAAGCTTTCAGCCTATTCTACTAATTTGTGTTGTCTGAAGTTGTTTAAAATTTGTTAAAGTGATTTTATGGCATGCTGCCCTTGCTTCCCATGATATAGGATGAGTTATTAATATCTGACTAAAAAGAAATGAAAAAATAAATGTGGTGTGAGGATACTAGGGGTAGGGACCCTTTCACACTACAAAATTTATGATTCCACTTTAACTGCCAGGGTTTGTAGTTCGGTGAGGCACTAGAGTTCTCTGGCAGAGGATTCCAGATAGCTCTCCCAAAACTGCAAATCTCAGGATTTCACAAAATGGCACCATGGCAAGTTAAAGTGGAATCATAGCACTGCATTTAACTGCAGAGGGAGAGGGAGAAAGAGAAACAGGGAAAAGAGACTTGCTTCAAGATAAAATGCAAATGGCTTGGTGGCTTTGGGGGAATGATTAGAGAGAAAGAATGTGTCCATCAGACTTGAAAATGAGAAGCCATAATAATAATTTAAAAATTCTCCACTTCTGCTAGAAGTTAAAAGAAACATTCCATTCTGTTCTGATCCAATTGAGTCTCGCTGCTTACTGTAAATCCAGTCTCCAATCCATGGGGAAGCCAATCATTCTTTCTAGTCTAATCTAGGATAATTGTGGCTGCAATTTCCTTCTCCTTGGCACTGGTATCGCCAGGGGGTGTGGGGGATGAAGCCTGCACTGGGTGACACCCCAGAAGAGAGGTGATACCCATCCAAGTGCACTCCTCCCTGCCACGCACCATTCAACTCACAAGTAGAGTGGTGCACAGCAACAAGGGAGAGTGCACACACATCCTCTCTGCCATGCTGTGTGCCATTCTACTTATGAGTACAGTGGCTTGATTTTGCCATTTTATGTAAAGGATATCATTTTATTGTGGCACTGTACTTAATGGAACTTGAGCATCAATGGATTTTTGTATCCACGGTGGTCCTAGAGCCCAACCCCAGTGGATATGAAGGGCCCTCTATACAGGCAGAGAATTTCCTTACTGGAAGATTTGTCTTTGTGCAAGATATCCCTCAGAGAATAATTAAAGTCAGTGCCCATTCCTTTGTCAGACAACTGCTGGTCTCCTCAGAGCCAAGTTGTCCCTGTTTCATTCCCAGAAATGAGAAAGATAATGAATAGGAGTAGCTCGGAGGTAATATGGTGGCACTTTCCTGAAATGAAAGTTGCCATCTAATACAGTTGGCCCTCCATATCCATGGGTTCTTTGTCCTTGGAGTTAAGCATCCACAGCTTGAAAATATTCAAAAAACCATAAAATCCAAAAAATTCCTTGATTTTGCTATTTTATATAAGGGACATCATCTTACTATCCATTGTATTTAATGGGACTTAAACATCCATGGATTTTGGTATGCACAGGGTGTCTTGGAACCAAACCCCAGTGGATACCAAGGGCCCACTGTATGTTAACATGCAGATGTGATGTCCTTCATTAATTGATATATGGTATTGACATTCAGTTTATTGGAGCTTTGTGAAAAGCTCCTACTCTGTGGCCTGTTTTGATTTTTATGAGATTAAGTAACATTTCTTCTCTGAGCTGCTTAAGAACCCAACAGAGTAAATAAAATGAAACAGAATATTTCAAAATGATAGGGCGAGGAGAAACCCAGGAACTGAAAATGTTCCATAATAAAACAAGTCAGAAGAGAATTTTTCTTGGGTGTTCTGGAGCACATATCTTAAATCAAATGGAGAGAATAAGTCCTGGTTCATTAAAAGAGCATTCATGTGCTGTAACAGAGAAATACCCAGAAATAATGTATAACAGAAAGAGGATAAGCTGGTGTTTCCTTCAATTATGACTGTGAATGCCATTGACATCTTTAAGAGAGATTTCTGGTGCAGTGGGCACTTGGTATCCACTGGGGTTTGTTCCAAGAAGCCGGATACCAAAACTGGTGGATGCTCAAGTCCCATTAAATACAGTGGCATAGTAAAATGTTGTACCTTAAATAAAATGGCAAAATCAAGGTTTGCTCATTGGAATTAACATTTTTTAAAAGTATTTTTAAGCTGAGGATGGTTGAATCCATGGATAAAAACTCAGTGGATACGGAGGGCCGACTGTACATGCCATTTTAAGAGAGGACTGCAATACGATTTACTGGTATTAAGTGTTTTGTCTAGCCAAAATATTGCCCTCAGACAGCCCTGTGGAGAAGACTCACCTCTAAGCAACTTGTTTCTACAATTATGCATGGACTGTCCAAGTATGTACCACTAATAAATTTGTGCCAGTGGTTAACAGCACAGCCTTACCCGTGTTTACTCAGATGCAAATGTGCTTAATGGGTTTTATGCCCAGGTAAGTATGGAGAACACAGCTTCCTATCACACTCCCCTAGTTCAAATCTCAGCAGAATCATTAACTTGTTGGATAGCTTTAGGGAAGCCAAGAATCCTGCTCTCATGTAATGTGGATAATCTCTTCTCTGGGGTATTGTTTATCATAATTATTTTGTACCACACTTGAATATAAATATTTTCAGAACAGCCTTCAAAAGAACACTAAGAACAAAATAAACAGATAATGAAAGATCTCCTTGGGAGTTAAATAGTTAAATCTAGTCTAAAGAGGATTCTAGACTAATCTAGACTAAAGTGACTAAATCAACAGATGACATCCCAATGTTAACTAAAATATGCCAACAAATATGGAAAACAAAACAGTAGCCAACTGATTGGAAATGTTCAAAATACATCCCTATACACAAAAAGAAGACACAAAAGGCTTCAGTAACTATAAGACTATAGCATTAATTTCCTACCCAAGCAAAATTATGTTCCAAATTCTGCAACATAGACTCTCTCATATATGGAGAGAGAAATCCCAGAGGTAAAAGTGGGATTCAGGAAAGGTAGAGGCATTAGGGACCACACTGCAAACATATAATGGCTAATGTAGTCACCAAGGAGTTCCAAAACAACAACAACAACACCATGTGTTTTATAGACTATAATGAAGTGTTTCACTGCATAGATCATGAAAGGCTATGAATTGCTCTTAAAGACATGGGTGTGCCACTACATTTGATAGTTCTGATAAAAAATCTGTTCTTAGTACAAGAGGAAACTGTTAGAACAGAATATGGAGAAACAATGGTATCCAATTGGCAAGTGGCCCAGGCAAGGCTTCATTTTATCACCATACTTATTCAATTTGTATGCATAAAATACCATATGAAGATCAGATTTAGACTCTGGAAGAAAGAGGAGGAAAGAAGAGGAAGGAACATCAATAATCTAAGATATGCAGATGCACCATATTACTAGAAGAAAACATAATGGACTTGGAATGATTATAAAGGAAAGGGTTATGATTAACATTGTGCCAAAGGGAATTTGTGGCCTATGAGATTAATCCAACCCACAGATTATTAACCATAATCTGATCCACCAAGTGTTAACAGGCAGAGAATACTTGTCCTCTTCCAAGCCACACAACTCCAATTCAGAGGGAGTCTCAGGTGCTCTGCTGACTTTCCCAACAGCAAATCAAGAGGCCAACTGGGAAATCCCACAGTTAATCTCCAAATACTGACTGCAGATAAGAACTTTCTACTGGCTTTTCCAACTAATCACCTTCCTTAATATCCTCACAGAGGGCTGGGTAGGTCTCCCATCCAATTTCTACCCTACATCTGTACCCTTCCAGTAAAATCAAGTAACAGTTTGTGTTTCTAATAAAATATGCCTTGATTGGACTTGCTGATAGAGATAAACACAGACATAAAATAATTTACAGTGTAATCCTATGCATGTTACTCAGAAGCAAGACCCCTGAGTTCAGTGTTCAAGGGAAATGTGTATTGCACCTGAATAAAATAATATAGTATAGGTATTTTCACCAACTGGAATAGAAATCTATTGCACAAGAGCTCACTATCCATTCCCTTTGTACTAGGTACCATTAAAATTGCCAAGTTGTTGTTTTAGCTGCAAAGTTGTATGTTGAATGTGCTGTCATCCTTTAAAACAGGAGTGGGAATCATGGTGCCCTCCAGATGTTGATGGACTGCAACTACCAGCAGCCTAAGCCAGAAACCCTAAATGCAGAAATAAGGAATGCTAGGGGTTGCAGCCCAACAATATCTGGAGGACCACAAGATTCCCACCCTGTTTTGAATGCATGTCTCTGAACATAACATTACATTTCAACTTGTGATCCACTGCAAAGGGTTACTTCTGATGGCTTTTATGCATGTGTTTCCTAAGTCACATTCAGTCTCTGATAGATCTCCCATACTGACAGTGGCTGAAATTAATGAGCCCACTGTGGCCATTGATTTTATGCCATCACTGACTGATCTGAACACAATGTGGACAGAGATGCTTGGACCTGGATTTGTTGGATCCAAGGCCGCCTATTGCCCCATGGCAAGACAAGCAATCTGAGTGAAGAAAACCACATAAGATTGGCACACTCACGTGCTAGCAGTTCATCCAATTTATGGAATAATCCTTTGCAAACATTAACATAACAGATCCCCTGTTGCCCAAGGAAAGAGTTAATCTTCCTGACCTCTTCTAGAAAAATGGGTTTCTTTTCCCACAAATGAAACATTTTAATTTTTTTTTCATATTTTGGTTTATTTTAGTTGCATCATTGATATAGAAACTGTCCATTTGAATCTGTAATTTTTAAAAGCATGTTTTGAAATAGTTGTTTTCATCCTGTGCTTAGGTCAGATCAGTAATTTAAACACAACAGCACAAGCTTTTTTAATTATGTATTTGAATGGGACCTTAGATTGGTATGCAAAGAACTAAGTCAATTCACATGAATTTGCAAAATCCAAATACAGAAGATTATACTAATTTCATTGCTACTGTCAAGAATGTGGATGGTTTTTATAGGCATTGTTTGTTTGGAAGCAGTCTTTCAGTGCTAGCCTTGGATTTTCAATACAAGTAACTTCCTCCTTTCTCATTATATTCCCATCAATAAGTTCCATAGTTTCATGTTTAGAGACCAGTATATCTATGTTTGGGTTATCTATAGCTATTTAAAGTCTCGATTTTCCAAAGCAGTTAGAACATTTTAAAATGTCTATTAAAATTATATCAAGCAATAGAACAGGCAAATGTAGAGGAAGAGACCCTAAGAACTAGATAAAGCCATTTATTGTTGTTGTGTGCCTTCAAATTGTTTCCAGTTTATGGCTACCATAAGGCGAGTCTATCATGGGATTTTCTTGGCAAGTTATGTTCAGAAGGGATTTGCCATTTGTCCTCCTTTGAGGCTGAGAGAGCATGACTTGCCCAAAGTCATCCAGTGGTTTTCATGACCGAGGAGGGATTTGAACCTGAGTCACTCAAACACCACGTTGGCTTTCAGATAAAACGACAACCACAACCACAACCAAATTGCACAGAAAGACCTGTATGAACAAAACGAATTGGTGATAGAATGGTGATCAAAGAGTGACATCCAGTTTAGGATGAATGTGGAGCCTATTCACACTATGGAAGTATAGTGCTATTCTTAAACTGCCATGGTTCTATTTTGTGGAATCCTTGGGATTTGTAGTTTGGAGAGGCACTGAAGGAGCTTTCTGGGTGAGAGCTTCTAAATCATAGAATCATAGAATCATAGAAATTTAGAGTTGGAAGAGACCATAAGAGCCATCTAGTCCAACCCCTTGCCGTGCAGGAACTCCCAATCAAAGCATCTCCGACAGATGGCCATCCAGCCTTTGCTTAAAAACCTCCAAGGAAGGAGACTCCACCACCCTCCGAGGGAGTGTGTTCCACTGTCGAACAGCCCTTACTGTCAGGAAGTTCTTCCTAATGTTGAGGTGGAATCTTTTTTCCTGCAGTTTGCATCCATTGTTCCAAGTCCTGTTCTCTGGAGCAGCAGAAAACAAGCTTGCTCCCTCCTCAATGTGACATCCCTTGAAGTATTTAAACAGGGTGATCATATCACCTCTTAACCTTCTCTTCTCCAGGCTAAACATCCCCAGCTCCCTAAGGCGTTCTTCATAGGGCATGGTTTCCAGTCCCTTCACCATCTTAGTCGCCCTCCTTTGGACACGCTCGTTTCTCCACATCCTTTTTGAATTGTGGTGCCCAGAACTGGACACAGTATTCGAGGTGGGGCCTGACCAAAGCAGAATAGAGTGGCACTGTTACTTCCCTTGATCTAGACACTATACCTCTATTGATGCAACCTAAAATTGCACTGGCCTTTTTAGCTGCTGCATCACACTGTTGACTCATGTTCAACTTGTGGTCTACTTGGACTCCTAGATCCCTTTCACATGTTGTCTCATTCAGCCAGGTGTCCCCCATCCTATACAGTATCTGCATTTCATTTTTCCACCCTACGTGTAGGACCTTACATTTCTCTGTGTTAAATTTCATTTTGTTAGCTTTGGCCCAGCTTTCTAGTCTATTCAGGTCATTTTGAATTTTGATCCTGTCCTTTGGGGTATTAGCTACTCCTCCTAATTTGGTGTCATCTGCAAATTTGATAACTAGGTTCTCAATACTGTCATCCAAGTCATTAATAAAGATGTTGAATAGCACTGGGCCCAGGACAGAACCCTGTGGCACTCCACTTGTCACTTCTTTCCAGGATGAAAAGGAACCATTGTTGAGCACCCTTTGGATGCTCAACAATGCCCTTCCCTAAACTGCCAATCCCAAGATCCCATAGGATGGAACCATGACAGTTAAAGTGGAATAATAGCACTATAACTACATAATTATAGATTAAGAATATTAAGAAGCCGAGCCCTCCCTCCAGTCCATCTGCCTTGGTCCAGGTGTCAGAGAGAGAGAGAACTGCTGGACCTGATCCCCTTCCCCATCACCATTCCCTTCTCCTTTTGTGCCGTGTCTTTTAGATTGTAAGCTGAGGGCAGGGAACCGTCTTAAAAAATAATAATTGTAAGCTGCTCTGATAGCCTTTAGGGCTAAAGAGTGGGGTATAAATAAATAAAAAATAAAAATAAAAAATAATGCAAATGAGTCCCAATTGCTGTTTGTTTCACTTCAGACAGCAGGGGAACCCCCTGTATCCCTGGTTTCCATCCTTTGGTCTTCCAAATATTTCAGACTTTAACCCCCAGAAGCCTGATCAGCATAGCCAATGATCAGGAATTCTGGGAGCTGAAATGAAAAACATCTAGAGGACAAAAGCCTGAGAATTGCAGCTTTGAAATGTCTTGTGCCTGTCAAAATTTTAGTGTCTTCCTTTTTAAAAAGGATTGTGTGAACTGGCCATTTTGGGGTACAATTGCATGCAAACATATCTAGGTATAAGCCTGTTACAATCAACAGATACCTATATCTAAACAGCAGTATATAGAATTGCAGCATTAATGTTCCTTCCCTTTCCTTTTCCTTCCTTCTCCTTCTCTTGAATGATGACTCTTGAAAGTGATGAAAGAAAAAGGTCTCTAATCAGGATCCAAGAAGATTGGATTTTCCTGTTATTGGTCCAATCCTTCAGAAACTTTCTGACTTTCCAGGGCCACTGAGATTCTCGCCTATCCCCTTGACTGTTGCACAGATTCTCCTCGCCGCCCTTAAATTTCAGCAGGCTTTTCTAAAACATCTGTTGATATGGTCAGATGTTGTTAGGTTGTCTTGAAGTGACTCCAAAGACTGCAGCTTTGTGTTTGACCATGTGCTTTGTAATGCTCACGTTTCTGACTGTGTCCTATGTTAACGCTGCAGGGGGTTGAATGGCGGTGGGCTCTGCACTGTCAAGGACTGGAAGAGGAGACTTTGAAGGGCGAGACTATCACTGTGCTGACATCAGTAGTCGAGGATTTTCAGGAAATGACCTTGGAGTTCTTGGCTCTTGGAAACCATGGTAACAGCACAGGCGCCTGTAAAATAATTTCTGGTTTCAGAGTTAGCTATTAAACATCTGAGACATTTTCTTTAGACGCGGCAGTTGATTCTTGCTCTCCCTGCTCCCCATTATAGTTTATACTATCCATGTTGTTCACTCCTAAAGCTGTCTCTCGAATAACAATACAATATTAGGAAATGGACGTGAATGCCCCAAGTACAGCTTCTTGGAACCATCATCCTCAAAAGAACAGAAATATTTCATGGGGTGGGTGCTGGGAAGTGCCAGTACGACTTTAGCAAATGACCACTTATCATTCTAATGAGGACCAGGTTCCTAGCTGGAACCAATATTTCTATTGTCTTGTCCAACTGCTGTTGTGGTCCAGGTAACAAATAACTGGCAGCAATAAGTCTCTCCTTAAACACTTTGCTGGATTAAAATGTCAATTTTGCGCTCTGTCTTTTCCAGATAAGGTCTGTTTTAATTCTGTCTGGTTGTTCTCCACCCAAGGGCGACACCTTTAATTTCATCCACTATGCCAAGTCTGAGGCTTCATGAGACGTCAAGCTCTATATTTTAAAAGAATTAATCCATGTCCGTTGCTCTCAGTTCTGTGACACAAGGAAAGAAAGGGGTTTTTTTGTGCTGTTCAGGAGGCAGCTGTACACAAAAGGGGGAATATTGCTAAGATAGAGTAGTGTAAGAAAATCTGAATTCTTGTAAAACAAATCAGTCAAAATAGAATGGCAATTGCTATTTTAGACCCCCTTTCAGGGTGTCATAGGCCTTGTCTGCACTGCAGAAAGAAAGCAGTTTGACACCATGTTAACTGCCTTGGCTCAGTGCTATGGATTTTGAAGTTTTGTGAGCTATTTAGCCTTCTCTGTCAGAGACCTCTGGTGCCACAACAAGCTATAAATCACAGGATTCTATAGCACTGAGCCATAGCTATGTGTCAAACTACATTATTTTTTCAGTGCAGATGCATCCTGAACCTGAACTCCAATGATAGTCTCAGCTAGAATAGACCCATTGGATCAATGGTTGAACA
Source organism: Urosaurus nigricauda (assembly GCA_034509955.1). NCBI lineage: Eukaryota > Metazoa > Chordata > Lepidosauria > Squamata > Phrynosomatidae > Urosaurus > Urosaurus nigricauda. The sequence goes on along the minus strand of JAOEGL010000002.1, from coordinate 89,712,791 downwards.
AAGAGTAAACACTTAGGCAAATCCCACGGATTCTATTGGTGGCACTGTCAACAGAATTGAGGGCCTTATGTTTTCAAAATAGTAGGAATACGCATATAAAGAAAAAGATTGGATTACCATGGAATAAAGCTGGAGTACATAAGAAGGAACTGGAAAACTATTTCTGAGTATTGCTTGCCTAAGAAAACCCTATGAAATTCATGAGGTTACCTTAAATCCACAGGGGACTTGAAGACAAATATCCCCCTATACCAGACCTGCACAAAATTAAAATAGGCTAAACTTCTTTGGGCTGTAAATAGTTTTAATTAAATATTAATTAATGAATTGATATTAATATTCCATCTTCCTCCTCCTCTGCTGGGACTTCTGATCAGGAGAAGGCCGAGTGACAGAGGAGCTTTGAGCCTTGCAGGGTGAGAATTCGCCCTTCCTCCACATGGCCCTCTACTCAGAAGGAGGCCAAGCAGTGGAGGAGCCTTGAAATTGTTCCACATCCTCATGGGCCACCCAAAATCCCTTGGTGGCACACATCCCCCCCCCCCCGAGCGATATATTGTGCAGGCCTGCGCTACGGCATTGTTTACAGAATGTTTGATTAGTCATCTTCATTTCAAGCATACTAACAATTTTTTTGAGATACTATACAACCAAATAAACAAAATATTTCTTGTGTTGAGAATAACAGGACAAAAATTTAATGACAATGCCATATAGATGCCCAGATAAAGGTGAGATACCATGGCCATTCCATGCTAAATATCTAGTGTGAGTCCATTCTCTGTTTGAATGATGGTGTCTGTATTGGAGTGGAACAATAATGCAACCAAAAAAGTAAAAATTGATTATTTTAAGGAGGTTCCCCTTGGAAATCTCTTGCCACCTGCAATAGCTCTGTTGGATGTTGTTCAGCTGGATGTGATGATCATGGAGATTCTTAAATAGATTATTTGAAGCCATTGCTGCCAGCTCATAAAATAGCAAATATACCCTGTTGTGTACTTGGTTGGATTTAATCTGATTCTTCTGCTATAGTTCAAATCATGTTCCAACCTGCTTCTTGTTCCCAGATTCTCCATAGAAAAGGGGTCTCACTTCTAATAATAGGGGAAGTGACAGGGACCAGCTAGTACCAGTTGGCTGTTGAGATTATTGCAAGTTGAGATTATTCAAATTGTTTCTGATTTACGGTGATCCTAAAGTGATCCTCTCACATGGTTTTCTGGGGCTGACTTACCAAAAGTCACCCAGGGCTATCCATGGTCAAGCAGGGAATCAAACCCTGATCTCCAGAGTTGGTCCAGTGCTCAAACCATGACACTGTGGTGGCTCTTAGGGTCACTTAATTCAGGTTAATTTTGTTGCAAATTTTAATAGCAATCCTGTGTATGCATTCTTTTTTTAAATTTAGAATCCTTTGGCGAATCTAGGAATCCTTTGGAGAAGCTGCGAATTCTAGCAAATGAAAAAGGTCAGTCCAGCGTGGATGTACACTAACTGAGCCTCTGTAATATTTTCTGACATGGTCTCTCCATTGAAGAATCTGAAGCAGAGGCTGCCTATGGTGCCCACACCAAAATGGCAGAGGCACTTTCCCTTGCTTGGGTCATGAATAACTGTGATTTCAACATAGAGAAGTTGAAAAGAGCCCATGCTTTTGGGATTCCTGATGATTGTACTGTATGTATGGCTTAGGCTAGGATAGCAAAAGCAAAATGAACAAAGGAAGAATGGTATAGTTGAATAAATGAGTTACTAGAGAGAGAATACAGGATAGCCTTAGTTTTCAGACCATGAAACCTCCATTTCTGCATCCGAGAACAACTGGAAAGTATTTTCTACAGTGAAAATTGAAGAACATTTAGTTCTGAAGTTTCTGCATAGACTTCCTCCTCATGTTTGAAACAAGGGTTCATTTAAGGAACGGAATTTCCTTCAAGCACATTGTTTAGAAGCCACATCATTTCTTTACTGTTTGATTTCAAGCGAAAAGCCCGGACGATCTGCTTGTTAGCCACTGGGATTAATGAAAACACCAGCGATGCTTGACATATGGAATAGGCATTATGTGGAAATATGTGCAAATACACAGCATAATTTCTCTCTGCTTATACAGTTGCATTTGGAAGTAATTAAATGAGAATGCATGACTTCTGAATTAGTGCTTGAATATTTAATACAGCCACAGTAATTTTGCAATTGAAAAAAAAATCACTTCTACTTTGATTTTAGTGATTATTATATATTCTTGAGTGTTTGAGGTGGAAGAGTGTTAGTCCTCCCCTTTAAATTGTTTTTTTTAATTATTATTTGAGGTGTAAATAAGTAGAGACCCAGTGTGGTATAGTAGTTCAAGTGCTGGATTAGAATTCTGGAAGATCAGGGTGAATCTCCACTCAGCCATGGAAACCCATGGTCACCTTGTGCAGGTCACACTCTCTCAGTGTCAGAGCAAGAATATGGCAGACCCTATCTGAATAAATCTTGCCAAGAAAACTGCACGATAAATTCACCTTAGAATGGCTATAAGCTGGAGTCAAGTTGAAGGCATACAACAACTTGTCTAGATCTCCATAAACACTTATATGTGTCCAGAAAGCTTCCTACCTCAATAGGACAACCCAGTTCACTAACCCCAATTGAAAAACACATTTAAAATTGCTTTCTACATTAAAATAAGTGTGCTTGTTTGTGTTTGTATTCCTGTTTGTTTAAGAGTGGAAACACCAAATGTTCCATTAGTTCACCATAACCTCCTTATCCAAGCAAATGGTTAGACTAGGAAATGCTTCCTGTTCAACAATTTAGTGTTGTGTTATGGAAACTATTGTCCATCACTATCTTCTAGCATTCTTCACTGGCTTGAGTAGACGAATGTCTTTCTATAAGTGTAACATGTCTTCTGAAGAGTGAAAGGCCGCTCTACATTTCAGGCTGAAGTGTAGCAAAACAAAACAAAACAATACAAAAACCAAACAGTAAGAATAAACCAAAGACATTTTCCATTTTGCATTACTTCAGCAGAAACATGAGAACTATGATGGTACCTGCCTGTTATAGCACTTGTGAACTCTGTAGCTACCTTTGATAGAACAGTGCTTCTGGCTATTTTCCTTCCACTTGGCTAAATGTTCTCCAGTGGGCCTGGGTAGCTTTTATTTGTTTAAAAAGTACACACATTGACCAGTGAAGACTGAAGTAAACTCTATGCATAACATCATGTTACCTAAATTGCAAGGGAGTAGAGAGTAGTGAGGGGGCCAGGGTAACACTGGCTGGGATTTTTCAGCCTATGTTTACTGGTTCTGAAAAACTACAACTCCTGAGTACTAACTACAACATTTGAACAACAAGATGGGTGCCAAAATTCACATGAAGCACACACACACAACCTAAGGTATATAATTAAAGAATTGCAATGGGCAATGATTACCAATTCTTGAAGCATAGGGAAGGAATGCAGAGTGGATTGGTCTCAGATCACAACCTGAGACTAAGTCCAGCTAATAATCTGAGGAGTTTCGTCTGAAATCCGACAGCAAACCTGCCTGACTCCAGCTGAGACTGAAATAGGAGTGCATGGCCAGGTGTATTTAAGGACCAAACTTGAGGCAGTTTGAGTTGATTTTCCAGGAATCTCAAAAACAATGGAATTCTCACCTGGTTGATGGTTTTAACTTGTATTTCCAAAGGAATATTTTTGGTTGATGACATTGACATTGATTTAATCAAGTGGGAATAAGATCAGGACAACCCCAGGGAGTTTGGAATAAGATCAAGTGTGGGAAAGTACAATGGGGGCTGGCAGAAAGATTGGGTTAATGCTTTAGTCTGACAAACTTTTGTCCTGTGACCTTTAAGAGGAAATGCACACAGCAGGGGGTGGAGAAGCAGCAATATTCACAGCCATAAAGTTACAGGGGTCATTTCCACATGCCCTCAAGTTGATGTGACCAGTCATCAGTTGACTTAAAGGTCATCTGACCTTTCCAGGTTCATGCTGTATGTTCTCTCTGCAACTGATAATAAAATAATAACAAAATATTTGTATCCCAAAATAATGCAGGATATGGTAACAATCTTTGTCATATCATACTCTCCCACATCATACTCTCCAACATTTCATGCATGAAAACCAGGACATATGTGGCCAGACAACATCAAAGTGTGTTCAAGTCAGCAAAAGTTAATAATGAAGGAAAACACATAAGTTATAAAAGATTGTAGCAGTTTGCTTTTGCCTGAATCTACTGAGAAGGGCAAGACTTTGCCTCCGCTCCTTTCCTCACGGCTGAGTTGAGTGCAAACTACTTTTGTGCTTTAAACTCAGTTTGTAGCAATTTAAGTACGCTGAGGACAATGTGGGAAAAGAAGAGAGAGAAACTAGGACATTTTCAGAATAACTCAAAAGTGGATGACATAGGATTAATTGAGATTGCCACTGCTAAATCAGAAGTGGTACAGCTGTATGATGCATTTAATTCTGCAACAGAATCACACTAGCAACTTTCAAGATTTATGCCAAATGCTCCCACCTACAGGGCATTTTAATTTATATTTAAATTATTATGGGAAAAAGTACTTCAGTTCATGTGGAGAGCTCCAACATATGAACAGCCCACTATGCAAAAGCCACAGGATGCCATTTAAAACAGCCTCCACATTGGAGCAATTTTATGTGCATTGACCTTGGTCCCTCCTGCCAAACATTTAGGTATTTGTGAAATTCCTCTTAAAGTAGAGATGTGTATCTTAAATGGTCTTATCTACTGAAGTGATAATATCATTCCTAGGCAACTAACCCATATTCCCCCCCCCCCCTTTATCCAAATAATTTTGTTTTATTACAGTTTACCATTCCCAAGCCACCCCCACAATGAATAAGTAACGAAAACAAAAATTATGTTCACGGTAATGTAAAAGTGCCTGAGTATAATGCACATGCTGAATATAATCCACATTTTAAGACTACAGAGCCACGAGGAAGGCTTAAAGCTTTAGTTTCCCTTGGGAAAAAATTAAGTCACATAGGAACCACGAAGCAGAGAAACTGTTAGGGGAGTCTGAATTTGAAAGCAGCCATAGTTGTATGGTGAAATGGAGACAACAGGGAGGGGAAGAAACTGTTTTCTCTCTCTCTAATATTGCCTTGTGAATTTACCCCTTCTGTACTGGCTGCTGCTGAGTGAGGTTTAAGGTTCTCGTATCAAATTGTTAGCAACTTATTATGTTTTTGTTGTGTTGTAGCATTTTATTGGATCTCTTTATTGTTGCATTTTGATAAAACTCTTGAGATTTGTGCAAATGAGAAATGGTATGGAAATATTTGTTCTAATTCTGCTGCTTTTAATTTATCCAGCTGACAGGAATTAAGCTCTACCACAGCTGCAGCTGTTGTGATACAATCACAAAGGTGAGGAAAATAATTCATTACAGAGCCTTCCATCCAGAATCAGCAGCACTGCAGAAATAATGCAATTTGACACCACTTTAACTGCCATGGTTCCATCCTTTGGAGCCCTGGGATATGTAGTTTGTTGTGGCACCAGAGCTCTCTGACAGAAAAAGCTAAATATCTTATAAAACTACAAATCCTAGAATTCCATAGCATTGAGCCATGGCAACTAAAATAAGAGCTGTTCAGCAGTGTATGGTGGAGTCTCCTTCCTTGGAGGTCTTTAAACAAAGGCTGGATGACCATTTCTTGGGAGTGCTTTGTGATTTCTTGCATGGCAGGGGATTAGACTGGATGGCCCTGTGGACTCTTCCAACTCTATGATTCTATGAGTCTATGAATTTACTATAACTTAAATAATTAAAAATCAGTTATTATTGTCTTTGATAAGAAATTAATTTCCCAATTTCTAACATTTAACAAATTAATTGATTAATTTCTGGCCTAGCATTTCAAGCTCTACTTAAAATGGACATTGAAACCAGGATTCTGATCTAGCACTGGCACTGAGGAGTGGTGGATGTAGAGATCTAAAGAGTGAGCCAAGCAGCATAGGGCTCATTGAAACTCAACTTAATCCTACACATGCATCCCCCCGCCCCAAACAAGACTAACAAAGTGTGTTGCTGCCATACAGATGCTAAAGTAAGCATGTAACAGAACAAATGTGTAACAGGATAAAGTATTAACTTAAATCATGCACTAGTCATCTGATCTTGGGAAGCTGGCAGAGTCAGGCCTGGTTAGTACTTAAATAGAGGACTGCTAAGAAACACCAAGTGCTGTAGGATATATTCAGAGGGAAGCAATGGCAAACCACCTGTGGGCATTTTTGGCCTATGAAAAGCCTATGTAATTCATGGGGATGCTGTATATTGACAGGTAACTTGAAGACGCATGCATACATATAACATTTGAAAAACCACAACTTTGTACTACTAAATACACTTCTATAAAAACTAATCAATACAAAAAAAGCACTTTTTGAATTACTCAGTGAGACAAAGAAGCTCTTAGAAGAGCAGATAACTCACCTTTTTAAATGTTGAAAATTCAGGGGGGAAAGCTCGGCATGAATATTATTTAATATTGGGGCAGGGGGGACTATGTAAACAATGATGATCCAGATAATTATGCAAGTCTGAGTTTCTAATGTTGGCAGTCTCAAACACCCAGAAACCCCAATCTGTCAGATTAGTGGTGAAGTGTGATGAGAGTTGCAGTTCAATAGTATCTGGAGGGCCACAGGTTTGTCATCTCCAGAACGTTCCTCCAGAACGTACATCATGAAAGGATGACATTGGGTTCCTAAAGGGAAGATGGTGAAAGGTGTCCTGGAAGGAGCAGAGGTGGATATTGAAGCTTTAATCAGTAATTTGTCAAAATGGATTTGGGGGTTTAGGGGTGTTTTTTTTGGGGGGCGGATTAGGACTTTTGGGGGGGGCAAAATTAGGACATTACTTGCTAAGAATGCTGTCACCCAAATGAAGCTCCTTCAGTCCCCAAATTTCTGTCATTGCAGAGGAGACATTGAAAATCATTCATACCTTGAACTCTTCTATTTGCTGTCTATATGCTGTATTCCCTTTGCCTGCCCATTTTCTTTGGATGCCTAAACTGTAATTCTGAACGCCCATCTGGATTTACTATAAGCGTTAGGAATTTGGGAACTAAAGGAAAATTTCATTGGGGGTTAGAGTTCTTATGGGAGAAATCCCCCCCCCCCCCATTTTTGCCTTCCTGTGGCTGCACCCTTGGGTCCCATTGAACATACATGGATTTTATTAGTTCACAACACAAAGGTTCTCCCCGCCTGATGCCATCCCCAAGTGTAGTCCCAACAGCTACTCCTCTTACTTTAAGTGAAGCTTTCTCAGGTGGAGGGCACTGCATTGGGGAATGCTGCCCCGATAAAAAATAATAAAAGAACCATCTGTTTCCCTTTATTGTGTTTTTCTTAGTTAATTGATGCAATTAGAAGATAACGCTAATGCCTTAGCAAAGTAACAGCTACACATTGCCTGTGGTGAGGCAATACAGCCCTTTATTTCAGAGGAGCAGAAGTTCTCCATAAACACACGGTCATTGTAGAAAGACTATTTCTGTTTACCTAACATACACACACACACACACATGTACCAGATTACTAAATATGATAATCCTTCAAGCAATCCATGTATGTTGTAAAAGACAATTTGTTGCTAGCAAACAAGCCTTTTAGAAGCTACCGTAGTTCAACTACAGTACTTAATTAACTATTGCTCTTAATTCCCAGAGCACCTTGTTATAAAGGACATTACTGGCAAGGGTAAAAATTGTTAGTCTTTTTGGCTTTCAGGTTGAGTGAGATTCTATAAAGACCCTCAACATATATCTGAAATTGTGAGAAGAAGCCAGGTCACAAGACAATATGCTGTTTCACAACTCCTTTTTTAAAAATCTGAGTTGCAAGAATTCCAGTGGTGGGAATGTAATTTTTCACTAATTTTTTTAAAAAATATATTTTATTGCAATATAATTCTACACTAATGTTGCCCTTGAAGGAAGCAGTGAATAACTTCAGCAATTTTCCCACTTTGAGAAAGTTTTGAAAAATGCACCATTTTCAAAGACTATTAATAGTTTGGGATGTCTTGTGCACAAAATTAATTCTACAGAAAACAGAATTTTCTTCTTAGGGGACAGCATTTTCTTGCAGAAAAGAATATTTTTGCTCCTAGCAATATTATTTTCTGTGTGGTAAACTGTTCCCTGCACACAAAATGCTGTCATTTGGGACTTACGCTGTGCAATGTTTGCGAATGGCTTTTTTGTGAAGAAAACTGCATCTTCAAATATTTCTGTGCAGAAAATGCTGTTTTCTGTGCAGAGAAACTCATGCACAGCTTTTTGCAGATCAGAATTACTACTGAGTTGTGAAAATTTCCTTCAGTTCCAGGATTTTTCTCGTCAGTGTTTTCTAATGCTTGAGGAACATATTTAGGACTATTTTTGAATATTGTCAAATACGCTTTCCATTCCTCTCTAGTTTCCTTTTAACCTTTTCAATGGTTAAGTTTCTTTTGCGGGAGCATTTGAGGCCTATGACATTTTATTCACAGATGTAGGGAAGGAGGGAGGGCTAGCTTTGGGTTGGAGGAGTCCCCTCAAAGTGCCTTCTTTGACGTTCATCAACTCCAGGGAGCTTACCGAGCAGCACTAAGATGCATATCAGTAGCGTGGAGCTATTTTATTTTTCCACAATTCCCCATTACTGGTGTCACTAGAATAGGCATGGTGTCACCTCCCTTGACCTTCTCCTATACCACACTATACAGAAATCTTAATAATATTTTTGTATTAAATCCTAATCCCCATATATAACTGAATGTAATGGCAATAGTTGTGATATAAACAACTAGCAAAATTAAAATTATAACTTTAAATTACAGTATCATATGCACAGCCTAAATGTATGGCGGTAACAGTGTGAACACATGTTACAAAAGAAGTAGGGATCAATGTTTAATATCTATCCCTTCTTCAGTTCACTCTGTTTCCCAAGATAAGTTGGAGAGCATAGCAACCATTCCACAATCCCTTAGTCTGCTCCTCTGCAATGTCAGGTCGGCCAAAGGTAAAACCCACATCATCCACGATCTCCTTGTGAATGAAAAGGCTGACCTGGCTTGCTTCACCAAGACCTGGCTGGGAGATGCCAGTGCTGCAACATGGACGCAGGCTCTCCCAGCTGGATATACAGTCAGCGAGCAGATAAAGGAAAGTGGGCGGGGTGGTGGTGGTGTGGCTATAGTCCATAAATCAAATCTAACCTTGATCAGAGAACCTATCTGGAAAACAACCAGAGGGTTTAATGTTTGGTAACGCCGGTGACCCCATCGAAACCTTGGTAAACACTTGAAACACCAATCTCCCCAAGGCTCTCAACAAAATCGCCCCCGAGCGTCCTTTCCAACCATGATTACAATTATTACTGACTATGATGATGATACCATCAACATTAGTATAGATCAACAGAGCTGCCTGTAGATTTGGACTCTCCTTGACAGTTGCTGCAATCAGGGCTGTTATGATGAAGGCTTATACTTCAAAATTTACCACTGTGTACTAAAAATGAGCAACTGGTGCATCTCAGTGTACTAAGGCAGAATACATGATTCTGGTCATGCATTATGCAAATACTGTTTAATAAATCAATAACATTGGTTCAAAATAGGCTCTATTCAGCAGCAAAAGTCACAGATCATATTGCTCAGTAGTAGTGGTGCTTTCAGAGCAATCCTATGAATTTTTACACAGAAGTTTCACATTTATTTGGTTATATGTTCACTTAGAGATCTTCCCTAAACTCAGACCCCATTCCTCAGTCTACATTTGGACTGGCAATCAGATAAAAATCCAACAGTATATATAGAACACCATCCCTATTACTTTTTCCCCCAATTACATTCATTATTTTTCACCAATTGAAGGCCTTGTTTTAAATTGTTTCATATAGGACATGCCATCCTCCCCTGTTCTCCAAAATTTGTTCTTTCACATTGTTTTAGACAATGTCCAAGGAAAATTAAACAGAAAAAAGGCCTTTGATAATAATATTAGAGAGCCAAGAAAGTGTTATGACACCACCTAATGGAAGGAAGGTGGCAGAAGAATTCTCCCAAACAGTGAAATGTGAAATACCTCTCAGCAATCAGTCAAAACCTCACATGGTGTAAATGTCCATGGTCATACCAGTTAAGCATGTATAAAGGAGCTGCATTAAAATAGACATTTCACAGAATCATGGAGTTAGCAGGGACCATAAGGACCATATAGTCCAATCCCCTGCCATGCAGGAATACACAGCTAAACACTCCTGAGAGATGACCATTCCAACCTCTGTTTCCATTTGCTTTGTCGTGTTTTATTAAGCTTTGATATGTCAAACTGGAAAATCTGATTAGAGGGAGTTGGTGCAAGAAAACCATATATATAAAGTAGAGTCCCGATTATCCAACATTCAGTAATCCGACATTCCGGATTAATTAGGACATGCCCCCAGACATGCCTCCAAAATGATGGCCGCAATGGGCAAGGAGCCAGAACAGGTTCCAGAACAGGCCCCAAGCACGGTGGCGGTGGCATCAAGCCCAAAACAGGTCCCAGAACAGGCCTGTCTTCCTCCTCGCTGCCCAATGTTTGAGGATTCCACTTGCCTCCGTCCTTCCTGCGGTGGCGGCAGTGGAGAAGGCTGCCGGCTGGGGCTCCTTGGACGTGCCTCAATCCTCCAATGACATCCAGGATGGAGGCATGTCCAGCGAGCCCCGGCAGCCTGGAGGACGGAGGATTGAAGAATGCCAGACAGAGGCATGTCTGAGGAGCCCCAGCCGGCAGACAGCCTTCTCCTCCGCTGCTGCCGCCACAGAAAGGATGGGCAGTAAGAGGAGGAGGAAGACAGGAAGGAATCAGGGAATGGAGGTAGGGAGGAGGAGGAGAGGAAGCTGTCAAGAAGAGGCCTGGGGCTCGGCCAACTTCCCTCCTCTGCAGCCGTGGAGGAGAGAAGTGGGCCAAGCCAAACCCCAGGCCTCTTCTTGACAACTTTGTTAGCCGCCGAGGAGACCCTCCCCACAGCCAAGCCAGGAGGTAAGCAGGGAAGTAGACAGGGAGGGGGGGGGAGTCAATTATCCAACATAAACGGGACCATCTGATAGTCGGATAATCCCTTCGGATTATCTGACATTTTCGGTTGTCCGACCATCAGCTGGTCCCATTTATATCAGATAATCGATACTCTACTGTAGATGAATAATGTTGCTCTGGAATTTCTGCATGGTATTCTAAAAGCAATTAAAATGTACATCAATGAATCCATAACTTACTAATAAGGGGGCATATTGCCCTTCCACAGCAGTATCTAGCATCAAAGCTTATTTGGATGAAAGGATGTTGGCCACAACCAACTGTATATAGACATACACATCAAATAGCAATTTCCCAGTTTCTCAGAGTCAGATAATCAGCACCTGGATAATTTTTAATAAGAATTGCTTATGGGGCTGGATTCAGGATTGCAGTTGCAGTAGTTAGCTTCTGAGGTTGCCTCATGTGCTGGCAACTTTGCAGACCACCAAGTCTCCACATTCCAAGTTAGAGAATATAGGAATAGTTAGGAATATAGGAATATACCTTTAAACCTTCTGATGCAATAGAAAAATGAAGGCAACTACAATACAGCATCACACATTGCTTCCCCAGTCCTATAATCCACCCTTCTTTCCTGCTTGCTTTATGGCAATTTTACAGAGCAGGATTTCAATCCAAGTGGAATGGAAACAGACCTGCAATATGCTAGAGGGTTCAGGGAATGTCTAACTTACCTTTAGCACCAAAATTATGCTCTATTGCATGTGCATGGCCAAGCAGATTTAATTGTGTATTATATTACCTGTCTTCGTTCTGTTGCAGAACCCATGGTATTATAGGGTTGCCCCGAAGTCTCTCATCCAGATGCTGACCAGACTCAGAGTTGTTTAGTTTCCACAAGAATACAGCATCATGTATTATTAGGCCATGTCTTGTATGAACAATAGATCAGTTTAAGACAACCCTTATCACCAGTTTGATGGTGGAAGAAGAGGCAGGGCAGGTCAGAAGACTACTGATATAGTAATACTGAGAGGGGTCAGCCATGAAGCAAATTTGTGCATATGTGTAGCCCATTTCTATATTTGGGTGGAAGGGTATGCCAAGACGAACACTTGGGTCTACCTCTGACATCCCATGAATTACATAGCTTGCACGCCATGACCCAACTGGCTTCATGTCTACCATAAATTTCCATACAAAGAAGGTCTTCATGTGTATAGCTATATATGCAAAGGCTTCTAAGAAAGCTGGAATCTGCCACTGTCAGGGCCCCAGCTTGGGTAAAACCTGGGTTTGGGCAGGGGGGGGGGGATTCAACTATATGTGCAAAGGCTTCCTCTACAGATGGTTCTTGTTGCAATTGTGGATGATTGAGGAAAGCCTATGCTACATGTTTGATATCAGGAGGAGGGCTACATAATACAGCTTTGTTCATTGCTTGTATCTTAAGGCAAGCTAGTTTCTGAAAGCCTCAGGCTTTCTGTTGCTCACCTGCTCAAATAAGTGTTAACAGGTGGTAGGATATGTTCTAACACAAAGATCACTTCAGAAGCAGGAGGTGACAATGAAAGGAAAGTTTATTTCTTGGCAGCCCAAGGCCTTGCGACAGGCTCATTAGCAATGAGGTCTGGAAGCAGGACACCAAACCCAGCTGCCTGTAAGATAAAAAAAATTTCCTGAGGAAATAAACTTAGGAAATGATGGCAAGGGCTACTGCACACTTGGGGTATCATTAATGGTGGCTTGGTGTATATCAGAAGATTATTCAACTCTATCTCCCTTCTCTTGTAACCTTGGAACATTAAATACTCCTTTAAACACCTCCGGTAAAAGAAGCTCTAGTCAAATCAAATTGAAACAGTACACATTTCCTCCAAACACTCTAAGTATTTTGGTAGTGATCAACAGTAAACCTGGCCAGGATTTTAGAATTCTTAGTTTCATAAGTTTACAGCACCCCCCATATCTATGCATTCAAGCATCCATGGCTTGAAAATATGCCAAAAAGATATAAATTTCAAAAAGCAAACCTTATTATGCCATTATATATAAGGAACACCATTCTGCTACACCATTTCATATAATGGAACTTGAGCATCCATGGAATTTGGTATCCACAGGGGATCCTGGAACTGAACCCCAGAGGTTACCAAGGGCCCATTGTAGTTTAAGGCAGCCTCTTTCTTTCACTTTTAGATTGTGTTTGAAGAGATCTGCCTTTCAAACAATGTTTTTTTTTAACTGACATACCAATTATGTAGTCAGTCATTGGCTAGGTTATAAAATTGTTGTATTATGATTCAATAGAGTCATTGCCCAATATTCAAGCCACTACAACATACTGACTCACAGGTAACAACATACCAGTTAAATGGAAATATTCTATTGTCTGGTCATATTTAGTTAAAACAACAGCTTTGCATAATTTTAAAAAGCATGTATTTAAGCGAGAGAAATATTACTGTGAATTCAGATTTTTTAAAAAAAGAGTTTCAGCCAGTTGATTAACCGTAATGTCTTTCTTCTAAGGTAGATGTTCTAATCTATGCTATTACATTACATTAATAGCCATGTTGCTGAGTTTAAAAAGTAAAATTTCATGTCACACAGCAGAGGCAAGATCATTATGCAAAATCTACACTCTGAACTACCAAAACAGACTTTTCAAAACAAATAACATTTTGTAGCACATGAATGGATCTGAAGTTATGTGCACAGTCTGTTATGCACAGTCTACTGGCCTGCTGTTACTCAAGGCAGCTGTCTTCTAGGGCCAAAGGATACCAATCCCTCCTTGCTCTAGAGCAGCTCTCTAGTAATTACAAGATGTTGATGGAGCTGACAAAAATGATCTACCTCAGGATATCCTTAGAGTCAGCAAATGTAAGTGGAGATAGAACCCAAAGTTTCTGCAACAGCATTTTGTTAAAAAAACAAACAAACAAAACTGGTGACACACCTGTCAAAATTACTGGAATTTTATTTGCCTCAGGCTTATGACTTGCAACCAAAGACATTGTGCAAAGAAAGCAAAGATTAAGTACACTTTGGGGAAAGGTGGCAAACCAAATTGGTAACACAAAAGATAATTTGATGAAAGAAGCCATTCCTTATACTATATAGATTGCAATATTCAACAGCATTAAAAATCCAACATTTTTGATCAAGGGGGGGAGCAGGTAAGGGGTGGAGAAAAAGTAAAGTTTACAGTAGACATAAATTTCATGTATACAGTTCAAAAAGCATTTCTTTTTCAATAGATCACTGAGCATAAAGTGAAGCAATGAATGGGACAGGACAGGGTAGAGGCTAGCTATTGTACATTTAGAAGCTATTAAACAAAATTGCATATATGTACCACATTGTAAAAACAAATACATAGCTAATAAAAACTTGAAAACTGCCTGATGAAAAATAAAATCACCAGTTGCTTTTAATGACTCCTGGTTAGCAATGCTACAAAAGACATTGTGTTTTTTTTTTTAATAATCTTTCTGATGCCATTTGCTAGCATCTAATCAAATATTGAAACCAGGAATAGTCAAACCATTAGTAAGCTAAACCCGACCCATAGAAATATACTATCAACTCATGTTTTTTCCATCAAATTTTTTTTTTTAAATTTTAACTTTGAGGCCCTTTTGGTCACAGTATGTTACATTTTTTTCCTTTTTTACACCATGATATCATACGTCTGTCTGTCACTATCCTAAAGCTAGTTTATAGATGATGTGAATACAGAAACACCCCAATGCCAATCCGACAAAGTGAATCCACTGGGTATAAAATATGAGAAGAGAAGAAAGCTTCTCATTTAAGAACATCTGACCATTGGGATCACTCATCATCACTTCCACTTGCTTCTGACTGGTCCTAGATGTAAGAAGGAGAAGGGGAAAACAGGTTAGAGAGATTGTGTTGTGTGTGTGTGTGAAAGCATTAAAAATAAAAAAGAGAAATCATTGCAACATAAAAATTATTACAAAAGGTAAAGGTTTTCCATTTGATAAGGTTGTCTAGTTGTGTCCGACTGTAGGAAATGGTGTTCATTTCCATTACTAAGCCAAGTGTGCCAGTGTTGTCAGAGATGACTCTGTGGCCATGTGGCCAGCATGACTGCATGGAACACTGTTACTTTCTCACTAAAGTAGTATCTATTTATCTACTTGCACTTTTACATGCTTTCGAACTGCTAGGTTGGGAGAAGCTAGGACTAGTGACGGGAGCTCACTCTGTCACACGGTGCTTGGGTATCAAACTGCTGATCTGGCGACCTTGCAATTGTCAAGAGTCAGCGTCTTAACCACTAAGCCACTGTGCCCTTGAAATTATTACAAGAAATTAGTACCATAGACATACTATAAGTGAGATGCATTTCAGAGATAACTGGACACTCATGTCCTGCTAAAATAAATGCTGTCCAAGCATTTAATTCCTAAAGTTGACAGGGGATTTAGTCATATTTCTAAATTTGTCTTGAACTAGAAAAGGTTAGAAGTGGCAGAAAGTTAAATGCATATTGCTTAAGCTATATTGCTTGGCAAAACAAAATATAAAAGTATACATGAGTTTTCATACATGGATATGAAATGGATTATATCAGACATTGTGACTGAATTACAGAGTAACCACACAACTATTCACAGGCAGGATGAATTTATGTATTTTATGTGGCTGATCAGTAAGATCTGTTTCTATTATTGATAATGCTACAATTCATAATGGAGGGAGATTATTCAGAAGTCTGTCTTCTATGTGAATCTTTTTCAAAGAAGCTAACTGCCAGGATGGGCACAAGGGAATCTGGAACACACTGGTAGATGTCTGGGTGATTTACAGTTTATTCTCAGGGATCTCTAATTCCCTACTGTTTAAGAATATCAAAGACAACTATGATTTACTTCCCCTCCTGCTCTTCTAAATTAACTGCTAAAGATGTAAAAAAGCTTGGGCATGGGTGAGGGACCTGGAGATTCTGTGGCTGGACTAAGATCTGTTTTGCAAATTCCTGGGCCGAACATATGTTCAGAGGTTTCCAGTTGGTGGGTTTTAGGGGCTCTGGAAAGAACAAAGATGATTCTGAAAGACTGAAATTTCCTTGCCTTGATAATGTGAACAGAAAGGAAAATGTCCTAGTGCTCCAGTCTGCTATGAAATGACAAGCAGAGAAAATGAATTCTGTATGAGCCAAGCAAAAATCATTTTCAATGTTACTCTGTCTTAAAAGTAACCTCAGTTTCTTACGAAGTATGGCTCCTATTTCTTCAAAATATGGACTACAGACGCAACAATGGGGAGAGTGGGTGAAGTGTGTTGCTTTGCATGCCTTTATTAGGCCTTAATAGATAATTCTCAGTGGGCATGACTGTCTGACAGGGCTTATGAATCCACAGTAAAGAAGGAGTTAGCAAGCTACTATTTCCAGAAATTTTTGCTCAAGGACAAGCCTTCCTCTTCATTACACTCCTCTGATCCTGTGCTACCTTTATTCAAAATAAAACTTGATAGATTTCACTAGAGCTTAGTTCCAAGTGAGTGTGCTAGGAGCATAGCCTCAGCCTGTCTTTAGAAGTAACACAAACAAAAGGGGTTAAACTGGGACCCACATGGCAACCTACATAATGTGGTGTGTATATACGTTCCAACTTTTTTATTTAAACCATAAAGTCGACATGCTACATCACAATCTTCTTTTGAAATGCCCCTGAATGTCAAAACAAGCTTGCTATTCAGAACAGGGGTAAGTTCAAAAATTTGGTGAGCATATCATTCTTTGGATCCTCAAACATAGAATAAAATTCAGCACAAATTTTTTTCCTTGTCATTTATACTAGTACATTTATGATATTACTATTATAATAATAAGGTGGGCCCTTCCCTTACATGGGTGATCTGTTCTGGATCCTCCCCACATAAGAGGAATTCGGCGTATGCTTGAACCTCATTGAAAACAATGAGGTGCATGCTTGAAGCGTCTTGTGATGCATGCACCACATGTTTTATTGTCATGCGACTTTAGCGTAAGCCTGAAGCTGTGTATAGTGCGCCCACGTACAGCATGGGTGCACTGTACACTATTTCAGCATTAGAATTTAACTGGCTGAGTTCTAATGATCTACCTTAGGCATTCTCAAGGCTTGGACATGCTCTGTGGGATTTAACTTTTTCTTCTTCTTTTGACTCACAGACTCCCCATAGTTTGCCATGTAGCAAAGCAGCCTTTGACATTTGGAACAAAGGCTGCATGGAGGTTTTGTTTTTGTTTTTTTGGTCCAAGACATTTAATTCAAATACAAAGCAAGATCTTAATATATACAGAGAGATGAGATTATAAAATTATAAACACTGTAACTCAATTCTCTCTGTTTTTCACACACCCTAATGCAATTATAATTATACTAGAGGAAACCATTGGAAAAATAATTTTTGTTTCTGAAAACAATACTTACATTTTCATCTTGATCTTCATCACTGTCATCATCACTTACAACCGGTTTGGCTTTTACCCGACTTTGCCGCTTCTTGCCTTTCCCTTTGTCCCGGTTTTTGTCATCTTTTTTGTTTAGTTTAATCTTAACTTTTACAGATTTGGCTGAAAAAGAGTAAACACCCAGAAGAAACTAAATGACCAGACTATGTATTTTCTCTTCTGTAAACGGTCAGACAAATCCCACTCCAAAAAGGGCCACCTCTGTATTCTTTTTCTGAAATACCCAACTACAAGGGTTCACATTTCAGAATCACTTTGCCTGAAATGGCATGAATATGAATGTCCATTAAGACCATATCCTCATTTTCTTCTATGGGTCTCCAAGGTTTGGGAAAGCAGGAGGTCTCCCCAGAACAGGCACTAGATGAAGCATATATTTAGTGGATCCCTAAAAGATATTTTCTGATGGACAATGACAAGAAATTCAATCAGATCTACACAGAATGGAAAGCCTGAAATAAACCTTCTAATCTGGCCAAAAGCAACTAAATACTCTTGAGACCAGTTTCTTGTGTTCAGTTTTGCATGGGGAACTTACATTCTGATTCTGACTCATCTTCCTCATCTTCGTCTTCGTTGCTTTCTTCCTCACTTTCATCTTCTTTGGCAAGCTTCTGCCGTGCACTTTTGAACACAGACTGGAGAACAATGGAATCCTCATAGATCTGTAGAATGAAAGCAAACCTGCATCAGAATTGCAAGCTGTGCTTCATCAAGAATTCACAGCATGGAATGTTATTTTCTATGCAAACCCATAGAGAGCATAGCTCTTCCCCCCTCCACCCCCCCAATTACAAGTCATAAGTCTTGTTGCATGAATTTTACAGGAAATGCCAATGTTAAATTTTATGCACAAAAAGAAGGCTTTTAAAATCCTTCAGTGACAACGCAACACAAAATGAGTTATATGAATTTTCAAATTTCAAGCACCACCTACACTTATGTTTAATTATTAAATATACATAATGCTATTAATTCTTCAATGAATATCTCTAAGATTTAAATTACAGTCTAATAATATATGCAAGTAGAAACAAACAACCTCTTCTGATTTTTATTAACAGTAAAAAAACCCTCATTATTAGATAAAAACATTTTTTTTTATAATGAAGTATGAGCAGCTATCACCATCATACTCCAAATCTTTTATCTATGGCTAAGAGGTATGAATGGGCTGAGAACATTCCTCCAGAGCCTGCATATTCTCATCTACAGGTTTTCTATCCTTCCCACAACTGCCTTAACCATGGCTTAAGACTGTGCTTGTATTGACTACCGGTAATCACAGTTAACACTTATTAGATCCCTTATAATAGTAATTTACTCCAGCAAAGATAGATTGCATACCTGCAACTGCAGTTCTTCAAGTGGTTGTCTGTGAACTCACACAAATGGGTTATCTGCACTTGCACAGTACATCATTTGGAACCTTCTAGAGTTGACGTGTAAGCTTAGCCCTGTCCACCCACTGCATGGCTATCCTACACACTTCCTGTGGATGCTGAAGCAGCAGCTAAGAATCAAAAGTAAGGCAGGACACAATGAAGAGGGGATGAGTGGGGTTGTGTGAGTTCACAGATGAGCACTCAAAGATAATTACAGGTATGAAAGCTGTCCTTCTTTGTAGTCTCTGACTCACACAAATGGGAGACTAGCAAGCTACAAACTATAAAAGACAGGAATGTCATGCAAGATATGAAAACAGCATGGTTCTCTCAAAAGCAGAATCAACCCTGGACCTTCTATCTATCCTGTAGTTGGAAAAGTCAAAGACTGTGACAATGTAAATACTTTACACATGTCATCCAATGGTACCCTACACAAAAAAGCTGATGTAGCCATGGCTCTTGCAGAGTTGCTATGCACACCCACAAAAGGTACCTTTATGGCCAGTTCATAAACTAGATGAATGGTGGAAACCACTCATTTCAAGAAGCACTGCGAAGAAACAGAGTCCTTCCTTCTTCTACGAATAACAAACAAAAGCCTCCGGGACTTCCAGAATTCTACCATCCTGTTGATATAAAAGGCAGGAGCTTCTGGACATCAAGGCAATGTAGTGTCTGAGGTAGGGTTCTGCATCAATGCTGGCAAGACAATGTCTTGATTGATGTGAGGTTCCTGTCCTCTGGAAGAAACATGGCCTGGACCTGGGTGTCTTTGATGGCTCAAACAAATCTTATGCTCTGATGAGACTTCTCTCAATTCACTAAGAGACTTAACATATCTAGAAGTTGCGTAATAGGACAAATATACAAGAGGAGCTGGTTATGTCACGATCAACCAGTCGTCTATGTAAGGAAATAGAACAACGCTCTGCTGACATGCTGAAAACGCATGGCACATTGCAAAGCAAATGGCAGGACATGAAAACTATATGTATTCCTACCATGAAACAGAAGAAATGCATGTGAGACAGTTGGATTGTGATGTGAAAATATGTGCCCTTTAAGTCCAACATAACAAATCAATTGCCCTTCTGCATTAGGGAAAAGATGGATCTGAAAGTGACCCATCTTGAAATGCTGTGGATGTATGTAAAAGCTGATATCCTGAAGGTCCAGAATGGGACATAATACCCTGTCTTTCCCAATTACAATGAAGTAACAGGAGAAACCCTGACAGGGATAGGCTTGATAGCTCCTTTGAGCATTAGGGACCCCGCCTCCTGATGCAGTGTGGGAGAGCAAGGGATGAGGTCAAAAGACCTCTACTGGGGAGAGTTCTCTAGAACTTTTATTGCATACTTCCCAATGTTGAGAACTTATGAATCTGAGGTGATGGAGGAATACAACATCTGCCAGTGAAGAAGACTTGGCTGAGAGTGTGTTTGTTTGCCCTACCTCCACCTGGGCTACTGCCATGCCTTGGCTCCTGGACTTAAGCAGGAGTCTTGTCTCCCCCCCCCCCCCTCTTTTCTTTTCTTTTCTTTTTAGATTGTGTATAGTTCAAATTGTTTTAGGATTGGGATGGGGTTGAGAATGGAGATTTTCTTTTTACTTGTTTTGATATGTTAATCGTTATGTATTTTGCTTTGTTAATTTTATTTTTTGTTACAATTACTATGTATTTTTGTTGTTGCTATAACTGCCATGTATTTTTGCTATGTTAATTGTTATTCTCTTTTGTACCCCGCCCCGATTGCTCATTCAGAGGGGCGGGCTAGAAATAAAACGTACTATTATTATTATTATTATTATTATTATTATTACTACCATCTCTGGAGCCTGTAAGGCTGGTGCAAAGATGGTGGCTGATTTCTTGTAGATGCTTCTTAAAAGTGCTGGGTCTGGTGCCTAGAGGCCACAGGTATCTTAGATGAATAGGAAGCTGGCATGGCTGCAGGTCTTTGTTGTCAGCCATCGCCAGAACTTTATGGTCTTCTGGAAGCACATCCATATCAATATCCCCCCCCCCCAAAAAAAAAAGGCTTTTGAAGAAAACTGCTATGACAAATGGAACCCAAGCTTCTTGGTGGTATAGCACATTTTACCCTACTGTATGTTTTAAAGAGATCCTTCTCATTAAAGGGTAAGTCCTCTATTGTAGATCTTGTACGGTTGGAAAGTCCCAATGAGCACAGCCATGTGTGATGATGAAGAACTACAGTTTCAGCAAGAGCTTTCCTGCTTCAGTCAGCAATGTCAGCAGAAGTGGTGATCTTCTGGGCCCCCTCTTGTAGGACCGCAATGACTTTGTGGTCCTCTTTAGAAAGCTTCTGAAAATAGGAATCTGAAGACGTTAGGGCAGCTGAAGAGTAGAACATACACCCCATTAAGTCTAATTTTTACCTTCCTTGTCTGCTGGTGCAAAGTGCCATTTTTGAGTTGCCTTAGATTATGCTGCAGCCATTCAACCACCCACTCTACTCCAGTGTCTAAGACCTTGAACAATACCTTGATTTTCTTAAGTGCGAAAGGACTTGATGATAGTGTAGCTAATTACTTATGAGCTACCTGCAGGAGGTAAGGTAACACAAATATGGAGGTGGGTGCCTGACTTTAGACTGTCTGGAAGTCTGTAATCTGCATGTCTGATTGCTTAAACCTGTAAGTCAAGTGCCTTTGCCATACACATCACTTGGTCCATAAATGAGTGGACATCATCAATGGGGAAGGCAGGATTACATTCTCCTACTAGCAAAGGTGAAAGCTGACAAGCAAGTAAGTAAAAAGATACAGACTTTGAGTCAGAATCCAAAGTGGAAGTGGATGAGCCAGTTCTGTCAGAGGCAGAATCTTAAATATTCCTAGCAATGAAGATTGCTGGTAAGATGAAGCATTGAGTCTGACACCTAACATATTGAGTGATCCTCACTCGCTGATAGAAACTTGTATTAAGATGACACAGGGGCTAAGGATGCTAGCTTGAGCAACTTTTTCTCTCTACCAACTGTTTATACTGATGCAGAGCAGGTTTGAATTCATGACACTGACATCCATGCTCACTGAAGCTCCAATACTGATGAGGATGTCCATACTCGCTGTACCGGAAAAATGTGATGGTGACTAAGTATGTTGTACTTCTGTCCAAGAGTAAGACTGATGATATCTAGAATGATTCCCATAATATTGGTCCTGACAGAATGGTAGAAGACATTAGGTTCGAGAAATTTATCCAGCTTGAAACTGATCCAATAACTCACACAACAAGTGGGTTTTTGGCCATGACTGAATAGGTACGAGTGTTTGTGGTGGGGCAAAACTTGGCAGGCTAGGAGGAAGAGGCTTACTCTGGGTAGGAGACAGAACTGTATGATCCACCTAGGCAGGTGGTGTAGAAGCAACTGTTAGTCTTGGAGATTACTCCGAAATTTCACCCTCTGAAATTGTACTGAGTGGAGTGAGATAGGGAGAACATACCAAGGCTGAATAACTGAAACAATTTCTATCAGTTTGGAAGAGTGCATAGATGCACAGAGATCATTTTGGAAGGGTCCCTCTGTACCGATCAAGTTTGCTCGGATGGACAAGCGGCATGCTGAGGTAATGGAGTTGGTTTGGATTGAACCTGTGAAAGATCATTTGAACGGTGTTGACTCTTCCCTTTAGCCTTCTTCTTTTTATGCCTGTGCTATACAGACTATATATCAACTTCCACAGATTTCCCTGGAGTGGTAGCACTCTGGTTCATGTTTTGGTTGTAAGCCTGAGGGCAGCGAACAGTCTAATTATAACTTTATAAGTATAAACAAAAAAAACAAAACAAACAGCTTCATTTATATACAGCCCTTTGCTGGTCTTGAACTCGCCACCTTATGGTTTTGAGTGAGTGGCTGCAGTACAGGCATTTAACCACTGCGCCACCAGGGCTGATATAGTATAGCACTGTGTAAACCTACAACGCTATATAAATATAGGTTAATAATAATAACAACTCATGGCTGATTACGGGGCAAAGCAGATTCAGTCATATTCCTGTCAGTAGTCTTTCTAGACTTAGATGGGGTCTTGTCAGATGTGCATGATGGGCACTTTATAGTATACTACAAGCTGGGAAACTAGACATCAAGGTCAAGGAGATACTCGCGGCTCTTGAAACAGTTGAAGAGGCCATGGTGGTAGAATCAGTGGTCCGATTTTCTGCTTTCAGGGTGTTTTTGTATAAGAGGACTTTAACCCTAGATTCTCAGTTGCGCCTAGCCTGCAGAGTGAAAGCTTTACAGTGAGAGCATGTATTCACAATATGCCCTTCTCCCAAGCAAAAGAAGACACTTAAGTCTTCCCATTTGTTGATTTTAGAGATCTACATTTTTGAAAGATGCCACTGAGGGCATAGGTCCCCAGGGCCCCCCTAAAATCACTAATGAGAGCCAAGACAAACCCTAATTCAAGCCATTAACCAGTCCATATCTAAATCCAAAAGAATAATACTATGCCAAAACACCAAGTCCAAGGGGATTGGAAAGAATGAAGTCAAACAGGCCAAGTCAAATGTTACTATTGATTCTCCTGCTGCGTTAGATAAAAAGGAACAGAAGGTTTAGGTGGGATGCATGTGGGGTAGCTATGTGGAGGGTGGGCGGGGCTACTACCAAAACGCTTACATAACAGATTTAGAAGGTTCCAAATGACGCACTGAGCAGGCACAAATCACCAATTTGTGTGACGACAAAGAAGAATTTTGTTTCACAATATGGTTAAGACCTATTGAGGGAAGAGAATTAGATCAGGGATGGAGAACGTGTGCCCCTCCAGATGTTCAGCTGCAATTTCCATCATTCCTCGCCACTGAATATGTTCATTAAAGCTACTGGGAAATACAGCCCAATAGCAATTGTTATTTATTTCTGGGATAGAGGTTCTGCAGTGTTTAAGGTTAAAGATTGGAGATTTAGTCCAATTAAAAGTATTTCTAAATTCTAATCAATGACATAATTATGATGGATTATGTGGTGGATCAGTTTTGAGTAAGATTTCACTTCTGTTTAGGTTCTTGGAAGTGTGCCTTGATGACAAAAAGCACCCGCTGCAAGCATATGTATGCAACCCATGAAATTAATACTGACCTCAGAGGTCTTCACTAAAGTCTACATGGGGCCAAAACTGTTGGGTTTTTCTCCAGGTTTGTGTGTCCTTCTTCCCATGTAACCTGTGCTCCCCTCAGCCTGCCAAATAACTATTTGAATAGATCGATACGGAGCAGAATTATGATGGATGGAATAACGCATAGGCAGGATTATTCCCAAATACTCTCCTGTTCTGTTCAGCCTACCCAACAGCTCCTTGACACAGAGAGAAGTCTTGTCATGATGAAAGGATGACACTCTTGCAGCTGACCATCTATGGTTGGCCTTAAGCACAGCTACTACAGTGCTTGCTAGATGACATTATACTAGCCATGGTCAGAGGGCTGACAATAAAGAGCACAATTACTAGAGTACTGCACACAGAGGAAGGTACACACTAGAGGCTATAGGGTGCACCATGCCCTTTTAAGCCCCCTAAACTCAAGAGGGCTGCACTGTATCATCACAGTTACCATTTGGTATAATTGGTAGTGAGCATACATCATTTATAGTCACCATTCAGGCACATTTTGTGGAGAAGAGTTCAGGATGAGGAGCCCTCTAAAACAACATTCTGCAGCCCTCCAAAGGGTTTTTAATTGTTCCATGTGCAGTTTTATTTGGCCCAAAATTACTTTTTAAAAATCTGGAATAGCTGGTGGGCACCAAGAGATGCAGAAAACAAAAACAAAACAAAGCCATCCTGGTTTAGCACCATAAGGACAACTCTCCAGGAAATTTGGCAAATACTATATACTGTATATATAAAATTTGGCAAATGCTCATGTATAGGTCTAGAAATGTTAGTTAAAAATTGACCCAAAAAACCTGAGTCGACTTATTCACAAGTCAATGTAAGTGCTGTACTTTACGTTATAAAAAAGGGAACCATTCTGTCCATGTAAAAGGCAAGAGAGTGTAATCTATCCTGGAAGCACTGACTCTCACCTGCCCTTTACACTCTCATCTATACAGCCTTTAGTGTGAGTACAAACAGTTATGCCTGCTGGAATTTTGTAAGTTGTTTGGCATCATTTTTCTTCGGATCCTTTGTCACATGCCTCTAAGTTTTACCCTAGACATATCCAGCTGCCCCTTCTGGAAGCATATGAAAATCCATAATTTTGCCCCCCAAACCTGCTCTAAACTTTTACATGAGGCTGACTTATATTCGAGTATGTATGATAGATACAATAATTGTGAGATTTAGGATTTTATAAATGAAATAATCGAGGCATTCTGAGATGATTTTCAGGGGCTCTGCAAGGAGTGCAGGCCCTTGTATGTGTTTTGGGTACACTAGCATACACTTATGGTTGGACTAAAAGTAATATGAAACTAAATATATTGCCACTGGATTGCAATACATAGTTCCTGGCAAGCACAATACAATTTACAATACAGACCAGCATTAAGAGAGCTCTTAACATGTATTACATATACTAAAGTATTTAATACAAATATATAAATCCATATCCTAAGTACCCATAGGAAATGTATTTGATACAAACCTGTGATCCTTCCAAATTGAAGGTTTGAGCATTGTGACACAACAACATGACATCCTTCTCCAGGTCACCAAGACTCCGATATTTATGGTTGCGGATTCTTTCCTAATACGTATGCAAGTTGTTGTTGTAGTTGTTTTAAAAAAGAAATGCAGATTGAAAAGAGAAAATAAAAGACAAGACAACCTGTTAAATAGTAGAAACTAACAGGGCCATTCAGATGAAAGACAACTGAAGAATAAATGCCTTCCATTATCTAGCTGAATTGAACAGCTAGATAAAGTGAGGAATGGTTAGGTCAAAAGGGTAGTAAAGTGATATCATTTTCAGTATTCTCAAGCATACTAGAGGAAAGTAAACAGGGTACTCCAAGAAGAGATTCTGTGGTTAAAGGAGAATTGACCAAAAATGAAAAAAATAAAAATAAATATATGTATAATGCAACAGTAAGTGTGTATAGCATTGGAACTTTATTATATAGTCAAGATTCACAAAATGATTGCTTACAATACAAAATATTATCAGTACAGTGGGCCTTTGGTATCCACTGGGGTTTGTCTCCAGGACTCCCGTTGATACCAAAATCTGTGGATGCTCAAGTCCTATTATATACAATGGCATATTAAAATGGTATCCCTTATATAAAATAGTAAAATCAAGATTTGCTTTTTGGAATTTATATGTTTTTTTAGAATTTTCAACCCATGGATGCTTGAATCCATGAGTAAAGAATCCGTAGACAAGGAAGCTCAATTGTACTAGAGACTACAACTCTACTAGAGATATCCTAGTACATATGTTAATACTGCTGCAATGACTGTTGTGATTTTAATTTTTTCTACAATTAGTTATTCCTACTATTATTATGAATATTATTCCGAGGGTGAACTTCACTGTGTAGCCTCCAATCTCACCTCCCCCACTATTCCACTATCCCCACTATTGTCAAAGCACAGTTCCAGCAATGTGTTTTCAAAACTGAACTTGGTTCTGTAGCCTTTCTGACTGAGTAAAGATGGCACCTTAATAAGCTTTCCTTGAAAACTTAGTAGGTCTACTACAGATAAACTGCCACTGTAATGCAAACTTCCAGAATTCATACAGCTGATTTGTTGATCGATTAGTCTGAATCCTCAGGAATTTCTTTTAAGCAGCTGTCAGTGAAATATTAGTCACATGGAAGATTCACAGTGAGCAGTATTTTATATTACTGTATGCATAAGAGTGTAAATGATAATTTGGTATAATACTGGAAAGCTGAAGAAGTTATGCCCACCTTTATTTTTTTGAAATCCACTGGCTTTCTAATTAACTCATAGTACTCTGGATATTCTTTTCTGGAAGGCAGCTGAATGAAGACTTCACTTAACTGTCGTCCTGAACTGTTAATAAACACAAACACAAAACAAAACATTATTTCTTCATTGTGAAAATAGATTGTTTCTATTATGCTCTTCCCTAAGCATTCTTAGGCTATGCCCTCATAAGAGGTGAGTAGCAAGGAAAATGTCTGGAATGATCAATCAACAATTACCAGTGCCTCATTCAAAACTAATTGTCCTTGGAAAATTGCCCATTCTTGCCCATTATATGCAAAATACATTTTTTTTAAAAAATACTAACATGTTTCCAGTGTATTACCAATAAAAAGGGGACTCCTGCTGTTTTGGCATCTAAAAGATATGGCAGATTTTCTACCACAACATTCATAGCTGACATCTTGGATTTGTGCCTTTGTGGGAACTAATCCTCATTTTGAATTTCAGCAGCCACATTGAGACAGTCCAGGAGTTTCATGCTTTTTATAAGCCTCGATGTGACAGAGGCTAACTGTAAGCTGTATATTTTACTTCTATGGCAATAGTACTTTTAGAAAGTAATCTCCATCTCTGATATTTCACCAGCAATCCGCAATATCCATATTTATATATGTAATATAAGCTTCAGGGCTCTGGACCTGTACATGAAAAACTTCAGAGCCTAGCTACCTCTAATATGGTCAAAGTTGGGGAGGGTCCCTGTTAAGCTCTGGCCTTGTTATTTAGTCTCAATTAGTCAGCCTTGTCTGGAAACAAGAGTTCAAATTCCAACTCAGCCTGTAAACCCACTGGGTGACCTTGGGCAAACCCACTATGAAAAAAACCTTGCCAAGAAATCTCCATGGTACAGTCACCATAAATTGGAAATGATTTGATGGCATAAAAACAGCAACAAACACTCTGTCATGACCCCAGTGTATAGCAGTAGCCTAAGCTCTGACATGGAATCAGCTGAATTGGAAAGACCAGCAGCACAAGGCACTGCTTCTGCTAAAGTGCTAAACCTGAGAGTCAGCCTGACCCTGGAGACTCTCAGAAGATTCTTGAATCAAAGATCTCTGAATGGGAGCCCAGGAGACAAGACCTTCTTCCCTTTAGACTATGGTCCTCCCTGCTAAAGCATAACACAATGGAGTAGTAGACTCTATGCCAGAGGACTACCCCTTCGAGAATCCCCATTCATAAAGGAGGCAGTGGACTCTGAGACATAAGGAAAATGCTGCAGCTCAGCAAACAACCTAGCTTTATTCAAGGAGTAGGCCTCATGACATAGCGGCAAGTAGGAAAGGTGACAACTAACCCTACCTGCTTAATGCTACCACATGCACAGGCCACACTCCCAGCCTGAAGGGGATTGCTTTCTACATGCATACAGTTACCAACAAGGTGAGACATACTGTATATACTTGTGTATAGGTCAACCTTGTGTATAAGTCAAGGGTAGGTTTTGGGGCCAAAATTCTGGATTTTTATATGGCATGTGGATAGGTCGAGGGTAAAACTCAAGGGAATGTAGCCATGGATGTAAAGGATGTCCTGCTCCCTCCTCCTGCATCTTCCTAGCCCAGCTGCCCCTCTGGAACCAGCAAGGCTGGGAAGAGGCTTGGGAGGGAGTGTTCACTTTTCTTGTATCTTCCCAGCCCACCTGCGCTGAGTCTGGAGGCAACCGGGCTGGGAAGAGGCTTGCAAAGGGAACGTTCTGTCCTGCTGCATCTTACTAGCCTGGCTGCCCCCTCTGGAAGCAGCTGGGCTGGGAAGAGGCTTTGGGGGTGACAAAATGCTCTCCCTGCCATCTTATTACAGTACTGATTTGTGTATAAGTTGACCCAAGCTTTTTAGGTCAATTTTGTAGTACAGTCATCCCTCAACATTTGCTGCTTTGACATTCGCGGTTTTGATCATTTGCAAGTTGCAAAGGCCACTGCACACACACGCCTCTTCCTCCCTTCCTCCTGGGCTTTTTCCTTGGGGAAGGAAAAAGCCCAGGAGGAAGCAGCTGGAAAGGGTGTGTGTGCCAATCCTACCCCTTTCTAGTACAGAAAACTGCCTCTTTTCCCAAGCCACTCTGGCTTTGGAAGGTGTTTAGGGAAACGATCCCCCACTCTTGGAAGGCAAGGGAGAAGCAGTGAATACACCCTCTTTCCTGCCCTTCCAAGGCTTCAGAGAGCTCCCTGAAGTCTTGGAAGGGAAGGAGGGAGCAGGAAACACACCCTCTCCCCTGCCCTTCCAGAACCTCAGAGAGCTTACTCGAGCTGTTTGGGGCTTCGGAAGTGAGATGGGGGCATGTGCACGCTGCTCTCGCCCCCTGTTTTATTTGCAAATTTTGATTTTCACGGGGGTCTTGTGCCCTAACCCTAGCGAATGTCAAGGGTTGACTGTATAATTTTTTTTTACTTTAGAGACAAATGGGGGGAGGGGAATTCATGAAAACTAGACAGACACTTAAAATGCTGGAGGACGCTACTTTGGAAGCAATTTACAATTACTTAAAAGAGATGGTGGTAATCAGTAGGTATGAAAGGAGTAATAATAAAAAAGAATGCTTTGTCTACATTCTTAAGAAATGCAGCACTGTCCAAAATACTCTGTTGGAAGGGGAAAAAAGGCTTCTTGTTGCGCACCTTCAAGTTACAAGGACTTATGGGGACCCTAAGGCAAGTCTATCATGGGGTTTTATTGGCAAGTTTTTTTCAGAGCACGTTTGCCATTGCCATCCTCTGAGACTCAGAGTGTGTGAATTGCCCAATGTCACCCAGTGGCTTTTTCTTAGAAAAGGGATGCTTTTTCTTAGAAAAGGGATGCTTTTTCTTAGCAAGAATTTGAATCCTGCTCTCCAGAGTCATAGTCCAACATTCAAATCACTATATCATGTTGGCTCCTAAATAAAGTGTATTAATGGCTAATACAGTGGGGGGAAAAAGCATTAATGAGAGATATTCTGCCAAAGATAATGCACACTGCACAATAGATGATCTTGTTCACATTCCTAGAACACCAACAGAAGAGTAAAATATATCTTTAAAAATTCTCACAGATCAACTATCTGACTCCTTTCCACAAAAAGATTTCAGTTCCTAGCCTCTTTGTGTATATGTAAGACAAGCTGGTTAAAGACAACAATCTAAAAAGCAACCCTTTTCTAAGAAAAAGTCTCTAGTGGTTGCAAATGAGGGTGGGCCGAAACTAAATTATAAGTGATTAATAGGTTATCTTGCTTTTTAAGCTCTATGTCCAGTTTTCATATACATCTTTTTTAAAACACACACGCATGCACACACACACAATGATGCACAAATGAGAGCTCTACAAACATAGTAAGCATGCGCACTATTTCTTTTCTGGTTACTTAGCAACTAGAAGACTATATGCTGAAGAGCAATAAGACCTGCATAAATTAACAGCAAATACAGAAAGATAAGTGGCATCTCAGTGCTACTACTTCACTAGGTCACACTGTTTTTAATATACATATTAGTAAACAAATAACATACTCTAATATCACACACACACTTTTACTAAGTTATACAACATACTGGCTACAGTGGTGGGAAATGAATCTCTCTTGTTTCTAAAGCAGTGTATTCAATACTCTTTCCTTAATCAGTTTAAATCCACATAGATCCTCTCAAAATTCAAAAGAGAAAACTGTATGTTTGCTTGCAGACATCACACAACATATGGAAAAAGATTAACTTTCTAGGACAATGAAAAGAAATGCTGTAATGTGAGTATGACTTTCTAAAAACCTTGCTGAAGGCTGATTTTTGTATTATGCCCTGAAGATACCAGCATATATAGATGATTAGTTCGCTAGAGGCCAGGTTCTATCCTCTGCCTAACACTGAACTTGCACTGAACATACAGCTAATGTGGTGGTAGGTGCAGTTTTCAAAGAGTACATGAGTGTGAAGTTGCCAGCTTTTTAGCTGTATTAAGAGACATGCATGGTAAAGCTGGATGGCTCTGCTCCATACACTCAACACAGGAGACTATTTTAGCAAAAGAACATAGACCGGTTTGCACTTCAACAGCTGGAGCACCATCTAAGACTTGAGAGCTCCTCAAAACTGAGAACTGAACACACCTGCATTTACAGCCTGGAACCATAATCTAAGTGACCTCTGAAGAAAAATTCTTATAGCAAAAACCACAGCCACGAACATTTGGAAAGAATGGTAGAAATTTTTCAGCAAGGAGTGCCTAGAGATTAAGAATTCTGCTGAAGACTTAAAGATGCTGTACCATCTTAAGATGCTCAAAGATGAGACTCCATCTCAGAGTAGACTGATGGCTTTTATTTTAGAGGGGCAATAAACCCCTTCTGGGTTTTAATCTAAACTATAAGCAAGGACAGATGTGTTGAACCTATTCTGAAGATAAGATTCAACACCTTGGACAAATCCTTTAAAGTTCAGTCTAAAACCCAGTGTAGATTCACTACCTCACTGATGAGGAAGCCACTAGCTGCTGGTGCGCCAACCTAACTAGAACAACCTGTAGGGAAGGAGTGGGCAAAACATGGCCTGTAGGCTGCTTGTGGCCCCAAAGCCTTTTCTGAGGCCCCAAAGCACCCACATGAACTTGTAAAAAATGATAAACCCGGGCTGTTGGAGGCTCAGTCAATGTCTTTTTAAAGCCAGGAAATAAGACTGACAGGCATGGTGAATTTTAATCCCTTTAAAAGTTTTTAATATTTCAGGGATGGGGGGATGACAAGGAGGGGTGCAGCTCTTTGAGGTCCCACAATAGGCAAGGAAGACACTCATTTGGCAACCTTGTTCTAGGGATAGCGTAGCACAGAGAATGAAAGAATGCAGAGGCTACCAACACCTCAAGGATAAAAGCAATATTGACCAGGAAATTATTTCAGTAGCTATTTAGTATTGATCTATCCCAGTGTATGCAATTAAAGAACCATGGCTTATGTTCTAATGAAGTTTAGTTTTACTAAAAATGAACACATAAAATCTTTACTACAAATGCACAAAGCCACATTCTACATCCACCAAATTTAAACTGCACATTTTTAGTACTGTGAATATATATGATAAAACTACTATTGCTTCATCAGTAGGCTTCTTAATTCTTTAAAATCTTACATACATATCCAGATGTCAACCATACTTACATCAGTACACAGCAACCCTGGCTTAA
Source organism: Urosaurus nigricauda (assembly GCA_034509955.1). Taxonomy (NCBI): domain Eukaryota; kingdom Metazoa; phylum Chordata; class Lepidosauria; order Squamata; family Phrynosomatidae; genus Urosaurus; species Urosaurus nigricauda. The sequence goes on along the minus strand of JAOEGL010000002.1, from coordinate 89,680,729 downwards.
GTACAGATAACAAAACTTTAAAATATTAAAAAGCTCCAACATAAGGTAGAACTCCAGTAGAAACACTAATGCTTTGTCCCTCTTGCTTTGTGAGGAAAAACGTCTGAACACTATCTGAAGGACAAATCCATAACAGACAGAATCCCAACATTTTAACCAACAGATGTGTATCAAAGCAGAACCTCACAGGATTTGATCCCTGTTCTTCATGCATGCTTAACAAAGCATCAAATGCAACACTGTGGGGTGGAGAACAGAAATGTAATTGACTCAGATTCCATGATTTAAAGGAATGCTTGGGCAGGGCTCAGAACACCAGTACAAAATGCCTAATTCATTAAGAATTTAGTTAGAAGACTTAAAACCTATTACTATTTAAATTATCATTAGTAAGGAATTTTTAAAAATGAATCCTTATTAGTTAAATGTTAGGAATCCTCAGAGACATATGTTTCTCTTTCTAACAACGCTGCCCCCCTAGTGGCACAATTTGTTGCTTGTTCCTTTACATCGGCTTTTAAAAACCTTTACATTTCTTCCCCCAACTCAGCAATTTCTAAATGCCTTGATTTACAGAGCCCACAATTCAACTGCTTGCTGGGGATGGTGGGATCTGTAGTCTAACAAATTTCCTAGGTAGGAGACGAATCTCCTTACGTATTTTGATAACAATTCCATTATACTTTAAAATTGATGTGTGCCTTTCTTCTTTCCACCCCACCCAAAGACACAAGTAAAATGTCGGTAAGGCAAAAAAAGACCTTGGAAATGTCACACAAGTAAAAAGGACCCCTGAAATGAAAGTAATTGAGCCAAAGCAGCCTCGAAACGCCCCCAAAATAGGTATTAAAAAGAATCTGAGTGTGTGTGTGGACACAATGGGTCAAGATATAAAGTGCATTCCTCTCCCCTCCCCTCCCCTCCCCCCAATTGTCTTTAGTTAACCAGTTCCAGATATGCCTTTTAAAGAGACTAATCCAAGAAATTAAAATAAACCTATGAATATGGAAAGCAAAATACTGGCCAACAGACTGGAAATGATCACTATATAATCCCATCCACAAAAAGGAGACACAAAAGACTGCAGCAACTAAAAGACCATAGCATTAATTTCCCAGGCAAATAATATTATGCTCAATATTCCGCAGCATAAGGTCCAATAAAATGAGGAGAGAGAAATCCCAGAGGTGAAAGTGGGGTTGAGAAAAGATATATACAAACATATGGTGGCTAATGGAGCGCACAAAGAAATTCCAAAAGAAAATTAGCATGTGCTTTATTGATTATAGCAAAGGCTTTGCTATAATCGATAAAGCACATGCTGATTTTCTTTTGGAATTTCTGCATAGATCATGAAAAGTTATGGGATGTTCTCAAAGACAAGGGAGTCCCACTACATTTGATAGCTTTGATGAGAAATCTGTAATTAAGACAAGAGGCCACTGTTAGAACAGACTATAGAGAAACAGAATGGTTCTCAATTGGCAAGTGGTCAGGCAAGGCTTCATTCTATCACTCTACTTGTATGCAGAAGTATAACCCTAGGCCTTAGAAGAAGGAGTGAAGATAGGAGGAAAGAATATCAACAGTCTAAGATATATAGATGAGACCATTACTAGCAGAAATCACCATAGACTTGGAACAATTACTAAGGAACACAGACTTGGAACAATTACTAAGGAAGGTCAAGGAAGAAAGTGAACATAAAGAAAACAAAAATAATGACCATGGGGTGCCTACACAAATTCAACCTAAACAATGAGAAAATCAGAATGTTTGGAACAAACATTGATCAGAATGGAGACTGTAGTCAAGAGATAAGAATAAGAGTAGAAATGGGAAGAGCAGCAATAAAAGAACTAGACAAGGTATTTAAGGGCAAAGGGACACAATTGAGAATTAAAGTTAGAATCAGAAAAACCATGGTATTCCCTATTACTATGTACAGATGTAAGAGCTTAACAGTGAAAAAAGCAGATAAAAAGAAAAACAACTTGTCTGAGCTGTGGTGCTAGAGAAGAGTGCTGATGATATCGCAGACAGCCAAAAAGACAAACAAATGGATCCTTGAACAGATCAAGCCTGATATGCCCCAGAAGCCAAGATGATCAAATTGAGGCTGTTATACTTTGGCCACATCATGAGAAGGCACAACCCAGCCGAGAAGACAATAATGCTAGGAAAGTTGAGGGTAGCAGAAAGAGCGGAAGACCATATGCCAGTCTAGACTCTGAGATAGCTGGAGGCTGAGAAAAGGGCGGGGGGAGGAGGAGTGACCAGCATGCACCAGTTGCTCCTTCCAAGAGATCTTTCCCGGCCTCTAGCTATCTCCAGAGAGAGAGCTGGGGGTCAGGAAAGGTCTGGGAGGAAGAGGAACAGCCGCGTTCCCACTCCTCCTCACCACCATGGGCCCTTACTGACCCCCATATGCCTCCAGAGAGACAGCTGGAAGTCAGGAAAGGTCCGGGAGGAAGAGGAAAGAGTGCATGCCCACTCCTTCTGTTCCCCTTACATTTCTCCGTGTTGAATTTTATTTTGGTAGCTTTGGCTCAGCTTTCCATACCATTCATGTTATTTTGAATTTTGATCCTGTCCTCTGGGGTATTAGCTACTCCTCCTAATTTTGTGTCATCTGCAAATTTGATAAGTATGCCCCCAATTCTCTTATCGTGTGGCCAGTTAACCAATTAGAAATCCATCTAACAGTTGTCTAGCCCACATTTTGCAAGTTTGTTTGCAAGAATGTCATGGGGAACCTTGTCAAAGGCTTTACTGAAATCAAGATATGCTATATCCACAGCACTCCCTTAATCTACCAACCTGGTAATTTTATTAAAAAGAGAGATCAGATTCGTCTGGCAGGACTTGTTTCTCTGAAATCCGTGTTGACATTTTGTGATTATGACATTGCCTTCTAGATGTTCACAGACTCTCTTTTTAATGATCTGCTCTAGAATCTTTCCTGGTATTGATGTCAGACTAACTGGATGATAATTGTTGGGATCCTCTTTTTTCCCCTTTTTGAAGATGGGGACAATGTTTGTCCCCATGCTCACTTCTTTGGCCACCTGCTTTTTCTAGTGCTGCAAAGGGTTAAGTTGGGGCAAAAGTGTGCTGCACTGAAATGAGCACACTGGACTGGCTGTGCTGAACTGGCTGCGCTGAAATGTCAAGACCTGTGCGTGTGTGCCTTCAAGTCACCAGTTGGTTTATGGTAATTCCATGAATTTTATAGGCAAACAAAATTCAAGAGGTGGTTTGCCATTATCTTCCTCTGAAATATTACCCATAGCACCTAGTGTTCTAATTATTTTAATTATACCTCAGAACCCATCTCAGTACAGCCAAGACAGTTTCCCATGGAAGAATTAACCAGAGCAATATCAGAAAATATTCACACAATGAAATAGTATTTGTGAACTACTGTATTTATTTGTGTATACGTCTAGACTTTTTAGTAAAAAAATTGACTTAAAAAATCTGAGTTGACTTATCCAATGTACCATAAGTACTATACTTTAACTCACACAGACACAGACATAGACACACACACACACACACGGAACCATGCCCTGGTGAAAGGCAAAAGTGTAATCTGTCCTATAATCAGTATGCCGATGACACTCAGCTGTATCTTTCCACCCCGACCTTTCACCGGGGCTTGAACAGCAAATTTCATCTTGTCTGACTGCCATCTCTCAGTGGATGCGGCATCGGCGCTTAAAGCTCAACATGTCTAAGAAAGAGCTTCTCATCTTCCCACATAAGCCCACCCTTCAATACTCCTTCTCTGTTTATGTTGACGGCACTTCTATTCAACCGGTTCAGCAAGCCCGCAGTCTCGGTTTCATCTTTGATTCCTCTCTGTCGTTTATTCCCCAGATTCAGGCCACCGTCAAGGTCTGTAGATTGTCTCTCAACGACATTGCTAAAATCCGTCCATTCCTCTCAGCCTCCGCTGCCAAGGCTCTGGTCCATGCCCTAGTGGTCTCACGACTAGATTACTGTAACCTTCTTCTGACAGGGCTTCCTCTCTCTCACCTCCATCCTTTAATCTCTGTCCAGAACTCAGTCGCACATATTATCACATCCGCTTGCCACTTTGACCATGTTTCTCCTCTCTTATCCTCCCTTCATTGGCTCCCCTTCCCCTTTCACATCCAGTATAAGCTTTTGCTGTTGACTTTCAAAGCCTTTCATGGACTGGCCCCTCCTTACTTGTCTGAACTTCTTTCTCCTTACATTCCTCCTCGTAACCTCTGTTCTGGTAGTTAAGGTCTCCTGTCCCAGCTGAGGATCTCCACTGCCCTGTCCTGGACTCGCCCCTTCTCACTTGCTGCCCCTCATTCCTGGAACCTTCTTCCCCCACATATACACCTCATCACCTCTCTAACCAGATTCAAAATTAAATTAAAGACTATATTGTTTAGGGAAGCATCCCCAGGATTGTGCCGTCTGCCCCAGGATGCCTCCTTTTAACTACTGTATGTATTAAGAAGCCAAGCCCTCCCTCCAGTCCATCTGCCTTAGTCCAGGCCCCAGAGGGAGAGAAGAACCACTGGACCTCATCCCCTTCCCACCACCATTCCCTTCTCCTTTTGTGTTGTCTCTTTTAGACTGTAAGCCTGAGGGCAGGGAACCATCTAAATATAAGATTCTATGTACAGCACTGTGTAAATTTACAGTGCTAGATAAATAAAGGTTAATAATAATAATAATAATTGGGTATCACTCCATTAATTTACAACAAGACGTGATAGTGATATAGAATGACCTCCTGCATCCTATAAATGTTGCAGAATATTATCTTTCATATAATTTATCAGAAATCTTGAAAATAAAACATAGAGGCTTTTTCTCAAAGTTCTATATTTATATCTTCATTTAATTTTTTTTGAATAAATTAAAAAATTCAGAAATTAAAGAAAAGAAATACAAGAGAAGAAAAAAAGGAAAAGAAGGAAAAAACTGGCTTCTGATCTTCCTATCATTGATTATATATGCATATAGCTATTCATATTTTCTTCTCTACAAATTACAACAAACTGTATTCCCTTTAATTGCTTATTTTATTTTAGTCATCAAAACAAAAAATTACCAAGTTATTATCTTCCCCACTTCTGCAAAAATTCTACATGGGGTCTGTCTCCATCTTTTGAAAATTATCACAAACAACTTTTCTGTAATCAAACCAAAAAATTTGACCTTTACTACTGAATTTATCAGCGTCAGCAACCAAACCTCTATAATGTATAATGTTAGGTTCTTCTAGCTTTGCATGTGTAATAATCTTGCTAACAGGTTAATACACTGGAATAATCATCTATAGCTCTTTTCCCAATGTATATCCATCAGTCCAAAAAAATTTCCTATTTTAATTGAGTATTGATCATTAAGATCGACTGCATCAAGATGTGTATTTGAGTCCAAGTTTATTCAATTTTCCAATTTTATTCAAATTTCCAACATACATTAGAAAGATATTTATATGTTCTAGATAATGTTCCAACATACATTAGAAATATATTTATATGTTCTAGATAATTTTTCTAATATTATATACCAACAACACATAATTTTATAGAACTTTTCTTTAAGATCATTTTGCTTGCTTCTTGTTAACTGCCCTTGAGTTGATTTTGACCTATGGCAACCCTGTGAGACTTCTCCAAGACCCACTACTCTGCTTAGTTCCTGTACATTCATACCCGTGACCTCCTTAACAGAGTCCATCCATCAAGCATGCAACCTTCTTCTCTTTCAACTTTCCTCCACCTTTCCCAGTATATTCCCCCCAGCAAGTCATGCGTTCTCACAATGTGTCCAAAGTACAACAGCCTAAGTTTTGTTATCTTGGCTTCCAGGGAGATTTCTGGCATGATCTGCTCTAGGACCCATTTATTTGACTTTTTGGCTGTCCACTGTCTGCACTCTTCTCCAGCACCACTTCTCAAATGAATTGATTTTTTCCACTATCTTGTTTCTTAACTGACCATACATGGCAATAGGGAATACAATGGCTTGTATGATTCTAACGTTTGTGCTCAGTTGTATATCTTTGCATTATAGGATCTTTTCTAGTTCTTTCATAGCCCCCCTCCCACCCCACTGAACTATGATGGCATGGGTATAGACTATGAGGATCGTTTTAGCGAGTAGTAATTTAATGATTTTATTGATTTGTTTTTATATTGTGCATATATTGAATTTTGTATTGTTGTTTTTTTTGCTCTAATAAATAATAATAAATAATAATAATAATAATAATAATAAATCTTCTTCTCATTTCCTGGCTGCAGTCCCCATTTCTATCAATGTTTGATCTCACGCATAAGAACTCTTTTGCTACAGTATTTCTATTTCTTCATTGTCTAGGATGAATTTGTATAGATTCTCCATGGTCATTATTTTTGTTTTCTTTATGTTCAACAGTAAGTGTGCTATTGTACTTTCTTCCTTGATCTTCCTTAGTAGTTGTTCCAGGTCTGGGAGGTTTTCTGCTAGTATTATGGTGTCATCTGCATATTTTAGATTATTGATATTCCTTCCTCCTATTTTCACTACTCCTTCTTCTGTGTCCAATCCTCCTTTTTGTATAATATGTTCTGCATACAAGTTGAACAGATAGGGTGAGAGAATGCAGCCTTGTCTGACCCCTTGCCAATTGGCAACCATTCTGTTTCTCCATGGGTTTTTTTTCTGACAGTGGCCTCTTGTCCTGAGTACAGATTTCTCATCAAGACTATCAGATGTCTTGCCACTCCCATGTCTTCAAGTCTGTTAAGATAGTATAAATTCCAATCCAGTCAAAGCATAAATTTTCTCACTGATCCATTTGTATATTGTAACCAACTTCTTAACCCATTTTATCACAGATTCTCATTCTCCACTTCATATTTAACTCATGGTGTTCCCCCATGCCATACAAACTGGGAAACATCCCCTCGCCATAGCTTAAAGGGTACATCAATTGTCAAACCAGGTATTATTTGAAATAAAAACATCATTCTAGGCAAAAGATTAATTTTTACTACAAAAATTCTCCTTAGCAATGAAAAATTTTGTCTCTCCCATCTTCAATTTATTTATTGTAGCCTTTTAAGATGCTTTAACTTTAATTGTTTTATGTTTTTATTCTGTATAAACTCTTTTACTATCTGAATCTGGAACTGTTTTTAAATAGTTATATCTTATGCTGCACTGAAATCCTGTGATCATGGGCAGGATCTAAATATTTAAAATACATACATACATACATACATACACAGCACATATTTCAGCTGAGACCTTATTTTTTTTCAAAGGGAGAGATAAATTAATTGGTTGTATACTTGAGGACTTTTAATCATTATTAAGGAGACACTCAGGCAAAGCAGAAAAATGAAAACAGCTATTACATTTTTCTGATCAGTGTTTTACCCCTCATGGAACCCATATTTGTTGTTTACCTTTTAGATAACTGCTCCCAATTGCAATGTAACCTGTTTCTTAATATGTTTCACCAAAGCAGCTTCAATTATAATTGTAAAATTAAGAATAGCACTTGCCTAGCCCCTAAACTAAGGGAGCCCCTCCCCAATAAATTCCCATCAACCTTTGCAAAATACTTTCCAGGGTAGTATCTCTAACATGGACCTGCAGCTTCAGTCCTTTTTCTTCAAGGACAATCAAAGTCACTAACAAGTTAATTAAAATTAAAAGTTGTAACTAAGGGCTGAATCTCACATTTTTTATTATGATTTTTGGAAGCAGAAGGAAATCTGTAACCTTTGCTGTTGGCAAAGCACTGTAGAAAGGAACTGTCTGGCAGACCTATACCTGCCAACAATAATGGATTGGCAGTCCAGGCTTATGTTTAAGATGATAGCAAGCCATCATGTGCAACTAAGATGAAGCAGAATTCTAGGCATATTCAGTCACAAATAAGAGTCACTGAATATAACAATACTTGTTCCTGCAAGGTAAGGAGGGAGAATTTAATTTTGTCCACATTTTTACTGGAAGCAATTTATCCTGACCTACATGCAAATCAGAACACATCCTTCAGACTGTGTGACTGCTCCAAATCCTTGGGCGAAATAGTTAGCGAAAAAACTTCATTCAAAAATATTGCGAAAATTTGTATGTATGTGTATATGTGCCTTAAAGATACCTGCTACCTTACTGTAACCCCATGAATTTTGATTTTCTTAGGCAAGAAATACTCAGAAGTGGTTTTGCCAGTTCCTTCCTCTGAAATATAGCCTATAGCACCTAGTATTCATTGGTGGTCTAATTATTGCTCGATCTTCAACCCATTCTTCTGGTCACTGTCTTGATCTAGTTCTTGCTGCCAAGTGAGCCATTTCTGACTACTTGGCAGTTGATTTTCCACTGTCTGATCATCATTTAATTTCTGTTACTCTTACTTATATCCCACCTCCTCATCATACTGTTCTGCACCATTTTCATGATCTTCAGTCCATTAACTCCCAACCATCTCAGCCAGTCTCTGGATTCCTCCCTCTCTTCTCTCAATCTTGGGAACCTGGTGGTCTCAGACATGTCGTTATTTAATTCTACTCTTTCTTCTGCTCTTGACAGCTTTGCCCTTGTCTCTCTACACGTGTCCTCCTCTATGTCTAGGCCTCAGCCCTGGATTACTCCCACTGTCAGGTTTCTCCGGTCCTGTTCTCGAGCAGCCGAACATCTTTAGAAAAAGTCCACGGAATGGGCTGATTTCATTCACTTTAAATTCATCCTTTCATTCTTTTCACATGCCCTCTCTATTGCAAATCAGAATTACTATAAATCCTTGATTTGTGCCAACAAGAGGCACCTGCAGCATTTGTTCTCTTTCTTCAACACTGCTAAAACCTTCCTCTCCTTCTGTCTCTTCCTTATTTTCCCCCTCCAATTTTGCCAAATATTTCATCACTAAGATCACTTCCATTCGATCTGAGGTAACTCTTCCTGATTTCTCTTCTACCACTAATCTTCTGGCTCCTTCTACTAATGAACTCTCTGTTTTTCCTCCTGCTTCTTTGTACAAACTCTCTACGCTTCTGAACTCTTCCAAACCTGCAATCTGTTCTCTTGATCCAATGCCCTCTCATCTTCTAATCTCTATTACCCCTTCTTTCTTGCCCTCGCTTCTCTATATCTTTAATCTCTCTCTCTCTACGGGCTCCTTCCCTTCAGTCTTTAAACACGCTGTAGTTTCCCCTATTCTAAAAAAACCTTCTCTTGACCCCTCTTCCTTGTCTAGCTATCGTCTGACTTCTCTTTTTCCTTTTCTTTCTAAGGTTTTGGAACGACTTGTTCATTCTTGCTGTCTTGAGTTTCTCGAAGCCAACTCTATTCTAGAACATTTCCAATCTGGTGTCCACCCACGGCATTCTACAGAGACAGCCCTCACCAAGATGTCGAACTATCTCTTACGGGCCAAGGTGAATGGCTTTTACTCCATTCTTGTTCTTCTTGATTTATCCACAGCCTTTGACACTGTGGATCACTGTCTCCTAGTTGATTCTTACCTTGGTTTCTCAGACTCTGTTCTCGATTGGTTTAAATCTTATTTGTCAGATAGATCTTTCGCAGTGGCCATGGGTGGTCAGACTTCTTCCTCTATCCCCCTATCTGTTGGAGTTCCCCAGGGTCTGTTTTAGATCCCCTTTTATTCTCTCTATACACATTGTCTCTAGGTAAACTTATAAGTAAACTTATCAGCTCTTTTGGTTTCTCCTATCATCTGTACACCGATGACACTCAGCTGTATCTCTCCACCCCTGAACTTTCACCAGGGCTTGAACAGAAAGTTTCTTCTTGTCTGACAGCTGTCTTTCAGTGGATGTGGTATCGGCACTTGAAGCTCAACATGTCCAAGACAGAGCTTCTTGTTTTCCCACCTAAATCCATCCTTCAATACTCCTTTTCTATTTCTGTCAACAACATCTACATTTGACCGCTCCAGGGAGCCTGCAGTCTTGGTTTCATTTTTGACTATTCTCTGTCGTTTATCCCCCAGATCCAGGCCACAGCTAAGGCCTGTCGATTTCATTGCTACAACATTTCCAAAATCCATTCATTTCTCTCGGCCTCTACTGCCAAGACTCTGGTCCATGCCCTAGTGGTCTTGAGACTAGAGTATTGCAACCTTCTTATGGCGGGGCTTCTTCTCTCTCACCTCCGTCCTTTAATCTCTGTCCAGCATTCAGTTACACATATTGCACTCGCTCGCTGCTTTGACCATGTTTCTCCTCTATTATCTTCTTTTCATTGGCTCCCTTTCCCCTTCTGCATTCAGTACAAGCTTTTGTTATTGACTTTTAAAGCCCTGCATGAGCTGGCTCTTCCTTACTTATCTGAACTTCTTTCTCCTCATACTGCTCCTTGTTCCCTCCGCTCTGGTAGTCAAGGTCTCCTGTCCCAGCCTAGGATCTCCACTGCCCCATCTTCTCACTTGCTGCCCCTCACTCAAAGTGTCAACGATTCATGGGCATTGTCTAATTCCAGAAAGAGATATAAACTGATATAACAGATTGCCTTGCTGCCAATGGGGACACACACACACACACAAAGATTGGAACTTAAGCAAAGAACAATCCAACTAACCAGTGTGCTTTTTAACCCCGTCAATAAAATTCTGGTTGATTCATCACACTGATTAACTAATTCAGACTTAGTATTTTAGCAGAGAGAATTAAGCTGTAAAGTGACTGAACTGACCTGAGGAAGCAATGGAAGAGAAAAAAAATCCATTCAGGCCTGGGTAAGTAAAATATTTACCTTCTCGTTTCATAAGAAAATGGAAATGAGAAGTTTTCTTTGATAGAAGTTTGGTTGCATCTGGATAAATATCCATGCACCTATTTACTATCTGCCCCAACAAAATTCACAGGGCATCAGGGTATGTTTAGGAGTAAAATCCATAATGTCTCAATTATCCATTAAAGAAGTCCTAAACTCATACCAGGACTGTAATTTCAACATAATGTCAACTCACTGTTACAAAAGAAAATAGAAGTTTCTTCTTTTAAATTCAATTTGGTTACCATGTAAACTGTAAGTTGATTTTATGTATATGTTGAGAGCAGGTTTGGGGGCCAAAATTATGGATTTTGATATGACCCATGCATAAATCAAGGGTAAAACCTAGGGGCTTGTAAAGGATGGATCAAATGAAAACAATGTCAAAGAAGGTACAAAATTCTGGCAGGCATAACTGTTTGTGCTTACCCTAAAGGCTAGATGGAAGAGAAGGGAACTATAGTAAATCACGGCGGAGGGGGGGGGGGGCAACCAGGCACAGGTGGGACTGAGAAAACATACACATGTCAAAAAGGATGAAAAGGCAATACAAGGACAATGGTGACTACATTAGCAGTGATATGATAACTTTAAATTTAACGTGATAACTTTGCTTGGTTTTAACCCAGAAAACCTAGTAATAATACAAATTTGTTATTCAAATCCTTCAAAGCACAATTCCTCTTAACTGTAATTTGAGGGGAAGCACCAAAGAACTGTCACCATCTCTGTTTTACCAGCCAGGAATTTGAAAAGGTCAGAAGCAGTGCTATGGCAGAGGCAGTAGAAAGGAGTCAGTGCTTCTTTTAGGTTCACTTCTTTTAGGGAGGGATTAAGTTCTTGCCTTTCGCACCTCTACTCAAGCAAGGAAATGGGACTTTTGCATGAGTTTATCCAGTATTTTTCAGATTCCAATAGAATTGTAATTTTTGTAGAATAATGCCTGGCTGGCTGACAGGCAGGCAGCAGTCAGCCCAGGCCTGCATGCAACAGTTAACTCAAGTGGCTTAACACAAAATGACTGCGTTTTGATGGCCATATTTTAGCTTAATTAGCTGAGACACAATTGGGCCTTTTGCTCGTGCAGGCAGCTCCCTTTCTTTTTGTTGTATGCAAAACTGTAACTGAACCAGGGAGTTGTTAATTAACTACAGTTTTTAATGTCATCCAAACCAGGAAACTATGGTTATCAGCTTAGAATATGTGAATATATTAAATCAATTTGAAACCATGACTTAAGATCCTGGCTTTTTTTGAAGATGCCAACCTTAATATTCTATGTATGGAGTAAGCAAGAAATTATAGTTACTTAGAGATTTCCTAATTACACTATGGTTAATTTAAGGCCTTTTCCCCCTTTTGTTTGTGCATGCACTGTGTAGAGAGGGGGGAACGGGCAGATAAAAACTGAGTTTTATATGGTGTAAGAATAGAAGAGGCACAAGTGTTGGTGCACATGAGCACAAAAACTCACCTCCCCACAAGTCAAGATAAATGTAAATACATTTTTGTATTTTCTGCCTTTTCACAAGATGATAAACAGCCCTTGTCTTGTGACACAATGGCCTTTACCCTACTGTTACTTTCAACTACCATATAACTGTTAAATTAACAGTAACTTCCTCAGTCAATACATATGTAAATTCCACTAATCCAGTGGGTCCAGTGCAGTTGGGACTAACAATAGCAAAGGAGCCAACATAGTATCATGGTTTGATTGCTGGACTATGATTCTTGAAACCACAGTTTGAATCCTGATTCAGCACTGAAAACCAGCTAGGGTGGCCTTGGGCAAGTCATACTCCCTCAGCCTCAGAGGATGGCAATGGCAAACCCCCTCTGAAGAAACTTGCTAAGGAAAGCTCATAAGTTTGCCTTAGGGCTGCATAAGTTGAAACAACTTGAATACAACAACAAGAACAGCAGCAGCATCACAAAGCTAAGGGCAACAGATCTTGGAAGCAAAGCAGGGTTAGTACTTGGGTGGGAAAGTGCCAATGAATACCAGGTGTAGTAGGCCATATTTCAGAGGAAAGATCTGTCAAAACCACGTCTGAATATTCCTTGCCTAAGAAAACACTATGAAGTTCATGGAGTTGCTGTAAATTGACAGGCAACTTGAAGGCACACACATGGACACACATGTGCATGCATACACACAAAGAATTCAGAGACGTAGCCATATTACTCTGGATTAGTATGCAAAGAGATCTGCAGCAGCTTTGAGACTAATTGTGAGAAAGCGGTTGGTAGCACTGTGGTACCACTTTCTTTCTGTTAGTCTCAAAGATGCTACAAGATGCCTCTGCCAATAAGCCTTATGTAACTTTTTTTAAAAAAAATCCTCTTCACTGAAACAAATTTCTAAAGTTATTCAAAATATTTGGTGATTTTTGTTTTGCAAATTCAAAATAACCAAGACATTTCTGAATTCTTCCAATATCTTCCAACAGGCTCCACAAGACAAGCTAGCTGTTTTAACACTCCATCAGGTGACTAAATAACACAACTATAATGAGAGAGAGAGAATTGTACCGTTTCTCAAATTACTTATCTCTGTAACTGAGATGATAATATTTACAATCCAGGCACTCTTTTTGAATTTGACAAACTGTTTAACAGAGATAGGTACCAGTGATCAATTTCTAGAGTAATACATTTCTACATAAAGGAAGCCATTATTTCCAAGGGGAAAATTAATTAATTAACAAATGAATCACAGCAAGGAATAAGAAATTCAGCAATGAATTATGCAAGTTAGCATAACATTCAGCAATGAATTACACAAGTTAGCATAACATAAACTTGGACCATACATTACTAATGAAGATTACATACAAAATCATTGATTGCTTCTTCTTGGCAAAAAGGCTTTTGATTACAAAATAAATAATGAATTGTATCATAAACCAAGTAAAGACTTGTGAATGACCTCATTTGTGTACCCTGGGGTAGGTAACCTTTAGATTCTATAGCTACATCCCACCCCTGCTGCAGAACTCAAAATTGCTACTTCTTTAAACATAAATGACACATGCAAGGGGTGTGTTTGCAACACAGGATCTTTTATTAGAATTGTGTCCTGAGAAGCTTCTGGGAGTGTGATTCAACTAAAAACAAGGTGTGCAGCCCATCATGTACTTTGCGTACATTTAAACAGTGGTATTTCCCCTCTGATACTAAATTTAGCAGCAGGTCAGTGGGAACTCAGGTGAAAGAATATAAAGCTGTATGTTTCAAATCCTCTAAACAAAACTAAAAATTATCAAATGACAAAAACACAACAGACAGCATGACTGATACAAAAGCTAACACAACTTTGAGAGATCTATCAAATTCTTCTCTGTGATTCATACAGCAGAAAAAATTATAATTTCTAATACCTTCATGTTATGGTAAGACTACTGTTATGTGGGCTAGCTATAAAATATTACTTCAGGATTTCACTGGGTGTTTTACGTTCTCTATGGTTTTGTTCTGACATCATAACACAATGAGCCTGTACACATGCTCCCTTCTCCTTTGGCACAGGACATAGAGTAGTTTGGAAGCTTTTACTTAGATTTTTTCAAAATTAAATCTATCTTATTGTTGGTATTTGAACCTACTACTGCATGGTCTTTATTGACTTTATAGGCTATAAGCAGATATGGCAGTTATATTGGTTAAAAAATTAAATGCAATTAAAAATATTTCATATGGCTCTTTTTAATTATTAAAATAACATGAATATTGTGCAGTGACACTGCTAAACTTTTGCAGAGGACAACACAGGAGTTATTTTTAAGTAAGCAATATTTCCCCTATAAGCAGCAACAACAGCCACTTCGGCTGGGAATATGCCCACAAATATTTTATATTAGATTTTGAGCCTGTGTGGTGTAATGGTTTCAGCATTGGACTATGACTTTAGAGGTCAGGGTTTGAATCCCTGCTTGGCCATGGAAACCCACTGGGTGATCTTAAGCAAGTCACACACTCTCATTCTCAGAGGACAGCAACGACAAACCCCCTCTGAAGAAACTTGCCAAGAAAATCATATGATCGGTTCGCCTTTGGGTTGCCATAAGTAAAAAATTATTTGGAGGCACACAACCACCACCACCACCAAAATCAAAATGCATTAAGCCTTTCCTACTAAAGATTGATGGTCTTTGTTCATACACACACATTTTGTGAAGTTGTATGTGTAGATGGGATGAAAGAAAGAAAAGCTCAGAGGTCAATGTGATCCATGGGTATCGATTACATTCTTATCTTGCATTTTTTAACTAGCACAGTGGGCCCTTCCCATCCACGGGGTTTTGGTGTAAGGCGGAATCTCAAGTCCTATATTATTCAATGGGTGCTGATGTGTGTGTGCCTGCATAAACACAGCCATGTGCACATGCCACCACTGGATAATATGGGTAGTGGCAATCCACAGATGCTCAAATCTGGGGATGGGAAGGCCGCCAATACTGAGGGACCACTGTATAATTAAAAAGGCACTGAAGAACTACACAACATAAATGCAGCTTTTTCCATACACATATACCTTTATATGTGTATGCCTGTGTCTTTGGTTTTTTAAAACTCTAATTCTTAAAAGATACTTCAAGTAGCACTAAAGATGGTTATGCATGCAAGAATGCCTAGATATTAATCTGATGTGGAAATTTTTAAAAATGTATTTTTGAAGCAAGTACAAAGAACTGACCAAGATAAACATGAACTTACCTGTCTTTGTAATTGATCACGGTATCAATGATAGCATTCATCTGCTTTGTCAGTTTAGGGGGATTGGGTGACAACTTTTCTGCTGGAGGTCTTCCCCTCCTCTTTTTTGCCTTTTCTCCATCCTCCTTGCCTGAATCCTTGTCCACATTTCTTCTCCTTTTTCGTTTTTTAAGCCGAACTTCCTCTTCCATTTCTTCCAAATTGCCGTCTTCAATTGCCTATTAATTACGGAAATATAAAAACATATTTGGAAAATCAGGAATGACAACAAAAGGTATGTAATTTTTTTATTTAAAAAAGCCCTCTGTAAGGTGTAAAGAACATCGCAGTATGGATGAATCAATTTATACAAATCCAAACTACCACCTCAAACCCTAGGGGCAATCAAGAGTGGTAAATTTAAAAGCACAGTAACAGTATTGTCTTGAGTAATTCAACTGTATCCAATAAAGTGGCAAGGCCACGCCCCAAAAAGGCCATCACTACTACAATAATGTAAATGAACACTCAAAACATTATCAATAACATATTTAAAAACATTTCAAATATATTTATTTATGTATACTTACAGTAAGAAAATTGTTATCAGGCAACCTCCATTCCAAAGTAAATCTACCTACATGCATGGGTACCTACCAGGTTTTCCTCGCAAACGTATCTTCCGAAGTAGTAACAAGCCAGATAATTTTGCTGAGGAGTTTTCAAACAGAATTTCTAAATCACTTAAAATTATGACACCTAAAATACTGTGTGATTTTCAGCTAGTGTAATATTTATGGACAGTGTGGAGGTGGTGGACAACATGAGCATTATGAGATGGGAAACACAACACAAGACAATCAAACAATACTAATTCAAAATTTACCTGTAATTGTGTGCTTTAAAATCACAGCCAACAGCACTAATGCAGTGAGATAATGAAAAATGCCCCCCCCCCCCCAAAAAACCCAACCCTCCCAGGTTTAAAAGAAATCTGTTCCCACTCTATCTAAGAAATCCATGTGACAATCAGAGAAGCTGAACTTTCTTTGATTTTAAAACAGAAGAAAAAGCTAGAGATGTAGTGGGGCAGCTCGGTTTCGTATAACATTTTAAAAAATATTAGAGGACAGAAAAACCACACATACCATTCTGATTTTTAAAATAAACCACAACAGCTTTTATGATGGATGCATTCTCAAAACATCAGTGTTGGTATTGTCCTTTTTGTTTCTCAGTACTGCCTAGAATACATGCAAATGCTAATCAATCCTTAGAGCTGAAAGAGCTCTAATCATAAGGCAATTACCTTCATTTTTCCACAGCACCAAACATGGCTAATATTTATGATCATGTGAGTGAAACAATCAATACACAAAGAGGGATTACAACCCAGACACAATTTCTTTCACTTGGGCACGTCTCTTGCAAAACGGTTTGTGCATAAAACCTGGTGCACCACACAAAACAGGCTGGCATGTTAAAAACGCCAGTGAGATTTTAGAGTCTGTTTTCTATTCATCCTTCGATGTGCAAATCTACAGAACATGAACGTACAATCCTGAGGGAGAGCCTGAAACCCGGGCCTTAATAATAATCATAAGACAATTTCCATCATGCTTCCACAGCATTCAGAAAACCACTATAAAGGAGGCTTGAGATCTGATGAGTTAGGAGAAAGAAAGGAAGGCAACAGCAATAACAACAAAAATATCTGCACACAAATTCATTAATATTCATTTGGCTAAAGCAGGACACCCACTAGACACCACAGCAGCTAGCGAAGATTATGCAAAGGAAACTGTTCTGTAAATCTTGGAATCTAGAAATGCTAATAATAAATACAGCATGCAAGGCTGTCAACAGTTAATGCTATTGCTTCTCTTTAAGCACTCATTTGTACACAGAAAACACAGAGAACACCAGCTTCTGATGTGTTACACACCTACACATGCCTGTGATGTAGTTCTACTGAATCTTCAAGACGGCAATGAAAAAGGATATTTACCTTACCACTATCAGCAGGCCGGCTATCGGAAATCACAGTTAGTGGGGATAAAATTAACAAGCCAGCAAAGCAGCGAGCTGCTAGTCTCTTCATCAGCTGATCAGGAAAAAAAAGAGAGCTGGGGAAAGGCTATGTTTTCATATACAAGTAATTTTATTTTACTGAAAATGTAATACTGAAAGGATTGTGGATACTCAAATCTGCTGTTTCATTCTACCTACCAGAAGGCCTGAAGCCTTCTTCCTTCAGCCTGCTTTAATATTGACAACTACTTATCATATTTTCCCCTTATTATTCCAGGAACTCAAATAAGGATTTTTTTTTTGGCAAGGCAGTTATTGATTCCTGGAAACATTTTAATTATAGTATCAATATTTTAAAAATTGAGATATTTAAACAGATACTTTTAAAAAAGCAAAATAATGAACTGGTGCATTTTAAAGCTGTATTACACAGAAAGCTGCTCCATTGTTCTCTCAAAAATGAAGATTTTGATTTACAGGTATTGCTAAAACCACTAATTTTTAAAATAACACCCTAATTTAATATGCTGTAAGAAGTATTTGTAAAGAAAGAAAATATGTCTGGCTTCAGTAATCTCCCCAGCCCCAAATAAGTACAGGGTAAAATAATCCCACTTCTACTTTAATATTTCTTTATGCCAAACCTAAAAAGCTACTTTAATTGACTGAAACTTAAAAAAAATTTTTTTTAAAGGATCAGAAGGAAAAAGATACTAGACTTGATAATATTAATTTTTCCACAGGACAGATGTAATAGTGGCAGGCTTGGGTATATTTATTAATTTATGGATGGTTTGATAAACTATTTACAAAAATGTAATTTTCAAACTTGTTTTTTCAGTAATTTGAATTAACAGTAAAAAATGGTCCTCTGAATTCTATTAATTATCGATGCAAATGTAGACATTATTTTAATCAAATTAAAGTGTTCATGTACAAAACACACAATACAGAAACTTAGATATGAAAGGTGCCACCTAATTTGAAATTATTAATCATGTATTAATTATTTGGATACTGCAGGCAATTTCAGTCTTTATTTTACCCCTCTCTCCCCATAGTATATGGTACTTACTTTAAATCATGTTACAATTTTGTATACTCTGTTGCCTGCAAAAAATTATTTAACTAATGTGTATCACAAGATTTTGCTTAATTTTCTTTCTATCATCATGGGTGCCACCATGCACATTTTACAAATACAACCTAGTATTTCATTCAACACCACAAAAGGAGAATTCCATTCAGGGAGTAGTACTTTTTCCTCTCTTTCCCCTTGTATCTCTTAGAAAGTGCTCCAAACTCAACTTTCCAGAGCTAACTTCTCTAGGGAGTTGTGAGAGGAAGGGAACTCTTATTCTGCCACCTGTTCAGTTGGAGGATAGATATCACTAATTTTGACCCATAATAATGAAATAAATCCCAGAGCCAGTTTCTGATTGGGGACATGTAGCCTATATGTGCAAGACAAAGCTTAGGCAATTTTTCTTAAACCAAGTGAGATGAACAAAAAGGAAATAAAGATATGGCAGGATGCTATGTGGCAGGCTGCATTAGGCTTATTATTAAAAGACAGAAAATTATTGACAATTTAGATTATGACTATATTTTTGTCACCAGATGGATGCAATTTTGATTTTCTGTTTCAGGCACCAAAATTGTGTGAGTCTCTGGTAACAAAAAGTAATAGATCAAAACACAGTATCAACATATTATATAATTGAAATCCTTGGTTTCTTGATTGCTAATAAGCTTAACATTCCATTATCTGCTCCAGAGATCCCACCAGACTGCTATTGAGTCTAAGGACACAAAACTAACAGAACTTTCTAGTGGAATGAACTTACAGTGGACCCTTGGTATTCAATGGGATTTGGTTCCAGGACCTCCTCTTGATCAACAAAATCCCTGGAGTCTTATTAAATACAACTGCATTGTAAAATTGAGTCCCTTTTATAAAATGGCAAAATTAAATTTTGCTTTTTGGAATGTATACATTTTAAAAATATATTTGAAACCCTGGATGCCTGAATACAGGGATAAAAAATCCATGGATACTAAAGGCTGACTGTACTGATAGCTCATAGTTATTTTAAACTAACCAGCTGACCCCCTACTAGTCCAAAATAAGAGGCATATATTTTATACTCGTAACATTGGCATCATCTCAGAATTGATCAAGCAGCCAAGAGGGTGAGGGAGTTTTTTTATGCTCTATAACAAAACCATGCATTGTCCTGAATCAATTGTTAAGCCCAACAAGAATAAACCTACAAAATCCACTGGTGAAAGGTAAATCAACACTTACAGTGGTGCAGTGGTGGCGCAGTGGTTAAATGCCTGTACTGCAGCCACTCACTCAAAACCATAAGGTGGCGAGTTCAAGACCAGCAAAGGGCTGAAGCTCGACTCAGGCTTGCATCCTTCTGAGGTCGCTAAAATGAGTACCCAGATTGTTGGGGGGCAAATAGTTTACAATTGTAAACCGCTTAGACACTCCTTAAGGGTATGAAGCAGTATATAAATGAAGCTGTTTGTTTGTTTGTTTACGGAAATCCCACTGATTCAATGTAGCAACTGTATTTAGACCACTGATTAAAACAGGCAAACAGCTATATTTATTTAAGATAGGCCTTTAAAATATTTCTTTATTGGCTAGATATTATGTTTTGAATGAACCAAATATATTAAAGTCCCAGAATTCAAAGGGTGAATACACTGGAGGATGACCATGGTAATTTCATTCATAGTTAAGTTTCTATAGAGAAAAGCTAATCCTTGCATTTTTCAAAATCAGTCTGGCTCATATCCTGGCAAAAGACTTTTCAAATGCAGAGAAATGATCATGGTACACTAATCCTGTGAAAGTAAGGATTCAGATAGATGGTTGCATTCCTCTTTTACCTGTAGATATATTATGGAGAAATGAAGCTGAGACACAGACCACAGAGAATCAATCAACTCACAAAAGGTCAACATACAAATGTCAAGATAATTTTTGTTTCATTCCAATTTTTTGAAAAATTCAGACTGCAAGAACTTGTTCATTAATTTTACATCTTGGAATATCTCAAGTCTTTCTGATATCATATAAAGAAAATTGTCACAAAGTTTCTGCACAGGCTGCTGTATAGACCAGGATCTATACCAAGGTTACTTCAGGTTGCACAGATGGCAAAACAGTGCAAAGCTATAGGCTAACATTATGGTGCTCAATTCCTCCAACAATGTGGATTATTAATATAAAAGGGAGGGAATGCAAGACACAACACACAAGCCAAGAGTCACTGCCAGTTAAATGATGTTTCTCAGATGTGTTTATTCTACAGAAAAATAGTAATAATCTATGTCATATGGAAACCCACCTCAGCACACAACAACAAAAACATCTTTCTATCTTCATATTTGGTTAAAGCCTACATAATATGGACAGCAAACTCACAAAGCAATGAAACAAATCATACTTAGAGGAGGTTGTAACATCATAGAGTCTTCTCAAAATTCATTGTGAAGATATGTACATGTTAACATTTTCTTCTCCTTTTTAAGGAATGGTGTAGCAATTGTTCTCTTAGGAAGTACTAGAAGCTACAGTTAATCAACATTTTTACACTAGAAGAATAAGCTTTTAAAATCTGGTCTTCAGTGGCAATAAAAGATTCCCAACTCTTTTTATGTATTCTGCTTATAAAATGAAAGTAAAAGTCTGGTAAGAGATACATGTTCCTGAATAGAATGAGAGAAACCACTGCATTCTCAAAAGATCACTATACACAGTCACACTTCAGATTCCTTAATCATGATTAAGGAATCATATTCCCACAACCAACACAAATCATTCTACTCATTAATGAAGGTTAATGTTAATTGTAGTTAACAGCTATCAGAAACCAGTCATATACTCTTAAAAGTCTTCACTTGTGTTTAAGGCATGTGGTTGAATGGCAGGGATAATTTGCACTAAAGAGAGGAAGCTGGTTAGAAGCAGAAAAGCTTGCAGCTTGTTCCCAAAAACTTTACAAAGTTTTAAAGATAATTGCCTTCGTTTTTAAATGTCATTGTAGGGTTAATACTAGAAACACTACTCTCTTTTGAGAACAGGTTATTGCCAATAAAATTTATTTCAACTAAAATAATTCATAACCAAAAGCTTGGAGACCACAGTAATTGAAAGAAAGTGTTTGCTTCATCTTTTTTACACAACAAAAACAAATAGACTGCTTCATTGAGAAAAAGGCAACTTGCTATCTGAACCCACTTTCCATGCAATAAAAGTAAATCACTGAATTTTCAACTGATTGACAACTTGGCATCCAAGAGGAATAATAGTGCCCTTGCTTAGTTACATACTTTTGAAACCACAACAACAAAGAAATGGGTGCGGGAGAAGAAAAACAGTTTCAGCTGGCCCTGCAATTATACTCTTCAGAGAGATTACCATTTACTTTGAAATCTTTTTTCCCCCTGGGCAAATGCTTTAACACTTTAACCAAAAAACAAAAACAAACAAAAAACCACCACCCATCAGCATACTTTGTGAGGAAGAGGAATGATACATAAGGATGATCACAGAGAAGTGTACAAAAAAGAAGATGGTTATAAATAGAAATAAAGTGAAGGGACATAAATTCATAGATTTATTTTTTTCATGTAATACATATTCTGTACTGGTTTCCCTATCATCCTCCCACTCAACCCCTCACTTACACATGCAACCGCCACATACTCATCCAGGTATACTCTCATCAATATACACACACTCACCAATGCTATCAACCCTCATCTCTGCTTGACATCTTTCCACCCAAAATGTCATTTTATTTCTCAAGTCTTGTTTAAAAAAACTTCTGAATAACTGGAACACACAAGATCTAGAGCCAATGGAGACTTGTTTTAGTCAACTGAAACTTGGGCTCTTTCAGCCCACAGCTATGAGGGTTTCAATGCTATGTTTTGAAACCTTTGTTTACTTCTGTGTCATTATTTTTTTACTGAGTTTATATAATTTTGAATCCGACTGGGGAAAAAACACCACTATGTCTTCCCTGAAAATCTACATAATTTCAGCTTTCAGTTGCTAGTAGATTCTTTGGAACCTAATTGGCATAGTAAAATATAATTTACAGTTGAATTTTGCAAACATACATATGTTACTGAATGAAAAAAAATCTGCACCTAACTACATTCCCAGAAACTGCTTTGTTATTAACATTCCCACTATCTCTCAAAACCAGAATGACACCACTGCAATTCAAAAAATCTGTCTTTTTGGACAAAACAATGCCTGTAATTCTCTTGGCTAGTGTAACAATGCAACATAGTGTAACATAGGAGAGGTGGCACAACCAGCAACTTGAGTAAAATGGCTGCAGGTACTGCCGTCGGGAGAGGAGGTGGTAGCGCTGTCCTACCAGCTTCAAAACTGTTCAGAAGCCAGTAAACCAGCTTTCTCTAACAATGAAAGCCCCTTTCTCTACTGTCCTCTCATTGGCAACACAGACCAAAGGGGTATTACTATGGCATAACATACTACTGCACCAACAGAATTCCAACCTGCATTGAAAATCATATTAAATGTAAGCTTGCAACCCTATTTAGATAACTGATAAGCTACTGCCAAGTTATACAGTATAAAGCATTTTTAATGTACTTAAGATTTTATTGAAATTGGTACCAAAGGGGTACATTGCTGCTGACAAACTAAGAACACCTACTGCCTGCAGCTACTTTTCTTCCATGCACGGGTTCCTGGATTCAAACCACTCATTTCTGGAAAGGTGATGACAATCAGTTATGTTTTTATAGTATTCCTCAATGACATCTGAATATTTTGATAGTTCACATCTGTCTGTTACCCATCCTCAGAGAAGAGTTATTTCTCCTCGATGGGGATGCAGCGGACTTTAACTTTGTGGGACATCAAGCACCTACGTTGTCCCAAGAAAAGTAAGAATCAGTCCACCACACATCCAACCAACATAGTGGTTGCAAAATGGGATCTAAAGCATTGCAGAATATTGCAATAACAACGATTTTTGGAAGAATTAAAATATCTGCATAGACAAGGATCTAAATGTAAACAAAGCCTCTATTCTCAGGCATTTTTCTGGATTTCTCCATTGTCTATTAGGCATAAGGCAATGGAAATATGCAGAATAACTTTTTAAACCTTTAAGGAGATTTTTAATCATTTCCCTGACCAAACATGACACACAGTAATTAGCAATTTACTATATAGCAAGAAATTGTCTGCATCCAATTAAGAACTGTTTAGAATTATGTAAGTGACATGGGAGCCAGGCAAAGAGATATTTGCAATGCAGATGGCATTATTTTGACAGTTCTTAGAACAGGTTTCCTTGTTAATATCTGAACAACTACAAAAACCATGTGAAATGTCTATAGGGACCTTAATTGTAGCCAGAACATTTCTTTCTGGATCAAGTCATCATTCCTTATACCAACTATCCCCCGTAAAACATGGATTGCTGAGTTCCATTGGAAACCAACATACACATCAAGTGCTTTATACTACATGGATGGAGAATCATGATTATACTTTTAAAGAGCTCTGACCACTGCAAAATGGGATCTAAATTGTAGCTGATTGTTCCCATTTCAGTGAGAAAGTGAATCTACTCTATGTTCTAGTCAAGACTTTAAAAGAATAGTTGCAAGATGCTTAATTTAATTTGGGGATAGGGTTCAGCACCACAGATCACACTTCCTCAGGCTAAAACCTAGAGTGGATTCACTTCCTTCTGACACAGAAGCCATCAATCACTACTCTAAGGCTCCTTCAGCTGCTAAAAGGGTACAATCCCCAAACAGATTCAAGCAGTGGTAAAACTGGACTCAGAAATGTCAGCCAAGGTGTGAAATCAAGGAATTAAGATTTCTAAAGTCTCTCCTACTCTCATATTTTTTTTTTCTAAGACACTGTGGGTTGAGAAAGGTAAAGCCCCTTCTCCCCCCTACAACACACTATACCACTTAGGTTTGGAATAAGAAGAGCAACTTCTGCTTTCCAAGCTCCAAAACTCAGAAACTATATTTCTCACTGACTCTTCCCCCACTCCTGTTATGATTCCTTTTGGTTCATCAGCTACTATTCTTCAAACTCACTAATAGTACAAAAGGAATTTATATGACATACCCTTAACCACTGTTTTTCTGTCAAGGCATCGCTGTAATCCACATCCCTACGCTGGCGGGACCCTCTCCCAAATATTTTCTCCTCTTCTTCTTCACATGTAAGCCTTTCAACTTCAGCATCATCTTTGATTATCCAAGAAGGCAGCTCATCTTCCTCCATCAAGCGTGGTTTGCGTTTTGGATTTCGAGCATCCTCCCGACGCCGGTCCATATCCATTCTCTGTATAAGAAATGCATATTAAGTTCAGAAAAATTGTATCAAGTTCCATGTTTGTAACAACTTTACAGTTTGTTGTGTGCCTTTAAGTCATTTCCAATTTATGGAAAACCTATCACAGGATTTTCATGGCAAGATTTGTTCAGAGGGAGGTTGCCTTTGCCCTCCTCTGAGGCTGAAAGAGTGTGTCACCAGCAAGTTTCTATGACTGAGCAAGGTTTTGAATCCTGGTTTCCAGAGTCCTAGTGTCTGCTCAAACTACTCAAGCCATTACACCATGCTAGCTCTCGTTTTCTTTTTTTTGGTTAACAGCATTGAATAATTATTAAATGGCAAAACTTACAGAATGGATTTCTGAGATGCAGAGAACCTGAAATATTTGCTGACGTTAAATAGCAGTTAATCTGTGTATTTAAAATGTATGACTTGGAAATTACTTTCTAAAATTAAAACTTCCAGAATCTCCCAGGCATAATCCAAGCTGTTTATGGGCTAGAAGTGGCTAGTATATTTAATATTCCTCCTAATATGAACTCAGATGGTTAGTGCCTACATCCAGAGTGGCCAAATTATGTTCCATATGCTACACAGGCTTCTAGAAGAGCTACCACGCCAAAACATATTTAGTATGAGAAAAGGCAAATAGTGCCCTCAGACTTCTCAAGATTTGTTAACTGAAGGGTGAAGCAGATGGGCACTTTGGAGTAGCCTCTGGCTGCTTCAGATGTGATTGTATCCCAATCAGCCCAGGACCATGGCAACGACATGGGCCCCTTTCAAAGCGGGCTACTGCTGTGGTCCTGAATGGGCCACCGGCAGAATCATTTCTTTACTACTCCTTTTTGGGCCAACTCTTGCAGCCTCCATGTGACTCAAGAGTGAAGAATGTCTAACTGGTACCTTGAATAAGAGTAACTCTTTTTAGAAAAAAAAGATAAAAGGTAATATTTTTCTGCAGATCCTGGCTGTTAGCATGCATTAGTATTTTTGAAAGGCCATTGAGTTTATTCCAAACCAGCATTTTGGAAATGCAATATGCAGAGACGCTGAATTGAAATTTGCTATGGCTGTGGCAATTGAGGGTGTGTCACCATGAATTTTTCTAAAATATCTATTAAACTTTTCTCTGCCAATATGTATAGGCCTGACATGAAATGCAATCTAGACACCATATTCTCTCACAGCTGTGAAATAATTATGGGGTTACAGAGTTTCAGCCTTGACTATAAAATTTTATCCCCAAGTGTTCTTCCATTTCTTACTACAGACTTAAAGGGAATTCTGAGTTAGTTTAAAAATTAGTTAATTAACAAATTAACTAATTGTTAGCTTCTCTTCTTTGACAACAGAGGAAGACATACATAGAGACTCCCAATCACACTGCAGCATAGACTACTGATAACTGCTGTTATCCTTAAGTGTACAAATGAATAATTTGCAGAATGTTATTATTCACAGGATGTTTGATTTAGTCTTTGCAAAGGTTGAGTTTTAATTTTTTTTTGTACATTTCTAAAGTTAACATTTGAGAACTGTAACATCCACACGCTTCTATGAACTGATCAACTAAAGCCTGAAATATTTCCTTAAATAATCAAATTGTTGAGGAATTCTGTTTTGCTGCACTCAAAGCCATGGTCTTACTGTACTACAAATATTTGAAATTTGACCTAGGAGAAAGGAAAAACACCACTAGGGTGCTGAGAAATCTATTATGGATTTGATAGACTTCTAATTATGTATACTTTGAAAGTGGTGGGACTATATTACTGTCCTGAATTACATTAACTTCCCCCCCCCCCCCAGATTACTAAAATGATAGCCTTCAAAAAGAAGACAGAGTATTGTTGTTTTTTAAATTAACTACTTTATATACGTGTGTTTTAAGTTGAAAATTTTCTTCCCAAAAATTGACTCAAAAAACCTGGGCCGACTTATACATGGGTCAATACGGTAATACAGTCAGCCCTTCTTATCCACGGATTTTTTTATCCACGGATTCAAGCATCTACATCTTGAAAATATTTTTAAAAAGTAAAAATTCCAAATAACAAAGCTTGATTTTCCATTTTATATACAGGAAACCATTTTGCTTTGCCATTTTATTTAATGGGACTTAAAACATCCACGGATTTTGTTATCCACGGGAAATCCTGGAACCAAACCTCAGCAGATAACAAGGACCCACTGTATTCTCTTTGCCAGCCTGGCTGTCTCCCAGAGGGATAGCTGGGCTGTGGAGGAGGAGGTAGGGCAAGCACTCACCCCTCCAATCTTTGTCTCCAGCCTGGCTGTCCCTCATCCCCATCCTGACTGCCCCTTGGAAATAACCAGGGTGGGGAGGAAGATGGAAGGCAAGTGCTTATCCTCCCTTCCCAAGTCTTGTTCCCAGCCTGGCTGCCCCATGGAGACAGCCAGGATGGAGAGAAGGAAGGAAGACAAGCGCTCACCCTGCCCCCACAAGCCTTGTTCCCAGCTTGGCTGCCTCATGGGGACAGCCAGGGTGGGGAGGCTAACGGAAAGTAGGCACTTGCCCCTGAAGCCTTATCTCCCAAGGGGACAGCCACTCTGCAGAAGGGGAAGATGGGCAAGTGCTTGCCCCTCAAGCTTCCTCTCCATCCCCACTGTCTCCCAAGGGGACAGCCGGGCTGCAGAGGAGGAAGAAGGGTGCTCAGACCCTTTGTTTTACTCTTGACTTTTTTTATTACATAAAAGATATACAAGAGATATATGACCAATCAATCTTGTAAAGACCAAAATACATACTTCAATATATAGACATGAACATACTAAATAAAACTTCCGAATCTTGATACTCTTGACTTATCCACAGGTCATACCAAAATCCCTAAATTTGGCCCCAAAACCTACCCTTGACTTATACATGAGGTCAACTTATATTTGAGTATATACAATACTCATTTCATTGAATAAAAGCACTAAACTGTATATATGGGATGCTGGTGGAATTTTCAGTGGCCTTAGGGGAGAAAGATGCATGATATGAAAACAGGGTGCCATTAGATAATTCTCAGACAATCCTCCCATACTGGTGGCATTTATTGGAAGCTGAATGAGCTCCTGTTCTCTTCCACAAAAGATGCCTGCTTATTCTTTAGCTCATATCTATAACAAATGCATCATCTGCTTTCCTGTCCTCATGCACCATTCTTAATTCTTCCTAACAATATTTACAACAAAGGTGTAGTCTACCAGGCTCTCTGATTATATAGCTCCTTTGCCTCCATTGTGGTTTTTTTTTTAATGTTTTCAATGTGATTTTCATTGTTTGAATTTTATTACTGTAATGTTTTACCTGACACCTTGTGTTCTGTACTCCTGAAAATGGGCAAGAAACAATCTTTTACTGTTTTTCCTGAATTAGGCAATCATTCCGCTTAGAGCACAACACAGTACTCTCCAGAGCCTCTCCTTCTTGATCAGGCTCTGCGGGTGAGAACCAGCAGAGGGGGCACAGGCAGACAACAGACAGAATAAATGAAGTTGAGTAACCAGTTGGGTTATCAACTGAGCAGGTACCATAGCAGCCTCTTGTGGTACACGGGAAAAATGCATTCCAGGACTTGCTGTCAATCCAATGGACATGTGTATTTTATTTCATTCTGGAGGGAAGTTCTTTGCAGGAAGCCACAAAGAACAATGAATGCGATTCTTTTAACTGAGGAGCATGGAGAATAGTAACAGGATCAGATTAATCCTTCTCCCACATTGCCAACAGAGAGGCTAAATTTTCAATGATAAACTCCCACAGTGGCAACTGTTCAACATCAGTGGCAACTGTTCAACTGCTCTATCACCACCACTGTTGTTTGCTCATGTAGAAAGTAATGTGTCTGAAGAAGCCTCCTCTACCCAGAAGAGGCAGAACCCTGAAAAAATGTGGTTCTGGACTGCATGGAGGGAATCCTCAGTTAGAAGAACCATGATTATTCATCTGAATGAAATCACAACAGAGGTAGGCAATACATCCTTCCTCATGTATTTACTTAATTCTAATAATGAATACCTCAACAGGGCTTATATTACAGCATAGCTGTGTGATACGGGGGCTCATCATACGCAGACTAAAGATCACACGGACAGCTAGCCCTGGAGCTCTTAATGGCATGTATGTCCAATCCAGCACATGGGAGCACGCCACTATAGCTCTTGGAAAGGTGTTTTTGAACCTTTCAGCTGAGGATGTAATGGAAGAACACAAGCATCCAAGATAATATCTGAAACAGAGTGCCTTTACATTATTCATTTTTAGAATTGTAAAGTGGAACTGCATGCCTGACTAAAAACAAAGCTGTGAAGGTAATCAAAAGCCAAAGTTAAAGATATGATTGTATAGTATCATTACCATGAAAAGATCAAATTCTTCTTCATGCCGTGCAATCATCTGATTTAGAGTCTCGTCATCAGGAACTTCATCTTCTTCCTACAGATGAAGAAAAAATACAGAGAATGTATGGATGTGGATGTATGTTCATAGAAGCTGTTGAGACATAGAGAAAATACCTATAGGATGAAAATAAATATTTGTAATTGTAATTGTAAGGACATACAAGCACCTGCTTTGGATACCCTTCTGAGTGTTACCATGTATTATACTTTACATGCAATGTTTGATATTGCTACAAATATCATTCTACATTATTAGAACTATTTATCTTGTTTATTTTAAGGTATGTTTTAAATTGTGAATTGCTTAATTGTTATTTTGGGGGGGGATTCTGGGATATGGGACTGTAGTTTTAACTTGTAAGCCACCACGGTTGTCCCGGACAGAGAGGCAGGATATAATTTATTTATTTATTTATTATTTAGCTTCTGAACTTGAGGAAAGTAGATTTATAGTATAACCCTATGCATTTGTATTTAGAAGTCCCAGTGAGTTCAGTGAGGGACACTTCTGAGTATGTATGTAGGATTGCAGCCATAGTGATTAAAATGTTTTCCTGGAAATAGCATATGTACCAGAGTGTACTCAGGGAAGGACAAACCAGACAAAAATGGAGAACAGCTAATTACTCTATTCCAGCCTTTCCCAAGCTGACATATTCAAAATGTTTGGACTACATTTCCCAACACTGCTAATTACTGGCAGGGATGATTTGTACAGATGTTAGCTGATATCCAGAATGGAGTACAGCAACCTGCGGGAGACTGGGCTATTCAATTTCAAGTACGGTATTATGTTTGGGCCTTAAATGAACTGTAAAACCAGTTCCATTAGCCAACTAATTTCTGATTTGATATTAGAATCAGCTGCTTAAACAAAAGAAGTCAAGAAATGCACTCTTTTAAATTCTATACTTCCTACCTTTCCCTTTTAAAGACAGTAAATAGAAAACCTCTTTCTACTACAGTTAAACATTTAAAGCAGAAAGGATTCACATCACTTCAAGATAAAAATATAATTGATCTCACCATGCACCTTTTAAAAATATAGCAGAAATATTACAAATTT
Organism: Urosaurus nigricauda; assembly: GCA_034509955.1. NCBI lineage: Eukaryota > Metazoa > Chordata > Lepidosauria > Squamata > Phrynosomatidae > Urosaurus > Urosaurus nigricauda. Next base: position 89,650,364 of record JAOEGL010000002.1, on the reverse strand, counting down.
CTGTTTTGTAGAAGTAGCCCTCCCTTATTTTCAACTGCAGCATGCATCCCGAATATATTTTTATTTATAGTCATAAAGAAATAGCTGTTGTCAGAAAGCTCTTATTATATGCAATAAACCCAGGCTTTGCCACAGGTTTTCCAACAGCATTTCTAAAAGAATGAGACATACCCCAATTTTTTCCTCACCATAACGCATCTTTTTAATTTCACTCCATCTGTCAGGAACCAAGAAGGCGACTCTTCCCAATTCACACCTCTTTTTTTTATTCTGTGTAATGTACTAGGTATTTGTCCCCTGCAGTGTTCATGCAAAAAACTAATACTTCATGCACACATGAATAGTTTCTATTGGATGTGGAGTAGAAGGCTTTCATAGCCAGCATCCATAGTTTTTTGTGGGGCTTTCAGGCTATGTGGCCATGTTCTAGAAGAGTTCCTTTCTGACGTTTCGCCAGCATCTGTGGCTGGCATCTTCATTCTCTGAAGATGCTAGCCACAGATGCTGGCGAAAGGTCAGAAAGGAACTCTTCTAGAACATGGCCACATAGCCTGAAAGCCCTACAAAAAACTATTTCTATTAGATGCTTTGTTCCACCATCCATCACAACACTTCTTTAAAATATTAAAGATTCATATTTTATTTTTTTACTTTCTCTTCATTTTTGTTTTTCCTGGGAAAGTTCTACTTGCCCCACTCTAGAAAGACCTATGTTTTGCCTACAATTTATTATGCAAGTGCTAAAACTAACTGTGGGATCTATATAAAATGCAAGAGTTTGTTACAATATACTGCTTACTTTATTTTATTGTTACCTTGTGCTTCACTTAGGTATTCACCTCCATCATTTAAATAAAAAAAATTTAGAAGCCTGAAGTTGCATGTACTCTGTCCAGCCACAGGAGCATTTATTTACCTGACCAACCATTTGTTCACGCTGTAAGCTTATTAAGGAAGTGTAAAAAGGAACCTTGGAAAGGTTTGCCGTCCCTCCCTAAGAAAATACGGTACAGATCAATCCTTTAAGACACTTAACAAGTTGATAAACAGTTTACAGTTAAAGGTAGTGAGGGTCTGACACACAATCCAAGCTATGAAGTATGTGGTGCACCAAACAATTGTTGCAGCAATGTAATATGATTATGATTGAGAATAACAGGTAGACCATCTGCATTCTATCTCAATCAACTGTTAAAACTTGTATAAAAATACTTGGATAAAAAAAATCTCCATAATTACATCTAAATTTAGCTTTCATCAGTTCCACATGCCACAAAAATGGTATTTGGAGAACAATATTAATGGGGAGGGGTGTTAATTTGCAGGGATAGAGTCAACAGTGAAGGTAAATTCCAATCCGCATATGTCAACTGAATTTTAAAAGTAAGTAGTTTGGCAAGCCTAATTTCACACAGTACTTTTTCTGAAATACAATATTCAAAACTATCTAAGCTCTGATAGTTCTCTGTATAGAAATCTTTATACTGAAAAGATACTAGTGAAAATACTTGGTTTTGTCCAGGTTAAAAACCTATCAATCCCAACCCCCAACTTTATTTCACTCTGATTGACTTTTTCCACCTCAGTGCTCATTTAACCTTTCCATCAAATAATTCTACTCCTTACCCTAATCAAGAACCGGGACACACACACACACACACACACCCTCTCAGAATTAAACAATTCATGAAATCATGGATTTTGGGAGCCACAGGCATCACCACCAGCTGCATATGAGGTGTTCCTTCTAGTGGGTGTAGCCATTGATTTGTGGCAATAGAATCCTGCTGGTAACTTGTGCTTGGCACATTTGAAAAGATCAAAAAACAAAAATGCTTTCCCCCCAAACCAGGTTATCTGAGAAGCACTGGTCTAGATTATACTCATCACTGAGAATATTTGACTGGATCTTGAATTCCTTCCTGTTTCCACTGCTACCCCTTCCCCTCTGCAGTCTTCTGTGGCACTACCTATAATCTTCCAGTTTCTCCCAACCCTCTCTAGCAGATGGGGGGTGTAATTAAAGAGGGGAGAAATTGGTGACCTTTTCTACATTTTGTTGGTGGGCATGACTTCTCAGTTGAACTCTGCTAAGATGAAGCTCCAATCAACTGTGTGTTAGTCAGGACTGAAATCAGTGAATGTTGGACTCCAGGGAATGTAGTGCAAAAAGAGTCTGATGCACTTCCATTTTAAACATTTAAAATAAGTTTGCATAATACCTCATTTTCTTCTTCATGTTCCAATATCGCCTGGAGAAAAGCCCTCCGCTCATGGCTTGAAGACTTTTGGTCAAACATGCCGGCTTGAATAACTTTTTGATCCACATTCAGTTTATACTTAGCAGCTGCAAGAATTTTCTCCTCCACACTGTTCACTGTGCACAATCGAAGTACTCGAACTTCATTCTGCTGTCCAATTCTATGAGCTCTGTCCTGTGCTTGCAAATCCTGTGGATCATAAATGTCTTAAGTACAATGTATTGAGTACTTGCAATCATAAGGTAGTTGGTCAAGGCAAAACCATACCATACATTTTTACTTTCATGAAGGTAAAATACCAAAGACGATAAATCAGAGTCCAAGTTTAGCAACAGATCACACATTAATCTAGATATGTATATCATAAAATTAAACAATGTAGTTATTTAAAAGGTAAAAACAAATAATGAGTATATTGTTTAATATGATGGATGAAATGAAAATAGGACTAAATTTTAAATTTAATAAAAGGATTTTAATTATTTAAGAGGTGGGGAAGTGCTCTCTGTGGGATCCTTCCTTTCCATTTTTTCTGAACTTTATGTTTTTTCCCAAATCCTCTCTAGGGATAATAGAGGGAAATTTCACCATGGTTTTGTCCCCTTTGATTGTTTTAGGCCCAGAAGAGGCCTATTTTCCAATAGGAAACGAAATCTCATGTGCTGTTGATGGTCCACAAACTTTATTATCTTAAAAAACCTTTTTAAGATAATAAAGTCTGTGGATAATAAATCTCTGAATTGAAGAAGTTTTTACCAAGACTTTTTGACAAGCTGTAAGTTTCTAGGGACCTCTGTAGCAACACCCAGCAGAGTGAATGGCCCTGTGCACTCCTTACCTTCTTCTGCTTTTGCATCTACTGAGAAGATCCCCATCATGGTGTCTAACATGGAAAGGGGGCACCTGGCCATATGAGTATAGCCAGGCACCCTGTTTCCATATCAGAAGCTACAATGGGGTGTTCTCAGTAGAGGTGACAGCAGAGGAAGGCAAAGGGTGCACAGCAGTAAACACCTGCCCATCCCTGCACTGGCCCAGGTCCTGGCCCATCTGTTGAAGGTGCTGATGTGGAAGAAACTAAGGTACTCTTAGTTAGGCATAATGGGGGAGCCAAGGAACCTCCCACCAATAATTACTCAGCTTTAGAGTATTCTGATTGTGGTTCGACATAAAGCAAGAGATATTTGTGTGAATGACAAAGACTATGAAGAAGAACTTCCCATAACATTTCAAATCAGGATTGTGGCTTGTCACTCCTCTTATAACTATGAATGAGAAATCAATTTCAAAACCTGGCTTCAGACTCTGATCTGTTAAGGGAGAGATAGAGAAAACCCCATTGTTCATAAATTGGTTAACTGCATGGGCTCCTTTTATTAGTAGTAGTAAAAGTGAAAGCAATCCTTTACAAAAGCTTTCAAGTATGCAAAGAAAACAGTTTTCTTATACAATAAATGAACATTAATGGTGGGTATATAACCTGGTGAGGATTCCAGTCACTGTCAAAAATGATGACTGTATCAGCTGCTTGAAGGTTCAGTCCCAGACCTCCTGCCCTGGTACTCAGCAGAAAGATGAAATACTGGGAATTGGGCTCATTGAATTTCTTCAGCAGAGCTGCTCGATCCTCTGATTTCGTTGTTCCTGAAAAAAGAAGCTGTTAAAATGGCATATACTATCTGCAAATTTTTCAAAGAAGCATCCTGTTTGAAGCATAAAAAGGAGAAAAGAAGGGGATCCAGCCAGCTGGATCCTATTATATTCTGTCCCACTCCCACAACTGTACAAATATGCTTTATAACTGAGGCCTTAATACCACTCGGTCCTACATCCAAAGGAGTGAATTTATATCCACAAAAGCTCATGCGAAAATAAAAACCAGTTAGTGTTCATGGTGCTGCCACAATTCTTTTCTTTCTTCCCCACCCTTCCTCCTTTTCAAGCTACAAAAGACTAGCATGGCTACTTCTTTGAAATCTTCTTTAAAATTATCCTTACATTGTCATTTTGTACAACACAAAATTAGTACCTACCATGGGCTTCCAACTGTTTGTATGAATTGCTATAATGACAACAAGCATTTCTTAAATATGTTAACTGAATTACACAATATGATTTTGAATTTAGTGTTACAAGACCCTTTTGCATAATGAATTAAGGTATTAATGGATGGCAATTCTGTGAGTTCTGTCAAAGAATCTAACACCAAGTTGGTTGCTTCCACCTCTCCTAATGTTTGCCCTCAGAGAGAGTCAGGCAGGCCAGGGGAAGCACAGTGGAACCTCCTTGGCTGGAGTCAGCATTGCTTCTGCCAGAAGGAACAAGCAGATAAAAATACATTTTTGGTGGCGGGTTAGGGCTATGTTGTCGTGTTCTGGAAAAGTTTATTCCTGACGTTTCGCCAACATCAGAATATATTCTTTCAGAACACAGCCACGGAGCCCAAAACCTCCACAAAAAACTATGGATTGCAGCTGTGAAAGCCTTTGGCTTCACACTGGAGATTAAAATCAATTATTTGATCTGAAATTGGTCAGATTTCAGCAAATAACATCAGATGTGAAAAAAACAAACAAACTAGAGTACAGTAAAAATAATAATTTTGATTACTACATCTGAACTAGGCTAGATACACAAACAATAAAGAAGTTATTTTTCTGAACTTATTTTTTTAACCCGATATCTGAGTTTTTAACCCGGTATCATGGTAACATCTTAAAATCTTGAGTAAATTAGAAGTTTAAAAAAAATCTCATTAATAATTGCAACATCTTTGTCAGGTAGTTTAGTACAGGTATTATATAAAAAATGCAGGCAGTTCTAGGAATTCTAGGCTTCTGAACTCAACCAAGTGGAGGTGAAAGAGTAGTCCTTGTGTCTACTGCATTTAAAGAATTCATAACCTAGGTGTCATTTCAACAAAGGGCATTCTGGTTGACAACTTACATTCCTACCCTCTCCCACCCATGCTACATTATCACTGGTTGAACAGACAGGCATCCCAGTGTCCTGAACTACCACAGATGGCAATGAGTATGGAGAAATAAGTATCTGAGAACCAAAGAACACAGGCATGCTAATGACAATATGTTCTTTTTTTTAAAAAAAAAAAAACTTTACCATCAAGTCGCAGGTAAGCAAAGTTTCGAAAAGCAAAATAGTCTTCCATAATGGTCATGAGTGATGTCATTTGACAGAAGAGAAGCACACGGTGGTTTGTAGCTCGCAACTTTGGTAAAATTCGATCAAGCAGCTCAAACTTCCCTGAGGCCCGGTAAAGCTCAGCTCTATAAAGAGAAAAAGAAGTATTAAATAATAACACATTTGCATATTTCTCTATTAATGATGACTACATGATGATTTATAGGCTCATTCTAGTATTTGCCTATATAAAGCAAAGCTAGCACTTTGGTAAAGAATAGCAACAGTGTGAGCTTTTACAGTGCACATTTCCCAAAATTCTACCCAAAGCCTAAGAAAAGATAAGGCCTGAATTAAACCCAAGCAGATGATTAAACAATGGAACCTACAACCTTCCCTGACATAAGCAGTAAAAAGAATAGTTCTAGGGATGGTGCTTTCTAGTCAGTCCCTGGCTGGTTGTACACAGCATTGTGTACACTACAAAAAGAGAGCATTGTTACCAGAACTATGGGAAGATGACATTGAATTTATTTAAATTAATCTATTTTGAACAATGCTATTTTTATAAAATGTCAAAATATTAATAGATGTGAATGTGCATATGAAAATGCACACATTAAACAAACACAATATTTTTATGTCAAGCGATGTCTGCATGTAGATGTAAAGGGGGTCAAAACAATAAAAACTGTGAGAACCACTGATTTAAACCATGCCTCTAATAAAAGAAATGCAATTTACTCTGCTATGTATTTCATCTTAACAATAAATGAACATTTTTGGATTCATGAACATTAATTACCAATTAATTGTCATTAATTTTACATTAATTAATATCAATAATGCAGGGACAAAAAACATTTAACTCTAGAAAACTGAATACCATTGGGAACACAAGTTAGATAATACTATTGCACTCCTATCCTGCTTAGAAACTTCCTCATAAGGCATTCGGTGAGGCACTGTGGGACCAAAATACTGGACTAGATAAAAACCTTTGCTCTAATTTACAAGGACTGTTTTTATGTTCTTAATCCTGGTGGGTTCATACACTTCCTTAGAAGGAATTCTACTTTTAAGCACTAGAGGACCACTTCCTTTCTTAACGCCTTTATTATAATCAGGTACTCCTCTTGAAACTGAGAAAAGCTTTCTGAACAGACAAAGAAATCTTGGATAGGTACACAGGAAAAAAAATTACCCATTGATGACACCATTTGAATAGCCCAAATGTTCAGCAAAGGACTCCTGCAAAATGATAACAATAAATTATTTAACACTTCTGAATCAGATGACACCTAGCACTACTCTTCTAAGACTCACAAATGGAAAGCTTTGTTCTGTAACTGTTATTTAAAGTAATGGATTTTAATGCATTGTAGTGCATTGACTATACTGTAACAAAAATATTTATTTTGGGTGAATTAACTGGCAATCTGTCTGCAAATTATTAAAATCGTTGAGTTAGCAAATAAAGGGGCAATAAAAATGCAAGTTATCATTTTATATTAATAATGTATTAACATTTTAACAATGTTTCAATAAATTGATGCCTTGTAGAAATTATATGTGAGAGTACCCTCTTGATTAACTAGCTACATATCTAAACAGTAAGGCAGAATTTGAGAATATGAGAGCCAGCGTGGTGTAGTGGTTTCAGTGTTAGACTATGGCCTGAAAGGAGTGTACCAGCCCTGATCGTGGACTTGATCTGGGTTGCTGCTGTGGTTCTGAACCAGGCTGCCAAAATGAGCAGATTCTATCTGCTCCTTTCTGGCCCGGTTCTTCTTGCTTGGTGTGAAGTTGTTTCCAGCTGCATCATCAAAATGGCATGCCCCCAAAGTGGCCCAAAGCCCCTGTTTTTCAGGCCTCTGATGCTGGAGATTAGGGTTTGAATCCAAGCTTGGCCATGTAAACCCACTTGGTGACCTTGGGCAAGTCACACTCTCTCAGCCTCGGAGGATAGTAATGATAAGCACCCTCTGAAAATGTGAAGTCGAAGGCTTTCGTTGCTGACATCCTGCAGTAAACTCCTGCGGCCATGAGAGGGTCTCTCCTGTCCTTCGCTGAGCGCAGCAATTGCTGGATTTTCTTGGTTGGTTTGTAAACCATTCTCCCTCCCCCACACCAGTTTCCTTATTCTGTATATGACTCTTTTGTTGTATGGTAAAAATACCTTCCCTTTGAGTGAGTGGTTGTTTTCACTCCTCTGGGTTTTTCTGGGTCTGGCAGCCCTTTTGATGTCTGAGTTGGAATAACCATTAGCATGTAGAGCCCCATCCAGGTGCTTCAATTCATCTTCCAGGAAGTGGGGTTAACATATCCTTTTTGCCCAGTCTACCAATCTTTTAATTATGCTACTTTTTTTTTGTCCTGGGTGATGGTTGGAGCTCTTGTGCAGGTATGTCTGTGTGTGTAGGTTCAGAAAGAAAAGGAATGAACACTGCCATTCTTGGATGTCCTTATCATCTGCAAACCAAACCAATGTCTGGGCCACACAGTATACAGAAAGCCTACACAGGGCAGAAGGGGAGGATGTGGCCGCAGGAGTTTAACACATACCATGCAGCTGCGGACATGTCTACCTAGGGACCACCAAATGCAATGTTCAAATCATGAATGAAGGAAAATGAGAGCCACTGCAGATTGGGTCAGCCAGTCAGAACACATTATAAAACCTCCTGGGCATAAAATGCTGTTTGAAAATACTGAAATTCTGGGCCATGCCAACAGCTATCAGGGAAGAGGGAAGCCATTGAAATCCACAAGCACTTGGACAACTTCAACAAGAAACAAGAAACCCTCAAAGTTAGCAAAGTTTGTTACTAGTCCTGAAAAACACTAAAATCAAGAGCCAGCAAATGCAAATGGAAAAACACGCAGAATTAGGGTTTCCCAGCAGACAATGGATCTCTTAATTAAACAGACACAAATCCGCTTTGCATATCCTCCTATCCTGAGGCCTTGCCATTCAACAACAGAGAAATACATAGATTAACATGGAAATTATTCCTCCCAAGGTCACACTGTGTGTGTTTGTGTGTATACACACACACCCCACTCACTTCCATGCCAGAATTCTCTGAAAATGCCAGCCACAGATGCTGGCGAAACATCAGAAAGAAACTCTTCTAGAACATGGGCACATAACCCCAAAAACCTACAAAAAACCCTCTGAAAAAACTTGACAAGAAAACTCCATGATAGCTTATGATGAACAAGCAGTGTACAGTGGGCCCTTGTTATCCTCTGGGGTTCAGTTCCAGGACCCTCCATGGATAACAAAATCCATGGATGCTCAAGTCACATTAAATATAATGGCACAACAAAATGGTGTCCTATATATAAGATGGAAAATCAAGCTTTGCTATTTGGAATTTATACTTTTTGGGAATATTTTCAAGCAGTGTATGCTCAAATCTGTGGATAAGGAGGGCCAACTGTACTCGTATTCTTCTCTTTGTACAAGCAGATAAAGAAATGGAAAATTTTATAAACTTTACAAAATTCTGATTTATTCCTTATATATAAAAGTGTCTTGCTTGGGGAAAAAAATAAGAACTTTAGCTTTTGGTGTTACACAAAGCTTTCCATTTTTCATTTGCTGTGCACTATAACATGCAACATTATTTGGCTTGCTCACAACAAATCAGGATTTCAACGTGAAAATGTTGCCCTAACATCTTCTCCAACATTTTGACAGGGGAGAAGAGAAAAATACCTTGTCATCTGGGACTGTACAGTACAGCGGGTTATGGGAAAGGCCAAAGAACGTGATTATAAGCAAATGGGTGTTATTCCAGATGTTGCTGGTAAAATGCCCCCTCAGTCCTATCCAGCATAGCCCATGGTAAAGAATGCTGGGAGCTGCAGTCCAACTATTTGGAAGGCCATATTATTCTCATCCCAGGTTTATATAGGCATCTCTCAAAAGGACATTAAAAAAAAGTTTTATGATTGCAACACATTGATAGCTCTGACTGCAAGGCAGTAGAAAAAAAATTATAATCAGCTGGGGATAATGCTGCTGTATAAGCCCATTTGTAATGTAGCAATTTGTAATGTTGCATTAGATTATGGGACGGACTGTGGCAAGAAAAGGAAAGCTCTTGACTTGTGCAACAAAAAACAAAGCTTGTCAAGGCAACTTTGTACTTGAACCAGTCACAAGCTCAATACTAAATCATTTAAAATAAAATTTTTCCAAGAGGAAATGCATGGCTAGCCTATGTAGCTGGCCCTGGGATGGTCAATATATCTTTAGTGTGGCACACAGCTCTAAAGATGAACCACAATGCTCCAACCTGCAGCCACTAGTAACAGTGGCTTTTGCTGGTATAGCAGTAATGATTCATTCAGCCTAACCAACTGAGGTTCTGGATTAGCTGGTGAAGTGGTTGTCCCAAACACTTGTTTCCCTTGCAATAGTTTACAGGAATACATACACCAAATAATTCCAAATACTTGAACCTAACTCTCAAAAGAGATCAAAGTAATGATTTTCAGGCTGTCTATATTATAATTTCATGCTTCTCAATTATTTTCTATTTTCCACCAGCCCAAGAGTTATGCCTACATGTTTTAGCATGCAGAGAAAAAAAAAAATAGAAAATTCATGTGTTCTTCTGATTCTTAAGAGCCTTCATTAGCACTGAAAATAGTCTATTTAAATACCATTCCATTTTATCTTACACATTCAAGTGGAGTGACTCTAATTTTATGAAATAGCCAAATTTGCATTGGGTGTCCAAAACAGACAACCACTCAAGGACAGGCTGAGATATTGGGGGAAAAGCAGTGCAAACCAGTTTCCCTGCCAGCACTGGGACATATTTCCTTTTTTTCCATGCCACATACACTGGTTGGTTATACAGACATACATTTGAAAGAGGACTTGCCAAAGGAGTGTCTCATTTTGGTTTAGCATCACTTGAAATGATTTAAGACCAGAATAAACTACAAAATTATTTTTCTAACATAATAGCCTCCAAGAAAACAAAAACACAAAGTTAATTTACCTCAATGTGTTGAAACATATATGGATGATTGCAAATCTTTCTCAGTTGCATGATGGTATTCATAAGAGTTTTGGCTCCCCCTTTTCCCTGTGGAAGTAACATAAGAACATTAAGTTATTAATTCAAGTGAAAATTTATAAAGGCAGAGACCCATGGAACAGTATATAGTTCATATATCACCATAAAAAATAATTCTGTACCCTCTGTAATATAACTTACTCTAGAAAAATTCCAAGTGATACAACATGGGTAGCCTCCTATTTATGCATATAAATCACACTGATGGGACCTTAAAGGACTCTTTTATTTTTCACCTACTTGTTACTATTTATGGCAAGAATGTTAAATCTATCTGGAAAGTTAGCTTTGACTTCTTCAGGTCATACATATATCTTCTTCATACGTTTTGATTAGGGAACATTTATTCTGGGAAAAATGAAAAAAGAAGTTTCTATCCCTAATACTAAATCTTCTCACCTTCTTATCTTTTTCAGAGCCATCAGTAAGAAGGATTCCTTTGGCTTGCATATGACGATACAGAATCTTCTGAAGTGCTGACATGTCACACTTTATGACATATTCAACCTAGTGTGGAGACAAACAGTAAATAAACAACGTTCTCAAAGTTTCTCAGTAACAGAAAGGCCTGTTTACAAGAATTTGCTCTTTCTAAATTTAACAAACATATTTTACTTCTATTGGTAGATATCCTCTACAGAGCTTTGTCAGCATGATTCACCCATGCTGTGACAGAATCTGGTGATGTCTTAATGAGCTGTTGCTTTTAATTAGTCCTAAATATTGTCTTGGCTAGGTGTAATACAAATACATGTAATAAATCAATAGGTAAATGAAAAGGTTGTAGAAAATGGCCAATCATAGCGAAAATGTAGATGTACAGGCAAAGGCAGTAAGGGAATTCAAGTACAGATTAACAAAATATGGCCTAAATCCTGTTTTTAGTCCTGGCTAGAATAGATCCAATCAATCAATAACCTATGTGTTATTCCCAATTCAATGACTGGATAGGTCTGCCAGTTGGTAGCGCTTACCATGGACAACGAAACTAGCTGCTGTGGGTATAGTACAAGATAGGCCTTTTTGTTTGATTTGATATGGCTCTTCTTATGATCGCAATAAAACCTGAAGCAGAACCAACATCCTACTGAAAAATACAGTACTATCAGCTACCATTCCTTTCAAGCAAGCAGGTTTCAGTAACAGGACTCTGTTGGGGAATTATGGAAGTTAATTTTAATATATGTCATCAGACAAATCAACATCAGCAATGTCTTCTAAACACAGACCTTTTCTGGCAGCTGAGATTCAACCTCTTTTTTCAGCCTCCTTAACAGAAAGGGTCGTAAAACTTTGTGGAGACGCCGAATGATCAGAATAGTCTCTTCCTCATTCAAATCCACCTGTTCAAACATAATTTAAATATATATATTAGCAGAAACAAATTTAGTTTAATGCACACCATGAATTCTAAATTCTAAAAGATAAAAGAAACTGAAGGGGCATTGCTAAGAAGCAATCCAAAGATGTAAAATTATTAGATCAGGTATGATAAGTTCTTTATGAGAATCTCCATTAAAACTGATTTTTACTTTGTTTTTATTGGAATATCTCTGAGTTTATGTTTAAGCAAACTTGTTTAAACATACCCTTTCTCCAGTCATTGCAAAAGGGGCATTGAACCATTGTTCAAAGGTGCTGCAGCTCTTGAAAATCGTTGGTAGAAGGAAATTGAGGAGGGCCCAAAGTTCTGGCAGTTTGTTTTGCAGTGGCGTTCCAGTCAAGAGAATTCTTCTAGGAGCCACGTAATGTGTATTCAACACCTGGGTAAGCTTACAGTGATGGTTCTTCATTCTATGGCCTTCATCCACAATCATGTATTTCCACCGAATCTAGAAATAAAGAAAAAAGTCAGCAACACTTAGCATATATACTCAACTATAAGTCGACCTCGTGTATAAGTCCAGGTCAACTTCTGCAGCCAAAATTACTGGTATTGGTATGAACCATGGATAAGTCTAAGATCAGATTTCAGGAGGCAGCCTGGCTGGGGACAGGCTGCAGGACAATCAGTCACCCTTCCCAGCCTCTCTGCAGCTGGGCTTTCCCCCACAGAGAGAGCCCAACTGGGGAGAGGTTGCAGGGTGATCAGCCACCCTTCCCAGCCTCTCCCCAGCTGGGCTGTCCCTTGTGGAGGCAGCTCAGTTGGGAAGAGGCTCAAGTCAAGTACTGCATTGACCTGTGTATATGTCAACCCAGGGTTTTTGGGTCAAATTTCTGACCTAAATTTCTCCACTTATATACGAGTATATATGGTACTTTATCCCAAGGTCTAAATAAAATTAGTTGCACTGAGTTTTATACAGGCAGTAACATCTGTATTATTTCATAAAGTCTTTAATGCAACGTAATATTGTTTTTGCTTGTTTTGAGATCCATGTTTTTATTCCTGTTATTCTATCGTGATTTTCCTGTACTGTATAAGACTTAGATGGTCTCCCCATGAACAGGAAAGCCATTCATAAATTTACTTAGGGGCTGTCCATAAACGCTAAAAGACCTATGTTCCCCGAGCCTTGTGTTGTCTAGTTGAGATGACGCAAGCCAAAACCCCAGGGGTTGGATCTGGCCTGATCATGGGTTAAACAGCTGATACCGCAGGGTAATTCACCCTTGGTTTGCCTGGAAACCCTGTAGAAACCCCTGGCTGTTTACATGGCACCCCTAGTGTTCCTTACCTTGCCATGTGTCACTCCAAATGAAAAGACCCCTCCCCCATCACCACATATGATGGGGAAACAGGTTGCCTGGCCATGTGGGTGCAGCCAGGTGCCCTGTTTCCTCATCAGACAAGGTGACAGGATGGGGGGCTTCTCAGTCAGAGAGACAGTATGGGAGGGTAAGGAACACGTGCCTATACTGGTCCAGGTCGGTGATGGGACACCCACCTGTTCCCACACCGATCCAGGAACCAACATGGGTAAGCACCAGAGCCAGGTAGTACAGATTTAGCCCATGCTATCCTGGTCCACCTGTTCAGCCCCTTAATAGTAAATCCTATAATTTGAAAATATATTTATTTTTGCAAATATTTGCAAACTACACCAAAATACAACCAAAGTATAATATTACACTCCCTACATAATTATTCACCAAAGCTGTATAACTCTATATCCTTTGTATAAAACTGAGGGATGCAAGAGCAAACCCCCTCTGAGGAAATATGCCAAGAAAACCCCATGACAGGTTTGCCTTAGGGTCTCTATAAGTCGGAAATGACTTGAAGGCACATGACAACAATGAAAGAGATGCAGTGAAATGGAAGCACATCAAGTTAAAATCATTTTGTCACACAATGAACAAGTGATTTGTGTAACTTTTAATAAAAGCAGCAACATCCAATATAGTAACGTCCAAAATTAAAGAGAAACTGTGAATTAATACTTGGATAGTAGACCTTGGGAAAATCACACTCTCTCAGCCTCATAGCAAAGGCAAACCCCCTCTAAACAAATTTTGTCAAGAAAAACCCATGACAGGTTCACCTTAGGGTCACTGAAAGTCAGAAATGACTTGAAAATACATAGCAACAACAACAACAAATGCAAACTGTTACAAAAGACTACTCAAAACATTTTGAACTGTTACAAAAGACTACTCAAAACATTTTGAACTACTGAAGAATGCATGTGTAGTGTAGGTATTGATATAGTCTGTTTCAAACCTCTAGCTATGGTGGTCAGACACTTAGTTGTCCAGTGAGTACTGTGCCAATTGACATGACTGTATATGAGCCTGTTAGAGAAATCTGATGTAAAATACTGGCTTAGCAAACTATTTGACATACCACTTGTACTTAGAAAGCCAGAGTGCTTTTATGACCCAAAAATAAAGTTTAATACACCAAACTGTGGATTTTTAGTACATTTTCATGACAGGGACTCTTAAATTATGATATATCAACATATTTTAAATATATTTGTAAGTACCAAGGTTTTTATCATGGAGAGTTTAGATACATGCTCAAAACATACCAAAGAAGTTCACAAATAAAAAGACACAGAGTAGTGATTTAATACATATCAACTAAAAATAGGAAGCAATGTTTCTTATTACTCAATTTTAAAAGCTTTTTTGTTATCCAAATTTCAATTTTTAAATCAACAATGAAATACTGGAGCTTGTAATGTAAATTTCAACTTTTAGATCATCAGTGAAATATTGGAGCTTGTAATGTAAATTGAAAACTAAAAATAGTTTGTTACTTTAAACACTACTTTACAGTAGCTGATTAATATTACTTGTTCCACATTATTTAAATAGCAACACCTTATTTTTAATAACTTTTTATTTCAAAATATACCTTTAAAATACATAAGGGGCTAAATCACCCCAAGCCAGCAATTTTTAGGATCAACAAAATTAATGTTATTCATTAACCCATAACTGACATTTATGTCACCAATTATTAATTTTTTTTAAAAAAATAATGTCTATCTACACTCATTCCTCCAAATATTTTTCAGGTAGCATAATTACTTGCAGCATCACTTTCAACACTATGTGAAGTATAAAATTATCAATTTCTGGGTGGTGCCAGAGAGTGGATTGCTCCTCTTCAAGAGAACAGGCATCATTACAGCAATCTATAGCTCATAATATGACAGGGTTTATATAGCATCAGAAACTGGTAATATTTAATGGAATACAAATTAAAAGAATACAACTAACAATAAAGTGTATTGCTAAAAAGTCACAAATTTAATGAAAAGAAGATCTTTGAAAAGGTTTAGAAAATCAAGGTATATAGGAACGAGGATCTTTTGTTTGATTCTAGGTTGAGGAAAATTAGCTAGAAGACCCATTTTTAAAGAAGGTGATTACAGCAAGAACATGAAATTACATTAAGAAATATACCTGTCCTGTTGTTTGACAAGTGGGATTGGAATATATAAGAACTCAAAGTGAGCTCCATTACCTAAATATCTCTATTTCCACAGAAGCAATAGCTTCTAAGGATTAGCCGCCAAGTTTCAGGGACTAATAACTATTCAAGAGATATTTAGATCAAAGCAGTGATTTCTGAGCTATATGGTTTTAATGTATGAATGAAATTCAACAGAACAGGTTTCAGTATAGTCTCTATTATCTTTCCACATTCAGAAAGCAGCTCCTCTTCTTACCATGCTCGTCTCTATTCAGAAACAAAGAAGAGGTGCAGAGCTGTGGATAAAAAATGGAATAGCAAGGCTCTGGGATAAATGTTATTAGGCAGAATAATGAAGAGATGGTTACACTTCTCTACAGTGTGATGGCTGTGTGGTATTGATAGGATCCACAGGGAGCAAAACCATTTTCTCATCTGCAATCCTGAAATGCCACGGCAGGAGAGCAACCATGAATGGGCTGGAAGAAAGGCTGAACACCTCAATTCAGGCAAAGAAAAACATAGAACTGACTTTCAAAAAGACAGTCATTATGGACTCTGGACTAGAAGTTTTCTTTGCTCAACAGAATTCTAACGTAGAATAGTCAAAAATATAAGAATATAAAAATAGTCAGAAACAGACTGAATATTTTACTGACTGCATGGGTATTGTTTTTTGAGAGCTGAATCTTTCCATGTAATTTTTTAAATAAAGAAAAGTAGGTAATAAATGAAATAAATACCTTAGCAAGGATGTGTTTATCCTTTATTATATACTCATAAGTAGTCAAAAGAACATTAAACTTTCCACTACGAAGCTGAGGGACAAGTGATCTGCGCATAGCAGGTGTACCCTGAAAGAAAGGAGAATGAGAAAAATATTAACTCCCCCTAACAATAGTTCAACATCATGCACAAAAATGTGCAACAAGAGGTGGCTAACATGTTGATGACAATACTTATTACTTTGGAAACTGAGGAAAAACTAATAGGTTTTTTGTGGGTTTTCCAGGTTATGTGGCCATGTTCTAGAAGAATTTCTTCTTGATGTTTCACCAGCATCTGTGACTGACATCTTCTCTGAGGATGTCAGCCACAGATTCTGGCGAAACGTCAGGAAGAAACTCTTTTAGAACATGGCTACATAGCCTGGAAAATCCACAAAAAAATACGGATACTGGCCATGAAAGCCTTCCACATCACAAAACTAATAGAGTTTTCTAACAGTGGAGAAGGGAGAAATGTGAATTTCAAAAACACCATCTCCCTGTGCAAATTTATTTTGGAGGCTTGGGGCTCCCTTTGAATTGTGTTGAAGGTGTAGGGAATTAGAGGAATCAATTAAAATTGGCTTCTTCCCAATTCCATTGATAGAAATACTCCTGTCCTTTCCTTATGGGAGAGACAACTGTATGCAATAAAAGATTAAATTATTAGCTGACTTTCTTTTTGAAGAAAGTAATAAGTAAATGTAGCAATTTTCTTTTGTGAAAAAGAAAAGTTCTGAAGATTATTCACAGTTTGGGATTTATTTTGTCCAGAAGAAGAAGAAGAAGAAGAAGAAGAAGAAGAAGAAGAAGAAGAAGAGAAGGAGGAGGAGGAGGAGGAGGAGGAGGAGGAGGAGGCGGCGGCAGCAGCAGCAGCAGCAGCAGCAGCAGCTTTTTCTGCACATGAAACAGTATTTTTAGTATCAAAAATGCTGTTTCCTTCACAGAAAATGCTGTCTTCTGGGCAAAACAACAATGCACAAATTCTGAGCAAAATAAGTCCCCTGCTACAGCACTTTATATAGAAATTCATGCTTCCTAAATTGAAAATGCACAAAGTTTTGCTGAAAAGGTTCTTCTCATCAACTGAATAAATATTTTTTAAAGCATTTAAATGCCTGAGAGTAAATATCATCTAATAAAAATACCTCTGGTAATAAAGTGATTTTTTCAACATAGCAAAACTTTACAACTCAAATGATAAATGTGGAAAAAGGAACACATAGGCCAGGATTCTACACTGGGAGTATAACTTTATTCTCATGGATTTATGCAGTGCCACCTTGTTAATGAACTGCAAGACCAAACGTGCATGCATATCTGACATGCAAAAAGCAATGCACATCCATGTGAAATGTGCCACAGTGCACAAAGCACATCCATGGACAATAGGATTGCATAAGCAACTCTGCTTCAACATACTTGAAGTGAATATGATCATTCTGCACGAGACAAAATAGCCAACATCTTCTGTAGGTAACTTATATATGCAGAAGACATGGATGGGGACCTGCTCAAACACACTTACATGTAAAGATATGTACTATGGATTTTATAATCATATACCAAAAATAACAAACAGTCAAACCTTGTAAGAAATTTTCACCACAGAAGGAGCCCATTTATCAAATTCGTAGGTCCAGTTGGATAAAGTCCTATGTAAAAGTTTGAAAATAGACAATACACTGATGAAATTTTCCAGTACATTAAATTTTAACCAAGCATTCTTGTAAGAAAAAAACAAAAACATTTCTACAGCTTTGTTTCTGATGTTCAATATACAAGATGAATAGCAAAATGCAAACTGTGTTGAGCAATACCAATGGAAGGGTGGGGAGAGTTATAGGGGAGCCTTTTCTAATCATGTCAGATAATGATTTTAGCTGAATACTCTGTCTTCATTCTGCAATGCTGCTACATTAATAATAATAATAATAATAATAATAATAATAATTTTATCCCTCCTCTTCAACAGGATCGAGTCGGTTTACAACAACAATAAAATACATACAGTTTAAAAATAAATCACAATTATCCCCCTCTCTCCTAAAACAACAACATAATAATTCTCACATACCAAAAAACAAAAACAAAAAACACTTAAATCATTAAAACAATCAGAGCTAGTGAGACAGGTATCTTAGGGTATTCTGTATGATGATCTGTATCAGTGGATCACCAAGTGAGCTATTCTGGGAAGGCCAGTCAGAAGAGATCCATTTGAGAGCCTTTTTAAAGCTGTCAAGATTGGTAATGATTCAGACCTATTCCAACATGCCATTCCATAATTTAGGAGCAGCAGATGAAAAGGTCCTCTGCACATACTTGTCCAGTTTGAATTAAAAAAAAAATCAGTGTCTTGTACAAGGCTGAATTTGGAAAACGTCAACCTGGTTTTAAAGCACTTGTTTAGGAAAGTTGTGGAGTGCTTTGTGGATTTCTGCTCTGCACACTCCAGAAAATGAATGTAGTACATACAGTTAGATAGGAGTCTGTTATCTGTTTCTCTATAGCCCCCATATTTATGAACAGATGTTTGGAAAAGGGAATGTTTTAAAACACTAACTCAGGCTTAAGGGGGGTGGGGGCATAGTTCTCTTTCTTCTCCATAACTCTGCCACTTCAAATCTGAAGAAAGAGTATTCTTTCACTGCATGCTCTTGTTCTCTATGACCCATATATCGATCAAAAATATGATTAACTGTTTAATGAGTCAAACATAATGAGTATGGCAGGGAATCTTATAAAACAAAAGTGTACAGACATACTTTATCACAAGAATCACAAATACATCTGGATAATTGTATGTCTTGACTTACTATACAATATAGCCTACCAATTATAATTAAAACTATTTTAGTTTGAACCAAATTCATAAGAATCTTTTTGAAGCTGCTTCCAGAGATAAATTTCTCTCCTGAATATGCCAAAAGAGAAATTCAATCAAAATGGCATTCATGTGCGTGCTCATTGCAAATCCAGTGTTATATAAAGGTATGGGGCTATTGCAAAACTAACTGATCAATCAGTGAGTAAAAACAATAATCACAACCAGTCAGTAATTACAATACTAAAGAAAAAGAACTTTATCAACTATGCCATAATACTGTGTAGACAGCATTTAAAACATTAGAAGCTCTTTCAGAAACTGAAGGGAAATGGTATATATCCAGTATCAGATAGGAAAAATACACATTTTTGCTCTTGTAAATTACAGAAAAAACAGGCCATAGTGAATAAGAAACAGAGTAAACCTTGGCTGCTGATTTTATCAGCCATCTGGTCTCCAGTGCCACACTATGTGTGTAAAAGAAGAGGAAATAATCAATGACTAAATCTAGAGTACAAAGTCAGCACAGCCCTACTGCATGCTTCATCTAGCCATTAAGTGTATATAAAAAAGTACATGCTGTTAATGAGCCAATCTGCACAGTGTAGAAATATATCATTAGAAAGAGTTCAACTACTTACGAGAGGGGAACAATGATGAGATAGGGGCCATTGAGCCTTTTGTGCTCCATCAGATAAGTGATGAGTGCAATAGTCTGTATGGTCTTTCCTAGACCCATTTCATCAGCTAAAATTCCATTCAAATTGTTATTGTACAGGGAAACCATCCATTCCAGGCCCTGAATCTGAAATGCGAGAAAATTGCCTCAGTTATCCGGAATCTATGCATATATGAATGTTCTGATGTGACCACCACTTCTTTGATTCTGAGTGTTTTGCTGCTGGGAATCTGTCAGCTGCAGACAAGACAATGAAAATGAAGCCACAAAAATTGCCTGCACAAGGATCTCTGCTGGTATGTAGGCCAAAGCTTAGAATGTCTTTGCCCGTCAAACTGAGAGATAACTTGGACGAGGGTGCTAAAAATAAATGTTTGTGCTCATATCACAAGACACTGCAGGCTCTTATTAGTGCATGGATGGAATGTTGTTGGTGGCATACCTTCACATTACACATGCCTAAGTTGTTGCTTTGGCATTACAAAGGAAGTACTGACCATCTCCTTGTACAGTAACCACAGATACACACATGGCAGTTTTAAAGAGCCAGAGCCCATTGCCACAGCTGTTTATTGGCATGGAGTGGGATAGGAAAGACAATCAGGCACACCCAAGCATGGCTGTGAATCTGCACTAAGACAAAAGCTGACCTTGACCACCTTGGTCTTCACTGATTCACTGGAGGTCTGGGAGGATAGCCTCAGTTCTCTTCCCCCAGATTCAGCCACATGCTGTCCAGCTGTGACCCCTAATCACAAAACATCAGTGTTGCTGGACTCTGGGGGACTGGTGGGAGGTTTCAGGAGCCACATAAGTGGGAATCAGGGGCCTCATGCAGCCCATAATTTGCCCATACCTGATCTCAGATGCTTACCTGATAATGTTTTAATGTCCCATTAATAAGAAGAGAAGACTGCTTCTCCACTCTCTCAGAAATCGCATGAGCCACTGTGTAGTAAGACTGAGATCCCCTAGCACTGTACTGCATGCTGTATTCATCATCCACATCTTGTTTGGCTGTCCTATAACCCAAGTATAGAGAGGCATTTTATATTTTTAAATGCTTAGCTCTTTTGGGTCTTAAACAAACATACAGAAATAACAGCTGATAAAATGTTCTCAGTCTCTTCCCATATTACACACTCTATTATTTCTTTAGCATCTTTTTCTGAAACGTCTTCACTGTTAGGATCCAAGTGTATCTTTCCATCTGTTTCTTGTCTGCTTGATTCCTCTTCATCTTCCTGAAGAAAAGAAAAGGTCAGAAGTTGGTTTGAAATTTGTAATTGCAATACTACATTTCCTCTATCACTTCCATTGTTTTTTGTTTATTAACAATGTGATCTTCACAACTAGTATTATTGAACAACACTGAGGCTTTAGTCTGATTTTATGGACATTTTGCTTTATAAGATTGTACATTATAATTTTAGATATTTATTGCCTTTTTTTGATTCCTCTTTTTAAAATACTTGATGAGAAGAAAAACATTAGTCTGTTTCATGGGATTAATTAACACAGACCCATGCCATGATCGATGACATCAGAAGATATTTAGTGTTCTAAAATATCAGTGCAGTCATAATCCAAAAGGAAGAAATAAAAACATAAAGTATTAATGAGCTTTCTGATATTATTAAGTACTCAGTATCTTGAGAGTCACAAAGTATTCAGAATATTCTACAGCATAAGACTAGGTAACATTTTTCATTTTGAAAAAAACACAGTTCCAAGGATTAGACTCCTGAAACTAATGGTCCTCAGATTTCAGTCTTTTCCATTCCCACCTCTGTGAATATTGAAACATTTCATTAATATGTAGTAATGGTGTATGGGTGTGTATAGATGTGTGAGAGAGTATATTAATTTTTCACGGTGTGAAAGATTTGACCAAGATAAAAATCTTCTGGCCCACAGATGCTGCACAGGTATAGAGCTGTTGCACAGGTAGAACTCTGAGCATGGAATAGTGCTTCTTTTTTGGTCTTTGTGGCTCACACTAATTGGTAATCCGGCGTGCAGAGCAATGGTTGTGTTTCAGTGGGCATCCTGCCTACTTTAATGCATGTTTGCTAGTGTAGCTCCTGCCTTTCCTCTCAGTTCCTTTTTACCCATCATATTAGGAGCTTGGCTTGGAAATCTTTGAGTTCTCCAGATCTAGAATCTCTTCAGTTGGATGAAACCGATTTTCTTGATCCATTTCAAACTGGCTTCTGGGCAGGATATGGAGTTGAGACTGCCATGGTTGCTCTGACAGATGACCTCCGCTTGAGTATCGACAGGGGTAGTATGACCCTGTTAGTGCTCTTGGATCTCTCAGCGGCCTTTGACACTATAGATCATGCCATCCTTTTGGACCGGCTGAGGGAGATGAGCATCAGAGGCACTGCTTGGCAGTGGTTCCGGTCCTTCCTCTCTGGCAGGTCCCAAAGGGTGAGGCTCGGGGACAGTTGCTCCTCCAAAATCAAGCTTAATTGTGGTGTCCCTCAGGGCGCTATCCTGTCCCCGATGCTATTTAACATCTATATGAAGCCGCTGGGTGAGATCATCCGGAGGCATGAAGCGCAGTGTCATCAGTACGCTGATGACACTCAGATATACTTCTCCATGACCAGATCATCTGCTCAGATCTCAGATGGCGTCTCTTCTCTTAATGACTGCCTTGCAGCGGTAATGGATTGGATGAGGGAAAACACTCTCCTTGAAGGACTCTGTTCGCAGTCTGGGGGTACTTCTAGACTCGTCGCTTCACATAATTAGTCAGGTGAATGCGATGGTCAGAAGTGCCTGTTATCAACTTTGACTGATACGCCAGCTGCACCCTTTCCTGGAGATGAGGGATCTGGAAACTGTGGTACATGCATTGATCACCTTACATTTAGATTACTGCAATGCACTCTACATGGGGCTGCCCTTGTGATTAACGCGGAAACTCCAATTGTTTCAAAATATGGCAGCCAGACTAGTCACTGGGGCATCTAGGAGAGAGCACATACACCTGTGCTAAAATCTCTCCACTGGCTGCCGATTAGTTTCCGGGCACAGTACAAGGTGCTGGTTTTGACCTTTAAAGCCCTACATGGCTCAGGTCCATCCTATCTAAGGGACCGCCTCTTCCCGTACGAGCCCCCTCGCACACTTCAATCCTCTGGGAGGAATCTGCTACAGCCTAAGAAAACTAGGATGGCGCAGACCTCCCAGAGGGCCTTTTCCGCTGTCCCTCCCAGGCTGTGGAATGGCCTGCCAGATGAGATGCGCCTTATTACAACTTTGGACAGTTTCAAGAGATCCGTCAAGACGCATCTCTTCCAGCAGGCCTTCCCCAACAATGATTAAATCTATTCTGCTATTGTCCATCTAGACTCACCCTCAGAGACATTAGTCACTTCGAGGCCGCCTATCATTTTAATGAGAGCCCACATTAAGGTTCTATGGTTTTATCTACTGTTTTTAATCTTACCTCAGTTTAATTCTATCTTAAAGAGTGGGAGGAGGGATTGGGTTGCTATATTTTAATTGTATCTGTATTTTATATGTTGTACCCCGCCCCGGTTGCTCACCCAGAGGGGCAGGATATAAATGAATTATTATTATTATATCTTTTAATTTTAAAATTAAGTCATTTTCAGCTACCTTCTGCTTTAAAAACATTTTCCCTCCTATTTTGCCTCCTCCTTCCCGTGCATCTTCTTTTACCCTCATAAGCTACTCCAGAGAATAAGGGACACTAGGAATTATAGCAGACGGAGAACAACACAAGCATTGGCAGAAATCAATTGAGGCTCCCTTGCACAAACTCTGGAGCCAAACAAATATAGAAAAAGGAACCATGGCAAATATGCCACAGTCGTTTAACAGAACCTTTTTCCCCTTTTCTTCCACCCAATCACACACTTTAAAGAAGGCTAAAAAGAATGAAAGCACATCTAGTTTCTTGTACTGTTCCATAACTATGAACATCTATTTTCCCGTTATTGATAATATTTTTTAAATAGACATTATATATTAATGAATCCAGCAATAGCTGTATTTCAGATTTCTCTCCTTCCTCTGCATTTCAGAATTCTCTCCCTCCTCTCAAAAGCATTATTGTATTTTAATGAGGTACAGATTAAAAAGATAACACCTTTCAGAATAAGATTAGTAAAACTGATTAGCCTGGGCTACTAACTATACTAAGGACTATACATGCTTTAATAGACTACAATTTCTGAAAAAGAAAAGCCCTACTGTTCATAATAATCCACAGTCACCAATAATCGAAGTGAAATTTGCATTCCTTCATTGATACAGAACTGTATCAACCAGTTCATCCACCTTGTTGATTAACTGGATTATAACATTGCAATTTCTCTCCTCTAATATTGAAGATTCTTATTTAGAGAAGAAATGCCAAACAAACTAACATTATCTTGTGGCTTGTTATCTGTTACAGTACAAAAGAGTGGGGGTGGGGAATCATACATAGTGGATTCTGTTCTAATAAGGCTACTTTTTCCACAATTTCTCTTGCAGTATTATGACAGTAATTATTTTTATGGTTGAAGCTACCTTCTTGTATGCTTACACTCACTCTCTGATCCCTAGAGAGATTATTATATATTTTTTAGAAATATTATTAACAGTAAACATATGCATCAAAAAGAGGCCTTCACTTACATCTTCCTCATATTCAGAGCCACTCTCATCTTCACTATCTGACCTAGGTGCAACTTCATAGCTGGTGGGAAAGAAGAAAGAAAAAGAGTATAAGAGAGAGAGAAACACTCCCTAAATACAGCATATTTTCAAATTATTTTATAAAAAACAGTACAAATTAAGTGCATTTCCAAAATGAATAGGAATAAGCAGGAATAATACTCATAAATATTTTGAATGTATAAAATGCAATACAAAAGCAGCAAGTTTGGAGGTAAGTTTGATCACTCACCCAGGGTTCATTTCTAACCAAGCATCCAACTGACTTGCTTTAGGAGCCTCTGGTCCAAGGAGAACTTTGCCTGTCTCAGTGTGAGTTACTTTGACTGGGAGATCACTCATCTGACTGCTCTCATCTATGGGCTAAAAAGTAAGAATCAATGTACAACTTAACTAGCAGATGTCATCTTTCCTTTATAGAGAAACAGTGAAGGTAATGTTAAATTCAAAATTATTAATAAGTTACTTGTTCAAAAATTCATACCAGCATCAGAGTTTAACATTTAAGTCAAACAACTGGAAATAACATAAAAAGATGCAACTTCCTGTACTCAAGGCAGAACCTGTAGTTCCCTGTAAATCAACCTGCATCATTTAGACCACACTGTGATACAAGCTGAGAGCAAGTATAAAACTCAAGGTCATTACAAAGTGAACAGCTTGTGGTGGCATCCACACTGCAGAAATAATCAGGTATGACACCACTTTAACTGCTATGACTAAATACTATGGAATTCTGGGAATTATAGTTTGTTGGGGCACCAAAGCTTGCTTTCTAACCAGACTTTGCTTTGGTCTGGTGCCCCAACAAACTGCAGAACTCCATAGCCATGGCAGTTAGTGGTGTCAAACAAGATTATTTCTGTAGTGTGGATGCAGCCTAGATCACTTTGTTCAATGGAGTAAAGCCATACACTGAAAGCAAAGTTTTAAAAGAAATGGCTACTTTGACCTCAAGAAATATTTTTGCTGCCAAATATCGCTGAAAATTAGCATAAGCGAACACAATTTACATGCTTCTTCAAGTATATCATAAATATAATTTCTATTACATGTATCTATAAGAGTATACTAATAAGCCAGGAGTATTTATCAGCCCCTTCAAAAGGATGTAAAAGATTAGCCATACTAATCTCTTTCCTTTTTATTATTTATATGTAAAAGAAATTACTTTAAATGGGACTTTGAAGACATAATTGTATGTATTTTATGAGAGCTTTATGCATGTCTACTGAACAAATATACCACAATGGGATTTACTTCTAGGTAGACATGCATGAAAGTATACGACTAGTCCTATTGTTTCTAAAAGAGCTGTTCTTCATACATCTGTTCAGAACTGTCCCTCATTAATTTCAATTGGAATTAGTCCCAGGTAAGTTGTCAAATACTACAGTCTTAATGGATTATAAAGAAAATCTCATAAGCAACAATGATGATGGCAATAACAATATATAAGCCATATTTTGAATGTAACAACGTATATGCACAAAGAAACTTTCTGGAGTCATTTATAGGGCATTTAGCATACTCATTAGTGAGTGCATTAACTACAAGGGCACTCATTAAAAACTTCAATTAGATGTGTTGGACACATTCTTCCATTAAACCAATTTGCTACTCTCTGCATGGCAGAAAACACAGAAAACTATAAATCTACTGATATATATTTGCCTGATCAGTTTGGTTATAACAATCCAATTTGACTTGTGGAGGGAGAAGCTAAATAAAGATTTCTTCACATTATAAAACAAAAATATAGATGACTGTACAATGTAATCTTAAATCATCAATTACATGGATGTGAAAGTGAAATGCATTTTTTAACATGAAATACATGTTAGCTATGTAATGGATACTTTAAAAGTAGATAATTAAAAATGAACAATCATTAGCAAGTGTTCTTACTTACATTGGACCTACATGGAAGGGTTGTCTCGCACATTAATAAGTTCTTGGCAACCAACAATAAGAGGCATGAACATGCTTCTGAGCCATTCACACAACAAATAATAATAATAATAATAATAATAAAATTTATTTATATCTTCCGCCTCTCCCTAAAGCTAACTTTAATTCATATCAACCTTTGTTCTAAATATACATTCCACAGGCCATTTTTAATAGAACAAGTCAAAAATATTTTGACAAAAAGGAAAAGCCTATGTATTTATAATAATAAAACATAAATATTTTAGCTTAGGTCATATCAGAACAACCCATCAAAGATTATTGTCACTGGTAAATGTGAAGAGAGGGAAAAGCTGTTCTTGTTGATGTCCTCTTCCCTAGAAGACTAATAAAAATTTCTTTGAAAGTTTCCAGGGAAGGCAGGTCTGCAGAAGGGTCAATGAAAATGGCTTTCTCCCTTCATTTTGGTTGTTCAGCAAACAGAAAAGCTACTCAAAATCCAAAATGCATTTAAAAAAAAACCAACAACAACCTATAAATGTAATTTTAGTACTACTTTGTATAAAAGTCTTATCATAGGCTTCCTTACCTGCAGTACTATTATAAACTAAATTACAGAACTATTGGCAAATCATATTCATATGAAAAGGAACACTGTCTGTGGGGCAAAACAGGCAGGAAGGAGCAGCCAGTGGCTGCTCCCACCCTGATTGCCCTGGGACTGTGGTAACCACAAGCCACGGTCCCAAAGGCACCTGCTGCCATAATCCCAACTGGACTGCAGAAAGGAGTGGAAAATATCTGGTCCTTCTGGGGCTGGTTTTGGGCCACTCAGGCTGCCCTGGTGTCATCTAAACACCATACCCGTGAAGCAGCCAGAAGCTGCTCCCGTCGGTCCATCTGTTTCAGACCATTGTGCCCAGGTCCTGTTGTCTCTCCCCTCCCCGCTGGCAAAGTCTTTCTACAAACTAGAGCCCAGATTTGTGGCATTTTGTCGATTAGTTGAGAGCTGAAATGTCTTTTAAATAGAAATTTGCCATCTTACCTCACCGTCAGGACCAAGACCAGAACCCATTCCTTCTGTGTTGTCTTCTGGCTTCTGAAATGAAGTTATACAGACGGACACAGAGTTATGTTCAAGAAAAGATTATGTTCAAAAACAGTATTATGAAAGAGTAGAAAATATATGCTTCAAGATGCGGATCTGATATACAGCAATACTGCATCCGGTACATTCTGCTGTTTTACAGGTAAAGTAGTGTGGTGCAATGGCATTTCACACAACTTCAAACTGAACTAAAATAATAAAGTTTTTTTTTGTTTTTTGTTTACTGTCCCACATGTAGTTGAGAAATCTTAGAACTGTGGGTAGGTCTTCTAAGTTCCTTATTTTAAGATGTTTTATTAATGGGCCCTTAGTATCTCCTGGGGTTTGGTTCCAGCTCTCCAACATTTCCCCCCCCCCCCCCCCCCCGCTAGATACTAAATTCCGTGGATGCTCAACTCCCATTATATACAAGGGCAGAGTAAAATGGTATCTTTATATAAAATGGCAAAATCAAGATTTGCCTATTAAATTTCATATATGTATTATTAATATTTTTCAAGTCGTGGATGCTTGAATCCATGGATAAGGAGGGCTGACTGTAGTTCTGTCTTCAAACAATATTCGGTATATATATGGTCTTTTATTTAAAGCAGCAGAGCAATCCAATATTAAATTTACTTTCTTGCTCCTAGAAATGGAAACTAGCTCACAGATTTACAAGATTCAGAAATGAAACAGCATCTAGCTCATGCTCTTGGTATAGTATAAGTTCTGCACAAGAAGTGCCAAAGACATTGGTATTATTAAGACTATTATTCAGTGAAGACTAGATTAAGATAAATAGGTAGTTCTGCAGAGGCTCTTTGATCTGCAATACTCTTCTGGAATCTTCCTTCTGCTACTCACTTAACATGTCCTATACCTACAAATCCAATTTTCCCATTTTCCTCTTTATTATCCAGTTTTATTTATTCTCCCCTTCCCCTTTCCTAATAATAGGAATGCACAGCCAATCACCCGGGTGGCTGGCTGACCAGCAGGCAAACCTTGACATTAGGAAGGTGCAGAAGGCAGAGACACTCTGACACTAAGAGTAACTAATTAAGGCTTTTAAGAATAAGCAGTTTCAGCCATCGGAGGCCTTCTATTTTTTAAAAAAACTTTCTATCATCAAGTCATACCACCTGTTCTGTATTAGCTGCTACTCTACGGCATGGAGGGAGATGAGAGCCAATTCTGCCCACTGCTAAATTAAAAGAGCTGTACATAACTGAGCATTTAGATGAAACTTCAAGTGAGAAGTTACTCAGCAATTTACTAAAATATCAAAGAGATTTTAATTTTTAAAAGGCTGAATCCAAAGGAAAAAGATCTGAACTAAATATGCCTCTCCATGTATAGTCAGAGCCATCTGCTCATGGGTCCACCCTGTTTGGGTGGGTGGCAGACTGAATTGAAAAGTACATTTCAGATATAAAACAACAGACTATTTTAAATAAAACATATTAGCACATATTTACACTTTATTTGCATGACACCTAAACATGTATTATTTGAATCAAATGTTTTATGCAGTTGCCATCTGCATAAATAATTGAAACTGCATGAACTGTAATTTACTGAAATACAGAATCTGTTGACATTTTTTAAAAATTATGGAAGCATCAATGCTTTCCCACAACACTAAACAGGAAGTAGTAAACCTGACACTTCACTGCTAAAATACCATCACAAAGCTGATTATATCACTCTTGTTCAGTTACGCAGCAAAGTGCAATGATACACCAGCAACTCTCTAACATGGGGTGATTACGTATGTAGTGTCCTATCTAAAACATTACTACAAAACACACTGCAGAAATAAGTGTGAGACTGCTTTAACTTCCTTGCCTCAGTGTTAGGGAATTCTGGATACTGTAGCTTTGTGAGACATGTCAGAAAGTTTTGGTGCCACAACATACTACAGTTTCCCAGGATTCCCTAACACTGAGCCAGGGCAGTTACAGCAGTTTCGTATTGGATTATTTTTGCAGTGTGTTTTGTACCATTAACACTAAACCTATTGGATGAGGGACACTGGGCTTGAAGTCTCTATATATTTACTGTTATCTATATAGAGATCAGAACTTATATAAAATGAATCTGAGTAACGGACTCCTATTAAGAATAAAATGTAATGGCATATGCTAGCCACATATACATGTAAACAACAATATTGACATTTAGCCGATGAGTGGAAGACATGATCTAAAAAAAACTACCTTACATGCTGCTATTTTAAATGTACACTTTTGGTTTCCATCCTTTGATGTTGGTTCTTATTGTGGATTTGTATTTTATTCTCATTTTTTAATTTCTGTTACATGAACTGCATTGAGAGTGATGTTTAACCCTAAAAAGCAGTGTACACAGGACCAACAACAATCATAACAAAAAAAATCTTTCACATTTATAGCAGTCAGCATTAAATTATAAGCAGCTCTCTCTACAATATATGGGAAAGTCATTCAGACTTCTTGGACAACAGATCCCATAGTTAAAGCTAAAGACCAAACTTCAGCTTTTTAAGTGTCTAAGCATCTGATATTTTTTCTAGAGCTTTGAGTCATATTTTGTTTTCTATTCCTTTTTAAAAATATGTTAACTATAACTATGCATGAATAAAAAAAGTAAACAGCATCCTTCCCATCTCCTTTCAGCTGTTCATCCAGAATGTCTCACAGAGGAAACATGACTTTTGGAATGTTTCTCTTCATAAAAAAAAGATGCAGATTTTATATCTGTACAAAGACATTTCCAGAAAGGATTATAGTCTTGGTTTTAGCTATTCTATCAAGCACAGAATTATAACTAGGGAGAAAACACAAATTTACTTAAGAGTATAACATTCTTCATAACCAGTGGGTAGAGGAGATTCACTGCCAAATTATACAAAGGAAGGCTAAGCAACAGTGATGTTCTAGTGTCAGCCACTTTAATGCTTTTCGAAGGGTACAATCTCAAGGATCCTGTTATTGAAGAACAGGAAATTTAATTATAATTTCACAAAGGTAACAGAGTAATTTAAATGAATTAAGAAGACTATTTACAAGGAGGATCTGGGGCATAGTATTAAGAAAGATGAACTGATGTAGTTTTAAGTTACTTGGGAAGCTATGAATTTATATACAGTAGTTAGAGCTCCCTGCATTGGTTAGCAAAAACAGAACTTAATTGCCCACACATGGGTGTCATTGACCATAATAAAGTAATGAGTTTAAGTACTTTTTCAAGGCTTTACAGATCATGTGTCACTTAAAAACCTGATGTAAAATAATGTTAAGTAATATTACAGAAGCCTCTGTCTGGTGAAGAAAAATCCAGGCTTCTGGCAACAAATGGGTCAGATTTGTAAAAATGAAAGGACGTATTTCACATACTAATCCATTTCATACAGTGGTAACACAATATGAAGTACCTTTTATAAGAGCACACTTATAACTAGGACATTTATGAAATGAGCCACAGCCAGATAAAGAGCTATTCTCCAATGAAGAGTGAGACTATAAATGGAAAGGCACAGGATATTTCTTTTCCATTAAAATTCCTTTACTCCAACAGTGGAATCACATGGCTTATTGAAGCCCCTTCCTCAAAATTCAATAATGGAGATGCATCACTGAAAACCAGGAAGTACTAAAATATCCATCTACTGAAACGACAAATGGTCTCTGATTGGGACCTGGTTTTCCTAACTTCAATATTTACCTTGCCCCTCTCTTCCAAGGCTGCTTGGAAAGTGCAGCACTACCTGCCCTGGATACCTCTATTTTCTATGTTTACATGTGTGTGTACATGCCCCCCCTCCCCGCCACATACTCTTACATGAATTCTCAGATACTTATAACAGTAGCTGTTCCTTACAGCTAGCTGGTTCTTTTTGGAGACAATTAAATGTGTTGTTCATACTTTAGAAAGAGCTAAATGGACTTGATGCTAAGTACATTGGTGTTCTTCTTATGTCCCTTATAATCCTTACCAGTGATGAAGAACACTCTCCTAACAAAAACATAGTTGTCCCAAATTCAAACATCAATAACATGCAGAGTGGTACTCAAAAAGGTTGCTACACACCACTACCATCTCCTTCCCCTGGAAATCTGCCAGAGACCTGACCACATCTAGGAGCAGTGGAAAACAAATCAGATGCAGAAAGCATCTGTAAGGAATTGTAAGGAAAATAAGAGAAAACCAATTTCCAATGGCTGACTACACTGGTGAAGATTTTTCCTGCACATGACTAGCTATCTCCTTTCAATTGCATGCCTTTAAGTGCTGGCAAGTAGACACTGCCAATTCAGAAGGTTTACCTAATCACAGAAACCTCTGATTTCAAGATGCTGCTATTTAAAATTATTCTTGAATAATTCTTGCAAATTTTATTCTGACATGATGAAATTATATTCATGTTTGTTTTCTGCTAAAGATTTATAGTGTACTGCCCTTTAATTTGAAATGTAATGACTGGGATTATTCTGGTATTTGGCCCTGTCCTACACTATCAGAAGAACACCAGGTTTCTATTAAATTTGAGAAATAAACATGAGAAAGATGTGGCAACTACATCTCAGGTGTTAGACAGATCAAGACTCAACTTTCTCTAACTTTTGACCTGTATACCATAATGAATCCCAGTTATATCTGAATCCAAAGTGAGAGGAGAGAAAACTCTGCAGGATCTGCTTGGCCTGTGACAATGTGGTACCAACACAAATCTATACAATAAATAACAGAAAAACAGCTGAAACACACACATGAAAGCTTTTAATTGGCAAAGAACCATTCAGTGAGGATCTGTCTCTATTAAAAATGAGATGCTGTTTATCTTCTATATTCTATAGCAAAAATTCTTTTAAGAGCTTGAGAGGCACTTTCATGAAGAGTGCCATTTTTCTTGAGGAAGAACGAGAAGGATGAAAGCAGATACTTAAAAAGTCTCTTAGTGACAGCTGAATTATACACTTGCCTTCCTTCTCCTCCTCTTCTTCTTCTTTTCTTTGGCAGCTTGTGCTTGCTTATGCTCCCACACCAGATTAGTCAGGTTAGCCACATATTCATCTGTTTGCTGTAGCAAGTATGCCAAACGTCTGTCTTTCTTCTGATCAATCAGTTTACGGTAGCCTTCTTCATCTTCAGCCTAGCATTGTAAGGAAATGAACATTCATGTAATAACATTCTCTATACAGTCACTCATATTAAATCCAGACTAGTTTAATGTGGAAGGATCTGTTACCTTTGAGGTGGGTAAGTGCAGCACTGCCACATGCAGTCCCCCAAGGGTGTTTTCATGTCCCCCAACCCCACTAGTTCCCCAGACTGACCTGTTTCCAGATAAAAAAGGGGTGAACTCTAGAAGTTATTATGAATGGCAGTTCACTGTTTAAACAGGTTGCAGGAGCCACCTGTTGTGTTTAACATCCAAACCTACCTGTTTTTCAAAACCAAAATTGGAGTTGCGGGGAGTTCTAGTTTGTTTTTTTTATTTCTGTTTGAGTATTTTTGTTCTTCTGTGTGACCCTCAGAGCATCTCAGGGATAGAAAATCTGACCCTGAATCTGTCCCCATTCCTGTGTTATAATCACACTAGCTTAACTACAGAAGAAATGGGAGCCAATCAATGCTATGGATCTGAATATTATTCTAAATCTGGAGCAAAGGAAATTTAACTGTACTAATATGCCACTTGAGTGACATTTCAATCATGCACATCACATGATGAGGATCCAAATAATGATAAGCCAAACTTAGTGGGGAAATTAACCAAAATGAATTCAGAGCCTTGAAACTTTAGTATCCATGCTAATGGTTTAACATTCAAAAATTAGTTTGTTGATGTTAATTGTTTCAGTGAAAACTATAAGACTGTTATGCTAAGTAACATTGCTGGTAAGATGTTATTTTAATCTATTAAAGATACTGAAAATGGGACACATGCACCAAATTATTAATGAATCACAAACCCCTAATAAAACCCACATTAGAACAACATAAATCACTAACAGTTATTCAGACCATTGACATTGAATGATTTAAACTGACACTGAATGATTAAAATAATGAATTCTAAAATCATTGTTAAAGATTAACTAATAAAGTTTTTTTTAAAAAAAATTAAGAGAAGAAACTGAGCAAAGAAAGAAGAGAGATTCATGTTACATGTTGAAGCATTAGATTGTAAACACAAAGAGAAAAAAAAATCTTTGTCCTGGGTGAAGACAGGGAATGGTTTTGAGCCAACATTGCTAGTACCAAAGTAAAATGTTTTGGTCATGTGATCTCTGCCTTTTCTAGGAAATGGGGAAGCTTAACTTATTCTTGGATGTTGCCTCATATCAAAGAGAGGATCAGGAAAAGTTCAGAGCAACATTAAAGTGATGTACTAAAAGCTAAGCTGGACTGACATCAAAAAGGAAAAGAGCAGTCACATATGCTGAGCACTTTACTATGAATTTTACAATGACACTGTAAAATGTTGACTTTTACTGGGCTGCTGGGAAACAGGGGCACAATCCTAACCAGTGTAAGCATTTTTACATCCTATTGATTCTAATGAAAGAATTAAATGCCTGCTTAAATTTAATCTCCAAAATGCTTAACTTTGGGCGAGATTCTGCCACTTGTCTTTGACATGTTAATTATTCTCAAAGTATAACTAGCATGGTAAATAATTGAAAGGTGTAAGTGTTACCATGGTTTAAATATAACTGAAAGGTTAGGGAAATGATATGGGCTCTATGCTGTGAATACTAACAAGTGTTTGAAAGAAATGAGTATGCTATGGTAAAAGCCTTCTACTGAGAAATTATAAATCTCTGAAAATGAATGAAGAAGTGACAGAGCAGGTGGTGTCACTCAGAAGTTATGAGTAATGGGTCAAACTATAAAAAGGGGACAAGACAATTAAAATGTTTGAAACCACACATTAAAGTGAAAGTGGAGTAATCAATCTTCTTTTAAAAATTCAGTTAACATCTTTACCACTACTTTGAGATACACAAGAAAGGTTACATCCCATAAACTAGAACCTTTTGTTTCACCAGAAGACTGGTAAAGAGCGCAGTGTGAATGGGAGGACAGAAAGGGCAGTTTCCATGGATGGGCCTTTTCCCATTAAAACTTCCACCATGTAATTCTGTGCACACAAAGAACCATATCGGCAATGGGGAAAAGCCAGTTCGCGGGGAGTGAACTTATTTATGGAATGAGCTCCACAACAATGATTGTTTGCACCCTATTTTGATGTATTTCTTGTAAAAGAAAAAAAAGCCCAGGCCCTTTTCTACTTATTCTATGATGGAAGTATATTAATTGATGCTTTTATGCTTATTTCATTGCTGTACATTGCATGATCTCTCTAAGCCAGCCTGACAATATTTTAATAGTGAAAGGTATGATATAAATTCATAAAAGAAATACAACAGTATATCAACTAGTCTGATGTTTTAAGATTACTGGTGGAAAAATCTATTTACATGAAAGACAATGTAATAGACACTGACTATTCTGGGACACAATAATCTATTAGTATCTCATATTAAAGAGATACAAAACTGGATCATAAGAACATAACACTGGGATTCACACAAGTGTAATCACTTCCCCCATATCACTTTATTTTATTTATTTATTACACTTATATTCCCCCAAAATGGGTTGCAAGTCAGCTTACAATAGTTTTTAAAAGATCCAACTAAAACATTAATTTACAAAAGTTAAAAAGGAATTAAATGTCAACATTACTAAAAACATGATTAAAGCAACTAAGGGGGCCCGAAACAGATGGGCCAAATGGTATGCTGTTGGGCTGCATTCGGGGTGTGGCATTTAGATGATGCATACCCCAAACGCAGCCTGAAGCACCCCGATGTCACCCCAACCTGGAAAAGCCAGCTTGAAAAGGAGCAGGGGAAAAACACTCCTTTTCAGAAGCTGGCTTAAAATAGTGGCATTGGGCTGGACTGGGGCCATACACATGAGGTTGCCGTAGTGCTGGGAAGAGCAGCACTAGGGCAGCCCCAATCTGCTCTTTGGGGCGGTCTGTTTCACCTCTTAAACACTAAAAACATTTAAAACATATTGTTGTGCCAGTAAGCATTTCCCTGCTCTTTTAGTAAGTGCTGTAGTCCAGTCATAACAGAACGTGCAGCATCAGTCCACCTTAAGAAGATGTGCTATAATGGAGGAAGAAAAATGAATACTAAACTAAAAGGAGCTGCATAAGCTTCCATGACTATCAACTTGATTTGAAAGCCCATCTCTGTCAATGATTACAATTCCTGATTTGTTTTTCTTTAAATATTTCAGAAATATTGAAAATAACAACCCTCTCATATTGCAGATACTTCTTTCCAAGTTATTGTTTGCTCACACTGCCAAAGTATGTTTACTATAAAAGCCACAGTGTTTATCTCTTAATGAATATGACACTTTAACAACAGCCTCAGTGGCTGGGCTCTTAGTGAATGTGACCCTCTTACCATGAGCCTTCTCATTCGTTCTTTTTCAATCCTTTCTGTTTCTTTTTTCTGCTCACGCTCAGTGTTAGCATGCCAAGTAGCCACAGCTTTAGAAAGTTTCTGAATTTTCCCAGTTACCGACCGATGATACTCTTTAAAATCTTTAGCATGTTGTAAGATGCTGTTGAGATATTCCTATAAAACAAAATAATCATCAGTTGGAGGGTAGGGTAGGGGAGACCCCTGAATCTAGTACAGCCACAGAGAAAAAGGCCAGAAGCCTATGATCTTCTGCCCAGTCCATGTGAATGATATAAATATATCCCCTTTTCATTGTTTCAGTTATACGACTCATAACTGGCAAGAATAAGTACTCACTTAAGGAAGATGACATTAACAATGTCTATTCATCTGGACAGCAAACTTAAGCCTAGGTAATGTAATAATATAATGTTTGAATTGTTTAATTATTTTAAATAATAATAATAATAATAATAATAATAATAATAGGTTGATAGTCAGTTGAAGTACATTTGGCTAGGGTGACTTTTCAAGTTTCTCTCAGTTTCTTGAGATTCTATCAGTTTAGGGTGGGGAGCCTTTGGTCCTCTACTATTCCCATCATATTGCTGGCCAGGTTGGTTAGGACTGCAGACTGTACTTCTCACATTTCATGAAACTAGTCCTAACTATTGACAAGTATTCTTTGATATACATCTAATGCTCTAGCTAAACTACAATAACTGCTCATTATTACTCATACTCTCACCATTTTAATGCTTTTGGGAAAAGATTGCAAATTTCAATCAATGCTTCTTTTTTACAAAGAGGGAGAGGAAATCCCCATGTTGAATTTCTAATAATGGGTTCCAGACATACAGTGATCTCACCACCAAACCATTAGGCACAAACCTGGAGAAGGAACCTAACTGTGACCTTCACCCAAGGAAAAAACTCTGGATCCTTTGTGTTTTGAGAAATGGACACTGGACATGCCTTCTTTTTTGTTCCAGTATACACTGCTAGGTACAATTACATACCTGCACCTAACAGTGATTCATTCAGTCTAAAAACTCCACCTTGGAATAGAGTATGAATATAAACTTAATAACTAGAACCTATGTCCTCATATTTGGACAGTTTCCTCCTCATCCTCTATTTTTTTTTCTACTAGCTAACCGTATAAAGAGAGTTGTGGAGAACTCAAAAGCTTCCATACTTTTCTAGCATTTGATCCTAATAAAGACAAGGTCCACCTCTAGATCTTCCTTTTACATACACCAGCTAGCTACCTGTCTCACAAATTAATGTTCTTTATCTTTCAATTCCAAGGAAGAGAAATCCACTAGGTCATGTATAGGGATTAGGTCGGATAGAATTATTGTTGTTGTTGTTATCATTGTTATTTATATTATATTTATTTGTATCCCGCTTTCCGCAAAAAACTGCAACTTAGAGTGGCTTACAATTTAAAAGAACAGAACAATTAAAAGGTACAAAAGTGGTGCATTAAAACAGAATTAAATTATTACAATATTAAAACAGATTATACATTAAAAGGACAAAAAAAGTTTAAAAAGATAAAAGTTTTTAAAACAGTACACTACTTTAAAACAATATAACACCCCAGCCCATTCTTTAAAAACATTCTGAGAGAGGGCTATTCTGGTCTCCCTGGGAAGGGAGTTCCAGAGTCTTAAGAGTCAGCCACTGAAAAGCCTCTCTCATGTCCCCACCACCTGTGCTTGTGCTGGTGGTGATACTGAGAGAACAGCCTCTCCCAATGATCTCAGAACCTGGGATGGCTCATACAGGGAGATATGGTCTGTCAAATACCCTGGATCTGAGCCATATAGGGCTTTACAGGTCATAACCATCATCACAGCCATAACCATAACCATAATGATAATGATAAAAGGAACAATAATACGCTCTGTCTCTCTTACTGTATCTCAAATTTCTGAATGGCAAAACAATGAGTGTCAAATAGAAGTGAAAGAGAAGGAAAAAAAATTAAAACTGGAACAAAGGGGAGGGGAGATGACAGTGCTTGAAACTTGTGGCCAACAATCCAGATCTGAGAATCAAGATGTAGGAATAAACTTCTCTAAAGAATGGGCTATTCAAGGTGTTTCCAGATACTATAAACTCTTCCTGTTCTTACTGGTTCCCTACCACTGTACAAGGAACCAAGTTCCATTAACTTTCTGGCTAATTAAACACGGCATGTTAGGAAGCTTTCATGACAGAAAGTGTTGATTCCCGGCAGACTATACACCCTGAGAGTAAAAGAAAACACTAAATGCAATAGAGCCTATTTGTCTATCGAATAGACAAACAGGGCAATGGCTAAAAATCAAGATACCTGGTGCTTCTGTCTTCGTTTTCTTTCCTGTTCTA
This sequence comes from Urosaurus nigricauda, assembly GCA_034509955.1. NCBI lineage: Eukaryota > Metazoa > Chordata > Lepidosauria > Squamata > Phrynosomatidae > Urosaurus > Urosaurus nigricauda. The sequence continues at coordinate 89,612,168 of JAOEGL010000002.1, read as the reverse complement.
TCTTTTGCTGTTTCTCAAGTTTTTCTGTCATTCGGGCTTCCCTCAAGGTCTGGCGCTTGCTGCGTTTATAAGCCTTAGAGTTCAGAGCAGTCTCCAGAGTTGTGTCGCGACGCATGCAGGCCACCACTTCTTGTCTTAACTGTAAACCAGATAAGACATATTTTGGAATGAAATCATCACAGGAATGTAATTGATAAAAATAGAAAAATTCATTTGTATAGAGCTGTTTCCAATCCATTCCATTCTAGATTCTAGAACACCATTTTACAGATCAGGTTAACGAATATGGTTTCAACATCTGAAACTACAACATTTCATTTATTTAAAGGAAAGTAGGTATTAGGCTATATCTCATGTTCATCTCATCTAGAGTAGACTCATTGAATTGTTAGTCAAAACTGACTTTAGTTCTGTTGAATTCATTAAGTCTACATTAGATAATGCTTTTGCCTATTATTCAGTTCTGAAATTTATGTACAGGAAAGTAATGTAGTCCAAAATTATTTAATGTCTGTCTCTGATTTCATAGATTCTGTATGCATATGTTGTGATGCTATTTGCAAAAAAGGAAAGGAAAATAAACAATACTTAGAAACATCTAGAATCTCACAAGCAGAAAAACTGCACAGTAGACAGGTTGCTGTGTTAAAAGAAGACCTAGGTTCAAAACTTCACTCAGTCATCATTCACTGGATATCATAAGCATAAATGGCATGTTTCTTAAGCCCAATATACTTTATAGTGCTTTTACAGAGTAAATGAGGTAACATATGTAAAGTCTTATAGAAAGAATTATGAGGAAGAGACCATCACACACAGATGCACACACACACATATACACCATAGTCAGCATACAGAGAACCATGTGTACAAATGGAATGAAATTTTCTGAGCAGTTACAAGACAGCCTGATATATCTCTCTCAACTGCATTCCCCCAACCTCATTAAATGCTGGTCTAAAGGATTCTCTGACTCTCATGAATGACCTTTCAAAGGACATGAGGGTCTGCAGTTGCAAAAGGAGGAATACGTGCATTTTTTATTATGAATACTGATGTATGAGTCACAAACCTAGCTTTACATAGACCGACAAGAGAAAAAAGGGAAGTTTTAAAAGCCTATACCTGTTTCAGGGAGTACAAGATAATGATTCACTGAAATAAATATAAAGTGAAGAAAGCAAAGAACAAATTTTACTGTAGTGCCTGATGTGAGGACTCAAATCCTATTCCTGCATTATTTGCATTAAAGATGTTACAGTGTTGATGGAGGAGCAGGGCTGCATATTTCTCTTTTGATATCCATGCATTGAATGCAATGATTTCCAAAGATGCCTTGGTGTTTGCAAATAGCTACTAATGATTAGGATTTCTCTGCATCTGAGATACTTGATTGCAGAACTCCTGTTTCAGAGGAACTCCCCTGCAACATCCACGTGCATCTTCCACATAAATATATATAGTTGTTTTCACTGCTACAATTTTCCCGTTCAAATACAATGCAAATCTCTCAAAAGGTATAATAAAGTACTACTGCCACAATTCTTTTACTAAAGATGTCACCTCTCTCCTTGATGTAAGTTATTGTTACAGCTCCACCTTGACAGGTGTCAGCACAGACATTGCAAAGATGCATAGGCAGCTGTATCAATGTGCCACTAAAACATATTTGAACATCTTTTAAGTTCAACTGTTTCAAGAGTAGCCATAAGCATGCACTGCTTAAAGCACAGTCCATAATTGAGTCACATCAGCTATGGGGCTCTAGAATTTGGTAGAAGCCTTGCTATAATAGCAGGATGCAATACAGCAGAATCACAGAACTGGAAGAGACCTCAAGGGTCATCCAGTCCAATCCCCTGCCATGAAGGTACACACAATGAAAGCACCCCTGAGAGACAGCCATCCAAGCTCTGTTTAAAAACCTCCAAAGAAGGAGACTCCACTACACTCCATGGGAGTGTGTTCTATTGTCAAACAGCTCTCACTGTCAGGAAGTTCTTCCTAATGTTGAGGTGGAATCTCTTTTCCTGTAGTTTGAATCCATTGCTCCATGCCCTGTTCTTTGGAGCTGCACCAGCTTGCCCCATCCTCAATATGACACCACTTCAAATATTTAAACAGGGCTAACATACTAACTCTTAACCTTCTCTTCACCAGGCTAAACATATCCAACTCCCTAAGTCTCTCCTCATGGGACATGGTTTTCAGACCCTTCACCATTTTGGTAGCTCTCCTCTGGAAACTCTCCAGCTTGTCAACATCCTTCTTGAACTGTGGTGCCCAGAACTGGACACAGTATTCTAGGTGAGGTCTGACCAAAGCACAATAGAGTGGCACTATTACTTCCCTTGAACTAGACAGTATACGTCTATCAATCTAGCTTAGAATCATGTTGGCTTTTTTAGATGACACATCACATGAACTCCCATGACAGGTATATCAGGGGAACTACCACACTGCTGTCAGAATATTTCAAAGCTGTAGCTATTCCAGTGGTAAAGATATGGCTATGAACAACACAGAAAAGAACTCACAACATCATATTCTATATTCCCCCATACTTCAGTGTCAAAGGAAAATAATTAAACAATAACCACCTCACCCATTTCATCATGAAAACAGGACATGACATCTCAGTCACAGCATTCTAACACCATTATATACACCCCTCACATGGAGACTACAACTCCCTGTGTAAAGTGTATGGCACTGAGCATCTCTTTCTAGCCTCATGTAATGCAAACTTACAGCACAGAGAGAAGAATTTTGCAAATGAAAAACAAGAGGAGAAAAGGGCATTTCAACAATAAAGGAGCACCTTATTTAAAAAAAACACCCAAACTAAACACTATGTATTGCAGAACACAGAGAATGTGAGTACACTGATAATGCTTCTGTTACCTAAAAACCTAATAGACATTTTGCTTTAGGATTACACACACCAACACCCACTAACACTCCTCCTTCCATTCCATCTTAAAGAGTACAATTGTTATAAAGTGTGATTGCTCTATTTTTCATGTTTTCCTAGCATGCTCTTTGTTCTTGTGTGCCTTCAAATCATTTCTGACCTAAGCCAACCTGAATGTGAACCGGTCACAGGATCTGCTCAGCAAGCCTTGTTCACAGAAGGTTTGCCCTTGCCATCCTCTGCAGCTGAGTGTGACTTGCCCAAGGCCCTGGTGTCCAGAGTTGTAGTCCAGCACTTAAACTATTACACAACACTGGCTCTCCAGCCTTTACCATGCAGGAAATACTTATCTTGCTTAAACAAACAAAAAACAAACAAACAGCTTCATTTATATACCGCTTCATACCCTTAAGGAGTGTCTAAGCGGTTTACAATTGTAAGCAGAGCTCTTACCGCTCTTCCTCTGCCTACATACTGGGGAAAAGACGAGATGTTCTGCTCAAACAACTCCCATTGCTAGCACAACACTCATGAGCATTTTTGCTTAACAGGACGATATATCAGATGTACACAGCTGAACAGGCTATTCCTCCCCATACAGAGTCCCACTGCAACAGTGAAACAGTCAGTGCAATTCTCCTCAATCCACTCCCTCTTCTTTCACACTTTGTCACCATCACCAACTTTCTATCAAGGACCAGGGACTATATGTCCAGGGTGACCATTGTCCAATTCCCACCCTCTCAATATTCTCAACTAGCCATTCTCTCACAGATCCACTTACACATAAGTCCATGCACACCTTGAGGAAGCTCCATCCCATATCCAACAATATAGATCAAGATGATCCCAACTGTTTCTCTCTGAGACAGACAATTTAGGTGTTTAGGGCCTCTAGTCTTATATCACCTTCACTAAAAAAAAGTCAGAACTCATCTTCTCTAAACAGAACTGAACACTCAGGAAAAAGTAATTTTTTATTCCATAGAATGCATTACCTGGCGCTGGAAATTCAGTAGCCTAAGTGCCTTCAACTCCACTGTGGCTTTAGTTCTCAGATCTGGAGGCAAAGAACCAGGCAAATTTTCTAATTCCTGAATTCTGTGAGCAATTCGAGCCTGAAGCCTAAATCAAGGACACAAAACAGGGAATTAGAAAAGAAAATTAGATTAATTTGCCAATTCCAGGTCTATTTGGCAGATTCTTGACATCTTTAGAGCTGTGCCTTGCAAAGAAGCCCCACTGAACCCAGGGATATTCTTCAGAGAAAAACATGTATAGGATTAGATTGAAATACGTCTTGCTATTAATTAAATATATACACAAGCACATACAGGATGCAAGAAAACGTTAAGCTTTCAACTACTGCTTATATCCAAAATCAGTTAAATTTGAACCACTTGAAAATTACCAGACTGTCTACATACACCCAGAACTGCATGTTGTGTTGCATGTCAAATTTAAGATAAATGGGTGAACAAAGGTTTACGTGGCACCTTCAGAATCTACATGTGGTCTTCAAGACTTTTTTTTCCCAGTCCCCCAAGGGTTCCTGTTCTCCAACACACAAAAATAGGGGTGTTGAACATATGTCATTGTTCTGCCCCATTAAATCTTTCTTGGGCATCTACATGCCTTTTTAAAAAATAAGATGTGACCATTTCCTGTTTTCAAAAAGGCCACTTCCTGTTTTCATAAATCAAGATTTTCATACTGTTGCAGCAGACATGTAAGGGCATAACTAGTATTTGAAGTCAAAGAGGAAAGGGAGAAAAAAAAGATGATTTAGCTTCTAATCAGTTTGGCTTCATGTCAAGGAAGTGGTATAATGTTCCAGTTGATTCTGAGTACCAGACATCCATATCCATCCATCTATCCATCCCCTTCTCTCTCTGTAACTATATATTACATCATTGCCAATAATAGCAATTTATTGGTACTCTATTCAAATACCAATAAATTAAACGAACTGTGTGCTGTTCCTTGGAAACCTTTTATCATAGTACAAAGATGTAAGAATTAATGTTAATGATGTTAATATAGCATTTGGCAGATGTACTAAGAAAAACTGTCAACTAAGCAATACTTTTAAGTTCTGCATGAAATTGAGGGGAAAAATGGAAGGGTAGGAGATGTATAACCCTGCAAACTTTGTCTGGGAATTGTTCTTACCAGCTGCAGCAGCAGTAGCCACTGCAAAGCCACAGGGCAATGAAGTACAGTGGTCCCTCGAGTTACGAAGGTAATCCGTTCCGGATTACCTTTCGTAACCCGGAAATCTTCGTTTCCCGGGGGACCGCTTTAGGAGACGGACCGCGCGGCAAATTTAAAGGGGCCGCGTAGTTTTTCGTCTTCGCAACCCGGGGTTTCCTTCGGATCCCGGGGGCTGTTTTGCGGTCCCGGCGGGTTCGGGTCCCGGGGATTTCGTTCCCCGGGGGATTCGTAACCCAGGGGACCACTGTAACTCAAGAATGAGATAGCTTCCATGAGATAGTAGAGTACTGAAATGCATACAGTAATTCATTGATTTTTTTTAACCTTTCCCATTTCACCCACTAACACTTAATATGTGTAATGGATAAGTCAGAGTCAAACTGAAGGCATGCAACAATAAATGCACAGTGATGTCCTTCAACTGACCTGCAGGGAAGCACTCCTTTACACACTTGAGTTGCATATGTAAAACAGAACTTTTGCACCTACTAGAAATCACTGGATGGAGACACTTATTGACTCTTGCTAAGAATGTTTAGAGAATTTTCATACCAATTGATTCGCAAAGATTTCCAAGAGCCAATGTATTAAACTAGGGTTTTCTTCAAAACCAAATGAAAATATTAAAAGTTGAGAAACCTACAGACAGACCAAATTAAATGGAGATGTACCAGGTAAAATTCAGCAGGTGCAATTGGCTAAGAAAAATGTCAGCCAAATCTCTATGCCACTATTTTTGCTATGCAGTACAGAAAAAAAATACTTATACATGATAGCATCTAGTTTCAAAAAGCAATCTAAAATTTTATGTTTTGCTTTTGTTTCCACTGTTATGTTTAAGACACTATCTCATCTAGCTAGCCCCAAATGTTCCAGTGGTCTCTCTGCTAAATATAATTGACAAGCATACAACCTCAGAAAGACATATTTCCTGCTTATATAGCCCTTCATCTTTCATACACTATTATCAGCATCGAAGCACCTCAACAACAACCTTAGCTGCAATTAACTTCAACCATGATCTAAAAGTCATTCTAATATGTAGTTCCAGATTCTAGTTAAAACTGTTACCCTTAATTGTGATTAAATAGCTGTGTCAACTAATTGCTTTACTGTGTTTAGACATGATGGGAATTTGCTCAAGGGATGGAAGGGGTTTTGGATGGCTCCTGGCAACTTAACAGGGAGTAAATGGCACAACTACATTGACTCATTTATCTTAACTGCCTAGATAAACTATTAGGAAAGTAGCATTTCTGAGGCAACTGAAACAAAGATGTACAGTGAGGATCCATCAATTGTCAGCATGTATTAATTGTCAGCTAAGGACAATATTTACAAAAGTAAAACCATTTTATCATTGGAATTTGCTCAAGTACATTCCCAAAACATTGCTGTTATGTTCTTAAACTGAGCTTATTCTGTATCTTGTGTTGTCAGGAAAAGAAAATTCCATGACTATTACAAATTTTAAAATGAAGACTTTTCTCTGTATTCCTAACTAAGCACTTTGTCATATTTATTGTTCACAGGCATTTTTGAAAGTAGGCTTTCTTCTGTCACTTCGTACACAGGCTGTACTCTAAGACAGAGATCTGCTTTAGGTTTATTGATCAGACATTTGTAGGACTGTTGAGACAAAACAATAACGTTTTTGTTCCACAGAACCCTCATATGCTTAAATTATGCCCTCCGTTTGAAATGAACAGGTTGTTTACCTGAAAATGTGGTTCTTTGACTGGTCATCTGTGCCCTCACACAATAGGGTTTTGCACCTGTGCAGAGACTCCATTCAGAAAGCTTGAAAGATGAGCAGATTGGCAGAAGCCCTGCACACTCCCATGTACTGAGCATGCCCAATCCTGCCAATCTAGCTGCACCTTTAGTTCACGTCCACTGCAAAAAAGTAGCAGGGACATGACTGAGGGAAGGTAGGGCAAGTTTGTGTGAGGGCACAGATTACCACTCAAAGAACCACAGTTACAGGTAAGCAACTCTTCTTCTTCGTGGTCTCTGTGCCTCACACAATAGGGTAACTAAAAAGTTTACCTGTGGCAAGTGGGAAGGTCACTACAGAACTGAAGAAAGAACAGCACGGCCAAAGCTGGCATCCTGGCGAGACCTGGAATCAAACCAGTAATGCCAGACAAACGTGGAAGGTTGAGACCACGTGGCCACCTTGCATACATCAGGCACAGGGATGCCTCTGAGGAAGGCAGCAGATGAAAAGACAGCCCTGGTCGAATATGGGCGAACACCAACAGGAGGAGGGCATTTGGAAAGTTCATAAGCCAGCAAAATGGTCTGGGCAATCCACTTTGAAAACCTTTGAGAAGGATGGCCTTTCCTGGGACCACTGTAACAAACAAACAACTTGGTGGTCAACCTGAACTCAGCAGAACGCTGAACATAAAACGCCAAAGTACAGCAAATATCAAGTGTGTGCAAAATCTTTTCCAGAGGCGTGGAAGGGTTTGGATAAAAGATAGGCAGCACAATGTCCTGAGAAAGGTGGAAAGGGGACAGGAAGAATAGAAATGTCGGGTCTGAGGACCACTTTTTCCCAGTGAAAAATCAGGAAGGGCTCATCCAAGTGCAATGCCATCAGCTCAGAAGACCTCCTTGCTGAGAAATGCAGCTTTCAGGGTAAGCAACCTCAAGGAGGATGACCCCAAGGATTCAAAGGGCAGCCTGGTAAGTTGCATAAGCAACAATGAGAGTGACCAGGAAGGAGCCAATGGAGGTAGAAGAGGGTACAGATGGTGAAGACTCTTGAAAAACCTCTTTAGGGTAGGTGAGGTGAGTTTAGCAGACAACAAACCGGGGGCTGGTTAGCTACAATTGCTGACAGATAAATCCCGAGAGATGTAAAGGTCAGTCCTTGATCACTCGGACGGAGCAGAAAGTGTAAAGCTGTAGAGAGTTGGACCGGGGAGCACATATCAGCTCTAGCCTTGGCAGAGGTACAAAAGCACTTCCATTTATAAGAGTAAGACCCTTTGGTAGACCCTTCCTGGAAGCAGGGAGGACTTGCAAAAGTTCTCGAGTGGTCAAGGGCAGATTCTCCAAGCTATCATGTGGATGCTGCATAGGTCTGGGTGAAGGACTGCAGCATTGGAGTGGGAGAGAAGGTCCAGCCAACTCAGAAGTTTTAGACATTGGCCCCTGGACAGGTAAAGTAGGGGTGCAAATCAAGGTCGCCTCAGCCAGTAAGAAGCCAGTAGAATCACATTGACCCTGTCCCTGGTCATTTTGGCCACAACCTTGCCACTAACAGGAGTAGGGAGGAGGCGTAGAGGAAGTGACAGCTCAAACTGAGAATGAAAGTGTCTCCTAGGGAGCCAGTCCATCGGCCTGCTCTGGTGCAGAACATCGGACACTGCACATTCTCCCAAGTGGCAAAGAGATCCAGGAAGGGTGTTCCCCACTGTGAAGCTATGAGATGAAAAGCTTCATGTGACAAGGTCCATTCATGTTGAAGAACTCTGTCCCAGCTGACGGTGTCTGTGTGCACATTGTCCTTGCTGTCCACTGAATGAATGGAACGTTGATGGCACCATGTACAGAGCTGTTGAGTAAGATGAAGAAGAACATGGAAGTGAGTTCCACCCTGTCTGCTAATATAACAGACCATGATAGTATCGTCTGTTATCACCTGGATGACCCTGTGAAGGAGGTGGTTCTCGAAAGCCCAAAAGGCTTTGATGACAGCCAAGAGCTCCAGGGCATTGAGGTGCATTTCCATTTCAGAAGGAGACCAGTGACCTTGTATACAGAGGTCTTTGCAATGGGCCCCACAGCCCGTCATGGGTGCATCCATGGTGACCATCCTGGAGGGTTCTGGAGATTCAAAGGGCATTCCCCTGAGGACGTTCTTGGGGATCGACCACCACAGAAGGGAGCCACGAATATATTGAGGGAGTGTCAACCTCTTGGGCTGTCATTGAGGTGGTAGAACAGAAAGAAACCATTCTTGTAGAGTTTGGAATCTTAGAGGCCTAGAAGCTGTTGAAGGTCCCACGCTGTATAATGGTCCATACGGAGAACAGAGCGAAGGTGGCCCCAAAGGGCTTCTGCCCATCTGGTGGGTAGATAGGCACGGGACATAACTAAGTCCACAGATGTGCCTATATACTCTAACACCCTGACAGGTTCCAATATGGTCTTGGAGAGACTGACAGTGAGGCCTAGGTCAGTGAGGAAAGAGAGAGTGGTGTGGACATCTTGAAACAACTGTGTGCGTGAGGACATCAGCAACCAATCATCCAAATAAGGAAAAATCTTGATTCCCTGGATGCGAAGGTGAAAGATGACCACTGCCATGCATTTTTTAAAAACACGGGGGTAGGACAGTATATCGACAGAGAACTCCGTCAACAGTGAAGTGAAGAAACTTATGGTGCTGTGGTTTGATGGCTATGTGAAAGTAAGCATTTTTCAGGCCGACCAATGCAAAGCAATCCCCTTGATGGAGAAAGGGGAGGATGTACTGAAAGGTCACCATCTTGAATTTGCATGGAATGATGTAATGGTTGACACCCCTTAGACTGAGTATAGGGCGGAGTCCGCCATCTCTTTTCGGCACCATGAAATATCTGGAGAAATAGCTGTCCAGCTTGCATCTGCCTGGGATACATTGAATGGCACCTTTGTTGAGAAGGAAGAAGATCTCCTCTTGGAGAGGAAGGAAAGATGGAATAGAGCAAAAGATGCCTAGAGGTGGAGTACTTGCAAACTCAATAGCATAACCCAGATGTACAATGGTAAGTATCCAGGGTCTGTGGTGATTCGAAGCCACTTGTTGCAAAAGTGGTGAAGTCTGGGAAAATGACGAAACGACAGTAGAAAGTTTGGAGGAACTGGACAGGATGACGGTGTCATCCTCATCGATCTGTCAAAAATGGGATTTGGAGGATGAGGACTTTTTGGAAGATTGTTGTTGCTGATGTTGTTTGGGGTAGCACTGCCTGTAGGGCCTTCAAAGAAGATTGCTGAGAAGAGCTCCTGTAATGAGTAGAAGCCACAAACCAAGGCCTGGAGTAGTTGGAAGAGGTAGGCCAGGGGCACCACTTTTGCTTCTGGTATTGTTGTTACTGACTGGTGACACCCAATCTCATGCTTGTAAGGCGTGCCTTGGCCAATGTGTCCAGAGACTCGTCGGTCTTCACCGTGAAAAGGCCATCACCTTCAAAGGGCAGATCTTTTTATTATTTATTTAAGCTATTTATTTTAAAATATCAACAACCAAATGTCATATTGAATTTGAACTTACATAAATCACCAAAACCTAAAGTCTGTTTGCAAAGGGATCTTGTATCACCTTTGAGACTGAGTTTCCTTCCTTTTCCTTAAGGCCAGAGAAGTGTGTCTCATAGATGCTTTTTCTGTCCTTGGAGAAGTTATGTCCATTGATGATTTGTGTAGAGGGCTGGTTCCTTACTTGTGCTTCTGGACTGGAGATTTCTCTCACTCTCTTTTTTTAACGGCAGATCTTCAATACGCTTCTTAGCCTCATCTGTGAGATCAGTTGATCTGAGCCAAGCGTAGCGATGGAGCACAACTGCACCTGACATCACTTTGGCTGCACAGTCCACAGAATACCTAGCTGAGTGGATTTGTTGGTTGACCAGGGAGACAGCCTCAGTGTAGGTCAAGGCCAGCCACCTTTTGTTCTTCCAGAAGGAAGGGGATAAAAGCGGCCATCTTATCCCACAAAAATTTCTGGTAGGCACCCATGAAAGACTGCATGTTACCTACCTTAGCAGAACGGCCAACTGAAGAGTAGACACACTATCCAAAAATGTCAAGATGGCTACTTTCCTTGTCTACTGGAGCAGAATGATCTTTCCAGTAGATCTGAAGGTAGACTCAACCACCAAGGGGTTAGTGATAGGGTGGATGAACAGATAAGGTGCTGTGTCAGGCTGAACCTTGTAAAGGCCTTCAAGTTTCCTTAAAAGCAGGTAGTACAGATGAAGGCTTTAGCCAAGAAAGGGCCATGACATCCGACAATCAGACCAAAAAGGGAACAATAGCTGGTGCAACTACAGTGGTATCAACGATCTGAAACACAGGATCTCTTGGTGGTTTAGGAGCAACCTCAACCTGAAGTCCTATAGCCCTAGCCATTCTCTAGACCACATTTCAGAAGAGCTGAACATCCTCATTTGGGGATTGAGGTGTGGTGTCTTCAACTTCTTTCTGAGGGGATGCAATAACAGGAGAAGTTGAAGCTGGTGACATTTCTGTGTCATAAGCCGATTCCTCAGTAGATTGCTGAGGCATAGAAGGAGTAGCAAACTGACAAACCTGTGTGACAGCAGGAGGAGGCATAGATTGAGGTATTGACATCAATGACACAACTGGAATTATAGCAGGGATAGGTATCATGATCGACATCAACAGCGGAATCTGAGTTGCTGGCATCGACTGAACAGGAGATGCAGGAGGTTGAGAGACCATAGGAGTAGTGCAAGGCAAAAGTGAAGGCTCTTTGCGGGTATCATAATCAAGCCTAGACTCATGAACATGTTGTGGAGATTGGGATCAAGGTCAAAACTGATATTGAGAGGGAGAGTTAGAGCATGGCTCCCTATGGTGGTATCTCTATAAGAAAGAGTGTAAAACCAGTAGAAGGAAGGGCGTTTTCTCCAGTATTCTTCAGCTTGATAGTGACCAATATACAATGCCAAGTATAAGACACATATTGTAGAGTGGTGAGATCAAGCTGGAGACACATCACAGTGTTGAAGATCTGAAGGCAAGAGGGAAAGCCTATATGCCCAAGCTGGAGAGGCAAATATCTGCAACAGCACCAAGACAGGAACTGATAGCAGTGGAGATAACCATTGGAAGGCAAAAATTAAGTGAGCACCGAGCCAGGAGGTACTGGAGCACTCAAAGATGTCAAACCCCCAATGTTGAGTCTGAAACAGTGACCAAGATGGGGGGCTGTGATGCCAGTGATAGTATCAATGCAGGGAGCAAAAAAAAAAAGCCATATTAGTCTCCAAGGTGGTTGCTGATGTTGAGATCAGTGTGGAGTTCGAAGCAGACATCGAGGGCGAAGAAGAGGTAGGTGGAAGAGATGCCTTAGACTTGTGCTTCTTCTTAGCCTTCTCAGCATCACAGTCACCTGAGATGTCAGTCCTCTTTTTCATCATATGAGGATGTTTCCTAGGAGGCAGAAGGAACCTCCTGCAATGAAGGAGACTGGGCTGCAGATGGAGTAACCTGAGACATCAAAGAAGCAGGATCTAAAGCACTCGATGTTGAGGGCCTCAGTGTCAAGGAAGGCACTGTAGATGTTAAGATCTTCAGAGTCAAAGGAATCAATATCGAGCCTCATGTTGAGGCCGGAGCTGAAGTTTTAGAGATCTTAGGGATTCTTGGAAGTTTGGAAATGGGCACCAAAGCCAAAGGATCAGTCTGAGAAGATGATTTCTCTGCAACAGAAAAGGAGCATTCCCAACAAAAAAGTTTTAAGTGGTGGGCCCTGTTGCAAAGAGTCACGTTGGGAAAAGAGCAACAAATATTACAGTGATTGGTAACATGTCCCTCACCCAAACAAAAAAAAGCATTTAGAATGTCCATCAGTGAGGGGCACCTTCCTATTACAAGAAACACAGAGTTTAAACAAAGGGTTGGAGGCCCTAAGAGGCCTAGAAGCAAGGTGCCCAGGCAAGCGGAATGCACAAGGAAAAAAACTGCTTCCAAGCTCTGGAAGGACAATGCTCACATAAAATGAAGAAAAATGAAGAAAAAAACTAACTCTACCATACACGAGAGAGGTCAGCAGGAGAGCAATCCGAAAGGAGTGTTTCTCTTGCGGCGGATGAAAGAGAACTGAAGGTGGAGCTAGATTGGTGGGATTGGGCATGCTCAGTACACGGGAGGGAGCGGGGCTTCCCACCAATCTGCTCAGCTTTTCAGCTTTCTGAATGGAGTCTCTGTGCAGGCGCAAAACACTATTGTGTGATGCCAGAGATCACGAAGAAGAACCAGGGGAGAACAAGATGTTAAATAGTTTGGAAATAACAGATACAACAACAGAAGAGAAGGTAAAAAGTACAGTAGGACTTGTAATGCACACTACTGGAAATGAAGGTTAGGTGAGGCAAGAGAAGGAGGGAAGGAAGAGAGAAACAGTCACAGAGTTTAAAGGAGGAATCCATGTGGTGAGGTGAAGCACAAAAGAGGAAAGTACCAGTATGTTGATATGAGGTTGAGTGAAGGGAGGATGGGAGGTGAAGGGCCAAGTCTAATTAGAGTACTTCCTCTGATATAAGGAGAATTACCTCCGTTGGCAGGTCATTACGCACATGGTTGGATGAGAAGAAATGGAAATTAGTCAGTATAAACATTTATCATTATCTCAACTGTGGTCATTAACTATGGCTGTGTGGTAATACATACATTCTAACATGGCGGAACCAATTGACACATATATTGTGGTGAAAATTCAAAAGTTAAACTAGGTGATATCCCAGGTATAATAAAAATATTTTATCTGTACATCTGGCCCTCCACATTTGTTGCTTTGGCTTTTGCAGATTTGATTATTTGCAGTTTTGATTAATATGTTCTCTCTATGAATCTGTAGATCGTCCAGTGCAAATCTGCCAGAAGCTGACTATAGAGTTGTGCTGGAGAACCTAGAAGTTCCTAGAGAAAATGTTTCTCTAGGCATCTGTAGATCCTCCAGCATGATTCTATGATCAACGTCTGGCAAATTTTTTGGGTATAAATCTTTATTAATTTCAAAACAGCAGATCAGATCTTTAAAAAAATCAAATACAAACACGTGTACTAAATATACTAGTAGACATGTATTAAGCACAATATATATTATCCAATACATATACATTCACATACAATAATAACTCACATAAAAACATTACTTTATATCTTCTTCCTCATTCAAACCACTCAAATCCTTACATCTTCTGTATTCCCCCTCTCTCCTTCCTTAACCTACCTCCTTATACCCTCTTGTATTTCACCTAACACATCTTCTAAATCTCACCTAAAATCCTTCTATTTCCTTGTTCTCTATCTATCATCTTCCAATTCATTCCACCATCATCTCATTCTACCTCTTCTTCTAATGTCCAACACTTGCTCTCACCTTCACAACGTATTACATCCTTCTGTATTCTTCCTCCTACTCTTCCAACATACTACATCCTTCACCCCAATAACTAATCTTCCTTCCTTCCATCTCTCTTCTGTTCCATTGATTCTGATTTCCTTCTTTGCTAATTCCTTCTACCGGTAAATATTTAATTAACCTCCTATCTCAAACTGTTCAATAGTACATCAAATGTCTGGCAGATGTTGATCATAGGATTGCTCTGGAGGATCCGGAGATTTCTAGAAAGGTGTTCGCTCAGGTAAAAAGAACCGCGTTTGTTTGTTTGTAGGTTTTTCACATTCAAAGGTTTCCCATTTGACACAACTATCGCGTCTGACCGTAAGGGGTGGTGCTCATCTCCGCTACTAAGCTGAGGGAGCTAATGTTGTCAAAGACTACTCCATGGTCATGTGGCCATGCAATCCATGGCCTCCATGGTCATGTAGCCATGTACACATGCAATCCCTTCATCCACACCCTAATAAAGTCCTCAAAAAGTTTTACCACTTGATTCAGCTGAATATATTAACCATTGCCAAGTCAATCCAAGCATAGTAAGAGCACATCAGAAATATATTGTTATTGGAAATAATTATATTCAAAGCTTAGTTACATACTTTTGCAGGGGGTTGGGATGCATATATTAAGCTATCTTTGTATTTAAAGCATTACTTTTCTCCAGATAATTTCTTCTAACTTCAATGGGATACAGGAGGTAGATAGAAAATTCTAAACTTTCTGAAACTACAAAGGATGTGATACTAAATAAGTACAGGAACCTCATTTAGAATCCTCAAGAGTACAGGGAAATTGCAGTAAAATTAGGTCAGACAGTTTTTTTGCTTCACAGATTGTACAGTAAATCAGAAAGGGTTACTGCTCTGGCAAGAAAGAATTCCATTAAAGACAACTAATATTTGTTCAGGTCCAGAGGAGAAGCTTATGATTCTTAGTAGGGCAATTATTTGTTCAAAAATCATGCTGGTAAATATTGTTTCTTGAACAGGTGTATGATACTACAAAATAGATGAAAAATAGAAGATTTTCATGCCCCTCTGGAACTGGAATTGTCAGCAAATGAGGTAAAACCAGAAAGCAATAGCAGGGGAAAATATTGTGTAGAATTAACATATTGGTTTCTCCTTTACATCCTGGTTTTTTTAAAAAAAATGAAAGCTGTGCTGTGAATCTAAAGACAGAACTGATAATCAGAGCTGCGACTGAATACTAGCTCATTTCATAAAACCAGGAAGCACAATGCAGGTATTTAAAATACGAGGCCAGTACTTATTCTGCATTCTTCAGTGCTCAGTCCATTTTTATGCACTTACTCATTCCACTGGTTATCATTAGATGTCTTCTAGATATCTGTTAAATTAGAGCTATTAACCAATTTTATAGGATTAAAAAAAAGCAAAATATACTCAAGTTATGTAAAATTTAGTTGAATTATCTATCTCAAGAAAGCCAGGCATCTAAAAACAAATTACGGTAACAGTTTCTTACCATCCAGAAAGCATTTAGAACCTTTGTGAGGTCTTGAAACACCTCAAGAATTAATTTATAAAAAGCACTCAACTTCACAAGACTTAAGACAGTCCTTTATCTTTGATTAAGTCTTCAAAGTTCTGCAGCTTTTGGAGATGTTGTGCCTATGACATCTGAATGAGGCATGACTGATAAGATGTCCAAGCATATCACCTGCCATAGTGCATCACTACAGCCCCCTTGAAGGGACAAATTTGCCTCTTCCACATCATTATGCAAAGGAATCTTGTAGTACCTTTGAAACTAAGTCAAAGAACTCATGAAAAACCTCATGCTGCTACCTCTTCACTCTGTCCCACCACACTCTCAGGTGCATTTGGTGGGAACAAGAGAGAGGGCCTTCTCAGTGGCTGCTCCCAAGCTTTGGAACTCCCTCCCTAGAGAGGCTAGGATAATATCATCCTTACTGTCCTTCCAATGCCAGGTAAAGATGTTCCTGTGCAGTCAGGCCTATTAAGCTAAGTAGATCTGGATTTTTAATGCTGGACTATCCAAACGTTAATGGTTTGTATTTTAATATACTATATTTTAACTTATAACTGTTTTAATCCTTAGAATTGTTTAATTGGTTTTTAATTTTAATAATAATAATGATAATGATGATGATGATTATTATTATTATTATTATTAATATTTATACCACGCTCTTCAGCCAAATTTTATATTTATGTGTTTTAATATTTTGTATTGTTTTTAAATTGTATTTTTTATTCTTGTCCAATGTCTTGAGTCCCTATATTGGGAGAAAGGTGGGAGATAAGAAAAAATAATAATTAATAATAATAATAATAATAATAATAGACTTAAAACTTTGTTGGTAAACACCTTTCTGTGCAATTAAGTGTTCTTCCTAGAAAAAGGGGAGGAAGGAGTACATCCATGTAACTGTTGGAAAAATGTGGGATTCCAAATCCTAAATAAGAGCCAATGTGGTGTAGTGACACGTTACTTGGAAAAAAATCAAGCTGGTGCAGATATTCTATTTTGTAGTAACCACTATTAACAAACTGCAATACAGGTTCAAGAATATGTGCATGCCAAAAAGGTAAGGGTTTCCCCTTTGACAAGGTTGTCAAGTTGTCTCCAACTGCAGGGGGCAGTGCTCATCTCTGTTACTAAGCTAAAGAAGGAGTGTTGTCAAAAGACAACTCTGTGATCATGTGGCCAGCATGACTGCATAGAATGCTGTTACTTTCTTTCCAATATTTATCTAGTTGCACTTTTACATGTTTTCGAACTGCTAGGTTGGCAGAAGCAAGGACTAATGACTAGTAACTAGTTATTAAATAGTAACTAGTGACTAGCACATTAGTCAAACATTTTCCATCTCATGGCTTGCAGCAACAACTAAGCAGACTTAGGGGCTGTGAAAACCGGCCATTAAGGCTGACCTGGGGGCAGAGTTGGGGTGTGGGGTCCATGCGGCAAACACCCTGACTCAGCCCCCATGGCAGTGTGAGACCGTGTGCCACTCCACGTGGCGCATGGCATCATGTCGTTCCTCTGGTGCTTTGTTCATTTGATGCAGCACCAAAAGAGTGTCTTAAAGCCATGGTGCCATGGCTATTGCACTCTTACCAAGTGCAAAAAGGAACCACTTTTTACAGCTCCTTTTTGCGCCCTGGAAAGGCCAGATCAGGGCTGCAGCATGCAGTTGCTGCGGCCCCGATTCGACACAGCGGTGTGCACAGCCTCTTAATCTTAGATGTAGTTAAGGTTCAACCTATGATCAGAAAGCTGTTTCAAACTGTGGTCTTAGATTTTTGAAAAGGTTAGCAGAGAATCAGGTTTATAGCTACAGATGCCCGTTTGTCTAAATATGAGCTCTCCATATAATTTTATCAGTAAAGTCTCTTTTCTTCCTCTCAAAAAAAGCCATTGGTAAGGGAGCCAGAGTGGCATAGTGGTTTAAATGTTGTAGACCAAGGTTTAATTCCCATTTTAGCAGTAAAACCCACTGGATGACCCTGGACAAGTCACACTTTCTCAGCTTCAGAGGAAGGCAATGACAAACCTCCTCTAAACAAATCTTGCCTAGAAAACCCCATGAAATGATTGTCTTAGGACAACAAGTGAAATACATATAAGCAAGAAGGATGGATTGACAATCAGAGATGCCAGCATTACCAAATTGTTGGCACTAGCACTAATTTAAAAAGAATTTTATCTTGGCATTGCCAAAAATTGAGAATCAGCAGCCAAATGGCTTTCACATAACATTAAAACAGAAGGGACTGTCAGGTCCTTCTTTCTTTAAATTGCTACTAGTAATACCTTTTACAAGAAATTCTAATTAGTGCTCTATTTTAAAAGTCTTCATGACAGACACTTTCACCTAAAATACATGCACCAATACTTAAATCATACTTGCTGCCTAATCCTTGGAAATATGGGGAAAAAAATCTTATACTCAGGGAGAAATATTAAAAGCTATTAAGTCATTCAATCATGAGATAGGGTCAAGGAGGAAAGCGGTTGTATGAAACCGCCATTTACAAGGGCTTCAGGGATTTAATCCTGCCCAAAATATATTTAATTAATCTGCACAGTGCAGTTATTTGTCTTCATCCATGTGGAAAGTGAATTCTGAATTGGAACTGAAGATAAAGATCTTTTTGCAAAAAGGGCACCCCTTTGAATCAAATGAGCACAAACTACAAATGTTAGATTACAGGCCCCAGGACTTTTGGAATTGGTGTTTTGCAGCAGGATGGATGACTTCAGGAGCCAGAAAAGCTTTCTACTAGGGACCCCTTTGTCAGATGATAAAAGGGATCCATTGACATAATCCACTGTGCTCATAATTTCAGGACAATAGCGTATGCAATTTTTTATTAGCAATGGGAAGAAAAGAAGCTTTAGACATAGAGGAATGACATTAAATTATACTGCACATTATTAGTTTTACAAGACTTATTCATTAAGATTAAAGCAGCACTAGATTTTTTTCATGGAATGGTTAAGAGTGCTTTATAAGAACTATAGCATAGATTTATCACGCTGGCCCAGTTTCAAACAGCAAAATAAGAAGATCTATTCTCAACACTTTAAAAATATAAAATTTTATAGAGAGATTTCTAAAGAGGCCGGCTTAACTATATGTTGGTCCAATTAAAAAATTAACAATAGGTAAGGATACTTTAAACCAAAGTGTGCAAAGCACAATCAATTCAAGAGACACTACATAGGACCTCCTGTGCTTAATAGTATCAAAACTTTTTAAAAAAACCCAAACAAAGACGATGGACTGAAGCTTTTAAAAGAGCTTTGAGAACATCATCCATATGTAGCTGCCCTCTACTGACATGTTCCAGGGCACGTCAAGGCTACTGGGCTGCAGAAGGCCCCCGCAACAAGGCAGTCTTATGAACAGCATGGCTTCCCTTTGTGGCACTATCCTAAATTCTACTAAGGCTACATCCACACTGCAGAAATAATCCAATTTGATGTCACATTAACTGCCATGGCTCAATGCTATGGCATTCTGGGGAAAGTAATTTTATGAGACATTTAGCCTTCTCTAAGAGCTCTGGCACCACAACAAACTACAATTCCCAGAATTCCATAGCACTGAGCCATGCAGTTAAAATGGTGTTAAACTGGATTATTTCTGTAGTACAGGTGCAGCCTTAGTGTGAAATACCAAGACATTCTGTGAGCCTTAGGAGCCTACCCAACCAAAACCACATTTGCACCACGTTAACTGATATCATTTTGAGTGGAAGGATTGTTACAATTATGCAATCCCAATTGTGCAGTTTTCTTTCATTTAGGATAAAAAGTATTCATTCTGGCACTCTTTATAGGTTTAACAGAACTGCAAGTTACATACAACTAGACAAATCAAACCAATACAGAAAATATCTGAGAAAACTTTATGCTACAAACCCATGGGAGAATATATAACATTTGTGTATCACACAAGTAAACTACGAGACCCCACAACCTCTGGGATCATGCCAAATATAGCCCAAGAAAGGCTTAAAAGAACTCCTACTCTGTCTGCCTTGGATTGAACAATGCATAAATAAGTTCATAAGATTTGATGATTCATCAGTTATTCACATGGAATGGAAACAAACAATATTTTATATGAAAGATGTGTGTCTGAGTTGTGGATAAACTATCTTTCATAAAAGGGGCAAAGAATGGGCAGGATCTAGAAGATTCTGTGTGAGGAAAAGGCAATTAACATTACTGTATATACTCATGTATAAGTCGACCTCATGTATAAGTCGAGGGCAGTTTTGGGGGCCAAAATCATGGATTTTGATATGACCTGTGGATAAGTCGAGGGTCAAACACTGGGGCATGTTACAAAAGATCTAAAGGGAGAAACAAAACACAACTTCCCTCCCTACATCTCCCTCTCTGGACCTCTCCCAAATCCCAAGGGTCATAGTCTCAGCATGTAAAAGGGGAAACAACCTCAGCACACACACACACTTTCACTTTACCAAAAGTATTTCCAAAACACATGGCTTGCAAAGGACGGGAGAGAGGGCTCTCTCTCTCTTTCCCCAAAACTCCCAGGATTCCATTGCATGCAAAGGAGGGGAGAGAAAGCTCTCTCTCTCTCTTTCCCCAAAACCCCCAGGATTCCACTGCATGCAAAGGGGGGGCATTGCAAAAGGGGGACAGACCTTTCTCTCTCTCTCCCCCAGGATTTCCAGGCTCTTGGCTGTCCAAACGGGGTCCAAGCCTGGGCATGCTTTCTCTCCCCTCTTTCCTCCTGAACAGCTCCTTCTTAGCCCTGGCTGCAGGGAGGGACTGAGAGTTGGGATCTCTCTCACTCTCTCTCTCTCTCTCACACACACACACACACACACACAGAGGAAGAGAGGAGAGCGTGCCACGGAGCAGCTGGGGACTCAAACGGGAACCTCCTAAAGATCCCTGACTGCAGAGGAAGGTGGGCACTTCTTTAACAAAATTTTCAAGTAGTATTAACTTGTTGCCCAGTAGATAAGTCGACCCATGATTTTAGAGTCCTTTTGGGGGCATAAATTTCTCGACTTATAGTTGAGTATATACGGTAACTTTAGGGGCATGCTAATGAGAACTGCAATGGCCAAAAAACAGCTGGCATGCTTTTCTAGAGCTGTTGAAGCCCATATGCCTAACTTGGTTTTAAAACTTGTTTTCTTAATTGAATCATGAACATCCAATAAAAATGGAATTACTTTAGGACAGTCAACCCATATATGTTCCAAAATACCAACAGAATTACAATCTCTCCAGCATCTATCTGATAAATTGTTATTAATTTTGTGTAGTCTTAAGGGACACAGATACCAATGATGTATCACTTTACTAGTAACCTCATTTACAGTTGAAGACAGCAACTTATATGTGACAACAGATGCTTTACCAAGGGGTACTTCCTCAGAACAAGGTAGAGTGAAGAAGTGGCCATAAAGACTGTTTGTGTATAGGAAATCTCTATGGACACCAATCCCATCATGCTTCGTTCTGAAGAAAGGCAAGGCATTTGGACTTTGGTAGTTCTCTCTAGAGAGTAAACGTTTCCAATTTGGGTGGCCAGGCAGCAACTGACAAGAGGAGTTACATTTATTCATTCATCTCAGATAGTAGGAATACTTGCTCTGTTGCTGACTTAGGCAATGAGAGTCAGTTCTCAGACAAAGTATTTTATCTCTAAGCCTTATTAGTTTGCCTTCTGTGAAATGATTACTTAGTTGTGGGGCAAATATACGGCTTGTTATTTTCGAGGCTTAAACGCAATCTCAGCTTCATCCTCAATTCTTTGGGCATAATGTCATTTGTGATTAGCCAATCCAAACACAAAGTCATTTTGTGAATAATCCTGCATCCCATGGCAGCCATTTTAGTGTGACACCCCCAAAAGATTTTTAATAATAAATTGTATTCATGATCTAAAACATGTTATAGACCACTAACTTAGGACACATGTTTAACTGCACAGCTTGTACCATAGTGCCACATGGTTTTTGGGTTGATTCAAGAAGATATGACATAATAATTGTTGCAATATACTACATAAGTTTCAGTATGTTACATCATGTAATATAAAATATTATATTTATGATATTTTAATTAAATTCACAAAGCAAAGTTACAAATGTGAAGAATTGTAGTCTCATTATTACCTATATTCCCGTTCCTGGAGAATTTCAACAGGGTCCAGCCCTTGAGGCTTTTGTATAGGGCTGATACGGTTCTGTTTTTGCTGTAGCTGAACAATAGGCGAAGGCTGACCAGCTGTGGGTTGTGGTACAGAAGGACCAGGCATCACTGCAGCAGGCTGGGCAGGGGCAGGCACAGGTGAAGGTCTTCCACTAGGGGCTGGAACAGGAAGCTTTTGGGGTGTATTAGAAACATTCATATCTGCATTTTGCCCTGGAAAATTAAAAGTACCAATGTTAAAATATATCAACCAAAATTATTTAAAATGAATTAACTCAATATTAAATCCTTTAATACAACATATAGGCCAAATGTTCAAAGACATTTCAATGATAAAATTCATACAACAAAGCCAAGATTGTTAATGTCTTATTCCTGGATTCTGGGAGTGGGAGTTCAGTGATAGGCCACTGTGATGAACAAAGCACAAATAAAATCATCCCCCCCCCCCAATTGCTTTTCCAAGAAAATTATCTTTGTGTGAAAGAGAAAATGTCAAATAATGTTATTAGAGTATTGTTTCACTCCAAAGAACAGGAGAGTATTGTAGAATGCTACTGTATATTATCAGATAATGTGCAATCATCATCATGATATTATAACATCTCGAATAGTTTTTTGCTGACAGAAATTAAAGAAAATGTATATGCCATTAGGATTACAAACATCTGTCTTTATTTATAGCTATTCAGTATGATTTTTAAGGGGGGAAGGAAACAGCTTGTATTTGCAGTGACATATAAAGAAATCAAAGTTGGTGCATGTCTGGTAGGTGATCTGGCAGATGTACAGATTTAATAAAAATTCTGACTCACAAAGGAAGTGCCCATTAAATTATATATGAAAAAAACAAGAGAGGCAGAGAGAAATCTATGTAAAGATTGCTTTTATTTTCTATTTGTGTGAAGGAAATCAACTTCCAGTACAATAAATGTTATGCAAAAAAATTGTCCATGTGTCTATGTGCAGTTTTCTGGGGAGGATTTCAATAACATTTATCAAATTCTCAAAAGGGGTTTTGAGCCTGGAAAAAGTTTCAAAAACAGTACACACACATACCGGTTAATCAGTTTGCCAGACACTGATTCTGCTTAAAGGTTCTAATCTGCATCCAGGTATGCTACAATTCCTCGTGTTCATGTGTGAAATAAACATTTTCCATACAAAAGCAAAACCTAATCAAGTAATAGGTAACTCTGAAGTCTGGTTTACATAAACCAGTTTGGGAACTGGATTCCTGGATAGTCCCTCCCATCGACGGTTCTCCATTTCCTCTCCAATATCTTAGTTTGAGCAGGCCAAAGTTTACCATTATGTCTGATTATCAAACTATCCTTCTTGTAACTATCCTGAGAATGTGACTGCAAAGCACTTTTAAATACTTTACATAAATAAATAAACAAGATTTATACTTGTCTTCCAGATCAAAAGGAAAACCAATTCTGAACTATGATTCAATTCTGAACACGGGCTGCCATTCAAACCAGTGTGGCTTGAATATCGGCGAGTATCTGTTTTCGCGGGGGCAGAGCCTGGAACGGATTCCCCGCGAAAACAGGGAGCCGACTGTGTATTAAAATCAATACTATCCATGAATGTTAAATCTCTAAAGTATCATCTTACGTCTTCTACAACATGCTAGCTTCAGTCATCCTTTCAATCATCTGTCCAGGGATGATCCAATCATCCTTCCCACTACACAATCACATTGCTATTGTTTCACTAACTGCAATGCCAACATCTCAGCCAGGGAGCTCTAGTGCCTCTCCAAATTACAAAGCCCAGGATTCCATTTGATGCAACCAAGGAATCACAGTGCTACAGTTGTGCAGCGTTTAAGGTCTTCACTAAAATACAATTAAAAAGAAACTACTTTTCAAATATTTACATGTATGTTCTCCAAAATAATTGCAAAACGACTAAGAACAGGTTGTATACATGTAACTGTTGTTCTTCAAGTGGTCATCTGTGCTCTCACACAAATGGGTGTTTTTCTGCCTATGCAGAGACTCCATTCCAAATGTACTAGTGCAGAATAGCTTTGTAAGAAACCCCATACCTTTTGCTGTACCTAATCCAGCCTCTCAAGTTACTGTCTCCTCAATTTTTAAGTTGCTGTGAAGAAATGGGGACCTGAAAGAAGGGTGGTAGGGCAGTTTGTTAGAGGGCACCAATGGCCACTTGAAGAACCACAGTTACAGGTAAGAAACCTGTAGGTCACAGAAGAAAGCATAGCAGGTCTAACCCAGGTATCCACCCTCAATCTGCAATCCAGGCTATGTTCAACTGTTACCATGTAGCAGCCTTCCAGAGTTCAGGCAGTAGAACACTATGCAGCAGAGCTGACAAAGATGCCACTGCCCTGGCCAACTGAGATAGTTTGTTAGGGCAGTTCACAGACAAGACATATGATCTATCTGAAGAGCTGTTATGATGACACCTGTTGTCCTTTCTTGGGACCACCATAACAAGCAGAAAGTGTATTAAATTGATGAAATGTAGTTGTATGCTGAACATAAAAGACCAGCACTTGTCACATGCCAAGACAATGGAAGGCTCTCTCCAAAGGTATTATTAGCTATGGAGAGAAAGTAGGAAGGACAATGTCCTGGCTCAGATGGAACTGAGAAGTCACCTTACGAAGAAAGGCAGTATGTGGCCACAAGATCACCTTGTCACTAGGAACAAGAAATGGTTCATCAGACTGGAGAGCTGAGGGTTTCCTCAACACCTCACAGAATTTGTAGCCACAAGATCCCGCGGCCATTTAAAGGGGCCGCGCGGCTTTTTTCGCTTCGTATCCCGGGGGATATTTCGTATCCCGGGGGATAGGAAGCCGGTCCGCCGCCTTTCGGATCCCGGGGTTTTCGCAACCCGGCGGATTCGTAAGGCGGGGGACCACTGTACACTGGACTCTTGAGGAACCTTTTAACAACAGGACTCAAGAAGAGTGTGTTTGAACCTGAAGAGACTCTGGCTGGAAGAAGGTTAGAAGGTCTGCTCCACCACAAAAGAGATGACAGGATAGAATAATAGAATCATAGAATTATAGAGCTCATAAGGGCCACGCAGTCCATCCCCCCTGCCATGCAGGAACTCACAATCAAAGCATTCCCGACAGATGGACATCCATCTTCTGCTTAGAGACCTCCAAAGAAGGAGACTCCAGCAGACCAAAGGGAGCGTGTTCCATTGTCAAACAGCTCTTACTGTCAGGAAATCCCACCTAATGTTGTGGTGGGATCTCTTTTCTTGTAGATTCATTCATTGTTCCGTGTTCTAGTCTCTGGAGCAGCCAAAAACAAACTTGCTCTATCCTCAATGTGACACCCCTTCAAATACTTAAACAATGCTATCATATCACCTATTAACCATCTTTTTTCCAGGCTAAACATATCCAGCTCCCTAAGGCTTTTCTTATAAGGCATGGTTTCAGGCCCTTCACCATTTTAGTTGCCCTCCTTTGGACACACTCCAGTTTCTCACCTGTTAAGATGCTAACAGGAATGGTCAGCTTCATGGATGGAGGGTCTCAAAGAAGACAGAAGTATCTGAGAAAACTGTAAAAAGCATGTACAGCACACAGCACAAGTAAAATTCATCTATCGAATGCCTGCCTAAATAAAAATTTCTTCAGCTGCCAGCAGAAAGAGAGCAGGGAGGCGCCGACCTGACCTCCCATGGAAGGGAGTTTCACAGTTTGGGAGGAGCCATAGAGAAGGCTCTCTCCCGAGTCCTCACCAGCCACACCTGCGAAGGGGATGATGCTTGGTACTGGTGCAGTGTACACAGTAGAGGTAAGAAGTAGGGGTAGGTGAGGAGACCTGGACAGAAGACAGATCAAGTCTAACAATGGTAGAACTGGAGACAGAGGAGGCTGGGCAACAGTTTATGGAGGATGATACTGAGGAGAAAAAGACAGTTGTCTCAGAGGAAAGAGAGGAAACAGGTGTGAAGAAGATCAGAGATGTGTTAATGGAGACCTGTAGTGACTCTGGTAACCATAGTGAAAGGAGCTTCTGTAATGATGATAATCTTGGTAATGGTACCAATCCTGGTAAGAGGGAGAATATGAGTGGTAAGAGCCTAGATGCTCGCTCCATAAGTGTTTATGTCTATATCGATCGATGTCCAACACCATAGTGTATGGAGAATCCTCTCAATACCAATGCGCTCTCTCTCTCTCTCTCTCTCTCTCTCTCTCTCTTTCTCATGATAGAATAGCCTGAATGCTACATATGGAATGGACACCTTTCTCAGTGAAGGAGAAAAAGGATGATGTACAGGTGAAGCCTGATGTTGAGGAGAGACTGTAATATGAGGTGTAGGCATAGCTCATTCTAACTGCTTGACTAAAGGAGAGACTTCTATGTCAGCTGGTACTGAAGGTACCAATGGTAGACTGACTGTGACTGAAAGAGAAGGAGCAGGCACTGGAACTGGTCACACCACTTTCAGTATCAAAGCATGTTTGGAATGTTTAGAGCTTTTCTTCAGACCTGCATCACCTTTCTTCACTGATCATCAATAAAACCCCAAAGAAGCTAGTCGCTTGCAGCTTGACTTTGAATAAGCCAACTCTCCATCCTTTACTCTCTGTCCTGAGTCGATTCCCAGCTGTCTAAACCACAACAGCAGATGGGATCAGTGCCAATGGATCAGTGGAGACCAATGCAGAAGGTGAAGCCACAGAGACCACAGGAACTATGGAGTATCAAGCTGGTTAGTTGAGCCTCTGATATTGTCAATACTAAGGTCATTGTTACCAACTGTTACAATGCTTTTCCTCTTGTGGCAACACAATGAGTTTTGTTATCCCACAGCTGCCACCAATTTGTGATGATGCCACACCATTCACTTTACTATTCTCCACAGATGGCAGTCCAATGGGATTTTCTTCTCCCACCAATTATGACACACACTTGTACTTTTAAAATCTTTTCCTTACGTGTCATGGTCACTTTATTTTTCTTGTCTACACCAACTTATATGTGAAACTAATTCTGTAGTTGTAAATGTCTGTAGTGTGGTTACTTATTCAAGTCCCAGACAAGCCCGGGATTTTACGGGATTTTAGACTTCTGCTCCCAGAATCCCAGACTATTAGCCAACATGGCTGAGGCTTCTGAGAGCTGAAGTCCAAAATCCCCGTTAAAAGCACAGTTTGGGAACCACTGCTGTATGTGAAACAATAGTAAAACTTAATTTGAAAGATGGTTTGAACAATGTTTCACTTGTTGAGTTGTTTTATGTAGTTGTTACTTCGTCTTAATTTATTGGTTCAACTTTGTTATAGTTACAGTTTACTTGACAACACTCTCCCCAGGGAACAATAGTTACTTTTGTCCAGGACCCACACAGTCCTTAAATTAGGTTACTTTCCTAAACTAAATTAGGTTACTTTCCTAAACTTAGTTCTGTACCAGCCACCAAGGCTAATGATACCCCAAAGGATCTCACACCACAGCAACTCCCTCTCTAAGAGTTCTATATGTCCCCTGAGTCCCTCACTTCTGGACTCTAATCCTAACTCTTCTGATTATGCTCTCCAGCCTTTAATCTGACTGGCTGTGCTCCATTTGGGCTCCATTTTACAAGCCAAGCTTTGAAGAGTAGGGCCTCCCACTTGAAGCTTTATTCTTGGAAGAAATTCCTTCAGGATGCTTCCAGACAGCCTCCTCACTCTGCTTCAGCTTTGCTGCACCAAGTCATGCAAGTCTAGAATGATGTCTGTGGGGAGAGAAGGCAGAGTTTGGCCAGCCTAGCAACAGGGGAAAGGAGGAAAGAATCCTGAGCTAAAGGTTTTTGTTTTGTTTTTTAGCAATAGATGAAAAACTACAATTAGAGCAAGAAAGGCTAAATCAAAAATGAAAAGGAAGGATAAAAGAGAAACAAGATACATAAGGGAAGACTACTCAGCGAAAAACAGGAGAACAACTAAACGAAAGTCACTCTGCCAGCAGAGAGAGAGAAACTGGTATGACAGTAGCTTGGTGGTCGGGATCATGCATGGCAGACAAGACATAGCTCCCTGCCAAACTACTCAGCACTAGAACATTCAGAATCAAGTTTCTGCACAGATGCAAAACCCATTTTGTGAGGCATGGAGACCAGAAAGAAGAACAGAAAGGTTATTCCGATAATTCTTTGTGAATAAAAGTTATTGTAATTAAAAGATACTTTTTTCTTTCTTATACAACTTTCAGGTGGAAGGGAATTAGAAAGCTATATAAGTGTCTAAACTGTAGAACTGCAGAAGGAGTCTTTTCTACTATTGCCAGCATTTGGAATAAGAGAAAATGCTAGCCCCAAAACTATCCCTTGACTCTCTATGTTTCTGTTTTCTTGTTTTAATCCCATACTGTCTGTCTTTGGTTCCTAGGGATGATCATTGTTCCTTAATTATCACTGTATGAGCAAACAGAAAACACAGGAAATGGAGTAGAAAATGACAAAAGCCATAGAGATTCCAGACATAATACAACAGAAATAAAAGAACTGCTTCTCTTCAGCCCACCCAATTAGTTTATTTTTGAATCAAGATTTGCAGTCAATCAAGACACAGTGGCTGGGCTTCAGATCTATCTATCTGCTATCCACACATCTGATGTGTATTTATCATTGCTTAAGATTTCAGAAGCTGAATAAATGTGGTTTTCTACACTGAATTCAAAGGACACTAGGTGACTGTTCTGCTGTGTGCCTTCAAGTAATTTCTGATTTAAGAAGAACCAAAGATGAATCCATCATTGAGTTTTCTTGGCAAGACTTGTTCAGAGGAATTTTTTTCCTTTGACTTCCTGAGGCTGAGAGGGTGTGATTTACCCTTAGTCACCTAGTACATTTCCACAGCCATGCAGGGATTTGAACTCTGGTCTCTAGAGTCATAGGCTATATCTGTACTGTGGAAATAATCCAGTTTGACACTGCTTTAACCAGCATGGCTCAATGCTATGGAATTCTGGGAACTGTACTGTTTATGGGACATTCCTCCTCCTCTGTCAGAAAGTCCTGGTGCCACAACAAACTATAATTCTCAGAATTCCATAGCAAAGAGTCATGGCAGGTAAAGCGTTATCAAACTTGATTGTTTCTGCAGTGTGAATGAACCCTTGGTCCAACATTCAAATTACTAAATGAATTTTTGATGAGAAAATTAAAAACTCTTTTATACTTTCAAGAAAGAAAGGGAAGAGTAGAACAGAGGCGAAAGCCATTAAAACCAATCTAAGATGGGGAGAGACTGTTTTTTAGATAAAAAGCATCTTACAATTTTTTTTTTTTTAAAAAATCTTAGTTAGTATATCTAGGTATAGAATATTCTGGTGTCATTTCCCAGAAAGCATGTTGTCTTGCTTCAGCTCTACAACTCATTTGGTAAATTCACAGTATTGATTGTTTGTCATTTAAAGAGCTCTTAACAGTTTGTATTCTTATTTTTACCTTCTGGCCAAGTTTTTGGAGCCATAGCAGCTGTGTGTCCTGGCATTCCTGAAACTACCCCTGGTCCAGCTACAGGAACAACCACTTAAAAAAAGGAAAAAATAATATTTTTATTAGAAAATGCCATGCAAAAGAAATAAACTAAATATATTTTATGTCACAGTTGTGAATTATAGTATGAAATATAAATACAGGTTCACTTTCAAAGAGTCTGCTTACCACTTGTTCTGGTGCAGGTTATGGTGTGTGTATATACATATATGTGTATGTGTGTACTTACAGTACTTTAAAGAGTCTGGAGTTTTTGATAATGTACAGGCTGCATCTGCACCGCAGAAATAATGCAGTTTGATACCACTTTAGTTATCATGGCTCCTTGCTATGCAATTTGGTAAATGTATTTTTGTGAGAGATTTAGCCTTCTCTATCAGAGAGCTCTGGTGCCATAACAAACTAAATTCCCAGAACTCCCTAGCATGGAGCCATGGCAGTTAAAGTGGTATCAACCTGGACTGATTCTGCAGTGCAAATGTAGCCTACATGATTAATTTCAGCACAACTGATCTATTTCATACTAAAAGGTATATACTCATGTATAAGTCAAGGTATATACTCATGTATAAGTCGACCTCACTTATAAGTCAAGGGAAGATTTCAGTGTCAAAATCCTGGATTTTGATATGACCCGTGGATAAGTCAAGGGTAAAACTTCTACAGTGGTCCCCCGGGTTACGAAAGTAATCCGTTCCGGATTACCTTTCGTAACCCAAAAATTTTCGTAACCCGGGGGACCGCTTTAGTTGACGGACCGCGCGGCAAATTTAAAGGGGCCGCGTGGTTTTTCCGTTTCGGATCCCGGGGTTTATTTCGGATCCCGGAAGCCGGATCGGGGCCTTCCCTTCCCCTCCGCCGGCGGCCAGACCTCGATCCGGCTTCTGGCGGAGAGGAAGGGAAGGCCCAGATCCGGCTTGCGGTGGGTCCGCGCAGGGCCTTCCCTTCCTCTCCGCCGAAGGAGGCCGAAGGAGGCCTCGGAGAGGAAGGGAAGGCCCGGGTCCGCGCGGGGCCTTCCCTTCCTCTCCACCGAAGGAGGCCTCGGAGAGGAAGGGAAGGCCCGATCCGGGTCCGCGCGGGGCCTTCCTTTCCTCTCCGCCGAAGGAGGCCTCGGAGAGGAAGGGAAGGCCCCGATCCGGCTTCCGGCGGGTCGCCGCAGGGCCTTCCCTTCCTCTCCGCCGGCGGCCAGACCTCGGAGGGGAAGGGAAGGCCCCGCGCGGACCCGCCGGAAGCCGGATCGGGGCCTTCCCTTCCTCTCCGAGGTCTGGCCGCCGGCGGAGGGGAAGGGAAGGCCCCGATCCGGCGGGTCCGCGTGGGGCCTTCCCTTCCCCTCCGCCAGGCTCGTCGCGCCGGCCTTGCCTGAAAGGAGGCCGGACGTGGCTTCCACGCGGCCGGCTTCCTCCCCGGAGCCCTCCCGGTCCCTCCTGCCTAACTACAGTACACAGTAAGTACACCTTTTTTTTCGTAACCCGGGGATACGTTCGTAAGCCGGGGCCATTTTTCCGGCCCCGGCTCTTTCGTATCCCGGGATTTTCGTTCCCCGGGGGATTCGTAACCCGGGGGACCACTGTATAAGGAAGGATGGAAAGGGTGAAATACCACTTACATCCCTCCTTCTCTGGACGTCACTTCTCCCAACCAATTCCTAGCTGCTAGAGGAGAGGTTTTAACATTGGATTGAAAAAGGAAGCAAGTGGATTTAAATGGAGACGTTTTTCCTTGGAAAGCCAGGTCTTGCAAAAGAGAAGCAAGTGGATTTAAATGGAGATGGTTTTCCTGGGGAAGCCAGGTCTTGCAAAAGAGAAGTAAGTGGATTTATATGGAGAGGTTTTTCCTGGGGAAGCCAGTTCTTGCAAAATGGACCAAGAGAGAAGTGTTTTTAAATGGGGAATTTTTCCGCTATGAAGGAAATGCTTGCTAAACGGAGCAGAGAGACGCAAGTGTTTTTAAACAGGGAGTTTTTCTGCTAGGAAGCCAAGGCTTGGAAAACGGACCAGAGAGGGGAAGGAATTGGTGTTCAAGGGAGATTGGGGCGACTCAGGCTTGCTTGCTTTGGGACCCTACTAAGCACTGCTGATCAGTTGACCCTTCTATAAGTCTGCCCCAAAATTTTAGGAGCAATTTTGGGGCATAAATTTCTTGATTTATAGTCGAGTATATCCAGTAATCATATCAAAGGAAGGACAAAACAACTCTAAGCTGAAAAAAGAATCAACCATCTTAGAGGGACTTCTCACACGGGCTCAAAAAACTTCATTCTTTACATTGCATTTTCAACATAAAGACAAACACAACCTGTCTGTTTATCTCCATCCCAAGATGAGCTTTTACCTGTGTTAATACCAGTTGACTTTTTTGGAAATTTATCAGAAATTCATTAGACTGACAATTCAAAATTAGCTCAAGATCTAGCTATTTTTTTTCTGCACCCAGCTTTAGCAAGATGTCGTCTAAGTAGGGAAACAATTGTACTCCTGCTGACTGAGAAATGCTATTAAAGGAACCATTGCTTTGGTAAATACACTGGGTGCTGAAACGAGATCAAAAGGCACTGCATTGATAATAACTGCCATTGTATTTGAACCTTAAGTATTTCCTGCACTTGTAACACATAGGAACATACAAGTAACCTTCTTGTAAATCTCTGCATCAGTAATCATTCAATCCTAAATTTTCTAAAATCATTTGCAATTTCTCAGTTTTAAACCTCTGATACTGCACGTAGGAGTTCAGGAATTTTAATAATAATAATAAACTTTATTTATATACCGCCCTTCCCACGATCAGGGCGGTGTACAGCATATGCAAAATTTTAAAAACATTACAGCAGTAAAAACAAAACAATATTAAAATCCATATAACATTATAGTAGCAGTATACCAGTATAAGGGAATATGCCAGGCCGGGCCGATCATAACAGGGGAGGGGGGAGTCACAATAAGAGAATATTAGGGGTATGCTTGACCAAACAGATATGTTTTTAGCCCCTTTTGTTTTTAGCCCCTTAAGTCTAGAACAGGTCTGTTTCATCCACTATGCTTCTGGACAGCAAAGGAAATTCAAGGGAACTTATCTACTGCTTCAATCTGTAGCAAATTCTGAATCTTAGTCTGTGTATTCTACTATTTATCTTTTGCTATCACTTTTGGGTACTGACAAAAGAAAATATCTTCCCTTTGTTCTTCTTGAAAAAAATAATTTTGGACCCCTTTTCAACTACTTGAAGCACTCATTTGATTGTTGTTTTATGTTTCCAAAGATTACCAAAGTGAATCATGCTACTCACCCCCACTCCACCCCACCACTAGATCTCTCAAGTCAGTAATACTGCATGCCACCTCTACTACAGTGACAAATTCCTCTTTTTTACTACTGGCGACTTTGCTGTCTAAATTAGAATTTATTTCTGTTCCATTATTGCTTGTAGTTATTTCTGAAGTACTGTATATACACATGTATACGTAAGTCTCAAAGTTTTAGTCAAAAATTTGACCCAAACAACCTGAGTCTACTTATCCATGGGTCAATGTAAATATTGTACAATTATTTAACTCTTATTTAAAAAGGAACTAACCCCTGGTGAAAGGCAAGAGTGTAATCTGTCTTGGATGCACTGACCCCCATCTACTCTCTAATCCATCTCGCCTTTAATGTGAGCACAAACGGCTATGCCTGCTGGAATTTTGTAGGTTCTCTGCCATTGTTTTCCTTTGCTTCATCGTTTAGATCCTTTGATACATGTCCCTATGTTTTACCCTCGACTTTTCCACGGGTTACTGGTATATCAAAATCCGTACTTTTGGTCCACAAACCCGCCCTCAACTTATACATGTGATTGACTTGTACTTCAATATATGGTATCTTTGTTTCTGATATCCTCTGCCTCCTCGAAAGCAATTGTTATTTGATCTTAAAATCCCTCTATTTCTTCTTCTTTTTTTGTGCCATAAAAGCACCTGCTTTCTTAACTTTCCCTTCTAATAAAACCTTTTCTAGAGTATTCCCTATCACACAATAATTTTTGCTTGAAGGGAGTGTAGACCAAATTCACTCTAGACTTAAGATCTGCCTCCCAATGCTTTCAACAATGCTTTATCTGTGAGCTGCCTTGGGTCCCTTTCTGAGGGAAAGGCACCACAGAAAACAAATAAATAATTACAGCAATCAGTGATACCCTGTAGTTGTAATAGGTTAAGAGTGCTGGGAAAGCTGCCTCATCATACACTGCATCAATCACATACTGTAAAAACCATTTCAAGTTACACAAAGCTCTTTGAATTGACCTTGCACTAGAGCCCATAGCAAGCTTGCCCTGGTAAACATTGAGCTAGCAGCTGAGGCCCTAATGGACAGTGCCACACTGCGTGAGACCTTTTTAATATTGCATCTACCTTCTTTGTATCGGCATCCTTAATAACGTGTCACCATCATGTGAGACAACTGCACTGGAAACTAATGTAGAAATAGGACCATCCACCTGAGATAGACAATTGGTTCATTGCGTTTCTATCCAAAGTGTACAAGCCTATGCTGAAGCCTCAATGTTTTTTGGAATTAAAATTAGTTCAATTAGTTTTGTAAATAGCCCTTGCACTGGAGTCTCCAAAGCTTTAGCTGTAACCTTTTGCAACATTGCTGGCACACTGCTGCCTGTTTTTCTGAACTTCTCTCTTTGCTCCCATGTTCTAAACCTAAAGACACCAATACTTTTCTACATAGACCCTGAAACATATCTAAGTCTGAATCTGCACTGCAGAAATAATCAAGTTTAACAAAATTTTAACTGCCATGGCTCAATGCTATAAAAATCTGGGTACTGTAGTTTGTTGTGGCACCTGAGCTCTCTGACAGAGAAGGTTGAATGTCTCACTAAACTACAATTCCCAGAATTATATAGCATTCAGCCATGGCTGTTAAAGTGATGACAAAATGGATTATTTCTGCAGTTGGATGCAGTCTTCTTAGTCAAATAATTAAGATACGCTTGGCTCCATTACATCATCTTCATCTAAAGAATGACAACCCTCTGAATCTGAGACCTGACCTTTCTCTGATATACTCTCCTCCAGAGAAATATCAGACTTTACAACTGAGACAGCATCTAATCTAACCAAAATTTTCTTTCAAGATTTTTCTTTCTGCAGCATGCCTTGATTTCTCTTTACATTTGTTAGGTGTATCATTCCTATTTGACCTGCTGATTGTTTCATGGTTCTGATGATATCTGCATGGTTCTCTCGAGCAATGCTCTGCTCACTAGAGGAAAACAACTGTCCACTGGTAATTAATCCCTGCAAATTTATCAGAGTTAATAAGTCATTGTTGGAAAATTTATTGATGTCAAATTAAATTCAGAAAACAATTTCAATATAGATAACACAACTGTTACATTCATTCATTCTTGTGAACTGTGCCTTGCTGAAGTACTCTGCATCTTTGCTTCTATCTCCTCATTAATCATGTATTTAATTACACTTCTCACTGTAGTTAAACATTCATCTGGTTATCCATGGAAAAGTCAGAACTATAACCCTGAATTCTAGGCTGTTTCTGCATCAACATCTTCATAAGGTAAGCCAAAAAAATAAATAAAAATAAAACAAAATAAAAAAATCCTTGTGCCTCAGATACAAGACTTGAGTTTTAAAGGCTTGGTTTTTTGCAGAAGCTCTGTTGGTTCAGCTGATATCACTTGAATGCCAGATGTCATATACAGCTACATGCTCATCACTAAATCCTTCCCTAAGTGCTTGGAAGCTGTTTTTGCTCCTGCCTTGCCCTTCTGCTTGGAACTTGTCGCCATTGCATTATATTCTAGAGTTCTCCCCTTCTCTTTCTGAGGAAACCAGCCAGTAAGGTACTCAGTTTCCCCTTATCCTTACTTTTATCTTTTAAAACTTAACTGTTGTAGATTTTGGTCTTACCATCTCTGGATTAGATATGTTGAATTCAGAGGAGCACTTAAGGGACTTTCCCTCCGTTTCATTCACACTGGACACCAGAAAAGTTTTCTTCACTACTGAGTCTGCATTTTGATCTGAAGAATGCTTCTCCATAACGAAATGACCATCTGCAATATACTTTATTTCATTTTGCTCTGAGGGCTGTGTGCCTCAAGCTACCTAAGGGGCTTTAGCAGCGCTTCCACTCTTATTTTTTTCCCTTTTCTCGGAGGAGGCATGGAGCACTTCTCCATCTTCACGTGATTCGGAATTCCTTCTTTTCCTTTTTGCTAATTCACCTGAAGCAGACATAATGTTCTGATTGGCTTTTACCTATTAATTTAGAACTTATCGTTAATTGCATGTTATAGAGAGAGAGAAATTCCTTGACCAGCTGGCATGGGCAGGGGAAAAGAAAATGAATGAGAGTAAGGGGGCAACAGTAATAATAGATTAGAATGCTGGTTCTAATGCCTTGAACAGCTGGCATGAGGGAGTATCAACTACAGTGCATTGCTCCTTTAGCATTCCTGAGAATACACAGCCTCTCTTATTCTCTGTAATATCCTCACCTAAGCACTGATTCTGGATGTGCTCATGCAGAATGCACCAACCTAAAACAGGGAAAGATATAGGGTTCTGTTGTCCCTGGCA
Organism: Urosaurus nigricauda; assembly: GCA_034509955.1. Taxonomy (NCBI): domain Eukaryota; kingdom Metazoa; phylum Chordata; class Lepidosauria; order Squamata; family Phrynosomatidae; genus Urosaurus; species Urosaurus nigricauda. The sequence goes on along the minus strand of JAOEGL010000002.1, from coordinate 89,576,101 downwards.
GGCATCCCTATGATAGATGCTGCATCATCATATAGGGATACAACAGGGCTCTTATTCTTAGCATGCTTAAGTAATTAACTGATGCCACTTGTTATCCTCATCCTTGTGCAGAAATAAATGGAACTGATCAACAGTGTAGTACTTTACCAGATGGCTTGTAAAGCGTTTGTTGCTGCTGAATCCCAGGCAGTGTCCTCTTGCCTTGTACAGCAAGTTGGAGATTTTCAGGCAATGGCTGACCTCTAGCCAGCATCTTGTATGCTAGAATCTGAGCTCGGAGTTGATGCAACTGAACAGGACTGAATGGTGAAGGCCCTCTAGTGGGTTGACTCATTGCTTGTGGATCTCCTGGCATCATGGGTCCTGGTTGGCTGGGTGGCATCTGAGGTGGTGTTGGGCCTCCTCCAGACATTGGACTAGACACATGCTCTGGTGCTCCCAGTGGAGATGGATGAGGAGACATATAGCCTGCAGCACAAAACAAAATGACAATCAAGTTTATTTTTTCCTGAATGCCAGCAATTAAGCACTAATATTTAATTAGATATCTGAAGAAATAATATTTCATAAAGTACTGTTGTTCCAACAGGTATTCCCAGTACTGAAAAGAAAAAAGTTGGCAGGATTTCCTTGAAGCAGAGCTACTTCTACATGTAATTCAACAGATTTTTAAAAACACAAACATCAAATTATCACTGACATAGAGATGTGGAAGCCCAGGAAAAGAAAAACAGAAAAAAAATGGGAGGGAGGAATGAAGTTCCTCCCTTAATTCTGTAGTTGCCCCCACCCTGAAAGATTGAAAAAATAGATTATGGAATATTTGCTTTTAAAATGATAAATAAATTATTTTAAACAAAGTGTTTACATATTCACTGTTCCAAAATCATTTCAAAAAACTATGTAAGAGGAAGATGTTATGTAACACTGTGTACAGTATCAGATCATTACAATTCCTGGTCTTGGATTCTTTTTCTCAGTCCATTTTGTGGTAATGAGGGTGGTATGCTTGGTACTACAGAGAACTAAGCCACACCAGAAAAGCCCCTCACGCATCCTGGAAGAAATAATGAGGCACACACTCGTGGAGTGCCCATGCCGCCACACACCATGGGTGCAAGCCCCATTACTTCCAATGGGGCTCCAGCATATGCTTCCTCTTACATGGAGGGATTCGGAACGGATCCTCGCATTAAGGAGAGGGCTAACTGTACTGCTATAGAAAAATGAATGCCTTAGAAGAGGTTCTTATGATACATGCAAAACTTTCATTAATGAAATTAAAGAGAAAAATCACCCTATGGCATTTGGGCACAAAGACAAGATGATAAATTTAGTTTCCACCTGTTGCCATCTACCAGTTGAAATCAAGATCCAATCCATTATCTGCTTCCTACATCCCTAATTGCTATGCTTCACTATAAAGTCCTATTTAGTAGAAGCAGATCATGTAGATACCAAAAATGTTATAGAGTGCATCCCCATATCTACGGGGTCAGTACCCATGACTTCACTTGCCCGTGTCGGGAAAAAATATAATCTTTCTAGGCATCTCCAGTGCATCTGTATAGTCAAATTCTGCCAGAAATATAGAGTATGCTATAACCCACATTTTTCACTATCCACAGAAAATCTGGAAATATATCCCCAGAGTATACAGAGGTTGTATTCTTGTTATACCAGACAGATTGGTACATGACAATTATAGTACTAAGCAGAGCTGTTACAGTGGGCCCTTGGAATCTGCTGGGGTTTGGTTCTAGGATCTACCATGGATACCAAAATCTGTGGATGCTCAAGTCCCATTAAATATAGTGGCACAGTAAAATAGTGTCCCTAATATGAAATGGCAAAATCAAAGTTTGCTTTTTGGAATTTATATTTTTTAAAATGTTTTCAAGCTGTGGATAGTTGAATCTGTGGATAAAAAATCCATGGATAATCATATGCTAAATATAAGATGCAGTTGGATATGAGTCCAATACCATTCCAGCAATGGAAGCACCCAGTATATTTAGTCAGTGAGTATACTCCATCATATCTCAACCTCTCACCTCCAAAACTGCAATATCAAATAATATAATTTGTTCATTTATTTACTGACTTTATCTCTTGCCTTTCTCTCAAGCTGGCACTCAAGGTAGCTGACAATACAAATAAAAGAATATATTTAAAACACAAAATAAGATCAATTATTCCAGTGTGGTGTAGTGGTTTGAGTGTTAGACTACCACTCTGGAGACCAGGGTTTGAACCCATGCTTGGCCATAGAAAGCCACTTCAACACCAAGAGAAAGTCAAACTCTTGGCCTCAGAGGTAGGCAAACACAAACTCCCGCTGAAGAAATTTTGCCAAGAAAATCTCATGATAGCCTTAGGTTTGCTGTGAGTTGGAAAAAAGGGCACGAAGGCATACAACAGCAATTACAATTAAAACAGAATTAAATTAAAAATATCAGTTTAAAACAATTAAAAACACAATTTGAAAACATGTCCAGAGACCTGCTGATAAGAAGCTTCATCCTCAGCAGCCAGTCAGTTGTCAAAGACTCCTTGATTATTATTTTTTTAAGTATTTACTTGCTGGTGGAAGGATAACATGGATTGTTGTTGTATCCCTTCTAGTTACTTTTGGCTTGTGGCAGCAATAAGGCAAACCAATCATGAGGGCAGAGGTTCTTGGCAAGATTTGGTAAGGGGGGGGTTGAACATTACCCTCTTCTGAGGGTGAGTGTGTGTGACATGCTCAAGGTCACCCAGTGTGTTTGCATGGCTGAGTGGGGATTCAAACATTGGTCTCCCAATGTTCAAGACTCAAGTCACTACACCATGCTGACTCACAACAGGAATAGGGTCAATCTAATTTTCCTAGGTATTGAGTTCTAGAGCTTAGGAGTATCCACTGAGAAAGCCTTTTGCCATGTCTCACCAAATGTACCGGTGGGGCTGAGATGATAGCCTCTCCTGAAAATGGCAATGCCTGGGCAAGCCTGTAAGAAATAATGAACTTCTCCAATAGCCTCAATAATACACTCATCCCTCCATATTTGCGGTTTTGATATCTGTGGATTTGATTAATATGTTCTATCTAGGAATATCTAAGTCCTTCAGTGCAATTCTATGGTCAACTTTAACTAAAAGTTGCACTGAAAGCCCTAGAGATTTCTAGAGAGAATACTCTACTAGGCATTTGTAGCTCCTCTAGTGTAGTTCTATGGTCAGTGTCTGTTGGATGCTGACCACAGGGTTGCACTGGAGGACCTAGAGATTCCTATAGAGATGTCCTCTCAGATAAAAATATGGTGTTTGTTATTTGCAGTTTTTCCATATTCATGGGGGTCTTCTGCCCTTAACCCTAGTGAACATGGAGGGACAAGTGTAAATGGATAATTATGATCCATTCCCTATGGTTATTGAAATGACTAAGACATTAGGCATATTGTGCTGTGAAAATTGTAAGGACATAGAAAACAATCCCTCTGTTATGCATACTTGTGATCAATTGAAACCAACAGAACTTTTACATGTATCACTTCCAAGAATAACAGTAGCCAAAGAAGAATGATCTTGCTATAAAAATGAACTATTCCATTTTTGACTAACTATCATGGATAGCTGCAACTATCCATAAAAAAAACTCAGTATATAAATTATTCTTTTTATTCAGATGTTTAAGTATAAACTACATTACAGATACCAACATAGCACAAAAGCATTTTAAGATTTAAGAATCTTTAAAAGTTAATGCTTAAAACCTCAAACCACCTAGCTCTTACGGTTTCTTCTAAGCACTTGAAGTAAAGACAATGCACTTGAAATATCTCCCATACAAATGGATGTAAGTTTTGCTAGTATATTGTTCAGTTTTATAACCAAGCCTTGAAGTCTGAAATTAGTTCATTATTACTTAGTATTTTAATAACATTCTCTATCACCCAAGTTCTGCTGTTGGTTCTTTTCCTTCTAAACCAAACAATTCACCAAAATTCTCCCCTTCTACATATTAATATCTGTGAATAACATGCCACATAGCTGCTACAAGAATGACTACTTTATCAGGAAGGGTTTAAAGCAATGATTCACAGGTCTCATTCATTAGAGTTACTAATGTTGCAATGCTTACATGTATGAGCTTAGAAACATGACTTAAAGAGGCTTGTAACATCATTTCAGCTATAAGGCAAAACTATGACTCTCAAATTCTTAATCTTAATGCAGATATGAATTGTACTCTTAAATCCTCCTGCCACTAGCCTACCAAGTGTTATTTTCAACTCCCTTTACTTGACTGTTGCTGTTGGTGGGAGTCAGAAAAGTGACAGGCAAGATTTAATTTCACTAGACCCTCTACTCTCCACTGCCAGGTACACTGCACAGGCCACATGACCACAATTAGCTCATATAAAATATATTTTCCTTTAGAAATAATGTAATTACATTTCCACTGGAACACTCATAGCTGCATGATTTTCCTCTTTCTAGAGTTTTACTCTTATTGTGCCAGAATGGCAAAGCTTTGGAGGATTGATCAATATCTTAGCGAAAGGGAGTTAGGTAGAGATTGGAGGTTTCAAAGGAGTGGGATAGGAGAAATTCAGTCTACTCTGAGTACAAGCCAAGTTGTCCTAGTTTTTTAGGAACTAAAACCATCTTATTTTTAACAGTAGCCAAAGGCTGGGGGAGCACTAAGATACCCGTAATTACAATAAGGACTGAATAGAGTGGCTTCCCGATGAATTATACCCCATAGTATGATGGAAAAGAAAATTTTGATTTTCTGCTTTAAATACTGAAATATCTTAGTCTAGTCCTGCTACAGTGGGGCAAAAAAAGTATTTAGTCACCAATTGCAAGTTCTCCCACTTAAAAAGATGAGAGAGGCCTGTAATTGACATCATAGGTATACCTCAACTATGAGAGACAAAATGAGAAAACAAATCCAAACAATCACATTGTCTGATTTGGAAATAATTTATTTGCAAATTATGGTAGAAAATAAGTATTTGGTCACTGACAAACAAGCAAACTTTCTGGCTCTCACAGACCTGTAACAACTTCTTTAAGAGGCTCCTCTGTCCTCCATTCATTACCTGTATTAATGGCACCTGTTTGAACTCATTATCAGTATAAAAGACACCTGTCCACAACCTCAAACAGTCACACTCCAAACTCCACTATGGTGAAGACCGAAGAACTGTTGTAGGACACCAGAAACAAAATTGTAGACCTGCACCAGGCTGGGAAGACTGAATCTGCAATAGGTGAGCAGCTTGGTGTGAAGAAATCAACTGTGGAAGCAATAATTAGAAAATGGAAGACATACAAGACCACTGATAATCGCCCTTGATCTAGGGCTCCATGCAAGATCTCACCCCATGAGGTCAAAATGATCACAAGAACGGTAAGCAAAAATCCCAGAACCACACGGGGGGACCTAGAGAATGACCTGCGGAGAGCTAGGACCAATGTAATAAAGGCTACCATCAGCAACACATTACGCCGCCAGGGACTCAGATCCTGCAGTGCCAGACGTGTCCCCCTGCTTAAGCCAGGACATGTCCAGGCCCGTCAAGTTTGCTAGAGAGCATTTGGATGATCCAGAAGAGGATTGGGAGAATGTCATATGGTCAGATGAAACCAAAGTAGAACAGTTTGGTAGAAACACAACTTGTCATGTTTGGAGGAGAGAGAATGCTGAGTTATATCCAAAGAACACCATATCTACTGTTGAAGCATGAGGTGTCCAGTCACTCCATTGATGCTAATTTATTGGATGAATTCCAATTGGTGAGTACTGATGACATGGACAAGCTCCTTGGTAGTACTAGGAAGATGACTTGCTCCCTCGATCCGGCTCCATCTTGGCTGGTCATCCAGGGAGGGGACGCATTGAGAACTTTCCTTCGGGAGGTGATCAATGCGTCCCTCAGGGAGGGTATTGTTCCATCTTGTTTAAAGGAAGAGGAGGTAAAGCCCATCCTGAAGAAACCCTCCCTTGATCCCCTGGACAGGAACAACTGTAGACCAGTGTCCTTGCTACCTTATCTTAGCAAGGTCATCAAGAAAGCTGTTGCCTTCCAACTCCAAGCAGTTTTGGATGAAGCCGATTATCTCGATCCTTTCCAAACCGGCTTCAGGGTAGGGTACAGAGTTGAGACTGCCATGGTTGCTCTGATGGGACGACCTCTGCTTGAGTATCGACAGGGATAGTGTGACCCTGCTCGTGCTCTTGGATCTCTTTGCAGCTTTTCACACCATAGATCATGCCATCCTTTTGGAGCGGCTGAGAGAGTTGGGGATCAGTGGCACCGTGCTCCAGAGATTCTGGTTCTTTCTCTCCGGCAGATCCCAAAGGGTGAGGCTCAGGAACAGTTGCTCTCCCAAAATAGAGCTTAATTGTGGCGTCCCTCAGGGTGCCATCCTGTCCCCAATGTTGTTTAACATCTATATGAAGCCACTTGATGAGATCATTCGGAGGCATGGAGCTCAGTGTCTTCAGTACGCTGACGAAACTCAGATACATCTCTCCATGACAAGATCGTCCACTCAGACCTCTGATGGCGTCTCTCCTGTCAACCGCTGCCTTGAGGCAGTAATGGACTGGATGAGGGAAAACAAATTGAAACTCAATCCAAGCAAAATGGAGGTACTCACAATTACAGGCCTGAAACCAGGTTTGGGAATACAATCTCCAGTTCTTGATGGAGTCACACTCTCCTCGAAGGACTGTGTTCGCAGCTTGGGGGTCCTCCTTGACATGTCGCTTCACATGACTAGTCAGGTGAATGCAACAGTCAGGAGTGCCTGTTACCAGCTTCGGCTGATCCGCCAGGTGCGCCCTTTCCTGGAGAGGAAGGACCTGGAAACTGTGATACACGCTCTGGTAACCTCACGACTGGACTTCCGTAATGCACTCTACATGGGGCTACCCTTGTGCTTAACTCGGAAACTACAACTAGTCCAGAATATGGCAGCCAGACACATTAGTGGCACATTAGGAGAGAGCACATGACACTTCTGCTAGAATCTCTCCACTGGCTGCCGATCAGTTTCCGGGCACAGTACAAGGTGTTGCTTTTAACCTATAAAGCCCTACATGGCTCGGGTCCATCCTAAGGGACCGCCTCTCCCCGTACAACCCCCCCCCCACACACACACACTTCGTTCATCTGGGAAGAATCTGTTACAGCCCAGAAAGACCAGGTTGGTGCAGACCTCCCAAAGGGCCTTTTCAGCAGTTGCCCCCAAGCTTTGGAATGATCTGCTGGATGAAATGTGTCTTATTCCATCTATTGACAGCTTCAAGAAAGCCTTGAAGACGCATCTCTTCCGGCAGGCCTTCCCGGAAACTGTTTAACATTTCCTGGCTCCATCTTCTACTTGTTTCTAGTACTCATCCTGCGAAACTGCTCAGGAAGTCTTCTGCTGTGATATTGTTGATTTTACTTATTTTTAATTGTTTTTAACTTGCCTTTGGTTTAATTCTTTTTTAAGGGGGGGGGGGGGGAATTGGGATTGGATATTTTCATTGTGATGTTTTAACTTCTCTTGTACCCCGCCCCGATTGCCCGTTCAGAGGGGCGGGCTAGAAATAAAACATCATTATTATTATTATTATTATTATTATTAATACTATGAGGGTGGCAACTTCATGCTTTGGGGCTGTTTCTCTGCAAAGGGACCAGGACGACTGACGTGGAGGGGTGATCACTATTAACCTTAATGGGACGCGCGCCAGCCCCGCATGCATGCACCCCATATAGGCAGGATAAATTCAATAAATAAATAAATAAATAATAGACCCCCCCCCCCCACAGTTCCTTACCAATAGCTAAGTTGGTTGGGAGTGATGGGAGCTGTAGTCCAAACCATAGGGGATGCTAGAATGCATACCCCTAGTGTGACTACATGAAACATACTTCTTTTCCTCAGATAGTTGATGCTATATATGATATAGAGATGAATGCAAATAGATTATCTCACCTGAAGATCGCTCCGAAATTATTACTTTTTATTAACAGAACAAAAAAAAAATGATACCAAATCACATGAATTCAACTTTGTTTTTAAAAGGACACAATGAGGTATTGTGACTATGCTACACGGTTCAAAATCATCATCATCACATTTTGAAATAAGCAGCTCTCATTCTGTTCTGTGAACCTTCTGAAATGTCAGGCAACTGTTTTAATTATAGAACATTTTAAGCTCTATATTAAATGCCTAAAGTGTACTGCGAGTGCTTGGTTTCTACTGTCAGTTCCTTGGGGAGAGGACCATGAATGATGTGCTTCTGTTAGTGCTAATTTGTTTTTTAAAATTGCCAGAGATTAACAGTATATTATACCTACCTTCTGTTCATAGAGCTTAACTACTCAGCATATGCTGTTGCAAGACCATATGACCTTTCTGAGGCCTTCTCAGTCTTCCAAAAGCATTGAAAAACAAACAACGGCAGATATGCTAGACAAGGGAATGCAACATGAAGGCTCTGAATAGGCAGGCAGCATTATTAATATGGAGACCAAGATATGAACTGCTGAAGGAGAATATATCTAATACAGAATGTCTGCATAATCATTAAATCCACATACCTGCCATATTCTTTAGATAATTCATCCAGCAAGCATTTTTCTGCCCCAACTATTGTTCTTTAAGGGAGTGCAAATAAATTTCTCAAGCTAAACAGGACTGCATATCCTGTGACCAATCAAGACAAGTGAAACCCACAGCTATGAATTGCGACTTATCAGATGCTTGACATCTCCTTTGTTTTTGCAGAGCTGGGGATGTAGAAAAACATAAGGCTTATACCCCTGATAGGCTCCAACTTGTTCAGGCCTGTATTTCTGTCATGTTAGAATTACTGTAACTTCACTGAGCAAATGATAATTTACAGCTGCTGTTCACTTAATTTAGAGCAAATGTAAACAATTTAAAATGCTTCATACAGTCCTTATCAGATGCCTACTTTAGTATTTATAAGTAGGCAATTAATCTGGGAGGAGAGGAAGAGTTCTTTCCCCCAGACAACAAAGCTAGGAAAACATGAAACACCTACCTTTAGCTAGCAAAGAGACAAACATGATCATTCGCAACAAAACAGTCTTTTTGCCATCCCTGCAACTACCTCCTCTAATACAAATTGGTTTGTCCCACTGAGATATCACCACTAATGACAAAAAACAACTTGTATACTTGACCAAATAATGTCAGTAGTATTCAATTACACCAGTTTATTTGATCACATGGATCAGGCTTTAGGGATTTAACTATGCCTGTTCTGCTCCCTGCACACCCAAGGAAAGATGTTTACTGTCCCTTACCCCTTTTCTGAGACAGTCTAAGTACCTCAGATTCTTGCAGACTTGATTCCCGAGAGACATGCACACAGTTGTATGTCCCTGCTGCTAAGAATCGATACATTCTACTGCTAAAGTTACATGCTGTCTAAAAATCAACTTAAAATCATAGACTCAGCATTGGAAGGGTCCACAAGGGGCACTGAGTCCAATTTCTGCCAAGCAGGAATACACAGCTAAAGCACTCCTGAAAGATATTCATCCCACCGCTTCCTAAAGACCTCCCAAACTGGTCTATCCACTACTCTCCAAGGCAATCTATTCCACTGTTGAACTTCTCTTAGAGTACACACTTTTTCCTGGTGTTTGGGTAGAATCTCTTGTCATTTGAATCTATTGGTTCAATGTTCTAATTTCTGGAGCAACAGAAAACAAACTTGATCCAAGAAAAATCCAAGAAAACCAGAAAGTTTATAATACATTCTAACATTTAGTTTGTATTACACAAAATATACATTGTTGAATATGTAGCAATCTTAGTTGAAGCACATAAATACTGTGATTTATATACCATTTTTATATATAATCCCACACATGAATACAAATTAAGAGCTGAATCAAAACACAGTGGTGGGGTCCCACCATGAAATAACCTTTAAATGGACAATAATCTTGCAACATAGATATGGGTAAAGCACAGCATGAACAGATTCAACCTATTGTCAGAGTTCTGAAATTCTGGAAAGAATGAACTCAGGCTTGCTAGAGACGTTAAGAACAATAAAAAGGGCTTTTTTGGTTATGTCCGCAGAAGAAGAAAACGGTTGGGCCACTGCGTGCAGAAGATGGCAAAATGCTCACAGGATACAGAGAAAAGGCAGAATTGCTCAACACCTTCTTTGCTTCAGTCTTCTAAGGAAAGGCAAAGGGTGCCCAACCTAAGGATAATGGGGCAGAGGACAGAATAGGGGAATTTCAGCACAGAATAAGTAAAGAGACAGTACAGGAATACCTGGTTAATCTAAATGAATATAAGTCTTCAGGACCAGATGAACTACATCATAGGGTATTAAAACAACTGGCAAATGTAATATCGGAACCATTGGCAATCATCCTTGAGAACTCCTGGAAAACAGGAGAAGTTCTTGCAGACTGGAGGAGGGCAAATATTGTCCCAATCTTCAAAAAGGGGAAAAAAGAGGATCCCAACAATTATCATCCGGTTAGTCTGACATCAATACCAGGAAAGATTCTGGAGCAGATCATTAAACAGAGAGTCTGTGAATATCTGGAAGATAATTCCATAATCACAAAAAGCCAACATGGGTTTCAGAGAAATAAGTCATGCCAGACAAATCTGATCTCTTTTTTTTGATAAAATTACCAGCTTGGTAGATGAAGGGAATGCTGTGGATATAGTATATTTTGACTTCAGTAAGGCATTTGACAAGGTTCCCCATGACATTCTTGCAAACAAGCTTGTAAAATGTGGACTAGACAAGGTAACCGTTACATGGATTTCTAACTGGTTAACTGACCGAACCCAAAGGGTGCTCAATAATGGTTCCTTTTCATCCTGGAAAGAAGTGACAAGTGGGGTGCCACAGGGTTCTGTCCTGGGCCAAGTGCTATTCAACATCTTTATTAATGACTTGGATGACAGTACTGAGAGCCTAGTTATCAAATTTGCAGATGACACTAAATTAGGAGGAGTAGCTAATACCCCAAAGGACAGGATCAAAATTCAAAATGACCTGAATAGACTAGAAAGCTGGGCCAAAGCTAACAAAATGAAATTTAACACAGAGAAATGTAAGGTCCTACACGTAGGGCGGAAAAATGAAATGCACAGATATAGGATGGGGGACACCTGGCTGAATGAGACAACATGTGAAAGGGATCTAGGAGTCCAAGTAGACCACAAGTTGAACATGAGTCAACAGTGTGATGCAGCAGCTAAAAAGGCCAATGCAATTTTAGGTTGCATCAATAGAAGTATAGTGTCTAGATCAAGGGAAGTAATAGTGCCACTCTATTCTGCTTTGGTCAGGCCCCACCTGGAATACTGTGTCCAGTTCTGGGCACCACAATTCAAAAAGGATGTGGAGAAACTGGAGCGGGCCCAAAGGAGGGCGACTAAAATGGTGAAGGGTCTAGAAACCTTGCCCTATGAAGAACGCCTTAGGGAGCTGGGGATGTTTAGCCTGGAGAAGAGAAGGTTAAGAGGTGATATGATCACCCTGTTTAAATATTTGAAGGGATGTCACATTGAGGAGGGAGCAAGCTTGTTTTCTGCTGCTCCAGAGAACAGGACTCGGAACAATGGATGCAAACTGCAGGAAAAAAGATTCCACCTCAACATTAGGAAGAACTTCCTGACAGTAAGGTTTGTTCGACAGTGGAACACACTCCCTCGGAGGGTGGTGGAGTCTCCTTCCTTGGAGGTTTTTAAGCAGAGGCTGGATGGCCATCTGTCGGAAATGCTTTGATTGGGAGTTCCTGCACGGAAGGGGGTTGGACTGGATGGCCCTTGTGGTCTCTTCCAACTCTAAATTTCTATGATTCTATGATTCTATGACATTAGAGCAGGAACTGCATGGTGACAATTTCAAATGCTCCGTGAAACTGATGAAAAAGGAATGAGGAACCTTCTGTTCACAGCTAGATGTGGTCCAGAGTGGTTCTCCAGCTCATCAACAACCTTCTGTCTGCAATCTCCATTGTGCCCAGGGAAAAGAAGGTACTTAATGGTATTTAAATATCTGATAGCCTGCATGGAAGTGAAAATGTGCACTTCAATAAAGGAAGCAGTTGCACTGGGACTTTCTCCTGAGTAGATGTGTGAACTGGGATGTTGTTTTGCACACATGTTCAGAAGATGTTTGAACTGAGAAAAACTGCATCTGGACCAGTCCACTTCTTTTTGGAGATTATCATATGCAAAATCTGCACTGGGATAGACACGGGTTGTAACTATCACCGAAGGATTTTATTGCACTGCCCTGTGTCAAGGCAGTAGGCAGCCTGTATCCAACCTGGGCTTCTCTGGCAGCTTTTCATAAACAGGATTTTCCCATTCTTAAAAACTGCTAGAGAAGCCCAGGTTGGATACAGGCTGCCAAATACCTGGGTATAGGGGAGTGTGATAAAATCTGTCCCTCACAGTTACAACCAGAATCTATCCTGGTGCGGATTTCACATGCAATAATCTCCTTTGTCACCTGCCTTTAGCCCTGCCCTCCGCAGGAATGCAGTCAATGAGACTCTTCCCAAATTAGAACTTAGACCCTGAGCTGAAAAGGGTTCTTTTTGTCTGTCATTAATGTGGGAAGAAAGCACTGAATGGTGAAGGGAGGTTTCTAAACAGCTTGAACCCTGGATAAGTTTCAAGCTAAGGTAACATTACCAAACAAACACCCTCAACAACAAGAATGAAAGTGGTGTGTATGTGTGCATGTGCATGTGTCTCCACGCGCTTTCAAGTCCTGATGACTTATGTCGATCCAATGATTTTCATAGGATTTTCTTAGCCAAAGAATACTCAGAGATTGGTAGGGAGCATCATCATCACCCATTTATATCTCATCTTTCTCCCAATAATGGGACTCAGGGTGCTAACAACATTTTTTAAAACAATACAGATTTTTTAAAACTATATAAAACCTTGGTTAAAAGTATAAATATAAAAGTACCTTTAAATAACAAATAATTCTTAAAGATAAAATATTAAAGTGTTAAAATCAATTTAAATTTTATACAAACCATAAAACTGCATATTAGATTTATCTGTCAGAATGTTTACTGTCTTTGATATCAAAATACTTAAAATATTCACTTTGAACTTCTACAGTTATGTGTGTGCATGCATATGTGCATGGAAGACAGACAGACAGAGAGAGAAGAGAGGAAGAGAACACAATACAGGGAAAGAAACAGACAGAGAAGAGAGAATGGAAGGGAAAAAAAGCCTCGCTATCTATCAATCAGGATCTGCAGCTTCTTAGATACTTCAATATTAACAATTATTTATATAGTTCTCTTTGGGGACAAAAATTGCTACATACTATTCCCATTCTCCAACACATATCAATATCTGTGAAATAGGCTACAACATATATAACAGATCAGGAATAATGAGTCCTTGGCCAAGTGAGACTCTATGGGAAGTCTTAAGTTTCTGAACACTGAATCACTGTAGCTCTGTGATATATTATCACAAGGAATCAGGACTATTCAGAGCCCACAGCAGTTGGCAAGATAAATTTGGCCAAACTATTCTGAAAATAGTTGCATAGCCATCACTAATATTCTGCCCATCAAAGCCAGAGTCCAGATCACTAGATATAAAAATGGCTATAAAATAAAAGCGGGCACGGTATATGAAGTCAGAGTTGGCAGATTGAGAAGGTGACTATGAGGAGATATAGCTCAAAGCCTGGCTCAATCCCTGTCACCTCCAATTTAAAAGAAACCAAAGACTGGAAAAGGACTCTGCCTAAGGGTGAGAAGAGGCATTACCAGACAATACTGTGCTGCACAAACTAATGGTCTGGCAGAACAAGGTAACAGGGAAACTGCTTTATTGCCACCTGGAACAATGTTTCATTTAACTCAGGACTGCCTATACCAAGAGCAGGGAATCTGTGGTTCTTCAGATGTTGATGAATTACTTCTTCCATCCTTTACCACTGGTCAGGCTGGCTAGGGCTGATAGGAACTGGATTCCAGCAACATTTGCAGAGTCAGAAGGTGCTTACCTGGATTACAAAGATGGCCAGTGGCTCTTCAAGACTGCAGTCAGGAACCTATCCAAACACTTACTGGAGGTGCTCAAGACCTTATGATTTTTCAAATGCAAAATACATACTTTACGATAGGACTGGCTCTTAAGACACAAGGCAATGAGCTCTTGCAAAACAAACTAACAAAATATTTTTTAAAACCCACCAGGAACAAAACCCTTAGGACTTCCACCTTATGAATCTTTTTAAACCCAGATTTTTAAACCCAAATTTCCACCCAAGTTGCACCAATCTGGGGAAGAGTTTGTCACAGCTTCAATACATCTTTTAAGGTTTTTTTTTAAAGACAAAACAAAACATCAAGGATAGAATTTACCCTGTCAGACCTAGGAAAAATGGCTGGTAGTTTCATAGATCTTACAAGTGATTTCAAACATATCAAAAGTACATTGGATATAAACCTTGGCTGTGTTGATCCATTGGACTCTGAGGTGGTCCCATGCCAGGATGTGGAGGCCGCATACTTCCACTCTTCATAGAGCTATTGTGCAGGTCTTCAACCATTCCTTTTTCATGTAAACCATCAATGGGCTGAAAGAGAAAAGACAAAATTCATTTGATTTCATTGCTATTGGTTTTTAGCTTGTTTCATCTCAGAGGCTTGCAGCAAGAGTCACAACACTTAAAATATGTCTGCACGCGCACGTGCGTACACACACAGAATATATGTTAAAATAGTATAAATAACAATAAAAGCAATCCAAAATCTAAAACACATCTTTAAAATCTCAAAAGCAACAGAATATGCAAGTGGCACTAACAACAAGGTGAACAGCACTGGGCATCACATGACTTGGCACCAGTCTTTTCTGAAATTGTCTTTTCTGCACAAATTCAAACATGTTAAACTGTAACCCCTTTTAACATAACTTGAGTCATTTAAAAAGCCATTCCCTAACACTCTTGTTTTTCTTTACAGCACACTTATGATGTGTTTGAACAAGAGTGCTGCCAACAATAATCTTCTACATTCTGGCAGCAACCAAGCAGAAGAAAGCAACCACAAAGACCACTTACATAACTTGGAAGCAGACATTAGTGGCTCAGAATAGAGATTTACTATATCAAGACCAAGCTCTACCAATAAGCAATAATCACTGCATGAAAATGTCCTGAATACAAACTTCCCTTAGACATGAAGAGTTTATTGCACGAATCAACCCCAAAGGAGGAGAGGGTGTAAGAATAAATGAATCCCAAAGAGCACTTTCCTTTAAGAATGCTATTTCATAGCCTGCAAAAATGCTATTGGATAGGAAAGAGCAGTGTTTGACTAAGCTCAACAACCAACAAGGGAGAGAGGAGGTGATATCTGTGCAATGAGAATACAACAAGAAGTAGGCAATAGGATACAGGGAGAGCTGGCCATACGGGGACAAGATGAAATCCACACTGCATGCAGAGTAACAAGCAACAGGAGGGAGGGGGCAAGTCTATGGAAAGGAAATCTTTTCGTTGCAAACTTGGACATTTTAAGATAAAAATGTCAGCACAGGATAAAATAAAAGATTTACTTCACTTGCCAGCTGTGAGCATAGAGAACCAGGGAACTGTTGTTTAGGAGAGGAACATGAGGAAGAGGCTCAGAGAGATGGAAAGAGTGCATGCATGCAAGCTCTCACATACACATTTCTCTCCAGATACAAAGCTTCTTGTAAGGACTACACTCGGTGCAGACTTCACCCTCAGCAATGTCTAGGTCTCTAAATGTCCACGTTATTTAACAAGTGCTTAGGCAAGGGGAGAGGAAAAGAAAGAAGAGATTCCAAGGGGAAAAGCTGTGAGGACAATTAGAAGTCTATGGTGATGAGTAGGTGGCAGAGAGAAGATGATTCCAGATCTTGGGTAGCTGGTAGAAGGGGGGGGGGGCACAGGAAAACAGTGTAAACCAATTTTCCTTTGCCAGAAGTTTTGCATTTTAAGGGAGCCTGCTCTCCTCTTAACTGGGAGGGACCCTATTCCTCCTTTACTTGGATGACAACATTTTCAAAGCACATAGAAAAATAGAGAGTTAGCTAGCTTTAGAGCTAGTGCTTCACAAATTACTGAACAAGTGCTGTTACTGTAAAACAGAGGGAGACAGCCACAAGAGCCATTTTGAAAACAACAGAGGAAGCCCTTGAGGCAAACAGCAGTTCAGCTGATTACCAAAGGTGAATCCAGGTCAAGGTATTTTGAAATTGCAGAACCAAACTTCTAATTTCTGCTGAAAAGTAGGCCTGAGCTGGATAGAAAATGGCCTTACTTGCAGAGCATAAGCCATTTTTTGTATATTAACTGAAGCAAGGGAAAGGTTTTCTCCTCATGTTTCGTACAAGCATTGAAAGGTTCAGAATGTTCCATGGCAGTTAGCAGATCCGTTAAGAACTGAAAAGGAGGCACAGGACTGGCCAAGGAAACTCTTCAGGCTTAAATGCAGCAGACAAATTAATGCAGATCACTTACCTCTTAACATTTTCAGCCAACCTGGTCTAATCATCATTAATTTGAGGAGAGTCACAGAGTTGCATTAATACAGAAAAAATCAAGCAGTGTAGGATTGTCAGGGTGAAAACTGGAGGGGGATCCTGTCCCTTTAAAGGTTTTGTAGAAGATGGAATTTTAGGAGGTGCTGCTTGTTATTTGGTTGTGTGACAAGCAGCACCTGCTGAAATTCCCTCTTCTGCACAGCCACTAAGGGAACAAAAGCGATCTTTATTTTTCCCTCTGACAATCCTAATGCAGAGTACTATTTCAATGCCATAAAATATGCTATTTAAATGACAGATAAAATGTTGTCATGCTACACACTAGGATTTAAGCACATCTTTAGTTAGGCCCTAGTTCTCAGAAATGAAACTCAAGACTGTTAGGCTGGTCTTCTGTAGTTGTCCCCAATAAATATTTTCTTCATCTCTTCCAGTATAATCTAGTTTAGAGTCGGCAACTTTACAGCATCCCTCCAGTTGCTGTCCAACTGAAATTCACAGCAGTTGCAACAAGCACAGCCAATGGTGAGGAATTCTGAGAGTCACAGTTCAACAACATATGGAGGGACACACAATTTCCAACTCTTACCTAGTTTAAAATCTGTTCTTAGAAATCACCTAAAGTAAATCAGTATTCCTCGACCTTGTGGGCTTTAATGTGTTAAACAATCACTGCTATTATCTGTACCAGCTTGGTCACTGGCTATGCTGGCTGGGGATGATAGAAGTTTTAAACTGACACATCAGGAAGGCATATAATTTAATGTAAGTCATCCAAACAAATAATTACACTTTTGCAAGTCTAAAAAGGTTATTGGAGTGCAATCTATTCAGAATTTTAAATTCCACAGATTTCCACAACAAAAATTTTAAGTTGATTTTTTTTTTATTCTGGTTACACTGACTTCAAACTACTTGGATAACATATAAATGCAGATTAAGCAGCATATTCCAAAAGCAGAAAGGTTAATAGCTTTTCCAATAAAGCACATATTTTCTCCATTTTGTCAAAGGGAGGCATGGGCTTACCAAATCACATCCCATGAAAGCAGTTGTATGAATCCTACCATGATGGGAACCTGAAAAGACTGGGTCTCCTAACATAAGCAAAACAAATTGGATCTGAACCAATGGTCTCTAAATGGAAGGCTTGTAGTTCATAGACAGGACCAAGATCAAATGCATAACAACATTAAATAAGTGGGGAGACCATTTTTTTTCTTGATTCCCCTCTCTATCTACACTCCACATGGGCTCTGGAGCTTTGATTTAGTGAAAGGAACACAAGGGGAGACAAGGAGAAGGGCAAAATAAATGAAAGTAATCTCAACCCCTTCTTCTGGCTAGAGCATCTACTGAGCTCCACCACTGAGAATACTACTGAATATCATTTAATAATATCACTGCAATATATAATCTAATAATTGCAGGGCCATAACCAACCTACAAGGCTTCTTTCTTTTTTTTTCCTATTTTTATTTTTATTTTTTTGGCTAACAGAGTGCTGGATACAATTCAATCCGTCCCAATAGATTATCTAGCATTAAGTCACTTAAAGGGATTCTGAGTGCTGCTTTTGATGCTTTAGGAGATAAGACAGAGAGAGGTCAGAGAAGTATCTAAAATAAATAAATAAGTTAAGTATCTAGCTGAAGACAAGCTTTTAATTATATGGGACAGCACACTGTAATACTATGATCCACAAGAACAAGTTATACCATCAACCCCTATGACATTATGTTCCTGCTCCAGAGAAAACAGTATTGTAATGAGTTACAAAGTTATACGAAGAACAAAATGATCATATTGTAAATCAGATTCAGTAGCAAATTAAAATCCTCTTTTGTCTTCTACTGTACAGTGCAACAGGCAGTTCCTGTTCATCTTCCTCATAATCCAGTTCTTGAAGTTTTCCATCTCAAGATGTTCAAAAGGCAAACAATGTGGTATTTAAATCTCAAGCAGCAGTGTTCTATAACTTTTGCTATTCTGGCAAAAAAAAAGCTCTGTGATAACATTTGTTCCCCTCTGACAAGATTATGCTGCACAAGCCTTCCCTGTAAGGAAGATATTGGGGGTGGGGGGTGGGATGAACTGTGATCTGGTCATTTAGAGGTGAGGCACATTGGTCATCTTCCCCCAACTAAGAAAACATTTCCCCACAGAGATGCATAGTAGTCTGCTGATGTGGCACCTAGCACACTTTGCCTTGGGAACAACTCAAAGAAGTAATCAGATTACATTACTACTGACTGGAAACCAAGGAATGGATGAAGATTCCAGAAGACTCCTCAGATTGTCCCATTACAAATTCAGAACTATTAATTGTGCATACTGTAGTGGTATGGCAAAGAAAATATTGACATCTGCCAGTCAGTTCAATGGGGGCTACTTCCTAATGAATAGCTTTAAGATTACAGCTGAAATCAATAGCATAGCCATCCCATCTGATTCGTGGAGGATTTGTTCCAGAGCACCCCCCCCCCATGAATCTGAAAACTCACCAATACTGGGGTCAATGGCTGTGCGCTCCTGCATGTGCACCTCTGGCACAAACACCATTTTGTTCCCTCCCTGCTCGCCATCTGCAAAGAGCGAGGTCGCAGATCCAAGGCCACAAAAAGGGAGTGGCAACCGTACTTATTTCCCAGTAAAGATATTTACCTGGTAACTTTACAGTTTCAGATCTCAGATAGTATATTAATGGATCCCTGGCTCTCTTTAATCAAACCCTGAATTTCCTTTTCAAGAGGTAAGACTGTAGCCCTATTATTTCCTATTTTCCTATTTTCTATTTTCCTATTTTCAAGGTTTTATCAGCTTTCTAAAGAACTAGAGGTATGCACATTATATAAGTAACTTCAAAATCACATGTACTATTAAACACACTATATACTACACAGATATTCCATTATCAGTGATCTTCAAACTATTCTATTTTACAACCCATCAGTCATATTATCAAGGAACCTGGGTCTCACCATGATAGAACCAAAATGCCACTTTTTCCAGGAAGGACATTTATATGATTACAGGCTTTCTGTTATTATATTTATCATTTACAGTGAGTTTAAGGATATAAAAATTGCAGTAGCAGTAGTAAAAGTAAACAAAAACAAACCAAAATAATAATCCCACTAGTACTCAAAAACTGGAGTACTGTTGACAATATTTTATGGCTAAAACTATAAAAATGCAAAGATAAGAAATAATGTCAACACTAGGAAAAATGTGATAATAATTCAGCCTTATTAATGAGAAACCTGTGGTTACATTTAGCTGACTAAAATTCTAGGGGCCATGGTTCGGACAGTGACTTGAAGAAGTGCTTCAAGCTGAAAATGGTTTTAAGGGGAGGAAAACAGAACAAAAAGAAAACTTGCCCATACAAAAGCTTTCTTACAATCTGCCATAAATGCAGTAAGGAGCACCAAATCTACAGTCCATAATGCTGTTCCAAATATGAAACAGATGATATTCTTATCTCAGGATCATTCTGTACCCATTTACTCAGAAAAATAAAAATAAAGGCAACAGTTATACATGGTTTTCAGTCTTTTTACTTGGGATCTAACGTAGAAAAATCTCTGAGAAGTACTTACTTTGTGCATTTGATGCATGCCTTCTTGTGAGTAATCACTCGGTCCCATAGTTGGCATTGGATGTGGAACACTTGGAGGTCCGGGACTTGGTCCCATCATGCTATGTACTGAACTTGGTGAAGGGCCTGGTCCAGGACTGGGACCCAATATTGGGCCTGGAGATGGCCCTGGGCCTGGAGAAGGGCCGGGATGCGGCATTGCACCAGGATCTGTGGGTGTAGACATCTATTTTCTGTCTCTGTATCAATCAATGATAGAGCTGCAGAGAAAGGAGAAAAGGCACATTACTTATATAACATTAAAGTTGCTTGTTCCAAGTCAGTAAAGATGTATGACACCACTTTCACAGACTGTGAAAGTAATGCCAATTATTTACCCAACTTATAAATAAGTCACTTGAATAAGAAATCTTCAACTGATTCTACATTAAAACAAGCCAGCTGATAGATGAGTTTCCCCAATTGTAAAAGGAATCCATTATGGAAAAAAAACATATGAAGCAAACAGAAGTTTTTAGAGTAAAACTATAATGTGATTTCCCTGGTTTGATCAGGTTTTAAATTGAACACTTTCCAGGGAGTCTTTCTGTAAAGGGAAATTGAGAATCTCTTCTTATTTATTGGTATATCTTTTTAAACATTTATTTATATATTTCCCTTTACAGAAAGACTTCCCTTTACAGAAAGACTCCCAGGAAGGTGTTCAATTTAAAACAGGATCAAACCAGGGAAAGCACATGATAGTTTTGCTCTAAAAACTTCTGTTTGCTTCAGATTCCAGATTCCTTCTTGTTATTTAAGAAATCCAGTAAGGATATATCTTTGAGACCTGACCTCTTTATATGTATGATGCAGAATAAGATCTCAGCTATCAGGATGAAAAATAAATAAATAACAATTACATTTTTAAAAAATCAATAACAACAATGAATGATGCTGTAAACTTAAGATAGTCATAACCAAGCCCACGATCCTATATTGTGTGAATAGAACAAAACTTCAGAGCAAACTCTCAGAATAAGTACAGTGGTCCCCCGGGTTACGAAAGTAATCCGTTCCGGATTACTTTTCGTAACCCGGAAATTTTCGTTTCCCGGGGGACCGCTTTAGTTGACGGACCGCGCGGCAAATTTAAAGGGGCCGCGTGGTTTTTCCGTTTCGGATCCCGGGGTTTATTTCGGATCCCGGGGCCGTTTTTGCGGCCCCGGCTCTTTCGTTCCCCGGGGTTTTCGTACCCCGGGGGATTCGTAACCTGGGGGACCACTGTACAGATATATCCCTTCCTCCTTTACACATGTGCTTTCATACTCAATACTGTACAACTGTCTCTCATCAGAGCCACTGAGCCTTTGCAGCTCTATCCCTCTAAATCAGTAGTTCCCACTTTTGGCCCTTCAGATGTTTTGGTCTTCAGTTAAGACATTGTGGCCAATGATAAAGTGTTCTGGAAACTGAAGTTGAAAATGTCTGGAGATAGAAATGTACTTGCTATTGCTATTGGAGGACCAAGCAGCGAAATAAATAGAACAGGTGCTCTCAAATTTTCTCATCTTGCTCCCACTGACACACCCTCTGTGTTTTATTTTTTGTATTCTAGGACTTCTTAATGAAATTTTATTTTGCACAGAAAAACTGGGTACATATCCATGCACGCTGCACCCACAGATTCAACATCCAAGGCTTGAAATTTTTTGCCCCTCCCAAATAAATCCAAAAAAAGCAAACCTTAATTTTGCATTTTATAAGGGACCCCAGTTTACTACCCCACTGTATATATTGGGACTTGAGCAACAACGGATGTTGGTACGCATGGAGGTTCTGAAAGGAATCCCCAGCAGATACCAAAGGCCCACTGTATTTAAAAGAAAGACTAAATAGTATGTGAGTACAAACTAGTTTTTGCAGAAAAATGCTCAGCTTCACACACAAAAAATATGTTTGTGCAAATAACTTTTTTCAAAAAAAAAAAAAGCCCACAACATAGACAATAACCAAAATATACAAAATATTCTTGTAATCTTGCCCAACAGGAAGAAAATAATGAGATTACTCCTTCTTGCATTGAGTACTGAAGCCCTGTCCAGCCTGAAAGGCCAGACTGGGGGCAGAGTTGGGGCATAGCATCCGGATGACATATGCCCGACTCTGCCTCTCCTGATGCTGCGCACTGCTCCAGATGGCACACAGCATCATGGTGCAGCTCCGGCACAGCATCCAGATGCAGAGCCAAAGGAGTACCATATAGCCATGCCACTGCCACTATGGTGACCTTTTGAGGGTGCAAAAAGGAGCTGCTTTTTCTGGTTCTTTTTTGCACCCTTGAAAGGCCAGATCGGAGCCATGCTATGAGTTTGCCGTGACCCTGATCTCACTGAAGAAGGGGCGGCTGGAGGCTGCCCCTTCAGGGCTGTTTGTACAGCCCTTGAGTGAGTAAAGGTTTACATCCCTAAACCAGAGGTTGGCCATCAGTGCTCTAAACAGCATGAACTGGGTTGCCGGAATGAAAACTGAAAAGAGCTGAAAAGACGCAAATATCATTAATTGTGGTGTTGAAGAAGGAAGTTCATTATATTTGCTTGAAGGCAATCGCCAACAAACTTGTTACCTGGTTGCACAACAAGTAATACCTGTTGCAATTCCTGCTACTACACAACCTTTAAAGATATAAGAGCCATCTCCAGTTTTCACTCTGACAACACTAAGCATGCAAGAAAAACTAAGAGGTCAGTCCTACTCAAAAGATTTTCATATGGGGAGGGCATGAGGCTGTTTGATGCCTTAGTATGAGCAGAATAGACCTGAAGGAGAGGAAAATCTCCAAAGACCAATTATCCATCCTCCAAGACCTGCTAGGTCTCACACAAATTCCCCTAATAAAAAACAAAACAAAGCCACTTCCAGTTATTTGGTGGAAGGGATCTTTTGGGAAGCTTTTTAAAAGGTATAGTATGATATGTTGTGTAAAAAGAAGGAATTCTCTGCTTTTGGCCACATTGGGGGGAGGGGAGGGAGGACCAGACAGCTAGGAGGGGCCTAGAAAATGGCTGTGAACACCACATGTAGGCCTCAGGCCATGATTCCCCCACCTTCGAATTAAAAGATGTAAAGGGCAGGGCAGAGCCAAGCCAATGTGGTGTAGTGCTTTGAGCATTCGACTACAACTCAGAAGAACAGAATTCAAATCCCCATTCAGAGATGAAACCCACTGGGTGACATTGGGCAAGTTCTACTCTCTCAGTCTCTGGGAACGGCAATGGCAAACTCCCTCTGAACAAATCTTGCCAAGAAAACCCATGATAGTTTCCCAAGCAGTTGGAAGTGACTAGAAGGAACACAACAACAAAAGGGAGGAGAACTGATTCTTCCAATTGATGGTGTTTCTTCACATGGCCAGTCTTTGGAACCTTAGTTTCTGAATCATTGGGGCTATGTTCCTGCCACAAACTATTTATGCAAAACTGTACTGTTTTAGGATACTATACAAGCTGAATACCAGCCACACAATCCAACTCGGCATTTAATCAGCTGAAGTTAACCATTAGTACCAGGCATAACATCACCAGGCATAACAAAAGCCCAGACTCATTTTGCTCTGCAGAGGGAACATGCCAGACCAAGCTCCTGCTTCCTTATCCTCTCTCCCTCCTGCTTTTAGAACTTAGTCTTACCTGAGTGTCTAAGCCACAACTTTACCTGCCCAAGCCCCAAAGATCCTCCCCCCCCCCCCGCCAAATGAATCAGCTTGCCAAGACAGTGATGCATCAAAAGCAAACACACCTTAGTGGAGAAAAGGAGGTTATTCTGGTTCATATAAAAGGAGATTCCACCAGTTGCTCTATTTGTGCAGGACTGAAGCTGCATCGTTCCCCCCCCACCCACCCACTTTGAGGTCACTTTGAAAACGTATTATGTGGACATATGAGTAGATCTGGCTACTGATGCATAACCTTGGCTTTCACTACACTGGTGTAGTGTGCCAATATAGTCTCAATTTCCTCCTACTGAAAAAAATCCACTCAAATGCAGGAGTGGCCAACACCTAGCCTCCATACTGTCACAATAGCATTGTGAAAGCAGCACACACAGAGAGATAAAGTTTCTTTGAGAACAAAGCGTATGCAGACAAGCTACAGGAAAAGAGATCCCACCTAAACATAAGGAAGAATTTTCTGACAGTAAGAGCTGTTCAACAGTGGAACAGGCTTAGTTTTTTGTGGGGTTTTCGGGCTATGTGGTCATGTTCTAGATGAGTTCCTTTCTGACATTTCACTAGCATCTGTGGCTGGCATCTTCAGCCACCCATGCTGGCGAAACGTCAGAAAGGAACTCTTTTAGAACATGGCCACATAGCTCGAAAGCCTCACAAAAAACTATGGATTCTGGCCATGAAAGCCTTCGACTCCACAGTGGAACAGGCTACCTCAGAAAGCAGTGGAGGTTTTTAAACAGAGGCTGGATAACCATCTGTCTGGAGTGCTTTGATAGTGTGTTCCTGCATGTCAGGGGGTGAACTTGATGGCCTTAAAGTCTCTTCCAATTCTACCGTATGATTCTATTACCATATATCTTATTTTAAATGGAAGCACAAATCTGCTTTAAATCAAGAGACACATTTCCTGTATACTTTGTTTCCAAATAGTTGTGTGGGTTTTTTAAAAGTTAACAGTATTTAGCAGCAATTTCAGCTGCACATCAACAGGATAACCCCCCATACACCATGGCCTGGGGAGGGTCCAATACAACTGCCTCCCATGGGATATTGCCCATGCAACCTCAGAGTCATTACCTAGTACTGTACTAATTTCTTTCATTCCAGATCCATTGTACAAGCATTGTAATCAAAGACTTATCGTGACACAGTGGTTTGAGTGTTGGTCTGACCCCAGAAAACATGTGTTTGAATTCCTGAGCCAGAGGCTGCTGCCAAACTGCAGAATTAATACGGTTTGATACCACTTTAACTGCCATGGTGCCATCCTTTGGAATTCTGGGATATGTAATCTGTTGTGATACCAGAGATTTCTGACAGAGAAGGTTAATTATCTCACAAAACTACAAATCCCAGAATTCCACAGCACTGAGCCATGGCAGCTAAAATAGATTCAAAACTACCTTAATTCTGCAGTGTAGATGCAGCCATGGAAACCCACTGGGAGGCCTTGTGCAAGTCACACTATCCCAGCCTGAAAAGAAGGCAGTAGGAAACCTCTGAATAAAATTTTGCCAAAAAAATAAAATAAAAATCACTGTAAAATGGAGCCAACTTGAGGGAACATAACAGCATGACAATGAATTCTCAGTAATACTTGATTACTTTAATGTATTTACTTTGTAAACTGTATGTTCTTGTGTTTTACTATATATTTCCTTTCTCTGATTAAAGCAGGAAAAGAATCAAAACAAGAGCTGTGAAACGTGCTTTAAATAAACTACCAGGAGAGCCAACTCCTTCCAAGGTTAAGACACAGAAATACCTCTGAAGCCATACTGTACTGGCAAAACAAACAATAACTGCAGAAGACCACAGGGGCTAATTAGTCCCCCACATTCCCAAACCAGTCACAAAAGGAAGAGTCTTAAATGCACAGAACTGTATCTACTGGGTCACTTACAAGGTGCTTTACAAAGGCAACTTTGTGGAAGAGGGTTACAACAGAGGGACGTAAAAGTAATGCAAAGGACAAACATACTGTTGAAAGGAACATCACCATAAAAAACGATAATCTTTTACAGTAAAATTAACCAAGACTTGGGAAAAAAAATCAAAGTAAAATGTGGACATACCGAAGACTATATTTGAAACACCAACTGCTACATGAACAAGAAATAGTACCATCACACCACTATCATGAGATACAACTGCACTGTTTTATCATTAACTGAATCTGCCCATTAGATGCATCATGTTTTCTATATAAACAAGTTATTTGAAATGTAATGGTTAGCCTATGTAAAGTGACCTTGACCACAGAACCATTTAAACTGAGACTACTTCCACAGAACATGAGATGTATTGGCAATCAAGTCTCAAAGCTAAACATTTAACAGTTTTCCAGCTGCTAGTTCTGCATACATAATCACTGTCCAGCACAAGCCTTGAATTCTTTAGATTAAAGAAGCCCCACAAATACTGTTTCTTTTAAAGCTGTCTTAACATTTATCATTCAATCTCATGGGACAGCATTATTGTACTTGATTTTGTATCAAACAAAGAATGCACTTCTTTTACATTAAGTAGTGGTAAACCACCATTATGGATTGGAGAGGCCCCCTTTAGGTGGGTGGAAACTCTACATTTCGCGTTGCATGTGCATTCATGCACACACACACACCATTACCTCTCTTTTCCTAGATTGGGCCAGAGGCTTAGTGTCATAGATAAGAGACAGTTTTAAATCCTATGGAAGCCATGCTCCTACACATAGCATTTCGCTCTGAATTCCCACATTTACCTCATTGGAAAAACAGCTGTTTCAGGGCATTGGCTTGGCAGCAGAAAATGCCAAACTCTGTCAGAATTTAGTTCAGCAGTGTGTATACATAAGGTCAGCAGATAAGAACACAGTGCAATGAATGAATTCTGATTTTTAAAGCTCTCCATATGAGCCAAATTGACTCTACAGGTTACATCACTTTCATTCAGTGCCAGTTGGCACTGCTGCCAGCACTTTCATCTCATCATGTGTTTCCATACAGTGAACATTCTGTAACCAGATCTGTTGGATTATTCTGGGGAAACTGGCCTATCCCTTAGAAATATTAAGGCTTCCTTGGTTTCCATTATGTTCCCAGATTTCCCCTATATACACATATACTTGTACAAGACATCTGCATGAATGTAATAATTGCACCCACATGTATATATACATCATTGTTTACTTTCTATGTGTTCCTATCACTTTCACATTTCATCCAATGGATCTGCTGAGGGGAAAAAAAGACACAAAAATGTATATAGGAAAATGCAGAGAAATTACAGTTGCATGATCTATCTGTAGGATTTATAGGCACATATAGTTTAAATCAGAATGTGTGTCTTGAACATATGTCCTGACTTAGATCACCATAAAAACCTATAAAACTCTAGTGCACAAAGAGCCTGTGAATTTCTATTATATAAAATAATCAAAAGGAAACACATCTTAGTGGAGAAGAGGAAGTTGTATCTATACAGCACCAGATTAAAGTTGGTTGACATCCATTTCTCCCACTAAGTGTTACTGTTACTAGGTATCCATATACTGTAGTTTAAGTCCTGAACTCATAAATCACACTTTATCATTCCTTAAGGGTCTATTAAAGCCTTCACTTAGGCTGCACTAAGTTGCCAAGTGCTGCATGAAAGGAGGAGAACAGATCTGTACTAGATTCAACATCTTTCAGTCTTCTTCTTTATGGTCTCTGTCATTCACCAAAATGGGTCCTGTGCCTGCTCAGAGCCACATTTGGAACATTTTAGAGCCTAGAACATGCTGAACTCTCTTTTCTATTACTCCTTTTCATCCAGCTGAACTAACATTAGTAGTTAGTTCACTGCAGGCCTTAACTAAGCCTATGCCAGAAATCTATGACTGCAAGAATTTGGTAAAGACATCAACTGTATGATTCGGACCTAATAAGAAGCAATATAGAGGTGGATGTGAAAAAATGGTCACTCTTTGTTGTTTAAAATGGATCCACTGTTTTTTGTTTAGCTTAAGGTCAAGCCAACAGTAAGTCTAAGTATGCTGGACTGTTACTTTATTGAAAAAATGCAAACACCGAATATTCCTCCTGAAAGAGATGACAACTTAAACATAAGGTAGCAAATCTTCCCATAAAGAATACTTCATAACACTTCTACGCCTCACTAATCTTGGTTTTCTTCCCAATGAAGGACTTAATCTTCAGGTAAAGCTGAAAAAAGAAAAGGCTTCTGGCTGTAAACAATTTCGTCCGCTGCAAAAATTAAGAGATCCTTCTCATGATTGTTTTGCTATTCATGGCTTGAAGGGAAACAACCAGCAAGATGGAAAGGTAACACTGCAGCCAGCAGGGAGGACTGACATCCCCTCAGGTGCCTGCTTTCCATCCCCCCTTGAACTATCACCTATCAGGTGATAGTCATGCCTCTCCAAATCCCCTGCCTACTCAAGATCTATGCAGAATGCGGATGGATAAAACAATGTTACAAAGACTTACTTCACTCTGAATTGGTTTTTGTTTACCCAAAGAAATGTCATCAAATAGCCAAACAAGTGAGACCATCCCAATAATCATGTAACGATGATCAACTAAAATAATCCAAATTGAACACTTGCTTTTTTTAAAAAAATGGTACAAAAGGAGCAGCACCACTGCGAATCACCAACATAAGAAAAATGTAACCAGAGATTATTTTGCACTCCACCTCCTTGAAAGCACACATTAACACCAAAAAATGCCAGTGGGCAAATATTCAATGCACCATAACTTCAAGTTATTTCAAAAGATACAACAGAAAATTCTAATATGGCATTATCCTAAAAAAAGAAAGAAAGCCATTTGAGTGTCTTTTCCAAATTAATACTGAAAGAAAACTGCATTTCAGTTTCATGTTTAATTAAAATATAATTTTAAGTGTCTTCAAATACACATACACACATGTAATTTTTACTAAATCAATTATGCCCACAGACAATGTTGAAAATAAAGTATGTTTTTAAATGACAGATATACACTGCTTTGTTAAATGTGTATAGTAGTCTACTGTGCTTGGAATGAGGAACTTATATGAGTAACAAACAAATAGGACTTAATAAATGAGTGAGAACAATGTTTCAGCTTCTGCCTTCCCCAGTTGCTTAAAACAAATGTTACTTGCATTCATGGCGCAACAGAAGTTGAAATATTTTGCTGACTGAATCCAGAATAAGCTTGTCAGAAGTACTGTTTGTTTTTAAATCGTGTGTGTGTGTGTGTGTGTGGTGCAAAATCACAATGTTAACATTCAGTGGGGAGGCCAGGTAGACAAACCAAAACCTTTAAAACTACATTAATCAATAAGTGTTCGTATGGCTAGTCTGTTTCCATTCTTCCCCACCTAAGCCCTTGGACTTTGCCTGATGACTTTGCCTGCTGAAGCAAAGCCTTAAAGTTCTGCCTCAACTCTCTTAAACAACACTATAGTAGATTATTTTGTCAATGTCTGATCCTGTCCCAGGCAGGATCAAGTCACTCTGACAATTGTCAGGAGGGGGTGAAAAAACAGGAAAGTTTCCCTCTTTGTGCCGTTCCCTTAAGGGGCTAATGATGTCCCTTGCTGTGTCAAAATAGAAAATTGGACCATGTAGCAGTATGAAGACAACAAGTCCAATTATATTGGCTCTAGAACATTCCAAGGTGATCCACTGCTTTGCTGTCACTACAAAACAGAACTGGCATTGGGTAAAACTGCACTACCTTCAACCATCTAAATCGATGTGATGAAAAGTGTATTATCCAGTAAAAACTCATAAAAGAAAATGCCCAAATAATAAGGCCCGCTCCTGCAATCTGAATACACTCAGGAAAGTTTACAAGCTATAACCAGTGCAATGCCATACAGTATGATACTGCCCTGGTATTGGAATTATTAGATTATGTTGCCA
The DNA here is from genome assembly GCA_034509955.1 of Urosaurus nigricauda. NCBI lineage: Eukaryota > Metazoa > Chordata > Lepidosauria > Squamata > Phrynosomatidae > Urosaurus > Urosaurus nigricauda. The sequence goes on along the minus strand of JAOEGL010000002.1, from coordinate 89,546,320 downwards.
GAATAGTCTGAAAATTTAAAATGGATTACAGAAAATTAAGAATGAACCCTATTTTTCATGTCTGCATGTTGTGAGGTAACAGGTTCATGAAAAGTTCCAATGTCATATACTTTCATCATTTAATACAAGTACTGTACATACCTAGGCCTTACTTCTTTAACAGAAACTTTGGTACCAGAGACAGAAATAAGACAGAAAGTACAGGGATAGCCTCCTTCACCACAAAAAAGGACAGCAACTTGAACATGTTCCAGCAAACCTTTTATTCAGAATTCAAGATATGCACATGTGGAATGAAGCAACTAAATCAAGTAAGCCATGCCTGTGTAAACAAAAACATTTGGAATCTTATAACGGCCACTTCAAGGCTTCTTCCAAAATGGAATCCAGGAATGGATTTTTTCTTTCTTTCACCAGCCTACACATTTTAAATAATTTCAAATATGCTGGAGGGGGGGTGCTGTTGAGGCTTAACTGCTCCCCACTTTTCTCTGTTTTGTTACCCATGCATGCTAAGTAAGGGATTCCAAAAACAACTGCTGTCTACTTTGCCTGTTGTAAGTAGGCACACATGGCTACAGCTGGATTGACTGGAGTAAAATCCTGCTCTTTCCTTGCTCAAGTGTTATTTCATAGTTTACTGCAGACATGCTTTTTCACCTCCCAAAAAGTTTGTGTTTCTCCAGCCCTCCTTCACCACGCTCCCAATGCCAATGCAACTTTAAAATCTTCTAAAAATCTTCTTGAATCTGGAATTCAAACTTCTCTTGCAAGCTTCCTTTTGAATTGCTCCTCCACCTGCCCCCTCCATCAACGCAAATGATGGAAAGGGAATCTATTTCCAGTTTTCCTATATTCTCTGAATATATGAATCGTTTTTCAGAAGCCTGGAATGGCCATGGCTAAAATAAAACATGCAACTTCCAACAGTTGGTGCCTTGTCACCCCCTCCGTATACTAAGATTAACCACCCTAATCAAGTAGAATTTTGAACCTGCAGTCCTTGGAAGCTGCATGCGTTTAGTCTGATACAGGACTTAGAAGACTAGGGGGCTGTACAGACCAGCCATTAAGGCTGGCCTGGGGATGGAGTCGGGGCATGGTGTCCATATGACACACTCCCCCGACTCCACCCCCAGGCCAGCGTGACACCGCATGCCGCACCACTCCGCGGGCAACATCATGACACTCCTCTGGTGTTGTGTCCACATAACAAAGCACCAAAGGAGCAACAAAAAGCCACAGCGCCGTGGCTATGGCACCCTTTCTGGGGCACAAAAAGGCAAGATCAGGGCCACAGCATGTATTTGCCACAGGTCCGATCCGGAACTAAAAGGGGCTGCTGCAGGCCACTCCTTAGGGCAGCCTGCACAGCCTAAGGGATTAGAGACAAACCTTTAATATTCTGGTACATAGCACAGGTATATCTCAGTTTAAAAAGTACATGTGTTTCTCAGTGTTACTTCCTTAGCAGAAAATTTAGTGTCAGGACGGAAATGACAAAGAAGGCACAGTGTTAAGTTCTTACACCACAGGGGGGAAAAAGAGCACTTCATATCTCAGCCATTTTTTTTGCTCAAAACTAAACAATACGCACAAGTAAAATAAAGTAAGATCCTGTATGATTTGCATAAATAAAGCATTTTGAACATTCTAAGCTTTTTCTTTCACCAACCTCCACTTTCCATGATTTCCACTTTAGTGAACAAACAGATCTATGCTTTTTCAGCATGGCAGTATAGTTGGGAAACTAATCTGCTTTCCCCTTTTCTTTCTGTTTGCTCTTCACACATGCTCAGTAAGTGATGCAGCTGTTTATCTTGCCTGCTGTACTAACTAAGCAAACACAGCTACAGTAGGATCACCTAGAGTGGAATCCTCTTCTTTCCCTGCTCAAGTTTTGTTTATTGCACTATTTATCACAGAGATACCACAGCATTCCTACACTGACATTCTGTGTTTCTCCCACTCGCCTTTACCATTCTCCCCATTTCAATGCTGCTAAAAGACTGCCAGCTAAACAGAGGATAAGGAAGAAAAGAGGGTTCGGTGGGCAGGCATTAAAATCTTTTCTTAAAAGAAGTTTCACCATTAGATGCTTTGTTAACAGAGGCTTTTATGTACTTCCAACGCACTCCATAGGACTATTAGAGCAGATGCAAACAATCGTACTGAGCAGATACAGTCTTTGTTGTTGTTGTGTGCCAGCAGGTTTTTTCAACTTATGGTGACCCTAAAGTGAACCTATAACAGGGTTTTCTTGGCAAGTGTCTTCAGAGGGGGTTTGCCATTGCCATCCTCTGAGGCTGAGAGAGTATGACTTGCACAAGCCTTTAGGAAAGGACTTTTTTCAAACAATAACCTCACTATTACAAGAACAGACTTGAAATCAGCAATTCATTCGGTGCAAGCACCAAATCCTTCCAACTGAGCTACTTGCCAACCCATTGTATCCTGTAGGATACAGATACATCTAACTGGGGGTGGCCAACTTGGGGTGGGGTGTTACAGTCACTGTTCAGACTGGACAATTGTTTGATGGCCAACCACACACCCAAGGTGCTTGCCCTCAGGGAAAGAGGCAAAGTCCATCGGAGCCCTTTTTTCCTCATTAAAATTACAGAAAGTAGCTACAATATACATAGAAAAGTAGTCTAATTTATATTCATATTTCATTGTAAGCAAACAAAATTTTCTTCCACTCATTGTCAATAATACAATCCCCCTCCCCCTACATAGGACTGTGGAGTTAGAAATTATCTCAAGGGTCACCTAATCCAGCTACTACAGGAATCCATAGCTAAAGCATTCCTGAGAGGTACACACCCAACTAGTTTCAAAGTTTCTAATAAAGAAGAGTCCACTTCTTCCAAGGTAGCCTATTCCACATTGGAACAGCTTTCTGTCTTTCTAATTATGAATCTTAATTGTACATACATTGATGTTAATGTGATAGTGACCAGGATAATTTCTGAACAGGATATTGATTATCATAGCGTTCATCTGCATTGTAGAAATAATGCAGTCTTAACACCACTTTAACTGCCATGGCACCATCCTACAGAATTCTGGGATTTGCAGTCTGGTGAGGCACCAGCACTCTTTGGCAGGCTAAAGAGTTTCTAAAACTTCTAAAACTACAAATCCCAGGATTTCAGAAGTGTTGTCAAACTGCATTATTTCGACAGTTTCTATGCCCAATACTCACTATCGTTCCCCTCTGTACTAGCTGTAGCATGTTTTTACCAATCTGCCACTTTTGGGGGGAGTGGACTTCCGGTAACTATTGAGGAGCCATTATCCTTATGGCAGTATGCAGTGCTGTTAAACTGCTTTCAACTTTTCTTCACGGCTTGTTAGGAAGTACTGTCTGTACATTATGAGAAAATGGACTGGATATCCACTTTATGTTCCTGCCCACACAACACAAGCCACTGTCAATGTAATTTACAGGCAGGGGAAAAAATAATCACAATTTGTCAATGCAATCAGTGCTTTGCCAACTGGGAAAAGGTCCCCTCAAGGAAGCATAAGACACCACCAAGGGAGAGAAATAATTTCACACACATTATTGGCAGTAAGCTAGTAAACAAGCCAGGATTCAGGTTTCCCAAAAGTGCAGGTCAACCTGCCTTGGGGATTAGTAAAAAGGAACGAAAGGGTTGCAGGGCTCTTCCTGATGGCTTCAGTATGTTTACTGAAGTCACATCAGTATGTGGAGTGTATCTGCAAGAGGAGGAAGAAATGGTAAGAAGGGAACAGACAGGAAGAAATGGGGGGCTGGCAGGAATATTCAGTGAGGTTTTCAGGCTGAGATGGGGCACTGAGAAGATGAAGCAACCTTTGAAGACAGCACTATCTCATAAGCCTTGATAATGTTGTACTAAGCAGCAAATATGTTTATTTAATGAATTTATATCCTGAGTTTCTCTTGACGCAAGACCCAAGGCAGTGTACAACTTAAAATAAAAGTTCAGCTAAAATCTTATTGGAGTCAGCATGGTGTAGTGGTTTGAGTGCTGGATTATGACTCAGGAGACCAGGGTTCAATTCCCCCCTCAGCCATGGAAACCCACTGGCGGAATTTAGGGGATGTCACACACTCTCAGCCCCAGAAAACTTATGATAGGGTCATCTTAGGGTGATCATGTTGAGATCAACTTGAAGACACACAACAATAGCAAAATCTTATTATACAAAAGTTAAAACACAAATTGAACTAATAATTCTATTAAAGCACCAATTTAAAAAGTTTAAAACACATGTTATGATGTGCTTTAAACTGTTTTAGCTTTGTGCTACGAGAAATAAAATAACAATTCTATTAAAGCACCAGGTTAAAAGAGTTTAAAACACATTTAAGATGTACTTTAAACTGTTTAACTTTCTGCTAACAGAATAAAATATAGCATCACCTGCTTCCACAAACATCCCTTCAACCATGCTTCAAGAAATACAACTTCATACAAAGCTCATAAGGAACCAAAGAAAATTTACAAATACCAAAAAAAAAAACAACAACCCCAAAACAAAACACCTGAGGAAAGGTCATACAGGCATTCTCACTTCTTTTACCATACCACACCTTTTAATTTTTATTTGCCTGTCAGTGAAATGGACAACACAGAAGAAACTCCACTTCCCCAATGCATCCCATCCCACAAATCTGCTCCAGAGAATTGGAGACCCCTCCAGGACAAATTTGGATGACAGGTGGGGTGCTGCAGGGGACTGGAGAAGAAAGGTAGACACATGAAATAGGGTAGAAGTTGTTAAAAGGAGGGCTTGCTGACATCCCATTCTTTATGGAGATGACTCTTGGTGCAACATATGCTTCCTTAAGATGGGTCTTCAGGCATTTCTCACAGTGAAGAAACTCTGCTGAGGTGAACTCTGAGCAAGCAGGAGGCAAGGCAACCTGCTTCACATACAATCATCTTCAAAAATAACAGAAACCACAGGAATGCAGTGGAAATAGTTTTAATAGATTCATCTCAGTATACCCATTTGCTCCCAACTGAGAAGTCTCCATTCTGGGATCACTGAGGTTACAACAATAATCAGGAACTCAACAGTAAGAAAATAAAGAACACAGTAAAAAAAAAGCCAACCTACAAACCTGTCCACCTTCTGATCTTAACTTCAAAGTCAAACAAAAGCGTGCACGTGAGGACGGACATTAAACTTTTGGAAACAATATATTCCACGCCATTCCAAAATTAACAACATAAAAAACGCAAGCCGGAAGACTTTTTCCACCCTTTTGTTAGCCTCGAGCCTCAGGTGTTGGTCAAAGCACTCTTCAAATATGACAAGGAATGCACACCGACCACTTTAGAAGCGAACAAAAGAAAAGATCTAAGGCTACTTTGAACTTACTCTGGTGGTGAAGAGCTTCTATGAAATCCTTACAGTACAGCTAGTCCTGAAGCACAGACATACAGTAACTTGGGAGAAATACTTATTTAATGAAGCCTCGCCTTCACCTCTGTCAAGCCCACATCTGTTATGAGACACGCTTAACTTTTAATTTGCTTCAAAATGCTCATAGTTGATAGAACTTTTTTTTTTTGTTTCATAGGCCTGATGAATTGCAGATGGGCATAAAAATCTGACTCTTATTCTGTCCTCCTGCTAAACCACTTCAAACACACACACACACCCCAGGAGTAACAAAGGGACCCAGGAGGAAGAAGGGGGGGCACGAACAGAGAATAATAGGGCAATTAGGCTCACAAAGAGAAAGTGTGCCTGAATTTGCATGACAATACACTGACTCACACAGCCCAAGAGGGGCCCACCTCCTAACATGGAGCTGCTATAGTACTGAGGAATGGGAGGCTGGCTTTTACATTCATTGTCCAGACCTCGGGAGGGAGTTGAAAGGCTGGGACTTAAAGGAAGCTGGAGGGAAGAAGGGACTAAAAGGCCCACAAAAGAATGAAAGGCAGAGAACAATGCGGGAAATGTCAAATACCCTGTTAACGGCAGGGATCCAGGACTGCCTTTCTTCCCCCCCCCCCCAAAACACACACTTTAGTGGGATCACACACACACACTTTCTGAGCTCTCACACACACTTTAGCGAGACCGCACACTTTAGTGACATTACACACACTTTTTGGAGATCTCTCTCTCATATACACAGTTTAGAGAGAACACACACATTTTAGTGACACTGCACACACTTTTTGACCTCTCTCTCTCACACACACACTTTAGTGAGATCACACCACACACACATATACTTGTTTGAGTTCTCTCTCGCGCGCACACACACACTTTAGTGAGATCACACCACACACAAACACACACTTTTTTGATATCTTGATCACACACACTTTAGTGAGATCACACACTTTAGTGACATTACACACTTTCCTGAGATATCTCTCTCTCGCACACACACACTTTAGTGGGATCACACACACATTAGTGACGTTACACTTTTTGAGCTCTCTCTCTCTCACACACACACACACTTTAGTAACATCACACACCCTTTTTGAGCTCTCTCACACACACTTTAATGACATTACACACTTTTTGACCTCGCTCACACACACACTTTAGTGAGATCACTCTTACACACACACACTTTAATGAGATCCCTCTCTCTCTTACACACACACTTTAGCGAGATCACACACACACTTTTTAAAGATACAGTATCTCTCTCTATTACACACACACACTTTGAGATCACACACACACATTTTGAGATCCCTCTCACTCACACACACACTTTAGTGAGATCACACACACACTTTTTAAGATATCTCTCTCTCTTACACACACACACTTCAATGACACACACACTTTTTGAGATCTCTCTCTTACACACACACACTTTAGCAAGCTCACACACACTTTTTGAGATCTCTCTCACACACACACACACTTTAATGAGATCACACACCACACACACACACAAATGTCCGACCAAAGCTGTGTACAGCTGCCAACAACATTTATGCAGACTAATCCAATCTAAAAAAAACCCTAAGCGCCTGTGCGCGCGCAGAATCACACACACACACACACACACACAAAACCTTCCCAACTTTGGCCAAAAAAAGAGGAATCTTTATTGAAATTAAACTGGGCAGAGCACCCACAATCGACACAATCACAACTACAAGGTGGAAAGGGGGGGGGGGGTAGAAAAAAAAAGAATGCAGGCTGTATGTGTTTTAAAAAACAACACACACAACAACAACAACAGAGCCCCTTCTTTTTTTAGTGTGGCAAACTGTGGGTAATAAATAATAATAATCTTCACCAAGAAGAAGAAGATTATGAAACCCCTCTTCAGGAGGACCTCCTGAAATAAATGGAGGCCAATCTCTCTCTCTCACTCTTCCACAACCAGGCCTTGTTGTTCAAGTTACACAACAACACACACACACATCCAGGAAGAGGCCATGTGTCTCTTCTTTCTCTCTTCCCAACTTCAGCCCCCAAAAGAAAAAGAAACCCACCATACTTCCCCTAGTTCCCTCCCATATATAGACTTTTCTAGAAGTTTTTGCATCCACACTGGGGAAATAACCCGTTTTGGGAGCGCTTTGTGTGGCTCAAGGCTATGGAATTCTGGGAGTTGGAGTTTGTTGTGGGGCCCGGAGGGCCCCACAACAAACTCCAACTCCCAGAATTCCATAGCGACTGAGTCAAACAAAGAGTTAAAGCGCTCCCAAAGCGGGTTATTTCTCCAGTGTGGATAGGCTTATTGAGGAATCTCCCCCTTTGGGGGCCTTTTTTTTTTACCTCCTTGGTACCAAGGCACTTAAGGCCTAGTAGCAGGGTGCAAGCACCGCTCTGGTAGTGCCAGGGAGAGCCGACATGACTTCCTCATTCTCGGCGTTGAGGGAGGAGGAGGAGGAGGAGGAGGAAGGGAGGCAAAAAGGAAGCCAACCCAACCGGCCTCGCCTCTTCCTCCCTTGCTTCCCTCCTCCTTTTTTTCCCCCTCAGTCAGAAAACTAGGGCCAAATAAAAAACTTTTATTCCCCCCCTCCTTCTCCTTCTTTTTTCCTTCAGGGTAGTCCCTCCCTGGATCCTTATCAAAACTATCCTCCTAATGGCTCCCATTAGGGGCCTGGAGGAGGAATGGCAAGCTTTCTGTGTACATATTTAATTAAAACACCCAGTCAGGGGGAATAGAGTAGTGTGTTTATTTGTGTGTGTTTGTTTGTCAACATTTCCTGTCAGGAATCTATTTTAAAAAAATAAATTTCGCGCCTCGTTGCGCCTTAATTCTGAGGAGGAGGGTTTGTTTCAAATTCTGAGGCGCCCAACGGAAAAAAAAACCCCAAAAAAGCAACCCCAAAAAAGCAAAAAAGCTAGAGAAGTTTCTAGAACGTTCCGAGGTGTTCCCCCCGAAGAAGACTAAGAGGCCGAACTGCCTGAGAGAGAGAGAGAGACACACAGCAGTGTGGCTTTTTGAGCGGCCCTTATCGGACCTGGGGTTTTTGCAGCCCCAATCCAGAGTCACTCCACATCCATCCGAGTGAATCCGCGGTGAATTCGCACTGAGTTATCACACGTGAATGATGTTACTACGAAGCCAATCCAAAGTCGCCCCAGAATTCAGTAACAACCGAATTCACAGAAAACAGTTCCAAGGGCACTTCAGATTCAATCCGAATTGGTCTGGTGTGATAAGGTCCTATGGAGCCATTCCAAAGCCAATGCAAAGTCACCCCAGATTTCAGTGAATTCAGTAACAACTGAATTCACAAAAATCAGTTCCAAGGGCACTTCACATTCAATCCGAATTGGTCTGGTGTGATAAGGTCCTATGGAGCCATTTCAAAGCCAATCCAAAGTCACCCCAGAATTCAGTGAATGCACATTGAATTATCACACGTGAATGCTGTTCGTTCCAGATTTCAGTGAATTCAGTAACAACCGAATTCACAGAAATCAGCTCCAAGGGCACTTCAGATTCAATCCGAATTGTTCTGGTGTCAAAAGGTCCTACAACGCTAGAGACCAGGGTTTGGTTCCCTGCTTGGCCTTGATGAAAGCCATTGTTGGGTGACCTTCTTGGGCAAGTCACACTCTCTCAGCCTCCTCCTCAGAGAGGAAGCCAAAATGGCAAACCCTTCTCTGGGCGAATCTTGCCAAGAAAACCTCAGGATAATAGGGTCCGCCGTAAGTCAGGAAGGACTTTTTGAAGGAGGATGTACTAAAACAGGACAGTACTTGTCCACAGAGGAACCATACTCTCCCATAGAGAATCATGGGAGAATACTTGCCCATAGAGATTAATTGGAGATTGCTTGCCCATAGGGAAACATTGCAGAATGCTTGCTCATAGAGAATCATTGGAGAATGCTTGCCCATAGGGAAACATTAATAATAATAATAATAATAATAATTTGTATCCCGCCTCTCTGTATATTGGATCGAGGTGGGTAACAAGCGTTAAAAACAGTAAAAATCCGACATATTAAAACATAGCAAAATGTCATAGTTTCCGATTGAATACATGTCCATAGGGAAGCATTGGGGAGCGCCTGCCCATAGGGAAACATTGAAGAATGCTTGCCCATAGAGAATCATTGAAGAATGCTTGCCCATAGGGAAACATTGAAGAATATATGTCCATAGGGAAACATTGAAGAATGCTTGCCCATAGAGAATCATTGAAGAATGCTTGCCCATAGGGAAACATTGAAGAATATATGTCCATAGGGAAACATTGCAGAATGCTTGCCCATAGGGAAATACTGGAGAATGCCTGCCCATAGGGAAACATTGGATAATACATGTCCATAGGAAAACATTGCAGAATGCTCGCTCGTAGAGAATCATTGCAGAATGCTTGCCCATAGGGAAACATTGAATACTTGCCCAGTTTCCCTATGGGCAAATAATCACCAATGTTTCCCTATGGGCAAGTATTCTGCATTAATTCCCTATGGGCAAATATCCTGCAATGATCCTCTACGGGCAAATCTTCCCTTCTGTTTCCCTCCTCATGGGCAAGTAGGGTTCCTCTATTATGGGCTGTCATTTTTTGTTTTGTTTTGTTTCAGTACGTCCCACTTGAAGCCACACAACAGCCACAACAACAACGGCAAGGACAAGTGCCAGGGAGCCAGCGACCCTTGCCCAGCCATTCGGGGCTTCCCTTTCCTCCTCCACTTGCATCTGTGCGTTTGTTATTGTGACAGGCAGGAAAACAGGCTTTAACTCTTCTTGCTCGTGTCATGGCTCCTTGATGCTGAGAGCCACCAAAATTAAAAACAGGTCAGGAGAGAAGGAGATCACCATCGAGGCAGCCTTCCTCCTCCTCCTCTGAGTCTATTTCTGGACTAGGTTTCCATCCAGGAGCAAAACACCAGCAGCAGAACCAGCAGCAGATGATGATGGTGATGCTTTTGCTGCTGTTGACTGAGTAGTCCCCCTCCTTCCCTGCCTTTGCAACTGGGGCCAGGCTCTGCTGACTCACATTTTGGTTTCCCTCCTTTGGGAGAGAGAAAAATAAAAAAAAAAAGGGACAGGATCCAGGCATTCAAAGGGAGAAGGAAACTTTCTCCCGGGTTAGAAGAAAGAGGAGAAGGGATCAGAGGTTGGTTCATTCAAAGGTCTCAATGGCTCACTTTAGGCAGGGAAAGGCGAAGGGGTTTCCCTTCCTAATTCCTCCCCAAAAAGGGCAGACCCCCATCATGCAAGGAAGGAAGGAAAGAAGGAAGGAAGGAAGGGGAAGTTGTTGCAGCAGGGCTTTACCTGGAGCTGGCTCTCTCTGCCGCCTCTGAGTGACTCACCACCCGGAGCCAGGAACTCGATTATGAATATGACTTCATGGAGGAGGAGGAGGATGACAGCAGGCACAGCCATTCCCTCCTCCTCTGCTGCTGCTGCTGCTACTGCTGCCTAAAAACTCCTGGCTCCGCCCACTGCTCCCTCCTTCCCTCCCTCCCTCCTTCCCTCCAAAACGCGGTAGGAACAAAAAAAAAAACACAAGTTCTGATTGGAGGGAATGAGCCTTAGCTCCCGCCCCCCTCAATAGCAGAACGGGATTGGACAAAGATAACTGTCCGTCAAAAAGGAAGAGGCGGGGAAGAGACTGGCAAAGCTGCGCATGCGCGGGCTGACTAAGTGATTGATAGGAGGGAGGGGTGGCGTGGCGCGGCGCGTGCTTGTACGTACGTGCGTTCTCTTCTTCTTCTTCTTCGGACCGGAGAGAGTACTAGTGCTGGCTCAATTCTCTGGATAGCTTCCTGTTTCTCTTTGGAGGGAGGGAGGGAGGGGAGGGTCACTAGAGGGCTGTGTGGACTGTACCAAGTGGCACTCAAAAAGGGGGGGGGCGGTTGACCCACACTACTGCTCCCCAAACGGCTGCCTTTTTGGTCAGACATGGACTGCTCCTGGGGCACTTAATCGCCTGCGTCACTTCTCAAAACTCCTGGAGAACAGTGGAAGGGGTGGTTTCAATGGGCCTCAATGGGAGGAGACTTCTTTAATATATATATATATATAGATAGATAGATTACTATATATATATATATACATATATATACACACACACAAATAATTATATATATATATATATACACTAATTATATATATATATATATACAAATTTTATATATACTGTATATATATATATATATACACAAATTATATACAAATATACATTATTGTATACAAATTACAAATTTATATATATACGATTTATATTTATATTAAATTTATACATATACAAATTTGTATATTTGTACAGTGACAGACACTGGCCATACACAAATTATATGTACATATACAAATTATATATATATGTATGTGTACACATATATATATTTCCTTTTTTAAAAAACATGTTTTTTTCCCTCAAAAAGCACCACATCTTGCCAAATGTTCACTTCAACCACATGAAACTGCATACCCATAAATACATTTAGGCTGTGTGTACTATATCGTTTACTTGTCCCTCCATATTCGGTAAGGTTAGGGGCACAAGATCCCTGTGAATATGGAAAAACCACAAATAACAAAAGCACCATGTTTTTACCTGAGAGGACACCTCTCTAGGAATCTCTAGGTCCTCCAGTACAACTCTGTGGTCAACGTCCAACTGACACTTATGACCATATAACTGCATTGGAGAAGCTACAAATAACTAGTAGAGTATTCTCTCTAGGAATCTCTAGCTCCTTCACCGTAAAGTTTAAAGTCAACCATAGGGTTGCACTGGAGGACCTAATATTCCTAGAGAAAACACATTAATCAAAGCCATGAATAATCAAAGCCACAAATATGGAGGGATAAGTTTAATAAAAAAGTATAAATTCTGAACAGCAAATTTTGATTTTTCCATTTTAGATAAGGGACATCATTTTATAATTATTATTATTATTTATGCCACTGTATACAATGGGACTTGAGCATCCATGTTATTTGGTGTCCCCAAGCGTTCATGGAAGCCAAGCCCCAGCAGATAACAAGGGACCACTGTACTTTTAATTTTGCTGGTCGTTTATCATCTCACAGCTATTGCCATTACATTCAGTGCTATAAGGAACATTCAGTGCTATAAGGAACATTCTACTGGCTTCTTCATCAGGCAAAGCTGTTAAAAATTGTACAGAAGGGAAGATATATGATGATATTAATCACAGCTCTGCATTTTGTCCAGAAGTTGTGGTTCTTATTTCAGATGCTATGGCAGGTATTCATGCAGGCAGACCCTTCCTTCTGGCCATGTGGGTAATGTGAGATTTAACACTCTATTCTGCTTTGGTCAGGCCCCACTTGGAATATTGTGTCCAGTTCTGGGCACCACAATTCAAAAAGGATGTGGAGAAACTGGAGCGGGTCCAAAGGAGGGCGACTAAGATGGTGAAGGGTCTGGAAACCATGCCCTGTGAGGACCGCCTTAGGGAACTGGGGATGTTTAGCCTGGAGAAGAGAAGGTTAAGAGGTGATATGATAGCCCTGTTTAAATATTTGAAGGGATGTCATATTGAAGAGGGAGCAAGCTTGTTTTCTGCTGCTCCAGAAACTAGGACACGGAACAGTGGATGCAAATTGCGGGAAAAGAGATTCCACCTCAACATTAGGAGGAACTTCCTGACAGTAAAGGCTGTTCAATAGTGGAACACACTCCCTCGGAGTGTAGTGGAGTCTCCTTCCTTGGAGTTATTTAAGCAGAAGCTGGATGGACATCTGTCCGAGATGCTTTGATTCGGAGTTCCTGCATGGCAGTGGGTTGGGCTGGATGGCCCTTGTGGTCTCTTCCAACTCTATGATTCTATGATTCTGTGACCTTTGCCTGACAAAGATGCCAGTAGAGCTTCAAAAGCAGGCAACATATATATTGTGCATTTTGGTTGTTCCAATAAAGGTATCACTGTTTTGTGGATATTTTATGTTATTGTACTTCTTCCCTTTGTAACAGATGGGAGGGCCAAGAACACTGGAGATCTGGCTGCCCTTCAGTCGCCCTTTCAACTTCCAAGTGCCTGCTAATGAAGTCCTGGCACCAAGAGCCATCTTCTGACGTTTCATCAGCATACTCTGAAAAAAAGAGAGAGGCTGAGATTGAGAACAGCACTGAAAGCTATCTTGAGAATGCAATCTCTATGCTAAAGAGCCTGCTAAGGTATCAGGAGGCAAGTTGGAGGTAAAACCAGTGCTTAGGGCTAGCGAAAATAAGTGGTGTCATTTGGTACATTTCTCGTTGCTTACATTTCTAAAACTCTAGAACTGCCTCTGCTCCTGAGCCAGTTTGAGTAACTGGGAAGTTGACATTTCCCCCTTCCCAGGATCCCTTGATGCAACTAATGTGACAAAAATGGTGGGGATGCAATCATGCCTTTGCATGATGACAGTCTGTCATTAACCAGATCCTACCTTTAGTGCAGTATCAATAAGAATTGTTCTGCAAGACAAGCAATCAGCAGGTCTATTACATCCTGCCTGCTCTGTTTACCTAGCTCATAAAGTTCCATCTCTGTCAATCACTCCCAGAAGTGTAGTATCCAAGATAGATTTCCCTCTAGCTAGAATTATGAAGGCCACGGTCATCTTAATAGAGTGATCTTCCAGTTTGGCTTTGCAAAGGGACTCCATGGCAATGTTGTACAGCAAGTTGAAAGAGCAGGCAGAAGCCTAATGTTTTCGAAAGTCTGGTCACATGGACAGTAGGCCATATTGGGGTGGAATTGTATAAATGTGGCCATGTAACCCAAATTGTTCAAATAGCATACAGTGCTATAAGAGAGCCACATGGTGTAGTGATTTGAGTGTTAAACTACTCTGGAGACTAGGGTTCAATCCCCAGGTCAACCATGAAACCCACAGGGTGACTTTGGGCAAGCCACATGCTCTCAGCCTCAGGGGAAGGCAATGGCAAACCTCCTCTGAATAAATCTTGCTAAGAAAACCCCATGAGAGGTTTGCCTTAGGGTTGCCATAAGTTGGAAACAATTTGAAGGCACACAACACACACACAGTGCTCTATAATTGGCTGATTTATGCCAGGCAACTGAGCCCTGTCATCTGTGCCAGAGAGTAGAGAAATGCTGTTTGGGGTACTATAGAAACCTTTTACTGAAGGGACTGTGAAGGGGGCGAGCTGGCAATCATTAATCCCTGGACGTTCCTAGTGGTATTTCAACCTTTCCAGAATCAGTGTGTCAGCAAAATAGGACTAAGATAAATTCCACTTGAAGTGGAAAATCCAAATAATGTTTTGTGTGGCCAGCATGCTCAATACAACATGCATCTGATCCCTCTCCTCACTGATGAGCTCTAGTTTCTGTTCTTGGGACTGTGTTAAAAGTCAAACACCTTTTTCACCAAACTGGCAAGACAGAAACTGGAGTTTGACTTTATGCTGCACTGATTGTGTTTCCAGAGAAAGAAAAATTAAGCTACAACCCAGAAAGCCCTTAATTCATATCGTGTCTCAGTCACAGATTCCATAAATATCCTTAAGCGAGCTACAGTCTCTCAGAAAAACACACCAAAATATGTCTCTGCACCTCTCTCAGTTCAAATGAAAACCACTGTTCCCTAGTGTGAACACATTAACATCTGCTTGGTTATTGCAGTATCAGACTCATTTGATGCCAGCTGCTCCTAGGATCTTCCATAAATTCTTGGACCCTGCCTTCAAATCCCCCCATAGCATTGCCTCTCCACACATTCAAATCTAGTAGACCCCTGCCTGTGTTCTTCACTCCCCCAGCTCTGACTTGCTCAAGGCCACCCAGTTGATTTACATTATTGTTGAGAGTCTTCGCCCAGGACTCAAGCCAGTACACTGTACTGTCTCACCAGGTCTACTTGTTCCCTAAAAAGGTTGATCTTTCTCGCTTGCTTGGAGCTACACTTGGAACTTCCTCTCAGAACACCTGTGTGATACCATAACTGATCCAAAACATACTGCAGAAATAATCCAGTTTGGAAACTGCTTTAACTACCCTGGCTCAGTGCTAGGGAATTCTAGGAATTGTAGTTTTGTGAGACATTTGGCCTCATCTAAGAGAGTGCTGGTGCCAAAACAAACTACAGTTCCCAGGACTCCCAAGCACTGAGCCAGGACAATCATGGTGGTCTCAAACTGGATTATTCTGTAGCCCATTCAACAGGTTTGGGGCTGGAAAATTACTGTAATTCTTTTCTCCCACCAAATACAAACTTCTTGAACGTTTTGCTTATCTGGAGAAACATGGTGGTGGGAGGGGGCACCAAAATTAATTGTAGTTTTCTATAAGCTATCCTGGTTTGCTAGAGTTGTGATATCCTTGCTGAGAAATGTATGTGACACAATCTGTTCATTAAGTGCTTCATAAACCCTAAAGTTGATTATTTAAAACCTACAGTGGTCCCCCGGGTTGCGAAAACCCCGGGATCCGAAACCGGCGGGACCGCTACTGTATCCCCCGGGATCCGAAAGATTCCCCCGGGATACAAAATAAAAAAACCACGTGGCCCCTTTAAATCGGCCGCGCGGTCCGTTCGCAATAGCGGTCCCCCAGGAAACGAAAGCTTCCGGGTTACGAAGGTAATCCCGGAACGGATTACCTTCGTAACCCGGGGGACGACTTGTACTTATATTTACACTTGGGAGCAAGAACAAGGTTGAGTAGACTGGGACAAATGCTTAGGGCATCTGGTTTGGTGTCCTGTGAAATGGTAACAAATTGTTATTGCTATTTATTTACATGGGCTTTTGTTGTGTTTTTTGCTACCAGTTTGTGGAAGTGCTTATGAAGCGTCTTGCCTTGTGTGCCCAAATAAGGTAAGAGGCTTTGGGTACTATCCACACTGACTTGGGTGGAAAGCCCACTTGGTATTCCATCTCATTCAGCAAAAGATCTTCAGTTCGCTGTGGGCAAGTGTGGGTCCTGTCCTTTTGCCCCTCTTGTAGTTCTGCACATTTGTAATGGGGATTCTTTTCAGTAAAAATTGACAGAAGGGCTTTGTGGCAGCCTACAATCTAACACATTATGTTTGCCATGAGCTAAAATGGATTGCAGCCCACTTCCCCAGATACACGCTGCAGTAATGGTGACACTGGATATATGGCTCTCTGTGTGTGTTACTTTGGATCTGTTGTCATTCTGTTGAGAAGCAAGTTGTAGACTGAGGGTAACTGGATTACTGTCTGGAAGCAAATTATCTCAAATTAAGGGTGCAGTTAAGAAGATATTTAGTGAAACAATCACAGCTGGTGGTTTCTTTGGGGTGTTGAATCTTCTCCTGTTTTTACTCTGAATTTCAAAGCAGATATTCATTGTCAATAGTGCCTTTAAAGTTGGGAGTGAAACTTGGAGCAGATTTGCCATTTCACTAACTTGAAAACCACTGGGGGGGGGGGACAGTGTGGAGCAGCACCTACAGGGAAAACTTGGGCTGCATTTACACTGCAGAATTAATGCAGTTTGATATAGCTTTAACAACCATGGCTCAGTGGTATGGAATTTGTAGTTTTGTAAGATATTTATTCTTCTCTGTCAGAGAGCTCTTGTGCCACAACAAACAACAGGTCCCAGGATTCTATAGGATGGCGACATGACAGTTAAAGTGGGGTCAAACTCAGATTTGACATGTGAAATATGTTCTTAGTCTATTAAAATTATTTGTTCTACTTTGAATTGCTTCAACCTTTTTGTTTTAATTCTATTTGTAGGTTGCCCAAGATATTTTTGATAAAGTGTGGGGAAGAAATATGTAAAAATAAACAAAACAGGACTGTGTTTAAGTCAAATGGTGCATATTTCTCTGAACACTCCCCCCCCCACCCACCCCAGGCCATCAGTCACAATGCAAAGTCTGAAGAGTTTGCTCAGAAGGGAGCAGAGCACAAATGCAAAATCTAATTTTTGATTTTTTTCTCTCCCATACTGCCTTATACAAGTGTCCCTTTTAACCTCCAAGGTGAATCTGCAGTGCCTCTGCCCTTTATCTCTGCTGCAGAGTAAACAGAACATACTTAAGAGGTAAGCTCCCATGTAAGACAGCTTGCCTGGACTGGCCTTGAACCTGGCAGAAATCAAACCAAATGACCATTTCTTTCTGTCAGAAGGATACAGGAAAGGGAGCGAATATGAAATTAATCTCTCAGGCAAAATAAAATGTTCAACTGATGCCAGAGTCAAAGCACTGATTACTTTTGTAAGCTATAAATCATACTGTGAGCTGATTTTGTTTGAGGGTTAGAGGACAGTGGGAACTTGAATGGCTGTGTTGAAGTCAGGGCAAGGCTGCTACAGCCAGGGCTTCTCTCTGAAGAAGTATATTTTCAATCCCTTAATCCTTCAGTTGGGGCCAGGGGATAGGGTCCATTGGTTTTGTGTCTGCACAGAGACATTCCTCCTGCATAAAATACTGCACAGGAATGGACAGGAGCAATAAGTATTCCGACGACAAAAACGACAGTGACAAGGCACAATCCCCCTGAAGAGATAAATTAAATATGCAAAATTGTAAAATACAATGGACAGGATAAATTACGCCTGTGCTGGTTGATCTTATTATCTAAAGATGAAAGTAAAGCTACTCACCTAACATGAAGAATACTTTAGATTGTCATGTGCTGCTTAGAAAGAGCTGGGTTTTTACACGTTGGGCCAACAGTGATGAAAAGAGGTACTGTCCTGATGATCTGTCAGTGCAAAGATGAGCAAACTGAACAGACCTTTAAGGACAATTTTGCTTTTCAGTGCCCCGTATAAATATGAGGAATGACTTTACCAAAGCAACACTGCTGGATGTGTTGTTGCACTCCAAGTTTATTATGGGTTCTGAAGAGAAGAAAGGATCAGCAGAAGTCTGAGATTGCCCTATGCCGGCTGCATAAAATGTACTGTTGGGCCTCATATGGCCCATGAGCATAAGATGTGCAGCCTTAACATCAACACTTTTGTCTTATTACAGAAAGAAGTTTGACTATGGTCCAAAACACACTACAGAAGTATTCCAGTTTGAGATTGCTTTGACTGTTCTGGCTCAGTGCTAGGGAATCCTGGGGACAAAAGTTTATTGTGGCCCCAGAGCTCTCTAACAGAGAAGGCTAAATGTCTCACAAAACTAGTTTCCAGAATTCCATGGCACTGAACCAAGGCAGTTAAAGCAGTCTGAAACTGGATTATTTCTGCAGTGTGTTTTTGACCTTAGAGAAAAGGTGTTTGGTAGCTAAATCACTGTGCATGGACACAGGTCATTTTAAAACAAATTTCAAATTAATTTGACATTTCAAAGCAGGGATGTAGTTATGAGGAAGTAGAGAAAATAAGGTACTGCCTGGTCCCTAAGAATTCTGCCCCTGCAATGAAATTTTCCTTTTGATTTCTGGCATACATTGAAAATGGTTATACCTAGAACTCCTACATGCATTGTTTTTGCATTCCTTTAGTAACTTTGCCTGCTGCTTTTCACTGGATGCCTGAGCTGAATTTCGTAATGCTGAAGTGACTTTTTAAGTTACTACAGTGGTGGTTATTTGAGAACTGAATGAAAATTTCAGAAGGGGGGAGTACTTATTTGGGGGGCAATGCTCATTTTGACCTAGCCCTGCTTCAAAGCAAATATGAGCTAGGAGATATATATTCTCAGTAGACTAGACTTTCAGACTCGTAACCCCCTATTGTGCTTTAAAAAATGTTCCAACCAAATCCATGATTTCTGAATTGTTGCCATGTAACGGACATGACCAGTCATGTTATTAGTTGCAAGAGATTGCCTGTATTCACTCTTGATTCTTCCAGAGCAAATTCATTCTAGCCTGATTGCTCCATGCTTATTTCATAGCTATTTGTAGACATCAAAAAATCAGCATGAGAAATGTCTGTGTTGGAAGGGAGAGGACTAGGCATGATTTTGACAGAGTTAAAAGTATGTGCTGTAAATGTGAAGGAATAATAAAACTGTGTTGACATGAAATCTTAATCTAGTTGAGAAATATAACAGGTTTTTTTTTTGTGGGAGAGTCTGAAAGCTTGAAAACGTTTTTATGCTTTCTAATTGACATAATAAAGATATTGTGCAGATTATGGAGGGCTTTTGATTATATTATATCCTAATAGGAAACTCATTATCCCAGTGCCAGTCCTTATTTAACCAAAGCAGTACTAATCACATCCAAGAGATATATCAGCAGGCTTGGGGAAATGCCAAGATTTTCCTTTTTAAAAGGGGGAGTGGAGAAGGATAGGAACCAAAATGACCCTGTGAAGACTGATCATGCTCATTGTTGACAAAATGTTAAATGTTTGTTGGGGACAAAATAAATATTGTAAATGCTTTGACTGGTAACTGAATAGCATCACTCCACACTGCAGCCTTTTGTAATAGGTCCTATTTTATTTTTAATAAATGTTGATTGTGGGTTTAAGACCTAATATTAAGAATGGAGATTGCTGAGTTTAAGTGATGGTAAATGGATTAAAGAGTGACCAGTTCTGGAGTACAGAGCATGGAGTAATAATAATAATAATAATAATAATTATTATTATTATTATTATTTCCCGCCTCTCCCATTGGATCGAGGCGGGACTACAACAGTTAAAAGAATAACAATAAAACATTCTTACAGGAAGACAAGAAAGGACTGGCTGAGTGGATCAGACCAACCCCATCTAATCCAGCCTTTTGTTTCCAGATGTAACCTGCCAGATACTTATGAAAGGTGTAAACAGGACTTGAAGACTGTGGTTGCCTCAGTGTGTGTGATATTCAAAGGTATTCTATCTCTCTACTTGGAGGTTCTACTTAACTAACATGATTCAGGGCTGCAGCACTGATACAATGACCCATAACTTCTATTAAAGCTTGAATTCTTCCCCATAGCCAAACTTGTCTATGCCTGCTGGAGGATTTGGGGAGCTATAGTCCAAAACAATACTTTCCCAAGCTCTGAACATACTGAGAGGTATGGTATCATATTTCTCTCCAAGGATCTGTATACCGTCTGCAAAACTCACTGTTTGTGAGTTCCACTCTTGTACAGTTTCATTCAAAGCTTAGGAATGTTACAAGTAACTAGCTACTTATAATTAATTCAATTCCTCATAATAACAGAAGTATAAATATGTTGTTGTTGTTGCTGCTGTGTGCCTTCAAGTTGTTTCTGACTTATGGCGACTTTAAAGAGAATCCATCATGCTGGGTTTTTTTGACAATATTTATTCAGAGGAGGTTTGCCATTGTATTCCCCAGAGGCTGAAAGTGTGTGACTTGCCCAAGGCCACCCAGTAGACTTCATGGCTCAGCAGGGAATTGAACCCTGGTCTTCAGAGCTGTAGTCCGACACTCAAACTGCTATGCCACACTGGCTCTCTTAACAGCAATATACAGTAATAGAAAGTAAAGTAATGAGGGATAACGTTACTTATTTTGCAGCATACTTTTTTTTAGTTGTTATTATTATAGTTACAGGGCTGTGGCCTCACCAAATAGTGGAATATCATGTGGTTTGTATGCAAGCTATGTGGAGCTATGTCAGTTAAAGCGGAGTCAAACTGTATTAATTCTGCTGTGTGATAGCAATCTAGTATTACCATCACAAAAATTATTTCAAAATTATATTTCTAATTATTAGACTCCGTCTAGAATATCATAAGAGCTCTTCTTAGAAAACTAGGCAGAAAACTGATTGGGTGGCATATGTCATAGTTACTGCCTATATCCTAATATTAGGTCATGTACAGAATGAACTGGAGCATAGAGCACCCTACAATGTAGCCATTGTCAAGAAAGCTACACTTATTTTAGAACAAAAATATAGTGTGCTGAAACAAGACAATCCGGGCAGATGGCTAGATAGGAAGCATGATTCTAAGAGCAAAGTTGTAAACCTTTATCTTGCTGATTTCAGGAACACTTAAGGTTGCAAAATAGGAGATCAAGTATGAGACAACCCTCTGGTATTTTAGTAACCCTCCTGCAGTCTACATGCTTCATATATGGAAGAGAAGTCTGGATCTTTATCACAATCAGCTAATACTAGAGACACTCAGGTCTGGCTTCTGTATCTTTAAAGTAGATTTCACTGATAGGTCTGAAGGAACTAAAAATAACTGGTGATCTGGCAAAGCCCTGCACAGTAGGCCTGTTTGTTTCAGGTGGCTTGTGGATTGACTTTTAAAAAGGGAGGCATGTGCACGCACTCTCTGCTGGGCTTTTGCCTGCTAATGAAGTGGTCATTGTGCACAAAATTACAACTGTAGTATGCACTGATGTTAACAAAAGGAAAACCCACTGGGTGACCTTGGGCAAATCACACTCTTTCAGCCTCAGGATGGCAATGGCAAACCCTCTCTGAAAAAATTTGCATGCTGTTTTCATTGTCCATAATTCCTATTTTAGGCTCATCACCATTCTCCTTCTGCAGCTTTCTGGTACACCCACCTAAGCATTAGGGATTTCTAACATTGTCCCAAACTTTTGTTTTAATAAAAAGCAGCCTCATGAGGCTGCAAGAGGATGAGAAGAGAGAGGGTGTGGTAGTGCTGTTTTCCAATTTCCATCAACTCCCTTTTCTTAGATTGGGATAGGGGGGATTCTCCTCCTCCTCCTCCTCCTCCTCCTCCTCCTCCTCCTCCTCCTCCTCCTCCTCCTTCTTCTTCTTTTCTTTTTCCCTGTGGAAGGAGAATCAGTTTGCAGAAACTTTGAAATTTTCAGTTTAAAAATTGCCTTTAAAATACCAATTGTAGTGGTGCTATTAACAAAGTTCATTAGGCGGTATTGTTGTTGTTGTGTGCCTTCAAGTCATTTCCGACTTATAGTGACCCTAAGGCAAACCTATCATAGGGTTTTCATGGCAAGTTTCTTCAGAGTGGTTTTGCCATTGCCACCCTCTGAAGCTGAGAGACTGTGACTTGCCCAAGGTCACCCAGTGGGTTTCCATGGCCGAGCCATGGTTTGAACCCTGGTCTCCCAGTGTCCTAGTCCAACATTCAAACCACTACACCACTCTGGAAGTATGCTGATATTTAATTGATTGGCAGATTTAGTTAGCTTACATGGTTGATCAAAAAGATACAGAGAAATGCATATCAAACTTCTTTTCACCATGAGAAGTGAACTTGTGAAGGGAATGTGTGTGTATGCTCCTTCAAGTCACCTGCCAATTCATGGTGACCCCATGAATTAAACAGAAATACTCAGATTTTTAAAGGAAACACTGCTTTAAAAAAAGAGAAAAATATTATCAAACCATTCATAAAACTAAAATCATAGAATCACAGAGTTGGAAGAGACTACAGGGGCCATCCAGTCCAACCCCCTGCCATGCAGGAACTCCCCATCAAAGCATCCCTGACAGATGGCCATCCAGCCTCTGTTTAAAAACCTCCAAGGAAGGAGACTCCACCATTCTCTGAGGGAGTGTGTTTAATGTTGAACAGCCCTTACTGTCAGCTCCTACAGTTGAATATCATTTCTATTGACAACAATAAATAAAAATAGATACAAGAGCACATTTCTGCAAGGCCCACTCCTCTTAAAAAATCATTCTTCAAAGACCTGCTGAAATCAAAAAAGGTCTTAACATGCCTACAGAAAGACAGTAAGGAAGGTGCCTTTCTAACATCTCTGGGGAGTTTTAGAGACAGAGAGCTGCCACCAAGAAGGCCCTCTCCTGCATTCTCACCAGATCAGGCCGACCAGAAATTCTCCTGTTCCACGACATGTCCTACAATTCAACCTTTTGTCCAGGAAGAATTTCAAAATATCCTCTATGTTGAGCATAACTAAGAAGCACAATGCAAATATTGAAAGGAATAAAAAGATGCTACTCATGCTGGCAAATGCCACTGAATACTCTGTGAAAAGAGAAAGATTGTTTTTTAAGCAACAACAACTACAGCAACAGATAGAACAACCAACAACAACATTTACTCTGTGTGTTTTCCTCCTATATTAAGTAACTTGGCACCGTGTCCAGTCTTGTGCTTAACTACACAAAAATCAACAGTGCTATGTTTGAATATGTCAAAAGAAAAACAAATAAAATTGTCCAACTCTTCAAATATACTGGCTGAGTATAAGATTAAATATTTAGAAGTTCAAATACAATTTTTAAAAAAACAAACATAAAACTTAACTGCAATCCCCACCCACAATGGAGAAACTGTATACTCAGTAAGCAGTACACTCTAAATCTCTCATGGTAGGGGGAAAAACATCATAGAAATGAAACTAGTTCCTAAAATAACTTGTAAGCATTGCCAACACATTTCTCAGATGATCAGACAAGAAAATGGAAAAAAATTCCTTTTGCACTTCATGCATAGTTGTAGTAACATTACACTGAACATAAAAGTGTTAAATAAGCAACCAAAACACTTGATATTCCAGATCTATGAATACTGTATGCTTTAATGCATATCAAATCAGACAACAAATGGCATTTACTATACAAGTAACATATCAGAGTTAAAATACCTTTGAATATCACACACTGAGAATGAACAATGTAATGGTGCCCCCTACCCTAAAGGTACCGTTGTAAAGTGTGCACCTACGGGCTCATTTCCACTAGGGTATGAATCAATTTCCTGATCGATTTATGTGTGTATTGTTCACACTGGAAACTGTTTCAGACCTGACTGCGTTCAGCTGGAGTTGCATTAAAGCGAGACATTTTTTTTTATTAAAAAAAAACCTTTTTCAGACACTAGTTTTTTGGCGGTTCGTTTGTAAAAAATCGATTCAGAGGAGTCTTCTAACAGTGGGAAAGAGGGATCTGAATTGCATCTCGCCCGAAGTTGAGGGTGGTGAGCTGGGCTCTCTTGGCCTCACAAGCCCACAAGCCCTGGCAGAGCAGGGCCCCACTTTCGGGGACCCGGCTTTGGGGCTGCTGTAGTCGTGGAGGGCAGGGGCCTGGAGGAAGCAAGCCAGGCGTGGGACCTCTCTAGCTCAGCATCCGCCTCAAAGGTATCAGGGCCACTCACCTGGCTCGGCCTTACCTGCTCCTCCCGGGGGGCTCTCTGGGCAGGCATTGCCTTCCTGGCCCTCCTCCCTCCCTCCTCCTCTTCCTCTTCATTTACTGATGTGTTCCCTGGGGCTGAAGCAAGGCTAGGGCAAGGAAGCCCCAGGCCAGCTTGTAAGAGAGCCAGCAGGGCAAGGAGGAAGAGAGGGACATGGAGTTCTTCCACCACTGCTCTGGATGGAGAGGGGCTTCCAGAGGGTTCCAGTGAGCAGCAGCGAGACAAGGGGTGCACCAGAGGGCAAGCCAACAGGAAGAGCCTGAGGAGGAGCCACCGAGGCCCAAGCCTTCTTGCCATGCCACCACCCCTTCTCTATTGTTGTTGCTGTTTCTGTTGTGTGTCTTCAAGTCATTTCCAACTTAGTGCGCATCTATCATGTGGTTTTCTTGGCAAGGTTTGTTGTAACCTGCCCAGATTCTTTGTGATTGGGCGGGCTAGAAATAAATCTTATTATTATTATGTTATTATTTAGAAGCAGTTTGCCTTTTCTTTCTTCCTTTTCCTCTCCCCCCCCCTTCCTGTCATTATCATCTCTCCATGGCAGCCATTCTTCCTCTTCCCCACCCCCAGTCACGGTGAGCGACAAAGTGGAATAAACAGTACCAGAGAGACTTGATCACCAAAATAACCCGGTTTCCACACCGGGTTATTTTGTAGTGGGAATGAGCCCCTAGAAGCCAAATCACTAGCTGTTCTTAAAATGAAGCCTAATGACTTTAACAAAATGAAAATATTATAGCACCCGCATTGTCTCTACTGATGCCATTCCTATGTCAGCTCCATTTGTAAATAAAGTTCTTTTTATAGAATAATGTTCTTTTTATTTTCAAAAAAATTCAAGCAGTAATCTATATAGTTTACTGGTTATTTCTGATTTAGTTGCCGAAGCACATCATTGGATCTGCATTGGAGCAGGGATGTACCCAGATGGTGGGGTCTTTTAGTAGGTGTGATAATCTCCAAAGAGAGGGAATAACATCAAATATAAATCAGACATCATGCCTTTCTCCATGGAAAGTACAATAAAAATAACCTTTTTTTTGTACTCCTCATTTCTAAATCTGTTTACATGTAGAGTCTCCTTATCTGGAATTGTAAAATCCATAATATTCCAAAATCCATATGGCTGGCTGAGAGAATAACACCTTTGCTTTCTGATAGTTCAGTGTACACAAACTTTATTTCATGTACAAAATTATTTAAAATATTGTGTATGAAATTACCTTCAGGCTATGTGTAAAAGATAAAGTAATTTCACGGTTAGACTTGGGTCCCATCTCCAAGATACCTCATTTTATATGTGTGTGTGTGTGTGTGTGTGCGTGCGCGCACACGCATGCATGTGCAAATATTCCAAAATCTAAAAAACTCCAAAATCCAAAACACTTCTGGTCCCAAGCATGTCAGATAATTTTAACCTGTATCTCTCATTTCTAAATAGAGTAATACTAGTATAGCTGTGCTGGCTAGGGAGTTCTGGGGGTTACAGTTCATAAAAGTGACATTCCCAAGGCCTGGTAATTCCTGTTTGCAACAGGAATTTTTCTTGTTTGTGTGTCTCTCTTTCCATCTCTCCAATAGTCATTGTGCTCCTCTAGGGCTTTATGTCAGGCCATTTGTCTTTTTATATATGCTTTGCCTAGGACTGATCTATGTGTCCTGAAAATGCACCTGTTACAGCCTTTCTGAGATTGTACCAATTGTGAATGCATGAAGAGGGTTCATAACAGCCCAATTTATTTTTTAAAAGTTAACACTTTTTTGTATGCTGAGGAAATAAACATAGCCATGTTAGCTTTCTGTGTGCAAGGAGAAAGGATTCAGAGATGTCATCTTCCATCTGCTGTCTGACATGTACTTGCCTCAGGGTGTTCGTAGCTGAGTGAGAAGGCTACTGATTTTTCTTCTAGTGATTACATGACACCAGTAGCATTTTTGCATACAGTGCTTGAATTAAGATATATAATTATATGTCCATAATGTGCACATTTAGGGACAAAAACAAATTCAAAGGCAAATCAGCTATAACAGCAGGACTGTTGCTGCAGATCCCTCTCATTGTACTCATTTTGTTTGGGGATTATTATTACTATTTGCATTAAAATCTTCTAGTGGACCCACCTCCAAGCTTAGTGTGTCAGCAATAGCATGCCCATTTGGCAAGGAAGTTGCAATGCTGAGAAGATCAATCTGGTGTCTATTTTTCACTGTATTTTGTCATTCTCTCCTTCTGACAGGTGTCCATGCTTCTACAAGCAACCAATCACATCAACTTCTAGCATAGTACTGTATAAGCCCCAGACAGGTGGCTAAAGAATGCCTGCTCATCTTTGATGTGTCAACATTTCATACTGTTGATGATGATTGGCCACCCCTTTTAATTTTCAACATGGTATATCACACAGTAGGAAGTGATCAAGCAGGTCAAAAATTGGGGAATGTGTGCGCTTGAGCGGTAGTCAAGGATACCTGAAAAATACACCTCCCACTGTGTAAGCTACAATGAAGACAGTTTTAAAAAAGAGAGACAGATCATCAAGCGGAGGAGAGAAAAGTGGAGGCACCTCGCCAGCTTCTTATCTAAGTGACAGCATGATGCTGACTGAGATCATAATCTGGCCCGAAGAGTGCTGAGGAGGGGAGAAAAGAGAAGGAAAAGAGACAGGCCAGAAGAGAAGGTGAAAACAACTTTAAGCAGAGATGTCAGGGATGAGAGAAGAGAAATAATTAATCATGTTCCAACTACAGTCCTGATGACTATTCAGATTAAAACGTAAAATTAATAGTCTGCAAATGGAGGACTAAAGCATCTGGTTTTATATTACCTATAGTAAACTCAATTTGCAGATACACATGGATTACTAGGCTTCCTGAAGATAATAAACCATTGTCTTTGCAAAGAGAAGGATCTTGTGGTTTAGGTCTGGGAGAGTGCTTAGAATCCTCACATGCAGCTAGAACCTACAGTTACCAGACTGAAAACTCCTCATGCTATAATTCTAAATGTGTTGGGAGTAGGAGCTGTTAATAGAGAGTGGGGAAGAAGAACTCTACAGACAAAAAGTTATTCTATAATTCCTGCTAATATCAGATCAAATTACCCTATTTTTGTGCCAAGGTAATTAAAGCCATACCACACACAAAGGGAAAGTATCAGTAAACTCAAGGTAACATCAAGCTTTATGAGGGTTTGAAAATGTTTTGTTGTTGTTATTGTTTTAAAAAAGGAGCTTAAGGAGAGGATCCCCTTATCCCATAAAGATAAACCAAATCAGTGGCAAAAATAAATAAATCAACAGGCAGTGTGTGTGTGTGTGTGTGAGAGAGAGAGTCATGAAAATAAAAATAGAATGGGAACAGAAATGGTTGTTAAATGCTGTCAAATCCACTTCGACCTATGGTAACCCTGTGAATGAGAGACCTATCATCAACAGTCCTGTTCAGGGCTGTGGCTCCCTTGGTTGTATCTATCTATCTGTGATGTGGTCTTTTCTAGTGAGTCAGTAATCCTTGGAGAGGTAGAAGGCAGTAGGAGAAGAGGAAGACTGCATTCCAGATAGATGGACTCATTCAAGGAAGAACCATGGTTCTGAATCTTTAAGACCTGAGCAGGGCAGCTGATGACAGGGTGACTTGGAGGTCTCTCATTCAGAGGGTATCCATAAGTTGAAGTCAATAGACAGCGGGGAAATGGAATAGATGGATGATGATGACAGAAATACAGAGATTTTAATGGGGGGATAATAGCTATCACTGTCCAGATAGCACACTTCTTTGTTCATGCTGAGATGCTATTTGAAAATGCCCCAGGGAGGGAAGAAAGAGTTGCCTATAGAAAACAATAGGAAAGCCCAAGATTTTAACAGTTTTAAAACTGAGTTAAAGACTGCTTTGTTCAGAGAAGCATTCCTGGAACTGGGACGCAGAGCGGCTTCACAACATTAAAATACCTAGCGTAAAGAAGAAGGCCCTCCATCTATGCCATCTGCCATTGTCCAGCCTCGTTGGGAGTGTAAAGGCAGGCCCAACGCCATCATGCCTAGCCAGTGTAAGCAGCAGGGCCCTCCCTCCAGTCCATCTATCATGGTCCAGGCCTCAGAGGGAGAGAAGATCCACTGGACTTGGTCCCTTTCCCCACCACCTTTCCCTTCTTCTGTCTCTTGTCTTTTTAGATTGTAAGCCTGAGGACAGGGAACCATCTATTTCAACTGACTGTATGTGCAGCGCTGTGTAAATTTACAGCACTAAATAAATAAAGCCTAACAACAACAACAACATGTCAAGGATTAGGTAAAAATTGTTCATTACCTCTAGAAAACCCACTCATTCACCCTGCTGGAAAAATACCTTGAATGAAATAAAACAACCAAATGAGTGATCTGAACCCTGAATAAAGGCTTTCTTCACACTATATTTGTTTATTTTGTCCATTTTTTAGATTACAATTTAAGACTTGGTATTAAAAATTAACCTATGCAAATTTGCACTGATGTATTTAGATAGCATAGGGGCTGTGAAGACCACCCCTGAAGGGGTGGCCTGCAGCGGCCTCTGTCTTCACCAGATTAGGGCTGCAGCAACCACATGCCACGACCCCAGTTTGGCCTTTTTGCGCCCTAGAAAGGGTGTTGTAGCTGCCGTCACCATGGCTTTACTGATGTCATGGCCAGCCAAGAGGTGGAATCTGAGGAGGAGGAGGATATGGCTCCTCGGGTGCAAGAGGTCCCAGTTCTGCCCTGACAGACCCCAGCCCTACCATTTCTGCCCCGGAAGTGGAGGCTCAGCCAGGCTCTAGCACTGTGGAGCTCCCTTCAGAGGCTCAGCAGCTGAGTGTGGCTCTTAAGGAAGAACCAAGCTTGAAGGTCCCTTCCTTTAAGGAAAAGAGAGTGCTTGCGTGTGTCGGTCCCGCAGGCTTGCAGAAAAGCAAGTTGCTGATAAGGCACAGCTGGCAACAGGAAGGGAGTCTCCTATTTAACCACCTGTGGGACGCCATCCCTTTGCCAGAACTTATTGCAAGTTCCTTTGGTGTGATTGCATGCTGGCTCCGTGTCTCTTGAACTCCTGTTTGCCTTGACCTTGACCCTCACGACTTTGGAATGAACTGGACTAGAATCATAGAAATTTAGAGTTGGAAGAGACCACAAGGGCCATCCAGTCCAACCCCCTGCCGTGCAGGAACTCCAAATCAAAGCATACCCGACAGATGGCCATCCAGCCTCTGCTTAAAAACCTCCAAGGAAGGAGACTCTACCACCCTCCGAGGGAGTGTGTTCCACTGTCGAACAGCCCTTACTGTCAGGAAGTTCCTCCTAATGTTGAGGTGGAATCTTTTTTCCTGCAGTTTGCATCCATTGTTCCGAGTCCTGTTCTCTGGAGCAGCAGAAAACAAGCTTGCTCCCTCCTCAATGTGACATCCCTTCAAATATTTAAACAGGGCTGTCATATCACCTCTTAACCTTCTCTTCTCCAGGCTAAAAGGAGTTTGATGATTGACCATATAAGGCCTATCCCGCCAAAATAATGTGCTGGATCTTGCTAAGTGTTGTGCTGGGTTGAGTGTTGTGTGTGAGTTCATGTTTAATTATATATGTTTTAAGCTGGTTTTAATTTTTTGAGTGTTTAACCCAATTTTAAATGTATCTTCTACATTTTTAGCAAAATATTTTTTAATCTGTTGCAAGTCTCTTTGAATTCTAAGCTGGGAAAAGGCAGGGTAGGAACAACAGTGACACCTCTCCTCACATTAGTCCAAACCATAAAGTCATTAGTTCAAAATTATGCAGAGCTTGCAAAAGTTAACTTTTATGGCCCAGGTAGCAGTGGCTGTGGTGCCTGGGGGATTCAGAGAGTTGTAGTCCAAAATAGTAATTTTTTAAAGCTCGAAAATTACCCAACTGCACCATCTCATTAAAACAATTCCAGTGAGGTTGATTAGACTCAGAAAAAGTGAATGGCCCAAGTTTTCCCAGTGAGTTTTGCAGCCAAGAGATTTGAAACCATTTTACCCAAATCCAAATCTCCCTGCAATAGGGGCAAAAAGGGAGGAGAGGGGAAACTGGAGCAATTTTCCAAGGTCTAGGATTGCCAGACAGGAAAGTAGAGAGGACTCTTGTACCTTTGACTGTTATGTAGAAGGACTTTTAGCAGGTGCTAAAATTCACACACCCCAATAACAAGCAACACCTGCTGAAATTTATCTTCTGCTAAACAGTTAGAGGTACAGCTGCCTTATTTAGTTTTCACTCTGGCACCCCTACCAAAGGATGAGGCATCTAGAATGGGGGCTCAGGATGCAACTATGTTGCCAGAAATCTGCCTTGGACCCTCCATCTCATCTGGAGCCCATCACCACCACAGCAGGTCTCCAGAGTATCTTCCTGACCTGCAGGAAGTAAGGAGGGAAAGTGGGGACCAGGAGAAAAACACCTTCCTCCAAGCACAGCTGGGAGCCCTCTTCCTATTCAGCCCAAAACCTACCGTCTCAGCCCAGAGGGGCTCATCCAGATGGTTAGCTCAACTTGGTTGGAGGACCACTCTCATCCACTGGAGTTTATCACACGGGAGGAATTTTTCCCAATTTTGAATTGAGCCAATTCGAATTCATGTAAATTTGCTAGTTTAGCAAATTTACATGAATCTAATTGCATTCAGAATGACTTCCTATTTCCTGAAAATGACCCCCCCCCACAGTGCCCGAAATTGCGTGAGATACTCTTATACACATTAATGTAAAACCTATGATTGCGTTCGGAATGCATTCCTTTTGCCCGAAATTGCGTGAGATACTCTTATACACATTAATGTAAAACCTATGATTGCGTTCGGAATGCATTCCTTTTGCCCAAAATTGCGTGAGATGCACTCATACACAATAACGTGAAACCCCATGATTGCGTTCAGATTGCCATTGCATTATACCCCCAAATTCCGCCGTATGATAAACTCCACTGTGTCACTATGGCTCCCTGCCATAGTTTATATCTGCTGCTAGTGAACAGCTTGGGACTGGCTGAAAAAACAATTCACCAGGGCTCAAACCTGTTCTCAGTTGTCCTGTGCAATACACCTCCCCTAATCACACCTATAGAAGTTTTGAATCTAAGATTGATAATGGACTTGGCTTTAGATACTGAGCATTATAACCTAATATGAAGTCAAGTACTTACATTGCTCAACATAGAGCCAGTTTCACAAGTGTATGTTCCAGAAAATGAAACATTCACATTACACAGAGAATTGGATGTCTGGATGGATTTCATATGCTTTGGGGTTAATGTTCATATCTGTGAAGATGTTCTGTGGGGTTATTTTTCATTATTCTATCATTTATGTGATGATAATGCTTTGGCACAAGATCCTTTTGGTCAAAGGGAGACCAGGTAAATTTAACCACTTTGAATTCCTGTAGGTGGGTGATTAGAACTGGGCAGGCAGGAAGAGGACAACAACGGCAAGATTAAACTTGTTAGCTGTCTGTGTATTGCCTTCCAAAAACTGAGAGAAACATATAATATTTTAATGTTTTGCCTATGGTGACAACATGCCTAAAGCAGTAGGCTGATTTCTGTTTCAGAACAAAGGCACCTTAAGTACAGAAATGTGTGAAAACAAAGCAAATAGGAGCAAAACTCATAGGAGTTTTGAATTTGGATAAGAAAACCAATGGGCTTCCCACTGGTCTTTGTGGGAATTTGTATCAAAACCACTCAATTAATGGATATTTACTGAAATATTATGTACATGAAATGACTAATTGCTGCAGTTTCTCCATTAAGTATATTCTATATGGGCAGTAGGCTTTGTTCTGGCTAGAAAATATAAATTAGCTCCCCAGTTAATTTGTTGTCTGGAATTATAAAGTTCATTCTTCTAACTTTCAGCAGTAATAGCTCATGCACAATTTATGTCTCTGCTGAAGATCAGAGTCTCTGAGGAGTACTTGAAAATAAAATATTTGTCTTTGTTTTAATGTTTAAAAAGCTTTCTCTAATAAAACCGCCCACAGCTATTCTGAGCTAACTATTGGTAAAAACAGATTTGCTTAATTTCTGACACAAAACTATTATTTCTAGGCCAAAAACCCATGGAATTTCCTCTCTTTTTTAAAGTGCAAAACCCAGAGGTAGAGTTTTGTCATACCTTACAGATAAGCCTTTATATTACATACAGTAAGAGGAGGAGGAGGAGGAGGAGGAGGAGGAGGGGAACATTTTCTTTATTCTTTCATATGTTCCAGAGTGAATCTGCTACAATGAAACAGGCCCTTCATCTGAGTTTCAGAAGTCCTGGCTAAAGTTTAGCCTTTTAATGGTACTACTTTGTCTAGGGCAACTGCCACATTGTAGAATTAATGCAGTTTTCTAGCACTTTAACTGCCATGGCTAATTGCTATGAAATTCTGGGGATTTGTAGTTTTATGAGATATTTAGCTGAGAGAGCTGTGGTGCCACAACAAACTACAAATCACACGATTCCATAGGACAAAGGCATGCTGGTTAAAGCAGTGTCACACTGTATTAATTCTGCAGCATGGCAGTAGCCCAGGTCAGCCTTTCAAACTTGGCACACTCTATCTGTTGGAGCACAACTCTCATCAACCCCAATCAGCAAGGCTATCGATGCAAACATTAAAAAACAAAACAAAACAAGATAGTATAACATTTGCATCCCAGTGGCCCTGTGGTTTTACAAAAGATTCAGGCAATGTGTAGATTCACAAATTCTTTAGGCAAAAACAAAAATAATAAATCAGTCAAGGTGATTCATTTGCTTCACGTTTTATACATTATTATAGTGCAAGTTACCTAATAAAATGTGGTTGCTAAAAATGACAACAACCACATAACACTTCTCACGATATTTCTCATAATAATTTTAATACCACTGCCTCACTGTCTGCTTGTCTTCAAAATGACCTCAGGAAGGCTTCTTACCTGTCTTTTCATACTGGCCCCCTCTGGGCTTAATCACTCATATTCAATTCTCTTTCCCTTTCTGATTCTTGAAGAAACACCATCCTTCTTTTTGTATATACATTTTATGCACACAACAGAATAATAATAATAATAATAATAATAATAATAATTTTATTTATAGCCCGCTCCTCTGTCATCAATCGGAATCAGTCTGAAGTACCCATTCCTATTCTGTCCTGACACACTCCTATATAAAGGTATATACAGGCATACCTCAATTAAAGCCCCTAACAAACAAGCTTTTAAAAAAACAACATAAAAGTAAACCCCATCCAGCCCCCAGCCCCCTTTTCTTCCTTCTTTTTCTGTCTATCTGGAGATTTTTAGCAGCCTCATCATTCGTAGGGTCGTGAAGATGGGCTGAAGAAATACCACCTTTCATTATTGCTACAATTCATTTCTTGTTTTACTGTGTCTAGCATCCCCTGATTCATGTTTTTCACATTTTATGTTTTCCTTATATGTGTTGTACAGGTTTGGACTTTCCTTTCACCACTGAACACAACAACAGCCATTCGATTGGATAGTTGGATATTTGGAGAAAACATAGTTTGATTCCAATGTGTTAACTCAGAAGGAGATAATATTAATGTAACATCTGATTCATATAACCAGATGATTTTGTTAGTAACATTAGCACTGAAAATTATTGTTAATGGGATATATGGAATACCAGATACAAAACAGAATATTTAATTCTCCCATTATGTTCAGGGGGAAAGTTTTTAAAACTTTATAAAATAATATAAATTAGAATATAATAATTTAAAATAAATCCAAATTGGTAAAATCTATAGTGACACTACTCTGGGACAGAATAGCAAGAACTCAGAATACTAAATAATATTAAAATATTGAAATGTCTTAGCAAGTATTTCAATCAGCAAATTAAGAAAGGGAATGTTTGAAATAAATGCAACATCAATAAATATCAGTACATTTTAGCTAACAAAATTCAGAACTTTCCCTCACAATTTGACTACAATAGCAGTTTACTGTGACACTCAAAGTATTTTGGGGGGAGGGCTTTAAATGTACTATCCTTGGCATGTTCTCAATATGCAAAAACCTAGTGGCACACTGAAAATAAAAGTGGAAAATGCTGAAGGTTTTTCTGATCCGAACAGTGTCAAGTGTTGAATTAGGTTTAACTCCTTCTACACTCCAACACAATTGCTCAAAATCAGTACTGAATTGTAGTGTCATTCTTTACCAACAAACATCTCAGTCACTTGGAACATGTACACATCTTGCACTGTTCTCTCTGTCTAAAAAGCAACACTTCATCCTGTGCATCCTAATCTAAGTACAAGGTGCAGAGATGGGAGGGAGGAGGCCTCCAAATTAATGGTGTGCAGAATCTGCTTCAGGTTTTATTCTAGATCCAAGACACTGAACTTGTTTGGAGGATACAGATCAGCACATTGGATAACGCCTTTCAAATCAGTTGTGAAATCTACAGCAGATTCATCATATCACTGATATGGAAGCCAGCACCTATCCTTGTTGCACTGGATTAAAGAAGAATTGAGACTGTATTCAAAATCCTTTCTGGCAGCTCTCCATACGATAATGGAAAAGTAAGAAATTTGAAGTTCAAAGAATGGAGAGCAGGGGCTTTGATAATACCCATCAACAGTTAGCACTTAGGCAGATGGACCACTCAAGTGTTCTACTGCATCCTAATTCTAAATGCCATGAATATATATTAGCTTTAAAAGAAGTATCTGGTTTTGTATGCTAATAGGTGCTGGTTACAGGGAGTCCACAACTCCCTTGTTGCAACAGCTCCACTGGCTGTTGGTCGGTTTCTGAGCACCATTCAAAGTGCTGATTATGATCTATAATACCCTATACAGCTCAAGTCCAGGCTATTTGAAGGACTGGATTTTCCCATATATGCTTGCCCAAGCTTTAAGATCTGCAAAAGAGGCAACTGTCTTTATCCTACTGCCTTCACAAGGACATTTGGTAGGAATACAGGAGAGGGCCTTCTCTGAGGCTGCTCCCACACTTTGGAACCCCCTAGGAATGTTAGGATGGCTTCTTATTTTTGTCTTCATAATGCCAGGTTAAGAGCTTTTTATTCAATCAAGAAGCCTAAATATCCTAAAGGCACCAGATCCCTTTTGATCTTGGAAACTAATCAGGGTCAGCCCTCGTTAGTACTTGGATGGGAGACCACCAACGAATACCAGATGCTGTAGGCTGTATTTCAGAGGAAAGAACTGGCATAACCACTCTGACTCTTCCTTACTGAAGATAACCCCATTAAATTTATGGTGTTGCCATAAGTCAACAGGCAACTTGAAGGCAAATACATACATATTCAAGCAAACCTTTGGGAGCTGATTGTTAACAAGAGAAGAACCTTTTATGGAGCTTTGTTGTTTTTAATATTTATTTTAAAGTAGGATTTAGTTAGTTTGCTGCTGTCAACTTTTGTATGTTTTCAATTACAGTGTATATGTTTTTACTGCAGTTTTCTGTTGTGAGGCAATGTGAGTCCCAGTTTGGGAGAGAGATGCGATATAAATAAAGTGGTGGATGAATGGGTGGATTATGGGCCCAGAGTACCTAAAGGACCGTCTCTCCCCACATAATCCGCCCCGCACACTTAGATCAAGCGGACAACACCTGTTAAGAGTTCCAGAGGCCAGGCTCTCGACAACCGCCAAGAGAGCGTTTTCTATATCTGCTCCGAGCCTCTGGAACTCATTACCTATTGAGCTCCGCCTGATTACTTCCCTCCCCCAATTTAAAAAGGAGCTGAAAACGCACCTATTTAATCAGGCTTATCCTTGACTGATATCTGTTATCGCCATCTTCCCCCCAGATAAGCCGTTGGAATAAACCATTGTATACCGCATTGGGATGATAATGTTTTTACTTGTTTTTATCTCTTGTTTTATTGTAATCTTTTATTGTATTGTTTGAAATGTTTTTAACTGTAAATGCTGTACACCGCCCTGATCGTAGGAAGGGCGGTATACAAATAAAAGTAGTTGTTGTTGTTATTATTATTATTATTATTATTATGAATGTCTTCACCTCCCACCCACATCACTGCTCTTTCTCTCTTCACACTTATTCACTGAATCAGGTAGTTCCCCCACCCACCCCGTGAACTTCCTCAGGTCAATTTTCTTCCATGAGTCTAAGTGCTCTTGTTCTCCTTTCCTATCCCTCATTTTCTTCCCTTTCCCAACCTGATCTTTCTGTTTCTCAACCTTGGTAAGTGTGCACTCTAAGGAAAGAGGCTATTGGGTGTTAGGACTCCAACTATAGGAAATAGGAAACATCACAGTGATTTCAATGTATTAGTTTATTATCTATACCCTTAAGAACATGTTACGTTGATAGAGTGAGTGTTGGAATGTACAGTCTTTATGGGCTGAAAGGGGCGTCATTTTTTCTAGAACTTGGTCAAAATTTAAAGATTGCCTCACATGGGAGAATCTTGATATGATTCTTCAGTAGTGTATATAAAGCATAGCTTTGTTTATATTTATATCTGTTTCTGAGCCACAGCTTAATTCCATAGACAATTCAACTTGAGAATTCTCAGGTGAGGAGAATGTGTATCACAAGGTATTTTGAGAAGGCCTTCAATATCAAAAGAATAGACAAGCCTGTTTAAGAAGAGATCTTAGGGCCAGATTGTCTGTAATCAGATCTTTGCCAGTCATAGAACCTCCCAAATTTGATGGGGTCAGGGAAATGTTGCGGACCTTTCTGTTGCCTCTTTTTATCTGAGAAAAATTTTGCTCGTACCTTTAGGGAAAATGTAAAGAATACACTTTTCTTGATGCAGCCAATAAGTTCTAGGGACAGAGTAAACACTGAGAAAATGGTTTTAAAAACAACAACCAAACTTTCCCAGTGTGGCCACTATGATCTAATAGAAAATAAGCCAGCTGGGTTTCTTTTTTGAAATAAATTAAAGGAATGGCTCTCCAGTTTCTTATGTGGTTTGATCTAATTCATAATTAGATTAATAAATAAAGAGGGCTTTTCTTCCACAATGGGTAACATTCAAACTTGACAAAGGTATGTGTGAATTCCTAAAGCCAATTGGGGTAGAATCACAGCAAAAACCTATGAGAGCCAGTAGCATATACATGGTCGCAGAAGAATATCTGTGTCCATATTATGGATGCTTGGCAGACATAAATACTTTGCCAGTGGAACCAAGCGCTGATAGAGTGTCATAAAAAGTTTCAGACATATCTGATGAATAGTATGTGTTGACACAAATCCTGATTCTCAACATGCATTAGATTTATGGGTTAAAGTTCATAAGTAAACTGACCATGAGTTTCAGCTTGTAATTTGTCGTTTCTTTTTTCTCTTTCCCTGTATCTGCTTTGCCAAGTATTATACACAGTTAATACAAAATAATATGACAACACAAACTAGTCTTGACTTAAAAATGCCAATTCTATTAGTGGTGTGTGTGTGTCTGTGTGTGTCCATGGATAGGAAAAAAACCTATTGTTTATTTCTTTGGAAAATAAGATACATGTAGCTTTAGTAATCAATTCTTTTATTTGTTCCTAAGAAGGAAAATAGCTAAACAGCGCCAAGGTCATATTTTATATGATAATAGCATTTCAGCATTTCCCTCTATTTTAATTATAGTATAAGTCTGTATAATGTGAATCCCAATGTATTTTGATTACAGCCTTGAGACTTGTAGTACACTTCAGGAGTAAGATCATAATTATCTTTTAGATATTCACAATCAACATACAACTGAATGCACAGACAAGTTGTTCTTATTTTACACAGTGTATTAACCCCCACCCCCCAAAAAACAGCAATGGCTTGGCATGGAATTAGAAGCCAAGGAGCCAGTGATGCCAGCAGAAGAGACACCATGCAAATGCACTCGACAGCCAGAATCTAGAGGCAACCACATAACACCAATCTTAAAATCACTATATTGGCTGCCAATCAGTTTCCGGGCAAAGTACAAAATGTTGGTAATAACCTTTAAAGCCCTTCATGTTTTGGGTCCAGTCTACTTGGGGGAGCTCCTTCACCATACAATCCATCTCGCACACTCATGTCCTCTGGGAAAAATCTACTGCAGCCTAGGAAAACCAGGCTGGCTGCTGTTACCCATAGGACCTTCTTATCTGCCACTCCAAAACTTTGGAATGACCTGCCAGAGGAGGTCCACCTTATTACGACTCTTGACATCTTTAAGAAGGCTGTCAAGATGGATCTCTTCTGGCAGGCCTTCCCTGACTGACCATCCTGTAACATTTGTATAGTTTGCCCATGTCTGCCTCATGATGCCTCATTTTTAAATTGTGGGTTTTTTTTTAATAATTTATAATTTATTAATTTAATTGTAATTTATAATTGTTGTTGGTTAGTTGAAATGGGAGTTTAAGGGGATTGTATTGTTTTATCTTATATATATATTGTATTGATACTGTTATTAATGTATTTTGTGACTGTAACCTGCTTCAATCCTTTGGGAGAGGCAGGCTATAAATTTATCATCATTATCATCATCATCATCACCTCCACCACCGCCACCACTTTTCTTTTGTCCTCTAGGTTCTTGCAACCAATGTTAACACAGCTCACAATTTAAAATTAGCATAACTTTTTAATTAACACAGCTCACAATTTAAAATTAACATAACTTTTGATGATTCATTGAAATAAATCTAGCTGCTAGAATACAACAGAGAAGGAGGGGGATGGATTACACCATGGGATTCAAACTATGGTTAGGTGTACTAGAAAACATCAACGGCCAGCGGCCAGTAGCCAGTAATCTGATGATTGTAATGTTTTATTTTGAAAATAAATTTGGTTATTTTATTTTGTAAAATGTAAATTTTTACATTGTTTGCTGTGTTTGCTATGTTGCAAGCCTAATGTTTGTTTGCCTGGTTTTGCAATGGCTAATAGTTACAAAAAGTGAACATGATACTATTAATAATTGGTGGTTAAAGAGATATTGTACAGCAGTTTCTTATGATACCCACAATCTTTTTTTTCTTTTTAAATTTATGTTTCAAACATCTCTGAAGGAGAGGAAAAAAGTAGTACTGTCATGAAAGCAGGTTTTTAAAAGATACATGTATCTCTCTCATTCTTTCTGTTTCTTCTCTCTCTAAACACACACACACACACAGAGTTCCCTGATCAGTGTTTCTCTGAGAATCCCATTAGCATCTGAGGGAATCAAGTGAATAAGAACCTTATTAGTTTGCTTTTATCCTTTTTAAATACACTGTTTCCTGTTTCAAAACAATTTTTAATAGCATCCACAAGTGTTTATTTATACATCAAAGTATTCATGCACATATCTTTTCAGAGGTTATACACATGAGACCAAGGTAAAATGTACTCTTACAGAGGCATATATGGAAGCATTTGTACAGAGTAACATTTTCTTGTCATCTTAGCCTTGCAGGGCAACAAAGACAACTAGTTTAAGACGTTTATCATTGTAGCTACCTTTTTGTACTGTATAGTCTATTGATTGTGAACCTTTTTTAACTGTACTATAGTCAAAGTGGTTACAGCAGGGCCTGGAGATCTTTGGTTCCTCATGTGTTTTGGGCTACCACTTCTTTTTTCCTTGCCACCAGTTATGCGCTGTCAGGGACTTGAATTCCAAAGCACATGGAGGACCAAAGTTGTTCACAACTGCTTTAGGGAACGACGATCTACATCTAAGGGTTTCAGTAGAATCTCATGCCTTCCAACCGTTCCAATTTGGCAGGCACAATTCCAATTAATCCTCTGTCATCCCAGTTTTTCCAGCTACTTTTAGAATGTCCCAGTTTCTCTCTCCTTCTCCCACTTTATCTCTTTGTCCTTGACTTACTTCAGTTGATGCAAAAGTATAAAAGTATAAAAGTATTCAAAGTATAAAAGTAGT
Organism: Urosaurus nigricauda; assembly: GCA_034509955.1. NCBI lineage: Eukaryota > Metazoa > Chordata > Lepidosauria > Squamata > Phrynosomatidae > Urosaurus > Urosaurus nigricauda. The sequence continues at coordinate 89,505,989 of JAOEGL010000002.1, read as the reverse complement.
TTGCACTTAATGTTGGAAGCAAAAAGGCATTGATGCTTATACAGCCGACCCTCCAAATCCATGGATTCTTTATCCATGGGTCCAACTATCCTCAGCTTGAAAATATTTTAAAGATATATGAATTCCAAAAAGCAGGTATTGATTTTGCCATTTTATATAAGGGACTCCTTGTATTTGACTGTGCCATTGCATTTAATGGGACTTAAGCATCCACTTATTTTTACTTTACAAGAACATTCAGAGTTATTATTCCTGTATCTACCACAAGTTCATATTGCACTAGTCCTGCTGCATTCTGATTAGTATAGTTACCAAATATTCCTACAGTTAATTCAGTAGGGAGTGGAAGGCACTCTTGCTCTTCTCAGTAGGCTCAGGTAAAAGCAAACTGCTGCAGCTTCTCTTAGCTTGTGTGTTTTACCTAATTTATAACTTTTGTGATCTTGATCAGACTCTGAAGTTGCTTGGCTACATGTGTCCCAGGTTTCATCTATGAAATGTTAGAGGATATGAAATCTACAAAACAGAAGATCATGGAACTAGGGGGCTGTGAAAATTTGAGTTAGCATGAAGTACTGAAGATGCTTTTCAATAGTTTCATCTTACATTCACCTAGTTACTGCCCACATTTGTGGTAGCATAATGGGAATTCAGCAATTTTAGACTGTGTTTTAGACTGCAACTCCCAGAATTGCACAAAAAATGGCTTCTTGGGAACAATCAATGATACAGGAACTTATTATTCCCTCCCCCCCCCCAAGAACGCATTCTTGTTAGTGTGTGTGTGTATGTATGAAAAACTAGGAGCCATTCACACTACAGAATTATAGAGCTGTCATCCACTTACAGATTAAGTTCACACCAAGAAAATAAGCTTCAGTAGATTCAGAAAAAAATTGTTACCTAAATGTGAGGGGGGTCCTAAGAGGGCACCCACAAATTGAATTCAATAGAGAAATTAGTTTAGCTTAATAGGAAAGAGCAAGAAGGGTTTGGTGATGTAAAGCTGGGATCTAGCCTTGTCTGTTGGTTCCAAACCCAGAGAATTTCAGAGGCAGGTTCTAAATCAATTTTGTCCATTAACAAATAAAAAAGGGGAATCACCACACAGGCACACTGTCTCTCTTTCTCTCTCACACACACAAGAACTAATGATAAAAAGGTGGTAGAAAATAGTGAGTTGTGGGGCAGTAAATAGTCACTACTGTACCAATCCAGAAGCGTAGCTCCAATTGCAGGGTTACTGGAATCAGGATGGCTCAGTCACCATTTGTGATACATGGAGTAGGCAGCTACTAAGGTATCCAACTGAAATCAAACAGAGGTTCTGTCCAGCTTCAAGATAGATCGACCTGCTGTTGTCTAGTCACACATATTTATAGCAAGAAGTGGGTTCTGGGGGCAGTGTTTCAGGAGCTAAATGGCTTCCAAGAGTTAAAATGCTTTCCCAGGGGAGAAAAAGGAATACGCAAGAATGACCAAACAATTGGTGTGAATATCCTCAATTATCAATATGGAACTCCTTTTGCCTGTTGTATGCAGACAGTTTCCAAGTCCAGCTCTCCACCATCACTCTTCTCAGTTGAAGGGATTATGCTCATTTTGATCTTGAGAAATCCTGGTCGAGTGTCTTTGGCTTTTGCCATGCTGGGCCATCTGAATCTGGTTTCCCCCTTGTGACTATGTGCCTGCAACACCCCTTTTTTGATATTAATTTGATATCAGGGGTTGAAGAGGGGTGACTCAGAATTAGATCCTGGGGTAACAGCTTTATTCAGTAAGCAGAATAGATCACAGTGTATAGTTGTTGTCAGAACAATTTTTCCCCTGTTACACCATATATTTAGAGTTCAAACAGTTCACCTGTTACAAAGACCTTCATCTCATTTGTCAGCAATTCAAAGCATACCTGTCTTCCCAGGTCTTACTCCCCCTTCTCTTCCCCACACAAAACTACAGTGTACCACAACAAGGATCTGGGTATTTGCAGCACATACTTCCTCCCCACACATCAGCTCACTATCCCAAGCCACTGCTCATACACAATCCTTTTCTTTTCTCAGCATCACTGATAGGATCCCATATTTACAGCATCACCAATAGGATCTCAATATCACCAGCATCCAATATTACAGGATGTAAGTCCAGGAACTGGACATGATAGGACCATGTTTGAACCATAATCCTGACAAATGCCATATTTCCATCCTGTGGAATTCTGGGATTGACAGTTTAGGGAGTGACACTGAGAATTCTCAGCCAGAGGATTCAAGTGCCTTACTAGGCCACCAGGCCTGGGATTCCTTAGACTGGAACCATGGCAGTTAAAGTGGAATAATAGCACTATAAATAGGTAGTGTGAATGGACCCCAGGTCTTATGCTACTCAGGAGAAAAATGTTTATAGGCCATCAAACTTTTAAGGCCTGTATTCACTCAAAATGTCCATATGATCTGGTATTGGACTTTTAAAAAACTTTGTTGTTTGTATGTAAACATTGCACACATCATGTTCTTTTCAAAAATGTGACACACTAGTCTTTACATCACTCCTTCATTAAGAGACTTTTAAGGTTCTCTTCTTTTATTGTTATTCTCCCCCCTCCCTACAATTTTCATTAGGAACAATGCAGAATATAGACGTAATTGAAGATCTCAAGTTCATGACAGCATAAAGATGCTGACAAAAGGCAAGGCTTTTTATTGTATGCACAACACACTGATAAGTAGCATTTATAAAACACACTTCTCATAGTGCAGAAATGTGAAGGTCATAGCACTTAAAATCATACGGTGCTGAAAGAAAGCAACAACCATATACAGGGAATTAGCAGAGTCCATTCCATGTCTGAAGAGTGAATAACTAATTACAGAACAATAGAAAGAAAATGGGTACTTCAGGAGAACAATTTTTGCTATCAGCGTTCAACTTTTTCAATCTATGAAAGCAAATGTTACTTTCCTCAAATTCTGATAATGTAAATCACCTTATCTGACAATACAATCTTCCAAGTAAACCCACTATCCAAAGGGGTACAAATTATTGAAAAACTAGAAATGTGCTTAGGTTCTACTGAAATCAATTTTATTTCAGTTGGGATGGTATAAAAAAGCCTAGCATCTATCTTAACCTCTCATTCACATCCAGAGTCATTCACAATGGAAACAAGTATGGTACACCAAAATGTTTTAATGGATGGCATCATCCATAAAAACCATCCATATGCCATACCCATAAAAAGTCCATACCCATAGAGAGGGATAAAACACCAAAGGGGTGGCAAAAGGATGACTGTGGTAAGAAACCTTGTTGAGACACTGGACTCTCTGGTGGAGAATTCTAAGTTTGTTGTTTGCATGCCTTCAAGTCATGTTTGTGTGTGTTGTTGTTGTTGTTGTTCTTCCGTGCCTTCAAGTCATTTCTGGCTTATGGCCATCCTATCTTTTTTTTTTTTGGTAAGATTTGTTCAGAGGTTTGCCATTCCTTTCCCCTGAGGCTGAAAGCATGTGACTTCCCAATGAAACCCAGTGGGTTTCATGGCTGAGCAGAGAATTGAACCCTGGTCTCCATTCACATTCCAACGTTCAAACCATAAGAATAATAGATCATCCTTATCACCCACTCATACCATTCCACATCATCATAGTATTATATCATCCATTATCATGATATCATAATACCATTCCATCTCTGTCTTCATCTCCTTTCACCTTCTTTCCCACATCTTCTACCTTTACTCTACAGCTTCAGTCCCTTCATCTTTCTACCTTCTTATCTACTTATTCTCATGTTCTCACATACCTCTCCAATCATACAAACTTCCTCCTTATCAATACTACCAATATATCTCTCCTCATTTAGACTATCTTGTGTTCTTGTTGCTGACAGTTTATAAATATTTCCCTTTTTATCTAAGTGCATATTACTTACTAATCTATTCTGGGCTATCGTTATAGCTTCTCTTTCTCCCTTTTCCCCCCAGAGCATTCTTATCAACTTGCTTATCTTATTTCCAAAGTCTCCATAGTTCTTCATTTTGCTTCCGGAAACTTAAATACTGGGTTCCATTTTTCACTGAAATTTTCTACTGTTCTGTCTCTAATTAACTAGGTTAGTTTACCCATTTCCGTTGTGTCATATGGTTTCAATATCCATTCCTCCAATGTCAATTTCATCTTTCTTCCATTTTTGAGAATATGTCATTCTCACTGCTGTTATGATATAAAACATAATCATTCCAAATACTCTTTCCAATTTATCTTCAAAAATTCCCAACCAGTAGAGTTCTGGTTTCATTTGAATTTCCCCTTTCAAGATGCTTGTTATCTGGCTTCATATTTATTTATTTATGTATGGATTTATTTATTTGCTTTGGTACATAACCACCAACAGTGGTAGAATGATCCCGGCACAACTTTACATTTCCAACATTTATTGTCTTTGTTTTTATATATTCTAGATATCTTATTTGGAGTAAGATTCCAGCAGCAGAACATTTTATAATAGTTTTCTCTTAAGTTTGTGACCCTGTTTATCCCTTGTTGTGTGCCTTTAAGTTGTTTCTGACTTATGGCGACCCTAAGGAAACCCAATCTCAGGGTTTTCTTGGCAAGATTTGTTCAGAGGGGTTTCCATTCCCTTCCTCTGAGGCTGAGAGACTGTGGAATTTATCAGATAGGAGGAATTTCTCTTTATTTCGAATGGAGCCAATTGGAGCTAATTCGAATTCATGTGACTTCGCTAGTTTAGCAAATTTACATGAATTCCAATTGTGTTCAGAATGCGTTCAGAATTTGGACTTTAGGGAGGGAGTACTTAGACTTCTGAGAACCAGTCCAAATGCCAGGATTCCATAGAATATTTCAATTCTAGTTAAAGTGGAATCATAGTGCTATAACTGAATAGTGCAAAAAGACCTGGATATTACTGAAATGGGTGGGGAAAAAGAGCATGGATAGCAGTGTTTAGAAAGGCATGCAAAAAGGTGACGTTTCATGAACAATTCATATTTAAAAAGTGATGCATTATAAATATGAGGTTTATACATCAAGAGAATGGGATTTTCTTCCTTTTAATATGGTTTTGAAACTTAAAATATACTCTGAGGATCATAAACAATACTTTAGGGATTTTTGTTTTCTTGGTATCTGTTGCTGGCAAATGGGTAAAGATCTTTTTTTATGCTTTAGCAGCCATGAGTTGTGGATTTGTGTCATGCTGGCAAATAATTCTCCAAAAGAGAAGAGAGGACTCTGTTGGCCTAAAAAGCTGAAACATCTGCTAGAGTTATTAGCAGCCTTTTGGCTGAGTTCAGCACCAGGGCATCTTGTGGTTGATAGATTCTTCCCTTAGCAATTCGAAACAATGCCATTAAAGCAAATTTCTCATCTGCAGACACTGAGGCAGCCTAATGAAGTATAAACAATTTCTAAAACAGATTCACTTTTAAAAAGATAGCTAAGCACACTAAGGGCAATCAGTGGACATCTTTTTGTGTGTGCACCATGGCCAGTGCATTAGCCCATTCATGTTGTTGCTGCTCTTGCATGTCTTCAACTTGTTTCCAACTTTTGACAATCCTAAGGTGAACCTATTGGGGTTTTCTTGACAAGATCAGAGGAGGATTATCTTTGCCTTTCTCTGAGGCTGTATGAGTGTGACTTGGCCAAAGTCACTCATTGGATTTCTACAGCTGACCAGAGATTTGAACCCTGGTCTCTAGAGTCACAGTCCAATGCTCAAACCACTACACCATGCTACTGTGTAGTTAATCAAAATGACCTACACAGATGGCATGTGCACTGCACTCAGAGGCAGAAATTCCAGGTCTGTACACATTTGAAATGTGTATGCCTCAGTCTCCATTTCATACTGGCTCTTTTCCTCTATTAGCGGTAGAGGATTCTCTTCTTAACAGACCACTGGAATAGATCTTGAAAATGTATGAAAATCCCAATTTGCCATCTGTAATTCTTTCAGCTAGCTTCCAATCTTCATGGCAGTTTGAAGAATTCATTCAAAAGCAAGCTGTGGAGGAGAATATTATTAAAGTGAGTTGTAGGAAGGGATTGTAATGAATGCATGTTAATGAATTCCGTTGCAACCGTATATGGAGAATAGCAACAGAAGCTTTAAAAAACAACACCCAGTCAGCCTCAAACTTTCTTGTTCTCTGATAGGAAACTTGTGCTATATTGCATCTGTTAGGACTTCATTATTTTTGATGCAACAGCCTAAGATGCCTATATCTGCAGATAGTGGTTTACAAGATATTGGAGAGAAATGCTTTGTTTTCAGAAAAGGCTAATGAGGAGGTCCAACAAAAGCTAGCTGTAAAGGGGATATTTTCCAGATGACTTTTTAAAACTCCCAGTCTACAAAGCTGAAACCTACTTATCATGCTAGGTGATATTCAAATGTTCTAGGGTCCAAAAACAAAATCAAAAATATTGCCCAAAATATCATATAAGTGCATTTTCCTTGCAAAGGGATCTTGCACCACCTTTGCGACTAGCAATTGATAGAGAGAAAGAAGTTAGTATCATAAGCTTTTGTAGACTTAAGTCTACATCCTCAGATGCATGGAGTGAAATGTCCAGGAACAGACCATTGGAGTCAACATTTGTGTGTGAATAGCAATAAAAATGTAAAACTTGTAGATATGGTGATGAGGTGACAAGTTAAGTTTTAATAATGGTCATTAGGGGATAAAGGCAGGAGGAAGGATTATCTCTGTTCAACTGAGTGTCAATGGACTGGACTCTGTGGATGTATTCCAATTGTGGTGTTTCTCTTTTCAATCTATCTTTGTAATTTTATTTGTTCAAGAACTCCTGTTCTGAGGATCTCCAGACCATCAACAGTAGGGACTATATCACACAGGGAAAATTGGGGTTTAACCAGCGATTAAGCCATGAAAATCATGCAATCGCAATTAAAGATTTTCACGCACATCGCGCTTAAAGAACCTTTAGCCTGGGAATAATGAGGGAATAACTAAGCAATAAACAAGTTACTTTGCAAAAAGTTGTTTTGGGCCTAAATACACTAAATGCACCAGATCCTTGGAAGCTAAGCAGTCATCCATGGTTAATAGTTGGATGGGAGACAACCAATCACTATCAGGTGCTGTAGGCTGCATGTGCCTTCAATTTGACTTATGGTGACCACATTAATTTAATTCCATTTTCTTAGGCAAGGAATACTCAAATGTGATTTTGCCACTTCCTGCCTCTGAAATATAGCCTAGAGCACCTACATTTGTTGACAGTCTCCCATCTAAGTACTAACCAGAATGAGTCTTGCTTAGCTTCCAAGATCAAATGGGACCTAGTACCTTTAGAGTATTTAGACATATAGTTAGTCTATTCCAAAGCAATTGGTGGGGCATCTGTAGGACTTTGTAAGGCTTAAGTAATGTTGTAACAAAGGGAGATACTTTACATTAGTCTGTAAAACAGTCTTATGTTCAAACACTAGCATGAACATTGCAGGCAAGTGAATAGGCTGAAAATGGAGACATGTTAACCTTTGCTTTTGTAGCCAAGAGCCTAGTTGGGGAATTTTACTATTAGCTCAAATTACGAGATGGGTCTGCTACAACAACCCTGCGAGGTCGCCTCCCGCTGTGTATACCAAGAAGATCGGGGTTCCAAGAAATTGAGCAGAGACAGGCTTGTCTAATTAATAATGTCCAATTTATTAAAGATAAAGATAATCACACAATGCTCTCTCTCTCACACACACATACAAGGCTCAGGAAAATCAGTGGTTAGCAGTGGGGATAGTTTGAGGCTTGACTAATGGTGATGCTTACCAAAGCAGAGATTCTCCTCGGGGATCCGAATGAGACAGTGATTTCTGGGACAAGTCTGAGTTTGAGCAGCTCTTGTCGGTGTCCAGTTCAGAGATCAGACTGACATGGAGTATGCAGACCTCCAGACTGGCACACTCAGAGCCTACAACTGGGGGTTTTTATGGGGAAAATATCCCCTCTGGCAAAGGTGCTTAATGGCTTGGCTGAAGCCTAGACAAAGGTATTGGATTACTTGTGCATTGCAAACTAAGGCTTTGCATTGTCATGTCTAAGCAAAGGGGTCTGACAACAATCAAGAGGAGATGGTAGAGGAGTTAAGTTAATCACTGGCTCGTCAATGTGAGACCTAAAACAAAGATTTTACTTTTGGAGGTGATGGCTTTCCCATTTAGCAACTCCCAAACCTTTCCAAAGTATTGTTTTTCAGGGGTCTTGTGAGTCTGACTCATCTGCCTACCTGACCCTCTGCTTTTGGGATTATGGCTGCTAGCCTGGCAGGTCAGTTTGAGGTCATGAAGGAACTCCACACACAGTCCAAAATTTTATATTAAAAGCATATATGATAACATTTCCCCCCCTCGAGAGCTTTCAGACCCGTTGCAAAAGGGGATGGACGCTCTCGAAATAAACCTTTGCCACAGAAAATTTTGGAGTGTCAATTTGGGGAGGTTTCCTACTAAGGGAAGCATGGCCACTAGTGTTTCAATGGTGGGGGAAGATGACCTTTTGTTCAGGAACCCATTCATACACATCACTCATTCACAAGGTAAACATAAACACCAATAAATGCATACAATATGCAATGGAAAAGCAGTAGTCCATCAATATGGGTTTGATGTGGATTGCATTCAATATGCAATATGAATAGGGAGTTCAATGTGTATGTGAGTCCAATGTTCAGGGATTTGGAGACCAATGGCTGAGAGAGAGTAAATGTAACATGAGTCCAAGTCTGCACAGTAATACGGATGCAGAGTTCATCTGGAATGGTTATGAATGTCCCTTTTAGAGTCTTTGGGGGTATGTCTGGGAAAGCGGGCATACAGATGTACTGGAGGGGACAGTAGTGGGTGTAGATGGCTTGCAGAGAACAATTCCCTTGCAAGCAGTGTCCAAGCAGCTGTAGACTCCTTGGATGCGGGCAGTATGGTAGTGGTGGAGAACAAGTCACTGTTGGCATCTGGAGAGGCAGAATCCCAATGTAGGACCATTGAGGACAATCTGGAACAGGAGGAGTAGAAGACACCGACTGTGTCTCAATGCAATCTTTAGAAGACGTCTATGGCAGCATGGCATGGAGGACATCTCTGGAGGATGAGGGCATAGGAGTCTCAACCTTGGAGTGGGGAGCATCTGGCAACATGGAGGACAGCTTGGAGGACCTGACGTCTCGCCTGGCACCCACAGGGACAGACACGGACCATCAGCGCCTTGGGGCTTACCTCCCCGTGGAGAATTTTGAGAGGAAAAGGTTTATAGTGAGGGGTGGGGGTGTTGAAATGTAGGTTAAAGTTTCACCCCCCCCCCTTGCGTCTCTCAGAGAGGCAGGTGGATGCATGGCGGAGAGATTGCCTGAGTTTAAAGTGTCTAGACGGCCCATCACCAAAACGAACAAACAAACATGCATATGCATACATTATATTTATAGCACCATCACCATAAGGATGCATGCAAGGGACATACACATCTATATCTACAACAAACACATGCACCCTAAGACCTATCTTGAGGGCTCAAGGCCCTGGTTCTAACAACTACAACAACAAATCGTTTTGGGCTGAGAGAGTGTGACTGCCGCACCATCTCTGCGCCCAGTCACTTGCTGCGGGCTCCTCCCTGGGAGTCTTGATGGCGAGGCCCTGCTCTTCCAGCCAAGATAAGGTGATTGGCTGGTTCAGGTCATGTGGGGCCAGCGTGTGAGCACAGCGGCTGTTCTACTTTGGGCGCTGAGTTGATTTGGCTATCACCGCCCCGGGCTGGGGTATGCTGGGAAAATATGCAAAGTGGGCGCTAAAGCTGGACAAAGGGACATACAGCCGCCCATTAAACCATTTTTGAGGGGAGAAAATTTTGATTCCAGATGACTTGGGGTTCGAGGGTCAGGATGAGCAAATCGGGATTTTGGATCCTCCTAACTTGGGAGGTAGTGCGAATTAGTGGGGTCAGTTGGGTGCCTTGGGATTCGTTGCTCCATCGGAGCCCTCGTAAGGGGGCTACCGACATGCTGATTAAGTTCGGCATCCTTGGTGGTGCGACAGTGTGCAATGCCAAGGGCGTTTCCTGCTGGCCCTCCCAGGTGAGCCATCTCATGAGATGTCCCACCGGGCGTGCCGACCCGCCCTAGCATTACTTTGTCATAGTGGCCCACCTCCAAGGATGCCGAACTAGCTCAGCCTGCACACACAAGAAAAGGGGTGGGGGAGAATTCCCCCACTCCACATACTGGTCAAAGGAAAGATTTAGAATTTAAAAAAAAGGAGCATGTCTCTGTTTCTCCCTTGTTATCTCTAGTGAGTCGACCTGGTCCAGGCGGCTGGGCCGGTCGTATGCAAATTTGGGGGGTTGTGCTGACGTGCCTCCGGTGCCGGCTATTGGTCGCGTGCTGGGTAGTATGCAGATCCAGCGGCCGCAAGTCGACTCACTCTCATATGAAGAGCAGTTCGTGAAAATGAGGTTCCCTTTTGCCGAGGGGTTAACTCCATAGCGCTCTGATTACCAGAGCTGTGCTGAGGCAGAAAGCAGTCTTCCTTGGCACTGATGCCAGATGTCACTAGGGTGGTCTCTCCTTGCCAGCTGACCTGTTTTAGCGAGCCGGCAAAACAGCCCTGTGGCACCCCCAAGGATGACAACTTTCTACCTCACTCCAAAAGGTGGGGGGGGGGAACCCCCCTGCCTTGCTGAATGGTTAAAAGGAGACTGAAGCGGTGAGGGGGAGCAGCTTGGCTGCCAGTTTAGTAAATGGACTGCTGGTGTGGCCTGGTGGCCTGTGAGGGAAGATCTAGTTCTCCCCAGAGGGCTCTAAGTTCAGCCATCTGCCTCCGCACTATCTCCAAGCCTGACCGATTGTTTTGGGCACCTTAAGGGTGAATAAACATTCCTTGAAAGAAAACAATGAAAATAAACAAGAGCAGCCCAGGAGGAATAACTTTGGCACAACTTCTAACCATTGGGCTTGCTGATCAGTAGAATGAAAAAGGCAAAAGAAAAACAACAGTACTTAACAGCACTGTAAAGTAATGTGCCTGGAAATAAAATTCAAAACAAAAGAAAGTCACACCAGCAGGTGACTTTAGCCACTAGGCCTACTGGTAACAACAACACATGTAAAAAGGCTTATGAATCAAAAGGCTAAACTCTGATAGTCAAAAGGTAAAATGCAAAACAAGAGTGTAGCACTGAAATGCATAGGGCTAACAGCAAAAATAAAACAAGAAAAATGAGATGCCAGAGCTACTTTTTGGGCCGAGAGAGTGTGGCTTTCACTCTGTCTCAAAGTCACAAGAGGGAAAAAATGAACACAAAACAACACACACAAAATAAGTCTCCACTGGAAATGGATGGAGCATGGAGCAGGGTGCTAGGAAGCACAACATAAAAACACATGAAACAAAAAGTTCTGAGAACATGGCCTTATGGAAGAAAACTATTTGGTCCCTCCAGCTTCTGGGCATAAGACAAGAAAACTGGGTATATTTGCAGCATGATCCTAGTCTCTGAGCATATGCAGAGAGCAAAGCAAAACCTGCAGGAGGCACTGTGGAGAGGAAGATAACTCCTGAGCATGTTTAGAATACAGCAACTGGGGGAAGACAGGATCTAAAACACATTGCATCACTTAGTACAGAAGGGAGAAGGCAATGGAAAGAAAAATTACTTGCCAACTGCCTGGGATCATGCCAAGCAATTTGAACTGGAAAAGTCAGAGGGCACTGTGGACAAACTGAATTTGTATAGCCTCTGAGCATGTAAAGAGAGCAAACAAACAGAAACAGGAAACTACAGCTTAAACCTCATGCAGCTCCAAGCACATGGCAGGAGGCTGAGCAGAGAGAACTGCTTGATCTAGACCATGTGTTTCCTCAAGAATTGGGAGGGGCACAACATAATAGACACAGCAATACCCAAAAGACAAAATCCTAACAGCACAAACCAACATTAAAGAAAAGACAAAAGGGACTGATGGTTGTAGTCCGATTCAAGAGAGCTTGTGTTCAGAGGTAGAAAAGAAAGGACTAGCCTCTGAGCTTGAGCAGAGTGCAAACTGCTATACTGTCTAAAACCACAAAACACATAGAACAACAATCTTGACTACACAAAACTATGCCAAGAAACTCTAAAAAGAGACCTTTAAACGAACAACTACAAGGGGGAATGGACTTGAAATCACACCCACAGTGAATTTTAAAAATTCCAAATTACTTCTATGGAAACAGGGGTGCTACAGACAACTTGAGTCTGCAGCTCTGAACTTTGTGCTCTCTATGGCGTCTGAGCATGTACAGAGTGCCAAAAGGAAAAAAGAGGAGGGTGGGTGTCTTCCCTCCCATGCTTCCTTGCTATATTTCCTCATTTTTCTTTACTCAGTTTAGAAACTGTTGCTGAATCTCTTTATCCACTTGCCCCATGGGCACAGAGGGAAAAGCAGAACACAAAAACACAAACTGGAACTGCTGAATGGGGGCACAGCAATGGTGGGGAGCAATCAGTCTCTCCTCATTTTTAAACAGCCAATTCTCCATCTAGGAGGATCAAGGAATGCAGGACATCACCTTATGTTCCCATCCTCCCATCCCTGTTTAAAATCACACCAAGGTGAAACAAGGACAATTTGCCATAATCAGGATGATGGGCTTTGCAACTCCCTTGCCCATGATCCAGTTTTCTTGGCTTTTAGCAGCCAAGTCTTCCATGAAGTCTGCATCCTTATGCAAACCCGATCTAGGAGAGGGGAAAAGAAAATTCCCTGTTTTCTACAATCCCAGCATTTACACCATCCCATGCACATGCTAAAAATGTCTACAAGATTTTATGTCCCTCTTAAAGGGCAGTTTCTAGGAGTCCTTTTCGAAAGCTACCATCTGGGTCTGAGGCTGAGACAGTGTTGCTCACCTCTTGGTCCAGGGGCTGGGCTGTGACTGAGGCAATGTTATTACTTCTAGGAACACATCTACCAGTGCCATTCCGATGTAAACCTCGGGGATGGGATGAATGACCTCTAGGATTCCCTTTTTGTGGCATGCCTGACTGGGAAGGTTTGCAATGCTTGGGGTTTTCTGGTTGAATCCATGCCACGTTTCCTGGGGTTTTTACCCTCTTGGCCCCTTGGTGCTCATATGGAGCGTGACCATTATCCTCCTGCTTGCGGACAGTAGTTCGAACTGCAGCAGAAGTGTTTATAGAAGGAAGAGGGACATTTTCCCTTCGATGTGGGCTATGAGGGTTTGCCTTTCTGAGGTTTGTGGGGCTGTTGATGGTTTTTAGCCCTTGAGGCTGAGGGGAAGGGACCCTCTCAAGAGTCTCTGGGAGCTGTTGTCTCTTAGGGAGAATGGGACCCTTGGAAGTCTCCATTTCCCTTTGGGGAATGGGAGCAGGATGATGAGTGGGGCTTTTAGGTGGACCTGGGAAGCATCTTCTTGGGAAACTCTCCCTATTCTTCTTTTTATTCTCCCTTCTTATGGCCTGAGCTTTTTCTTTCCTTTTTGCTACCTTTAAACGGAACTCATGTGAAAGACACTTTAACTTTCCTAAACAAGTGTCCAGCCCCTCATATGATGATGTTTCTAAGCGGTCCAAAACCTCCTTGCTTTTGGGATGAAGTCCATTATATAGCTCACTGATAAAATCCATCTTTCTTTCCCCAGAAGGAAAACCTATCTTAGCCAGCAACTTCTTTCTGGCAAGGTATGCCTCTGGATCTTCATTTGTTCTTTGTTCCTGTTCATAATATAGATCCCAAGCCAGTTTTCCTGGCCACAAGAGGCTCAAAATGTGGCTCATCCAAGGGTATCTTCCTATGGACAGAAGATCCCAACACATCACTGTTTCCTCTAGTTTATTTCTGTCTAAAGGAGACATACAGAATCTGGCGATCTGGGTCAAATGGAAGCCATTAGCTGATGGTGGGAGGCTATTTGCAGCTCGCAACATCCAAGTGATGGAAGTTTCCTGATTCAAGGGACCTAACATTTCTGCCATTGCACGAACTTCTGAGATGGGAAAAGGGGCTGGTTCTTGTTTGCATGTTTCTTCCAATTTTTGGATTCTGTTTAAAGCATCCTTAAGGGAGGCTGCTAGATGGGAATTCTCTGCCTTGAGGGCTGCCAGCTCTCTTTCCATTTTAGTAGGGGAGCCCTTGGAATCTTGAGAACTTTCTGAGCAGGGAACTGGGACCTGGCTGTCCTTTTCTTTGGAGGATCGCCCCCCAAGTCTGTTGCAAAACACTTCTATGTGATGGGCTCTGGGTTTAGACCCAATGTCAGCCCGAGTTGGTGGGAACCTTAAAAGGTTTTTCCACTGTGGAGCTTGGGTTAAAACCACTTGCTCCAAATTAAAGCGACCAAGACCCTTTAAGAAGCTTCTTGGTCTTTTCTTCCCTTCTCTGCTGAGGGAGAAGTTCAAAGCCAGGCAACCTCTAGGGTTCTGACTTTTGAGGTTTTTTCTCTATACTACCCTCCAAAAATTACTGTTGGAGAGCAGAGCCAAATTTCCAGGGAGATAGCTAAGCCCTGATCTTTGGAGGGAAACTGGCTATTCTCTCCCTCCGCTTGCTTCCAATCCTTCAAGACACAGAGGTGACAGGCTGGGGTTAAAACCTGCAGCCAGATGGGGTGTTCCTTAAAAGGCACACAAGAAAAGAAGGCTCTGGGTTTTAAACCCACTGAGCTGGATGGGCTGAGACCTTAAGAGGTATACCCATAGGGGAAGCTAGGAGAAAAACCCTCTGGCTTCAAATAGAACATGCCAAGACCTTAAGGGTTCCTTGGCTCTTCTGCCTTGATGCACCTTTCTGCGGCTAGCTGTGCTTCTTCCATTTCAAGTCCTGTTCTAGCGGGGGGGGGGGGGTCTCGTTCTCTCCCAGCGGGTATGGGGAAACTTTCCTTTATGATCTCCCACGGACTCCTACCCGTGAACCTATTCTCTGCCTTTGCACAGAGCTATGGTTCCGTGCGCCTTTCTGGGGCGCCCACAGAACCTTTTTGCTGAACCCCTGGGAATCTTTGTGATTCCCCTGGATTCCTATCCTGGTCGGCTCCAAATCCTTACGGAGAGCCTATCCTGTTTTGCTCCAAATCCTTGCGGAGAGCTTATCCTGGTCGGCTCCAAATCCTTGCGGAGAGCCTATCCTGGTCGGCTCCAAATCCTTACGGAGAGCCTATCCTGGTCAGCTCCAAATCCTTACAGAGAGCCTATCCTGGTCGGCTCCAAATCCTTACGGAGAGCCTATCCTATTTCCTCCCTTGCGCAAGGATTTACAGCCTCGAGTCAGGGACGTCTCCCTACTTTCGCCTACCTCACTCGTCCAAGGGGGATTACCTGTGTGACCAAGAGCACCCCTGTTGGAGCTGCTCCCACCCTTGCGCCTTGGCTTCAGGTCAAGGACCCTCTCCTTACCCTAGCCCGCCCGTCCAAGGGGGATTTTTAACTGTGGGGAATTTTGTGTGTGGACATGGGGGTGGTTTATGGAACCTGGGCAGAACCTATTCCTGCACTCCCACCCGCCAGAAAATAACAAAAAGGGCGTCGGGAAAGACCTACTCTGACTTCACGCCCAAGGGTAGCCGTACGTTCCCCTCCGGATTGCTCGCGCCTAGCCGGCTGAAGAGCGTACGACCAAAGACAGAAAGGGGGATAGCCACCCACGACAGTCCTTTTGCCCTTATGGCCTTTCACACAAGAAACACAATCACACAGCTTCCTATTTATCTCTGCGTCTGCAGCAATTCCTTTTTGAGACCCCGTTCTCTCTACGTTCCGAAATCTGCACAGTCCGATTGCGCGGTCGGAGTGTTCAGATTTCGGGGGAGTTACTTGCCCGCATTCTCCACCAAATTGTAGCCAAGAGCCTAGTTGGGGAATTTTACTATTAGCTCAAATTACGAGATGGGTCTGCTACAACAACCCTGCGAGGTCGCCTCCCGCTGTGTATACCAAGAAGATCGGGGTTCCAAGAAATTGAGCAGAGACAGGCTTGTCTAATTAATAATGTCCAATTTATTAAAGATAAAGATAATCACACAATGCTCTCTCTCACACACACACATACAAGGCTCAGGAAAATCAGTGGTTAGCAGTGGGGATAGTTTGAGGCTTGACTAATGGTGATGCTTACCAAAGCAGAGATTCTCCTCGGGGATCCGAATGAGACAGTGATTTCTGGGACAAGTCTGAGTTTGAGCAGCTCTTGTCGGTGTCCAGTTCAGAGATCAGACTGACATGGAGTATGCAGACCTCCAGACTGGCACACTCAGAGCCTACAACTGGGGGTTTTTATGGGGAAAATATCCCCTCTGGCAAAGGTGCTTAATGGCTTGGCTGAAGCCTAGACAAAGGTATTGGATTACTTGTGCATTGCAAACTAAGGCTTTGCATTGTCATGTCTAAGCAAAGGGGTCTGACAACAATCAAGAGGAGATGGTAGAGGAGTTAAGTTAATCACTGGCTCGTCAATGTGAGACCTAAAACAAAGATTTTACTTTTGGAGGTGATGGCTTTCCCATTTAGCAACTCCCAAACCTTTCCAAAGTATTGTTTTTCAGGGGTCTTGTGAGTCTGACTCATCTGCCTACCTGACCCTCTGCTTTTGGGATTATGGCTGCTAGCCTGGCAGGTCAGTTTGAGGTCATGAAGGAACTCCACACACAGTCCAAAATTTTATATTAAAAGCATATATGATAACACTTTGTCCCATGCCTGACAAAGAAACCAAAACAAGAAGCTGTCTCTTGTATTCATCATATGAGTGCTGCTCTTTACAAGCCTGTAGCTGGCTTTTTCTTTATGCAAGTCTAGTAACTTTTAATAATAATAATAATAATAATAATAATAAATTTTATTTTTATACCGCCCTTCCGAAGATCAGGGCGGTGCACAGTAGGCAATTAAAAACATATATAAAAGTTAAAAACATTCAAAACACAGTAACATCATACTATCATGTATAACACTATTGCTGAAGCATCCTGAGGAAATTTGATGAAGAGTGCAGACACCTTAATGTGAAAAGGTTGTAAAAGATAACTCCTGTACCTGTGATGCAAGGCTGCCCAACCTGGATGGCTGTTTTCTGCTGCTAGTAGTAGTAGGGGTGAGGGAACAGTTTCAGTGATGATCATTGGAAGTGATGGAGATGATCTCTACTTCTTCCATCACTGTTTCCCTGCTCCCAGAAATAGTGGTCTATAGAGATTCCTATGAGGTGGCATGGAGGCCTTGATCTTGACCCTTCTTGTGATAACTAAAACACTCCTCTCTCTTTACTCTGATATGTGAAGGAAGAGAATTGGGGTCTGTGCATACATGGGTGTGCATATATTTGCATGTGTACATCTCTGTGTGCATGTGTGCATTACCTGGACACCCAGACCAGCTATAGCCCTAGAAGGCTTGGGTACCCCAGTGTTACAGCTGCACCGAAAGAGAATTTAGTGATTCTTTGCCCAGTTCTTCCACAAATGCTGTCCTTTTCCCACTTACTTTTCAAGTTGTTTGTGCATCCAGTATTTATAATCCTCCTCAGGGGTCATTCACACTCACATGTTTGTACTGAGGACACCCATGGAGATTCGATGATGTTATACCTAATCAAAGTTCCCACCATGTTTACCATGGCATTTTAATCCTATTGACATTCACATTACTGTAGTATTAATTTAAAATGAAGCCTCTATTTTGAATGTATTTGTTATCGTTGTTGTTTTTTAAAAGTCAATCACACGATGCACATCTTCATCATACCACTTATACCAGTATGTAAAGGTATTTTCATACTGATAGAGGACAGCAGCCATGCAAAGGCAATGGTGTGCATAAACTGTCCCCCCATTTTTAAAAAAAGTCCACCATCTCATCATGTTCCCAAGAGAACCCCCACTTTTTGTGAGCTCTGAGAATCAGCCATCAGTGCAGATAAGGCGATTAATTCACTGGCAGAAGAGGAAAAAAGGCAGGCGGTGCTTCAAGGAACCACTTTCCAAAGCATGGGACGTTTGAATCCACCACATTTATGGAGATGGTTTCTTCACCCAACAACCGAATCCCAAGAGGGAAAAACAGGGCAACACCAATGGAATGTGTATGTCATGTAATGCCCCTCTGCACATAACACCTTCCTTCCTTCCTGAGTTTGCCAAATGGAGTCAACAATACGTTCTAATTTGAAACTCTTTAAAAAAGATTGGTTCTTTCTAAAAGATGCGGTAAAAGCCCCGGATTCAAAAGTATCAGGTTAAGTGGTTCTTTTGCCAGCCCCCTCAAAACTGCACCAAATGCACTCAGTGCAAATATGAACAGCTCAGAAATAACCTGGTTTCTACACCAGGTTATTTTGTAGTGTGAATGAGCCCCCAGTCTTCTACTCTAAATGACGAGTAGAACTAAAGCTCAGTCAGTTTCCTATGCATCACAGTGGCCTCTTGTGGCCACTAGGCCCAGACACAGGGGAATCAAAAAAAATGTAGGGCATCTATGAAAACTCATCTCCCCACCCCAAAGGAATCCATCCAGATAACTTCCATGCTTTGTTCTGTATTCACAATCAAAGATGCCCTTCTAGTGATGCTGTAGCAAGACCAGGCTTACAAAGGGTTGCTAGCTGTAGAAGAAAGCTTGGAAAAGTTATTTTTTTTTTGGATGACAACTTCCAGAACCCTCTAGCCAGCATGGACAGCATGGTGATTGTTGGGGTCTGGGAGTTGTAATCCAATTTAAACAAATGTTTCCAAGCTTGGCACTGGAATAGAAATCAAACAAGTGGTTCAACAGACATGCAATAATATTAGTGCTTTGATATTTCTGGACTCTTTGACTTTCAAGCTACTCATACAACATTTTCCCAAGAAAAACAAATTAGGGCTAGAAGGGACTGCCATCAGCTGAGTATGCAACTGTCTAAAAAGAAAACTGTGTAGGAAGAAGGATAATGATTGATGGAGCTATACCAGTTTCATGGACTTCCAACACTGCTTTTCTGTTTGAGGATAAATTGGTTGGAATCGCAGAAAATCTCCAATACATTGAAATGTCCATGAATGCCCAGACATTTGCTCATGACCTATGTATGATTAAGACATTTTAAAGGTGAAGTCTGGTGACATTTTTTCTACATAACAATTGTAATAGTTATTAAACAGCTTGGTTAGGTCAAAACTCTGTCACAAATCAGTTAGCAGAGACAGATCTTAACTGGGATAGTCTTGCAACACCCTAAAGACTAACAATATTTATTGGACATTAGTGCAAAATAAAACTTGTTAGTACTTCAGGTACCCCAAGAGTCTGAAGTTTTGTCTTAGCTAATTCTTGTCTGAGGATTTAAGGATCTGAGCAATAACAACAATCTGTAGAAAGCTTTACACTTAGAAAGGTTTAAACTTCCTGAAAGATACTTACACAAAGAAAAGGAGTGAAGGTAGAGGATCCATTGTGGAATTAGGTGATGCCACCTGTCCTCCCCTTCTCTTCTTTCTTGAGAAGAGAAGATGAAGAGTTAAGGATGTGAAATAGATAAAGTGTGAACTGTAAACTATTTTTGTGTTCAACAATGTATGAAAGTCTTAAAATGTGATGTCAACCACTTTTAGTAACTACTCCTTAGCCCCTTGAGGTGTTGTTTCCAAGACCTGTATTCTGTGTCCTGCCTGCCATAGATCTAGTGCATGTGTATGTGTTGTGTGCCTTCAAATTGTTTCTGACTTATGGAGACACTAAGGCAAACCTATAATGGGGTTTCCTTGGCAAGATTTGTTCAGAGGGAGTTTACCATTGCCATCCCCTGAGGCTGAGAGAGTGTGACCTGCCCAAGGTCACCCACCCATGGCTGAGCAAGGAATCAAACCATGGTCAACG
Source organism: Urosaurus nigricauda (assembly GCA_034509955.1). Taxonomy (NCBI): domain Eukaryota; kingdom Metazoa; phylum Chordata; class Lepidosauria; order Squamata; family Phrynosomatidae; genus Urosaurus; species Urosaurus nigricauda. The sequence goes on along the minus strand of JAOEGL010000002.1, from coordinate 89,486,110 downwards.
CTCTGGGCCCCACAACAAACTCCAACTCCCAGAATTCCATAGTCTTGAGCCAGGGCAGTTAAAGCGGGGCAAAACTGGGTTATTTCTCCAGTGTGGATGCAGAAATATACAAATAGGGGCTTATATGGCACTATTCAGAATCTGGTCATCAACTCAGCTCTCACCTTTACAGAACAAGCATGTTTACTCAGAAGTAAACCCATACTGAATTTGATGGGATTTATGTCCCTATAAGTATGCTCACCTTAATGGCCTTTGTAAACAAAGCCCATGTTTATTTTAGATATAATTTATTGTTGGACACAAGTGCTGATTTGAGCAGATTCTGACATTGAGTCACAATCTCCTATTTCTGGAGGCAAGCCAAGGGTATTTACTTTACAGAGAGTACAATCTTAACATAATAAACTACTGTATAAGGGCACTTCCCAGTAACTGCTTACATTAGTGTTACAAAGTTGTTATCCATTAATGCACTATCCGGGGTGTACTACATCAGAGAAGAACACTAAAATTTAACTGTTTCCTCCCATGGGGACTAACGCTCTGAGACTGCTGCACCTTTTTGTTGGATAGATCTTACTGAAGTCAAATTGCCACCTAAATGAAGATGGTATTGGGAATAAGTACAGTTGTATTTCAGAGTCCTTGAGGAAAATGGTAATATATTAATAAGTTGCTATTGCCTGAAACATATTAACTGTGGGAAATAGAGCAGCAGACATTGCCTTGTTAATGTTTGTGATTACTTTCATATGGCAAGCTGCAGTTGTTGAAAAAACAACAACAACAGCTGTTCCCCACCAGAAAATTCAAGAAATATCCCCAGAAACTTCAGAACTATATCATAATGGCTGAGATTTGAATTGCAGTACAGCACACAAGAGGCTGCATGGCTTTCATTATACATTCTGAAACCAAAGTATTAGGCAAAATGAATCAGGAAAAGAAGTACTAATGATTTAATAGCCGCAAGGGGCTCATTTATTAGAAAGCCACACATCCACAATCCCTCAGTCATCCATCCTCTTTACAGTGTCAAACCAAAAGCTGACAAGTTATAAATGGGTAATGATTAAAAATAAAATATAATAGGGGAAATGAATGGCAAGAGAGGCAGGCTGCCATTTTATGTGCATACCTCTGATAATGGCAATCCCATGAATCTTCCAGTTGTAGAACACAAAAATCTCACCACTTTGCACCCAAAGGCATCTTGTCCTTTAATAATAATAATAATGATGATGATAATAATAATATAATAATAATTTTTATTTATAGTCCGCCCCTCTGAACAAACAATTGGGGCGGGTTACAACAGAGTTAAAACAGTACAAAATTAAAAACAAGCCCATCCCAACTCCCACCCCTTAAAATAAGATTAAATTAGCTATGAATTAAAACACAATACCAAAATATAAAATTATTCCTTAAAAACAAAATTCCTGGGCCTGTATGGGCAAGATTAAATGTGAAAAGAAAAGAGCTGGACGAAAAACTAAAACATAACGTTTGGAGCCGACGAAATTAAGCAACCTCTAGGAAGGCCTGCTGGAAGACATGCGTCTTTAAGGCTTTCTAAAAACCTTCAATGGATGTTATGAGACGCATCTCACCCGGCAGGTCATTCCACAACTTGGGGGCGATAGCTGAAAAGGCCCTGTGGAAGGTCTGCACCAGCCTGGTCTTCATGGGCTGTAGCAGGTTCCTCCCAGAGGACCGGAGTGTGCAGGAGGGGGGTTCATATGGGAAGAGGCGGTCCCTAAGATAGGATGAACTTAAGCCATGTAAGGCTTTAAAAGTTAAAACCAACACCTTGTACTGTGCCCGAAAACTAATTGGCAGCCAGTGGAGAGCTTTAAGCACGGGTGTTATGTGCTCTCTCCTAGGTGTTCCAGTAACAAGTCTGTCTGCCATATCTTGGACTAATTGCAGTTTCCGGGTTAAGCACTAGATCAGCCCTATGTAGAGTGTGTTACAGTAGTCCAAGCGTGAGGTTACCAGAGCGTGTACCACAGTTTCCAGGAAACTCATGTCCAGGAAAGGGTGCAGCTGGCGTATCAGCCGAAGCTGGTAACAGGCACTCCTGACTGTTGCATTCACCTGACTGGTCATGTGAAGCGATGAATCTAGAAGTACCCCCAGGCTGCGAACAGAGTCCTTCGAGGAGAGTGTGACTCCATCTAGGACTGGAAGTTTTCCCAAACCTGGTTTCGGTCCTGTAACTGTGAGTACACCCGTTTCAAAGATCCCTGGCCTGATGCACCCTTTGCCATGCCAAATCTGAGCATACCTTCAAGGACCTTAGACTCGAAGAATCACAGGCCTTGTCTGCATGGGCCAAAAGGGCCCATTCTCCCCACGCCATTCTGGTGTCATCCTTTTTAGATTCCGGTTCTGATGTGGGCAGTCCAGATAGTGTTTGCACATTCCACATAACTGGGACATAACAGGGTTAAAACAAATTTTCAAAACTTACCAGTTTTGTTGGATCTTCCAGAAAGATCTGGAATCCTCTATTTTCATGCTGCGAGGGCTGTCTGCACAGGCTTTCCACTGGGCAACCCAGCATGTAAGTTGCTGTGGGCTATTTGTTCTAAGGTAAAAATGAACCACCTAGCATAAGGTAATCACCCGGTGTCTTGTTTTGACTCAGAATTGTGCAACCCATAGTGGGATGCCCATGCAGACTGCCACCACAGTGCAGAAATGGAGGCCAAGGTAACAGGGGCATGCCAGGGATAAGAAATGTCCAAAGCTTGGCTACTCAGGATTACCGGCAGAAGTGTTTCCTTTTCCTCTACAGAAACTAGAAAGAGGCATGGAATGCAAATGTCAGCATATGGTCACACACAGGTGCTTGCAACATTGTGAAACTGGGGTGGCCAACTTGTGCCTCCCCATATGTTGTTGGATTTCTTTCAATGCTGAGGGCAGATTGGAGTCACAGTCCAATAATCTCTGGAGAATGACAAACTGATTGTCTCTACTGTAAGTGGTTTGTTGTTCACTAACATCAAGTGACAGAACTAAAGGTGCCAACCACACACAGTTGAAAAATGAAAACAAGGGATATGCCACTGTGAAGCACAATAGGGTTCAAACCAGCACCAAATAGACCATGTACTAGTTTTTTGCTCCTTTAAGGAGCAGGGTACTCTTAGGAGTTCAAGCCACTGAAAGAAAAACATAATGGTGTTAGCTACCCCATTGTTTGAACAGAGACCATCCAGGTTTGCCAGGGAAGCCATTATAAAATTGCTATAGATTGAAAGTGTCCACAGCAATAGTGGAAAAATTCAGGATTTTAACATAGTGGTGAAGTATATGCCTTCATATAAAAGCTAGCAGCAAAGACTAACTCAAGTTATATTTTGTGTTAGTTCTATAGTAGTTAGAAAATACTCCTGCCAGTGTAAATTCCAACATAAATACAGTCCATTAGCCTTAGGAGGTAGGTTGGGGAAGAGCCAGGAATAATAGAAAATGTAATTTAACACACCTGGAGAGTATCAGCTTGGATTAAGGCTACTGTAGAGCCATAGTTCATCCATTTAGTGGCACTGCCAAGCCTTTCTTCTGTCTATCTGAGCAGTGCTATTCTTCCCTACTGGAAGCATATTGAGGACTTCATGAACATTGTGAGAGAGCACTTCAGAATATATGGGTGCATGCACTGCTATAAAGTGAAGAGCACAGTCTTCCTCTTCCTCATGGTCAGACACTTCTTCATGGAAGAAAGAGAATGAAACACATTAAGAGGTTGTTAAACTGAAAAGATGCTTTGTGTTTAAGTTCCTGGGGTCCATTTAGATAACATTCACTCCTGATGGTGTTGGCTTTCATTCTTCATAACTGCATACCATCCACTGAAAGCCTTACTTCCTCTTGAGTAACTTATGATGTGCTGTATTTTAAAGCACATGTAAGTTCTCTAAAACAACTTCAGCTAAAAACTTCTGGCCTGGTGTCAGATCTTCAGCAGCACTTTTCAGGGTTGTACCCTTCCTTTAAAAAAAAACCTAAATATAAATACAGATCAGGATACAGTATATCCCAAAGATAGGATTTTTGCACTCTTACAGAGTACTTGGTCCCACTGTTTGCACTTGGAAAAGCATGAATGCATGCACAGCTGTCTGCAGTGCTATTTTGACACACATTTGAAAGCAGAACTTTTGTTTCCTGTGTTCCTTTTAAAACACACACACATGCACACAAACATCCATTTAATATGAAAGGAGAATAAGCAGAGTCAGAACTATTTACCCGAGGGCCTTTCCACCTGAGAACCCACTGATACTGTTGAACTTGGGCTTGTTACAGTGATCATAACTCCACTGGATGCTGGTCTGCATACCTTCCAATATTTCAGACCAAAACACATAAAAGGTAAAGTTGGCAAAAGTTACTCAGGAGCAAGAACACACAAACAGTTTGCTTTTGCCTGAGCTTACTGGGAAAGGATTCAACCCCTCATCTTCCCCCATGCTGAGTTAATTGAACGCAAACTACTTTTGCCCTTTGAACTCAGTTTGCAGCAATTGAGACAAGCTGAGGACAAAAGGGAGGAGGCAAGAGAAACTGAGGGCCGGTACAGACAGCTCCAAAGGGGCAGCTTGATGCCGCCCCTTTGAGCGCTGGATCAGGGCCACTGCAACCACAAGCTGCAGCCCAAATCCAGCATTTTTCCAACCACTCCTTTTTGGGGCTGAGAAAAAATAGTCCTTTCCACTGTTGTGGCGCCTTTCCAATGTTCCTGCGGCATGTGGCGTATAAATGCTGCACTGTCTGAGTGACACAACACTGCCCACTGTCTGGTCAGGCAAGTGGCATAACGCTGACTTGGGGTGGCATCAGAGTGTGCATCATCTAAATGCCACCCCTCACGCTGCCCCCAAGCTGGCGTATTATGCTGGTATGTTTTATCCCTGAGACATTTTCAAACCAGCTCAAAAGTGGGACAACAGAGTATTAATTGGGATTGACCATGTCAAATTGGGAGGTGGAGTGTATGAGTCTGTTTCTGGAAACAATTCAAAGTGCTGGTTATGACCTATCAAGTATATGGCTCAGATTCAGTCTTAACAGACCGTATTTCCCAACATATATGGAAAATGCCTAGATGTAGAAATCCTCAGGAGAGGATTTCAGCCCAGTCACCTTGGCAGTAACATGAAATAGGGTAGCTGTCTCAGTAGCTGTCCCTAGACTCAGGGACTCCCTTCCTATGAAAGCTTGAATTCTCTCCTCTTTGCTGGCTTTCCAGCTCTAGAAGCTTGCTCTGGATGTCTCTAAGGAGTTTATCAGATGGGAGGAATTTCTCTTTATTTCGAATGGAGCCAATTGGAGCCAATCTGAATTCACGTGAATTCGCTAGTTTAGTGAATTCTAATTGTGTTCAGAATGTGTTCAGGATGACTTCCCATTACCCGAAAATGACTGCCCATTGCTCGAAATTGCGTGAGATGTTTTAATATGAAATAACGTAAAACCTATGATTGCGTTTGGAATGACTTCCCTTTTGGCCAAAATTGCCTGAGATACTTTAATACGCAATAATGTGAAACCCCATGATTGCATTTAGATTGCCATTAGATTATACTTCCAATTTCCGTCGTCTGATAAACTCCTGTTCACAATTTTACTTTTGAGCAGAAATCTTGCAGCTTTCAACTCTCCATCATATTTTATCACTCTGGGATATTCTGGAATAGGGCTTTTCCTGTCATTTTTGTGGGGATGCTTTTCCTGGGGAGTTAGGAAACTTGCCAGGATTGAGGGCAAAAAAGATGGAGCCAAATGCAGGGCAATTCTGGAGAAAATTTTTTTTCAGTTCTCAAGGGACCTAGGATCTGAGTGGACATTTACCTTTCAGGAGATGAACAACTCTAAACACACAGTGAAAATAGCATTTGCATGGTTTAAAAACAAGGACCCAAGTGTCTCAAAATAGCCCTTCAAAGCACAGATCCCAATTTGATTCAGAATACAGGGCAAACATGAAAATGGCTGTTCTCCAATGGTCCACATCTAACCTGACAAGAGTTGGAGGAAATTTGCTGTGAAGAATGGACAAAAATCACAGGATTCAGATGTGCAAAGGTCATAGAGTCTTAGGGGCAAAACAGACAGCCCCAAAAGTCCAGCTGTTAGCTGCCCCTTTGAGTGCTGGATTGGGGCCATGGCAGCTGCATGCTGCAGCCCCAATCTGGCATTTTTCCAGTACAAAAAGGAGTGGCAAAATGCCACTCCTTTTGGGGGGCAGAAAAAAAGGCACTTTTCTGCTGTGGTGGCACCTTTTCAGCATTTCTGCAGTGCGGCACATATAAATGCCATGCTGACGAAAAGCCATGAAGTCACTGCATGTGCAGTTAGCCATGTGGCTTCCTGGCAGTCTGGGGGTGGTGTTGGGAGCATGCAATGTCAACACCATGCCCCAACGCTGCCCCCAAGCCGGTGATTACTTGCTGGTCTGTTTTGCCCCTTACTCAAGACTCACTGCTGTAAATGCTACCAAAGGTGCTTCTACCAAGGTCTTTAGCTTTGTCTGCCAAAGAATGTTGGTGCCTCACTGATCTACAAATTCCAGGTTCCATTTTAAAGTGATATCAAACTGCACTATTTCTACAGTGTAGATGCACCCAAGATTAAAACATGTGAGATACTGAAATACAGTGATTTGGAAGTACAATGGTTTGTAGTCTCCATGAACAAAAAAATGGCTATATTAAGAGATATTGGCTGGCATTCTGTATTGCAGTTACTGATTCATAGCCTAGAGGTATAGACCTATAACTGCATTCACTCATATTATGTATTCATGATCCTGGCCCTATTGCGCTCTACATGGGACAGCCTTTGTACCACACTCGGAAGCTACAATTAATCCAGAATATGGCAGCACGGCTGATCACGGGGGCATCTAGGACCCACCATATAACACCGATCTTAAAAGATCTTCATTGGCTGTCCATTCACTTCCGGGCCCAATACAAAGTGCTGGTCGTTACCTATAAAGCCCTAAATGGCTTGGGTCCAGAGTACCTAAAGGACCGTCTCTCCCCACATAATCCACCCCGCACACTTAGATCAAGCGGACAACACCTGTTAAGAGTTCCAGAGGCCAGGCTCTCGACAACTGCCAAGAGAGCGTTTTCTATATCTGCTCCGAGCCTCTGGAACTCACTACCTATTGAGCTCCGCTTGATTACTTCCCTCCCCCAATTTAAAAAGGAGCTAAAAACGCACCTATTTAATCAGGCTTATCCTTGATTGCTATCTGTCATCGCCATCTTCCCCCCAGATAAGCCGTTGGAATAAACCATTGTATACCGCTTCGGGATGATAATGTTTTTACTTGTTTTTATTCCTTGTTTTATTGTAATCTTTTATTGTATTGTTTAAATGTTTTTAACTGTAGATGCTGTACACCGCCCTGATCGCAGGAAGGGCGGTATACAAATAAAAGTTATTATTATTATTATTGTAAATGCCCCCACCAAACCTATTTTAACAGCCAGCAGTCACACCAAACGATGGAGGTCTGTTCTGTTGCAGATTAGGGCACAGCAGGATGATCTTCACAGCCCCCTCCTGCCAGCAATCTGTGTTGCAACAAACACAGATGGGTCACAGCTGGAAATATCCTGCTGTGGCCCAATCACCAGTAGAACAGCTCTCCATTTCTCAGTGTGGCTGCTGGTATTAAGGTAGGTTTGGGGGCCTGGGCCAGGAGACCTTGTTTACTTATGCATTTGTAATTAAGTTGATGATATTGCCTTTTGGTAATATCACAATATCTAGTGTGGACAGAAGTGTAATAGGAGCCCAGAATCAAACCTGACCCACTTAATTCAATAAAATCTAGGAAAGGAATCACAATGCTTGCAATCAAAAATAAACAAATAAGAAGAAGTATAATCTTAAAAACTTATTATAAAGCTGGCAGGGGTAAATAACTGTTATCTCTAGGTAAGTGTTGAACAGCCACTAACATTTGTATTACTTTCTCTCCCTTCTTCTGTCTTCCCTTACCATGCATGATCCTTGGTTTTAGGCATGAATGTGATACACTTTAGATGGAGAGGACCTGAGCTGCTGTCAATATGTTTGCTGGATCACTAGGTTGGTTTATTGCTTGTAAATGAAACAGAAAGTTAATAAAAATAAATTTAAAAACTTGAAGGGGAGGAGAAGTGGAGACACAGTTAGATTCAAGGCAGTTGTTCATTGCAGTTCATCACTGCAGTTCACTATTGCTGTGTTCATATGGCATTTGTAAAATATAAGCAGTAAGCTGCCTGGTGGTTTGTTTGTTTTTTAAAGATAAGATTGATTTTAGCATCCTCTTTTTCATTGCACATTTCACAGGACTTAGCAGTGAAGAATGATGCTTTGTGTTTTCTTTGCACTGCTAAACTTTCTAGATCATCCCATAAGGCATATACTCCCTTCCCTTCCCCCCCCCCCCTGCCTTGTGCAAGAGAGAACATGAAGTGATATTCCTCTATAAATGAACTCTGCAACATTGGATTTTCTATCAAACTATCCTTTTTCATAATATGTTGCTTTGGGTATTATAACAGTTCATACAGACAGTACTGAATTAACTCCATCGTATCAACTGTGAATACAAATGTGCCCAAAATCTTATTATTAGAAATTATGGAGTACAGCGTATATCCCACGTTTTACCTAATAAAGCAAGTTTTAAGCAACAACAGCCCAAATTGTCTGTATATAATACTATTTGGAGTTTTGTTAACACGTCTGTATGATACTAGTTAAACTATCAGCTTAAAGCAGGGGTCCTATACTTACTTGCCTGGAAGTAAGTTCCACTAGTGCTCAACTTCTGAACAGATTTATATAGGATTGCACTGCTTTCTCTGAGTTAAGCAGGCTAATTTATTTTTCCACTGAAAAAATTATAACATTGTTTTTTCTAGTCTATTTCCTGTTTCTGTTTCTGATTAAACTTCATGTTCTGAGATTGACATCATCCTCTTTCTCTGTAATGCATTTTCTACCTTTTATTGGGCTCCTGGTCTGATTAAGCTATCATTTTATTTGGATCTGCTTTTCAAATGCTAGGTGTATGAGCAACGGTATTTGTATTGGCTTTCAAAACAGAAAGGTTTCAAGATACCCTAACCGTATGTTATGTGTGGATTTGCCTGATTTTTCAGGAGAATGTTATCAGAACCACTTTCTCTTTGATTTTATTTCTTCCAATAATCCAATCCCCCTCATCCCATGGCTTTCTCCAAGAAATATTCTGAGAGCTTTTTAATTATTTCTGTATTTGTGAAGGCTTGAAATATTGGAGTGTATAATGAAAAATGATCCATTGGTATAAAATGGGGCTACACCAGGATGGCCATTGCACAGGCAGAAAGTCTAAACGCCAGGTTATGCTGATTGGATTGTGTAAAATCTGGAGAAATCTAATGAAAAATAATTCCTGGTTTATGGAAGCTAAGCAGGGTCATCCTTGGTTAGTTCTTGGATGGGATATTGCCAATGAGTGCCAGGTGCTGTTGGCTATATTTCAGAGGAAGGAACTGGTAAAGCCACCTCTGAGTATTCCTTGCCTACAAACACCCTATAACATCCATGGGGTCATCATAAGTCAACAGGCAACATGAAGGCAAAGATAAACACAATGAAGGTCCCAGCCTGTATAATAGGGCAAAGGGAATCCCACTATTTCAACCATGAAGTCTCCAACACCAAAAACAAAACTCCTGTTTAAATCACATCCAATTATTTGGTTGAAACACACAAGTTTCTATTCCACTACTACTCCATCTACAAGATGGCAAATGGATTGTAGATATACCACAGAACTCTTATGGAAAACCGTTTTGGGGTTGGTGACATGAAGCCTATTACATTTGCCTCTGCACTAGATGGAAGAACTTTCTTTTCCCTGAAGGAAGCTTCTTTTTGCTTTGTTCCAATATAGCATTTTCCAAATAACAAGTAGGCCCATGTTGAAAAGATTTGGGCCTTGCACAAAGTCTCTGGTTTTGAAGCTCCTCCCAGGATGTTGCTTAAATTACATGGGGCAGAGTTCCTGGTGGTGGTGGGACTCCAGCGGCAGTACCATGACAGCAAGAAGAAAGAGGTGACAGAAACAGTAAGAAGTTCCAGTAAGTTCTTCCATTATTGGCTGCTCTGGAAGTGAAGGAAAGGAGGCATGGAAAGATTAGAAGCAATCAGTGAGAAGAGAGAGTGGGCACAACCTAGAGTCATGATGAGCTTTGCATACTTCCACCTTCAAAGAGGAGGAAGCTGGACACTTTTCTGTGCATTGCTATCATCCTTTTCTCCTCCACAGTATACAGTCCTGGCATGGATGATAGTTGGTTTTACCCTTCCACCTTCCAACTCTTTCTCCTTCATTTTTACCTTTTTGCAGTGGTATTAGTAGTCCTGTCCAGTCCAGGGTGGGGTGGGGTGGGGTGGGGTGGGGTGGGATGGGGGCAAACAAAGGACTACTAATACCACTGCAAAAAGGTAAAAATGAAGGAGAAAGAGAAGATTGGCTGGAGAAATAACTGGGCATTCAGACTCCAGATTAGGGAAATTACTACATACAGCTTTTAAACTGCAATTACAGTTGGAAAATATGCCATTGGTGATACCTATCATGACGATGCCTCCAACCTGTTGCTGCTGCTGCTGCCGCCTCTGGTTAGAGCACCCCTTTTCATTGATGCGGGAAACCTGTCAATAAGCTCCCAACCATGTTAGTCCTCAGGTGTGAAACATTGCTGCCATGGCAGTTGCAACATTAGCAGTCACGTCACGTAGTATCAGTGTCTCCTCCTCTCCTTGTGTTCCCCCCTCCCCTTTGCTATTCTTAGGAAGGCTGATTGCCTTTATTTTATTTTTTCTGTTTCTTTTTTTTTTAAACTTAAATTGTATTAGCATAATTTCAGAACTGTGTGAAAAAGTTTTTTTTTAATTTAAACTTCCCAAAAGGTATGCTGGGTAGGACATAGGTCAGGAAGGTGGGTTTAAGGGAGAGTGCAGAAGAGAGCATGATGGCAGAAACAGCCCTAGTTGTGCTATTGTGGAAGGATGTGAATTTTTATTAACTAATGTGATTACAGTGAGAACAAGGCTTGTGTGTTAATGTCTTAAAGCTCTCAGTTATCAAACCATAATATAGACTGCTGGAAACAAAAATTATGACACAGGCATTTATAGGTATATGAGTGTTGTGGTCCCTATTGAAAAAAATATACAGAATGGAGGAGAAAAGGGAGGGCAGAAGAAGACACAATGTGGTATAGTAGTTGGTTAGGGAAGTTTAGCATCCATCAGCATCATCAGAGTGGCTGACAGCAATAGAGTGTGGGAGCTACAGTCCAAAGCATCTGGCAGGCTCCCAACCCTTGATTTAAAGCTAAAGAATTCTGAAGCCAGGAATTCATTTAGAATACCAAAACAACTCCCTACTTCAGATTATCTCAAGATTTCTTCCTTTCAGATTTAATGTGGTGGTGGTAAATCATGTTGCTGCCAGTAATAATAAACCATTGGAAGTCAGAAATCCTTGCTGATCTATTGCAGATTTCTCAGAAAACAGTTGGTAGCTCCCAGTCTACCTTCTGCCTATCCTTGCCATAACTGAAATGTGGATAAGTGTTTCCTTCTGCTAACTAGTCCAAATTGTGTTGTTTTTGTTTTAAAAAAAAACTAAACAAGCCCATGTAATTACTGTATCTACCTCTTAAGATTAAATTATATATGTATTGCTCACTGCAAGGTCAGGAGTGAAAATAATTGTGCTGTCTGATTTACAGTGAGGAGAATTTATAATGCAAATATGCAATGTTCTATTGCAGCCAAGGAGAAATAGAATGTAGGCAGTATAAACAAGTAATTTTCATGAGGCAGAAGGATCAGCATATTCTACTGGGTGAAGTTGACACTGAGGAGGGAGGGAAGCAAGGCAGCTTAAACCACCAATCAAAATATAATGATAGACCTAGGGAACAAGCTGGAAGTCTGGGCCCAAGCTCATGTTGGAAACTAGCTATCCAAAATCAACTGTAGACTCATAAATGAACTAACAACATTTTGGAAGACTCAGAGTAGACAGGAGAATAAAATATAGTGTGATGAAATATTCATAGTCTGATATTTTTATGGAACTCTCAAACAACTTCTGTGATTTACACTTTTCTCCCTATGCATGTATAGTAGGGGTGTGTGCAATAAAATAATGAAAGCTGCACTGGAATGCTACCATTTTGCTAAGATATGATCGAGAAATGAGGATCAATCAGGGCTGTACGAGAGTTATTAACATACAAAAACACTAGTAAACACTGGCAATCAGCATCACACTCAGCATTTTATAAGAGAGAGAATGAAATTACTTAGTTGATGAATAATTTCAAAAGTGACACTGACCACTGTGTTTCAGCAAAGCAACAATTATTCAACTGGCCTTTTTTTTTTTTTGTCAGTGATATCTGTCAGAATGAAATGGATGGGGGTAGGGGGAGAGAAAGTGAGAGAGAGCGGCTATATACAAATCAGTGACTGTGAGGTAGAGGAGTCCTAGGTAGCAGCTGTGCACTTTTAATGGCATTTAAAGCAGCTTTCAATAAGTATCTCCTACACTGTCCATGTTTGCTGTGGTCATTCCACAGATGAATTTAAACAAAATTCATTTTCTTACACAAATATCTTTCCCTTAATTGCACTTTGGCTGATCATTTACCTTAAACAAGATGTCTTTCTACTAGAAGGAGCATGACACTGTGAGAGGAGATAATGTGCATTGGCCTTGCCATACACTAGCAAAAAATATGACCATGCTTTGCTGCTTTTGGATGTAATCTTGTTGCATCCCAACAAAAGGAACTTATGCTTGTTTATGCAGCTCACAGATTGCTCAGTGAGGGAGAAACATAAGCCTGTTCCTTCCCACTTGTGTTGTTTTAAAACTGAATTTTCTGGGGGAATACTTAGCAAAAGCTTGCCAGATTTTGGAGGGTTCTCCCAGCTCTTAATATTGGTGCAAACAACTTGCTGCTTCTACAGCCATGTGCATGATCATATTTTTCCCAAAGCATCTGGCTTGGTTTCAGTTGTCCTGCAGTCATCATAAACACAGTATTTGGAAAAGTTACGTTGGGGGACTACAAATTGCAGAATCTCTTACCTAACATGTCCTTGCTGTCTTAGAGGTCTGAGATTTGTCCCAATATTAACTTTTCTAAGCTCTGATCCATTCTTAGGATGTTTGAAATAGTCTGTACTTGGTCCTGGTTACCCACCACCACCACCACCACACACATAAACATGAAAGTTCATATGGTTAAAGAATCTACTGCAACCTATAAAGACCAGGCTGATTGCAACTTCCCAGAGGACATTTTCATCAACTGCTCCCAGATTATGGAACAGCCTGCTGGAGAAGATCTGTCATATTACCAGTTTAAACAGCTTCAAAAAAGCTGTCAAGACTGATCTCTTCCAACATCTATTTCCTTAATAACAAACTTGGCCGCCAATTGAATGTACCATCCCACTGAGTACTCTATAGCCCCATCTGCCCATCTCTGATTATTTTAATGTATTGTTTTTAAATGTCTAATGTGTTTGATGTTTTAGCGGAGGGAGGGAATAATTGGGATATGGGGTGTTGTATATTTTCTTTTTAATTGTAAGCCACCTCAATTATCTCCTTGACAGAGATTCAAGGTAAAAATAAAACATTTATTATTTATTCGTATATGCATTTTCCCCAGTACACACATTTTCTAATGTAACTTTTCATAAACATCTTGGAAGCAAAGAGGCATCAAGGCTTGTATGAAGTAATTAGTGAGAGAGTGAACTCTAGAGAGCATCCCTGCCCTTTTGTTTCACACCTCTGTTTACTTCTCTGATCGATGTACTCAGGTCCAGTCTTTTTGATTCCTTCCTGCTTGCAGTGGTCACTTCTCCTTTCTTCAAAAAATTAGAAGAGAAAGATTGATACACATGGCTTTAAACTGCAATTAGACTTGGAAAAAAGTGGCTTGGTAATACTTATTGCACCTCGCCACCTCCAAACTGCAGCTGCTGCATCTCCCAAGTGCATTTAGGGCATCACTTTTCATTGCCAGGGAAAATCCTTCAATGAGCTCACAACAGCACTAGTCCCCAGGTGTGAAATGTCACCACTGGGGCAGTTGCATTATTGGCAGTCCCATGGTGCCCCTTCCTCTCCTCCTGTCCCCCTTCCCCCTCACTATTCCTAAGCAGCCTGATTACCATTATTCATTTATTTTGCTATTCTCTCTCTCTCTCTCTCTCTCTCTTCTTTTCTTTTTTAAAAAAACTCATGTTGCAGTAGCAGAAGTACAGAGTTGCACAATAAAAATAAAAATAAGGTATTTGAAAGGCATCCTGGGCAGGTCATAGGGCAGGGAGACAGCATTAAGGGGGAGGAAGAGAGCACAATGGTGGCAGTCACACAACTGAAGATGTGTAATAATAATAATAATAATAATAATAATAATAATTTATTTCTAGCCCGCCCCTCTGAACAGGAAATCGGGGCAGGTTACAACAAAAAGATTAAAACAATATCAATTAAAACGTCCCATCTCTTCCCTCACCGCCCCCCCCCTTAATAAGAGAATTAAACCACTATATAATTAAAAACATAAAATAAAACAAATTACAACAGTAAAAAGCACCAACAGGGAAGCGGGCCTGAAAGCCTAGGCTGTAAAGAGGTGGAAAAGACACTGGAGAAGGACAGCTGGAGAGGCACTAAGGCCTAGGTTTGGAGCCAGGAAGTGTTCACATTCTCTGGGAAGGTCTGCTGGAAGAGATGTGTCTTTAGAGCTTTTTAAAAGCTTTCTAAAGATGGAATGAGACGCATCTCATCAGCAGGTCATTTCACAGCCTGGGGGCTACTGCCGAAAAGGCCCTCTGGGAGGTCTGCACCAGCCTGGTCTTCATGGGCTGTAGCAGGTTCCTCCCACAGGACTGGAGTGTGCGGGGGGGGGGGGGGGTTCATATGGGAAGAGGCGGTCCCTAAGATAGGATGGACCCAAGCCATGTAGGGCTTTAAAGGTCTTTAATGGCTATTACACATACAGGTACAATTCCATTTTCATTGACAAGTGCAACTGGGGTGAGAATTGGGCTCATATGGTAAAGCCCTTAGTCCTTTGTTTCCCTTTGTCTGGAAACAGAGCAACCATGAGGCATGTGCCTCATGATGGATGCTGATCTCATCTCATCATCTGTGTTCATCTGGCCAAATTTACTCAGTCCTTCACACCACTCAGTGAACACCCAAAGAACACACAGTTTTCTTTAATGTTTTGTTAAGAGAGGGATATGAAATGGCTATTTCCCTCCATAACCTTCTATGATCACTCAACTGAATGAGCTAGCAGGCAGAAGTGTCTGCTCAAACTTTCACTTCAGGCCTATTTTTTCATGGCTGACAACAAGTTTCATGGAGAGTAAATGTCTAAATTTCAAGGTTTCCCCTTGATATATTTTCTATGCACACAAACAGAAACTCAGTTTGCATTCAGAATAGAACAGGAACTGGGTGGTGATGTTCTGTTTGTAATAGATCTAAGCATTACAAGCTAAAGAAATTAATAATCCAAATCAGTTTTTGTCAATAATCTCAATGGAACACAGAAGTGGTAGTACAAATGTATAATCTCACTGACTAAAATTTTGTGTACAGTTGAAGGTGTGTTTCAGAATAAAATTGGCAAAGGGGCAAATCTTCAGGAAAGAATGATAAGGGTCATGAAAGTTATAGAAAACAGGCAATTTGCAGAAATGTAAATAGATCTAAGATAAAAGGGAAAGAACAGATTGGGAAGAGAAATTTGACAATTTTTTAAAAATTAAAAATTTAAGTACTGTTTTCTCTTCGTTCAAATGAATATAATGAAAGAAAGGGTTTCAATTGTTATAGCAACCAGTACTTAGGTGCAGGAATAAAGAAAAGTTTCTCAATAATCTGCACAAAATAATGTTGTTGTTTTTTTAAAAAGTAGATAAAGGATGCTTCAGGCATAGGGGGATTTTGTCCTAGTGCAGAAGGCTGTGTATGGACCAGGAATAGATCTCTTCCACTTCTGTGATTCTGTTCCTCCTTGGGTTTTAAAAAATTAATTATATTTTCATCTTGCTCATATCTTCAAGAGCATTTACTTTTCCATCAATGTTGTCATTTGGTGAGTTGACGCTCTTCATAATGCCCTTGAAGTAAATGAAATCATTAGTCATCACCTGGCATCAAGAGGCATCTGTCATGTACAATAACATGCCTTAACAATGCTTTAGTTTGTGCAGTTCTTTCTGACTGAGGATGCCAATGTTCCTTAAAAAAGCAGCAAACACATTAAGTGTGTGGGTGGTGTTAGAAAGTAAGGGGAAAAGAAGGAATGTGATTTATGAGACATCCACTAAGAAGGTGGCATAGGTTTTGGAGTTCTGGTGCTTCCTAATGCATCTTGGATTATTGTACTATTTTTCTTATATAGATGTAGGTAGATGAATATCCAGTGGTTAGATGTCAGTAAAAAATTTTCCTTGCTAAACTGCAGGACTTTGGCTTGGACATACAGTGGACCCTTGTTATCTGGTGGGGTTTGGTTCAAGGATCCCCTGTGGACACCAAAGCCCCAGTATATACAATGGTGTAGTAAAATGGTGTCCCTTATATAAAATGGCAAGATCAAGGTTTGCTTTTTGGAATTTAACCAAGCCATGGATGGTTAAATTCATGGATACAGAATCCATGGATGCATAGGGCAAATTGTACATGGAAACAGATTTGCCTCTCAGCATTTCTATAGGTACAAAACATAATGAACACAGTTCAAAGAGATATTTTATGTAGTGGATATAATGTCAGTCTTAAATAAAAAAACATGTACCTGCAGTAGATAAAGTAGCCTGCTAGATCAGGCCAAAGGCCTTATTTCAGGCCAAAGTTCCTGTTTTCCACAGTAGTCAAGAAGATGCCTCTTAGGAAGCCTATAAATGGAACTTGAGTACAAGATAAGCTTTCTAATCATGTTCCCCACCAACCTCTACTGAGAAGCATGCACCTTGGATTCTGTGGATAGCATGTACCTATAACTTCAAATCAGTACCTAGAAATGAGCTCAGTAGATGGCCCTGCATCAGCAACTCAGCAACTTCGTGTTTTTACTTTATAGAGTCAGTGAGAGGTAACCCTGAAAAATCTGGTGATTTGTACTTCTAGGAACAGGAGCATACAAGGAGAAGAGGGATGGCATTTTGAATCTCTCCTTATGGGAACATTAGAAACAAAACTTGGTCCAGCTTGCTTGGTATTGTCTGCATTGACGGGAAGAACCTGACTGGATCTTAAACCCAGCTTTATTGTCTCATGATGAAGTACTGCAGTTTATATTTTAGTTTTTGAATCCATATACTGGATTGTATAGCAGTATAACAGTAGTGTTTCAACTGAGATAACAGTTCATTTAAAACTGCACATATATGGTTGGCCCTTTTGTGGTTGAATACTGATTTTGTAATCTCCACTTCAGGTCAGGTCATCCTATATTCACAATCAGACGTGGTATATAAACAGAGCAGAATACATTACAAAGATAAATATTTATACAGCATAGCCATTCCACAGCCATGCAACATTAATAATACAATCAAATGCATAAATCTGTTTCATAATCCTCTTAGGAAAAATCAAGGACACCTTTTCTCTGTGTGTGTGAGTTTCTGACTTATGGCGACCCTACGGCAAACTTATCATGGGGTTTTCTTGGCAAGATTTGTTCAGAGGAGGTTTGCCATTGCCTTCTCCTGAGAGCATGTGACTTGCCCAAGTTTACTCAGCAGGTTTTATGGCTGAGCAGCAATTGAACCCTGGTTTTCAGAGTAAGTATTCTATTAACCACCTTTTGGCAATGAAATGTTATGCACGTAACAGTTAACAAAGGGGCAAATCACCATTTTATTTTTTTATTTACTTCATTTCATTTCAATTCATTTATATGCTGCCTTTCTTACAGAAAGAGACCCAAGGCGGCTCAGAGATAAAAAGAGTTAAGAACTGTACAATAATTTTTAAAAGCAATTAAAATAATCTCACTTAGACAATATAAAATGGCATTAACCATACAAAAGTTTTAAAACACATAGATAAAGCACACACACCACATAAAAGCCACCCTGATGATGATTATATATTAAAAGTCTGTTTGAACAAAAACATATTTGCCTGCTAGTGAAAGGAAAGCAGTATCAGCCTATCCTCTTGTGGAAGGACATTCCAGAGGGTGGAAGCAGTCATAATCATCACTGTGATGCAAACCATCAAGCAGGAATATAGTAAGTTACTTTACAATGAGACAGACAACTGGTCCATCTGGCCTAATATTGTCAGCTCTGATGGCAGGGTTACAGGCAGCACTCTTTCCTAACTCTACATTAAGATCCTTGGAGTTCTTCAGCAGTCCCCTATCAAGGTATTGATCAGACGTGACTCTGCTTAGAAATATCAGACAAGACCAGGTTTTTTTCATCATGATATAGTTATTCCATCAAAGAGTAGTCTAAATAACTACAGAAAATGGACAGCATCATCAGAATCACTTTGAAGAGGAAAAAGATCCCAGCCAGGATTGCTATATGATTTCACTGTAGGCAGCAAATGAACAGGGTTTTCTCTTTTAAAGAAAAAATACTACCTGCTGCAGCACCAAGAGATTTGGCTCAGGGCAAAGGCAGAAACAAAATCCAAACAATCAGGCAGCAAAGGCAAAACCTATACAGTAAGACCAAAGGATAATGACAGCAACAGCTCTCGGTCTCTTTACCCACAGGCTTAGGTCGCCAATTCTACAAGTGCTGGTATGGAACGAGTACAGGAAAGGTTTCAATGCCAGCTCAGCTCACCAAATGCCTTAAGAGATATGATCAACTGATAATAAACTATACTCTTGAGAATAATGTTCAGCACTATGGGTAGCTCATTTAAATTTTAGGCTAAAACCCAGAGTGGTTTTTCACCATCCACTGACATCAGAGGTGCCAGCTACCACTGGTTCTAAACCTGCAGTTTAATACTATCCTTGGGCAGCTTCAGGGCATCAGCATTTGAACCTGAATATAGATTTGGCTGCAGGGAGCTCAGAACAAAGGAAGCCAGGGAATGTTAATATGTACTCCACTATTGCCAACATTGTTTTGTCACAGAGCTTCCAATTATGCCACAGAGATGAATTAATCTGAAGCACAGATAGAATGTGGCTAAAATGACTGAAGGATATTTACCTAAACCAAACTTTCGGCAATACAGTATTCCCTTCCTGAGGAAAACATAAGAAGATTTCATTTCATGTGTTAAATATCCTGGCATAGCATGAGCAATAAATAAACTAATTCTTACAAGTGAATCTTCTCCAGCACTCATTGCTCTGCCAAGAAAAATTACTCACCTTCCCTGCCCAAAAAACCACATCAGTATGGGGGTGTGAACATGCGCCATAGAATGTATTGCAAACAAGCACCTCCTGGACTGTGTTCTACAAGTTTCCATCCTTTGGCATTTTAACTTGTCAGAATGCAGCACCTTCTTTTCTCTGGATTTTTTTTTAATAAATAAGAACTGCTTTATACTGTGCCCGCTGCACCCCGCTTTCCTTGGTGGTGCCAAGGGAATAAAGGGGCCACCGCGGCCCCTTTCTCCCCTGGGTCCTTGGCGCAGCTGTTTAAAGGCCGCACGAAGGACCTGGCACAAAAAATGAGCTTGGTTTTTGAGCTCCTTTTTTTGCGCTGTGGGAAGGGCGCACTTGGCGCCCTCCCGCAGTGCCATTATGTCATGTCGCACACAGAGTATCTAAATGCTGTGTGCGCCATGACATTATTGTGGCGTGCCTATATGGATGCTGCCATTTTAAAATGGTGGCATCCATATGGTTTAGAGTTAGGGAGGGGCTAAACACTGTGCCCTCCCTAACTCTAAAAAACCCTTTTCAGCCCTAAAGGTGTTGCATTTTGCCTGTCTAGATCGGGCCAATATGTTCTATCAAAATATTAATATTAATATTAATTCCGCCACACTGGCAATCTTATTTCAGGTACATGGACCAAAATTCCCGTTTCATTAACCGGCTTGCTCTGAGCCTCTCCTTACTAGACTCCCCAAGCCTACACAGTCCCTCTTTGGACTCTCAAGATCCTTTCGTAGTCACCAAACAAACTAAACTGTTCCCTCAGGAACTCTAAGAGCATATCCTCCCCTTGATGTAATTCTTTCCCCCAAAACTAACCACCCTTTCATTCTCTGCAAGGCCCTTTTATAGCCCTGCCTAGCTGGCTTCCCATTGGCTGGTCACATGCTGCTTCATGATTGGCTGATAGACCAGCCTGTTCACTACACTATATAAATAAAGCATCATCATAATAAGACTGAAAAGGAGGAATAAGGAATTTGTACTCACATGCAAGAAGAGGAAGATTTCTCTCTTCCTTAGAGTTACCACTGCTGTCAGTGCCCTGCCTACCCTCTTCCTTCTACAACGGGGAGGGTGCAAAGGTAGAGGTATATGTTTGTGTGTGTTTGTAGTTTGGGGGGGGGTACATTAGTACTGGGATTACCAGGTTATTACCATCATAGGCCAAAAACTGAGACCAAGGCTGCTGCACACTGCAGAGTTAATACAGTTTGACTCCACTTTAACAGTCATGGATCCATCCTGTGGAATCCTGAGATCTGTAGTTTGTGGTGGAACCAGAGCTCTCTGACAGAATTCCATAGCATTGAGCCATGGCAGTTAAAGCAGTGTCAAACTGCATTGATTCTGCAGTCTAGATGCAGCCCAAGGAGGGCCTCTGGTGAAGTCACAGGGTGGGGACTGTTGATGGTCCAAAACACACTGCAGATATAATACAGTTCAAGACCACTTTAACTGCCCTGACACAATGCTAGGGAATTCTGGAAATTGTAATTTGGCCTGACAAGATGTCTCGGGAGGTGTGTTGTCTCCCTGGGGCAAAGATCCATCATGTGACGGAGAGGCTGACAAGACTTGTCAAGCCTACTGACCGTTATCCCCTTCTTTTGGTTCATGTGGGAACCAATGATACTGCAAGGCACAGCCTTCAGAATATCAAAAGGGATTATGAGGCTCTGGGAAGGAAGCTGAAAGAGATGGATGCACAGGTTGTCATCTCATCTCTTCTCCCGGTAGAAGGGCATGGTCCAGGAAGGGAGAAGAAAATAGCAGAGGTGAATAACTGGCTCCGTAGATGGTGCCGCCAAGAACAGTTTGGATTCTTGGATCATGGGCTGCGGTTCCATGAGGAGGGACTTCTGGCAAGGGATGGGCTGCATCTCACGCCAGTTGGCAAAAACGTTTTTGCCAACAGTCTCAAAAATCTGATCAGGAGGGCTTTAAACTGAGTTATATGGGGGAGGGAGACAATATTCTGGAAGGCAAAAGGGATGGAGAGAATAGTAAAAGTGGCATAGAGGGAACAAGGCAAACAGTGAAAGGACCCAAGAGTAAGAGGCAAAAAACCATGCAAAAGCAGCAAGTAAAGAGGACACATGGTCTTAGATGTCTCTACACTAATGCACAAAGTATGGGAAATAAGCAGGATGAACTTGAACTCCTAGCACAACAAGGGAAATATGATATAATAGGCATCACTGAAACCTGGTGGGATGAGTCTCACGATTGGAATGTAGAAATAGAGGGATATAACCTTTTTAAGAGAAACAGGACAAACAGGAAAGGAGGAGGAATAGCATTATATGTCAGGGATATTTACACCAGTGAAGAGATCCAGGATATCAGTACTGGATGCCAAGTGGAGAGCATCTGGATAAAAATTAAAGGAGAGGGAAATAACAGGGATGTTACTGTGGGAGTCTACTACAGACCCCCAACTCAGGCAGAGGAATTGGATGATGCCTTTCTAGAACAGATGAGCACACACTCAGAAAGGAGAGATGTAGTAGTGATGGGGGACTTCAACTATCCTGATATTTGCTGGAAGTCAAATTCAGCCAAATCCTCAAGGTCTAGCAAATTCCTCACTTGCCTGGAAGACAATTTCATTGTCCAAAAGGTGGAAGAGGCAACAAGGGGATCAGCCATTTTAGATCTGATCTTAACCAACAGGGAAGACCTAGTTGATGGGGCGCAAGTGGTTGGATCCTTAGGTGGAAGTGACCATGTCCTCCTGGAGTTTGCTATACAGTGGAAAGATGAAGCTAGGCATAGTCAGACACGAATTCTAGACTTTAGGAGAGCTGATTTCAATAAACTTAGAGAAATACTGGGGGTGATCCCATGGTCAAGAATACTAAAAGAGAAGGGAGTTCAAGATGGATGGGAGTTCCTCAAAAGGGAGATACTGAAAGCACAATCTCAGACAGTTCCAATGAGGAAGAAAAATGGGAGATGTCTCAAGAAACCGGTATGGATGACTAAGGAACTTATAACTGAGCTAAGTTTTAAACGGAACATGTATAAAAAATGGAAAAATGGGGAAATCACCAAAGAGGAATTCAAACAAATAGCCAGCACATGTAGGGATAAAGTCAGAAAAGCTAAAGCGCAAAATGAACTCAGGCTGGCTAGAGAGGTTAAGAACAATAAAAAGGGCTTTTTTGGATATGTCCGCAGCAAAAGGAAGAAGAAGGAAATGGTAGGACCACTGCGTGCAGAAGATGGCAAAATACTAACAGGGAACAAAGAAAAGGCAGAATTACTCAACACCTTCTTTGCTTCAGTCTTCTCAGAAAAGGCAAAGGGTGCTCAACCTAAGGATAATGGAACAGGAGACAGAATAGAGGAAATTCAGCACAGAATAAGTAAAGAGGTAGTACAGGAATACCTGGTTAACCTAAATGAATATAAATCTCCAGGACCAGATGAACTACATCCTAGAGTATTAAAAGAACTGGCAAATGTAATATCAGAGCCATTGGCAATAATCTTTGAGAACTCCTGGAGAACAAGAGAAGTCCCAGCAGACTGGAGGAGGGCAAACGTTGTCCCCATCTTCAAAAAGGGAAAAAAAGAGGATCCCAGCAATTATCGTCCAGTTAGTCTGACATCAATACCAGGAAAGATTCTAGAGCAGATCATTAAGCAGAGAGTCTGCGAACATTTAGAAGCCAATGCCATAATCACAAAAAGCCAACATGGGTTTCAGAAAAAGAAGTCATGCCAAACGAACCTGATCTCTTTTTTTGATAAAATTACCAGCTTGGTAGATGAAGGGAATGCTGTGGATATAGTTTACCTCGATTTCAGTAAGGCCTTTGACAAGGTTCCCCATGACATTCTTGCAAACAAGCTTGAAAAATGTGGGATAGACAAGTTAACTGTTACATGGATTTGTAATTGGTTGAGTGGCCGAACTCAAAGGGTGCTCAACAATGGCTCCTTTTCATCCTGGAGAGAAGTGACCAGTGGGGTCCCACAGGGCTCTGTCCTGGGCCCAGTGCTGTTCAACATCTTTATTAATGATTTGGATGACAGAATTGGGGGCATACTTATCAAATTTGCAGATGACACTAAACTAGGAGGAGTAGCTAATACCCCAGAGGACAGGATCAAAATTCAATATGACCTGAATATACTAGAAAGCTGGGCCAATGCTAACAAGATGAAATTCAACACAGAGAAATGTAAGGTTCTGCACTTAGGGAGGAAAAATGAAATGCACAGATATAAAATGGGGGACACCTGGCTGAATGAGACCACATGTGAAAGGGATCTAGGAGTCCAAGTAGACCATAAGCTGAACATGAGTCAACAGTGCGATGCAGCAGCTAAAAAGGCCAATGCAATTTTAGGCTGCATCAATAGAAGTATAGTGTCTAGGTCAAGGGAAGTAATGGTGCCACTCTATTCTGCTTTGGTCAGGCCCCACCTCGAATACTGTGTCCAGTTCTGGGCACCACAATTCAAAAAGGATGTGGAGAAACTGGAGCGGGTCCAAAGGAGGGCAACTAAGATGGTGAAGGGTCTGGAAACCATGCCCTATGAAGAACGCCTTAGGGAACTGGGGATGTTTAGCCTGGAGAAGAGAAGGTTAAGAGGTGATATGATAGCCTTGTTTAAATATTTGAAGGGATGTCATATTGAGGAGGGAGCAAGCTTGTTTTCTGCTGCTGCAGAGATTAGAACGCGGAACAATGGATATAAATTGCAGGAAAAGAGATTCCACCTCAACATTAGGAAGAACTTCCTGACAGTAAGGGCTGTTCGACAGTGGAACACACTCCCTCGGAGCGTAGTGGAGTCTCCTTCCTTGGAGGTCTTTAAGCAGAGGCTGGATGGCCATCTGTCGGGGATGGTTTGATTTGGAGTTCCTGCATGGCAGGGGGTTGGACTGGATGGCCCTTGTGGTCTCTTCCAACTCAATGATTCTATGATTCTATGATTCTATGATTCTATGAGACATTAAGTCTTCTTTGTCAGAAAGCTCTGGTGCCACAATAAACTACAATCCCAGGATTCCCTAGCACTGAGCCAGGGCAGTTAAAGTGGCCTCAAACTGGATTATTTCTTCCATGTGTTTTGGACCGATATCCTTACGTTGGATACATAAAGCATCATCCAATCCCCAGTGAAAAGAGTGAGAATTACTTTTGAGGAAACATACACAAGATTATACTATGTGACTGACTATTTTTACACTGAGCTGTAGCACTGGATATAGAATCTCACACCAAGACAGCAAACTCCACGGGAGAACTGACAAAAGAACAAGTCTGTCTAGAGTTTAAAGGGATAGAATATTTGCATTCAGTTTAACTGCTATTCCGCAAACCTCAACTTACACTTGTGCTGGCAATTTCTCTAGGGCTTATGTTGGGATTTTTGCAAAAGATATTTGTGGAAGCCTGTATCCATTGCCCTGTTTGCCAACCTTGAGATCCAAATTTATGATTCTAAATCAAGATGACAGGAGACACAACAGACACAGTTCTCTTTCAGACACAATCATTACATTTTGATAATGCTTCAATTGCCCTGGTTCCATCCTAAGAAACCCTTGGATTTATAGTTTCATGAGGCATTTAGAATTCTTTGCCAGAAAGCACTAATACTTCTCTAATGTACAAATGAGATCTGAAACATAACCAGCCCTTTGGTTTCTGCCCATAAATAGGGACTTTTTTTTTTCTTTGTTATTTTTTCTGAAACTGCCACTATCCCAATGAAGCAAAAGCTGTGAGGGAAAGTGGAAGAAGCTGGGAGAGAAAAATGTGTATTGCTTTAAAAAACAAACAAATCAATAAACATGTTAATAGAAATGATAAGACTATACAACAGTTACATTTGTCTATAGCAAGGGCCCAATTGATTTCAGTGAAACTTCTAAATATAAAGAGATAATGGTAGCCTGTGATACAAAGGTGGAAAACCTTAGTATAAATAAGCACCATCTCTTTCATGCCAGATGCTACTAAATCAAGGGTTTAAAAAGAAAAGTGTACAGTATGTACTTATATTTCTGGAGACAGCATCATAATAAATATTATTCAGAAAGATAGACCCTTACCTGGAAGGTTGCTGAATCCTTTTTCTCATGTGTTCAGTATTTATGTGATACAAATACAAGGCCATTCATTACCCAGAAAGGCTCTCCCACAGGGTACCTTTGTTTTGTGGTTTGACATATACCTCTCAAATATTTTGACTGTCTGCTCCATAATCAGGATGGGCAAATAGTTTATTTGAAAATTAAATTCCTCTAGCTAAATAATGAAAGATTTATACCTTGTAAATGAAGAGAAACACACTTTTCCTCACCTTAAATTGACAAGCATAGGTATTTATGTAGACTGTGGAGTTCATCATACTGGGGCTAACTTCAGCATTAAACAGAGATTAAACTGCATTTAAAGCATCCTGCAAATGAAGCAAAATGGCAAGAAATTGCATGAATGATTATCACACACAATTGCACAAATAAAGTGATATCGGAAATACATTGTCGCTAAAATGCCAAAAGTAAAAAGATGCATGTTAATGTTTGCTTGTGACCACTTTAATAGAATGTTTTGTGTGACGTTGTGTGAAATTGTTTCGCGTATTTACGCAATTTTTCTGGAATATTCCTGGGATAAACGCCGAATCCCCTTCATGTGATAAATTCCAACGTAAAGTCAATTACAATGTGTAGAGCCTACAAGTCTGGACTTTGGTACTGGAGATGTTTGCAATCCTCTGATTTTAGGCCCACACACAAGAAGAACCATCCTTTCATGAGGACTGCACACATTTGCATATCAGCTAATTCAGCATGCCTGTCATAAACACTATGGGGAGTGGACGAAACTGCAAATCTTTTTTCAGCTCTTGCATGGGCCTGGAAGAGAAAATCAATAACCAGAGACTGTTGGAACTCTTTTCCCTGTAGCTAGAACTGTAGTAAGCAACTCTAACATTGACAAAAGGAACTTTCAGAAACAGGCTAATAGGAGACTTTCGACATTCTGATATTTGTTGGATATCAAACTCTGCCAAGATTTAATTTAATCCTAGCCAACAGGACACAACCAATCGAGGGCATGGAAGTAGTTGGGATACTTGGGTGGGAATGGCCATGTTCTCCCGGAATTGGTTATATAGAGAAAAGGGGAGACCAAACATAGTCAGACATGCACTTTGGACTTTAATGAAGTCAGTTTTAGTAATCCTGGGGAAATACTGGGGGAGTTCCCATAATCTGAAATGCTCAAAGGGAAAGGAGTTCTTAATGGATGGGATGTCTTAACAGCTGCATCTAATTACAACAAGGAAAAAAAGTAGAGAATGTCTAAAGAAACTAAGATGGATCTATAAAGAGCCTTTAGATGACCTGAGATTTAAAAGTACCCAGATTGTTTGGGGGCAAGTAGCTTACAGTTGTAAACCGCTTAGACAGTATGAAGCGGTATATAAATGAAGCTGTTTGTTTTTTGTTTGTTTAAAAGAGACATACAAGAAATCAAAGAATGGGGCAATCCTATCTAAAACTCAGAATGTACTCTGGCCTGCTAGGGAGCTTAAACATAATAAAAGCTGCCAGGGGACTGGGGGCTAGCTATGTTTGAAGTAAAAGGAAGAATGAGAAAATGGCAGGGCCACTGTCTTAAGATTGAGAGCTGTTAATGGCACAGAGAGAATGTGGTCTCCTAAAAGAAAAAGCACAGTCAACCTGGTGAAAATCAAATAAGTGATATAGTAAGGGGACTTCAGCCCAGAGCAGGGGAAGAAATAACTGAATACTCTAAATAAATCCAGGTCTCCAGGGTTATATACAATAATATCCCAAGTTCCAATGGCTTCTTCATCAGGCAATGGTGTTTAAAAATCATACAGGAGGAACAAAACATATCAGTGTTAGAGTCACAGGCCCACATTTTGTCAAGATGTTGTTTTTGTTGTTGTCAGGTCAGATGGTCTGGAGGGAGACCAGTGGAAGCAGAGAGGAGCAGCATTCAGATGTTATTGTTACTGGATATGTTTTCAAGTCTCCAGGGCTGGATGAACTGCATGAAAAAGTATTAAAGAAATGTACAGATGTAATCTCAGAACCACTGTCATTAATCATCTTTTGAGAATAGGAGAATAAAAGAGGTCCCAGGAGACTGGAGTAGGGTAAATATTGTTCTCATCTTCAAAAAGAGCAAAAAAGAGGATCCAAGCAACTTCTGACTAGAAGCTTATTGTCAATACCAGAGGCCCTTTCACACTGTAAAAGTATAGTGCTGATTCCAGTTAACCACCATGATGCCATCCTATGGAATCATGGGATTTTCAGTTTAGGGAGGGGTTTTTAGAATTCTCAAGTCAGAGAGCTTTAGTACCTCATAAAACTACAAACCACATGACTGTAGTCATGGAAGTTAAAATGAACTCGTAGTGCTATAATTCTGTGGTGTGAATGGGCCCCAAGATAGGCCCTAGAACGGATACTTCAACAGACAGTATGTGAGCACTTAGAAAGGGATGCTGTGATTATTAAGTTCTGGACACCTTTGTCCAAGAAGAATCTAGATTATGGCAAGAGGTGCACAGCCAAGATGCATAAGGTCTGGAAACCAAGCTACAGTGGAGCCTCTGTATCCACGGACTTGCTATCCATGGATTTCAGCATCCGGGGACAGCAAGCCCACATTGTCTCTAATGGCAGCACGTGCATATGGCATGAAAGGCATGAATGTGCTGCACGAGCATAATGGCAGCACGTGCATATGGCATAACAGGCATGAATGTGCTGCACCACCATTAGGGAAAATGGGACTGGCTTAGGGAGCTTGGATACAATTTAGCCTGGAAAAGACAAAACAGAGAGGTAAAATGATAACCATCTTTACATTTTTGAAGGTATGTCATGTAGAAGGTGGAGCAAATTTGTGTTGTGGTTGTTTTTTTCTGTTCCAGAGATCAGAACAAAAACTAATGGGTACAAAGTACAAGAAAAGGAATTAATCATTATCACTGGGAAGAACTTCTTGATGGTAAGAACTGTCCAAGAGTGGAATATAGATTGTCTCAGAGAATCATAGATTGGAATCTTGGAATATTCAAAACTTAAATCCATGTAGTTTAACATGTTTAATAGTAGTTGGAAATTAAATACCAAGACCAATGTCTGAATCAACTGGGGGAGGGGCAATATGCACTTTACCCTCTTTTCCAGATTTTTTAAAAATCCGAACAACAACAAAAGCAACACTTTACATCTCAGTACATTTAGATTTTACTTCCTTCCTTTGCTGCGGTTAGTCCTTATCATCCCAGACAGAGAGGCAGGCGGCATATGGAGTCTATAACCAATTCCTGAAAAGACTTTTACACATGGAAGCCAGATTTAGGAGCTCCTGTAATCAAACTTAAGGACTCTGCATCACCCCAAATTGATTTCTTGAAGCAATAAATGTAATGTCCCCCCCCTCCCCAGCATCTTTTCCCTTGCTATGCTCATGTTTACTCCCAGTTTATAACTATAAATTCACAGCAGTAACTTCCTGTGTTCCATAGTATAAATGCCAAATATTCTTACAGTATTAAGATAATAAAAGTTAGGTTCTATGCAGTTTAAAAACAACTTAGTGCAGTAATCAGAGTGCTTTCATTGGCCAGAATGTGGTAAGAAAGGAGTAAATTTCACCTCCTAGTGAGCAATCAGGTAAAACATTGCCTATATATGCATTTTCATCTGTATCTGCAACAAAGCTTGCTTTATTCAATGAAAATAGAGCACTTTTATTTAGGGAGGGACCTGCATTATCTCTGAGGGTTTAAGCTATTACACTAACAAGGGTCAATATTCCCCATTTGTCCTTCAAGAAAGCAGGCTAATACAGAAGAGGATATGTGATGCACACACATCCTCTGACAGAAGGTTGTGGCTACTACATGTCTACTACATGTCACCTGAGGCAGCTACCTTTTCTTTTATAATGGCAGTGCTGGCCCCGGCTACTGTACATCCTTGTTAGTTTTATAACAGTTTCCATCGAGGACAGCTGAGAACAATAGTCTATTGAGTGTGCTGAGAATTCTGTTGGAAATTGCAACTCTTCTCATAGTTCTGTTAGAGTTAGCAGCTTTGCATACCGTGTTGTTGTTGTTGTTGTTGTTGTTGTTGTGTGTCTTCAAGTTTCTGACTTTTGGCGTGGGGTTGGGGCCCAGAGTGTGTGGTTCACCAAAGGTCACCCAGTGGGTTTCCACAGCTGAGTAGGGAATTGAAGCCTGATTTCCAGAGTTGTAGTCCAATGCTCAAACCACAACATCATATTAGCTCTCTTGCATGCCTATAGCTAATTTGCATTATTGCTGGTTTATTTTTTGTTTCTTTTTTCACCCTCATGTGTTCCTGCATCACTCTGACCTGAAGCCATTTGCTTCTTCTTTTCGACTCTAGTAGGCCTTGCATTTGGATATGTAAATAAGGTATTTCATATATTTGTCAAAGAAGACTAACTTTATTTCTTTTTATTGATCCAGAGTGCAGGCAGGAGGGCAAGGGATTGGTTGCTGTTCATTTCAACTTCTGCTTTGCCAGTTTGTTTACAGTGGACATTTCCCATCTACAGGGGCTGGGTTACAGGCCCCCCTGCAAATAGCAATATATATTTATATATGGACAGTTGTGCCCCATATTATTCTATGGTGGTGATGTGTATGTGCCTGTACTGCAGCCACTCACTCAAAACCATAAGGTGGCGAGTTCAAGACCAGCAAAGGGCTGAAGCTCGACTCAGGCTTGCATCCTTCCGAGGTCGCTAAAATGAGTACCCAGGTTGTTGGGGGGCAAATAGCTTACAATTGTAAACCGCTTAGACACTCCTTAAGGGTATGAAGCGGTATATAAATGAAGCTGTTTGTTTGTTTTTGTTTTGTTTTGTTTTTGTTTGTATGTGCGTGTGTGTGTGCATTGGTGCATCTGTGTGCATGTACCACCATAGAATAATATGGGACATGATGAACCATAGGGAATCAAATCTGCAGATCACCAGCACACAGATATGAAGAGTCTACTGTACTCACCTTGGAAGATCCAATCTATGTGTGTATGTGTCTTCAAGTTGCTTGCCGACTTATGGTGGCCCCACGGATTTTATAGGGTTTTCTTAGATAAGGAATACTCAGAGGTGGTTTTTCATGTCCCTTTCTTTGAAATATACCATAAAGAATTGTGCAATGCTTCCTGTTTACATGTGCATTTGGGTTTTAATTTGTTTTTATTAGTTTTTTGTAAGAGTGCTTTTATTGAGAAAGTTTATATAACTTTTATGTTTCCTCCATGTTGCTGTGTAATGCTTCCTGTGTACATGTCCATTTGGGTTTTAATTTGTTTTTATTAATTTTTTGTAAGCGTGCTTTCATTAATATACCGTACAGAATCTGCTATTTATTGGCAGTCCCCCATCCAACCAGGGCGGACACTGCTTAGCTTCGAAGGTCAGATAGGATCTGGTGCCTTTAGGGTATTTAGTCCCAATACTATGTCACGTTTTTAACAGTTCCTTGTAGAAAGGACAGAGATACCAAATTAGATTGAAGGATGAATATGCTGTCAATAGGGTAAAAAGTGAAAATGAAAGTATCACCTGGGCTAGCAGAGAACATATGGAGAGCCAATGTGTGTTTCAAGTGAAGTAAAGACAGAGTGGAGAGCCAGAGTGGAGTAGTGGTTTGAGCGTTGCGCTAGGATTCTAGAAACCAGGGTTTGAACCCTGGCTCAGCCATGGAAACCCACTTGGTGACCTTGGGCAAGCCACACTCTCTCAGCCTCAGAGGCAGGCAAAGGCAAACCCCCTCTGAATAAATCTTGCCAAGAAAATTGCATGATAGGGTCACCTAAGGGTTGCCATAAGTCAGAAACAATTGGAAGGTACACAGCAGCAGCAACAATAACAAAGACAGAGTGACCAAGGTGTAGCATGCCAGATATACTGGATAAAATAAAGTCAGTTCTACAGCGATTCCCTTACACCAGAGGTATCTCATTGTTAGGCAGGTCAGAGATGAGCAGCATGTTTTCCACAAAGTTCCCCTCTTCTTTGTACCAAGGGATTAACTCAGTGAGCTCTTTTCAAATTGTTAAATAAGTTCTGTGAATAAAGTATTGAGAGCCCAAGAAGTTATGCATTCTCCTGTCTTTTGCTAGAGTTGTGGAGGAGGGGGGAAAAAAGACAACTTGAGCCTTTCAGCTTCACTCCAGCCCTGAGGGAATATCTTAGAGGGCCTCAAAGAACTAAAAAACAAACATGTAATTTTGCACAGTGTGGCATGATTAAAATGATCTTCACCTAATCTTGCCCCCCTGGAGGAACTGACTTCTTGTTCAGGGGCAACAGATAATTCACTCCCTTTGCTGGCTGGCTTCTGGGCCTTTGTAGAAGAGAAGCTGTAAACTGTGTCAACCTGAAGTGAATTATTTATGACATTTTTTTTTCCTCCTGGACTGCCATTCAGCAGGGATGGAGACTGGGAAACTCATTTTCACTTAGGAGGGACCATATTCATAGGAGCATCTGAAGATTACCTACTGCAGTTCCAAGTTTTCTCTCTCCCTCTGTGCCTCCCCTCTTTGTACACTTCATCCCCACCTTTATTGAGTCACTTGAATGCAAACAAAGCACATCCACATTCTCTCCCACACACATCCACACACACACACACACACACACACACACATAAATAATTTTTCATCCCTAGCTACAAAGAACTAGTTCCAGAGCAGTGAAAATCCACAACATTTATTACATCCCTGTCTGAAATGAACCTCAAAGCAAGCATTTCATCCTCTCTCATGTAATCATCATAAGGTAGAAAATGAAATTTCCGAAACCTAAAAGCATGCAGGAGAGTGCTTCAGGGCACCACATGTCAGTTTTTTACTTTGATGTATGCCCCTTTTTTAAAAAAAAATGGGTGGGGGGGGAGAGGAAAAAAGATGCAGCCCATCTCTTTTGTGATTGCAGCGCTATCGCTTAACTCTTTCGAGGCAGAAAGGCAGATGGAAAAGAGGGGAAAATATAT
This sequence comes from Urosaurus nigricauda, assembly GCA_034509955.1. Classification (NCBI taxonomy): domain Eukaryota; kingdom Metazoa; phylum Chordata; class Lepidosauria; order Squamata; family Phrynosomatidae; genus Urosaurus; species Urosaurus nigricauda. The sequence continues at coordinate 89,453,552 of JAOEGL010000002.1, read as the reverse complement.
CAAATTGTTCTAAAGGGACATTATAAAAATGTCATTTGTAATAATGTCTCCTGTCTTGAAGAGCCATATGATGCCATAATGCAGGGATAGGCTTCAACTTGGCAGAAGGAAGTTAGGAAAAGATGCCCTGTTAATGCCACTCAGTCTGTTCTGTGTCTTCAGTCCATATCCATACTGCTGTCGCTTGCTCAAAAGGAGGGTATGTGTGAAATAAAATCAAGAAAAAAATGGCCCCCTAAGTTCAGGAAAATGGGCTATGTGGGAGGGAGGGATTTCAGCAGAGCTGCCATTTTCCTTGGACAGAACCTCTGGCTTCCAACATATAGGGTCAACTTGGCACATTCACTGCCTGAGGAAAACTTGGCAGCATGAGCATTCATAGACTTCACTCTACTTCTTCATATGCTTTTGGTGGTGTGGAAGCCACCGCCAAACACATCTGAATAAAAAGACTGAAGTCTGAGAAAGCTCATGCTGCCAACTACTTAGTTACTTTCAGTTAGTCTCTAAAGTGCTACAGAATTTCTCTAATACTGATTCTACAGAATAACACAGCTATATCTTTGAATTCTGCCTGAGGAGAAGGATATGATAGTGCTTCTCCTCCATTCCACATATAAAACCAGAGTGGGATGCCAACTGAATCTTAATTCAATCCTGGTAGTGGGATAGCATCCTCCACTTCACTTGAGGGTAGAATACCAGTTTAAGGTAGAACGGTGGCTTCCTATTTAGGCTGTATGGCCACAGCCCTGTCTTGACTTAGAGGGGAACAGTCAAAATGCTCAGGAAGAACAAGCAAGGACCATAAGGTACTGAACTTGCTGTACCCCCTGCCTCATGTGAGTGCCTGAGTCTCTCTTATAATAGGGCCAGCCTTCCAAGTAGTTGACATGTAGGTATTCTTATTCTCTTGGGTCTGTTTAATGCTCTGATGTTGCGGTGATGGTTGTCCTCAAGGTGTCCTCCATCTTCCCTCACATTCCTGCACATCTCCAATAAACCCTGCTTTGTGCTGGCATAATGACACTTGTCTCTCTCTAAATTCCTCTCTTATCCCCACTGTGACTGCCTATTTACACTTACTGCTACTGTCATTGTCAGCTGGGTTTGCCATCTGCTTCCAGTACTGAGATTAGATCACATTTTGTGATTTATTCATGCAAGCCAGAAATTTTTTTTAATGTCAATTAGTGCTATCCATGAATTTAGGGCTGAAGTAAAGTAATTGTTACAAAGCTTTTCTTTCTTTTTTAAAACAATGTTACAAAGTTTTTCTTTCTTTTTAAACAATGTTACAAAGCTTTTTTTTCTTCTTTTAAAATTAGGTATAGTGCAGCTGAGAGCCACTGTAGTGTAGTGGTTTGTCTGTTGTACAATGACTTTGGAGACAAGTGTTCAAATTCCTGGTTGGCCTTAGAAACCCACTGAGTGCCCTTGGGCAAATCACACTCTCTCAGCCCGAGAGAGAGGCAAAGGCAAACCTCCTCTGAACAAATTTTACCAAGAAAATCCTGGCATAGGTTCATCTTAGGGTTGCCATAAGGCAGAAACAACTTGAAGGCACACAACAGCAAATAATGCAGCGGTGGGCTTTTCCTCAAACTCATGTTAGTTATAACTGAGATAAGACATCACCCATTTTGTCAGATACTGGAAGAGTTACTTCTTTGGACTACAACTCCCAGAATTCTTGTAGTCGAAAAAATGATAATGACATATGTGTTCTTTCGGTCCTCCCTAACCCAACATGAGGCTCATACAATCATCATCATCATCATCATCATCATCATCATCATCATCATTATCACCTAGATTGAGTCTCAAAGCATCTTACAAATTCAAATGATTATATTATACCGTAGTTAAAAACACACAAAAAGTAAACATTAAAATAGAATAAAAGTATTAAAAATATAAAAGCAATTTAAAACATAAACTTAAAATGAGAAAAGGCAGTTAAAACAGTAAAATTAAAACAACACAGCACCCTTTTCAAAGCCCTTTCTGAAAAAAATCTTCAATTCAAAAAACCTATTGAAATAAGAAAGTCTTCACCAGAGTATAACCCCATTCAGCACAGTCTGAATCCTTACTACTTGATCTGCCTTTTGACAGACTAGGAACACCTCTGTTTTGTCTGGACATGAACTTCAATTTGTCTGCTGTCATCTAATCCATTACTGATACCAGACATTGGTTTAGAACAGAAACAATTTCATTGGAGTTTGGTGGAAATGAGAAATTGAGTTGTGTGTCATCAGTATAATGGTAGCGCTGAATGCCAAACCTCCAGATGATCATTCCGCACAGTCTCATGTAGATACTGAGTAGTGTGTAGGACAGAACATTGCCAACAAACAAATGGTGAAGGAGTTGAACAGGAATCCCTAAGCACCAACATTTGGGCTCTCTCTTCCATGAAGGACAGGAACCCCTGTAAGACAGTGTCTCCAAACCCCATCCCAGCAATGCAGCTCTGAGGGATGCCATGGTCGATGGTATTGAAATCACCAACAGGGACACATTCCACCTGTCTAGTTCCTGGTGAAGATTGTTCTCTAAGGTCTGGCTTTAGAATCTTAGACCTAATAAATTTCAATCAGTATGCAAAGTTAACTTCCTGTAAAGTTCATTGCAGTAAATCAGATGAGATGTAATCAAGCTTAGTTTCTCTGAGGTCAGATATGAAATCTCCAGAAATGGGTACAACACCTGTAGTAGTTTTAACTGTGTAAAAGTACTCCTGGCTACCACTGAAACCTGAATCTCCAGGCCCAGGGCTAAGTCCAGGAGTACACTCAGGCTATGGAACCATCATCAGATCCAATACAAAAAAATAGGTCTACAGTGTGGCCTGCAGTATCTGTGGAGCCAGATACCACTTGGAACTGACCCATGGTTATTATGGAAGACATCACAACAGAATAGTCTCAGCACGGATGGAGAAGTCCTCCAACAGAACAAGCTGAGGGGTGGCTCTTACCACCACCAAGACCAGCTCCACTAGTTCAGGTTGGTTAGATCTATATTCTTTCCTGGTCACTCACTTTCAAATACATCCTCTCAAACCAGCAGACTTCAGGATGGGGCACCTTGTGAGGGAGATAAAATCATGATGGACCACTGCAACTCCACCTCTCCACCCTACAAGCCTCATCTGCGACTATACAGAGTACTCCTTTTTTATTCTAGAAAATTATTCTATTAGGATTTTGTATGATCTATTTTGGCTGACCAAAACCTAAAACTGTCTAGATCTGAAGCAAATCAATGCTAATTCATACAACCAAGTGTCATGATTTTTAAAAAGTGTACATGGGGGCAAACAAGATGTGAAGGAAAATGCACATTCCTTACAATTAACCTGCTTTCCCTCTCATAACAGGGTTACATCAGAAATACATGCCTCAGTAATCAGACTTGCAAATTAAGCCCAGACTTCCAAATTAATCCCATGACAAATCACAAAACAAAGCACACTAAATGCAAGATAATATTGTTGAGGATAGGCATGAATTATAACAAACAGGCATTTGTCATCACTTGAAGGAGCATCTCTACTGAATATATTCTATATTTATTGTCTAATTTGACTGTCAGTCATGTGATTTCTTCAGAATGCCCACAAGGTTCCCTAATTCATGTCTAAACTGCCCAAAGTACATGGAGCAATGGTGCAGGAAAAGTGAGTTTTGCTGTGAGCTAGGCACTTGCAGAGAGAAATAGTTGTACAACTACTTCATAGTGCTTTTTTTCAACACTGCAGAGATTCATTCAGTTCATACCTTCCATGTGCCAGTTTCCTCTCCTTGACTGGACCTTCTTCCACCTCCTCTGACTTGGGCAGAATGGTTTGGAGAACAGAAAAAGGGTCTTCCTTGAGTTTGTCCTTGACTTTGGAATGAAGGCCCATGCAGATGCCTCATCTCACTCTGTACACAAGATATTGCTTCGCCCTAACATTCTGGAAGCTTCAAGGCACCCTGAAATCTGTGGAGAAGAGAAAGAGGAAAGCAGAGATGAAAAACAAATCATTCTTTTTTTGCCTGCATGACAGCTGGGAAGGGACTGAAAACTGCTGTCAGAGAACCAGAGCCAGCATGACTGACACACAGAGCCACCTCATTTCAGCAGGCATCTCTGCACACACACATACACACACTTTACACTTGCATTCATTTTGTGCTGGATGAACAATGTTTCCATTTAATATCTAATACCTAATCTACAGCCCAAAACTGATCTGGAAAAAACAGATTTGGGGGGAATAAACATATTTTATAATTTAGCAAATCTAACCGAGGTTTATTGCCATTACTATAATCTTCCTTGCCTCCAGTTCTTAATAAAAACATACACACACAGAGAGAAAAATGAAGTAGGTAAAAACAGGTTAAGCTCCATGAGTAGGTGGGAGAATCCTGGCTGTTGTTGAAATGCATCAACCTTCTGACATTTTCTCCTGGTCAGAAATGGACATGTAAGACACAAATACCTTTCCCACTATATGTCTTCTGCTATTCTATCAGGAGTGGAATATAAAGGCCAAAATGAAACCCCACTTTAAAATGATTACTCAGAAAACAGAAGTGCTCACCATTTGTTTTCATTATTAATACTTCAATTAGACACTGGGGACTGTGTTTCCCTCTAGATAATGAGCAATCTGTTTCAAACAGTCATAGATTTTCCTGCTATTCCTGACAGATGTGGCATTTTTCATCCTTTGCAAACCTAAATTAAACATACAATTCTATATGAAACAAAATACAAGGAGATAGTTGCCCAGCTGCAATGGACAGCATGTGTTATGGTATGCATAGACTGGTGATATATCTTGGAAATGACAGGATTTTTAGATTTATTTCCTTCATTTTCATTACTATTATTGCACAAGAAGTATTTCCAATGCAAAAAAAAGTATTTACAATAATTTCCAATATTTTTTTGTGTGTATCATGTCTGTTTATGTTGGTTGAGACTTACATGTTTCCATCCTCTTTTAAATTTTAAATAATCATTTTAGAATCCTTATATTGCTGATGTGACTGGAGCAAATTGTGGTGTAATGCCATAGGATTGGGAATTTATTGCTTGTGTATGTCATCACTATATATGCCTCCTTCGTAGGACTGTCGTATTACTTGGTTGGCTGGAGTTTACCCAGAATCAAGGCATGTTACTCAGTGCCGACTTGTAGCATTAGCTGGCATTGATGAAAAGTTTTAATGTGGGTGAGTGGGGAAAAAATTATTAGTCTTTAACCCTAGAAGCTGAGATATGGTGCAAAATGTGCAGTTACTATTGTGATCAAATTATTATGATCAAACTTTGGGCTACAACATGTGGCTTATTGGAAAGTCTGAACAAGTAACTGTTGTGGTCCTTCCTTCTTTCAATTAATACTAGGAGAGAAAGAGCACAGTTGGCCCTCTTTATCCATGGAGTCTTCATCCTTGGATCCAACCACCCACCATTGAAAATACCCCCCCCCCTAAATAAATATAAATTCCAAAAAGCAGACCTTGATTCTGCCATTTTATATAAGGGATGCCATTTTTCTATGCTATTGTATTTAATGGGACTTGAACATCCATGGATTTCCACAGGGGATCCTGGAACCAAACCCCAGCAGAGAGGTCCCTGTATGTTGTAAAAGCATGGAAAAGCCAAGATGACAAGGAGCACAGCAAAATGATGGCACATATGCACAAGGTAGAGCTAGTGAAGTGGTGACAGTGTTAAACATAAGGCATTTCCTGTTTAATTCCTGTTTAAATCCTGTTTGCCCTCTAGTGTGATAAACCTCACAGACAGCACTCATCACAATCCCTGGTAATAGGTGAATGGCATGGGGGGTGACGGGGGGGAGAGAGATTGAGTGAGAGAGAGTATTCCAAGTCAAGCACTCTAACTGTTGTACTTTATTGTATCTCTGATTCAGTATTTCAGCTGTTTTGTTAATTTATTAAAGACATTCATATTTCTAATTTCTACTATCCAGTCTTCATTAGGGTTCTCAAAAAAGAGAGAGAGAGAGAGAGAAATTTTAATAAAAAATCTGATTGAACTATAAAACTACAGTGGTCCCCCGGGTTACGAATCCCCCGGGGTACGAAAACCCCGGGGAATGAAAGAGCTGGGGCCGCAAAAACGGCCCCGGGATCTGAATAAAACCCCGGGATCCGAAAAGGAAAAACCGCGTGGCCCCTTTAAATTTGCCGCGCGGTCCGTCAAAGAAAGCGGTCCCCGGGTTACGAAAATTTCCAGGTTACGAAAAGTAATCCAGAACGGATTACTTTCGTAACCCGGGGGACCACTGTATTTTGAAAAAGTATAAAGACATTGTGGCTGATAAGCAACAGAAAAAACCCCAACAATTTAAAAAATGAGGAAAAACTCAGTATAACCAAGCTTGCAGACTAGATGACCACTGTGTGACAATCTGCACAGTGATTATTGCTACTTCAAATGTACCAGAGGATTGTCATAACTGGAAAAATAGTCTATGCATTTCCACATGGAAATCAAACCAGATCTCCATGAAAGCATTTTTTTTCTTTATAGAAAGTTTGGTGCTCCCCTCTTACATTTAGTTTGGTTTGGATCAGAATTTAGATAAGGTTTTTGTGTTGTTTTTTAAAAACTTTTTTGTATTCCAGCTTCCAGAATCCCTTTGGAAGCATGGCAGCTGCCCACACTTGCTTGAAGATTCTGAAAAATCTAGCCCAAAAGTATAATTTCTCAAGCTTTGGTTTATATCTAGCATTGTGGAACAAGCCAACAACTGGAAATTATTTGAAAGTGCAAAAATTACATTATGTTAGCCCTTCATAAACTGGTGCCTTTCAGAGGTGTGGACTGTGCTAACTGGGGGTGATGGGATTTATAATCCAATGTTTCTGGAAGACATATGTTTCAGGAAAAGTTATGTTTGAATTTTAAAAAACACCCAACAAGGGTTTTGAATGTTTGTGAGTGCAGAGACCACTGATTCTTGAGAGTGATGGATGCATCCAGACATCTTGACACAGCATATTGCAGCTTTTAACCTTTTCAGCATCTGGGCAACCTCATGCTGAGCGATTCAACAAAGTGTGACATCGGTTACAGCGTTAGGTACAAAAATTGTGTGCTTTGGGGATATTTGGTGCCTGAACATCTGAAGCCCTCCACTTAGACTGTCATAGTTCCTTGCCCTTAGCATTCACCTGTTTAGTCATGTGTGGAATGACAGATTGCCATAAATTAACTGCCATTAACTTTAGGGGAAATTTGCTGCCATTTGTCACTTGCCCTGTACTTGCATATTCTATAATTCCTTACAAAAGTAATAATTGGAAAACTGGAAGTGCTGAGTAGTTTGCAATAGCAATAGCGATAGCAATAGCAAGTACATTTCTATACTGCTTATTAGTGAACTAGCATTCCCTAAGTGGTTTACAGTGTGTAAGCCAATTGCTCCCAACAAGCTGGGTACTCATTCAGGAACACAAAGCTTGCAAATCTGATAAAAAGAAGGTTTCCACTGTTCTGACAGAGGTTTTCTGAGGTGCTGCCACACTTACCCTTCTTTGCTATGTTCCGTAAGGAAAGTTATACTTTATGGTCACTATACTTTGACTCAGCATATCAGTGGTATAGTGGTATAAGCACTGGATTAAGACTCTGGAGACCAGGGTTTGAATATCATGTTCGGCCATGGAAAGTCACTGAGTGGCTTTGGGCAAGTCAGACTCTCTCAGCTCCTGAGGAAAGCAAAGGCAAAACCACTCTGAACAAAACTTGCCAAGAAAACCATGATAGGTTGCCCTAAGTCAGAAATGACTAGAAGGCACACAACAATAGAACAGTCTACTTAGAGGACCTCAATGGCATGTTTTTATGATGCTGATTTGTCAACATACCTTCTGATTTCTCAACATACCTTCCAAGACTGCCATAAAAACAAGTATCTCGCATTACACAACTATAGCAGTGTGATACCACTTCAACTGCTGTGGTGCCATCCCATGGAATCTTGGGATCTGATGTTTTATGAGGTTATTCTCTGCCCAAGAACTGTACTATCTCACCAAACTACAGAACCCAGAGTTCCATAGGATACAGCCATGGTAGTTAAAGTGGTACCAAACTACTGTAAATATGTAGTGTGAAGAGGGCCAGAGCCTCTAATTGGCAGTGTATTTCTGCAAACAAAACAAAACAAAACAAAAACTAAATAAATGTGGCGTCAGGGCTGATTCAAAACATGCCTGCGTTGGGTCAAAGGATAAGATGGCACCCAGATGAGATACAGAAATTGACTGGGCCAGGAGTTGAAACTTACTTCAGCACTGGCAGTGGAATATCATCCTCTACTCATCCAACCTGAGGTAGCAGGCTACTTTAGGGGTCCCAGGAAGGTTCCGTGCATATGACTTGATCTACTAGTAGCCATGGTAAGGAAGCCACCTCAGGTTGCAGATAGTGGGGATCAGTAGTGGCATTCACCCACTCATTCCTCCTCAGTCCCCCAACCAATCCCCTCTGTTGCAGGATGTGTGTGACACATAGTCTGTCCAGTGCCCCCTAAACTTGCCTGCTTCCTCCAAGCGCCCTTAACTAGCCCATTGCCAGTGCAAAAGGAGAAGTCAAATGTCAGGCTAGTTTCCATGAAGGAGCAGCTTTGAACTATAGGTACAGAGATGTTACTACCATTAGACTAATGGGCCATCTCCACTGGGATGTCAATCTATTCGGGTCCCATCCTCAGTCCATATCCTGGAATCACATAATCATAGAGTTAGAAGGAACCATAAGGACCATCTATTTCAAAGATCATGCAGGGAAATACATTTCTGCTGAAAAGCAGGCATCATGTCTTTATTCAAAATCTGCCAAAGAAGGAAATCTTACCACTCTCTGAGGGAGTCTAGTCTAATGTGTAACAGCTCTTACAATAAAAACATTCTTCCTAACTGTTTAGGAAGAATCTCTTGTAATTTGAATCCAAGATTTGAATCTTTTCATGTCCTGGAAACCATGCCCTATGAGGAATGGTTTAGGTAGCTTGGGTACATTTAGTCTGAGGAAGAGAAGGTTAAGAGGAGCCATGAGAGCCATGTTTAAACCTTTGCAGGGATGTCATCTTGAGGAGGGATTAAGCTTGTTTTCTTCTGCTCCAAAGACTAGGACATGGAGCAATGGATTCAAACCACAGAAAAAGAGATTCCAGTTGTGCATTAGGGAAAAGTTCCTATCAGGAGGAACTGTTCAACAGTGAGACACTGCCTCGGAGTGTGGTGGAATCTCCTTCTTTGGAGGTTTTCAAACAGAGCCTGGATGCCCATCTTTTGAGAATGCTTTTATTTATTCCTGCTTAGCAGGGGGTTGGACTTGATGACCTTTGAGGTATCTTCCAACTTTATGATTCTATGATTTGCCCTGGTAGACAAGATGACAGCTGAAGCTATATTTGGTGGTGGACATATGTACTTCTTGCCCCTGGGCTCCAGGGTTTAAACCACGCCCCTGTTTAGGGAGTATTTCTCATCTGAAATACTCCGCAGGGTCCTGGGGCCCTTCTTCTCCCTGGCAGGTGTGTTATATATAGCTTTTTGGTTTGCTATTATTCCCTTGCGGAGAACAGAAACAATACATAACTGCACCAGCATGAGAGACAGGTGTAAAGAAGGGAAGAAGAAAAGGAAGAATACTTGTTCAATTGTTTGTTGCTGCTTGAAATGCTATAGACCATCTTTCCCTAAAGACGATGGCCTCTAGATATGTGAGATTGCAACTCTCATAGTTTTCAGATAGCAATGTTCATTTAGCTCTGGGGTGAAAGTTATGCAACCTTCAAAATGTTGCTGGACTGCAACTCTCATCACTCCTCACCTGTTAGGAAGTCTCTCACATAGGGGAATTATAATTAGCTCAAAATATGCAGAGAGGAAGATCCTAACAAAGTCTTATGCTGGAATTGCAGTCCCAGTATGTCTACCAGAGGTCCACCGACAAACCCCAAGAGAGATGACACTAGTCCAAGTGTGTTCAATGAAAATACACAGTTTATTGGGGGGGGGGGCTAAATACCACACATAGCAAAAGGGGGCATACACACACACTCACATTCAATGCTAGCAAAAAGGGAGGGGTAATATTGAGAGTTAGGTTTGAGAGAGAGAGAGACACTGCTGGAATACTACCTTAGAACTCTTCTCTGGGAAGCCTGAAAAATATGGATGAGGATGATGGACACGACTGCCAGGATGAGGGGAAACGGGCCGTGGGAGCTATGAGCAGAGGGCAAACTGGCATGGACCAGCCTGCACGCTGAGGATATTGTCAACAGGAGATTCAAACTCAGGATCTTTTATAGGGCTGAACATATCCGGGAGCTACTAGATAGGCTTAGACAAAGGTGCTGATTGCCTGGGCTTTGTTAATCCAAGAGCAAATAATCTGTGTACAATGCACTTAGGTTTGGACACAGTTCAGAGGGGCAACCGACTTAATGGCTGAGTTGTTAGGAGGATTATCAATCCATCATGTGTGAGATCAAGTCTATTGACTTACTTTGGAGGGCAGTGGCAAATCTGGTTTGGCGACTCCCAAACTTCCTATAGAGTGTTGCTTACTAGGGATTCTGCTCTTCCAAGTGGGCTTGACTATGTGACCTCCTCGCTTGGGACTGATGGCGGGTCCTTGGAGAGCTCAGTCTGGGATCATAGTACAGTTCACATGTCCCCAAAATTTTATTAAAAGTATATATCATAACACACCACTGGCTATGCCGACTAGAGTTGCTGGCACTTAGAGCCTTATCAAACGAGAATCATAGAATCATAGAATCATAGAGTTGGAAGAAACCACAAGGGCCATCCAGTCCAACCCCCTGCCATGCAGGAACTTCCAATCAACGCATCCCCGACAGATGGTGATCCAGCCTCTGCTTAAAAACCTCCAAAGAAGGGGACTCCACCACTCTCTGAGGGAGTATGTTCCACTGTCGAACAGCCCTTACTGTCAGGAAGTTCCTCCTAATGTTGAGGTGGAATCTCTTTTCTTGTAGTTTGCATCCATTGTTCCGGATCCTAGTCTCTGGAGCAGCAGAAAACAAGCTTTTTCCCTCCTTAATATGACATCCCTTCAAATATTTAAACAAGGCTATCATATCACCTCTTAACCTTCTCTTCTCCAGGGTAAACATCCCCAGCTCCCTAAGTCGTTCCTCATAGGGCATGGTTTCCAGACCCTTAACCATTTTAGTTGCCCTCCTTTGGACCCGCTCCAGTTTCTCCAGTTTCTCCGCATCCTTTTTAAATTGTGGTGCCCAGAACTGGCACTATTACTCCCCTTGATCTGACTCTATACTTCTATTGATGCAGCCTAAAATGGCATTGGCCTTCTTAGCTGCTGCATCGCACTGTTAACTCATGTTCAATCCAGACAAAACGGAGGTACTAGCTGTTACAGGCCCGAAACCAGGTTCGGGAATACATCTTCCGGTCCTAGATGGAGTCACACTCTCCTCGAAGGACCCTGTTCGCAGTCTGGGGGTGCTCCTTGACTCGTCGCTTCACATGACTAGTCAGGTGAATGCGGCAGTCAGGAGTGCCTGTTATCAGCTTCGGCTGATACGCCAGCTGCGCCCCTACCTGGATCAGAGGGACCTGGAAACAGTGGTGCACGCTTTGGTAACCTCACGCTTGGATTTCTGTAACGCGCTCTACATGGGGCTACCCTTGTGCCTAACCCGGAAACTCCAACTAGTTCAAAATATGGCAGCCAGGCTTGTTAGCGGTACACCTAGGAGAGAGCACATTACACCTGTGCTTAAAGCTCTCCACTGGCTGCCAATTAGTTTCCGGGCGCAGTACAAGGTGCTGGTTTTAACCTTTAAAGCCCTACATGGCTTGGGTCCATCTTATCTCAGGGACCGCCTCTCCCCATATGAACCCCCCCGCACGCTTCGGTCCTCTGGGAGAAATCTGTTGCAGCCCATGAAGACTAGGTTAGCACAGACCTCCCAGAGGGCCTTTTCTGCTTCTGCTCCCAGGCTATGGAATGGCCTGCCGGACGAGATGCGTCTCATTACATCACTAGACTGTTTTAAAACAGCCTTAAAGACGCATCTCTTCCGGCAGGCCTTCCCTGAAACTGTATAATCTACCTGGCTCCTAAAATCTTTCAGCCAATTCTCAACTCCTTATCCCCCCCTCTGTATTTTATTGCTACCCATGCTGTGGCCAGCATTGCGGTTTTGTGTATCATGTTTTATTGTACTTTTATTGTTAGTAATTTAATTTTAAACTTAACTAATTTAATCCTATTTTAAGGGGGGAGGTTGGGATGGAATTCTTGAATTATTTTAATCTGCAATCTGTTTTTAACCTTGTTGTACCCCGCCTCGATTGTTTTACAGAGGGGCGGGTAAGAAATAAATATTATTATTATTATTATTATTATTATTATTATTATTTTCAACTTGTGGTCTACTTGGACTCCTAGATCCCTTTCACATGTGGTCTTGTTCACCCCATCTTATAACTGTGCATTTCATTGTTGTGTCCTAAGTGCAGTACCTTACATTTCTCTGTGTTGAATTTCATTTTGTTAGCTTTGGCCCAGCTTTCTAGTCTATTCAGGTCATTTTGAATTTTGATCCTGTCTTCTGGGGTATTAGCTACTCCTCCTAATTTGGTGTCATCTGCAAATTTGATAACTAGGCCCCCAATACTGTCATCTAAGTCATTAATAAAGATGTTGAATAGCACTGGGCCCAGGACAGAGCCCTGTGGGACTCCACTTGTCACTTCTCTCCAGGATGAAAAGGAACCATTGTTGAGCACCCTTTGCATGCGGCCAGTCAACCAATTACAAATCCATGTAACAGTTACCTTGTCTAACCCACATTTTACAAGCTTGTTTGAAAGAATGTCATGGGGAACCTTGTCAAAGGCCTTACTGAAATCAAGATATACTACATCCACAGCGTTCCCTTCATCTACCAAGCTGGTAATTTTATCAAAAAAAGAGATTAGATTTGTCTGGCATGACTTGTTTCTCTGAAACCCATGTTGACTTTTTGTGATTATGGAATTATCTTCTAGACATTCACAAACTCTCTGTTTAATGATCTGCTCCAGAATCTTTCCTGGAATTGATGTCAGACTAACTGGACAATAATTGTTGGGATCCTCTCCCCCCCCCCCCCCTTTTTGAAGATGGGAACGTTTGCCCTCCTCCAGTCTGCCGGGCCTTCTCCGGTTCTCCAAGAATTCTCAAAGATTATTGCCAATGGTTCCGATATTACATTTGCCAGTTCTTTTAATACCCTTGGATGTAGTTCATCTGGTCCTTGAGACTTATATTCATTTAGATTAACTAGGTATTCCTGTACTATCTTTTTACTTATTCTGTGCTGAAATACTCCTATTCTGTCCCCTGCTCCACTGTACTCAGGTTGAACACCCTTTGCCTTTTCTAAAAAGACTGAAGTAAAGAAGGTGTTGAGTAATTCTGCCTTTTCTTTGTCCCCTGTTAGCATTTTGCCATCTTCTCCACACAGCGGCCTTATCATTTCCTTCTTCTTCCTTTTGCTGCGGACATACCCATAAAAGCCCTTTTTATTGTTCTTAACCGCTCTAGCAAGCCTGACTTCATTCTGTGCTTTAGCTTTTCTGACTTTATCCCTACAGGTGCTTGCTATTTGTTTGAATTCCTCTTTGGTGATTATCCCATTTTTCCATTTCTTATACATGTTCCGTTTAAAACTTAGCTCAGTTGAAAGTTCCTTAGTCATCCATACTGGTTTCTTGAGACATCTCCCATTTTTCTTCCTCATTGGAACTGTTTGAAAAAGAAAGCTGAAATGGAGAGGGAGAGTAGTGACTTTCTCTGTGCCTCTCAAATACTACCGTAGCACTTCCATTATCTTTCCAAGGGAGACAGTTGTAAAAGCATACCTATTGTCAAATGGCAACATCATGACAAAAGGCATGCTTTTGTCCCTCAGGAAGAGAATGGAAATGCTATGATAACATGCAGAGAGGCACAGAAAAAGCCTCTACTGTCCTGCTCCATTTTGCCTTTCTTTTCTCATGCAATAAGATTCTTATAGTTCCACAGTATCTAAAGGGCTATAAAATTCTCAGCCCTGTGGTATCCTGTTACATCTGATAGGCACCAAGTTTGGGAAGGGCGATGTAGACCAGCGGTTCTTAATCTTTTCTTTTCCAGGGAATATCTTTTGTTGTCACAGATCCTAAAGACTAAACTCAGGTTTAAAACCTAATGTGTATCAAATACTGTGCTTACTATACACCTTGACTTGAGACAGTTGGGGTTGCCTTTTGTGCCATGTGTGCTCCAGCCACAGAAGAAAGAGTCAGGGAGGGAAAGCAAAGGGAGAAAAAGGAAAGGAGGGCAAGTGAACCTCCCAGGGAGCACAATGGAGGTGGTGAGCCCAGCAAAAGAGGGAGGGATGGGGCTCTGCTTCCTGTCACTCACCAGGGCCACTGTCCGGAGCCTTTTCCTTCCACTGCAGCTGGAGCTTTCACATGTGCCCTGGCCATTGGGAATAAAGGCAGGGCAGGTAGACAGGCAGGTGGAGAAAGAGGCAGGGATGGCAAGCAAGCCTTCCCGGACTCCATGGATCCTGCTGTGAGGACATCACAACCCTCCAGGGATCTGTGGGCCACAGGTTAAGAACCACTGCTGTAAACTTTTAAGTCAGGGAAATTACTTTTAAAGATGTCTGGAGGTTTCTGCTGGTTAGAAGGGTAAGTTGTTGTACATGTTCAGAGCATGAGACAGTTGCTTCATTCACAAAATTCCTCAGCCATCAGCTACAAGAACTGGTTTTTAAAAAGTTCTCATGCCCTTGCTGGATTCTGGGAGCTATAGTAAAACAACAACAACTGTGATCTTTGGGTAATTGGGATTCTACATGTGTGTCAGAGACAGAGATGGGAAGTAGCAGGCAGGGTTTTAAATTTTTGAGGTCCATTCTCAGGGGCTCAGCTTCAGGCTGAGGGGTGAAGCAGATGGGGCAAAAGGAGCAGCCAGAGGCCACTCCATTTATTCAGGACAGCAGTGGCCAGATACCATGATCCCAAAAGGGCCAAAAGCAGGGGTGGCTTTTCACTGCTCTTTTTTTCTGGCAACTTTGGGCAACATTAGCTGACCTCAGAGTGGCTTCTGGCCGGTTTGGGGGCTTTATATATTTATTTATTTATTTGGAGTAGTTATACCCTGCTCTTCAGTTATAAAGGTTCTCAGAGTGGCTAATATATATATATATATATATATATATATATATATGCTCTGAGAGCCTTTATTATTAGATGGTTAAACACCACACCCTGAAGCAGCCAGGAGCTGCTTTATTTGGACCATCTGCTTTGGGCCTTTGAAGTTCTGCATCCATGTCCTGAACCTCTGCGTTATGAGTCCCCAAAGAGAAATAAAATGGGAGTTTGTACAGCCTGGAGTCTTCAGGAGGTTTAATTTTCCATTTTGGGCCACCCCAAATTTTATTATTATTATTATTATTATTATTATTATTATTATTATTATTATTATTGCTGTTGTTGTTTCTTACCTGCTTCTCTCCATGGATCATGGTGGAGAACAGCAACAATTAATGGCCCGTCCACATCAGTTAAAACACATCAGTCAAAACACACATCAATTTAAAAGGACAAAAAGATGTACACATATTAAAACAATCCTTACTTAAAATTCACAATTTAAAAATCATCAGGATAAGCCTGCCGGAAGAGACTGATCTTTAATGCTCTTTTAAATTCAGACAGTGTATTCAGCTGTTGAATCTCTCCTGGCAAGTCATTCCCCAGTTTTGGGGCAGCTGAAGAAAAAGTCCTCTGGGTGACAGTTGACAATCTAGTCCTGGCTGACTGGAGTAAATATCCACCAGAGGACCCGAGTGTATGGGGCAGATTATATGGGAGAAGGCAAACCTGTAGGTTACACGGACCCAAACCATGTAGGGCTTTAAAGAAAATACCAAAACTTTATACCTTGTCTGGAAAATGGCCTATGAAAGCCTCATGAAGGAGGGAATCTGGGAGGGCTCAGGAGGCACACAGACATCTCTCCCCAATCCACATTTGGCCCACTGATAGCCCAGTTCCCAACCTGGTTAACAGGAAGACAATAAAATCTCAAGCCCAGCACATCTTCATATTTATTGGATTCTTTTAAGCACATATATGTGCTTTCTGATGCAAGAAGCAGCTCTTCTATGTTTTCCCTCTGTCTTTTTATTCTTTCCAGAGAATACCTGTTAAAGAAGGAAGATGGGATAGCTGTACAACCTATTGTAACTAAGAATTGGGAGGTCTCTGGGTAGAAGCACCTTTGGCAACCCAAGCAGAAGGAGAAATGTGAAATGTATAATAATGGAGACCCTTATTTTGGAAATCCTTTTTTCAAGGCAGCTTTGTTCTTACCTTCCATAAAGTGGGCATAGACATTCTTATTTCACAAATTTTTGGATGGTGAGGTGGATGCTGTTTCCATTTGTTACCTGTGTGGGATTTTGTGGTCCATTAAATTTTAATGTAAGAAATATTTGTTACACTATATTACAAATGCTATTGTAATAGAGATGGTTTGGGCACGTGTTACAGTTGTGATTTGATTCTGGGTAGGTGGCAAAGCATAAATGTAGAAACAAATAAACAATGTCCCAGGTTTTAACACAAGAACTACACAAAGGAAGATTTTATCCACAGAAGTCAGCAGATATAAAAGCCACCAAATACTTGCTTGCTTCAAATTTTGGGGGTACAAAAAGAAAACAAATTGACCTTGACATTATTGTTCCTTCACTGTAGAGAAACTCACTTGTTATGTCTTTCTGTGGCACATTTTTTATTTAGAAAAAGAGATGAATAACCTAATCTCAGCATTGTGCAATAGTGACAATAAAGATATCAATAACAAAATTCCTGCAAAACATAAATAGGAAAAGCCAAGTTATGTACATGTTTTTACTAATGTTATTAGAGGGGGTTTGCCTTTGCCTCCCTCTGAAGCTGAAAGAGTGTGACCTCTGAGGCTGAAAGAGTTTGTTTCCATAGCCAAGAGGGGATTCAAACCCCGGTATCCCAGTGTCCTAGTCCAACACTCAACCCCGTACAACACACTGACTCAGGTGGGATCTAATGAAAGGAAAAGGGATGATAAATCTTTCACTTTCCATTGACTATTTTTGCATTTTATGACCATTCTTACACATCTCTGTTTATCTCTATTTCCCAATTTGATTTACTTTTTCTTGTTCACTTCCTTATAATATGGACACTGTTGGTTAAAAGCATGGGAGACTTTCCTCATTCACTTTGAACAAAAGGGAGGTTTAGAGATATTAAGATGCAACAAACCAGTGATTTTGTGAACCTGGACACATGAATAACTGCACCAAAAGAAGTTGCTGGTGGCTTTCATGCCAACAGAGAAGTCAATCAGCTTCAGATCTTAGCCTGAACTTTAAAAGAACTATCCAAGGCATGAACCTATTTTGGAGAGAAAGCTCAGCACCTTCCTTTAAAATATGGACTAAAAGCCAAAGCAGATTCACTGCCTCACTGACATGGAAACTTCCAGACAGCAGGAGCTGCCAAATAAACCAGGGGTCTTGGCTCCACAATTGACTCATCAAGTGGCTTCCTTTCTCTTGTTTCCACTCTCCATGAAAAACAAAGAAGGAATCCAAGTACAAACCTGGATTCTTTCTATGGTTTATTGGAAGGCTGTTTGACAACATGAAAAATCAGCCATGGAGTGAGGTTTTGTGCCTTACTTAGTTACTTCTGTTGAACACCAATATGCTGCTCCTACACAACAAACTAGGATTCCTGGCTTTTGGCTGTGCAGATTAGCTCACTGATGGCAGGAAGTGATAGCTTGGAAAAACTATTCTTTTTAGAATCCATCTCCCATCCCACAGCTAGCATGGAAGATTCTGGAAAATGCTTTCCAAAAGATAACTTTCAAATTCTGATCTGAATTACTGACCTGGTAGCAATGGTGGATGCGTTCTATGCTGGCATAAGGTATTTACACTTAACAAATGCATGTTCAGAATATATTGGGTGAAGCAACTGTTAGTATGTGTACAGGATGACCAGCCCTAGCTTATGCTGATATGTGCAATCTGCAAATCGGTTGATCCATGGCAGCGGTGGGCAATCACATTAAAACAACTTCTCTGCAATACTCTTGTGGCTGTCCCCCCCCCCTTCTCTGATGGTCTATTATTCCTCTCCACAGAAACCCTGTCAAGGCTGAGACAGTGAAAGGATAGCAGCATGGTGCTTGCTGAGACAATTTTAATTCACAGTACCATTCACAGTGGTTACTGCTCAGTGCAGTGCACAATGTGCTTTACATTCAAGGACGAGCAGGGAAATAATAGGCTGGGGAGGGAGGGGGGGGGAAGATTGCAATTCCCTTCTTCCTCTTCTCCCTTCCCTATCCCAATCTCTGGGTGCAACGTCTAGGCCGTAAGACTCTCTTAAGGCCTGTCTGAGCTGCTGCCTGGCTGAATACTATCCTCAATTTGGTGTGTGAATTTAATGCACTCATTGCTTATGCCTACATGATGGCCAGGTGGCATCAGTGCATCAGTGACTGAGTTTCTTTGCTTCACCCTTTTCTGGATTGAAGGGAGGGGAGGGAGGTCAAATTATTCTGCTTCCATTTACTAGCTTTTGAGCAGCTAAGCAGCACTTCCTCTTTTAAGGCTTTCTAACGTATTTGCTGTCAGCCAAAGCTTGTGTGTGTGTGTACATTTTTGATCTACAACTCCCAAAATCTGCCCTCCTTACTGGTACAGTATATCTTTTCTCCTGTAAAATTTGGAAACTATTTGGGAAATGGAGCAGGCCCAAAATGCTGTAGCTAGACTGATTACTGGTTACAGGGCATATATAACTCTCCTGTTGAAACAGTGGCACCGGTTACTTGTTTGTTTCCAAACAACTGAAAATGTTTGTTAAGACCTATATAGATCCAGATGATCTGAAAGACTGAATATCTCAATATGAGTCTGTCTGACTTTTATGATCTTTGATAGCCATGTGGGAGAGAACCTTCTTGATGGCTGCCCTTAAACAATGCAGTTCCCTCTGATGTGAGGCTAGTTTGACCCTTCTTTGCTCTTTTTCTTCTAACTGGCAAACACCTTTTTGTTTATCTAGTCCTTCGATTGTTAACTGCCCATTGCAGAAGGTTGTTTAACTGAGATGTGTTCTTGGAGTTTATCACACGGGAGGAATTTCTCTCAATTGCGAATGGAGCCAATTCGCAATTACGTGAATTTGCTAGTTTATTGCATTCAGAATGTGTTCAGAATGACTTCCCATTTCCCAAAAATGACCTCCCATTGCCTGAAATTGTGTGAGATACTCTTAATACGCAATTACGTGAAACCCCATGATTGCATTCAGAATGACTTCCCATTGCCTGAAATTGCGTGA
Organism: Urosaurus nigricauda; assembly: GCA_034509955.1. Classification (NCBI taxonomy): domain Eukaryota; kingdom Metazoa; phylum Chordata; class Lepidosauria; order Squamata; family Phrynosomatidae; genus Urosaurus; species Urosaurus nigricauda. The sequence goes on along the minus strand of JAOEGL010000002.1, from coordinate 89,434,056 downwards.
GATACACTCATTCGCAATAACGTGAAACCTCATGATTGAGTTCGGATTGCCATTGCATTATACCCCCAAATTCTGTCGTATGATAAACTCCATTGTTTTTATTATCATTATTACATTTTATCTACTTTTAAAACTGTTGTTAAGTAATGACCGAGGCTCTACATTGGAAGACCTGGGAATAGCAATGTCTCTATGACTACATCTCCCAATGCCACCTCCTCCAAAACAACAAGCTGCACATCCTGGCCCCCAACTTGGCCATTTCCATGTTGTGGGAGAGCAAGAGGATCAATGGTGACACACCCAGTTATGTTCATTCAGCTAGATGCTCTGTGACACAGACCAGCTTGGACCTCCAGCAGTCCTTGGGAGGTCTCTACAGAAGGCATTCTGCAAAAAGAAGAAAGTAAAGCTCATTGCTACTGACTCCCTCATTCTCCAGTAACCTGGAAATGGCCATGTTGCAAGGGGCACTCTGTTTCACAAGGTGATCTATTCAAGGGGATGGTAGCTTTTGGTCATTGTGTGGTTGGAACAGAATTCTAAGCACAGTGATCATAAAAATGAGTTGGCATGTCATAAAGACAAACTTACAACATTTTAACTTACTAACAGGATTCCAGTCAGAGTTTTTAATATAACCCTTTATGAAATTATGCAAAGGGGCCTTGTAGCACTTTTGAGACAAAACAATGAGAAAGAAGTTGTAGCTTATGTGATTAGAACATAAGTGTGTATATAATATGTTCTGCCTACATTTATTATAATTCTACTTCCTCACATGCATGGAGTGAAGTGAAAGCTTATGCTACAACACCTTTTTCACATTTAGTCTCAAAGGTCCTACAGGATGCCTTGTTTTTAACTATTTTCTATTTTCCTTTTTCGTTGTATGCTAAGCTGCCTTGGAACCCATAATCAGCAAAGGGTAGGAGATAAATACAATGTAATGAAATGCAAAGCATAAACATCTTCCTTTAGCCTGTCCAGTTCTGAACAGACAGTATATAAGCAATAACTTTCCCAATGTGGAATTCCATCATGCAATTCATCCTTACAGTTTTTGCTGCAGCTAGGAGATTTATGACTAATGACTTCACCATATGAGTAACATTAACCTCTATGTTATTTTTTTAAAGTAAGAGCCTAATATCACCAAACATTTTATAATTATAGTGTGATTTAATGTATAACAGTGATGATTAAAACAAGCAAACATTAAGAACAATCCAAAAGAAGTGGCAAAAAGTAATGTCTAAATCAACAAGAAGGGGGGGCAATAGGAGGAGGAAGGTGAAATAAATAGAATCCTAGTCATAGATGCCGAAATATTTCACTACACACCATGAAGAGCAACTGTTGAAAATGGTTGTACCAAAGCCCAAGCAATTTTGTCTCCTGCCTGGGTGCATAATTAACAATTATGATCAAACACAACTGAAAGTGAAACTAAACTAAATCCATTGTTTTACTCCTGAGAGGGTCATATCAACATTGGAGTTTATCACATGGGAGGTATTTCTCTCAATTTCAAAAGAAATGAAAGTGGGGCCAGTTTGGAAATGAGTGAATTCTCAAGTTCAGCTAATTTACATGATTGTGTATTGACGCTGCATAGCGTTCTGAATAACTTCCCATTTCCTGAAATTGCATGTGACAGTTTCTCACGCAATAATGTGAAACCCCACAATTGCATTCGGAAGGACTTTCCATTGCCCAAAAATGCATGTGGTAGTCTCTCATGCAGTAACGTGAAACCCCATGATTGCTTTCGGACTGCCATTGGATTATGCTTCCAATTTCTGTCGTCTGATAAACTCCATTACTTGACTGTATAGTAAGCCAATGTGGTGCAATGGTTTGCATGTTGGACAAATCCCTGCTCAGCCATGGAAGCCTACTAATTTACCTTGGAAAAGTCACACTCTCTCAGGCTCAAAGGAAGGCAGTGGAAAACCCTCTCAGAACAAATCTTGCCAAGAAAATCCGGTGATAGGTTCATCTTAGAGTCAGCAGAAGCAAAAAAATTATTTGAATTCACACAACAAATACTTAAGGCACTAAATAATCTCATCTCCCAAAATGCATCACAATATGACAGATTAAAACAGGACAGTGGGAACATAATTCAGTTACAAGCAGAAAAATGACTTACCTGGTTTTAAATAAGCAATAATAATTTAGGTGCCTTCCAGATTTTTTGAGAAAGTTTTCCAAAGATATGGAGAACAACTACTGAAAAGACTATGGATTCTATCACACGGGAGGCACGCATCATGAAAACATGATTAAAAAGTGGTAATAGTGCGTTCAGCAGGAAAATTATCATACCCCTGTGTGCTTCTCCTGTTCATGTCTCATGTGTAAACTGTAATGGATGTGTCATTGGATAATAACTGAAAGTTATTACCCAAAGGTGTGTCTATTACAGTTTACACATGGAACATGAATGGGACAAGCGTGCGGGGTGTGAAAATATTCCTCTCGATTGCCCTATTACCCTGTTTTAATCATGTTTTCATTATGTTTGCCTCCTCCCGTGTGAAAGCATTCTGTATCTTTACCCATATTCAGCTTGTCATATTTCAGATAGTTCCACCTCCAACTTCAATAAGAGAAGGGCTTCCGACACTTCCTGCAATAATTGGGCAGATATATAAAGCAGAAAGATATTCTTATAAATATAAGTATAAAGGGAAAGGAACACTTTTAAAGTGATCCCCAAGCTATTGAGGGGTTTGAGGATGCAATGCTGTACATCATCCTTCTCCAATCTTGTGTCCTCTGTACATAATGAACTACAGTCTCCATTTCCCCCAACCCTAGGACTACTGAGGATGGCCACTATGCTCCTCAATCTAGGAGTAATCCTCACTGAAACAGTTGCTCACAGAAAAGCTGAAGGCCTCTACAATAGGGGCCTATTTATTTATTTATATTCCACTCTTTTCCCAGAACTGGGACCCAGAGTGGCTCACAACATTAAAATGCAATTAAAAACATAGAAAAATGATACATTAAAACGGAATTAAATTGTTATTAAAATAGATTGGTTATTAAAAGAATAAAAATGCAGATAAAAGGATAAAATTGTTTAAAACACTTAAAACGATACAACACCCCAAGCTAGTTCCTGAAAAATATTCTATTTTAAAAGCCTACCTGCCTGTCTGCATAAGAAGGTTTTAACTTGCTGGCAGATCCACAGTCCAGGGACAGCCACAGTGATGGTGGTGGGACTGAGGATCTGAGCCCAGGCCAGCTCATAGAGGAAGATACAGTCTGCCAAATAGCCTGAACATGAGCCATATAGGGCTTTATAAGTTATAACCAACAGTTTGAATTGTGCCCAGACATAAACTTGCAACTATACTCTTTTTGGTCCCCAAGGACCACATATGGGATATGCGGGGTGTGTGTGTGTGTGTGTAAAGAACTTATTTTTTCATTTAGGTTTTCAGCAGATTGATTTGTTTCACACTGATGTCCATTTTACACATATTTTCCATTTTTGTTCCTAGTCGTGCAGTTCAGCTGAAAGGACAGAGTAAATCTGAACCTGCTTTTTCTTCAAATTTGAGGAAGCCTGTAAGAACCTCCCCCCTAACCACAGCCTGGAATGCCTCCCAATCTACTAGAGGGAAGGTTTCAGGATGGGAATTTTCAAAAAGGTATTGAAGTCTTTCTTTACTCAGGTGAGTGTACTTAATTTTGACATGTGAATATGTTTCGCTGGTCATGGAGAGTGTGAGATAACAAGAGAACCATGGATGCTCAGACCAAGTAACTCTATTTATAAGAGCATTTATATGAGGTGTGTTGCCAATTAAGGCAGCAGAAGGAGCATCTTGATGCAGGTAATTGTATAAATCATGCCATGAACCACAGTACCTTCATTAGGTACAGGAGCTCCAAGAATATTGCATTTCCGAATATTTGAATGTGTTGCATCTTATCTTTAGTATTATGCAGAGCATGGATGAACATACTGTGGCCCTCCAAGCCTGCCTTTGTGGCCCTTGACCTCTTCACACTCTAGACCACTCTTTTTTCTTACCTTGAAAAAAAGTTGAAGTCTCTCTTCTACAGCCCTTTCACATGACACCATGTTCTCTCTTGAATGCTAGTGCCAACATTTTATGGATCCTGAGATTTGTAGTTTAAGGCAGGTCATTTAGAATCCTCAACCAAAGAGCTCTAGTACCTCAACATATTACAAACTGTGGAATTCTACAGCCGTGGAATTAAAAATGTTTTAAATGGGATTATAATGCTACACTTGTTTTTGAAAGGGTCCCTGGAAAGCTCCAGGAGCACAATTCATAATTTACATAGATTGTAAGATTCCATTGCATCATTTAATATCAAGGAATATATATTTTTCCAAACCAGCCACTCTCAGCTTTCTTTTTGTCTCACTCCCATTTTGCAGGTCATGTGGCTTCCAGAAGGTCTTAGGAGCAGAAAATTGGATCCCAGATATGCTGCGGTTGCCTAGAACTTTGTAGCCATCGTTGGGTATTATATTAGATTTTCCTTTTCAAATACTATGAGAAAAGCAGTGAATTGGTCATGACTTCCATTAGGAGTTTAAATGCTTACAATAATCTATATTTATTTATTTAGACATCCAGGAAATCTGTAGGAATTTTCTCATATGTGAATAGGCTCCAATAAGTGCGAGGTAGAGGAATTCTTGCTGCTCTTGGACAGAGGCCCAATCTATTAAGCCCAGTAAGAGTTTTGATTCCTCCTGGTGTTTTGGTTACATCTGCTCCCATAAAATAGCTGAATCTTCTTTGTCCTGCCACACCCTTCTTCTTCTTCTTCTTTTTTTTTTTTTTTTTTTTTTGGTATACTTGGTTCTTATTTTCTTTTCCAGCCTCTGTACTCTGTGACACAAAGTCATTCTGTGAGAATTAAGATGCATATATTGGCAGTCTGGGAGCTGTTGTTCCTATTTACAAATGCAAAGAACTTAATTGCCAAGGACATTGCTTGATTTCATTTGCATGTTTTCATGTAATGTAGAGAAGGAGCTCCTTCCCATGGGAATGTGGTTTCTGATTGTGTTTGCCTTCTTAACAATAAATGTTACAGTACAATAACATTGTCCCATTGTACTGGACCCTGAGAAACATCCAGACCCAGAGAGCTTACTTCCTAAATAGACAATTCTGACTATACAGCATAATGCTGTTTGGAAAATTAAGATGTTCCTGCAAAGCTCTGGTTGCTGGAAATATGATTTTTTTTTATTCCTTCTGGCTGATACTTTGGAAGGAAAGGGTTTATTAACACTGAAGTGGTTGTGAGCGAAAGCTGATTCATCTCATTTTAGAGATTTATCCACTTATTTATATATAAAGTGTTTCTGTATCACCTCCTACCCCACAAAGGCTCCCGAGGTAATGACCAAATAAAAACCAATTAAAACAATAAAACATTTTAAAATCACATTAAAAACACTATTTTAAAACTCCTAAAAGCAGTCTAAAAACAATCCTAGAATCCAGATTTAAAACCGTTAAAACAGTAATTTCAAATATCAGACATGTATCGCTGAAGCTCACAGACTAGCTAAAGGCAATGCTGTTGAAGTGTACATGATTGCCTCCTGCTAAATAATGCCCATAATATCACTAGTTTCAGCATCAAACTGACTTCATCCCACTGTCAAATACTCTAGACTTTATGATGGCCATGAAGAGGTACCATTACCCACCCCCATTTTGCTGCAACATACATACAGTATTAGCAGGAGTTAGTAAGTGACAAAATCAATATAGTGGTACAGATACCTTAACATACAGTTAAGGCAAGAACCTCCAGTTTTCAAATTAAAGAACTCTGTGTGTGAGCCTAAATCCACAGAAATTTGAAATCTTGCTGAATCAAACATGGTATAATCTTTAATAGAATGTGGAACAGTAATTTTTATAGACTTTCAGAGTACAATCTCACTCCTCACGAAAAAGGAAACATTTCCAAGCTTTGTTCTTCAATAAGTACTTAAACACTGATCACCATCTAAGTCCTTTTATATCTTTTGGTTCTTGAAAGTCTATCAACTTAACCTTTGGCTTTAAATGTGACAGGGTGGTCCACATATAGGCTGATTCTCCCTTATCTGGAATTCTGAAATTCAAAAATATTCTAAAATCCAAAATTGTCTACAAATGTGGGTGAGAGAGTGACACATTTGCTTTCTGTTGGTTCAGTGTGCACAAAATTTGTTTCCTGCACAAAATTATTAAAATATTGTGTATAAAATTACCTTCCGGCTATATGTATAAAGTGTATTTGCTGTTGTTGTTGTTTTGTGCATTCAAATCATTTCTGACTTATGCTGACTCTATGGTGAACCTATCATGGGGTTTTCTTGGCAAGATTTGTTCAGAGATGGTTTGCCATTGTCTTCCTCTGAGGTCACCCAGTGGGTTTCATGGCTAAGAAGGGAATAAAACCCTGGTCTTCAGAGATGTAGCTCTACACTCAAACCACTTTGCTCCGCTGGCTCATATAAGGTGTATCTGAAAAATAAATGAATTTCATGTTGAGACTTGGGTCTCTTCTCCAGGATATTTCATTATGTACCATATACACTCATCCCTCCATATTGTGGCTTTGATATTTGCGGATTTGATTATTCATGGATTTTATTAATATGCTGTCTCTAGGAATATCTAGGTCCTCCAGTGCAACTCTATGGTCAATTTTAACTAAAAGTTGCACTGAAAGACCTAGAGATTCCTAGAGAGAATGCTCTACTAGGCACTTGTAGCTCCGCCAGTGTTCTATGGCCAGTGTCTGTCGGACGTTGATCACAGAGTTGCACTGGAGGACCTAGAGATTCCTAGAGAGGTGTCCTTTCAGGTAAAAACATGGTGTTTTTGTTATTTGTGATTTTTCCCTATTCACAGGGGTCTTGTGCCCCTAACCCTAGTGAATACGGAGGGACATGTATAAGCTGAGAGCAGGTTTTGGGACTAAAGTTATGGATTTTTATATAACCCATGTGTAAGTCAAGGGTAAAACGTAGGGACATGTAACAAAGGATTCAAAGGATAAAGGAAAGGAAAATGATGCCAAAGCACACTGCTTATTTCCCATCCAGACATTTAAAAGGCCAGAAGTGGTACCACAGTGGAGAAAATAGAGAAGGGTGGTGCTTCTTTTAATTTCTTCTAGGATGGACTAAGCACTTCCCTTTTGCCACACTACTCAGAGAAGGGGATGGTTCTTTTTTTGATAAAGGTTAAGGTAGAGTACTTACAGGACTTACAGTGACCCATGGATAAACTGATCAAGGTTTTGGGGATCAATTTTTTGACTAAAATTTCTAGACTTATACATGAGTATATACAGTATATACAGCTATTCAAAAATTTGAACAACCACAAAATCTAAACACTTCTCATCCCAAGCATTTTGGAGAAGGGGACTCAACCTGTAATACATCTTCTTTTACAGTCTTCTGCTTTCATTGCATGTTAGTACCTGCAGTCCTGATTAATCCTCTGGCCTCTCAGTTTTTCAGCTGCTTTTAACCTGTCTCAGTTTCACTCTCCTCCTTTCATTTCCCCTCTCAGCTTACTTCAGTTGCTTCAAACTGAGTTCAAAGTGCAAAAGTGGTTTGCACTCAATTTAACTCAGCAAGGGGGAGAAGAGAGGAGAGGGAATCTTGCCCTTCCCAGTAGACTTAGGCAAAACCAAAGTGCCACAGCTTCTCCTAGCATATGTGATCTTTCTTATCGATAACTTCTGCCATCTTGACCACACTCTGATGTTGCTTGGTCATATGTGTACGCTCGTATAGTACCTCTACAAAGCAATAGGGTACGGGATATTGGGAAGAGGGAGGGGAGGGAAGGGAGGCAGGCTGGCTGCTTTAAATAATCACTTTTAGCACATAAATCTCTTCTGGAATAACCCAGCAAGGTGCCAACTTTGCATCCACTTTCATTGGTATATCAGCTCTCTTCTGCTTCTTGTGTTCTGCTCTGTGAAGCAGAAAGCTGCACAGTTGTGTATTACATTACATAAATCACAGATAACAGGAGGAAGGTAGGGGGCTCTGAGCATGCATGAACAATTTTCTGAAACAACTTTTCAGACAATGCTTCGTTCATTCACTCAAATACTTCCATTCATAGTGTAAGTACTCACTTATCCTTCAGGGCGAGGGGGGCACCTTGCATACAGCACATCAACCACTAGAGGGCATTTGAAGGACACCACCAGATCAATGGGGAGGAGGCTTCCCAGTTCCCATGGACAACCAAAGGCAGCACATTTTGTGTGACCTACTGTACTAAACTATGGCATACAGCATACTGTTTCATATTCCCCTTCTGAGGCTGCCTCCCATGCCTTTATATCATTCTGTCTGCACTTTCCTTCATAGCAGGCAACATAGATATCTTGTTCTTCATACCCTAACATTGGGACAACTAATGTGAATAGAGAATTGTATATACAGTATTATATTCCAGGGAGAAGCACTGGTAACACCAGTGAAAAGATACCTTACTCCTACAAGTTGTTTAGAAGTGTCAATGTTATGAGTCTTAAAACACTTTTAAAATGCTCTCCAGCTTCTCTCATATCCTGCATTTGGCCCTACCATCTCATCTGTTTAAGCTTCAAAATATCCAGACAAACCTCTTTTATGACAGCTGCCTCCCCTTGTCCCGAAATAATTTACTTCATCATAGCCCCAAAAGGGAGCCCTGAACGAGAAATTCATTTATTTAAGTAGAGACTGCAACAACTTATTTCCCATTCCTGCCTATACTCCCCTCTCCCCTTATTTTTCCTGTGTTGCAGTGTTCATGTGTTATAAGAAAACATCAGCAATTTTCAGGAAACAACATGTGTATCATAGCTGAGTTCACTACACCATATTTCAAGATGGCCATACTTTTTGTTCATCTATTTGTATAGAAATGAATTCTGAGAAAACACAACTTTACTCTTGGCATGATGCTTCTCTTCTCTCCTACATACCTTTTTTCTTTCTCTGCCCCTCAAACTGAGAAGAACTTCAGTTGGAACCGTGAGCAGGTGTGCTTGGTTGTTGCAATGTAGTGAGGGTTGCAATGAGCACATTTTGTACCTATCTTGCAATTTTAGTGTATAAGGTGAGTTCCCATAGCCTTAATAGACCCCTGGAGGGAAATTTGTTTCCAGGTAATTTTATATGAAGAAATCCTGTAGACGCTGCAACACTGCCGCTTAGAATACAACAGCATGTTGGGTGTAGCCCTGTGATTCCTTTCAAAGAATTGTTTTGTTTCCTGCAATACAGATATTGAAGCTGCAGTTTGAAATGGAGGAGAGGCTAGCTCATCTCCTTTCAACCCTGCTAAGAAAAAGATGCAACTATCTATTGCTCAACCTCAGCAGGGGTAAAACCAGCTTGGAGGACATTTTCATAGGGAAATGCCAGCATTTGAATGAGGACTCTTTTCTGTCTGATCTTTTCCTCAGGACTGAACCCAAGATCTGAAGCAGAACACCAAATGATGACCTCTTAATACTACCCTCACCACTACAGTGCACAGTAGTCCTATATTCAAATTACTGCACTGGACTGGCTCCCTATTGCCTGTATTTGAAGCCTGCAATACCAACTTCAGCTATGAGGTGGCAGTCCTCCCTAACAAGTGCTAGGATTTGCAGTCTAGATGGGACTGCCTATAGAATAGATAAGATTTCCCCTCTCCCTGTTTTTGGATAATTATCCTTAGGGACCACAGATGATGATGATGATGATGATGATGATGTTTATTTATAGCCCGCTCCTCTAATAAAATACTCGGAGAGGGGTACAGCAGAATAAAAAGATACAGAGTAAAAACAACAATCACATCCCACCCCAACCACCCCCCTTAAAACTGAATTAAATCTAGACAGTTTAAAATTAACACAATTAAAATTGGTCGACAGTTATTAAAACAAAGTGCATTTTCATGAACAATCCATGTGCAAGGCCGCATTAGATCGATTCAGCATATTAAGTGAAAAGATTGTTAATAATTCTCAGTACTATTTATATTTTCAGAGCAGGGAGCAGGTGTTCCATTTATTCTCTCCTTCAGGGAAAGGCCTGCCAGAAAGGATGCATCTTTAGAGCCTTTTTGAAACTAGCCAGTGATGTAATGAGACGCATCTCGTCCGGCAGGCCGTTCCAGAGCTTAGGGGCAGTAGCTGAAAAGGCCCTCTGAGAGGTCTGGGACAGCCTGGTTTTCATCGGCTGCAGTAGGTTCCTCCCAGAGGACCAAAGTGTGCGGGGCGGTTCATACGGGAAGAGGCGGTCCTTAAGGTAGGATGGGCCTGAGCCATGCAGGGCTTTAAAGGTTAGTACCAACACCTTGTACTGTGCCCAGAAACTAATGGGCAGCCAGTGGAGAGCTTTGAGCACTGGTGTTATATGCTCTCTTCTAGATGTTCCAGTGATAAGCCTGGCTGCCATATTCTGAACTAATTGAAGTTTCCGGGTTAGGCACAAGGGTAGCTTTATGTGGGCAAACACTTTGTTCAGGTTGCTCCTGTGGTACACCATAGCACAAGACAGGTCTAGAGGTTCCTGTGCCCATGGTTTCACTCAGACATAACATATCCAGTTCTTACAGTTACCTCCATCTGCTTGAACTCAGGCTTCACTGTCTCAAACAAAGGGCTAGTCCAACATATGGGATGCTGGGTACTTTTGCTAGCCTATACTTTCCTCCTTTCCCATTGTTATCTGTATCTACCTACAGAGATAACTATCGGCTTCTGGTGTAAATTAAAAGATCAGTTAAAACATGCTGATAAAAATGTCACTGACAAGTAATAATGCAAAAATGATTCAAATTCAATAGAGATGATAAGCTCTGCTTTTTAATACATCATTGTAAACCAACACCTCTTGAAAATGTACAATACAGGATAGGCAATATACACTTTTGGAAATTATACTGCTTCAAAGAAATCAAGTTTTCTGTAGTTTGAAAAAAGTTTGAAGAGCTACAGTGAAAAGAGAAGAGAAGAACATTTTGATGATAACCACATGTAGGATGGGGTGAAGAAATGGTAATCCTTTAAATGCTGTTGTACTTCAATTCCCATCAGCCCTAGTCATCTATATAGCCAATTGTGAGGAAGACAATCCAGCAACACATTCCCTGCCCTTGTCCAATATATTGTCATCATCATCATCATCCTCATCCTCATCATCACCACTACATTACATTCATAATGTAAAAATGTCCTATAAAAAGTGATTGAACAAAGCATTCCTATTCTATACTAAATGGCAAATATAAAGTACTCTGTTTTTGTCTGCTCTGATTCTTCCTTCAGATGAGCTCTGATCTCAGATGTTTAAGACACAAGTACAGAAATAACTCTGAGGAGTTGAAGGGCTTCTTTATAGACCAGAAAAGAGAGAAATGGAAACACCCATTAGCTCTGTTTCATTCACATTACAAAACATGGGTAAAAACAAAGCAGCTTTCCTTTCCTTTTCAGAACTGTCTATGTCCACATACATTGTTTAAATCTGGGAAAAGAGGCAAGAGATTAACACTGTCTGCTCCATATCTCCACACACCAATGGATCTCTGGTAAATCAAGCCTACTCATGTATTCACTGTTCCTGGATTTTGTCCAATGTCAGGGTGTTTGCAACTGATGTCTTTATTGTTCCTTCACCATGCCATAGATTAGTAGCAACTGGTGGCTCCTATGTCAATGAAACAGCTTCAGCATTTAGTCTGAACTTTAAAAAAAATCTGTTCAAGGTGCTGAACCTATCTTGGTTATATGGTTGAGGTTTGAACTCATTTAAAGTTGAAGTAAACCGAGCATGGATTCACTATCCCACTGATGAGTAAGGGGTTCAACAGAAGGGCGTCTCAATACCGCCCCTTTGAGCCTTGGAAGAAGGCTGCAGCAATTACATGCCATAGCCTGCACACAAAGCAAAAAGAAGCCACAAAAGGGGCTTCTTATTGTGCCATATAAGAGGCGCCATAAGCACTGTGGTGCAGCATCATGACACCCTTTCTGCACAGTGCTGTTTAGGTGCTGCACATGAGGGACATCATCATGGTGCACCCCATGTAAACGGTGTTAGGAAGTCTCTCAGGGGAATTATAATTAGCTCAAATATTCAGAGAGGAGGTCCTAACAAAGCCTTACGCCGGAATCGCGGGCCCAGTATTGTCTACCAGAGGTCCACCGACAAACACCAAGAGAGATGACACTAGTCCAAGTGTGTTCAATGAAAATACACAGTTTATTGGGGGGTGGGGGGGCATACATACCACACACAACAGAAGGGGACACACACACACTCACATCCAATGCTAGTGAAAAGGGAGGGGTAAGATTGGGAGTTAGATTTGAGAGAGAGAGACACCGCTGGAATACTACCTTAGAAGTCTTCTCCAGGAAGCCTGAAAGATATGGATGAGGATGATGGACACGACCGCTGGGATGAGGGGAAACGGGCTGTGGGAGCTATGAGCAGAGGTCAAACTGGCATGGACCAGCCTGCACTTTGAGGATAGCATCAACAGGAGATTCAAACTCGGGATCTTTTATAGGGCTGAACATATCCGGGAGCTACTAGATAGGCTTAGACAAAGGTGCTGATTGCCTGGGCTTTGTTAAGCCAAGAGCAAATAATCTGTGTACAATGCACTTAGGTGTGGACACAATTTGGACAGGCAGCTGACTAATGGCTGAGTTTTTAAGTCAACCACTGGCTCATCAGATATGATGCCAAGGCTATTGTCTTACTCCAGAGGGCAGTGGCAAATCTGGTCTGGCAACTGCCAAACTTCCTATGGAGAGGTGCTTACTAGGGACTTCTGCTTTTCCAAGCGGGGTTGACTACATGGCCTCCTCGCTTGGGACTTATGGCAGGTCCTTGGATAGGTCAGTCAGGGGTCATAGTGCAGTCCATATGTCCCCCAAAATTTTATTAAAAGCACATATTGTAACAATGGGCATGTGCTAAGATGGTGCCCCGGTGGAGGAAGATTGGCTCGGAGCATGTGAACGCTCAGCCCTTCTTCAGGCCTAGTACGCGGTCAGGCCAGCACAAAGTGCCAGTATGTACTGCCTCTTGGTCACTAAATGCATTACCTCGAACTCAGAATTTTATCATGGTGGATGACATCTAGACCATATCATCTTCACTTGTTATTCCTCTCATATTTTCCAAACATTTTCCCCCTTCATATGCTTTTTAAAAACATTCAGAAGAGGAAAAGGGAATAGCACCAGAATGTCTTTTTACTAATCTTGCTATGTGAAATAATGCCAAATGTCCATCTAGAAGCATCCTTAAAAACTCTTGGTTGGTTCCAGCCTAAATTAGTGATACTTTAGTGTCACTGAAATCTGTAGGATTTAGGTTTGTCATGACTAATGTAGGTCTTGCTGATTTAATTATGCTAAAGCATAATTATATGTATATCTATGCCTATATCAATGCCTATTGTTGTTTTGTGCTTTCAAGTGCTTTCCATCTTAAGGGGACCCTAAGGCAATACTTTCATAGGGTTTTAAGAATGTGCACAGGAAGAAAATCAATTCATTTGAGATGTGATGCTGGAGAAGAGTGATGACAATACCATGAACAGCTAAAAAGACAAATATAAGGGTCAGGTCAAGCCTGAAATCCCTCTGGAAAGCCAAGTTGATTAAACTGAGACTGTCATACTTTGGCCACATCATGAGAAGGCACAACTCATTGGAAAAGGCAATAATGCTAGGATAAGTGGAGCGACACAGAAAGAGAGGAAGACTGCATGCTAGAGAGTTGGACTCTATTAAGGAGGTTACACATATGAATTTGCAGGACTTAAGCAGAGCAGTGGAGGACAGGGAGTCTTGGAGTGCCTTAGGATCTCCATAAGTCAGAAATGACTTGAAGGCACACAACAACAACAACAACAACAACAATATCACAACAATATGGATTTTAGAATTTGTATTGTTGTGAGATCAAACAGAAAAGAAATTAATTTTCTTTGTCCAAACAAAAATATCATAAAGATAATTACTCTTTACTCAGATCATGAGTGCATCTGATATATATTTTGCATTGATTTAAAACTAAAAAGAAGAGAGAATGGAAAACTTTCCTATTAGACACAATACATAATACATTCTATTGTGGGGAAACAAATTATTTCTCTACCAGCCAATCTCAGCCTGGATGACACTTTTTGTTGTGGTTGTTTTGTTTTATATCAGTGGGAGTATGAGCATACTGATTGACTGGTGAGGAACCAGTGGGGGAAATCACACTACTTGTTTTTTGGCATGACAGTTGCACAATAGTTGACATATGGGCTTCTTCAGAATGATTATAGTAGATGTTGTGAATACATATTATAAATCATGTGCAAAACTTGGTGACTGTAAATCTTGAAAGCTTTGGACTTGCAGAAGCACCAGTTGCCATAGGAGATCAATAACTTATTTATTTTTGAATACTTTTTTGGCAAAGTCTTAACACATGCCAAGAAAGGTGTTGCATTTATTATTACAGCAAGACATTCTGGAAAGGTTACAGGGCATTTTGATGAAGATCGTTTAGAGATCAGGGAAGAAAACTAATACCTTTTAAAGGTTCGCATATGACCTTCAGCAGCCAATGCAGAGTTCAAATGCAGGAAGGGGGAGAAATCTTGGGGCTTTTGAAGGTAGTAGGTAGACTGCTAGGATTCACTGTTGAAAACAGAGGCATGTCTCTGGCCTCAAACATATTGGGAGGGATCAAGACTTAGGCACACTGATAATAGACCCACTGAAATCAAAGGGACCTATATTAGTTATGTCTTACATGTCCCTTTGATTTCAAATGGATTTATTCTAAGTTCCTCTATGCAATGCTGCCCAGTGTATTGAGCACCGGACTATGACTCAGGAGACCCTGATTCAAATCCACTTGGCTATGGAATCTCACTGGGTGATCTTGGGCAGGTCAAACTCTCAGCCTCAGAGGATGGCAATGGCAAACCTTTTGAAGAAACTTGCCAAGAATACCCCATGATATGAATCACCATAAGTCAGTAATGACTTGAAGGTGCAACAACAATACCCTGGATTTGGTGCTGAACCAGGGGATGTTGTCCAGTCCATGTTCACCAGATTTTGGGCCCTGTGTTGTTTGGACTCCTTGAGGACAGGGGAATGGGTTATTTGGCCCATGTAGACAGGGCCTAAGTTTATATCCAACCTGTTATATATTTCTGTTTATCTATGGCATTCAATTTCTGTAAGGTTGGCTTGATTATAAGGAATATAATTCCATGAAATTTAAGTATACAGCAACAAAATGTAAGATCCTTTGTATTTAGTTAACTATATTGTAATAAAAACTAAAGTTGTTTTAAAAAAAGAGCATATAATTCCATGTAAACATATTTCCACATGAGTTGGACTTGGTAACTAAATGGAGTGACATACTTTCTGTGGTGCTGCAGCTCACACATATTTAGTCTACTTGATCTCTTAGGGTTACTGGTGAAAATACATTTGCTCTAAATGGGCATACATGCACAGACGCTGAGATACATCTACCCACACTATAAGGATGCCATGCAGAGTTAGCCTACTTTATTATAAAATGAAGGGGAACTGTCACTGACATTAACAGAGCACACCTGCTATGAAAGTACATATTTCCCTAATTATTAGTATATTTGTGTCTCCTATAGCATGCATATGCATTAGCATTGCAGTTGGCCTTTCCACTAGACAGATGGCAAAGCATATAAAGAACTGTGAATTCTCCCTCCCTCCCTCCCTCCCTCCAAATTCATACACATATACATAGAGTTTATAGTTTTAGTAAAAGTGTGATTCATACTTCATTTAATAGTAAAAATGCATAGGCCTTGTTGTGAGAATGGGTCAAAGAAAGTTTTCTGTACTGGGATGGTATGGGAGGGAGGAGGGATGGCATTCCAGAGTGAAAAGATAAGCTGTTCCCAATTCATCCCAGCACTTGGAGATTGGATAAATGACATGGTAGATGACATAGGAACCTTTTCCCCTTTCCTTGGTGCATACCCTGTATGATAGATGATGGGGTAGTATATGTTAAGTTGGTAGAAAAAAACAACAGTATATAAAGTAATGGAGAACAAAGGATGTTTGCCTCACAGACAAGCATGTAGCTCTGTATGGGCACTGTGTGTGAGAGAGTGCTCTGCCATGGCATACCGCTGGGCAGAAAGGCTCTGTGTTTGGTTTCTTTCCTTTTGGCATGTTAACTCATGCCAAGTTAGAGTGTGTGCTTATTCTCCTTTGCTTTTATGTTACTAGTATTTAGTTGTTTATACATGCTTTTCTTTTCTTTCCTTCTTAGGCCTCATTCACACTCATGTTTTTGCACTGGATCAGTTTGAATCACACCATTGATCTGACACTGAATAGATGTTCAGACTATGCTTGCCATGATCAAAGCTGTCTGTGGCAATTTAACCCACTTCACATTCACATTTCATTTGGAATTGATTCAAAATGGCGATTGGAGCTGGCATTTTTTAAAAACTGTCAATAAAGTGATACAAATCTGTGTCACTGTGACATATCACAGATTTTGTTCAACAATAAATAGCCATGAATCCATGCACACCAGGGTAGAATCCCCATGGCAGCCATGAATCCATGCATGCCAGGGAAGAATGCCCCCATGGCACCCATGAACCTCCACACAAATGCAACTGTGTGCAGAAACTGTCAAAGTTTTTTTTAAAAAAATCACACTGCATCAACCCCCCCCCCAAGTACCCCCCCAACTTCCCTGACTTCTGGCCAACAGGGGAATGGGAACCAATTCACCAGCAGAAGCTGAAAACAGCTTCACAGTGATTTATAGGGATTACTTGACAGCACAGGAAAGTTGAATTCACAAAGAGCTGTTATCTTTGCCCACGGAGTGCTGAGAGGGGAAAAACAATGCCAGTTTGCCAAGACCTCTGGGATGGGTATGTTCTACCCCTCTGCCCACCCTCTGCCCATTGCCCCTGCCTCCTGGCTGTCCCGAATGGGATCAGCAGTATGTTCCCAATGGCAGCTCCCTAGAATAAACCAGTTCTTTTGAAAAGACTTGGGAAATGCCTCAGTTTCAAAAGAACTGGGTTAAGGGGGGGGGGGGATGCACAGCCCCCCCCCCCCCCAAATTCTGGTCAGGAAAAACTGGAGCAAGTGTGAACCACTCACTTTTAAACTGGTTTCCAAACCGGTTCAAGATGTAGTGTGAATGAGGCCTTTATCTTTAATCTATGCTTCTTATACTTCTTTCTACCTCATTTTGTTAAATAAGAAACGTTCTTGAGACCAGAACTGAATGATTATTTCACCTGTTCATATCTTTTGAACCCACTTGGCAGCTAGATAGGCCACGAGTGTTATGCTTGACAGCTAATTGTGGGTCTATGAGCGTGCACTTTTTTTAATTGGGAAGGTGTGGAGCTTTGGGGGACTGGTGGGGCCTTTGAGGCTGTAAACGTGGGGTTCAAGGGATGAATGCAGCACATGGGCTGTCTTTTCTCTACCCGTGCCTTAGACCTAGGCACTTGAGCCCAGCCAGTATGGAAAGCAGGAACAAAAACAGTTAGCAGTGGCTCTGGTGTGGGTGAGGCAGTGACATGATGTGGTGTAGTGGTGCTTTCTCTCCCAGTCTCCGAGGAACACAGAGCTCAGACTGTAGCTAGAGAGTTTATACAAATCTGTGTCCTCATTTATTTATTTTTTTATGTGATGTGTTTTCTCTTTCATGGCAACTCATGGGGCTGAGAGAGTGTGGCCACCAGGAGCAGCTAATGTGGTGAATACACTCTGGGCTATTTTCCAGACTTTAAACTCTATCCCCAAAATAAGTTCAGCACCA
Organism: Urosaurus nigricauda; assembly: GCA_034509955.1. Lineage (NCBI taxonomy): Eukaryota > Metazoa > Chordata > Lepidosauria > Squamata > Phrynosomatidae > Urosaurus > Urosaurus nigricauda. Next base: position 89,416,151 of record JAOEGL010000002.1, on the reverse strand, counting down.
TGGGTAGGTCCTTTAATAAAACCCAAATCAGATTCATTGCCCCCTAACATGGAAACTCCTGACTGGCGACCACATTAGTTCTGCCCCAGAGTGCACAGGGCTCTCTGCAGTATTAGATTACTTCTGTCAGAAACAAGAATGGTGGAGTTGCCCTCTTCCCATGTGCCAACTGATGTGTGGTGAGATGGAAGGAGAGAGATTTTGATTTTTGGCATCCATGTATTGTTATAGTAGGCAAGAGCATGGTCTACAAAACTATGATTCTGATAAACTCTGTATGTGTGTGTGTGTGCATGTGCGTGTGCGCACACTCATGCGTGTACCTTCAAGTAACCTGTCAACCTATGGGGATCCATGAATTTCATAGGCTTTTCTCAGACAAGGAAGACTCAGAGGTATTTTTACCAGTTCCTTTCTTTGAAATAATAGTCTACAGCCCTGGTATTCATTGGAGGTCTCCCAGCCAAGTACTAGTCAGGATTGACCCTGCTTAGCTTCCAAGACTAGATGGGATCTGATGCTTTTAGGGTGTTTAGGCCCTTTTTATGAACTGATGAACTACATTACTGTTATTATTCAAGGACATATTTATGTTAGTCTGCACCAGTATGCAAAGGAATAATGTATCACCTTTGAGGCTAACTGAAAGAAAGAAGTTTGTAACATAAGCTTTCAGTGACTGAGTCTACTTCATCAGATGCATGGAGACGCATTACTGTTAACAGCTTTGGATAAAGAGAAAGGGCAAATATAAGTGCATACTACACATTAAAGGTAATATTTAGTTCAGCTGTAAGAGTATCTGTTCAAAAATATTTTGAAATTTCATTGAAGGTTCTCAAGAAAAGCTGATTGGGCATTGGTGTTTAAGGCCAGTGTATCCTGCCTTAAGATAGTGGGGTTGATATCTTTTCCAATTCTATTAAAAGCAAATATTTTCTCCTACTCTGAATCTCTGTCACAAACGATGATAAATAACATTGAAAGTGTAGATTTCCAATGCAGTCTGCTGAAGAAGGTATTTGTCTTGCTTAACACCTTCTGTTACTCTCTACAAACACAAGCTGTTATAATGGCCTTAACATTTTTATTTTTTTATTTTTGCTTTCTATTCAAAAGCACTGGGATGTTTATGATCCAGTTGCCTCCCACTTCTTAGCAATACATACCAACACAGAGAAGACTTGTAAATCTGCCATTCCAGTCATAAAAAACAACATGCCAATCTAAGTACTGACTCCCTTCCAACACTTTTATTGTACAAAGAAAGCTTTTTTGTCCGATGTGCTGGAGAATAACGTCCTTCAGAAGTTGTAAGCACTGAAGGAGACAATAGATGTGGAAATTCCATGTGGCTTAAGGCCAAAATGTTCAAGTAAATATGTGACAGCTACCCCCAAATGGGTAGCTCTTCCCTCTTCTCCATACATTTGTACACTTCAGTTGTGTCATGATGCCACACTAATGTACTGCATTTATCCATCTCTGCTCCATGTCACTGAAAGCTGCAGATGGGGAGCAAATTGGAGAAATGTGAGACCTCTTTTTTTCTTTTTCTTTTTCTTTTTTTGGAGCACAATCTTTTACAGTTAATGTTGAATAAATCAGGTAACTCTCTTCATGTTTCGAAGTAAATAATTATATATTACACTTTACTTTTACTTAACTTTTTTTATTCATACTTTGGTGAGACTGCCTTTTTTTGTTCTGGATTTCAAGGGTATAGAGGGGTGGGGGTGGGGAATAAGGGTATTTAATTTCATTTAGGTAGATTACCGCACTACACTCTTATAGTGCTGCTATTCCACTATAATTGCTCTGGCTGCCTCCTGTTGCATTCTGGGATTTGTAGTTTAGGGAGGGGTATTTAGAATTCTCAGCCAGAGAACTGTTAGGCCTCACTGGACTACAAGCCTCAAAATGCAACAGGAAGCAGCCAGAGCTATAAAAGTGGAGTAGCAGCACTATAAGAGGGTAGTGCAGTAATGTGGCAGGCATCAGTGAAAACTTGGCTGTTCATCAAGGCCTTCCTCATTAATTTATCCCAATTGCTCTTGTAATTTAAAAACTTTTAAATGTGCTTTTAACACATTGTGATATTTAATATGTTTTTAATTTATTTAAATATGAGAATACACAAAAATGGGTTGCAGAACACTTCAAAATCCCTGGGCATTCCATCTCAGACCTCAAAACAAAAGAATCTGCTCTCTGTTTCTTACTCGTTCATGTGGTTATCTAGCCTCCTTGGTTTTATGCAACAGATTTCATCCTGCCTTTGTTCCAGAACAACCATTGTTCAAATTGAACATGTCACCTCATCAAGATTTTGAATCTGAATTGACATTCTCACACTCAGCTGGCTTATGTAGGTCTGGCTCTGGATTCTCCACTCCAAACATGCATCTGAAGAAGTAGGCTCAAGTCTACGGAAGCTAATGCTACCAGCTACTTTCTTTCAATTAGTCAAAGGTACTACAAGATCTTTTGGCATACTTTGTGGTATGGGGTAGGGCATAAATATTTAATAAATAATAAATTAATAGTAGTAAATATCACAGACTGTTCGCTTGTAGAATTCCGTTGTTGTTTTTTGACAAATAACTATTATAACTACTTTAGAGAAAAGACAAAATAAAAAGTTGCCTTTAAAAATTGTATCTATGATAGTAGCCAGCTACCTCTGGGGCTTTGGGTCTGTAACTATAAACTATAATTAATTATTAAAGAGATAGCTGAGTTAGTATTTTTCAGTACAAAAACATTCTCTATTGATGGATCATAATGTACTCCATCAATGCATCTGAGGAAATGGACTGTGATCCATGAAAGTTTCAGCCACAATAAATCTGTTAGATTTAAGGGAGCCACATGACTCATTACTTTTCCAAAGTAATTTTCTAGGCTGCTCTCACAACAGACAAACTTTATTTGTTGTCTTTATTTGTTTGCTCACCATGGAAATGCGCCATCTGGGAATGCAAATAGCCCACACAGTATATTAGCAGTCTATAAACAAATGAAGATTTGCACAGATGTAATTAAGAAGAGAAAATATAAACCTCTGGGCAGAACTATGATTTACAGTCAGATTTACGTACCTTGAGATCTCAGTTTGGAGTGTGTGTTTGATTATGTTGCTAATCTTGTTACACAAAATGGAACACAGGAATCTTTCAAGACCTTGTTGAAAGGTACATGTTAGGGTTGTCATAAGTCAGAAACAATTTGAAGGCACATAACAATAAGATGTACTTTGACTGGGAGCAAGGAGCACCATTTTCTGCTCTTCTTCAGTCAGTGACCTATTTTGGGCAGGTCCTCTCCTTCAACTCCCTTCCAAACCTAACTTTGATGGTCATAACCTAGACCTGTGGTTCCCAAGCTGTGCTCCGGGGAGCCTTTAGGGATCCATGTGCACTTCTCAAATGTTCCGTGGACACTCCAGGGAAATGAAAGAAATAAACATTGAATGAAATTAAAGAATAAAAAACAAAAAGTAACACTACTCCTAAACACCATTAATTTGTAAGACATAGGGCAGGCCTCTTAGGGGCTCTGCCATAGAAATTCTAAAAAAAAAAGCTTCATGAGTCCAAAAGGTTGGGGAAAAGGGCTGCTGTCAGGCCACATTGGGGGGTGTGGCATTCAGATGACATGTGCCCTAGGCACAGCTCTTTCCCAAAGAACCAGCCCAACAATGAGTGGTAAAATACTGCTCCTTTTTGGTGCCCAATTCCAGATTGCAGCAGAGGCCTGGACCGAGGCTGGGCATGTGCAGCTGCAACAGTGCTAGGCGAACAGTAGTAGTACGGTCCCTGCATGGACCTTTTGCGTCATCTGCTTTGCCTTTCTGTTTTGATTCAGATTTGTTATGGGATGTGCCAGATGTGGTCTGGGCTGCCCACAACAAACCTGGTGTTTGGGCCATGTGTCAACTGAACAGCACCATGCCAGAACTGGAGGGAAACTGGACTTTGGCCCATACACAGAGGGTCTTTCATAAAAATACTGTGCATAAAATTACCTTCAGGTTATATGTATATGGTGTATTTCTTGTTGTTGTTATGTGCCTTCAAGTCATTTCCAACTTATATTGACCCTAAGGTGAACCTGTCATGGACTTTTCTTAGCAAGATTTGTTCAGAGGAGGTTTACCATTGCCTTCCCCTGAGGCTGTGAGCATGTAACTTGTCTAAGGTCACTCATGGTTGAACAAGGAATCGAACCCTTGTCTCCATAATCATAAACCAACACTCATAGCACTACGCCACACTAACTCATTATGTTTTCACCTATCTCGCTGTCTATCAAAATAAAATAAAATAAAATATAGTATTTCAAAAAACAGTAAGCAAAGCTATAGCAATGTACTTTCATCAGAACTGTAATACTGATAATGGATTACACTATAATGAGCAAAAGGAAGCACTTTTTAAAAAAGGAAACCCCTCCCCTTTTCAGAGACATGCAGACATAGTCATCCCTGCATGCTCTCTGTTACTTCCAGTGGTAATGAGTGTGGTAAGGAGAGGTGAAAGAATGAACTCAGGAGTTTGGAAAAATGTATGTGGCCCACAATGAAGTCAGCTGGAGAATAGTTAAAGGGTTCTGCACATTCCAGGTTAAGGGATCACAAATGGACCTTGAGTGGGGATATCCAAATCCAGGGATCAACACTAGGCAGAGATCTCCCAGAGGCATATAAAGCATGTCTAACCAAAAATATACCAGAGGTCCTTGAAATTTTTGATTTCTCACTCTGTATTCATCCCACAACAGTGTATGAAGTTTATCTAAGTTGGGTAATAAAATGAGATTATCCTGCTCTTGAAAATCTGTTCAAAATATGTGAAATGAGCTCCTCTTCCTCATTTTCCTCCTCAGCCTCCTCTTCCTCCTTCTTAGTGTCAAGTGGCAGATTATTCCATTACACAGAGGTAAGAACCAGATGGCAAGAGATATCTTTATGAACTAAAGAATACTTGCACATTTCTCTTCCTCCCCTGGTTTCCTTGAGCCACATTTTATTCACTTTCTGTGTTTATATGAGGCAAGTAGCAGAATTTGTGTAGGTTTATGGACCAAGTTAGGAAAATGTTGCATAATGATACCTGTGATATATGATGCCATCATAGGAAAACTAGCTCATGTTGCAACAGACCTTCATCTTAATTATGAAAATTTTTTAATTTAAATGTAGGGCTGAGCATACAAAATAAAGTGCAGGGCCATCTGTTGGTTTTCCATCTGTGCTCATTTGCTAAATACATACTGGGCTACCAACCCCCATTATTTATAATCTTCCCTTGAAAACAAATATGACTAATGTGTTCCAAACGAAAGTTAGTTGTTGGTGTGCTGAAGGTACAGGCGGCTGTGTGACTTTAGTAACTGATCACCTCATGTTACTTTGCATGCATTTTTATGGTTTTAACTCTTATATGAAAATTTTCATTTTGTGTTGCTTCATTCACAGTAATGAATAACCTCAGAGTGGGCTGAAAGCAACCTGTATTCAAATTCAGGATATCTATGTAATGTACTGAAGGCAAATATCAGTGGCATGTTGTCTTTTCTTCTTTTTTTAAACTACAGTACAGTACTATAAAACTGTTTCTCAATGGAAAATCCAGGCTTGGATTGGTACATGTTAGAATTCTATTATTTATTAATTATACTATAGACCTAAATACATAAATAAATGATATTTATAATATTTATGAATAAATTATTTATTTGTTAAAATATTTATATCCCAGTCCTCATTATAAGATCTTGGGGCTATGCACAATGAAATCAATTTATTCAATCTTAAACAATTTTAATTAAAGCGTGAAGGAACAATTAAAACAGTGAAATGTCACAATTTAAAACAAGTTACAACCATGTACATATGCAGATTTGGACAAAATCCTTGGAGTGCAGTCTTTGATAAAAAGAAATGTTTTGACTCTGAAATGAATTTAGTATTGATGCCATTCAGGCCTCTAAGTGGAAAGTATTCTACAACCAGGGTAACAAAGCTGAGAAGGCCCTTTCTCATCCCTTCTCACAACATATATCTACCACTTGTGGAACATAGAGGAGGGCTCCTCCAGTAGACCTTGGGTCAACGTGTATTGGGAGAGGCACTCCTTCAAGTATCCAAGGCTGTTTGGGGCTTTGAAAATCCAGCAACTTTAATTCAGTCTGAGAGTATTCTTTTCTCCAGAAAAATCTGTTCTAATCACTAAATAATCATCTGCTCCAAGGCTGTTGTTCTTCATGCACTGAGTGTTGAGTTACCAAGAATAGCACAGATGGCCTGAAGACTAGTATAAAAAGAAGGTGGATGAATGTATTCATGGGCAGGCAAAATAATACACTGGGCCCTTGGCATCCACAGGGATTTTGTTTCAGGATCCCTGGGAATACCAAAAACTGCAGATGCTCACATAGGTATTTTAAAATCTGATATTGCTCTCCTCTTATCTTCTCCCTTGCCACCATGAAGTCACTGTCTGATTTTAAACCTCTTGCTCTCTCCCTTCCAAAGTTTAAAATCATATGGAGACTTTGCACCATGATCCCTAGTGCCTTTTTCTTTCCCAAGCCAAGCCTAGACATTTCTAGGTCATTTCTTGCTGTAGAATTTTGAGCAAAACGGCTTGCATAGGAGATTAATGCAATGCTCTTTTGGTTACTTCAGTCTCTGGTTCCCCTTTTCTTAGGGAGTGCAATGCAATTGCTTTTCTGCTTCATTTCTTGATTTTAGGTCAAATTTTCCTACAGTTGTTGATTCTGTTCTGTTTCCTGCTTTTGCATTCCAATTACCTATAATTAACAAGAAGTCCTGATTTTGTGAGTGATCCATTTCTTCCTGGACTCCAGCATCAAATCTTTCAATTTCTTCTTCTTCTGCCTCTGCAGTTGGAGCACAAACTTGGTTTATTGTTATACTGATAGGTTTTCCCTGAAGTTTTATTGATATAATTCAGTCATTATATCCTTTGACTGCTTTTGCTACATCTCTCCTCACTATTAATGCCACTCCATTTCTTCTTAAATTTTCATTTCTTGAGTAAAACCATGTGTAATTATTTGATTCAGAATGTTTCATTCCTGCCCACTTTGCTCACCCGAAGTATTGCAATGTTTATGCATTCCGTTCTTTGTTTTATTATATCTAACTTTCCCTGATGAGAGCTTCTCACATTCCATGTTCCTATAATGTGCGCAGTGCAGCTTCAGTCTTTTTCTTCAACTCTGAGCACGTCAACAGCTGGACGTCCTTTCATCTTGACTTCAGTCACATTATTAGCCACAACACAACTCATACTGGTCCTCTGCAGTATCCCAGTAGCTTGTTGTCAACCAACTTGTTTCATCTTGTGAAACTATCCCATGTTTCTTTTTGGATGTCTCATCATAAGGTTTTTGTGGAAAAGACATTTAAAGGGGAGTTACCAAAGCCCTCTTCTGTGCAGTAATAACAAGTGTTAGCTGTGGTGCTTCTGTTGCTGTTTGTGAGAGATCCCAATCAGTGTCAGTCTATACTACCCAGCTGCTCAATAGATGTTTGGCACATTTAGTCTGGCTCCTCAGCAAAAGCCTGTCTGACATGGGAGACCCAACCAGCAGCACTGCTGCTGTCAGCATAGCTCCTTGTCTCACAGAAGAATGCAGTCGCACCATTGTGGAAAAGTAGTGCCATTGGTGGGTAGCATGAATCAGGTAACATAATTTTAATTTATAGATTTAGGGTAGAAGAGAAGGGTAAATTCAATATAATGGAATGTGTTTTCTGTATTTGTATATCTTTTATATATATATATATATTATATATATTTAGGGCTTTGCGGCTGCCTCCAAGAACAATTGAGCAGCAAGATTTCTGCAAGCAAGTCCTGCACTGATGCTTTGTGGAGTTTCTCTCTCAGAGACTGTTTCTCTTTTGGATTCAGAATGAAATATACATTACAGATGCTGGGTTGTTGTTTTTTAAAAAAGGCGTCTATGAATCTGCAAATTGTTCAAACTTTGATAATTGTGTTTGTGATATTCACAACCTAAGACAGTGGTAGACAAGCATAGATAAGCAGAGGGAAGAGGAAGGATCCAAATACAGGTAAGTTTTCCCACAAATGTGGAGACGGAAAAATATTTGCATTATAAACTCCCAGTATTCCTTCCAGTTATAAATCAGCATAACAGTTGAAGAAGAATGCCAAGTATTAAACATACAATAGCCTAAATGCTATCATAACTCTTAATTAGAGTAGACTCATTAAATCAGTGGGATTTACCCACATGTCTCACCATTCAATAAATGATTGAATGTGTCTACTCTAATTGGAATGGACCTACAGTATGGTGACCTATGGTTCTCTTTCTCTCTCTTTTACTTCACATTGAATGACTCATTTGATCTGTTTTGGTTTGATTATATTCCACCTTTCTCCCAAAACTGGGAGTTAAGGCAAGTCACAAGAAATTTAACTTTGAAAGAGATAGGGAAAAAGCACCCAAATGCAATGAATTGCATTAAAATATCTGCAATACAATTGAATTAAAAACAATTAAAACCACAGCAATAAAGTACAGCACTCCACAAGCTGAAAACTCCTTCCTCAGCAGCCAATCAATTGCCAAACAATTGCTGCTATTAATGATTCAAATATAGGAACCTAAAAATGTACAATAAAGTAGTTTCTTACCCTCAAATCAAGTAAACTTCAACAGCCATCTAAGAAGCATTATTTCTGTCTCCAATTACAGCAGGCCTGTGAAAACTAACAGCCCAGACTGGCAACCTACCAGGCACCATCTTGTTTTAAAAGCTTTCTCCCCCTCCCTTTAGTTTTTATAATGTTGTAGCTTATGTAGTTTTAAATTAGCAGTTTTTTTGCGCCAGGTTTAAGTCTTATCTTCTGGAGAGACACAAATGTGTTTTTTCTCAATTAGACTATGGTTATCAGATAAAGTTCATCATCTTGTATCTGTTTCCAAGAAATCCTTTTCCCTAAAGTAGTGCATAAAGATTAAGCAGACAATCATTTATCAGCAAATCAGAATGGTTCCTTCTCCAGTTTCTGAGTGAGCAAGGAAAATTATCCATAACACAGCAGCTATGCCACAGGAGACCAAAGAAGGTTCTCAGTTGAACCTCACAAGGGATTTGGGAGCCAGGGTGAAATCTCCTTCCCACAAATATATCCACTTAGAATCATGTCTCTTATTTTATCTTCATAGTCCTATTAGACAGCAGGAGGAGGGAGAGAGGGGACAAAAAAGGGATGGAACTCTTCTGTATACACAGAGAATTTGGAATTTAAATCCAGCTCCATTAACAAGGAGGTCTGAGTCAAAGGGACAATTTGTTGTTTACCCTGAAGTACTCCTTGATTTAAATCCAGTTAGAATGATAGTACTATAGAGCTGGTAGAGGCTACGAGGGCCATCTTGTTCAACCCTCTGCCATGCAGGAATGCACAAGTAAAGCATTTCTGAAAGATGCCTATCCCACCTCTGTTTTAAGCCCCCCCCCCCCCAGCAGAGAAAGGTGCATGACCCCATGAGGTAGTCTAGTCCGCTGTCAAGCACTTCTTACAATAAAAAAGTCCTTCATAATGTTTAGGTGGAAATTCTCTTCTGGTAATTCGAATCTGATATTTTGTGGTCACTAGAGCAGCAGAAGATAAGCTTGTTCCACCTTCTTCATGACATCCCTTCTGATATTTAAAGTCATCATGTCATGTCATCTTCCAGTGTTCCCTTTTCTAAGGGCATATACTTTTCTAACCTTAAAAAAAAAAGACTGAGAAGCTGGATACTTACCTGAAAACTGGAAGTAAATATCCTGCTCAGTGATATATCTGGATTAACCCTTTGCCTGATTGTTCAGGAGCAAATGTTATTTCCCCACAAATGGAACATAGCACCAAGTCAATATGTATCTCTATGTAGCCATATGTAACAGGATTGCAGCTTTAACAGTTTTTTATTCTGGAGAGGAGGGCCTCTCTCCTCTCATCCAGTTGCTGACACCAATCGTGGAAGGGACCATTCGGTGGGTTCCCCTCTGACATCTCCATTTGTTGGTGGTGCAGATGGAGAATTTAGCATATCCATTCACTACAACTTCCAGCTTGAACCACCTACCTGTTTTCTGGCTGAGCACTCTCCCTCCATGGCCATTTAGAGGAAGGAAAGGACAAGTTATGGCCAGATCCCCTGTTATCAGCTTCGGCTGATACACCAGCTGCACACTTTCTTGGAAGTAAGGGACCTTGAAACTGTAGTACGTGACTGGTAATCTCGCGACTCGATTTCTGTAATGCGTTCTACATGGGGCTACCCTTGTTCTTAGTTGGGAAGCTTCAATTAGTACAGAATATGGCAGCCAGGCTGGTCACTGGAAATGATTTATGACCACATAATACCCATCTTAAAGTAATTCCACTGGCTGCCTATTGGTTTCTGGGCACAGTACAAGGAGTTGGTTATCACCTTTAAAGCCCTACATGGCTTGGGTCTAACCTATCTAAGGGATCACCTACTCCTGTATAATCCACCCCCACTCTCAGGTCCTCTGGGAGGAACTTATTGCAGCCGATAAAGACCAGACTAATTGCAGCCTCCCAGAGTACATATTCCGCAACCGCTCCCAGACTGTGGAATGGCTTGCTAGAAGAGATCCGTCAAATTACATGCTTAAACAGCTTTAAGAAACTGTTGATAATATTCTATTTTAACAGATTAATTTTAATTGCATTATGTTTCATTCTTTTTAAGGGCAGGGTTAGATACAGTATTTTATATGTATTATGTGTTGTATATTGGTGTTGTTTTAACATGTAAGCCACTTTGATTGCCCTGCAGCAGAAAAACGGGATACAAATAAATGTTTTATTATTATTTATTTTATCTTGGAGGCCTTCAGGAAGAAAAAAGGCCTGGACCGGGGGTACTCCAGAGGTCCAGGAGGAGGATGCTGTGTTCTTGCAGTGGGTGGAAGGGATAGAACTGGCAGACTACCCACTCCCCTTCTTCCCTTGGCCACTGAATATTTATTTGGGCTGCACAGTCAGAAAACATGCAGGTGAGATTTAGCATGTGTCTGCACTGCAGAAATAATCCAGGGACCTTATCAGACAGGAAAAATTTCTCTTTATTGCGAATGGAGCCAACTCAAATTCAAGTAAATTTGCTAGTTTAGCAAATTCACATGAATTCCTATTGCATTCAGAATGCGTTCAGAATTACTTCCCATTACCCAAAAATGACCCCCCATTGCCCGAAATTGTGTGAGATGCTTTAATTCGCAATAAGGTAAAACCCATGATTGCATTTGGAATGACTTCCCTTTTGCCCGAAATTGCATGAGATACTTTAATTCGCAATAACATGAAACCCCATGATTGTGTTTGGATTGCCATTGGATTATACTTCCAATTTCCGGCGTCTGATAAGGTCCCAGGTTGACAGCACTTTAACTGTCATGGCACAATGCAATGGAATTCTGGGACCTGGGACCTAATTTGTTGTGGTACCAGAGCTCTCTGAGAAAGAAAGCTAAGTATCTCACAAAACTACAAATCCAGAATTCCATAGCGTTGAGTCACAGGAGTTAAAGCAGTGTCAACCTGGATTATTTCTGCAATGTGGATGCAACTTTAACTACGCATGGCAGAACTTTATGATCTACCAGTGTGATGCAGGAAGTCAGCCCATGGTTTAGTGTTATATCCAAACTATCCCTTTCAAAAAGAGAATATATTAATTGATAGAACTAAGAGAAAGAAAGTAAAGTCTGAGGAAGCTGAGATTCTTGAAAGGTTCTCTGCTACTCTGTACAACAAGCATCATTCTAAACATGTCAGTCTTACAGGACAAGAACTGTAAAGATAGAGGTTTTGTGGGTCTTTGGATGTTTCCATAGATTCTCACATTAATAATCAGAAATCACTACTCAGCCAGTCCATATTTTTCTCTTTAATGAGAAAACCCCAATAAGAAAAAATAAGATGGAATAACTATTAGAAAAACAAGAGAGGATTGTGAGTGAAGAATGACATCATGCAAGGCCCCCAGATTCAGTGAATAAAGTAGTGTGATGTGATATGATAAAAAGCATTCTCTGAAATCACTCGCTAGTTAACAGCTTGAAACTGAAAACTTACTTATGAGTAGGCAACATTTTCTAGTAGACTATATAATAAAAAAAACTGTAGACAAAGATGGAAATAGACTATGGAATGAAATAATCCTTTTAGAGAGAGGAGTATGATGTTTTTATCCATCCAAGGTGTAAATGTCTTATTTATATCCCTTTACACCAGGGATGGACAACCATCAAGGGTTAAGGGGCTGTGTGCACACATATGTGTGTGAGCCTTCAAGTCGCCTGTCAACTTATGGCAACCCCATGAATTTCATAGGGTTTTTTAAAACAAGAAATACTCAGAGGTGTTTTTGCCAGTCCTTCCTCTGAAATAGAGCCTGGTATTTGTTGGCAGTCACCCATCCAACCGGGGCTGACCTTGCTTAGCGTCCAAGATCAGATAAGATCTGGTGTGTTTGGGATATTTAGTCCAGGTCCTGGAATAAAATGCAGCCAAGGGGGAGACATCAGTAGACCACTGATGTCTCAGTGGTCTACAGTAGGCAACTGGCCTGGAAGGCAGGCAGGGAAGTAACACAGTGGGAGGGGAGAGAAATCAAGGCAGTCTCCTGTCACCCATCCCCTCACAGCCTTCACAGCACCAGGTTAAAATCCTAGCAATGCCACTGCCTTGCCTTGTGTGTTCACCAATGTTTTCCCCTCCAGGTGATGATGTACACATCAAAGCCTTCATTGAGGATCTCGGATTTCAGATTGGGTTATATGGGAAGAGGTGGTTCTTCAGATAGCCTAACCTTTCCTCGAGATCCCACATTTTTCCCCCTAGGAATTTGTCCAAGAAGCAACCAAGTTTGACTCTGCTTAGCTTCCAAAATCTGACATGTGTAGGTGTGTGTAGTGTGATATGATTACCCATGCCCATTACACAGTGTCACTGGAGGGAACAGCTTCACAATTTCTATCTCTTTTTGTAATACGTTGACAGCATTCAGTTAGAATTAGAAGTCTTCCTCAATGTAAATGCATAAAGCACAAGCCAAACCTCTTATGTTTTAAGAGTTGCTCTCTAGTTTCAGAAAAAGATTTCTTTCAGTGGATGAACTACAAAATCAGCATTTGAGAGACTGTGTATTTAATTTCCCACCATCAGCAACGAACAGGCTGCCATGCTTCAGAATGCTGCATACATTTTGGGAAGAAAGAGATAATCAGAACAGATGCAAGGATATAAAAATGAGATAGCCTACTGAGTTTGAATGCCTAGAACAGAACAGAACAAAACACCACCACCACCACCACACATTTTTAAGTACTTACTGAAAGTTTAATTCTGCCACTCCTGCCCCTATATTGATTCCGTTCTTTCCACACCATAAGCCAAGCGGAGACTGTGTTTTCTAAAATACCTCTTCCTAAACATAGCATTGATTCAGAGTCCTAGTTCTGTGTTAGGTCCCTCACTCATTTCCATTGGACCCAAGTGTATTGATTCAGAGAGGTCTGTGTCCACCATTGGAGTGCCATAGAGTTCCCACTGTGACCTAAATCAGACTTGATGGTACTGATCTCTCCTTGATGCGTTGAACTATCACAAGAGCTTGCACAAGTGTTGAGATCTTCAAGGGAAGTTTTTTTCTCTTGATCCTACCATCCTCACTGGCACTTTTGCCAAGGACTTCCTCTAGGGATGCTTTCAGGCTATTGAATTCCCTTCCACAAGAGGCTATGTTACCCTAAAAAGTGGGTGGATGTGAGGGTCCCCATCTGCAACGTCAGCATCTCCTTAGAATGTTGGGGGAAATTATACCTCAAAAGGATGTCTTCAAGGGATCATTTCACTGTTGTATACGAGTACTAGCTGAAGAGTGACACTAGTTTCAATTAATAAGAAAGTTTTCTATAGAAATGCGCAAAAGTATACACAAACACACAAAATCAACACAATCTTAAGAACCATATATGGCAAACAGAAAGAAAGGTATGAACAGTTGGATAGCAAGAAATTGGGAATTAGGGAGAAGCACAATTACCAATCCTGAAGAATAGATACACGGAAGACAAAAAGTGGCTCAGACAGCATCTGAGGAGGACACAGTGAGTATAAGAAGGACACTCTATGCACACATGAGGCTATCTCTGGGGTTGATATTTATATCCTATTTCATAGCCTCAAGGGCTACTTGATGCTACCATGTGGTGTGACAAAGTCTTAATGGTTTTCCCATGGAATTGACAAAAGGGATCCAGAATAGATGATAGTTGTAACTGTGGAGTGACAAAACATTTATTGGATTTGAGACAGTCCCTGGATACATGGATAGGAAGGAAGGGTGAATAAGGACACAACCTTGGGTGAGGTGACAACATGGTCCTTAACTGCTTTGTGATAGGGCTCACTTAGAAACCATTGCAACAGGAAGTGCTAAGAGCTGGAGGTGGTGGTAGTGGAGTGGATCAGCAATCTCATTCAGCATACTGTATATTTTAGTTCTATCTGGGACTTTCACATGTACTTAGGTCAGTGTGGGCACTTACCTAGTTTCCACAGGTCATCATGACCTCTCAAAAACAAAACTAATGCTAGATATTAATCATGCTAGATATTAATTATGAAAACCTCCTCTCAAGTGCACAGGCAGGAGGGTGTAGGATATGCTAACACTAAATGTGCTGCCTTTCTGCTTTCCTTCTGCAAGGAGACAAACACCTTTTGTTTAAACAGAATTTTGACTAGTAGCTGGATGCTGTGGAGGGGTCTTTTTAATCTGGGGTGCAACCTTCTTGTTTTTTTAAATTGTTTTAAGCTGTTTGAATTCAGTTCTTCGCTTTAATGCATAGTGGCTATATTAGTTGTTGAGTTTTCATTATGCAGTCGTCCCTCCAAACTCATGGATCTGTGATCCACACTCTTGAGGGTGACCTCTGCTATTTCCAATGGCATGCGCCCCTAGTGTGCGCGCATGGGCTTCATGCCTATGAGGCTTGAATATGTGTGAGCCTTCATTTTTTGTGGAGGGGGGTTGTCCAGGTGAAAAAAGGGAACAACAGAGGATTAAATGGGACTATCCCTGCCAAAGTAGGACAGTACCAGGTTGAACCATCAAATGAGGCTGTGAGTCTGCTACCTCCAGCTTCTTAGTCATCACTTTCCACTCATTGAAAATGATGGATCTGAAGTGCAGACGCTCTGTTATAGATGGATCATGTCTACTTATCTCTCCTTGCAGGTTGAATCAATAAGGGAAGTAATGCCTGAATAGAGATTTGGATTTTACCCCATCCTTACCCCGCTGGGAACTGGAGCTCTCTGTGTGGTGTACAAACCATTAAAAACAATTTTAAAAAATAGACAAAAGATGGTGCAGTCATATAACCAAGATCAAATCAGCAGCCAACATATAGGGGAAAGGAAATGGCTGAAGCTGTAGAAAAAAGGAAGGCTAGGGATCATGGAGCTTATTCACACTAAATAGGTGGACCTGTCACTCAGCATCCTGTGATTTAATTGCTTTCCTGAAACCTGAAGGAAAGGCAAAATCTTTGAAAGGAGAGAAGTAGAGTTAAAGTGGATGTAGATTTTAATATTTTTGTGATGTGCTTTACTAAGAATATGGAACAGATATAAACAGGTTTTGTCAGAGGATACCTTTATTAGTCTCAGCACAGGAAGTTCATTTAGAAAAGAAACAACAGGCAATGAAAAATGGTTAACTTACCACGATCCTTTGGTATGTAGAGAGATCTTGTAGCACCTTTGAGACTAACTGAAAGAAAGAAATTGGCAGCATGAGCTTTCGTAGACTTCAGTCTACTTCCTCAGAGGCATTTGGAATTGTATCAAGGTATATATGAAATTAAATCAAAGGAGAACTATTCAAAGAGTGGTATAGCTTTTAGTGTTTTTCTTATCTACAGTTATTTGAAAGATTTAACATGGATAAAAAAGCTTCTGTTACCCAAAGAACAGGTGGGGAGACTGGGGCATCCCCACCAACTGTCAACAATACTTCAAATATTGGGGAAATTAGCTTTGCAAGAGACTAAGATAAACTTTGGACTGTTTGCACCAGTGTGTACCAGTACTATTTGAGGAGGACACCAGGTCTTGGGTGAATTAAGAAAGTTTTATTTAGAAAAATACAAATGCAATCACACATACAAGGCAACAATTCAAACAGACACAGCAGAGCTAACTGAAATGGAGATATGGATATGGGATAGTGGTATTTTTAGGGGTTTACAATGGGTTTATAATTATCTGTTTGATGTGGAAATATATAAAGCTAAAGGGAACTGCTTGTACTGGAAGGTCTGAGGGTGACACAGAACATACAAAGAGTGCAGGATTGTATGTCAGCTGTGTGCACAGAAGTTAGGTTTTGGAGCCATTTATACCCCAAGCGATGTGCTATCTGGCCAGGTAACACAAATTGAATGACCTGTCCCAGGATCTGGACTGGTTGACAGCTTAAATTTTGATGTGACAAAAACAGTGATACAATTAGGATATTCCTGAGATGGTTGAGGAAGTTTGACTGGGGATACAACAAAGCATAGGCAGAGAGAGATTGGCTTACTGCCTTAGGTGTAAAGAGATCTCATGTTCTGGGAGGAAATGCAGATTACTTGGGGAAAAGATGGGGCATTTTAGACTTAAGGGTTTTGTTTACCTGGATGTCCACATGCCTTGGGAGAAATGTTCCTTTTTTCTTGGGAACCTGACCTAGTGTTCCCGAAAGGTCATTGATATCTCAAAAATATGCTATCTCCAGATATGAAAATATGAGGATCCCAAAGCATAGTACAGTACAAGGGTTTGCAGTGGTGTTTAACACCTATGGTTTTGGATAGGGCAAACCATAATTTGAATGGCAGCTATATACGGATGATGAACTGGTAAATGTACAGGCTTCTGTTAAAATTTGAAATGGAAGCAGAAATGAAAAATGTCAAGGGCACAGTGAAGCCCTTGAAATCCATAAACACCTGAACAACTTCAGCAGGAAGGAAGAAACCCTTAAAGTAAGCAAAGTTTGGCGCTCAACCAAGGGTCACACAGTATATATACACACATACACCCTACTCACTCCCAAGCCAGCATTCTCTGAAGATGCCAGTCACAGATGCTGGTGAAACACCAGGAATAAACTCTTCCAGAACACAGCCACATAGCCCCCCCCCCCCCAAAAAAAACATCAAAAACTATGGATTCTAGCTGTGAAAGCCTTCAACTTCACAAAGTGACTGTATGACAAAATGGGCAAAGAATGTTGAATATACTATCCAGATAGAACAATGGGAAAAGATGCGGTCAAAAGGCTTAATAATTAGATCTTGTGGCCTTATTACATGAACCCCTCTGCTGCTATAATTTCATTTCCTCTAAATGTACGTACAGTGCACCCACGTCATACGTGGGTGCACCTTATGCTGCTTCCAGCATAAAGGGAAGCTGCACCAGGGGAAAAAAAAGCCTCTCATGCCCCAGAAGGAGTAATGGAGCATGCTGTGGGCACGAGCCCCATTTCTTCCTATGGGGCTTGAGCATATGCTCTTTTTCTTTTACGTTGGGGGGGGGGGGAGGGTTCCGGAACAGATTCCATGTGTAAGAGAAGGGCCCACTGTAATCATGACTGTAGCCTCACAACCTGCCACATCTGCTCACCCTTCCTCCCCTCCCTTCCATTCCCTGGGAAAGCCACATGGTCAAGAATGCTGCTTCTGAGGGGAGAGCAAGGAGGGGGGAATCTTTGGGGTAGAAGGTAGAGGAGTGGGGGGAGGAGGGAGGGAAAGAGGAAGGGGGATCACTCAGCCTTTGCACAAATTAATGAGAATAGGGCTCTGGCACGGCTGGAGAAGGGAGACGTGTGTGTGTGTGTAAGAGAGAGAAAGAGCACTCTGAGAGAGAAAGAGCACCATTGCAGCAACAGAGCAACAGAGACTAGAAAGCAGCTGGATCTCCCCTGAACAGTACCATTTCATCACCCAAACCATGTCCACTCACCAATCAAACTTAGCAGAAAAATGCTAGTGAATTTTCAAATTGGAAATTATAGCAATAGCAATAACATTTACATTTCTATACTGCTTCAGCACTCTCTAATCAATTAACAATCTGTAAACCAATTGCCTCCATCAAGCCGGGTACTCATTTTACTGACTTACGAAAGGGTGGAAGACTGAGTCAGCCTGGAGCTCTCTGGGATGGAACTCACAACATTGTGGCTGCAGTATAGGCATTTAACCACTGCACCACCAGGGCTCCTAATACACAGCTGAAGTGTTAAAGGAGTTCATTATCAGACTAGTTTTGTAAGTAAAAAAACAACTTTTATAATGGACTCTTATGCTACACTGAACAGCACTGATGTCATTCAGGAAAGGGGAATTGAATGTGCTATTATCCTGTTACCCTGCTGCTTTACTCATGCAATAAGGTTGTTAAAGAGAATTAAGGAGGTTCAGGCAGCCAGGGTGGAGCCAGGTGGAGAGGAGAGTGGAGGGTTCACTCTGGCTCTCTGTGCCTCCTCCCCACCTTGGATTATCCTGAGAGGCATCTAAAGTGGGGGAAGAGCCCCCCCTTATGCCCCTAAGTTTTACCCTCAACTTAACAACAGGTCACATCAAATTTCCTGATTTTGGCCCGAAAAGCTGCCCTCATGGGGACGAGTATATACAGTAGTTATACCTTTATATAATATACTTGTTTTCTTTGTTTTATTTCTTGATTCCTTTCTATTCCTTACTGTCTTATTTCCTTTCTTCTTCTTTCTTCTTCTTTAAATAGTTGTAACTTTTATTATGTTTTGAAAACTTGATATATATATATTAAAATGTTTTTAAAAGAAAAGAGTATTGTTTAGAGACCTGGGATCTTGTTCTTAAAAGTCATTTGTAACACTTATAAGACAGGGACCTGTTATGTAGGGAACTAAATTTCCCAGTGAACACCTAGTTTATGCAGAATATTTATACAATTCACCTCTTGCAATGAAAAAGAAATAGAAAGGGAAGCAATGTTGTCACCCCATAGGCATTAAGGGATGATTTTCACAGCCAATTGTTGGGCTCATTTCAATTGTAGTTCATGCAAGTATTCATGCAAATATTCAGGCTTGGCTTGGCTTGGCTCTTCTAAGCAGAATGAATATGTACATAATTATCCAAGTCAACTTGCAGATCTAACTTCAGTTCTAATTCCTGTTATATTTAGTCCTCAGTTCATACTCTTCTTTCCACTGTATTTAATAAATATACTCAGGTATTTATACCCAGAAAGTGTCTCCAGGCTCTGATAAATTACCATTTAGTAAAGAATCATCTGTAGAGTATTCAATCCCCAGTGGAATGCATTTGGGAATCTTTGTGTGACATATATACTAACATTTGGATTTTGCAAGTCAGGCTTAAAGGGTGTTATCATATACTGCTCAGGAATTTCTGGTCCTGTAGCATATATTAGGGTCACCTTCTAAGAAGATAGGTCTTGTAGCATAGTTTCTGAAGCATTATCATAATTACTTGCCCTGACAGGAGCATAGATAAAGCTAAACCATGTTGCAGCATTGTCAAGGCTAGGTTTATTAGTATGATTTTAATTGGGCTACAGGTAAGTAGATGCTCTTAGAATTATGTGTGCATTTATTATTTTCTTATACCTGCTTGCAGAATCATGTAAATCTGATTATATTTCAAAACATGAAAACCTCCCAGAGGAAATATTAATCAGGCAGCCTGAGGTATGTGTGTGTATTGGATTTACATTATTACATTCTGGCTTATATAATTTCATTTTTCAATATGTCTATTCACAATAATATATCTCTTGACACATTTAACATTTTCAATCATTTTGTTGCTTTTAAATAAACACTGATTAATGTCAAGTGTATCAGTATGCTGTTATTAACTTTTACACAGGCTTTTTAAAAAGTTCATTTTGCTCTGCAGTGTGCATTTATTCAGCAATCCCTGTCTGGAGAATTACGAACAAGCATTTTTTAAAATGCTTCCTAAACAGAAGCAGTTCATAAACAGGAACGGTGAGTTTCAAAGACATTATGCAGGTAGAGGATTATGCATTTTAATGTTCTGTCTGGAATTTAATCTTGAAATAATTTGAATAGTGTTTTAAATAATGGTTCTTTAAACATATTAGAGGTTATCCAGTAACACCTAATCTGGTTGTGCCTATATTATTGCACCTATCATTTTTCCTTATTAAGGGAAGAAGAAGCCCAAATAGGTACAAGGAGATAAATATGTTTGCAGTTGCTTTGAATTTTAGTTGAATAAGTCATTTTAAGTGTACTGATGGTGGTTACAAGTGCTCACTTCTAGTGTAGGGATGAATCCACTGGTAGATGTTTGCCCCAAACATTAGCCCCAGACATGTGCTGGATAACAAGCAGAGCAATTCTGGGTTGGATGAGAGACTTCTGTATTTGTGAGTCCTGGTGGAAGCAGAAAAGTGCCTACCAATTGCAATTTTAAATTTCTGTCATGGTTTTTCACTTTAGGGCATTATGGTAAATTTAAAATGGCAGTTTACAGATCCAGCTGTCTGATACAGAGAGCCTGGTCCATGCCAGTGCTAGTGGAACTTACTGGCTAGCCAAGAAGATGCCCGTAGGAGGTTACTACACACTGCTCTTAAACTGCAATTACAGTTAGAGAAAAAGCACCTTTGGGGATACCTATCACACAAGGTCATCTCTGCGGTGTCTTCTAAGAATAGTTAGGCCATTCCTTTTCATTGACATCGAAAACTCATCAATAATTCCCACTTGTGCTGCAGTCCCATTAATCCTCAGGTGTGAAACATCACTGCTGTGGCAGTTAACAATATTAGCAGTTACATGGTGTCAGTGACTCCTCCTCTGTCCCTGTCCCTCTCCCCTATCCCCAAGCAGGCTGGTTTCCTTTGTTTTGTTTTCTGTTTCTTTTTTTCTCTTAAATCATATTAGCATAACTCCAGAATTGCATTAAAAGGGAAAAATAAAAAGCTGAAAAGCATACTTAGTAGGGCATAGGGCTGGAAGGCAGGGTTAAAGGGGAGTGTGGAAGAGAATGCAATGGCAGAGGTAGCCCCAGCTGTTGTAGAGATGTGCAATATTGGCTGCTCTAAAGCCCGTATGCTTCCATTTTCATTAACCAACATGAGTGCAGCAAGAAGAGGGCTCGTGTATTAAGGTTAGTGGATGGCAGGTGATGATAGTGTCCTGTCAATAAGGCCTATATGGTTCTGTTTCTGCACAAATTTCATTCATCAATCCCCTGAGCTGGACCAGTCTATAGTTTTCAAAATGTTTTGGATTTTTTGGGGGGGGGAGGGGGTAATATTAGCTAGAAGTATACATTTCCAGTCTTCATTAGTTCTTTTTACAACTGTCCCCAATATAATATTGTTTCTATTGCATCCCAGTTTCTGCATTAGATATTCCTGGGTAGTATTATCTTTTTAAAAGTTTGTAATATTTTCTATAAACTTGTCCTAAAATGGCTGTCCAGATAATAATGCAGGAGTGAGCTGCTCTGGCAGAGGCATTTAAAAGGCATGAGTTCATAACCCCATGTGCCAAAGCGAATCCTGTGGGGACTGAGAAGATGAGAAAGGCAAGAATCTTAACAACAATTTCAGAGTCAAAGACAAAGATACATGAAAGAACATCCTGAGATTAGAGACGTGTGATAGGGGAGCTCAGTAACAATTTTCCAAACAACAAGCCATGGTGACTCCCCTGTCTTTCTCCTTTACTAAATTCTCTCTCTCTCCCTCTCTCTCTGAGCTTCTGGATGCTTAATCTTCCTTGGGTTTCCTCCACATAAAACTAAAGCAAATCTTTAAGAGTTGCTTCCCTATAAACATGCTTGTATTTTTATTTTTATTTTTAAAAAAATCCCTCCTAAAGTTCTGATTTATTTATCAATAGATCATTATTTTGGCACAGTGGCTTTTAAAAAATAAAACAACTTTGTAATTTATATATCCATTTGTTTAAGCTGTCAAAACATTTTTAATTTTAATTACTGCACATCATGCCTCTGGGTGTAAAACTGTCAGATAAATCAGAATTTTTGCATAAACATGTGGGGATCTTACATGTGTTATTGCTCAACAATTGCTACTGGGCTGTTAGCAAATTCTCTCTTTCTCTGTCTTTCTGTTTCCCTCCCTTCCTCTCTCGTTCTCTCTCTCTACACATACACACATACAGGTGGCACAGGATGGCACTAGTACACTAGATGGCTGATTAGTTGTCAGGCTGCATGCAGTAATGTCCTTGACTCCTTCTGAAATGGCTAGCTAGCGTGATTGCAGAGCCTTTCAGCCATCGGATGTGCAGTTTATGTCAAATTATAAAGTGCCTCAGCAGGATGTCAGTCACATCCAAATGGTCTGAACAGTTGAATAATCTCACTGTTTTTGTCTCCCCCTCCCCTTGCCCAGAAAGGAACATTATACTTGGCACAATGGCAAGGCTGAATGAGTCATTATGATAAGTATTCCACCATGCAGGAGCCTTTGTATATTTGGGCCTTATGGTGGTGCAGCCACTATCTCAAATTTTCCAGAGTGAGGATAAAATGTGTGGATTCCGTTTCCCACACAGATGGAATATTGGCCTGCCCACTACCATGATGTGAATATTTTATACATTTAATGTAACACTGACAAATACCAATTAAACAAGGATGGAAGCCTCTTCCCTCTGGCTTCTTTCCACGTTGTTCTGGAAAAGTGTATGAGAAAGAACCATGTGACTGCAGCTGCTGGAATATTTTCTTAACAGGTGAGCATTTCACAGGCATGAGATGGTTTCTAATATACAGTTGGCTCACCATATCCACAGAGTCTTTATCCATGGATTCAACCATGCACAGCTTGAAAATATTTTTTAAAACGTATAATTTTTTTATATTTTATATAACATTTACTACACCATTGTATTTAATAGGACTTGAGCATCTACTGATTTTGATATTCACAGGGGATCCTGGAACAAAACCCTAACAGATACATAGAGCCCACTGTACCAGCTTTCCTTCATCACAGAGTATCAGCCAAGAACTGTATTCTATACACTTGAAGAGCAGAAGGGAAATGAGGGCCATTGCTTTGCTAATAGGAAAGGAATCTTATAATTGGTCAATAAGGAGAACTCATTATTAATACTAACTTCTTTTCTGTTGCTAGACCCCCAAATGAACTATTGCTTATTCCACTGATGATTTGGGATAGGCACTGGTAACACAATTTAAAGATTTCTCTTTAAAAGCTACCCACCCTGACATTTTGCAAAACTGTATGTGTTGCAAAACTGTATGTGTATTTATCATATGGATGCCATAATGTATAAACATGCTTAAATATGATTACTTACTTATTCCCTTGTTATTTATATTCTATTGTAAGCACTTCATCTTTTTTTTTTTAAAAAAAAAAAGTCCTTTCGTTTACCTTGTAGGTTTTCTTCTGATGACGCCATTTTGCAATTCTCTCAGCAAAACAATCTTAGCCCATGTGCTCTGTTTTTAATGTTACAATTTTCTTAGCTTGATTTTCTGCCTCAGGTGCTCACACTGAATGAACTTTACTGCCATCTGGAGATGTGTTTGTGTTTGTCATTCTGCCTTGGAATTCACAGAGATCTCATTTAAAAATTCTGCTTAAGAAACCAACAAGCACTTGGTTGTATTTACTTTAATGCAACACACATCTGCATAGCACTGGGACACTATTGGCAATTAAAGCTAATATACCTTAAAATGGTCTCAGAGAGAGATGGAAAGAGAGGAAGGGAGAAAGAGTGTGTGCTTGTGTCAAAGAAACAGAGACAGTTGCAACCAGTTTAATTCAGACTCATTCCAAGGAAGTTGGTTTAACTGAGCAAAACATAAGTATGTGACTCATCAAGAAAGTCCATACAAAAGAAGAAATGCTATCAGTGTTGGAAATGTTTTGGTCACAAGTCAGACCTTTTGAGACAACAAAGAGTCCATACTGTGCAGAAACCATTAAAATGCTAGAAGTGGGGGAAATGATTTAGAAATGGAATGGGATGCTTTTATATTGTTTGACTGGTGTTTTTATATTGTCATTTAAGAAACTAATGTTTTTAACATCATTGTTTTTAAAATTATATTTTAAATATCTTTTGTATTTATATGTTAACTGAAGTTTTTGTACAGTTTTTAATCTGCATTGTTTTAAAATATGCTGTAAGATGCCTTGAGTCCTGTTGTTGGAAGAAAGGTGTGATATAAATAAATAAACTAATAAATAAATATTTGTAGAGTGGGTTATCCCCATTTGTAGTTATCCTCATCTAGTCATTCACAAGCACCATCTTTGTTTTCTTGGGCAAATTCTACAAGGAACTTTTTTTTTACCATCACCAATAGAGAGAGAAAGAGAGAGAGAGAGGGAGAAATTTCTTTTTCAGATGATAACCCTCACGGATAGGAATATTTGGTACTCTTATTATGGCAGAGTGCTACAGGGCCAGTGCAATATGAGCTTCCAGTAGAAACAAGAATACAGTAATTAGGATACTCTTGTAAGATAAAAAACTTTATGTCTATTGTCTACGAAAGTCCAACGTGGGATAGGAAAGGAGATAGATAAATGAAGATGGCCTATATTTGGTAACAAGAGATCATAAAGGCTAGCCGTCTTGTGTGGGGGTAGAACAGTAACCATTAATGGAACTGGTCCTATCGTTTTGCCCTTTCCAGACAGGGGGAACATAGGGGTCTGAAGAAGGGGGAAATGGCCTCAGAAGTTAATAGGCTGGGAAAGGCTTATGCACATTCATCCAAGAAAAGAAGGGGGGGATTCCAGGGACTATCTCCTCCATTTTCTTCTCTCCCACTGATCACTGGAAGATGATTGACTCTGTTTCCTTGGAAGTCTTTAGACAGAGGTTGGATGGCCATCTTTTGGAAGTGCTTTAGTTTATATTTCTGTATGGAGAGGGGGTTAGACTGGTCTCTGCCAATTCTGTGATTCTTTGATTTTACATACAAGCATTGATGCATTCTTGTTTGTAACATTAGGATCCCCCGCCCAACATTGAGGCATATACAGATATTCTTGATTATTCTGTATTCAGTAGTAGCAGGTGAAGTCACTGGGGTGATAAATCCATTCTGGGTTTTAGTCCAAAATTTACATGAGCGATCCATGCCACCACTCCACCATCATCTAAACTTCTTTTGTTATGTACCTTGAAATTGATTCTGACTTACAGCAGCCCCATTATAGTTTTTTTCTTCTTCTGATGTTAACAAGCAAGATTTTTTCAGAGGAGACTTGCCACTGCCTTCCTTTAAGGTTGAGAGAGTATGATTTGCCCAGGGTCATCTAGTGGTTTCCGATGGCTGAACAGCGATTTAGATCCTGGTGTCTCAGATTCCTATGTCAAACGCTCAAACCATTACACTACAATGGCTCACCATACACATGCATACACAGAGAAATGCTGTAGATGTTACAATATGTTTTGCCACATCTTTAAAAGCAATAACCTGATAAATCAACATAGAAATAATGGGTGATAATAGAAGGTCCAAAAATGCCCAAATAATAAAGTCTACTTCTGGTTTTGAAAAGTTGGTATTTTTTAAAAATGCTAAACAATGCAAACCTCTGCAACCGTTTTGAATGGTAAATTGTCTCCTCTGGTGGTTTTTGAGAGAAGCCATTTGCTCTCTGTTTTGCCAGAAAAAGAACAATCTAGGGGAGTCTAGAAGGTCAGTTAGGAGACAATTCCAAGGCTGTACTTTGTCCACCCTTGAGATGAACAAATCAGTGTTGTGTTTAAAGAGAGGGGGATGAGGCCAGTGTGAGGCAACCATTTCCGATGATAGATATCTAGAGATGCACCAAGCAGGACTGCTGACTGTCTTTTCTGTCTTGTTTTTTATGAACCTCCCAGATATGCTCTTCTCTTGAAAGACAGGGACATGTGTGCCGCAGAGTCTGTTCTCATGCTCTGAACTTAGTCTGCTTCCCTTGGGCATCATAGAAGATGCTGTTCCATTGGCAGTACTGAATTAAGAAGACTCAAGGGGCAATCCAGTCAGCTACTTTTATATGGAATGGAAAAGTGGATGGAGGGGAATCCTCTTGTTCTTTGCTTTAGGCTGCAACTGGTTTCAGCCCAGCCTTCTGCTTGAAGGAGAGTGGGCTCAAGACTGACAGTGTATGTCATTGTATGGTATGTACACAGGCAAAGGTCACAAAATGGGTGGCCAAAATGGAAAATCTTACTATAATGACCAGGACTCAAATATTCTAAAATCCTAAGGACTTCATCATACAAGCTTCATCAAAAAAAAAAAAACTTGCACAGGCAGCAAGTAAAAGGGAACCATGGTCTGCGATGTCTCTACACTAATGCACAGAGCATGGGAAATAAGCAAGATGAACTCGAACTCCTAGTACAACAAGGCAAATATGATATAATAGGCATCACTGAAACCTGGTGGGATGAGTCTCATGATTGGAATGTGGAAATAGAGGGGTATAACCTTATTAAGAGAAATAGGCCAAACAGGAAAGGAGGAGGAATAGCACTATATGTCAGAGATATTTACACCAGTGAAGAGATCCTGGACATCAATCATGGAAGCCAGGTGGAGAGCATCTGGATAAGAATCAAAGGGGAGGGAAACAACAAGGGTGTTACGGTGGGAGTCTACTACAGACCCCCAAGTCAGACTGAGGAATTGGATGATATCTTTCTAGAACAGATGACCACACAGTCAGAAAAGAGAGATGTAGTAGTGATAGGCGACTTCAACTATCCTGATATTTGCTGGAAGTCAAACTCAGCAAAATCCTCAAGGTCTAACAAATTCCTCACTTGCCTGGAAGACAATTTCATGGTCCAAAAGGTGGAAGAGGCAACAAGGGGGTCAGCTATTTTAGATCTGGTCCTAACCAACAAGGAGGACTTGGTTAATGGGGTGCAAGTGGTGGGATCATTAGGTGGAAGTGACCATGTTCTCCTGGAGTTTGTAATACAGTGGAAAGGAGAAGCCAGGCAGAGTCAGACACGCATCCTAGACTTTAGGAGAGCGGATTTCAGTAAACTTAGAGAAGTATTGAGGGCGATTCCATGGTCAGAAATACTAAAAGATAAAGGAGTTCAGGACGGATGGGACTTTCTCAAAAGGGAGATACTGAAGGCACAATTTCAAACAGTTCCAGTGAGAAAGAAAAACGGGAGGTATCTCAAGAAACCAGGATGGATGACTAAGGAACTTTCAACCGAGCTAAGTTTGAAACGGAACATGTATAAGAAATGGAAAAAGGGGGAAATCACGAAAAAGGAATTCAAAGAAATAGCAGGCATGTGTAGGGGTAAAGTCAGAAAAGCTAAAGCGCAGAATGAACTCAGGCTTGCTAGAGAGGTTAAGAACAATAAAAAGGGCTTTTTTGGATATGTCCGCAGCAAGAGGAAGAAGAAGGAAACGGTAGGGCCACTGCGTGGAGAAGATGGCAAAATGCTAACAGGAGATAGAGAAAAGGCAGAATTACTCAACACCTTCTTTGCCTCAGTCTTCTCAGAAAAGGCAAAGGGTGCTCAACCTGAGGATAATGGAGCAGAGAACAGAATAGGGGAATTTCAGCACAGAATAAGTAAAGAGATAGTAGAGGAACACCTTGTTAATCTAAATGAATTTAAGTCTCCGGGACCAGATGAACTCCATCCAAGAGTATTAAAAGAACTGGCAAAAGTAATATCAGAGCCATTGGCAATCATATTTGAAAACTCCTGGAGAACAGGAGAGATCCCAGCAGACTGGCGAAGGGCAAACGTTGTCCCCATCTTCAAAAAGGGGAAAAAAGAGGATCCCAACAATTATCGTCCAGTTAGTCTGACATCAGTTCTAGGAAAGATTCTGGAGCAGATCATTAAACAGAGAGTCTGTGAACATCTAGATGGCAATGCCATAATCACAAAAACTCAACATGGGTTTCAGAGAAACAAGTCATGCCAGACAAATCTAATCTCTTTCTTTGATAAAATTACCAGCTTGGTAGATGAAGGGAATGCTGTGGATATAGTATATCTTGATTTCAGTAAGGCCTTTGACAAGGTTTCCCACGACATTCTTGCAAACAAGCTTGTAAAATGTGGGCTAGACAAAGGAACTGTTAAATGGATCTGTAATTGGTTGACTGGCCGAACCCAAAGGGTGCTCAACAATGGCTCCTTTTCATCCTGGAGAGAAGTGACCAGTGGGGTCCCACAGGGCTCTGTCCTCGGACCAGTGCTATTCAACATCTTTATCAATGACCTGGATGACAGAATTGGGAGCATACTTATCAAATTTGCAGATGACACCAAATTAGGGGGAATAGCTAATACCCCAGAGGACAGGATCAAGATTCAAAATGACCTGAATAGACTAGAAAGCTGGGCCAAAGCTAACAAAATGAAATTCAATACAGAGAAATGTAAGGTATTGCACTTAGGGCGGAAAAATAAAATGCACAGATATAGGATGGGTGACACCTGGCTGAATGAAACTACGTGTGAAAGGGATCTAGGAGTCCAAGTAGACCACAAGTTGAACATGAGTGAACAGTGTGATGCGGCAGCTAAAAAGGCCAATGCTATTTTGGGCTGCATTAATAGAAGTATAGTGTCTAGATCAAGAGAAGTAATAGTGCCACTGTATTCTGCTTTGGTCAGGCCCCACCTAGAATATTGTGTCCAGTTCTGGGCGCCACAATTCAGAAAGGACATTGAGAAACTGGAGTGTGTCCAAAGGAGGGCGACAAAAATGGTGAAGGGTCTGGAAACCATGCCCTATGAGGAACGACTTAGGGAGCTGGGGATGTTTAGCCTGGAGAAAAGAAGGTTAAGAGGTGATATGATAGCCCTGTTTAAATATTTGAAAGGATGTCATATTGAGGAGGGAGCAAGCTTGTTTTCTGCTGCTCCAGAGAACAGGACCCGGAACAATGGATGCAAGATACAGGAAAAGAGATTCCACCTGAACATTAGGAAGAACTTCCTGACAGTAAGGGCTGTTCGACAGTGGAACGCACTTCCTCGGAGGGTGGTGGAGTCTCCTTCCTTGGAGGTCTTTAAACAGAGGCTGGATGGCCATCTGTCAGGGGTGCTTTGATTTGGATTTCCTGCATAGCAGGGGGTTGGACTGGATGGCCCTAGTGGTCTCTTCCAACTCTACGATTCTATGATTCTATGATTCTAAGCTCTGTTCTCACTGCAAACTTGCAAATCAATGAAAACTAAATCATATCAATTTTGTGAGTAGCATTAATTATCTTGTATCTTCACAATCACACAACTGGGGCTGCTGCTACCATCATACCCTCTTCTGCACTTCCCCTTGATCCCACCTCCCTGTCTTATGCCCTATGCAACATATCTTTCCTTTTATTTATTTTTTACTTTTTAAAGTGCAATACTGCTGTTTTGGTAATGTGATTTAAGTTTGGAAAGAGAAGAAAGAAAGAAAGAACCAAAAAAAAGGGGGGGGGGATTTAGGCTGCTTGGGAAAAGTGGTGGGGAAAGGGAACAGGAGAAAACTGTGACAGTGTATGACTGCCAATCTAGCAACTGCCACAGCAGTAATGTTTCACACTTGAGGAGTCCTGGGACTACTGTGCAATTAGGAGCTATTGACAGGTTTCCTGGTCAATGAAAAAGAATGCCCTAACCACACTTAGAAGACACAGCAGCAGGTCAGATGTAACATTGTATGCCAAAGGTGCTAGTTTATTACCATAATTGCAGCATGTAGTATGTAGGATAATAAAATGTGTGTGATTGGAAACTCTGTGAATCAAACATCATGTTCCTCTCTGTCTCTATCTCTTTATGGCTGTTTCTGTGTGCTTACGTAGATCCTAGCAAAGAAGAGCATATCGGAAAGGGTCGTCATACTGGCAACCCCAGATTATAACACACATTTGTGCAGTCAATTCCAGAGCTGTGTGACCTGAGTGTTAATTATGCATTATTTCACACATCCTTCATGACCCAAATCTTGTCAGTTATTAGGCAGCATGTGAAGTCCATCTCATCAGGGATTTAATGTGTCTCACCATTAGTCTCCTTTATTACTTGTTCAAGGGTTATCAAGCTTGTCCCTTTAATTAGGCAATGAAGATATAAATGGCAATATCCTTCTCAAAGGGTGGGAAAGCCAACTACTGCTTTATAGTAATTGGGCAAGGTTATAAGATGCAGAGTTGTAGCAGAGATTTTAACTCCAAATGTTAGCATCCTTCTTTATCCAATTTAAAAGAAGGGAAGCCATGTGTTATCTCAGCAGTTCTAAGTTACTACATTGTATAATAATACAAAACATAAGCTAGAGCAGTGGTTCTTAAAATATTGTTTCCCACAGGCTGTTTGAAAATTGCCAGTGGTCTCAATAGAGTAGTTAATATGTGTGTGTGTGTGTGTGTGTGTGTGTGTGTGAGCCTGCAGACCAAAGCATAGCTATAACTCACATTTTAATAATATTTTTCCTTCAGTACCATCCTCATAATCATCAGAGACAATATCAAAATATGGAAAGCACAAGCCCTGGACTAGAATGCTGAAATGGGCCCCTTTTATTAGTAAATATTTAAGAAATAAATAGCAGGCTCCACAGCACCATATTATGAAAATACGAAGCCTTATGTAGAGACCTTTGATACTCTGGCCTTGTCAAAACAACTTTGATTTTCACCATCAGAAAAAAAAAAGATCAACACTGGGACACATACAGATATTCTTGACTGCTCTGCCATCAGAACTAGCAGGTGATTCCTTGCCAGTGGGATATTTCCATTTTTCCATTACAGGATGATAAATCCATTCTGGGTTTTAGTCCAAGTTTTCCCAGCCACCACTCCCACCACAATGAAAGGTACCTTTGGTGAGGACATGGAAGAGAGCCCAACTTTTTGAGGGATTCAGCCATGGCTATTAAACCAGCATCTAAGTGCTATAATTGCACTGTCTGAAAGTCTGATTCTGTCACCTAGTGCAAAATAAGACTTCTCTTGCTTTGAGTTATTTCAGGATGAAGAGAATCCCAGGAAAGGAAGGGAATATCTCTTTATGCTGGGCAAACAGGTGAAGATGATTGCCAGAAAGAATTTCATGGCCACTACTTCTGGCCCAAAAGCCAGTCCATGCCACATTTTGTTGCAAATGGCAAGACAGTGTCCCACTGTATATATCCCATATACCAGAGGTAGGCAATGAATGATGTTTGCGGGTTTTGTCTTAATTTATTTTGGAATCTTTGCCAGTCTCTACAGTCCCAGGAACAGCAAATTGCCCCCTTGACCTGTCACAGTTTCCCACCCGTCATGTACAGAAGCATTAGACCCACTGGCAGAAGAACCTTGCTTCAACATTGGCAATAGAATAGTATCCCACACAAAACCTGGGGCAACAGCATCATCTAGCCATGTGACACAGCTGTGTTCTCTATAATCTGGCTGCCATTGTCCCATTACCTTGCTGCCTGTGGTGTCTCCCTCATTCTGCAAATAAGGGTTGGTGATAGGGCTGGACCTGATAGGGTTCAATCTAATGACAGGGTTAGATCTTACTGGATAACTCAAATTTGTGTTGCATTGTCATTGCAAATACAATTAACTATTGATATTATGCAATTGCATTGCTACTCTGAATCTTTTTCTTTCTTTCTTTCTTTCTTTTTTTTTTTCCTTTTTGTCCTTGGTAGCTTTTCTACATAATTCTAAAATGTCTACTATAACTAAAATGTCTAATATAACTAATATAACACAGGACTGGTGAAGCTTATAGCCCTGTACTGCAGTCTACAATTCCTATCAAAGCTATTATATTCCCCATTACCATGTATGGATATGAAAGCTGGACAGGAAAGAAAGCATGTTCACTGAGGAAATCAAGAAAAGAAGAACATCGACTCATTTGAGATGTGGTGCTGGAAAAGAGTGCTAAGGATACTGTGGACAGCCAAAAGCAAAAACAAATGGATCCTTGAACACATCAAGCCTGAAATCTCCTTGGAAGCCAAGATGATCAAATTGAAGCTGCCAAACTCTGGCCACATCATAAGAAGTCATGACTCATTAGAAAAGACAATAATGCCAGGAAAGGTGGAAGGAAGAAGAAAGACAAGAAGACCACATGTTAGATAAGTGGTCCACAGACCGTGCACTTTAAGAGATTTTGGACTTCAGCTACCAGAATCCCAGACTATTGGCCAACATGGTGGAGGTTTCTCAGATGAAATCCAAAATCTCTTAAAGTGTACAGTTTGGGAACCACTGTGCTAGATGGATAGACTCAATTAGAGAGATCACGGGCATGGATTTGCAGGAATTAAGCAGAGCAATGCTTCCACGCAATCACTGTGAAAGGCACAAGGCAAGGGTCTTGGAGATGTCTCATCCATAGGGTTGCTGTGACAACAAACAACTCCTATCAGGCCCACTCAACAAGGGGGGTGTAAGCCAAAATATGTGGAGGACCAAACATTCTCCAGTCCAGAGGATGATTTGTCAGCCAGTGAGTTAGTGAGTCAGTATCTATCTATCCCTACATCCATCATCCATCCATCTATCCATCACTGCTAAAAGGCTCTTCTAAGGACTGGATAGAAATGCAATCACTGTGAAAGGCACAAGTGCTTAAAACCATGCAGCTCAGGAAGTTTTTGTTTTTTAAAAGCAATAATTTCTGAGTGTATGTTCAAAAAGAAGAAAAGGATTTTAGAATATTATTGTCTGATGAAGACGTGCAATGGACATGTGAAAACATGAGTGAGCTAGTGAATGCACTAAAAGAACTATCCATAGTGCTGAGCGTGCATTGTTCAAGTCCAGCACCTTGAAAGCTCCTTGAAAATCTGGACTGTAAGAATGGGTTCATCACCTTTACTGACAGGGGAGACACCCACTGTTATGGACCAGAAAAGGGCTAAGTGTGTTGTACTCTGAGATCAAACAGTAACATTGGGGTTGTGCATATAATATCTGCACTGATACTATATGCATACAATATGCAATTTCTTGTTCTCTTAGTGGCTGAGAAATGTGAACTTGGTCCAATCATAAAAGCCTCTGCTGGCATTTTATCAAAATTAATCACCCTCAGAATTTTAACAGTGAACGAGAGGCATTACAACCAAGCTTGTTTCTAAAATTATTCACTGTAACTTTACATATATCACCCTGTACATTAAGGCAAAGTGTAACTCTTTCCTACCATTATCAGAAGCACTGTATCCCATTAGAATGAAGATGTATTTGAGAAGAAAAGAAAATTGCATGGAAATGCCACTCTTCCATATATGGCTGAAAGAGAAATGTCTCTTTCATGCCAATTATATTCTGATGATCATTTGAAAAAGCAAGTACGCTGAACAGTCCAAGGGTCAAGTTGCAGTATAAAGCTGTTTGACATGACAATCATGTGACTTAGCAACCCATTAATAAAGACAGTCAATCCATTGCAATGATATGCATGCATACAATATGGCTGAAAATGTCAAGGCTCTGTGTGCCCCAAGGGTGAGCAAAGGGCCAGATGTGTCCTTCCAAAGTCCCTTTCAGTGGATGCCCAGCACCCCATGGAAAATTAAGTTTCCAAATTTCACTGCCAGAATTTTGGCAGCATGATATACTGCTGAAAATCCCCAACAGACTATTAGATGTGCTATAATCAGCCAGGAAAGAAAGTTATTAATTATGTGTATGTGTTCATGGAAACAATTAATTCCTCCTTAGCCTTAAATTATATATCATATTAACCAATTTAAATACATTTGCAGTTAATTCAGATATAAATGTAATGATAATTAATTTTGTATGAGTGGGGGGTGGGGTGTATTTCATTTGTTAGTAAAGAAAATAACAATTAGATAGGCATCCTGTTATTGTGATAAGATAGTGCAAATCCAATATTCACAATCACTCCTTTGGTCATTGTAAGATCAGAATTCTTTACCAAATATACAATGAACCAACACCCCAGTCCACCTTTTAAGTAATGCAGAACCCCACCATTACCCTACAGAA
This sequence comes from Urosaurus nigricauda, assembly GCA_034509955.1. NCBI lineage: Eukaryota > Metazoa > Chordata > Lepidosauria > Squamata > Phrynosomatidae > Urosaurus > Urosaurus nigricauda. The sequence continues at coordinate 89,381,988 of JAOEGL010000002.1, read as the reverse complement.
GTCCATTTTCCTGTCATTGAAGATTGTGCAGGATGTTAGCGGAGATGCATCCAGCTATTTTCTTGTAGCTGCCTGCACTGCAAGGGAGATGCAGAGAGCTCACACGGATCCTTGGAGGATATCCCATCCTTAAGTATGAGTGGGAGGGGGGTTGTTAATAATAAAATCAAAATACAAAAGAAAATATAAATGGAGAAGCAGCGTATTTTTGATTTATTTTATGCACTTTTTGTATTTTAAAATGTCTGCTAAACTCCACACCTTCCCTGTCCTTGAGCATGTGCCCAAGATGAACAGCAGACCCCTAGCCCTGTGGATGCTCCCTAGCCCATCCTAAAAGGACTGGGGAATATCCTTTTTCATGGATATGGTAATATTGTTGAGCTTGGGAAATATATTTTTCTCTTTATAATTCCAAGATTTCTCCAGCTTGCATGGCTAGTGGGCATAATTCCTAGGGCCAGGATGGGAAACCTATGGACACAAGTGCCACAGGTGGCATGCAATGCCATTTTGCTAGGCATGGGCCAGGGACAAGGAAGTCAGAAAATGGTGCTGGGGAGAAGGAGCCAGAGGCCAAGGGAAGGGCAGGAGGAGGGGGAACAATGGCAGACACCCATCTCCCCCCCCTCCCAAAACTTCCCCAGCTTCTAGCTGTCTCTCAAAGACAGCTGGAGGCTGGGGAAAGGGTGGGGGGAAGAGAAGTCCTGCCCCGGAAGTCCTGCTTCCAGAAAGCAGAAGCCCAGCCTCTGGGGGTGGGCATCCCTCCCCCTGGCACGTGGCCCCTGCCCCCAGCACGCAAACCAAAAAAGATTTGCCATCACTGTCCTAGGGGATTCTGGTAGCTGGGTTTTTTTAAAAAAATGGCATATATAGGTGTCTATAAGTCAAAATATTTAAGCCCCAAAATGGGCTCCAAAATCCTAGGTAGACGTATATACAGATCAATATGGTATTACTTCTCCGTGAGCCTTGGGAAAGCTGTGTAGAAGGGAGGGAGGAGAAAAATCAGAGGTCTGTGTCACCTTTTTTGCAAGTCAGAAGCCTTGCGGAAAGTTGTGGAGAAAGGAGGGAAATCAGAGGTCTGTGTCCCCCCCTTTTTTTGTAAGCCATCAGCCTTGAGGAAGGTTGTGCGAAAGGGAGGGAAATTGGAGGTTTGTGTCCACATTTTGCTATGACCCTTGGGAGTGTAGTGAACACTTTCTTGTTCACTCCTACGTCTTCTGGATGACAGCACCCTGGGCCTTCAGATCCCACTGCTGCCACCACTTTTATTATATGTGATGATGCGAACCGAACCGACGTGATAACCCTCTCTGGTTCGCCCACCACCTATCTCCTACTGAGGCACTGTTATCTTTGGTAGCGTGTTTCAATAGTTTAACAGAGGTCAAGCAGTACTTCAAAACATGAATGACGTTCATTTATAAAATAAAGAAACAAATATTGAAATATAATTAAAGCTTTGTTTGTCTTATTCCTTAGTTACAAAAGTTCCTTAAACAATAATACTACAGCCACTCAGGCAACCTTATCTTCAGTATCACAACTGACTTGCTATAAGTGTCTCTCCTAGACTCCCTCAAGCCTATCTAGTCCCTTACTGGACTCTTCAGACCCTTCCCTGGTCTATAAACTAACCTATAAATGTTCCCTCAGGAACCCTAAGAGCACACCCTCCCTCCGAGGTGTCCCTTTCCCTCAAAACTCCAACAAAATAAAAACCCCTTTCGCTCCCTGTCAAGGCTCTTTTATAGCCCTGCCCAGCCAGCTTCTGATTGGCTGGACTACTGGGTTTGACCCTCGACTTATCCATGAATCATATCAAAATCCATGATTTTGCCCACAAAAGCACAAAACCTACCCTCAACTTATATATGAGGTCGATTTATACATGAGTATATATGGTAATTTCTCCAAGCCCTACATAGAGTGCTGCAAAACTAAAAACAAAACAAAACAAAAAAACTGTATCTGAACTCTAGATGGGTTTCAGAGGGAGAACCAGTCTATTATGTTCATTTTATTACAGTCTAGGCTATTTTCATCAAGATGTGGCGAGTGTGGGCATGTTATTTGAATAGATTTTCTTCAAATGCAACACTAGCTCTGGACACCTGTTTACATTTTCATAGCAACTCAGATGTGAAGGAAATGCTATTTAAAGCCCAAAGAGACAGGAATGTTGCTCTAGCAAACTTTGTTGTATCTCTCAACAAAGGTACTTTTCATCTTCTCCCCACCCCCAATTTCCCTTTACATAAACACTCATATTCTGTGACTGTCCAGGTTTCTGTAAGCCTTACACCATATTTAAAGCCAAGATATTTTGCTGCCTGAAAGAAATAAAAGCCTCATTCTATATAACAAAAACAAAACCAAAGAAATTACTTTTATTTCAACAGTGATAATGAGACAATGCCCTCCATCACAAATGTTGGAAAGACACTAGTTTAGGCTGTACAGGACAAGTTTAACCATTGTCCAAAAGAAGGAATGACCCAGGAGCTCACAGAAATAGTTAAGAGGATGCTGTTTCAATTTCCTCCCCAGCACCTGCCTCGCTTTGCTTAATGGTAGGGCTGGGCATTTCCTAGTCTGACACAAGCATCTAATAAGTGTAAGAAGACTATTCTTTTATGCAGTGTAATCATTGCCATGCTGTAGCACACAACATTACAGCTACAAATGATACAATAAGTGAACTTTGCATTTTGCTAATTCCTGGTTTGCATGTTTTCTGGCCTTCTTTCTGTTGGCTTTTCAAGGGGTATACCTAGGGGTGTGCAGGGAGTGCAGAATCCACTGGGTGACACCCCAGAGGTCGTGGAAGGAGAAAATAAGAAAAGATTTATATCCCTGCTCAAGATTGTGTACCTCTGATATTTGGTCAATGCAACATGTGGCATTATCCTGTCCTATCATATCACTACCTACTTATTTGTCTATCTATTCATCCATCCCCCACTCATCTTTTACTAAGATCTATCTATCTATCTATCCATCCATCCATGGTATTTTCATCCAATTTTTTTTTAAAAAAAAAAAACACTCATAAGGGAGAAACGTGGAACTCTAAAATCAGTATTTGCTTAGTAGAGCTCAATATTTAAAACAATTGCTCTCATCAATTGTTGCTGCCTAAAATAATTGCGACCAAAAAACACTGGGCTTACGTTTAAATTCAGTAAGCTAGTGGAAGCTTTTATCAGCCTCAAAACATGAGATAATTTGCACCTTTTGTAAACATTCTTAATTTGCTCCTCTGTAGGGAGTGCAAACCTAGGAGAAAGTGGTCCAAGACACACTGCAGACACACTGCAGTTTAAGACCACTTTAACTGCCCTGGTGCAATGCTAGGGAATTCTGGGAATTGTAGTTTTGTGAGCCATTTAGCCTTCTCTGTCAGAGAGCTCTGGTGCCACAATAAACTACAATTTCCAGGATTCCATAGCACTGAGGCAGGGCAGTTAAAGTGGTCTCAAACTGGATTATTTCAGTAGTGTGTTTTCGACCAATTATAGTATGCCCTGGAAGCCAGGGGCCATTCACACTACAGAATTATTCTCCTTTGAATACCAGAATTTATTCCTATGGAATCCTGGGATTTGAAGTTTGGTGCAGCACAAAAGGAACACTCTGGCTGAGAATCCTAAATGCCCCTCCTTAAACTGCCAATCCCAGGATTCCATTGGACAGAACTATGGCATTTAAAGTGGAATCATAGTGCTATAAATTCTGTAATGTGAATGAGCTTGAAACCTCAAGATATCTGCCTACTTTTTGGAGAGGGCCAGAGAATAGTTCTACTATTGCTGGTGGCAAATGGCTGGCAATGTAGGTGCTGGACATTGTTTTGGGAAGCTCTGCCCTAGGTTGTTAAAGCTTACACCACCCACAGAAGTCAACTAGTAGTATTTAATATCACAGTTGGACCTGAAGTGGAGGGATCTTTTAGGAAATGGAGTGATTTCATAGTTGCACTAAACATTTCACCTCTGGCGTTTTTCATGTAATGATATCAGCTGGCTTCCAGCTTCAGTGAACGAGCATCTCTTCAGATCCTGAGCGTTCTGGGAAGTTGGGTAGTGCCACTGCCAGTGGGTAATTTATATCTGGTACAAGAGCTTGTTCTTACACAGGTGGTGTGATATATTGGCACAGTAAAGGCTTATTAAAGACTAAGCCATACTAATAAAATGCAAAGGTTGTCATTTAGAATGAAAACCCCATTGATTTAAAGGCACTGGGCAAATATTGGATCATCTTATATGCTCTTAATAAATCAAAGCAAGGGGAGTGCAGGATGTCTGGTGGTGTAAAACTCAAAGGCAGTTCAGGGTAAGGAACAGTCCCATATTTGCTGCACTCTTGCAAATTTTAAGGTTTTCAAAGAAGAGTAGGTGGGATAATATTTTCCTTCCCACATCGAGAATAAGACTTGGATGCAAAGAAACAGGCAATAGGAGACCTTTATGAATCAGACCAGTGGTCCATCAGCCACAGTACTGCCAGAGATCAGAAAAGTTACTTTTTTAGGGCTACAGCTCCCAGAACTCCCCACCAGTGTGACATGTGCTTCAGACAGCGAGATTTTCCATTTTGACCTCAGAATACTGAAGATTCAAAACTAGATCCTTTTACATGTAAAACACATGCTATACCCCTGAGCTACAGCCCTTTTCTAATAGTATATATATATAAAAGATAACACCATTCAAACTCTTTCCCCCTGAACCTTTATGAATTGGATATAAATAAACTGCTGAGTTCCAAGGTATAACATTTCACTGTAAAAAATCAATCAGTATTGACAAAGATGTCAATCAGTTTCATCTCTCCATTCCCATGCTCCCTTATCATCTTTTATTTTTACAGTATGTGTATACTGGTGCAAAACAATTAAGTCAGACTGCAATTTTATACTCAGCTTGCTGGAAAATAAGCTTGTTCAGGTCACAAATGATATGTTACAACTCTACATTTCTATGTGGGATTATCTAGCCTGAGTGTTGCAAGCAAAGTGGGGGATTGGCGAGGCATGTTTGGTGGGAACAAGGGGGAGGACTATCTTATGTAGTGGTTGCTCTGAGGCTTTGGAACTCTTTCCTTGTTCTCCTTCTGCCAGCAAATGAAAATTTTCTGTTTGAAAAGGTTTCTGTTCCAACAGGTATTTGAAAATGGACTACAATTAGAGTTTATATGTGCTGTCTTGTTGATTTTTATCTCCCAAAAGGATTTTTTTTAAAAAAAAAATCTATACATTATTTAACTGCATTTTAAAAAATGGTGTGTATAGGTTTTGACTTATGTTTCTGTATGACTTTTAATTTTATTTATTGAAATTTGTAAGCCATCTTGAGTGTTGTGAGGAAGGAAGAGTAGCTAATATTGCAGAGGACAGGATCAAAATTCAAAATGACTTGAATAGACTAGAAAGTTGGGCCAAAGTTAACAAAATGAAATTCAACACAGAGAAATGTAAGGTACTGCGCTTAGGGCAGAAAAATGAAATGCACAGATATAGGATGGGGGGCACCTGGCTGAATGAGACCACATGCGAAAGTGATCTAGGAGTCTAAGTAGACCACAAATTGAACATGAGTCAATAGTGTGATGCAGCAGCTAAAAAGGCCAGTGCAATAAAAGTATTGTGTCTACATCAAGGGAAGGCCCCACCTGGAATATTGTGTCCAGTTCTTGGCATCACAATTTAAAAAGGATGTTGAAAAATTGGAGCGTGTCCAAAAGAGGGCAAGTAAAATGGTGAAGGGTTTGGAAACCATGCCCTAAGAGGAACAACTTAGGGAGCTGGGGATGTTTAGTCTGGAGAAAAGAAGGTTAAGAGGTGATATGACAGCCCTGTTTAAATATTTGAAGGGCTGTCATATTGAGGAGGGAGCAAACTTGTTTTCTGCTGCTCCAGAGAACAGGACCTGGAACAATGGATGCAAGCTACAGGAAAAGAGTTTCCACCTCAACATTAGGAGGAACTTCCTGACAGTAAGGGCTGTTCAACAATGGAACACACTCCCTTGGAGTATAGTGGAGTCTCCTTCCTTGGAGGTCTTTAAACAGAAGCTTGATGGCCATCTGTTGGGAAAGGTGCTGGCTGAGGGGTCCTGGGACTTTCAGTCAAAAATGGTATGATTCCCTATTCTGGATACCAATCCAGTGAAGTAAATAGAATATGAATAAAAAGCTGTTTATGCTCTCAATGGAAGTGTTGTGCTACTATTGAAAGGGAGAAAATGTTTGCATATTTATGCATTTTTACTTGCAAATACATGTCCTAGTAAATGCAACTCTGTGATACTGGAACAGTATCCTAGAACTGGCCTATGATTGAGCCCTGTATCAAACCAGGATTGAGCCCTCATTTTGCAGAAAGAGCTCTCCTCTTGAATCTCTCTTCTTGTCTCCATGTTAAGATCCATGCCCATCACCACTCCAGCTACAGAGCTCTGATGTTGGAAAGAGGAAGAGGGGGAGCAAGGTGAGGAGCATGGTGTAGAAGGAACAGAAGATGCCTTCTAAACGCTAGTTCATTCTTGACCAAATTCCTAATTAGTATTGAAAATTTAGACAAAGCCTGAATTCATACCCTCCTACTGTTCTCAGTGGGAGAGATATTCCTTCTGAAACAAGGAATCCAAGAGGAAAAGCAAAAGCAAATGCAATGAACACTGCTTCTCCTTCCCAGCAGTCCTGCCTATGGAGCAACCACTCTCAACCTGTGGGTCGCAACACCTTTTGGAGTTGATTGACCTTTTCACAGGAGTCACATAAGACCATCAGAAAACACATATTTCCAATGGTCCTAGGAACTGAGATACCTCAATTTTATGGTTAGGGGTCACCACAACATGAGGAACTGTATTAAAGGGTTGTGGCATTAGGAAGGTTGAGAACCACTGCTATAGAGGGTGCAGACATAGCAGAACATTAACCACATCAGTTGCTTTGATCTTTGAACATATTGAAAACATCCATACTATTTTCCTAATCATAACCTCATTGTCTATAGTTGCAGTGTGGGTCTTTCAACATAATCCCTATTATTTACAGATGAAACAGGTGTTCTTTTAAAAAGATTATAGCACATAGTCCCCACACATTCCCTCCAGAGATCACTTTACAGTTTGAGATCTGCATTTTTTTAAGCAATCAAATCCCTGTACTTCTACTTGGAAGAATCCCACCATCCCCAACCACTATCTAGTCATGCCATTGTAACTGCTGTGTAGGATACTGAATTGCACAACAGCCAAAAGTAGCTAAAAGTAGTCATTAGTAGTCATGCCTTTCTTATAGCATAGGAAAGCTATGGCACGACAATATGCCAGTACTAAGCTCCAGATGCTGTTGTTTGTATGTGACAATACCAGGCAGATGCAAGGCAGATATGTAATGCAGAGCATGTCGCAGAGCCACTGATATGCAATAAAACTGAATGCAAACAAACCTCACTCAACGGGTGCTAAAATAATGATGGGTTGGTTTCTTGCCACAGGGCTTCAGAATTTATTTGGCAATAAAAAATATTTATAGCTGTGAGTCCTCACAAGCATCCCATTAGCACTAAACATTTGACTTCCATATTACAGGAAGATTTGATGGAAACTGTGTAAAATTGCTTTATTTCTTAATTTTATTTTTTACTCCAAAGCAAACAACAAATTATCAGTTGTGGCCACAGACTGTTGTTGTTACCTGCCCTTGAGTTGACCCCAATTTATGATGACCCTATAGATGAGACATCTCCAGTACCCTCTGTCTTCCACTGTTCTGCTTAGATCCTGCGGATTCAGGCCTGTGATGTTCTTGATTGAGTCCATCCATGTGATATGTGGTCTGCCTCTCTTTCTAGTGCTTTCTACCTTTCCTAGCACTACTTTTTTCCCCAATGAATCATGCCTTCTCATGATGTGGCCAAAGTATGACAGCCTCAGTGTCATCATCTTGGCTTCCAAGGAGAGTTTTGCTTTGATCTGTTCTAGGTCCCACTTGTTTGCCTTTTTGGCTGCCCACAGTATCCTCAGCCCTCTTCTCCAACACCATATCTCAGTTGATTTTCTCCTTTCCATTTTCTTTATTGTCCAGTTCTCACATCCATATATGGTGCTGGAGAATACAATGGCTTGGATGATTCCAACTTTAGTGCTCAGCTGTATAGCTTTATCCTTTAGGGTTTTTTTCTAGTTCTTTCATAGCTGCCATTCCCTGGAGCCCTGGTGATGCAGTGGTTAAATGCCTGTACTGCAGCCACTCACTCAAAACCACAAGATTGCTCATTCAATACTAGCCAGGGCTCAAGCTTGACTCAGGCTTGCATCCTCCCAAGGTCACTGAAATGAGTACCCAACTTGTTGGGGGCAATTAGCTTACAGTTGGAAACTGCTTAGACACTGCTAGTTCAGTATGAAGCAGTATATAAGTGAAGCTGTTTGTTTATTCCCATTCCTAGTCTTCTTATCTCTTGACTGCAATCCCCATTCTGACCAATTTTTAATCCAAGGTACAGGAAATCTTTGAGTATTTGGTTTTCTGCATTACCTAGGTTAAATTTATATAGCTCCTCTGTGGTCATTCTTTTTTTCTTCTTTTTTTTCTTTATGTTCATCAGTAAACCTGACTTTCTCCTTTAACTTTTCTTACTAATTGTTCCAAGTCTCTGATATTTTCCACTAGTAGTATGGTGTCATCTGCATATCTGAGATTGCCGATGTACCTTCATCCTATCTTCACCTCTCCTTCTTCCAAGCCTAAACCTGCTCTTCATATGATACTTTCTGCATACAAGGTAGATATAACCAAACATTATCAGCATGTTCTCATTTTTGTTTCCCTATATGTCTATTACATTTCTTCCTGCTTTATCTATATAAAGCACAACGGGTCAGTGAAAAGACTTCCATTATAACTGGAATTGTTCAGTGAGAAGACTACTATAACTTCACATGATCTTGCTGTGGGATCCAGGGAGTTGTTTGTATTCCAGCATATAGAATAAATTTATACCAAGTACTATATTAACAAGTGTATAATATTGTTTTCCATCTTGTTGAGCTCTTATTTTGTACATCAGTTTTCCCAGTTAGTGCTAGTGTCCATACACTGTGAAGATCATAAGGACAATTTATTAATTGATGCCCAGTGTTTGGTGATGTCAAGTGTTGTGGCAATCAAAAGTAGAGATATTAAGTTTTTAGGCTGGAGTGTAGCATTAGGCTCTTGAAATGGGATCATCATCGTCAATGCTTCCCATCTTTGTTTTGACTAATGGGATGCTTTCTTATGAAAACTGATTTCTTCAGCATTATTAGTAGCTATACATCAGCAGGAATTCTGTTCATACAAAAGAAGAACTTTGTGGGACCAGAAGACAGTTTTCTTGACTCTCTTCTTGATCAAGGACATCCAGGTGGCTCTCTGCCAGAAGCAGCTAGCAGCATCCATGTAAATGAGACAATGAATCTGTTTTCATCTGAACTTTAAAGAAGCTACCCAGGGTGCTGAAACCTATTCCCAAAATAAGTTTGGCATTTTAGATAATTCATTTAATTTAGAAACTAAATCTAAGAGTGAATTCACCATCCTGCTGATAGCATGTTTGTCCCCAGTGCCTGGCTGTCAGAATACACTGGGTCCTATGTATTTGCTGGGCTTTAGTTCCAAGTCCGATTATATGCAATTAGGTGGTAAAATTGTGTCCTTTATATAAAATGGTAAGATCTAGGTTTGTTTGTTTTTGGATTTTTTTAAAAAAAATATTTTCAAGCTGTTCATGGCAGAATCCTTAGATTCAAAAGGCCCACTGTATAAGCCTGCAGTAGATCTTGAATATACAATCTATGGGAACTGAGATAGGGGCTCATCTGTGGAGTACTAATGGGCTCTCAAATAGTGGGCGGATCTATCAGAAAACTAGCCATGAAAGCACAGAAAACTCCTCCTCTCACTTGCCAGTCTTCTTGCCAGCAGCACACTCCCAGAACTTAAAAAGAAACTTATAAAGTTAATGAATATTCACTGTCATGTATTGAGAATAGTCTATGATCATTATTACTAACTATGATGGAAGGGAGGTGACTAGTTGTTGCTTATCGTTTAAAAAGAACCATTCGCTTGGTAAAGGGATGGCAAACAATGTAAACAAATACTGCCAGAATTAAGTTTATCACACTAGTACCTGTATCGTTCCTAAAGAGTTCTTGTAACATACTGTGTAGAAACGATATTAGAGCGGGTGTTACTGCATTAGATATTTTGTAACGTTATGGTAACAATATGAGAACCCATTTTATCACACTGCATGTACTGTTTTATCAGTACTATAGCTGAGATCGTTCCTAAGCAGCCCTTATTTTGTGCTTGCGTACTGTTGTTGCAAGGATTTTAGTACCGCAGAACTAAGTGACATCATTACTCTATGATCTTATCACTTCATGGGTTGGACACCCTGCCTGGAGGAGGAAGAGAGCCAGCCAGAGGAACACCTCTATTTTTTGGGGAACTTTTGGAGGTGGCTGGTCCAAGGCACTGGGGTCGTAGCGAGAGAAGAGCTGCAGTTTGGAAAGTGGGAGGCTGTGGGGAAACGCACATAGGCAGAGGCATCCCTGCCTGCCTGCTACATACATACATACACAAACACACACACACAGACACACACACACCTCTATCTTACACACACACCCTTTGCCTCCCCATCCTTTCTATGGGCATCCCAAGAAGAGGATGGGGAGGAGAGGGCTCCTCCAAGACCCTTCCCTCCCTGATCCATTCTATGGGAAGCCCAAAGAGAGGATGGGGAGGGGAAGGCTCCTCCAAGACCCTGGTCCTCCCTGACCCTTTCTATGGAAAGCCCAAGGAGAGAATGGGGAGGAAAAGGCAAGAGGTGCCTTAGCCCCTCTGAATCCCTTCTCCTCCCCATCACCATCCCATCTTGACAGGAACAGTAGTAAGGGAAGGAGATGACACACACACACACACACACACACACATATAAAGAGGCATCCCTGCCTGCCTGACACACATACACAGAGAGAGAGAGAGAGAGAGAGAGAGAGAGAGAGAGAGAGAGAAGCATCCTTGCCTGGGTCACACCCACACCCACACACCCCTCTGCTTGCCCTGAGGGATGCTCCCTTTCCCTGGCTTCGCTTTTGTCTGTTAGGTGGTCAGTATACAGGGGAGGGGGAGTCTCCATCCAAAAACATGCTACCAAGATGTTTACATCGTGATCATTCTTTTTCTCAGAAAAAAGTATTACATGAATAAAAATATAATTAAATTTTAACACTACTTGTGGCACTCTCCTCACTTCATATCTGCAAGAACAGTAGAGACTGCAAACGTTATAGGACAAGAGGGCAGGAAACTGAGAGCCAATCAGAACACAAGGACGGAATGGGAGGTTGTTGGAATATTGCACTGGGCTCACCTGGAATGGACCCATAACGTTCCTGCCAGCTGAGAACCCTTTTTAACAGTTCTCACTCTGGGAGGGTCATAGGACACTTTAGGAACCAAATGGGAACTGAATGGGAACCCTGCTGTGCAATATACTGTGTTCTGTTCCGTTCCATTCTCATTTAGAACCCAGAATGTTGCCAGAACGCAGTGCGATAAACTTAAATGTCTTGGAAAAAGTCAGTGAAGTAAATATCCCCCATATTACTTTTTTTATTTATTTTTGGGGAAAATGGCCTTGTTGCACCTAAAGGTAAGCAGGTAGGGGGAATCCCTGAAGTTTTCACTGCTTGGAGTATTGAAGTGTGACGACCCAACAATGACAAGTATCTATTAATAGAATCATCTTCCTTTCATTTGTGAAAAGCCTTCTAAATTTGTTTCAATCCTCACATTAGCTGATCAGTTGAGCACCTTCTTTCTTGGTTTGCAGCTCCATTTCATTTATCATCATGCACTTTCAGAGCTGGCATTCTTCAGAAGGTGGCCGTGATTTAGATTTATAGCTGGTCTGTGCCAGAAGCAAAAAAAGTTTAGCACTTACAATTCAGCGCTGCTGTATCTTCCAGGAAGAGAAATGGCAGCATCTGAGGAGGAAACTTCCAATATAGGATGATCGACAATGAAACGTGACTCTGGCTGCATACAAGACTGTGTATTTTTAAGGTTAGTGTGACCTCAAAGATTTCTGGAATGAGAATAAGTATGACTAGGAGAAAATCAGGATATAAAATCAAATAATTTGGGATGCAGAGTGGGTTACATCAAAGATTAAAAGAAAATACAGTTAAAACAATTATTATGATAGAAAGTTTAAAAAAAACAATTAAATAAACAATCATGTTTTTAAAAAGCAATGTGGATAAAAGTACAGCATTATCCATTAGAAAGATCCTTCTGCAACAACCAACTAATTGCCAAAAGTGTCCAAAAACCCGCCAATGAAAAACTATCAGCAATCTATGAATGTATCTATGTATCCAAAGCTTCCAAAGCAGGCTGCCACCACAGTCCCTGGAGCTGGGTTATTCCAGCTCCTTTATGATCCAGACCGGATCATGGTGCCAGAGTAGCTTCCTGATACTTTGGGGTTGTGTGTCATTCCTCCTTTTGGCTCATGTGTTTGGGGACCCAGTGAGTTTATGGGAGAGGGGGGCAACTTGAGCCTACCATTCTCACTCAAGATTATATACAAATGATAAAAACCACACTGCTGGTTTGAAACCTCCTGTAGAAGTTTCACAGGCTAGGAGAAGTTGCCAAGAAGGTGCTTTTGTGTTTTGTGTTTTGTCTGTTCCAATGGTGAAACCAAGGTGAAGTACACAAAAGATACATACCTTCCAACATTTCACAGATGAAAACTGGGACACATGTGGCCAAACATTAGAGTGTGGTCAAGATAGCAAAAGATATTAATGAGGAAAAGTGCACACGATAAGAAAAGGCTGTAGCAATTTTGCTTTTGCATAAGCCTGCTAGGAAGGGCAAGACTTTGTCCTTTTCTGTCCCCTGCTGTCAAATTAACTAAGGGCAAACTCAGTTTGCAGCAGCCAAAGCAAGTTGAGGACAAAGGGAGATAGTGGGAGAAGGAAAGAGAAAGCAGGACATTTTAAAAACAGCTGAAAATGTGGGATGACACAGATTAATCAAATTAATCAGGATTGTCCCGGCCACATCAGAACAGTTAGAATTTTTCCTACCTAAGGTAAGGTCACGAATGGCAGCCAAGATCCTACGTGTGTGTGTGTGTGTAACTTTCATGCATAGTTCCAAGTCTTCTCACCTCCCAGCAGCTGTTGCTTACTAGTAAGAAAAGCGGGGAGAAAAGGCAAAATTAGGACCATAAAGAAGTAATTGGTCTCATTTCAGTTATGGCGAAGAAATTAGGTTGTGCTCTCAAATGGAATTTAGTTGCCTTTTCCATCCCACAGGTGCTTTAAGCAGCCAAATATCATGGGTCTGAATTGTCTCTTGCTCTTTCTCATACTCACTGTTAATGAACAGCAGCAGCAGCAGCAGTTTCTCCTTGGTCCCAGGTTGAAAGGTGCCAGACATGGGAGGTTTTTAGAGGTAGCGTGAGAGCTTTTCTGGATACACCTCATCCAGAATGGGATTTACATTTGTGTAAGCAGTCTTTATCTGTACATAAGTCACAAAAAGGATGCCAGCCAGCATGTCTAAAGGCACCAAATATCTAAAGCCAGTCAAATTATTTTGGTAACACAGTGTTACACACCGTGCTGCTACTAATCCTGATTTTCATTATTGACACGTCTAAAAAAGGGCACTGGCACATATTCTCCATTACATAGCTTGGTACCCCAAAAGTTAGTGATCACAACTGCCCAAAACTCCCAGTCCTATAATGTCAATATGCATTCACATCATTGTCTCATTTCACATATTGGGGTGTATGATAATGGGTTCTCCCATTATCTGGGATCACAGCTGAGGAGTATAGTCTCCCTTCCAAGTAAACAAAGGGTTAATGAGGTGTTGGGCTAAGTTACATTTATTGGAGGTCTAGATCATCGAGGAGTCACAGAGATCAAGGAATACAACTACCCAATAAGGACTACCAGTTCCAAACTTCGAGATCCTTCCCAGAAAAGGTTATAAAAACCCCACGAGGACCACAAAGTAGAGAACCAAACAAAAGAGACTTGTTGCACCTAGGGTGGAGTTCTGGTCATTGGCCAGACCATGTGGTTCAGATGTCCAGTTTCCCCCATGGATAACCAAGGCCCAGGACATCTGTATCATGAATAGAATAGTAATGCCCTAGCTAGACACATTAGGGAAGGTATGGTTCTTTTAAAGCTTCATCTGAATATGACCTAGGCTGTTTTGTAACTTTATAACTGTTTGTAACTGCTTGAATGACTGTGCCTTCATATAAAAAGATACCTTTTGCCAATGTAGATTAGTTGCTTAGATAAAGCTTCCTTTCAAGATCTTCTGTCTCCCACACTCTTTCTCATGTGTTTTGCACAGTGTGTGTTCATATATGCATGTAGGATTTCCATCTCCCACACAGAGGGGGAATCTTCCAAAGGAAGCTTTACTTCTTGTTGCACTATAAACAAGTCTTGTTCTCTGCGACAAAGCTACTTCCATAACATACAACGCCATCAACCCACACTGTACAATGAAACTCCCCTTATATACATGTGCCATGCTTAGGCACGTTGTCCATCCTCTTCCTGCTGTGTTACACATGTACAAGTCCCCAGTGGAATGTGACTTTGCACTTTTCAGCCTCTGATGAGTCGCCTCCTTGACTCAGCTCTTCCCAAATGCTGACTCATCATGGCTCCTGAATGACCAATGGTAACCCCCCACATCTGGTCATTTTCCCTTAGGGCCTAGTCCTAACAGACCCTATAATGGGGTTTTCTTGGCAAGATTTGTCCAGAGGAGGTTTACCATTGCCTTCTCCTGAGCCTGAGAGCATGTGAGTTTCATGGCTGAGCTAGGAATCAAACCCTGGTCTCCAGAGTCATAGTCCAACAGTCAAACCACTACACCACACTGGCTCCCAGGCCTGTCGTGAAGGTGCACAATAAATGCAAACTTCCTGCTTTACCAGCTGATGCAGGAAATAAGGCTGAAAGTGCTGAATTCCTAGGGACAATATTTTGAGGTCTGATGTGTCTGGTGCTAGTTAATGTTAAAGTTTCTGTGATGAAAGCAATCAGAAAATGTACAAAAAAAAAATCAACTAGCACATTGTTAGTCGAGTATGCTGAGTATAATACTGAGAGATGCACTTTTTTGTTGTTATTATGGTGGAAGGTATTTGTTATTTCCCCAATCAATGACCAAAACCCTCCTAAGAAAGCAACTTTTCATATCCTACAGCCCACCCAGCATGGTCCTTTACAGGCTGGTGTGGATGGGCAGAGACAGTCATGCATCCCGCTGTGTGCTTGCAGCTGGACACACAGCAGTTAAGCATCCTCTGGGATTTCCTGGAGTCCTTCAGATGTCCTAGATTAGATCACTTTGTTCCTCTGTATGCAGTTACAGGCATAGACTGGACCCTTCTCTTTCTATGCCCCTGTCCCAGCCCCTGTTCTTCACTGGCCAGAAAATGGCTCTGTTAGGGAGGGTGAAAGAGGAGACAAGGAATCTCCTAAATACAAGAACTCAGCCATTATTTTAATTTTTTTAATGGTTATCATTTTAAGGTTACCAGTTAATATTACTAAAAATAAATTTGTTGTTTTAGGCCAGAATTCTCTATCAGCTATTCAAGGTGCATCCACACCCCAGAAATAATCTGGTTTAATGTTACTTTAACAGCCATGGCTCAATACTATGGAATTTTGGGAATTGGTGGTGGTGGTGGCATCAGAGTGGACATCTGGTGCCACAACCAACTGCAATTTCCAGAAATTGCATAGCATCAAGCAATGGCTGTGAAACTGATGTCAAACCAGATTATATCTGTAGTGTGAATGTAACCTTTGTTTGTCTAACTAAGAGTTGGATGAGGATGACACCTAACTCTACTACTACTCCTTTCCACCTCAATCCAAGGAGGCTGTCCTGGTCCTAAACCAGTGTCTGTCATCAGTAATGGACTGGACATGGGCAAACAAATTGAAATTTAATCCAGACAAGACAGAGGTGCTTCTGGTCAATCCAAAGGCAGATCAGGGAATAGGATGGGTTACACTCCCTATGAAGATGCAGGTTGACAGTTTGGGGGTACTCCTGGACTCAGCTCTGAAGCAGGAGGTCCAGGTCTCTGCAGTGACAAGGACTGCTTTTGCACATTTAAAAATTGCATGCCAACTGCACCTGTTCCTGGAGACACCGGATCTGGCCTTGGTGGTATATGCCTTGGTTACATCCTATTTAGTCTACTGTAATGAACTCTGCTTGGGGCTGCCTTTGAAGAGTGTTTGGAAACTTCAGCTGATCCAATGAACAGCAGCCAGGCTGTTAACTGGGACAGGTTACAGAGATCACACAACGCTCCTGTTGAAACAGCTCCACTGGCTGACAGTTTGTTTCTGGGCACAATTCAAAGTGTTGATTATGACCTATAAAGCCCTGTATGGCTCAGGTCCAGGCTATTTGGCACACTGTATCTCCCTCTATGAGCTGACCTGGGCCCGTAGATCCTCTTCAGACACCCTTCTCTCTGTCCCACCACAATCACAAGCATAGTTGGTGGGGACAGAAGAGAGGACCTTTTCTATGGCTGTCCTTAGGGAGTCCAGAATGGTCTCTTCCTTGTCATCCTTTTGCCAACATTTAGACAAGCTTTTAAAATGGAAAATTTTTCAAGCATGGGATGGGATGGGGTTGTATTGGTTTAAAATATTTGTAGTATTTTCATCATTTTAAATTGTATTTTATTCTTTTAACATGTAACTTGTTTTTGCATTGTAATAATTTAATTTTATTTTAATGTACTATTTTTGTATGCTTTTAATTGCACTGTAAATAAATAAATAGTAACTTCTCCTGACTTTCCCCAACAACCTAATGGAAATATTGTTTACCCACACTCCAATTGCTAGCAGACTGAATCTCCTTCTCCCCATGCAGTTGATCCTGGTAAAGTGGAGCAAATATTCCCTACTGGACAAGAAGGGCAAGATATTTATTTTTATTTATTTATTTTTTCTGTAAAGAAGCAAGCAAGCAAATGTCCACCAGTGGAAGCCCCTTCAATAAATTCATTTTAGTTAAAGGTGTAACTGGATTCATTAAGCAAGTATGTTTTAACAGCCAACCATAGATGATTCCTGTGAAGAACCACAAGATGGCAATGTTTACTGTGTTACCTCCCAGGAACTTCATTCACAGCATGGCAGAAAAACTCAAGAACATGGTTATTATAGAGAAGCAGCTGCTTTTCCTATTTGTTTTGTTTGTTCCCCAAAAGCCATTGATTAAAATGTAATGCAAAATACACTGAAATTTAAGCTGGCAGAGAACATGACTTGATTGTGATAGTTACAGAACAGGACAAAGCTAGCAAGGATTGGGTAATTTAAGTGTCTAGACAAATGAATGAGAGATAATATAGGTTCTTTTAAGCTACGTCTGATTCTTGAGTCAACAGCAAACTGCGGTAATGGGTTTTTCAGAATATTGCATTTTCTTTCTGTATCAACTATCAACTTACTGTTTAAAAATACAAGTTGCAAATCCTATGCACACTTATTTGGGGAAAAATTCCATTGAACTTGGTTGGTGGGAGTTGAGTAAATACATTATCAAATTACACTGTCAATAGCTTCCCACAGCCTGATGTTAAATAAATAATTCATCTTTTGGATGAGCACAAAATTAAAACATACTTGTAGATGCGACTAAATCCTTATTTTCAAAGGCAACAGATTAGTTGCCCTGCGTGCTCAGTTCAGCACATCCATACATACTGATGTTTGTACGAATTTTTTTTAAATTATTTTTTGGATTACAACTCCTAGAATCCTCAGCCATGAGCCATACTGGATGAGCAGTTCTGTGAGCTGTAACCCAAAGCTAGAATCCTTTTGCTGACCTATACTGGTATAATATAACTTACATTAGGGGTTTATTGTTGTGTGCCTTCATTACTGACTTATGGTGACTCTAAAGGGCTGAGAGTTGTCCCCTGGTGGATTTCCATGGCAGAGCGAAGAATCAAACCCCGATCTCCAGAGTCGTAGTCCAACCTTCAAATCACTACAGCAAGCTGAAGGGCAATATTGGGGTTATGCTTCTGTAAGTACTTTTGGGGAAATTGTGCAAGGGGGAATTCCTTACACATCCATTTTCCTAGGTTGTGTAACAGCAGCTGAAGGGCAATTGTTGATCCAAATGGCCACTGATCCCAGGAGAGCTTCACTGTTGCTCTTCCCCCCAGATCTGTGTCACTGCATTAGTAAAACTTTGCATTCTGTTAGCATTAA
Organism: Urosaurus nigricauda; assembly: GCA_034509955.1. Classification (NCBI taxonomy): domain Eukaryota; kingdom Metazoa; phylum Chordata; class Lepidosauria; order Squamata; family Phrynosomatidae; genus Urosaurus; species Urosaurus nigricauda. The sequence goes on along the minus strand of JAOEGL010000002.1, from coordinate 89,363,599 downwards.
ATAGGATCTCAGCCCTCCAGAAGTAACTTTTCCAAGCTCTACTTTTAGGCACCATGCAGCTTTGCATGAGCAAAAGGACTCCCATTCCCACAAAGCAGGTCATCAATGTTTTTTGCCTCATTCTCCCTAACTACACCATCTGCACCAGGTCCTATACTGCTCTGAAGAATCCCCACCACTATGAAAACTCTCTGAAGCTGATTTTAAAGAGATCCAGTGGTCTGGAATGGGGAGGGCTGGAAGTGAAATTGGTTGCTTTGACTTTTACGAGTGCTTCCTTCCTATTAACATTACACCACCATTGGCTACAACTTGCCGTCATGTTTATGGCTGGAATTAGAAAGTATTTTTACAGATCCTGCTGTGCCATCTTAAACAATTCTTTACACAATGAGTTCCAAGAGCATTAAATTAACATTAACACTAATAGGAGCCTCATACTTGCTTCATTCAGACTGTTTTCCAAATACCATTGATATCTGACCTGGAAGCAGCTGTTGGTAGAAAAATTAAATTTAAACCAAGAAAATGTTGTTATTTTATAAAACAAAAATAAATCTGTATCCCCCATGCCTTCCTTCTCACACTACTCCAGTCTCAAACTTTTTTCTTCCATACCACATAATTCAGTCATATTTTTGTTACAGAGTTATGGCCACACTTCTCACTTTCTTTTCCCCCTATTTTTTAAAATTTAAATAATGGTTCCTCTTTATTACCCTGACACGTTTATTCCTGCAACTCAGGGCTTCTGGCTGTAGAAGACATTACTACAGGAAAGGATTTCAGTTGCACGCCAATAAATGAGACCTGCCACGCTCATTCAAATCCCTTTGCTCTTTTTGCTGATTGGCCAGCCTGAAATCTTTAGCATTGTTTTTGGCAATGGTAGCTTGGGTTTGGTTTTTAAAAGAAAACATATTGCCTTATTTATACTAAAAATGATGTGGTTGAAACTAAAAGTGCCATAAAGCAAACCCCATGCCTTAAATAATCTGGGGTGATTGTTTATTCAAAACCTTAAAACCACAGCAAATGAAACATGTGCATATATTGGCAGGTGTAATGTCAGTAGATCTCTCTAGCCTGTATAGCCAGTATATGGTTACATCACAAAAGCACAGACAGCAATGTGCTGTATTCACAGTTTTTAACACATTGGCTACATAAACTACTGGAACTCTTTCTGAAAATGTGTCGTCATAGAATAGAAGAGATCCATCCAGCCATAGCTCCCATGTTAGAGGGGTAGTGAATCTGCTGTATATTTTGGTCTGGATTTTAAAGGAGTGGTCCAAAGTGCTGAACCTATTTGGGGGACAGGTTTTAGCACCTTACATAGCAACATTGAAGTATGCATGAAAGCCTCAAGTGGGCTCACTGTCCAGCCAACATGGAAATCACTAGTCACCAGTGGCCCTGTCTATTCTTGGTTACAAGGGGCATTTACTTACCTGTCAACTTACCATACAGCAACTGATTCACTGAATCTACCTTAGCTGGGATTAATCAATAAGATTCAGGCCAACGGGAACCATTATGAATATTATGGCCTCAAATAAAAAAACCAAATAAAAATAAACCAGGACTTTCCCACTGTTGGTTGTGGTGTGATTTTTGTGTGACATCCTTGTCTTCTGCATCAAATTGTGAGATCTGGTTTTCTATGCATTTTAATGCACTATTCAAGCATTTGAAACCTGTGTAGTCTTAGCACACCTGGTATGGGTGCAGGTGAGACTGAGAAATTTTCTTATCAGGTATCCATCACTTGTAAGAATTCAGAGGCATGGCTTTCATAAGGTAGGGCAGGATTCCCTTATGACAGACACAAAATTTAGACAGACCACATTGTTATTGTAGAAGCCATTGTTAACATGTTGAAATGATGTATCATGTTTCAGGTTAAAGTGTGGAGTATCGTATTCATGGCAAGAAATAAAAACCTATCAGTTTTGTCTGAGAAGCTGTTATTCAACCTACCTAGCAATTTATTTTCAGAGAGGCAGGCTCACTAAAGAACAAAAGGAACACAGCATTTGTGCAATTTATTTGAGAGCTGGGCCAATGAAAGACAATCCAACAGTGCAACACTTGTCATGTTACCCGAAATGGAGATGACGAGCCAAGTTTGGAAAAGTTCCTTTGCCACCCCCCTTTTGACTACAACTTCCAGGAATGTCCATGGTGTCTATGTTGGATGGAGATTCCTAGAAGCTGAGGTTAAATGAAACTAATATTTTCCCAAACTTTGTTAGTCCCAATCGCATACGTGTTGTTAGTCCCAATCGCATACGTCCTGTCCCAGTCTATTTTGAAGTGAAGTCCCCAAACTAGCTGTAACTTTTGAACACCAGAGTCGTCGGCCTCCTCCTCCTCCTCCTCCTCCTCCTCCTCGTCCTCCTCCTCCTCCTCTTTAATCCTGGGATATTCTGATATCTGGCACAGGTAGACTCCTTTGATAAAGACTAGTTCCATACACACTATCTTTCTATACCTATACCTTGCCAAAATCCAGTTGTTAGTCCCACTAAAGTAGACCAATGGGATTTACCTAAGTGTCGACTTGATTCAGCAATTGATTTGATGGGGACTAGCATTTGGGTTTCAGCATATAAGTATAAATATGTACAGGCTCACTAATATCTGGGTTTGTTTCTGCAGCTGCAGACACACACACCTGTATAGGAGGTTGTGTCTCATCATTGTCACAGGTGAGGACACATGAGAGGACCCTTGTAGTGGCTGCTCCCAGGCTATGGAATTCTGTCCCACAGGAGGTTACACTCTTTCTCTGTGTGTACTGGCAGATAAAGACCTTTTTAATAATTTTATTAATTATTAATTAATTAAGTTTATTTATAGCCCACTCCTCTAATAAAATACTCGGAGCGGGGTACAGCAAAATAAAAAGATACAGAGTAAAAACAACGATCACATCCCACCCCAACCACAGGTATTTGGTGCTTAATTGGTTATGCCAAAGGGTTTTTTTTTAACTGGGTATGAGAGCTGTATTTTATTCTTATTGCTTTCTTTTGAATGCTTTTGTGTTGTTTCACATTGGAGAAGTTTTGTTAGGATAGCTTTTAAATATTTTTAATTATCAGGTCTTTAGTTGTGCTTTGTTTTAACCTATGCTATAAGCTACCTTGTGTCTCATCATGTCAGGAGAAAGGCAGGATATAAATAAAATAAATATCCAGACCTAGTATATTTCCACACCGTACAAATATAGCCCTGTGATTCTACTATAACTGCTATGGTTTCATCCTATCCTATGAGGACCTCAGATTTGTAGTCTGGTGAGAGCAACCTGCCTGAGAATTTTAAGTTCCTAAACTGCCAATCCCACAATTCCATAGGACGGAATCATGATAGTTAAAATGGAATCATAATGCTATAACTGTACAGTGAGAAAGGGTCCTTTTGTTGTTGTTACGCTGACTCAAGTCAGTTCCAACTCATGGCAACCCTGTGGATGAGACATCTCCAAGAATCCCTATCCTCCACTGCATTCTTGCCCAGATCCTGCAAGCCCTTGCCCATAACCCCCTGATTGAGTTTATTCATCTGGTTTGTGGTCTTCCTCTCTTTCTTCTACCCTCTACCTTTCCTAGCATTATTGTTTTTTCTAGTGATCCATGCCTTCTCATTATTTTTTAATTTTTTTATTGAATATTACATATAAAAACAATACAGCTACAAATGTATAACATACAAAAACAAAAATACAAATTTACATAGGCTAGACCGTAACAAACAAAACAACACTCTTCAAAAACATAAAAGTACCATAAAGCTGGAATATAGATGCTTATTATGATATTATTAAATTACTTCTGAGTGATCTAGGTATACCTTTCTAAATTTACACAAATTATCCCCTTTAAAGTTTAACAAGTGCTTTCTGCTCCTTAAGTTTTACTTTGATTTCAACTGTTTAATTAGCACAATTTGGAAAAGTAAAAATAAAGTCTATATAAAGTCTATAAAATGAGCTAAAGAGAAGAAAAATAAAAAAATATTTAGATTAGGTAAAGTATAATCTATTAAGATTATTTATGGTTAATGTCACTTCTGCAATTAAACAGTCAGCCGTATATTCACTTTATACTTTATATTTCTATTCTGAATGAATTTCCACTAGTTCCCCAAACCCATAAGATAATAAAGAAGAAGTTTTAATAAATCTAATATTGTTAATAATCCTGTACACAGAGCCAGTCATTTTCTGCTTCTTCCTTCGTTTGTTCTTTCATAAAAGCAGTTAGGATATCCATCTGCATGGCTTCATTTAAATTATTTAACCATTCCTCTTCTGTTGGAGTTTGTTCTCTCTTCCAAAGTTTTGCATACAGAGATCTGGCTGTGGTTATCATATATAATATTACCTGTCTGCTAGCTGTATTTTTACCCTGCTCAAACTCTGTTAGCCTGTTAAGTAAAATATATGAGGTTCAAACAGAAGATTTATATGATTTATTTCTAATATTAAATAGATTATTATCATGTATTGATTTCCAGTATGTTTCTGATTTTTTTACATCTCCACCAATCTGAGCTGCCTGTTTTATAAATGATTTTAAGTTTGTGTGGTGTGATGTACCATCGGCGGAATATCTTGAAAAAGTTGTCTCTATAATTTTGACAGAGAGTGAAACAATTGGACTCCCTTATTGCTCTTTCCCATTTCATGGTTTTCTGATCTCTTGAGCCCATTTGATCACGTTATATTTGATCTCTTCTTGTTCTATGTCTCTCTCTTTCAGGACCTTGTAGTATTTGGCTATGTGGCCTTTCCCTTCATCAAACAAGATCTTATCAATAATTCTAACTTCTCTGTTTAATCCCAGATCTTTTTTTTGTCTTGCTTCAGTTTTTTTGTAAGTTGTAAATAGTTTAACCAATCATTGATTTTCCCTTCATCTTTCAGTTGTTCTAATGATTTAGAAATAAAGTCCTCCTTTTCCTTGTTATCCAATAAATCTCTATATGTTAACCATGATGTATATTTTGTCTTTTCTTGATCTTCCATACAGCACTTCCTGTGATGAAACCCACCACAGTAATTTTGTATAAAAGTTTTCTTTAATTTTTAGCCAGGTGTTTATTAAAGCTTTCCTGATAACATGGAACTAAAAGTCTTTGTTATCTTTAACTTTCCCATACCATAAAAAGGCTGTCAAACCATAGATCAGCAAGACTAAGCAATAGGAACTTGACTATTGCTGAGTCTTGCAGATCTATGGTTTGGCAGCATGGAAGCATAGTTTGAGATACTAATCCAGCATAGAATGATATTACAATGCTGATGAAGACTTCTATGAGTCGAAACGGCCACACGTGGCTCCGGAGGTAGCTGTCTTCCATGACTGAAAGACTGTTTGCCATAACTGCAAGATTGTGACCATTGAAGGACATTGCCACCAGTATAAAGACTTTATTTACTAAAATTGCTTGGACTTTCTGGGATTAAAAAGATACAGAAGACTTATTGCCTACTGCTGGCTTGATGTTGAATGTGTTTTCAGTTCAGTACATCACAATGTTGTTATAGTCATCTTATAGACACATATATGACATTTATTCTGTGGTAGATTCTTGCCAATTAGTATTATTGTTTTCCCAGTCTTTCACTCCCCTTTTGGAACAAACAAGGTCCCAGGGCCCTTCCCAGTCTTTATATATGTTGTTCACTCTTGCTATTAGCACTGGGAAAACCACTCTTCCTATATATATATCTCCAGTATCTCTTAGAGCTAATACATTCTGTCCATTTTGTACTATCTTTTGTTCAAAATCATTGCTCATTTTTAAGTCTAGTGACACAACTGTACAGTGTCTGTCTGTTCAATGTTTAACACAGCAAAGCACTTTTTGATTATTGTAGTGGATCTGGGTTCTGGGTTGACTTTGAAAATTTTCTCATTTCTGCCTTTAGCTTTTCTGCAGGTGTCATGGCATTAGGTGGCTGTCAGTGTCTGTAAGTCCTGATTTTGGTTCTAAAGCTCGATGTTTCTTCCCTCTTCCCTCAGTACCAGTGAATCCATTATCTCTGCTGCTTTAGCCACTGTTTTTGGCTGTTGTCCCACACTAGCCACCTGAAATCTCAAAGAATAATGTTATAAAACTGCTCCAGACCAGATTATTCCATCTTCTTTAGTTTCAGCCTTGGAGCCATTAATCTAATTTCTCAACAGCTTGCCCATTCTACAGTCCAATTGTAGAGCGGCTTAGGGTTCTGAGTATGTTTAGCCTGGAGAAGAGAAGGTTACGATGTGACATGATAGCCATGTTTAAATATTTGAAGGGGTGTCATATTGAGGATGGAGCAAGTATGTTTTCTGCTGCTCTAGAGAATAGTACATGGAGCAATGGATTCAAGCTACAGGAAAAGAGCTTCCTCCACAACATCAGGAAGAACTCCCTTATGGTAAGACTTGTTCAACAAAAGAACACGCTGCCTCAGAGAGTGGTGGAATCTTCTTCTTTGGAGGTTTTTAAAGAAAGACTTGACATCCATCTGGCTGGAGTGCTTTGACTGTGGAGATTATCACTCAGGGAAAAGGAGGGGACTGAAGAGGATATCTCCCATCCTCATCCTGTCTTTATTGCATTGTGCTTATCCTGTCCTTCTCCTGTCAGTGAAGTGGAGTTTCCATTAATACAAAATGACAGGGCCATTCCACTTCACTGATGGAAGAAGGACGGGATAAGTGCAATGTCGTCTGATAATCTTTGTATGATCATGTGATAAGGACAGCATAAGGATGGGATAATGACACAACAAGCATAGCGTCATCTGATAATCTTCGTGTAATCATGCAATAAGGATGGGAGCAATCTGATTCAGTCCCCTCCTTTTCTCCATGTGATAACCTCCTGTGTCTTCCTTTGTGGCAGGGGGTTGGACTGGATGGCCTCTGTGATCTCTTCCAAATCGATTCTAACATTCTAAGATAATAATAAAAAAACCCCAACTAGCTTAGAAATGGCTGGATCCAGATAAATCAGTTCAGTTTCACTGCCACATTGAAATCAATATGTTAGCCATTATTTGAGTCTCATTAATTTCATCATTAAGAAAACTGAGTTTGGATCCATGTTGCTGGAAACTGGGAAGAAAAGAATACTTACAGAGGCAGTTTTCATAGTGAGATATTTTTCATATCTGTGAGCCAGTCTTGCTACTGCAAATGTTACTGGAAGCCACAACAAAGACTGGTGATTTTATACCTCCTGCTGAGAAATACATGCTGAATTATAGCTCAGGGCAATTGGACTGCAAGTATAGGGGAAATCTGCAGTGGACTTTCAAACACTAACAAGCAGTAAGACCAGATATATTTCCAGTAAATTTGGTTATTCTTATCCATCTAGCACTGTAAATCCTTGAACAGCTGAAATTTCTGGAACTAGTTTCAAAACGAACAAGCCATTGCATCTCCCTATTATAAGATCAGGGATTAATGAGGACTTCCATACACAGACTGATATGCTACAAAAGAACCAAAGTTCTTTGGTTCCTTTGCAATCTGATGCCCTAAAACAGCTGACATAAATGGAGATTTCCAATTGCTAATGGCAAGTAGGCTGGTCTGGGAACAGCCAAATAAGCCTTCCTGGCTCCATTTCACGCATTTGCTGCTTTGCAATCTTTTCCAAAAAAACTTACCCCTTCAAGACCCAGCTTTATTTATAATGTTAAGAGCTTATACATGGAAACAGTCTCTCCCTGCTCCTGCATAGCTTATCTCATGATTTTATTTATTGGGCTGGCAAGACTACACCATCTTGGACTTCCTAATGTGATTTTGTTGCAGTTGAGCTTAAAAAACATTTTTCCCAAACAAGTTGCACATGAAGCCCATGGATCCCACAAAAGTATGCATATTTTTATTTTCATTTCATTGCACTTAAAAAAAAAACACCCTTAATAATCTATTGGATAAGTATTCAAAAATAAATAACCTTCAATTTTTCATCTTTAAACATATTTCATATTTAAACAATAGTTACCAAAAGAAGTTATTACTTGGACACATTCCTTGAGCCCTGTTTTTATGCTTTGGTGTTTACACATTCTACGCATGTTCACTTGTATTTGGGTACAAATATAGAATATGAGGTAAGAGTTTCTGTCAGGTGTCTCAGGGTTGAACCAAATACTAATGTATATTCCCTGTGATAAGCCCATTTTTCCCTCCCAGTATGGAACTTTCTCAGAGATATGTACATGCTCCAGAATTCAGACTTGCAAAGCGTGGCCAAGATCCTGCATGGGTGACGTAGCTATGATGACATAGCTATAATTCCTCTCCTGATAGAAAGATGCACCAACCAAGGAGTTCAGAGTTCATTGTGTCACAACTCAGTGGCAGGAGGGAGCTAGATACATCATCCTTCAGTGCTCTGCTTACCATCACCTCAGAAGAGAGAAGTTTATGGTTATACTTTATTCTACCCAGAATAAAGGGAACACCAGAGCATCCCACTTGCTAGATCTTCTGAAAGAAATGGTGTTGCTAGGAAGGGACCAAAAAGTGAAAGTGTAACTAAAAGAAACAAGAATGTCTGAAATGACAGCAAAACTGACAAATACCACAAGGATAGCAAATGACACTGCAACCTCTACGAATATTCCTTTGGGTCAATAGGTAGGGAAATGATCAGGAAAGAGGGCTGTACTGGCTTTTTGAGTGCAGAAGGAGAGGAATTGCTGGAGCTTTGAATAAGATAATGATATTTCATTTCACAATGACAACAAGAGGCTACTGTTAGAACAGAATATGGAGAAACAGAATGGTTCCCAGTTGGCAAGGGGGTCAGGTAAGGCTGCATTATATCAAGCTATCTGTTTAGTTTGTATGCAAAAAATATCATAAGAAGAGCAGATTTGGACTCAGGAGAAGAAAAAGTGAAGATAGGAGGAAGGAACATCAACAACCTAAGACATGAGGTTGACACCATCTTGCTAGCAGAAAACATCAGAGACTTGGTCCCCATTCCCACTAGTCCACTTGCCCTAGTTAGATTTGCCGTGTCAGATTTGGTATGCCATTACCGAATATCTCCGGAAAGATGTTCATACTACTTTGCACTGTTCGAAGCTCCCCAGTGCAATTTACCCCAATACTCAATATGAATAAGGCTCTTTAAATGGGAGAGGAAACCCCCAGTTCATATATTGATAGTTAGCTTCCACATATGGAATCGGGTTCCCTCTCCCTTTGTTTAAATGCTCAATATGAATGGAGCTCTTTAAATGAAGGGAGAGGGAACCCCAATCCATATATGGAAGCTAACTATCCATATATGGACTAGGGGTTTCTTCTCCAGTTTAAAGAGCCCCATATAGCATGCACATAAAATGTCAAATTGTAAGCTGTAAAAATAATTTTAAAAATTTCTAAAGCACCCGATGAAGCACTCCTGCTGCTGAAAATAAACTAATTACAGAGGAGGAGGAGGAGGAGGAGGAGGAGGAGGAGGAGGAGGGAAAAGGAAGCTGTCAAATTAAAAACCCGAAGAGCTGGAGCACAGCCGGTGTACACCAACATCCACCCCAAGTTTGGAAAAATTACTATTTTGAACTAATTTTTTCAGACTACAACTTCCATCCAGTGTGGCTATTAGGCTCTGTGGTTCAAAGAAGTAACATTTCCAGCTTCTGGTGTAGGAGCCCCAATTAATCCATAAAGGTGATTTTTGTAAGCACTAACCAGATGCTTTATGCTTATTATTGTTGCTGTGTGCTTTCAAGTCATTTCTGACTTATGGCAACCTTAAGGCAAACTTATCATGGGGATTTCTTGGCAAGATTTGTTCAGAAGTTTGCCATTGCCTTCTCCAGAGGCTGGGAAAGTGTGACTTGCCCAAGGTCACCCAGTGAATTTCATGGCCGACCTGTGAATCAAACCCTGGTCTCCAGAGTCATAGTCCAATGCTCAAACCACTACACCACGCCACCTCTCTAGATGTTTATGCAAGAAGTTTTAAATGTCACTTTCAGGAGTGTCTGCAGAGAGTGCTGGAGACTGTTTGCAACAGAGAATCAAACCTTAACAAAATCCAAGCTTAAAGTATTGAAATTAAAACACTTCTTAAATCATAGATCTAAAAAAAATAGGTATGTTTTCACCATATGTGTGTGTGTGTGTGTGTTTCTTTGTCTATCAATAAAGAGATGATTCTGTCCCTGCTTTGAAACATTACCTTGCAAATCATTGTCAGCAACTAGCTCCATGGAAACAGAGCAATAGAACCAATGAAAATTTCTTTGGCACCATTACATCCTCATATACATTTTCACAGCTGCTCTTTTGATCTGGGTGGCAAACTGTAGACTGTACTTTAAGCCATACTAAGCAAAAAGAGAGGAAAAGTCCTGGCCTTTCATTTCTGACTTTATCATTTCAAAATCTACGTTCTTTTTCAGCCATACCAAACAGCTGTACAGCTGTACTGATGGAAAACATTACAGATTTCCAGATAACACCTCATTGTAACTAAGCAGATGCTATCTAATGCCTAGGATATGTGAAAGGAAGCAACATTTACCCTGCCAGAACCACTTAGTATTAATCATCTTTAAATGACATGACCATTAGATGTGTTTCTCATGGCTAACAAGCTCATACATGAAGGTTTGTTCTGCTGCAACCAAGTGAGACTATGTAAGCAACCAGCTGGTAACCCACAGAACCATGCCTTATTTTGGTTTTATTTTTTCTTCAATGAAGGTGTTGAAATGTTTTCCATCCCAGCTTGCATATTCCCTTTTCAAAATGTTACATCTATCATATTTGAACTTCAGTTTCATTGACCCCTTCCATCCATACTTCTCCACAACACACCTGGTTCCTTGGTCTTCTGCATGAAAAGAGGGGCAAAAGATTGTGCTAACTCCTGCACCCCCATCAAAATAACATTTCTTAGACATGAGAAAAAAGAGAAAGGGGGAGCTGTGACCACAGAACTGTGACTAATATTGGAATTTAGCAAGAAATCAGCTCCAGTTTCAGAAGGTTGCTCTGCAAGTTTGGGAACCCTTTGCTACTAAAGCTCTTGACGAATGACTTCAGGAAGTATAAATGAGTACATTTCCCCCTTTCATTTCTTCTTTTCTTTTAGTGCCTGTTTTGTGCAGAAGATATGAGCAGCCAGCAGCAAGCAGGCATGTAGCAGAAACAACAAAGCATAGATATTTTCTTGTCATACTTCTGATTCTGAAATCCCAGTAGCAGTGGAATAACTAATATTCTAATAATATGGAGCTCAGAAAAGTTACTTGTGGAAACTACAATTTCCAGAATCCCATGAGCATCATGGCTACCTGCTGTCCCAGAAACCAACTTCTAGGAAGTTGTAGTCTCAAAGGAGAAAGTGAGACACATTGTGATGTTTTAAGGAAATCAGCTAGTTAAAATAGATACATGAGGAAGAAAATCTTGATTTCTCCTTTTCAATTAATTCTATTAGTTAAATCCAATAATTAATTATATTAATTCAAGAAAGGCTTGTACAATTTTAAGGTTGTTGTTCAGAACTCAGTGATTTTGATGGAATATTACAGGGTTATAGCACTATGATTCCATTTCAACTGCCATGGCAACATGCCCAGTTCTAGAGTAATTTGAGTTGGCTTTTTTTCTAAAGTGACAATGTACTCATTTATACTTCCTGAAGATTTGGGCAGGCCATGTAGCCCCCAGAATTTCTCTGGGTGGAAAACTGGGTCTATTGAAGTCACCCATCTCTATATAGATGGTGGGCTAGAGGGTTAAAGTGTGGACCATTTTCTGTATAGAGCCTCCACAATACTTTTTATAGCTCCCATGGGTGCTGGAGGTCAATAAATACCCCAAGTGTTCCGAAACTCTCTCTAGTGAAGTACACAAGATGTGAAACCCATTCCCTCAGGTAATTTTGTATTGCAAAAACAGCATCTCTTGGCCTTAAAATGGTCCCAGAAGGAGCAAAAAATATCTCCATATTCTCCATATCTGTTCATATAGTTTTGGATGGTCTGATTTGGGAAAAGGCAGCTCCTTACATCTGACATGCAAATTAGGAAATTAGTCTGGTATTCTTTTCTTCTAACCCTTTGTGTTTCTTCAGATAAATCTTGATGTACATAGTCTAAATGGATCTACACCCTCCCTAACAGACACTGGTTGTCTTCTTAATGACAAAATATTAAGCCTAGGTAATTATTGAAGAAATAGAGATCACTTAAATAACCATCATATGATTGTTCTCTTTACTAGTGACAAGGTATGAAATCTCATTTTCCCTCCCCACAACCCAATATTTCTAAATTGTTCCTTATCTCCATGATTTACACACAGCCTTAAATGAAGCATGAGCAGTCTAGCTCTGTAGGCAGGGGGAGGACTACAACAGGTGTGTAATTGTTTCACTGCTAAGATTAGTAGTCTCCATGTAACTTCACACCCACATATCAGTTCAATGGCTGATTTTTTTTCTTTTCTTTTCTTTACATTTTAGGCAATTTAGTGTCTGAAAATGTCTCTTGTTAAGGAATGTGCCATACAATGTAAATCAAACTGTAACAAAACATACACACACATCCCTATCCTTTCTTCATTGGCTTCAGTGTCCAGAATAAGTTTTATATATTTTTGCAAAGAATATTACTGAAAGCATGCTAAAATACACAGCTTTGAGTGGGGGAATTGGAGTAGATTTCTTGACATGGGTCATTCCAGGATTGTGTAAATTCAGAAAACATCGAAGTTACAAGTCCTTTTCCCATGCAAATTTGAAGTTAATTTGAATTAGCTTTAGTATGGAATGCATTTTCACTTCGGCCCTCAGATAAACACCCCCCCCCATTTAATAATAATAATAATAATAATAATAATAATAATAATAATGTTTTATTTATACCCCGCTCTTCAGCCAAGACTATCAGAGCGGCTTACAATTTGTTAAACAAACAGCTTCATTTACACTTGTAAGCTATTTGCCCCCAACAATCTGGGTACTCATTTTAGCGACCTCGGAAGGATGCAAGCCTGAGTCAAGCTTCAGCCCTTTGCTGGTCTTGAACTCGCCACCTTCTGGTTTTGAGTGAGTGGCTGCAGTACAGGCATTTAACCACTGCGCCACCATTTAAAACTTCAGTTCCCATGATCCTCTTCAGCGGCTTGGCTTCTGGGTCGCCTAGGGAATTCTTCGGCTCCTGTGAGGAGCAGAAGCTGTTTCAAAGGGGGAAACAGCAAGGGGTGAAGGATGAATCTGTTCATGCCTTTTGCCCCTGCCGTCCACTACCTTGGGGGGAGTGGTTTCCCCCACTTGATCCCCCTCAGACAACCTCTTGTTCCAGTCATGTGCAAATATTTAATTCCATTGCTGTGGTTGCTCTGCTTGCAAGCCTTTAGTTTATTTACTTTATTGTTATTACTTTTGTATCTGCGAGTTTCTGTATAGATGTATATATGTGTGTATATGTATGTATATGCACATATACGAGGGGGTATCCAAAAGTTTTAATGATCACCTTTAAAAAAAATTGACAGAAAGTTTGTTTCGATTTGTAGTTGTTAACTTATCTCTATGTAGTCACTATCTAGATTTACACATTTTCCCCAGCGTATCTTGACCCTCTGAACACCTGATATTGTAGAAGTCTGCAGATTGTGCCTTATGAGGGGGTATCGTTAAGTAATAATTATCACCCAGAAGTCATTATGGCATTATGATGAAATTTTGTCAGTGTCATCATTGGTCCCTAAGTGCACGTTGCTGAGAAAATCAGCTCATTGCATCCTTTATTTTTGTGACTGGTTCTGCCAGAAGTGACTAAAGTGTAAAATCCTTGTCAGAGCTAAATAAATAAATAATACTAGAAAATTATGAGGAAATTACTCTTTCAGCTAAAATTCTGTAATTGTAGTTTACCCTTTGTGAACCACTTTAAGGCCTTATGGAGCAAAAAAAAATGGAATAGAAATAAATTCTATTGTAATATAATATAATATATAATGTGTACATGGTGAGCCCTACCATTAAGTAGAGTGAGAGGGAACAACAGATGCTGAGGAACCATTGTCATAGTTGTTTACCTATCAATTGCACGACAAACCTGTGGAAATCACAAAGTCATCCTGGAGCCCCTGAACCAGTCGATTGACCTCATGCACAGTAGAGAATGGTATTTGCCAGCCAGTTTTTTGTGTTGACTGAGGAAATGATGCCAACATGTTCTTTACCTTTGGTGGTAAAATATCTTCAGCTGGTTCTAAACATATAAAGCAAGATTGAGGGAAATGTCATCTGCAGACCACATGTGGCCTCCTCATTTCCCATAGCGCACACAGACACATTTCATTTCTTTTCCTTGCCTTTCTTTTTTCCTTTTTCCTTTCTCTCTCTTTTCTTTTTGACCAAAATGCCACCCTCCTCACCCCAAGCTTGCAAAGAGACTTTACAAAAAATCAACTGGATGTAAACAGTTGACTTCTTGTTTTAAAAAGGCCTCTCCTTGGCCTAAAATGACCCAGAGGGTCCCAAAAATATAACCAAAATGCATCTCATACTCCGTAGGAGGCATTGAGAACCCCGGGGGGGGGGGGGAGAATATAGTTAGAAAAAAATAATTGATGAATGGGAGTATGGTAGGGTGTGCCAGGGTGTATGGCTTTCCAAGGTCCCATGGAGGACCAATGTGACCCTCCTTCAAACCAGTGGGAGTTGCCCACCCTGGTGTATAGTCATTGGCTTTGACATTTCAGGAACTGATCTGTTTCCTGGTCCCTTATGACACACACAAACATTTTACCAGAGTTCCAATACTAGATTATTAAATATGTAAGGAAGCCTGCAGAAGGTGGTAATATTATTTTTTGCACCATTTTCTATTTCCTATGGCTATTTTCATGGGGAAAAGTCCTCTGATTCCAGGGGTGTTGTTGCATTTCCCTCTCTTTTAATTTTCTTATTGCGTAAGCTTTTAGGCTATGGTAAATCTTTAAAATCAAATCCAAAAGAATAAAGTTAAAAACAAAACATTTTAAGTGAGAAACTTTTTTCTGGTTCATGAATAGAATATTTTAAAGACCAAGCAATAAATTATTATGTTGCAAACCAGATCCACTACTAAAATCTTTATCCCACAAGGAACATGAACAGATTCCAACCTGGCAAGACTTTTGCTTCAGTTCCGCTTCAAACCAAACAGTTCCAGATTCACTTCCCCTGATTCCTGACTTTGGCTGGCATTTCTCACTAGACTTTTAGCTGGTGACAAATTGTAAAACTTCTTAATTGTGCGATTATACTTAAAGCCTTATACTCAGAGAGCTGTCAAATTAAAAGGCAGACATACACCCTGACATTACCAACTTGTTGAAAAATTGAATACACAGAACAATGGGTTGCCATTTTCCTGGGACATGACTGGCAGTGAATCGTATGCCCAGTCAGGTCTGTTTCTTTCTCAGGGGCATCTACATCATTGGTTAACCTTATATATAGAAAAGCTAGGGACAGCTCTCCTTTTAGATTTTTGGGTGTAATGAAAGAGCAGCAAATTGTTAGTGGCTTAATTTATTTTTACTGGAAAATAGGAGGAGGAGATATTGCCTGGCTTCAGATATGCCACACTGGAATTTGGGTGAATGAAAGATCAAAATGTTTGAGCTCAGCTTGAGGAAGGTGTTCAAAATAGCAATAAGAGACAGCCAAAATTCGTGGCATGCAGTGTTGATGATCAAAACATAGCAATTTGAGTGCTGTACTATGACTCTAGAGACCAGGTTGAATTCCTTACTTGGCCATGAAACCCACTGAGTGTCCTTGGGGAAATCAATGCTTACCATCAGGGGAAGGCAATGAAAAACCTCCTCTGAACAAAGCTTGCCAAGAAAATCCCATGATAGGTTCTTCGTCGCGTTGCCATAAGTAGGAAATTACTTGAAAGCACACAATACACATAAGTTTAACAGCACCAAATGAAAGTACAGTGGGACTTTTGTATATGCGGGGGATCTGTTCCACCACCACCACCACCCCACACACACATATGGCAAAAAAGTGGGACCTCAAGTCCCATTAATTTCAATGGCCATGCTTCCCACATGCAATGAGGTGCATATGCCATTAAAGCTGCAGATGGCAAGCCTGTGTATGGGGCAAGCGCACTGTACTGAGTTCAGTTTTATTTAGCTATATGAGGCATACATTTTTGTCTTTATGAAGACCACATCCCAAAATATTTGAGGAGGAGGGAGTCTCATTCAGGTTGGAACTACATTGCAAAATCAATGCACTTTAACTGCTATGGCTCAATGCTATAGAATTCTGGGATTTGTAGTTTTGTGAGATATTTCACCTTCTGTGTCAGAGATAGAGATGTGAAGGCCCATGAAAAATTTAGGGAAAAAACCATTTTTGTCTGGGTTTTTCCTGAATCTTGCTAAAATAAAATCCAGAGCTGCCGCCGCCACCACCATTTTCTTGCCCAGGGATTCAAAAAGCCTAGAAGTGATGCTGCAGCAGAGAGAGTAGAGCGGGGATCAGTGCTTCTTTTAGATTTTCTTGGGATTGACTAAGCTCTCACCTTTTACCACTCTGCTCAGAGAAAGAGATAGATCCTTTTTTTATGAGAGTTAAAGTACAGTACTTACTCTGATCAATGGATAAGTCAACCAAAGTTTTTTGGGTTGTTTTTTTTTTTTTTTTTGACTAAAATTTTTAGACTTATGCCTGAGTATATACTGTATACTTTATTTAGTGCTCTTTCATTACTGTTTCACTAAATCTTTTACCTTAATAGCTTTCCACCTATACACTCATTACATTTGCATCACTAGTTACTTATGTCCTGTTTTATTTCTTTGAATATTTTTATTTCTTGGGTGGTCCTTGCATTTGGGGAAGGAGTCAATATGCCAGTCCTTTTTATATTCTGCCCAGCTATCTCTGTCATTAAGCTAAGCACAAAGCATGCCCCCACAATATTAACAAGAAAGCAACATGAAAGGGATCAGAAGTATTCTCCCTTGCACTCCGGGAAGTGGGCTTTGATTCACTGCACAACAGTATGGGATATGTAACAGTCAAGTAACAAAATGCAGTATTCACTTTGGTTTGGGACTGGGCTGTCGAGCATTCGCTAATGGCATAGATGGGATGGTGATCTTTACTCTTATTCTCCATAGTCATTTCATTTTGCAATTTTATTAATGCAGGTCTTTCCCATTCTCTACCTCTTATTTCAGAACAGAAGCTGGACCTAATATACAGCCTTTCATCTGGGAGGGCAGCCCCTCTGAAGCTTTTTTGACCCAGTGGGCATTGTCTTGCTGAGTGTTAAAACACTTTTTAAGTAACCATTAGGGAACAAATCAGAGCTGTTTTGTCTCTCAAGTCAACACCTTATTTTTTTAAAAGCTGCTAATGTTTTCATGGAAGGGGAGAGTGAATGACAGCTTCTTGACAGAGGATTATTAGAAGAAAGAAAACAGAGCTAATGGTTCCAATTTCACTTTCAGTCTCCTAGAGGTCAGTGCAGTTAGATGAGTAGGACCACTCTTTTTCCCTTTTGTTTTCTTTGGGGGGCTCCAACACACACACACACACATTGGCATCACTAAATCAAGAAGACTGCAAGTTTCCTGATGAAGAGGGATAGATTTGCCATGAATGTGTCACTGAACTTTGAATGTCATCAGGCCAGATTAATCATAATACTACGAGTGCTAAAGAAAAAGGGCATAATCAGTTTGAGGTCTTTCCATATTCATTTCTGAAAAAGTCTTAAGAGTACAATTTGTATCCAACACCATTGCATGCGCTACCCTTTTCTAAAATAAGTTGGTCTTTCCCTCATAGTAAGATAGGAGTTCTTTAAACATGAAAGACAGTGTCAGCTCATGGATCAAGCAGGAGAAGAGGTACTCATCCCAAAACAAGAAACACATACCCTATTTGGTCTGTGAACTGCCCATGACAGATAAACAGCAGCCAGCAGGTGGTAAGACTGACAATACAGGCAGCATGGTCCACACGAGGTGATTATCTGCAGGCCTAATCAGGATATAAAATAAATAAAGTGATTCATGTGTTCCACCTATGGGCCTTATCGCACTGCTTAAATAACCTGGTTTATCTCTTCTGAATTGAACTGTAATTTGGACTGTAGCAGGGTCCTATCCCAAGGATTTTGCTGGCGAGTCCAGCCCAGCTTCAGTCTGAGTCCTAGGCGTACTTCAGGAGCCTCATTTTGAAACCGGGAGCTTTCCAACTTAAAAGAAATGGCCACCAAAGCACACCGGAGACCTGGGCTGTAGCCAGGCTGGACCCGCCCGCAACTTTGGTGGCAAAATCCTTGCGATAAGACCCAGCTGCTGTCCAAATTATGCTGCAATTTGGAAGAGGTAAGCCTTGTTATTTAAGCAGTGCAATACGGTCCTATGATGGTACAAGAAGAAAGTCACTTGCTAAAAGTTTTTAGTCAATCTTTCAGTTTAGCATCTTTTCACAAGATCAGATGTCTGTTTCAAACCGATGGCTTCACCTTAATCTTGCATTAATCTTATATGTGTGCACATGTACACACACATGTATGCACAGAGATATTAATATGTCCTTATATGTAGGCTGGGGTGGGGAGAAGAGGAGGGCAGAGATTAGAGTTTAGAAAACTACTTTTAAAAATGCAGGATCACCAAAGAACATACCATTCTCTGGATCCCTGGATCCAGTATTAGGTATTGCATTTTATGATGGATATAAACAATCTGGAACAGGTTCAGAAGAGGACAGGAATGGTGGCCAACAGTATGGGAAACATGTCCTATGTGGAAAGAGTGAAGGAACTGTACCTTGAGGAGAGTAAGAGAAGGTCAGAGCTTTAAAAACTACTTTTTAAAAATAAAATTGTTTCTCTACTTGTAAGTGTTTGGGAAATAACTTTTTGACCTAACTCCTTACCAGCAGGGATGGGCAACTTTGAAAAACTAGAGGGCTGCATTAGTCCCCTAGAGGCCTTTTTCCTGAAGATTTTTTTTTAAATGTCTGCCCCAAGTGCCTCTGGTTCTGGTTCCAAAAAGGCCTCTCCTAGGCTTAAATCAACCCAGGGAGTCTGGAAATGTGGCAGAAATGCATCCTATGCCATCTAGTGGATAGTTCAGAGCATTTAGGGTAATAAATTTGTGTTTGAAAAATTGTGCAAAAATGTTTTTGACATCTAGGAGGGCTTTGGGCAGCCCAGGGAGCTTCCAATCATGGTGGGAAAAGTCTTACTCCCCCCCCCCCCAGTTCATTTGGGAACATTCTGGTGAAGAGTGCTCTGGGGGCCACTTGTGGCCTATGGGCTACATTTTGCCTGCTCCTTCTTCACAGTGTTGAATAGTAAGCTGTTGCGGTATATTTTGTACTGATAATTACTCTTTAAAGACTTTCTCTTTCTTTTATTTCTTTCAGGGAACCCCTTACAGCTGACAAGACAATGGCATGAAACTTGAAAAATACTCATCAAAATGCTTCTAAAATGCTCCTTTAAGTAACTGAGGACGGTAACTAGAGAGTGATACTTGCTACACGAATAAAGTAAATCTTACTCATGACATTGTTTTTGTGGCTTTATTTTTTCCCCTCTCCATCGCCCCAGAGGTACCTAGTTACAACATCATTAATTGTAACTCATCACTTCCAAAGTCTGGGCATAATAACATTGTTCAAATACCTGAAGGGCTGTTTCACAGAAGAGGCCAAAACTTGTTCTATGATGTCTAGGAAGACTAAACCTTATAGGCCATAAGCTGGAAAAGGGTAGATTTCAGAGAAAACTTCTTGCTGGTAAAAGTAGTTTGATAATGCAGACAACAGCCTAGAGGGGTTGGTGGGCTGTTCCTTGCTGGAGGTCATGAGGTGGAACAACCTATCCATTGGAGGTATGCTTTAGGTTTGGGACTTCTTTCACTGAGCAGGGTATTGGATTCAAGCCTGGAAGAAGCGGGGGAAAACTGCTTCTTTTTGAAATGGCTTTTCTCTGCATAAGGGCACTTTTCTGCTGGCTTCAAGGCATGTGTCATCTAAACGACATGCCTTCAAGCCAGCCTGAAAGCACCTCTTTTTGCCTGTGTGTTTAGCCCCAATGTTCCTTTAATTCAAAAAGAAATATGTTCCTGATAAGCTAGTCAGCATATTTTGTAATATATACAAAAGGATCGCTACTGTGGAGTAGAGGAGGAAAAATAGAGCTACAAGACAAGGATGCATTCTTCTTATATTTACTAAATGATGGCACATTGGCACATCAGGAAGAGGACAGTTTGCACACTAAAAGCCTAATACATGTTACCTGCCTTCAACCAATCAGTGGTCTGAAAATTGGAGTCTTTGCGAAATCCTGCTCTGAAGAAAGACAGAAGAACATGTTGCCAGTGAAAACACCCCCCTCACACCTCTTGGATAATATACCCAAGGAAGGGGGAAGAGAGGGACAAAATATTCTTCCACTGGGGAAAAAAAAAACTAGAAACGTGGTCCTCACATTGGATTGTCTTCATGACATTGCAACATAGCCAGTTCTGATGGGCTACACTGAGTTATTTGGGTGTAATGACAATGGCAGCATCACAAGTATGTGATTTCTGATTGACTGGGATCATAGTCAGCATTAACTTATTGTTCTTTGGAAAACTGTGCTGATGGAGTAATCAATCCAGGAGCAAACCATACTCACAAAACTTCAGAGAAGTCATGGTATTACAAATAAGCAAAGTAAGCTCCCCCTGCTTTAAGAGCTGCATTATGTTACTAGCCAAACTATTTGCCATGTGGCCCCCTAGATATGCACCCAAACTCCTGCTGTTTATAGCACAGTAGGTGGAAGTTCCCCATTATGATTCTCCTCTGCTTGCATTTGTTATCTCTTCCAGCCAGGAAAACAACTACATGGGAGGTTTTGCTTTCACAAGCCAGATAAACAAAAACAGAGTTCATTCTTCTGTAAATGGTATGCATAAGAATCCTTTGAAACCCTTAAATGAATGGACATTATTAGGGGAGCAGCACCAATGGCTGAGACACGTTATAAAAACAGAAGATATCTGGAAGGTCAACTACAGGTTATATTAATGGAACAGGATTTTTAAAATTTCATTAAAATTAATGGAACTGAATTTTTAAAATTAGATTTCCTTATATATAGGCATCTCCCTACAAAGTGTTTTGTGAATCAGCAGCAATTGATGAATTTATCTTTTTTGGCTTAGTTTCATGACTATTGAAAATGTCCTTGCCATTGAGAAACCTCTCATATTTCATCACATTTTTCCAGTCTTAGGTTTGCTTCATATCAGTCAGTTTATGATTATTTTGAAAAGCAATGCTATGTGTATTTTCATGCACATTTCTTTGAATGTGTGTGTGTGTGTGTGTGTGTGTGTGTAAACACTCCTGGCTGATAGTGCATTACAATATTAGGACTAGCCAAATGTATCATGAATATAAAGAAATGTAGATACATGTGATCAAATATGAGAGGTTTCTCAATGGCAAGGACATTTTAAATAGTCATGAAACAAACCCTTTGACTATGCACACCTCTAGCATTTCTTTAATTAATTAAAATGAATGTATGTACTAGACATGTAGAGAGGTTTAACAGGTATTCTCTCCAGGTATATCACGGGAGCTGTAATCCTACGAGGAAACAAAGCTTGGAAATCTCTCTCTGAGACACGTTGAGAGGCCTTTATGATTAAAGCAAAACAAAATTGCTATAACTCTTTAGAAAGAACTTGCGAAGTAGAGCAATCAAAATATTTATTCAGCAGGAGATTGTGTTGTCATGAGGGGAATGTTCCCTTCTGTGGCTGAGCCTGCCAAGAGAAGAGAACTTGTAGATGGGATCCAATGCATACTTCTCTAGATTTTTCTGACTATTAAACATCCTTACCACATTTTATTTCTTATACCAATATAGTAAAGGACACCCCGTCTCAGAATCTGTTGGTATCTATAGATCCCATGGGTTATGGATCTCAAAGCAGTCCTCTATTCTAATCACAGAAAAAGTATTTTTGGGGGCAACTACTCCTCAAGCGTCCCAGCCAGCATAGCCAGTAACCATACTGACTGGTAGTTCTGGGACTTGTCATCCAAAAAAGTAACTTTTTCAAGTTCTGCTTCTGTCTGTTTGGCTTTCAGAGAAACGTTCAATGAACACATTTCCACTTTAATCCGCAGTGCCAGGTCTCTCCAGTCAGTTCCCAAATGCTGATGCTAATGGCATTCAAAGACATACCTATGTTAACTTGTGTCAGCAGCTGATGAAGTAGACTGAGACCATGAAACAGACTGAGTTTATGAAAATTTATCTTCCCAAACTTTTTTCTCCCTGTTAATCTCAAAAGTGCTACAAGATTCCTTTGTATGCTGATACTAATGCTTACCTACAGATGGCAGTGAACCTTCACAATTAAGAAAAAAATTCTCTCTCTCCTTCATGCATGCAGGAGCATGGAGGAGTTTGTGTGAATCAGCTCCATTTGTACTGAAATTCTTTTTCAGGTGCTTTGATTCAGCTTATTATAAAACTTGCAGTAGCAGCTGACTGCCTTGGAGACAGCTTTTCCTTCTAAAAAAAAGAAGTAAAAAATTTGTGACACTAGAGCAAGTGTATAAATTATTCTCTCCTGAATAAATTCTAACAATGATGGAAGTGGTGGTTGTCTAATATCATGATTTTATAAATAAAAGGAAGCATGATTTTCAAGTGAGATTACTGGACCAAATAGAAAAGGTCAATGGAGCAAAATGGATGGGAAAAGGGAAATAGGGCTATATGGAAGCTACACTTCCTTCTTAAAAGAAAGTGCTCCAGGGCTGCATCTACATTGCAGAATTAATGCAGTTTGACACAGCGTTAACTGCCATGGTTCAATGCTATGGAATTCTTGGATGTGTAGTTTTGTGAGCTATTTAGCCTTCTCTGTCAGAGAGCTCTGGTGCCACAACAAACTAAAAATCCTAGAATTCCATCCATAGGATGAAGTCATGGCAGTCAAAGCAGAGTTAAACTGCACTATTTTGCAGTACAGCAGCAGCCTCAACAGCATTCCTATTTATCCAGGTACATAAAATCCAGTCCTCAACCAGTCAACTTCTGGGGGATTTGAAGGGTATTTAGTACAACTGTCTAGAGAAACCAAAGAAAGAGTCTAACAGGGCTTCAGACAACCTGAAACAACAAGCAAACACCCACATATACATGCCAGCTATCTATCAATTGATCATTTATTTTGTATATTTATTATATATCTTTTATTTTTATATGATATAAAATAAACTCTCTTATTCTCTTAGTAAGGCAGCTCACAACACAAATTAGAAACAAAAGGCAGCTTTTCAAAAAAAATGTTATCATAATAATATTAAACATTATTTTTAATTAAAGCAATTTATTAAGAGTAGTGCCAATTAAATTAAAAAGCAGTTTAAAGCAAATACACTCAGCCCTCCTTATCTACAGACGTTTTATCCACAGATTCAAGCATCCATGGATTCAAAATATTCAAAAATTTTTATAAATTCCAAACCTTGATTTTCCATTTTATATAAGGGACACCATTTTGCTATGCCATTATATTTAATGGGACCTGAGCATCCAAGGATTTTGTTATCCACAGGGGGTCCTGGAACCAACCCCCAGCGGATAACAAGGACCCACTGTATATTAAATTCAAAGCAATTGAAATCTGTTTAAAATATTTTAAAACATGACAATGAGAATAGAAGGGGTGGTGGGACTGTACTTCTGTGAAGCAAGAGGTTGTGCCGATGGCAGCAGTGCTGCTGGTAGGGTCTCCCATGACAGATAGGCTTTTGCTGAGGAGTCAGACTAAATGTGCCAAACACTTAGTGGGCAGCATCAGTGTGTGTGGTGGTGGTGGTGGTGGGGTTGACACTGGCAGAGGATCTCTCACAGACAACAGCAGTGGCACCAGAGCTAACGTTTGTTAGTACTGGGCAGAAAGAGGCATGGTAAACCCCTTTTAAATATTGTTTACCA
Source organism: Urosaurus nigricauda (assembly GCA_034509955.1). Taxonomy (NCBI): domain Eukaryota; kingdom Metazoa; phylum Chordata; class Lepidosauria; order Squamata; family Phrynosomatidae; genus Urosaurus; species Urosaurus nigricauda. The sequence goes on along the minus strand of JAOEGL010000002.1, from coordinate 89,339,547 downwards.
TGAAAACTCTATAATGAGACAATCCAAAATGAAGCAAGAAATAGTGCCAGAAGATGACACTCCCAAGTCGAAAGACACCCATGGAGCTTTTAGAGTACAGAGGATTTCTTATGAATCATAGGCAATTGCAATGCATAAGCAGAAAACAAAGTAGAATCAATGATTGTAGGAGAATTTGGCCTAGGATCAAAGAATGGAGCAGAGTAACTGATTGAATTTTGTGAAGCAAACAGTTTGTTCATTGCAAACACATTCTTCAAGCAATTCAAGAGGCAACTGGTGCCCAATATAGAAATCAAATAGACATGCTTGGAAGCAGAAGCTGTATTTTCTCTGCAGAAACAAGACCAGGAGTCTTGAAAAGAGTAAAGCTTTGAAAAGGAACATTAAACCACCCATGATGCAGAAATAAAACCTGAAGAACTTCCCTGTACAATTTAAAGATAATGTAAAAAAAATAATGTTGATTATTAAGTCTAATTGACCAGGAGCCAGAAGAAACCAAGGACCATTGAGATGAGTGCACCAGCTTTTATTCCCATGCTAGGTGCAGGATGTAAACTCACTGGAAGAGATTGTATCGCACAGCTCCGTCCCTGGGCAGTACTCATCCTGTACCTGATCCAGGCTTCTTGCAGACCTTTTAAAGAACATGAAAATCCCAATCCAGAAGAAGCCTGGGTCCGGTATGGGATGTGTAGTGCCTAGGGATAGAGTTGTGTGATAAGTCTGTCCCAGTGAGTTTATATCTCGCGCCTAGCATGGGCTTGAAAGGCAATGCACTCATCTTCAATATCAGGGAGAAATGCAAAACACTACCTGCAGTGAAAAACAAAAAGGAAACGTTAATGGATGACAGGTGAAACTCTTCAAGCAGTAATGGACAAACAAGAAGCAAAGGTAAAAGGGGAAAGTAATAGAGTCAGAACTCTGAATGCAACTATTCAGCGACCTGTGAGCAGAGACAAGAAGAACTACTATAATAATGCAAAGAAAGGATGACAACAAAAAAGGAAGAACATGGTTAAGAAGTAAAAGGGAAATTTAAACCAAAAGCAGAGATGTGTTACTCTGACCAAGACAATGAGAACTATACACTGAAGAATTATCAAAAAGAGATGAAAGGATGATAGATTAATCCAAAGAAGAACCATTTCAAGATGAACCTACAATTTTAGTAAGTGTAGTGGAAAGGGAACTCAGGCTTTAAACAGACCGCCCAAAAAGGGCGATCCGTAGGCACCTCTTTGAGTGTCGGATTGGGGCCAGGGCTGCCTCACCAGCAGCCCCAGATGCCCCAATGAGCTGCTTCTCCAAGCCATGGAGAAGGGGCAAAACACAGATGCAGAGGCAGAGGCAAGGGAGAAAGGGGCCTCCTGGCTAAGGTGGCCTGAAACCACTGGCAAAAGAAGCATATTAAATCCGCTCCTGCCAGCAGCTGTTCAGGACCACCACAGTGGCAGCCCGCTTCAGGTCCAGGCCGTGCAGTCACTACCAGATTGATACGGGCCAGACTGATAAAGGGCCAGAGCAGCCAGAAGCCACTCCTTTCAGACTGTCTGCTTCAGCCCTGGGACTCTGCATCTCCCTGCCCAGTCAAGTTTGATGACCTTCTCCTTAGTCAATAAATCAGAGCTAAATAACAGCAGAAGACACCCAGCATGGTGTAGTGATCTGAGTGTTGGACTACAACTCTGGAGACTAAGGGTCAATTCCCCACTCGCCCATGAATTTCACTAGGTGTTCTTAAGCAAATCACATGTTCTCAGCCTCAGGAGAAGGCAATGAAAAATCTCCTCTGAACAAATCTTGTCAAGAAAACCCCATGATTGAGTAGCCTTAGGGTTGTCATAAGTCAGAAATGACTTGAAGGCACTCAACAACAGCAAACAGCAGACTCCAATAGTTACTGGCCCGAAACAGACGGGCAGGAAGTGGCGCCCTTGTCACATGCTAGGGTTGCCTCGGGGCAGAGCTTACACACGCCCCGCAAACCTAGCATGTGACAGGGGTGCCATCACTACACAGTGCCATTTATATGGCATACGTAGTGACGACATTGTAGCTGTGCAGCATCTAGATGGCTCTGCGCAGCTGCGACATCACAAAGGCGCTCAATGGCACCTTTTACCTTTTCCGCACTCCTTTTTTACTGTGCACCTTCGCCACTCCGTATAGTTGCTGCGGTGATGGTATGCAGTAAAAAGAGGTGGCGCCAGACAGCCCTTTTTGAGCAGTCTGTAAAGCCACACAGTTACAGTTACAGTTTCCTCTTTTCCCAATGCTTACTTTTCTAGTACTTAAGAAAAGTTTGCCTGCCTTTATATTTCTTCAGACAGAAGACTTGACTGTATTAAACATCAGTGACAGTTGCAGAGAGTATGCCATTCAAATAAGAAACACAAAGTCTAACAAGTAAAGGAAAACTATATACATACACCTTTCAGGACTCTACTTTTGCCTATTTCTCTCCTCATCCTGAAGGCTAGCAAAGAGAAGCAGGTCTAGGCCCTGAGATCTGGGAACCCTAATCAGCATATGAATATTATTTGATAAATGCCTGCCCATCTTGAGACGGTTCAGTCCTAGGCAGAAAGCTAACCCATGTCAAAAATGTGCAAGTTCTGACAAGGGAGGATGCAGGACAGGGCCTTGTGCTTCAGAAATCGAGTTATGGAACAGCTTCTGCTTGGAGGCCTGATTTGCACCAATGTTGTTGGCATTCCAGTGCCAAGTGAATACATAGTTGCTCACTAAATCCTTTGAGGACTAATTGGCTTTACATAAATCCTTACTGGTTTAGTTAATTTTAATTTTATTTTTTACATTTGTTAAATGGTTCAATTTCACCTTCTACAACCAATTTAGTATTTAAATTTATCACATTTAGTTTTATTGCTTGCTTTGCTGAAATGTTTAGATAGAGGGTGGGATATAAATATTTAAATAAATAAATAAATAAATGCCACTGAGAAAGGGAAAGCAGGAGGCCAATAATGTTATAGTTTCTGTGCACCTTCTTTCTGTTTCAGTTTATTACGTTCTTGACAAAGTGATAGCAAAAAAAGTATGTGACCAAATTATGTGGCAATAAAATTCTAACTAACTAATTAGCACTTAACTAGCCTGCTCTCTGAATTTGGTCAGACTAGGTTTCACAGATGAAAGCTTAGTTTCCTAGAGGGACTTCAAATCTTGATTACATACATAAAGAAAGAAAATACTTTCTTACAGGAAGGGTTCACCTCATAACTGTGTATATGAGGAAGTGCTTTTGATATTTGAAATTTGATTACTGCATGTGTTGTTTAAAATAACATGTTTTGGAAAGAAACCTCACAGGTCATTTCCCTTCTTCTTGACATTGGTTAGAATAAAATACATGCATAGTTCAAATTGACCATATTGCACATATAGGATTGACATCATGATTTTTGTGTGCATGTGTTAAACGCTGACTATTTTAAGTATGAATACCAGTTTTTCTTCTGACTCTAATCAAGCCTTTGATATATGCAGATAATTTCAATATTATTCTTTTATAAATGAAACTGTTTTGCTCATGTCTTGCTCTTGGCAGAGTCTCATCCCATGTCTGCATTGATAGAACTTAAGGGGCTATTCAGACCGCCCCAAAGGGCTGGTCTGCAGCCACCCCTTTACTGGCCATATCAGGGCCGCAGCAACTTCATGCCACTGCCCCAATCTGGCCTCTGGAGAATGCAAAAAGGAGCCATAAAAAGCAGCTCCTTTTTGCACCCTCCAAGGGGTGCTATAGCTGTGGCAGCACAGCTTTATGATGCCCTTCAGTGCTGCATCACGTGGATGCAGCACCGGAGGGGCGTAATGGTGGCAAATGCATCATGTGGACCAGCACACACCAAAATAGTGCCCTGCACCCTGTGGACGCTGCACCCTAATTCTGCCCACAGGGCCATAGTTTCCAATTCAAGGGAAGCAATAGTCCCATTATATTCTGCACTGGTTAGGCTCCATCTGGAGTACTGTGTTCAATTTTGGGCATCTCATTTTAAGAACTATATAGACAAGTTGGAGCAGGTTCTGTGATGCCATGCAACATCTTCATAAAGAGGTTGGGCACTTACTTGCTGGGGATGCTTTAGCTGGAGATCATGCACTGAGCAGGGGGTTGAATTTGATGGCGCACAAGGCCACTTCCAACTTTATGATTCTATGGGGGTTTCCAGACCACTCAAAAGGGGCGGTCTGGTGTCATTTTGTTGTTGTTGTTGTTGTTGTTTTGTTGTTGTTGTTGTTGTTGTTGTTGTTGTTTTTGCTGTGGAGCTTCACCACAGCAGCTAGATGCTGCAGTGAAGCTACGCAGCAAAAAAGGAGCAGGCAAACCCTGCTCCTTTTTTGCACCACAGTTGCGGCTCAATTTTCAAAAAAGGTGCCATTTGGCACCTTTCCGCCACCGCAATTCCACAGCTCCATCTAGAAGCTCCGCAGTTGCTTCAGCATGCATACACACACTGTCTAAAAATTTTGATGTGATGACGCTCGCGTCATCACGTGCTAGGGTTCATGAACGTGTGAAAGCTGCGCGCTTACGAACCCTAATGGCTCCTTAAAGAGCCCTTATTGCGCTCTTTAAGGCTCATCTAGATCACGCCTATGATTCATAACTGCCACTCAAGTGTTGGATCAAGGTATGGCCACGGCAACCAGCCCTTACATTGATATTGTATGACCCAGCAAGGATTATGTATTAAGCAAACCCATTTACCAAATGACAAATTCATTTTCCAGATGATAATTTGGCCCACAGCCTCAGTTCTTATCAAGAAGAATATCCTTCAAGTGTCCTCTTATTGGTCAGCTGGTTTATATGTCTATCTTTTTATGATTTATATTTCACAGCTATCCCAAAATGTCAAGAAAATTTCTGCATGATCAATCAGACAGTGCCTGCTTCAGGAATTCATGTTTTCTAAGATGAATCACGCAAACTGAAAAACCCAGCATGATATGAGCACGAGCTAGGACAGTGTCCAAACGGCTGTTCTGCTGTGAAGCTTCCTGGAAGGCCTTTGATCTCAAAGGGTCAACAGAGTGTGGGGATGACGTATTATCACTTCTTGTCAAGGGGGGAACAAGAAAGAGTTTTGTGGTACCTTAAACAATAACAGATTTTTTGTGGCATATTTGATGAAGTGAATTTAACACAGCACATCTCTGTATGGAGGAGGTTTGAATTGGGCACCCACCATGGTGAGATCTCCCTGGGCACCAGTATAATCCCTTTTGTCTTTAGAATGGGATCATGGCCAAAGAAGGTAGTGCCTGTGCATATAAAGGACAGGGACATTCCAGCAAGGAATGCAACTCCCTTTGTCTGAGACTTTCATATTTGTTTATTTTTGTTTTCCTTTAAAAGTGTTAACACCCTAACTCAAACTGCACCCCACATATACCTTTAGTCTTTATGATCTTCTCTAGTTCCTTCCTAGCTGTTGTTCTCATTCCCAGTCTTCTTCTGATTTCTTAACTGCAGTCTCTGCCCTGATCAATGTTTGAATCAAGGTAAAGTAAAGTAATGCTATTTACATTTCCTCATTGTCTAGGGAGTTTATCACACTGGGGCTGATTTTGACATTAAAGAGAGATTAAAGTGCATCTAAAGTGTCCCACAAATGAAGCAGAAATGGCACGGAATTGTGTGAATGATTATCACACGCAATTGGGCAAATAAAGTGTTAATCGGAAATACATTGTTGCTGAAATCCCGAAAGTAAGATGTGCATTAATGCTTCTTTGTGACCACTGTAATGACAGGTTTTGTGCGATGTCATGTGAAATGCGTAATTATGTGATTTTTCTGGGATATTCCCAATGTCCTTCATATGATAAACTCCTAAATTGAATTTATGTAATTCCTCTATGACCATTATTTTGGTTTTCTTTATGTTCAGCATTGAGCCTGTCTTTGCACTTTCTTTTACCTTCCTTAGTACATTTTTCCAAGTCTGTTATGTTTTCTGCTAGTAATATGGTGTCATAGGCATATCTTAGGATGTTAATGTTCCTTCCTCCTGTCTTCACTCCTCCTTCTTCAGAGTCTAAACCTGCTCTTCTTATGATAATCTCTGTTTGCAAGTTGCAAATATAGTTTAAGTTCTGGAAAGCATGATATCCCCTCCAAATATCAATCAATCACTTTATTGATATCCCATCTCTTCCTCAAGTGTATGACTCAAGACAGTACACATGAAGTCTTGATAGGACATATCTGGTCTATATGAAGCAAATGGTTTTAAAATGGCTGCTTACATACTGTCTCCCAAATATGGCCAAATCTGAATGGGTAGAAAGCCCCAAGGAGACTATGGAGTTTATCCTATGACAGAATTTGGGGGTATACTCCAATGGCAATCTGAACACAATCATGGGGTTTCACGTTATTGCGTATAAGTGTATGTCACGCAATTTCGGGCAAAAGGGAAGTCATTCCGAATGCAATCATGTGTTTTATGTTATTTCGTATTAAAGCATCTCACACAATTTTGGGAAACAGGAAGTCATTCTAATTCCAAATGCAATTAGAATTCATGCAAATTCGCTAAACTAGTGAATTTATATGATTTCGAATTGGCTCCATTCGAAATAGAGAGAAATTCCTCCCGTGTGATAAACTGACCTGAATCTTATTGATAAGTCCATATCACCTTTTATATGGTGAGTCAAAACATACATAAATCCCATTTATTCAATGAGTATAGTCTACTTTGGACTAACAATAAGTTTCAGGCAGAGCCAATGCAGTGTAATAGTTTTGAGTGTTGGACCATAATCTATTGGCTAGGGTTCAAATCCTGGGTCAGCCATCAAAACCCAATGGGTGACCTTCGGCAAGTCACACTTTCTCAGCCTCAGAGAACAGCAAAGGTAAACCCCCGCTGTTCAAATCTTGCCAAGAAAACCCCATGATAGGTTCACCTTAGGGTCGCCATAAGTCAGAAACAACTTGAAGGCACACAACAACAACAACAACAACAACAGAAACAACAACATCAACATTGATCAAGGTCGGAATTAAAACATTATAACATTAATATGGTAATTTGATTCTGAATCAGTGAAATAATCTTCTTTACAGTCTTTTTTAATGCTTTTTCAGTTTGTTCCGTTTCTCAACAGCAGCTTTGACATGTAATATTCTATGGGTTACAGACTTAGAAAAGTACGTTTCTGATCTCTTCCACATGTCAAATTTAATTTCTGAGCTTTGTGTTACAGACACCCCTAAATTCTATACCTCTTTTGAATTTTTTGATATTTTAACCCTTTTTTAAAGATTAATGTGCATTGCCTGTAATGGCAGACTTTCAGGTTTTCTGATTGGATATACATTGAAACATGGCTGACCTCCTTTGCTTTAGCTGTAAAGCCTGAGAAATCTCATTAGTTAAAAGGGAGGTGAGGTTGTGCTTAGTCCGGTGTGGTTTATTTCCTTTTGCCAGCCAAGTTTACTAAACCACAAGAACAGCCTTTCTTGTGGTATTTTGGCACTTCACTTCTCAGCCAAGATGAGGAAATGCAAAAGAATGTCCATATTACAAAGGAAAGGAACGCATGCCAATTGAATTTATATGAGGTCTAAGATGATTCCTGTCCACTCTCAGTGTTTGGAAAAGTACATAGCAAACATTTACTAATTCAAAACTTGTTTATTCATACATATAAGGGAACTGCAGCGAGAAAAGGAACTTAGGGGACAAAGAATCTTTAATTTTTGTATTGCTTGGGCCTGAGAGAAGGAAGGAAAGATTTGTTCCCTCATTGCCAATCCCAATAAATGTAGGCCAAGTGAATCATTTGCTGCAGGGTAATTTGTTTGTTTTATATCATGCCTTTCTACTGGCATTGGACTAAAGATGGCTTACAACAAAGATAATACAAAATAAAGCTAAAAACCTAATGAAAAGAAAATGATCACATAATTAAACAAGACAGCATATTAAAATAAATTGTACATCTGCACTAATATAGTGAGTATATTCTACTTGAGCTTAGCAAATGGATTTAGGTTTTCACAGTATAAGTAAGGAATAATAGCAGGCCACCTAACTGTGCAACAGAGCAAAGAAAAGTTACTTGTCACCTGGAGAATTGTGAGAGCGGTTATTGCCAAAAGTAACTTTCCCAAGCTAAGGCTGTACAAAAAGTGTGAAATAATGTTATATGCATCAAAACACATTGTGTGAATGATATGATGATGACATTCTTTGTGAACACAACAAAAGGAAGCATTTAATTCCATCCCAGGTTGAAGATACAGATCAAGTAATAAAGAAGGGTTTAACTCTGTTTGCTAAATATGATAACTCATATAGAGTAGCCAGCCTGGAACTACAAAACATGCATTTTAAACTGGTTTGCACACACAGTGGGTTTTTCCTGATCACATAGGCCTTTAAATGTTTAGTCAATATTATAACATGCCTTGAATTTATGACTTCAGTTGTCTCTTAACTTCTGCATAAACACTAAACAAAAAAAAAACAGTTCTATAGATGGAAAAGATAACCATGCCATGTGTAAGTTCTTTAAAAAAAAACATGTGCAGACACACACCCTCTTACATTCAGAGTCAAGGAGATGCGAAGGTTAAAAAGCTGTCTGAACTTTCAAATTATCCCAAATGGCTGGCTATTTTGACTCTTATCTATTCAGAAGACAGAAAATGTTCAAATATTCCAGGATTCCTGTGTCTTACCATCTACTCTTTAACATTCATATTTCTTACACAAAGCATTGTGCTTCATTGTTCTCACAGCAATACCAGTGGTGATTTTATTTGGAAAACAAGCAAAGAGTACCATTGGTGCCATCTATAATGCATAAATAAAAATGGTTATTATAAGGCTCATCAGTGGCGCATTTGGATTGCTAGCTAAAATCAATGGAATACCACAATTAAGAACAGCACTTAAAATTATTCTCTGCCTTCAAACCCCTAGTCGCCATGGAAGAAAAGTAGTGTGGTGAAGTTGCAGACCCAATAATGGTTATATAACTGCCTCTGCTCCAAAACTTCCCCCTTCCCAAACTGCTTTGAAGTGAAAGTCATATTCAGGAAAATTTCTAAATGCTGAAATGATCAATTTTGCTGCCAGGTATCTCATAGTTCAAACTCAGAACTCTGTGCCATTAGGTACTCCATTGCCTTCAACATTTCACAGACAAAAACTAAGCTATATGGGGCCAAGAAATATCAAAGCGTGGTCAAGCTGACAAATGTTATTAATGAGAAAGGACACATAACGTAGGAGAAGCTGCAGCAGTTTGTTTTTTGCTTGAGCCTACTGGGAAGGGCAAGATTCCAGCCCTCTTATTCTGTCTGCTGAGTTGAGTGCAAAATACTCTTGCACGTCTTCCTTCGTTTGCAGCCACTGAAGCAAGCTGAGCACAAAAGTGGAAAGTGGGAGGATGAAAGAGAAACTGGGACATTTTAAAATCAGCTTAAAAAATCAGCAGATTAATTAGGACTATTCTTTCCAAATAAGGACACTTGAAGGGGATGTTACTCCCTGTACCACTGACAACCAAACTCATGCATGCTAGCCAAAATAATTAAACGATCAGTCCTTTAATAAGAAGAGTGCAGTGGTTAAATGCCTGTACTGCAGCCACTCACTCGTAAAAACCACAAAGTTGTGAGTTCGATACCAGCCAGGAACTCAGGGTTGACTCAGCCTGGCATCCTTCTGAGGTCGTTAAATGAGTACCCAGCTTGTTGGGGGCAATTAGCTTACACATTGTAAACCACTTAGGGAGTGCTTAAGCGCACTTATAAATGGTATAGAAATGTACTTGCTATTGTTATTGCTTGCTATAATAATTTATTTGAAGCCATCTGGAAAGACACACTGGCTAACCCTTTTGTTTTCTCTATTGTATTCTATTTTAAAATCAGTGTTCTGAAAGGAAGCACAATTTCTTTAATATATTAGTGCCATCATTTATTTTTTTAGTATTATTTTAAAGTTATTTGTAATGTATTATTGTTGCCATTCTATATTGTATACATTTGGTAATGAATTGATAATCATAATAAAAATCCAATAGCACATTGTAAAAACAAAACAAAACAAAAAGGTCAGCTACATTTTCTGTGTCAGACACTTCACTGAGGAAAGGCAGAAGAAGGCAAACCTTTGGCGTTTTATTTATTTATTTATTTATTTATTTATTTCTATATTGCCTCTCAGCCCAGAAAGGCTCCCAAAGTGATAATCTTAATGAGGAACTGATAATGATAATTAAAAAAACCAACAACAACAACAGAACATTTTCAAAACAAAAGCTCAGCTACATTTTCTCTGTCAGGACAACTTGGTGAGGGAAGGGAGGAGACAAACCTTTGGCATTTATTGTATTTCTGTATTGCCTCCCAGCACACAAGGGCTCCAGAGGCAATGAACAAATAAAAATAATTAAAACAATACAGAGATTATTTTTAAATTAAAAATTAAAATGATCTTTTAAAACTCCTAAAGCAATTCTAAAATCCAGTTTTAAAACAGTAAAAACAGCATTTTCTGTAGACCAGCACTGTTTTGGCTGCCCACTGGAAGCTTAAAGGGGATGAAGCCTAACTTCCCTGGGGAAAGAGTTCCACAGTCCGGACAATACCAGACCACTGGTCTGTTCCCCACTCTGCTCCAGATGCCTGCTTTCTCTCCAGCTGTGGAGGCTTATGCATCCTGCCAGTGCTTGAAGCTGGCTGTCCAACATCTGCCTCCCCCCAAAATAACTTGATATCCCACCAACCAGCTAGATCAGGAGTGCAAACAAGCCCCTAGCACCCTAAGCCATTAATGGAGGACTGTGTAGGCCAGATTAGTCACTCTGCAATCCTAATGCCACCCAGATGTTCTGCGCAGAAAGTGTTGCCTGCCCTGGCCTTTCCGATGAACGGACCTCTTTACTTTTCTCCTCGGCCCCCATCACCACACATCCACTGTCACCAGCAGCAAGTGCAGGAAAAGGGAAAGCTCAACATCTCTTCAAGACAAGGGCTTAATATAAAATGTCAAACAGGACCTTTTTTATAGGTATTTAAAAGCGCTGGTGTATGTCATCTAACACACTTAGCTACATTGCTCCAATCAGTGGAATTTGTGGGAAGTCTGGGACCTTTCTGGCACACCATGCCAGGACAACAAAGGCTGTGTGTTTGTAGAACTTGGATGGATTAAGGACGCTGACATAATTGAAACTATGAGATGCCCTCCATCCCCTTCCTTTAGAAAAGACCACTTATGCTTGAAAGGCTCATTATCTTTTCACAGCACTAAATTTAGCAATTTAGTCAGAGTTGTGCTCTCATATTTGTCTTCTTGTTTGTTTGGAAGGCAACAGCTGTGATTTTAAAACCACTGTGTATTGTGTAAGCAGCTCTTCAAAGTGGAGAAGCTGTTACCATTTTCCTTTTCCTGACAAGTGGGTTACATATAATTTTGTTTTGAAATAGCTTCTGTTTGATCATAAGCTGCTTCCAATTTCCATCCTGTCAAAGTGGGAAGCGGTCCAAACCAGAAAGCAAGGCAGAGTCCGAACTTGGAAAAGTTCTGGCCATGGTGCCTGGAGGAGTCTGGGAGATGTAGTTAAGAAATAACATTACCTAGCCTCTGATAGATATATAGTAATTCCCACACTGGGATATATCTGAACCGTCTTTCCCGTTACTCCTCCATCCCAAATATAAAGGTAGCAATAACAGTATAGTGTAATGGAAAACTTCAGCCAAAAATGATGGCTGCAAGCCATGTACACCAAACATGTTACCCTCACATTTCATTCATCTCATCATATTTTTGAGATTGCCCTGCAGAACAAAGCCTCTAAACATCTGCAGTGGCTCCAAGTTTCTAAAACTTTTACAGGCAGCTACATCTCACTCTTGAAGAGTGCAGCCACACTGCAACATTAAAGCAGCTTTGTCAGCTATTACTTATTCTGTAGAATCCTGGGATTTGTAGTTTTATGACATAATCATCCTGTTCTGTCAAAGTGCTCTGATGCTTTACCAAATTACAAATCCCAGGATTCTGCAGAATAAGTCATGGCAGGTAAAATGGGCTCAAACTGCTTAATGCTCAGTTTGGCTATGCCCTTTCTAATTTCAGTTGTCTCCCTGTTCTGTCCCTTCATCCACAACAGAGTTACTATCACAGAAGATTTACCTTGGGGTAAGCACTGATAAACTGCCGGTAAAACATTAAGGAAGCCTGTGTATGTGAAATCCTGATGTGCTTCCTAAACATCAGGGAATTGTCCCCTCGCCTCCAGCATCCCAAAATCGTTCAGGGAGCAGCCATTTCCCATTAGTGGAAACTTTGAGTTAATGGGAAATGGCTGATCTCCAAATGATTCAGGGACTCTGAAGGAGAGGGGAAGATTCCCTGATGTTTATTAGGGCATCAGACTTTCACACAACATGCTTCCTAAATGTTATACCAGCATTTTACCATTGTTTTACCATTGTTTAACACACAGTATCCAGGGCCAGTATACTCTGGGCTGCTTCTAGGGTATTGTGGCCTGTGCAGACACTGCCTCAGTCAAATTTGGGAATTAATGAGTGTGGTTTCAGAGTCTGAGTCTGTTCTGGCAGCATCTTGGTCATACGATGCATGCCCAAACCCCAGTTCTAGTGTGAGCAGTGCAGACAATATCCAATACATTCTGCACCCAATTACCTAGCCGACTATTCCCATGCATGGTGGCTGTTTGCACAAGCATCCCACTGAGCCACCTGGCACATCTCCCTCTACTATGGGTTGCTCACCTCTGAGAACAAGGCACCTAGTGGTGATCACATGGCTGGGTGTCTCATTCTGACCTCAGAGTAAGTGACCCACAATGGTGGTAGACACACTGGTGGACCAGCAGGCCACCAATGCAAACAGAGATGGTGGTGTGGCAATGGTGGCCTTCAGATTTTGGAAGATCCCAAGCAAAAGGTGTATTTTTAAAATCCGTTTTGAGGCTGTGCATCGTATGCTTTTAGCCTCTGGGAATGCTATGTAAGTATATATAAAGATCAAATTCAGACACAACATCTGTGGTGGCAGCAGAGGATAAAGAGATCTGGTGTCCAGTGGGGATAGATGTTACATAATCTCCCAAACAGGGATTTTGACAGTATCTAATAAGTCCCTCTGTGGTGGCCACAGCATCTGGACAAGAAGAGGTCCTTACACTGGTGGCAGATGTGGGGATAAGGAAAAGCGCTCACTCTTGATGACAGCTTGGTGACAGGTCAGATTGGTGGAGGTTTTCACATATGGCAGCAGTGGTGATTTAGGTAGAACCTTACAGCTAGTGGGGAAAATTGTGGAATAAGGGATGGAAGCCTCACAGGCATCTAGTTCCTTACTGTGGGCATGGAATTTTAAAACTATTTTGGGGAGGAGCTGAAAACATGTAAATAGGAAATAATCTCACCTTCAGCACCACCACAATCTCTTCCTCCTCCTCCTCCTTCTTCCTCCTTCCAGATCAGGTAACACTGGACAATTTTGAAGCAGGAATGCCATAAGATATCGAGGCAGAGGGTTAATGCCTCATTACCAACTCTACCACGAGCCAGCTCCCAGTAATGTTGCTACAAAGCACAATGCCACACAACTGCACCAACAGCCATTTCAACTGAGGAAATTACAGAGAAAACAACAGCTCTGCTGTGTAACCAAAGAAATGAGAACAAATTGATATTTAAAAAGAAATGTATACAGAAAGATGATCGGCATGATGTCAGCTTTCTAAAGAAATTACTTGGCATGGGACAGAAGAGGCGGCAGCAATGCACACAGTTCCCACTCAAAGCTGAACGGATTTCGCTGCTAATTATTCTGCAGCTGTCTAAAAGAGGGTATGGGAATGCTGACAAGCCACTTGACTTGCATGTCCACAAAACACCCATATCTTATGTCATTTCTCAAACATTTAGGGGGATACAAGCTTTGGGTTTTTGCAGATTTACTTTGGCTAGCAACAAAACACAAGCCATGTAGTCCTGTCTCTTCCATGGATCCCTTGATATCAAAATAATTCCAGCCAGATGAACACAGTATTAAAAGGCAGGGATGTTCTCAAAACATAGAACTGGTCAATGATAAGAAAATATAAATTAATTGTAAAGTTATTCTGCCTGTATAAAATATGGACCCTGATGGCACAGTGAAGACTTTTATGTTTTTAGGATGGAAGTTATGCTTGCCACACCACAACTTTGTGAAGGTCACTGGGTCACAATGTGGCAGGGGACCTTCTCTATTATGCCCCCTCTCCATGTAGAATGATCTCCCCCTTGCAGTACCGCAGGCTCATATTGCTGGGTGTTTCTGTCTCCCAGAAAAATACTTTTATTGTTTCTTAAGCACTTATTTCCCTGGTGGTTTTAATGATCAGTTAGCACTGGTTTTAAATAAATTATTGTAATTTGTTTTATTGTTTTGTTGCTTAAAAGTATTGGTTTTTATTACACCAGTTTTTATTGTAAACTAGTTTGAATTTTTTTAAAAAAAATCAAAAGCAGTAAATACATGCACATAGTGAATGAAGAAATGAAATGTATAAACACTGCAATACTTGGCATGAGCAAACTCAAATGGATAGGAATGGACCATTTTGAGTCACATAATTACTTAGGAGATTATCACATGTGCCTTATCCTGTCTTTTTCCTGATGGGATACAGATCTTAACTCATTCTTCTGTGGCCAGGTGAATGCAACCTGTATGTAGCCTGGCCTTATCCCACGGCATTTCGAGGATGGGGATATCCCATCCTTGAAAAGCCATAGGATAAGCCCGCTCTGTACATGGGCTCCATACAGGTTGCATACGCCCGGCCACAGGAGAGTGCAGGAAGACCCATCTTTGACAGTTAAACACCCATGTATCCCATCAGGGGAAAGACAGGATAAGGTATGTGCGATAACCTCCACAGTGTTTATTCAGAAGATGAAAATCTAAAAAGGAATGGTGTGGTATTTATAGTGTGGAGAGATGCAACAAAAGTAGTCTAAGAACACAATTCTGACTGAATTATGTCAATAAGATTTCAGGGAAAACACATCAATATAATCTTAATTGAAGTTTATGCTCCGACTACAGAAGGATAAGCAATATTTTTACTTACATACTACTTCGGGGGGGGGGGGGGGGACATTCACATGTAGATGCAAATGGGATCACAAGGGTAAAAATATTGAGAATCATTGTTATAGTAGTTGTCTTTGTCCCTGCAAAGAACTTGTTGACCATCTATATAACCTTAACATAAGTTTATGCTCCAACTGCAGAGAAAGAAGAAACTGAATTATTCTTATGTTGGAATCCAGGAGGTAATTTATCACATATAAAAGTAGAACTGCAATTGTTCAGTGACTTCTGCTCAGGGACAAGGCAAACCACCATAATAATCAATGCAAAGAAAAAGAAGATAACAACCACAAAGGAAGAACAAGAGACCTCTTCCACAAGATCTGAGAAATCAAAGGGAATTTTAAAGCAAGAGTGAGGATGCTTTACGATCAACAGTGGAACACCTTACATGGCCAAATATAAGTAAAAAGAAAATGGAAAGAATATGTGGAAGAACTATAAAAAACAGCTAAAAGGATGATAGATTAATTCAAAGAAGAATTATATGAAGCCAAACCTCCAGTTTTAGAAAGTGAAGTGGAGGCTGCACTCAGAGTGCTTGCAAGAAATAAATCACCAGGAGCAGATGGCATGTTAACAGAGCTGGTTCAAGCTGCAGAGCTTGACAGAACTGGAGCTTGCCATTTTTGAAAAGCTCCTGAATAAGCATGGCTGGGGTTCAGGCTGCAGACAGATTGCACTCACCTGGCCTCAGCTGCATGCGGTAATACCCTGTTTTGATTTTTTCAATCCCGTGTCTATACCAGCAGCATTTGCAGGTGTGATAATCTCCTGAGAATGGGCCTGCAGCTTGAACCATGTAATATTTTTGTGCTTCGAATGTAACTGGAGTCTGGATGGTATTACATTGATTTGTGTTATCTTGCTAGTATGTATGGAAACACTGCATGGTAGTAGGAAGCTTTGGAAGCATTTGGAATAGCTGTACACCTTGCAATCTAAGCTTCAAATAAATGGAACGTTTTCCACAGGCTCTGCCTCTTTACCATTAAACTCTGGAGAATCTAGCTTGTGCTCTGGATCAACTTTCAAGCTCTTTTTTTAATCACTGAAACCCCTATAATCATTCATCCGTTTTCAAATTTTCCAGGAATTGTAGCCAAATACCACCAATCCCCAAGCACATTTATATGATATATTTTATAACTTCTTCATATGTTTCAAAGCTCTTAGCATAAATTATTGTAAGTTATTCAAAAGAAGTTTTAAATAAAAAAGTTTGATTCTTTGGTAGGTCCCTAGTGCATCACAAGGGATTCATCCCATACTTTTCTAAAGAAACCAGTTTTAAATTACCAACCTGCATCAACAGCTATGAACTTCACAGCAAAAGTTCAAGAGGTGTACATCAAATGTAATATAAATATAATCATATTTCCAAATAAAAACCCTTCATCTGCAGCCAAAAGGTTTGATGAATATTGTTTGGCCACATTGCAGAACTCTGTAGGCCAGCAAGGAATAAAGAGTTTACTCGAGCCATATTTCCATTGAATAATAATCGAGAACTCTATTTTATCTTTCCACCAAACATACATGTGGCATCAGTTTATTATTTTCAATGCACACCCCGGAAGCATGTGGTTGATGAGATAAGCCTTTTCCCAAACAAAACTTTATAACATATATGTGAAATACTGTATGCAAAAAGAACAGTAACAAGATATACTTTATTTAACAATGCATTATTTTTTTTTGGATGCTAAAGCAACATGACACAGAACTTGTATACAGTTTACTTATTACTAGAATGCTGCAATGTAGTATGTACATATCCCATGTTATAGCATTCTCTATAATACCCTGAGCCCTTGATATCTGCTGGGGTTTGGTTTCAAGCCCCCCTCCCCCCATGGATACCAAAATCCATGGATGCTCAAGTCCCATTATACCAATGACATAGTAAAATCATGTCTTTTATATAAAATGCCAAAACCAAGGCTTGCTTTTTGGATTTTTAAAAATATATTTTCAAGCCATGGGTGGTTGAATCCATGCATACCAAATCCATTGATACAGAGGACCAACTAACTATACAGTACATGGATATTTAGACACAGGGAACATGATAATTCTGTTTCAGAATGGAATCAACAAGAACCCCAAACAAATAATATAACCTGGCTGTGAAACTAATACAAAGGTCAGCATTGTGTGAATCACAGGTGGACCTTGCATGTACAATACATTCCTTTTGTTAGCAGTTTCTTCTTATACCATACTGGAGTATGCAAGTGGACAGAGAATAATTGAAGGGAAATAGTAATAAGCAATGGAAGTATGTAATTACTGTATATACTCATCTATAACACAAAAAAATTGTGCAAAAAGTGACCCACAAAAAACTGGGTAAACTTATAGACAAGTCAATACGGTAGCAGGAGGAGGGAGCATTTGCTCCCCAAGCCTTTTTCCAGCCCCATAACATGCCCTTCAGTTTTCCTCTTCACTTATCATATTAAAATCCAGATTTTTGTCCCCCCTCTCAATGCCACCACATCGGGATCACTTAAGTAATGGAAAAAGGCATTAGTGTCTGACTGTCCTCCTTTATCAATTTCAACAAAGTTTTCATTTGGCAGGAGCAATTACTACAAAAGAGACAGCATGGTGAGGTGGTTTCAGCATTCGACTATGGCTTTGGAGAACAGAGTGCTTTCCACTCAGCCATGGAAACGCACTCAATGACCTTGGGATGTCACACTCTTTCAGCCTCAGAGAGAGGCAAAGGCCAAGAAAACCCCATGACAGGTTCACCTTAGGGTTGCCATTAGTCAGAAATGACTTGAAGGCATGCAGCAACAATACAAGAAATTGCTACAAGGTGGGCAACAAGTTCATAAGCAAACTTTGTTGGCTCAGTAGTATAGACTGTTTTGTGTGCACAAGCTAATGGTGTCAGATGCCAATAGATGGTCTCATGGCATTAACATTGAGCATATTTTGGGCCACCACCAGTATGAGCAACCAGCTACAGTTTTGGTAGAGAGGGAACCATAATACAGCTGGAAGTGATATTCCATTCTCTCTTTTCTCTTCACTCTTTGCTATCTCCCCCCCCCCCTTTTCTTCTTCTTCCTTTTTTTTTCCTTTTCCCTTCTGTGGTATGCAACTGTTAGGATATATTAGTGAGCAGGATTTGTGATCTAAAAGTAAAAGATATATTTTTGGTCTCCTTAAGATGTTCTGTTTTATTTAAAATATGTTTTAATAATTTAACCTATCCTAGGAATGAAATTTGCTTTATATTTAATTCCTTTGTATATCATTATAATACTATATATATATTATTTGCAATTGCATTCTTTGGACTTGATATGTACTATTTATTACTCCTATGTTAAACTGTATTTCTAAATATTCCCCAATAAATGGACTGCTTTGTGGCAAGAGAAGGGATTGATTCCAGGTTTTGCCTCTTCAAACAAATTAATGATCTCATGAATGCTGATGGTACCAATGAGGCATCCATTAGATACTTACATACAGATTACCAAATGAAGACTAGTACTGTGGAAAGGGGTAAGCAGAGTGAGACTATTGCCTTTCTAGATTCAGGACATCAAATCAATATATGATGTTAAGCTGCATCTCATCTCACACTGGAGTATTCCACAATCACTCATGATGCAGAATGCAGATCTCTTGGTGGCACACCAAAATATTCATGTGAATTGGCTCTTTGGCTGGCCTTTAGCATTCTTTTACTTGATCTCCTCCTCCTTCCAATAAGCAGGTTGTATAATGCATAGTATTTTGGCCATACATCCATTTGATTTCTGGGCTTTTATAATCAGCTGTTACCTACCATGGAAGAAAGATTTCTACCTACTGTCTTCCATTAGATGCTAATAATTCTATGTAGCCTGGGGCAATAGAAAGAGCAAATCCATCAGTCCTCTCATTTCTGACCCCCCCTCCCCGAAACTACATCCAATAGTTCAAATCTGAAGGTGTATTTCTAATTTCTTTTCTGGCAGTAAAATCGTATTTTCCTCCTTATCATGAGTGTCTGTGATTCTTAGTCCTTAAATAATTGTAAAAGTCAAATGTTTGTTTGGAAATTCTCCAGTGTGAAATGGAAACACCACTATTTTAAATACAAAGACTATTTTCAGAGGTTCAAAGTGATTGTTTTTAAAGAGCTCAGATTATAATGACTGTTGTCCATCAATGCAAAATGATTTTCTTGCCAGGGACCTTTATTGTTTCTTTCTTATTACATGGTATAACAGTTCTTTGGTACTCATTTCCTGAAGAAGATTACTTTTCAGTATCAAACTTCACTAAAGTGTCTTTTTTTCCCCCAAGCCAAGGTCTGCAAACCTGTATTGCAGTAGAGCAGGGCAGCTTTCCAGTCACTGCAGACAGCACAGAAAAATATGGTGTTGTAGCTCTTCTTTCTTTTCATATTTACTGCTGTTTATGATCACAAGCTGTACTTACCTAAAAAACCATCAAGGGTTGTTTGCAATGAAACACAAAACCAAGAAAAACTTGGCTGGTTTGGGGTTTCATTTACAAAGTCAAATTGCAGCCAGGTTTTTCCCCAAAAAGTTTTGCAGCCCCTTTGGAGTAAACGTCAGCCCAATTCTGAGTGAACTTAAGCAGATTTATGGATTTTACACTGAAATGAGAGATGGATTAAATAAACACCCAGGTTTCTTTCAAAGAATCTGGGTCCATAATGGGTTGGGAGGGACTGTTGTAAATTATGAGAAGGGGACTTAACCAGATATTAGCTTCAGATTTGATAGTATAGCTATCACACAAGCTATTCTTGTAACACCTCAACACAAAAAGGCAGAAATCAAAGTCAACCTTGAAAGAATGTAATACTGGAGCTTTAGCAGGCCTAGCTAAGGCAAACAGCAGAAGATGAGGCAGTAAAACTCTTCCTGCAATAGACGGCTGGTTGCCCAAGAAAAGAAAAAAAAATCTTCTCTGCTCATATAAAACAGGCATATCATGGGGAGGAGGGGAGAGATATAATAAAGTATTTGCCATAAAATGTTTTTTGTTTTTCATGAAGTATTTCATACAGAACAGTTGGTCATGCAATCCCCCATCCACAGCCTGAAGTGGAAACTGTCATTTGCCTCGCAGGTCAGGCGCCAAAAAAGACATGACAAAATTGGCTGGAGGAAACATGGCCACAACTTTATTCGTAAACACATCATAGAACACATAAACATATGTGTAAAAACATGTATATAGGGTTGGCCCAAGGCATAAGGTCTGGATCTGGACATCAGCCACACCACGGTTGGCTAATGTATGGTTGCTTGTTGACCAAGCATCGGGATGACGTAGGTGCCAAGCCCCGCCCTATTACTCAGTCACGCAACTGCGTTGCTACAATTCGATTTGCAAGGCACTCTAGTCACCAGGTGTTAATTGACTGTGGCCCCCGCACTGGCCACAGCAGCTCGCTCCTTACACCTGGGTCACAAGGACTCCCGATCCAGTGCCATAGAGCCCTGGAAACCCCTCACCCCAGATCCAGGCCTATGCTGCCACCCCAACAGCTGTGACAATCGACTCCCATGCAGGGAGGGAGGTTGGGAGAGCCGAAAATAGCAATGGCACTGAAGAACGCCCAACGAGGCCTTAAATAGGCCAGAAGACCAATGAAGAGCCGAGGAGGGACGGAGCCCCGCACCTCCAGGCCCTCCAGCCAATCACAGGAGGAGGTGGGCGACCAGCATCCAATCAGGCAGCCCGCCTCACTCCTAGAGAAGCCTGGGACTTAAAATGTATGCATCATGTAATGTATGAATGGGGATAATATAGTAGTTTTATAGAGCAATACATGGTTAAGTAAATTTAAATTGATATTTTCATTTGACATTCAGGTAGAACTTAAACTTCTTAATAACTACGTCCTGATTGTCAAACCTGAGTGTCATGAATTTCATGTCCCTTACTGCTGTTTTGAAAACTGGCAGCACTACCTCAGAGAGTGATGGGACGCAGAACAAAGTTTCCATTGCTCCTTACATATGATAGGCAGTGGCCTTCCAGACATCCTGGTCCCAAACCATTTAGTCCTAGGTTTCTTTCATTCAGGTGTTTTCCTTCGTTGTGAAATTATGTCATAGATCTTTCTATGGAGATGATGGGATTGGTCATGGAGTAAACAAATGACCCAAATAATTGAAAAATTTCCAATGGAACCTTCCAATTTTTTTTAAAAAAAAACTTTTCAATTTCATATGGTGAACATGCTTTACAAAGTCTCTCATGTCACCCAACAACTCCTTGTTAACATATGGTCTCCTAAATGTAGATGTTCATCAGCTTGACTTTCTTTAAAGCTACTAGTAAAACTTGCCTAAATATGAAACAGATGCCCAAGTGCACTTTGGGATAAATGTATTATGGAGACAAAACCATCCCCCGGCTCCTCAACACTATTCAAATGTAGCTAGTTTAAAACAAGAAACAAAAAAAAATGTGGGCATGTGGCATACACCTGCTTCCTGGCTGCGGCACAGTTCAAAATACTTTGTGCATTTAGTTTCTTGTTTATGTTCATTTCCCTTCATCTGCAAACTGTATAGTTTCAGTGGATTCTTACAAAGATAAGCTTTTGAACATTTTTTAAAAACAATCTGTAAAATCTGAGATATTTTAAAGGTGTTTGGAAAAGTGGAATGTCAATGGATTAATTGGGACTTTCCCTGCTAAATATGGGCAGTCGGAGGGTATGTTGTTTTCTCCTCCTTTCCATTTTTATCCTGCCTGTAAGGTAGGTTCAGCTGAAAGATAGTGATTGGACTGAGATCACACAAAGATCTCTGTAGCCAAATAAGGATTTGAATCTGGTCCTTGTAGGGCCCAAATCCAGTACTTTAACTGCGGTGCATAGATTAGAAGCGATCAATATACTTTCCTATCAACAAAAAAGGAGACCCAAAAGACTGCAGTAATTACAGGACAATTATACTAATTTCTCATGTAAGTGAAGTCACGTTCAAAATTCTGCAGCATAGACTCCTACTATATATGCAGCAAGAGGTGCAAGCAGGTCAATAATGTTCCCATTCATCCTGTGAAGGCAGCACGTAGCCTTGGCTTTATGTTTGATTCGTCTTTGTCCTTCGATCGTCAGATTCAGGCTGTAGCCAGGTCATGCTGATTTTTAATTTATAATATTGCTAAAATTAGACTTTTTCTATCAGCTTCTTCTGCTAAGATCTTACTTCATGCCCTAGTTAGCTCCCACCTTGACTACTGCAATCTTTTGACAGGGCTCCCGTTGTCCCACCTTACTCCTTGATTTCCATTCAACATTCTGCTGGTAAGATTATCTTTTAAGCTTGTCGCTTTGGTCATGTCACCCCACTTCTGGCATCTCTTCACTGGCTACCCATTCCTTTTAGGATTTGGTACAAGCTTTTTCGCTTAATGTTTAAAGCTTTACACAACCTAGATCCCCATTATCTGTCAGTTCTTAGTTTATCTCACCATCCTTGTTCAAGATTTGTAGTCCAGGAACTCAGGGCTTTTTATCCAGCCAAGGGTTTCTTCTTCCTTGGCTTGGCTTCATCCTTTTTCACTTGTTGCACTTACTCCTGGAACTGCCTGCCTGAACATCTGCAGACTCTCTCTTCTCCTGCTAGTTTTAAATCCAAATTAAAGACTTTCTTGTTCTCTAAAGCATTATCAACTGTATTTTGATATTGTAGTATAATTTTATATTCGATTATATGTATGAGTTGTTTTTACAGTTTGTATTTTAACTGCATAACTTGCTTAATTTTGTACAGTTTATATTTTATGATTTTTAGATTGCACGCCATTGGCAGGTTATATGTTGTTCTGATAATGCCTGTAAAGTGCCATGCAAATTTATGGCACTATATAAACAATGATGATGATGATGATGATGATGATGATGATTAATTTCAGAAAAGGAAGAGGCACTAGGGATCACATTGCAAAAATACAATGAATAATAGAGCACACAAGGGAATTCCAGAAGAAAATCAGCTTGTGCTTTATCAACTACAGCAAAGCATTTACTGCATAGATAATGAAAAGCTATAGCTTGCTGTTAGAGGAATGGGTGTGCCACTACACCTGATTGTCCTGATACATAACAGTTAGAACTAAACATGGAGAAACAGAATGGTTCCCAAATGTCAAAGGGGTCAGGCAAGGCTACCTACTTTCATTCTATCTATTCAACCTGCATGAGGAAAATATCATACACAGAGCAGGCTTAGACTCAGAGGCAGGACGAGTGAAGATCTGCCATACTACCAAAAGAAAACAACAAAGGTCTGGAACAATTACTAAAGAAAGTCAAAGAAGAAAGTGCTAAGGTAGACTTTCCACATATACTCGCCTATAAGTTGACTTCATGTATAAGCTGAGGGCAAGTTTTAGGGCCAAAATCAAGGATTTTGATATGACCCATGGATAAGTCGAGAGTTAATCCAAGCGACAATGTAACAAGGGATCTAAAGGATGGAGGAAAGGAAAACAGTGCTAAAGAACTAACAAAATTCCAGCAGACATAACAGTGCTCACACTAAGAACTGGATGGATGAGAGAATTTGGGGGTGGGTACTTATCTTGACCCATGGAGAACTTGGTTCAGGTATTTTAGGTCAATTTTTGACTAAAATTTCTAGACTGAAAGGGGCAGCAGGAAACCGCTCCTTTGGGGCTATCTGTTGAGCCCCTAGGAATCAGAAGGGCCTCTATAAAAGAACTAGACAAGATCCTAAAAAGCAAAGACATAACTCTGACTAGTAAAGTCAGGATTTTCCAAACCATTGTATTCCCATCACCATGTATGCATGTGAGAGCTGGACAGTAAAGAAAGCAGATAGAAAGAAAATCAACTCATTTGGGATGTGGTGCTGGAGAAGAGTGCTGAGAATACTGTGGATGGCCAAAAAGACAAACAAATGGGCCCTAGAAGACTCTTTTTGGAAGCCAGGATGACTAAACTGAGGTTGTTGTACATTGGACAAACTATGAGAAGGAAAGACTCATTAGAAAAGGCAATGATGCTAGGAAAAATGGAAGGCAGCAAAAAGAGAGAAAGAACACAAGCCAGATGGCTAGACTCAATCAGGGAGACTATGGGCCTGAGCCTGCAGGAGCTGAGCAAAGAGGTATAGGATAGGAGGTCTGGGAGATGTCTTATTTACTACTACTACTTTATCATCCTCATGCCATAACTGGCTCTGAGTAGAAATAGCATTAAAATAAAGCCATAGCCACATTATTTAATTAAGTTGGCATCCCCATCCAGAGCTTCCCTGCCTGTTAAGTATCTAGTAGCAGTTCTTTGCCCCTGTGGAGTGGGGAATATGTCAACAGAGTTAAGCACAGTGGGGTTTCCGTCCTGACTACAATGTCTGGGCATTATTGTAATCCTACAAGCTAGCCATTAATTCTGATATTGATACCCTATTTATAATCATTCTGTGAGCAGGGCATGAGTCCAAAGGAACACTAAAGAAATTCTTGGAATAAACGGCACTTGGGCAAACACAAATGTCAGCAAATTTGATTTCGTTATGCGAGTTATGCATATGTTCTTTAATTTCATGCTCTACAATGGAACCCAAATACATACTGAATTACAATAGAGCCCCTATGTGTTATAGTATATCCATAACAGAATTAGACTTCAAGTATTCAGTATGGTAAGTGTGACCAATAAATACAGGAGGGAAATTAATGTGGAAACTTAGCACAGGAAGCAATGCTGTGAATTTGAACAAATTCTTTATGAAGTTACTTGCTGCACCAGAAAGCAACTGTTTACAAAGGGTGTCCTGGCCCCTGGGCTCACAACAGAACATTGTGTTTCAAGTACATAATTAACAGTGATGCACCTGTGCAAATGTCCAAAATTGCTATGCACATTAGATGTTACCTCTTTCCAACATTTACTTTTTTAATTATATACATTTAAGTGCAAAAAATCTGCTTCTAAATCCAAACTCATTCATTTGAAAAATGAATATGCCAGCTTTTTCCATACTCCCAGCTGTTTGAGGAGCCTGTGAAACTTTCCTTTTGGACTACAACTCCCAGAACCTCCAAAATATATGTTTCCCCAAACTCTGGCTGTATGTAGGCCTATAGAGAGGCTTTCAATGATCATTACATGAATCATTACCTGTGTCCACCTTTTGGAGGATGCAGTAAGGTGGGGGTAATATAAACTAAATAAATAAATATAGTTAAGGGATTGCTGGTGACCTTGGGCAAGTCATATGCTCTCAGCCTTGGGGAAGGCAATGGCAAAGCTCCTCTGAACAAATCATGCCAAGAAAGCCCCATGATAGGTTTGCCTTACGGTTGTCATAAGTTGGAAACTAATAGAAGGCACACAACACACACTTGCACATGCACATAAATAAATAGATTTGGATATATTTGTTGAACACAATGATGAGCAATAAAACCCCAAATAGGGCACATTTAATGGGATGATTCATGTGACCAGATTCCATAACATACTGGTGGTTTTTAAAAATGGATGTAATTGCTGGTGAACACAATGAAAATGGAAACAGTCATGGAGGCAGGCTTTTCATCTGCACCGTGAGCCTGTCTTCCTCTGGCTTTCATAATATGCAAGACAGGCAGACTTCACAATGAAGTGAGCATTTGGCTAGCTGCCAGTCCAGTAGTACTGGCTACCAACCTAACCTTGATCAGGAAACCTGTCCGGAAAACAACCCACATCGAGTGCGTGTACCTTAGCCTGAAGACCAGGGATAGTTTGGGGATTCTGTTGGTATACCGGCCACCCCGTTGCTCAACAGACTCCCTGACCGAGCTGACTCAGCTGGTCTCTGAGTTTTTGTTGGAGTCGCCCAGGCTTTTGGTTCTGGGCGACTTCAACATCCCTCTTGAGACCAGTCCTTCTGATCTATCTGGAGCAGCTCGGGAGTTCGTGGAATCTATGACAGCCATGAACCTATCCCAGTTGGTCAACGGGCCCACTCATTGCGTGGGTCACACACTCGATGGGGTTTTCAGTACGGAACAGGAGTATCCGTGGGCGGAGGTAACGAAAACCTCCGCCCTGTCATGGACGGATCATTTTCTGATCAAGGTGGAACTAAGAGCAGCGCTTCGCCCCTCCGGGGGTGGCGGACCAATTAGAATGGTCCGCCCTTGAAGGCTCATGGAACCAATTGGTTTCCAGAAGGCCTTAGAGGGTTTAATGGTTGGCAATGCTGGCGATCGTGTCGAAGCCTTGGTAAATACCTGGAATACCGATCTTCCCAAGGCTATTGACACGATTGCCCCTGAGCGTCCTCTCCAACCCGCTCCAAAGCACAAACCCTGGTATACAGAAGAGCTCAGGGAGATGAAGCAGGTTGGACGACGACTAGAGCGCAAGTGGCGGAAGACTCGACTCCTATCCGACAAGACTTGCCATAGGCAGCATCTTCGCGCCTATCGGGAGGCTTTGCGTGCAGCGCGAAAATCTTTCTGCTCTGCACGCATTGCGTCTGCAGAGTCTCGCCCAGCAGAACTGTTTAGGGTGGTAGGGGAGCTGACGCAGGTTCCCCCTGTGCCAAATCCCCTACTTAACTCTATGACGGCCTGCTGTGATGCGTTTAACACCTTCTTTGCAGATAAAATCTCTCGGATAAGAGCCGACTTGGACGCCACCTTTTCTCCAGATCCTATAGGTGAAGTGTCTAGCGACTCCGTTGTTGTCACATTACTGGATGAGTTTCAATCTGTAAGTACTGATGACGTGGACAAGCTACTTGGAAGTATGCGGAAGACAACCTGCCCCCTCGATCCTTGTCCATCTTGGCTGGTCGTCCAGGGAGGAGACGCACTGAGAATATTTCTTCGGAATACGATCAATGCGTCCCTTAGGGAGGGCATTTTACCATCCTGTCTTAAGGAGGTGGCGGTTAAGCCCATCCTGAAAAAGCCCTCCCTTGACCCCCTGGACAGAAACAACTATAGACCAGTGTCCTTGCTTCCATTTTTAAGCAAGGTCATTGAGAGGGCAGTTGCCACCCAACTCCAAGCAGTCTTGGATGAAGCCGATTACTTCGATCCATTTCAAACCGGCTTCAGGACAGGACATGGAGTGGAGACTGCCATGGTTGCTCTGACCGATGACCTCCGCTTGAGTATCGACAGGGGTAGTGTGACCCTGTTAGTGCTCTTGGATCTCTCAGCGGCCTTTGACACTGTAGATCATTCCATCCTTTTGGGTCGGTTGAGAGAGTTAGGAATCGGAGGCACTGCTCTTCAGTGGTTCCGATCCTTTCTCTCTGACAGATCCCAAAGGGTGAGGCTCGGGGACAGTTGCTCCTCCAAAATCGAGCTTAATTGTGGCGTCCCTCAGGGCGCCATCCTGTCCCCGATGCTATTTAATATTTATATGAAGCCGTTGGGTGAGATCATTCGGAGGCATGGAGCTCAGTGTCTTCAGTACGCTGATGACACTCAGATATACCTCTCCATGACTAGATCATCGGCTCAGTCTTCAGATGGCGCCTCCCCTCTTAATGACTGTCTTGCGGCGGTAATGGATTGGATGAGGGAAAACAGATTGAAACTAAATCCAGACAAAACGGAGGTACTAACAGTTACCGGTCCGAAACCAGGATTGGGAATACAGTCCCCAGTCCTAGACGGAGTCACACTCTCCCCTAAGGACTCAGTTCGCAGTCTGGGGGTACTCCTTGACTCTTCGCTTCACATGACTAGCCAGGTGAATGCGGTAGTCAGGAGCGCCTGCTATCAGCTTCGGCTGATACGCCAGCTGCGCCCTTTCCTGGATACGAAAGACCTGGAGACTGTGGTACATGCTCTAGTAACCTCACGTCTGGATTTCTGTAATGCGCTCTACATGGGGCTACCCTTGTGCCTAACCCGGAAACTTCAATTGGTTCAGAATATGGCAGCCAGGCTTATCACAGGAACATCTAGAAGAGAGCATATAACGCCAGTGCTCAAAGCTCTCCACTGGCTGCCCATTAGTTTCCGGGCACAGTACAAGGTGTTGGTACTAACCTTTAAAGCCCTGCATGGCTCAGGCCCATCCTACTTTAAGGACCGCCTTTTCCCGTATGAACCGCCCCGCACACTTCGGTCCTCTGGGAGGAACCTACTGCAGCCGATGAAAACCAGGCTGTCCCAGACCTCTCAGAGGGCCTTTTCAGCTACTGCCCCTAAGCTCTGGAACGGCCTGCCGGACGAGATGCGTCTAATTACATCACTGGCTAGTTTCAAAAAGGCTTTAAAGACGCATCTTTTCCGGCAGGCCTTTCCCTGAAGGAGAGAATAAGTGAAACCCTTGCTCCCTGCTCTGAAAATATAAACAGCACTGGAAATTATTAGCGATCCTTTTACTTAATACTTACTTGAATCGATTTAATGCGGCCTTGCACACGGATTGTTCATGAAAATGCACTTTGTTTTAATAACTGCCGACCAATTTTAACTATGTTAATTTTAAACTGTCTAGATTTAATTCAGTTTTAAAGGGGGTGGTTGGGGTGGGATGTGATTGTTGTTTTTACTCTGTATCTTTTTATTCTGTTGTACCCCGCTCCGAGTATTTATTAGAGGAGCGGGCTATAAATAAACTATTATTATTATTATTATTATTATTATTATTATTATTATTATAGATACCTGCATCAGAGGAGGAAGAGAAGCACTATGTACATATTGCTCTGTTTATCCATGTATCCAAGTACACTGTCAGTATAACCAAACAACTGAACTCTAGTGCATGTATACAGATCATGTATACATTTCATTATAGCTCCAGGCATGCCCTGTCAAAGGGCTATAGTATAACAAATCTATATGAAATCTACACATAACAATAAATAAATGTATAATTTCAAAGAAAAAACACATTGACAGAAGGAGACCTGGACAATAATGAACACTTTAAAAACAGGATCATAGGTGAAGAAAGCAAAATACATGTGAAGCATCCAATCAGGTCCCATTTCAGTGCATTTTATCTAGGGATGGAAAGACTATTTGTTGTTGTTTCTTAGCTAAGAAAATGCTTCCCACCACTTAAGCAAACTAGATGGGAAGAACAGTGCAGCAGCAAGACTTTTGCACAGTTTTCTTCTGGGTGCTCAACAATGGCTCCTTTTCATCCTGGAGAAAAGTGACCAGTGGGGAGCCACAAGGTTCTGTCCTGAATCCAGTGCTATTCAACATCTTTATCAGTGACTTGGATGACACAATTGAGGGTATAGTTATCAAATTTGAAAAGGACACCAAATTAGGAGGAGTAGCTAATACCTTAGAGGAAAGAATCAAAATTCAAAATGGGTCACAGCTAACAAAATGAAATTCAATACAGAGAAATGTAAGGGTGGAAAAATGAAATGAACAGATATAGGACACCAGATGGGGGACACCTGGCTGAATGAGACTATGTGTGAAAAGGATCTAGGAGTCCAGGTAGACCCCAAGTTGAACATGAGACAACAGTGCAATGCAGCAGCTCAAAAGGCTAAGGAGATTTTATGCTGCATCAATAGAAGTATAATGTGTAGATGAAGGGAAGAAATAGTGCCACTCTATTCTGCTTTGATCAGGCCTCACCTGGAATACTGTGTCCAGTTCTGGGCACCACCATTAAAAAATGATGTTGAGATGCTGGAGCATGTCCAAAGGAGGGTGACCAAAATGGTGAAGGGTCTGGAAACTTTGCCCTACAAGGAGCATCTTAGGGAGCTGGGTATGGTTAGCCTGGAGAAGAGACATTTAAGATGTGATATGATAGCCCTGCTTAAATATTTGAAGGGGATCATAATGAAGATGGAGAAAGCTTGTTTTCTGAAGCTCCAGAGACAAGGGAGATTATCACACTGAGGTTTACCATCCTTAAAACATTCCTGTCATGTAGAGAAATGGTGGCTCCATAAACCCTTTAATGAAAGGACGCCTCCATGACAATTTCATCATGGGAGACAAATGCGACCGGCAATCATACCCTTGCACTTTAAGGACCATCTAGTCACATTTTAAAGATGGTAAGCCTCCATGTGATAATCTCCCTAGTCTCTGGAGCTGCAGAAAACAAGCTTCTTTGAAGGTTTTTAAATAGAGGCTGGATGGCCATCTGTCAGGAGTGCTTTGATTGTGGGTTCCTGCATGACAGGGAATTGTACTGAATGGCCCTTGTGGACTCTTCCAACTCTAGAATTCTATGTCTAAAATACTTCCAGCTCAGTTTAGTCATTTTGCCTTCTGGTGAGAGTTCAGCTTTCATCTTAGGACTAATTTCTTTATGGTTTTGGTAGTATCTTTAGAGCATTTCAAAAGAGTTTATTCTCTTCCTATCAGTTTTCTTCACTGTCCACTTTTTACAACCATACTTTGAAAGTGGACATACTATGGCATGAATGATTCTGGCTTTAGTACTTAATGGTATATCTTTGCATTGTAGATAATTATCTGTGGATAACAAGCTGAAATCAAGTGATTTGTATTTCCTGCATGATAAGTGAGTGTCTCGCAATCTAGTAGTGTGATAGAAAATAAAGAAAGACAAGAGGAGAGAAGATGAAAACAAACATTGGAACAGCAGCTCCTTCTGTGGTCAATGGATGGAATGAGGTTGTTTTCAGTCCTTATCATACAAACCATGGAGCAAAATGCAGGCCCAAATACCCATGGAAGATTATAAATATACACATAAAGAAACTGCAGGGGGCTGGGTACTCAGCTCAGCTCTACTATATTTATAGTCCTGTTTATGCCAGTTACAGGTAAGGGGCATAATATGGATATGTGTTAATGAAGCATAGACCTGAGTACTATTAGTAACCCAAGTTAGTTGTATTAGTGAGATTAATTTAACTGTTGAAGTATGCTCACATCTATGAAAGCTCATACTTTCAGCTTCTCTCTTTCAGTTAGACTCAAGGGTGCCACAAGATCCCATTGCACACTGTTCAATAAGTCATTCAGTGGGTCTGCTCTACCATCCAAATTTAGGGCAGAATCAGCCAGGGTTTAGCCAATGAGTCTGCTCTCTCCTTGGCTTACAAATAAATGAATGCCTTGCATTCAACGAGTCTACTCTAGAAGATGAGTACTCATATAATGATGCATGTTTTGATCTAGTTTTAATATTTTTTTTAATTGTTTACTTTTACTCTTGTTAACTTTTGTATTTTGTGAACATTTAAATGTGTGCTTTTTAATTCGTTGCAAGCTTGTTTGAGTCCTAGGAAAAAGTTGGGCTGGAAATAAATAAATAATTTCACTAGGTAGGTGAATCCCCTAGCTTTGGGCAATTGGCTTTGATAGATTTGTAGGTGTTTGCTGGATTTGAAAGAGTTAAAGATTTTAATACAGATTTGATGCTAAATGATGCTTTAACTTCTTTTACCAATACTAAACCCTTCACTTCCATTATTTAAACAAACAAAAAAATCCTTTCAATAAGCAAAAATGCTTCATTCTAAGCTTCCTCTGGGCTCATGTTTCAGACATCCCTATTTCAGGCTTTTGTACAGAGAAGGACTTGATGGCTGACAAACAGAATACCTTAATGCACTTCAAATGAAGCCATGTAGCAGCAGCCTAGGAGCCTGCCTTGTAGGGGTAAATTAGATACTTTGTGGTACTTACATACATCTCTGCCAAGAAGAAGGAAAAATTGTCTCCATTGTTTGCTGGGGTCGTCGTCCAGTTATAAGCTGAGAATGAGGAGTAAGAAGCAGCCTGCCACAACAATCTGTTCTTTTTCAAACAAAGGACAATTCTATTGGGTGAAACTGTAGTGTGAAGCTGAATTAAAGGAAGAAATTTAAATTAAATGTTGCTTCTATTACAGGGGCAGGGAAACTGACTCATGGAACACATTCACCATCCCAGGGACATATTGCACCCAGCCTGGCTTCCTCCACTGTTCCAAAGCCCCTGTGCCCCCTACTTTGGGGGTGGCATTTTTTCTCTCTCCCAGAGTACATCAATACAGCCCCCACATACCCCTAGCCTTGAGAAAAGCCAACACATACACATCAAAAACCCAGGCCAAGAGAAACTGGAAATATGAACTCAAAGTCACTACTGGTTTAATTTTCAGCTGAAAGTGGGATGGAATGACCCTCCATGGGGTGCAAAGGTCAAAAGTGCCTCCATATCCACGGCAGCTGCCTACCCCTGTTATGTTGTCATTGCAGCATTTTATACACAGACCTAAACTTTTATCTCCTTGCTCTATTCTGGAAATCTTTCTTGTCCTTCCCTCTGTCTCTCTGAAAGTGTCTCTCCCTCCCTTTCTTCCTCTTCTTCTTCCTCCTTCTCCTCTTGTCTTCCACCTCCGCCTCCTCTGTGCCCCACCAGTGCCAGTAGTAATGGCAGAAGCATATGAGGAAGCCAGTTGACTTCTTGACCATCCACTCATTTTCTAAGATGTCACAAGGATGCCAAATGTGAAGCAGAAGGTTGTCAAAGATGAGCTGGATCTGTGATACAAGGCCATAATCTGTAATCCAAAGCAGAAGGGGCCTCTGGGGAACCATCTGTCTTCCTAAGAAGCCTTGTGAACTGCTTTTTAGTATCAGGTGCATCATCTTGAGAAACCATCCCACATTCCAAGTAAAATTAGTTTAATGTTTCCACATAAAAAGAACCATGGCCAGGTGGAGGATCATTACAGGAGGCACATGGGTGTGGAACTAAAAAGGTTTGCATGCTGCTGGAAAGAATTTATGTGGAAATTTATTACAGGTCCATTTGATATGTAAATCACAGCCACTTATGATTCAGTTTCTGGAAGTGGGCAGGTTTATGAGGGCTTAATATCTTTATGAGTGCAAAAATATCCCTTTTCAGGTTAGCCTTTCAGAGAATTTCTAGGGAGAGGATTTTACGGTTGTTGAGAAGAATTTAGAAGACACAGCCTAATCCAAAACTAATTTTTAAATTTGTATTCTCAGAACAATAGCAGCAATCACTGGGATCACTATATGGAGGCTCACCACTTCTAAACATAATAGATGTGATCGATGGATTCATGAAATTTTTCCTGAAAGTTTTCATATAAGAGAAGTGTCAAAGATGTAACAATAAGCCCAGATGTAAGGAACAATCTTGGCTGGGACCAAACCAACTGTTTTCATTTTAGTTCTGCTTAAAATGAGTAGAAATTAGAAATTACCCATGCATTTGTTTTTCATTTCTCTCATACAGTAACAATTAACTACAGTGGCATATTTGCCACAAGGAACCAGCATGGAGTAGTGGTCTTTGTGTTGGACTATGACATGGCTTGGCTATGGAGACCCACTGGGTGACCTTGGGCAAGTCACATACTCTTGGCCTCAGAAAAAATCCTGATAGATTTACCTTAGGGTCACCATAAATCGGAAATGACTTGGAGGCACACATCAACAACAAACCTAACATTTTTGACAGCCAGTGTAGATATTTTAAAAAAAGAAAAAGAAACACTACCTCCCAACAAAATTATTTTCAATAATAATCTTGAAATGAAATAAACAATAATAATGGCCAGAAAAGAAACACAAACCGTGAAAATGCTTTTATTGAACTCTGTATATATAATCATTACAGTAAGTAAGTAAAATTAAAGTACAAAAAAGAAAAAAGGAATGGACTGATATGCTAAAATTATATTAATGTGTTTTTTGAAAAGGCAGGCAAAATTATCCAATGTATATTTATAATAAGATCTCAAATATTTTTTCCTTTTCTGCATGCAGTTTGGACATCTCACATTTCTTGTTGCATATATGGTAAAAGTCTTTGTTGTAAAATTCTGAGCAACAATTTCCTTGCTTGGGAGTTTAATCCCATAGTCCAGTTGTGATTGCAATTCCTGGTTTCATGTTTCCTGGGAAATGGAATGTATTTTCCAAAGTTTAGGCCATTGTTTTGTTTTCCATATTTGTTGCCAGATTTTAGAGTTTGAGTAGTTTCTGTTTCTGTAGCTTGAAATAGCTCTATTGGAATGCCATCTGTTCCTGGTGATTTATTTCTCCCCAGCTTCCACTTCACTTTCTAAAACTGTGAGCTCATCTTCAAAGTGTTCTTCCTTGAATCAATATGTCACCCTTTCATCTTTTGTATACTCTTCTTCAGTTTATTATTTCCATCATTTTTTTTTTCTTCTTGATCATGTAGTGTGTGCCCCTGCTGGTCACATAGTATCCCCACTCTTGGTTTAAATTTCTCTTTGATTTCTTGGATCTTGCAGATGAGGTCTCTTGTTCGATTTTTGTGCTCCTATTTTGCTGCATTCATTGTTATTGTACTTCACTTTGGTCCTATGCATGAAATGCTGAACAGTTGCAATAAAACAAACAAACAAATAAATGGGTTCTACAGCAAATCAAGCCTGAACTCTCTCTAGAAGCCAAGATGACTAAGGTGAGACTCTCATATCATGAGAAGACATGACTCACTAGAAAAGACAATAATGCTTGGTAAGGTAGAAGGCAGTAGGAAGAGAGTAAGACTGCATTCCAGATGGATAGACTCAATCAAGGAAGCCATACCCTGAGTCTGTAAGATCTGAGCAGGGCTGTTGAGGATAGGGTGACCTGGAGGTCTCTCATTCATAGGGTCACCATAAGTCAGTATAACTTGACCACAGTAAACAACTGGAATCAGTGCTTTCTTATCACATTGTTATGCATGCCTCAAACTCTCAGAAGCAACCTGCATAATTTTACAGTTCTAAAGATATATTTAAATCATTTATAGTTTCTTTCTTCCTTTCGCCTTCCTTCCTTCCTTCCTTCCTTCCTTCCTTATTTTCCCAAGTACTTCAAGCTCCCAGGAAATTAAGTCAGCAATTTCTTGTGCAAGAACATTTTATTGACAAAAAGTGATCAGGAATAAGCAGGGCTGCGAGAGCTCACTGTCCAATTAGTTCAGATTTAGAAGGAGACCTTGCAGCCACTCTTTGCTTTGATGAGATACCAACATTTATTTAGTATGGTTTGGTTTGTTTCTTCCACTGTCCAGGCCCACCAGAGGCCTGGGCCCTCCCAAGTTTCAGGTCTTATGAATTTTGCTTCCCCCCATCCACTGCTCAGCCCTGGGCATAAGTTCCACTCCTATTGGATCATAAACAATAAATGTGAAATGCCATGGACCTTACCTACAATGCTCAAAAGAAAATTATCCAGGCTGCTT
Organism: Urosaurus nigricauda; assembly: GCA_034509955.1. Lineage (NCBI taxonomy): Eukaryota > Metazoa > Chordata > Lepidosauria > Squamata > Phrynosomatidae > Urosaurus > Urosaurus nigricauda. The sequence goes on along the minus strand of JAOEGL010000002.1, from coordinate 89,304,187 downwards.
TTGTTAATGTTGCAGATTGATTTTTTTTAAAAAGTGTGCCTAAAGTTATCATAGGATTTGTCCCATTTGTTAACCAACATTTGGCCAATAGAGTATTGTTTTATATATGTGTGTGTATCTGCAACATAGCTTCGGCTTATGATCAGTCACAAAAATGTGTGAATTCATTCAGTTCAGCCAATTAGAGAAGCAATTCTTCCAAACAACAGATATCTGCTATAAAGGTGAGTGACACTGCAATGGAATGACATACTTTCCAATAAGCAAAGAAAACAAAAATACAACATAAGTTAGTAAAAAGATAAAGGGACTTTTCTTTCTCTTTCTTTCCATCTTAACATGACTTTAAAAGAAAACTATATTTTAAAGGAGTTGAAAGAAAATACATGCTACAGTATAACGTTAAAACCTTACATTTTATTCAGTCAAAACCTCTCTTAAAGAGCGGATTTGGGGGAGGGGTGCCACTAGGAATAGAGTAGACTTTAAAAGCATAGCTGTTTATTGGCTTTATGTCAGTATAAATTCAGTGACTCACTTCCCCAACCCCACATTCTGGGTATTATTGTTAGATGAAATGCTGAGAATACTCTGATGATGAGCCCAGGTTGTCCCTTGAAAGATTGCTGGGAAATAAATAAATTACTACTACTATTATTATTATTATTATTATTATTATTATTATTGGGGCTATACAGACCGCCCAAAAAGGGTGGTCTGGCACCACCTTTTTTTGCTGTGGAGCTTCACCGCAGCAGCTAGATGCAGTGGTGAAGCTGCACAGCAAAAAAGGAGCAGGCAAACCCCACTGCTTTTTTGCAATGCAGTTGGGGCGCGAATGGGGGAAAAGGCACCATTGGGCGCCTTTCTGCCACCACAACTGCGCAGCTGTGCAGCTGCATCGGCACCATTATGAATGCCATACAATAATGTTACATGATGGTGCCAGCGCCATTACAAGTTCGGGTTCAGGAACGTGCAAATATTGCCGGCTCCCGAACCCTAATGGCGCCGCCCAGGTGCCTCTTCAGGCCCATCTGTATCGGGCCATTATTATCTTATATCCCGCCATTCTCCAAATATAGGGACTCAAGGCGGTGAAGCAACAAGCATAAAATAATACAACTCAAAAACAATACAACAATATTAAAATATATGAATATATAATTTAAAAAACAATCAAACAATTTTAAGAGTTAAAACAGTTACACATTAAAATATAACATGTTAAAAGGCCTGACTGCACAAAAATGTCTTTACCTGGCATCGGAAGGATAGTAGGGATGGTGCCATCCTGGCCTTTCTAGGGAGCCACTGAGATAGCCTTCTCTCTTGTTCCCACCAAACATCCTTGAGAGGATGGTGGGACAGAGAGAAGAACCTCTCCTAATGATCTAAATATTCTGGTGGGCTTGTACAGGGAGATATGGAACTTCAAATAGCCTGCACCCAAGCCAATTATTATTATTATTATTATTATTATTATTATTATTATTTAGCCGGTGACTATTCTTTTTTTAATTTTTAATTTTATATTTATAAACAAACATTAAATCAATTACACATGAAACATAACACCCATTAATACAATCATACAAATTCAATATTCTTCAACACATAAGAACCTTCAATATCTTCTATTCTTCAATATACATTTTTCCTAACAATCATAAAACATGTTGATTTCCTTCAGGTAAACCATAGTGATTCATTAATTGCAATATTTTTGCTTATCTACTTATCTCAATGGTTTTTTACAATCTTCAGCCCATTTTATCATGTTTTCTTTTATTATGTCTTCTTCTAAATAATATTCTAATAACTTTTTATACATTCTAGACATTGTGGCTTCTCTCCCTTTCAGTAAAATTGCTTCCATTTCCGATAATTTTTTAGCAAAACCTATTGATTTTTTGTCCAAATCAATCCTTGTTTTCATTTGATGGTAAAGGAACCATTCACATTTATGCCCCTTACTTCTAATTTGTTCTAGAGGTTTCATCTCATATACATTTCTATTTTCTCTTAATATTTCTCCATATGTTAACCATTTCTCTGTCTTTTGTGCATCTGTATTGTAAAGAGCCTCATGCGTAGATAGCCACATGGGTAATTATGAACATAACCTTCATTTATATTTATCCCAAATTTTATACAATGATATTCTCACATGATGATTTTTAAAATCTTGATTTACTTTAGTTTTCCCATAAAATAAGTAAGCATGAAAACTTAATCGCAAATTATAACCTTCTAGTTTTAATAGTTTCTTATTCTCGAGCACCATCCAATCTTTCAACCAAATTAATACACTGGCTTCATAATAAATTCTTATATTTGGGACTGCTAAACCTCCTCTTTCAGATGCATCCTGCATGTATCTTTGTTTTATTCTAGGCTTTCTTCCAACCCAAATATATTCTGATAGTAATTTTTGCCAGTCCTTGAAGATTTTATAATTTTTGATTATTGGTATTTTTTGGAATAAGAACAAAAGTTTTGGAATTACCAAATTATGTTCAAACAAAAATACACTGTCAGCCAGAGGGGGAAGGAAGGGGCAACGGTGCCAGGGCTGATCTGCCCAAGCTCCCCGATGGTGAGCCTGCCAAGGGTCCTGAGGGGTTTGGGAGCCCCGATACAGCCCATTCTCTCCCTGGAGCATTCACATAATCTGTCAAACTCCCCCAATAAAAAAAAGGAGGGGGAAGGGGGGAAATGCTGGTTGCATGTTCCTTCCATTGCCCACCCTCCAACCTTTAGCCCTGCCCCTGAATTTTGCCGATCATGATCGGTGCCAAGTTTACATTCACTCAAGACCCGGTTTTCTGAAAAGAAACGGGGAATACCCCGCTTTTGGAAAACCCAAGCTAAGGGGGATTTGTGCAGCATCGGGTGTGCAAAGCACACCTTTGATTGTGAATAAACTGGTGACAGTATGAACTCCTCACTTTTAACACGGGCCACAAACAGGGTATATCATAGTCTGAACAGCCCCTAAAAAGAGAAAAAAAAATCTTTTTCCATGTTGAAACAGTATTTAGGTACAGATTTACTTTTAGCTAAGCAGATAAAGTAGTGTGTGTCAAGATGGCATTTCTTTGGTCATTTTTATCCTGACAAGTGGTTAACACATGTTGTTTCGGGCACTGCAACATGTTCAAGCTCACACTTTGTTAGGAGTGTCAGTGTTCTGTCACGACTCACTGACCATATGTTTCAAGTTGGTTACAGGAGTGAGAATATAGTCAGATCCTTGTTTTAAGTGTAGCACACTGCTGGAGAAAAAAAACTGGGAGGCATCTCTCACCAGAGGAATTGATGTGAAAAGAACAATACAGATAAAATATAACATTTTCTTTGCCAATTAAGAAAACACCACTGGACCTTCCAGTTAACCTGCGTGACTGAAGGATAATACTTCCAAGTCAAGTCATTCACAAGCTAATCTCCCCCTCCACACACTCACACACTTTTTTCTGTCCAGAGTGAACACATTAGACTATTATAAATGATTCCATTATTCTTGCAGGAAAGACAGGTAATTTTGTCATTTATCAGTAAGACAGGGAAAAATATAACCAATCAAGAAGATAGCCAAGGACCCATGGACATATTTATGTGTTTAACATTTTAGAGCATCCATGGCAAATCAAGTCAGTGAGAGTTTCCTGATTAGAAAAGGACATTTCAAGTTCCCCACACCACACGACTCCAGCTCTTAGCCTGAACTTGAGAGGAGCTATTTAAGGCACGGAATTTATTGTTCAAAATAGGTTTAGTACTATGGACATTGTTGTCAGACCTAACATGTTTTTCTTGGAAACATATGTTTAAAGAGGGCTTACCACTGCTTTACTCTTTAGGATGAAAGAGTGTGACTTGCCCCACATTACCCAGTAGGTTTCCATGGCTGAGTAGGCATTTCAACTTTGGTTTCCAAGAGTCCTAGTGAAAGACTCAAACCACTAAACCACACTGGCTCATGAATACCTTAGTCAGTCGCTTTAAAATTCAACCTACCGTATATACTCAGCTGTATGTCAACCCTGTATATAAGTCCAGGTTAGGTTTGGGGGCCAAAATTATGGATTTTGCCATGACCCATGGTCAGGTCTAGATTAAAACTTGGAGGCTCCTTCAGTGTATGTATGTGTGCATATGGAAAGAGAGACTTTCATTGAGGCTTTTCTTCATCGTTTCAGCTAGATGTGCCAGTGGAAGGAGGATTCTTAATCATAGAATCATAGAATCATAGAGTTGGAAGAGACCACAAGGGCCATCCAGTCCAACCCCCTGCCATGCAGGAACTCCAAATCAAAGCATCCCCGACAGATTGCCATCCAGCCTCTGCTTAAAGACCTCCAAGGAAGGAGACTCCACCACCCACTGAGGGAGTGTGTTCCACTGTCGAACAGACCTTACTGTCAGGAAGTTCCTCCTAATATTGAGGTGGAATCTCTTTTCCTGCAATTGGTATCCATTGTTCCGCATCCTAGTCTCTGGAGCAGCAGAAAATAAGCTTGCTCCCTCCTCAATATGGCATCCATTCAAATATTTAAAGAAAGCTATCATATCACCACTTAACCTTCTCTTCTCCAGGCTAAACATCCCAGTTCCCTAAGGCGTTCCTCATAGGGCATGGTTTCCAGACCTTTCACCATCTTAGTTGCCCTCCTTTGGACACGCTCCAGTTTCTCCACATCTTTTTTGAATTGTGGTGCCCAGAACTGCATTGGCCTTTTAGTTATCACATCGCACTGTTGACTCATGTTCAGCTTATGGTCTACTTGAACTCCTAGATCCCTTTCACACGTAGTTTCATTCAGCCAGGTGTCCCCCATTTTATATCTGTGCATTTCATTTTTCCGCCCTAAGTGCAGAACCTTACATTTCTCTGCATTGAATTTCATTTTGTTAGCACTGGCCCAGCTTTCTAGTCTATTCAGGTCATTTTGAATTTTGATCCTATCCTCTGGGGTATTAGCTGCTCCTCCCAGTTTAGTGTCATCTGCAAATTTGATAAGTATTCCCCCAATTCTGTCATCCAAATCATTAATAAAGATGTTGAATAGCACTGGGCCCAGGACAGAGCCCTGTGGGACTCCACTGGTCACTTCTTTCCAGGTTGAAAAGGAGCCATTGTTGAGCACCCTTTGGGTTCAGCCAGCCAACCAATTACATGTAACAAATCCATATCCATGTAACAGTTAACAATATCAATAAACAATAAACAAATATCAACAAACAATAAATAAATAATAAATAAACAATCAATAAATATCAATAAACAATAACCAAATATCATTAAACAAACAGCAATATCAGTCAATCACCAAGGACTCTTTCTGCTTGGATCTTTCTTGCTAAATCCTCTCTGCACAGAATGGGGAAATCTGAAAGAGCTGCTATCACATTTCCATAGTGACCTGTACAAAAGTCTACCTGGGTTTTGGGGTCAATTTGGGGGCATAACTTTTAGAGTTATAGACAAGTATATATGGTAAGACTGCACCTGCATTGCAGAATTATTGCAGTTTGACACCACTTTCTCTGCCATGACTCCATGCTATGGAATTCTAGGATTTGTAGTTTTGTGAGACATTTAGCCTTCTTTGTCAGAGAGCTCTGGTGCCACAACAAGCTGCAAGTTCCAGGATTCCACAGGATGGAGCCATGACAGTTAAAGTATTTTCAAACTATTTTAATTCTGCAGTGTGGCAGCAGCCTAAACCCCAGAACAGATTCACCATCTGACATGGGAACCACCAGTTGCCAATGTTTATATCCTCATGGTGCAAAAATAAAACTATAACAGCATAATTCTTCATGTGGTAGAACCACACTGTGATTCAGTAGCACAAGCAGATTCAGTGGTATCCCCTGCTAACAAGCACAATATTGTTTTGTAAGGATCATTTTGTAGGTTAATTTTCAAAAACAAGGGCTCCCCTGAAGTAATTTACAAAAAGGGGAAAAGGAAAATGCCATGCTAAAATAACTGTAACATTAATAGGCAGGTTATAATGAAAGGCATGTTAAAATATATATATTTGACAAAGACAAGTCAAGACAAAAGGCAGCTTAGGTCCAAACAGTCTGAAAGATGATATCTCCCTATATGAGCTCACCTGCATTTTAAGATCTGCAGGGAAGGGTTTTCTCTCAGGAGCACCATCTACACAAATATGGTCAGTGAGGACATGAGACAGAGCCTTCTCAGTGGCTGATCCCAGGCTGTGGAACTCTTTGCCACAGGAGGTTAAACTGGTTCCCTCCCTCCTCTCTTTCCACCAACAACTACAGACATTTTTATTTAAACATGCATTTCGTCACATGGGGCAAAACATAATGCGCTGCCTTGGGGATGGCATGAGGGCATGGCATTTAGATGACACACACCCTGATGCTGCCTCCAAGCTGGCATCACACCTCCCACCCAAAGAGACAATGGGCAGCATCGTGGTGCTCCAGAGGCACGGCATTTATATGCTGCATGCCTCAGGAGTGCCAAAAAGGTGCCACCATGGCAGAAATGGCAGCTTTTTGCCACTTTTTTTGGGCCCTGTTCCAGCAATAAAAGGGGCGGCATCTGTACCAACCCTTAATGGCTATGTGGAAAGGTCTTGAATGATATACTTAAAACAATTTTAAAAGCATTTAAAAACATGGCATGGGCCATTTTTTTTATCATTCCTATCATGTTTTTAATTTTTGATATTGTTTTAAAATATTGATGTTTTATTATGGTAGTTTGTTTAATTGTTTTTAATCAATTTTATTATTAGATTTAGATTTATGTACCTTGTTTTAAATAGTGGAGATTATCTTAGAGTGCAAGGAGGGATCACTCCCATCCTTATCCCATCCTTATAGCACCTGTGCTTATTCCTTCCTTCTCCCGTCAGTGGCACCCGTCATTGTATTAATGGGAGTTTCTGTTAATACAAAGTGACAGAGCCATGCCACTTCAGTGATGGGAAAAGGACGGGAGAAGTGCAACATCGTTGGATAAAAATATTGTGATAGTGCGATAAGGACACCTGAAGGACAGGATAACAACAGACGTCATCAGATAATCTTCAGGCAATTGCGCCAAAAGGATGGGGTAAGGATGAGAGTGTTTCTTGTTTTACCCCGTGTGATAATTTCCCATGTTGTAAGCCACCGTAGTCCATTTTAAGGTGAGGGTATAAATTAAACAAACAAACAATTGATATATCATTATCAGTAAAGAAGGACATCTTTTGTATATTAAAAAGTCTTCAACTTTCTGGAAACAAGAAAAGGGAAGTGATCAGATACATCTTCCTGTTCATGGAGCTCTAAAGGTGGGTGCTTCAGTGTAAGGGTTATCCTCTCCATCAAGTGATTCCAGTTATGACTCTGTTGTGGCTTGTTGCATCACTGCCATCTAATCTTGTAAAACTTGAGAATTCTGTGAAAACTGTAATTCCTTTGGAATATTTTCCCCTGGAATTGATAGGAAAAGGTGTTTCCTGTGGAAAATTTGTGGCTTGTGGGATCACTCTCATTTAGTCTTGTGCAACTGGTGACATTGGCAACCTTTAGGAAACTGGAGGCTCATACATTTGGGCTTGACTAATCATATTTCTGTTATAATGATATAATACTATATCTATGATATAAGAAGTCCAGTCTATCAGAGTGTTACGTGTCAGTGAAAACTTGGCAACAGCTTAAGGCTGAAAAAATGCCTATTGAAATATCAACAAGACATTACCAGGAATAAACTATACTGTGGACATTAATAGATGTAAACTATAATAGCCTCCTAGCAGATGCACTGGATAATTTAATCAGGATGGCTACCAGCCAAGACTCCAACCATACTTAAGGTACGTAAAGTACAGTATATCTAAAGATCTCTATTTTGATTGGCTCTCATGAATGTGGGAATAATGAACACCTGTGTTTTGATTGGACAGCTGATTTGCTAGGTGAGTTTAAAAAGAGGATAAAAGGAGCCAAGCTAGAGCCCTAGATTAGACTGCCTTTGTGGCATGTTTCCACTGATAAAGACTGCTGTCCCTGATAATTGATAATCTGCCCCAACATGTTGAAAGTTGGTACCAGTAAAACCATCACTTAAATTTATGCTTAGACTGATATATGTCCCGTTGTGAGTGTAATGGGTGGCAGTTAATAAGTTCATGGTTATAGCAAATGCTGTTACAATTTAATAATGCTCAAGGAGATTATGGGTTGAAACAGGTGGCCCTGAAAGTCTGGATCAATGCTAGCTTGGGGGTGTGGTGTTTAGACATGATATGCCCCTGAGTCACCCAGAAGCTGCACTGGCAATTACACGCCGGAGGAAAAAGCCAGCTCTAGAGGCAAAGGGGTGGCTTTTTTCCACCCCAAATGGGAGCAGACTTTTCCCCATTTAGGACTGAAGCTGACCTGATGGGGGGTGCAGCATGCAGTTGCCCCTGTCCCTGATCCAGCTCTCTCATCATGCCACCCCTTTGGGGCCATCTATTTCACCCCAACTCTTAAATACCTGTCTATTCACAGAAGTATGCTTAGAGATGTATAGTGCATAACAGACAAGACTGCATTCCCAAATATATAAATGGTTACAGATATGAGAAAGGGACAAAATTCTATTAGATCCTTTATGAAATGTCTGTATAATGCCTTAACAGAAAGCATGAAAAGTATGGGAGGGGGGACTGATGATGAATAAATGGCTAGGTTTTATGGGTTAGAAGGGTCATGTTCGTATATGTGTTAACAATTACAAAGCCTGTTAAAAAGATGCAGAGATAGAGGTTCAGCCCTTATGAAAGTATAACATTCTAATTACCATATGATATAATGTATTGTATGTATGATGCCTTAAATGCAATCTAATGTGATGAGATGAAACTCAGCACCCAGTCAGTGGCATGTATGCATTTCTCCCTAAGGGGAATGTATATGTTTGTATATCTATGAGTGCATATAATAAATAGCCTAATAGAGTACCAAAGAGCCTACTCATTTCCCACATAACTAGCATCGGATTCTACTATTTAAGTATGCTTAAGTAGTGTGTTGATGATAACTCAGACTGCCTGGTCTAACCACCATCATGAATTGGGCACAAGGTGGCTAAAAACTGATATTGGAACCCCAAACAGAATCCAGATTAGTTGACAAGTGGCAAAAACCATCATTTCTTGGGGTAGGCAACCACACCTGATTTAATTTTATCCCATAATTCTGTTTATACAAGGGCTAGAGGCTTTCTTTCCTTTCATTAAATTTAAGAATCCAGACCAGATGAGGGTCCAAATGGACCTGGGTAGCATACCTAAAAAGTGGATGAAATTTGGTTAAACTTGAGTATAGAACAACCTTAACCACAAGCCAGTTCTTAGAGAGAAGGGAAATGCATCAATGCACTTTGATCCAAGCAGCACTATAAGCTGCTACTATTGCACCTAGCACAGTACCTGGGGCATCATTAGGGAGTTTGAGCCACATAGGGCAACACCGTAAGGGGGTGTGTGTGACACCACTGATCCCCGAATGTTTGCCTTTTGGCAGAAATGAGTGTGGTATTCCCTCGCATCCCTTTAAAACCATGGAGTTCAGTGAAAGAAAAGGCATGAGTGAAGAAAGGCTCAGTGAGTCGAGAAGTCTCAGGTTTTTTAAAACAATTTTTACTCTTTTAAAAAAATTCTTTAAAGACAGCACATCTTACTAAATTTTTACTTTCGTCACATGAAACTATGTATATTTAAATATATTTACGTTGTTCATATCATACCGTAATTTAAAAGTATGATTTTAATTTTGTTAGTTATTTGTATCACAACTATTGCTACTACATTCAGAGCTAAATGAGAATTATGATTTATAAGCAACATTAGTGCAAAAAACATTACTAAGGATTCTGTGTGGTGTGCTATGGGACGAGGTAAATGCGGGGGGGGGGGGGGGGTGACGCCATGAGTTACCACATTAGTTGACACCAGCCCTAGTGAAACAACTGCACAGAACAAAGTCCACTTGGAACAACAGCAGCCATTTCTTGAATTTTCTGGCAGGGCTTTCATAGCATACAATAATAGAATGAGAGATTAAAAAGTCAACAAATGCATCTTTCTTTGTGTGAAGATGGGGGATTAAAGCTTTGTCAGTTTAATTTCTGCTTTCTTATTTTATTTATCAATGGGTGAGTAGTTGTTTGGTTAAAGCATGCAGAGAACCACCTCTTAAAGTCACAACAGCTTCCTCAGGGAGAAAAAGTGAAAGGAATCTAGAGCCTATGCCAGCATCATTCCCTCTTACAAGATCAGAAATTTAAGAACACCTTTTATTTTTCACTCTTCTCGTACTGTATACTAAACAAAATGAATGTTTGCCTTTGAACGTTCCATAAACAGTATTTAATCTTAACTGTATTCCTACTTTAAAGTAATTAGAGGCCTCATAACCCATGATTTATTTTGTACACATTAGGAACATACTTAGTATATTTGTATACAGAATACATAAATGGTATGACAGTGTACTTTATTCTGGACATGATTTAGCTATTTAAGTTCCATTTATATCAGCCAGAAAGTTTAAGATGTTCTTTTTCTCCTAAATCAATGGGTTGTATCCAACAAAGTGGTCATGCAATGTGAGTTCTCTTCCTGCGTGGTCCTACAATTTCCTGCACTACTGAAGTACTACTCTACTCTAAAATCTACAGTATTCTAAAATTTTAAGTTACGTAGGGCAGGATTTGTAGCTGAGAGGAGAAATCAGATGAAATGCAGTAGAAGCAATCTGAACAAGACAAATCTGTACTCCAAATAATTATGGAAAAATAGACATTTTGCAGGAGGAGGGTCTACTAGATTAACCCACCATTCATAGGCGCAATCAGCCACTGGGGGTTTCAAGGTTGTATCCAAAACAGTGTTCCCATAAGGACAGTCTTCAAAGCCATGTTAGTCATAAAAAGTAGAAGGGAGGGAGAGGAATTGTAGTACCTTTAAGACTGATATGTTTTAGCAAGAGATTTTAAGGTTATCAGATGGACTTTGGCATTGACTTTAAGGCATTGATAGCCATAAGTATTCATCTTAAAATAGATCAATTCATCTGAGGTCATATTGTCTACACTGTGCCAGGAGACTCTGAGGCAGCCTGGAATATCCTTCCCTACAGGTGCTCCAATCTGCCTCCATTACCTGGCCCTCTATTCCTGTCTGTGTTGTCTGCATGAGTGTTCCACTGAGCCACCCAGCATATTCACCACTGCCATACGTTACTCACTCCTGAGATCAGAATGAGGCACCCAGTGACAACTACATGCCTAGGTGCCTCGTTCTGACTTCAGAGCAAGTGATCTGTGGCAGCAATGGATGTGTCAGGTGGCTTAGCTGGATGCCTGTGCAGACAGCTGCCACAGCATGAAACCAAAGAGTTCTAAATTTTCCTGAAAGATCCAGACTAACAGATAAGTTTTTTAAAAACCATTTTAAGGCTGTTATACCCCAGTTCTAGTGCAAAATGTCCTGGATCTTGTCCAAACTGCTCACGCCAGAACTGAAGTTTGGAATACGCATTGTCTGAATAGAATGATGCCAGAACATGGGGGAAGTTGGCCTTTTGGTCCATGCAAACAAGGCCTGTAATGTTCTGCTAGATTCCTCCCCCTCCCTCCTTTTATGCACAATGATTTTCACAACAGAGGAATGTCCTCTTTTCTCCAATGCAGTCATGTGTGCCCTTCACAACCTCTTCTAAGGATTGGTTAGGGGACATTCAGGAAAGCTCTTAAAACTAGTTCAGTGACATATCCCCCCTTCTCTTCCTTCATTGAAATGAGTTCTCTTAATATATGAGCTGCACTGTGCTAGTTTAATAGCTGTTGTACCAAGTTTAATGCAACGAGTACCAAACCATCTATACTGCAAGCAGAATACTATGTAATTCTTTTTGAAATGAAGCTCTGTAAAAATATACTTTACCATAGGCTAAAACAATAATATTTGGGGAGATTAGGAGTGTCAAACAGTAGACAAGTCTTGTAATAAGAAACTTGCTTTTGTCCAAGGTTAATGATATTATCTTTGTTTACAATGAAAGAGGTTGGGAAAGTCTTTTTATTTCTGTGTCACAGTTGTTGAAATAACAACACCCAAACAGGATACCAGAGAACCTTGAGGAGGAGAAATGCCATGCCTATGATGTTAAGAAAGGAAGACTGTTTCATCCAGGGATTTAGCCTATCACTGTGGATATGTCATCATGAAACTGTTATTCTAAAGGCCAGAATGCAAACTGGTTAAATTGATTATTATCACATGCACATTAATCTCCAGTGACTCACCTCATGGGGGAGCCATTTTTCTTCTTGTCAGGTTAAAATGGCCTTTCAAGATGTTTTGGCCCAAGATGTTTTGATCCAATGTGGAGAAAATGACTCCAACTGCAGGCTCTTGCACATGAGATGCCTTCCATGCAACCAACAGTACCAACCATGCAGAGCATCTTGAAACTACTTCTGGGTAGCAAATGTATTTTGTAGACTGGCCCCAATTATCATCTAGTTCATTGTCTACTAGATCCAGTTTACACCTCGGGGCATCTTGCAGACTTTATGTCAGGGTGTAAGGAATTGGGGACTATTCTGTTTATAATATTGATTAGTAATAACCTTAATATCTTAAGTAGCCAGTCCTTGATGTTTCAGTGCTTAAGAAATAAATTCATCAACTATATTTTAATTTTGTATTTTAAAAAAGGCTAACCAAAGCTACAGGATGCTTTACATTTGCACTACATTTCCACCACCAGCTTAATGGTTTTAATTTTAAACAGAACATACAGGCATTCTAAATAAAAAAAGCTAGGAATTACACCGTTTAGGATTTTATGTACGAATGGATAGTGCTGACATGGGCTAGAAATCATCACTACAACTGACATGAGAATTGCAGGGATTCATGCTCAGAGAAGAATACCAGGGCCTTTATTGAGGGAAAGTTAGGTATGCCTACCTCTTGCTGAAATCAGTTGTACTAAGCAGCATGTTTTACTCTGTAGTAATTCCTATTGCATTTCACGGAACAAAATCCTTGGAAAGTGTACAGGATTTAGATTTAGATTTAGACCATGAAAGAGGTTGGGAAAGTCTTTTTATTTATGCACCACAGTTGTTGAAATAGTTGTTGAGAGGACCTTCAGTACACAAGCAAACACCTTTAGCAGGGAGTACAATACAAGTTACTTGCAATGTGTTATTTCCCAGCTCTGAATTGTGGACAGTGGAATTTGGAACAACCTTTCATCATTATTATTATTATTATTATTTTTTGAGAATGAAAATCTCCAACAGTTCAGGTTCCACCTATGATTCCTCCACCACCCCGCTATCTAGAAATTGTCTAATGAACATTTCATGAAAAAAATTGGCCAAATCCTAATTTAAAACAAACTCAAGTTCAGTCATGAAATAAACAAGGTCTGGACAGTGTCAATGGTCAAAAACATATGGATCCTATGAATATTCAAAAGATGGAAGTTATATGCCTTATCAGTTCCCTCTATAAAGGAGCATAGGGACAGACAATCATCCAGTAGGACTCCAAGATTTCTGGCAACCAAGGCAGGCACCAGTGTATAACCCTGTAAACACAGTGAAGGGCATGAAAGTGGGGCTACCGGGCAGTCAGGCTGAAACACCTGCTTTATCCATGTTCAGCTTAAGACAGTTAGTGATCATCCACAGAGAAACACTCAACAAGCAGTCCATCACAGATTTCCATACTGTTGAATCAAAGCTCTGGAATAGCTGAGTATCATCTACATAGATGTGATATTGGAAACCCACCACTGACATAAGAAATCCAAGAGGAAACATATATAACCAATACAGGACCCAATACTGATCCTTGAGGCAACCCTACATTTACAAGGAAGGTTGTTGACATAGGCCCTGCACACACTGGCCATTAAGGTTGGCATGGGGATGGAGTCAGGGTGTAGTGTCCTTATGACATATGCCCAACTCCGCCCCCCAGGTCACCCTGATGTCACATCTTGTTCCACATGGTGTGTGGCATCATGGTGCTCCTCTGGCAATGCGTCCATATGACGCAGTGCTGAAGAAGCCCCATATAGCTATGGCAACATAGTTATGGTGCCCCTTTGAGGGCACTCCTTTTTGTGCCCTCAAAAAGCCAGACTGGGGGAAAGGGGTGGCGGCACACTGTCCCTTAGGAGCTGCATGTACAGCTCCATAGCTTCCCGAAATGAAACAGCTGAGGAACGATCCAACAAAAAAGATTTAAGCCAGGACAAAGTGTTCCCTATTATTCCCAATGATGCCAACTGTAGTAGTAAGATCTGATGATCCCAAGTGTCAAAGGCTACAGAGAGATCCAACGGGATAAGCACCAATGTTTGCCACCAAGCCTTTACCTCTAAAATATCATTGACTATGGAGTTTATCATATGACAGAATTTGGGAGTATAATGCAATGGAAATCCAAACGCATTCATGGGGTTTCACGTTATTGCGAATGAGTGTATCTCACGAAATTTCAGGCAATGGGAAGTCATTCCAAACGCAATCATGGGGTTTCATATGATTGTGTATTAAAGTATCTCATGCAATTTCGGGCAATGGGGGGTCTTTTTCGGGCAATGGGAAGTCATTCTGAACGCATTTCGAATGCAATTAGAATTCATGTAAATTTGCTAAACTAGCGAATTTACGTGAATTCGAATTGGCTCCATTTGAAATTAGGAGAAATTCCTCCCATGTGATAAACTCCAATGTGAGTCATATCCATTTCTGTGGAATGACCTGTCCAAAGCCCTGAGTGAAATAGATCAAAAAGAAATTCATGTGGTCAAGTGGTCAGCATGACTGCATGGGATGCTGCCACCTAATCTTTAAGGGGCTTCAAATGATTCTTAATCTGTCCCTAACATAATGGTTGCATCATGGATGGATTACAGTTGCAAGATTAAAGGAAGATGTATGGACCTTTGGAAGAGGATGGGTCACTGCTAGTGGGCCCATGGTTACCATTTCAAGGCAGATTTTTAGAGGTAAGAAACACTACAGCAAGGATTTGAATGGTGCCAACCCACTGAATCATTCAAAGACCAGTGTGATTGCCACAGGAATCATGCATTCCACTTCCAATGAAGACAGCTGTACTTTTCTTTGGAGTTTATCACAGTACCTCTGTTCTTGCCACAATCATGTTACTGAAGAGACATGCATATGTACCAGTTTGGGAGCACTCCCTATCACATATGTGGCTAAACTGTTGCTGGCCCCTCACACTCCCTTGTGCCCCCATCCTTAGCTCTGCCTTCCTGCCCTATGCCCTATCTAACATGCCTTTCGTGTGCGTGTGTGTATGTGAACACAATTCTATAGTTCTGCTAATGAGGTGTAACCAAAAAAAGTATATATTTTTTTAAAAGGCTATTCTGGAATAGTGAGGGGAAGTGGGGGACAGGGCAGATTTGAAGACACTGACACCACATGACTGTGCAATCCCAGAACTGCTGCAAGAGTATTTTACTGCACTCGAGGACTAGTGTTAAACTTGTGCTACTGAAAGATTATTGACAGGTTTTTTTCCATCAATAGCAAGGTGTGGGCAAACTACGATTCCAGCACAAGGCAGCAACAAGAATGAAATGGTGTCATGCCATAGGTATTACCAAAGGTGCTATTATCAAACTTTCATGGCAGTTTAAAAGGCATGTGTGATAAAGTCCTTTGTTTCTTTGTTTTTCTTTTTGTTTTTAATTATTTGTCTGTCTGTGCACATGTTCATGTTATCATGGGATGCAACAGGACTTGAGTCCCCAATCTGGGCAATTATTCATCTTAAACATGTAAGCATGTCTTGTTCAGAGACTGAATTAATCATGCTTTGAGCATCTTTTAAACTGACTTGTTTGAAAATCCTATATTTGTGTTTGATTCCATTGTAACTTCCATAAAACTGATTTGCAGGTTATGTTTCTTCCCTGTTTTCTACCATTCATTTTCATAACTGCGATTAAAAGCCTATGGCTTAAAATCCACTGAAACATAATACAATTTTCTTAGCTCATATTACATACTAAGTAAGAGTTTTAGTTACCCAGTTTCTGGCAAGCTCAGACAGGTTCTTTGTAGAGTGCAGACAGATAAGTAATACTCCAAGCCCTTGTCACCCTCAGCTTGAGCTCTGTGATTCAATTTAATACCAATTATCCAACATTTTGATGTTTAATTTAGCTATTCATTTGAGACATGATTGCTAGAAACAAAAATCCTTAAATATGTGCTTGTCTTTAAAGACGGGAAGTTTGTATCATTACTTTAAAGCTATTTTAGTAAGAATTCCTAAAAAGGAGACTACTATTTACATATCAAGTACCACATTTCTGGCTATTTGGGACACATATACTACTGGATTTCCTTTAAAAAAATCTCAAGCAGCTCTGGATAAAATTCTGTCACTCCTCAAGAAATGTTTTGGCTACTGACAAGCAAATGTAAAATCCCACTAAGATGGCTTCTGCCACATCACTATATGCATTGGCACTACTGGTCATTCAACATCTGATACTCATTCAGTAACACAATAACACAAAACAAATTCCCTACTTTCTGTCTTCTTCTAATATGGCTAGAATGAAGCAAACCAGGAATGTATTTTGCTTCTACTGGTTCTTATCTTGCTGTTTTGTACAAAAAAGAAATCTTGGTTTAAAACAAATGCAGAAAAGTGATATATTAACAGGATATTACTAATGTAAACTGGGCCCTTGGTATTCACTGGGGTTTGATTCCCAGTAAATACCAAAATCTGTGAATGCTCAAGTCCCATTATATACTATGCCATAGTAAAATGGTATCCCTTATATAAAATGGCAAAATCAAGGTTTGCTTTTTGGAATTTTTAAAAAATATTTTCAAGGTGTGGATGTTTGAATCCATGGATGCAGAATCTATGAATACAAAGGACTGACTGCATTACTTATCAGTTACTTAAGAATATCCATTTTAGAAATACAAAAAAATGCCCAAATCTTTCCCACGCCATTATTAGAAATAACGAGTAAAAGTGTAATCGTTACACTAAAAAATAATTACAGTACATTATTAGTTGTATCATTATTTTTACCCCCAAAGTAACATGTTAGAGTTAATATCATGAGACATGAAATGTGTTATTTCCATGGCCTGATGTAATGTATCTGATAACATTACAATGGTGAGGATACCAGCAGTATTCCTGAATTCATGCAGCTGTCCTCTCCTTTCTTCCCTTCTCTCTTCTCCTCCATTCCTAGGATTTATCGCACTGCAAGATGCTCCCATCAATATCGCACTATTTGGCAACGATTATTACATGACATCACACAATGCTGCAAATATCCCATAATTATCCTGTGAATAAAGAGGAATTATAGCATTGCTTTTTATTCATGAGGAAATCCCATGAATTAAAAGCAGTGCTAGAATTACTCTTTATTCATGGGATCATTGTGGGATATTTGCAATGTCATGCAATGTCGTGTGATAATCTTTGCCAAATCACACAGTATTAATGGGAGCATCCCACAATGCTCCTGACTTTTTTTTCCCCGTGTGATAAACTCCCTACACTTAAACCCTCCTTATTCTGTTTGGAGTTAATCATGGTTAGCATCTACATATTCCTAACTCTAGTAACTCCAAATCATAGTTTGCAACTATGGTTTGAAAAGGTATGCAAAAGTACTTTGAACTAATTATGATTTGTGGGTGGGGGTGGGAAACAATAGCACAGCTTACTGTTATGGAGGCACAGGTCAAAAAAGAATGCACACAGACAAAACATATTTTCATATTGCTAGCTAAATCACATGTTACAAGTGCATAATACAGTCGTTCTCTTGATTTGCGGTCTTGCCATTCACATCCCTTGGTCTTTCACAGACAGCAAGCCAGAAGGGACATAATGGTGCATGTGCCTTAGACATGTGCACAGCGGCACTCACAGGAGTGCAACCTCAGTTTAATCAATAGGGCTCCAATATTGGCAATTTTCCCAATTCGTTTGGGGGGGGGGGGTCCTGGAATGGATCACCCACGAATTGGAAGGAATGACCGTGATGTATTTTTAATAACAACTATGTCAAGTTTTCATAGATCTTTACTGGCAATGTGAAGAGGGAAGATGTGAGATGTTCTTGGGTCATGATGTCTTTAAAGAATGGAGTAAATTCTGGGGCCCACTCACACTACACTGTTATGGTGCTATCACTCGACTTTAACTGTCATTGGCAATTTAAGAATGGACATTTAAAATTCTCATCCAGAATATCCCAGTGTCTCACCAGACTACCAGCCCCAGAATTCTAAAGGATGGAACCATGGTAGTTAAAAATGGAATTCTGTAATTCTATAATTATGTAGTGTGAAGGGGCATCAATAACTGCCACTACCTATAGACAGATTGTGAAGTATCTCTGCGGTAAGTAGGAGCTTGTGAGAAAACTTCTATTTCTTTTCTCTTTTTCATGTCTTTTTTTAAAATTAACAATATAAATATATATGCAAACCATTAAAACCTTTAGGACTAGGGCAGCACATAAATCTTTGATGAATAGTACCAAAAATTATTATAATAACAGTTCAGTCAAAACCAAAAGAAAAGAATGCATGTTAGCACTATTAAAGTAAATGAAGAAAATGTCATGATCTGGCACAAGACTCAAAATCAATGAAAGTTTATGAATTGGCGGGGGTTCATATAAAAGATAATGCCAAGTCTAGATGTTTGATCACAGGAGCAAAACACTCAGTTGGACTGGCTCCAGTCAAAATAGTGTATTGGAAGCAGTTGGGGAAAGAGTTTTGGATTGGGACCATAGGGAGATGAAGTTTGTTAAGATGGAGGAATATTAAAAGAAGCAGAGTGTGAGAAGATCAACAGTCCAAGAGTTAGGTATGTGTGTGTACATGCATGCTAGTGACTGCAGATTCATTTCATGATGTTAAACCTTTTGCTATATTGCCTTTTAGCACTGAGCCTTCCTGACCCAGCAGCTGTTCACCTTGGCTCATACTATTTATGACTTTATTTTGGACAAATCTTTAACATTTTCATTTGATTTTTTCCAAGTCAGTGTTGCACTTTAAAATTTGCTTTAGAATTTACGGTAGGTTTCTTCCTTCCCTTCTTACAGCTGTACTCCTTGGAGTCTAACAACTGTGATGTTGCTTTTCTCAGCCAACAACATATTTGGAAAAGTAGAACAAAAAGAGTTGTTGATTTATTTTTTTTTATAAGGAGAAAACAAGCAAGCAGAAGAGAAGAAGGAAGCAATCAAAAATAGGGAGGTTACTTTAGTAACTTTTTGTATCTCCTCACAACAAGCTAAACCTAATGTGGTATAAAGGCTGAAGCACACAATAGACTAAAAATATTCAGTAAACATTTACTGTGAATGGAGGCATTAGGAAAGGCTTAGGCCCTGCCTGAATTCCCATGAAATTTATAAATATTTCTTTCATTTGTTCTCCATTTACAATTAGCTGCGGTCAAGCTGATCAAAGACAGGCCAGGCCTGTTGCATGTGAACCAGCATCCCTCACAATGACATTCACAAAGCAGAATGAAATATGAAATATCAGGTTTCTGCGGATGTATAAACTTGTAAAAAATCTGAAAGAATAGGAGGCTTTTCACACTGAGTAATGTGAAACATTTGGTGCGGATGGTAGGCCTCTAAAGAGGAAAACCAAGAGCCCAAATCCAACAGGCAATAAAACAGAAGCAGGCAAAGTTTTATACAACAGCCCTTTGCTGAAGCCATTTGTTTTAAATATCTATTTGTTGAACCTGCCCCCACTACAGCAGCTCAGAGGCCTGCAAGAAGTGGTAAGTGGTAACTTCAACTGTTACAAGAAAAGCAAATCAAAAACAGGCAGCTACAATTCAAGCTACTTTTCTTTCTTTTACACATATCATCCTCATCCAGATCATCCTCATTATGCTTATGTAATCTATTTCATTGAGTCAAAGCACTTCACATCTGTTACACCAGAGATCCATCCTCATAAGACAAGCCAGTGTTGCCACTGCTGTCAGTACTGATTCCAGATCTGAGGCTTTTTTAAAAAGATAAAGGTTTCACCTTTGACATGATTGTCAAGTTGTGTCCAACTGTAGGGGACAGTGCTCATCTCCGTTACTAAGCCGAGGGAGCCAGTCAAAGACAACCCTATGGTCATGTGAGATATCGCATTGTAGCTACAACAGGGGAACCGTGAACTTGTGGACTGGGACTTCAACCAAGGTAAAACAATTTTTTTCTTGTTAAATTTGGACTGAATTCTACATCAACAAAATGTTGCTATGCAAAAACATGGAGACTTCTTGAGGAATCCATTGTTTTCTGCTTACAAAAGAGGCCTGTGACCTCACTGGAATGGAGACATATTGGATTGCAAAAGAGGAGTCCCTTTTGAGATGCAAATGGACTTTAAATTTCCTGGACTTTGAAAATCTCCCTACTGCTGCATGGCCTGAAGGAGGAGGAGCCTGCCTGCAAAAGATATCCTCCCCATTATTACATCTTTACTAAGAACAAAAACAACATGTAGGCATCTGACTAACATCTCCGATTGTGTATTTTCCCCTCCTGTTTGGTTTGTAACATCTCGCCTGAAGAAGAAACCCATAGAGCTTCAAAAACTTGCAACAAGTATATTGTGCATTTCAGTTGGCCAGTAAAGGTATTACTGATGGATGTTTATCTGTGGTCATGACTAAATGCTGAGGTGCACAAAATGCTCTTACCTTCCCACCAAAGTGGTACCTATTTATCTAATTGCACTTTTACATGATTTTGAACTGCTAGATTGGAAGAAGCTGGGAGTAATGACAGGAGCTGACTTGGTCACAAGGTGCCTGGTTCTTGAACCGCCAATCTGCTGAGCAGTGCTGACCTTGTGGTCATCAGAGTTGCCATCCTAACTGCTAAGCCACTGTGTTCCTAATTCAAGGCTTACCCCTGTAAAATACCATTGGAGCTGCAGCCACACTGCAGAAATAATCCATGTTGACACCACTTTAACTACCATGGCTCAATGCTATGGTATTCAGAGAACTGTAGTTTTATGAGGCTAGCTATCTCAAGGCCTGAAATTGGAAGAAAAACTAAGAGTGCAAAGGATTCAACATCACAGAGGAGCCTACAAGTAGAACAACCTATCCCACCTATGTAGAAAAAGCTGGTGAGAATGTTCTAGTAGGTGCTACCCACTTTCTTTCCTATGCCATTGTGAAGTCTTTGAGGGGAAATGGCAGAGTATTCCTAACTTCTGTGTCTAAGTGTTCAAGGAGTTCATTTTATCTCTTCCTTGTGGGCTGTGTGTGTCTCTGTATGCATGTCTCCCCGTTTTTCAAGGTCCTACTAACCCTACCAATAAGGAAATAAGGCAACAGCTTCAGGTGGTATCTCTACGCAGGAGGCCATAATTTTGCAATAGGAGTGAATTATAAAAATACTTGCCCATGCCTCCAAATCATTTATACTTAAATTAAGTGATTTTCAGACCAAATGGACATGATTAAGTAGTCCCACTGCTAACATCCATCCATCAAGAGAAGTGTCCATTTATTATTAACATCAGCTTCCATCTTGACATACAGAGTTCAAGTCATTGGTTTACAAGTAGTATAAGCCGCCACCTGCTGACAGAAGGGCTCTTTCTCTCAATAAAAGACCTGATGCAGTAGATCTTTTCTGCAGGATGGGGCAAGTGATCACTGTTCCTCCCCCCCTTTGCAGTCCCCTTTGCCCTCACCACCACCACCACAACTATCCCCCATCTATTCTGTAGCACTGGAAGGACAATCAAAAAAAAAGCAGAGTACATGGTACAGGAGAGGAAGGGAAGAATCAACACAAATTGAATCCACCCTTTCTTCTAACAGGAACATTTCAGCAGAACTCTGTTGAAGGACACTCCTATCAAGAGAATAAATACCTGGAACTAACCCATTGTAAAGACGAGGCCAGCCTGAAAGAATCAGTTTAAATTCAGAGTTTCCATGCTGGGTTTCAAAGTCTGGAAATAGGATTTTGACTGTAAGCTATTTAACCAATAAAACATTTTTTTCCACTTTCCTCTGCAACATAATTTCTGCACCAAACAAAGTTTCCTGGGTAGTGATTATTAGTGTCCACATTATTCAACATGCTTTGGGGTGATTTTTTTTATCTTCTAAGGATAGTAAATCTTTATTTATTAAATGAAATTGCTTTTCTGTCCTACAGGCATCCGTCCAACATTTTGGAAGATGTAACAATGAGGGTCATGATTCAAACCTGCTTGAAAAACACGAGCAAATGATAAACAGTTGTGATAGTCATCCACATTTTTACAATATTTAAAAATATGTTTGAATATCCAGAAATGATCTTGAGATTTGATTTATTCCCAATCCCCTTGAAGTGTTTAATAGATACAATATGGAACAACCAAAAACCTTGCTTATTACAGTTATTAGCTTGGTAATTCTCCAAGATGAAATCATACTTTTTGGGTTATAAATATACATTTTTATTGTTGATTTTATGCTGAATTTGAAATATTGCTTCTCTGCTTTCATATTTTCAGTGCTGTATTACAGTACTATAAATCAGCTTAGCAGTAAAGGAATTCTAATTGGTATCAGGTGATTCTGCTTTTTTTAAGAAAGGGGGAAAAGTTAAACTTACATCCTTTTTGAACAAAGATAGGTTCTGGTGAGGTTCTTTTAATAAAATCAGATGTGTGCAGAACGTATCTGATTTATCCTCTCAAAAAGACCACTCTGTTAAAAGAATGCACAGAGCACATCAAAGTGTATATAAAAACTCTAAACCACCATAAAGGATACCCTTTAAATGGATGACTAAACACACAGAATCTTTTTTCCTAATGTTTTCTTTTGCCCATTTTATTTTTATTTTCCATCTAATTAACTGACAGAAGTTCTGCTGCATCTATTTATGCCCATAGGATTTTTGTTTTAAAGCCTGTGACATATTGGGCAAGCCATTTGTTAACATCCCAGCATCTTATTAAAGTCAGTTTTACTCCCAGACCATTTATTGTGTCTCATTATTTTGACCAAAAGCTGCATTGTGAAGTCCTCTGAAGCACATGCACTTCTAGTGAGCTGATATTAGCAAAAACATTGAGTAGTTGCTGATGCCGAGTGCTAGCTTGTTGCCTGATTGCTTGCTGTTTCTCTAGAAAACGAAAAAGAAATAAAGAATTAAAAATGTAAGTTGCTTTGGCAGAAGAGTCATAATGCTAGGGGAAGAGTAGATTGTAGCTCCCTAAATGCCCCCCTCCCCAAGTGGCCATGCTGGCTGGATAATTCTGGATCCTGTAGTCCAAAAAGTAATTTTTTTCCATCTCTGCTCTTTGTTCTGGACAGGAGCAGGCAACCTTTGGCTTGTAAGACAAATGTGGCCCTTCAAACCTATCCGTCCAAAGCTCTCCAAGCTCTGTTTCTCCCACCTAACCATACTCCTCACTGGCAAGGTTTCAGATTCCTGCATTTAGCTCCTTAGGACTTTATCACATGATGAGCTAAGTGCTTCCATCCCAAAAATGGTTAAAGTGTTGGTATCCCAGAAAAGTAAGCAAATTTGCTAATGATTATCATACACAGAGCACAACAAGCAGCTCTAATAGGGCTCTATGCCCGGTTATTGCACTACAGGATTATATCAATGTTAGGGAGAGGCACTCTGGTACCCTATTTTGCCATTCTGATGGGTCACCCTTTTACCAGTACCAGTTCTGGAGGGTGACCTCAGAAGCCTTGGCTAGGCACGGTTTACCTAGGGCCAGATTTGGAACTCATTCCGCATAGGGGCAGCTTCCACTGCAGCTGCAATGGGAATTCCTGCTCAAGGGATTCAGTGAATCTGGCATTGGAGGTCCACAGCTTTCAGGAGGTATGTGCGGCCGCTCAACCACTAACCAGTCTTATCTAGATTTCAGGCCCAAGCAACGAAGATGGAGAGTGCTCATCTGCGGACATAGCATGGTGTACTGGGCAGCCTGTCATGCCAAGAAAGGCCCTGTGGGGACACAGCTTGGCCTGAGTACGACAGCTAAGGTGGAATGGCTGGGAAAGAGCGGTCTCAAGTGGAATGGACTGTTGCCTTTGCTATTCAAGGAGCAAGCCTGTCTGCCTCCTAATGTGCTGGTCATCCACTGGGGGGGGCAATAACTTGGGCCTGCTGAAGGGCAGGGCCATCTCGCTGCAGGCCCTCCAGGATTTTGGGGTTATACAAGCTGCTTGGCCTCATGTGCAACTGGTGTGGTCTGCGATACTATCCCAGCAATGTTAGAGAGGCGAGGGTAACCTGAGGGAAATCGACCTTGCTCGGAGGAAAGTCAACCAGGCAATGCGCAAAGCCCTGGATAGTGGATTGGGACACTTCATCACACACCCAGCTATTATCTTTCATCTCAAGGGGCTTTACAGGGCAGACGGTGTGCATTTGTCAGAGGAGGGAATTCTTTTTTTCCTGGAGGACTAGCAGAAAGGGGTGGACGCTGTATTGGCTGGTCTGGTGGGGGAAAGGGACTAGGCAGATGCCTGTCCTTTTTCATGGCAGGTAGTGGGGAGGAAGAAGTAATACGGCGTACACCATGGTACCCCCTTGTGGTGTAGGTAGAGCTCTGGAGCCACCTCTATAAGGTTCCACGGCCTGGAGATGGGGAAGGACTCGATCCTTGAGGTAGACCCAGGACTTCACACCCCGCTTATAAAGTTTCATGGCTTGGGTGGGGTGTCTGGGCCTACCTTCCAACTAGAAGTCTGACCTGAGGGGCAGTCCAACCAAACCAGACTGCCTTGCGGGGGGCAGGTGTTTTTGCCCGAGGGAAGGATGGGGAGCTAGTCAGGGAATGACATCTGCCCCAGCTGATCCCTGACCAGGTCACTCTCCTTTTGGACTTCCAAGATTATAGAGCATTGATTAGGTCAATAAAGTGGCCCTGTTGTACCACAGTTTGTTGTCTGGTCTCATTGTTCCATTGTGGAACATCAATGAAGTTCCCAGCTAGCTGCAGGTTAAATGACCATGCTTGATGTAATTCATTAGCAATGATGGATTTTCATACATCTAACTGCATTGCATTGTCCTAGTTATCACAATATCTTGTTTGAAAAGGAACAATTTTTTCAAAACCTCCATCACTTCAGCCAGGTTCACAAGCTCTTCTCTTCTTACAAGGAGTGCACCATTCTTCTCAAATTACAGCTCCTGGTTCAAATAGATTCAGACTGAAAAGTGTGTGTGTGTTGGACTTTTTCCAGGGGGCAAGAGGCAGAAAATAATAATGACGGTAGTTTGAGCTCCTTATAATAGTGACAGTATGTCAGTATCATAACAATCTAGGAATACAATTAGTGATGAAGTGGTACCAAATAAAATTCACATTAAATAGGGAAGCAACAGAAAGTGAATGCTTCAAAGATGAAAAGAGAAGGAGGATATACACACCTTGGACAGCTGCTTAAGGTCAAATAGAAACCATATGGAAGAAATGAAGGATATAAAGCTTTGCTTGGAAAGATGAAAAGGTATATTGAGCCTTGATATGACAAACACAGCTTTTTTTTTTTTTACACATCTGAAGGTGAAGACACATTATAGCAGCAACAACAGAGTGAAAGGGAAACAATCCAATTACTTAAACACGAACATGACATGAAAACATTACCATCTTTTTAAAAAAAAAACAGTGGGAGGTTAATTTTGTCAGGCAATAAACAGTCCTAGTTTTTAAGCTGCTGCAGAATGTGGTAATGGCTGCTGGTTTGGACAGTTTTAAAAGGAAAGACAGATTAAAGGATGATAGTCTGTTAATGGTTATTTGCCAAGACTACTATGCAGAAAGTTCAGAAGCATTGTGCTATTAAGTCATTATTAAAATAGCTAAGCCTACACCTGATCAACAAAGGGCTGACCTGAAGAGGCTACTCCCAGCCAGTATCTCCAGCTACAGGCATCCTCATATACATGAGTTCTTGTGAGGTTAGACTCAGAAGAAGGAGGAGTGAAGATAGGATGAAGGAACATCAGCAATCTTAGATATGTAGATGACACCATATTACTAGCAGAAGACATCACAACTTCGAACAATTTCTAAGTAAAGTCAAAGAAGAAAGTGAAAAGGCAAGCTTAATGCTGAACATAAAGAAAACAAGAATAATGATCTTGGAAGAAATACATAAATTTAACCTAGATGATGAAGTAATCAAAATAGTTAAGAGTTCCTGTACCAAGGATGAAACATTGATCAGAATAGTGGCTACAGAGAAAAAATAAGAAGGCTTGGAATGGGAAAGGCAGCTATGAAAGAACTACAGAAGATCCTAAAGAGTAAAGATTTACAACTGAGCACTAAAGTTAGAACTGTCCAAGCTACGGTATAGTCTGTTACGGATGTGAGAGCTGCACAGTGAAAAAAGCAGATAAGAAGAAAATCTTATCTTTGAGATGTGGTGCTGGTGAAGAGTGCTAAAGATACTATGTACAGCAACTAGCCCCTGTACTTACAGAGATCTTTGTACCAACTTTTCAAAGGAAACCCCACCTTAGAGCACCTTACAGTTATCCAAACAGGATGTAACCAAGGTGTGTGTCACTGTGGCCAGTTCCAGCTTCTCCAGGAATAGGAGCATTTGGTGCACTAGCTTTAAATATGCAAAGGCAATCCTGACTACTGCAGAAACCTAAACTGCTTGGTTCAAGGCCAAGGACCTTATCACACACAGGTTTTGAACCTTAATTTTAGCAAGTAGTATAGTGCTTTTGACAGTACCTATCACACACCATTGCCTCTGATCCATTGCTGCTGTGCCTCTAAAGTATTGTTAGATGGGGAATTAGGAAAAGGAAAAACAGGGCATCAATGATGCAAAAAGCTCCCATTACACTATAGACAAGAGGTGTAGTAATAAACGCCCCAGAAATGGTTGTGGCAAGGCAAGGCGAGACTGAGGCTTGTGGAATAAAGTCCTCAGTCCAAAAGTACACTTCAACTGCACAACTGAGTCTTCAGGGGGAGTGCAACTCCATCTGGCACAGCTGTAACCTATTCTTTGATCTACTTTTCAACTGACCAGTAACACCTCTGTCTCGTCTGGATTGAGTTTCATCCAATCCATTATGATGTCAGACACTGGTTGAGAACAGTTGCAATTGAAGATTTAGGGTCTGACTCACCAGAAGCTGCAACAACAGCAGACAATCTACCCCAGCCAGCCAACCCACATTCCCCTGGGATCACCCCAAAGCAGCAGCACCTTTGCATCTGTTCCCCTTGCTGGGAACACAAGCTCTCTTGCATTTGTCTGATACAAATACAATGTGGTGATGCATATCCTGAGATAGGAGCATGGAATCATAGAGTTGGAAGAGACCACAAGGGTCATCCAGTCCAACTACATACCATGCAGGAACACAGAATCAAAGCACCCCTGACACATGACCACCCAGCCTTTGTTTAAAAACCTTCCCAGGAGGCTGGAGCCAGTTTAAAATGCTGAGTGATAAGTTCTTATGTGTATACTGAACCATTAGGAAGCAAAAGTGTCACTATCTCAGCCACCCATGTAGACAATTTTGGAGTATTTAAGATTTCAGAATTCTGGATAAGGGAGACTGAAGCTGTATTTGTTTTCTCATTATTTAAAAGCAGCTAAGATTACCTTCTTTTTGTTACTTTTGCAAAATGTTAGAATAGTGACATTTGTGTTCACTTCTGTAACATCCAATTCTATTCTAAGGATCAGGGAGAATTTACTCATTTGGATTTATGCCAGTGCCCTCCTTCTGGAATTCCTGACAGAGATCTGTCTATAAGAGCTAGCCAAATAGCTGATTTTTTTAAACTATCTGACTTGTCATTGAAGAAATGCATTAGTTGTTGGCCCAGTACTCTGAAATTAAACAAGCCAATGAATGGCTCTTTCAATAAGTATTTATTTATTTCTGGCTCACCTATAGTAATTGTGTGATTGATGTGTGAGCATGAGGGAGAGAAATTACATAAGCACAGGAAATGGAATAGCAGAAAAGGATAGAGAAATGACAGGACAGAAGAGAGATCAGTTTGAAGATCACATTTTTTTAATGACATTTAAAGTTAGGTTTTTAACATGCATTAAAATTCAGTTATAGTCCAGTGTACCTCCCTCCCTCTAGCAAGTTTATGCTGTTGTGACTGTGGATGATGATGACCAATTTCTTCACAGCCAATGTGGCCTGCCAAGTACAGAAGGTGGGGGGGGGGGGTTTTACATTTTGAAAATATGGTTATGTAGAACTGGGGGTGGGAGGTGGGGGGGAGTTAAACCTATCATGAGTTTTATGTGTTGCTTCTGGTTGTGGTTCTTCTGTACCCCATTCTGAAGGGCCTTCAAGTGTAGATTGCTACATTGCTTTCATCAGGGTGAATACACATGTGTGCTTTCAATCAATACACATCCCAATCTATATGAGAATGCACACTGGGATTTACATCAAGAATCCATTTCATTTAAAGATACATCCTGAAAAAGTCTGGTAGGTGCTATAGGACAGAGACTAACAGTATAGGCCTCTCACTTAATACCAGCTCCTGGAGAACATGAGTTAGAGTTTCATAATGTATTCATGTCCTTTTGGGTTTTACATACTCATCCAGTTTGCCTTAGGAAACCAGCATACTTGGACAAATAGTTCTTGGTCAGTTCTAGTGGGTCTCTTTTCTTTCTTTCTTTCTTTCTTTCTTCTTTTTTTCAAAAGAAACTGTATGAACACGGAAGTATCCACACTTTAGAGCCAAACTGCCCTACTTTTGTCAGATAAAGAAGAATCTTGTAGTGCTTTCAGGAATAACAAATGTATCGCAATACAGGCTTAAGCACCCATATGATCAAAGTTTGTAATGCATGAACTGTATAAGCACTTAAAATGAGTAGTCTGTAAGGTTTTGGTGGTTTATTTTAATTGTGAATACCTTCTGAGAATCTAAATCTATCTGCTTTCAGACAAAGCTGAGCCAAAGAAAATATTGGCTTGAACTTGGATTTGGCTACAGTAGCACTTCAGCTACTGAGTGTCACCCAGGCAAATTTAAATGCTACCGTACAAAGCCATAGCAATTGAGTGCCTCTTGGCATTAGAGGTGAAGACTCTATACCCACTGCCTGCAACACAGAGGCATGCTTAACTTCATTAACTTGCTTAACCTAGTGAATTACATCAAGTATAGTCATTTAATCTTCAGCAGATGAAGTGACAGGTTGTCTCCCTTCATGATTACTGACTAAGTATTTGTGGAGCATTAACTGATTTTGAATGTGCAGAAACCCTTGCAAACATTCAAAAACTCTCCAGGTTCAAGAAAACCTTAGCTAGAGAAGGGGGAGGGGTTAATGTAGGAAACCGGCAGTAATTGAAAAAAACAAAAGCACTTCATCTTTTGGTTTAGAACATCACATATCACTTATAACTTTGGAACCCATGGCTCCGATTTAATGGTAATCATGTAACATCTGTTTAATTTTAAAATTTATATGGAGGCTTTTGGGGAAATCCCTTGGAGTTTTCCAACTTTCTCTTTTCTCAATGTACATTGAGGATACAGAAAATTAATTTCCTGTGCAAAAATACAAAATGACAGAAGGCTCAAGGTTAAACCTATTTACAAAGAAAATCACTGCCAATGTTTATAATACAAAGTTCTGATTCCAAATATTTAAGGTGTTATTTGGCAACTAGTGTTCTCATGGTATTTAAACATATTACAATTCTTGTTCAATAAACTTCAGTGTCTTAAAAATAACAAGTTGTATTGATTTTCCCCTGTTGAATTGTGAACTGTCTACTCATATGGCTATCTGTTTATTTTTAATAAAGAAGAACTTGTTGGAGGCTCCCATTTTCCCACCCTCAGGCCTATTCTGGAAGAGCTTAACATGCTCCACAAAGGCTACTAACCCCAGAGGGAAAACTGGTGAAATGTAATACTGTCAGCTGACATATGCATTGTTATTCTCCAGTCTTGTCTATGTAGAGAACTGTATATGATAGGGTGCGGGATCTAGGGATAAAGAAGGAGTTTTGATCAAGAGCCTGTCTGACTGCCTGCCTGTGTATTTACTTATTTGATTTTTACCTCACCTTTCTCCCAAAATATGGAATTCAAGGCAGCCAACAATAAAATGAATAAAACAAACACAGATAAAAAAGAGAGATTAATTGAAACATCAGACAACTTTAAAAGCATTTCAAGAACAGACAAACCCCTGCCTGGATTACAAATCCCTTTTATAGCAATTCAGTTTAATTGCCCAAGACCAACCTGAGTAAAAAGGTCCTCATATTCATACAAGCATTTCAAGGTGACAAGACACAGGTTAAAAGGGAAAAGATGGTTACTCAATCCACATCGTCATCAAATTGATTCACTACTGTTCATCACCTTGTGGCTCAGGAGGCCACTGTAAAAAGAATCCCAAAAAGACTTGTGAGTTTGATCATGGGAGTCCAATGTACAAGCAAGCAGGCACCACTTATCATTTGCTAAAGGAACTCGTTTTTCCCCCCAAGAATAATAATAATAATAATAATAATAATAATGTTTTTATTTATACCCCGCTCTTCAGCCAAGACTATCAGAGCGGCTTACAATTTGTTAAACAAACAGCTTCATTTACAATTAGAATGATGTATTATATAATACAGTGCCCCTTGGTATCCGCTAGGGTTTGGTTCCAGAACAACCCCATGGATACTAAAATCCACAGATGCTCAAGACACATTATTATATACGTTGGCCTAGTAAAATGGTGTCCCTCATATAAAATGGCAAAATCAAGGTTTGCTATTCAGAATTCAAAATATTTTTGAAATATTTTCAAGCCATGGATAGTTGAATCCATGGATAAAGTATGCATGGATGTGCAGAGCTGACTATACTACATTTGTTGTTAATTATCCTGTGTTTATGCATGCACACACAGAGAGAGTGTTGTATTAATTAACTGATTGATTTTGCAGGTTTTTGTCTTTATTTGGGCTTCCCAAAACTCAGTACATAGATTCCAGGGTATGTTTAAGACAGTAATTTTATATGTTCTTCTTCATTAATAATACCAGTATGTTGCCTGGCCACATATTTTTGACTACACATGATGTTGCTTGGCTACAAATGTCCTGGTTTTCATCTGTGAAATATTGGAGGACAGGTACTCCCAAAGACAGTTAGTTTTGATTCTTGCTGCTGTATTACATCAACAGCCTTCAAGTAACTCATCAAGTAAAGCAGCACTGATTCATTTGCTATGAGAGTAAAACCTTAGGAGAAAATATTTTGGCAACATGACCGACTCAAGACTGGAAAAATAGACATGGCTTAACTGTGCTCAAAACTCAGAGAAGTGTATACTCTTGAGCTACGAGGTAGAGATATCTTTTTACATGGGATCTGTTCAACCATAACAGCATATACATCAGTATTTACCAGTTCTTCATATGCACAGATACCTTCAAAGTACCACTAAGATGGAAGCATGAAAATGCATGCAATGTTGGGTGCAAAAATGAATGAGTTGGAAAATTCCACAGGAATCTTCTAGGGCACCACCATACTTTCTGCTTCAAGGAGAAGACTTTTCAATTGAAGACCAAAAAGGGTGGGAGATTTATAATATGCAATATTTATTAAATTTCATAGACAAGGGTCATGTAGCAAGCAATGTCAGATAATGAAGGCTTGCTTGTATGGACAACTGAAAGAATGGCATGATGGTAGGAACTGTGTATCTGTGTACTGTGGAATTGCATCTCTGCAAGAGAATATAACTTGTAATGCTGGTACCTCCAATTTTTAACATGAAGTAGGCAATTGTCTAGATATAGTTCCCAATAGTTCCCAATATTTAGTCCTCCAGAGGTTTTGCACTTCAGCTCCCATAATTCCTGACTTTTGGCCATCTTGGACTCTTTCATACGAGGCTAAATTGGAAGTTTAATTTAAGGTCAATTCGAATGCAATCATGGGTTTTACGTTATTGCGAATTAACTCTTCGCACGCAAATTCGGCCAAGAGGGAAGCCAATTCGAATGCAATCATGGGTTTTACGTTATTGCGAATTAAAGCTTCGCACGCAAATTCGGGCAGGAGGGGGTTATTTTCGGGTAATGGGAAGTAATTCCGAACGGAGCAGGGGTTCATGTAAATTCGCTAAACTAGCGAATTTACATGAATCCGCATTGGCTCCATTCGAAGTTGGGAGAAATTCCTCCCGTTTGAAAGAGTAGCTTGACTGGGGCTTCTAGGATCTGACATCCAAACAAATGAAGGACCAAAGGTTTGGAACCACTGATCTAACTATAAAAGGGGTGGATTAGAGTTCAATTCATTCTACCTGGGACTGGACTCCAACTGAAGACTCAGGTGTACAGTCTGGATGCTCCTGTAGCCTCTTTTGTTACTTAAGAACCAAGTGAGGTAAGTGGCTTGAAGTACCTTCTACCTGCTAATGCTAGAATATCCATTCAGAAGCCTAAATCCATTTGTTAGTCAAAATTAGAGTAAACTCATTGAATCAATGATAACTTGGTAAATCCACAAGTTCCATTTATTCCCTGGAAGTATTTTAGTTGAAACTAACAATAGGAGTGATTTCTGCAGCCTCTCTTGAGTAGTGGATGTTCTACAGACTACAGCACTGTCACCTCCCTCATTAAGACATTTGCTGGTACTGTTCCAAAAATCCAGTTGAAAAAATATATTTCCTCCTGTTAATCACCCCTGCATACCCCATGCTGTATTTTGGGGTCCTCATCTTTTATATCTTATATCTGGAGATAGCATGTTTTTGAGAGATTGATGACCTTTCAGGAACACTAAATCAGGAAGAAAAGGATTCTTTCCCCCAAGGCATGTGGACATCCAGGTAAACAAAACCATCAGATCCAAAATCCCCCCCCCCCCCAAAGTAACCTGCATTTCCTCTCAGGACTTGAGACAAAGGATTTCTTCACACCAAACACAGTAAGCCACAGTAAGCCTACCCCCTGTTACATCTCCAGCCAAACTTCCCCGTCCATCCATCTCAGAAATATCCCTATCTGATCACTGTTTTGTTGCACTAAAATTAAAGTCATCAATCAGTCTGGGATCCCATTGTTAATTCCTGGGACAAGTCATTCAGCCTTTATTATCTGGCCAGAAAGTCTATCACCTAGGGCTAGTTTTAAGGTATAAATATGGTTTCAAAACCTACCTTCTGCACACACAGCCCAGCCCACATACACACCTACACACTGTGTACATTCTGTGTGACCCAGTCTGAGTGATTCCAGCTTTCCATGGTCTTCTAATTAGATAGGTAATTATAACCCCCTGCAAACCCTTAAAACTCTGCTATCCACTTTCTATATTTCCATTTTGGTTAACTTTGTACAATGTGTCTGTGTGAATTGCTATCTTGTATGTGTGACTGCACTCTGTGGTTTTATCAATAAAACTCTCTTAATTCACCCAAGACCTGGAGTCCTTTCCTGTTAGTACTGGTATACACTGGTGCAAATGGTCCAAAGTTTACCCAAGCCTCTTGCAAAGCTAATTTTCCCAATATTTGAAGTAACTCTGATAGTTGGTGGGATCCCCCCTCAGCCCCCCTCCCCCCATTATTTGCGTAATACTCTCAGGTCATCCACATATTCTTCAGTAAAGCAAGTCAGGTTGACTGGCACATTTCTTAACTGAGTCATGAACAGTTGTTTTCCTGTAAGCCAATCTGACACTTAAGTACAACAAGATCCAATGGTAAGCTTTCAAGGCAACGAGAATCTAGGACTACCAAGAGAGTGATTAATAATAGTAATTATTATTTATTTATTTATTTATTTATATACCGCCTTTCCAAAAAGATCAAAGCGGTTTACAAAGTTACATAAGAACACATAAAATACACAAAAGATATACAAAGCATATAAATAAAATATCTAAACAGTGGATAACATATACAAACTAAAATTCCATCCCCCATCCCTTAACTAAAATACAGCCATCATTAAACATTAAACAAAATTACATAAACAATTGCAAATTCATTAGATATTTAAACATATATTGAAAAATAAATCCCAGGAACACTGCTGCCAAACTGCTGCAGCTGATGGAGTTGCTGGAAGGGGCAGGGCAGATGTTTTAAAGGCCCCAGAGTCCCAGGAAAGCTGCTGCCAGGCTGCCTCAGCTGATGCAGTTTATGGATTAAGCTTTAAATATACGATGATCCCTCTTCCCTTTACCTTGTTAGTCCAACCATCACTCCCAATACATTATATTTCCTACTTAACATCACTGGAAAAGGGATGTGCCACCCTCCTTCTTCTCTAGGCTAAAGAGCAAATACACTGTCCTCATGCAAAAACTTATCCAAGAATGGAAATTCAAGATTAGACCATATACTTGCACATTACAGAGGGTGTGGGAGGAAAGCATAGCAAGATGTCAAAAGTAACACCCGCTTAAGAAACCAGTTGAGTAATGTGTGGAAATTTGAGACACTTAGGATTGGTTTGTCCAGTAATTCAAGGCTATGAGAGATGTAGAAAATATTTGCTTTCACTCCATTTTACTTTTCATTCCATTAGTGCCCTGTTATCAGCTCAAACCATCTGACTATCTGCCTAAAATTACTTATTGAAACAGTCAATGAAAAATGGCTGAAAAATGGCTTAGAAACTATTTAGCATAACGACTGACAGAACACCTGATAGATGAAGGATTATTAATCATTAGTTTAACCTGTTTTGTGTGGGGTTTTAAAGAAATATTAAGATCTGTCAGTAAAGGAATGAAAAGAAAGCTAGGATTTCTTTACTGCTGTAGAAAAATGTAAATGGAAACAGAGGACTCACTCATGAAGCTTAACACCTAGAAGTCATTGCAATCATCCCTGCATGTTACTTTTACAGTATTTGTTTATCCCCTTCCCCTGCATTATAGAATAAAATGCATTAAAACCATCTTTGTTTGTCTGAACTTCTATGAAGTAGTTCTTCTACTTACTCAATGTCTAGAACTTAAGTCTAACTGCTGCCATCAAAATAATGAGATATCTACTTTATTTATTTTTTTCCTGATAATTTTTTATTAAATGCTGTAGTCCTGCACACTTACTTGAGCACGTGTGCCATGGAGCTCAGTGGGAATTATTACACCAATGATGTTTCTATAGCACTAGATATCATGGTTGTAATCTCAAGCATGTCATGTTGCTTCCTAAGAAGTTCTGAAGTTTCCAGGCCAATACCTGAAAGCCTATTATTATCCCACCACCACTATCGTTTTATATACTGGACTGGCAATTGAATCTTGCTTGCACCCTGGCAAGTCTTCGTCTTCACTGCATTTGAGGCAACAGGTTAATTTATGGGATTCATGTAGGTTGGGATAATCCCAGACTCTGAAGTTTCCAGGCCAATATCTGAAACCTAAACATGGCCTCTGGTGATATCAAGGGTTATGCATTGAGTACCCATCACAGTTGCTCATTGCTTGTCATTCAAACACACAGAGAGAACATATTTTCCTGTTTGGAAGTTAAGACATAAACCCTAGCCAAAGGGACTGCTCCCAGATCAAAATGAAACATGGGGAAAGTATTCCTCATCGCCTACGTAGGCAAAATGGGATAAGGCCATTTAATTTAGCCTACTTGCTTCTAGCTAGACAATGCATGCAGAACAGAAAGTGAACCCAGGCACCAAAATGAATGGAAAGCAAGGAGAAACCTAACTGGAGAGATTTTGGAAGTTGCAGAAACAAATGAATTAAGTGCTGCAAACTGTAATTAGGTGCTACTCTACCAGGTGAGAAGGAATAAAGGAGAGCAAGGAGAGGAGGAGACACTGACAGCATGTGACAGTACAATCCCAGAACCGTTACAGGATAATTTACTGCATCTTGTTGTAATAATAATAATAATAATAATAATAATAATAATTTAATAATTTATTTATATTTCCCGCCTCTCCCTGCGGATCATGGTGGGATTACAACCTGATAAAATACAATCAACAATAAGAAACAATAAAGTTAAAAATCTTACCCCTCCCACAGTTCAATAATAAAATCAACAATTAATAATTAGAATAGCAATTAAAGTATTCATCTGAGAACAATCAGTAAAGCGGAGTATTGAAGTGAATGGGTACATTTGGGCCACACAGCATACAGAAAACCTACACAGATGCACAGATACCTGCATAAGAACTCCAGCCATCACCCAGAACAAAAGAGCACAATAAAAACACTGGTAGACAACACTGGGCAAAATGGATTTGTGAACCCCACCTCTTAGAAGGTTAACTGAAGCACCTAGACCTACAGGCAAATGGTTACTCCATTTAGGACATCAGAAGGGCTGCCAGACCCAGAAAAACCCAGAGAAAGGAAGACAAACAACCACCCAAAGGGAAGGTATTTTTACCATACATCAAAGGAGTCACAGACAAAACAGGGAAAGTGGTCAGGAAACACAACCTCCAGATGGTTTACAAACCGATCAAGAAAATCCAGCAAACTTTCGCTCAGCCAAGAACAAGAGAGACCCTCTCACAGCCGCAGGAGTTTACCTCATACCATGCAGCTGCGGACAAGTCTACACAGGGACCACCAAACGCAGCATGCAAACAAGAATCAAGGAACATGAGAGACACTGCAGACTGGGTCAGCTGGAAAAATCAGCAGTAGCCGAACACATTATAAACCATCCTGGGCATAAAATGCTGCTTGAAAACACTGAAATTCTGGACCATGCCAACAACTACCATGTCAGAATGCACAGGGAAGCCATTGAAATCCACAAATACCTGGAAGCTTCAACAGGAAAGAAGAAACCCTGACAGTAAACAAAGTTTGGCTACCAGTGCTGAAAAACAGGAAGACTCAGGAAATGCACATGGAAAACCACTCAGAGCCAGGGGCTCTCCTAGCAGACAATGATCACCAATTAGCAGACACTAATCCTATTTTGCATATCCTCCCACCCATTAGCAACAGTGATTAGCAGGGTCACACACTATATATATATATATATATACATACATACATATATACATATACACACACACATACCCAACTCTTTTCCAAGCAAGCATTCTCTGAAGATGCCAGCCACATATACTGGCGAAACATTAGGAAGAAACTCTTTTAGAACATGGCCACATAGTCAGGAAAATCCACAAAAAACTATGAATGGGATTATTTTATACAGAATCGGATGGGAAGGCCCACTGGAAGAGATTCGTCTTGACTTGTAGAGTTGGAAGAGACCACAAGAGCCATCCAGTCCAACCCCTTGCCATGGAGGAACTCACAATTAAAGCACCCCTGACAGATGTCCATCTCGCTTCTGTTTAAAGACCTCCAAAAAGGAGCTCAATAGATACATTGCTAGTACTCTGGCAGCAGTTCTGTTGATAATAAGCAGAAGGCCTAACATATCACTAGTTTTGCCACTCCTCATGGGGAGGTAGCTGCATGCTCTAGAAATGGAACTATTACTATATCAATTCATTCAAAGGTATGATTGTTTAAGATCTGTCTTGCTCCATCTTGACACAACTCTGAAGAGAAAACTAGTGGAAAGAGCTGGTATAGTATTTGCTTCATATGGAAGCAGTTTGTTTATACCAGTACAACTGTGGATTTCAATGACTTTATGATGATTCTGCTCTAGTTGGTCCTAGATACTACCAAGAAAATCAAACAATTGTGCAGGAAAACGTATAGTTTCCTAGAGAGGTGGTCTCTCAGATTTAAAAAGCCCAATGTTCTTTTATTTGCATTTTTTCCACTATCACAGGGGTCTTTTGCCCCTACCCCAGTAAACGTGGAAGGCCCACAGTAAAACAGTTAAAGCAAGCAAAAAATAGAATACAATCTCAAACTCACTACATCCTAACTCAAGAAAGCTCTTTCACTCCCTCCCTTTCTCTCTCTAAAATCTGTGAGTGGCAGCTCCCATACCTTTAGGGCAATGGATCTGCTGAGTTTTAGTTCAGATTTTAAAGGAGCTATCCAAAGTACTGAACTATATCTTCCAAGCATCCCAGACACCTCCTTTAAAGTTAATTCTGATCCATGGAATGGACATGAAAGCCACCAGCTAACACTGTTTTCTGGCCAATAAAAAAGGGAACAGAAATCATGGCCTGAATTCTGCTGATAATCCCAAGAATCAATGGGATTTACATAAATATTGACATACCATTCAACTGTTGTTGTATGCCTTCAAGTCATTTCTATCTTATGGCAACCTTAAAGTGAACCTATCACAGGGTTTTCTGAGGCTAAAGGTCTGTGACTTGCCCAAGGTCACACAGTAAGTTTTCATGCCTGGGCAGGGAATCGAACCTTGATCTCAAGAGTCATACTCCAACACTCAAACCTCTACACCACACTGGCTTTCATACCAGCGTTCAGTGAGACTCCTCTATTTAGGAATCTCAATGGACTTCAGCCCCATGAGCTTCAATAAAATAACTCCTAAAAAGGGTTGGGGGGAGGACAGTTTTTAAAAAATAAACTCTTTTTAAAAACCTAGGATTTTTGGTTTAAACCAGGGTTTTTTGTTGTGAAACATTGTTTTATGAATTAGAAAGTTTGATCAACCATGTTTTGCTTTCTCAGATTAACAGTTCAAAGTTATTCAGCTTTGATAAGATTTACATCTTTCAGTTCAGTATATACTCATGTATAAGTCGAGCTCATGTATAAGTCGAGGGCAGTTATGACCTGTGGATAAGTCGAGGGTCAAACACTGGGGCATGTTACAAAAGATCTAAAGGGGGAAACAAATCACCACTTCCCTCCCTACATATCCCTCTCTGGACCTCTCCCAAGTCCCAAGGATCATAGTCTCAACATGTAAAAGGGGAAACAACCTCAGCACACACACACTAACACACATACACTTTACCTTTACCAAAAGCATTCTCAAAACACATGGCCTGTAAAAGAGGGGAGAGAAACCTCTCTCTCTCTTTCCCCATAACTCCCAGGATTCCACTGCTTGCAAAGGATGGGACATTGCAAAAGGAGGACAGATCTTTCTCCTTCTCTTCTCTGTCCCCCAGGATTTCCAGGCTCATGGCTTGCAAAATGGGTACAAGCCTGGGCATGCTCACTCTCTCCCTTTCTTGAGCAGTTCCTTCTTAGCTCTGGCTGCAGGGAGGGACTGAGGGTCGAGATCTCTCTCTCTCTCTATATATATATATATATATCATGCACACAGGAAGAGAGGAAAGCGCGCCGGAGACTGAAACTGCAACCTCCCAAAGATCCTGACTGCAGAGGAAGGTGGCACTTCTTTAACAAAATTTTCAAGTAGTTTTAACTTGTTGCCCCGTAGATAGGTCAACCCATGATTTTAGAGTCCATTTTGGGGCATAAATTTCTCGACTTATAGTCGAGTATATATGGTAAACACATATTATTACTGTTTATTATTGCTATTAAATCTGAATATATGTGGACTATACATAATAAAAATACAAAGTACTCCCATCATTGGGGGGTGGAGTTATGTTAATTATATATACACACACACACACATACATATGAGTAATCAATTAGAATGTTTAAATTCCTTTGGTTTAAACCAAGGTTTAAACCAGCCAACCCTGATCCTGAAACAATGTAGAAAATATAATAATCTGTATTTTTGGAATAGCACCTAGGCAAGTGATTCATAAAGTGGGAAGAACAAGCCATTTTACAATTAGAATTCAACTCCAAATCATCTCAGTATGTTCTTGACTCAGAGCTCAATAAACTACTTAGGTCTCTGAACCTGGTGGGAGCAGAAATGAGGGGTGGGGGGGGGGGTAATAGGACTGAAATCTTGTCTCTGTCCTTCTTATATTTTGTTGAAATCTGTATATCCACACAGGGCTCTGTGTCTGTGACTGGAAATCCTTCAAAATGGCAGTGAA
Organism: Urosaurus nigricauda; assembly: GCA_034509955.1. Lineage (NCBI taxonomy): Eukaryota > Metazoa > Chordata > Lepidosauria > Squamata > Phrynosomatidae > Urosaurus > Urosaurus nigricauda. The sequence continues at coordinate 89,264,143 of JAOEGL010000002.1, read as the reverse complement.
AACACAAAAATATTGTCCCAACAAATCTATAAAGTATAGAGACATAAAAATATCTCTTTAAAGACCAGCAATGACTAAATTTAGAATTGATTCAAAACATGGAATAGAACAGAAAGGGCCTCAGGGTTCCTGAGAGGAAACTGCTTACGTCCTTGGGAAGGGAATTCCAAATGTATAGAAAGATGCCATTCAAAATAGCCTACGACTGTGTCAGCATTGCCTTAAATGTTGGGGGAATTGCTTAGTTCAAGGAGGCATGCAAAAGGCTGGATAACTTAAGGATCATTTTCACCTGTTTACACCAGTACTAACTGCAAGAGAACTACAGGTTTGGTGAATAAAAGATTTTTATTTTGGGAAATATGCAAGAGTGTAACCAAATACACAATAGAAATTCAAACAGACACACCACTCAGATCTAACTGAAATAGATGTATGGAAACTGGATAGCAGAGGCTTGGGGTTATAGAAAGGGTAATAATATTTGTCTTGAAAGGGAAACCATGGAAAAAAGGGGTCTGGCTCAGACAGCATCTGAGGATAACACAGGAAAGATCCTCTAGGCACACACAAGTCTATAGCTGGGGGTTGATATTTATATCCAGTTTCTAGCCTTGAGGGGTGCTTAGTGACATTCTGTAGTGGAATGAAGTCCTGATGGTCTTCTCAGGGAATTGACAATGGGATTCTGGAATGTCTGATGGTTTTAGTCTGGATTAACAAAATGGTGATTCGGTTTAGGATAACCCCAAAATGGGTGGATTGGGAAATTGGCTGGGAACATGGCAGGGGTTATGTAGGAAAATTAGTTTTATTCACCTTAGTGCAATGCAACTTCCTTTGTCTCTCTGTGTAAGAATGAGCAGCACACCAATTTAACCTTTATTTACTACCTAGGTCCTCCACATGTCAATATGGTCAATGTTCTTTTCTTATGGGACATTTCCTAGTGTTTCAAAGATCATCATGATGTCCTAAAACATGCCTGGCTCTAGATGTTAGAATATGAACATATGAAGACCCCATATCCAACATGAGAGGTGTTAGATGTGCTAACAATACCCCATCAATCCGCTCTTACCCTGAATTGCCTCAGTATAAGTTTTGTTCAGATATTTGGATGAATTCATTGAGATCAGAAATAAAGACAGTGAACATAATCACACTTCCTTACAAACAGACATATTCAGTAAATATTTGCACAAATAATTTAGACAAATAATATTTATGAAAGTCATTTTGACTACCTAGAAGATCTATTTTGGTAAAGTCCCAGAACCAGATGTCTCCTTGGCCAGGCCTACACATATAAGAATGATATTGCATATATGCTACTTTTCTTGAAAGTTCTAGCAAGGGAAATAAGATAGTATTTCTCTCTTCCTGTTACGAAGCAAATGTGCTTAATTTAAATTGGCATTTATTGTATATTTGCAGACCTGAGACTCCAAAAGAATAGCATTATGTAGTTGTTTCCTTCCTTTCTCTCTTTAAATAAATAAGAGTCTGAGAAGCACCCCTTTTCATTGGACCACTTGGACCAGACATCAGACATTTTCCATATTTGCTCCATTTTGTGAAGCCTTCTGAGAATGCTGCACTCGAGAAGACTGTGTTCAACCTCAACTCAAAATTGATACTGAGCAATGATGTAATGTGGCACGGGGTGCAAATCCTGTGGCAGGAATCCAAAGAGTTACTTTAGGAATGGCTAACAGCTTCTAGGGTCCAGCAGGATTTTCAACTTCCACCTTCCCCCTTTTGAACTTCAGATTACTGTGCGATGTTACAAACTGCTTTGGAAAGTCCCCTCAGCTTATTAAAGTGGCCTCTTCTGCAACATAGAAGAGGTTTGGGAACACATTCTAGTGTTTGGGAAACACAACCTTCTCCCTTGGGTGCATGGAACTGCTTGCATAGTTTGCCAGACCCCAGCCAATGTTCTCTTCTGAATCATAAAAACACAGAATTGTTTTACAATGTCTATAGATGTATAATATTTACTTCACAGCCCCTTGCAATAAAGAACATAAAAATTGTATATCTCCTTTCCAGAGTGGACTCTGACCCTTGAAAATACCTTATAACTAGTAAATCAGCTAACTTTCCCTGTGGATTTTAGAAAAATATTTGTACTATTTCTAAAGCATATTCCATTATATTCTATACACCTATCACTGTGCATACCTGCTATATATTATATATAGGCCATGTGTGTCACATTATTTTGTACATAATTTTTTGTATATCCAGGAAGTGAACTTTGAACATTTTCCTCTTCCTTGATTTGTAAATGAAGCCAATTGTCCTTTGACTATTCATCTTAAACCTGGTACTTTCTGCATTGTTGACACTGCCAAAATCTACAGTGCTTACTTTTACAGAAAGCTGTTAGTTCCTTGAAATGCAATCCTAAGCATATTTGCTCAGAAGCAAATTCTACTAAGTTCAGCCCTTAGAAACTTAATAATTTGAATTTGATTTGATTTGATGAAGTCATCAGAAGCTGGTTTTATAGCAGGTATTTGGTTGTTGTTGTTGTTGGTTTCTTGTGGGTATGGTGAATAGATGGAATTAAGGAGGCCACGGGTATGAATCTGCAAGAAAGAAACATCCGATAAGGAAAGCATTATTAAAAACTTGGTTAAGAATTTAAAAAATGTTTTTATAACAAAATTCCTCTCTGGACCTCCCCCCAAGAGGCATTTTTAATGGGCAAAATAAAACTCTAAAGTGCATTACATATAAAGAATTAATAATAGACAGAAGTGGAAATAGAGAGATGAAACAAAGAAGAATTGATCAGAGAAGGAAAAGTCCTGGATTGGTTTTCATATATGCAAATTAAAGGGAAATTTAAAGAAGATCTAAAAAATAAAGGGATAGAAACTAAACAAGCTGAAATAGATGGTATTTGGAAAGGAAAAGATAGGGAAAAAAATCAAAATTCTATAAATTGTTAATAAATAAAGAATTAGAAAAAGAAACTATAAAAGAGAGCATGGTGCGTTGGGCCCAGGATATAGGGCGTCCTATACCCTATGAAGATTGGCAAAAAGCCTGGAAGAAAACAAACTCTTTCATGGCCTCACAAGATTTAAAAGAAAATAATTTAAAAATATCAAATAGATGGTACTCAACCCCACTGAAACTGAAAAAAATATACAAATTGCCTGAAAGCAAATGTTGGTGTTGTAAGGTTTTTGGTTGTTGCTGTTGGTTTTTTGTGGGTATGGTGAATAGATGGAATGAAGAAGGCCATGGGTATGAATCTGCAAGAAAAAAGGTAGTGGAGGAAAGTCTTGGTGATGTCTCATCCACAGGGAAGTCATGAGTCAAGATCAACTCAAGGATGGGTAACAACAACAAAAAATGGGGAATATTTGTTTGAATTTGTTTTCATCTAGTGTGAGCCAGTAGTTTTATTTACTACGCCAAAAGGAATTTCAGGCCTCAAACAGACAGGTCAAAAAGCCACCATTGGGCCACATCTGGGACATGGTATCTACACAACACATGGCCCAAATGTGGCCGGAAGCTGCTCTGAGCTTGCACCAATCCAGAATAGCCGGGCCAAAAAAAGAGAAGGGGTGAAAGGCTCCTTTTTGGATGCCCAGTTCAGGACCGTGGCGGCTGTCCGAATCAGAACCAGGCATATGCCACGGTCCACCAGCAGTCTGGGCAGGAGCAGCCTCTGGCTGCTCCTTTTGCCCTATCTACTTTGAGACCCTAGAAAATTCTAGCAGTTTCCACAGTTTGCCCTGGATGGTTATGCCCCCCCCCCCCAGCATAATTCAAGTTGGTGCCTTGTTCTGATCTTTAACATTAGACACAGGTTGCAATCAACATAGCTATGAAAGTATCTTCTCACTTATATTCCTAGAACTCTATAGTGCCTATATGTGGTCCATACAATAATAGTGGATAGTGAGGCTGCCTGCACCCAATCTCCATTGGAGTAGCATGTCAGAATAACATCTAGATTATTTGATTCTAGCTGGTGTTTGTGGCCTGGTGTTGAGCGAGAAGGCAAATAGTTCCTCAGCAGATGTATTTTTCATTTCATGCTTTTATGGGAATGCTATCATATTCAATTATAATTTATGCACTTTTAAGTCTCTTATACTTAGAACTGGATTTTTGGCATGTTATCATGTGCATCTTTGACTCTAAAATTAAACAGAACAGTTTTACATTTACACAAATGGATCTCAAACTTTCCTCCCATTGATGGAAACTTTGTACTGTTTAGGCAGATCTAGAAATGGCTAGAAAAAAATTATATATAAAATGAAGATGGTCCAGCAGATAGTGAAAGACATTGAAAGATGTTCTGTTTATGTTTATGATTTTTTAAAATTATTTTATGAGCTGGGAGCTTACAGATTAGCATCATGACTTTGTACACTACATGTATCAGCCATCATTATCAAGTGCTAGAAGAATGTGGCCGTGTGTGTGCGCGCACGCGTATATGCATGAGAGAGCGAGGGAAATAGATTGAAGACACTTGTCTGCCTCTCCATGCTTTCCCTGGCCTCCTTTCCTGATTTTGTCTCCCACTTTGTTTTTCATTAATCATTAGAGGACATGGAAAGTTGCCATTGTGTTTTTACACTATTCATTCATTTTGAAATCATCTCACAGGTTTCTGGTTAGTGCATTCTAACATTTCCAAGGCCATAAATGACATTCCATGCCATAAAATATTGCAGGGAATTATGCTTTTGGATTTTTTTTTTTTTTTAGCAATTGTTAGATCTCACTGCTCTGAAAAGAATCAGAAGAGTGGGGATGGAGGATGGGATGAGGAGAGACGAAGAATCCAGCACTAAGTGGCCGGGGAATCTGGCTTCAGCCTGGGTTTCACTCCCTCCCTTCTTTCTCTCTGAAATAAGAGGATTACGTTAAATCAAGAGCATCGTTTTCAATGAACACACATACTCCAAAAACAAATAATTCTCTTATACCTTGAAGGGCAGAAACATCAAAGCTTAGCACCTGAAGAATTCCACATGCTCTGGCTTTATAACACTATACACAGCATTACATAAATCCTGAAAACGTTATTCATGGACACACATACAATAAAAGAAATTACTGTCAGGGTCAGGTATCTGATATTTAATACCAATCCAATTCCCGATCAGGAAGGTCCCCTTCACATTAGAAGGGTGTTGACACAGGGCAGTGAAATGTTCCTTGCTTTAAAACCTGTTTTTTCTTTCTCTTTCTTCCCATTCACAATTGACATTTCAAGTTTTTGGACCTGACTTCTGCACATCTGCGAGTTACCCAACGGAAATACCAGAATCTTGCATGCTTCTTTGATTGTTACATTTAAGATATCATGTGTGCTACCAACTCAGCTGCTGCAAGGCATTAAAGTCAGTTACTCCAGGCTTGTAAAGTACTTTGGAAATACTATAGACAAGGATTAGAGAAGATGAGTATTCCACATGTTTTCAGGAGGGATGATTAAAGTAGGGGGCTATACACGACACAGTTAAAGTGATATATGTACTGCATGCTGGGAACAATGGCTTGAGATTCCCCTCAGGTGGTTTTTTTTCAGTGTTTTTGAAATGCTGTGTGTTTATTTTAAGACATTAACATTTCTAAGAAAAGCAAAAGGAACATTTTCCTTGAGGAATATTTATGAAGGTTTTGGCAGTGTGGACTGCATGTGCAGTAGTTCTAAAATGTTCTGTTAATAGATAATCAGAAGTGAGCAAATATGAGGTTAGTATTATTTACATTCTTAACTGGAACTGGCTGTAGGAAGTATACAATGCTTTGTAACAGCTCCACTAGCTGCCCATTTCTACACATAATTGAAAACGTGGTTATGACCTATAAAATCTTATGGAAATTCTCAGATCCAGGCTATCTGATGGACCAATTATTTATTTATTATTTTATTTATTTATATGCTATTTTTCTCCTGGATTTGGCCCAAGACAGCTCACAAAAGAATAAGATTAAAAACAATACAGTTTTAAAACACAATTAAAATCATCACATTAAAAGAACACGTTAAAAATATCAAATCATAAAACAGCAAACAATTTTTTTAAAAAAAAAAACCAAAGCACTCTCCCAAAACTTCATATATAAGCCTGCCCATATTTGGAGATCTTCTGGAAAGGCCGCTCTCTCCCAACCACTTTCACAGGTACATCTGGTCAAAACAAACATATCTGTGTAGAAAACAAGTTCACTGTAGAAAAAAAACCCAGTATTTTATGTGTGGAAAAGAGGTTTCCTGCACAAAACACGACATTTTCTCCACAGATAATGCTGGTTAAAATAATTATATATTATCCTGAACTGCAAATAGTAATCAAAAACTGCACAAATACCAACCAAGGGTTCAAGCTCAACTCAGGCTTGCATCCTTCTAAGGCTGCTAAAATTAATATTCAGCTTGTTGGGGGCAATTAGCTTACACATTATAAATGGCTTAAGGAGTACTTAAGTGCACTGATAAGCGGTATAGAAATGTACTTGATATTGCTAACTGTTTTGCGGCAAGAATGACATGCACAAAAGATTTGCATCCCTATCTCCCATCATACCTAACCCTTAATTTCTGAATGAGACTAGAGCTGTGGGCAATCAAGAGTAGCCTTTTATGTAACCCACTCTTGTACACATGTGAGACAACATTCATGTTTTATAGTTTTAGTTGTACACAGGATTATGCTTTACCTTCGGAGCAGGTAGATTTTAGATCCTTAGATTTTATAACACTGCAGTGGGTCACTTGATTGTTCCAGACCTGAAAAAAAATCCAGATCAAAGTCATTGCCCAGCTTCTCTGTGGTGTTGCTGCTGCTTGGTGATAGGATGTCCCTCAGATACCTACATTGGAGTCCCTTCAGAACGTATTTCTTAAGAAACTATTAAGACTCCTGCAGATCTAGTTTGAGCAGAGGTTGGGATTCCTTCCATTAGATCCCTCATCCATTTTATTTTATTTAATTATGGGAGAATTGTAAAAGATTCCTCAATTAGGTTTTTTCCCCCAAGTTATTTTTTAAACCACTATCTAACTATAAAGCTTGGCGTGCAAGATATCACAAGTAGCTTGAATTGTATTCTATTCCACTTGACAGTTTCCTTATCTTGAATCCATAGAGAAGCTTCATGAATACATTTTCCACCATGGTGCCCAATTGGATAGAGAAGTTATTAATAATTCCAAATTTTCCAAATGGTATACAGTCTATAAAGTTGGCCATCAAAGAGCTGTCTATTTGACAAAGCTGACTTTGTTAAAACTTAGGCAAGATTTTCCAGCCCTTCGTTTCAAGACCATGCCTACAGCTGCGATTGATGGTGTATATCCACACACCCCTTTGGTACTCTACCTGTGTATCTGTGGGGCCCCAGAAACTGAGGATATACCTCATTGTTATTTTTTTATTATTATTATATTCTAAACCTAGAGCCAAAATCTGCAGTCTATTCTGTTTTATTTAGACTCTAAAAGATTTCTTACTTCCTGTCTGATGCTTATGATAACTTGCAAAGCTTCTCTTTTTGCCCTGGCAACAATGAATATTTAGGTAAGATATATTGTTCATTTTGCTGTTGATTGCTCTGGGGATGCTCTCATTTAATTATAGTATTATTGTCCATATTTTATCTGTTCAACCAAACTGAATTTTAAATCCTTTATATGCAAGATTGTTATGCAATTTATTTTATGCTGTTCTTAAATTAAGACTTTGTATGAGAATGGCCTTTGATCTAAGCATTAATTAATCAGTGAGTAGTTATGCTTTACCTGTATTAGAATGCTTGTCAAACACAGACACACACACACACACAGGTACAGCCCCCAATACAACAGTAAGGAGAAAAAGAAGCCCAGCTTTCCCCATTTGGTACTCTGGGTGGTCATTCTATGATGGGAGCTACAGTCCAACACATCCAGAAGGCATGTGATTGAGAGAGGTTGACGCAGTCAATTGTTTCCATCACTGATTCAGCCCCAGTGACTAATGTTATCAGTGGTTAGCTAATGTTAGCAAATAGAATGAGAACTTGAAAAGATTCACCCGGGATGAATTTGTGGAACTAGGCAAAAGATTATACTGAGATATGAGGTAGTATGTGCATAAAATATGGATATGAAATATCGATGGAACATAACCTACCAGTAGTATTTCTCTAAGAGAACCAGTGTGGTGTAGCAGTTTGAGCATTGGACTACAACGCTAAAGAGCAGGGTTCAGTTCCTAGCTCAGCCATGAAACCCACTGGGTGACCTTGGGCAAGTCACATTTTCTCAGCCTCAGGGGAAAGCAATGGAAAATCTCCTCTGAGCCCCATGATACGGTTGCCTTAAGGTTGCCATAAATTGGAAACAACTTGAAGGCACACAGCAACAACAACAAAGTATTTCTCTAAAGTTAACACTGGATGGATCGAGAATTTTTATTCTAACTATGGTAATCTTCCCAAGCATTTCTGCTCAAGTCATCCTCACTGGCAGGAAGACTGGTAGATAATTTATGCAGATTCCCCCCTTCTTCCATAGCCCCTTGTACCCTTACCCTACCTTACCCTCCTCTCACTATTTTTAGAGAGTCACCAATCTGTGGAAACCTGCTACTTTCCAACTCCAGAAGTAGTTCTCTGCTTTCTGGAAGGTTTAGTAGGACTGCTGTGTTACCAGAAAATTCTTAACTGATTAATTAGTATTAACTTTTTGAAGAATTTCTCATTGGGTGTCATTAGAAAATGAAAAGTTCTTTACATCAGAAGGATTTAACAACCAATATGGGTGGCATGCATATTTATGATATGACTAAAAATATCCAAAAAGAATTTGAACATCAATGCATAAGAAAACAAGAATCTGGCTGATGCAGAAGAATAAATTTTATAGCAAAATTACTAGTTGGATCTCACTCTAAAAAGCATTTTATGGAAGGTGACAAATTGAAAATTGGCAGAGATACAATGACATTTTGGTTAAAAGCCCAAAGAACACATTTAAAATGAAGACACCAGAAGAACTAAGTAGACTGGATTGGACAATTCAATGATTACAATATATGCAATTGAAAGAAATATATCTAATGGACACAACCTAGAAGGCTTTGAAGAAGAAGAAAATTCACTAGATAAAATAATGTTAAGTAAAGAAGGGGAGAAAACAGCAAAATTCTATAAACTGCTATTGGAAAGAGAGTTAGAGCAAGAGCAAATACTGTACAAAGCACCTTGATAAATGAGTTCAGGATATAGGAGAAGAGATAGACATCGATAGTTGGGTGTACACTAGTAACAGGACCCATATCTTTACAAGAAGTCAAGACCTGAAAGAGAATTACCTAAAGATAGCACAGAGATGGTATCTAACACCTTTAAAAATCTCTAAGATATATAAAAAAAACTAATAATAAATGCTGGAAGTGCCAACAGGCAGTAGGTTCCTGATTTCATATTTGGTGGAACTGCCTTAAAATAAGAGAATAAAAACTGGAGAAAGATACATTTAAATATCTGTAAAACTTTGAACATTACTTTTGAAATAAACCTGAAATCTGTCTTTTGAATATGAGTCATAAATTATCAAGACAGGATGAAAAAGAATATTTGAAAATAATGCCTTACATGGTAACATCAGGAAGAATATTACTGGCACAGAATTGGAAAAATAAAATTCTATCTATAGGTGACTGAATATTTAGGTTACTAGAAATGATTAAACTTAACAAATTAACAAGCTATCTAAATGATAAAGATGTGAAAGAGGCAGAGGACCAATGGGCTCTGATTGTAAACTTTTAACAAAACTAGTTGGAAGGAATAACAATTATGAAGATGCTGAGGATAAATAAGGATAATCTTATTTTCTGAATCATGGAAATAAGTCACTGTTTGAGTTACAAGAAAATTACAAAAATCAGAAGATAAGAATTATAAGTGAATCACATCTCATGAACTCTGGGTCACAGGAAATCAATGTTATGTTTGTTATAGTAGTGTATGTGAAGTATCCAATACATAGATGTATTATGGAATGTTTGTTTAGTAGTATAGTTAGTGATGGTTTTTGTATCATTTTGTTCTTTTAAAATCGATAAAAATAATTAGGAAAAAAAGAAACTCCATGTGATTATAGCTGTCTACAGGAGCAGATTGTGTTCAGTCCAATGGGTTTTCGGTTCTCATAACCTTCAGTGGAACCCACGAAGGAGGAATAACTGAAACATAAAAAAAGAAGACCACAAAAAGAACCCATGAAGGAGCAACTGCTGAAACATAAAAAAGGAAGACCACAAAAAATGACTGATATTAGTGACACAAAAGAAGCCCAATTTTTGTGTTTGTTAAATACAGTGGTCCCCCGCCTTACGAATCCCCCGGGTTACAAAAACCCCGGGATCCGAAGGCGGCGGGACCGCCATTGTATCCCCCGGGATCCAAAGGATCCCCCGGGATCCGGAAAAAAAGCGGGGAAAAAGCTGTGTGGCCCCTTTAAATAGCCGTGCGGTCCGTCCGCGAAAGCGGTCCCCCGGGTTGCGAATGACTTACGGGTTACGAAGGTAATCCCGGAACGGATTACCTTTGTAACCCGGGGGACTAGTGTAATTCAAAATGATATAGATACAGAGTAGATTTTATCATGGATTTAGCTCTCCTATCCAAACCAGTTTAAGGCTATATCAGATATTCTGCTGTGCCTACTTTTACCATAGTTAATGCCAAAGAAGCTACTGTCACTTCAGTACCATATACTCCTCTTGCAGGAGAGTCCTTCTTCTTTCATTATTACACATCTGGTTCATCTCAGCCAATAGGGGATCACAGAATTATCAATAAATCAGAACATTATGTGCCCATTCAAATCTGACCACATTCTTATGTCACTGAGCTAAAGTAAGGTTCTTCTGGAATTAGAACCTATCCAGGAGGATAGGAATCATGGTCAGTTCTAGTCAATCAGTGATCAGGTAGCAAGTGTAACAATGTCCTTTCACAGATTAGCTATATGTCAATGTCACTGAGGGCAAAAGGTCAGTTCAAAGTGATGGTAAAGCATTATTGCGCAAGGAAACACTTTTGACTACAGAAGAAGAAGAAGAAGAAGAAGAAGAAGAAGAAGAAGAAGAAGATTGATTTGTATGTCCCGCCTTTCCTTCAGATCAAGGCAGGATTAAAACAAATGAAATATACACAATACAAACAATAAAATAATAAATTAAAAACCTAATACTATAACATATAGATATAATACAGTATCAATAAAATTTCATAATATCACCTATGCATAGCATCAATTTTTAAACTCATACAATACAATATCAATAAAGCAATCCACAATATGAACATAATCAATCAATTACGGTTACAACACAATTACAATAAGCATAGGTCAATGAGTTACAATCTTCAAATCCTCCGCTGAGCGGGAAAAGGTCTTCTGGTGCTGGTGCTGCCGGGGGGGGGAAGCCTGCAGGCTGGCATTTTATGGGACGCCACTGCCACCAGCGCCCCGCCCCTCGCAAATCCTCCGCAAGCGGAAAAAGGTCTTCCAGCACTGGCGCTGTTGAGGGGAGAAGCCGGCAGGTTTTACTGGCACAGGTGTTGGCCTCAGGAGGGTCCTGAAGGCCGGCATTTCAAAGACGGTGCCACTCCCACCGGTACCCATCAAAACCATTTAAATATGATGAGCTGTCAAACTGTTCACAGAAAACAAAGAGGACTTTTTTTAGTGGGGGCTAAATCAGTATGCCATTGAATTTAGCTCAATTGCATCACAAGATAGAAAATATAGAATAATGCGATCCTTTCATTATTAGAATTCCTAGGAATAATTTCATCCCCAAAAGTTAGGCTGGAAATTGGATTGTATGTTTTTATCACAAGAGTGCATTCCATGGGCTTCTCTGTTTTAACACAAAATTGTTTACACAGACCCAAACAGAAAGGGTTTTATTACATGGGAACATGAGGTCTGGGATTTGGTTTCAGATTTTCCTTTGTCCAGCATCCCAAAAATGAAACTTTTATAGCTCATATTTAAAGTGCTATCCATTTAGTTCAGCGTATAAAGTGAAGCACACATACTGCCCTTTCAGTAAAAAGAGCAAAATCCATTTTTCTTTGGAGATCAGAATTGGTAGGAACATACCATGGACAATCCAGGCATATTGTGATTCCTGTGATCATCAAGAGAGCTAAATCCCAATAACCGTAGACTAACCAGTGAAGAAGAAAAAACATACAATCCTTGCCATTTTGTCAGAAGAATTGGCTAAAGGCATTATGGCTGTGATCCCACATCATGCTGGCAGAGTGCAAGCCTCTCTCAGCATACCTACAAAAGGCAGTGGAGACACTCCTTTTACCTGCCTACTTCTGTCCTTCTACTTCTATCCCTGACTCTGGCTTTTGAAGCACATTTGTGTAACCTGTAATTTTTGCGTGTCCTCTTCTAGGAGTGAAATGTGGCTTTTAAACTCCTATCACCACTACTGGATCCCATCCAGAGTAATTTCCTTCCACTTTATCAGTTTGCCACTATCTCACTTTTCTTCTGAAAAGACACTGTAGCAGCACTGCTGGAGGACTCTCTGGCAAAAGCCCCTTCAACTCCTACTCTCTGCATATGGAAGCCAGAATGATTTCCACCAGATGCCCTGGCAGACAATGTCAAGGAACAGGAGCATCCATGACAAAAGGCAGTTGTTGCTGCTGTGTACCTTTAAGTTTTTTTCAATGTATGGTGACCCTAAGGCAAGCCTACCGTGTTTCCCTGAAAATAAGACAGCGTCTTATATTATTTTTTGCTCCAAAAGATGTGCTGGGTCTTATTTTCAGGGGATGTCTTATTTTTCCATGAAGAAGAATTCACATTTTTGAACCAAAAAAAAAACCACATTTATTATATATTGTATATATATTCTTATACAAAACCTTTGCTAGGTCTTAGATTCAGGGGAGGCCTTATATTTAGCTATTCAGCAAAACCTCTACTAGGTTTTATTTTATGGGGATGTCTTATTTTGGGGGGGGGGGGGAGAGTATCACAGGGTTTTCTTGGTAATATTTGTTCATTTGCTTTTGCCTTCCCCTTAGGCTGACTTCTCTAAGGTCACCCAGTGAGTTTCCATGACCAAGCAGGGATTTGACCCCTTGTCAAGTGTATCCAACACTTGAACACCACACTAGTTCCTGGCATAGCCTTTAAAAGTAAGCTTAACTTGTCACCTTGCTGTACACAGTGAAATTTTCTTTCCCCACTAATAAGCAAAATGGCTGGAATATGTGTGAAGAGAAAGCATCCCAATTTCAGGGATCCTGAGATCTATGTGTGTTTGTGTGTGTGCACGCACGCATGTGTGTGCGTGCGTGCGTGCGCACACACACACATCAGCATGGGCAAAATGTTATGCACCCAAGTTTCAAAGGCTCTGTCTTTTGAAACTTGAAAAATGCCTATTGGCCCCTGCACCTGAAACTTGCAGCTGCTTCAAGCCATCTCTGATCTGTTAGGATCCCCTTTACAAAGAGAAGATGCTTTGTTTCTGCTTGACACATGGTGGATTATTTAAACATCCATAGGAATATGATACATCATCTTTCAAAAGTCTATTATAAATTAGCACTGATTAGCACCATTCATCCATCCAGCACATCTATTACCACTTTACTGAGGCCCCAGTTTGGCTGTCGTGGAAAAAAATATATGCTCTATTATTGGCAAACTGCTCTATAGTCACAACTCTGTCAGGAGCTGGAAGAAGGGAAAGACATTATCTACCAGATGCATATGTAACAGCAATGAATGACATGCAAGGTTCAACCAAACATAGACACAATGGATTCTTCCAGACAGATTTTCCTAACAAAAATAATTTTTAAAAAGCATTCTGCAGAAGTTCTTTTTTTCCCCTCATTATTTCCTGTGGTAAACAAGGTGGAAGAAATTGTAGGTAAGCAGAGGACGGCAGTAAATGTTACATGAATACATAAAAAACACACACACACACATGTACTCAAAAGAAAGAAAGAAAGAAAGAAAGAAAGAAAGAAAGAGAAAATTGTGTGAATAAGATAAAATGAAAATTTCATCTGTGCCAGAGAAATATCTAAAGGCACAGGTAGGCCCTGCTATGGTGCTATATGAAGCCACCTGCTTCAGGCAGTATCACAAAAGAAGGACACATGAAGACCATAATAGAATTTTGTAGCGTGTTGTTTATTCTGGTGACCAAGTTGAGGTTAAAACACCAGAAGTCACCTACCCTTGATCTATGCATTTTTTTTAAATTTTAAAACGGGGGGGGGGGGGGGGGATTATCCGAACCATTTTACCTCTAACAGTTCCTTAGATGACCAGAGTCAAGCTGAGACACTGACCGCATATTTCCTCTGATAACCCCATTTTCCATGCCACAATGAAACCTCAAGAGTTGTGTGCCTCTGCAATCAGACTTGCAAATCAAGCCAATACTTACTTTCTAATGACTAATCACACTAACTGCAAGGTATTTAGGTCTGGAAAACTGACAGACATCTTTCACCACTTGGGAGAGCACCTCTACAAATAATGTTATAAATGTTTCATGCAGTGTGATCCACGGTCTTTGCAATAGAAGTGAACACCAAGGAGCAATTGTCTTCTCTGGTCCCTATAAAATTAATATTCTACAAGTAGAAAGGCTTGCCCAACTCAGCTAAAAACTTCCCAAAAACATTTGAAATCTGATTTAATTCAGCTGGATCTGAAGTAGAACCCTGCAAAAGCTCAGCAACTTCTATACATACCCTCGTCTTCAGGTCACAATCTGCTCATGAGAAAGAAGTCACAAGTCTCTCTGGAACCATATATCACACTCTTCAAAAGACTTGCTACAGTGATTTCTCTGATGAGAAGCATCTTTTTTTAACTGTCAAGAAATTCACTGATTTAAATGAAGCTGGATCACAACCTGAACCTTCTGCAATTTAGTTGCCGGATAAGGTTACAAATGCTGAATTGTAAAATGGATGCCAAGGTACTTGGCTTCTCTGAGCAGCGTTGTGAAAGATATTTATAAAGAAACACTCCACAAATCCTCATCACATATCAACCCCAGTGTTTCTGAGGTAAGAGTGCACAGTGCCAGGTGAACATAGAGCCTTTGTTTATTTTGCCAAGAAAAAAAAATATTAAGGTATAGAAGAACATAATCCTTCTTTAAATATTATTTCTGGGAATACTTTTATCACCAAAATTTTACCTTCAAATTGAATTTTATTTTATCACATTTCTGTTAAGGCAAAATTGTTTACACAGGGAAAACAAGAGGACTTGATTCACAGACATGAAAAATCTGGGGGGAAATGCCTGCTCTCTGTGTCCCTGTTGCAAATTACGTACTACATTTTTCAGTAGTGGAGATTTATGGTAGAATGTCTTAAATACAATACTATGCACTATACAGCAGTTTTAACTTAGAGGCTTATCACATGTAATATTACACTGGCTTACCTCTATCCAGTTTAAGAGTTAATTCGGACGGCACCCTGATCTTATCACACACTTTTACCACTGAAATTGCTTCCCAAATACATCCCAGGGCCATCCCCACTTGCAGAGCCGCTCCGGCACCCTTTTTCTTAAATTGGAAAACTACCAGATTCAAAAAGAGGTGGAAGGAGCGGCTCTGCAAGTGGAGATGGCCCCAGGATGTATTTGGGCGACAATTTCGGTGGTTAAAAGTGTGTGATAAGATCAGGGTGTCGCACAAATTAACCCTTAAACTAGATAGAGGTAAACCAGTTTAATAATACATTCACTAAACCTCTTTTTGGGTACTTGCTTTGATCTTTTTCTGGTAGCATCCTGACAGTGCATTCAAATTTCTGCATTTTGACATAATATTGAATTGAAAGGGGAATACCTAAATTTAATGCCTAAAAATATAATGCCTAAAATTGCTAGACACTACCCAAAGCTGATGGTAGATGAAGACAGGATCGGTTTTGTTGTATGTCTTTTAGAAGGTATTCCTCAGAATACAGATTGAGATGAGATGTTCAGCGAGCATGGTGACTGGCAAACCGCTGGGTAGGTCATTGGGGAAAGCAGACTGGGGAAAGTAGGTTTGAAACATTAGGCTGCCTGCTCTCAGTCATGCATCATGGAAATGCTCCATTTCAAAAATTGAAAAGCTGACAAACCAAATTCTATAGCTTCTGTGTTTGTACAGGAACAAGAAGATTGAAACAACGCATATATTGAAACATGTGTCAGTGAACTTTATCGCATTCATTTTTTTCCCGTTATGGGGACGGGAATGGGACTCTTAGGGGCGTGCATGAACGCACTTTATTGCACAACCAAGTGTCCACAAAAAGGTCCCATTCCAGAAATGTTGAGAAGAGCCATTTTTGAAAAACAGAAAACTTCCATCGGACAAAAATGACGCTTCTCAGCACTGAACGGGGACGGGTGCTGGAATGGGACCTTTTTGTGGATGCTTGGGTGTGCAATAAAATGTGTTCACGCATGCCCCTGAGAGTCCTGTTCCCGTCCTCATAACAGGGGGAAAAATGAATGCGATAAAGTTCAGTATCACTGAATGAATTATTGCTTGACTAAAAGAAATAGAAACAAACAGTAAGCCACATGAATCCAATTTCTAATAAGAAAACATAGCAACATCTGAGCCAGTGTGCTGTAGTGGCATAAGTGGTGGACCGTGACTCTGGAGACCAACGTTTGAATCCACATTCGGAAATGGAAACCCACTTGGTGGTCCTAGGAAAGTCACATTCTCTCAGCCTCAGAGGAGGGGAAGGGCAAAACCCACACCAAATAAATATCACCAAGAAAACTCATTATAGGATCGCCTTAAGGTCACCATAAGATGGAAATGACTTGAAGGCACACAACAACAATAGTATAGAAACATCAGTGATCTTTATAGCCATGTCTCTGTAGATGTGTTATAAATTCACCTGGATATCCAGATTTGGCGAACAAGGTCCTGTGGTCTGTTTGGCTAACCATACTCACCCCCTCACCCAAAAAAAATCTAGCTGCAGAAAAATCAAAATACTTCCTGTAAGGAAGTTAAACTCAGAATGAGTCAGTCTATAGAAGAGAAGATGAATTCCTCAAAGGTCTTTGCAAGTTTTAGGCCTTAGTGTATGTCTTACTGGGCAAACTGATGTTTCCAAATGTGGCCAGATGGGCTTAGCAACTTTTAACATTAGCACCAATAAAACCAAGACAGAAGTAAACACCAAGGTCACAACCTAGCCAAAATTTACCATTTTAAATTTTTATTTATTTCACTAGAAGTTTAAGCACATGCTTTCCAATCAAATTGACTGAAATTCTACAGTTTCTGCTAAATGGTGCCCCCAAATCATTGCAATGTGTATATCACTCTTATTTCTATTAGGCAGGAAGCTTATTTTGCAGCATCCCTCTTCATTACGTAAACAAGCCCACATTTTATAATTAATTTTAAGCATATAATTACATTTTAAAAGTATGTTAAGTAATTATAATCAACAACCATAATTATAATGAAGTCCAGATTTGCCTACCATACGGTTTTCCAGCAGGATTTAATAGACAATGAAATATTCTGTCTTTAAACTGAGAGTATCTATAGAGGCACCTTTGATGGATGTAGATATCAGTGGAGTTTCTCAGATGATGCTCCAAATTTGTGGACTGCTCTTTCTTCAGAGATGTATTCAATTCTTATTTGCTGTTAGGAAGGCTGAGAAGGCAATCTTTTGAATAGTTAATTATAGGTCCTTGGGTGCATCCGCACTGCAGAAATAATCCATCTTGACACCATTTTCTCTGCCATGGCTCAATGCTTTCAAATTCTGGGAACTGTAGTTTTGTGAGACATTTAGCCTTCTCTGTCAGAGAGCTCTGGTGCCAAAATATACTACAGTTCCCAGAATTTCATAGCACTGATCCCTAGCAGTTAAAGGAGTGTCAACCTAGATTATTTCTGTAGTGCAGATGCAGCCCTAGTGATTATTTTAGTGGCGCCATTGTTTAATCAGTTTTCGGTGAAGGCTCTTCACTCTGTTGGGTGCTATTTTTAGTGGCAAGATAGAGGAAAATGCAATAAATTAAATAAATATATTCTTGCTTGGCTGTCAAATACGGGAAAAGAGGAGCAAATTTCGTGTTTCTTTCAGGAAAGGAGCACATCCTTTTTAACAAAGGCAAATGAAAAAGGAAGACTCAAGCTGGAACAAATTGTCTTTTAAGAGCTTTTGGATTTTTCTTTTGCTTTTTCCATTATCATTTTTATAGCAGAGATTTCTGCAAGGATTCATAGTGACTCATTTTATGAGGCTGCTCTGTACCATCTGTACTAAAGAGTTTCCCATCACTTGAGACGTTACGTATCTCCTCATGGCAGCCTGGACAGCATCGGGAAATTGCCAAGCCAGGTCACATGCCAGTAGGCCATCACTCATCCCCAAAAAGGCGGGCAAGATCTGGTTGCAATTATGTTCAGCCCTGGTTCTGGATAACATGCCTTTGTGGCTACAGGTTCTTTACTGCCAGCTTCCCACTGGGCTCAGGAGGAGTCCTAGGATAAGATGTACCTAAGGAAGATAAAAAGAGGAGGAGGGGGACCTGGACTTAATTGTCTTTGTTTCCCTCTACAAATCAGTTTCCTTTTCATACGCACAAAAACTCACAGTGTTTCAGAACAACATAATTTGCAACATTCCCCGCCATACATTTATAAACACAAATTCCAATGAAATAATTCCCAATTCCATGCATGTAATTCTTACACCAGAGATTTAAGCACCAGTGAAAACTTTTTGTGAAAAATCAGTAGAAATCAATCAAATGTTAACCAAGCCATGGTAATAAGAGTACATGTGAACTGTGAATGTAATCAGCATGTTTTGTTATAATCTACAGGCTTGAAATCTGTAAAAAAAACTACTGAACTCACAAGAAGACATCAGCTTTCAACTTCAACGGCCCGATACAGACATTAGGGTTCGGGAGCGCGCATCATTTACACGCTCCCAAACCCTAACCTGTAATGGTGCCAGCGCCATTATCTAATGCCGTTTACACAGCGTACATAATGGCACCGCCACAACTGCACAGCTTCCGCATGGAGCTGCGCAGTTGCAGCAGTGCAAAGGTGCCTAATGGCACATTTTTTCTTTGCTGTGCCACATCTGCACAGCAGAAAAGGAGCACAGTTCCCCGTTCCTTTTTTGTGGTGCAACTGCATCGCAGCATCTAGCTGCTGCAGCACAGTTGCAGCGCAAAAAGAGGTGGCACCAAACCGCCCTTTTTGGGCGGTCTGCACTGCCCCAATATTACTTATAGGGTCTCCTCCTACTTTGAATGGAAATTGAGTTCTTCAATCAACCAGGAAATGCATAGAGCATAAAAATCAATGTTTTAGCCTTTGATAGGATGCTGTAGAATTTTTATGCAAAGAAAATCCTTTCAATCCAGCACTCCTCCGAATTTTTAAATACACTTTATAGTTCAGAAATGATATTAAAATTAGTACATTAAGGAAAGTTGTGCTGGCCACAAAAAGCCTGGGGTCTGGGTTGTGATGATTATTATCAGAAACAAACTGAACAGCTCAACCATCCCTAATTACAACAACTAAGGTCAACGGAGGAACCCCTAAGAGGTCTATGTCACTCTTGCAGTAAAGACTTTAATTAGCTGGTATCTTTTCTAAGATTATTTACTCTTTAGGAGTTCTGAATCTATAAGTAATTTCATTTAGATAACATGTTGTGGTTTCAATTTAAACATGTATCCCTATTAGTTTTTCTGTGTTTATCAGTGTAGATGCCAGTTACTATGCAGTTCTTGTGAGAGAAAAAGAAAGAATACTGCTATGCTGATTGAACATAATCTGAAGAAAATCTATCACGTTGAAACATCCAGTTCAAGATCCCAGGAACGGACTTCATCATCATCTTGTCTGAATTGCTGTATGATAATTGTAATCACATCTGGACTCTATTGCATGTCCCTTTTGAAACACCCAAAATTGGTCATTCTGAGGTTTCATAAATTGTCTTGATAATTGTATTTATATGTTTTTTGTATCTTTATAATTTGATAGTACTTTTTTAAAATTCTGCTCTTTCTGTAGAAGGGTGAGTGCTGGGGGTTGCCCGATTATTGGAGCTCCTTCCCCAGCTCACTACAGAAAACAAGATGAGGGCAGAGAGTATCCAAAATCCAAGGTAGCCCAGGATGATTTTCACTACAGTGGTGGGCTCAATGAAGGATGCTTTTTGATATTATCTTTAAAAGAAAAAAAGAAATGAAAATTCTTGGCCATCTCATATTTAAGGTAAAATGGAAGTTATACAGATTTCCTTATGCCTTAAAGATTAATCTAGAGAGTGTGTCTTCACACACCCACACCAAATCTATGGGCCAGTACAGACAGGTGTTTAATGTTGCCCTGAGGCCAAAATTAGGGCTCCATAGGCTGGGCGTCCAGACGTGCCTAGCCCTAGTGATGTGGATGTGAGAGCCCATCCACAGACACATCTCCACATCACAGCCCTTATGTTACTGCAAAAAAAGGAGCAGCCCATGTGTACTTCCCCAATGAAAAACTCTGCACTTTTTCAGAAACTGGAAGACTTCTCATATAGTCTTCCCTGGGGGTAAAATGGTAACTGCACTGTCCTACATTTTTATGTTCCTCCACAACAAAAATAGGATGCTTATGCATTCTACTTTACAGAGGACTATCTTCTGCTTGAAGATCTACCCATTTCAAGTCTATTTTAAAGATAAAGAAATAAAAATAAGCCAGAAAGCAGGGGTCTTGAAGTTGCAAGTGTCAACAGCACCTCAGCAACTTACTCAATAGACATATGGGTCAACTGGACACAGTCTTAACAATATGGTAGGATGTATGGTATTTCTTGTGAAATTAGAGTAGTTATTTGCATCCAAATTTCAATCTATACAGTTTGAGTATTCCTTATCCAGAAATCAGGAATACTCCAAAATTATTCATATGGGTGGCTGAGATAGTGATGCTTTTGCTTTCTGATAGTTCAGTGTAGAGAAACTTTTTTCATGCACAAAATTATTAAAAATATTGTGTATATTTTTCAGGGAATATGTATAAGGTGTATATGAAACACAAATGAATTTTGTGTTTAGACTTGGGTCCCATCTCCAAGATAACTCATTATGTATAGTCAAATATTCTAAAAAAAATTGGGGGGTGGAATCCAAAATCCAGGACACTTCTGGTCACAAGCATTTCAGATAAGATAGACTCAGCCTGTACAAATAAACTAGTATATGTAAATTTTAGGCAAATCTCTGTCCTCTTGTTTCATGTCAGAGTGACTCATTTTTCACATTGTCTCACCTAACCACAGTTTTAAATTTGTTTACATGCATATGAACAACAAAATGTAAAAAAGATGATTACATAAGAGTCTTACCTCCTGATAGCTAATTTCTTATGTGTAAAGGGACTGATTGATTGATTTATATGGAGGAACATCTCCACCTGCAGTCTAAACTGGTACAGCCCAAGCTCATGTTAAAAATCTTTTTTGAGATACAGGCCTCTGTATTCTAAAGCACTATGAAGAATGGTCAAACTCTACACACTTTGAATGACCAGACATCTGTGAAATGTGATTGCAATAAGTATATGAGTTCTGGGGTCGGGGTGTTAAAAAAAGAAAAGGGAAAGGGAAACCTAACATGTGGTTGAATATCTGTTTCCTAAGTTTAAATAAACATTCTGTGGGCCACATGGTACAGTAACTTAAAATAACACACACATTTCTGTTCTCCTAATCCTGGCCCTATTTTGCTATAGACCTACATTTTGAACACATCCAAGTGATGAAAGATTTTGATTAACTCAAATGGCCACATAAACACCAGTACAAAGAATAGATTTACTGATACCCGGTGACTAAACCCACTAGGTGCTATTTTGTCCTGATTTCTACAATAATTTAAGGAGGACCATCAGACATTCCTTTTCACAAACACATATTTGTTTTTCAGAATTTAGCATTTATTGAAACTCCAATAAAAATCAGTGGGATACACTCAGTTTTGACTTAATGTTTCAGGATTGGGATGGGGTGGTAGTGAAGGAATTAATTTGTACTTTGATTTGTTATGCAATTTGTATGTATTTTGTATTGTATTTGATATACATTTGTACTGTTATTTTTTTACTGTAACTGTTAATTTGCTATGCAATTTGAGGTGGGAGTTGGGATGGGATTGTTTTTAATTTTGTACTGTTTTAACTCTGTTGTAACCCACCCCGATTGTTTGTTCAGAGGGGCCGGCTATAAATAAAAATTATTATTATTTATTATTATTAATGGTGCCCATTGTGACTGAAGAACTGAAAAGGGGGAATATATTTGTAAGAAAAACAGGATACATGGCAAAGACAGTAGCAACAATTTTGTAATCAATGGATTGGATCTACACTTAGTCTTACTTAGAGTAGGCTCACCAAAATTGGTGAGACTTTCACTAGATGTGTTCCAAATTACTAAAACCTGCAGAAGAAGGAATTTTGTTTTTACAACTCCCAATCTGAAATCAGAGTAGAATTTTCTGTCTACAGCCCAAAGAGAGAATCTTGAATCCATAAACTGTAAGGACTAAAGGATGAAACTTTGAGGTTGCTTTATCCTTTTATATGTCATATCAATTTGAAGTACATTTGAAAAGAGGGAAATGTTCATACAATATGCCAGTGGTAAATAAACAGGTGTTTAATCATATTAATAATAAATGAAATATAAGATGATGTGATATTATTATATAATGTCAGTTATGTTATCATATTATTACATTATATTATATTAAATATAATATAATTAATATAATATAATTGTGCAACAATATAATTACTTTAATAACATAAACTCAGTGTGTGAGAAGCAGGAAATCAGCATAAAGTTGATTACTATTGCATACTTATATTTAACCCAAGATGTTATCTTACATCAAACCAATAATCACGTTTCCAGAACACTGTCAGATAAAGTCATGTATATAACTGAGTATAAATTTTTGGACTCCCTGCCATACTGTGTCTCACAAGAAGGCTATTGCTGCCCCTGCTGAATCCGGTATTTTTGGGCAGCTAAAATGTGCATGTTGGCCTCCCACTCTTTCTCCCTCACAATTTTTTAAACTCGCTTTTGATAAATGTCTTCAGCAAAATGTTTTATGAGGTGCTTACCTGTAAAAATATATCTTTCAAGGCTGTGTACTCATCGTGGCCTCAGCACTAACCACACACAAGAAACCACATTCATTTGCTCCAGAATGTGGATTAGAAAAAAACAGAAACAATCAGGACTCCGTTAAAGCCAAGGTGGAACCAATTAGCAGAGTGTTGTGATTTGATGTTATTCACCTGTTGGGTCAGGATGGAAGACGGCATTCTGTTACAGTGACCTCATGATCCGTCGAATATTCTATCATAAGACATGTTTGCTTCTCTGGTTGAAAGAAGGATGAAAGAAACAAAGCCATGTGGATAAAACGATAATGTAAAAATCAAACTGTATCCCTTTTTCTGCCCTCCTGCCTGATTCTGGGGATCACTTTAAAACCTTTTGTGTAGTAGCCTCCAGAACATTGGTGGTAGAAGGTTCTGGATGTTAGTGAAGCAGTGCACACATTGAAAGTTTTGTCCTAAACTTAATGGAGCTAAGGTATTTGGAAGGCATAGGGCTCTGCAGCTTAGATATTTTCTTTAAAGTTTGGAATAAAATTCAGTATGGGTTCACCAGCAAACTGAAATATGGAGCTGCAGCCCTCACTGCTCCAGAACATCCGTAGTACATAGGGGTGTTTAAAAACCCTGAAAGCTGAAGCTTGCAAATGGTGAAGGATGCACATGCCTGGCTCACTATAGGCTGAAGAAATAAATGAATGCACAAAATTCATCCTTGTATATGTCCAAAATTCATCTAACTTATGGCAACTCCATGAATTTCATAGAGTTTTCTTAAGTAATGAGTATTCAAATATAGTTAGCCATTGCTTTCCTCTGAATATAGCCTACAGCAGTGGAACCCAAACTTTTTACCATTGGGACCCTGCTTTATACCTACATGCAGGTGTTACCGGGGGGGGGGGGCTACTTGATTTAGTATATGAATAAAACTATTTTGTTAATTTAGTGTGCATATTTTCATTTGCATATTCATGTATATTCATATTTTAACATTTTATATGGAAATAACATCATTCAAATTAGAACATTTTTTAAAACGAAATGTATGTGTAAATTTTACACATAACTCTCACACACCCTGGGGGTCGCACACCACCGTTTGAAAACCACTGGTCAACAGTATCTGGTATTCTTTGAAGGTCTCCCTTCCAAGTACTAAAATGGCCTGACCACACTTAGATTTCGAGATCAGATGGCAGAGATTATCGCACGAAGAAAAAGACCTGAAATAGATTCAGGATTGCAAACTCAAAACCAAATATTATCACATGTAAAATCGCTGCTGCTGCTGCTGAATCCCAGCTGCATGCAGCTGGCTGCTTTGCAAAAATGGGAGATATGCACTTTTGAGTTAGCAATCCCGAATCTATTTCAGATCTTTTTCTCCATGCGATAATCTCCGCCATCTGGTGCCTTAAGGTATTTTGGCAGCTCCTGTATGTCTCTACTGAGAAAAAATCCTACTGAGTTCAATAGGCTTCCTCCCAGATAAGTACAGTAGATAGAGTGCTGAAAATGTAGGAGAGTATTGTACCAGCTTTTATTCCTGCACTAGGCACAGGATGTAAACACACAGGGGTGGATTCTATCACACAGCTCCATCCCCAGGCAGTGTTCATCCCATACCCAATTTGGGCCTCTCCCAGACCTTTTAAAGAATGGGAAAATACTATTCTTTAAAAAAGCCAGGAGAAGCCTGGATCTGGTACAGGATGAGTACTGCCCAGGGACAGAGCTGTGCGATAGAATCCGTCCCTGTGCATTTACATCCCACGCCTAGCACAGGAATAAAAGCAGGTGTGATAAGCTCTTTTTGTCTCTGTGATATTACCGCCTCTCTCTCTCTCTCTCTCTCTCTCTCTCTCTTTTTTTTTTTTTTTAAACTTTGTACTGTGAGGTGTTTCTTAACACACTAATAAAGTATCTAGGAGCAAAGCTCACTAATCTTGTCTAAGACCTTTTGGCTTGTAACTTTATATCCCTAGCAATTACAATATATAGATATAGCAAAGCTTAGAACATTCTCCTTTTAAAAAATGATTTGTTGCTGCTTATTCACTCCCTATCCTCCTTTTGCTTTAACTTCTTGTTGTTATTAACTATTTGGAGATTAGAGCATATTAACCTTCGCTTTGTTCTAACGTCTTGATTTTATTACCTTTTTGTAGATTAGAGCATTAATAACATTTTTTGCATTTTAATATTGTATCATTATTTTTTACAGTACACTTACAAAATATCAAAAATCTCTCCCATAGGCGTAATATATTAAATTAAAAAAGGAGCGATGAATTTATTATAAGATATAATTTTTAAAGAAATCATTTGTAACACATTACTTCCTGGCTCTGAGATACATACATAGTGAGATAGTGTCTTCAGGAAAAATGCTATCTCTTTAGAACAAACATTGGTGTTCTATACTAAACATGTAACACCTGGTCCACTGTGAATCACTCTAATCCATTAAATTAGGCATACACATTAGATATGGTCCTCCAGGTGATGATATGTCTTTTACAAAAGTTTCAAAGGATGAACTATCTGCCCATCGTTTGTCTGTATTGTTCACTATTATTCTTGTTCTTCTGTAGAATGTGTCACTCCTGTGGAAAGGAAGAACTTCACAACAATTAATTTCAGCCTTCGCAGCACCTGGAGGAATCATCTAAGAAGACCACGAAGAAGCACCCTAACCTAAATTCTTTGGATATAGCCTTGTACAACCAGAGCACAATTTGTTATGGATTATCCCAAATTGGCTACATCTGCAAAGAGACTAGCTTCTTTAATTCTCATTCTTCCAAGAATTCTTCTGTGCACTAATCTATTATACAAATGTCTAAACACAGCATGGCAACACTTGCTAGTAGGCCTCTAGAGTAAATCTCACCTATAGACAATGACTAATGTCTGTTTCATGCATATCTATCTACTCGAACTTTCATTTGTGATGGTAACAATCATATGGATTAAGTTAGCAACACTCATTCCTGGACTTTCAGACATTAGTGCCCCTGCTAAATCATATTTGGAATCTGCCAGGTTTTCTCACCTCCTCTTTGTCCATGCTGGAAATTTCCAGGGACCAATTAGTCTTGCTTCACAAATCATAGTGTTTGTTGCACTGAATTATTTTACAGAACTATAGAGAAACAGGGGACATTTCATATGTCTACTGGGGGTAAAACCAGTCAGCACAGCCATCTTAAGGCATCTTGTTCTGTTGTTAAAATAAACATCTTAATAACACAGCCCACAGAAGATTTAGATTAGCTCAAGTATCCAGTGAGCTCTCAATCACATACCCAGTTCTTTCTACATTAAAACTATGATGAACTCCTTTTTCCTCTAGTGTCTAATTTGACTCCCTGGACTGCCCTTTCCTGCCTCAAAATGAGTGAACTGTTTCTACTGAATTCTCCAATAAGTTGGCAGGGGGCATCCTGCATTTAACATCAAAAAGCAGCCATTATTCAAAATTAGAAGTCACTTTCTGGTGAGTGAGTGAGTGAGTGAGTGAGTGAGTGAGTCTGTGTGATATTTTTGGCCCTATGTGTGATCCTGAGAAGGTTTCTCAGTTCAGAAAATTGGTCCACAGATCTAGCACACTTGCCCACTTCAGTTCTAGCCCTTCTACCAAGCTTCTAGTCATGTCAATAATTTCTTGTTGAAGCCCATAAACAATTGACAGATTTTATTAATGATTCTTTTCTCTGCCATTCAGCATTGCAAAGGCTGAGAATCATGGCTTGGCAATGAAGCACTGTTAATAATACAAAGATGGAAGTCATCAACCCTTTCCTCCCACCCAACCACCATCACCTTTCAGTAGGGTTATTCTTCATGAGCTCTTCTGTCTCTGGCCCATTTCCAGGTTCCACACATTGAGTGTCAATTGGTATATGTTTAAAATACTTGCTGGATAAAATGAAAGATGGTTGCTTTCTTCCAGAATATATGAGTAGGCTTCCAGGTTGAAATCTCTGTATTGCCACAAAGCTCTTCGGGTAGCCCTGTGGAATCCTCCTTTCTTCCAAACAACTTTAGAACTATGTGGTAATAATAGAAAAACCAATGTGAAAAATAACTAAAAGCATAGTTTTTACAGTGAAGTATAATCCATGTCTTATTCATGCATAGTAGAAAAAAAGTCATAGGGGCAATCGTGACTGCCCTTTAAAGCAGTGGGATGGGGCCAAGGCTGCCACACCGTTAGCCTTGGAGGCCCCATCCCGCCGCTTCTGGAGGCTGCAAGGAAGCAGCAAACTGCTGGTTCCCCGCGGCCTCCAAGCGGGGTGCAGCGGGCGCTCTGGGCGCCCGCTGCACCCCGCTTCCCTCAGCGAGGCTGAAGGGAGGAAGGGGCCGCCACCACGGCCCCTTTCTCCCAGGGTCTTTGCCGCGGCTGTCTAAAAGCTGCGGCAAAGACCCGCACAAAGACAATTTGTGCCCTCCCATGGCACAAAAGCATCATCATGTGCACAGCGCATCTAAAAGCTGCGCACATGATGACGCTCTTGTAGCGTTTCCGTATGGACGCCGCCATTTTAAAATGGCAGCATCCATACGCTTTAGGGCTAGGGAGAGTCTAAAAGCTGCACCCTCCCTAGTCCTAAAATTCATGCAAAGAGCCCTTATTGCGGCTCTTTGCGCCAATATAGATAGGGCCATAGTGACCTTTTTAGATCTGTGTCTTTTATTATTTATTATTTTTAAAAATTCTGACCTTCTTCTAAACTATCATATGCACCCTCGCACATCTGTCTTTGCCAATTTTATCCTCACAACCCATCTACGAGGTTGGTCATATCCAGTGGTATCACGGGGAGGGGGCTGCATCAGGTGATACCGTAAACAGGACGTGACACCACTGCTCCTCAAACATCTGCTTTTTGGCAGTAATGGGCTGTGGCATTCATCTGTGTCTCATTCAAATGCTGAAGAAATGGTATAAATAGGAAGAGAAGCAGTGGGAGGAGAAAGGAGAAGCCTCAGGGTTTTTTTAAAAAAATAAATTTTATTAAAAAGATTAAAAATTTAAAATAATTTTTATTCTTTTGAAATTTTCTTTAAAAAATCACCTTCTACCCATATTTTCACTTCAATCATATGAAACTTTCTACATATACATGTACTGAGGCTGTGCATATTATATTGTAATTTAAACGTATAATTTCAATTTTGCTAGTTGTTTTATGTCACAACTATTACCATTACTTTTTAATTTTATTGTACCCCGCTCCGAATGCCTGGAAAGAGGAGCAGGCTATAAATAAAACCTATTATTATTGTTGTTGTTGTTGTCAATGATGTGCTGGAATTGTGATCAATAAGTAATGTTAGTACAAAAAAATTACTAAGAATTCTATATGGTAATGGATGAGAGGAGATCAATGGGGTGGGGGGGTCACACACCATGATTTATCACACCAGATGACAGCAACCCTAGTGATGCCATATCGAAAGATGACAACAAACCCAAGGTCACCTACGAAACCTCACACTTGAATAGAGACTTCATTATAGGTTTCCACAGTCAAAATCCAATGTCCTAGCCACTAGACCACACAGTCCTCTCTTCAACTTTGAGTTGCCTCTTTCTGTGCCTTTCCTTTGTGCTATGAGGCAGGAGGATTTTTCCACTGTTTGCTCTATCAACAGCACACTTTTGTGAATCGATTTACGAAATGACTTTATGTCTATCCATAAATAGCTCCTCTGTCATTGCAACAACAGTTACAGTTGTAAAGGGTTTATGGCATGATTGCCTGATCAAATGCTACTGAAATGAAAAGAAAATATGAAAGCCAGGCCTTCACTAGGTGCACTCCTCCAAGCACTGAAAACGAATACACCCTTTTCACTGGCTACATATGATGAAAATCTTCACAAATGTTTCTAATTCATTTCAGCATCTTGATAGGAAATATAAATTATAAGTGTGTGCCTGTCAAGTCAATTGTCGACAGAAGAGGGCATGGATATGACTTGAAATAGAGTGAGAAATTCTTACAGGGTTTGTTGTTTTTTCCCAGTGTATGCCTGGTTGATATAGAATTTCCCACATGAAGAGATAAGTGGCACCATCCTGTGCATGTTTTCTCAAGAGTAAATTCCACTGTAGTCTGAGGAAATTAGTCCCTGGAAAATGCATGGTTTCTTTTAGACCTACAGGAAGTTCCTTTGCTGCCCATGTACTTGTAGTAAAATAAATATGAACAAAAACAATTTTTAAAAAATGTTAAATTATATTTTTGCTAGAAAATCTTCTGTCTTCCTGGTGAAGAAGGAACTGGGGGGCATTTACCTGCACCAGAACTATGTGATGGAAACATCCCTGGTTGCATATAAAACATACTGTAACATCTACACCCAAATTGGCACATGAGTCAACACATCCAGTTTGGTTATTGTGACATCTATTGCCTGGTTATACCCAAATGAAATACAGCTGCACTGCCCATCACACTCTTTGCAAACAGCGTCCTCGCAGCTCTTTGAGTGACAAACAATTGCAATGGATTTGGTAACAACAAACAATAAGGAAATCAAATCCTGCTTTGCATTGCCCAGCTGTCATCTTTTTTGATCACATACCTAATCAGGTATTTATTCCAAACATGAAGAGTATACTTGGTTTATTTGTTAAACAAGAGTTGAATAACACAAGTCAGACATTCTGTTGTGGATGAAGGTCATTTAGTTATTAATAGTGAAGGGTAATGTGAAAGCTTTTTCATCAGCCATTCAAGAAGTTGTTCTCACAAAT
Source organism: Urosaurus nigricauda (assembly GCA_034509955.1). Classification (NCBI taxonomy): domain Eukaryota; kingdom Metazoa; phylum Chordata; class Lepidosauria; order Squamata; family Phrynosomatidae; genus Urosaurus; species Urosaurus nigricauda. The sequence goes on along the minus strand of JAOEGL010000002.1, from coordinate 89,234,119 downwards.
TCTTGTTCTTTTTCACATTCCCTGATTCCTCTTTTTTTTTCTTAAGGGAGGAAGAACTAAAAGAGGAGGGAATGATAGAGCCAGGGAAATTGTCTCCAAATTTGACCTGTTAAAAGGATCTCTCGAGAGGAGATATATAGATATATATATGTACATGTGGTGTGGAGGACACCTGTTTTCAATTGCAAATTCAGATCAGAAGATACCCCCACTCAGGATCTGCAGTCCCAGCCATCCCAAATGAAAAAAAGATTCCAGTGCATATGGCTGTCATTTATGTCTCTCGCTGTAAATGATTTCTGATCAGCATGTCGGGGAAAGTCTTCTTCAAGTCCTGCTTACATCATACATATGGAACTCGATTCCCACTGTAGGAAATAAGTACAGAAGGTGCTTATTTAAACTGCTGGTCACAGGGGGTCACTCTCGTTGTAAATGGATTTTGGGTTGTAAAAATATGTGAGATTAGCTTTTAAGGCATCACCAGAGAAGGTTTTGCAAAAGCATGGGACACAAAAGCAGAATAAACTCCAGTTATAATACTGTAATTTCTCTGTTCATATTTGGCAGTGAGTCTGCCATGTGACCTTTTTAAGAGCTGGCTGTGTGGTTCCTTTAAAAGAATACTGTTCTCTGGAGAACTTTCCCTTATGCCCAGTTACAGCTCTAATTGTAGGCAAGAAGATCCAATGTCATAGCAAAAGTTGTGTACAGTGGACACTTGTTATCCACTGGGATTTGGTTCCAGGACACACACACACACACACACGTGGATAACAAAATCCGTGGCTGCTCAAGTCCCATTTAAAATAATGGGAGAGCAAAATGGTGTCCCTTATATAAAATGGAAAATCAAGGTTTGCTATTTGGAATTTATACTTTTTTTTTTTTTTTTGAAAAATTGCAAGCCATGGATGCCTGAACCCGTGGATTAAAAAATGTGGATATTTTTTAATATAGGAACAGCCACACTAATTGTTGTGTTTCGTCTTAATCCTGACTGAGAGTTAATTCCCACATCAGTTTCCTGACATCACATCATTCAAACCTGATAAAATGCATAATTCCTCTTGAATGACCTTAATATGGATTTGCATGCATACAAATAGAATATGTGAATAGGCCTTCATAGGCTAACAGAAGAGGGCTTGAAGGACTCCTGTAAGTTGCTCTCCATAACAGCTGTCATCTGCTTTTGTTGCATAGTATGCAGCTCCTGTACTTCTAGTTAGTGAAGAAAGCTGATGGAAAGAATATCAGCTCATTTGAAATGTGGTGCTGGAGAAGAACTAAAGATACAATGGACTGCTAAAAAAGATACAGAGTCAAGCCTGAGCTCTCACTAGATCAGCAGTTCTCAACCTGTGGGTCATGACGTCTTTGGGGGTTGAATGACCCTTTCACAGAGGTCACCTAAGAGCATTAGAAAACGGTAGCATAATTAGAGTTATGAAGTAGCAACAAAAATAATGTTATGATTGGGGGCCACCACAACATCAGGAACTATATTAAAGGGTTACAGCATTAGAAGGCTGAGAAACACTGCACTAGAAGAAAGATGGCAAAATTGAATCTGTCATATTTTGGATATATCACAAGACAACTTGACTTGTTGGACAAGGCAATAACATTTGGTAAAGTGGAAAACAGTACATAAAAAGAGGAAGACTGCACTACAGGTGGATTGATCCAATGAAGGCAGCTCTGGCCCTGAGTCTGCAAGACTTGAGCAGGACAGTTGATGACTAATTTGATGGCACATCAAACAACAACAACACTTATGGGATATTGCTCAAAGCCAGTTAATCCAGGACTTCCTTCATTGCTTTTGAAACATTTCCACTAGCTCTCCACCTACCCTACCATCTATCCATCCACCACTTTTCCATTGGTGACTAAAAATCATTACACTGGCAGGTCCATCTGGAAATAAAGGAAGTATGTTCAAATTCTTTGACTGAAGCACAAAGAGAATCACTACAGTGGTTTGAATCCTATTGGTCAGTCCCATCTGGATTGGATCCAATGAATGAATTTTTGAATGGTGAGTCAACACCTACACAAATTCTATTGGATTTTTAAAATTATTATTTCTTCCACACATATAATTCTAAAAACAATCAATCAAACAATAAATTTACATTATTTACACATAAGGAAAGAGAAATTCCACTTATATACATAATATTCCACTTAGATGCTTTATTTATTTATTCCATCGGTTTCTTAAACTGTACTATTACTTCTCATCTGATCCTACTGAAGTTTCTTAAGATTTTCATGTCTTTCATGAAATAAACCATATAGCTAGTTGGTTTTTTCTGCTATTTACTTGCTATCTTCCTTCTTAATAAATTCCTACTCTATCTTTCTATGTTCTTTCTTTCTTTCTTTCTTTCCCTTCTGACAGTTTTGATTATCTTAGAAGTTGTATAAATTTGTTCATATGTTTTTCCAGTATTTCCTAACTTGGAGCCATTCTTCTTTCACTTTCCTTGAAGATTTATTTTTCAACTAATGTTTTATTTTGTTCAGTTCCATCATGTCAGCTATTTTCATTAGCTATACTTCACTTGTGGGTACATCTTCACTTTTCCATTTCTGAGCATATAAAATGATAAAATTATTTTTAAAATTCCCTCCAATACTGATGACAAATTTAATTTTTAAAAAGGGTTCAGAACATAATACCCAAAATCTATATCACGTGTTTATTCATTTCTTTCCAATATCTCTTTGCTTTTGGGCATGTTCACTACATGTAATAGAAGGTCCACATGTTCTAAATTCTATTGTTATAATGGGCCATAGAAACCAATTGGGTAATCTTAGGCAAGTCAAGAAATAATAATAGAAACAGCAGTATATCAAATTAAATGGTTCAGGCAATACTAATGGTTAAACAGTTATTCTCCAAAATGAGCCAATGATAAGGTAATGATACATGAGCCAATGATAAGGTAAAAGGATTAGTGTTTGTTATTAACATTAGAAATAAATGCAAATCCAAATTGGAGAGGTTGTGCTGATATTTCAAAATCTCAGATTTGGGGATGATGTATATCTTGAAAGATGGCCAAAAGCCTCTCAAAATTTCTGAAGGCAGAAATGGGGAGGAATTAAGGAGAGGTGTGGATAAGCAAGAAGATGTTAAAATAAGGTCCAGAAGAAAGGGGTGGTCCTCTCCCCTAAATTTCCCCCCACAATCATTTAAGATGCTCTCCTATTTCACTGTCCACAGAAGAGCCTGAGCTCATCTATACCTACAGATTTTTAACTCTGTGGGTAGTTACTTTCTAACGGGGCAAGAATCCTGCAGAGCTCTTTTGTAGCCAACGAAGACTGGGTGATTTCCAAAATTGCAGTGTTCTCACAAACTATAAGAAGAAGGCACTGTCATCATAACAATAATGAAAAGAGAACTGTACTTTCACAATTAGAATGACTCAAAAGCCATCTTGGTATTGATCATCCGAATACCTGGAAAAGAAGATTGCTCCAGACCATATTATAATACTTTGTATTATTTTAGCCACATAATCACCATCTGCTAACATTCAGCTGATATATTTTGTTTTTAAACAATTTTTTAAGGAAAGGAAGGGGAGGAAGAAGAAAAAAACCCAATGGTGCAACACTGTATCAGGGGTTAAGATCTATCCATTGCACCAGGTGGGATATCAGAAGCTAGAAGGTTATGATAGTTTCTCCAATGAACCCTGCATGCAAACTTGGTTCATATGACAATGATGTGTTCCTAACACTGACATTCTTTCAAATACACTTTTTCCACACATGAGCCATGCAATGTTTTTCTTTCCACTCCCACTAACATCATCACGGAGCATGTAATTCCTTTCTCCTTTTTTGCCTTCATTTGATCTGTCATCAAGGCTTCTTCTCTTCCCTCCCCCCAGCCACCTTCTCTTGTAGCCCTTAGTATCTTCCAGCAATACCCACATGACCTGTTCTGCACTAGGGCAGTTCCTCAACAGGAAGGTAAAACAAACAAGATCAAAAAGTTGCTGATGTAAGCAGATGTCAAGTGGTCTCTTGGGATCGCTACTTAACCTCTTGCTCCAGCTTGGTTGGACCCTGATGAGAAATCCATTGGTGGCAAATAGAGTTGTTTTTCTAAAGCATTTGCCAACTTTACTATAGAAGTCATCAGCTAGACTGTGTGATTGGGTCACTTGCTTTGATACAACTAATGATAAGCAGACTGAGATAATAGATTATGGGCAAATAGACAGTATAGTACACATCTGAAATTTGGTAAATGTTGACATCATCATGTGAATGCTTTTAGTTGCAGAAAACAAACCAAACATTCAAAAATGCATGGATATATAAGTGAGTATCTAAAAAGTGGCAGAATTAAGGCCTAATTCTTCATTGGGAATTGTTTGGATTTCCAGATGTTTTTAAACTGTAGTTCAGCCAACATAGCCAATGGTGAAGAATGTTGGGAGCTGCAGTCCAACACATAGAAGATGACAATATTCCCATCCCTGCTCTAATTCAGTTGGTAGTCCCAACCAGCATATATCCACTGAACCAATAAATTTATGTTAGTGTTGTTCTGTCATGCATCCACTGATTCTGGGGCTAGGAACTGGATTTAGGTATGTGTCCTTCACTTTCCCGAGCACTGAAGAGTTCATGGCACAGTATGAGATTAATCCATTTACTTTGGGTTAGAAAAGTCTGAAGATTTATGATATTCTTGCAATATTTGCTTTCCTTCCAAAAATACAACCAGGGAAATCAGAAACACTCCTATAAGTAGACAATACCGCTGGCAGCCTTTCGTAGAGGTGTGAGAATTTTTTCCATGCTTAATTTTATTTGGTTTCATTGTATTCATTTTTGCTATTGTTGTTAAAGACCTCATTCTTTTCTAAAAACTTTTAGAAAAAATAATTTATGGAAACAAAATGTATTACTCCTGTTTTGGAAGGAGGTCTGCTTTCTTTACATGAACACTGAGGATGCTTGGTAACTGGCCCTTTCCCGAACATTTAGTTGCCAATGGCAAAAGGCAAGGTGCGGCTTCATCCTTGATTCCATCTACAATTGATATAGGTAACAAAACAGTGTCCTGGAGGCACCAGCCTAACTTAAAGGGCACAGTGAAAATTATGTGACACATATAACCTTATCTATTCTTTGCCTCTCAATTGCCGGAAGCAGATGATCCACTCTGTCTAGTGGTAGGACCAGTCCCAGCCAGTGAACACAATGCTTATTTACTCTGGGGGGGGGGGGGGAGAGATGAAAAGAAATCTTCAAGTACCAAGGGAAATTGTGTTGGCCCAGTTTGGGGGCAAAGATGATTTCAGCAGAAAGCACCGGCCATGTATTTCAACATATTCTTAAATAATAACTTTTAATTTCACTTTTAAGCTTTTTTGAGTACTGTATATCAGCATCTCACAAAAAGTCTTAAAACCTAGCTCCTAGCTGATGCATCCTGGGTGGGCCAGATTTAGCTATTGCAATCTAACAACAAGGGCACGCTGCCCCACTTTGAAGGGATTAGGGCCTTCATTAAACTGGTGTCTTCACAAGATATATTGAGACATATTGAGCTATTTCATCTCTACTAAATTAACAGCCAATTACACTGAGACATTTGGCATTCATGAGCTGGCTTTTGGAATTATTCCTACTGATGCCTTCCATATGTGTACATTTCATCAGATTTGAAGATTTTCCCTTTTTTAGGTTGTTTTTTCCCCCATCTCATTTGTAAGATCATCTCTGAACATATTACACAGATAAGACATTTGGTGAATGCAGACAATCATTTATCAATTGTCACCCACTGCTACATGCTTATGTGACTGCTTGTAAATTGATTGTCTGTTATCCTGCCAAGTGATGAAGGGAACATTACCAAATTTGGGTCTAATCTGCACTACAGAAATAATGTAGTATGACAGCGCTTTGACTGCCATGGCTCAATGGTATGGAAATTCTGGGATTTGTAGTTTGTTATGACTCCAGAGATCACTGACAGTGACGGTTAAATAACTCACAAAAATACAATTCCCAGGACTCCATAGCACTGAGCAATGCTAGTTAAAGCAGTGTCAAACTGCATTATTTCTACAGTGCAGATTAAATCTTGGGCTGCTGTCACACTGCAGAATTAATGCAGTTTGACACCTCTTTAACTGTCATGGCTCCATCCAATGGAATCCTGGGATTTGTAATTTGTTGTGGAACAACAGCCCTCTGAGAGGAGTTTATCGCATGAAGGGAATTGGAAGTATAATCCAATGGCAATCTGAATGCAATCATGGGGTTTCGCATGATTGTGTGAAAGCTGATCACACACATTTTCAGGCAAAGGGAAGTCCTTCCGAAAGCATTCGTGGGGTTTTGCATGATTGCGTGAGAAACTATCACACACAATTTCGGGCAATGGGAGGCAATTTCGGGCAGTTCTGAACGCAATGCAGTGTCAATACGTAATCACATAAATTCACTGAACTAGTGAATTTACTCAATTCCAAACTGGCCTCACTACCATTTCTTTCGAAATTGAGAAAAATTCCTCCCATGTGATAAACTCCTCAAATCCTGGAATGCCATAGCATTGAGCCATGACAGTTAAAGTGTCTAACTTCATTAATTCTACGATGTACACACAGCCTGGAAGAAACATAGGATGGTGCAGTCATTCTCATTTTTTGGCAGGTTGGGCCACAAAACTTGGAAATTTTCCTTTTCAAAATTATCTCTCTTAGAATCCACCAGCTAGATTGGCCAATTACTGTATATACCCCAAAATGCAAGTTTTTCCATTTCAGTCCTAGAGAATGGGCTTGAATGCAATAGGTTATAGTTGCTCATCAGCCATCTGGCACTGAGGCAGTGTAAACATGAATTGGGTCTATGAAGCAGAGAACCTCTCAACCAGCGTGCCCAACACAGGGGCCTGAGTTGTATTTTTATTCCCAGCTAGAGTCTGCTCAATGGAGTTTACATCAGTGTTGACTCACCATTCAACAATTTATTCAATTGATCTTTACTACTCAAAACTAAGATGGCATGTCAGGGAATTGTAAAACAGTTGCCATTCAAGACATGATCATGGATGAACGTGCTGACCTATTACAGAGACCTGGTTAGATGAGGCTGGGGTGGTGGTGATGCATTCTCTCTCAGTTTTGCCCTCCAGCTTTTAGTTCCTCGGCTGTCTCCCAGCCTCTTTCCCTTGGTCTTATAGGATCTGTTGCAGCTGTGGCTTTAAGGCTGAGGGTGGATTTTAGCACTCTTTTCCCACCTCTCTCTGTTGTCTCTCTGGTGCTGCTTCAGGATGTAGTGGCTGGGGGTTGACTATAGTCCTTTTCTAAAGTGGGAAGGATATGAGGGGAGCAGAGAAACCCAGGGAGGCATGAGGGGATGGGTAGGGAAGCAAACAAACAACAATGGGAGAAATGATAGAGGGAGGCAAACAGCTCCTGGCCAGCTGCAGTACTGGTGGGTGCCACTAAAGTGAGAGAATAACAGTGACACCATAGCTAACAAATGTTAGCACTGTGCACAGGGAGATGTAGGTGGACCTCCTTGTGTACCCCCCACACCTAGAAAACCCTATAATGAGACATCCAGCCTGGCCTCAAGTTGAAGAATCCTCCCTCCTGAAGGCATCATCTGGCCACCTAGAAGGGAGTGAAAGAGGCCTAGCACACCATCCAGCCTGGCCGCAAGCTGAAGAGCCCTCCCTCCTGAAGACATCATCTAGCCACTTAGAAGGAAGTGAAAGAGGCCTAGCAGCACCATCCGGCCTGGCCTCAAGTTGAAGAGCCCTCCCTTCATGACAACACTATCTGGTTGCCTAAGAGGGAGTGACAGAAAAGGCCAAACTCCATCGGGCCTAGGTTAAGAAGCCGAGCCCTCCCTCCAGTCCATCTGCCTTGGTCCAGGCATCAGATGGAGAGAACAACTGCTGGACCTGATCCCCTTCCCCACCACCATTCCCTTCTCCTTTTGTGTCGTGTCTTTTAGATTTTAAGCCTGAGGGCAGGGAACCAGCTTAAAAAATAATAATTGTTAAGCCGCTCTGATAGCCTTTAGGGCTGAAGAGCGGGGTATAAATAAATAAATAATAAAAAATAATTAAAAAATCCCAAGTGAGGAAGGAAGCAGTACTTGTGGAGTGAGTGAGTTAAAATGTACAGGAATAGGCCACTTTGAATCAGACAACTGCACAGTGTTCTACTAAGGAAATGAAAAGGCATGAAGAAATGGGATGGCTTTCATACTCAGAAAAGATGTGGCAAAAGAGTCAGAGGACACAATGCAAAATCAGACCAAATAATCTTAATAAGGCTCCATGGAAATCCATGAATATCACCATAATTCAAGTCTGTTGACCAACCACAGAGGCAGAACAGGAAGAAATTGAAAAATTCTGTGAAGAAGTTCAGAAAAAAATTGACAGCACACCAACACAGGGCATCAAGCTGATCATAAGCAAACTGGAATGTCAAAGCTGGAAGCAAAGAAGAATCAAAAACAGTAGGCAGACTCAGATATGGCATAAGAAACAAAGTATGTGAGCATTTGCTAGATTCTGGTGAAGCCAACAACCTATTCATTGCAAACATATTTTTCATAAAACCCAAAAGAAGGCTATACAGATGGACATCACCAGATGGGCCACACAAAAACCAAATAGATTATAAAATCAGAATTAAAAGATGGTGTAGCTCCATACTGGTGGCCACGACTAGACCAGGCGCTGACTGTGGAAGAGATCATGAATTACTCATATCAAAAATAAGAGTAAAACTCAAGAAGAAAACAAAACCAGTCATCATACCAAAATATGATCTAAACAATATCTCAACAGAATTTATTAACAATATAAGGAACAAATTTGCACAACTAAGCATAATACTGAGAACCAAAAGAAGTCTTGTTACTTTTATACAAGACAGAATGTTAATATGTTATTTATTAAAATGTTTGAAGCCAGGAACTTAATAAAAGAAGAATGCAGACAGACAATTTCAATACACACAAAAAAGAGAAGAAACAAATTAAACACTACAAGAAATAAAGGAAGGAAGGGAAGAAAAACAAAAGGGGCACAGGAACAAACTAACAACTATGAATGCAACAGTACAACAGCTAGTGCAAAAAGATAAAGAAAACTACAACAACAACCTGTGCAGAGAAAAAGAAGACAACAAAAAAAGGGAAGAATAAAAGACTTACTTCATAAGATCTGGGAAATCAAAGCAAAGTTCAAACCAAGGACCAGGACACTCTTTTACAACAAAAATAACATAATTCAAGACCAGGAAGGAATAAAAAGATGTTGGATGCAATATACAGAAAAGTTATATAAAAGAGATGACAAAACAAAGGACACATGGAACGAAGACCCATATGAAAATGAACCCCAAATTCTAAAAAGCAAGGTGGAAGCTGCAATAAAAGAAATGGCAAAAAACAAGTCACCAGGAATAGATGATATTTCAGTCGAACTGCTGCAGTCCACATTGACAGAGTCAACTCTAGTGCTAACCAACATATGTCAACAGATACGGAAAACAAAACAATGGCCAACAGATTAGAAATTATCAATATGCATCTCCAGTCACAAACAAGGAGACACAAAAGACTGCAGCAACCATAGGACCACAGCATTAATCTCCCATGAAAGCAATATCATGCTCAAAATTCTGCAACATAGAGTCCAAACATACAAGGAGAATGAAATCCCAGAGGTCCAAGGAAGTTTAAGGAAAGAAAGAGACACTAGGGACCACACTAGGGAATTCCAAAAGAAAATCAGCATGTGCTTTATAAATGATAGCAAAGCCTTTGACTGCATAGACCATGAAAGGCAATGTAATGCCCTTAAAGACATGGGAGTGCCAACACATTTGATAGTCCTGATGAGGAATCTGTACTTGGGACAAGAGGCTATTGTCAGAAAGAACACAGAGAAACAGAATGGTTCCTGATTGGCAAAGGGGTCAGACCAGGCTACATCTTATCACCCTATCTATTCAACTGATATGCAGAACATATTGTAAGAAAAGCAGGCTAGGACACAGAAGAGGGAGGAGTGAAAATAAGAGGAAGAAATATCAACAATCTAAGACATGTAGATGACACCATAATACTAGCAGAAAATCTCAAAGACCTGGAACAACTACCAAGAAAGATCGAGGAAGAAAGTGCAAAGGCAGGCTTACCACTGAACATAAAGAAAACAAAAATATTGACCATGGACCATCTAGACAAATTCAACCTAGACAATGACGATAAAGTAAAAGAGTTCTCATCACTGGGATCAACCATTGATCAGAACGGGGACAGTAGCCAGGAAATCAGAAGAAGATTAAGAATGGGGGGAGTGGTTATGAAAGAACTAGGAAAGATTCTAAAATGCAAAGATACACAACTGAGCACAAAAATTAGAATCATACAAGCCATTATATTCCCTATTACCACGTATGGATGTGAGAGCTGGACAATTAAGAAACAAGACAGGAAGAAAATCAATCCATTCATGATGTGGTGCTGGTGAAGAGTGTTGAGGATTCTGTCTGTAGAGAGCCAAAAAGACAAACAAGTGGGTCCTAGAGCAGATCAAGCCAGAAATCTCCCTGGAAGTCTAGATGACAAAACTGAGGCTGTCATACTTTGACCACATCATGAGAAGGCACAACTCACTGGAAAAAACAATAATGCTAGGAAAGTGGAGGGAAGTAGAAAGAGAGGAAGGCTGCATGCTAGATGGATAGACTGTACAGTTTTAGGGAGGTCACAGGTAAGAGTTGCCATAGGTTGAGATCAACTCAAGGGCAGTGAACAACAACAACAAAAGCCATCTCCCTAGTCAAAGAGAAAAAGTCCCCTCCACTTTTGAATTAAAAGATTCATGGGAGTTCACTACAATTCTCTGTGTGTGTGTGTGTGTGTGTGTGCCTTCAAGTCACCTGTGAACTTATGGTGACCTCATGTATTCATTGGGGGTTTTGCAGGAAAGGAATACTCGGAGATTTTCCAGTTTCTTCTTGTGAAATATAGCCTACAGCACCTGTAGGTCTCCCATCCAAGTGCTAAACAGGGATCACCCTGCTTAGTTTCCAAGATCAGATGGGATTTAGTGCCTTTTGGGTATTTTGTCCCCTAGTACAATTATATAGCCATATTATCTTTACATTTTATACAAGACAGAATATTAATACATGTTACTGATTAAAATATCTGAAGCAACCATATCCAGCTGATAGGAATTAGTGATGCATTTAAGAGCCATGTCCACAGTCATAGTATTTTGCAGTGATGAAGTGCAGCTAACAACTAATTACAGCTCTTACCATAATAGGTATTATTATATCAGTATGTGGTGACATCCTCTCCCCACTTCTTCCAAAAGAATGCAAAGGATAAAAGTACTGCAGATACAATTAATCCCTTTTTTATGGCATTTATTTTTTGACTAGAAAACAGGAGGGCTGGCAGGCTCCTGATATACACCGTGGCAGGACTTTTCTACTTAATCAAAAGCATTTGATGGCTGATCATTAATAATGTGTTTGTCGGTAACTGTAGTCTACTTCAGTCAATGTTCTTTGAACTGGAGTATCAGATTTGGGTATTTGCAAGTCCACAGTGGGCTTTACAGAGCATTTGATTTCACCTTGTCCTTGTGTGAGGTGATTCAAGTTGCCTATGAAATGACATGCTGAGGCAATGGATCATATACAGAGAATGGGAGGCAATAGGCCCAACTTTTCCAAGATGTGTACTGCTATATTTCAAGCATTGTAGAGCATGGTGATGAATGTGATATCGTATACCGCTGGGTACAGTTCTGTCTTGCAACTCAAGAAGACTTTCTGAGTAGAATCAGGAGCCTGGGGGCTTCTTTTCTCCCACTGCAGTCCTGAGTAAAGCTAGCCAGCATCAAGAGGACTGAGGATGAAATAAATTCATGAACTAGAGACGGTATGATCCTTCAGAAGATGATGACGTTCTGAAAAATAGAACCTGGTTCAGTGTCCACACAAATGTGTGCTTCAAAATTGGATGATTTCATCTGTTTAACAGTTGAATCCAAGCACTGGCATAAGGAATAGAGGACACACTCCCCAAGTAGTACATGTGCTGTATGTAAGGCCATGCAGAATATGAGCCCTAGAAGGACTGGTGGTAATATTTTTAGTTACTGGACACATTTGTCACCACCTTGCCACCTGTAGTGGGTAAGGCCTCTGCAACAGGCAGGTGGCTTTTGGAGTCCTTGTTAGCATTGTGGCCAAACATTAGCAGCTGTCTGATTATATTACTAACATTGTTAGATTTTTTTAAAAAAAATTCATCACTTTGGCAGATTGAGGCTGGGCAATTACAGAAAGGCTGAAAACAGATTGAGGGAGTGGAGTTTCCTATATTACTAACTTGCTTGCACAGTTCTCATAGTTATGGGGGAAAGTTATGGAAGGTTTGTGTACTTTGATTTTCTTTAATTATTCCACTATATAATCCACGGACCCCCATCTTCCACCAGTCTCACGCTAGGAGGGTGCACCCAAGCCCAGAGGTCTCATCTAACCAGTCATGAGGAACTCGATTGACAGCCAGGGATAAATTGCGTAGAATTAACTGTTTAAGGACCCAATTCTGCCTTTGACTGTTAGGGAATCCTAGACCCCAATAGTGAAAGGGTTAAATGCCTTTATGCCGTCTACCATCTGCTGCATCATTTACCACCATTAACCACCAATAAAGTGTATCTTGTAGCAGTCAGGTATGTTGGTGTTCAATTCCAAACAATGTCTTTGGGAAGACTAGAACTACACCCAGTTCCAGAACAGAACACTACCAAACACATTTTGTTATTCCCCCACCCTCTGTTTTTCCATATTACCTAATTAGCCTGGTTTTGCCCAAAATCTGGGCTTTTCCCCTGAATTTCCGTCATGCCTATTACTACAGTCAACTGATCCAGAAAAGATCTGGTCCACTTCATAATTCCTTGATCCTACCTCTACGACATCACAAGGATCCAACCTTAATCCCAAATATTGGACTTGAAATCTTGGATAATGGACTAATGCTCACCTGGCGACCCAGCTGTAACCTCAAAAAATATATTTTCCAAACTGTGAATTAGATGCTATGCGCCTTAATCATGATCATGCAAAGAAACTGAGTATTTATTTAATTACAGTGTGATGTAACAATCTTGTACGGAGCAATTAAAAGTATAGCTTAAGATCAGAATTTCTTCTGTGAACATATTTTGAATGGTACTAAAAGATCAATTGTACAGTGGGAGAGGGAGAAGGCTATAATAATGTTTACCTTTGTTCTCCAGTGCTAAATCCATAAAAGACTCCCTACATGTCTGCAGTGTTGCTGTTTTCAATTCAGAACAAAGATAGAGTCCTGGTCAACAAAACCATCAAGTAATGTCACCTGCTGGCCCCACATAAGTTGCTGTACGGTATCAGATTTTTGCTATGCTTTTTATTATGCTCTGTTTAAAAAGGTCATGGTAGGCTGAGAATCCTAATGAAATTCAATCCTCCCATTTAACAAGAAATCTAGTGAGATGTGTCGGATAGAAAAGGAAAAGAGTTGGATGCTTCTTAAACCGTGGTTACACCAAAGCTCTTTTGCAACACAGATAAAAGCACTACCTTGCTCACCACATACACATCTTACTCTGGCAGACATATTCATAATTGAAAGACAAAATTGTTAGCTAGGATAGGATGACTGCTGCATTTGAGGAATTAACAGATAAAATATCAGGCTAGTTATGACATTTAAACAATGACAGAAGCATCCAATATATATGTTTAAATGGTGAAATAATTTAGTATATTCCCATATTATTTGGATATTGCCCCCCTGCCACAGATACTGTATCTGGTAAATCTTCCTGTGAAAGGTGAATATTCTACACCGCTCACAAAGTCTTAGGAGTGTAGGTCTAACATCCCCCATCTCTGCTAATCCACACATCACTGGTGGGGTTCTGAGTCAATCCAATCTAGTCCAGAAAGTAATCTGTAGTTTTCTAGCTGACAAGTTTCACTCCAATGGTGTGGTCTCCATGAGATGACAAGACAGCAGCTGCTTATTCAGCTTTTCCTGGTTGTCATCAATAGTGAGTTAAATAAGAAGCTTTTGTTAACCTGTTTGAACCGCCCTGTCTCTAATGAAACAGTTTTCATTAGCAGCAAGTGGATTCTGTTACTCAAGTTTATTTTGCCTTTCAGGTGTAACATGAGCCCACAGGTTATGCTGAAGATTTGCTTAGGAAAGTAAATTTGTCCAGAAGCAATAAAGCATTTGAGTGAAGTTTTAAAAAAATATTTCTCTTCAAAAAATTTTAACTCATGCCATTTGTTTTTTTTCCCCATAACATCCATGATCCTTCTAGCTGCAGTATCAAGAGATATGTCTCACTACCAGTCTTTTCAAGGAAGCAGCCAGCTTTACCTTAATGGGAATTACTTTTATGAGATGTGCATAGCTTCCTATATATGGCAATCAGATATGAATACATGTTAGAATCAAACCAGCCTTGAAGGAAACACAAGTGCTAACTGCATACAGAACTACCAGGTTTTTATTGTTGAGAATTTGCTAGCTTTCAAGTTCTTTGCCTCCCTCTTTTCTTTTCCCGCCTCTTTTTTTCCTTTTCTTCTCAGCAAGAGTGAAGAAAAAAACAAGAAGAGAGTTGCCTGCAGATAACAAAACAATGGTTGGGCTAATAAACAGAATAGCCTTACCTGCATCCAGACCTTTTGTTTCTGTAAGAATGATGCAGCAATAGGATATTGCCAACAAGAAACAAGTATTTTGATTCTGCAGCGAACAGTGTTTTTTAAATTGTTTTCTAGAGAACATGGAAACCTCAAAGCTTACTTGGGATACCATGGTAAGAATTGCCCATTTTTGCCCATTTAACCCACGTCAGAAAGACACTGAAAAAATGGGGTATTTTCTGGGCTAAATAAATTTATTTACAAATAAATTGATTCAGGCTAAGTGGGAACCAGGTGGATTTGAATTGGAATCAAATCTGCCCAGGTTCCCACTGGCAGCTCGACCCGGGAGGCAGCTGACATTACCTGGCCTTTGCTGGCCCCAAAATCCCCGGCCCAGCCTCCTTACCGGCTTCTTTGGCTGCTGACTGGCTTCCCTGGGCTTTTTTAAAAATTTCCCGTGGCCAAGAAGACCAAAAGGAGGTCACAGAGAAGCTGGAAGCCTTGCAACCTCCTTCCCGGCTTTCCCACGGCTTCTCTGTGACCTCTTTCCCGCCTCCCCGGCCACAGGAAATTTTAAAAAAGGCAGCAGGGAAACCGGTCAGCAGCCAAAGAAACCAGTAAGGAGGCTGGGCTGGGGATTTTGGAGCCAGGAGAGGCAGCGATGGGCCGAGCCATAAAGCTGCCCCCCCCCCCCCCCCACTGAACCAATTCCTGAAACTGGAGCAAACATAGTGGGAACCACCTTTTTTCAGAATTGGTTTCAGGAATTGGTTCAGGCAACAGATTTTCCAGTAAGTGGGAATGGGCCCTGAGTCTAGCAAGCAAAGTTCACCCATCTTATTCTTCCTATGATCCTGAAGGGACAAACTGATGAAAGACAGATGGCATCACAAATCTGATTCAGGAGTGAGTAGTGTGTGTTCAATTGTCTCAGAGCAGCTGCATTTACACTTCAGCTACTTCTGATGCTGTTTGCTCAGAGATAAGCCACAAGTATGTACAGGCCCAGCATTACAAAGAAAAATTAGCCCTTGTGTTCATAACCAAATCCACTTTGTTAACTTAGGCCACAATGTGTAATAACATCACATTCACAGCATAAACTAATATGATACATCCCACATAGTTAAACATAGGAGAAGTAAATAAGAACATATCTTACCGTATATAGAGTTAAGCCATTGGTCTGCTTAGCTCAGTATTGTCTACAAAAGAGAAAGGAAATTGTCTACAGTTTGTAGACATTGTCTCTTACTGCCAAGATTCCCAATATATCCTATGGAAGATACATACACACAATTGCTTTATTTCAGTAAGTCCTCAATGGTCTCATTTGAGATGGTGAGAGGTATGCAGGGAGAATTCTGCTGTTATTTCCAGTCACTGCACAGGGTCAGACAGTGGTATTCCCCATTGCACTGTTCCCACTCCCACTCCCACTCCCACTAGAAAGCTCTGGAGCAAATGGGGGAATTGCCACTTTCCTCTCTAATCACAGATCAGAAATAGGTGTGGCAATTCCTGAAAGAATTTGACCAATACCCGATCATTGAGTAAAAATGATTTCTTCTTTTTTCCTTTTGTTTCTATTACCAAATCCACCTGAATTGCTTTTAGAAATTGATTCGAGGCTTCTGGGAAATGATTAGTCCAAGGGGAAAATCACTTCTTAAAAATACTTGTCAGAAAAGTGAATGGGAGCTACACTGTGCTCCTCAAGGATGGTGGATGAGAGGCTATTTTATCCCATCTTTCTTGCTGAGCTGGATGAAAGATGGCTTATGAACTGAAACAAGATGCATCTAAAACTAACCAGTAAACTATCAAAGTATCTACCTACCTATCTATGAAAAGCTATCATATTAAAACAAAGTATTGGATTAAAATCATATTTTTTTAAAAAATTGAAAATGTAACAGGATAATGGAAAAGGAACTACAGGATTCAATGCAATCACCAACTGATCTGGAGACCAGTGGGATAGAATGTTGTACTCACTGCCAAGTCTTCTTTTAGTGCAACTTCTGGATGCTTCATCTCTGTTGATGTCCCACCTGTTGCATACAATTAATGGAAGACTTAAAGGGGTTTGGGGGGGGGGCTTTCATGGAGGTTATGTATCTACAGGCTCTGAAGCTCTTTTTTTCATCTAACACTTCTCCAACCAGCCCTAAAGTTTCCAGACCCAGGCCAGCATGGCCACTAGCTAAGAGATTTAGGAAGCTATAGTCCCAACTCTGAAGAGTTTTGGAACTCTCATAGTTAATTGCTTCAAAGAATAATCAATGGGAGATGGGGAAACATAATTGATAGAAAAGCATCTACACCAAAAACATGCTCAGACCTCCCAAAAAAGGCAGGAATGAGCCAACAGGGTTTAATAAATAAGCACTGAATGTTGTCACCACCACCATATGATTGTTTTCCTGGTTGCAATATGGCTTCCAATTACCTGGGAGTAAGTCCTACTGAAATAAATGGGAATAGCTTTACAGTAGGTCATGTAGAAATGCACCACAAACTTGTTTTCTGTTTCTGAAATCAACAAGTTTTCAAAGGGCTAAACAGACTGGCAAAAAACACCAGCTTTGGGGTAGTATGAGGGTATGGCGTATTCACAGCTCATGCCCCAATGATGCCCCCAAGCCGGTGTCATGCCACCCTGTTGACCACACAGTGGGCAGTGTCACGATGTTTCTGCAGCATGACGTTTACATGTACCACACCACAAAATGCTGAAAATCCATCACTGCAGCATAAAGGACACCTTTTTTTCTGCCCCCAAAAGGACTGACATTTTGCCACTTCTTTTTGGGCCAGAAAAAAATGAATTGCGGCCACAGCATGTGATTGTCATGGCCCCAATCAAAGGAGAACATTTAAATCTATTTACAGTCATCTGTTTCAGTCCATAGTCTTGAACTTTGGCTGGATCACATCCAAAGTTTTTTGCTTCCCAAAAACACTAAGTATTTTTTGGCCACTTTACAATTACATTGGAAATCCAAAACAAACTCCAGTAGCAACTGTGGAGTCATATGTACTGAAGGATGAACTGTTCTTAAATAATGCTTGTAATAAAGATATCAGGCACAAACATGTTCTCAATTAACAGTAAGGGCATACTGGTGTAAGTTTTCTTATCCAGTTTATTC
Source organism: Urosaurus nigricauda (assembly GCA_034509955.1). Taxonomy (NCBI): domain Eukaryota; kingdom Metazoa; phylum Chordata; class Lepidosauria; order Squamata; family Phrynosomatidae; genus Urosaurus; species Urosaurus nigricauda. Next base: position 89,216,202 of record JAOEGL010000002.1, on the reverse strand, counting down.
TTAGAAGACAGGCTAGTATGTTCCTTTACAGAAGCCTCAGTTTTTCAGCTACCTCTGTTTCTGTAACCCATTTTCAAAAAGGGAAGAAAATATTTTGACTATATATTAATAGAAACAGAACAAAATTTAACAGAACAAAATGAAATTTACAGTCTGTCATCATTCCTTAACAAAACATATAATAAATGCATATATATATACATTTCTTTAAGATGTCATTCCAAAGAGTGACATGAGAATCTAGACTACCTCTGTTTCTGTTAATAAAAGAAATAAACTGAAACCAATCTGGTACTTTTAAAAGTCATCATGAAATGATTTCTTGAGTCAGAAACCTGTTGTTAGGTTTTTTTTTTCATGAGAGCAACAAACTACAACTTCTTTTACCCACAGTCCAAAGTAAAATTATGTAGGCCTTTCCATTTTTGAGCATCACCAGTGGATTCTAAGCAACCTTCTCCCCAGTTTGGTCTAAGGATTCAGGCAGAGGTGCATTGTAGTCCCTTTCTTACAATTTACTGTGAGATTGCCAGTAAAATTGCTTGAAGCTGAAAAGAACATTTTAGGTCTCATGGCATTGCTAAGGAACATTACTCCATGCTCACACCCAGGCCTGAGAATTAGCAATGCACCCTGGATGACCTCCTCTAGCACATAGGCTCACTGCTGCCAAACTCCAGGAACAAAGTAACCCTTAGATGACCTTTCCTGCTACTATCTACTTGCAGTACAGGTGTTGTTGCCCTGTCCAAACCATGTGAGGGGCAGGGCAAAAACTCACTCTCTCCTTCTCTTTGATGCATGTTCAGATGAAGGTCTGACAGGACTACTCTTAGCTTTAATTATTTGCAGATTCGCACAGTGGTACTTTAAACACCTATTCCTGGTCTAGGATTTCACCTTTGCATTCTATTAACTCTCATTGATGGTCCTAACCAAACTGTTGCTATTAGTCAACTAAGGGGCTGAACAGACTGGCACAATACGCCAGTTTTGGAGTGGCATGGGGGTGTAGTGTTTGGACAACACATGCCCTGACTCTGCCCCCAAGCCAGAGTCACACCACCCACCCGCCCAGACAGCAGGCAGCATGGGAACGCTCCTGCAGCACAGCAGTTAGACACCTCACATACCAAGAGCTGAGAAAATCCATGGTGGCAGTGAAAACAGCACCATTTCCCCGGTACAAAAAGGAGTGGCTTTCTGCTGCTCCTTTTTGTGTCAGAAAAAGGCCAGATCAGGGCAGTGGCAATGTGCAGTTGTGATGGCCCTGATCCATTGTACAAAGGGGCTGCGTGACGCCGCCCCTTTAGGGCTGTCTGTTTTCAGCCTATGTTTGTTTTGTGCAGTTTCAGTTCTTCCTGTAGTGTACCATTATTGGTTGCTCCCATCCATTTTCATTAATACGTTTTTTCAGTGATTAAGCAGTGGCCTAGGAGTTGCTGGGGTGGTGCTCTTTTGCCATGTCCTGTCTAACCTGTCTTCTATGCACCTTTGCAAACACATATATCTTTATTCCTCTTGCCATCTTCGCTCTTGCTCCTTTCTTTTAGATAGGGCAAAGGGTAGCAAGGAATGTAAATAATATTAATCCACACACCAATCCAACTGAATTCTATGAAGCTTACTTCTCAGTAGGCATAAAGTAAGAATGCTTACTAAATGTGTGTTAGATTGCTGCCACATTTTACATGTCCAATTTTCATATTTCAGATTTTGTACAGTTCAGTCCTCTTCTGCTGCTAGACATTTCCCTTTCATTAAAAAAACATTTTACAAATATTTTACATCGAATCAACAAAACAAGAAATATAAAAAACAAGAAAGAGAGGGGGACAGGTTGGAGGCAGGGGGAAAACTGAAGTGTCTCTTGCAATGCTTCTTATCCGGAGCAAAGTGTTCTCATCACATTAGTGACCAGGAAGCATTTTTATGAAAACAAGAACTGTGTACTGTAAATCAGTGGCTTAAAAAAATACCATCAATATTTACACTTCCTGGTGTGGTATTTAAAATGAAATGCTGGTGAAATTCATGCAACACCAAAAACAGCTCATTAGTGTCTCAAAGCTCATTAGGCATGTTGTGATGTTTGAGAACTGGGTGGATGGCTCTTGTGGACAGAAATACAAACCAAATGAGATCAAGACAAAGTAACACATTTTATACAGGCCAGAGAAAATTATGCACCATTAATACCAATGTTAATGTCATGGGCCATGTTTAGAGACTCTGTTCATTCCAACAAAGCTTCCATGTGAGACTGTAGTAAACACAGTAATTATGCATGTTTTTATCACACAGCGTTCACTGGGGCTTACTTAATTTTTGAGTTGTTTCTAGGACTGTAACCTCAACTGTTCAAGACCAGAGTCTGGACATTTATTTTGAAATGACAATGACCAGAATTCTCCAACCAACTATGCTGTAGTTCAAAAAGAAATGTTTCTAAGCCTCGCTCCAGAAAACACACCTACTGGCCACAGCCTTTCCTTTTTTTTCCTCCAATCTGGGAATTAAGTTTTTAAAATGCCTAATTGCATACCTACCAACTGTCCTGATTCAGCAGGGATGATCCCAATTAATTCTATGCCATCACACTTTTTTCAGCTGGTTTTAAAATATCCCAGTTTCTCTCTCCTCTTTCCAATTTCTCTCTTTATCCTTAGCTCACTTCAGTTGATACAAACTGAGGTCAAAGTGAGAAAGTAGTTTGCACTTCCTTAAGTCACAAGAGGAGTGAGCAGAATCTAAATTGCCCTTCCCTGTAGACACAGGCAAAAGCAAACAAGTGCAGCCTTCTCCTAGCTTTTGTCTTCTTCGTCATTACTAACTTTTGCCATCTTGACCACACTCTGTATTGCTTGGTCACACATGTCCCAGGGGCCATTCAGACTACTATATAAACAGGTTTGTAATCTGGATTAAAATCGGGAAGTTCATACTGGTGCCAGTTTTTTCACTAGGGAATCCGGATCTTGCACACCTGATGCAGCGCAAATCCCCCTAAACGTGTTTTTTCCGAAAGCGGGGTATTTACCGTTTCTTTTCGGAAAAAACCGGTTCAATCGAATGTGAACTTTGCTTCGATCATGATCGGGGGGGGGGTAAAGGCCTGGGGACGGAACATGCCTCCTTTCCCTGCAACCACCGGCTTTGATCTGGTGCTGTCTAATAGTTTTTGCAACAGGAGTGCTTCATCGGGCACTTCTGAATTTTTTAATTATTTTTTACAATTTGACAGCTTATGCGCATTCTACATGGGGCTCTTTAAACGGGAGGGGGAACCCCCAATCCATATATGGAAAGTTGGCTTCCATATATGGATTGGGGTTCCCTCTCCCTTCATTTAAAGAGCCCCATTCATACTGAGCATTTAAACGAAGGGAAAGGGAACCCCAATCCATATATGGAAGCCAACTATCCATATATGGATTGGGGGTTCCCCCTCTCATTTAAAGAGCCCCGTGTAGAATGTGCATAATCTGTCAAATTGTAAAAATAAAATAAAAAATACAGAAGTGCCTGATGAAGCACTCTTGGTACTTAGAAAAATGGAGGAGGAGGGGGGGGAAGGATCCCCACAAGCCGCACCGCTCCCAGCCCTATGCTCCATGCACATAATCTGTCAAATGTAAAAAGGTATTTTAAAAAAGCAAAGCGCTGGATGGAGCACTTGCGCAGCCAATGGCTGCATCAGACGTCACCATGACATCATTTGATTGACAACTAGGAGGCCTCCATATTATGGTCCTAATTTCCCCCTAAATTTGCCCCTTACCTTTGGATCTTGCAGCAAACAAGGGGCTTGCTGCCTTCTCACATGGCCCTCATTAGTCACCCAACACTACTTGAGGTCAGAACAAGTTGCTCATCCATGCTGTCAATGCTGGGTGCCTCATTCTGATCTCAGAGCAACTTGGGCCCACAGCAACAGCAGTGGGTGGCTTACAGAGACTATGGGGATTATCACAAGGGGGACAGGATAGGGATGAGATCGTTCCTCCATCCTTATCCTGTCCATGACCCAAGTGAAAGTGATTGCATAGACCACTTTCATGCTGCAACTGGCTGAAAAGTGCTTTCAGCCGTCATGGTATTTACTGCAAAACTGCAAATGATGGCTGAAAGTGCTTTTCAGCTGGCTACAGTTTGAAAATGATTTGCACGATCACTCTCACTCATGCTTCCCTGCCAGGTCAAGTGCAGGCCATATGTGAAAGTCCTTCCCCCAATCGGGCAGAATGGAGGGACAGCACAGGGATGGCACAATGACGTCCCATCCATCATGTGATAATCTCCTCAGTGGGAAGACAAATGCTTGTCATCCCCATGGAAAGTGCTGGTAAGGAGGGCAGGCTAAAACTTATAATAAAATGTTAGATTTTAAAATGTGGGTTGTGAGAGGAAGCCCTGAATCAGGTACAGGTGTCACAAAGATAGTTTGGATCTGATTTGCGGATTTGGCCCTGTGTCAGGTAAGCAGGACACAGCAAGCCTGGAGGGAATTCAGGGGAAATTGTTCATTTAGCCAAGGCCTCTGTCACTCCTTAAGAGTTTATGACTCCCAATTATATGGCAATAACAACAACTAAACAGTTTCTTTTCCACTACATTACATTACTGGAGAAGAAGTCTCGAGGAGAAAACAAATGGATTAGTGTTTGGAAAGGGCTTGACCTTAGTGCTGATACTGATCACAAACAGCTATGCTGAGCATGGCACATTGGGCTGAGCATGGCCATGCTCTTACCCTATGTCTGCCTTACTAAGCTCCTATTTTTTACTTGGCCCAAGTTGCTGGATTGCAGAGTTCCAGGGAAAAAATAACTGAAAGCAGCTCCTGCGAGCCTGGAGCCTGAACCCACACACTCTAGAGAAATACATAATGTCATATTTGGAGTTATTATTGTCTTCATTATACAGAGAGAGAGAGAGAGAGAGAGAGAGAGAGAGTTGCCCCTCCATTTTCACAGGGGATCTGTTCCAGGCACACACACATCATGAAAATTGAAACTCGCCTTTATTCAAGCCCCATTGGCTTGAATGGCTGGGCACTCCTGAGCACATGCACCATTTTAGCCAATGGGCCTCTCCCCTCCATGAATAATCAAGGCAGGAGTGGTGACTCTGTGTGTGTGTGTGTGTGTGTGTGTGTACATATATGCATATATAAACATACACATACATATATACATACATATAGATATATTCAACCAACCTGGTATCCAGGGTGAGTAGCTCATGTTTGCCTCCTTTGCTGGAAGCCTGTAGCTACTTTTTACATAGCAGTCATAAACCAAACATTAAAATATTGCTGCCATCCTTACCAGAAAGTTAACTCTCTACAAAGTAGGAAGGATTTTGTTCTAAAAAAATATTTTCCAAATAGGAGCATTCATGGGTGTGGCATCCTTATTTTGTCAACAGAAATCAAAATTGTGAGACTAAGGACAAAGGACTAAGGACACATGGGCAAAAAAAAAAAAAAAGGTGACTTACCCCTTCTGGTATACAGTCAGTTACAGGCTGCAGTCGCAAACTACCACATTAAAAATTAAAAATGCTCCAATGCCACCAGGTGACTGCATCCCAGCTGCATCCCAGCTCCCATGTTTGCAAATAGGCCAGCTGAGCACAGCTGGAAGCCAGGATGCAGCCAAGATGCAGTTGCCTGGTGACATCGGTGACATTTTTAATGTAATAATTCCTGACTGCATCTCATAAGCAACTGTTTCCCAGAAGGGGTAAGTCCCTTTATTTTGACCATGTGATAATCTTTTCAGCTTCTCCCATCTATCCACACTCATTAAATTTGCTCTTTTGTACTTTACCCCAATTTCTCCCCGTACCACTGTTGGCACTGGAAAGCCAGTCTGTATATGTTTGTGTGTTCAAAATCCTATATCACACTTGCTTACACACAATCCAAGAAGGTACACCTGCATGGCTGGGAATTCTCTTGCTTAGTTCCAACTAGATCCATCCCATTCAGTTGTTGAATGTTGAGTCAAAACATACATAATTCCAACTGGTAAATCTATTCTTCTATTTTAGTCTCTATTTGGGACTAACAGTAGGATTTAGACCCATGTTATATACACTTCCTTGTAGAACTTTCTAAAATCCCTATTGCACACTGCAGAGCCTGGGAAGCAACTTTTTCCCTGTATATCAGAGCCAGGAGCTGGCTTGGCATTAGGTCATGTCATGTCATATTTCTTAATTTAAGAGGTACAATATGTTCTGAGGCCCTTCCTCATACAATAAGCCAGTGGGAGCCTCAGCAAAATAAATTAAACTCCCAACAGGTACCCATCAAAACCATATAAATTCCCTAAGGACACTTGTTCATTATTTTTAATTAATGGAAAGATTTTGCGAGCAAAGGCAGCTGATAATCCTTTTGCTATCCCAAATTCCATTGAAAAAGCTCATCTTTTGTAGTCCACACAACACTACTGGATGATATACATCCATTTAAAAAAAAAATTCACAGACCTTTGCTTCCTACAGATTTTACAAAGAGTCATTCTGTCTGATAAGAGGGATGTATCGTGGCAATGTGGATTTCTTTCACATATTCCTATTTGGCTCTTCCCAGACCATAGAAACATTCCTTTGGGAGAAGACTGCAGCTCCATGATATTGAGGGGATTCTGGTCATGCTGATTGGGAGTGCTGGGAATTGTAAAAGTCCAAAGGGTAATTTTTCCAGGCACTAGCCCAATGCTACTCAAAGTGGTAGTCACTGTACCAGTGCTGTCCTTGAGGCATCATCTGCTGGGCCCTGGTTAGTTTCCAGGAAATAAAGAAAAAATTGTAGCCAGTGTGCTGGTCCCTCACACCAGATAGCCTGAGAAGCACTGCATGTCACAGTCATATATTTCAATGCTGAGCACTTTTCTTAGAAAGCTCTGATAAATGAATGGTCCTGGATTAACAAGTCAGCCATCAAATGTATAAATGTATTGTATGTACTGCAGAGGCTGATGCTCATGGAAAGAAACTGTTGGGACTCTTGGTCAGGCCTAATACTCCCAGGTAATCATTTCCCAGAAACTTTCAGTGAACCTTGTAAAATATTGGCCATTTTACATGCTGGAGTAAATGGATGTGACCTCCATCTATCTTTTGCATGATAAATAATTTCAGTGATTTAAAGCATTCATTGCTTTCCTTTGTTGTCACGGAAATGAAGGAAATTAGTTTTCAGTAGCATTTTGCTGAATGTACAGCCACAACTGCCCGCAAGCATATAGCAATCATATCTCATTGTGTAAAATAAATCAAGATATTTAATTTGAACTTCTTTCAACCTGCCTCCTTTACCTTCCCTCCACCAGTTTTAGTTGACAGGGAGTCAGAGGAACAACCTGGGTAGCCTCTGAGTCACTGTGTTTAAGCCCTTTTATTTGTATGGATGTATAACAAAGCACTGATGTATATTTGTTTGGATTGCTACTCTACCACTGCTCTCATATTTTCAGAACAGAATAAATATTTTACAATGAAACATTTTCTGCCTGTGCCTCTTTTACAGATGAGGAAATAAAATTTTGTGGGAAGCATGAATACAAAGACCAAAGGCCAGAGGTTAAAAGGGAAAGAATAGAAAGAAAAATAACAGTCTCCCTATCTTTGTGTGGTGGTCTAAGAGCTAGAAAGCAGCTCTCTTTTCTAATGAGATACTTTGGTCACTAGTTACACTCATCACTCCACATTTGTGGCTTTGACTTTAAAGGATTTGATTATTCATGGATTTTATTAAAATATTCTCTCTAGGAATATCTAGGTCCTCCAGCACAACTCTCTTGTCAACTTTAACCAAAAGTTGCACTGAAGGACCTAGAGATTGCTAGAGAGAACACTCTATTAGGCATTGGTAGCTCCTTCAGCACAATGCTATGGTCAATGTCTGGCAGAAGTTGACCACAGAGTTGCACTGGAGGACCTAGAGATTCCTAGAGAGGTGTTTTCTCAGGTAAAAACATAGTATTTTTGCTATTTGTGGTTTTTTCCACACTCACGGGTGTCCTGTGCCCATAACCCCAGTGAACGTGGAGGGAAGAGTGTATTTCATTCAGTAACAAGTTATAATGCAGTTACTTTTTTGTTTCTAACAGCCTTGTCTCCAATTCATTTCTTTTCATTGGAATGGAATGGGTCTCTACCTGTTACTCATTATGCGCTCTGTATGTGTGTGTGTGTATAAGAGAGAAAGATAGCACATGCACACATGCATGCAAGCACTGACACAGTCTGTCCAATGGAAGGGAGATGAGGAAGTGGTGTGCTGCAACTGGGAAGGATTGTATTGTAATCAGAATTTTGAAGATACCATATCTGAAATAGCCACTTGGGGGAACCAGAGAGAACTTTCCTGTATTTCTTGGTGGCACAGTAACAACTGGAAACGTGACAGTAATAACAGTAACAAATAACAACCTGTTGAGTGATCAGAGTAACAAGTAAGTAACTTGAACCCTTTTAAGAAAATAGTATTCCAAGTTTTGAGTAGTCCTTAATGCTGTCTATTATATTGTTATTGTCAGGAAGGGTGTGTGCTGGGAGAAGACGTGCATAAGCAGAGTTTACTGTATGCAGACAGGACACCCAGAAGATCTGTGAAGAATCTGAGTTGTGTGACAAATTTCCTCTCATGTAGGCATAAATCTCTAGACAACAAGCTTTCTCTCAAATGAGGGTTCTTTAATCTTTATAACCAAAGTATAAGACGTCCGTATTAGATACTCATCAACAAGTTGTTTTACCAACTGACCAACCATAATCAACCAACTCTGAGGCAGTTTAATGTAACACACCAACTGCCTCACTCCGACTCAGTGACAGTTGGCAGTTGCATCAGCCTTCCCATGATGCACTGCTTCAACAATGCAGATTCATGTGACTGCCACTGGAATTGTTCTTTAGCTCCACCTAGTGGCCACATCCATGTCATTTTCTCAAGACCTAATTCAACATGGTCCTGACAGTTATTTGGGGGATTTGTTGATTTATTTATTTACTATCCTCTCTTCCTTCCAACACAGGACCCACCTCCTAGCAGATAATGGTGGAACATTACACTATATTCCCCTGGTCCAGGAACTTGGCCATTTAAGTAACTGTATTTACAGAAATCAGATGTCTAGGGAAAGGCAGCCATGAAAGAAATGGACAAAATCATAAAGTACAGTATAAAGACATAGGTGAAATCAAAAGCTTTCACAGCCAGCACCCATAGTTTTCTGTGGGTTTTTCGGGTTATATGGCCATGTTCTGGACAGATTTATTCCTGATGTTTCACCTGCATCTGTGGCTGGCATCTTCAGAGAATGATAGCATGGACGGTATGGGGGTATATATACTATGTGACCCTTGGTTAAGAGGAAGTGATTTACATGTTCATCTGTGAGTTGGTCTGTTGGTGAATGGCAAGGCCTCAGGGTGGGATGATATTCAAGGAGGATTTATGCCTATTTAAATAGTGATCCATTGTCTGCTGGGAAGCCCCTTTAACCTGGGTGACATTCATTTGCATGTGCTGATTCTTGATTAGTGTTTTGCAGGACTGGTAACCAAACTTTGTTTACTTTCAGGGTTTATTCTTTCCTGTTGAAGTTGCCCAGGTGTTTGTGGATTTCAATGGCTTCCCTGTGCATTCTGACCTAATATCTGTTGACACGATCCAGAATTTCAAATAGAATTTTATGCCCAGGTTGGATAATGTGTTCTTCTACTACTGATTTTTCTGGCTGGCCCAGTCTGCAGTTTCTCTTGTGTTCCTTGATTCTGATGAATCCAAACAATCTACAGACCAACTAAGAAAATCCAGCAAATGCTGCACTCAGCAAAGGAGAGGAGAGGCCCTCTGATGGCCGGAGGAGGAGAGGTCTGCATAGGGACCACCAAATGCAGTGTTCAAATCAAGGAACACACAGTCAGTTGCACACCAGCCTAGAAGCTTGCCAACTTTCCTCCTGATAGTCTTCTTGTGCCGGTACACAATCAGAGCCATCCCTGCCATTAGGCACAGTGAGATGGCTGCTTCAGGCAATTGATTTGGAGGTGTGTTGAAAGGGCTGGAAATACTTGATTTTTAACTGACTGTTTTTGGATTTTTACCACCAGGGAAGGGAGAGGCACTTGTGGGGGTCTATGCCTCAGGTGCCATATTCATGGAAACTTTTATTCTTATTGTTATGTTTTTAAATATGTTGATACTGTTTTAAATTCACATCATTAAGTAGCTTATTCAATTGTTTTTAACTCTTTTATCATTGTCTTATAGCTGTACTTTGTTTTAATCTATGCTATGGATTCCATGTTATGAGAAAATCTGTTTAAACAAAGAGACATAAATGGCTTGGCTACCATGCACCTTGAATTGCAGATGAAGAGATGACTACCAATTCCATTCCTTCAGCAACCAAGATCCTTGGGCTGCTGCCACACTGCAAGATCAATGCAGTTTTAACACTTTAACTCTTGTGGCTCCATCCTATGAAATTCTTGGATTTGTAGTTTGCTGTGACACCAGAGCTCTCTGACAGAGAAGAAACTACAAATCCCAGAATTTCATAGCATTGAGCCATGGCAACTAAAGCAGTATCAAGGTGCATTAAATCTGAAGTGTAGATGCAGCCTTGGATTTGACCTATTCTGATAAATCATCTTGGAGTCTTGGAGTGATTAAGATATCGTTCTTCCCCACCTCAGCACGTGTAATTAATTTTCTGCAGGTACAAATAAGACTCATAGTTTATTTCTCTACAGATTTATGTAAACCACACTGCTTTGAAGTTCACTTCAGAAGAGTTCACAGATTTGTCAGAGAACCAGTCATTCATTATATTAAGCTGCCTGCTACTGTCCAAGGCTAAAGTAACTTGGCTGGCTTTGGGACCTATGTACTTTGATTTGCAGGGGCAGGAGAAAGGCATTTGCAGCTACACTCTCCCAGGAAGAAAAAAATGTCTTGGGCTGTTCCATAGGAAAGGTTCCCCACTTAATTGATATTTGCCTTTCATGAAGGGGTTAATGGTACATGAGACCTATGAAACTGGAAAAGCTGGCAGTCCTAAAACTTACAAAGGCAAATCCACAAATCTAACTTGACACTAACAAAGCCATAATCATTTGCCCTACAAATGAACTGGTTTTGTTTAAGGATTATGGTGCCTGCGGTATTGCATTCTCTCTGAGCTTATGCGAATCAGTATTTGTTTATTGGTTATTTGTTTAAAACCATTTATAATCTGCCTGTCCACAGAGGCAGCATTCTACGTAAACCAATATGCAAAAAGCAATAAAAGAAACAAAACGATAAAACCAAATATAAAACAGTTCAAGCTTACACAGGAGAAAAAATCAAATCAGATATGAAAAAGGAGGAGAAATATACAAGGTTTGTTTCTTTCTTTCTTTTTACAGATCTTCCTATTAAAACTGGAAAATAAAAAATATAAAACCCTCCTGATATATTTCTTAAATGATGTAGGGTCAAACTACCTATGATACTCAGAATTCTCTCTGTCTTTTTCACCCGTGGAGTATGTGTGAAGATTTTGATTGAGAATATGGCATGGGTGCAAAAGTTAAACACACACTTTTAGCTAGCTGTGTGGCCCAAGTGGCTATAGTACAAAAACATGAGCTCAGTTTGCAGCAAATGAGGTATGCTAAGAACAAAGGGGGAAAGTGAGAGGAGGGGAGAAAAACTGGGACATTTTCGAAGCTGCTGAAAAGGTCAGGCAGGAGAGAAGAAATCAGGACTGTCCCTGCTAAATCAAAATAGTTGGAGGGTATGAGAAAGTTGCTCTCTAAAAACCACAGCCAGCTCCAATGAGCATTTGCATGGGATCACAGCCCAGTGCTACCTAAGCAACCCTCCCAATGTCAGCATTTTCCACCCTTCAATGGATTTATTGGCACAGGGAAGCCCCAATGCCATGATCTGTGATGAGCAGCTATCAACTTCCAATAATGCCCCATTGCAAATTTTAAATAGTAGCCAGCTTGTAGCCTTCTACCTCTACATGAAACAGAACCACAGGAGACTGAAAGATGGGTAGGTCCAATTCAAGGCCGGCCTCAATACCAATGGATCCTGCAGGAGTACAGGAATGTAGCAATGCTGACCAAGAATTGTCAAGTATTGATGCCATCCGCCTGAAACATGCTAGTCCCATAGGATATGAGGGGCTTTATACTGTAAACTACCCAAAATTCCCAGAAAACACAGTATTTAGGAAGAATAATTCAGAGCCACATTCCCTCACTATAGCATGTCTCCTTACTATAGTGTTAATCTACAAAACAGAGAAAAACAGGAACTGCCTCATCCTGATGGTCCATCCAGCTCCTCAGTGACTGAAGCTTTTTTCCAGTTCTGACATTTGAGATCCCATCTTCTTAAAACTCAAGATACCAAGAAATGAAATGAGGCTCCATCTACACTGAAGAAATAATGTAGATTGACATCACTTGCTATGGAATGCTGGGATTTGTAGCTTTGTGAGCTCTTTGGCTTCTCTGGAGTTTATCACATGGGAGGAATTTCTCTCAATTTCGAAAGAAATGGAAATGAGGCCAGTTCGGAATTGAGTAAATTCACTAGTTCAGCGAATTTACCTGATTGCATATTGATGCTGCATTGTGTTCAGAATTGCCCGAAATTGCCTCCCAGTGCCTGAAATTGTGTACACTTGAAACACTATCTAGACATAATTTCCTTTCAGAGCTGCTTCTGCCACTACCGTCAAGTAAAGGAGCACAGTAGTAACCAAAGCGAGCCAATGGATCTTAACAATAAATCCCAAAATCTCCTCTTCCCAACTTTACAAATTGTGGCTGTGGTAGTGGTGATGATTCTATAATTAAGCATTTGCTGTTCTTTCATGACATCCAGACCAGCTGCTTGAAATGCCTACTACACTCTGCCTAATGATAGGGCCAGAGCTGTTGAAGTCAATGGAACAGTTTTAAGTGATTTCAATGAGGCTCATACAACTAAAATTAGATGGACTAGGATGAACTAGTATCTCTGGGTCACAGGCTAATTAACTGTAATGGAAATAAATGCTAAAACCACAATCCTCAAATGAGAAAACTTTAATTGAATTCAGTGAGGCCACTCTGGAGTAAGTAGCTTTCAGACGTAAAGCTTCCACCGTCGGATCTAAATCCATTGCTTCTCTAAATGATGGGGAGGTGTATGAAAAATGTTGATTCTCCCCAAACAATAAAAATTCCTTCCATGAAGTAGGTTGGTGATTTATTCTTTTCAGCTACAAACTAAGAGCAGGATTATGCTGAGTGGAAGTTTTGTGAAGGCTCGCTTGGAAAAGTACAGGTGCAGTCACTCATATTTATCCTCAGCCACTGCTCCATGTGGTTTTCACCCGCAGCTGTAAATCAATTACCACAGAACAACCCTAAGCCAACACCCCAAACATTAGTTACAGTCTCTGTAACTCTTACACTTTCCACAAAATAGCAACTTCATCATAACCCTCAAATAGGTAATGACAGAGGACTATGCTGTGCTTTTCTTTAAAGCTGCCTCCAAAACTAAGTTCAATGCTATTCAGAAGTATTGCACAAGGTTTAAAAATAATATCCCTAACCTTTTAAGCTTCAGTCCTGGGAACTTTTTAAAATGCAAACTGTTCCCTTAGTCCAAGGGGGTAGCTATACATGCATTATCACCACAACTGGCCTTACCATAGGGTTGTCAGATAAAATAAGGGACAAGGGCTCTGGGAGATTAAGTCCAAAATATGGATGTCATGCAAGGCTTCAGCTGCAGAAATGCCCTGTCCTTTACTTTTTTAAAGGTGCAAGATCCTGTTTCTTATTTCACCTGACAACCCAGCTCTGAAACACAGTAAGGGCAGTCATGTAGGGGTAAATTGTGCAATGCAGGAGCTCATTGTCACAGCACACACATACATGTAAGAGAAACAATGTAGACACAACATCAAGGTATTGTCAGGCATTGGACTCACAACCTTATGGTTTGTGAGTGAGGTGGGCATGCTGTATCACCAAAGGCAATATTTTTGAACTTTAATGGTCATTTGAAAGCTGAGTGCAATAAAGTCCCAAGTTTATTAGGACTGAATTTATTAGATTCGACTGTGCTCCGTCCTATCTATGCACAGTTACTTTAAACTACAACTATATAGACCTCAGTGAGGCTTCTGATGACATAGGTTCAGGCATAAAACATACTGAGTATTAACAACAACAACAAAATCTACAGCCCACTGAAATGCAATCTTTGGCATTTAATCAGAAATGCAAACAGTCTTTCAAATAAGCATCACCTTATCCTGCTTCCTCTTCCTCTTACCCTGTCAAAGAAAATGACTCTACATTGCACTATTCAGTGAAAGAAAAAGACTGAAGTATCCAATCCTTGCTTGATTCCCCCCCCCCCCCTTCTCATTCCTTCTGTGATAATCCATTGCAAATAATAATATAAGAACCCTTCCAATTGCCTCATTTGCTGGCCTCCATCTGAGGAAAAGAACACTGGAACTCTGTTTTCTCACTCTTCAGAGCCACTAGACAAGTGATTGTAGAACAAATAGATTAAGCAGCATTTTCCCAGTCACCTCATAGTAGGTAACTGTAGCAGGATCTGGTATCCATTCACACTAAGCAATTATAGAGCAACAATGCCACTTTAACTGCCTTGGTTCAGCCCTATGGATTTCTCAGGTTTGAAATCTAGGAAGGAGTGTTTAAAACTCTCTGCTGGAGAGCTCTAGTACCTCAATTACAGTGCCCAGGAGACAGCCATGATAGTTAAGAATGGAATAATAGTGCTATAGCCCTGCAGTCAGACATGACTTGACAATCATGTCAAAGGGGAAACCTTTACCTTTATCTTTAGCTGCACAGTGTAAATAGGACCAGTTGTCTGCCCTGGGACTATCTACATACTTTATATTCTGCCCAAGATGCCTAAATACAAAACTAGGGGTGGTTGGAAGTTGAAAGTGAAAAGAATATCCTGAATGATTCATTATCCTGGTTGAAATGTGGGTTTTCCAACAGTCAGGAATCGCCAGGAGTAATAACAGATTTTTGCACTGTTTTCTCCCAGTGTTTGAATGTTCCAAAGTCTTGCAAGGAATAATTCTGCAGGAAAAATGCACATAGGGTCTTTTTTATGGCAGATACTTTTTTCAGCAGAAAAGAAATCTCACATGTATTGCTCCATAGAATAATCCCCCTGGAGCACTTCAGGAGGTTTGATTTGGGGAAGAATATTGTGAACAAATATTTGTTTTCTCTCACAGCAGGGAGAAAACTAAAGGCATTGTTCACCTTCACAGGTGAGGATGAAACATTAGAGGGTTTACCACCCTAATGGAAGTCCAGTTCTAGTATTTTAAATGCTGCTCTGTTTTGATACCAAATAGTGCAAAGGAACCCTGACGCCTATTTAAAGGGCAAAATTACTCTACTGGATATATGTGGAATTTTCCCATTGTAGGTGTTTCTTATGAATTTGTTCAATATGGCTTTTTTAAAAAAAAAGAAAAATGTAGCCAAACTCAAATGTCTTCACAAATTTGATGGAAAGAGCCTAAGACTTTTTTAAAAAAAAAAAATTCAAATGTGGAAGAAAGCAAAACTGGGAGTTCCAGCTAAACCTATTTGTTTTGCAAATAAGAGAAGGATTATCATGAGTTTAACTCATGGGATGCATGGCTTATGTGAATGAGCTGGACTAACTTGCAACCAGTTACTACACTCCTTTCCACAAAACCAGGCTCTGACCAGACATGCCCATGGACTTCCATTCTGGTGGCCAAAACAGAAAAAAGACTAGTCTATCAGTAGGATGTGCTGGCTCAGAGAATGGTGTGGAGTCTCCTTCTTTAGATATTTTTAAACAGATGCTAGAAGGTCATTGGTCAAGAGTGCTTTGATTGTTTCTTCCTGCATGGCAGAGGGTTGAATGGCCCTTATAGTCTCTTCCAACTCTATGATTCCGTTATAGTTAGCCCTTCATATCCACAGATTCTTTATCCATGAATTTCAATTATCCATAGCTTGAAAATATTCAAAAAATATAAATCCCAAAAAGCAAACCTTGATATAAGGGGCATCATTTTACTACACCCCTGTATTTAATGGAACTTGAGCATCCACAGATTTTGGTATCCACGTACATCCTGGAACCAAACGCCAGTGGATACCAAGGACCAGCTGTATTCTGTTCTATGATTCAGGCTGCATGTTTTGATAATGATCTCCTTTTCAAAGCATGGTTCTAAGTGGCTACTGTCTTTCTTTAGCAAAATATAAATCAGAAACTTGGATCATATGGAAGGGTGATTAATTTAAAATGCCTCTCTTTGCCATGTTCTTGCTAAAAATTGCAAGAGCTTGTAAACATTACCTTTTGGACTACAACTGCCAGAATCCTCTGGACTACAGTTCTTGGAGTTATCATACAAAAAAGAAATATTCTCAGCCTCTTCTACAATGCTGCCATTTTCCTCAAAAAGATCTTTAAACTCTGCATTTAATGGAATGTGTTGTTTGACCCAAAAGGTTTAGTAATGTTTGGCAGGGGAGTGGACTTTTTTTCCCCCCTTACTTGCATTCCTGTTTCTCCATGTCTCCTAATATGAATCTTCCCTTAAACCACCTGCCCATTCTAATATTGATTTCTCTTGCATTTTAGAAATGGAACTTGGTGTGAGTGTTGATGTAAATTCATTCACTGGCATGTTTCTGCTTCGGTGCAAATATATAATGGTAAAGAAGAGAGTGTCAAGGGAAAATAACCACTTGTTAAACCGTATACCTCTGGACAGGATTTCATTCTTGTTTCAACTTTCCTACAATGTTTAATATTTCAGTGTTCTATAAACTGTGGAAAAGGAAGAGGAGGAGCGAGAGGGAGGGAGAAGGATGAATTGCTATGTACTTACATCCCAAGTCAAGTGCCAGGACTTCAATTCATGTACTGATCTTCAGGGAACAGCAAGTACAGTTTGTTCCAGATTACTAATGCTAACAAGTAATATACCTGCTTATATTTTAATATGACACATATTGCTTGTTAAATATGTTGTCCCAGTTTAGTAGTAGTTGCTGTCATCATTGTAGTCTTCTAATACCAGTATGTACTCAGCTTTTTAAACATAAATGAAAACGAAGTCCACAAATAAAAGAATTACAATCCAATGCAATACAAAGGGGAAATTATTATTATTATTATTATTATTATTATTATTATTCTGCCTTTTACCAGGGGAATCAAAGTGGATTACAACAGAAGTATAACAATAAAATATCATAAAAATAAAAATTCACAATTAAAAACAATCCTACATCCTAACTCTTCTCAACATAAAAACATAAACCACAGAGCAATAAAATAAAAATTAAACAACTAATGGATTAAGATTAAATTAGATTTCAAATTTCAAATACAAATTTATTTTTTAAAATTGGGTAGATTTAAGGCAGGACAAGTATCTTCTTCTAGGGGGGATGGAACCAATGATGACAGTGGGGGGGGGGGCTAGTCTAGTAGGGCTAATCTGGAAAGGCCTGCTGGAAGAGATCCATTTTAACAGCTTTTTTAAAGGCTTCTAGAGTAGTAATAAGACGGATCTCGTCCGGCAGGTCATGCCAAAGCCTAGGAGCGGCAGATGAAATGGTTCTCTGGGACACCGCAGCCAATCTGGTCTTCTTAGGTTGCAACAGATTCTTCCCAGGGGACCTAAGTGTGGGGGGTTGATTATGTGGAGGAAGGCTCCCGAAAGTAGTCTGGACCCAGGCCATGTAGGGCTTTAAAGGAGATAACCAGCCCCTTGTATCTTGTCCGGAAACTAATTGGCAGCCAATGAAGAAATTTCAGAACAGGTATTATGTGCTCAGTTCTGGATGTACCAGCAACCAACCTAGCTGCCATATTTTGTACCAATTGTAGTTTCTGAACTTGGCACAAGGGTAGCCCCATGTAGAGCTCATTGCAGAAGTCAAGTCGAAAGGTTACCAGCACATATTCCACTGTTTCTAGGTCACCTGGCTCCAGGAAGGGTTGCAGCTGGTGTATCAAAGTATATACATATATATACTTATGACATATATCATATATCAAAGTATCATGAGAATAAACAGTCATGCATTAATTCATTTCAAAATACAGTCAACCCTCTGTGTCAATGGATTCCTTATCCACAGATACAATTGCCCACAGCCTGAAAATATTAATATATATATACAGCAGAGTCTTGATTATCCGGCATAAACTGGACTCTGTACTTATTATGTATATTATTATTACTATTATTATTATTTATTACCCACCTCTCCACATGGATCAAGGCAGGGAACAACAACAGACCAACAAATATACAACATTAATTAAAAATATAACTGACTGATTAATAACTGACTTCACTGGAAAGTTTTATCTTCTCTGATTCCATCCATATGTATTTTGTTGACTGATAAAGGATATCAGTTGATGTTGGCTTTGATCCAGATTTCATCATGCTTAGAAGAGACTAATATAGAAGAGAGAATATAGGCAGTTAGAGTAGAGCAGTGACACTAGTGGGAAGTTAGACCTGATGTCAATAGGCTTTCAAAACATGAATTACTTTAAAAAATGGGTAAATCTTGGCCCAATTTGTAGTATTTAAACGATTGAAACTTTCTCTATGGGCTAATTTCAAATGCTAGTTTAAAAACTGACAATCAGTACCTTTTATGGAGCAAAGTGGATGATTTTGGGATCTATACAAGAAATCATTTGGCAAGATCAGATCAAGGACTCCTGCCATTTTCAACAGTGCAATTTATATATCATTTACTGTCTGCTATAATATGGCAATAGCTACAAGTACAACATCTTTTATATCTATATAAGGAAAGGGTGTGAATGGTTTAGCCCTCTAGAAAATTTGGAAACTGGGGGTTTGACTTCAGCCCTCACCCCACCCTGGATACCAAAATTCATGGATGTTCAAATCTCATTATATATAGTGGCATAGTAAAATGGTGTCCCTTATATAAAATGGCAAAATCAAACTTTGCTTTTATATATATATATATATACACACACAGTAGAGTCTCGATTATCCAACCTTTGGTTATCCAACATTCTGGATTATCCAACATCGCGGCTGCTGTGATTTCTTTAAATTTTCTGTGATTTCTTTAAATTTTCAGAGGACTAAACTGTTTACACTGTACATCACAATGTTGATCAGTGATTTCTTTACATTTACTTTTACTGTTACTGCAAAAAAAAAAAAAAAACACTTCAATGCATTTGCAATTCATAGTGATTTCAAGGCTTTTCTTGGACCCTCCGGATTATCCAACATTTTCGGCTATCCAACTATCAGCCGGTCCAGTTTATGTTGGATAATCAAGACTCTACTGTATAACCTTCAAAATCTTCAAAAGAGCCAAGCACACAAAATTGCTAGGAAATTTTATACAACACTCAGTACAAACAGTGATGAATGCAGAAGTGTCAAAACAATCTTATTTAAGAATTATTATATACATAGAGCATTTTCCTTCCTGAGCTGGTTGAGTTGGTCTTGGCAGTGGTGTTGGAGTCCCCTTGGTTGGTTGTGCTGGGTGTCAGCTGGAGTCATCAGTTTGGCTGAATCCACACTGCAAAAATAAACCAGTTTGACACCACTTTAACTGCAATTGCTTAGGAATTCTGTGAATTATAGTTTGTTGTGGCACCAGACCTCTCTGACCAAAAAAAAGCTAAATGTCTCATAAAACTACAATTCTCAAAATTCTGTAACACTGAGCCATGACTGTTAAAGTGGTGTCAACCTGGATTATTTCTGCAGTGCACATGCAGTTTTTGCTGATGAAATACAACTCTGGAGTTTGTCACACAACGGGAATTGGAAGTATAATCCAATGGCAATCTGAACGCGATCATGGGGTTTCGTGTTATTGCGTGAAAGCCGATCACACGCATTTTCAGGCAATGAGAAGTCCTCCCGAACGTAATTGTGGGGTTTCATGTTATTGCGTTAGAAACAATCACATACAATTTTGGGCTCTGAGAGGCAATTTCGGGCAGTTCCGAACACGATGCGGCATCAATACACAATTCTGAACTGGCCCCACTTTCATTTATTTCAAAATTGAGAGAAATTCCTCCCATGTGATAAGAATCCTCTGTCTCTCATTTCCATCTGATTCCAAGCAATCTGTTTCTCTACTAAACCAGTGGGGCTGAACAAATTGAAACTTAATCCATACAAGACAGAGATGCTCCTGGTCAGTCAGTCAGAAGGCCAATCAGAGAATAGGGATTCAGTCTATGCTGGATGGGGGTTACACTCCCCTGAAATCTCAGGTTTGTAACTTGGGTGTACAAATGGATGCAGATTTGAGCCTGGACGCCCAGGTTTCAGCATTAGCCAGGAGTGCATTTGCACAGTTAAAATGAGTGTGCCAGCTGCCTTGAGAAGCCAAATCTGGCTAAGGTAACACATGTCTTGATTACATCCCATTTTAACTACTGTGCTTCAGTTGCAGGACTTCAGGGGCAGGACCAAAAGGTCTTACTCTCACCTACCTGCCCATTGTACCTTTACACAAATGTGAAGCCACACTGAACAGGGAGGAAGCAGTGCCCTGGGCCTCTCCCTTTCTGCCCAGCACAGCTTTACACACAAGTAAAGCCATGTTGAACAGGGACGAAGGGGGAGGTGGGGGGGGGCGCTCACCTGGTTGTCATCCCCCTTCTGGGGTGTCACATAGTGAAGTTTGCATGCTCCACACCCCTCCAATGACACTACTGCTATAATGTGCTCTATGTGGGGCTGCCTTTGGAAACTAGAAACTTTAGCAGGTCCAAAATGTTGACCACGGCTGGCTACAGGGATCATTCTCCTACTATAACAGCTGCATTGGCTACTGGTACATTTCCATGTAGAATTCAAAGTGCTGAATTAAACCTTTAAATCCCCAAATGGCTTAGGTTCAGGCTAGCTAAAACTGTAAGGCTACAACGGATAGGAGACTCCTCACCAACCATGCCTATGAAGGTGGTGGAACTGAGAAAGCCCTCTCCTGCAGATCTTAAGGTGCATGCTATCTTATATAAGGAGATAGATTATTGGGGGAATTATCACACCTGCAAATCCCACCAGGGTAGACACAGGACTGAAAAGTCAAAAACGGGTGTTATTGCACGCAGCCAGGACCAGATGAGTGCAACCCATCTGCAGGCTGGACCCCAGCTGCACTTATCCAGGAGCTTTTCAAAAATGACAAGCTCCAGTTTTGAAAACTTGTGGATAAGTCTTGGCTGCATGCAATAACACCCAGTTTTGACTTTTCGATCCAACATCTATCCTGGTGGGATTTGCAGGTGTGATAATCTGTCTCCTTATATAAACCAGCGTGCACCTTAAGATCTGCAGGAGAGGGCTTCGTAGGCATGGTTGGTGAGGAGTCAGGAAAGAGCATTCTCTATGGCTGTTTCCAGACTGTAGAACTCCCTTCCACAGCAAGTGAAGATCTTTCCACTGGCTGGTGAAGATGTTTTTATTTAGGCAGACTTTTGAATTGTGGATTTTATGGAACTGTAAATGATGTGCTGTTTTCAAAACTTTTTGTTTTGTCTTATGTTTATGTTGATTGTTTTAATTATTTTCTAGCCTTTTTAAATAAGAGTAATATTTAATCCTTTTTTCAAGTTTGTACATTAGTGTTTTAACTGTATATTTTTAAATTATTGAAAGCTGCCTTGAATCCCATTTAGGAGAAAGGCAGGATATAAATTCAATAAATAAATAAATAATAGAACATCAGATCATTGTTGTTAATTTTATAAAGACACAGAGACTACCAACATCATTAGGATCCAATATTTTCTCCTTTTATCAGTTTATCAAACGGAGTTTATCAGATGGGGAGGAATTTTTCTCTATTTCGAATGGAGCTAATTCTAATTCACATGAATTCGCTAGTTTAGCAAATTCACGTGAATTCCCATTGCGTTTGGAATGTGTTCAGATTGACTTCCCATTACCCGAAAATGATCCCCCATTGCCCGAAACTGTGTGAGATGCTTTAATTTGTAATAATGTGAAACCCCATGAGTGCATTTGGATTGCCATTGGATTATACTTCCAGTTTCTGATGTCTAATAAACTCCCTTCTGTCCCTTGTAGCCTTACAGTCTTTACTAGCTGTAAAGTTCCTGAGAAATATGTGCCTAAGAACCTAAGAAAAACTTGCTAGAACAGACAAAAGGTTTATCTAGCCAGGTGTTTTATTCATTCAGTGGCCAACTATGGAAAGCCCAAAATCAGAAAATGAATGCAGTTGCACCTTCTTCCCATGAACTGAAATACTGAGGCACATTGCCTACAGCACTGGGGGGAATATATATTCATCATGCTTACAAGGCACTGGTAGTGACTGTTAGCTCCATCTTCTATGAATTTGTCCAATTCATATTCCAAATTACCCAAACCAGCAGTTATCATAGAATCCATTCAAGAATCTGGATAAAAACTTCAAACACTAAGGGTCAAAACAGATGGCCCTTTAAAGCCTGCTTGTGAGCATCTTGGCAGCACAGCATTTATAAGCCCTACACTCTGAAGACATCCAGAAGCCACCCAGCTGCTCAAATGTGGGCGGCTTCAAGACACTGAGGCAGCGCAGCATTGGCCGCATGCTGCCAAAGCACCTTGAAGCCACCCTGGGGCTGCAGCGGGGCCAGGAAAGGAAGCTCCAATTTGGGCTGGGTTCAAGGCAGATTGGGGCCATAGTGTCTGTTTGCCACCCTTCCAATCCATCTTTGGCAGAGGCCATCTGTTCCAACCCTAAGATCACTAGAGTCCATCATCTCTAGGACACTGAAGTGACTGGAAAAGTAATCATGCCAAAATTAGAAATGTGGAACAGGGACACTACCAGTCTATGGACACTCTGTAAATGGTTGCACTGTGAAGGAAAGATGGCAACTGTCTTTTCTCAAGGTCAGACTGGACGGCTTCTGCCTTCTTCATACACAAAAACACACACACATACAAGAAAAAAATGTACCCTGGTGTGTTTACACAGGTGAGTTGAGGAGTGGATTGAAAAGAATGTCAGCAGCTGTGCAGAAAATAAGCGACGTGAATTATGACAACATCCCGGCTTTCAATACTGTGCTATTTAATATACACATTGGAAAAGCTGAATATGGCACTGGTGAAAGGTGAATAGCATGCTAGGATGACAGGCGTAGAGTTTAACATTCTTCCTAAACAGAGGCGGTAGACCATTAGCTGTGGTGGTGTAAAATTCTCCATACCAGTTTTGTCCAACAAACCACAGAACTGTTCAATAAGAGTTACACTATGGTCACAACTAGACAACTTGATAGGCCCCCAACTCCCTCAGCTACAGCATGATCATTCTGGCATTCATCTTAAGGTGTGTGTTTTAGCCAAAGCTTAGTAAACATCACATTTGGAGGGACTGATTACAATTACTAAGCCAAACTGGAGTAAACCCATTAGATAAATGGATTTTACACAAGATGGCTCAAAAATCCTGGGGGTTGTAGTCTAAGAATTGTTGCTGTTAATTACGTTCAAGTCAACTTCAATTTATGGTGACCCTCTGACTGAGAGGCCTCCTAAGTCTCTCTAGTCTTCAATAGCTCTGTTCAGATCTTACAAACCCAGGGGTGTGGTTTCCTTTATTAAGTCAATCCACTTGTAATATTGTCTTCCTCTTTTTGTACAGGCTTCCACTTTTCCCAGCATTATTTTCTTTTCCGGCGAGTCATGTCATCTCTTGTGTCCAAAGCACAATAGCTTCACTTTAGTCATTTTAGCTTCTAGTGAAAATTCAGGCTTGCTTTGTTCTTGAATTCATTTATTTGTCTTTTTCATGGACCATACTGTCTGGAGTGTGATGTCTAACCATTAAAGTATACAAACTTTAGGTTTAGCACAAAACAGCATAAGTATTGAATAAATGTGAGTTTGCATCCAAAGAGGCCCTTACATGAGCAGGAGTCCCTTCCAGTCATTTCCAGGTAGGTCTGATGCTCTATTGATGGATATTAGTCCAGTACTTTACAACATAAGCTGCAATACCCAAGTCTGCCTTGCCAAAGGGTCTGTCACCCTTGTTTGCAGGGACACAAGGGACTGCTGCTGAAAGGAAAACAGGAAAACTAGTTTTTTAGGAATAGAATTTCACCCATCATTCTTTTGATTGAAGCCAGCTGAATACAGAAATGGACCAAATCCAGGTTTTACATTCATTCTTAGTCTGCACACAAGGAATCCCTGATACGTGAAGAAGGTCTTCTGACACCGCTTCTTCTATGACAATATCACCCATTTACCAAATTCTGGGTAAATGCTTCACTATATGTGGGTGTATTTAGAGGAGAATAACATACTTCTAGTTTTAAAGTTATGAGAAAAAAAGAGACGAGAAAAAGAAAAGGAGGAATGTGCATTGGATATAACCAGAGGCTAGCCACACACACAGTGCTGATGGGGACCACTGAGTCTCTTCTGAGTTTTTGTCTGAATTTTAAAGCAGTTATCAAAGATGTTGAATCCGGTTCCTTAAATTGGTTCATCATATGCTGGGTTTATTTATCTTTCAAGTGATTTAGTAACATATATGTATATGCCACTTCATAGAATAAAGCAATAAAGGAGACAGAAAGCCCTAACAAAGGTATACATATGAATACAAGAAAAGAACATTATTTGTTGCATTCTTACCATTTAGCTGAACTGACCAGGTTCTTCCTAAAAAGGCATAATTGTAACCACTATATCCACAACATTGAGTGTCTCAGCATCACCCACAGATAGTGGTGTAAAGTTCTTCCACACTACAGCACACCTGCATTTTCAATGGTTAATACAGAAATAAGTGTGATGTAACTGGCTACAACACTGGAGACCAAGGTCTGAATCACTGCTCGGCCATGGAATCACACTGCATTACTTTAAGTAAAGCACACAATCTCCACTTCAGAGGGTGGTAAAAGGCAACCACCACCACCCCCGAACAAACCTTGTCAAGAAAACCATGTGATAGGATCACCGCTTTTGATCTTTTTTGGAAAGGCGGTATATAAATTATTATTATTATTATTATTAGGGTTGCCATAAGGGACCCAGTGTGGTGTAGTGGTTTGAGTGTTGGACGATGACTCTGGAGTTCAGTGTTTGAATCCCAGCTTGGCCATGAAAACCCAGTGGGTGACTGGGGCAAATTTCATTCTCAACCTCAGAGGATGGCAATGAAAAACTCCTCTGAGGAAACTTGATAAGTAAATCCAATAATAATAATAATAATAACAACAACAACAACAACAACAACAACAGGATTTATTTCTATTCCACCTCTTCTGGTGGGGAATCAAAGCGGATTACAGCAGTCAAGCAAACAGCTTCATTTATATACCGCTTCATACCACCTAAGCAGTGTCTAAGTGGTTTACAGCTGTAAACTACTTGCCCCCAACAATCCAGTACAGAAAAGGTGTCAGGTAGATCAGCCTTCGTGGATACAATGAGGCCCAATCTATTATGATGTCTATTTTTCACAGACTCTGTAAATTTCACTGGGCCTTGTACAAAATTTCACTGGGCCTTGTACAAAAGAATGGAAGGGGGATGGCCACTAGTTTCCAGTATGCACTAGTTAGACATATGATGAAGGCAGTTTCAGTCATGAACTTCACAAGCTGCCAAAGTCTAATGCCTTTAGGGGTCTAACCACTTAACTGACAAAACATTTGTGAAGGAATAGGTATGAAACACATGAGTAAAAGTATCAAATATCCCTAAAACATATGTGGATTAAGCTGGTGAAAAGGTGAAATTTCTCTTCCTGCTGAGTGAATGTGCTATTTTTCTTGGAAACCATACTGCAGGCTCTTTGTGAGTGTGTGAGTGTGCTTTTTACACAGGTTGACAAAAGACAAGTTGATTTAGCTTGAATGCATTGACATCTTAAAAGCCTTTCTTTGTGGCATCTCAACTTGCACATCAACAATTAGGCTGTTTATATGGGGGCCTTTCCCTCTGTTTGCTTGACTTTATGGCACAGTGTGTTGATATGAAATTAGACAGCACACTTTTCTGCTTCTAAATGCTTTCCTTGGATGAGAATCTTTACAATGCTGGGCTAATCTTTCTTGACTGATGGTTTATTAGCACAGATGACAATTTAAACCCCTCATAGACCATGTTAATCCATCACCTGGCTTTATGATACATATTTTACTTTTGGGGGGCTCTTTTTCAAGGTGATTTTTTAAAGGTAGATGTCAGAGCTTGTCACCATATGCCGTACAAGTGTGGAGAAGTGGTTTGCTGCTACACATTAGACAAACTCAACATGCAGGCTGCATTCTGCTCCACTCAGAATGAATGAGACCATTGAAAGTAAATGAACATTTTTAAGGTTTCCTTCTCTTGGTTCTCTGGCTGAATTCTAGAAAAGCAATACTGACACTGGAAGAAGACACAAAGTAGGCTCATCACCATGCATTGCCCAGGCTTTCTCATGTTACTGAAACTCGAGACACAACTTATTAAATGTTACATTGGGGGTGATCTTAGGGGTATCCTGGAACCTGTAGCCCAAAAGGTAACTTTTATAAACTCTGCTTTTTCTTTCTTCCTTTCTTTCTTTCACTATGTGTCACTATGTGTCACTTATTCAACCTTTTTATTTGGAATTTATTTTTATTTCAGCTGAACAAGTAAAAGTTCATTTTTGCAATCTGGAAATGCTGCCAGTGCAAGAAACATTTTAAAAGAAGAGCAGTGGATCAGCCATTCATAGCTACTTAATTACTATTTAAGTGCAATTTGAGGGGTGGCTCAATTAGGCTTTTTACATGGCCTATCAGAGTTGGCAGCAAATATTCACTTCCTTCTTTTCTAAAGTTGAAAGAAACAATGGCTTTCAAATCTGAAACAACCCAAACAGCTATGAAACTCAAATCCAAAAATTAGCAAGGAAAAATAGACAACCAAGAGAGCATGGCTAATTTTTCACAGAGGGCCTGTACAATGTTTCCCTCTTTTGGTTTGCAAAAGGAGAAAAGGGTGTTAATCATGCTGGAAAAGATGTGATTCTCTCTGGATGCCAGACAGAACATCATACCCTCCAATTTTCCCAATCTGACAGAGACAGACCTGATTAATCCTCTGTCATCTTACTTTTTCAGCTTTTTAAAAAATGCCCTAGTTTCTCTCTCCGCCTCCCCCTTTTCCTCCTTTATCCTCAGCTTACTTCAATTGCTGCAAATGGAGTTCAAAGTGCATAAGTAGTTTGCGCTCAGTTAACTCAAGTGCAGAGAGAGGAATGGGCAGAATCTTGTCCTTTACAGTAGGATCAGGCAAAAGCAAGCTGCTTCTTCTGTCTTGTGAGATCTTTCTCAGTAATAGCTTTTGTGGTTTTTACCGTACTCTGATGTTGTTTGGTATTCACCTGTGAAATGTTGAAGGGTATGGAACATTCATTCATATACCTATGAAGCTCAAGGCAACATGTTGGGTCCTACATTTTGTTGTGAAGTTTTAAAACTAATTACAAAGTCATATTTTATATCTGCAGTGATTAAGCTGGGAACTTAGAAAACTCAGAGTGTGATAAAGATTTAAAATATTGTTATCATAGGCATTATAGCTGGAATTCACTAAGAGCCTTATCATGTGAGAAAACAAAGCCAAAATGGACTGGGAGAGTAGCAGCTTTCTTCGTGCCTCTTAGCATGCCTTCAAAGCACTTCTGTTCTCTCCCCAAGGGAGACAGTCGTAAAAGCATCTGTGGATGCAGAATCCATGAATACAGAAGGCCAACTGTGTTCATGATCTCTACATATTCACTTGTTTAGGGAATAAATAGGGAGTGTGACAGTCTGACAGTCCCCACTTACCAGGCACTATGGGAAAATACTAGGTCTCCGCATGATTTGCATTAACTGGTCAATGCTCTCAAAACCCTGATTTTTGAATGCTAAAAGACTTTGGGTTTAAATTTAGTTTGTATTGACATGGATCCTATCTCAGTTGCAGATTTGCATTTGTGTGCATAGACCACCTCATGGTATAATTCATAGAAAATCAGTGCATGAATTGGTTCTGTTTGCTGCTGTGAGTGGCCTATATGAGTTCAACTAAGTAGACTGTGCAAGCCTGAGGTCTTCTCTCCTTTGTTACATGGGATGATCTACTATGGCTGATGGTGCTCATAAGTGAGGTACTAGATTGGGGCCATTCTCTATCAGCATTGATATATCAGGGCATATGCATACACATATATGAATCTGTATACTGTATATATGTAGATACATATGTAACTACCAGACCACACACACATACAGATGTGCAAAACATGAATGGCTTTGTCATGGAACATCATATACCGAAGACAAATCTCTTCCCTCAAAAGTCTACACCATAAGTGTTTTTCTTCAGTATAGGAAACAGCTGAGGGATGGGAAGGAAGGGAACATGATGAATTAGTGTGGGGTGGGAAGGAAGGGAACATGATGAATCAGGCAGAGAAGGACTACACCCAGGATTTGTCTTTTTGAGAGCATGTACCTCTTTCATGCTCTTGATAATCATCTGTTTAGTGGAGAAAGGCCCCTGCAACTGCTCATTCTTTCACACTTTCCTGGATCAGAGAGTATCTGTGAACAAGTTACAGTATAATTCAAATGTAATAAAACAGGCATAGCTGCCTTCTGTAAATGCTCTCAAGAGAAGATAAAGCAGTTTGCAGAAAGCAAGGGACCAATGTTATAAAAATTAGCAAGCATGACTTAGGTTTTTCAAATGTGAGATACAGATGCCAATAAAAGGCTTTATGTACGTTAGTTTTATCTGCTGCAGAGGTGGAAAAGTCCTGGGTTTTGAAAAAGACGTCAAAAAGGTATTTCCTGTTTTGTTTCCAGTTTTCATCAGCTGAAATGTACCGTGAAATACCTGAGCTATGGGCTAGTCAGAAAAAGATACTAAAACCTGCATATATTTTTCAGCAGGATGAAGAATATGAAAACAATTCTGTTCCAGGATCTGTGAAACAAAAGTATTACTTATGTTTTGCAATTTGTTCTTTTTTTTTCTTTCAAAGAATCAACCAATTTGCTGCCCAAGGCTGGCTGTACCATTGGACAAATAGGACTTTGCTCTCCAAGCCTCCAGATGAGGAACAAGAGGGCCAGCTGCAGGGTGGAGAACAAATTCAGTCCAGTTATAATGGATTCTTTTGCATGATAAAAATGTTTGGGAATGGGATTATGGAATCATTTTGAATTAGATGTCATTCTGTCTGATCACTCAGCACCTGTGCATCGGTTGCATAATCTTCCTTTGATTTTTTAGTAGTGTGGCTTCTGAACCTATGCATTGGCTCTTCCAGCTTCAGTAAAACTACTTATAAAGTGTAAGTCTTTGTAATCACATGTTGGTTTTTAAATGTGGTTTCTGCAAGAGAGGGTGCAGTGGAAGTACTGAGTACATTCCCATTGTCACAGTCATTCTTTCAGGTAACACCCATGAAATCTCATCCACATACGTTTGGTCTTTAATGCTGCTTTTAGTTTTTAATCGCTTGCCAAAACTCTAAAATAGAAGTTTATTGGCTAGATTCTGTAAGAGATTCTCATACAGTAAAAATGGTTTTAAAAGTCTTTCTGAGGTCAGTGGCCCAGACTGTAAAAAATGGTCCACTGCATAATTCATGGTGTATGACGGAATGACTGATTATTGACCTTCTACAGCTGATTCCTGTTTGCAATAATAACCACATGCTTGCAGGGTTTTTTTCCCTCTTGCTTCTCATTAGGTCACACATCTTTGTTCATAGTCATCAGAGTACAAATTGATGTGACTGTCAAATCCAAATAATAATAATAATAAATTTATCTATATCCTGCCTCTCCCTTCCGGGATCTAGGTGGGTAACAACCATCCAATAAAACAGATATACAGACAATAATAAAATTTCCCTAATCCCCTTAACCCTCCCTCCTTCTGTTAAAATTACACATAAACATCAAGATACAATACAATATCCCCAGTATAGTGTACATAGTTACAATTTTTTTCACTAAGGATCGACACAGGTCAAATTATTCCAAGAGACCATCAGGAGAGGTAGTGAAAGAGTGAATGAAGTGGATGGATCTGGAGGTCATTGGGAAGGGAGCCATCTTGGAGCCCCCCAGAGGACAAAGTCAGGGCTCTTGGGGATTATTCATCCTCCCAACCCACCCCCAGCTACCGATGATAGTTGACATTTTCTCCAAATGGTGCTGGGATGTGGAGGTCATTGGGAAAGGAGCCCACTTGCAGCTTCCCTGGAAGACAAAGTCAGGGCTCTTGGGGATTAATCTCAGCCTCCCAACCCACCCCCAGCTACCAATGAGAGTTGACAGAGAGGGAGCTCAAAAGGGTGGCTGCCCCCATTTCCCTTAATCATGGTATATAATACCCATTCACTTCATGGTATATAATACCCAGCAAAGTTATCTTGGCACCTTCATGGGGAAGGGATCCCAGAAGCATCTCTCTCCATCTCCCTGGCAGTAAAAATATTCCAAATCTGCTGCCTGAGATGCTGTCTCATTCAGACTCTCCTTTGCTCACTGTAATGAGAAAGATTAACCTGAATGTAAAACTGAGGTTTCTGTTTGTTTTATACTCTGTGTATGGAGAATGCAGAGGTTTCTTGCATTCTCTCTTTGTGCTTATTTAAACCAAAACTTGGGAAAGTTATGTCTGAGCACTACAACTCCTGGAATTTTTCCAGTTTAAAAATATTGGCCAAGAACCTGCATCAGACATGTAGCCACAATGCCATAGCTACATTTTAACTCTCCATCACTTGTGATGGTTGACTGGGTTTTAAGGTGGCTTTCAGGGTCATTTGTGGTCATGGCAATAATATCACAATTGCAAATGAGAATATGAAGCAATTATGATGTCTTGACTCTAACTCTTCCAGGTCATCCCTTAGTATTTTCTTAACATTGCACAGAGGAGTAGTGCCTTAGAAACTGGGGTAACACCCCAGGTTCACAGAAAGAGGATTCATTGGTTATATTGTGCCATGGCTCACGATAAATCTTGATGGAACTGAATACCCAGACAACATGACAACAGGGATTTGCAAATAATAGTTACCAATTTGTCAACGATGATATGACATTTAATACATAAATTACAAAGAATCTAATACAAAAATTATGAAGAACACCGTAGAATAACACTTTATTTTGAGTGACACAAACTTTCCTGATCATAGTCCGCCTTACCAATCTATGCAGTGTTTTACCCAATTGCACACGTACACACCCAATGATGGGGAGAAAAATTACAAGCAATGAGGCCGCAGGGAAAGGAAACATACACAAAAGAAGTATGATATGAATTTAAATGCCTGCATGACAGACGTGATAACACAATCACTTTAGGAATGATGGCTTTTACTGCATCACAGAGTAACACAACTATCTCTCCAGAGGCTGGCATAATCTTTTATGGACTCCATTCTGCTTTATCATGAGGTGGGCTGCAGTCTCCAAAAAAAGGCTAGTGTTTAAGCTCACAAGATTCTCTGCTGTTTTTGTTACAACAGACTAACAGAGCTATTTCCTCTGGAGATTATTCTAAGAAGTTAATGTTGCTTTCAACAAGTAAACTACCATTTTACTCACCATAAAAGTAATATGTTTAAAATAAAGTAGTTATAGCCATCAAACATGTCAGAAAATATCCTTATAGCTACCATATATACTCGCCTATAAATAAAAAAAATTATGCCCAAAGATTGAACCTAAAATCCTGGGTCGGTTTATATACAGGTCAATACAGTAATACTGCTTAGAAAGGTCTTGAAAGAAGCACCACCTGGTGTGCATCGGCCGTGATTTCTGAAAGAAATGTGTGCATGTATATATGTGTGTGTAGAAAAGAGGTAATTCCCTTCTCAATCCAATGTTAAAACCTTCTCTCCCCACTAAACACCCCATTTAACTCCACTTCCTTCCCTTCTCAATACAAAGTTTAAAACCTTCTCCTACAGCACCAGGGAAGTGGTGTTATGTGGTCGACAGAGGAAGAAAAGAAGGAGAAGGAGAGAAGGAAGGGGTATTTTCCCATTTAGATCCTTTGTTACATGCCCCAAAATTTTACCCTCGACTTATCCATGGGTCATATCAAAATCCATGATTTTGGTCCTAAAACTTCCCTGAACTTATACATGGAGTTGACTTGAACATCTACCATATTGTAAAATAACAACTGGTTTATACCTATGCAATCTTCTGAATATTTATTTGCCTGCAAATCGGTGGTGTAGTCATTTGAGCATTGGACAATGACTCAGGGTTTGAATCCCAGTTCAGCCATGAGAATCCACTGGGTGATTTTGGACCTCAGAGAATGTCAATGGCAAACCCCCTCTGAAGAAACTTGCCAAGAAAATCCTGTGATAGGTTCACCTTAGAATCACCATACATTGTAAATGACTTGAAGGCACACAACAACATCCAAAAATGCTTTTAAGTTCAGTAGCTTTGGCTTTGGAAGACTGAATGGGTTAAGGATAAGATGCAGGTTACCAGCTAGTGCCTATTCTAGATTTCCTCTGCTTCTTATTATAGGTGTTATCCACACTATACCTTTATAGTAATCGTGGTTCCATTTTAACTGCTGTGGCTTTATCCCATGGAATCCAGGGATTTGTAACTTAATTTGGTATTTAGAATTCTCCAATGTGTTTGCTTGAACTACAGTATTAGAACTCTATGGCAGATAATTCTAAGTACAGCATGAAACTATACAACCCAGGATTCCCTAGGATGGTGGTAAAACAGTTAAAGTGGTATCTAAGTATTATGATTAGGTAGTATGGATGCAGTCCAAATCACTTTTATGATATCACCCATGTTATCATCTATATGTATATGTTGTTTCTGTTATGTAAACATATTTTCGATCAACCACCACCTTCAGCTGTTTGCAGAAAGAGAGAAAAGCTCTGTTAAATAGAAGTTAGATAAACAAATATACCAGATGTTCACAATTTAGAAGTGGGGGATCATGCTTAAAATCACAGATGCCCTCTTGTGGGTGCTGTGAGTAACTCAGAATAAAATGCATGATGAACCCCTAAACTGTTGGAGAATCTGTGCACACACATCAATAATTCCATGTTGCAACAAACAAAAAAGTGCAAGACTATAGCAGAAGCCAACCTCACAGCTGCATAGCAGTCCAGCCACATTCCAGAAAGATCTATTGGAAACATCAGCCCATGTTATGCTGCACTTTCACATCCACACTGGGTGGGTCAGAAGAAAACAGCTTCATCCAATTCTTCTGCAGAATGTAGGGATCCATGGGGAAAGTGATATGTTTTATTGGACCAACATCTGCATGCAAGCTTTGGCTTCACCAGCTTGTTAAGCAAAAACAAATGGCTTTGGGTTGCCTTCCTGGGGGATGATCCTGCCCTTTTTTCCATTTTCTACTGGCTTCTCCTCCTCCTTGTAATACTACATATTTGCAGTCAGTGTAGAGCTGGTTATTGATACCAGTAGTGTCTATGCCTTCAAATTAATGAATTAACCTAGCTAGTTTTAGATACTTTATGCATTTTAATCATAATAAATAATGTAAAGAAACTATTATTATTTTCATCCAAGGCTCATTTTCTTCAGATTTCCTCTCTAAGATTTACTGAAACAGGAGACTACAAATTGAATGATAACAAAAATACAAACAACAAACCAAATATACAAGCAATTTCTTTGAGTTCCCTTTGCTATCATGCCATTTCAAAGGTAACTGGAAACTCTCAAATAAGAAAGAAACTGTTTTAGCAGAGCACAGTCAAGTAGTCCAAAAGACCTTTTTGGCAGACTTCTATCAAAAGAAGTTAAAAATTTATTAATGTGCACAATCTAATAATCTAGCAAAGGAGAGTATAAATAAAAATAGGCAGATAAACTGGTATCTAGCTGCCTTCAGTCCAGTCCTGGGGGTAGTTAGAGTGTAAATAAAGTGACTGGCTGATTGATATCATTTCCAACTGTTTCTTTAAATCTCAGGTGACAAAGAAAGGTATTACCACTCAATATTCACATTTCAACAGTAGTAATAAACAGATTTGTACAAAAAGCTTAAAAACAGAAGAATCACTAACAAAACCAGCAATGCAGACTCTTTAAACAACACATATTTGGAGCCATCCAAAATATCTACAACATGAAACTCAAGCTTGATGCTAACATGAGTAGAGCATGTGACCCCTATTAATGTATTTACAAAGCATTCTTCCAAGTCTCAACAGGGTCGATGCCTAGCCAGAGACTAGGATGATAACACTGAGGCTGATCTTAGTGATCAGGGACAGAATTGAAGCACATGTGCCGTGCCCCTACAGGATCAGTCCTCAGAAAAGGGCCTGGAATGCCTCGCATCACATGGCCCCAAGGAACTACTTGGACCTGGGATCCAGAAGGATGCTGGGCCCCCAAGGAAGAGGCAAAAGGTCTAACTACACCCCCCAAAAAAGAAGAATCAGAGACAAGGGCAAAACCA
The DNA here is from genome assembly GCA_034509955.1 of Urosaurus nigricauda. Lineage (NCBI taxonomy): Eukaryota > Metazoa > Chordata > Lepidosauria > Squamata > Phrynosomatidae > Urosaurus > Urosaurus nigricauda. The sequence goes on along the minus strand of JAOEGL010000002.1, from coordinate 89,181,565 downwards.
TCACCAGACCCCAAAGAGTTTTGGCCCCATTGAGATAACCCTCATACCAGGAGTGTACCTATGGGGGGGGGGAGGAATAGAGCATTAACCTTCCCCAAAAGAATCCTAACCCTAAAGACATTTTCCTTCAGTTCCAAATTTCTAGCATTGCAGTTAGAGAGACCCTGAAAATTGTTCTCACCTAGATCTCTTATATTTGCTGTGTTCATATTTCTTGGTAACTTTGCTTCCCCTTTTTCTTTGGATGCCTAGGTTCTAAGCTCTATTTGTAAATGCTCAACTGAAGCTTTACCTTTACCTCCTCCAAATATTGTAGAAGTCTACAGATTGTGCCTGACAAGGATTTTACACTTTAGTCACTTCTGGCAGAGCCAGTCACAAAAATAAAGGACACAATGAGTTGATTTTCTCAGCAAAGTGCACTTAGGGACCAATGATGACACTGACAAAATTTCATCAATATGCTATAATAACTTCCGGGTGATTACTTTACAATACCCCCTCGTAAGGCACAATCTGCAGGATTCTACAATATCAGGTATTCGGAGAATCAAGATACGCTGGGGGAAATGTGTAAATCTGGATAGTGACTACATAGAGATAAGTTAACAACTACAAATCAAAACAAACTTTCTGTCAATTTTTTTTTAAAAAAGGTGATCATTAAAACTTTTGGATACCCCTCATATATTAATTACAAATTCTTTTCAAGAACTGCATCAAAGCCTTTGAAAGCCATCATTCTAAATGATGCAGGTAATATTTTGGCCAAAGGCCAGTTTCCAACACCAGATGCATTTTATCATGTGGCCTATGAACAAGATACTGACCTATCATGCTCTTAATACTGTCATACCATATATATCATATTGTTAACAGTATGTATCATACTGTTAATACTGTTGTATAGTTAATTTCATTTGTAAACTCTTACAGTAAAAAACTAAAGGTAAAATCTGTGGTACAAATCTAATTCTGTCAGTTTCCAGGCCATTTGTTGGAGATTTTTTAGAGCTGGTCCTCTAGCTCTGCATCTGATGCTAGATTCATGCACTCAGAAATATCACATTGTACTTTCTTCCTTGGATTGTGCAATCTGAAGAATATAAGTGTGTAAAGTGCACACACAAACACAGTAGATATCTGAAATTGGTTGCATATGGAAAGCTGTCATATCGGTCATTGGGCTGCTAGGTCTTTTTATATACAGCATGCTTTCTCCCTAGAATATAAGTGAAGATTGCAATGTCACCTGCATTCTGAAATGGTATGCTGTCAGAGGGCTATAATGTGTTTTTTCCTAACTGTGTGTATGTGTATGTGAGAGAGAGAGAGAGAGAGAGAGAGAGAAGAGAGGTCATCATTGCCTCTACATCAGCTTAGCAAAAAAAATTAAAAAGTATTTTGGCAGCTGCCACTGGACATTGTTTCCTCTCTATATTTCCTCTCTATATCTGCTGATGAAAGCAAATTCTCATCCCTGCTCTAGTCATCTCCTCCTTTGTAGGCATGCGTGTATGTATTTGTGCACACAGAATGAAAGAGAGAGAATTTGAGAACAGGGAGAAGATATGCCACAGCTGTTTGCTGGAGGTATGCATATGATGAAGGCCTTCATCCAGACATGTGGAAGTGTCACACAAGAGCTTTCCAGATCTTTAAAAAGTTACGTTCTGGGTTTATGTTTGTTGTTGTATACTTCCAAGACATTTTTGACTTATGGCGACTCTCAGGTGAACTTATAGAGTTTTCTTGGCAAATTTCTCCTCACTGGCCACACTGGCTGGGAAGTACTGGAAATTGTATTCCATGGCCTAAATCCAACTATTAGCCCGAGCTACAGTAGACACATTACTTGGTGGATGGCAAGTTAATACTTTTGTAAATTCTATTGATTAAATGGTCTGTTTGGCATTAGCAATTGGATTCAGGCCCATAGAAGTGATGTTTCAGAGCTCTATTACTTGTTATTTTTTCCCTCTTTTCCCACCCCCTTTCCAAAAAAAAAAAAAAAAAAACCCTTTCTGGCTCCCACAGCAAATATACACCAACATCATGTGTGACCATGGTTTTGGGAGAAGAGGACTGCTACTTGCCTGCTTCTCTGAAGGCTGAAGAAACTGGGTTTCTGGTGAGATTTAATAACAATTGGGCATCTTTCTCAGAAACATCTCTTCCTGGATTTTCTTATAACTAGGGAAAGGGAATATAGATGTGCTGGTGAAATTGCCGAACATCTATTTTTATTTATATATATATATATATATATAGCTGAACATTGCTGAACATTGCTGAACATCTATTTATTTATATATAACTTCTTGTGCTACCGTATGCACAGTTTCAAATGTGATGCCCAAGACTTTAAGCAGGGAGACCTACAAAGAAATCACAATATAAGTCATATGTTTATTAAGTAGTAAGTACTGATATCGTATTGAGAAAGTAGATGCCAGATATCTTTCTGAGGGATCTTTCTTGAATGGGCAGGTATGGTCTCTGTCCATGTTTGTGGTGTTTACCACCACTCTTCTGTCAAGAACTTTTTTTGCTTAACAGGACAGTTTGAATCACATCAGGAAGGTGAAATAAGCTGGAAACAAAGCCTGGCTTAGGACTTTGGAAGCAAACATCTGAATGTACTTAGAAGAAAGGAAACTCCCCCACCCCTTGCAACTTTCATTTCTTGCTTCTTTTATCCTTAAGCCCAGCAATAAACTAGCACTCCATGGTTAAAAAGTCAAGAGAACAGATGTATGATACAACTACTTCAGGATCTGTATTTCAAACGCTACAATGTAAATTTATAAAATGAAGCCATCCTGAGAGGTCTTGATATCCTACAGAAGGCTTTCCCTGTAGCAATCCTATCATTGGTATTTTTATCCCAGACACTTCCATTACACTAAAATTAAACTTGTTCAGTCCAAGGACACTTTCTATTTTTATGAGACAAGGTATTTAATGGTATTAGACATGTTTCAATCAATCTTGAATTTTTAAAAAAAATATTTTTATTTTAAAGATTTTTAAAAGTTTATTTACATTCAAAAGGGATCACAGTTACATATAATAATGTTACAATATAACAAAAGCAGAAAAATGAAAATGCAAAGTAGGAAGAATAACCACATTAGTCATAAGTTTCTATATAAGCTGACCAAATGTCCAAACATAAGTCCATTTGTAAATTTCATCCATATATCATTTATCAAATGTTGCAAGTGTTGTTAGATCATCTTTCTATTGGATCACAGGTAGAGAAAAATATTTTTTTTTTCAGTAAGTAAGTATTAATCTTTTAGCAGTGAAAAGGCCAAGAAAAATCTACTTCTGTTGGCCATTCATTAATTTCCAAGAAACAAGTAAATAATTCTAAAGGTTTTGCATGTCCCTGAATATCAAGAAGCTGGTAACTTTCATAGACTTCAGCCTACCTAGTCAGATCCATGTGAGGAACTGAAGAAGTAGGCTCAACTCTAAAAAAGCTTCTTTCTTTTAGTCTCAAAGGTGCTACAAGATCCCTTTGTATACTGATTTTCCAGACTAATATGGCTATGTCTGTGAATTCTACCTGAATATCAAGGAACTTTTCAAAACCAAATTTACACATGTGATTACTTTTTCCCAAAATGTAGCTACTATGGGACAACTCCAAAACACGAGCATTTAGAAAGCATTAGCAGGATTACATCTCCAACAATTTGCTGAGGTAGTTGTAGATCTATAGCTATATTAGTTATAGATGTTAAAATCAATAGCCATTGATTAGACAAAACTTAACATTCCAATTCACTATTTCATTCTTACTGTAAACCTTGCATGTGATATTTATTTATAGATTACAGACATTTAAATATATATAAATTGTCAGTTTGGACAGTTGGTTGGCCTCATTTAATGTCTCTAATATTGAGGGATACTTGGATGCACATAAAGCTGCAGGGCCAACTGTAACAAATGTTTGAGTTGTAAATATTGTCATTTAGTTGACAGAGGTAATTTCAACTGCTCCTGCAAATTTGAAAAAGGCAAAAGCTCATCATCAGCACCAAGTCAGTGGCCTCCCTAGGACTGGTGTCACCTCAGTGTGGTGAATTCATGGTGTCACCCCCAGGGAGGCAGCCACTCCAGGGGAGACAACATGGAGAGTGAGAGTGGAAAGAAAGGGTGCTGTAGAAGGAGAAGCAGCAATAGGCAGGGAGAGGCACTGACCATCCTCCTCCTGACTGCCTCACCACTCTACTCATCCTGCTCAAACTGCCTGTCACACACCCCAGCCACCCTCTCTTCCCACTGCTGGCAAGGGTCGGCTGCTACCACCCAGAAGCCCCTTTCCCCCACTCCATCCTCAGCTGCAACTGGCTCAACATCTGCTCATCCCAGCTTGTCCACTGCCTTGGCTCTTTCAGCTGAGGTCATGAGAGCTCAAAGCCACCAAGAAGCCCAAACGTGTGGTTGGTGGTGGCTGTCATGGACTGCCCTGGGCCAGACTTGGAGGCATAGTCAGAGGACTCAGACTCTGAAGACATGGAGGAGGCTGAGACTGGGGCAGATCTGGGGCTGCCTGGATCAGCGGGGTCTGGAAGCTGCAGAGGGAGAAACAGACTCTATGGACTCTAGGTTGCAGGTGCTAGGACCTGTGGAGCAGAGACAGGTCAAGGAATCTTTGAGGCATTCTTCCAGGCTAGAAGCCAAGAGGAAAGCTAATGGATTTCAGCTGAGAGAAGCAGAGGCTTTTTAAAAGACCTCCAGCTGCAGAGGTTCATTGCAGCCAACAATCAGTCCTGTGTTCCTTGCTCTTTGATTCATGACTCTGGTTATCTGACTTTTGGACTTGCCTTGTGACTACACTCTTGTCTCTACCCTTTGCTGTGACTGACTGACTAGTATTGTGTGACCTTTGGACTGTACTCTGGACTATTCCTTTTTATATTCCCCTGCTGTGCTGCCCTCAGTAGAGGTAAGCAAGACAGGGGCATATATGGTGAGTTTGCAACCAGCTCACTGTTCTGCTGCCATCTGCCCATTTGGGCTTCTCTGCTGCTTTGGTTCTTTCATCTGAAGCTGAGAGTGCCCAAGGCCTGGGAGAAGAACATAGAGGAGACAGTGGCTGGGGGGACCAGTTAATTGAATACCAACTGGCAATCGGCCAGTTGGAAAAGGGCAATGGCAGCAGGAAGGGAAGGAGTCTATGGTGTCACTGCTGCTGCCACCACTAATGGCACCTCCCTTTCCCAGGCAGCCAGCAGACACATCTGACCAAGAAAGGTCTGATAGAAGGCAGCAGTACTGCACCCTACTGTCCATGGCTGCAGCGAACAGAGAGTCTGACCAAGTGTCACCTCCACTGAGATGTCACCTGATAAGGTCTCCACCCCCACGCTCCCTTAGTGATGCCCCTTTACCAATTGTCTGGTTTAAGTAATAATCCCATTATTAGCACACATTTTCCATAGAATCATAGAGTTGGAAGAGACCACAAGGGCCATCCAGTCCAACCCCCTGCCATGCAGGAACTCTCCATCCAAGCATCCCCAACAGATGGCCATCCAGCCTCTGCTTAAAGACCTCCAAGGAAGGAGACTCCATCACCCTCCGAGGGAGTGTGTTCCACTGTCGAACAGCCCATACTATCAGGAAGTTCCTCCTAATGTTGAGGTGGAACCTCTTTTCCTTACCAATTTTCAAAGCTGGACTTCCCCATAAAGTCAATTTGACATTTATTTATTTTATTTATTAAAGTATTTATACCCCGCCTTTCAGCCTTAAAGGCTATCAGAGTGGCTTACAATTATTATTTTTAATTAGACAGTTCCCTGCCCTCAGGCTTACAATCTATGACATGAGCATATGGGGTAAATTGCAATTGATGAGACAATACTTGTCACACATTTCTTGCTGCTGAAGTTGACAAAACATTGCCCCTTTTAATAAAATAAGAACCAAGCATTGTTCATTTGAATAGAGGTGCCAGAAATGTAGACTCAAAGGCTGCCCATAGTGGATTACCTACTTAGGGTGAATATGTCTAAAAATTAATACAAGATAACTTATATGCCCAATGCATGTAAAAAGATTTGGAAGGCTGAACCCTCCTTTGATTGGAATTTGCATCCTTTCCATTGAAATTCTAGGAGGAGATGAGCCCCCCCCAAAAAAAAATTGTGAACAATTCATTTAGTTTTTGAAAAAACTTGCAAGGTATAAGTAGGGGAATTCCACAAATAACATAGACAATTCTAGGTATAACATTCATTTTAGTTGTGTTTACCTTAACCTACAGATTCGTATTTAAGCCTGCCCATCTCCAAATCATGTACAATATCTTTTATCAGCTTACTTACAGTAAAATTAGTCACCTGAGATAAGTATCTAAGGATAATTATATCCTAAAAAGTGGCAGAATTTGGGCAATATTGAAACTGCCATGCTTTGAACACACTAGAGTTCATCTTGTCTCCCACTGGCAATATTTTTGATTTGGACCAGTTAATTGAATACCAAAGATATTTTACCACCAAATTAGTAATCAATTGCATCAAAGCTGGGATCAGTCTTAGATTTGATCTGCAGTCCCTTTGGGCTAAAAACTGAATGAAACAATGGGGCGAAATATACCGCCCTGAAGGAGGATAGGGGCCGTGGCAACTGCAGGCCACAGCCCCAATCTGCCTTTTTGCTGGCGGGGGGGGGGGGAGGAAGCAGCAAAGAATTGCTCCTTTTTCATCAGCAAAAAGCTAGTCTTTCCTCCTTGCCACAGTCAGAAGCTTTAAGGCACTCCAGCAGCTTGTGGCATATAAACACCATGCTGCTGGAGTGCCTGGAAGCTGGTCCACATCTGGACAGCTGGGCTGCTTGAAGCTGGCTTCTGGGCAACTTGGGCGGGTGCGTCATCTGTATGCCATGCCCCAAGCCAGTTGGAAGGTGGCTTTTTACGCCAGTCTGTTCCAGCCCTTATGGTTATTATTAGCAACAACACAATTTGTTTTAATTGAAAGATTAAACACATGTACAGTTTCAGTTGATGATGGTTATTTCAGTTGAGCGATGATGCAAATTACAGGGGAAAAGATTCCACCTCAGCATTAGGAAGAACTTCCTGACAGTAAGAGCTGTTCAACAGTGGAACACACTCCCTCTGAGTGGGGTAGAGCCTCCTTCTTTGGAGGTTTTTAAACAGAGGCTGCATAGCCATCTTTTGGGGGTGCTTTGATTGTGTATTCCTGCATGGTAGGGGTTTAACGCTGGCCCTTGAGGGGTCTCTTCCAGCTCTATGATTCTACGATTATTGCTCATCATTATATCTGTCTTGGGAAAGGGGGTCAGATATTTGGATCGTGGGGGAGTCAATGACCTTCTCAGTAAATTAATGTTATAGCTGCCTTAAGACAACTGTTTTCATTCATGATAACAGAAGCATCTAAGTTTAGCCATGTAGTCATAGCTTGGAAAACCAACATGGTACAGAGCCAAGATACAGGGCCTTCATGTTACATCAGTATTCTTTGTTTAAGAATTCACAGCTAACAAACCAATCTGATGTGTTTTTATTTAGAGGTAAGCCATGTGAGAGCTAGTGTGGTGTAATGGTTTGAGTGTTGGATGAGGACAATGTTTGAATCACCACATGGTCCAGGGTTTGAATTACCACACGGCCATGGAAACGCACTGGGTGACTTTGGGCAAATCACTCTCTCTCAGCTTTAGAGGAAAACAATGGCAAATGGCCTTTGAATAAACCTTACTAGAAAACCACAGGATAGAGTCACCATAAGTCAGAGTCAACTTGAAGGCACATAACAACAACTGCAATTTCACCTCAGTTTCTGCTTTTATTGTTAGTGCAGAATATACATTGATTATTAGTCCTTATTAACAATTGCTGATTAACTGATTACTTAGGCACATTAATGATTAATAACACTGATTAATAACAGTATAACTTCAGAAAATGAAAACTTTCATTTATTTATTTTTTGTACTCTTTAGTAATTTCTAATGTCTATAGAGGGATGCTTTCCTAAATTCTAAACAGCTTTTCCAATCCTAGACTTTTCTAGCTGAGGTAGTGATGTATTAAATATGCAGAAGACATTTCATACACACACAGCAAAAACCTTTCTTATGTAGCATACAGGAGGATTGAAAACATACGGGTTCTACGTTGCTCACAAGAAGAGATATGGGTTGCAGGCTATAGGGTGAAATAAATGTTTTAAGCAAATAGAAGGGTTGAGTTGAAAATAAAAAAAGAGTGAATGCTTGGAAGGCAACCAGAAAAATTCACTGGGAATTTCCCCTTTACTTCTTTCTCTGAGGCCCAGTACAAAAAAAAAAATTAGGAATGGTGGAAAAAATTGAGATCGATGCTGGAAAAGTATTTCCAAATGTTGCAGAATATAGACTGTCTTCAGAAAGTCTTCAGGATTTTGGACAAGGATTAGAACTAGGGAATGTACAAGGTATTGCTACCACGTCTGAGTCCTCCTGCTTCATCCCTGCTTTGGAGGAGAAACAGCAATTATTATTATTATCATTATTATTATTATTATTATTATTATCTGATCTCTATCAAACATCCAGTGTATTGTACTGGTTTGAGTACAGGGCTAAGACTAGGACAGCAGGTGAACATGGGTCAGTCAGTCAGTCCCAAGAGATAGGTGAGTGCCATTGTGAAGGGATGGACGATGGCCTCCATTGCCCCCAGCCAACTGAAAGGGAGTCGAGTTCAGCTCTCTGAATCGAGAGTGTCAGAGACAGTTCAGTAGATCCCAAGTTGGACTTTCAATCTCAGAACAGCAGAGGGTTCCTGTTTCTAGTTGGTCATTAAAATGTAATCCCAAAAACAATTATTCCAGCCTGGCAGTGCCTCAGTGAAAGCATTTCTGCAAATCAAAGGGCTAGGAAGTGACATCGGCAGTGCTTTCCTGGCCGTGGGGTGCATTTAGACAAGCAGTTGCAATAGGAATGGGGCGGGGAGATATCTCCATCTTCATGTTTTCAATATGCCCCGTGATGACCAGGAAAATGCTACAGATGTAATTTCTCATAGCCCCAATCTACAGCACCTTAGAAACCCTCTGGTTGAGGCACTGCCAGGCTAAAATGAATGGTTTTGTGGGGATGGCATTGACAGACATAACTGTGACAATAGAACTGCTTATTTGTAGTTATGTTTGATGGTGCAGGATCTCAATCAGCATCTCCTTTAGGCATCAGACATCCAAATGTAATGCTTCCCACACATGCAAAATAGATTAGGATTGTACTGTTCTTAGCAAATCCAAACAAAATGATGAATGAGCAGAAGTGGAACAGTGGCCAATGACAGTCCAGTAGCATGACTATTGCACTGAATTCTCATCAGGACCAATGGGTTCTTTACTGCGTCTGTACACTGTCACCATTTGAGTTTACTGTTGTTCTAAACCAACTGTGAGGACCACTTCCCTTTATCAGAATGTCATGCTAGTGTCTGAATACATTTGATCTGATGACAAAGATCAAATAAGTTAGTAAGGAAAAATCACTTGTTCCCCCTCCCCCTTTTAGTTCCTTTTTGTTTAAGACCTTGTTTTTCTTAATTGCAAGGAGATCCTTGTATTAGGAAGAAGGTGCTTTGAAAATATCTATAAATTGCCCTAGAAAATATTTGGCATGGCTCTCCACCTTGCTGGGATTTGGGGTAATGTAGGTGTTCAAAGAGTGAGTACCACATCCAGAAAGCAAATTCAGCATGATGAGAGTATTCAGTTAAATCACATTGCTAGACACTGAGGGCAAGATGCCATGCATGCACTCCATTCAGAAAACCAATAGATAGATTCACATTGTATAAGCAGTCCAGAAATTTTTAATTTGAATCATTGCACCTTAGGTAAGATTTGCAACATATGTTTTGCATACAGACATTTCATTCCCCTGGTATGCATGTATCTTGACAATACATTCATAAAACCTGGAGCAATAAATCAATAAGACAATTGCAACTCCACAGGCCAAATCCTGGTTCCTTTGGGACCATTCATATATTCATCTGTTTCTTTCTCTAGGGTCACATTGCTGGCTAGGAGTCAGATGTATGTATGTTTCACCTTGCAAGCATGGTCTTTGGGGGCAAGAGCTCCCCAGAACTTGCATTTGATTTTGTATCCATTTGGAGAAAGTCAGAAATCTTCCATGTGGAAGGTTAATATGCCTATTAGTTCCCTGGTAGTTTTGTGGGTTTTTAAAAGCATGCTATAAGATGGGTGGGGATATCTTGAAAATGGCTAGTCAAGCACCTGCTGGATTGTATCTTCAGCTACATTCCAAAACATGGCCAGCCAATGGTCTCTTGGCAAAGACTTCTCAGATCATCTAATGTGCCAATTATTTTTCTAACATGCCAAGGACCAGTACCATTTTTATGTCTATTGGCTACAATTGTTTATTGTTTTCTTGGTGGTTTTTCAAAGAAGTAGCCATCTTATTCTCTTGAAACATAAAAAGGAAGAAGGAGATTGTGGAAGGAAATGTGGCAGCACCTTTAACACTAACTGGTTTTTATTTTGGATGAGCTTTCATGGATATAAACCCATTTCTTCAGATGCAGTACACAAAATGACAGAACACCCCAGTGGTCACCTATGGTCCCCAGCCGGGACCACTCGAGTACATTATCAACAAGTTACAACCAGTTCTGGAGAATAACACGGGCAGAACAGATGGTCAAAATAAGCAAGTTTCTGGGATGGCATTTAGATGATGCACACCTTGAAGTTGGCCAGAAAGTGCACCCAAACTGTGCTATGGGGTGAAAGATCAGACTAAAAAGGAGCTGGATTTTTCCACTTCTTCCTGGAAAGTGCACACTTTCACATGTACATGCTCTAAAGGGGCACTCTTTCCAAACCTTAACCCTAATTGTGCATGTAAATGCCCCGTCGCAGGAGTGCATTTAAAATGGACGGAGCTGCCATATACAAGCAGCAGGGATGGCAATGCCTAAAAGAGAAACCGTGACACCTCTCATGGAGATGAGTACAACATACACAAAACAGTCAAAGAGGGGGCATGGAGTGAAGGGGGATGAAGGGGGCATGATTGTACCTTGGTGGCATCTGCATGGGCTGTTGAACATACCTCTGCTCCAATGCCCTGTCCTGGTGAAGCACTGCACATGTAAATGTGTGCAGGCTTACAGGGATGGTCATTCAATGGGATGGCAGTCACTGGTGGTTTGTGTGCAGGAATGGTAGGGGAACAATTAAAAAAAAGTACCCAGTGGCACAGCTTGATGCTGTGCCATGCTGTCATGGCATGCATACTCCATCTGCCTTGGGAGTGGTTGGTGCAGTTGGTGAGGTTTGGTAAATGCAGCTTCACGCTGCTTTTTCCTTTCCATATGTTTTGCTATCACAAGCTTTTGGAGGCAGGCCTTTATTGTCCTACAGACTGCTTCTTAAAGTACTACTACTTAAAGCAGGCTACATAACATAGATGGTAATGCAGGGACAAAACCCCACCACAAACCCAGATGCCAACTCTGTCCCCATACCTGGGACCAATATTACAGGGACCAATAATATCACTGACAACATCAGAGGTGCATTTACTTGCTCTTCCTCTGATGTGATATATGTCATCCTATGCCAGCAATGCCCCTCTACACTCTATATTGGACAAACAGATTTGATTAATGGACTCAAATCTGACATTAGAAATGTTGTAGTTGCAGAACACGACAACCTTTTTGGATACACAGAAAGGGATTTGCAGGTTACAGTCGTTGAACAAGGAGATTACAAAGGAAGAGTATGGAAATGAATTGAATTATGTTAACAAATTCCAATCCATATACAGTACAGAGGTATGAACAAGGACAATGGCTTCTGGCACACTACATAGATTAATACAAGAGTCATTGGGACTGTACAGACCGCCCAAAAGGGATGGTCTGTAGGCACCCAGAGAAGCTCCGTAATGGGGCCAGGGCTACCTCAAGGCAGCCCCAGATGCTCCATTCCGCCGCTTCTCCAGGCTGCAGAAAAGGGGCAAAAAGCCCCTTCCCCACGGCCTGGAAAGGGCTGTCCTTGGGGCTTCATGCGCCAAGGACAGCCTGACTGGTGGAGGACAGAGAGAAAGAGGCCTCCTGGCCCCTTTCTCCCTGCCTTCGTTCCCTCAGCAATCTAGTTGCCACGAGAACAACGCATGGCCTGAAAAGGAGCTCCATTTTGGTATCAGGCGCACACTGCATTGACTAAATGTGGCGCACGCCATGACATCATCATGGCACACACATATGGGTGCGCAAAAAAGATGGCGCCGTCCATACAAATGCTGCACCCTCCCCAGCCCTACTCACGCCCCAGTGACGGCCCTTTGGGGCCAACTATACCGGGCCAACGCTATTGCACATATAACAAAGAGAATCTTCTCACGGTCCTTTCACACTGTGCCATTATAGCACTATGATTCTGTTTTAACTATCATGGTCCAGTCCTATGAAACCCCAGGAACTGCAATTTAAGGAGAAGCATTTAAATTTGCAGCCACAGAACTCCTCAGAGTAAAACAACCCATCCACAGTTAAAGTTGTGTGTAAAAGAACCCTCAGAGAAAGTTCTGAATTCAGAGAAACTGTAGTTTTTTGTGGGGTTTTTGGGCTATGTGGCCATGTTCTAGAAGAGTTCCTTTCTGACGTTTCGCCAACATCAGCTGAAGATGCCAGCCACAGATGTTGGCGAAACATCAGAAAGGAACTCTTCTAGAACATGGCTACATAGCCCAAAAGCCCCACAAAAAACTACCCGGTATGGATGCCAGCCATGAAAGCCTTCGACTGTACTCAGGAAAACTGACTTTTGATAAGCAGGGGTATTGCTGTCACACACACTTAGGCATGTAAACAGCAAAAGGATGCTCTCACATCTTCGCATAATTTAATTTATCTGAAAGATGTCTTCTTTGTAATTGCCACATCAGTGATTTTCAGTTCTAACATTGTAGTCCTCTGCCTACCTACTCAGATGTATATGTTGCTAAATTCATTTGGATTTAATCTTAGTGTGTATAGGAATTTAATGTAATATTCCAGTTTTATACTGAAATCTCTATTCCATAGATAGAAAACTTTTGGCCATTCAAGATTAATGAACTACTGTTCCTATCATGCCTTGACATTGACCAGAATGCCTAAGACTGAAGGGAATGGGAGTTCAATGTCTAAGTGGCTACAGATTCCCCAACAGCATTTTGTACTATACACATTATCATCACTATTGGGGTGGGAGGACAAGTAGTGTAAATTATCCAACTCTATACAATTAGCAAAATGATGTTCATCAGTCACTAGCCCACTTAGATGGGATATCTGGATTTTCTTATCACACAGTTTCTCATATTTGTGTGTTAGCACCTAAGGCTCATCAATGTATAATATTGGGATCTTTTTGCAGGGAAGTATAGAAACAAGGGAGTTTATCACACGAGGGAATTTTGGAATTATACTCCAAAGGCAATCCAAATGCAATCATTGGGTTTCATGTAATTGCGTAATAACTTATCTCATGCAATTTCGGGCAATGGGAAGTCATTCCGAACGCAATCATGGGCTTTGACGTAATTGCGTAATAACTTATCTCACACAATTTCGGGCAATGGAGGGTCATTTTCAGGGAATGGGAAGTCATTCTGAACGCATTCCTAACGCAACTAGAACTCGCGTAAAGTCACTAAACTAGCGAATTTACATGAATTTGAGTTGGCTCCATTCGAAATTGGGAGAAATTCCTCCTGTGTGATAAACTCAAAGGAGAAAATGGAAGGGGTTTTGCTCATTTATTTATTTAGAAATTTCTATTTTGTGAATATCAACTATCACAGAGCTCTCTAACTGCAGCACTATGGAGGAAAATATTTTGTGAAATGTGGGCATGCAAAATAGTCACAAATGAAAAAGGATGCCCATTATTCCTGTCCAGTGCTGAAGTAATCTGTTCCCACTGTTATAACATTTCCAGATTTTGGACCATAAGAAAACTGTGTTTTTAAAACACACACACACACACATTCCCGTATTGATATTGTATTGATTAAGGGCAAAGTCTGAAGGAAAACTGTTTTGTTATAAAATATATCCAGTAAGATATAAAGTATGAAACAACCTAGCAAGCTAGCCCTGCTGTAAGGCAGAGTGTGGCACTTGTGTCCAGCAGCACATGGTGGAAAGCAGTGACCTGTTGCACCTTATGCCTCAGCAATTCTGCTCCTTTGGAACACATGGCCACACTGCAGAATTAAAACAGTTTGACACCACTTTAACTGCTATGGCTCTATTGTACAGAATCCTGGGATTTGTAGTTTAGTGAGGTATCAGACCTCTCTGACAGATCAGGCTGAATACCTCACCAAACTACAAATTCCAGGATTCTGTAGGATAGAGTCATGGATATTAAAGTGGTGTCAGATTACTTTAATTCTGCAGTGTAGCTACAACCAGAATCACGTGTTTTCCATAAAGTGTCTTGCACCTCCTAAACTAACTTGCTACCCTCAGAAGTGACAGAGGACCCTATCCTATTGACAGTGTTGAAATGTTTTGTTGCTAGTTTGCCTAGCTTCTGGACATAAGAGCAAAATGGTTTGCAACCTGGTATAAGCTGACAGATATTTAGCTTCCTCGATAGTAGGAAACAAGATCCAGAGTGGTGGACCAGGACTCCAGAATCCAAATCCCCAGTCAGCCATGGAAACCCACTGAGTGACCTTGGGCAAGACACAGGTCCAAAACACGCTGGAGAAATAATTCAGTTTTGAGACCACTTTAACTGCCCTGGCTCAGTGCTAGGGAATCCTGGGAATTGTACTTTATTGTGGCTCCAGAGCTGTCTGACAGAGAAGGCTAAATGTCTCACAAAACTCAAGATTCCCTAGCACTGAGCCACGGACAGTTAAAGTGGTCTCAAACTGGATTATTTCTGTAGTGTGTTTTGGACCACACTCTTTCCACCTCAGAGGAATGCCATTTTAAACTACCTTTAAATAAATCTTACCAAGAAGAATCCTTGATAGGATCACCTGAAGTCAGAGTTGACCTAAAGCATATTACAATATCATGCACCCCATCCAAGACTGTTTTCCCCTTTTTTAGAAGTATGCCCCATTTTGTATTTTTTTTAAAAAACTGTTTTTTATCCAAAATTGGGGGGGGGTGTATTAAATTCTATCTTATATAATTATACCAACGTGTTACCAACACCAGGTATGCTTGCTGAGATAAAGCCAGGGCAGAAAATATCCAAAAAAATTAAGTAACTTGGGTCACCAGAGTATTTAGCCTTTCTGTCCTCCTTTTCTCTTAAATTTAGAGTAATCTTTCGTGAATGTCTTATTTATATATATAAACAGTCACAGAAAACTATTTTGACATACACTGGAGTCCTGTATCACTTTTTACTTGGGTCACTGGAAAATGACATCTACAGTGCTACAGCACCTTGGAAACCCTGCCAAGATGCAAAGATAGTTTTTTGGAAAGCAGCATCAGCAGATGTAACATTAGGGATGGAGCATAGTAGTTGCTTCTGACTACCCAGTAGTTACCTCTGACGATGTAGAATCTCAGCCACCGTGTATCTATTCCACAGAGGCAAGCTTGTGTAAATTCAAATGCAAGATCAAAAATGTGAAATGACAAAAAAGCTTCAGCCCAACATATGCTTAACTGTGCTCAAGCCCTTTTTTAAAAGGAGCTAAACATAATGTTAAATTGTGACCAAAATCAAAGAGAATAAATGTACATCAGTAGCCTTATCACACTACACTGTTTGTTGTTGTTATCTGCCCTTGAGTCAACCTCAGTTCGTGGTGACCCTGTGTTTGTGACTTCTCCAAGCCCCCCTATCCTCCACTGCACTTCTTAGGTCTTATAGATTCAGGCCTGTAACCTTCCTTGTGCTATATTCTATTGGAAACTAAAGGGCCCGAACAGACAGACCAAAATAAAACTGCTTTGCCTCACTTTGGAGGTATGATATTTAAAATACACATGCCTCTTAAGAGGCCAGAAGCTGCATCAAAGCTGCACTCCAGTCCTTAGGACTGAAGCGGGACTTTGGCATAGCTTCTGGCCTCTTAGAATTCATGCATCATTTCAACAACACAATTCCAAAGTGACCCGAAGTAGCTTTATTTTGGCCTTCTGTTTGGGCCCAAGGTTTACTAAGGTGTCAGCCCTTGTTTGGAAAACAAAACATTAAAAACATCTAAGCTAAAACTGAGTAGCGCTTTCAAGTTCCAGTTTTGATGGGAAAGTTGGATGATGAGGATAATGTGGATGATACAAAAATGTGCCCCAATCTGATAATGTTTTTTTTCAAGAACTGAATCTGACTCAGAATAAACAAGACAAGCAATTTCAGGTTGCAAACTTTGAAGAGTTTACTAATGGCATTGTGTTTACTTATGCATCCACGAGAGAGTCCACATCCTAGCTAGCTACCCTGTTTCCCTGAAAATAGGACATCCTCTGAAAATAAGATCTAGTAGAGGTTGTGCTGAATTACTAAATATAAGGCCTCCCCCGAAAGTAAGACCTAGCAAAGTTTTTGTTTATAAATATATACACAGTATATAATAAGTGTTCTTTCTTTCTTTCTTTCTTTCCTTCTTTCTTTCTTTTTTTTTTGTTTTTTGTTGTTGTTTTTTTGTTTTTTGTTTTTTTGTTTTGTTTTTTGTTGTTGTTGTTGTTGTTGTTTGTTTTGGTTCAACAATAGATGTGAATTCTTCTTCATGGAAAAATAAGACATCCCCTGAAAATGAGACCTAGCACATCTTTGGGAGCAAAAATTAATATACGACACTGTCTTATTTTCAAGGAAACACGGTAATGAATAGATTAAAGAAAGAGCTTGAGGCTTTAACTCGCCATCTTGGTGATCTGAAAAGGTAGAGGTAGATAGAAGAATGGTGAAGAGGAAAGAAAAAGCAGTGAGATTGAGAAATTAACCCTGGATCACATGGTCTATTTGCTTGTTTACAAAAACTATGACCATGCACCTCAGAAGATAGTAAGAGCAAATAGGAAAGATTAGAGGAGGGGAATTTGCTTACAAATTGCTCTAAACATCAAGGGATTGAGGGAAAGAGAATGCTGGAATCGTCCAACATATTCTACTTTAACTGCCATAGCAACATCATGTGGAATTCTGGGGGTTTTAGTTTAGTGAGGCCTAAGAGCTTTCAGGCTGATAATTCTAAATGCTCCTTCCTCAACTGTAAATCCCAGGATTCCATAGGATATTGCCATGAAAGTTAAAGTGGAATGTAAAGTTACAACAGTGTAGTGTGATAAGATTTTTAGATTTTGTGGAAGAAAGCGGGAATTAGCGCCCCTGCCCCCCCCCCAAAAATGTTTTAATTGCAAAACAATTAAATATATTTATTTACATGTGAAAAACATGCATATTTATGTACATGTTAAAATAACCATTTACATCCCAAATTCCTTTATACAAAATTGTAATGTGATACAACAATGGACATCAGCTTTGCAGAAGGCATGGCAGCAATCTTTATATTGCAAACAATGGACACCGCCAATTCACAATCATTAAGGGAATCTGCACTTAAAATATATTATTAGCTGTACTGAAGTAAGTTTATTTCCATGGAGCAAGTAAAAATCTTGAACTGCTTTACTTGAAAATAATCTTCCACATATATCTTGGATCAGAGTATGAAGTCTCTTGCAGCCTAATCCCAAACAAGTTTAATCAGAAATAAGTTCAACTGAATGCACATGGACGTAGTTCTTAATAGCATTTCAACCGTAAGTGCAAATGCAGTACCTTGAGTGAAAATTACATTATCTTATTGAGAAACATTGGTCACCATTGACGTCGGCCGCTTAAGAATCGATTCAACAGAAAATGACAATGGTTCATTTGCCGACAATTTTGTCACAACTTGCTTAGTCCCCAAAAAGTCTTTCGCATATCTATCGATAGTGAATTTGTATTTCTGGTTCTCTTTGATGGTACTCTCTCTGTACTTCTTGGATGCCTCTTCAAATGTCATTTTTAACTCTGGTCCTGATCTGTTGTAGAGTGTCTGTTGGAATAATGAATGGAAGGGGCTATATTTGGGAGGTGCTGGTGGAGGCGGCAGCTGCTGCTTGGCGGTTCCTTTGCTGATCTTGCAGAGGGGGTGTTCTTGAGGAACCAGATTATCCTTGTCAGAGATCTGTGAGAAAGTCCTCTTCGGGGGCGAAAAGGCTGATCTTTCGCGAGTCTCCTGAGAGATGTGTTGAAGTTCACTTGGAGACGGCGGAATTTCTCGGACAGGAGGAAGCAAGAATGAGTTTTCGTTTTTGGAGGGCATCACATCGTGCTCAGGGTTCGGACCATCCTGGCCTTGTGAAGCCTTAGGATCCCAGACAGCCCCAGGTTTGAGAGACTGCACTGCAGTGGCATTTAGGAGGCACTGCTGATAGAGAAGGGCATCATTGAGGGGACCACACTTTGGCCATACCAAAAACCTTGAGGGCAAAGGGTATTGCCTATAGGTGGTGGCTACACTCACGTTTGACGAAATGAGTTCCATGTTCCCTGAACCTGAATACTGCATAGTTAGGTCTAGGCAAGTGGGTAGGAAGCCACAGAATTCCTTATTGGAAGCCTCAACCTGATTTGGACCAAAGGCAGTTTTGTAAGGATTATACTCTGCTCCGTGCACCATGCGGTTAGGCAGGAAAAAGGCAGCAGCCTGGGTGGCTTCCAACATTTCTCTTTCCTTGTACTCCCTTTCAAGCATAATGTTCTCCAGCTCTTTGTCAGCAAAAGCCCGCCTTTTTCTCATTCTGTCGCTCACAGGAGGTGGCAAGGATGAATTCCCACTAAGGTAAGGATCTGCTGGGATGGGCCGGTAACCTGAAAAGCAAAAAAGGAATTTGTCATTTGGACATTGGGTTAACGTGTAAAAAGAAGCGCTGAAGTGCTTAGAAAGCTACTTGTACAAGGAATCAGGACCTGCTGCATGGTTGTTAGTGTGCTAATTGTATTTATGTATATAGCATTTCAAAGCAAGCACTATGCTTTACCATCTTATCAATAAGTGGCTTCAAACACTGTGCAAATACAGAAAACATAACTGCCTTGCACTTCCTGCTTTCTAACTCCCAGAACACAATTTGCAAACATCTCTCCATGGTGAGATTTATTGTAATGAACCATCTTTGCAACAGAAGTTCATTCATCTCATAATAGGAGAAAGTGTACAAACTGTTCTTCCGACAACATACAGGAGGTGCAGAAGTGATCCATGCCATTTGTTCCCACCGTGATTGCTTTTAATCATGTCCCCCACCACACTATTAAATACATAACAACCTCATGAGGCAGTATTTTTATATTCCCTTTTTAGGATACTGATTTCTGTTTCCTCGTTGCAGGAGTTTTAATATTATTTGCAAAGATATTTGTACCTATAACTGGTGCATTTCTATTCTCTAATGATGACTTGCTATGTACACAAACATGGTAGGAAAAAATCCAAGGAGTACTAGAAGAAAAGAGAAAGAAGACAAATCAGGGAAAAGGAATGAGAGAAATATTTTTCTTTTCTAAAGATAACATCCTGGAGATAGTGCAGATATTGCACTGAGAGAAATAGAGACAGAAAGAGAGAATTGGGTTTTTTATATATATACCTAGATTACTATCATACACACCCTTAACTGTCATAAATGCTCCAGTTAAGTTCAATGACCTTCACTTTCCAAGAAGTGTGTGGAAAGTCATATTATCTTTGTTTGTTCTTACTACCTCACTTGGCTACTAAACATATGCTTTATTCATAAAAATATTGTATCCCAATATATGAAAAGTCGGGATGAGCTTTTCAAGACTTTGTAACTGGCCTTACTATTGGAGGAAAAACAGCCATAAGGCACTGGCCAAAACACAGCAGTGTCAGATCTGTTATAAATATCAGTATATATTTGTTCTGATTAAGAAGCATGTGATACTCAAAGGATACTTTAGTACAACTCAACTGTCCTGCAGATCAAGCCTTCAGAGAACCAGTTACTACAAACTATCCTTTGGGAAGGTTCCTGACATTTTGTTATAAAGTTGTCCCTCCATATCCACATATACACCATCCACAGCTTGAAAATACCTCCCCCCGCACACATACACACGCAAAAATCCAAAACGTGAACTTTGATTTTGCCATTTTATAGAACTGACACTATTTTACTATGCCATTGCATATAATGCGACTTGAGAATTTGGTATCCATGGACATCCTGGAACCAAGCCCAAGTGGACACCACTGTATATTGATACCTTTTTCTACGATTTTCTTAATGCATTTTGGAATTATGGTATTGTAACATAGGATTTGTATTTTAAAAATATTTTTAATAAACCAAATGCATCACAAGAATTCGGAGTTGTTCTTTCTGATGGTTCACTCACACATTGTCAGAAACTGCGTGGAAACTAAACCTAGATCCATTTATTGCTGGCTTTTAACAAATCTGGCAACATCTTAACATTTTATACTATAGTTTGGGGGCCTAGAGAACTGTCTTTCTGCTCTTAAGCGGTATTGGATGTGCATAAAACAAAAAATGTAAACTGGAAAGTCCCCAATCATATGTCCTAAAAATATTGATCGATCACATACAAATGTATTGGTGACACTTGGATTTTAAACCCAGTTATGCATCTGTCTATTCAGAAGTAAGTCCAACTAAGTTCAGTTAGGCTCACTTCTTTCCAAGGCTGATAGTCAAATCCTATACATATCTTCTCAGATATAAATCCCATTCCTTTCATTCAGATTTACTCCCTGGTAATTGTGTCTAGAACTGGTACAGCTAGCAGTTGTACCTGTACATTGCCTTAATCCTAAATACGCCTGGATGAACACCGATAAATTCCCTTAAGTCCAAAAGGATTCATTTCCAAATAGATAAGCACGTGTTGGTTGTTGAAAGTTAAATGAAATGTAAGTCCAAAATTCAAATGTATCAAAGCAAGTTACCTTCTTCCATTCATTTTAATAGGAGCAGGCTTGCCTTACTAATAAGTGACATATGAATTAAAAAAAAGGTCCCGAGAAAACAAATTAATCAAACTTGTATCGAATAAAAGAGATGCTGTACTGATTAAATTATTTCCAGGCAACTTAAAACTAAGCATTTTTCTATGAATTTTTTTTTCCTTTGGAGTTGTTATGTCATTCCAGTTTTGATATTAAAATTGCTTTCCGTCATTTATTTTTATTTTAAAATAAAGCTGCTTTAAAATATTAATTTCCCAATTCTTGGCATGTGCATTCCTCCACAACAAGGTGCTACTTTATTCAAATGAATGCATTTCAATTTTTTGACAGCAATCATTTGGGGGGGGGTTATCTTATTGAACAATTTTTCCTGCTAATTAGAAGTCTTTTCATTCCCTGTTTTATTCTAATCATTCCTCCTAAGAGTTATTTACAAAAATAATATTTTTTGAGTCCTTATATTAGCATTAACCACTTCGTGTAACAACTGAGCAGACACTATGCTTCTTTTAATACATTGTCTCCAGAAAATCCTCGGCTGCGTTCACACTGGAGAAATAAACCGGTTTAAGTGCCATGGCTCAATGCTGTGAAATTCTGGGAATTGTAGTTTGTTGTGGGGCCCAGAGCGGAGCTCTGCTCCGCTCTGGGCCCCACAACAAACTACAATTCCCAGAATTTCACAGCATTGAGCCATGGCACTTAAACCGGTTTATTTCTCCAGTGTGAACGCAGCCCCTGATTCCTTTTGTGGGGCTGATGCAATGGCCAACCCACTTCCATGCAATATGTTTCCAATGATTTTCAACCCGGGTTCAATCATGTTATTCCGTGGTTACCGTTCAACTTAGCATTACTTATTCTTAAAATTTGCATAGTGTCGTGGCCTATTACAACTGGGCTTCTTTGACCGGTTTCCTCCAATCTGTTATCATCAAAGTTATACAAAAAGGTGACCAGGCAGGGCATTTGACTCCAGTTGTAATTATAGCGGCAACAACTGAGGCACATAAAGAATAAACAGTTTCAAGGGCTAGAATGCGTTACCTTCCAAAATGCTTTTGGCCAGCAAACTTGGTGTCCGGACATGCCTTTGGTACACTGCCTTGCGTTCAAAGGTAGCTTGTTTCCCAGTGAGCCCTTTCTTATCCTGGCAAAAGAAATTTAAAATTAACCAACAAAAAGAAAAAGAAAAAGAGAGGGGAAGAGAGAGGAAACCTCGCAGATTATTTCTTTCCCCAATTAATTCTGTCCTGCTGTACTACACTTTTGGAAATGATACTTTTCCTAATTTGTAAAAGTGTTCCCCAAATTTAACCAGCCCAATAACTCAATACTGGTGAGTACCTGTAATGCAGGTCCTTCCAGAAGTCTAGGTTTAGGACCAAAAAGTGTCAAGCTCTGACATAGTTTGACACTTTTTGGCCTTAAGACAACTTGTAAGCACCCTGGAGCCTAAGAAGCACACTGAAAGGGGCTTAACTTTCCATTATTTGGACACAGATGAGCCAGCCAGAGGAGTTTATCATACGACGGAATTTGGGGGTGTAATGCAATGGCAATCCGAACGCAATCAGGGGGTTTCACGTTATTGCGAATGAGTGTATCTCACGCAATTTCGGGCAAAAGGGAAGTCATTTCGAACGCAATCATGAAGTTTCACGTAATTGCGTATTAGAGTATCTCACACAATTTTGGGCAATGGGAAAAATTGGGCAATTTTGGGCTCCGCTCTGGACCCCCACAACAAACTACAATTCCCAGAATTTCACAGCATTGAGCCATGGCACTTAAACCGGTTTATTTCTCCAGTGTGAACGCAGCCTGAGGCTAAGAGAGCGGAGCAAGAGGGGGATCAGGGTGGGCCTGGGCCGGGGAGTGTCTTGTCGGGGACGGAGGCAATTGTCGGGAGGGCTGTCCGGGGCTGACCTGGGAGGCCTGCTGCCGGCGGAGGGCCACCTGGGCGGCCATGACCCGCTGCCTCTCGACCACCAGCAGGCAGTTGGCGCACTGGCAGTCCCTCCATCGGCAGAAGCGCTTGTGGCCCTTCAGGCAGGAGACCACCCCGTGGTTCCGGCACCGAGCGCACTTCGGACTCCGGCTCAGCCGCCGCCCCAAAGCACCACCAGCAGCCTCCGACGGGGAAGAAGAAGAAGAGGCTGCTGCTCTCTCCAACGGGGACTGGATCGGAACCGGCACCGGAGGAGGAGGAGGAGGAGGAGGCTCCAGAGGACCACCTCTCAGGACCCTGCCACCTTCCTCCTCCTCTTCATCCTCATCCTCATCCAGGTCCTCCTCTTCCATCTCCTCCTCCTCTTCTTCCAGCTCTTCCTCCTCTTCCTCCAGCCTGGGTCCAGGAGGCTGGTGGTGATGCTGGTGGTGGTGGTGGTGCTGCTTCATCCTCGGCTGCCCGGCCACAGAAGCTTCCTCCTCGTCCTCGTCCTCCAGGCCCTCCACGTCGATCTCCCAGAGCTCGCCCCGCTGCCCTTCCGCCATCTCTGGCCCCACGGGGCTCTCACGCCTGCAAGGAGGAAGGAGGGAAGGAAGGAAGGAAGGAAGGAAGGAAGGAGGAAAGAAAGAGGGAGGGAGGGAGGGAGGGAGGGAAGAAGGAAGGGAGAAGAGAAGAAGAAAGGAAGGAGGGAGGGAGGGAGGAGAGGAAGGAAGGAAGGAGGGAGGGAGGGAAGAAAAAGGAGGGAGGGAGAAAAAGGGAGGGAGGGAGGGAAGAAGAAGAGAAAGGAAGGAAGGAAGGAAGGAGGAAAGGAAGGAAGGAAGGAAAGAGGGAGAGAAGGAAGGAAGGAAGGAAGGAAGGAAGGAAGAAAGAAAGAAAGAAAGAAAGGAAAGAAAGAAAACAGGAAGGAGGAAGGGAGGGAGGGAAGAAAAAGGTGGGAGGGAAGAAGAAGAGAAAGGAAGGAAGGAAGGAAGGAGGGAGGGAGGGAGGGAAGAAAGGAAGGAAGGAAGGAAAGAAAGAAAGAAAGAAAACAGGAAGAAGGAAGGGAGGGAAGAAAAAGGAGGGAGGGAAGAAGAAGAGAAAGGAAGGAAGGAGGAAAGGAAGGAAGGAAGGGAAAAAAGAAGGGAGGGGAGGAGGAAAGGGCCCCAAGGGCTTTGGGTTATTAGGGCTCACCAGGAAGAAAGTCAAGCCGCTTTCTAAACCCAGAGGCAGAGCCTCGTTCCCTGTCCAAGGTGAGAGCAACAGCAAGTCCCTTTCTCTAGGGCTTCTCAGCGACCTAGCCCTCCTTCGGGGGTGTACAACGTGTGAGCCCATTTGCCCCCCGACAAGTTGGGTCCCCGTTTTACCGACCCCCGGAAGGCTCCTGGGCGGCTTTGGATATTGTCTTCTATAATGTATTATGCCATGATATACAGTAATACAATGCAATATAGAAGACAATACACAAGACACGATCGTGTATTTTGCGCATTTGGGTCTTGGCCCCATAAAAGCATCACCGTTTTGGTGGATTTGGATGTCGTTGTGCGTTGCTGTATGGCCAACAACGGATACAGTGACATCAATCCGAAAGCCACAAAACAGCAATATCTTTATTGGACCACGACCCAAATGCACAAAATACATGATCGTGTTTTGCATTTTGCATTGATGACATATTACATTTTACATATTACATAATACATATTAATTCATGTATTTTGCACATTTGAAGTAATACAGCGCATAATACAACACAATACAAAATGCAAAACGCGATCATGTATTTTGTGCACTTGGGGGTTGGTCCCATAAAAGTATCGACGTTTTGTGGATTTTGGGTGTCAATGTACTTCATCTTCCCTAACGCTAGGACAAGACTTGCATAGGATCGCAACTGCTGAAAAAAGATGGTCTTCCAGGTATTGGGCCCAGAGCTAGAAGCATTATTAGTATTATTAGTATTATTTTGGACTCCACTTCCCAGAATCCCCTTGGCAGCATAGCCATGGACCAGATGGGCTGGTGGATTCTGGACATTGTTGCCCAAGAGAGGGACCCTTTCCCCAGCAAGGTATGGGTTGGGTGACTGCTTGGTACCTGTTCCACACTGGAGAAATAACCCGGTTTGGCCCCGCTTTAACTGCCCTGGCTCAAGGCTATGGAATTCTGGGAGTTGGAGCTTGTTGTGGGGCCCTTCTGGACAAGCCTGGCCCAGAAAATCCCACGACAGGCTCGCCTTTAGTTATATTATTATTATTATTATTTGTTGTTGTTGTTGTTGTTGTTGTTTTCTTATATCCCGCCTTTCTCCCAATATAGGGACTCAAGGTTGTTGTGTAGGTTCAAGTCATCCCTGACTTCGGGCGACCCTAAGGCTAACCTTTCATGGGGTTTTCTCGACACAGCTTTGTTCAGAGGGGGTTTGCCATGGCTTGCCTCCGAAGCTGAGAGAGTGTGACTTGCCCCCAATGGAAAAGCAGGGGCAAACCCTTCTCAACAAACCCGGCTCAGAAAATCCAGCCTTTGCTGTTGTTCTGATGTTTTGGCTGTGTTCACACTGGAGAAATAAACCGGTTTAATTGCCATGGCTCAATGCTGTGAAATTCTGGGAATTGTAGTTTGTTGTGGGGCCCAGAGCGGAGCTCCGCTCCGCTCTGGGCCCCACAACAAACTACAATTCCCAGAATTTCACAGCATTGAGCCATGGCAATTAAACCGGTTCATTTCTCCAGTGTGAACACAGTTTGATTTATGGCGGCCCTAAGGGGAAACCAGTCATGGGGCTTTCTTGGCAAAGTTTCTTCAGTGTTGTGTTTTGCCAGTGCCTTCCCCTGAGGCTGAGAGAGTGTGACTTGCCCAAGGTCATAGGGGAGGGGGTTTTCCACGGCCGAGAGGAGATTTGAACCCTGGTCTCCAGAGTCGTAGTCCAACACTCAAACCACTAGGCCAGAATGGTTCGCCTTAGGGTCACCATGAGTCAGAAATGGCATGAAGGCACACAACCACAACAACAACAACAACAACAACAACGCATGATAAAGGTGTTCCCTCTGAAAGCCCCCGTTATATCCCAACAGGAGATAATTGAGTTTTTATGGAGGGAAATGTGGACCCCCATATCCTAACAATGGGGTGTAAATACTCACAAAAAGAAACCCACAATGCTCACACCTAACTTACCAGGGATTGCATCCCCTCCCCTTCTTCTTCTCACAATCTCTTTATTTTGCAATCCTTTCTAAAATTGAACAGCTGGGAAATAAAGATACATTTAATAACCCCAACAGCCGAACTTTGGAAGATTTGGACTATGTTGGACTTTTCATTGGCAGTACTTATATGTTTGATGATTAATATTTCACTATCATTAGATGCTGGTGTTCTGTGAAGACATGAAGGTCTTTTCACTCTCGTCATTAGGTTTTTTTTTAGTACATATACTTTGGGATACATAAGTGTTGGGACATATTGATATTTAGAAGTTTAGTAACACGGCATCCCAAGAGGAGACTCTGGAAATAAGAACAAAATCGGAAGCCTGGGGAGGTCTGTGCCTGCGTTTTTAATCTCTTTACATTTATGACATCTAAACTCTCTAAGCACGGTTGTCATTTTATGCAGGGTCTATCCACACTGCTGAATTAAAGCAGTCTGACACCACTTTAACTGCCCTACAAAATGCTGCAGTTTGTAGTATGGTGAGCTCCCTGGCAGACCTGAAATGCCACACCGAACTACAAATCCCAGGATTCTGTAGGATAAAGTCATGGCAGTGGAGGTGATGGGCAATATGGCTTTAATCCTGCACAGGTAGTCCCTCTGTTTCCGAATTAATCTATTCAGAACAAAAATGTCATTTTGCTCCAGATTCGGTGCAGCCTTGAAAACGTCCTTTGCAAGAGCATGTGCAAAGTGCCCAGGGCCTTGTCTCCCAGGAGGGGCAAAGCACCCATTGGTGCCCCCTTACCATCTGAGAAGCTGCTACTCCGGCCAGCTCCTGTTTTAAGGAACAGAAATAAAGTTCACTGATTTACGGGTTTCCAAGTCCCACCTGGGACTGCGGGGGTTTACCCGGCAAATCCAGCAGAAAGAAACGAAGCCAAATAAATGTATCCGTGGCGGAGTTATGGTTCCCTTCCTACCTGGGTAGAGAGGTATAGATCTATAAGGATCCTACAAAAAGAACTGGGCTAATCGGGAAAGGAACCCACCATCCTACAAATCACCAGTCCGTTGACTTTGCAAACCCAAACCCCATAGGTCAAAATACAATATTCATTAGGACTAGAGCACAACTGTTTTGGCCAAGCTGAGCATTCAATCACTTGCAGGTTCCCTTTGCAGGTTGCCCACTAAAGGTAGAATACACACACACACACACACACACACACATTACACTCCACTAACAGGTCTTCCTTGTTGTGCGCTTTCAAGTTGTTTCCGACTTAGGGCCACCCAAAGGCGACCCTTCTTCTCAAGGGGTTTTCTTGGCAAGATTTGTTCAGAGGAGGCTATCCCTCGAGGCTGAGAGAGTGTGACTTATTCAGTGGGC
The DNA here is from genome assembly GCA_034509955.1 of Urosaurus nigricauda. Taxonomy (NCBI): domain Eukaryota; kingdom Metazoa; phylum Chordata; class Lepidosauria; order Squamata; family Phrynosomatidae; genus Urosaurus; species Urosaurus nigricauda. Next base: position 89,154,023 of record JAOEGL010000002.1, on the reverse strand, counting down.
CCACAGCCTTCTCCCTCATCCGTTGTTGTTGTTGTTGTTGTTGTTGTTGTGTGCCAACCCTATCATGGGGTTTTCTTGGCAAGGAAGGTTCAGAGGGGGGTTTGCCAGTGCCACCCTTCATCAAGTACAGCCAGCCCTCCATATCCAGGGTTTCTTTATCCACGGATTCAAGCACCCGCGGCTCGAAAACATCTTTTAAAAATACATCATTTCTATAAAGCAAATATTTATTTTTGCCATTTTATATAAGAGACACTGTTTCACTGTGCCATTGTGTTTACCTGGAACCAAAACCCAGCGAATACCCAGGACCCACTGTACCTATTTCCCACAAGGGTCCCAACAAGTTTAGAATTGAGCCATGGCAGTTGAAGTGGCGTCAAACCGGATTATTTCTAGTAAAATTCAAAAAGATAATAGCCGTGTAGAATCAGTATGTAGAGTGAGGTCTTGCAGCACCTTTGAGACCGAGAGAGAGAAGTTGGCAGCAGGAGCTTTCCTAGGCTTAGCTCTACTTCTTCAGATGCATTTGGAGGAAGTAGACTAGGAAAGCTCCTGCTGCCAACTTCTTTCTTTCGGTAAGGTCCAAAACACACTGCGGAAATAATCTCGTTTGAGGCTGCTTTAAACCGCCCTGGCTCAATGCTAGGCAATTCTGGAAACTGTAGTTTGGGAGACATCTAGCCTTAGAGAGCTCTGGGGCTCATAATAAGCTACAATCCCCAGGATTTCCCTAACACAGAGCCAGGGCAGTTAAAGCGGTCTCGTACTGGATGATTTCCGCAGTGTGTTTTGGACCTTAGAGGTGCTGCCAGATCTCCCTGCAGGCGGATTATTATTTCTGCTAAGGCATAAGAAAGGCTTATACATTTATTTGGTTTCCTTTATTTCTGCTGGATTTGCCGGGTAAACCCCGCGGTCCCAGGTAGGACTTGGAAACCCGTAAATCAGTGAACTTTATTTCTGTTCCTTAAAATAAGAGCTGGCCGGAGTAGCAGCTTCTCAGATGGTAAGGGGGCACCAATGGGTGCTTTGCCCCTCCTGGGAGACAGGGCCAGGCATTGCCCCCCTGGGCGCTTTGCACATGCTCTGTGGCAAAGGACGTTTTCAAGGCTTCAGCGGGGAATCTGGATGAAAATGGAGGAGAAAGAGGGGCATCTGGGTGTCCTGCGTGGCCTCTTGCTCCTTGCACGCCCCAAGACACAAACACAACACACACAAACACACACATACACACCCAGCTTACTCACCCAAGCCCTGCTTGCAGAAACCCTCGGCATCCACTCCGTCCAGAGGAGCTTTCTTTGCTGCCTTGCGACCAAGGAGACTTTTTGGGGGGCTGCTGGGATGGAGCAGAGGAGAGACCCCGAAGCTCTCAAGGCCAATCCCCCATCGCCATTCCCTTGAGCCCCGCAACGAGGCAGAGGAGCACCAGCCGCTTTCCTTCGGACTCTGCTGCAGCGCTTGGTCCGGATTCCCGGTATTATCACTCCCAGCTCCAGGACGGGAGGACGGATGATTGGTGCCTGCCCAGGCCCTCCTGGTTCTGATTGGCTGATGGAGGATCCCAATGGTTCCCCCCTTCCTTCCTTCCCCGCCCCTTAAACTAGATGAGCCAGTTTTGTGCGCATCTGGTTTCCTTTGCTCCGCTTCGCAGGGTCACCTTTTGACTGACCAGCATCAGCAGCAGGACCGGGAGGGAAAAGCCGGGTTAAAAGAAAGAGAGAGGAAGAAGAGGTTGGGAGGCCCTGGTTGCCTTTCACACACACACACACACACACACACACAAAGAAAGACCACACTCTGCAGAACTAATTCGGTTTGAAGCCGCTTTAACTCCCATGGCTCCATGCTATGGAATTCCAGGAATGGCCTGGCACTAGAGCTCCGCTCTGAATCCGAAACCACTTCGTAGATATATATGTGTATTTGTACCTGATGTGGATTCCCCCCCCCCCTTCCTTGGATGTGAACAGATTTTTTTAAATTTTAATTTTGGAGGGGGGGGGGATACAGAAAAATAGTGGCCAGAACAGTTTTATGGAAAATCTTTTCCTGTAAGTCAATGATTAGGCGAATATTTAAATACACCTTTAAATACACACTCCATCAAGGTTGCTTATGGTTCTTATATATACATATATTTGCTGGGTTACCCATAGGTAGAGATAGATATACATATAAATTGACATATACTCCACCAAACCATAGTATGGTTAATTCATGGTATAAATTAAGATACAGTCCACCAAACCATAGTGTGGTTAATTGATTATATAAATTAAGATATAGTCCACAAAACCATAGTATGGTCAATTCATGGTATAAATGAAGATATACTCCACAAAACCATAGTATGGTTAATTGATTATATAAATTAAGATACAGTCCTCAAAATCACAGTATGGTTAATTCATGGTATAAATGAAGTTATACTCCACAAAACCACAGTATGGTTAATTCATTATATAAATTAAGATATAGTCCACAAAACCATAGTATGGTCAATTTATGATGTAAATCAAGATACAGTCCACGAAATTCGTGGTATAAATTAAGATATAGTCCACAAAACCATAGTACCGTATGGTTAATTCGTGGTATAAATTTAACATATACTCCACAAAACCATAGTATGGTCATTCGTGATATAAACTAAGATATAATCCACAAAGCACACGTGTCGCCTTTAAAGTGTCACAGGACTCTGCGTCTCTTTATATATTTGGCAGCCATGTGCCGTTTAAATCCGATGTAACTTTGAAGTCGCTCCCGTTGTGTAAAAAGGAACTTTTAGTCCCAGATGACATTGTCGGTGTGTATCCAACCCAGTTATTTGTTGAGATGGAAAATTAAAGCCTCTCTCCAGGGTCCGTTTGAATTTTTTTTGCTCCTTTGTTTTTGATTTCGTTCAGAAAAAGAGAAAAAAACAACTTTCGGGGATGTTATTTACCCTTCCCAAATGTGTCCTCTTTCCATATATGAAAGAAACATCTCAGCAAAAGAGAGAAAACGGGTCTTGTTTGTTCTGACCATACGGAACCCGGCATTTGCTTAGTTTTATGAAAATACGAGTTGCCTTAAACGGGCGATTTAGATAAAAATCAACACCGGCCAACAGTTTCTGCACAAAATTATATATACAATAGTTTCATGACAAAATAAAAAAAATGGTGTTTTCCCTGTCAGCAAAACCACAGCCCGTGTTCAAAGACACCTTGATACACACACAACACACAACTTGTTGACAGTTCTTATCAAGCTGTATCTTTGCAGTGTCATATAGAGATAGATGTAATATATATATATATATATATATACACACACATACAAACAGAGGCCAGCGTTAACTGTGTCTAATGATATAATCTTTCCAGGTTAAGGAACAAATCGTCTCTGAAATGGCATTTTAACTGCGCAGTTTGACCTTGTTGGTGAGCTTAGATATTTTTTTAAAAATATACTTCTTTTGTTAACAGTGTCAACAAAAAAGCACAGCCTGTTCCCTCCCACCAAAACTGCCGTAAACTGCCCTTAAATATCCTTTCCCATACTTTGCTCAATGCGTTGGCAGCCAAAAATCCCTTCCTAAAGCAGGCTCGCCCATTGCTTTCACTATTGCAAGGTTTGGTTCGTTTCGTCAATGATTATTTACCGAGGAAAGGAGAGAAATTAGGCTGGATCTCCACCGAAGTGGATGAAATAAAACGCAAAGGAAAAACCAGGTCTCACGGCTATAGATTAGCAAAAAGTAATTGGCATATATTCGTTACCGTTGCAATCCAAGGGAGGGGAAAATTAAATGTAAATGCAAAGAATCCAGCTTTGGACCTTTCTTTTTTTCAATGGTTATCAGTCATTTTCCTCGCAAATGATGCAAGAAGGTCTTTCAAGGGAAGGTTTTCGGCATCAGAAAAGGACCCTTGGTCCAAAACACACTGCAGAAAGAATCCAGTTTGAGACCGCTTTAACTGCCCTGGCTCAGTGCTAGGGAAACCTATAGTTTTATGAGACCTTATAATGGCCCAATAAACAATATTCCCAGGATTATCTGCCTCTGAGCCAGGGCAGTTAAAGAGGTCTCGAACTGGATTATTTCTGCAGTGTGTTTTGGACCATTGCATAGTTGCGGTTGCGGTGAAGCCCAGCTATTTTATCCAGATTTTCATGCGTGTATATATATATCTTATGGCCACTCCATAAATTGCAATGCTCAGAAATGGCTTTGCCAGTTCCTTCTTGAGAAATATAACCTAGTATCCTTTGGCGGTCTCACATCCAGGTATTAACCAAAGCTGATGCTGCTTAGCTTCCAAGATCAGAGGGGATCTGCCTTTACCTTACAGTCCCCCAAGTCATGGCCTCGATTGAAACGACTTGAAGAAGTCTAGAGGGTCAGCAAAAATGATGTCCACTTGGGAAAGGTGATGTGACGACACCAAACTATCCTCTTTTGAGAAAAAATGGTCTGGTCCTAATCTTTTCTCCTTGACTTAATTTAGGCTTTAAGTAGGCAAAGCCATTCATAACACAGAACTCAGAGAGTTCATCCACACTGCAGAAGAAAAGTAGTTTGACACCACTTTACCCTATCATGAGGTTTTCCTGGTTCAGAGGAGGTTTGCCCTTGAGGTTGAGGCTGAGAGAGTGTGACTCGCCCAAGGTCACCCAGTGGACAAGCTGGGAATCGACCTCTAGTTTCCAGAGTCATAGTCCAGCTCTTTAAGCCACGTTGGCTCTCTCCACTTTAACTGCCATGATTGTATCTTTTTTAAAAAATCCTGGGATTTGTAGTTTGGTGACATGTTCAGCCTGGTCTGTTGCCCTTACCATCCACTGAGGCTGAGTGTGACCTGCCACAACAAGCTACCAGAACTCCTTAGCCTTGAGTCATGGCAGTTAAAGCGGTGTCAAACCGGATTATTTCTGCCGTGCGAATGTAGCCTTTGCATTTGGAATCACTCTTAGGGTCTTAAGTCACTAAAAGCCGGAGTTTCCTAGGGGTGCCTTTCTTTCCTCCTCCCCCCTAAAAAAAAAAAATCCTCCTTTTTCTCCCAAAACCTCTTTCTTAAGGCATCGTGGTTTGTTTTGTAAACGATCCCAGAAACGACAGGCTGAGAAAGCGAAATCTGTGTCACCTAAATCGAGTTTCAAGCGAAAGCTTTAAAAAAGAAGAAACGGAGTTGTTCCTTAAATACATAACAAACACAATAAAAAGCCAGCGATCCCCGACTGGGGAATTGACTTTAAATAAGGGTTATCTGGAGGGAAAACAGTCCCACTCCGGAGGCCTTTGTGTACTATAAACCCTTCGCCCGGCAGGATCCGTCCTAAGAGGCTGCAAGAGCCACGGAAAGCCACCTCTCCCTTGGACTGGGCAGCTGCTTCTCCGGATGGAGCCTGAACAGAAAAGAAAAAATCCTTCTTAACACACTTGTTTCCTCCAACATTTATTTAAAAAACATCTAGGAAACAATAGGAGTCGGATTGACTGGCTTCTATGGCTGGATCCACATTGCGGCAATAATGCGGCTTGATACGGGTTTGAGTGGCATGGCTCAATGCGGTGGAATTCTGAGAATTGTAGTTTGTTGTGGCTCCAGAGCGGAGCTTTGCTCCGCTCTGGAGCCACAACAAACTACAATTCTCAGAATTCCACCGCATTGAGCCATGCCACTCAAACCCGTATCAAGCCGCATTATTGCCGCAATGCGTATTCACCCACACTCCACCACCTTTCTCCCTAGGGTCACCGAAACAACTGGAAGGCACACAACCATAAAAACAGAATATATGCCACTTGGTGAGGGGGTTGCATGGGGGTACATTCCCTCTTGATAGTTGTTTTACTCCTTGGGTTTGCTCCTCAGTCCCATATTAATCCATTAATACCCTAAATATTCCAGAATCAAAACTATGTCGCATCTTTTCCGGCAAGCAAACCCCTTCCTTTTCTGAACAGTGGCAGCGATTTCAAACTCAGACCAAGCAACGAGGAATTTTGCTTCTGATTTTTCAAAGGCTTGACCAGAACTGATGGGAGGGTTTCCATTTGGCACTTAGGAACGGGTTTAGAAGAGGTTGGAAGTCTTGCTTTTGGACAGCAGCTTCCAGAATCCCCCAAGGCAGCATGGTTTCTTTTTTCCCAAGCACTGCATTCACACACAGGCTTGGTTTGCACTCCAAACAGGAAGACTGAACAGGAGATTTAAAGGTCTCAGTCAGAACTCAAACAGATGCCAAGAGAGGGTAGGGTTTACTGGACTGTTAAAACAAGCTGATGTCGAAACTGAAAGTGTTTTGGAAGCACAAAAGGTGGCCTTTCCACAAAACACGCAGTGGTTTGGATTGTGGTTGTTTGGTGTCTGGGCATTGAAGTCCAACAACAACTGGAACTTCCCCCATTGAGAACCACTGGGTTCATTTATTTATTCCTTCTCTGTGTACAGAAGGCAAAAGGGGAACATACCTGGAGACCCCACCTCCAAATACCTGCAACATCTGTCAAGCGACCTGTGACAGATGTAGCTCATATTGTCCTTGGAAACAACCCTGGAAACCAACAGGGCAGCCTATGTGATGACTCTGAAAGAAAAACGGTGAATTCGTTATTTATGACCTTATGATGGAGATAAGGAGAGAAAGGGTCAGAAGTTGGGTGGACATTAGAAGCAACATCTATGCTCTTTCTCCCAACCATCACATAAGGAACACCCAGGTAGGGCTCACACGACACAGCAGCCCTTCTTTCTGCACTACAAATTTATCTCCATTTGAATTCAAAGATGTAGCTATGTTAGTCTGTAGGATCAGCATGTAGAGAGATCCTGTAGCGCCTTTGAGACTCACTGAAAGAAAGAAGTTGGCAGCAGGAGCTCTCCGAGGCTTCAGTCTACTTCCTCAGATGCGTTTGGATGTGACAATAAAGGCACAATGCAAAGATCTAGCCGTGTTAGTCTGTAAAATCAGTATATAGAGAGATCTTGTGGCATCTTTGAGACTCACTGAAAGAAAGAAAAAAAGTGGGCAGCAGGAGCTTTCCTAGACTTAGATCTACTTCCTCAGATGCTTTTGGTGCCTTATCTCCATTAGCTTCACCGAAATGGCTTCCTGCAAAGCATCCTCATCAGTGCAATTCAGGGAAGGGGCTGGAAAAAAAATCTCTCTTTTCAAACATCCTCATCCCTGTCCCACCAAGGAGGCTCGGATGTCAGTACTGTCTGCTGAAGGCACTCCCCTTGGATGGGGACTTCAAAGCTACACTGGTTCCTGTCTCTGGGAGATGTAGTCCCCCCCCCCCAAAAGTACCTTCTCCAAACTCTGAAAGTCCCTTTTCTGGGTGGAAAAATACAAAAAAGAGAGGGTGCCTGCGATGTTTTAGGGCCCCTGGAAGGGGCAGTGTGGGGGCGATCAAAGGATGGGGCCAGTCTCCCCCCTCCTTGACCCGGCCTTGCCCTGGGTCAGAACCCCTCTAGAAGCTGTGGGCTATTAGTCACCCTCCATATAAGCATGACTAAAAGGAATCGGAGGAGAGTCAGGGATGGCCTTTAAAAGGCTGTTGGTTTAGGAAAGCCAAGCCTGGGAACCTGACACCCAATTGCCAAGAGTCCCTGATCAACACCTGCCTCCTCCTCACCTTCACCTTCCCAATGGGAAAGCCCAACCCCCCCCCAAAAAAAAACTCTTGTTAGGGGAAGTGTTTGGCCCCTCTTTTTGCTCCCTCCTATGTTTCTTGGGGTCTCCCTCGCACCCACTTGGCCAGAGGAAAGAAAAATCCAACTGCCAGCAGAGGATCCAACAGCACTGAGTGATAGCACTTTACATTTCTGTGCAGCTTCCTGGTATTCACCAGGAATGTTCACCTTCTAAGCAGGAAGGCTAAGTAGACCTGGCCAGGAGGACTCAATCTGGATCTGCTTGTCTCAGAGTAACCCCCCCCCCCTTGAGTTTAATGCAGCTGACCCTAGGGTGCCTCTACGCCAGGGGTTCTTAAACTTTGGGTCCTTCAGGTGTTTTTGGACTTCAGCTCCCAGGATTCTTCTCTGTTGGCCAAACTGACTGGGGCTTCTGGGAGGTGGAGTCTGAAATACCTGGAGGACCAAAGTTTGGGCACCACTGGCCTGTACAGAGTCATCACATCAGCTGCCTCACTGTTAGTTAGGAGCCCTGGTGGTGCAGTGGTTAAATGCCTGTACAGCAGCCACTCACTCACAAACTATAAGGTTGTGAGTTCAATACCAGCCAGGGCTCAGGCTCAGGCTCAACTCAGGCTTCTATCCTCGCATCCTTCGAAGTTGCTAAAATGAGTACCCAGCTTGTTGGGGGCAATTAGCTTACAGTTGTAAACCACTTAGAAGCTGCTTGGAGTGATATGAAGTGGTATATAAATGAAGCTGCTATTGCCACATTGTAGGAATAATGCTGTTTGGCATCACTTTAATTGCCATGGATCCATCCTACAGGATCCTGGGATTCACCCTAACTCTTTGGTTTTGTTGTGTGCCTTCCAATCATTTCCGACTCATGGTGACCCTATCGTGGGCTTTTCTTGGCAAGATTTGTTCAGAGGAGGTTTGTCATTGCCTTTCCCTAAGGCTGAGAGCATGTAACTTACTCAAGGTTACCCAGTGGGTCACTATCCAGATTTGCTCTGCACTCTTTGGCAGGGAACGCTTAAGTTGTAAAAACAAAACAAATCCCAGGATTCCATGGGATGGAGCTACAGCACTTAAAGTGGTGTCCAACTGCATTACTTCAACAATGTAAGATGCACCCCTAATGAGCAGGCATGTCTATCTGAGTTGTTGCCTCTCAGTTCTAACAGATGTGTACTTGCTTATCTAGCAGGCTTCAAAATAAAATATGCCTTGGAAGTTTGTGACTTTGTGGCCAGAGCAGTGGTGCACTGGTAACAATGTTGGATTGGGACCTGGAGGAATCTAAGTTCTTGTTCCCACTGAGCCACGAAACCCACTCTCAGCTAGGTGACCTTGGAACGATCACTCTCTCTCAGCCTGATCTCCCTCACAGGGATGTTGAGAAGATAACAGGGGGGGAAGGAAAACCAGCTATGCCCCCTTGAGCTCATGAGAGGAAAGGAAGACTATAAATATTAAATGAATAAATAGTCTTGCAAAGATCAAATGACATTTCACTACAGCATGGGAACTAGTTGATTTTTCCTCACTCTTACAATTCTTAAAACACAAAGACTCAGTGGTTCACGGTCCAAGTTGTGGAGGCTCTTCATTTTGAGCATCTTTACTCAGATCACAAAGCACTTCTGGCATAAATATCAGGAGCAGGCATAAGAGTATGAACCAAGGATGGCTAGAATCAGAGCTGTGAGTCTCAGGTTTATTATGTTGTTTTTTTCAAGTGTGTGTGTGTGGGGTTGGGGGAAAGCAATCTAGATCATTCCAGGGTTGTTGCTGTTTTTTCTGGCATGTTCAGAAAACAGATGAACTTTTATTCTGAGTGTGAGTCTAAACAGGAGATTGCAGGAACAGCCATAGAGAATTTGTAATTTAAAATCCCATTGTTAACGTTAGCACTATGGTATTCTGAAGATATGAGTGACAGCTACATGACTGAGATGTTACTCAGCAAGCTTGCAAAGAGGCCAGCTATGGAGTTTTGTGAGATACTGAAGGTGAAATTAACCTAACGAAGAGACTATGATCAAGAGTACACAGGGGGCAAAAGGGAACTGGTTGGGATTACAATCTCCAGAATCCCCAAGGCAGCATCGCCATTAGCCCTGCTAGTGGGAAGCCAGTTTGGAGCTATACCCCAAAATCACAACCTTTCCCATCTTTGATCAAGAGCTGACATCATCAGTCTGTCTAGTTCTTACTTCTAGGGTCATCCTAAGATTATTATCAAGATTATTATCTAGAATCCAAAGATATAGCCATGTTAGTCTGTAGAATCAGTACATAGAGAGAGCTTGTAGCACCTTTGAGACTAACTGAAAGAAAGAAATTGGCAGCATGAGCTTTTGTAGACTTCAGTCTACTTCCTCAGATGTATTTATTATCTGTTAGCAAACAGCACTCACCACAAACACCCTTGCCCAAATCTATCCCACCCAAAGCCAGCCAATCAATCTGGTACACAAAGCAGAAAAACCCCACAAATACTTCTTCTCTCTGGATATAATCAATAACAAATTAAATAAATTTTAAAGAAGTAGTTAGTCTCTTGCTTAATAAAAAAAGGGGGAAAGGAAGTGGGGAGGAAGAATGCAGCAGTACCTTTAAGACTAACTGGTTTTTATTTTAGCAAGAACTTCCATGACTATAAATTCATGTTAGATGCAGTACATCGTACTACCACTCTGTACTGTATCTGAAGAATTTGGTTTATATCCAGGAAAGCTCAAGTGAAAATAAAAACCAGATCTTCTGATCGTATATATCTTTCACCTTTTATCGAAACCAATTAGTATTAAAAGTGCTACTACACTCCATGTTCCCCTCCCTCTCCCTCCCTCCTTTTCGAATTAAATAAAGCAATAATACCAATAAGAAGTGCCCTTTCATGATAAGCCAAATCTGTCATCTGAGGATTATTCTTCATGCTCTTTAGCAGGCAACATATCCAGAGGTAGCCGTGTTGGCCACATAGCACATAGCAGGCCAGCTTAACAAGAAAAAGAAGGGAGTGCATGATTTGCAAAGCAACAGCAGAGGGTTCTACTTTTACTGTTTGTGGATGCAGTGCTATGTTTGCAAAAGGGATGAGCGGAGAGGCTCCTCAAAAGATAAAAGAGCTTCATCCCTTTTCAAGGGTCCATTGGGAAAACTCCACTTTGAAAATGTTGACCCTGGAGTGTCACAGCCCGAGCCAGTAAAGAGCAAAGCAGGGATGACCTGCCTCCACATTGATTTAACATGTGGCCAGACTGGCTGGGCTGCAGGTGCAGAAGCTGCTACTGCTGCCATCCCCATCTTGAGCTTGCCTTCTTTACACCCCACCTCCCCCCTTTTTTCCTGGAAAATTTATTAGCAAGGTTAACTAAACGGCAACCCGGGTGCAATTTCCAGAGGAAGAATGCTTTGATCCCATCCTCAGTTCTCACTGTGGGAAGGAGATTGCATTGCCAAACACCAGCATTCCCCCCACACTCCATTCTGTCCCCCACCCTCGGCCCTGCCACTTCTTTTGGCAGATAGGTTACCAGTTAAATTGTAAGGAATCTTTCTCCAGTTCTTCAATGCCTTTTCTTCCTTCTGTCATTATGAGTTTCCTTGAGGGGGAAAAAAACCCCAAACAGCTTCATTTATATACCACGTCATACCCCCTAAGGAGTGTCTAAGCGGTTTACAACTGTAAGCTACTTGCCCCCAACCACCTGGGTACTCATTTTAGCGACCTCGGAAGGATGCAAGCCTGAGTCGAGCTTCAGCCCTTTTGCTGGTCTTGAACGGTATGAAGCGGTATATAAATGAAGCTGTTTGTTTTCTTTGCTTGCTTGTTTGTTTGTTATTTCCCCCTCTTGCAGAATGATGCAAGTGGTGCATGGTGGTGCACCTGAAATCTCCACAAATGATCGCTCACAGACTATTAAAATGAAACAGCTTGTCTTCTAGGACACAATGACATTTCTTTCTTGTGGAAGGCTTAAAAGAATTGGCTTCCAAGCAGGTGACTGCTAAAAAAGCAGGGCGCAATACAAAGTGTTGGTTATTACTTTTAAAGCCCTATATGGCTCGAGCCCAGGTTACTTGAGAGAACGCCTCTCCCTACATAATCCACCCCGCACTCTAAGAACTACCGATAAAAAGTTGTTAAATCACCAACATACGAGACTAACATCTACGTCTTGCCTTACCTTCTCAGCAGTGGCTCCTAAGTTGTGGAACGACCTGCCGGAGGAGATCCGTATGATACCTACATTAGAGGCGTTTTAAAAAGCGCTGAAGACAGATCTCTTCCGGCGGGCATATCCACCTGATCTCATCTAACTCTCCCGTATAGTACTTCCCCTGAAGTTATAGGCCCCATGACGTTTTTAATGTGATATTGTTTTAATTGTGATTTTATTGTATTGTATTTTATCATGTTGTAAGCCTGCCCCAATCCGTAGGGAGAGGCGGGAGATATAAATAAATATTATTATTATTATTATTATTATTATTATTATTAAAACATACTGGCAACTCAGTCCCTGGCTTACAAAATTGGCCATTCTTCCTATTCAGACAGACCAAGGCCACAACTGAACTTAGTTATACATGTGTCAGAACTGGATTTGTTGGTTTGTTTTTGATATTGGAGAAGGCAATAATGCTAGAAGACAGTAGGAATAGAAGGATACCACATTCAGAGATAGATTCAATTAAGGAAGCCACAGAACCTATGTCTGCAAGCCCTGAGCAAGGCTGTTTTTAGATAGGGTGACTTGGAAATCTCTCATTCATAAAGACTGCCATAAATCAAAGGGAACTTGATGGCAAGATCACAACAACACCAAATGTTTTATCATGTGACAGGGAAGCTGTGATTTGTTGTTAGTTACAGCCAATTCTAGTCCCTGTATAGAGCAGACCTGCGGAAATCAATTAGAATTAGGTTGGTTACAAGATTATGAAACATAGTCATCTTAATGATCTACTTTAAATAGGGTTTCTCTCAACTGGATTTAGACCTTTATCAAATGGTATAACCATAAAGCAGTTTGACACCACTTTAACTGCCTTGAGTAATCCTGGAATCTGTCATTTGGTGAGGCACTAGAGCTCTCTGACATACTAGGCTAAATACCTAACCAAACTACAAATCCAAGATTGACAGGATAGAGTCATGAAAGTTAAAGCAGTTTTGACAACTGCTTTATTTCTGCAGTGTGGAAACCAGGATAGATTAAGGGCGGGGATCAGGCAACCCTTCAGATGTTGTCAGACTGCAGCTCCCATCAGCCCTGTTCAGAATAGATAATGGTGAGGAATGCTAGGAGGTGCATCTGGAGGATTCTATGGTTCCTACTCCTGCCATAGAGGATTCAAAATAATAATAATAATTATTATTATTATTATTATTATTATTATTATGTCAGAAGGGTTCCAACCTAGCCATCTCTTTGTTGCTGTTGTGCGCCTTCAAGTCATTTCCAACTTAAAGCAACCCTTAGGCTATCATGGGGTTTTCTTGGCAGGTTTCTTTAGAGGAGGTTTGCCATTGCCATTCTCTGAGGCTGAGAGAGTGTGATTTGCCCAGTGGGTTTCCATGACTGAGCAAGGAATTGAACCCCAGTCTCCAGAGTCCTAGTCCAACACTCAGATCATTGCGCCACACTGGCTGTCAGCCATCTCTATGATATGCTATTCGTATTTGTTCTTGAATGATTTTTTATTATTTTAATTATGATATATTCAGACATAAGAACCCTCACTCCCAATCTGATATGGAATAATCTAGTAAGAGATGAAGGAAGTGATTCTTCTGGTTGCAGTAGCTGACACAATTCTGTTACCATCAACAAAATAGACCTTTTACTTCTTCTTCACATTTGATTTTAGCTGATTTTTTGCCACCCTGTTGCTCAGGCCCAGACAGCTCTCAATGTGAGTATCAAAACACACAGTATCCAAGCAGTGAACCAAGCAATATGTCAAGTCAGCAGTAAATGTAGTCCCCTATAATCTCCATAAATGTTTTAAGTAGTTTGGCAAGTCTCTGGTGCAATAAATTTCAGCAGAGCCATTTTTAGCCTATGGCTTTTAAAAGTAACTCTGCCAAGCACATTTGTAGAGGGGCTGTTCTGAGTTTGCTCAACCCTTAGCCTCAAAACTCTGAATGGATGAGATAAAAGTTGCAGAGCTTTTACATAAAACCTCTAAAACACAAACCACAGAGAAATTCTTCCATACAAACTGTCACCAAAGTTAATAGAGCTGTACCTTAACATTATATTAACAGAACATGTTTCACTTTTTCAGGCTTGTCTATACTTGCCAGAATACTCCAGACTGCTCCCAGAGTACTGAATTCCCTCATTTTTTTCCCCACAACTGGTGGATGGTCCCTGTTTGTTGCAGGTGCCACTGCTGATGTCAGAATGAGGTTTCAAGCCACACAATTGACCCTGGACACCTTGTTTCTGGCCTCAGACTACTCTTTCAAACAGGAGGAATTTCTCCCAACTTCAAATGGAGCCAATGCGGATTCATGTAAATTCGCTAGTTTAGCGAATTTACATGAACCCCTGCTCCATTCAGAAGAACCCCTGCTCCGTTCGAAATTACTTCCCATTACCCGAAAATAACCCCCTCCTGCCCGAATTTGCATGCGAAGCTTTAATTCGCAATAACGTAAAACCCATGATTGCATTCAAATTGGCTTCCCTCTTGCCCGAATTTGCATGCGAAGAGTTAATTCGCAATAACGTAAAACCCATGATTGCATTCGAATTGACCTTAAATTATACTTCCAATTTAGCCTCGTATGAAAGAGTCCAGAGTAACTCACACCTGCAGCGGCAGCACCAAGCGACCATCATTGCAACCTGCAGCAAAAGTTAAATTTTTTAAATGTGCATTAGGGTAAGGAAGCCCTGAATTGGGTGGGGGCATTTGTGAAGAGAGTCAGGACCAGATTCAGGGTTATGGACCTGCATCATGTAAGCAGGAAACAGTGAGCCCAGGGGGAACTGTGGGTAAAACATCCATATAGACAAGGCCTTAGTTATATTCAAACCCGATTGCTGAATTGTGCTCTACATGGGTCTGCCTTTGAAGACAGTTTGGAGGCTCCAGTTCACCCAGAATGCCGGATGACTATAAAAGCGAAGCACTGAGACCATGTTACATCATTGTATAGTAGCCATGCTTGTTACTAGTTTGCTTCCAGACAGATGTAGGTGCTGGTATCAGTGGTTAATGGTGGCTCCAGTATCAGTAGAGTGGGGAATCCACTCTGTGTTTAATGTGAACTTTAAAGGGGCTGTCCAAGGTTGTGAGCCTATTTGGGGTAGAGTTCCGCACTTTGTATAGTCTCAATAAAGTTCAGGCTAGAGCGGATTCCAGAGAGTGGAGTCCAGAGCGGAGTCCTCACTTGGAGCCACCAGCCACCATCAACTGATGCTGACTGTGATGCTGACTGTGAATGGTTTGAGACCAGCTTATCTGATGGTCAACATTCATCCACAGAAACCTGCTCAGTCTTTAAGATCAGATCTGGAGAAAGATCACTACTGAAGTCAGTTCTGTTAGTTTGCCAGGCATAAGAGACAAAATGTCTATAGTGGTGGCCTCAGTTTTGCTAACCAACTTCCTCCCTGTCAGAGTTTGGAAAACAACTTTTTCAAAGGAATCATTACCACTGTGATTTTTTTAAAAATGCCTCATTACTATTACTTCTAAAAATTGTTCTATTTTTAAAGTTACTTGTGGAATTACTTATTTTATTCTTTTTTTAAAAAATCTATGTATGTGACACAGTTTTAAAAAAGCCTACAATTTCAACAACAATTCTCTCAAAAATGCTCCCTCAAACTTTCTTCCCCAAGTAAAGAGTAAAAATAAAAGCCAGAATCCTTTGGGGAAAAACATCAGCGTTTAAATAGTTATGTAAAAGGTTGCACACATGCTACTTAGTGCAGCCTATCATTTTATATACACACACACAACTCTCTCTTTTGTTTGACCTGATTGCTGGGGATCTAATTGGCTGTTGCACAACAGAACTCAGGCCCAAGGTGCATATTGCACAACTGTGACATCCAATGTAACTTCACAGGCATTTGTTTTTACACTATATCAAAAATGTATAGGACCATGGGGCAACAAGTAAACAGCCCTTGTTATATGGGGGAAAATGTTACCACTCATTTCATTGCTTTTAGATGGGAAATTTTGTCCATTACACCCAAATTAATTTGTTACAGGCAATAGTGGGGTATAGTCATTTGAGCATTGAACTACGACTCTGGAGACCAGGGTTTGAATCCCTGTTCAGCCATAGAAGCTCATTGGGTGACCTTGAGCAAGTCACACTCTCTCAGCCTCAGAGAATGGCAATGGTAAACCCCCTCTGAACAAATCTTGCCAAGAAAACCCCATGATAAGTTCACCCTAGGGTTGCCAGAAGTCAGAAATTCCTTGAAGGCACAGAATAAAAATAATATTGTTACTTGTAATATGTTTATTTCAGTTTGCTCTTTATTGAAATGATAAGCACTTAGCTAGGTTTTAATGCAAAATAATGTTTTATTTTAACATCTTATTTTTAAGACATTTAGGTGATTGCTTATTTTTGAGTGGCAGAATATGAAATCCTAATTAAAATGAAATATATCTAAGCAAATTTTTTAAATTAAAAAAAAATCTATAGATATTTGCTTTTGGTCCCATTATGGTTTCAATAGTGCAGACAATAGTGTTTTTCAGGGTATGGTTGATTAGGGAGCAACAAGAGAGGAAATAGTTTTCAGGCCTTTATTGCTGGTCTGATCAAATTTTGAGCCTGAGCTCCATTAAAACGGGGAAATCTGATCATATGTTTTCCATATCTTGTCTGTTTTGATTCTTGGAATGAATGAAGAAAATGCAGTTCAAATATGGCAGCAAAAATTAAATCATGCTCTCTGATGTGTGATTTTATTAGGGTCTTTAAAAAAAAAATATTCTGTCTGTCTATCCATGCTAGCTAAAGACCAGTGTGTGAGAGACAAACTAGAACCATTTTCTCAAAAGGAAATTTTTAGAAGTGTATACTTGTGGAACTGGAGGGTCTATATCCTACAGATTTCTCTAGAGAGAAGGAATGACAGGTGGGTAGATGATGGTGCTTTGCAGCAGGGGGTTGAATGAGGTGGCCTTTCACTTCTTTCCTATTTTACGATGGCTTGGATGACTGTTTTATGTGCATGCATTAAGTGATGGAGGCTCAGCAAGTGGGTAAAAATTGAGGATGTATTGCGGAAAAGGCAGCTGCCCCATCCCAGTCTATCTGTGGAAAAGCCATTGCCCATGCATAACTGTGAGAGGGTTTCGGCTCTCTTTTGACAAAGAGAGCTCTGTTAGTATGCTTCAATATAAAAAGGGCGGAAAGAGGGAAAAGGTGGTGGTGAGAAGAATCTATAACATCACTGAGGCCAACAGGTTTATTTTTGCATGAGCTTTTGTGGGTACCGATCCACAGATATCAGTCTGAGAATCTGTAGCAGTGGGTTGATATTCATGGAAGTTCATGCTAAAATACATCAGTTAGGCTGCTGCTACAGTGTAGAATTAATACAGTTTGACGCTGCTTTATCAATCATGGCTCCATCCTATGGAATCCTTGGATTTGTAGTTTGTTGTTGCACCATATCTCTCAGACACAGAAGGCTTAAAGACTTTGTAAAACTACAAATCCCAGAATTTCATAGCATTGAGACATGGCAGTTAAAGCAGTGTCAAAGTGCATTACTTCTGCAGTGTAGATGCAGCCTTAGGTCTCAAAGATACTGCAAGGTCTCTTTTGTGTCTTTCTTCTCATGGCCCCCAATGAGGGAGAGAAGATCTCAGTCTCCCTTTGCTTTTTTTGTAACATCAACTGAGGTGTTTTTTCCCCCCCTAAAACAGAGTGATACAAGGCAGTCAAGCGGCACTCCTCTGGCCCTTTATTGTGTCCCTGCTATGTTAATTAGTAGCAGGAGCTTGATGGATGGCCAACACGTGTAGTTTCTGAAGATTGAGAGCAGTCCGGAGAGTTTAGCACACCATTCGTTACACTGGCCCAGGAGCCTGGAGGAAGTGTTTATTTGAAAAATGTATCACTTACCCAGAAGGAAACATTCCCAGTCCACCCTGTGAGATATCCTGCAGAGCAGACTGCTGCTACCATGGAGCACTTGGGCACATTGGGCCAAGCAGGGAAGCCTTCGGGGTAGAGAAGAAAAACAGATGAGTTTGAAAGTCAGAGCTTGGGAAAGCTTCTTTTTTCCATTCCCCTTCCCAACCACATTCAACTCCTGGATACATGAGTATGCACACACACACACACACCAGCCAGTATAGCCAGTTGTAATGTAAAAAGGTAAATCTTCCAAGTTCTGAAAGGAATAAGAATTCTATGAATTGATTCCCATTTTGCAGTTTCATCCTATTCCACGTACAAACCCCATATTATGTTCCTATTTCTCCTTCAGGAAGGCCAAAAGTGGGACTTCTGTGCATATATGATTCAACTCTTTCAAAGTTGAAGCCGTTTGGAAAGAGATGCTTGACCTTGTTTCTAGAATAACAGGCCAAACAGGGCACCATTGCAAAGCACCATCGTTCTTTTCCATCTTTAGCGGACCCAACATGTCACTACAACCTAAAAGGCTGATCTCAGTGTTGTTTTCACCTGCCAGAATGGAGTTTGCCAAGATCTGGAAATGCAAAGACAACCTGTCCTTAAGAACCTGGTTTAATAGGGTGTGGTGTACTGACCTACCTGAAAAGTTGACATTTAAATTAAGGTCTTTGCATAAAGAAAACCAATATGACAACTTTGTTTCAGTATGGTATAAATTTATTGTGCTTGCCTTAGAAGAGTCATCCACTTGGTGTTCCCAACAAAACCTGCTGAAATTTGTGAGAAATCATAATGGAAATTTGGTAGGCCCTTCATTTCAGGTTTGGCTTCAGGACCCCCTATGGATAACAAAATCCATGGAAGCTCAAGTCCCATTACAGTCAGCCCTTAGTTTTCAGGAGGGTTCTATTCCAGACACCCAAACACATGGATGCCAAAAATCATGGGACTTCAACTCTTGTGGTGTTTCATTGCAGTGTGTATGTGTGCAGCCACACAACCATCACCGCATGCATGAGTTACCATTAGGACCAATTGGGTTTGCCATCCACAAATGCTCAAATCCACGGAAAGTTCGAGAAGATGGGCTGTATATACAATGGTGCAATAAAAAATTGTGACCCTTATATAAAATTGCAAAATCAAGGTTTGCTTTTGGGGTATTTTCAAACCATGGATGGTTTAATCTGTGGCTGCAGAATTTGTGGGTACAGATAGCAGTTGTTGACATGTTGGGGCTTTTTAGATTGGCAGGAAAGTGTGACATGAAGTTGTACTTTCCTTAATGCTTAGCAGCTAGACTGCAAGCCCCAGGTGTGCATTTAAAAAGTACAGGGCAGCTAGACTGAGGGGGTGTGGGAACGACTTATCTGAAGTCTTCTCTGTGGCTCAGCAGCTACATGGGAAGCAGTCAGAACACTACAAACACAGGCGGAGCAGCTACATGGGTGGCAATGAACGCGGCTTTTAGCCGCGGTGAACCTTTAAATTTTTTTTCCTTGCCGGCTGCGAACTACGCAATTCCTCAATGCCCTGCAGGTGTAAAAGCTGGGGTTTATCCGCGAAGTTTTTTAAAGCTCCCAAACCCTAGCTCCACCCCTAATCCGAACCCTAGACATGCACAGTAGGGACTCTGGGATGCCGTTACTGTTATTCTACTGTGGATAACATGTCAATTCATTCACAAAATAAAGGGGTTCATTCATGATGCACCAGTACAACGGCACAGTTTAAAAAGGCAGAGGAGCCGCAATGATAATTTGACGGATCCTCATAAGTATACATTTGTGCTGCGCAACTGCGCAGGTTTGCGAACTGCGCAAACACAGTTACACCATACAGTCAAATTATCATTGTCGGCTGGGAACTGCGCAATTGCGCAGTTCGCAGCCGGCAAACCTGCGCAGTTGCGTAGGACAAATGTATACTTATGAGGATCCGTCAAATTATCATTGCGTTTCCTCCGCCTTTTAAAACTGTGCCGTTGCACTGGTGCATCATGAATGAACCCCTTTATTTTGTGAATGAATTGACATATTATCCACAGTAGAATAACAGTAACGGCATCCCAGAGTCCCTACTGTGCATGTCTAGGGTTCAGATTAGGAGTGGAGCTAGGATTTGGGAGCGTTAAAAAACTTCGCGGATAAACCCCAGCTTTTACACCTCTAGGGCATTGAGCGTTTTAATTAGAAGTGAAGTCCACACCACGCATGCTCCCAACCCACGATCCATTATGATCCGCACCTGTATCGCTGCCTTTAAATGGGCGCTTTAAAGAGACAGAGCCCCATTTAACCGTGCAACTACAGTGGTCCCCGGCTTACGAATCCCCCGGGTTGCGAAAACCCCGGGATCCGAAAGCCGCCGGACCGCGATTGTATCCCCTGGGATCCGAAAGATCCCCCGGGATACGAAAAAAAACCCACGCGGCCCCTTTAAATCGGCCGCGCGGTCCATTGAGTTTAGCGGTCCCCCGGGAAACGAAAGCTTCCGGGTTACGAAGGTAATCCCGGAATGGATTACCTTCGTAACCCGGGGGACCACTTCACCTTAGCCTTTAGATGCAATAACTATGTTGCGCCCTTTTTAAAAAAGTAGTGGGGAAATCAAACTACTTTTTAAAGGCACTTCTTCTCCCTTAAAACTCCAAAATAGTGTTTTCATGGCACACTTTCCCTTTTTCTCATCTAAAGGCTGGGCTTTCATGCAGCCATCAACACACCTCTTTTTGCCAATGTAAAATGTGCCAGCTCCTTTTTAAAGCACTTCTTCTCCCTTAAAATGCCAAAATAGTGTTTTCATGGCACACTTTCCCTTTTTCTCATCTAAAGGCTGGGCTTTCATGCAGCCTTCAACACACCTCTTTTTGCCAATCTAAAATGGGCCGTTGACTTTGGAGCCAAATAAGCTATGTCAAAGCATTAATTCTGCTTCAAAGAGATAAGAGGATAAAAGAGGAAAAGACAAGAAGACAATAAAATGTATTAAAGACCAATACAATTTACAGTTGCTTGTCTTATGAACTTACCTGCATAAGTCTTGTTACATGTCTTTTTTGTATGGTTACTAACATTTGAAAATAATATCTTCTTAAGACAGAAGGCTGACAGGAAGATGCTGATAACCCAACTCCTATTACTATTATTATTATTATTATTATTATTATTATTATTATTTCTTTAGAATAGATGAACAGATGGATGGATAAACAGAAATTACTTAACCAGATTTTTTTTTAACTGGATCTTTTGGCCGTTGGACTTTCAAAACAGCATACAGCTTTGGAGATTATCACACTGGGCTCATTTTTTGCAACCTCCCATGATTATTGCAATACCTGCCAATTCCAATACTTTCATGCTATGGTGCCATCACACAATAGCGTGGCATCAATGATATTATTGCCCTTTAGCATTTTGCACTTAGGCATTGTTTGCCATGATTGTTTCGGACATGCTTGTGTTTGTGCATGCATACATAGATTTCAATTGTGTCAGAGCAGGTTACCTGTGTTCTTCAATTTCTGCTTAACTTAACTTTAGCAATGCTAAACATTACAAGACAGAAACTTACATTGTAAACCACAAGGAATACAGTATTTAAAAGAAAGGGCAGTGACCCACTCAGCAGCCAGCGGTGTAATTCTATTGGGACAGACAAGCAACACAGGAATGAAATTTACCAAACAGCAACCTGGCTAAAATTTTAAAACTGATGACACAAAACTTCAGTCACAATGAGCTTTCACACCTTTGCAATAGCGTGTAATGTTATATCTATCATGAAAGCATTCACAACATTTCCCTGTGAATGAAATGTTCCTGGAGCATTCCTCTTTACTGCCACAGCAAGTACAGATTTCACAAATTGTGTGAAATCCTTCAGCGCAATTGCGCAATTATCTTGGGAGCATTCCTTCTCCAACCACTTCTTTTACCCATGTGATAATCTCCTTTGTTATATTTCACTGTTGCCTGTATTTTGCTTTGTGGAAATATATAAGGGGGAAATTTCTAATATTAATTTAATGAACTCAATGGAGCTACCCTAAATAAATCTCCCACTCCTGGGGCTTTCACAGCTGCTTGAGTGACAGAAGTTCAACAAAAGAAGTGTCTTCCGTCACTCCATTGCCATGCTGGGAAGCTACTGGAAAACTGTAGAAAAACTTGTAAGTTTGATCTTGACTGATTTGGTAATATAAGGCTGACTAATTCATGGCTCTAGAGCAGGGGTGAGAAAAGTATGACCCTCCAGATGTTTCAGGAATGTAACTTGTAACATCCCTTATCATGGGCTATGGTGGCTAGGGCTGATGGGAATTGCAGTCCAGCAACAGGTTGCTGAAATCTGTCCTGTCCTGAAACCTCATATGGTCCTTGGCCTAATTTTAAAATCCCTCTGCATACAATCTGTAGAGACTTGTGGCAAGATGGATGTAGCTATAAGTGGGACAAAATGTAGGGTGTAACTATGGAAAAGGGTAAGAAATGTTCCTTCAGTCTCCAAATTTCATCATTGCAGTAACTGAAAACTTCAGTTGAGTAGCTAGAAAGACATCCAAAGAAAAGGGGCAGGCAAAGTTATCAGGAGAATGTGAACACAGAATTCTCTGTGTCCACAATTTTCAGTACCTCTCCCTCTGCGTTGCTGGAAATTTAGGGACTTCAGGGAATCTGTCGGGGATGCTATGATTGGGAGTTCCTGCATGGCAGGGGGTTGGACTGGATGGCCCTTGGGGTCTCTTCCAACTCTATGATTCTATGATTCTATGGAAGAGGCAGAATTCTTATTGAATTCAATGCCTCCTGCCCCCACCTCCAATAGCTACACTTCTGCTTCTTGCTGGGAGAGGGAGAGGAAAATGGAGGAAAGGAAAGAGCTGTCACCCTGCACACCTGTAGCTCTACCCACCCACCTCATTGCCAGTAAGCAGTTCCCAACAGATGATCCTTGAAGGAACGTGGTCCTTTCATGGGGGAAGAAGGAGTTTCCTTGGTCCTTTGCTAAAAGATAATATGAGGGTAAGGAAGGTGTACTGGTTTGAGTGTTGGAGAAGGACACTAGGACAACATGGTCCAAATCCCAGTTTGGCTATGGAAACCCACTGGGTGACCTTGGACAAGTCACATTCTCTCAGCCTCAGAGTGTGGCAATGGCAACCCTCCTCTGAAAAAAACTGCCAAGAAAATCCTATGATAGGTTCGCCCTACGGTTGCCATAAGTCAAAAATTGTTTGAAGGCACACAGCAGCAACAAAGTACAGTCAGGTTCTCAGAGACATGATCTGTTCCTGCAAAGAACCCATATTCTATGGCCCTCACCATTTCAGATACTCTTCCTATTCTGTAACCAAGCTGAAAATGTTGTTCTGTGAGAAAGATAATAATAGTTTATTTATAATAATAATAATAATAATAATAATAGTTTATTTATAGCCCGCTCCTCTGTACATACACTCGGATAACTTCCTTTGCCACCACTGCTTCCTTCAAAGTGATCTTCTCTGTTTTTCTCATTGCTTTTGCAAGTATTGATTAGGTTCTGAGTCCTTCTTAATGATGATCCAGGGTGGAGTTAGGGGGGGAACGGATATATATTGAATATCTCTTTTGGTGTCATAATGAAGGAAACAAATGAATCAGATCAAAAGTTACCCAAGGATTTTCTCAACAGCCTAGAAAAAACTGCTAATGTCCTCACTGTGCCAGAGGTATATGGCAAAGAACTATGGCTGACTCTCATGGCCATGATTCAAAGAGACAGGCTACCTGTGATCAGTCAAAACAAATGGCTTTTAAAGGCATATCCACTGACAGAACCTGCAGTATATTATTCGCCATGTGGCACATCTACCTCCCTTGGTTGTTGCACCGAGTCAACATCTGAGCTGTCATAAATAACACATAGGCAAAACCAGATGTGATCCTATGCCTGTTGCATGGGGGACACATTTGTTATTGCTACAGAGGTGATGGATCAGCCAGTGACTGTGATAAACTGCAGCCCAGGGTGTCTCCTCAAGCTACAATGGGGTCTCTGCTGAAAAAGGATTCAAGATGAAGAAGTACAGCTGATTCGCTTCTCCATCCCTGGGCAACATTTTTATCTTCTTGTGTCAGATAAATGATTCATAATTGTTTCCACAGAGCAACAGTGACATCAAGTGTTCAGTTTTCCATTACCTTTAAGGGCCATATGTATACACATGGTTTCAAGGCACAGAAATGAAGTTCTGCTATGGATGTTAAGGCTGCCTGTCCCGACAAGCTACCCGGACTGGTGGATGAGGGCTGGGCCCTTTCACAGTATATAATTATAGCACTATGATTCCACTTTAACTGCCATGGCTACATCCTATGGAATCATGGGGTATGTAGTTTGGTGAAGCACTAGAGTTATCTGAGAGAAAATTGTAAGTACTGTACCCCTTCCTAAACTGCAAATCCAAGGATTCCACAGGATGTAGCCATGGATGTTACAGAATCATAAAGCTGTAATTGTGTAGTGTGAATGGGTCTCTAGTCTAAATGTGCATCAATGTAGAGGAGCTGGATTGTTGAGGTAGCAAAATGGAGTGGACCCCTTCAGATGTTGGGGTCACATTTGTGAATGCTCTCCAACCCCTTGAAAATAAAAAGACAGTACTTGGAGGGCAGGGAGTGGCTGGAATCTTTCTATCAGAAATTTTAGATTTATGTTTGCAAGGAGCTTCCTATCTGGGAGAGGATTTACATGTGCTATTCCCTGCCCCATTCTATTACCTCAGCACTCATTCATCTCGTTCTGCTTCAGGTGAAGACCAGGGGCCTATTCACACTACATAATTATAGCACTATATCTATATTTATATAGATACATATTTATCATCCATGGCAACATTCCAAGAAATCCTGGGATTGGCAGTTTGAGGGCATTTAGAATGCTCAGCCATGTTGCTCTTGGGCCTCAGCAATGTCTACAACCCCCAAGATGCAGCCGTGGCCATTAACCTGGAATATAGTGCTATATATGTGCAGTATGAATGGGCCCCATGTTGAACAAAGAGCATAGTGCCACTTAAGAGACAAACACCAAAAGTACTACTATAACCTATGGAATCCTGGAATTTGTAGTTGATGAGGTCCTTGGAATTCTGAGCTATACAGGGAAATGGACTAGATTTCCCTATGGCAGAGAATGCTAAGTGCCCCCATCAAACTACAAAGCCCAGAATTTCATATAATGAAATGATGGCTGTGAGGGGGGGGGTCAATCTTCCTCCTGACAGCCTCAGGGGTTTACCACATATTGTGCAGCTGTGGACAAGTCTATGTAGGGACCACCAAATGCAGCATTCAAACACAAGTCAAGGAACACGAGAGACACTGCAGACTGGGCCAACCAGAAAAACCAGCAGTAGCAGAATATGCTGTAAGCCAACCATGGCACAGAATATTATTTGAAAACACCAAAATTCTGGACCATGCCAACAACTACTAGATAAGAATACACAGAGAGGCCATTGAAATCCACAAATGACCCTCACCAAGATCTCACATGATCTCTTGCAGGCCAAGGCGAATGGCCTCTACTCTATTCTCATTCTTCTTGATTTGTCTGCGGCCTTCGACACTGTCTCTTGTTTGACTTACTTTCTGACCCTGGGTTCTCCGACTCTGTTCTCAATTGGTTTAAATCTTACTTGTCAGACAGATCTTTTGCAGTGGTCACAGGTGGTCAGACTTCCTCCTCTGTTCCCTTATCTGTTGGAGTTCCTCAGGGCTCTGTCCTGGGTCCCCTTCTGTTCTCTCTATACACATTATCCCTTGGTAAACTCATCAGTTCTTTTGGTTTCTCCTATCATCTGCATGTTGGATGCTGATGACACTCAGCTGTACCTTTCCACCCCGGCCTTTCACCGGGGCTTGAACAGCAAGTCTCCTCTTGTCTGGCTGCCATCTCTCAGTGGATGTAGCATCAGCGCTTGAAGCTCAACATGTCTAAGACAGAGCTTCTCGTCTTCCCACCTAAGCCCACCCTTCAATACTCCTTTTCTGTTTCTGTTAACGACACTTTTATTCATCCGGTTCAGCAAGCCCACAGTCTCGGTTTCATCTTTGATTCCTCTCTGTCATTTATTCCCCAGATTCAGGCCACTGCCAAGACCTGTAGATTCTTTCTTTACAACATTGCTAAAATCCTTCCATTCCTCTCAGCCTCCACTGCCAAGACTCTGGTCCATGCCCTAGTGGTTTCACGACTAGATTATTGTAACCTTCTTCTGACAGGTCTTCCTCTCTCTCACCTCCATCGTTTAATCTATGTCCAGAACTCAGTATTATCACATCCACTCACCACTTTGACCATGTTTCTCCTCTCTTATCCTCCCTTCACTGTCTCCCCTTCCCCTTCCGCATCCAGTACAAGCTCTTGTTGTTGACTTTCAAAGCCCTCCACGGACTGCCCTCCTTACTTGTCTGAATTTCTTTCTCCTCACACTCCTTCTCGTATCCTCTGTTCTGGTAGTCAAGCTGAGGATTTCCAATGCCCTGTCCCGGATTTGTCCCTTCTCACTTGCTGCCCCTCACTCCTGTAACCTTCTTCCCCCATATGCACACCTCATCACTTCTCTAACCAGTTTCAAAATTAAATTTAAAATAAAATTGTTTAGGGAAGCGTTCCCAGGATTGTGCCATCTGCCCCACGATGCCTCCTTTTAACTGTGTATTAAGAAGGTGTGCCCTCCCTCCAGTCCATCTGCTTTGGTCCAGGCCCCAGAGGGAGAGAAGAACCACTGGACCTCATCCCCTTCCCACCACCTTCCCCTTCTCCTTTTGTGCTGCCTCTTTTAGACTGTAAGCCTGTGGGCAGGGATCCGTCTAATTATAAAATTGTTTGTACAGCACTGTGTAAATTTACAGTGCTATATAAATCATCATCATCATCATCATCATCATCACCTGGACAACTTCAACAGAAAAGAAGAAATGCTGAAGGTAAACAAGATTTGGCTATTAGTCCTGAAAAATTCCAAAATCATTACTCAAGAGAAGTAAATGAACACCACCCAGGCTCAAGGAGTTTCCCACAGATGGATTACCAATTAAATAGACACAAATCCCCCTTGCATATCTCCCTCACAACACACCTCCAGGCTGTGCCATTCAACACACTACAACACACAAACTAACTCCACCATTAACATGTAAAACCACTTGCTCCCAAACAAGGGTCCCACAGGTATGTATGCTCCACACATTTCCATGCCACCACCCTCTGGAGATGCCAGCTGTAGTTGCAGGTGAAACAACAGGAATAAATTCTTCCAGAATGCGGCCATCCAGCCCAAAGGAACCCACAGAAAACAATGGCAGTTAGAGTGGTACTGCATTGCTGTAACTGTGTGATCTAAATGCATTCATAATTATTATGACATACGCTTTAATGAGCCATCCTCTTCACTGGATTTTTGTAGTGTTAAGTTTAATTATTTTCCTAAAACTCTATATCAGTAAAATGACCTATTGTGCTGTAAGTCCTACGCACCCTTTCTAGAAGTAAGCCCCACTGAAAAATGTGGACCTTACTTTTACAACCATCGAATTGCAACCAAGAGATCTACCCTTTTATTGTTTAGATCTGATGCAGGATTCTCAACAATGGTACTCCGTGACCACATGTGTTCCAAGTAAACCCCCTGGGCAGGGCAGGTACAGCTCACAAAGCTTAAAGATGCTGTTCTTTGGAAACTGAAAAAAAATGTATGTTGCATAAATGAGGAAAACCAAGGACACTTGGTGGGCAGAACTCCTTCTTGTCCCAGGCATAGAATTACACAAATGGAAAAGAAGGAAGAATGGTGTGCTTTAAAGACCCCAAGAGACTTTGGGAAAGAAAATGGTTCCATTAGTCCTCAGCCCCATCCATCATATTCAGCCACTCAGGTTACACTGGGAGGGTTAGAGGCCACCGTTTCTGGACATTGTCCTGTGGCTAATTTCAAATGCATATTGGCACCCAGATATTTCATTGGAAGTTCTGGTTCCATAAATTTTACTTTTCTTTTTTTTCATCAAGGACTTATTGGCTCTTAACATGTATTCATAGGGATATGTACACTGAAGGCACATATTACCTGACAACCCTATACGAACAGTGAGAACAATTCATCAGACTTGTTGAAATGATTGGGGAGTAATGCAAGAATGCATAGGAGAGTATCCTGGGTCAAAGCCCTTGGTCATGAATCTGGTACACATTATGTAAAGTATGGAAAATGCAAATAGGATATAAATAGGACATGTATTGCCTGTACATGTGTAATAACATACAACTGGTTATCTGAAGGGCTGCATATATCTCTATTAGCCAGCCCATGTCTTGAGATCTTCTCCTTCTCTCTGCCCCACCACCTTCACAGCTATATCTGGGGGAATATGAGAGAGGCTCCAACATTACCTTCATAGAGAGGTTAGACCAACACCCCCTTGCCATCCTTTCATTGGTAGGTAAAGACCTTTGTGTTTCAGCAGGTCTTTGAGGGCTGACTACTCAAAGAGCCTTTCATGTTCATATTTGTTGTTTGTCTTTTTAATGGTTTGTTTTTAACCACTTCTAATTTTATGGATAATTTAATCATAGCCTGAATCCTGTTGGGCAGTCACAAATATGTAACCTAGAGTTACACGTTGATGACTGTTTCGTATTCACAATTCCTACATAGCCTCTAGTGCAGGGGATACATAAGGGATGTGAAAGTCCTCCCAAGTCCCATTTACTGGGCAGTAGCTGCTCCTGTCGATGGAGGTTTGTTCCCCTGTCAATTGGGAAGCACCTAACTGATGTTCCCACCCATCTTCACACAAAGAATCTCTAGCACAAGGGGGAATTGCAACAGGGGTCCTCCTTCTGCCTGTTGCACTGGAGATCACTCATAGGAGGGGATGGAAATGGCAGTCAGCTGCTTCCCAAATGACAGGGGAACAAAGGTTGCTGGACAGTAAGTGGGGCTTGAGGAGATCAGGACAGGAGCCACTGCCTATGCATTCATAACTCCCCAAATTTTGTTATGTGAATTTTTTAACTGTTCTCTGTTTTAACTTTTGTTTAACAATAACAATAAGATATATAAAGAGCCCTCCCTCCATTCCAACTGCCTTTGGAGAGAAGAACAGACAGTATTTGCTGAACCTGATCCCCATCTCCACTGCCGAACCTTTCTCCTTTTGTGTCATGCCTTTTTATATTGTAAACCTGAGGGCAGAGGATTGGCAAATTAACAATTTGTAAGCAGCTCTGAGAGCATTTCTGAAGAGTGAAGCATAAATACAAAAAATAAATAATAAAAATAATAGTAACATAGCCATAATTCCTAGCATATATTAGATATTTTTAGCACATCCTTATGTATTATTTTAATAACCTTCACCCTAATCCTGTTAGGTAAACCAGTTACAGCTGAGTGTCTGCGACAGAGAGGGAATGGGTTGCCGGAAGGTGCAGGGTTCCTCCAAGGTATTATGCTTCCCTGCAATGCTTCTCAGCCTTTGGCTCCTCCTTGATCATCCTGCAGTTTCTTGAAGGTGTGGGAAGAGGGTCTTAAGGAGGTCTAAATGCAAGCCTGAAAATCAAACAGAAGTAGGAATTCTTTCCTGTCTGTTCAAGACTAGCATGATTTTTAAAAAACCTCAACGTAACATATAACTACACCTACTGCAAAGACAAGGCATTGCTCTGGACCCTTTCCAACACTAGTGTATTTTGTGTATGTCCATCTTTGCTAAGGTTGTAGGAACAAGGCCAACGTAGCCATATAATGTTCAGTACTGAGATCATTCATTGACAGTGCTACTAAAGCTTTCATAGTTAACACAGCAGATAGATATTCACTTGTCAATATTTATTGCACTACACATGTGATGAGATGTGGGGCTATAGCTCCAAAGTGAGATGAGCAGATTCCAATCCTTCCCATCCATCCCCCAAAAGCATGGCTCCTGTACCATTATTAGTGATGTTTTGAAACTGATTTTCAGCAAGTACAGCTTGCAAGAGAAGTTACAGCTACTATCTTTCCCTCTTTTGCACGGTTATTGAAGGTGTCTGACTTCTTCTTTGTGGATCCCACAGATGACAGGTTTCATTGCTGATGAATTGGTGCTAGCTATTCACAGCCTTCTCAGAAAGTGTGTGAGAAGTTACACATTCTCTTTTCATCTAACCACCCTACAGTGCAGAGCAATGCAGAGAGTCAGAAGCCATCCTCCTGTGTACTTCCTGCCCTCTCCCACAAGCACTTCTTAACATCTTAAGCTAGTGCCAGTCTACAAACACTTTTTTGGATATTCCAGCTCCTCTATCAATCGCTCTCATTTTCACTTTGAGGAGTAAAAGGTTCCAGATGAGCTCAAACTTCTCCTGTCTTTTCTTTGAATATGAGTTTCCCTTATGGATAGCCAGACAATGACATTTCAAAAGAACCTGCCCAGATTTATGTCTGATCTGCTAGGAAGTTCCCTAGGACACCTGTATACTTTCCCATAAAATATTTCTCCCCACGTTTGACTTATTCAGGGTGGTGGTGGAAAGAGTGGTTATTTTCCCCTCCAAATTAACAGACATTAGTAGATACAAGTATACCTGAATTAACAAAGTAAATGTGTTCATGGGCATTGCTTTTTTAACAGAAAATTTGGTACCAGAGGCAGGAATATAATGCAAAGGACAGGGATAACTTCCTATACCACAAAATGTTTCAGCAAACTTTTTCCCAGAACTAACAATATGCATATGTAAAATGAAACAACGAAGTCACATAAGCCTTGCATAAGTAAACAAAAACATTTTGAACCCTCCAGAAGTCTTCTTCCAAAATATATCCATGGATGACATTTTCTTTCACCAGCCTCCACTTTTCTTAACCTTTCCAACTTGGTAGCCAGACTTATAGATCTATGCTTTTTTAACCTTGTTGGGGGTAGCTGGTGAAGGAGTCTTATTTGATCTCACCACTTTCGCTCTGATTTGCTTTTGATGCACATTAAATGAGGGATTCTGGAAGCAGCTGCTGTTTAACTTGCTTGTTGCTTTGTAACTATGTAGTAGAGCTGGCAATGGGACCAATACACAACAGGACCAAAGTAAATCAGGACCAATGTGCTACAGTCCCCAATAGACATCAGGCCCATGGTGCACATCTTTTATTGTTATTCTGTGCCTTCAACTCATTTGCAACTTATGTTGACCCTAAGGCATACCTATCATAGGATTTTCTTGTCAAGATTTGTTCAGAAGAGGTTTGTCATTACTTTATAATAATAATAATAAATTTTTATTTATATTTCCCGCCTGTCCCTACAGATTGAGGCGTGATTCCAACAGAGTCAACAATAACAACAGTAATACAATCAATGTCATAAAATCACATTCTACATTAATATATAAAAATTAAAACATCTTGTTCTATACTACTATTTTACGTGCCTTACAATCACATTATCCACGGGGAATTAGCCTTATGATATCGAACTACAGCATCAGAGAGGAAATCATACAAACAAGCCATTGCTGGAAGTTGTTTATAAAAGGTCTGGCGGATAGACTCACCAGAAGAGATCCATCTTAAGTGCTTTCACTCATTTTACAATGGGTGTCAAAAGCAATCACAAGAAAAAAATCATATGTAATGTAGTCAGGCACCAGGCATTTGTACTGGCTTCCTCCCCTGAGCCTGGTTCCTGACATTGTTCACCAGCAGCTGCTATGGCTGCTGGAATATACAGTCCAGGACTGCATGAGTCCCATCCTTGGTGTGTAAAGGGAGAGGGCTACAAAAAAATCCCACTATAGTAACTTCTTGTTGCTGGTTTCATTTCTACAGGGATATTCAAAGATTCCTCAAGAAATCAACTTGTAGGCTGTCCTCTTTGGTGCACATCTTAGGAAACAGTAAGTGCTTATGCATGGACAACATTTGCATATTTTAAAAAATGCACTCAAATTGTTTCAAAAGTACTTGTGAAGCCATATCCTCTTACCAAGAACTAAAGTGGCTCTCATGAGATAGTTGCAGAGAAACCCATGCTGTGTTTATGTGATCACTAGATGGAGCCATTGACTCAATATTTTTGTAAGTAAAGATTCTCCCTCCCTTTACCTCAGAATAAACTGCTGTCATTCCTGGGTCTTTCAGCCTGTTACTGAAGGTTGTTGTTTTTTTTTTAATTACCCACATCAAGTTGATTTAATGTGTCCAAACTGAATGTATTTTAGATCCATGTTAGTTTGTTGTTTTTGTATCCTTTGTGGTCACTATTCCATAAAACTTCATCAGCATCATAATGATAGATCATAGCTGTTCTGGATGTTATGAATAGAAATGTCTAGTCAGCATTTTTCTGGCATGTTTTCTCAGGCATGTTTTATTTCTAATCTGGACCTGTATTTTTCAGTCATAGATTGGAATACTGTCCTTGTCTTGCAATGGTGTAACTTTCAGTAGTGGAGGACAAAGTAACTGCCAGTTACACCAGCATACTTTATCGGGTGTTACTGAAAAAGATATGAAGTACCTCTTTGTGCAGCAGCTTTGTCCTGTTAAGCACCCCAGCAAATACTGCACTGTATTAGGGTTTTAATATATCATATCTTGAGAGATCAATGACTTTTCAGGAAAGTTTCCAGGAAAAAAAGGATAATTTCCCTGAGACATATGTAAATCCAAATGACCAAAACCATCAAATCTAAAGTGCTGCTTCCTCCCCCCCCCCCCATAATCCGCATTTTCTCTCAAAATCTGAGACATAGGAGTCTTTGCACCCAAAGCAGTAAGCCACTCTCTCTTTCCGCGTACCCGCTGTTGTGTCCTCAGTCAAATTTCTCCATCTACCCATCTCAAGAATATCCCAGTTCTACTGCTGCTTTTGGTAAACCCATCAACCAATCCAGAATCCCCTTGTTGATTCCTGGGAGAAGACATTCAGTCTTTGTGACCTGGCTAGAAAGCCCATCACCTAGGACTAATTTTAAGGTATAAATATAGTTTCAAAACCTAACCTCTGCACACAGTTCTGTATGTGTTCTGTGTCACCCTCAGACCTCCCAATATGATCCACTTCAGATCTCCATGGTCTTCTCACTCCCCAAATTTCTGTTATCCCCTTTCTGTATTTCCATTTTGATTAGCTTTGTATGCAGTGCCTGTTTGAATTGTAATCTTGTGTGTGTGTGTGTGTGTGTGTGATTTCACTCTGAATTTTTCTTAATAAAACCTTCTTAATTTACCCATAATCTGGAGTCCTCCCAGTTAGTACTGCCATACACTGGAGCGAAGAGTCCAAAGGTTACCTAAGCTTCTCACAAAGCTAATTTCCCCTACATTTGAAGTATCACTGACAGCTGTGATACAATCCCCCCAGCCTGTTATTTGGGTAACAGACCAGGTGTGTAAGAACAACCAGACAGCTCAGTACCCACCCCTTAACATTAACTGGCCATGAGGGAGTGCATGGGCACCCTCCAGAAGGAGCAGCTGTCACTTTCTGGACCATCATTCTAACCATCCTGGCAGATATATATTAGTTCAATAGTGTCTTGGCCACAGACAGCCTGGAGGAATATTGCTGAGGGTTAAAAACTTTGCATATACTTTATAGGGCTATACATGTTATGATTCCTTTCTGGTTGTAATTTGCTGAATACAGACACGCCCAACATCTGATACACTATAAACACCTGTAATACACTGGTTTGCTTAAAAGTAAAGGCTTAAGGCAATAGCCAATGCACACTCAGGGAATTTGTGGCAATCCAAGGGATCCTGGGCCCAAAGCCAGCCCATGCTGACCAGTCCAGCTACACTCAATCTGGGTGCTGGGTCCAGGAGGAATTCCCATCTGAGTCCATCCTCAGGCAATGGTGCACCTAGACCTCCCCTGCTCCCAGATCTGGTCCTTCAGGCCATGGACCTCCTCCTGCAGCTGGGAGACCCTCTATTGAAAGCCCTCCTCCTGAAGCCAGAGCTGCTCCTGAAACTTCTTACTCAGGGATTATGAAAACTGCAGTCCAAACACTGGGCATAAGGCTGGAGATGGCTACGCTAACTGATGATAACCTTGGCAGTGTATGTCACCTACAGATGGGTGACTTTCACACAGCTTCTCAGTGAAACAGGTGATCTCTGTTAGTCATGTCTGACTACTACACTTAAGCAAGGCAATAGGGTCGTGAACATCAGAATGGGGAAGGAGTACACGTCTGCACTAAGAAAACCCTGGAAGATTAGAAGTATAATACATTTCAGTCCTATCTACTTAATATGAATGCATTCTCTGATTGAAGGGCCTTATGCAGCCAAAACTACACCCACCTTGCCCAAGAGATGGGTACCAGCTGGCTTAACTGGGATCTCAGATTTTGCAGAAGTATAAAAGGGGCAGGGATTGTGGGTGAGTAGACATTTTAAAAAATCCTCTAAGAACTGAGCATGCTGTGGGGCCACAAAATCCTGTGGGGTGGGAAGAAAAGGGAAACAGAAGAATGGGGGTGGTAGCTTGGAAGAGGGCATAAATACCCAAAAGGCACCAGATCCCATCTGATCATGGAAACTAAGCAGGATCAACTCTGGTTATTATATGATGGGAGACAATCAACAAGTCCCAGGTGCTGTAGGAAGGAACCTTCAGAAGAACATTCAGAGGAAGGGACTAGCAAAACAATCACTGAGTATTCTTTGCCTAAGAAAACTCTATGAAATTCATGGGGTTACCATAAGTTAACAGGGGGCATATAGACACATACATGCACATACAGAGAGAGAGAGAGAGAGAGAGAGAGAGAGCATGGCTTGGTGGCTGCCCAGATCTCACTTATTTTAATCATCCCATATAGTTGCAGAATCTTTGTTTCTCAGTGATACCTTTGGATTTTAAAATCATTTCCACTTATTTGTTATAAAGAAGGTGGAAAAGAAAAAAGGGAATTGATATATTGTTGTGAGTGGAACTGTTAGCTGCCAGCACCATCAAAAGCCCATACACACACACACGCACAGCTTCTCAAGCTTTAAGAGAAAAGTATTATAAAACCTATTTCCAGTGGTATTTAACACCAGGGAAATTACATAAAATCCCAAAGAATAGTTCAGACAAATGTTAAAAGTGCAGAAAGGAAAAGGGAACATTCTTCCATCTCTGGTGGTCCTGCATAAAAATGAAAAAATATTGGCAGAAAATATATCATGTGATACGTAAGATCTTGCAAGTAAACTTGAAATTTGCCACAGAATTGTTCTTATTAAACAACATAGAGGGGAATGTTGAAAGAGCACATGGAAGAGTTCTATTTTATTTATTAAATACAGCCAGAATGTCATTGGTGAAAGAATGGAAGCAAACTGAGAGTTCCAGAAATAGAAGAATGGATGTTAAAATTGTTTGATGCATTGGAAGCTGATAAACTTACAAGAACCCTCCGAAAACAAAACAAAAAAACGAATAAGATAACAGAAGATTCTGACAATGTAAAAAAGAATGGAACATAGCATTTGACATAAGGTTATAAGTAGTCAAACACAGAGGAGTTTTGGGTTTGGGGTTATGTATAGTAAGTAAATCACACTGATCTGTAATAAAATAAGGAGGATTACATAAAAGATAGGGGGAAATGTTATAAGACATTAAAATTAAGAAATAATTTTCTTTGTACAGTCAATTGGATTGTAAGGCTTTAAAAAACAGATATAGATAGATCCGTGAAAGTAGACATTGCAGTTAGTATATTCTTTTTCAACATGAACAGTGGTGTTTAAATCAAAGAAGTGTGATTTTTTTTAAAAGTACAAAATATAAGTTTAAAACAACTAACTGTTTTAAAGCACAGAAAATTAAGATAAGCTTGGAGACAGTAAGGAAAGTTTAAACACAGGAAGTATTTTTAAGTTTTATTGTAGTGATATGAGAGTAAGGAAGGTAGAAGGGATGAAAGAGTAAGTATTGTGTGTTATGTTTGTTTGTAATGTTTTTAGAGACTGTAAACTTTAATAAAGAAAATGATTTTTTAAAGTCCATGTATTTTTTAAAAAAGCAATTATTACATGAAATAAATGGAAAACGTAAAATAGATGCATTAAAGGGGGTGTACAAAGACAGAGAGAGAGAGAGCAAAAGAGAGAGATGATACTTTGGGAGGAGAGCTGCTTGATTGTGATACAATTGAGTGAAGCCACCAGCAATCTCATTTGCTAAGAGCAAAAGTCTGCTGCTTATATAAAAAAGACAAAGGACAGTGAAAGACTTCAACTTCACAAAGGACAGTGATGGACATTCCTTCCACTCCCAGGTGGGAACTGGAGGAAGAGGAGGAAACCAGGTTGAACTGGTTTTGCTAGGGCTGAGTAGTAAAATGGAGAGGGTGAAGGATCATATTGCAGGCTGTAATTAGAAGGTGGGACGAAAGCTCTCATTCTGGGCCTGCTGACTTGGGAGTAAGTCCAGCTGGCACCCAGTGGGACTTGCTATTCAATGAAGATATGGAGGCACACACTGCATGGTGTCAAAGAACAAAGGTGGGAGCTTGGAAAGGACTTCAGCTGACCCAGAGAAGACATGCCAGAAGATCTGCCCCCTCAAAGCTAGCAGTAGCCAGGCACAACTTCTTGATTTCTTTTATAACTTGTTCTATACGATTCCCTTAATTGACACTGTGCTACATGAATGAAATCTCTTGAATCATTGTAATTGGCTGTGGCAGAACATTATGTGATCGGGCATTGCCCTAGACATTTTGCTGTGTAAGGCAAAGGATGAGAAGGCACTATGTCCATCCCACCAACAATTAAACCTTACTACAACACCGTGGATGGAATTACCTCCTCAAGCATACCAGATGACAGCAGGCTAGCTTAAAGTATGCAGGTCAGGCTCCTTGGAATACCCAACTCTTCCTTGCAGCAGAGGGGAAACAAGCTGAGTGGTAGTGGTGGTGACTTGCCACCATACTATCCAGTATCTGTGCCTGAGGCCATTGCTCATTCTACCTAATGGTAGAGCTAAGCCCATGAGTCCTTAAACAGGAAATGAGGAGAACGTGGGACAAGTTCTGTGTCTTTGAAGATACCTGTCATTTCTTTGTGTGCTCCTTAGAAACCTTCGACTTCTCCAGAGGATGGGAAGGCATCACAAATGCATTTTGCAAGCAACTAAAAGCAAATCTGAGAGGATCTTGTTTGCATCCGTTTGGAGTGCTGACACATGGATGGAAACAAAGGGAAGCTCCTTCCAACAGCTCAGGGGCAGCTTCTCTCTGACTCAAGCATAGTGACTGCCATGGAAGACTCTTCTTTAGAGGATAAGAGACATGATAACAGGTGGAAAACTCTGCCTCAGAGGCTGACCCTGAGGTCCCAGCTGACAGCTCTCCTCTGGCACCACCACAAGCCCAAGTTGATCTTGGAACCGCTAGAGAGAATCTATCTCTTCCACAGATCAAAGAGCTGAAGTTAACTATGAAGCAGAGATGCCCCAAACCCTAGGGAGAGATGGATACTCCAGAACTCAGATGAGGTAACATGTTCAGCTTCAGCACTAGAAACCCAGCTATAATCCATCAGCAACAGCAATAGTTGTGTTAGGGAACACCTGAATACAGTTATGTGTAAACATGTTACTACTCAGGTAGGATGATGCTGAAAATAACTCAAGCCCTTGCTGCCTTGGTCTCATCTTTCCTAGTATGAGACCTCCTAGATATCCAACATTGGCACATTCCACTGACAACACTTGTACTATGCCTTGTTCTGATTTATTCAGTTGTAAGATTTCAGCTTGTCTCCTGATCACTATAGTGCATATTTTCTATTCTCAAGCAGCAGAAGGAGGGGAATTAATACAGATAAATAGGAAGACTTTTTTTTCAGACCATCACGTGGTCTATCAACCAGTTAACCAACTAAAATGAGTAGAATGGAATGAGGTTCCATCCATGCAAAGTGCCATCCAAGCAGATTTGAATTGCTGTTATTTTTTTCAGACCACCAACTAACTGAGCAGTTAAAATTAGCAGGTCCATCCAAACAGCAGTTGTTTTCAATAAGGTTGAAAATAAGAAGTTCCCAAGAAAAGATGAATCCAAGAACTGCAGGTTGATCGAGTTAGTATCAGCAGGACATATTCACAGTAGCTATAAAGTCTGGTTCCTGTTATGCTAAGGAGAGAATAAAGCAGAGAGTCAGTGGTGATCTGTAGCCAGAAAAAAATTTCTCAGCTGCTCAGACCAGCTGGCCTGGAGGACTCTAGCTGGGGTCAGTGGGCCAAGGAGTAAGACTGTGGAAAGAAAGAGGCTTCCTTGGTTGTGGCCTGGCTGCTGCCACCATAGTTCAGTGGGGAGCAGTGGTTAACAGGTAGAATCCTGTTTGTGCTCTGTAGTAGAGGAGAAAGGCTATGGGTGCACTGCCTGTGAAGGAAGTGAGGGGCTGGAGAAATAGGCTATTTGGACAAGCCAGACTGTGTCTGTCTTCCCTCTCTACTGCTATGTGACCCTGGAAGAGGCACAGCCACTAGCATTGCACACCAACATAATTCCAGCCATACTTTTGGGACTAGAAGTAGGAAGTTCAAAATCCCACTGAGCCAGGAAGTTCATTGTATGACCTTGAGTAAGTTACATTCTGTCTGTCTATCCTACCTCACAAGGTTGTGAGGATAAAAATTAGGAGGAGTACCATGCATACTTCCTTCAGCTCCATGTAGGAAAAGCAAGACATTCATATAACAAATAACATAAGTAAACTTTGTTTCAGTAGAGCTAAAGGGTAGCACAAGACATGGCACAAACCACCATTTTGACCTGTGCCCAGCAAGACTCTTGACAATATGTGGTTTCAGAATGGAAGGCTGAAGGCTGTCTATAACTTTAGTCCATGCTGGCCATCAACGAAATATACACGGTCAACTAAACATTAGTCTGACATCTAGAAGAAATATCACCCTGCTTAATGTTAAGAAGAACCAAGTACTTCACTACTCAAGATCAAGGCATAAAACTTTCAGGGCCAAGCAATAAGCAAGTCAGTTTGCGAATATGACTCCTAGCCTCCATTGTTATTATGAAAACAATTGACATTCATTTCTATTTGAATTGGCAGTGACTCTTAACCTGAGATTGCTGTTTCATTGCCAAGAGCCTATCATCCTTCATGCAAATGTCAGGCTAACATAGGCCTTGCCAAACTGCAATGAAACTAACTTCTTCAGATAAGAAATTAATAAATAAGTAACTTGCTATTGTAAGTCAAGTTACTAACCACAAGATATTCCAGTGACCAAGGGACCTGGGATAATGCTAACATTATCAGGACAGTTCATTATTACAAAAAATAATGAATGATGTTCAGAGGAAGTTATGTGTCCACTAGAATTGGAGTTTGGGGTAGTTTGCCTTCAGAAATAATTTTATTCACCCGTAATGGCAATCCTCAGCATCACATAAGAAATGAAATTGAAGAATTGGTCTTATTTTTCAAACACAGGATAGCTTCAATATTAAAATTAACATATAAATTTAACATCAGTCTTATTTCTCCTCTCGCGTCTGCCAAGCAAAAGCACATAAAGTATGAATCACCGAAACAGTATAACGGGATGGAAGAATCAAACTCGTTTTTCACACCCGCCAGGGCAAATGCAAACTGTGCCTGTTTACTATGAATCCAACAGATGTTCTGGAGTTGCCCCTGCAGACCTCTTCAGAGGACTCACTGTGAGGCTTGGGCAAATGCAGAAACACCATGCAGCAAGCGTGAGATGATAAGTGCTGAAAGAAAGGGTATATATGAGTAGGTCTTGGGGAAATCACTCTTTTGACTACACTTCTCAAAATCCTCATTATCTCAGGATTCTAGGCTTTATAGTCCAAATGGGATGTTTCCAAGTTCTAGGAACCTAGGGCTTTGCCTCGTACAAGAGTGGATTCTCTGTATTTTGAGTAACAGCAGCTGTCCATTCTCTGAGGCAAAGATCTTTTCCATCTATGTCTACCAGATCCTTTTAAAATGAAAATCCTAGGGGTTGAAGCTGGAATCTGAGGCATGGAAGACTTGTGTTCTGTCACTGAAGAACAGTCCCATCCCCAAACTGATCTTTAATAGGAGCTTGTCTTGAATTAAATTGGTCTCAGACCATCTGGGCTGTGAAATAGGTAATAGGCTTGACAAAAAAGTTTAAGGCCTTTGAAGGGCAACCTGTCCTGTCATGAATTTGTCCAGTCATTAAAATCTTCAGAAATGGACATTTTAAAACATCTCAGCTTGCAGAAGCCAGCTTGTCAGGCACACAGTAAAGGGTTTTCTCCTGCAGCACTCCCAAACTGTGTAATGGGGTCCCTTTTGAACTCAGATTGCTCCCCAATCCACTAACTTTCCAGGAAAAGATTGTGATACATCTCTTTAATTTGGCCTTAAAATTATGTAGGTTTAATGCTGTTTTACCAAGCTTTTATTTATGTGACCCTTTTTATTTGAATGACCATGTGTATTATTATTATTATTATTATTATTATTATTATCCTTTATTTATAGTCCCGTTAGGCCACACCCCCTTGGCCTGCCTTGCCTTGCTTGCAGTCCCAATAATGGGAGAAATGCTGGAGTTGTGGACTTCAGGCTTCCTTCAGGGCCTTCTGACGATCAGCAGGTGCTCAACCTTTATTTATATAGTGCTGTAAGTTTACACAGTGCTGTACATACAATCTTAAAGTTAGATGGTTCCCTGCCCTCAGGCTTACAATTGACAGCTCTAACGGAAAAGTGGTAGGTGTTATCTATCCATCAGTGTATTAATAATAAATACTGCCTGCCCTGAGTTTGGACAGCCACATTGCCCTCCCAGAACAATACTTCTCAGCTAAGAGATGGCAGCAAGGAGCTCTTTCATTTTCTTATTTTTAGTGTGAAAAGTAGTGAGTCTACTACAATTTTATGCACCCTATAGTCTATCCCGCTAAACTCGCCAGAGCTTAATTCTCAGCAGAACTGTATAGGTGTGCACTGTGTGTCAGCATGGCTTGTGTGGCTGCCTTGAAGATTGTTGGATGGCTCCTATGGCAGTGGGGTGATGAACCCCTTTTGGGTTAAAAGAACTATTCAAACCACTGAATCCCATCTCTAAAATACATCCAATGTCTTAACTAATTCCTTTAAGGTTTGGGATAAAACCCAAAGTGGATTCACCGCTCCACTGACATGGAAGGGCAATCTACCACATCAGTTCCATGATGCAAATGGGAATCATCCCCAGGGATACATCAGGGAAGGATTATGAGACTGAGAGTATACATGATGATCAACACAGTTTTATCAGCAGGTTCACACTAGGGTTGCCATAAGTAGGAAATGCCTTAAAGGCACATAACAAGAACAGCAACATAGAAATCTTAGAACAATGTTTTTGTTGGTAAATGAAGTAGTCTCTCTCACGTCCTGTTCATTGCTGTTAGAGCAATGAAGGAGTTTACAAAGAAGCAGCTGTGTTTCTTGCAGCATAAAAGAGAGAAAGCAATGGGGAGGGGAAATGCATAAATATGATTTATACTTGAGGACTCAATACCATCCTGTACTGCATCTGGAAGAAGTAGGTTTATAACCCTGAAAGCTCATGCTAAAATAAAAACCAGCTAGTCTTAAAGATGCTGCCACATTTTTTGTCTTCATCTCCCTTCCTCCTTTTTATGAGGAGTTTAGATAGTATACCGCCCCCCCCATAACTGTTCTGAGTTCTTTAGTGCAACTTTCTCCATTTGTTCATCTATCTATTGGAAGCATGTTCATAAATATGTTGTGTATCTGAGGTCCAAAATACACTGCAGAAATAATCCAGGTTGAGACCACTTTAATGCCCTGGCTCAGTGCTAGGGAATTCTGGGAACTGTAGTTTTGTGAGAAAATTTAGCCTACTCTGTAAGAGAGCTCTGGTGCCACAATAAACTACAATTGCTGCGATTCTCTAGCACTGAGCCAGGGCAGTTAAAGCAGTCTCAAACTGGATTATTACTGCATTATAACCAAGCCACATGACCCCAAAAAACTTTACGGTTGATGGTCAAATAAAAATATATTCTCTGTCAATTTCTTCTTTTGATTTTGGTTTTGCTTTTTTACTTCTTTTTTTTAAAAAACTTCTTTTGCCTCTCTCCTTTGTTCTCAGCTTTGAGGTGATAATTTACAAGTTTTCAGCACACTGGAGCTCTTCCTTCTACCTATTCTTTTCATTTGTTAGTTAGGATATAGGACTCCCAAGCTTATGTACACTCTAAAAGCAAATAGTAATATTCTTTAGTTTGTAACTTGAAGCTGCCTGCTTGTATTTACTTCTGTCATCTGAGCCAGGGAGATAGTAAAGACTGAGGCAGTTGCTTCTGCTAAACTCTATTGAGAGAGGCTGTTTTCTAACAGATCCAGTCTTCATATTTTTCCCAGAGAGGGCTAACATATGAGTATATGTTCATTTTCCCCACAGTCCTAATGCTGAACATGCTCTGAGTATGAATACATGGCCCAATTGTCTGTAAAGTGTCACTTTTAGGGTGGTGTTTACTGATGCAAACTCCAGATATTCCCCACCACTACCAGAGGAAGCAGAAAGACTGCAAAAAGGAGTTCAACTTTCAGTTTTTCAAATGTTTTAGATTTGCCATCGGCCAAGCTGGATGAATTTATGGGGTATGTGGGGCCAAAAGTTGGCTTTCTCTGCTTCGGGTATTGGTAAGGCTGTTCCTGACTTTTTTGTACTGACTATTGGTACCTCAATCCAACAGTGCCATTGCAGAAACATAAGGTTTATTGGTTTAGCAGAAATGAATGGCTACAGTTAGCCAGCATGATTTTCTGTTATTCAGCTGGTTGTGCAATGCAAACAGCATGTGTGTGCTCTCTCTTTCATTACCTCACACTATAGTTAAATATGTTAAATAAATATGTTAGTAGTTTTTCATTCCTCTAGCAACATGTTGAAATTAAGCCAATGCTGGAACTACTGCTAGTTGGATCCTTTAGTCATTAACATGCCCACCTTTTCAAGAGACAATCAGACTATACTGTTATAGCACAGTTATTCCCCTTTAATTGTCATAGTAACATTCTATAGAATTCTTTAGTAAGGCCCAAAGCTCTCTGGCTGAGAATTCTAAAAGTCCCTCACTAAACTGCAGATCCCAGGATTCCATATAATTTGATCATGACAGTTAAAGTGGGATAATAGTGTTGTGACACTGTTGTGTTAAGTTGTGTTATGTGTAATGATTTTGTCACACGTACAAAATTTTAAACAGCTCTCTGGTGCAGTGGCTTAAGTAGGACTCTGGAGACCAGGATTTGATTCCCTGCTTGGCCTGGTGGGTGACCTTGGACAAGTCACATACTCTCAGCCTCAGAAAAATCCATGATAAGTTTGGCATAGGGTTGCCGTAAGTCAGAAACACACAACAACTATCAGTATACCCATTCCTTGCTGTTTCAGAAGTACAGAGTTTTAAATTATTATAATAACAATTATATACTAACAAGTACAACACAAT
Source organism: Urosaurus nigricauda (assembly GCA_034509955.1). Classification (NCBI taxonomy): domain Eukaryota; kingdom Metazoa; phylum Chordata; class Lepidosauria; order Squamata; family Phrynosomatidae; genus Urosaurus; species Urosaurus nigricauda. The sequence continues at coordinate 89,110,688 of JAOEGL010000002.1, read as the reverse complement.
AGACTGTCGCAACTATAGAACCATACCACTAATCTCCCACGTAAGCAAAATTAAGCAGCCCACGTAAGCAACCATTCATGGAGAGAGAAATTCCAGAGGGCCAAGCAGTGTTCAGGAAAGGAAGAGGCATTAGGGACCACATTGCAAACATATGATGGCTAATGGATCGCAGCAGGGAGTTCCAGAAGAAAATCAGCATGTGCTTTATAGACTATAGAAAGGCCTTTGACTGCATGGATCATGAAAGACTATGGAATGTCCTTAAAGACATGGGAGTGCCAACACATTTGATAGTCCTGATGAGAAATCTGTACTCAATACAAGAGGGTACTATCAGAACATAACACAGAGAAACAGAATGGTTCCCAATTGGCAAGAGGTCAGACAAGGCTGCATCCTATCACCCTACCTATTCAACTTATATGCCGAACACATTGTAAGGAAAGCAGACTTGGACACAAAAGAGGGAGGAGTGAAAATAGGAGGAAGAACTATCAATAATCTGAGATATGCTGACATCACCATAATACTAGCAGAAAACCTCACACATCTGGAACAACTACTAAGAACAATCAAAGAAGAAAGTGCAAAGGCAGGCTTATTGCTGAACATAAAGAAAACAAAAATAATTACCACAGAGAACTTACACACATTCAAACTAGACAATCAGGAAATAAAAAATAGTAAAAGAATTCTCATATCTGGGAATCAAACATTGATCAGAACGGGGACTGCTGCCAGGAAATCAGAAGAAGATTTAGAAAGGGGACAGCGGCTATGAAAGAACTAGAAAAGATCCTAAAATGCAAAGATGTACAACTAAGCACAAAAGCCAGAATTGTACAAGCCATTGTATTCCCTATTACCATGTATGGATGTGAGAGGTGGACAGTTATGAAAGAACATAGGAGGAAAATCAATTCATTTGAGATGTGGTGCTGGAGAAGAGTGCTGAGGAATCCATGGACAGCCAAAATGATAAACAAATGGGTCAGATCAAGCCAGACATATCCCTAGAAGTCAAGATGACAAAACTTAGACTGTCATACTTTGGACACATCATGAGAAGGTATGAATCCCTGGAAAAGACAATAATGTTGGAAAAGATAAAAGGAAGTAAAAGCAAAGGAAGTCCACATGTTAGATGGATGGACTTTATTAAAGAGACCATAAATATGGGTTTCAGAGCAGTGGAGAACTGAAGAACCGGGGGGGGGGGGGGCTGGAGATGTCTCATCAGCAGGGTCGCCATGGGTTGAGTTCAATGTGAAGGCAGTTAACAACAACAACAAATAACAAATATGTCATTTTTAAAAAAACATCTGGCCACCCTAATTTTATTGCAGGGCACCACACTGATTTTTCCTGAAAATCCCAGGCATATCAGGACTCTTAGAGAATATTCCGCCAAGATATAGTGTTTCTTGCAGGAGTTTTGTTGCATATGAGAAGAACATAGGCCAAAAGATGATCTGTGTTGATTGTTACAGCATCTAGATGCAGTAGGTTTCTGATGATAAAAGTTCACCAGTTGCAACAACCACCAGTCAAGATCAATTGGTAACCAACTGCTGCCAACACTAACCAGTTGCAACAGCGAAACAAGAAAAAAAAAAGTCCTGTGAGGGGAAGTAAGCATAGCAATGAAAGTGTCTGGCTTGTATGCTTCAAGTATAAGAAAGGAATACTTGAAAAATCAAATCTCCCCACAGGTATATTCCACTACAGGTGGCTATTAGCTTCTATGTCAGTGGATCAAAGGATCTATTCTGGATTATGATTGAAACTGCTGGAAGAACACAGCATTCTCTCATCCCCCCTCTCTGATATTTAGAAAAAAATGGGATTTAGATAGGATAGATGTTCCTGCATGTAAAACCTTGATATGTTCCCTCATTATACAACCTCCCATTTGCTCCTACTGATATTGAAGTACATAGTAATGAATTCCTTTTGTAACCCATTCAACAAACCATGTGATTCGGGTCACTTTCATTTGGAAAGTTACTCTCACACAAAGAGGTGGCCATCTCCATCCTCCCACATCTTTCTCTGGAGATTTCTTCTTTCACGTGAACTATTCATTAGCTAGTTAGGATGTAGGTTTCCCCATGTAGATTCAGCCAACAGTAAACATTTGTTAAGTGCAAACTACCTGTCTTGTTTGTTTTTTTAAGTCAGTTTCAGTTCTCAGACAAGACATGTTTTTCTTTACTGGAAGGTAATCTCTAGTAAGTTTGCCTTTGAATTTTTTTGATATTTAAATATTTTGTTCCCTAAACAAAGGCTGAAGCCTAACAAAAGGAGCTAAGGTACTGAAACTTGAGAATGGGTGGAAAATAAGGTTCAAAACCTTGGATAAGGCCTATAAAGTATGGACTAAAATCCAAAATGGATTCACCAGCCAATGAAGTGGAAGCTTCTAACTGTGTACGTGCTTGTTGATTTTCCATCTGAAGCAACTGGCTGGAATTTCAGACAACTCTTCCCTTATGAGAGAATTTGCCATCAGCCCGAAGATCCCAAGAAACAAAATAAGCAAACATAAACATAAATGCAATTATAAATGCATCTAGATTGATGTACATGGAAGGGTTTGTACAGTGCAGGATCTCTATTAGCTGGCCACCTCTCCCTACCCAATATGACTGGAATGCTGAAAAAAAGAATATCTGGAAAAAAGAATTAAGCAGTTCTGCAATGTTCATATTCACCTAGGGCCCACGCTCCCAGTGTTCATCCAGACACAAGTTAGGAAGTGTTCGGGTGTATTGGGAGTGTCCAGTGCACATCAGAAGTACCCAATGCATATCTGAACATTCTTGCTGATGCCCAGATACACATATTTACAATTCACTAACAGGGCTTCATTGCATTTCTCCAATTTAATTCGGGCTGTGTAAAGTTATTCACTGTTGACCATGATATAGTTTCTTGTCCAATATTAATATTATAGGTATTTGATACATTTAGCTGACCTATTAGTATGTGTTCTTAAACATTGCCAGTACTAAGGAATCTTGTAGCACCTTTGAGCTTAAACGAAAGAAATAAGTTGATATCATGAACTTTCCTAGACTTGAGCCTACTTCCTCAGAGGCAATATTTGGAGTGAAGAATCTAGAAACAGACCTATATAGTGTGAAAATGTCAATTCACATTCAAAACCTTGTAGGTATAGAGATGTGGTGACAAGTTCAGTTTTAAATATGGTCATTGGGATGGAGAAAGGCAGGGAAAAGGTTGTTGCTTAGAGTCAAGGAAAGTAGATAACAATATGAATGAGTATTGAAATATAGTGTGGGAAACGGAGAGGAGATGTGATAAACTGGTCAAGGGCACCATCACGAGGATGGGGGTTAGACAGTATTGAAATGTGTGTAATATACCTGGAAACCATTATCTGTTCAACCCATTGCTGATAGACTGTAGTCTATGGATACATTTCAATTCTGCTATTCCTCTGAGTGAAGGGCTACTGAGTTAATATTATGATGTATTATAATGGCAATTAGGGGAATTACATATTGTTTCTGTGAACTGTTCTGAGCACGGTGCATTATAGAAAATTCACTTTACAAATGAATTGACTATGACTTCTCACCTAATTGAAGGGTACCTGAATCATCATAGTGAAGGAGAATCTCACAAAAGCTATATTGCTCTTGAAAAAAAAGATGGATCTCTTCTGACAGGCCTTCCCAGAATAACTCCGACTGATGACAGAGGAGCGGGCTATAAATAAAATTCCTATTATTATTATTATTATTATTATCATCTCACTTGGGGCTGGTACAGACCAGCTTACACACGCCGCATCACTACATAGTGCCGTTTAAATGGCATACGTAGTGACACCGTCGCAGCTCTGCAGCGTCCATATGGCACTGCGCAGTTGCGACGGTGCAAAGGCGCCCTATGGCACCTTTTACATTTTGTGCGTTATAACTGCAATGCAAAAAAGGAGCAGGGTTTCCCCACTCCTTTTTAACTGCGCACCTTCGCCACAGCGTCTAGCTGCTGCAGCAAAGGTCTGCAGTAAAAAAGGTGGCGCCAGACTGCCCTTTTTGGGTGGTCTGTACAGCCCCACAGTCACCCACTGACTTGGTCCCCATACAGAATACTCTATGTACCCATCTCTCTGTGTTATTTGATTGATTTGATTGTTTTAATAATGGGATGTCATTTTACTGTTATAAGGGAATTTAAACTGTTGTCTTGATGGGAGGGACAATAGGTTTATTGTGTATTGATGTATTTTATGCATATTGTATGCCGCCTCAGTCCTGATGGAGAGGCAGGATATAAATAAAATTTTATTATTATTTATTATTAAGGCGAATCAGTATAACAAACATAACTTATTATGAACATGAGAAACCCCTTTCTCAACCAGTTATTTTCATAAAATTGCCATTATAAATTAATTCTAAGCAATACCCTATACCATCAATTGGATGGAAGGGCCATAAATGCCCAGTGATTTTGGATTATTTTAGAGATAAATGTCAATGCCTGACATTTTGGTAGTTAGTGTTCTATATGAATAGTGAATGTTTTAAGAGTCTGCCTTGAAGGCTATTATTATTATTATTATTATTATTACTACTACTACTACTACTACAGTCTACCTTTTTCTCAGGCCAGGACTCAAGACTATTTATACTGTTAAAATAGATGTTGTATGCCTTTAAGTCATTTTCTATTTATGGCAACCCACAAGTGAACCTATCATGAGGTTTCCTTGACAAGATTTGATCAGAGGGGGCTTGCCTTTGCCTTCCTCTGAAGCTGAGAAAATGTGATCCTGGTCTCCAAAATCATAGTTTAATGCCCAGACCACTACACCACACTGGCTGTCAGGGTTAAAATTCAAATCATACAAAAATATATATAACTGAAAGAACAATAAGATTAAAAGAAGTATCTCTGGTATCCTCTTTTAAAGTACAGTGTGCCCTTGGTGTCCAGGCCCCCACTATGGATATCAAAATCCGTGGATGCTCAAGTCCCATTATATACAATGGCATAATAAAATGGTGTCCATTATATAAAATGGTAAAATGGTTTGCGTTTTGGAGGTTTTTTGGTATGTGAATATTTTCTAACAATGTACGGTTGAATCCATGGATGCAGAGTTCATGGATACAGAGGGCCAACTGTATCTACAATTACTTGTTTTAATCTCTGTTTTTAATTTATTAAATTTTTTGGTTTTGCTTACCCTGTACAACAGTAATGTAGCAGTGGCAGCATTTAGTAGGATGGCCTCTTTAGGATTTTCTGGTGAGGATCTGATTATGACCCTATATGAGCCTGCCCAAACTTTAATATCTCAGTGAAAAGGCTTTTTCTGGGTCCCATCACCACCATGGACAGGTTTTGTGACTACTCTACTCAGAAGAGAACTCCTTCTAGATGGATACTCTCAAGTTATGATGTTCCCTTCTATGGATGGTCTGGTTGGCCCCCTCCCTGCTCTCCTTCCACTGGCAGTCAAATATCTTCTTATTTTAGGTCAGCACTTAATGGGGAGGTGAGGTGTTCTGTTCTTTTTTATTTTTTAAACATGTTTTTAAGACTATTTTTCTGTGTTATTTGTGTTTTAACTTTTGTTTTAATAGTATTTTATTTTAGTTGTACTGTGTTTTGAAATGGTTGCATCCTCTGCTGGAACAAAGGCAGGAGATAAACTAAATAAATAAAAGCCTGAAATTTCTTGGGCCTTGCACCATGGTAGTTCTCACTAGAGGATATAAACCATTGGATTTAGTCTCTGTGACTGAAAATATCACAACTGCTGTCAAGGTTCACGATGATCTTGAATCAGGGTCTAGCATGTCAAAGCACTGGTCAAGTGTTGTTGGAAAGTCCTCAGACAGGACATGATGAAAACAGCTGCTTCCCATGAATGTTACACTTGATAGTTGGCAATCCCTACTCTTAAAGTACTCTGGTATTAGTGAGGCAGCAAAGCCAGGTTTTAGTCCAAACTTTTTAACAGTTCAGCACCTTGGATCACTTCTTTTATAGTTCAGATTTATAGCTTCCTCTGGATGCATCCACACTGCAGAAATAATCCAGTTTGACATCACTGTTTTAAACTGTCATGGCTCAGTGCTATGGAATTCTGGGAACTGTAGTTTGTTGTGGCACTAGCACTCTCTGACAGAGAAGACTAAATATCTTACAAAACTACCATTCCCAGATTTCCATGGTGTTCAGCCATGGCAGTTAAAGTGATGACAACCTGGATTATTTCTGCAACATGGATGCAGCCTGTGTGTGTGCGTCATGAAGGTCTGAAACATGAGAGGAGCAAAATAAATGGATACTAAAGGCAGCTGTCTTCCCATATATATGTATTCCTACACATAGTGGCAACACCAACCAACCAAGTTTTCCTAGATTTTTCTCTGATGTCTTAACATGGAATTTGAACAATGCGATGAGGATAATTTCAGAGATAGCTGAGAAGAAAATTATTGTACAAGCAGTTTATGAATTCAGATACATGTGAGGCAGCCCTTAGAAGTCATGAATGACTGCAAAAACTTACTGGTACTAAAGGTCATCAAGATAATTTGACTGAAGAAGTGCAGAGTTATTCCCCATATTAGGAATTATTTTCCATATTCTTTGCCATATGAAAGCCCAATACTTCTGCATCACATTTCTCAACTATACTTCTGGCCCAATTACTAAATGGTGTTGTGATAAATTCTAAAGTACAGGCTTTAATCATTATGTTCCTTGGACCCACATTCCCAACGAGAGTACAAAAATGCAGAAAGCTTTGTTGATCCTGATCGACCAGTTCTTGCTGTTTTCATTTCCACAGTGCATAGATCTTTTGTGAAGCTAAGGGGTCATTACTGCCAATTCAGCACCAAGTCATTCCAAAATACTTTTTTTGTAATAAGGTCTGCTCTCAGCATTTCATACCAGCTGCTTGTGAGGATTTGAACTAAACTCAGAGGAAACAGGGAATCTGTTGGGATGAAGAGCAGATTGCATCATCTTTCCAGCTAATCCACAAGATAGCAGGCTTCAGTTCTTGAATGCCTGACTCAGCTTTACCAACCATCCTAAAGGGCCTAAGCTTCAGTTCAGGACAGTGGTCCTAGCTCCAGCCTGTCAATAAAACCAAGCCCATTTATACACTATCCTATCTATAAGGACAATCTTGTTGCCAAATATAAATGACATGTGAGAATCAAGATCAGCATCTGGGTTTATTCCCCCCCTCCCGCAAGTCCTTAGCATGCTACATTAACCTGACAATGTTTAAACATGTGGTCATTTTTCACAAGACATTTTCATGCAACTCAACAGCTGAAATTGGGTTTACATTGACACTATACATGTTTCCATTTAGCCATGTGAAAAGAATAGCAGTTAAAGTGTCCAAGCTTGAACAGCATGGAGATGGTTCATTTTTAATCTTTTGAGACTCTTGGTTTTAGCACCAAGACTATGATTATGTTGATAAAGCCAACACGGTCCCTGCTTAGTCCATTTGCCACTGAATGATTTGCTTTTTAAGTTCCTATATCCTGAGGAGTCCTATCTTTGAACACTGTATTCAAGTACACTATCAACATTTCCAGTTGTCTAAAAGGCAAAATTTATCTGTTCCGCTTTACATGTTCCACAGTCTTTGTCACAAGTATGATTAAAATTACATTTTTCCCCTTTCATTTCTGTAATAAACATTCAGTACTAAAGCCATGATGTAGTAGCTATTTGGCATTTTCCAGTGAAGTGCAAGAAATAAAATAAGTTATGTTTTTATTGCTAGAAGACAGTAGCAAGCAGAGTCGCTTTTTACACAATTAAAAGGTTCGTTATTCCTTCCTCTTGGTGCTCAGTAGTTCTGCCCCACTGCAAAATATCATGGCAACTTGTCATTCTAGGAAGATGTGTTTAATATTCTAGAGTCTGAGGAATCAGATCTTTCATCATAGTCATCTTCTGTATAAATAGGCTGTTTTGAGACAATTGGACATCCATCATCAGGGATGGAGATTCTAGGATCCTCTGATGGACGTGTAGGAAGGACAGGAGAACTTCGGAAGACACTGGTAGAATTAGCTGAGAAAGGGCTGACATACTGAGACCTCAGCTGGTACTGCTGTTGGAGCGTCATGGTGTTCCACAAAGTAACATCATTAGGCAGAAATGGACTGGACTGGTTTCTTGCCAAAGTATTCCTCAGCATCAGTGGATATCGCGGTGGCTGTGGGAATGGGTGCTGTAAGGGGACAGCCAGAGGGTTTGGCACAACATTGCCAGTATCAGCAGAAAACCTCAGTGTGTCTGGGACTCTAAAAGCAGACCCTACAGACCACTTTGAGGAAGAAATGGGATAGGAACTGAGGGTGTGTTCAAAGAGGTGTCCATTTGAAGGCAAAACCAGACCATCCGACTCAGCAGTTCTCTCTCCTCCTGCTATAGAGGACCTGCTGGACAGAAGGACCTCCACTGCACCCACCAGGTCACCCCCACAACCTTTCAAGATCAGTTCAAGCACGGTTGGCTTTTGGTTGGGGAAAATCTTTTTTAACACCTCAAGGGGTGGCCGGTTGGCTTTCAAGCCAAAAGGCAGAGACACAGTCCCAGATGGACCTTCAATCAAGAGATGATTTTGTTCTGGTTGGTACTTGGGGCTCTCAGGTCTGCTGTCAGCACTGCCACTGTTTTTCTGGACCGCATAGCCAACCTCATCAACAGAAACAATTTCAGGGCTCTCAGGAGCAAAGTTGCTCTTGGCCTTTGTCACATCCGGGGAACTCCTTTGGTCTGTGTCTTTGTCACTGTAAGTCTCGGTGCTATCTGCTCCATTGACATCACCCAATCGCTCTTCAGTCATGTCTGTAAAAATAGACAGCTTGGTTAATATAGAGAGAGGTAGGATACAAATTATTATTATTATTATTATTATTAATTAGGTACAAGAACACAGGAGTGGCTGGCTGCATTTCTCTTGATATGGCAAGAACTACATAAAAAGTTCCAGATGTCAGGAAGTACTAGAGAAGCTGCTTTAATGCATCAGAGCCACTTCCCCATCTAATCTTTTCTCTAATCTACTCTTTTCTGCTGTTTGGCAAATGGCTCCATCATGCATTATTAGAGTTGTATAGCCTAGTTCTAACTTGCAACACATGAAGTTGCAGCCCTGGTGGCGCAGTGGTTAAATGCCTGTACTGCAGCCACTCACTCAAAACCATAAGGTGGCGAGTTCAAGACCAGCAAAGGGCTGAAGCTCGACTCAGGCTTGCATCCTTCCGAGGTCGCTAAAATGAGTACCCAGATTGTTGGGGGGCAAATAGCTTACAATTGTAAACCGCTTAGACACTCATTAAGGGTATGAAGCGATATATAAATGAAGCTGTTTGGTTTGGTTTGGTTTGAAGTTACACAAATTTAAGAAGGATATTAACAACCTGGAGGGTGTCCAGAGGAGGATAACCAAAATGATGAAAGGTCTGGAAACATACCCTATGATCAGCGGCTTAGGGACCTGGGTATTATTTAGCCTGAGGAAAAGAAGGTTAAGAGGGGACATGATAGCCATGTTCAAATATTGGAAGGGATGTCATATTGAGGATGGAGCAAGTTTGCTTTCTGCTGCTCCAGTGACTAAAGCAAGGAACACTTGATTCAAACTACAGGAAAAGATATCCACCGAAACATTAAGAAGAACTTCCTTACAGTAAAAGCTGTTTGACAGCAGAATACACTGCCTTCGAATGTGGCGGAATCTGGATAGTCATCTGTTGAGAGTGCCTGAATTGTGTCTACTTGCATGGCAGGAGGTTGGGCTGGCTGGCCCTTATGATCTCTTCTGACTCTATTGTTCTGTTCTATCCTAAATAGAATAATTGAAGTAGCAGGCCTTGTTGCAATTATTTGGGGTTGTTAGTCACATCTGAGTTAATTACCATAGACAGTTATGACCAACACTGTATATAGTCCATTATTTTAATCCAGGTTTTTTTTCCCTACACCAAGAGTAGTCAACTGTACAAAGGACAATTCCACCCTTTCCCCCAACAGGTCTCATCAGAAATATATTTCCCCCCTCTTTTCCCTTGCAAAATTCTAACTAGAAGTGAAATCATGTCACATTTTGTTGCCATTTTGGATGGCAAATTTCCTGTTGCCATTTTGAAGTGAAAACAAAGGTTTGGGGGTGTCTGAATGGTGGGGAGAGCTTCTTTATAAGTAGAGGGGCTTTGGGCATGATTCTGGAGTAAATTTGGTTGGAAGATTTTGCCACTCTCCCTCCCTCCCTCCCTCCTTAGATAGATAGATTTTCCTGTGTGCAAACTCTGCTGTCTCCCCTCATTCAAACATCCTATTTGCTCCTCCTAAATCACAGGGCAATAAATATCTTTGTAAATTGGTAAACAAACCATGTGATTGGGGTCAAATTTTTTCAGGAAGTTTTCTCACACAGCGATTATCCTGCTTTTGTGTGATTCCCCAACTTCCTCCTCTCTCAACTTTCTTTGGAAACATGGTGAGATGAAGATTTCTTATTTATCTGAATTTATTTATTCATTAGCTAGGTTAGGATGTATCATCTATGCATATGTAGATTCAAGCCATTAATAAATTTTTGTTTAAACTGCAAGCTCCTTGTGTTGTTTCTGAGTCAGTCTCAGTTCTTAGAGAAGCATCCTTAGATGAACCATCCTCTGCTACTCTGCTGATCTAAAGCTGGACTCTAACAGGCTTGGCTTTGATATTTGTGATGTTTAAATATTTTGGTTTCCTAAACATAGGAAATTTAGGAAACATGAAATACCCACACATTTCACCTAGAAGATTACTGGACTACACTCTAATCGTGCTGCTATTCTACTTTTACTTTTCTGGCTGCCTCTTGTAGCATTCTTGGGTTTGTAGTTCAGTGAGGCCTAAGAGCAATCTGGCTGAGAATTTTAAATGCCCCTCCCTAAACTGCAAATCCCAAAATGCAACAGGAAAAAGGGGGAGCACTAAAACATGGAATAGCAGCACTATAAGAATGTAGTGCCTTAATCTCCCTAAAAATCCACCCCTTTTTAAATTGATGGGGCTTTAAAGGACTGGCAGGGAGCCTTCACACTGAGTTGAAGGAACATGACAACAACAAATAGATGTACTCTCTTCCAACATACGCTTAGCTGAAAGGTTTATCAAAATCAGATGTATAGAGAACTTGTGAACAATATAGGAGAAACAGTATCGATGAAACGTGTTCATTGTGATTTCAGTGAAATGGATCGTGTTGATGACTTTGTTGATCTTTCTGCTGTTCTTGAAGTTACAGGTCCAGTTCTTTTACATTCCATGCAGCCAGACTAAATATGTAATTAGAACAGCCTGGATTCCCGTACTGGCCAATGTGCCACTTGCTCTGTACATATTTAGAGGAAAGAAACAAAGGCTTATACTGTATCTCAGAAGAATTGTTTTGCAATTAGACCAGCATGCTTGCCTGTTATATCATTTACAAAGCTGGTTTTTAAAATAACAGTTTTTACTATGTCCATCCAGTATTCACAATGCACTGTGCACATTCTTCTGTTTCTAAATGTGGGCTTGATTATTTTGATATATTCATTATATATTTTTTTTCACATATTACAAGTTGCAGATGCAAACATCAGATTCTTCATCAGCATGACAGCTCTTGAACATGACAGACATTAATGAATCCATCTGACCTGGGATGTTACTTTTTTGGATTACACCTGCAAGAGATACTCAGTCAACATCTAAGCTGGCTGGGGGGTTTGACAATTGTAGCCAAATATATTTGACAGTTGTAGCCCAATCCCTTGGTGGATTCCACATATATGTGTGTGTGGGGGGAATCCACCAAGGGATACCAGTTATTCAAGCAGAATAAACAGATTAATTCATCTCTGATAATGACAACCTGAGGAAGCTACTTAATACCGAGTCAGGCCATTGATCCATCTAACCCAGCATTGACTGGCAGCAACTCTCCAGGGTTTCAGACATAATTCTTTCCTTTCCCGTGAAGGGGATCTCTGACTTCCCAGCCAAATACTAACCAGGCTTGACCCTGCTTATCTTCCAAAATGATATGAGCTCAGATGTGTTCAGGAGAATAAAGTGACAATTAATCAGTTGTGTGCTTGATGTATCCACACTAGACTTGCTTAGTCTTCTCTGATATAAAATTTACAGCCAGCATGACCTTCCATTGTTCCAGATACTGCTTTCCAGTAGAGGTTTGTTGCACCCATGAAGACGGGCTTGTGAATCCAGTCTGGGGTTTAGTATGAACTTTTAAAAGTGTTCCCAGTGGTGGTGAACTATTTTAGGGATAGTTTTTTGTGGGTTTTTCAGGCTATGTAGCCATGTTCTTCTGAAGATGCCAGCCACAGATGCTGATGAAATGTCAGGAATAAACTCTTCTAGAACATGGCCACATAGCCCGAAAAACCCACAAAAAACGATGAGTGCCAGCCATGAAAGCCTTCGACTTCATATTTTAGGGATGATGATGTTTAGCACCTTGGACAGTTCAGACTAAAAGCCTGAGTGGATTCATCAGTCTCATTGACATGGGAGCCATCACCATTGCTTCTACACGCTGCTTCTTTTAAATAAAACGAGACCTGTTCATATTCACCCAAAAAGTGGCATGAATCTCTTGCACATGAGTGCATGAATATCTCACTTTGTTCTCCGTGCCAGTTCTTTAGGAAGCTGAAAACAGCCAACAAGACTTCCTTCTCTTTTTGGAGAAGCAGCAGCAGCAGCCTACTCCAGCCCAAAGAACTGCTCTGGGACATATGAATGATGAAGATTTACTCCATCTCCCCTCTCCCACACTTATGCAGAAACTGCTGACTAGCTGGTAGGGAAGAATTTCACATCAATGCTCTTTGATTGTATTTTGCAAACAAAATGCCTGTTGCCTGGTAACATTTCACTTGAGCCTGACCTTCCCCAAAAGTTATTGCTATCAGATTCGATTTACACTGTCTTCCTGTGATTACTGTAATCTTTTAAACTGGGAAGTTCATATATCAGGGGGTGGGGGGGGAGGTCTGTGAGTCAATAACACTTCTATCCATCAGATTTATATGCCTCCTAAACCTCAAAGAGGAGTTTGTTTCTGTTTTCAGCCCAGGTTCCTCCCAGTACACTTTGAAATTTCCAAATATCTGTAGCAGCACCTTTCCCAAAGCACTGAAGAACCCAATGAAGCCCTAAAGGAGTTTATTGTCTGTAAAATAAGACACGCGCAGCAGGTTAAGCTAGTGAAACTTATAGGATGGTTGTGGACTCACTAACCCTGGCACCTTTCTGGGTGGATCATCCAGTGGAAGGTACCAGAACAGAAGTGAGGAAGATATGGCCTTCCAATTGTTTCTAGAATCAGATTCTCATCACTTTTCGCCAAAAGATAATGTTACAATCCTACACATGTCTACTCAGAAGTAAGACTCATTTAGTTCAATATAGCTCACTCCCAGATAAGTGTGAATATAAGGCGACAACCCAAGCATTTCCTCAAGACTAAGGGATGGAAAGAGATTGACCATGGCAAACTGAACCTTACTGACAAGAGTTAGCTTCCACCCAAATAAGGCAGTTCATTCCTCCCCATTTCAACAGAAATAAGTATATTGCTTGCATTTCTCTATGAAACGCATAGAGGGCTTAGTTCTGTGGATACTGGCCAATGGGGTTGTGTGTATGCACATGTGTCACCTGTAGGCGACCCATGAGTTTCATAGGGTTTTTCTTAGGCAAGCAATACTCACAGGTAGTTTTGCCAGTCCTTTCTGAAATATATCCTACAGCACATATTATTTCTTGATGATCTTCCATCCAAATACTAACCAAGGCTGACCCTGCTTAGCTTCCAAGGCAGACAATATCTGGTCCTTTAGAGTACTTAGGCCCTTCCAATATGATTACAGATTTAATTTATTTCACTGAGAGTAAGAAAGGAAAGTTATTCAGGGTCCTTAAACTGTGGGGTTTATGCTGACTATTCACTAGAGCAATCCTCATAAATTTTCCCTGGAGTGAGACATGATTATGGTACAAGCTATTTAAGGCATGCCGCTCTAATTTATCAGATGTTTTCATGGCACCTAATTAATTACATTCTGTTAATTCTAATTCTCTGGAGAGAGTGTTATCAAGGAGCTATAGCGTCTAAACTGTAAAGACACTTTCTGCCTTGCCAATTCAAGCACTGTAACATATGTTCAGAATAAATCAATCTGGTGAAACAGATGAACACACCACGCCACAAACACACTCATCTTGGTATGACACTCCGAGAATAGGGTAACACACAAGCCAATACACCAGAGGTGATAATACAGTCCTCCAGATATTTTGGACTACAATTCCCATCAGCCCTAGTTGAGGAGTAATAGGAACTGCAATTTAAAAAAAAAACAAAACAGGTACCCCTCTTTTCATTACACAGACCAATTTGGTTTAAACCAATCTTCTCCTTAAAAGTTATTTGAAAAGGGGGCTGTGATCCAGCATCCCAGACTAAATGCCCTTCTTGTTGTGTGTTTTCATGCCATTTTCAAACCATAGTTCTTTGTTTGTCGAAAACGCTGTTCCTTCTCAGATTCTGAGTCAGTTTGGGTCCCATATTGGGAGAAAGGCAGGAAACAAGTTAGATAGATAATACAGGAAAAAATTACATATTAACCCCACCAAATTCCAGAGTCCTGGGTAAAGAGTCTCAGATGCACATGGCAGTCTTCAATGGGTTTACTCAAAGGTTCAGTGGCTTAATCCCAGGCATAAATTCCTATGGATGAAAACTGGGTTGGCTATAGGATAGCATCCAATAAACTGTGTAAAAGGGTGGCCTTTCCTTCCCAGAGGCAGACTGGAGGCTTGACCTGGGATGCATCTGTTGGAGTACTGGCATCAAAGCTTGTTTTGTAGATCTCTCTTTTTCCTTGAGAAAGGTGGTATCTTCTAAGCAGGAACACTGATGTATATCTCTATGGTCCTTTGGTCAGTGTGACTGTGAAGAGGTCACTTTCCATACTCCTCCCTTTTCTGGGGGTTAGTAAACTTTATTGCTCTTTGTTCGCTCTCTCTTCCTCTCTCTGCTCTCACCAAGCATGGAAGCAGAAACCAGGTTGCGCTCTACTAAAGCTGTTTTTCTTCTAGCTTACACACATGAGAGTCAGCTCTAGGGACTCTTCTACCAAGTCTAGTTTTCTCTCCTGATTAGTTTTTTTTTTTTTTTTTTTTTTTTTTGTAGACCCTAAATGTAGCAGTAAAGTAAGTTTCTTTTTCCCTACCAGTGTATCCTGTCTATTTCCCAGAAGCTCAGATCCAGGAGATTTTTACCAAACACCTGCTTGTTGCTGTGTTGCTGCTGCTGCTAAACTCTTCTTAACCACAAATAACCAAAACCATAACCATAACTGTTGAGATGATGCAGTTTTTACGCCACTAACTCCATCCTACAGAATCTTGGGATTTGTAGTTTTGTGAGGTGCCAACTGCCACCGCGTGCAGAAGATGGCAAAATGCTCACAGGGGACAGAGAAAAGGCAGAATTACTCAACAGCTTCTTTGCTTCAGTCTTCTCAGAAAAGGCAAAGGGTGTTCAAGCTGAGGATAATGGAGCAGAGGACAGAATAGGGGAATTTCAGCACAGAATAAGTAAAGAGATAGTACAGGAATATTTGGTTAACCTAAATGAATACAAGTCTCCAGGACCAGATGAGCTACATCCAAGGGTATTAAAAGAACTGGCAAATGTAATATCGGAACCATTGGCAATTATATTTGAGAACTCCTGGAGAATAGGAGAAATCCCAGCAGACTGGAGGAGGGCAAATGTTGTGCCCATCTTCAAAAAGGGGAAAAAAGAGGATCCCAACAATTATCGTTCAGTTAGTCTGACATCAATTCCAGGAAAGATTCTGGAGCAGATCATTAAACAGAGAGTCTGTGAACATCTGGAAGATAATTCCATAATCACAAAAAGCCAACATGGGTTTCAGAGAAACAAGTCATGCCAGACAAATCTGATCTCTTTTTTTGATAAAATTACCAGTTTGGTAGATGAAGGGAATGCTGTGGATATAGTATATCTTGACTTCAGTAAGGCATTTGACAAGGTTCCCCATGACATTCTTGCAAACAAGCTTGTAAAATGTGGACTAGACAAGGTAACTGTTACATGGATTTGTAACTGGTTGACTGACCGAACCCAAAGGGTGCTCAACAATGGTTCCTTTTCATCCTGGAAAGAAGTGACAATTGGAGTCCCACAGGGCTCTGTCTTGGGCCCAGTGCTATTCAACATCTTTATTAATGACTTGGATGACAGTATTGAGAGCCTAGTTATCAAATTTGCAGATGACACCAAATTAGGAGGAGTAGCTAATACCCCAAAGGACAGGATCAAAATTCAAAATGACCTGAATAGACTAGAAAGCTGGGCCAATGCTAACAACATGAAATTCAACACAGAGAAATGTAAGGTCCTGTACTAAGGACAAAAAAATGAAATGCACAAATATAGGATGGGGGACACCTGGCTGAATGAGACAACATGTGAAAGGGATCTAGGAGTCCAAGTAGACCACAAGTTGAACATGAGTCAACAGTGCGATGCAGCAGCTAAAAAGGCCAATGCAATTTTAGGCTGCATCAATAGAAGTATAGTGTCTAGATCAAGGGAAGTAATAGTGCCACTCTATTCTGCTTTGGTAAGGCCCCACCTGGAATACTGTGTCCAGTTCTGGGCACCACAATTCAAAAAGGATGTGGAGAAACTGGAGCAGGTCCAAAGGAGGGCGACTAAAATGGTGAAGGGTCTGGAAACCTTGCCCTATGAAGAACGCCTTAGGGAGCTGGGGATGTTTAGCCTGCAGAAGAGAAGGCTTAGAGGTGATATGATAGCACTGTTTAAATACTTGAAGGGATGTCACATTGAGGAGGGAGCAAGCTTGTTTTTGCTGCTCCAGAGAACAGGACTCAAAACAATGGATGCAAACTGCAGGAAAAGAGATTCCACCTCAACATTAGGAAGAACTTCCTGACAGTAAGGGCTGTTCGACAGTGGAACACACTCCCTCGGAGGGTGGTGGAGTCTCCTTCCTTGGAGGTCTTTAAGCAGAGGCTGGATGGCCATCTGTTGGGTATGCTTTGATTAGGAGTTCCTGCATGGCAGAATGGGGTTGGACTGGATGGCCCTTGTGGTCTCTTCCAACTCTATGATTCTATGATTCTAAGAGAAGGAGGCTAAAGACCTTGGAAGGCTACAAACCCCAGGATTCCCTAGGCTGGAGCTACAGCGCTTAATGTGGTGTCAAACTGCATTATTTCTACTGTGCAGATGGGCCCCCAAAATGAAACACCCCTGAACCTGTCCCTGTTGCATTTTTCCCCTCCACTTCCAACAAAAGCTTCTTCTCTTTCTTGGTGCTTTTGGGGTGCATTGCGATCCCAACGAAAGCCTTGGGAGGGGGATCATTTCAGACTAATAAGGAAACGGTCGTGTTTTCTCCCCCTTTTTTTGGTCTTGCTTTTCATTCTGGGGGTTACAGTCGGTGAGAAGCCTTGCCACCAAGTATTTCGGGTTTTTGGCAGACAGAAACACACATATACACACATATACACACCGTCTCTCTCATTTAAGAGGGAAAGACCTCTCTCTGCTGCTTCTTTATTTTTTAAAGGAACTGCAAAGAACCTAGTTGCAAACAGAAAATAATTTTTTAAAAGTTTCCAGCCACCATCCATCAGGAAAGTGACAAGGTGGCAATCAGAGACTTCATCAAAGGATTTATACTTCCTCGTGTTCAACTCCTGCCAGACCCCCAAACTTCATCCAGTTTGACCTGTGAACCCTCATCCAGGCACACACCACCCTCAACTTTCACACAGGAAAGTAATGTGAATCCCCTTTAAAGCAATGACACAAATGAGTCTGAGAACTGGAGTGAACCAGCCCTAAGAGCTGCAGGAGTCTGTAGGCAGTTCAAGTTTCCTAAGGCTTCAGCCTTTGTTAAGGAAACGAAAAATATTTAAACATCAAACAAACCAAAGCCAAGCCTGTTAAAGAACTCATTTTAATTAACAGAGTAGCAGAGGATGCTTCTTTATCTAACTACGCTTCTCTAAGAACTGGGACTGACTCAATAACAACGCAAAAGTAGCCTGCAGTTTAAACAAAAGTTTACTAATACCGTCTAATTAAAAGACTGTATGCTCAGCGCTGTGTATATTTACAGAGCTATATATAAATAAAGGTTAATACTAATAATACTACTAATAATAGTATCTTGAATCTACATATGCACAGAAGCTACATCCTAATCTAGCTAATGAATAGTTCAGGTAAAAGAAGAAGTCTTGATCTCACCCAAAGAAAGTTGAGGGTGGACGAGAGAAAATTTCATAAAGGGAATGACCTGAATTATACTGTTTGTTTAACAATTTACAAAGGTATTTATTGCCCTGTGATTCAGTAGGAGCAAATGGGATGCTTGAAGGAGGGGAGACAGCAGAGTTTGCATGCAGAAAAACCCTATCTATCTGAGGAGGGGAAGATTGTCCAGGCAGGTCAAGCCCAAGGCCAGGTGGCTCTCTTCCTCCAGTAGCCAGATGCAAAGGATTATTTAAGATCTAGAGGAGTCAATGGACTTAAATCAGCCACCCCAAAGTGGGTTGTAAAGGATCTGGAGCAAGAGTATTATCCTCCCCAAATATGAATCCTGAAATATGAATATGAATCCCAAGAAATTTTGCTTCATCCTCTAGATTTCTAGCACCCTTTTAAAACTTCAGTTGCGCATTTTAGAAACAAGAATTGTGGCATCTCAAGCAAAGCTTCCGAGGGAATGTGAACACAACAAGCAGAAGGGTTTTAGGTGTGAACCATTTTCATCTCCTCCTGTTCTTGATTTAGGAATAGATTTTGCGGTCCCTGAAAAAATGCTTCCTCCTCACCCCAAAATGGATCCAAGGGATGAAAATGCGGAGAAGCGAGGTGGCTTGGTGGTTTGAGTTTAGGGCTGGGGCTCTAGGAGATCTGGGTTCGAATTCCCGCTCACTAAATCTTCAGTCCTTAGTAAAGATGGTATAGTGGGGAGGATATCTTTTTGTGCAGGCAATGCGACAATAAGGAGATTTTCCAAAATCTGGGAAATTTAAAGTCCATTTGCATCTGGGATAGAGAGGGTCGCCCCAAGTCTGAGTCCAGGACAAACAAACGCCAAAGTTGTACCGATCCCCGAAAAAAGGGAAACCTCTGCTTTTGAAAACTGAAAATCTGAACTAGAGTTCAACCTACATGAAAATTTAGAGTGTAAATCCAATGGATTCAATGGGGGTAATCTAGTGGAGATTAGCAATTAAATTTCTGGTTTTAGCAAGGACGGATCCCAGAGGTTCTCTGCAGGGCCGCTTTTCTCTTAGACCTCTCCATTTTTAAGGAATTTATCAGAACAAATTTAGTAATCTTCCCCCCTCCATGTATAGTCCAGTATAACCCGCCCTCCAAATTGCTCTGGATCCACTGGATCCTTTCCGCGATTTGTGACAGTCCGCACTTACAAGTGGCACCCAATCGGTGTTAAGAGCAACAGCAGGATTGCAGTTTTGTGCGCCCTTCCCTCATTGAACTCAATGGGTCGTGTCCCGCCGGAGATGCGGCAGGCTTGGTCTTTAAAAAGGCGTTTACTCTCCCCTTGTGAAAAGGGTGAATAAAGCCAACCAAGTGTACTAAATGCATCTGAGGAGGTAAACCGAAGTCTAGGAAAGCTCCTGCTGCCAATTTCTTTCTTTCAGGGAGTCTCAAAGGTGCCGCAAGATCTCTCTATGTACTGACTCTACAGACTAACACGGCTAGGTCTTTGGATTCAAGTACAGCGACATCCAGCAACCACAAAACAGCAAAGACTTGATAGGGCCAGCCAAAATGCACAAAATACATGATGCAAGCTTTCAGTCTTCTTCATTTTTTGAAAATTGGATAAAGACCATACACAAGGAAAAAGAGGTTTCAAATCCATACGGGGGAGAGAGAAAGAAAGAAAAAATATATGATGTTGTAGTCAAGTCACAGGCCTACATTTTGTGAAGATGTTGTTATTGTTAGTCTCCATTAAGATGGAGTTGCTTTGACCTTTGAGGCAGGCAATGCCATTCCTTGGCTGTAAGACTATTTCTCAGCTCGGCCATGAAACCCACTGGGCGACCTTGGGCAAGTCACACTCTCTCAGCCTCAGGAGAAGGCAATGGCAAACCTCCTGGGAACAAACCTTGCCAATTTAGGGACGCCACAGGGACACGGCAGCAACAACAAAAATGCCACAACCACAACCCAAAGGACTTAGAATAGGTCGTCCTTTCATGGCATCCAAAATCTGCCGCCCGAAGCCACTGCCTCATTCTACTTAATTGTCGGGACCAACCTGTTTAATCCTAAACCCGAGAAGAAGCGACCCTGGTCCAACACACGCTGCAGAAATAATCCAGTTTGAGACTGCTTTAACTGCCCTGGTTCGATACAAAGGAATCTGGGAACTGAAATTTATTGCGGCACCAAAGCTCTCTGATTTAGAAGGCGAAATATCTCATAAAACTTGTTCGCAGAATTCCCTAGCATTGAGCCAGGCAATTAAAGCGGTCTCAAACTGGATTATTTCTGCAGTGTGGTTTGGACCCCAGTTGGAGGCTGGATTGTGGGATGCTATATTCACAGCATTGATTCCTTGCCTGGAATAATGTAAATTGTTCTTCTATGGAATATTTTCTTTAAAATAAATATATCATTCTCACACCTGAAACTCCCTTTCTTTGGCTGAATCCAAACTCCACCAAAGAGAGCGACCTTTACTTCATTTCATTTCATTTCATTATTTACCCCGCCTTTCCCCCAACAAGGGACCCAAGGCGGCTCACGAGATAAAAAAAAAAAAAACATTTAAAAACAATAAAAAATTAATATAACCTAAACAGTATAAAAGTCAAAACAGTATAAAATGGATTGATTTGATTTATTACGGCACTTAATAAAAATAAATAAATAGATTAGTATAAAACTAAGATTGAAAAACATACAAAAGCTTTTTTTAAAAAAACCAAATACTTTCTACAGATCACTTTAACAAGGAATAAGAGATAGTAGTAAAGTTTCTGAAATATGAGGAAAGCTGGCAGTGCTGAACTTGTAGAACAATTAAATGTCTCAAAGATCTAAAAATGGTACATTTAAAAAAAATTATGTGGAAATTAAGAGATTAACGGTATTAAGGTTGATTTGGGAAAAAAAAGAAATTAGAAGAAAGCAGATGGAGTTTACATTGGTACAGATGATAAAAGAAAGTAAAACAGTTTAAGGAATAGACATATTTTGGTAGGGAGAAAGTAGGTATGGAGGTAGTAGGAAAGATGAAAAATGAAAGTTTAAGTCGGAGAAAGTAAGTGTATATATACACGAAGGGATGAGTAAATGGAAGGGGGGAATGAGTAAGAGATGGAAAGGAAAGGAGGAGGAAAGGAGGATAGATAGGAGAAGGAAAATGGAAAGGGAAGTAAGATAGACGGAAAGAGAAGGAGAGGAAGGGAAAGGAACAGGGATGAATGAGACTGAGATTTGGAAGTAAGAAAGTAATGGATTAGAATTAGAATGATGGATGGATGAAATACAGAGAATTTAGTGAGTGTAGAAGTAAATACCGGTAGAAAGGTACATAAATATAATTGGCGGTATAGATACTTTTATTCTCATGTTATATGTCGCATTATGTATTTTTCTGTTAAATACATTAATGTATTTTGTACTTTTTCTATTAAATAAACACCTCACACTTTTGGTTCGGACCCGATCAAGGTATGACCTCTGAGCCAAGGGGCTGATATAGCCTTTTAATCTAGGCTCGGATTAAAAACCAGGGAGGCTTAGAGGTGAGGCCACCTTCCTTTCTTTTTCTCTCCTCCTGTTCTTTTCCTCCTATTACCCGACGGGTTTTTTTTGCCATTTCGCTCCTCGTGCGGCTTCCCTGCGGTTTGCTGCTTTTCTTCATTTTGGCTTCCTTTTTGTGCTGCTCCCAAAGAGCTGGGTTCAAAACCTGAGCCTTCAAAACAGGCAGGTGACGACGAAGTCTGGAGCCTCAAGTTTTCAGGCTCCTTTCCAATCGGAATGCCTCCCGAATCGTTTTCACACCTGTTTTAACGCTTCCCTTCCTTTATCCCAGGAAAATCACTCAAATGCAGTCGAGGCGTTTCTAGCCATTTGGATGGCATCCTTCGTATGCAGTAAGGCTGCGTTCGCACTGCGGAAATAATCAGGTTTTGACCCCACTCTAACTTTATCTATGGATCCATGCTATGGAATTCTGGGAGCTGTCGTTTGTCGTTTGCGCAAAAATTTGCTCTGGAACAACTTCAACTTCGGTCCTTCAGCGATTTTGGATTTTAGGTCCCAGAAGGGGTTTGCCATTGCCATCCTCTGAGGCTGAGAGAGTGTGACTTGACCAAGGCCACTCAGTGGGTTTCATGGCCCAGCCGGGATTCGAACCTTAGTCTCCAGAGTCACGGTTCAACGTCCAAACCACTTTGACGCCAGTGTAAACCCACAAAATGTTTCTCCACCCCGTCTACCAATACTTTCAATACTTCATGGGGTGCCCCTAAGATCCTGCCCACACGGCCAAGGCAACCCCAAGGAAGGGACCCTTCGTCTTTACCTCCTTGCCCGACTTAGTCTTGTTTCGTTTGTAAATTCATGGCTGGAATCCTGTGGGTTAGTCCCACTGAGATCAGACCCATTCCGTGAATTGTCCCCATGGTAAAAAATCAACACAGAAAGAAATCCCATCGGATTCAATGGATCTAGGTTCGGTAAGACTAGCAGCGGAATTTAGGCTGGGAAGTTTAACGTTTGTCCAACATTTGTTAACATTTGTCCAAAGGATGGAACAAATGCCGCATCTAAACTCCAGCACAAATATATATATATTTTTTATAATTGTGAGTCACAACAATCCAGTTTTTGTTTTTAAATTAAACTAGGGGTGCATCCACACTGCAGAGGTAATCCGGTTTGACAGCGCTTTAGTTGACATAGCAGTTGGATTATATGCGGAGAGGCTTTTTTTTATTATACTTGATTTTTACGCCCGCCGACGGCTTTCATTCCTCGATTTTGCAGACTCTTTTCATCATTTTCTTGAATATGATAACACTTGTTTGTGTTTTTATGTATTTATTGTCAGGGATTATAGTTTGGTTTCTGTTCTTAACAGCCAGGAGCACTAGTTTATCAAGGAAAAGCGGGGTGCAGCTTATTTAAAACAAATAAGAATTAAACTGCACCCGAAGGAGAGACTATGCTATATCTCTCTTGATCAAAGGTGCTGCCAGATCCTGGCCTATACTAACGCGGCTCTTTCTTTCAATAGGAATTAAACTCTTACTAATATAGGATAATAAAGGCATCTGGGAAGACAATGGACACTCATCATTCATGAACCGGGCTTAAATTAAATTTATTCATAGAGAAGTGTATATAATTTATAGGATGGCTGTCTATAGTGGCTGCAGTAAGCAGGAGGTCTTTGGGAGCCTCGATCCGGATCGAAACCAACCCTCTTTTCCTTTACTCAAGGGATACCTGGAGTTTCACACGAGGAAATCCCAAATGCGGGTTTGGGGGAGTTTTAGTGATCCAACTGGAAAAATCCTCACTCCTGATACCTCTCTGTCCCTGACCGACTAAATGGCTCTGGAACCCTGCTTTTTAATAATAATGATAATGATAATAAAAATAACAAGAATAATAATAATTTATATTGTTGTTGTTACTTGCTCTTATTGTTGTGTGCCTTCAAGTCGTTTCCGAACCTATGGTGCCCCTAAGACGAAGCTATAATTCATTTTTTAAAAATGTTCTTTATTGTTTAAAAAAAACACAAAAATATACAAATTACATAATAATAATAATAAATAGTAATATAATGGGGATTTGGGGGCAAGTTTCTTCAGAGGTGGTTTGCTATTACCATCCTCTGAAGCTGAGAGAGTGTGACTTGGGTAAGGTCACCCAGTGTCCGAGACCTTGGTCTCCAGGATCCTAATCCAACTCTCAATCCGTTAAACCATGCTGGATCTCTTGATTATTACTACTAGTACTTCTATTATTATTATTATTATTATTATTATTATTATCGGCTAATAATAATAATAATAATTTTCTACAGTGAAAGGGACAGATTAGGGAAAGGAGTGGGTTCTAGAGGGGCCCAGTGAGAAACAGTTTCTGAGCTGGAAAATAAACTCTGTTAATCCTTTCTGCCCTGACTTTTTCCTTTCCCACCAAATAGCTGCAACAAAACAAATTCTCGCTTTTTTCCTCCCTTTCTTTTGTTTTTCCCCCAAAGGCGGCTCTGAATCTCTGGTTGCAATCGGGCAAATCCCTGGCTAGCTTAGGTCCAAAACACACTTGCAGAAATAATCCAGTTTGAGACCGCTTTAACTGCCCCTGGCAACTCAGAGCTAGGAAATCCTGGGAACTGTAGCTTTATTGCGGCCCCAGAGTTTTCTGGCATGTCTCACAAAACTACAGTTCCCAGGATTTCCTAGCATTGAGCCAGGGCAGATAAAGCGGTTTCAAACTGGATTATTTCTGCAGTGAAGCAAAACCCGCTGGTGGGATTTACAGCAGGATGTTAGGCATCTTTACTTCAAAAGTCAAGCTATTTTAATTCACAAGAAAGGCTGTACAAGATGGCAGTCTTCACCTAGGTGTAAATCCTACTGTATATATGTAGGATACAAAGACCTAGCCCTATTAGTCTGGAAAACCAGTAGGCAAAGGGATCTTGCAGCACCATTGAGACTAAGTGAAAGAAAAAAGTTAGTAGCATCAGCTTCCCTAGACTTGAGCCTACTTCCTCAGATGCATTCCTTATGGATGGCAGGATTTAACTGAGAAGAGGATTGGGATCCTACTAAGAGCAACACTAAAGACTGGACTCTGGACTGGCAAAATCCAGTATTACCCAGAGTCAAACTGGGAGAGAGTTACTCCCTGGAAAGGAGAATTGCCCCATGAAGGAGTAACTCAACTTGGGCACATATTTAGGATATTTTAAAGCACAAAAATCCACCAAAGAGTGATACCTTTATTAGCCAACCGAAAGACACAATTGTTGCAAGCTTTCGGAGCTCCACTGGCTTCTTCATCAGGCAAAGGTGTTAAACCAAACAGGATAAAAATTAGAGATGTGAGTAAGATGCTCTGATTTTTCTCATATTTGGTAAAACTGGCCTGACCCGAGATTGTGGTCTATGAGGCACCAATGCGAACTAAAACAGATTTTCTTAAGGTTCACCTTTCAGGCTCTCTCAGAGGCCTCCATCCTACCGACTTTTGAAACTAGAGTAAACCTGTTGAATCACTTTTGTTGTTGCTGCTGCTGTGTTCCTTCGAGTCGTTTCCGACTTATGGGCGATCCTATCATGGGGTTTCCTTGCCAAGTTTCTTCGGATGGGGTTTGCCATTGCCATCCTCTGAGGCTGAGAGAGTGTGACTTGCCCAAGGTCACCCAATGGGTTACTTGGCCGAGCCGGGATTCAAACCCTGGTCTCTACTTGGTCCAACGTTCAAACCACTACACCACGGTGGCACCCGTTAAATGTTAACATAAAAACCAATGTAAATCCCATATATTTACATAGATAGGTAGCCTCTAGTCTAGACTAGCAATAGGATCCCTGGTTTCTCACAATCCCTATCCAGGCATAGCTGTTGTGTTGGCCTTACAACAAAGTACAATAATACCCCAACACCCGCAAACAGCAATACTTTTTATGGGATCTACCAAAATGCGCAAAAAGCTTGCTTGGTGTCTTTTGCGCATTTTGGTTGGTACCATAAAGGTACCCCTGTTTTGTGGATTTTGTACTAATAATCCCTGGATCCTGGATTGTGATCCCTCACACGTAAGTAACGTCTGAGACTAGGAGTAGTCAAAGTGGTTCAAGGCGATCCTACAAGTGCTTCTTGGAGAGTAAGCCCCATGGATCCTCAACTAAGAACATAGTTTCATGGCTGTGTGCCTTCCAGCCATTTCCCGACTTATGGCGACCCTAAGGCGAACCTATTTCAGGGGTCTTCTTGGCAAAGATTTGTTGAGAGGAGGTTTGAGGCTGAGAGAGTGCGACTTGCCCAAGGCCGCCCAGTGGGTTTCTCCTCCCAAAATGCCTAAAATTGCGACCTGAAGACCTCTTTCTTCGCCTAAGGAAATCGCGGGATTATTTCCACGACATGAACCAAGGGGGAAATAATATTAAAAATACTCCGGAATGTTGTATAAAAATACTCTGAGACACAGGATTTCAAAGCTGTCTGTGACTAATCAAATTCAGGACCTACTAACTTTATTTGGGGGGGGGGGGTGTTAAGAGAAGGGTGACCAGGCGTCCTCCTTTTCCAGGACCTCTTCTACATTTCAACCTTCTGCCCAGGAGGAATTCCCAAAAAGTCCTCCATCTGGAACAGGACTAAGAAGCATGGGTTTATATTTCCATAATATAACTTTTATTTGGTCACGTCCTCCGTTTTCCCCGAAATCCCTAAATTTTGTTTTAACCTCCTTTGAATTTAGGCCATTTGAGATTAAAACTTTCGACTCAGGCGGTGTCTTTCGGAGGTACGGTAAGAAATGAATTCAGATTTATTCAGATTTCTATTTCTCTAAAGGTAGAATTCAAAGATATAGCCGTGTTCTTCTGTAGAAACATTATAGAGAGAGATCTTGAGACTCACAAAAAGAAAGAAGTTGGAAGCAAGAGCTTTTCTAGGCTTCGGTCTGCTTCCTCGGATGCATTTGATCATATATGAGCAAATGTATAAAAATAAAGATACAATTCAAAGATCTAGCCGCGTTAGTCTGTAGAATCAGTATATATAGAGAGAGATCTTGTTGCAACCTTGAGACTCACAAAAAGAAAGAAGTTGGCAGTAGGAGTTTTCCTAGGCTTCAGCCTGCTTTCTCCCAACGCACCTAAGGAACTAGATCTCAGTCTAGGAAAGCTCCTGCTGCCAACGTCTTTCTTTCAGTGAGTCTCAAAGGTGCTACAAGATCTGTCTCCAGCCTTCACCGCTCTGAAAAGGGAACGACCCCTGTTTTCATCCCCTTCTGGAAAACAGATGAAGGAGGGGAGTCCTTTGGGCTGCATCCACACTGGAGAAACCACCCGGTTTGGCACCGCTTTAACTCGTCCTCTGGCTCAAGGCTATGGGATTCCGGGAGTTGGAGTTCGTTGTGAGGCCCTTACGCATCTGAGGAAGTAGACCTAAGCCTAAGAAAGCTCCTGCTGCCCACTTCTTTCTTTCAGGGAGTCTCAAAGGGGCTACAAGATCTCTCTCTACGTACTGATCCTACAGACTCACACGGCTAGATCTTTGCATTGTATCTTTGTTGTATACATTCATATCTATCTACCTGTTTATCTATATATGGCCAAATGCATCTGAGGAAGTAGAGCTAAGCCTAGGAAAGCTCCTGCTGCCGACTTCTTTCTTCAAGTCAGGCTCAAAGGTGCCGCAAGACCTCTCTACATACTCATTCTACCGGCTAATATATCTTTATATTCATATCTACCTATCTACATGTATATACAGTATAACCAAATGCATCTGAGGAAGTAGACTTAAATCTAGGGAAGCTCCTGCTGCCAACTTCTTTCTTTCAATGAGTCTCAAAGGAGCTACAAGATCTCCCTAGAACTCTTTGAATTGTATCTTTATTGTCTATATATGTACATACATGAGCAAACACATCTGAGGACTTAAATCTGGGGGGGGGGAAAAACTCCTGCCGCCCACTTCTTTCTTTTTGTGAGCCTCAAAGACGATGCGAGATCTCTCTCCCTACAATCTGATTCTACCGACTAACATTTTTGCATTGTATCTTTACTGTATAGATTCACATATACTGTAAAGCTATATGACCAAATACATCTGAGGAAGTAGACTTTAGCCTGGTGCTGCCAACTCCTTCCTTCTTCCAGTGGGGCCACAAGCTCTCTCTCTCTCTGCCGCATATACAAACCTAACAAGGCGAGATACCTTTGGGATTTTTCGGAGGCCCCCCTTTGCGACTTTTCCAGTTAGTTTCGGGGCGCCTCGAGGGAGGCAAGGGGGAACTCTGCACATGCCCAGAGGCACTGCTGTCTAAGGATTCCCAAAGTGGCCAGAGGGCTGAGGATGCTCGGGATGCCCCGGAATCCGTCCCCGACTTACCTGTTTTGGGGGCCTGCTCTGCGGAGGCCCATCGGAGGCTGGAGGAAGAGGAGGCGGAGGAGGCCAGTGGGGCTGCCTCGGTGGGGAGGACCAGGACGGCCGAGGAGGAGGAGGATGCTGCAGAGGAAGAGGATGCTGCTGCTGGGTTGGGAAGGGCCCGGAGGGCGTCCGGGAGGAGGCTGTCGAGGCTCTCGTTGGCCTGCTGCCTCCGGAGGGCCACCTGGGCGGCCATGACCCTCTGCCTCTCGATGATGAGGATGCACTTCTCGCAGGTGCAGTCCTTGAAGCGGCAGTAGCGCTTGTGGCCCTTCAGCCACGACAGCACCCCGTGGTTCCGGCACCGGGCGCACTTCGGGGTCCGCTGCAAGGGGGGCCGGGGGCCGGGCTGAGGGACCCCCGGGGAGCCCCCCAGGAACACGTACGGAGGGGCCCCGTAGCCGTTCATCCTCCTCTGCAGCCCCGACGGCAACCGACACAGGCAGGCAGGCGGCCGGGAAGGAAGGGAAACGGGGCTACCAAGCTCAGAACCCCAGGAGCAGGAGAAGAAGGAGAGCCATCGCAGCCAGGTTGAAGGCAGCCTGCCCCACCGAGACCCAGCCAAGATGGGCTCCAGGAAGGGAAGGAGGGATGGCCTTCCACGCCTCTCCCCCTCCACGCCTCGCCTCCTCCTCCTTCTTCCTCCTCCTCCTCCTTCTCTTCCCTTCTTTCCTTCCTTCTCCTCCTCCTCCTTCTTCCTTTCCCCCTTCTTCTTCTTTCTCCTCCTCCTCCTTCTCCCCTTCTCCCCTCTTCCTTCACCTTCTTCCCTTCTTCCTCTTTCTCCTCTTTTTCCTCCTCCTCCTCCTCCCCAACTCCTTCTTCCCTCCTCCTTCTCTTCCTCCTCCTTCTTCCTTTCCCCCGTCTTCTCCTTCCCTTCTTCTTTCTCCTCCTTCTCCCCTTTCTCTCCTCTTCTTCTTCCCTCACCTTCTTCCCTTTCTCCTCCTCCTCCACCCCTTCTTCCCTCCTTCCTTCTCTCCCTCCCTTTCTTCCCTTCTTCTTCCTTTGTGGCTTCCTTCCCCCCTTCCCTCTTGGCTGGCTCCGTCCCTCTTTCCTTTCTGCAGGAAAGGAGGGAGCTCCAAGAAGAAAGGAGGCGAAGGGGAAGAGCCCCTTTTAGGAGGGCGGCTGGAGGGGTTACTTGAGTTGTTCCTTGCCCTCCTGGGAGAGAGGCTTGGGACCCCGGGGAATAATGCGCCAGAAGGGACTTCTTGGTCCATAGATTTCAGAGGAAACGTGTTTGCTGGTTGCATCTCTTTCCTAAAGGGCTGTTGGGGACCCCTCTCTCTCTGTATCTGAGGAAGAATCCAAAGGGATCTAGCCCACATCTAACTCTGGGAGATCAGGACGCATCTGGCAGCAACTATTGGCTGCGTTGACACTGGAGAAATAAACCGATTTAAGTGCCATGGGTCAATGCTGTGAAATTCTGGGAATTGTAGTTTGTTGTGGGGTCCAGAGCGGAGCTCCGCTCCGCTCTGGACCCCACAACAAACTACAATTCCCAGAATTTCACAGCATTGAGCCATGGCACTTAAACCGGTTTATTTCTCCAGTGTCAACGCAGCCTCAGAGGTGCGACAAGCTCCTTTTGCATATCTATCTATCTATCTATCTATCTAGACCTAGATGTAGATATCTCGTGGTTTAAAAGGTATGGACTAAGACTCTGGAGACCAGGGTTCTGGATGGGAGATGGGGACCTACTGGGCGGCCTTGGCGGCCCAAGTCACACTCTCTCAGCCTCAGAGGACGGCAAGGAAGAAACTCGCCAAGCAAAACTCTTCAGGGCCGCTACGAGTCGGAAAGATGTCACACAACAGCAACAACAACCATCTCTTAATCTATATACACACACAGTAGTGGAAAATGTCGTGCCAGTCATGCCACACAACTATGTGTGGCTTCAGTTTAAAAAAAGAAAGAATCTGACCGGCAATTGACGGCTCTATTTCAAACCCTTTTAAAATTAATATTACTACTATTATTCAAAGATCTAGCCCTGTTAGTCTGTAGGATCAGTAGGTAGAGAGAGATCTTGTGGCACCTTTGAGACTCCCTGAAAGAAAGAAATTGGCAGCAGGAGCTTTCCTAGTCTTAAAAGTCTACTTTCTCGGATGCTTTTGCGTGTATTAGTGTTATTATTCATTCATTCATTTCTCTAAAAAGGTCTAAAAGGCGCACCGGGAAAAGCCTTTTTCCTCTTGCAAAAAGAAAAAAAAAAGCCTTGCTTGCTGCAAAGCTTTTCCCAATCCTGGCTTAAACGGGGAGAGGCTTAAGCAAAGGCTCTCTCCCACCTTTGGGTTGAGCTTTTGTAGGGTTTGCCCTGTGACTGGGTTTTTGCAAAGAGTTTGGGTTTGTTTTGTTTGTTTTCCAGGCCGCTAAAAGAGGGGACCAAGTTCTCTGGTTTTTTTTTTTTTTTGTAAAACTGTTTTTTTCTTCACTCCCTTTCTCCTGAACAAATGGAGGTTAGGCAGAAATTCCTTTTCTAAAGCCGGTTTGATCCTTACAAGAAACAACAACAACACCATCCTCCTCTTTTCTCACAAGGATCGTGATCTTGTGCCAACGTTCAAGTCCAAATCACTGTCCTTTTGGAAAAACAACATTGAAGCAGAATGCAAGTTTTGACCATTGGGATGTTGGCTTATATACAGGGCTGGGAAGAAGAAGAAGAAGAAGAAGGAGAGGTCCTGGTTTCACTAAACTTTCTGTTTGTTTGAGTGAAGAAACATATCTGAAAAAACAAGAAGGCTGCAATTTATTCTCTTTCTCTTTTGCGGTGTGATATTTTTGCCTGTTTTATTGAGTCGGGCGTTGTTCCTGGCTTCCAGAAAATTTTTTGACATTTTTCCAAAAGCAGTTTCAGGAATGGGTAAAGAAGAGCTCTCATTTCTAAAAGCCCAAACCTTTAAAAATGCATTTAAACTTTGAATTTGGAAATACAACTAGGAAAGGATATTGCGACTTAAGGCGTAGTATTATGTTGCAACGGTTATTCCATTAAAAATCTTTAGGATTAGGGTTAAAAATTTGTGGACTAAAAACCAGACAAGGTTCCTAGGAATAAAGGGAGAAAAATAATAAGAGGAAGAAGGCGAGCAAAACACTTTCTAAATCAATAGGAAGCTTTTTCATTTGTAATAATAATAATAATAATACTTTTGTGGAGTTGACTATGTTGACCCCAGAATGAAAGGCTTCCGTTTACCAATAGCATACTTTAATCAACTGAGGCTGGATCTACACTGTAGAAATAATCCGGTTCAAGACTGCTTTAACTGCCCTGGCTCAGTGCTAAGGAAATCCTGGGAATTGTAGTTTGTGGTGGCCCCAGAGCTCTCTGATAGAGAAGGATAAATGTCTCACAAAACGACAGCCCCCAAGAATTTCCTAGCATTAAGCCGGGGAGAGTTAAAAACGGTGTCGAACCGGATTATTTTTGCAGCGCGGATCCATGGCTGCGTTCACACTGGAGAAATAAACCGGTTTAAGTGCCGTGGGTCAATGCTGTGAAATTCTGGGAATTGTAGTTTGTTGTGGGGTCCAGAGCGGAGCTCCGCTCTGCTCTGGACCCCACAACAAACTACAATTCCCAGAATTTCACAGCATTGACCCAGGGCACTTAAACCGGTTTATTTCTCCAGTGTGAACGCAAAATAAGACAGCGTCTTATATTAATTTTTGCTCCCAAAGATGCACTAGCAGTCTTATATTTGCCCACATCTCCCCCACAGTTTCTGTGGGGACTAGGGACACACACACAAAAAAAGGGTTTATTCAAGCACGAAATGGGATCCTAGAAAGAAAAGTCCTTCCCCACATGAACTCCGTTTCCAGGGCTGCTAAGCTTTTAATTGGGTTGGGGGGCAAAGAAAGAAAGAAAGAAAGAAAGAAAGAAAAGAAAGCAATGCCTCTCAGAGAGGAGAGAGAGAAGAAGGAGAGGCAATTTCAAGGTGACCCAGAAAGGCTAAGAAAAGGCTCAAAAGGGGGGATGAATGGAGGGCCAACATATGGTCCCAATAAGCCCCCCTCAAGGGCGGACCGAGGGGGGGACTTTGAGGGAGGGATGTTGGGGGGGGGGCAGACAGAAAGAGCCAGAAAGAGCCCAGAGGCTGAGAGGAGACCCTTTCTTTGAGGTGTTAAAAAGGGTTTTAATAATAATTCCACTCTGCTACAAAGGCTGCATCCACATTGGAGAAATAATCCGGTTTGGCAGCGCTTTAGCTCTTAATTTGTCTGGCTTCTGAAGGCTATGGGATTCTGGGAGTTGGAGTTGGTTGTGATGGTCCATTTTGTTGTTTCTCTCTCCTCTGCAGCAGCCTGGGCTCATTGTCAATTTGTCTGGAAGAAAGTCAAGTGGACACGACTTCCAAAACGGAGGGAGCCCTCGTTGGGTTAGACATAGACATAGACAGACAAGACACAGATAGATAGATAGATAGATAGATAATAGAGATAGATAGATAGATAGATATAGATAGAGAGATAGATGACAGATAGATGATAATGATGGATGGACATAGATACAGACATAGACAGACAAGACACAGATAGATAGATAGATAGATAGATATAGATAGATAATGGATGGACATAGATATAGACATAGACAGACAAGACACAGATAGATAGATCGATAGATGATAGATAGATAGATAGATAGATGATGGATGGATGGACATAGATATAGACATAGACAGACAAGACACAGATAGATAGATAGATAGATAGATAGATAGATATAGAGAGATAGATGATGGATGGACATAGATATAGACATAGACAGACAAGACACAGATAGATAGATATAGATAGAGAGATAGATGATGGATGGACATAGATATAGACATAGACAGACAAGACACAGATAGATAGATAGATATAGAGAGATAGATGATGGATGGACATAGATATAGACATAGACAGACAAGACACAGATAGATAGATAGATATAGATAGAGAGATAGATGATGGATGGACATAGATATAGACATAGACAGACAAGACACAGATAGATAGATATAGATAGAGAGATAGATGATGGATGGACATAGATACAGACATAGACAGACAAGACATAGATAGATGATGATGGATATAGATATAGATATAGACCTAGACACTGACCTGGGAAGAAGTCCTACTTAACTAATCAGGAGACGCAGGTTTTCTTTGCAAATCAGGTCCAAAACACCCTGCAGAAATAATCCCTTGTAGCCCCAGAGCTCTCTGGCAGAGAAAGCTCAATGTCTCACAAAAGCACAGTTCCCAGGATTCCCTAGCCCTGAGCCAGGGCAGTTAAAGCGGCCTCAAACTGAATTATTTCTGCAGTGCGGTTTTGGACCTCAGTGTTTGTAATAGCAGCGGCCGGCTGGCCGGGGGAACCTGATCTTCCTGGGGTTCCTAATGTTGGTTTGTTTTTTTTTTAAAGTCGGTTTAATGCCCCATTACAGGATTTTTCAGACCACGATTCTACTAATGCCATCGCAGGAAATAATCGCAGCGTTTCAAGCTGCAAGGGATCGAAGGAAAAAGCCCAGAGGGAAAAGCTGGAAGAAGTCCGCCTTGCAAGGAAGCCTTTTTACGGGTTGGAGGGCCCTATAGGGGGAAAAAAAGGGAGTGAGACCCGATCCAAATGGGACCAGACCTTTAGGGAATTTGGACCCACAGTGAACTGGATCAGATTGGACCCCCCAGGCCCTCCTGAACCCATTGGGCCCCACTGCTCTTCTATTGGCGGGGAAAATAAACCAGAACCGTACCATGCGTTGCTAATAATAATTACATTTCTATTCCCTGATGCTTTGTCTCCTAGTACTCACTGGGAGACCTTGAGCAAGTCACACTCTCTCAGCCTCAGGGGAAGGCAATGGCAAACCTCCTCTGAACACAACTTGCCAAGAAAACCCCAGGAAAGGGTTGCTTTAGGCCGGGTCTACCTAAGTCGGGAGCAACGCAACCCGACATGGCAAAAGTGGGTGCCTGCCCTGGCTCAAACCCTCTTTGGTGATTTCAATGTAAAGTTTTGATCCTTATTGCGTGTAATGGATGCTTTAAGGGGAGGAAAGGAATAATTGGGTTACTATTTATGTATCATATGGATTTTTTTAACCTGTAAGCCGCTTCCATGGAGCTGGGTATAAATAAAGCTTTTATTTTATCATTTGCTTATTGTTTTCCTCCCAAGAGAAGAAAGACCCTGCCTTGAATCTGTGGCTGCCTCCGCACTGCAGAAATAACCCGGTTCTAGGCTATTTTAAACTGCAATAGCTTAATACTATGAAATCCTGGGATTTGTAGTTTTACTGTGGCACCAGAGCTCTCTGACAGAGGAGGCTAAACTTCCCACAACTTCCCATAGTATTGAGCCAGTGTCAAAGTGGATTATTTCTGCAGTGCGGATGTAGCCCTAGAACCTAGATGAATTCTTTGTAACAATAAAGTAATTTGTAAGAAATTACAGTAAGCCCTTGGTATTTGTTTGGTTCCAGGACCCTCCGTGGATAACAAAATCCGTGGATGCTCGAGTCCCATTCAATACAATGGCACGGTAAAATGGTGTCCCTTGTATAAAATGGAAAAACAACAACAACAACACAAGGCTTGCTATTTGGAATTTGTTGGGAAATTGTTAGCTATCTGTGTTGTCTTTGAGTCAGCCTCAGAAGAAAGCCAAGGCAAGTCCAGGGGCTGAGGAGACCCACCTTGAAGGATGGAAGATTTGGGGGTCTTAAATTCAGGGTGGTGGGAAGAAACCAGGCAGATATTATCCTCCACACACAAAAAGGGGGGTGTTTCTAGGAACCCAGGACAGAAGGCGAAAGGAGACCTCTCCTTCTCCCAATAAAGTTGCATCCACACTGGAGAAATAATCCGGTTTGACCCCGCTTTCACTGCCACGGTTCAAGGCTACAGCAATGGTCCTTTGTTGTTGCTGCACCAACAAAATGACCATTTATTTCAAATAATAATAATAGGGAAATGGACATTCATTTTAAAAAATAATAATAGGGAAAACTGCAAAAGGCTGCAGCCAGTTGGACAAATGAAATCAAAGCATGATTTCTAAAACTGTGAGGGTGGAGTTTCATATTGCTCCTCTGCCCCATGGAGGGCATGTAGATTCTTGTAAGGGGGCAACATATATGTATGTTACCTCCTGACAAGAGTTGACATGCCCTACACGATGTCCGCTTCCTACTTTTCCCATACAGAAGAATTAAATGTGTTGTTTTTTCCTGTGCAGCAATTTGTGTGTGGTAACATATATGTTTGTCACCACACACAAATTGCTGCATAGAAAGAACACATTTAATTCCTCTGTATGGGAAATGTAGGAAGCAGACCTCATGGAGGGCATGTGGACTCTGGTCAGGAGGTAACATAACATATATGTTACCTCCTGACAAGTACATGCCCGCCATGATACTTTTTAAAATCTGTTGGGCATAACATATACCCCGTTTCCCCGAAAATAAGACATCCCCCCAAAATAAGACCTAGTAAAGGTTTTGCTGAATTGCTAAATATAAGGCCTCCCCCAAAAGTAAGACCTAGCAAAGTTTTTGTATATACATAAATATACAATATATAATAAATGTTAAAAAATTGTTCAACAATAAATGTGAATTCTTCTTCATGGAAAAATAAGACATCCTCTGAAAATAAGACCTAGCGCATCTTTGGGAGCAAATATTAATATAAGACACTGTCTTATTTTCGGGGAAACATGGTATGTATGTCATGGTTGGGCATAACATATATGCATGTCACCATGCACAAATTGCTGCGCAGGAAACAATACATTTAATTCCTCTGTATGGGAAAAGTAGGAAGCAGACATTTTTAGACATTGCCAGTTGGTCTTTTGCATGTGACACAAATCAACCTAATACAATTTCGCTCACCCTTTTCCAACCTGGCGTCCTCCAGATGCTTGACTACAACTCCCATCACCCTCAACCAGCGTAGCATATTCTGTGGCACCACCTGCAAAAAGGTTCTGTTGCTGAGGCTCGTTGCCAACTATTGGTACAGCTCCAAACAGGCACTCAAGCTAAGAGTTTGATGGGGGGGGGGGCAAAGTTTACATGGGGATTTAGGGTTACACACCTGTGTCTGCTTGGTTTCTATACCGGACACATTGTGCTTCTGAGAGTTCAATTTCTTCTTTAAAAAGAAGGAGCTTTACAGCCACAAAACAAATGCTATTCAACACAACTAGTATAGTGGTGCTCGCTACCCCTTGAATTGACTGGGTGGCATGTCCAAATGTCAGCAGTGGCAACAGAAAACCAAGGCTGTGTTCACACTGGAGAAATAAACCGTTTTAAGTGCCACGGCTCAATGCTGTGAAATTCTGGGAATTGTAGTTTGTTGTGGGGCCCAGAGCGGAGCAGAGCTCCGCTCTGGACCCCACAACAAACTACAATTCCCAGAATTTCACAGCATTGAGCCGTGGCACTTAAAACGGTTTATTTCTCCAGTGTGAACGCAGCCCAAGAAGGGTGGTGGATGGCGGAAGAGACTGGGTAGGACTGGCACAATCTGCATCAGCATTGACGTGGGCACCACCATGAAAGCTTCTTGTGCAATGCATGAGGGATATGGAGGTCCAAATCCTGCCTTTCCAAACTCTGATCTATGACTGGAGACTCTCAAACTGTATGAAGTGGTTCATTTTAAATCAGAGTTGCTTTTCAAAGGAGATCCCAGCTTCTCCTTGCTCCCTTTGACAGCACATGGATGGGTGCTGCCTAAAGTTATTATTTCACAAACATTTTGCAAACGCTCAAATGATGTTTCAGTATTGACTCTCACAGCAAAATCAGGATCTGGGGCTAATGAAGCCGGGCTGCATTTAACAAGTAACCATTCCACCCAAACAGCCGTGTGCCGTTTTTGAGTGCACATTGAGATGTTGTTTTTCACTTTATAAAGCTGACAGGAGGGGAGAGGGAAAGCTAATAAAGGTATGAACTTTGGAAGACATACGACTTGCAGTAGACTTCTCATAGGCAGCAGCAAATTGGTGTTCAAGCATCTTAATTTGGTCTTCAGGGTAAACAGATTAGATTCTCTTGCATTTTTTCCCCCAAGCTGTTGAGACTCAGGGTGCAGTAAGTCTTAGTGAATTCAGTGAAACCGTTAGGAAACGTAAGATTTCACTATCACTTTTCTAAATCTGAATTCTCTTTTTTAAAATGACCATTGTTCCTTTTTCTATGTTCCTCTTTATTGAATTTCTCTGCATTAATTTAGCAGCTTATCGTTTCAGTGGATCATAACTCCACAGTTCTAGCTCTTTTTCCAGAGTACAAAACATGCACAGATTGGGATGAATTACTATTTTCTTTGGTTTTCCTCCTGACAGCCCTCCAAGTAAGCTACCCTGACGTTAAAAGAACTAGAAAAGCAGGTTTTGTAGTCAAATAGGTAAGGTAAAACCTGCATTACCCTGAAAGTACATTGGATATATCTGTGTTGATAACATTTCCTATGGCATGAACAGGAAATCATTTTGTTGGACTGCAACTACCAAGCCTTCATTATTGGCTATGTTCACTAAAGTTGATGGAATACGTAGTCCAACAAAATAGCTGGCGGGCTGAATGATTCCTTTCCCTTGGCATAAAGGAATGGCATTAACTA
The DNA here is from genome assembly GCA_034509955.1 of Urosaurus nigricauda. Classification (NCBI taxonomy): domain Eukaryota; kingdom Metazoa; phylum Chordata; class Lepidosauria; order Squamata; family Phrynosomatidae; genus Urosaurus; species Urosaurus nigricauda. Next base: position 89,072,710 of record JAOEGL010000002.1, on the reverse strand, counting down.
TTTTGCCCTTCTTGTGGGTATATAAACACAGCGTTACTAGCCTGCAACTTTACCACAATTTAGGAGTCCTTTGTACTTCTTGAGTGTAATCAAAATAATTTGCTGTTAAGATGTACTGTTATATTGGCATGTGCGCTAGCATCTTTGTACTTAAGTAAAAGCAATTTTCAGTTGTTTGAAGCTGGCACATTCAATTGCTGACTGTAGGAAATTCAACACACTATGCCCCTCACTCCACGCCCAACAGGAAGATGCACTGAGGGAGAAATCTAAATTTATTTCCCATACCATTGTTAAAAACATAGGAATACTCCCAGGAAAAAAGCGTAGCAACCCTCCCATCACTCTGATCATTTATCTTTTTGACAATAAAAAAAGAGTACAAAAAGACAGCCGCCTCCTGTCTGCAAGGCTCCAGTGCAGGACCATGCTGCCTCAGGCGGAGTACTAAAATGATACTTTACTATCCTATGCTAGCCATATTATCCCGGCACAAGAGGCAGAAAGCCCTCATACGCCTTTTCTTATCTCTAGAAATAAAAAGAACCACAACATATCAAGAGACGGTTCAATTACCTTCCACAGCATCCCAAACCAGCCTTATAGGGCCAATCTTGCCCGCAAGTCAGTAGCAGCTCAACTGTGTGTTAGACTGGTAAGGTAAAGCAACAGAACTGTAAATCCAGGTAAATTCTCCCCCTCTCAGAGTTAAGTTCATCAAGGCTTTTTTATTATTATTAATCAACTTTTAGTCTGTTCTACAATTCAGCATAGCCTAAATGGTAGGAATTGTTCAGCACTGCACATTGTAGCTCCTTCCTACTATGCCAGCTATGATGGCATGTAGTTGCAGCCCAGTTCATGGGCAGATGGGACACCCTTGGCTTGAGCACACGACATGCAGTACCTTCCTTCCATGTATACTGATACCTGTACAGCGCATATCTGCTTATGCTGGTCAATGAAGATTACTGAGATCCATACAACTGGTATCACCCCAACTCTACTTATACCAGTGTATCTGGAGAAACTAAAGGGCACTGTATTTGAACTGAAAATTTTAAAGGTAGCTATAGAGTGCTAGTCTTGAACAACCAAGAATTCCTCTGATCTGTTTCTCTTTTTTTTCTGTTGCATGTTTTTTTTTAAATTATCCTGCTAGCATAAATAAATAACATATTGTATACCTTTTTGAATTATTTATGGAAAAGCAATATGCACATTTTAAGAACAAACTCACTTGATTGAATATCCTCGCACAACTATTTCTATTAGCCTCAATTCTCCATTTATACTGTTGTCTAGTTACTTCACAGAAAACAACTGGGTTAAACTTTAAAAAAAGCAATGTACATCTATGCAAACAGATACAGAGTAAATAACAATTCTGTCTCCTAAGACAGGATTAAATGGGGCTTTAGTCAAATATTTCCGCTTATCTGGGATGGATATGAGAAGTTACAGTAACCAACAAAGATGCCAATTTTAGCAGGATGTATTGTGCAGAAAATAAGGGTCCTTGCTGGAAAATAATTTTATTTATACACCAGAGTGGACAGAAATTTATGATCTGTGCAGATGAGAATTAACATAAAACCTGATGTTCTGCTTATTGTAAATCTAATTTCAATTTCTTCAGTCAATATGCTCAAAATACTCCTAAGGATAAACACCAAACCTCTCAAGAGAACCAATACACATTTGGAGGGGAGATGTGAATGTAAGCAGTTATGTTGTGTTTTTACTCTTACTCTCACCCATTCCATTTGTTACTAATGGCAAAATGACCACCCTTTAATTTAAGCCCACAAGTATTTATGCATTTGGTAAACTGCTGAAATATATTAAATTATCAGACACATGCTCTCACCTGAACAGTTTTGTAAGGAGGAAGAGTGAAGCTTGGGAAAATGATTTGCTGGACTGCAACTCCCAGAATCCCCCAACTACCATGCGTAATGGCTGAAGGATTCTTTGAATTGCATTCCCCTCAAAAGGAACTTTTCCCAGTTCTAAAGAGCACAGCCTAGCCAGGATGGAAGAGTGTGCCTGTGTCACTAAGTTCCCTTTTCTTACTGCTCTCTGGTGTATCAGCTACGAAGCATGCTATGCTCACAGTCACAATCCCTCTATTTTCCTTGCCTTGTTACTTACATTTGGGTTGGGGGGAGGAGGAAGACAAACAGGACGAGAGAGCTGGAAACAAAGTGCAGGTCTCCCTGTAAATTACCCAAATGTATTTCAACCAACAATGTAGACATTACAAGAAAGGGGAGGTGTGAAAGCAGTGAATCCTATCTGCTGCCAGCAGTTGCTTCTTTTAGTACCTAGTACAGCATCCTCCATCTCGGTATTACTCTTTACCTGCCCTCTGCTCCAACCGTGCGTCTGTCACAATGGCAACAGCAGTGAGCGGCAGCAGAAGGGCACCGACTGCAGTAGCAGCCTGACAAGGGTGATAAAATGATCTTCCTTAACTAAACTCGTAAAGCACTGGGCAATAAAACTCAATCTTCTGTAAAATCCAATTAAGTCATTATCTGACTGATTGTATCTTTAATTGAAAACAGAAGTGACAGTAAATTTCTGTGATATATCAGGATCAATCGATACCACTATACGATTCAGCCCCGAGAAGTGATTTATAATGTCAAACCCATATAGGTAACTCCACATTATTCTCTCTAAAACCACTGGTGGATGAAATTAAGAGTAAGTGCATTTAATAAAAAACAAGATGGTCAGGTTATTGATTACAACAGATGGGGGTGAAATCAAATAGATGTTTTCAAAGCACAGAGTGAAGAAAATACAAGTAATTTCTTTTTTTCCTGTTTAATACAGCTCACCAACTATACACACAACAAAATTCAGTCATCAATAACATTTTTATTTCAGGTACCGCTGGAACTACAGAGAACAATGAATTTTTTAAAGGCTAGTTTCATTTCAGGTTGGCTTCTGTTACCCTATGAAAAGCGCATACTAAGCAATTTTAAACAAAATACTGAAAATATCTCTAGTAACCTTGAAAAGGTAGTCTTTTTCAAAAGCCAGGATTGTAGCCAGTATGTTAACCTGTAAAATACTGGATCTATGTTAATTTTTGTATGGGAAGTGGAAGGCACAACTAGTCATATTCAAGTAACAAAGCAACTATGAAGAAAACCCATTACAGGTAATTTTAAAATGTCATTTTTGTTTAAACATTTTTTCAATTTTGCATATGTAATGCACTCCATTTTTACAGCATATTATGAGAAAATAGGAGTAAAGGTTTGTAAAATGCACCTACAGCTCATTAGTAGTTGGGTTTTTTTCCTTTTTTCTCTATTGTAGCACCCTTTAAAAACCCATTAACAATTCTGGTTTGTGTTTAGAAGTTATAAACCTTAATGCCAATTTTTAAAATCTTAATCACACTTAACTTTAAAAAAACAATACCTTGCTTTTGAGTGCTGCTAAAATACTTAATAAAACCCCTCTGTGTTTTAAAACTGTAGTGTTTGCTAATTTAAGAGACTTATCTATTCATTTAACTTTGATTACAATTTTATCTGTCTTACAGCCTGCACTAGGATCACACCCAGCAATTCTCATTCCTTTGCCCTTAAAGTGAAATATACTTTAAAAGAGTTACATCTTTCTCTTCTACTATGGTCCTTAAACTAAGGTTGCAGCTCAGTGTTTGTGAAACATAACATTTTCTCAACATTTACTTCAGCATCAGCTACCACAAAACAGACAAAATACAACTGAATATGAAAGCACTTCTTCAAAGCAGCCAACAGGACTTCCTTTAATGTTGCTTATTCACCATCTTCCATGACAGAATGAACAGGGAAGGTGCCGGAATCAGAGGTTGACTCGCACTCCAAGACAGATTTGGTGCTTTCAGTGTTGATGGGAGAATTGCTGGAAAGGGAAACCAAGCCAGAATCCTGACTACTGGGTGGTGAAAATACTGAGGAGTCAATAAATAAAGAAGAAGAGAAGGAAAGAAAAAGGGAACAAGTTAAGTGATCTGGATTACCAACAGTCTACAATCATCTCACCACCCACCCCTGCCCTGTACATATATCCACATGGGTGTGGTGCCATCAGGCTCAAGATGCATAACCAGCTTTTCTCCTTGATGAATTATGTTCTAGTGGAGTACATACCTTGACTGCATGCACAAGAGAAGCTGCTGTTGGGAAAGAGCAGCTATCTAGCATGCACCTTGAGTTTCAATTTTGGTCCCAGTCCAGTCATCTGGAAGTGAATGTTGTTACATGTGTGGAACCTTTCTCCTTTCTCCAATAGGACAGAAGGCGTAATAGAGTAGTTGGTCTCAGTCTTTGGTCCTCCAGATGTTTTGGGCTTGGCCTTCCAGAATCCCTGCCCATTACCTATGCTGGTTTGGGCTTTTAGGAGTTGAAATCCAAATCATCTCGAGGACCAAAGATTGAGAACCACTGTACTACAACAACCTTCCCCGCAATCAGAAACATGTGCACTCTTTTTTAAAGATCACAACAGCTTTCAAAGATCAGTAGCCATGACAGTCTACACTTGGCTTCCAATGTAGATCTAAGATTTAAAAAGAAAAGGGATTGGGGGAGAAAGGGAAAAAAATCAACCCCATCATGAATATTTGATTAGAAATAGTTACTGGGTGTATGAATTTCCAGCAGGCTGCTTGAACTGTTTCCATCCAGCTGGTAACAGCTGCATGACAAGAAAAAATTCACTAAATTAATTTGTGCGATCACTGCAATATGAAAAACCACAGCTAGTGAACTTTCTCTTTCTGTCAAAGTTGGTATTACATGCTACTCTATGGAAAGAAATCTGACATTTTGTTTTGTACTTGCCTTCCTCTTCCTTCAAGTTGAGAAAGACACAATGAATCAATTGGACTTAGTGCAAAAGAAAAGAAAATCTCCCTGATATTTTAGCTACAAATCAAGGCAAATTAATGAGACTTTTCCAACCACAGTCGCCCTCTGTTTTCGTGGAGGATCTGTCCCAGACACACACACCCATGAAAACAGGGACTCGCAGATATTCAAGCCCCATAGGCGCACTCCATTGAGAATAACAGAGGTTGCTCCTCCATGAATAATCAAGAGTGCAGATCTCAAGTATTTTAGCTTTCCCTTTTAATTTCAAAGGGCAGATTACAAGGGGGAAAAATGCTATTAAATGCAAACCAGACCAATGTAAAATGATTAACTTAAAATAAATTAATGAAACCACAAACCACAAACACCTATAGCAGTACATTTCAGAAATAAAAATAAAAAGAGCATCAGTATTCTTTGAAAATTTTGAGGAGATGAAATTGTTTTGACATGGCTCCTGAATAAATTATGCAGTCATCCCTTTGTATCCATTCTGGACCTTCCCACAGATGCCAAAAACCACAGGATCCCAAGTTCCATTACTTTCAATGGTGGCACAGCCCCATGTATGCACTGTCATTGGGGAGAATGGGGCAGGGCCATCAGCAGATGCTGCAACCCAGAAATGGCAAACCCGTGGATAGAAAGGGCTGACTGTCCTGGACAAACCTATCAGGGAATACTAGAACTGGGATATCACCACAGAAAAATTCCTCTCTCCAACTGATAACTGCCTAACCTTTGAAAGCAGAAGCTTCTCAGTGGTGTCTTACAATGGTATACATATGCTAGCTTGTTCGTAGCACTCATAGCGTAAAACAATAGGAATTAATCAATCAAATTCAGTCCTATATGTACTACAGGTGCCATTTCCCCCTGGAAAGGACACCCATGTTCTTAAGATATCCATGTGCAGCAAATAAAATAAAATAATCTAACAATGTATGGAACAGCTGAATTTCCTATTGACAGGAAAAATAACCCTTTAACTGTAATGGATTGAGAATCAGTAAACAGTCATCTTCACTGTGTATGTGAAAGGAAGTATAGCTGCATGCATTCATGGCGTATGTCACAGATGTTGTTGGAAAATCACCAAGAGATCTTTTACATGCTGATGTTTGTATTTCATTCAGTCAAAAGTCTGTATGTAGAAACTCTTACTTTATGACTAATGTGGATTATTTCAGCAAATATACATAAACTTACTTTCTTAGACAGAAAAATAACATTTTAAAAAGTTCAGTGTACTTTAATCATGTCTCTAATAAATCTGGCGATAAGCCTAAAAGCCCACATACTGACAATGGTGGTGAGTTAATTAATGCTTTATTTCATGAGTTCTTAAAGGAACATGGTGTTGAGCATGAAAACACACAGCCTTATATACCACAACAGAATGGTATAGGAAAGAGAATGAAGAAAACTCTCCAAGAGATGGCAAGTGGCAGTCACGATTCTTTTAGAAGCTAACATGCCTAAATTCTCTGGTGGCGCAATGCTTAAATGCTGGTCCTGCAGCCACGTTTTAAGTTTGATCCTGAAGGGCTCCAAGGTCGACTCAGCCTTCCATCCCTTCATTGGTCAGTAAAATGAATACCCCACTTCTTGGGGGCAATTGGCTTGCACATTGTAAACTGCTTAGAGAGTGCTAGCTTACTGATAAGCAGTATAGAAATATACAGTGGTCCCCCGGGTTACGAAGGTAATCTGTTCCGGATTACCTTTCGTAACCCGGAAGTCTTCGTTTCCCGGGGGACCGCTATTTCTGCCGGACCGCGCGGCTGATTTAAAGGGGCCGCGCGGTTTTTCTCTTTCGCATCCCGGGGGATCCTTCGGATCCCGGGGGATGTTTTTTGGTCCCGGGGATTTCGTTCCCTGGGGGATTCGTAAACCGGGGGACCACTGTATTTGCTATTGCTATTGCTGTTGGTCTGAAACGTTGGAAAATTCCAGCATTCTCTCTCACCTTGCAGCATCCCCCTTCTCATTCTTCTTTCCGTATTAAGCTGTTATAACAGTTACATATGCAAAAGAGATACAAAGCAAGATGTGCAGCTAAAACCTATGCTTATGAATATGGAGAAGACTACAATGAGCCTTTTGCTCGATTAGTCACACACACAACCATTTGAACTCTCCCAGCTGTTGCAAACTCCAAGTAAATGCTTGTTCAGTGTCAGTGGCCTGATCTAGATTGGGAAAAAAAAAGTGTGTTCATGGCTGCATGAAAGTCTAGCCTTTAGATGAGAAAAAGGGAAAGTGTGCCATGAAAACGCTTTTTTTTTTTTTTGGCGTTTTAGGGGAGAAGAAGCGCCTTTAAAAAGGTGCTGGTTTTCCCAGCTTCTTTTTTAAAAACTGCGGAACAGCGCAGCTCCATCTAAAGGCTGCGGTGCAGCCGCTAAGCATTAAGGAAAAGGCAACTTCATGTCACACTTTCCTGCCAATCTAGAAAGCCCCAGTATGTTCAAAATGCCTTTTTGTATGATGTAAGAACCTGTATATGGAACAATTTCCAGGATTCCAAGTTCTTGGGAGAGAGCATCTTGTATGTACAGTACACAAACTGGAAAAGAACATTTATGGTTTGAAACAGACCGCCAGAGCACAGAGTGAGAAACTGAATCAACTTCTTATTGAAGAGGGGGTCATTCCAGATACTGTTGACATATGTGTGTACAAAATGTTCAAAAATAATAAATGGATTACAAGTTATGTTGATAATCTGATTCTGTGCAGTGAAGACAAAGCAGACAATGAAAAGATAATTCAGAATCTCAAGAAAGAGATAGATATTAAGAACCTGGAAGACATCTCAAACTATCTTGGAGGACAAATAGAAAGTAGCAGGGATGGATGTTTCTTTCTTAATCAAAAAGAGAAGACAATGGATCTTCTGCACTGTCTTGGCCTGAAGGATACTAGAATTATGCCAACTCCATTGAAATGGGTTTCTTAAAGGACACTTAGAAATCTAAGCCTTTAGGTATTGGAGACAAATATAGGACTGCAGTTGGAAAGCTCATATATATAGGTAATTTTACAAGAACTGATATTACAAATGCTATTAGAATTTTATGCAGAATGTTTAACTCCCTACTGAAAGGGATCTCACTGCAGTGAAGAGAGTTGCCAGATGTTTGAAAGAAACTGCAGATCATAAATTGATGCTGCTAGCCTGTGATCAACCACAACTGATCACCTATGCAGATGCAGACTGGGCTGCATATCTGGCAGACAGAAATTCAAGCAGCGGGAACCCTTATCTTTTATGGTATTTGAGCTGTGAGTTGCAGAGTTTTCCACTGATGCTGAGTGTTTCAGCAAAGGCAGCATGTGATGAAATAAAATGAATGCATAACTTACTTCTGGATTCTGGGACAATGGAGCCCAAACCAACTATTTTGAAGCAAGATAACCAAAGCTGAATCAATGGCTCGATACATACTGGCATGAAGAGGTGCCTGGGCGGCGCCATTAGGGTTCGGCAGTGTGCAGCATTCGCACGCTCCTGAACCCTAACCTGTAATGGCGCTGATGCCATTATGTAAGGCCGTTTAGACAGCTGCACAGTTGTGGTGGCAGAAAGGAGTCCAATGGCATCTTTTCCCCCACTTGCGCTGCAACTGTGGCGCAAAAAAGGAGCGGAGTTTCCCCACTCCTTTTTTGCTGCGCAGCTTCACCGCTGCATCTAGCTGTATGTTGTGGTTTTTTCAGGCTATGTGGCCATGTTCTGGAAGGGTTTCTTCCCTGACATTTCACCAGCATCTGTAGCTGGCATCTTCAGAGAATGCTGGCATGGAAGCAAGCGTATATATGCACTGTGTGACCTTTGTTTGAAAGGAAGTGATTTACATGTTAATCTCTATGTTGGTCTGTGTTGAATGTCAAGGCCTCAGGATTACTTTATTAGTGATCCATTGTCTACTGGGAAATCCCCCTGACCCTGGGTGGTCTTCATTTGCATGTTTTGAGTTTGGTGTTTTTGAGGACTGTTAGCCAAACCTTGTTTACTTTAAGGGATTCTTATTACCTGTTGAAGTTGTCCAGGTGTTTGTGGATTTCAAAGGCTCCCCTGTGAATTCTGACCTGATAATTGTTGGCATGATCCAGAATTTCAGTTTTCAAATAGCATTTTATGCTGAGATTGGCTTACAACATGTTCTGCTACTGCTGATTTTTCTGGCTGGCCCAGTCTGCAATGTCTCCCATGTTCCTTGATTTGTGTTTGAACACTGCGTTTGGTGGTCCATATGAAACATCAGGAAAAACTCTTCTAGAACATAGCGACATAGCTCAAAAACCCACAAAAACCATGGATGCTGGCTGTGAATGTTGGGACATATAGCAACTTTGCATGCTGAGACCTTCTAGGAATGTAAATGCATGTCTATGGTAGTTTTATTGCTTACTAACAGCCCCTCCTCATTTCCTGTTTACTAAGAGCACACCTCACCTTTTGCCCCTGAGAGAATCACCATTCTCCTTTGTCTTGTCTGGAGAAGCATGCCCTCTCTTGAATGCTAAAGGGAAATTTTTCTTAAGAAGCATGTAGTCTACTTTTCTACCTCATCTTCCTTGCAAGATGAAGTTAGACCTGTGTCTTCATACACATGATTTTTGTAAGTAAACTTGTTTATTTTCACTGTAACTAAAAGAATCTGTTTTAAGTTGGGGACACGTGAGCTGGGAGATAAAATGGACCTAAGTTCTCCTGTTCACCTATATTCCACTGTGTTTGCTCTGCTGGCGAGATTAAACAATCTCTCCTAATTTCCTAAGTTTTCTAACGAATCTTAAGAAAGAAAATTCCAACACTGAAAGCCTTTGACTTCACTCTATATGCTGTGTTTTTTGAATTGCTATCATGTGTGTGTGATTGCACTCTGCATTTTTCTTAATAAAACCTTCTTAATTCACCTGGAACCTAAAGTTCCTCCAGTTGGTACTGGTACACACTGGTGCACACAGTCCAAAGGTTACCCAAGCCTCTTGCAAGGCTAATTTCCCCAACATCTGAAGTAACACTGACAGTTGGTGGGAACCCCCATTCCCCCCCCCCCCCAGCTGTTCTTTGGGTAACAGGAGGAATGCAGAGAAGTACTTGGCTGTGTTCCCTCATCAGGTACAAAATAATGGTATCATCCGGCAAGACCTGCAGAGGTTCTTAGTAGATGATGTCACTGTCTTGGGGACATAGCCAGGTGGTTCTCCATTCTCCCCACTTTACATCAGTCACTGAACAGCCATGGAGTAAGGACTTTAACACACAGTAGCTAAATGAGAAGTCCTGGAAGAGTCATAGTGTAGTTCTGCCTGTGGAATTTTTATGCTGTATATCATTATACAAGATTTTGGCTGTTGTTGCCATCCAACTCACTTGGCAATCCTGGGGAAGTCTGGGGCTGGACTGCCATCTGGCAGGATGATTCATTCTGCCTGTGGCAGTACCATGCTGAGGTTGGTGGGAAAAGAGATGGATGAAGGCAAGCACTGATGTCTGAGTGGTCAGATAAGACCTAGGCCCCAGACTACTGCTAGAAGGTGTAAAGGGTTATATTAGCTGCAAGTGATGGGAGAGAAGGAAAGAATAAAGCCATAACAAAATGAACAGCTCAATCTCTAGAAAAATGAAGAGCACAAGATCAAAATGAAGCATTAAACACTTTAAAAACTAATATAGTGTGAGAAATATTTGCAACATTCCTCTCTCCACTAGATACAAAATACAAAGCAAAAGGTTCTCTGACCTTGCTCACCTTTGATGAGTCAAGATCCACCCCCAGCACTCCCTTCTTACCAAGTGTGAATGTAATTAAGGAGAAGCTGCACTGGTAATTTCTCTCCTCATTAACTTTCTGATTGGTTTGAGGCTCAGATTTCTACCAGGCTGCCGTTTGTCACCAAATCCAAATGGCCAATCGTTAAGACAAATGTTTGTGTAACTAACTGCCAGCACCTGCAAACGGCTTCTTGTACAACCATAATAGTGAAAGGGTAACATTAATGCTCCTCTGTTAATTCAGCATATATTCATCAGCAAGGAAATCTATGATGCAATTAGCAAAATGCATCAGTAGACAAGTGTGCTAGGAGTCATTTGTAGAAATCTAAATCACAAGAGAGGCTGCCTGAGATCTTAACTGTCAACACGTATTCTCTTTTAAATGTTTATAACTGTGCTAGAAGAAAATACAGAGAAGAAGAAAATGTAAAGCAATTCACCTCCCCTTGACCTCATTGATTAAAGCAATAAGATGGCACTAATAAAGCTGTGTTGTTGTTGTTAACTGCCCTCAAGTTTACTCCAACTTATGGCAACACACTTTCCCCACCTGGATTTAGGCAATATAGACACCCATGTCACAAGGGAAATGTGAGTAAGGAGTCCCCATAACTGCATCCCAAAGTGTACTGTACTTAACTGTACTTAAGCAGTGACTTGTCACTTGCTGCCACTGTACTTCTGACTGCTGCTATTGAGTGAAGACCAAAGTCCTCTCTATTCTATCATTAGTTCTATCCAGATTAGATTGGCTACTATGCTTCAGATGGGCAGTGAAGACAGTTTTGTCCTACTGAGCTCTTTCATTGGTATTTGAAATCACTTCCTCATGTTGAAGTCTCTCTCTGTTTTTTTTTAAAATATTAATTTAATGGTCCAGAAAGTGTTATTTTTCTCCCTGTTACAGAGTTTAGAGTTTCATTATTGTTTTATTTACCTTTTATATCAGCTCAAATGCCTATTAACAGAGGAGGGGCAATTTATAATGGTATTAAATAAAAAAAAATACACAGCAGGGTTTTGTTTTGTTTTGTTTACAGAGGTAGGCATTTATTGTACTTTTGTGCCTGTAAATGTTAACCAATATTGGTAATGCTGGTGTTTCCAATTATTGTCAAATATGCAAGTAATTTTTTGGTTAGTATTTCTTTCTTTTTTAAATGAATGAGCTGTAGTGCATATAGACTCCACACACCTTTTGTTTGATAAAGCTCACTCTAGCTCCATTTAGATATGGAAATCAAGGCTAATCATCCTATTGAGAGATCATGTTCTGAGGGGGTATAGCATAACTCTACTCTAGCATAACTGTGATTGTGAGGGAACTGAGATATCCAGATTTCTCTGGAGAGTATGAATCTAGGTCTACACATCTTTCCAGAAACACTACAGACTGTTGCTTTAAGACCTCCCTACACTAGCCAGTAAAAAAGCCCCAAACGCTTGTTTAACTGTCTAGTTACACAACGGTAAAGCCCCAATAGGAACTTGTCTACATCTTGCTCCTAATCCCTCCTCATGCAATACAACATGTGGCCCTGCAGATACTGTTGGACTCCAATTCCCATTGGCCCCAGTTGGCATGAATGGAGATGTAGTCAAATGGTATAGGAAGGGCCACAGTAGCCCCACCAATAAACAAGAATTCAGAAATATCAAACTATGGTTTCTCAGTAAAGAAAAGGAATTTTTGACATCAAAATGTATGTGCAAACACAACACAAAACCAAGCACTTTACAAAAATTATAGATATTTAAGTCTTTAACAATACATTAAGAACATCTAGAACTGTAAAATATGAAAGCCATGAAGAAAAAGCAAAGCTAGCAAGCCATGTAAGCCTACATACAGTTCAGGGTTACCTTCTCCATTAAATATCACCAGCAATGGGCTATTATCCAGTTACAGTGCAAACACAGAAAAACCAGACTTGGTAAACCTTTATTCTATTAGGCTGGAGGTAAGGCATAGCTACGTTCTATCCCCTGTTTGTTCAGCTTGCACACTGAAAGTATCATACACAGAGCAGGTTAAGACGTAGAGGAAAAATCCCTGAAAATTGAAGGAAGGAATACCGGCAATTTAAGACAGGCAGAGAACACTACACTAATAGCAGAAAACAACAAAGACACTTTGTTATTTTTCTTGAAGAAAGTCAACAAAGAAAGACCTAAGGCAAGTTAAATGCTGAACATCAAGAAAACAAAAATAATGATCATGGAATATTTACATAAATTCAATGTAGATAATGAGGAAATTGAAACAGACAAAGATTTCCCATACCATTGATCAAAACTGAGACTGCAGTCAAGAAAAGAGAAGACGATGAGGGGTACATCTATACTGGCCCCCTTAATCCAAAGTATTATGCTCCCGAGCTGCCCTGGGTTAACACAATGTGGGCCAAATGTGTCCAGAGGGGCAAAAGCGTTTTGAAGAGCAAAGATATACCACTGAATACTAAAGATAAGGTTGTCCATTCCATTGCATGTCCCATCACTATATATGGATATGAGAGCTGGGCGGTGAAGAAAGCAAACAGAAAGCAGACCACATCACAAGTGGATAAATTCAATCAAGGAGGCCACATCCTAAGTCTGCAATACCTGAGCAGAGCTGCTGAGGACAGGGTGTCTTCAAAGTGTCTCATTCATAGTGTTGCCATGGGTTGAGGTTGACTGAAGCCAGCAAACAATAATACATGTATAGAACAAAAAATACACTGAACAAGGTTCTGTATCTTTTAAACATTGTGGAAATATGCACCCTGAGTAGTTATGTTGGATCTCACAGATATGCAACCAATTGCTCAATGGGAACCAATGTCATGAGTCCACCCACTGTAAAGCTATTTATTAGCTTTCCACTAATCAGTCAAAAGTGAATAGAGGCATGTGTGTGTACTTGTGGAACAACTGGCTGCACTAGTGATTACACATACACACCCTCAGAGAATGTACAATTACTTCTGCAACTAGCGTTACATTACCATAGCATCCAAACAGATTTTAAACACTGTACTGTATTTGAAATAACACCATTGACCAAGAAACCATATGCTAGAAAACCTGTCCACATGTTCATAAAGCCATCTGTATTGGTTCTTTTGTCATGCCAATAATCGGGACAGGGTGACCAACTGCCAATGAGGACAAAATTCCCTTCCTCCTCCAATTCAAGGTACGGAAAACGAAAGACTTGTTTCCTTTTGTTCCTTGGTCACCCAAAAGGGCTTGACTCAAACAGTTTGCAGGTATCTTCTGCTTCCTTGCTATGTTTTATGACATCCAACAAATCTAGGAAGGCTGTAATAGATTTAAGAATCAGAGCTCTGGAACGGGGCTCCTCAAGATCACCTGAAACACAGCTCTGTAAAAACACACAGTTCAATCCTTTTCTCATTCTCCTAGTGACTCAAAGAGGCAATTATTTTCTCTCATTTCTTAAGGAACTGGATTAAATGAGCACTGCTCGAGCCAAGCAGGTTGCATTTAGTCAACTACAAAGACAGGTCTCCCAGGAACATGCTATTTAGTCAAGCCTTATCGTACTGTTGCCTCAGCTCTAGCGTGGTATAAATGTATGTATTTTTATCTGGGCAAAAGCTATTTAGCTAATATCATGCTGAAAAAATATACAAAGCAAAAATATATAGCCTTCAAAATAAAGTAATCAATGGACTGACACCATACAAAGAACTGACTAACTTGAGTGATCTGCTGTAAGTCAATGGCCTGGAAAACGTAATAGGTTTCTACTGATGTGAGAAACCACTAGGATAGTCATGCTTGGAAGGTAAAATGTTCTTTGTGTTTACATTTAAAAACCATTAGACTCTTAATAAGAAGCAATTTTTTAAAAGCTTTAAGCTCTGAAGTGCTACAGGCCATTTATTAAAGATCTTTCACCTTCTTATTCAGGGGTATGGGGGGGGATTCATCCTCTCAGCTTGCTCAGTATACAAATGCAAAAGTTCATTTCTGCATTAAGAAAGCAATTCTACTCTTACTTACCTGGGAATAAGACACAATTAATACCTGCTTCAGAGATAAATAGAGATAAATAGAATAAAATAAAACACTGACATACCGCAAGGAGTGTGTCTAGCAGAAGTGGTCAAGATGAAGTCTTCATAATAAAAAGATCTGTAGTGTGAATGTAGATTTTGAAAATGTGCAATTTCTGAGAGGACATACACAAACAGCATACTAAACCTAACATTAGTCTACTATGGAGATAAAATGCATCAAGGCCAAAGCAGGGCCATCCTGTTCTTCCCAAAGCATTGGCTAACTGAGGAAGGCCCTATCAATTTAAGAAAGGCAGTTCAAATTTGATTAAAACCAAAGTATCTATAATGGCTGTCCAGACCCATGGAGAATGATATTTTCAGACAAAGGATTACCTTTGAACTATATTGCTGAGAGGCCAATGCTGAAAAAGGCAGCCAAGTATCAAGTTGTTTCTCCCTTTTCTTTACTGTGTAGAGAAATGCATTTGTGTCCTGATGACACCACAATGTACATTCCAATATACTATTGTGAAATCAAGCATTGTTTCTCATCTCCTCTTTTAAAGCTTTTACAGCAATTGGCGATTTTAGATAGTATAAGGTCCTCTTTCATGCCTATACTCAACCTGAGCTCTTTAGCTCAAATTTCTCCATTTGCTCACCTGTCTATTAAAAGGATGGTCATAAATTCTTTGTGTATTTAAGCAACTAGGCCATGTGACATGAGAAACTTTTAGGGTCTGTGGTCAAACAAAAATTTGCCCCTTCTATACTTCTCTTTTTCTTTATTCCTTCAGCTTCAAGATGGTGAGTTAAAGGTTAAACTTACTGGAGCTCTCCCCCCCCCTATTTTCATTAGCTTGTTAGGATGTAGTTATTTCAAATGTATGTACATCCTAAAAGCAATTAATAAAGTTCTTTAGTTTGTAACTTGAAGCTGCTTGCTTTTTGGGTTTATTTTTAAACTTAAGCTAGTTGCAGTCAGAGAGGTACGGTTGCAGTCATTGAGGCAAATTACTCTGCTAACTCTGCTGAGAGAGACTGTTTACTAAAAGATCCAGTCTTCATGTTTTTCTCTAAAAGAGCGAACACCATGAGAGATATACCTATTTCTCACATGTACATCCCATGCCAAATCACTGAAATAAATAACATGAGGACATAGGTTTCTGTACAATTTTGGAGGTATCACTGGGCACAGGGGTGTTGAAAATATTAATAGCCTCATGTTTATGGTAACGTGTAGTTCTATATTCATCCACAGCTGTTATTTTATTATAGAAGACTGCCACTGCTGACCTACTGCTCTTCTTACTACCATTTAAAAGATTACGATGATGTAAAATGCCCCCAACTTAACAGGTACACTTTGACCTACTTTACAAAAGCATTTCAATCTTGGCATTCAGAGCAAGAAAAGAGATATGAATAGAGGGATTTATTCAATCTGTTCCATCAGGGATTACAGCGTTCTTTCCCAGGTCATGCCTGCAGTTGTAGTTAGTCAAAAGGATTGGTTGTTCTAAGCGATAGAATTAAACAAACAGAAAAACATTAGCAAAGAAAAACTGAAAACTCTTTCCACTTTGACTCCAAGTTCCCTGTAACATGATCTTTGATACAAATATCATTCCTGTTTCCTTTAACTTATTTTTTTTTTAAAAAAAACACACAGCAGATTTACAGAATCACTAAGTCAGTTCCTTTATGTTCATCAGAAGTTACCGTATATATTCTATTATAAGTCAAACTCATCTATAAAAAGAAGGCAGGTTTGGGGGCCAAAATTTTGATATAATCCATGGATAACTCAAGAATAAAAGGAAGGGGCATGTAACAAAAGATCTAAAGTGTGAAACAAAGGAAAACAATGCCAAAGAACTTATAAAATTCAAGCAAGCATAACTGTTTGTGCTCACACTAAAGGCTGGAGGGGAGTCAGTGCCTTTCACAAGGTGATGGCTCTTTTTAAAAATACGAGCTAAAGTACAGTACAATGCACCTGCGTCATACACGGGCGCACTATACGTGGCTTTCAGTATCCATAATCACAATTATGTACATAAATATACATTCTCCTTGAGCTTGGAATTTACTTTTACAAACTATAGCTCCAAGAATACCATTCTGACTGGGGGATTATGGGAGCTACAATCCAAAAATGTATTTTTCCAAGCTGCTTTTAGCTATAAACATCACCCCCCACTATAATTTATTATAGCTCATCTGGCTCAGCAACAATTGCTTTCTCAAAAAAGGAAAAGAGAACAATGTAATTGAACATAAGTGCCCTCTTTAGTGAATAAACCTCCAACAGCCTGAGGCGAGAGGTAGTACTGATGTAGTACAAGGCATTACAAGAGCACTGGGTGCTATAGCTAGCAATTATCCTGGTATTTAACCAAATCTATCGCTCATCAACAAAGCGTTTAGTGCAGTAGTCGGAGCGAGACAGGCTGACATGGAGCACAGTTACTTAACTGTCCCCTGCAGCGATTATGCTTTTCCGCAGCTCAAGAGTCATGTCAAATTAAACAACAACACATTGACTTTTCACTTCTAGAAACATTACGGGGTGATTGACAACTCTGGGATGTTGTAAGCACTATAATCAACAAGCAAAGGTTCCTTATTTTTCTGAGGCAGGTTTCCTCATCATTCCTTCCCCTTCTCCTTCCTTCAAACTAGGGTGTTTCCTCACAGGCTCTTTGTGATCGAGTGGCATTTTAATTTTGGGGGAGAGAAAGAGATGAGCAGGGGGAGAAGCAAAGCGAGACTTTTGCTTCACTGTCACTAATTACTTCCTTTCTTCCTTGAACCCAGTTTTCATTTGTTTTAAAAATTAAATTTTGCAAAGCCTAAAGCAGCAGGACTTAGGAAGAAAGAGATGATTTCAAATGTTACAAGGAAAGAGTAACAACCACTGATTCTTCTTCCAAAGCACTCCCTCAAATCAACGTTTTTCCTATATGTGTGGATTCTATGACTCATATTACCTCCTACTCTTCTACTCTTATTCTTGTCCTACTCTTCTGCTGTAAGAATAAAAATCTAGTAAGAATATTAGGTAACATATTCCTGTGAAACATCCACACTCTAAACTCCAATAGGTATGTTAAAGCACTTTCTTTCAAAGGCCAGGTCCTTGATTGTTGCACACTCTTAGTGCTATAAATAAATGAGGACTTAGAGCAGAGTCATATATATGGAGGGCTTGGAAACTTTTCCAGATTGCGGCTCAAATTCAAATAGAGAGGGAGGAAAGGCAAGTACTGACACAACTAACCTCAGGAGAGGCATTCCAGTCTTTGAGAATGGGGGAAGATGCCTACAGAAATAGCAATAGTACGTAAGAGCAATTGTTATTACATTGCTATACCACGTTATAGTGCTAAGCACTTTCTTAAGTGGTTTATGATGTTTATGGTTTATGATGTGGTTTAGCCAATTGCCCCCATCAAGCTCAACAAAGGGTGAGAAATCATAAAATTTTTAATATGCTATAGGAAATCTCAGAGCACCAAATTTGACCTCAGGGTTTAGCGTTGGGTTTTGATATGTGGTTGGGCATATCAGTAAATTCAGTAAATTCTTTGAACAATGTGAATTCTGGAATACACTCTATATGTTTTCCAGACTCCAATTGTGCATAGGAAACAATGTACACCCAGCATATGGCCTGTTACTAACTGGATCATATTGATATGGCCACAGAGTTCTGATGTAAAGATCCTCCTGTCCTCTAGGTGACAACGACACCCTGAAACATCAGCACATTCAAGCCAATTAGAAACTGCCCTTTTACAAACATTGCCTTCATTTAAAGTTTCTTGAGAAGGAGAAAGCTCTTTTTAAGCAGTCCCTCAGCTATGCGTTGTTCTTTCTGGGAAGACAGGTTGGAAGTGACCTTTAGTCTTTTACATGTAACATGGTTTAGGTCTCAAATAAAAATGTTTTTCTTAAAAAAAATTCAGAGATTTCAATTACTTTAAAACTTTATGATTCTGAACAGTGCTTTTATCTCCTGTTCATCTGTATTAACCAATGAATTACTTGTTTGAAGTGCTATAAATCTCTTGGCAATGTACGGCTGTCGTAAGCAGGTGATGTAGACACAGATCGGATACATAAGCACACCAAAAGGTGTGCAACTTAAAAATGTTCTTTTTAAAACTATAATGTTAACGATAATTTTAAAGGTAATTGGAAAATGTTATAAAAATAATTTGTTCAGCTATTTCTCTGAATCATATTATGACATGCTTCTTTTAAATTAAACCAATCAATTAAAATTACTTAAAATGGGCAAGAATGGAAATCCCCCATTATAAACGAAAAAAGTAACAAATCTAAGGAAAGTGGAAGTTGAATAAGAACTGATGGCAAAATGATTAAAATAATAACCTTTAAAGTAAAGTTTCAAACTAAAGTGAATTATGGGCAATGATTTCATAGAATCATAGAATCATAGAATCATAGAGTTGGAAGAGACCACAAGGGCCATCTAGTCCAACCCCCTGCCATGCAGGACCTCCAAATCAAAGCATCCCTGACAGATGACCATCCAGCCTCTGTTTAAAGGCCTCCAAGGAAGGAGACTCCACTACGCTCCGAGGGAGTGTGTTCCACTGTCGAACAGCCCTTACTGTCAGGAAGTTCCTCCTAATGTTGAGGTGGAATCTTTTTTCCTGCAATTTATATCCATTATTCCGCGTCCTAGTCTCTGCAGCAGCAGAAAACAAGCTTGCTCCCTCCTCAATATGACACCCCTTCAAATATTTGAACAGGGCTATCATATCACCTCTTAACCTTCTCTTCTCCAGGCTAAACATCCCCAGTTCCCTAAGGCGTTCCTCATAGGGCATGGTTTCCAGTCCCTTCACCATCTTAGTTGCCCTCCTTTGGACCTGCTCCAGTTTCTCCACATCTTTTTTGAATTGTGGTGCCCAGAACTGGACACAGTATTCCAGGTGGGGCCTGACCAAAGCAGAATAGAGTGGAACTATTACTTCCCTTGATCTAGACACTATACTTCTATTGATGCAGCCTAAAATTGCATTGGCCTTTTTAGCTGCCGCATCGCACTGTTGACTCATGTTCAGCTTATGGTCTACTTGGACTCCTAGATCCCTTTCACATGTGGTCTCATTCAGCCAGGTGTCCCCCATTTTATATCTCTGCATTTCATTTTTCCTCCCTAAGTGCAGAACCTTACATTTCTCTGTGTTTAATTTCATCTTGTTAGCATGAAATTCAACAATTATAGTCTGCCCTCTGCATTGGCACACTTGCAAGTTGTGGATTTAACTATCTGCAGATGGCAAGCCCCCGTTTTCTTAATGGCAGCATGTGCAAGCGGCCATGTGCCGCCATTAAGTAAAATGGGACTTAAGCATGCACAGATTTTGGTATCTGCGGGGTGGTGGGTCCAGAATGGATCCCCCGCAGACATGGAAGTCCAACTGTAATACAGTACACTCCAAGCTTGGCAAAGGTGTCTGTGCCACTTTGCATCCAACAATGCTTCCCTTGAAAGAGTAAGCCACAGAAGATCTTGGTCAGATAACAGATGATTCCTATATGCCTGGAATTCTGTTATTAGATAGCCCTTAGAAGATACTGTCAAAGCACTCATGCCTCCCAATGCTATAGAATCACTGAGTTGGAGGAGGCCTCAGGGGCCATCCAGTCCAATCCCCTGCCATGCAGGAACACACAAGCAAAGCACCCCGCAACAGATGGCCATCCAGCTTCTGTTTCAAAAACTCCAAAGAAGGACACACTACACCCCAAGGCAGTGTATTTCACTGTTGAATAGCTCTTGCTGTTAGGAATTTCTTCCTAATGTTGAGGTGGAATCTCTTTCCTGTAGTTTAAATCCATTGCTTCGGGCCCTGTTCTCTGGAGCCAGAAAAAAGAAACTTGCTTCATCTTCAGTACGACATCCCTTCAAAAGTTTAACATGGCTATCATGTCAACTCTTCACCTTCTCTTCTCTGGGCTTAAACAGGGTCAGCTCCCTAAGCCACTCCTCATATGGCAGCGTTTGTAAACCTTTCACTTTTTTGGTCACCCTTCTCTGGACACACTCCAGATTATCAATATCCCTTTCAAACAGTGATACCCAAAACTGGGCACAGTATTCCAAGTACATTCTGATCAAAGCCAAACAGAATGCTACTATTACTATAAAACCTCCAAAGCAAATAGTGGCATTGTTGTTGTTCAGCAACAAACTTAGTGTTGGGATATTAGCAATTGGCATCATCCAACATCTACAGAAATTCATCTCTGGCAGGAGGTCCATTACTTAGGTTTTGTCTCCTGCACTTTTCCTCTCCATTCATTTTTCAGCCCAATATGGTAACAGGAATCCACTTGCCTGTTGGATAATAGTGGCAATAGTAGCAGTTTGGCAATAGCAGCACTTTATCTTGGTTGCCATCTGCCACACTTCCAGTAGGCCTAGAAAGAAGGAGTAGGTAGGAAGGTTAACAGTGACAATTTCTCTTCCTTGCTGAAAAGGAGGAAGCTCACTGCATCTGCACCAAGAGAAAGATTAGTGAATTTGACTGTAACATGATGGAGGAGAATTGATTGATTGTGTATATAGGGCTGAAAAAGAACTTCAGCTATTACATCTTCTCTAGCTCATTTATAGGGTGGAATGTAGACACTGTCAGTCTCCTCCTTATCTTCCTATCTGTATTTTTGCTCTCTTTCCCTTCTTTTCCCCTTAAGCTTGCATGAGGAATGCAAAAGAATGCAGCAAATCCTTACCCCAAACATGGGTCTAAATTTGGCTCAGATCCAACCACTTGCTGGCCTTCTCTTTTTCTCTTTCAGAGTTTTAGTGAGCTCATTTTCAAAGATCATCAGTGGGCACATGAATACAATTTGCCAGAAATCTGCAACATGGTGTAATTTTCATCTTTCAAAATTGTGAACAAAGACCCAAGAAACGAGCACTTGCAAAAGGCTACTGAACAGATACACCCTGTTAAATAATGGGATTTCAATCTCGCAAACAGAATCTCAAAAAGAATCTAAGGGTATTTCTAAGCCAGGCGCTCAGGCTCCTAACATCACCAGTGCAAAGATATTGTGCATCTATCTTTCCCTGCCAAGCAGGTTTTGATGGGAAGCAAGGGAAAAAGTCAGCAGTGGGAAACCAAGGGCAAATTAATGGAAAATGATGTCATCTGGACCCCCTCCCTATTAAAATTCCATTAATGAAGCACAGCAATTACACAACAAAAGCCTTGTTGGGAAGCACACAAAACAACCTCCCTTTCCATTTGGGAAGAGGGTTGGTAGAGAAAGCAGTGTTTGTCATTTTGTTTTTAAACTACAGTTTGTAAAGCAAAATCTGGCAATTAGAAAGACTAAGAATTAAACAAGTGGGCTTTTTATTATTTGTATTTTTGAGCAAATACTATCAAGCTGGCACTTTAAAAAACTGGGACATTCCCTCAGAATGTGTTAAAAAGTAACACGACTGAATACCAAAACTCACTGAGCTAGGTATTACATAGGGTTATGGCAGCATAAATAGAAGTGCTAATTGAAATGTGACGATTGGAAGGTCTTCACATAGTTTTGTCCATGACTCTTATAGCATGGCAGCCAATAAGGACAGCAGGGGTTTTATATTAAATATAATTGAATATATATTGAAAAGACAATTGAGGACACAGAAGTAGCATATGAGAGTACAAACCAGACTAGAAAACACATCCAGGTTGAGTCTGTCCTATCTGAAATGCCTGGAACTAGAAGTGTTTTGGATTCTGGAATATTTGCATATACATAATTAGATATCTTGCAGGGACTGAAATCTAAACATGAAATTCATTTATATTTTGTATATACCTTATACACACATGAATGTAATTTTATACACAATATTTAAAAATGATTTTGTGCATGAAACAAAGTTTGTGTACACTGAACCATCAGAAAGCAAAGGTGTCACTGTCTCAGTCATGCACATGGACAATTTTAGATTTTGGAGTATTTCGGAATTCAATATAAGGGAGACTCAACCTGTATACCTGTATAGATATGAGCAGTGGCAACACTGTATGTCATACAGAAAAGATACGCTCACACAAATGCACTGGCATGCTTGCACATACATATGACCAAGGACAACTTTTGTATGTACCTCCACCCCCATCCAAATATATATAGAAACTAAAGCACATTATATATTATCTAAATATATATAAAGCTAACTTTTCAGTCTTGAGAAAACAAAAGCTATCCTCATATAACAGCCAAATTCCTACATAACTCAATTTCGACATCTCATCTGGTGTGAACTGCACTCATTCCTAGTGTAAACCCCACCGCGCTGTGCAATGATATACTGTAATGTCACATCGCAATCTGGATTTACTATAAAGGGCTTCTGACGAGTTTCAGAGCAGTAAACATTGCAGCGAGGTGTATTTCACACTGAGCTGGTTTTTATGAAGAACACTTCACCGCCCAGCCACGGCACCCAGATGATGAATGGTGAAAGATGCATGACAAGCTTCATCATTGTTTGTAAATCTTAACTGTTCCTGCTCACTAACTCTGCAGGCAATTTTCAAAGACAGCGGCCGACAGAAGGACAGCAGTGCTTTCCTGAAGGTTATTCAACTTGTACTTGGCCTGAGCTCTGCCTCTGAGGAGCTATGTGCTGGAAAATAAACTTACTAGTAACCAGACCCAATCATTAAAAGCATGTAAATACGAGCAAACTTTAGAGATTGCTTCTTCAAGAGTTCTTCCTGTTGGTGTCTCAGATCATCAGCTCTACAAAGCTAATGTGCTATAAAGTGTTATATATACAAGCAATTTTGAGAACATGTCAATTTATTTGAAAATGCACAGCAGAAATGATAGGACTAATGATCTGATACTGTGCACACCTGGAATGTACCAACATTAACCAGTTATAGCAACATGGCACCACTTTTTAACTGTTTTGGCTCCATCTTACAAAATCGTTGAGCTTGTAGCAAAGCATTTAGAATTTTCTGCTAGAGAACTCTAGTCCTGAAGCTTGTTTAGAATTGGCGCATTATTTAGAATTTTCTGCTAGAGAACTCTAGTCTGATCCACTGAACTACAGATTTCTAAGTACCTCACACAACTACAAATCCAGCATTCCAGAGGACAGAGTCAAGACGGTTACAGTGAATCAAACTGCTATAGCTTTCTAGTGTAAATACAAATGCGAAAACATGCATGATTAATGTTCTTACTCCTAAGAAGGCATGCACAGAATTGCAGGTCAAGCTTTTGAATTTCATTTGGATGTAATGTCACCAACCACCCATGACTTCCTCCAGGCATTAGCAAAAGACACACATATATTACTATTTCTGAATTTGCAATTTCCAATTCAGATTATAAACCCCACTTCATCTTGGCACATACAAATATCCACACGCATACACAATTGACGGAACAGAAAATATTCACTTTTTATTTACCACTCTTTAATCACTTCTCCTACAAGTATGGAAGAGCATTTAAACATATTGTGGGGTAACAAAGCTGAACTAAACAACCCTGAATATTACACTTAAACTCGCTGCTTGATGTGCACAGCTGTCCTGGCCCACTTCAATTACCACTTAAGACATTAATTATCCTGAGACAACCAGCCTTTCATCTTCTTTCACTTTCTGATTCTTTACATCATCAGGAACACTGAAGATTAATTCCGCTTGGTTATCTTGAATCAACAACCTCTCCATCTACAAATGCCAGAAATCCAAGGGCTTTTTAGCCTCTCCACTTTGTATATTCCCATTCGATTGACAGAGATGCTGAACTGATTTGACAGCAAAGAGAGAAGGGGAAACTGAGATAATTAGTGTGCTCTGACTCACCACTATTTCACAGTGAGGGAGGAAGCAGCCTAACTGGTATCTCAGGTATGAAGCAGTAGGCAGAGTTCAGAAGTCACTGCAAGCAAGCCATGACCCAAATGAACAGCCACATCAAAGTGGCCTGGAAAAATGTCACATCCCCTGTTTGTGGTTTTGCTGATTCTGGGTTACAAAATCAGAGGAAAAATTCTGAACCTGTGGTTAATAGTCTGAAAATAAGCACCACTATTTCTCTTTTCTATCTCAAGAAGGCTCTGAATCATTGCTGGAAACTCTTTGTGGACTGGATGTGATCTATGAAGCTGAAACAAATCCTGTTGCAAAAAATTAAAAGAAAAAAGAAAAGGAGGGATCTTGGTCACAAAACCAGATGATTCAGCAATAAAGAGTCAGGCCGTTTTTCAAACTTGGGGGGGGGGAGGGTTGTTGTTTGGCTAGCAGAAGCTGGGTTGGAGTGCTTTGGTGATGCAACTGTGTTTGGAAAAAGTTTGTGGGTTTTTTGGCGGAGGGGGGGGGATGGGAAGAGTCTTTTGGTTTTCAAGTCCAGAATCCTATAGCCATTCTAGGAACTGTAATCCTGAAATAACTATTCTGAGCTGTGGATCTGGCCCCAGTCACACTTCAAAGTAGGAATATGACAGCTTGAGAAGCAGCTTTCCAAGAGTTAAAAAGTGTTTGATCCAAAAGAACCTTTGACCAGAGCTAGATATCTGGAGCGCATTTCACTAGCTGTTAATTTGCTTCTGGGTGTATGTAGAAATGCTGGTCATTACCTCTGAAAGTCCTAAATGGCTTTGGACAAGGTTACCTAATAGACTACCTTCTCCCATAAAATACTGCTGTCCATTGATGTAGGGCTGGGCCTTTCCATGCATTCCACTACGTCTGGTTGCACAGTCAAGTGTCTCCTTTGTTGCAGGCCCCAACATATCAAACACCCTGCGTTAGGAAATCTACTTGGCCACTTTTTACTAACTTCCTAAGCTGTTTGAAGATCTGTTTTTGAGTTTGACTTCACCAGGAGCTCATTGTCTGTTTCATGATGCTGCTGACCTTTGTGACTTCCTTTTTGTGTTTTGAATGGTTTTAAGCTGTGCTTTCATTATATGTGTTTGAAAATTAATGATGGTCCAAAACACACTACAGAAATAATCCAGTTTGATACTGCTTTAACTGCCCTGCTTCAGTGCTAGGAAATCCCAGGAACTGTAGTTTATTGCAGCACCAGAACTTTCTAATAAGAAGGCTCAATGTCTCACAAATCTACAGTTACCGGAATTCCCTAGTATTGAATCAGGGGAGTTAAAGCAGTCTCAAACTGGATTATTTCTGCAGTGTGTTTTGGACCAACGTTGGTTATTCTGACTCCTCTTTTTGGAGCTGGATAAAACCCCATGACTAAGAGACAAATGATATGCCATGCACCACAGGCCACCATGGGTAAAGGGCAGGGAGAGGACAGGCAACTGCCCAGCCAGAGGACTTTCTTTTCCCTCCTTGCCCTTCCCATAGCAGAGCACAAGTTCATTTCCAGCAGGGCTGCATGTCTTGACTGCTGCTTGTAGTTCAGGATCACAGCACGCTGTAATAAATGACATGTGAAAGTGGCTTAATAAGCAATCGTTTACTAAATGGCTTATAACAAGTGAAAGGGAGCATATAAACCCAGTGGACTTTTCTCTCCCCACTTTGCTGGAAGGATTGGTCTCATAGTATCATCTGTCCATAGTTATGTCAGCAAAGGTCAGAATGGGAACTGGTGTGTGTATGAGACAGAAATCATCTCTCCCAGTATGGAATGCCCTGAACCTACTTTATTCAAGTCTGAACTCTGCTAAGGTTTAGATCCATTGCAGAATGAGCCTGCCCTATTGCTAGTGCTCTCTGCTGTTATAGCAACAACAGCAAAAGGAAAAGGCATGCAAAGCAGTAATCAAGAGATCATAAATTATAGGAAATGTAGTTCCCAGGGCCTACAGTATTTTAGATATTCAATTTCCTGAGATCTTTTAGTGAGGGGACACTACCAGGGCAGTGCTCTGGAGACCTCGGAGGAAGGATGTGTGAGAGGGGTGCTTCTATACTCATAGAAAATTCCAAAATTCTGCTGCAGTCCTTATAGCATCACTGGGAATACAATATGGCTTTAAATTTCTGGAGGGGCAAAGTGTAGGGAGAGAAGAGTTAAAAATATTTTGGAGTTAAACTATTTCAGTACTGAGTTGAAGGGAGCAAGTGTTAGCACCTTCTGAAATGGACTTTTCAGAATCAAAGCCTTTATGTTTAATCTGTTACCAATTTACTTATCCTTCCTATACAGCAAACCTCCATATGTTGTTGGACTACAACTCCCATCTTCCCTAGACTGCATTGCTGATTCTCATTGATGCTTTGGAAACTGCATTGAATAATGGTAACAGTGTAACCTTCTAAGTGTGCATATATGTGTATCTCAGGAACTTCTTTAAAATTTCTCATCATTCAGAAAACAAAAATATAAATCAGAGGCTACATCTCTCCTCCCTATCAGCATACACACATACCATAAACAGCAGTTAACTTAGCAGAACAACGTTAATGAAATGGTAAGCCTAACAGTGGTAATATATGAACTGGCAAAGCCTCCATAAAACCAAAGTTGCACCTCAGGATTCTTAGGTGACTAACAGACTTCATGAATTATAAGGAAAACACCATACGCCTTGGTTATTAGCTGTGGTTTAAAAGACATTCCTCCCTCTCCTCTCTTTCTGTCTGATCAGAAATCATTCCACCTAATAACCAGCATGGCACCATCCAATCACTTGAAGGACAACAGCAGTGCTAAGAAATATTTTGGTTTTAACACTATGTTTTTTTTTCATTATCCCTGATATTTCTGCTGCATGTTGCCGCAACAAATACATTTGACCCAACAACTTGTTTATTTTGTGTCTTAAAAAGGGCTAGGATGGATCTTGAAAAAAATAAAATAGCTGTGCCTCAAGAAAGGAACACACAAGAAAAAAGTAGTATGTGAACAGGACTATTAAGCTGTTTTCCATTTTTTCAATATTTATTTATCTGACTTCTATCCCACCTTTCTCCCACAAATGGGACTCAAGGTATCTAAGAATCAAATGGAACGAACAGTACTATAATAT
This sequence comes from Urosaurus nigricauda, assembly GCA_034509955.1. Taxonomy (NCBI): domain Eukaryota; kingdom Metazoa; phylum Chordata; class Lepidosauria; order Squamata; family Phrynosomatidae; genus Urosaurus; species Urosaurus nigricauda. The sequence continues at coordinate 89,044,993 of JAOEGL010000002.1, read as the reverse complement.
GGGGAGGGGGGAGCATTAAAATATAAAGCATAATTTAAAAACACACCAAAAGATAATAAAGCACCCTCCCAGTTTCTTTGTATGATTGTGACAATGAAGGCTGACAGGATGAAAATCAACTTATATGAAACGTGAGTGGAAGAAGGTCTACAGTTGACCTCCAAAGACAAATAAATGAGCCCAAGAGCAATCTATCCTCAACTCTCACTAGGAGCAAGGATGACTCAGGGGCAGAACAGACCGCTGCAAAAAAACAGATTGGGGCTGCCCCGAAACTGGTCATTTTGGAGCCGCAGCAAATACACACTGCAGCCCCAATCCACCCTGATGCCAGCCCAAATAGAAGCGGAAAGATCCATGTAGTGAACATGGCCGATCCATCAGCCAATCACAGAGCAACATGAGACCAGCCAACGAGAAACCGGCTGGGCAGGGCTATAAAAGGGCCTTGCAGAGAGTGTAATGGGCATTTTTAGTTTTGGGTTTTTTGAGGGAAAGAGTCACATCGAAGGGACGGTGTGATCTTAGGGTTCCTGAGGGAACATTTTGATGGTGTTTGGAGACCACAGTGGGGTCTTAAGGGTCCAGAGAGGGACTGGATAGGCTTGGGGAGTCCAGTAGAGAGAGGCTCAGAACAAACCAGTGGTTTAAAGAAAGATTTTAGTCTTGGTATTGGAGATAAGATTGCCTGAGTGGCTGTATTGAGATTAATACTTTAAAAGAAACTTTTGTAACTAAGCAACAAGACAATTAACAACTTTAAGTCTACATTACAGTTTATTTTTAAAAGTCCCATAGGGCTGCCACAGTTGGGAACAGGTTGTGGGTGGACTGAGAGACTGAGAGTTCACCACAATCCACTCTTATTAGGGCCGGTAAAGGGCCACTTTTGGCGGCCCCAGTGCAACCCCAGGATGTCTTCTGGACACTCCAGGGGCATGCAGCATGTAAATGCTATGCCCCTGGAATGGCTGGAAGCCACCCATGTCTGGTTGGCCAGGGCGGCTTCTGGACATCTTGGGGCATGTGGCATTTAAACGTCACGCCCCCCCCCCCCAAGCCACCCGGAAGCCAGCTTTACCAGCCAGTCTATACAGACTCTAACTCAGGATACTGTACTTTGGATAGATCAAAAGGTGGTATCACCCACTGGAAAAGACAAAGCAGTAGGGAAAGAAGAAGACCATATTGAGGATCAGATTCACTTAAGAAAGAAAGCCACACGCCTGAGTTTGCAAGCCCTGTTAATAAACAGGTCTCTTAATAGTCTCCCATTTACAGGGAAACCATAAGTTGAAACCAGGTAGCCAGCCACACACTGTTAGCACACTCTGCATACCCCACATTATTTGGGGGCATAAATATTTTGTTATAATAGCAGTTACATAGAGGCTGACAACATGATCCTGAAAAGGTAACTAATGGGTGTAAGTATTGCTTCTTCTCAACCCCTGTCATGAGTATTTCCTCCTGAAGATCAAAGACAAAATAAGTCTGACACCTAAAGCAGTAAACCAATCTCCATTGTAATTCCCAACACCTCAACCTGTATCAAATGCCACAAGGTTATCCTGGTTTTATCACTGCTTGATTAAATCAATGTCACCCACCATCAACCAAAAACATTCCTTTTGTAACTCTGAAGTTAAAACCATCAACCAGGTAGGAATCCCACTGTTTCTTGCTCCCTGATGTGGCACCCCAAAGATTATTTTGGCACTCCTGGCCTAAGCTTCGCCAGCCGTGCGTTTTTCCTGGAAAAAAGGAAAGGTGTAACTACTTCTTCCGGAAGCTTCCAAGAATGATGATTAAATTCTTAAACAGAAGGTAGCCCCCTTGCACTCTTTAGGATAACCTCCCCAAAAGAAAAAATAAAGGACTTCCACCCTCTCTTTTGGCATTTTTTGCAGTCTCTGAGGCTCCCAAAGGATCCCTTTGGCAGAAAACTGACCCCAGATCTCCAAAATTGCTCACTCATGCTTAAAAGTAACTTTCTAAGACCTGAACACTCTAGCCACCAAAGCCCACAATCAGCATGTCCACTGGATATCCTGAAGGTGTATCTCTCAAGTCTTAAGGACTAGAAGCTTGAAGAGATATTGGATTCTTAGGATGTTCCATTCTGTACTGAACTCAAAATTCAATACTTATGAATGCAGAATGCACACCAGTCCATCTGTAAGTGTAGCACAAAGCCAATGTGTATTGCAGGTAGAATGTGGTTAAAGTGCATAACAGCATCCATCTGGAGAAAGGAGGGTATGGAGAACTGGATGGGACTGGAGGGATGCCAACCAAACCTTTCCATCTTGTTTTTAGATTTGTAAAGCATTCCACTGCCCAGCTGAACTTGAACCCGCTGTGATATGGTAGATTTTAGGGAGAAGAACAATCACAGATAGGAACCGAGACATTTGTCTGTCTCTGGACTGAAAATGCTCAGCATGTGTTTAAAATGATCCGTGTGTTAGGCAAAAAGGGGGCACTATTAGCAGGACCATCAAAACAGGGTGTTGTGTGTTTTTATTCCCACCCTTCATAATTGTACCTGTGCTTCTCTTGCCAACAGGTGCCCCTACTATAGAAAAACACTCGGTCAGAGCTTAGAAAACATTGCTTGAGCCCAGTAAATTACTTCTCCCTGCTTGTCCATTGCTGATTGATGAGATAACTTAGGGAACAATATCAGTATGTGGAATATTGTCTGGACGAGTAGTCAATAATGATTGAAAATGCAGCATTTTCTGCAGCATTTAAAAAATGCACAAGACATACCTTCTCAACCCCCTCCCCAATTCCTCTAGTTATGAACACGTTTCAAGAGGCATTTATTTATTCCCCTCCCATTCTGGTTTTAGAAGTACTCAACTAAAACAAGGATTCAGAAGGGAAGAAAACCTTATGGTTCCTGAAGCAGACTTTGAACCCAAACAGCTGGACCACAAAATAAACATAAAGGCCTTAAGGTGGAAAAGCAAGCCATAAACACAAATATAAGACAGTAGCCATGTTTGTCCTTCTGCTGATGGGGCTGCTTCCATTCATGGAATGTGGAAAAGGCTATTTTCCATTCCCCTGTGCACCCACAAAATCTGTTTGAGAGTGCTGGCAAACGTTCTAGGATAGAATTTGGAAGGGTGGTGGTGGCGGCAGAGGAGACTGAAGGTAGGAAGAGAAAAGGATAATGTCCTGCTGCATGAACAGAAGACTTCTCATATGACAATGGATTCCATCAATTAATAAAAAACAAAACATACAAAACATTTGTGAGCCATTTGTGCAAGGGTGGCGAGAGGAGCCAAAGGCAGCTTATTTTAGCTTATAGTACATATAGTAACTATGGACTGGTACAGACTGGCACTAAAAGATGCCTTGAGGGTGGCGTGGTGTACACATGACGCATGCCTCAACACCACCTGGAAGCCACTCACCTGCCCACACATGGGTTGGCTTCATGGCGCTCCATCGGTGTGGCGTTTAGATGCCGCATGCCGCCCAGGTGCAGCAAAGCCGTGGCGGAAAAGGTGCCCTTTTGCATTTTCCCACCTCTTTTTGAGCCAGCAAATAGCTGGATCGGGGTTGCAGTGTAGGGTTGCCGCAATCCCGATCCAGCATTCAAAGGGGCGGCATGAAGCCGCCCCTTCAGGGCTGTCTGTTTTGGCACTAAGTCCTCAGAACCTTCCAGAATAGGAAAATGTTATACCAAAGTTGGGGAATCACCAACTGTGGTGACATAGGGAAGGCTTTATGACTACGGAAGCTGAGACGGCCAGAATGGAAACACAGGAGGCCAACATTTAGCTCCAAAGCCTGAGGTTCTTCACTCCTATTTCTGGAGTAAGAATGCGACTGAAGAGGGTGAGTGAAAAAACCTGCAGTCATTTAGGGAAGCTTTTGATAAATCTTTAACTATTTGACTCCTCTTTTCTAACTAGCTCTTCAAGCTAATTTTCCATGGAAGCCTCCCTGTCCTCCAGAGCTGGGTGATAAGATAATATGCTTACCATTTGCTTTTGATTCTGAATAAGAGGGGCTCTCCTCAAAAGTGAAAATCTGTGGGACACAAGCAGGGCCCCCAACACTCTGCCCCAAGTAGGAGGTAGAGGGATAGTAAGAGTGCATCCTGTACTGGGAACTCATGCCATGGCGGTTCTCTGGGCCTTTCACCTGTTCAAAAGAGAAAGGAGAAAGAAGTCACATGTTACACAAACTTGAGGAAACAACAACAACAATAACCTGATGAACATTTGTTGGTCTATTTGGGATTTTCTGTTTTACTTCTGTCACTGCCACTGCATTTGTAATGGAACTGTCAGCCAGAGTCCTTGTGGCCTAACAGGTAGTATAGCACCAATGTAACTGTTTTAATGTACTGAAAGGTCTTTCAAACTATAAAGAAACACACATTTCTGCAGAGAGCTAAAGGCAGGATGACAGAAGTTGCCCTGACTCTGTTGTGCACATCTCACCATCCTCAATACTCAAAGGTTCTGTGTGTTATGGTACTGAAGATTCTGGTACTTCAGAAATCTTTGTATACACTCCTGCCCCCTAAAATATAATCTTTAAATACAATTTCTCTCAAAGTATTAGTTCCTTAGTGAGTGAAAACCTACATCATAAAATTCAGTGAAGGGTACAATCCAAAGAATTGCATTTGAACTTTTAGCTTAGTCCAAGAAATGAAACACAGGAATTTTGCTTTTAAATACACACTAAATTAAATTATCTAGTAGATTTCTGTGATTATTGCTTATGAGGTATACGAGCTAAGTATGTGGTGCTTTAACTTCCAATTTCTATGCATTTTAAAGAAACAAGTGAATATGTAAAAATCCCTTATATTTCCCAAAACTGTGTTGGTCTCAGAATTTTGCTGTTATTTTTGTTTTTGCTTTTGAAAAGACTTCTCATGGAAGGGTAAGTGTGTCAAATTCATCCTCACTTAAACTTCTCATTTGAAACCAAAAGTCTAATGCCTAATTCTGAGCATTGCCACGTCTGTTGTAAGACTGGGACAAGCCATCTTGATTTTACCAATGATTTTACAGTGGGCCTTTGGCATCTGCTGGGGCTTGATTCCAGGACCTGCCATGGATACCAAAATCCTTTGATGCTCAAGACTCAATAGCATTGTAAAATGGTGTCCTTCATATAAAATGGCAAAACCAAGATTTGTTTGTAGGAATGTATATATTTTAAAAATATTTTCAAACTGTGGATGCTTGAATCCATGGCTACAGAGGGCCGAGTGTAATATTCAGACTTTCAAAAGCATGAATATTATGATCATTGTAAAAATAATTCATTTTGATGAAGAAATTGTATCACTGATGTAAAAGAAAGTGTATTTGAACTGTGTATTATGTATGTTGGATAATAACATCTAAATAAATACCAAAAATATCAGCCATTTTTCTCTTAGTTATGTTCAGATTCTTGCACCTGTATGATTTCAGCTTTTACCGTATGGAAACTGAGCTCTCATTCATACGCCCATGTAATTACCATATATACTCAACTATAAGTCGACCTCATATATAAGTCAAGGGCAAGTTTTGGGGTCAAAATTATGGATTTTGATATGACTCATAGATAAGTCGAGGATAAAACTTAAAGGCATGTAACAAAGGATGTAACGGATGAAGTTTACTGTCTTTATACAGAAATTTCTTATTCCGATCCTTCTGATTTAGACTCAATTCCTCTTGGCACTCCTTTGAGGGGAAGCAGCAAAAAGGTGCCACCACTGCCATATGCCCACCCAAGCATTCAAAAAGGCCAGAAGCAGCATCATGGTGGAAAGAGAGGGTTGGGGATTCTTTTGGATGCCCCAAGGATGAACTAAGCTCTTAACTTTTGCCACTCTACTCAGAGAAGGAGAAGAGTTAAAATGCACTACTTACATTGACCCGTGGATATGTCGACCCAGCTTTTTGGGGTCAATTTTTTGGCAAAAATTTCTATGCTTATACATGAGTATATACAGTATCTCAATAGGCTGTATCTTATTTCTTCACTTTTCCCCATGATACACACTTTAAGTCAAATCAGCCATTTTATGGTCTTTCTGTTGACCTTCTCAAAATTCTCAGAAAACTAGGAACAATCACAAAGGAATTAATCATGCATGTACATGTTCTTTTTGCCATGTTTGGTGTATTGGACACCAAAAGAAAAACAATCAAACTCACAAAATCTTTGAATTCTGTAAACCCAAAAAATTATTTGGAGATGCTAGCAAACAAACCTTAGAATTCTAAAACTTGAAGCTCATTCTCCACACAGACTTTCTTCTGTTGCTACGCACCATATTTTAGGGTGGCATCACAATGCCAACCAGTATACACAAGGTGATTTTAAAGTGTGTTATCCATACCATGGACCCACTGCTTGATTTTTCTTTGCATCCCCTCAAATAATCACTGGACAAGGGCAATATAATTTTAGCAGCTCTAACGGCACTGCTATCCACTGGTGCTGAAAGGATGTTGGATTTGTTTTCCTTCTCCAGAGGATATGGGCAGTGACCTGTTTCCTTTCAAGCTCTCTTGTTTCCCTCCCTTCCTTCCCTATTTCTTAAAAAAACCTATAACCCACCTAAAATCCTAGGATGCAATGAATTATTACAACTATTATTATTAGTATGTGGTTGCTGGCTTGCAAGAGACATGTTTTATAATCTTATTACCGAACCAGTTCTGTGAACCACAGTACGACCGACAGACAGAGGCAAGGCTCTGCAAACAATATGTGTTGGATTAACCACTGAAAAAACCTAGGAAGCGTTAGGCTTTGTTTTATTAAACTGCTTAGAATATATAACACAGTAAATCTGAGCCACAAGGTTTCCTTTTTATAGAGCTTAGCTACCCTATTTTATAGTAACAGTAAAGAACCAGCCAAACATAAAAATGCTTGACCTTAGCACTGTATTATAATGGGGACCTAGGAGATAATTTACCCAATGAGAATGCTGAGAGTTGTGTATTAATTCCTTTTAGCTTGAGAGACACTGAAAATTCTTCCTTCAATGTGTCACAGCAGTGTCAAAAATACACCATTAATTCTGTGGCGGGAGGGAGATTAATCCTCACAGGCTACATAATGAAAATATGTGGTCTCAGGTAAATCTTCTAGTCTTCAGGTGGAAAAACAAACATATTCCAACCCTCTAAGACAAAGAAATGATATGCCATGTTAGGTTCTTCCCCTTTGTTGCTGCTGGAGGAAAAAAAATGAAAATATGGGCTTATGCTAAGATTACATCAGCCCTGTCACCATGTTTCAGCACAGTCTTTCAAAGCAATGTATCCATGTTCAGAAGGCATGTACATCTCACTGGGAAAGAGGGAATAGCTGATTCTCATTCCCATTTTGAAACTGTAGGACAGGCTATATGGTTTCTGTGTCTCGTGAGTGTGTATGCTCCTTCAAGTTGCCTATCCATTTGTGGCAACCCCAAGGATCTCACAGGTTTTTCTGAGGCAAGGGATACTCAGAAATGAAAAACAGCCTATCGATCCTGGTATTCATTGGCTGTCTCCATCCAAGTACTAACTAGGGGTGACCCTGCTCAGATTCCAAGATCAGATGGGAGCTGGGGCCTTTAGGCTGTTTGTGCCCAGAAAAAAAAAAAAAACATGGCTTGAATCCTACTGATAGATGCAAGTAAAGTAGACCTGCTGAATTAATGGACTCTACCTTTGCGGTGACCCACCATTCAACAGCTGATTCAGCAAGTTTACACTAGTTGGGACTAACTAATATGATTCAGAGCCATGAATTCAATACCACTCCCTGGTGTTGTGGTAAGCTGTATTTACAAGATTATCATGGTTGGACACAGTAAAGGGACTGAAGCCTTTCACACATCAGTAAGCTCCTTCTTTTATAGGCTGATGGCAACCACAATATAGAAAGGAGTTGAAAAGGTTGTGGTCTTTACCAAGTGGTTAAGACTTTTCTGCAGTTGCAAGATGACTGTGGATGTTGTCTGTACAGTATTAGTAATCCATGGCAGGTGATATTGAGTGTAGAAAGTATTTCCCTGAATTACAGATCTTGTTTGCCTATCCTTCTCAACAAGAATATTAGATTTTACCACTCAAGATGAAGTTTATATACCTCAAGAGACTTAAATACTTGTAGTACTCATAAGAAGTTTTGTTTATGAAGCAATAGTACATTGGAATCGTTTGGAGTTACCTGAGCTTCAGTTCTAAAATGTACTAAGTTACTTGTGCAGCGTGAAAAAATAACAGGGTAACACCACTATGGAACAACACTCTTGGATTCTATAGTGAAAACCCCAACACTATCTATATCTGTCCCACCTTGACAGACAAACTTAATTAACCTTTGCTATTCTGTTCCAACCTATTGTTTTAGACAAAAGCAGTGACCCACAAACAATATGTTACCATCAGAATCTCAACTGCCGTGACATCAAGAGATATAGCCCTATCAGCAGTATTGGAAAACAAACAGCTTAGACTAGCTTCTCCAAGAAATATGGATTATATTCATGTCACACTTGAGCTGTCAGAAACATTAGGTTACTTTTAGCATAAATCTGTACTGTGAAGGGTATCTTATAAATACAGTTTATGATATGCTCTAGGAATGACAAACTAGAACTGTTTCAAGTCTGTTGAGAGAACCCAACAATATCTTGGATATTGGAGCCAACAGTTAAAAGTCCAACTGGCCTTTTTTCTAGACTCCTGAAGACTAATTAAAAAAATCTGTCTTGCACTCAATGCAACTTTCCTATTTCATATACATATATACAATTCTCTTCTGTGAATTGTCTCAGGAGAACAATGTCTTGACCTGTTTCTCTTATTTAATTTGCTTTACATGGACACATCTGGATCTCTTTCTCTCATCTTCACTTTCCTTGGCTGCCTTCAGTATCATCTCAGACTAAGCCACCACTTTTGTGAAAACATCTACATTTACACCAGAAGAAAGACAAAATTAACCAAATATTCCAGATTCTTCAGTTTTCCTTCACATATTGAAATCACCAGAAGTCTTAAGAAACAAACAACAACTGTTGAGGAACTGCAGCAACCACAGAATGGGGGCTTTCCAGCTCTGGACAAACAATGGTTACAGCTACCAATTTCTGAAAAATGTTCTCATGTGACAACATTCCTTGCAGACATTCTAATGTCTGACAACAGCTTTCCATGAGGATTCCCATTAATTTTGCAAAAGAGTCTAAGAACGAAGACCAGCAACTACCAGAAACATATGGATTTGGCAATGGAGTCCACCAAAATGGCTTCTGGTTCTTTCACACCACTCAGTTACACCACTATGATACTACTTTAACCATCATGGCACCATCCAATGGAATTCTGGATTTGTCAGTTTTGTGAGACATCTAGAATTATCTGCCAGAGAGCTCTCAAGTCTCCCCAAACTACGTTTCCTAGGATTCTGTTGCATGCAGCCATGAAAGTTAGTGGAATCAAGGGACAGTTGACCATCCATGGGTTCAACAATCCACAGCTTTGAAATTATATATATATATATATGGTAAAAGCAATCCTTGATTTTACCATTTTATATAAGTGATACTATTTTACTATGCCATTGTATTTAACGGGACCTGAGCTTCCACGGATTTTGGTATCCAGGGGTGGTCACGGTCTTGAAACCAAAGCCCAGTGTATACCAAGGGCCCACTGTACTATAATCATGTAGTATTAAGGGCCCCAGACATTTCCATACATTAGTGTTCTTGTGTGCATCATGGTAATATGAACCATTTTGGTGACTTATGAACTAAGGACTGTAATGGGGGTTAGGGTAACATTTCCTTAGACAAAGAGGCAAATATTTTCAAAGATCATATTCTAAGGTGCTTAAATGATGTGGAGTGTTTTTTCTTTAATCCTTCACACACAAGTTGTTTAGGTCAACAAGCTCAACACCTCCTGTAATTAACAATGTAATATATCTCTTGGTACAGCCAATTAATTTTTCATTTTAGCTGCCCACGGCATTTATTTTATATTTTCCTCCTAACTATTGGCACAGGAAGGGGGAAAAAAAACGCACACAAAAATCACCCAGAGGTAGCCAAAAGGAACATGGGGAATTTTTTAAAATCATGTTTCATTTAAAATATAAAGCTTCAGAATCTCATACGTAAGTAGTAATTCAAAGTTTAACGCCTAAGCATTTGGGTCGACTTCTCTTTGACCACTGTCCTTGGCTAGACATATAATACTGCTGTGACAACCGTAAGGCCACCCTGTAACTGTTTTGGGGGGGGCAAAATTTGTTCAGGGAGGGTTTGCCTTTACCTTCCTCTAAGGTTCAGAGAGAGCAACATGCTCAAGGTCACCCAGTGGGTTTCCATGCTAGATGTGTCTCCAAGAAGAGGACAGACTTAGTAACTACCTCAGTTTCCTGCACAAGATTCTAGAATTCCTATTTGGACAGTCTTTTTAAAGTACTGTCCTATTCAAAGAGGCACATGACGTGAAGAACTGAAGTGTCAATTCAAAATGGAGAGACTATGGATGCCATTCTATATATCTGGGGTGAGCAATGTTAATGTCAATGGGGCCAGGGGTTCATTTTTTACCTCTGTGATTCCTTGGGGCCACAGAGACTGACAAATATGCTTGAGAACACACCAACCAGAAGTGAACAGGTGTCCACCTCTGGTTTTGAAAAACAGTTCTTTTGGGGATAAACATTGTGGGATCAGGTGGGGATAAAATATGTCTAAAAGGTCAATTGTCATTCATGGAAGCTTCTTTGTACAGGAAAAGGGCAGTGTCCAGGGAATGACTCAGGAGCAACAAAAGAAGTCAGTGGGCTGGATCTTTGCCCTCTCCTGCTATATACACACACACACACACACACACACAATGTATAATGACTAGGAATTAAATCTTTCAATGGGGATTGTTTTCAAGTACAGGTCTATCACACGAGAAACCCCCTGCCATGCAGGAACTTACAGTCAAAGCATCCCCGACAGATGGCCATCCAGCCTCTGCTTAAAGACCTCCAAGGAAGGAGACTCCACTACACTCCAAGTGAGAGTGTTCCACTGTCGAACAGCCCTTACAGTCAGGAAGTTCCTCCTAATGTTGAGGTGGAATCTTTTTTCCTGCAACTTGCATCCATTGTTCCGCGTTCTAGTCTCTGCAGCAGCAGAAAACAAGCTTGCTCCCTCCTCAATATGACATCCCTTCAAATATTTGAACAGGGCTATCATATCACCTCTTAACCTTCTCTTCTCCAGGCTAAACATCCGCAGCTCCCTAAGTCGTTCCTCATGGGGCATGGTTTCTAGACCCTTCACCATTTTAGATGCCCTCCTTTGGACCCACTCCAGTTTCTCCACATCCTTTTTGAATTGTGGTGCCCAGAACTGGACACAGTATTCCAGGTGGGGCCTGACCAAAGCAGAATAGAGTGGCACTATTACTTCCCTTGATCTAGATGCTATACTTCTATTGATGCAGCCTAAAATAGCATTGGCTTTTTTAAGTGCGATGCAGCAGCTAAATAGAAGTTTCATGTGAATGAGCAAACTTTGCTGTTTGCCTGACTAAAAATCCAAATGCTTTCACCTTTCCATATCAAAAAAGCTGGCCTCCTAAAAAGATCTTGTCTATTATTCTTCCACACACATTTATTACCAACTTTCTTGAAAGTAGATAATGGACTGTAATAAAATACTGGAAAGAGAGAAAAACTTCCAAATGCATAAGTTTCATTTTTCCGAAATTTCAGAAAATACTCTCATTCTGCTGAAAGAAAATCAGCAGACTGCAAACTCAAAGAAACAATACAGTTGAAAAATTCCCCTACTGGCACCCTACTAATTCTATGTAGTGCTGGTATTTAAGATTTACGTGGTGTCTACACCAGTTGCTTAGTCCAGGGCCAGACTGGATCATTATGACCTGGAATGGCTCTGGACTTACCACTATGGTGACCATACACACTGGGCTGAATCTGATGCGACACCATGTTGTTGTGTACACAGGCCAGCCAAGACAACATCGAACAGGCTCCACTGGGTCATCCCATTTTCAGAGCTGCTTCCTTGCAGTCAGGAGCTCCATATAAAGGTTGCCCATCACATCTGTTGAAGACAGAGATAGGCACCTGGACATGTGATCAGCAAGGAGCCCAGGAGCCCATTTCTGTCCTCAGTAGATGTGACAGTATGCTGGGGCAAACTTTACAGTTTCTGCCTATAAGGAAGCCATAGCTCCAAACACTGGCCACCACCTTTCCTTGCACTGCTCAGTGTGGAGAAAGGGGATAGTGTGGCTCTTGGCATGTGGACAACTGGACAGCTGTCCATGCCAAAAGAATTTGAGGTCACTCCGGAGTTTCCCCAGTTTTGCTTAGTTTGGAGCAAAATTTGTTTAGTAAGGGCAAAAAACCACAGATCTGCTCCAGAAGTAGCCGTATGTCGCCAGAATTGCCAGCACCAGCTTTGGGGTGATGTTTTTCACTGATGAAAACAAGCCCTTAGAATAGTATTTTTATCACAAGGAGACAGTGTAGTATAGTGGTTTGGGTGCTGGACTGGGATTGTGGGACAGCAGGGTTCAAATCTCTGATCAGCCATGGAAACCCACTGCATGGCGTTAGGTAAGCCACACTCAGCTCCAGCGGGAGGCAATGGCAAACCTTACCAAGAAAATCCCATGATAGGGTCACCATAAGTCTAAGTTCACTTGAATGTACAAAGCAACACAACAACACAGTATTCTTATCGTACTATCAAGTTTCATTTTTAAAAGACAGTATCTTATTATATTTTCATTCTCTAATTACATCATTATTCACTGATTTTAGTTAGATGTTCATTAGTCATTCTAGACATTATTTATCTGTTTATATTGTAGTTAATATAGTAACTTTACATGACTCATCACATTTTTTTTCAATGCTACTTTAGCTAATTCCTCTTTATCTTACTTTATTACATTTATAGCCTGCTTTTCACAGGATTCTTTTCCCACTCCATTTTAGCTTCACAATAATCCTGTGAGTGGGACTCACCCATGGTCACCACTGTGAGTTTTAAGAGTGAATGGAGGCTTGAACCAGGATATCCCCAGTTAACAGAAACAGGATCTTCTCCTAGGCCTGAACAAATAAACAACCCCATGCTTCTGGTGACAGAAAGATGACCTGGATGCTTTGCCCAGACATAAAACTATAAACTATAAACAAAGCATAGGCAAGCTTTGGCATTTCGAATTATTTGGATTACAATTCCCATCAGCTCCAATTAGCATGACTGTGGGAGCTGTTGTCCCAAACATGAGGAGGAATGATGATTCTTCCTATAAACCAAAGAATGTAGTTTGAATGTCTGGAACACAGACCAGCATCTGTAAAAAGGTGAGGTGAGGCCACAGTCTAATGCAGCACTTTTCAGCCTTTTGTCTTTCTGAAATGTTGGACGTCAGCTCCCAGAATCCCTGACCATTTTCCATACTCTTTCGAACTTCTCAGAGCTGAAGTCCAACAATACCTAGCGGACCAATGTCTGAGAAGCACTAATTTATTGTGTGCAAAATTCCCTCTGTATCATATACTATGACACCCCCATCTTGTGCTTTTATGGCATGATCCTGGAGCCATGCCAATGATGCTCCAAGAACCCGAGACAATCCTGATGTAGAGCAGGAAAACAAGCCATGGGTCTAGCACATAACATCCTGATGTTACTAATATGCACATAGTTGTACCTGCCACTGGTTTCCTGACTGGCTTGACATATATGTTGCTGGGAGGCTTCGGAGGCTGTTTTTAACTGGGGGCCCCACCAGAGGGCTCCCCATGTCACCAGAAGTAGTTTCACTGGCCATAGCCATCTGGTACTGGGAGTAGTTATACAGGTTGTTGTAGTAAGGATACAAGGATGGCTGGTAAAAACTGCTGTAGTAGGTGGAGTCCACAACTAAATCAGATGTGCTCTCCAGGTGCCCTCTGCTGGCCAGGGAAGGAATGTCTTGAATCAGCATCCGTCCCTCTGGAAAAAGAAAAAAGAAAATATACTGGGTCATGAAACAACAGAAGCAGTTCCTAAGGGTCTGTGCTCTATGCCTGGGCTCCATCTCAGACCTTGTGTTCCAGACGAAAAGGCAAAGCAGTGACAGATGGGGGGGGGGGGATCTGAGAAGATGGCATAAAATCAGAGGGATCAGTTCAAAGACACCTAACGAAATATCACAAAGAAAGAGGAGGGGACCCATATTCTTCCATTCTAAGGTATCACTTATATGTATAAATATTTCATATCTTGTATACCTTATCATATCATATCCCTTGCATATCTCAGTATGCTGCCACTAGCATCCTATCTTGTGGCCAGAGAATGGAAGGTGGAGAACATTACTGTTCTTTTTTTACACTATCTCTATCTTTTTTACAATATCTCTGTGCTGTTCTTCAGCCTATAAGTGTTTCTCAGAGCAGTTCACAGTAAGAATATTATGGATTACTTCTCCATGATAGTAACAGCTCCAGAACAGCAAGCGCTGTTGGACGTTTACTCAGTAGCTGCTGGCTCTGTGCCATAGGCAGAAGTGGCAGGAGAGATGTGGTGCCCAGGTAGTGGAAAGGACAGATGTTCTCCAGATTCCTCTTTCCAGTCCACCTGCTCTTACTGCTTTCTTTATTTAAATTCATAATGCAATAGCTGTTCTTTCAGGTTGACGGAGAGAAGAAAAAAAGGGCCACCAACAGCCTTCTGAGGTCTAACTGGCACTGCAGGATTAATGCAGTTTGATACTGATTTAACTGCCACAGCTCAATGCTATGGAATTTGGGGATTTGTAGTTTTGTAAGATATTTAGCCATCCCTGTCAGAACTCTGGTATCACAACAAACTACAAACCCCAGAACGCCAAAGCATTGAGCCATAGCAGTTAAACTAGTGTCAAGCTGCATTATTTCTGCAGTGCAGATTAGACCTGAGATGTCAGCTCCATTGCATTTTATTTCTTCCCAACTGTTTAACCCAGCAGACAGGCTGAGATATCTTCATAAAGAACTTGTGACTGAATTTTCTTATTTTCCTCTTCCTTCTTATGTCCCTTTCCTCTCATGTTGCATCATTTCAGACTCTAACCTGAGAATAGGAATTACCTTGCCTTCTTTTCTACTTAATATTCAAGCAACTCCAGAAAAGCCTTTTAAAAATTAGAAAAATGTATAAATGTAACAAATGAACAAGTGAATAAATAAACCCACTCTTCCACTAAGGAAAAAAAAAACCTCTCAAGGTGGTTAACACTAAACATAACCTTGCAGTAACTCCACATCTCAATCACAACAGAACACCAGATGGTAAGTAGTTGTAGCCCTCCAGATATTATTGAATTCCAAGTCCCATCATGCTGCTCCACTGGTTGGGACTGATGGGAGCTAAAGTCCAGCAACATCTGTGGGATCACAAGTTGGCCAATTCTGCAACAGAAAGATTTTCTATCTAGGGCTGCTGCCAAACTGCAGAATTAATGCAGCCTGACACCACTTTAACTGTTGCTGCTCCATTCTATAGAATACTGGGATGTGTAGTTTGTACATGCAGTCTAGTTCAATGACATTCACCCAATTATTGCAGTTTGACTGTCGGGGAAAATCAATCTGGAGGACAAACAACAGTGAAGTGGATGAAAGAAGGGAATGGACAAACCTTGCTCATTAATGCTAGAAGTGAGAAAAACAATGGACTTCAGATGTTCAGTTTGCTTCTTTTATCTTTGTCTGCCTGTTCAAGCCTCACACGACTGAGCTCTAATATGATTTAAAGATCTCTGAAAGCCAGTGTAGAAAACAAAATGAAGGGCTACATCTTTCTGCAAGTAGGCACCTCTTTGAAATCAAATTACATTTCCATCTTAGCAATGCCAGTGTTCCTAAATTGTCAATAGTGCAATGTATTAAAGATTTCAACAAAAATGCCACAGTTTAAATTGAAGGTCTTCTACAATCAATAAACAAAATCACTCCAGACAACTTGTGGCTAATTCACTTGCCATAAATCAAGTGGGCATATCTGCAGTCTGGGTACAATACTGCATTCCCAAGGATAAGCCAGGCCCTGAAAAGACACAGAGCAAGGCAACAGAAATTTAATAAGAAAAATAGATTAGAAGTGTGACAGGCTTGAAACCTGTTTGTTTTTTGTAAACTTGAACTCCAAAATGCACCAATGGGAGTAAGGTGCAAAACAAGTGGAGGAAAGATCCTATATAGTGGGCTCTTGGTATCCACTGGGGTTTGGTTCCAGGAATCCCCCGCCCCCGGTAGATACGAAAAATCTGTGGATGTTCCATTAAATAGAATGGCATAGTAAATTGATGTCCCTTATATGAAATAGCAAAATCAAGGGTTGCTTTTTGGAATTGGAAATCCTCTCTGTTCTATCTCCCAAATCTCAAATCCCAAATCTCCCAAATCCCAAATCCCCCAAAGAATTACCAGCAAATTCCATTCTACTTTACATCCACACCAAAACAGACCATCTTCCACCCAAGAAGAAATGAGTCAAGTATCCCCAGATTAGGAAACAAATAGACAGGGAGGATAAATATGGACATACACAAACCACAAACAGGTTCAACAAGGCAAACAGTGAGGGTAAAATACTGCATCAAAAATAAAGTTAAGAGTGCAGAACATTAGATAAAACAAATGTGTACATGTAAAAAGAGTAAATTCCCAGAGACACTCCAGAGAAGTGAAGAAAATCCTCAAGAGATGGAAGCTAAAGGATTCCCAGACAGAAAAGAAGCTTTAAATTTACAGAAAAAGGGGTTGGAGACTGGGCTTATATCTTTAGAATAAAATAAAGGATGGAATTTCTAGCAGCTGGGGTAAAGCTTTTTTCCCCCATCATTGCATCTCAATTTTCCTCCCTGTTATAACAACCTTAGACAGCATCTTTGCTACCTTTCCCATCCCACTCATCAAATGTGAAATGCATCTCTCCCTTTTCCCCCCTCTCATTCCAGATCAATACACCGTATGATAAATACTATCATCGATCTTCTATGTTGTACAACGGGCTCCAGGCATACGACATATTAGCAGCAGTTCATAATAATTCATTTCCAAAGAAAATGGTTTGTTTCTAAAACAAGTATATATTGCGGAGCCTGTTACACTATACATAAAATGTCAGTGAACTCCTGTTAGGGGACAGGACATGGCCAAATGGCAGCTGCCTGATCACAGTACTTAAAACAACACTTTCTTGAAATACACAGAAAAACTAAAGTACAAGAATGGCACAAATGTTTCTCAATCCATTCTTTGTGAACATATGAAGCGACCTCACTTAGGATCAAAGCACTGGTCAATCTAGTTCTGTGATTCCCAAACTCTGGTCTTTCCAATGTTTTGGACCTCAGCTCCCAGAATCCCAGATCATTAGCCAAGATGGCTGAAGCTTCTAGGAGCTGAAGCACAAAACATCTGGAGGACCTAAACGTGGGTATCACTGAATATTCTCTAATCTGTCAGCAAACTCTCCTTGTTTTTCTTTAGCAACCTATTTCCAGTTAAAATGGAAGTGTCCCCTGATAAAGTGTGTGTGCAGAGCAGGCATTTATTGCTTGACCTCAGGCAGCAACACATCTTAGACAACTCCTGCAAAAAGTTTATGTTCCAAATTGGAGTACTGAGTGATATGTGGAAGCTGATGCTGTCCAATTTCTTCACCAGCAATTGTTGCTCCAGTCCAGGAGGACAGCAATGTTGAGGGGACAGAAACAAAAAGAGAATGGGAGAAACAGACTTGCATATGGAGAAAGAGACTGCCCATAGACCAGTCTCTCCTACCACCCCCTCCCCTCAGTCCTTGCTTTTATGTTGTAACTGCAAGGAAAAGTATAACTGACTTACCACATTACCAGGAGCATTGTGTCTTATCTGTATTTATGTTTTGTCCAAACCAATGAGTGTGCCACAACTCCCATGGCTGAATCCATTCCTCTTCATCTTTGCAGTAGGCTCCAGCTCACAGCCTACTAGTAGTTCTTTTAATCCATTTATAAAAGTCATCACTAACCGATGTTTCTAATGAGGAGCTTTTTTTAACAGAAGAGATATACAGAGCAACATAATGGTATCATGTGAATATTATATTGCTGTAATAACATTAAGCTAATTAATTAAGGTATTCTCACCCTCTGGAATGCCCTTCTACAGGAAGCTAGGCTGGCACCCTCCCTGTTTTCCTTTCACTGGCAGGCAAAGATGCTTTTATCAAGCAGGGTTTTACTATATAATTGTGTCGAAGAGGCTTTTATACGTAGAGTGTAACCTATTTATTTTTAAAAAGCTTTTGTATGCTTTATATAATTCTATACTATTTTTAGCTAGATGATTTTAATTGATTTAAAATGTTCATTGTAAATTTTCAAATGATTTTATCTGTGAGCTACCTTGGGTCTCTTTCTGGAGAAAGGCAGCATTGAAATGAAATAAATAAATAAATAAATAACCCATGTCCTTTAACCTTGCTGTACTATGGTGTTAAAGCATCAGAGAGAAAACCTTCTCTAGCACCTTTCCTTCTGGGAAATGTAGCAGGTTCAGAGAGGTTCACAGGGTTAGGGAAGGTCCCAGTATCGATCACATTTAAAATCTAAAACAGGCCAAGGAGATCCGTTCAGACGGTGTATGTAATGGTGCAACTGCGCAGTTGCGGTGGTGCTAAGGCGCCAAATGGTACCTTTTTACTAAATCGCGCTGCAACTGCGCACCTAAAAAGGAGCACAGTTTCCCTGCTCCTTTTTAGGTACGCAACTGCGCCACAGCATCTAGCTGCGAAAAGAGGTGGCGCCAGACTGCCCTTTTTGGGCGAACTGTACCACCCCAATGTGACATATATTTATGGCAATGTCCAGAAAAGTTACTTTTTTGCACAACAACTCCCACAATCCTCTTGCCAAAATTTCAGTGGCTCTATCTGTCCCATTCTTAACCAGCCCTTGCCATGAAGACATTTTTGATGTTCAGATAAAATCTATGTTTCTCTCACTTAAACTGATTAGATATAGAACTGCCCTATACTTTCAGGTATTTAGAGTGTTATTGGGACACTTTTTAGATATTTCCTCCTTGTTAATCATACTACATTCTTCAGTGTTTTCTCGTGAAAATATGAGGCTGAAATAGACAATCCTAGTCCAATCTCATGGGCTTCCTTTTCTCTCCTAGATATTGATATAAATATGTGTCTCTTGATTTCTTGTTAACTTACAGATTTAACTTGAAAGTCTTTAAATTCAGAAGAATGTTCCTAAGTCACCAAACACCATAATCAAAAAGGTGGTTGGGTTGAGATAGTCTGGAATGTTACCCTCGAAAGCATCACGTTTGTGGTTATTTTTGCAAATTTGTTATGTATCATTCTACCATTTTTTGTTATTATACTAATCCAGTATTTTAATAATTTTTAAGCCCTAAGAAATAGGGAAATGACTACCAACTAACCATCATGATCATGAAAAATCCACTGTTTTGGAATCAAGGAGGAGAAGTTACGTGTTGAACCAAAATCATTATTGACATCATTATCATCATCAGTAGTTGTAGAAATAGTAATTGTAAACATTAAACCAGGAAGGCAGGCATTGTGTGATGCACAAAATAATGCAGTACGTTAAATTACTTGTAATAATTTATTCCCCAGCTCTGGGTGATAAAAATGTGGGCTTAGTACAAAAACATAAATAAATTTCTGATTACCACTTCCTGAAGTTCAAGCCTAACTTTTCCACAGCTTTAGGTCCTTACATTATCTTAATGATTACAATGATAGTGTTAATTGCTTTCCCCCACCTCCCCAGAGGAAGACATCATTTATTCTGGCCAACTGATAAAAAGAAAGAAAGAAAAAGACAACTTCTTAACTGGGAGTAATTATTCACCCTGGCAAGGCATCTGTTCAAATCACAAAAGAAATTTAGATCTGGACTCAGCAATTTCCAGGTCCCCTCCTCTTGCTGAAAGCATCCTCCCTGCCTTCTGAACAGACCTGGCTTTTAGGCTACAGAGAATGGGCTGCCTTTTGAGGTCAGAGAAGAGCCTTGAATGAAGTTGGTGTGAAATCACTCCCTAAAGCCATAATCAGAAAGCGGTGGAACAATGTGTTTCTCCCACCAGCGGGTCTATCATGATGGAGCAATTTCTGCTCTCTAGCATCCTATTCCTAGCCAGCATTTTGAGTGCATCAAGGTTGTCTTCTGAAACGAATAGGGAAAGGGGGAGTAACAAGAGCCTGAAGTATCACTGGTTTTCCTAAAGAAACCATGCCTTAAAAAAAAATCTCCTTGGAACTTATGTTGTTTCGGTGCTGAAAATTGCAGCTTACTCTATAGTTACTGTGCTACACAATATTCCACAAAAGGCCGCCCTCCCCCCCGACACCCTAAAAAAGAGCCATTATCTGTAATTACCCATTACTAAGCATAATTATTTCTCCCAGACTGCTCTACAACACCCAAGATTTGATGCAGTTACAGCTCAGTGCGTTATGTTATCAAGGAAGCGTTTCTGACCTTTAGAGCAGTATTGTCCATATATACAAATGCAGGCAATAAATTTCTTAAGCATGTGATTTATCGTATGGGTTCCACTCACATAAGCAGGATGCTTAGAAGTCAAAAATGTTACTTGTACCTATTGTCAAAATGTTAGAGATGGCATAATTCTTAATAATACTTATCCACATTCCTAGGGTGCCCATGTGATCATCAGGATGAGTTTTTCTATATGGGAGCTAAAAAAGCTAGTTTTTTTTCAAATGCTTATTTTAAACAGAGAATGAGTATCCCAGCACTCCATCAATGAAAACACACTGTTGCTTGGAAATTAATATCCTTAGCTTGTAACAACAAGCACTTTTACTGTTATGAGTGTGCTGTAAACATTGGGGGTCTCACACAACAAGACCGACTTACCAGTTAATCACTTCCCCCATTTGAAATGCACATTTTCAACTCATTTTACAGCAATTTACTCAGAAAGGCCAATCTTGTCTTTTCTTTAGAATGTCACAACCAAATATGCCTGTTACCCATAATCTAAAAAATCTGACAACAGGCAGGCACTGAATTGTTTTGCCTTCACTTACAAGGAAGCATCCGGGAAAGAAGACAGGCCCACATGCAACTAATCTGAGAGCTCAAATGTCATTTTAATAGTGCATCTGATTCCCCTAGCTGACTTTACCCCTGAATTACTCAAGAAAACAGCATGGTTTGAAAAAAGTTTCTGGCTGTTTTGGTGAATGGGAGAGTGCTGCTTTTCCTTTGCCATGGAACCCAGGTGCTCCAAGTTACCTTTTCACATTACAACTCCCAGAATTCCTTAGCCAACACAAAAAATGCTGCCTGAGTGACTTTGTAAGATATATCCCAAGAAGTCAACTTTTCTAAGCGGTGCTTTGGTGGTAAGCTGCACCAAGATTTGCATTATCTCAAATGTTTTAACTTTTCTAATACAGTAGTAGTATTAATCACTCAAATCTTGAGGTTTTATTGACTTAAATGTGCTTTTCCATTTTCTACTCCTCTTGCCCTGTACTTCTTAATAAATCAAATTACATGGGACCTTTTGAACTGACATTCATGCACAACTTGCATCCCCCCCCCCCCGTCATCTGTCTAACCACCCAGGTATTTGCTGCTCCTTCTAAGGAGGGGAAAATGGAACTGAAGGCGACATTTGATTCCAGAGCGACAGTAGCTGGCAGACTCATCAAGTGTTTCTTCCCTAGTCTTATGTAACTGCAATGCCTCTACTTGGGAGTTAGGGAATAAGAGGGGCTGGTGCAATCTCTCACCCAATTCTCTATAAAACACCAGTATGACTGAATGTTTGTTCTATCACAAGTCCTTGCTCTGTAGATTTGGCACAAACAAATGTATCACTTTTAACATTTCTGGACACTTCCCTTCCTTCTTCCACAAACCTGTGAGTGTCCTCCATGAAGCACTTCATCTTCTATCTTTTTCTTTCATTTATTATTTTATATTAAAGGAAAGCTACATTTAAGAGCTAGAATGAACCTAGCTCAAAACAATAAAATCACACTCATCATGGTAGAGTCCTTTGTAGCCATCATGACATCTCGGTTCTAGAAAGGGATCTTAGCCAATTTGAACAAAACAAGCAATTCAAGTAACAATTAATTGGGGGGGGGGATTTGGCATTTATATTTAATCTCCATTAATTTACTAATTTCTGCAGAACTAAATATTAATCTAACCAAAAATAGGTAAACAATCTGTAGCCAGAAAGCCCATATAGAAAGAGAAAGGAGCCTCATTCAGTGAAAGAATGTTTATCCATCTTAAACTGAAAACTGATAAGGAAAAAAATTAGAATTCTCTATATAAGTCAACTAACATATTCTAATTAATTAATCAGGACTGCAGTCCTGAATAGGAATAAGACAAATGCTCCACTGAATACACTGACATTTTAGTGTATATGCACATGGTTGCATTAGGTTTCACTAAATTCAGTGATCCTTTCATCTAAGTAAATATACGGTACTCAAGACTTGCAGGACAAAATCTTACTTCTCTCAGTACATTTAGACATATTGATTAGCTTGCTGAGAGTTAAAATCCAGGCATATCTTGTAATTAAAGGCAATTTCCTTTTTTCCTTTCTATGAAGGAGTCACTCATTGTGATACAAGACCAGCACACCTGGGTGCTAGAAGCTTAAACTGCCCAGTTGTGTTTTTGCTTCAAAATTTACACCCCTGCCCACATGGATGGGATAAATAAAAGAGGAGATGCACCACTGGAGAGGCATGGTAAAAGACTTTAAATAATCTAGGTGTGTGCAAGTGTTCTGACCTGTGTCAATTAAATGAAGTACAAACTTCTTCCAGGGGCAGATGGTGTCTTCCATATCAGTGGCACTGTGATTTGGCTCTGAGTTTGAGTCCTAACTTAAAAGGAGCTAGCCAAAGTGTTACACTTATATGATTAATAGAATTCAGCCCTTTAGCTCATTTCCGGTTCAGACTATATTCCCAAATGGATTCAATATACTGAAATAGAAGCCGCCAGGGACTGCTTTAAATCTCAACCAAGATTGTGTAGTGTAAAAGATCCACAGGCAGAACTATACTATGTTCCTCCTCTGAACCTTCCTGACTCACCATTTAGCTGCTGCAGCCTACCCACAGCCATTCAATCGCTAGGGGAGAGTGGGCCTGCAGGAGATTGGAGAAACATCTGGCTATGTGATGCCACCAGTTCTTTGCAATCCCCACACTTCTCCCTCAGAATTTAAATGACCATAAAGGTGGAGTCTGAAATAGCTAAATGTTTAACGGGGACTTTGGTCATTGTGTAGGGAGAAACCTCAGCAACAAACACAATAGCAGAAGGAACAAAAGATGTATGTAGCCATATACTTAGGTCTTATGCTTACATATGCCACTAACACGTTGCCAGCTCTTGTGTGTGAAAGTCACTTTACCTTCAATACAAAATAAAACATACACATTGAAGATTCAGAGAGGATCTCTGGGTTTCCCTGGAAATGACAGAAGTGAGAGCCCACTTTCCTGCTGTTGGGTACAATGTTGATTACAGACCCATGGACACAAGATAGCCCAAGTTACACACTTTTTCAGCCTCCTTATTTCAATGGGAAAGCACAGGCTTAACTATGCCAGAGCATGCTCTCTGAATCATACTCATAGTACCATGTAAGTACTGTATGTACAATTCTGCAGTTTATTGAGTAGAAGTTATTTTCATTTCCTTCTTAGTAGCCTAATATGAATACATTTTTCTGGATTATCTTAATACAAAAATTCCATTAGTGGAGAAATAAAAAAAGTATGTTCAATATCCCATGGACAGCACATAGGAAATTGCTTATTTTATGTAGTCTTTGTTTACTGTAGCTGTACACAGGATAGAACTGCATGGCTGCACTCACCTCTCCATGGCTTTATTTAGCAGAACACTGGCTAATTCTTACTCCAACATCTCCTCTTTCTCTCAAAAACCCATCCCATCAAACAAAGTTATTGAGTATCACTGGGGAATATATCCAATAGGCCCTAAAACATGTATAGTAGGCCTCAAACTCTAACAGTGCTATTTCTGTAAATATTATCAAGTCCTGAGGGCAGGCACTGGCTTTATCTATAAAGACGTCAATAGCCTAAGTCACATGTTTTTCAAGGTTTATCCTTTTTGCAAGAAACAAGGCTTGGTTGTGTTTTAAATACAGGGCAAGAATGAAGAGCATTTTCCCCATCCGTGATAAGTCAGCATCACTGCCAACTTCAGCGACAAGTTGAAAAAACAGTTATTAATACAGACATACTTTAGTTAACAAAACATCGGACAAAGACATTTCTTTTTACACCCCACAGCCTGCTTTTCCCCCTTGTCCTCTAAGTAAAAGGCTTTTTTAAGCAGCATTAGCACTGGGAGGATGGTGGAGGGCTAGAAAAACAGACTTCTTTGGTAGGTTTCCTGCCTTGTCTGCAGGAAACAGTGCAATAAAGGTTTGAGCTGGGAAAGAATGGCATTCTATTTTAGCCAATGTGACTTACTGTAGCGGTGTGTGCCTTCCTACAGCAGGCAAAGTAAATAGCAGCTGCCTTCGAATCCCTTACTGACCATTTGTGAACAGCAAAACAGAGAGAAAAAAAGAGAACAGATAAGCCTACCTCATCAGTTACCCCCAGCATATTTAAAAAGCATAGTTCTATATATTTTCCCTCCCAAAACACAAATTGTAAGTGGAAACTGATGAAAGAAAGTCATCCTAGCAAGCATTTTGGAGGGTATATTGAAAAAATCTCTAAAGGTTCAAGGTTTTTGTTTACCTATACAAGGCTTATCTGACCTGGTTGTTTCATTTCACATGTGCTTATTTTTAATTCTGGATATAACCAACAAATACTTAACTGCTCTTCTTTATTTTTCTGGTGTAGAAACCTATTCCTATTCTTTCCATGTCATCATGCCTTGGATATCAAACTTTCTCTTAAGGAAGCAATGCCAAAGGAACTCATGTGTTTCAGTAACTAAGGCATGTTTGTACACATTAGAACATCTTTATATGGTATACTGTTCATAGAAATTGTATTTATCACTTCCACTAATTATATTAATGTGAGAAAATTCTCCCACCAAATTCTCTCATATAATCCATCAGTGAAGATTATTTGCATTTTAAATCCTATTAGACAACTGTCCAAAAACATTTAAAACAGCTTTGAAATAGTGGCTGTTTTGAAGTTAGCAAGGTGTTTGTATACTGCTGTCCATCACAAAGTTTTGCGCTTGTCTACAAAATATCATAGATATAGATCTTTTACCAAAAATTTGGTAACAAGCTACTCAAAACCATTTGAATTGAGCTGATAACTGGTGGTATGGGTTGGTATTCTGCAGCTATTGCAATCTGAAATACAAGGCACTGGCCATATCCAATGGGCAGAAGTCCTCCTGTCTGAATCTGTTCCAAAATGTTTCATAAACTCTAGCTCTAGAAGGTTCTGCAGTTGCTTTGTGTAATCTCAAAACTCATGTTACTTTCTTTTACACTGCTGTTTCAATATGGCCATTTTAGTGTGTCTGGTTTTAAAATACATAAATAGATGGATTATATTTATAGGCCAGACTTCTTTTGTTTCAGGGTCAGGGCATAAATAGGCTAAAATTGGAGAAATCAGGGGAAAGGCTACTGAATTTCATTAAATCTTGCTTATGAAATAGGATCTGGTATCCAGTCTGTATGACAAAATGTAAATGGTGTTAGATGTATGGAGTAGTTGATTTGGTATCATAACTATTCAACTCATAAGAAAAGCCCAAAGTGGTGTTGCTCTCATTGAATACTTTGGTGTTGCTTGGCTTCATCTGGAATATACGAGGGGGTATTCAAAAGTTTTAATGATCACCTTTTTAAAAAAATTGACAGAAGGTTTGTTTTGATTTGTAGTTGTTAACTTATCTCTATGTAGTCACTATCTAGATTTATACAGTGGTCCCCCGGGTTACGAAGGTAATCCGTTCCGGATTACCTTTCGTAACCCGGAAGCTTTCGTTTCCCCGGGGGACCGCTATTCGCAATGGACCGCGCGACTGATTTAAAGGGGCCGCGTGGTTTTTTTTCGTATCCCGGGGGATCTTTTGTATCCCAGGGGATAGTTTAGCGGTCCGGCGGCTTTCGGATCCCGGGGTTTTTGCAACCCGGGGGATTCGTAAGCCGGGGGAACACTGTACATTTTTCCAGAGGTCTTTGGGCAGATGATGGTCTTTGTAGAGCGTCTAGCTAGAGGAAAAAAGCTAGACGCACCTCTGCTGAGCCTACCAGCCATCTCTCCAACAACACTGACATGGACAGGTGCGTGGGGGGAGCTTTATCATTATTGAGTGGATTTAAGGGATTTTAGTTACAGCTAAGAGGTTGAGATGCAATGGCATACATTCAACTTATACCATGGTAACTCACCAGGAGGTTTCCAGCCATGTTTGATATGATGCACCTTTATACATGAAAGGTATCAAAGTTCTATTAGATACCCATGCCTTTGAAATTGTCCTATTGCAGTCCAACTGAAATGTAGAGAAACACTTTTGCTTTGAACACCAAAGGCTGGAGGCAGGGGGAGAGACCACGATTGAGTTGACCACTACTTTAGCCACAGTGCTTAACATGTTTGGCATATTAGCATGTTCTTCATAGTTCAGCAAGTCCAAAGCAAGAAAGGGTCACCTTTGGACTTTGGCCTGTAACTCCTGTAACTTTGGCCTGTAACACTTAGCGTGATGAATGGCAAGAGATTGTGGGAGTTTTACTCAACACACTTGGAGACTTCTATGGGAGATAAATTATTCAGGACAGAGGGAGAGACTTTGAAGCACAAAATCAGGTGGAAAGTAAAGGGTTTATTTGTTTATTTAATTTATACCCCACTTTTCTCTGGGTGTGGGGCCCAAAGTGGTGCACAATACCTTAAAAATATAAATTTTTTAAAGAATAAATCTCAACACAAAAGCTGTAATACAGTGGTCCCTTGGGTATCTGCTGCAGTTTGGTTCCAGGACCTCCCCCCTGTGGATACCAAAATCTGTGGATGCTCAGGTCCCATTAAACATTATGGCATAGTAAAATGGTGTCCCTTATATAAAATGGCAAAAACAAGGTTTGCTTTTGGGAAATTTATGGGTTTTTAAAAATATTTTCTAAGGGTGAATGCTTAAATGCATGGATAAAAAAATCCGTGGTTAGGGAAATCCTGGTGGCGCAGCGATTAAATGCTTGGTACTGCAGGAACTCACAAGATTGTGAGTTCAATTCCGGGGTCGACTCAGCCTGGCAGCTTTCTGAGGTTGCCAAAATGAGTACCCAGCTTGTTGGGACCAATTAGCTTTCATGTTGTAACCAGCTTAGAGAATGCTTAGTTCAGTATGAAGCAGTATAGAAATGTAGCTGCTATTGCTATTGACTGTAAAATTATACCAATTAATTTAAAAACACAAGTTAAAACAGCATTAAAAAGTCATTTAAAACATAATGAAATAAAAACCCAAACATGACACTACCTCCCCATGAAAAGCTCTATCTGCTGTCATCAAATGCCTCCTTAGATAAAAATGTATTTGCCTACTGGCGGAAAAAGGAACAGGGAGGATGCCAACTGGACCTCCTGTGGAAGGGAGTTCCACAATCTGGGAGCAGCCACAGAGAAGGCTCTCTCTTGGGTTCTCACCAACTGCTCCTGCAAAGGTGGTGGGACTGAAAGAAAGCCCTCCCCTGCAGATCTTAAGGAATGTGCCCCTCTCCAAAAGGTCCTCCACTTAACCTGCAGCCGTCCTACATGAGGTAGTAGAGATGGAGACAGAAATAAATATATTTAGGCCTGCTTCAAAGAGAGGGTAAGCTAACTACAAATGAAGCTGAGCTTCTGACAAACCTAAGTAAACAAAACTAAGGTACAAGACCATTAGTAAAACAGTGGCTAAGATTTGTGGGAGAGCTAGCAGACAAGAAAAAGTCCCTGTACAATTCATGACAATAAAAAGGCTAGGAGGAGGAGGAACAAAATTAGCAATCAGTTACAATCGGAATGGAATAAATTCATTAACAGACTATCAAAGGCAATATTAAGAGGGGAGTATAAGCTATTCAAGTATCTGAGAAAGGGAGACCTTGGAGAAAATATGGCTGGGATAAAATCATTATAGCTCACACTAAAAATAAACTAAGGGAGGAAGTAGCTGATAGGAATTTGCCAGAGACCACTTCAATCGAAGTGACATGATGAAAGAAGCCCAGGTGGTTTCTAAAAGCCAGAAAATAGAACAGGGAGGGTTCTCCTTAAGTTGAAATCAAGCTGATGAAAAGCAACTAGGAGACTCTGTAGTTTAGAACTGCTGGAAATAAAACACAGCAGTAAGTCATCTTGCCACAGATTTTGCAAATCAAAAATACATTTACAGAGGAACCACACACAAAACACAAAAAATAAACATGTAACATGCCTTTTTATTTGAGATAATACCCAAACTATATTTTTTTGGCTTAAAGTGCAATGAACAATTAAATCGCTTCTTTATCTTACAAGAGCATTGATCACTCTGTGCTTTGTTGCTGCTGTTTAATGCCTTCAAGTAATTTTGATTTTTGGCAACCCTAAGGCAAACATACCATGGGGTTTTCTTGGCAGGACTTACGTTTGCCATGGCTTTCCCCTGAAGCTGAATTTGACTTGCTCATGGTCACCCAGTGACTAAATAGGGATTTGAACCCTAGTTGCCAGACTCACAGTCAGCCCTCAAACCACTACATCATGTTGGCTCTCTGCACTTTTGTTTATGCTGTGTAGATAGTATTAATCATGGCATTTAAAAACAACACTAGTTCCCCAACATAAGCATCTAATCCCTGTTCTCTGATTAATGTTGCAGTCATAACTGATACATTTATGTATAAATCACTGTGATTAATCCATTCAAGTTCCTTCCGAAATTTAAAATATCGGACACAATTAACCACTCCTGGTCTCTGCTTCCCATGCACTTCACAATGAGCTCTAGCCTGTTGTTTTCTGGACTGCCATAAAGTTGCCCATCCCTTCCATATATTCAGGCCAAAATCCTGGTCACACAATTGGCTGCATTTTTCTGAGCTAGCAGAGAATAGCTAACAGCAGTGGTGGCAGAAGGCTACTTATTTTATGAAACCTATTTCCCCAGTGCATGGTTTTGGGAGGGGAGTGTCCTTAACGTCATTGCTCTAGAAAGGGGTAGCATGGAAATGCCTGTGATGTGAGCTATGTTATTGTCCAAGACAGCCTTCTCATAGCACTTTGGCCATGAGGAATTTGCCAACCCATCCCAAAATCCATGATGGGAAGAATAAGCATGCAGGAGCCAGAAGACCCTTCCTACTAACCTTTTCTGTTCTTCTTCACTGCTGTGCTCACGGCCCCTTTCTTCTTCCCACCTACCACTGTCACTTCATCACAAAGGACCAGGATTCTGGCATCAGACATGAATCTTACTCTGTTCCAAAATGGCTTATGCTCAACTGCAAGAGGGATTGCAGCTTCAGGATAATTTAAGTAAGGAATTTGCCTCTCATCTGTTGCGACAGAAGAACTGGATTTAAGAAATATTAATCAGAAAAAAGAGCTATACCTGGTTGCGGTATTGTCTAGTCTGAAAGGATCAGAACATTCAGGATGAATTCCACAAATTTTTCTCTATTTTAAAAAAATCAAGGAGGAATGACAAGTAGGTTACAAATATAAAGAAAAAAATGTTTAACCAAGTTATACCACTGATAAAAATTTTCACATAAAAAATCAAGACACCTGTGGCCAAGCAACAGAGTTTGGTGAAGGTCAAATATTATTAATGAGAAAGAACACACAAGCGAAGAGAAGATGCAAAAGTTTGTTTCTGTCTGAGCCTACTGGGAAGGGCAGGATTCCTTCCCCCTTCTCTCTTCTTCTCTCCTCTCACCAACCAAGTTGAGTGCAAACTACTTTTGCATTTTGAAAGAGGTAAATACCATAGGATTGTCCCTGGCAAAGAGTATGTGTTATGCCATGGCTAAATAGGAAATTTGGTCCTACATAAGCTGTGTTAATATCATGACCAGCAATAACACTGTGGATTTTAAAAAATTGAATAATGGATATGTGAAAAGACACAGATCACTAGAAAAGACCATAATGCAAGGAAAGAGGGAGTAGCAGAGAGAGGAAGACCACATGCCAGACCAACCGACTCAATCAGAGAGGTCACAGGCATGAATTTGCAAGAACTAAGCAGAGCAGTGGAGGATAGGGGATCTTGGAAATGTCTCATCCACAGGGTCAGCATGAGTCAAAGTCAACTTGGGGGGCAGTTAACAAGTGTGAAGAGGGTATCAGTGAAAATCCCTCCTCGCCTCAAGTGGCAATTAGCATTAGGAAAGACGTTCCCAATGGCATCAATGGGATCTTTCCAATCCATGATAACTACGGCAATAGGTATATTGTGGCTGGAGAGGGAGAGAAGACAAAACTGACCCAGTGTAAGTTTCTAAGGATAACATTTGCCCTCTCCAAACATTCCTGATGTTTATTATTCTTTTTAAACTACAATACTGTTGGCTAACCACATCATTAACATCAAGTTAGGACCTGGCCTTAGCCCTCTAAGGAACCTTTGAAGGGGTGAAGACTTACTTTCAGTAGTCCTCTTAAATCCCTTCGTCACTGATGCCTGAAGAAACACCTTGTCCTTATGCAGGCCACTCGACTGCCTAATTGCACTGCTAGTTAAGAAAGGAAATGTCTGCTAATTTAATTATATCCCTTGTGTTTTTTAGTTTCAAGCCATCGCTCTTTGTTATGCTGCCTCAAGCACTGTAAATAATTCCTTCCCCTCCTCCATATTATTACCTCTCAAATATTTATAGACTGTTATATCCACCCTTAGTCTCCTTTTCTACAAGCTGTAAATCATTTTTGTCACCCCATCTCTTGATCTACTCAGATTTATCTATGCCTCCATTCATAATGAGATATTCAAAAACCTCTATGCTGTATTCCAAAACAAAATCTCAGGAAAGTTGGAGAGTCCTAGCAATTCTAGCTCTCTGGTTTTGGCATTTATTTGTTTATTACAGACTTTAACATGAGCAAACCACTATATTAAAGCTGCAGCCTGACATTCATTTTGTTGAAACTTGCATGGAACTTTGGTACCAGTGTTTTCAATGAACTAGTAGAAAGAAGGAGCAATGGAATAGTATGTATCAACTTAAAATGTGTGAGAAGGATTCTATTTTAGTAGCCGACACGTCGGACAGAAAAGGGCTGACCACTTTGACACACATCAGCATGAAAAGAGTGACATGGGAATACTACTAATCAACACGACCATCAACATCATCTATTGTTTATTGATTTAAAATACATATATAGCACATCTTCCTTTAAAATCCAAAAGTGATTATAAAACAATAAAACACTATGGGGCGATACAGACCACCCAAAAAGGGTGGTCTGTCGCCACCTTTTTTTGCTACGCAGGTTCACCACAGCAGTTAGACGCTGCAGTGAAGCTGCGCAGCAAAAAAGGAGCGGGCAAACCCTGCTCCTTTTTTGCACCGCAGTTGCGGTGCAATTAGGAAAAAAGGTGCCGTTTGGTGCTTTTAGTTCGCTGCAACTCAGCAGCTGCATCTAGCAGCTAAGCAGTTGTGGCGCCGCCATTTTGAATGCCATCTAAACGGCGTTCTGTAATGGTGCTGGCGCCATTACACATTAGGGATCGTGAGCGTGCGGACGCTGTGTGCCCACGAACCGTAATGGCGCTGTCCAGGCGCCTCTTCAGGCCTGCCTGTATCAGGCCTATGAACACCACAATATGACAAAATACAAAATACACAACAGTGATATGTTTATTGAGCTAACTAAAAAGCACAAAATACACCATTCAAGCTTTCAAAGCCTAAACATTTTTCCAGATGTAACAGTACAAAGACTTATTGAGAAATTTAATGTTCTCTGCCTAAGAAAAGGGCCAGCAGTCTCACACAGGGAAGAGATAGCCTAGATCTCAAGGGAAGTTATTTTGCTACGGCTAACGGAGCTGATGCTATATAACTTGGCTTTTATTGCCCTTTGCCCCAGTCCTCACATGGTCAGGAAGGGGAGTGCTCTCTGCCTGCACTGATATCCCTCCAAACCATCTTTAATTCTATTTTAAGGGGCAGGTGGTTGGGCATGGGCAATTTATGTTTTATCTTGTAATTTTTAATTGATGTAACCCGCTCCGACTGGATACAGAGGAGCGGGCTATAAATAAATTATTATTATTATTATTCTGAAGTAACATCTGAGACAAAATGTAGGCCTGTGATTCAATCATTGCCATTTTTTTTCTTTTGTACAATTGTTAACATTTCTGCCTGATGAATAAGTCAGTACAGTATAGTCTTGAAAGGATGCACGATATGTTTTGTGCTTTTGAGCTGGCCCACTGTGATGTGGATTTTGTATTTTGTTTTTAATTTTGCTGCATGGCCAACTCAGCTACTCCTGAATATGTTACCACAATACACAACTCTGGAGTTTATCATACTGGGAAAAATCAGAGGTTTAAACAGGCATTTCCCCGGGACAGATGTGCAATCAGGGCAAAGATTTGTTGCTCCACTAACAAATCATACATAGAATCTCCCCATGAATGATTTGTTGCTGGAGCGTTCCTGGCTCTTCCCAGGATAAGTCCTTTCTAATCACAACGTCGTGTGAAACGATTGCACAACTGTCCTGGGAAAATGCCTTTTCCGATTTTCTCTGATTCAGTGAGAGTAATAAATTCTTGACAGACATACTGCTTCTACTTGAATGAAAAGGGGATCAACTATTGGAGTTTAACAACCCAATGGGCTGAAATGAAAATATTTCCAATGGCCCAAATAGAGAGGAGTGAAATGCCAAGAGATTACCAATAATAATAAGCAGCATCATGGGGTCATTATTAGGGAAAAGAAGGCCTCCTTTAGAAAATGGAAGTCTCACCCAAACAAAAAGAAACACAAACGATATGCAAAAAGATAAGAAGGGAAGCAAAAGGGGATTTGGAGTCACTTTAGTATCAAAGCCAACAATAATAAAAGAAAAATCTTTACATGAATCAGGAACAGGAAGCTGGCTAGGAAAACAGTTGGGTCATGGGGGGACATCAATAGATAACGTTACAGGATACTACATGAGGCTAAAGAGACTGTAGAGAAGCCACATGAGTTCTCTCCAGTTTTCTTCATTGCAGAAGATGTAGGGCAAAATAATGATACATAAAATGATTTTCAAGGAAGAGAGTCTAAGGAATTGAAGCAATCAGTGATGACAAAAGAAATGCTAGATTTTATTGAAAAATTAAAAGCATGCAAACAATTAGGTTTCAAACAGTATCCATCTGAGAATATTTAAAGAACTCAAATCTGAAACTGCTGGCCAAAAATTGGAAACATGTTACTAAGCAATGGCAGGCAATGTAATACAATCAGAGCTAGTGATGTAAGAACAAGAAAATCTTGATGAGAGCACATTTTCACATTTGTGAAAAACACAAATAATGTACTGGGTATGGAATGAAAACTGGAGATAAACATCTTGGCAGGCGAGCAGCATGATACCAACTTCGGGGCAGCATCGGGGTGTGCAAACGCCACACCCACCAAGTCGGCGCTTACTGTCAGTCTGTTTCGGCCCTTTGTCCCTCCATATGTATTGGACATTTTACCTTCAGCCATACTGGGAAGAGCTCATGGAGAACTGTCAGTCAAAACATGTAAAAGGTCAAAGTTTTCTCACTCCTGCATTTTATGGGCATCATTCATACTTTCAATCATCACAAGAAAATTGAACAGCAGAACAGCAGAACAGACTGAAATAAATACTGGCCCAATACAGACGGGCACTATGAGGCGTGATTAGGGTTCATTGCATTGCGTTAAGGGTTCGGCGGGGCGCAGCATTTAGTCCCTCCCGAACCCTAAAGCGTATAGATGCCGCCATTTTAAAATGATGGCGTCCATACGGGTGTGCCATGATGTTGTCATGGCGCGTGCAGCATTTAAACAATGTTGTGCGATCCTGAAGACATCATGCCTCGGAAGGGCACCAATGGTGCCCTTTCCGCAGTGCTAAAAAGAGCTCAGAAAGGGAACTCTTTTTTTGGTGCAGGTCTTCAGCGTAGCCTTTAGACGGCCGCACCAAGGACCCAGGGGGAAAGGGGCCACAGTGGTGGCTCCTTTCTCCCCTTGCCAGCGCTGTCGGTTGCGGGGTGCAGCGGGCGCCCAGGGCACTCGCTGCACCCGGCTTGCAGGTCGCAAGGAAGCGGCAGTTCGCCACTTCTCCCCAACCAGCAGAAGCGGCGGGATGGGGCCTTTGAAGCTGCCGGTGAGGCAGCCTTGGCCCCATCTCGCCACTTCTTGGGGCGGCTGCAGACCGCCTCAAAGGCTTGTTTCCATTAAGTGTTGTCAGTGTACCAAAGGGGAAACTTAGAAATAAATAAAACATTTATTTTCTTAATCCAGTAATTTATTAACCAAATATCAATTTATTGTTTTACCTGGAAGTCTGGACTTATACACAAGTATGAAAGTGAGTTTTAAATCCTCTATTCACTTTGCATATGAGAACTGCTTAAACCTGCACCTTAATCCCTCCTCTCCCCGCACTGTCCTCAAAGAGTTTTTCTCCTTTGGCAAATCTGATGATGTTCCTCAATAGCAATCACACTGCTTGGAAACTAGTGGAGGAGAAGGCAAGGTGAGGGCCAGTCCAGTCCTATATCCCTTATTTCCTTTTACTGATAAAGAGAGAACCACACTAATCTGATCATGAAACATGATCACCAGCGTATGTTGCTAGTCCTCTTAGCCACTGTAAAATTCTTGGGATGAAATTTTTCTCTGACACATCAAAAATGTAGTAAGACATCCCAACCACTAAATAAATAAATAAATAAATACACACAAACTAATAAAGAAATAACTTCATTAAAACACAAAGCTTAAAGAAGATACTGTCCTAGGTAACTCTCAGGATCCCTCATGCTGCCTAGGACATTCTAGAAGTCATAAACCAATTTTTAAAAAAGACTCCATAATGTGTGTATGTGGGGTACTTGTGTGTATAAATACACACCTCTTCCCAAGAAACCTTGTTTCCAAGGTTTCTTCATTATCCAATCTTATCTCTAGGTATGGGTACTAAACCAGCATAGATTGTGATACCTTTGGTTGCAATCCGAAGTACAGTGGTCCCCCGGGAGCCGAAGCCCCCGGGGAACAAAATCCCCGGGAGCCGAAACCGGCGGGACCGCAAAACAACCCCCGGGATGCGAATAAACCCCCGGGATGCGAAGACGAAAAACCGCGTGGCCCCTTTAAATCGGCCGCGCGGTCCGTCTCCTAAAGCGGTCCCCCGGGAAACGAAGATTTCTGGGTTACGAAAGGTAATCCGGAATGGATTACCTTCGTAACCCGGGGGGCCACTGTATAAGGGTTTGAAAACAAGACATACACACACACACCAATTCAGGTTCCAGTGTTACTTTTCCTATTCTTTTCTCCCATTTAGATAAATTCACATTTCCCCACTGAGATAACAGGTGTTATGGTGACCTGCAATGAGGTGCAAGCACACTGATAAGCACAACAGCTCTCTCCTCTCCTCTCTTTCACTTTTTCTTTTTTCTTTTCTTTTCTTTTCTTTCTTTCTTTCTTTCTTTCTTTCTTTCTCTCTCTCTCTCTTTTTTTGAAGAACAGCCTGTCACCAGGGGCTTGAAAAATTGTCTTTGCCCTCTCACAGTGCTGTAATATTTCTGACCTGCCAATAAAATGGATACAGCAAGAAAAAGACTTTTCTGGTACCTTGTATGATTTGTGTGGCTCCTTCACACCCTATTCCTCTCCCTGTAAACCATATACAGTGGGATGAAGTTTGAAAGAAAAACTGCTGTACCTCGGGGGAGAGGCGAGGAGGAAAAAACTCACCGGGAAAAATAAACTTGCTGTTCTCTAGAGATGTCAAATAGAAATTCTGATCCACCACTGCCAGATAGCAACAGACCATTCTGGATCTGGTGGCTAGTTAGGTTTGCAGGAGCAAGGTGAAGAACAAATTCCCTTTTTCTTTCAATTCTGCAACATCTGAAAGGCTTTGCTTGTCTACTCCAGGAGTGGGCAACTGTGCAGGGGGCAGGGACTACTTCCTTGTACATTTTAGTGCACTACAAGTTCCAGCTGCCTTTTCGGTAATGGTGGAGTGTTAAGAGGATGGAGTAAATGGCTAAATTTTTTACTGGTTTTGGGTGCTCTCGCCCAGTGTTCAAGCCAAAAACAAAAAAAAAACCCTCCACCCAAAATTGGTATGAATTTTTTTTTTTTGAAGAAAAAAAAAAAGGAGTGCCAGAGAATTTTGGGGTTGCATCTTGGAGTCCCAAGGGCTGCATGCCACCTGTGGACTATACTTGGCCCAGTTCTCTGGTCTTTGCTGACTTTTCTAGAAATTCAGTTTGATTTAGTTCTCAGGAAACATGCACAGAATTCAGCTGCACATCCCTCATCCAGGCTGGGACATTCTGGGATTTATGTAGTTCAAGCTAACCTGTTCAAGCTCCTAGAGTGTGTGTGTGTGTATGGATATGTGACTTCAAGTTGCTTCTTGACTTCTGGAGACAACACGGATTTTCTTATGCAAGGAATATTCAAGAGGTAGTTTTGCCAGTTCCTTCCTCCGAAATGTAGTCTACATCACTTGGTAATCTCCTAACCAAATGGTAACCAGGGCTGACCCTGCCTAGCTTCCAAAATTAGACAGAATTGTGTGCTTTTAGGGTATTTAGTCCCTTGGCCTAGAGGAGTAATGTACTGTAGAGCAGCCCTTGAAATGCCACATGTATAGCAGCACTTTGGACCACAACATGGAGCAGGGCTGGAGAACTTGTAGTCTTCACAATAATGCTGGACTCCCAACTCCTATCAGACCAAGGTGATTTAGCCAAATGTGCCAGCATGACACGAGAGATCCAGATTCACTACACTTTCCAGGGAGAATGGATGATATGCAGTGCCATCTTCCATATAGTCTGTACATGAATCCCTGCAAATAAAATGGCTTCACCATTATACTTACCTACTTATTCCACAGTGGCACTGAAGATGTGGGACTACAATTTCCAGAATTCCATACAATGAACCATGACAAATAATGTCAGTCTGGATTATTTCTGCAGTGCAGATGCAGCCTCTGTTTTACTGTCTGGATGGTAGCCTAAGTTGTGCATCCAACAGCTCCCTATTCATGACTAGTACTCTAGAATGTATTTCTTACCTTATTTTTTTCTGGACTTAATTCACACTTGTGAAGGTCTAGAGCTGATAGCTACCCATTCTGCAAACAATTTTCTAGGCTACTGGTGAGGGAGGGAATTTTATTTGACCAGTTAATTCACCATACTTTCCCAGTCAAGTAGAGACTAATCTTTACATTAAGGGGTTGCTTCTGATCTAGAAAGTCGTTACATCAAAAGCTTCCAGTAAAGGATTTCAGCTATCCTTTTCTATTGTTTAGTGCATTGTTTCGAAAACTAACAAAATTATCTTGTTACGATATGAAACAAAATTAAATGAGGCATAATATAAGTAAAGTCATGCCTGCATTCTTATACACTGTAATCCTACGCTTGTTTACTTAGAAGCAAATCACATCAAATTCAGAGGCAGGAACAGGATCTCAAGCTTTCTACTACTACTACTACTACTACTACTACTAATAATAATAATAATAATATAAATTTATATTATTATTAAGATAATCACAGGGAATCTGCTAGCTAACAGCAATAGAAAAATACAATGCAAAAAATACAATAAAATACAAAATAATCCTTCCCAACCAATACTTAAGCAATTACAAGTAAAATCAAAAAAGTTTACAAGAAATTGCAAAATACACCCCACCCGACAAATACATCATATCACAGCAGGATAATAATAGTAAAATAGTTATAAGTCCAAGACAATCCATAGAGACTATGGCTTAAAACATATTGGCCTGATCCAGACAGGCCTGAAGAAGCACCATTGCGGCGCCATTAGGGTTCGGGAGCGCACATCGTATACACACTTCCGAACCCTAGTACGTAATGGTGCCGGCACCATTATGTAATGCTGTTTAGACAGCGTACGTAATGGCGCTGCTGCAACTGCACAGCTTCCGCAAGGAGCTGTGCAGTTGTGGTGGCACAAAGGCGCCAAATGGCACCTTTTCACTTTATTGCGCTGGAACTGCACACCTAAAAAGGAGCACAGTTTCCCAGCTCCTTTTCAGGTGCGCAACTGCGCCGCAGCATCTAGCTGTTGCGGTGCAGTTGCAGCACTAAAAGGGGTGGCTCCAGACCACCCTTTTTGGGTGGTCTGTACCACCCCATTATGCCAGATGGGTGAAGACATCTTATACATTGAAAAAGGATATAAAGGTACAAAACAAAGTTCGTCAAATACATTGAAAACATTTACTTGCATTTTAGCAGATTCATTTAACAGACACTAGAAAATATGAGAAAATTTGCAAGATCTGGGATGAAGCTTTTGGTCAAATTAATCTTCTGGTGAGGCAAGGTGAACATAGCCCTCAAAAGTCTATCTCTCCAGCCCTCTTTCACTGTCCTTCAAGTGCCAATGTGCTAAAAAAATTGCAATTAAACAGAGAACGAGGAAGAAAAAAGAGCTGTTGTTGTTGCTGTTGTGTGCCTTCAAACTGTTTGAAAAGACTGATGGGCTAATATGAAAAGACTGAAAAAAGGAGATTTGTTGTCAGAGGCATTATTAACTGAGGTATACCTGCATTTCTATCAATTTGGAAAAACTGGTTTCAGAGATCATGAGTACCACCCTTTTGCATGTTCCTTAAAGCCAGAACTCTGGAAAGTGTGTGGGGGAAAGAGGGTTGGACCAGAACTCCCATCCATAATTCCCAGTCAACATGGCAAATGGCCGTGCTAGTTGGGGATGTTGTGGTCCAAAAAAAGTAAGTTGTCTGACCTCTACTTAAAACTAAGAAACATGTGACAGTCTGCTGCTCCCCCCCCCCCCCCACCGCACCATGCAGGGGTGAATCCACACTACACAACTACATCATTGAGAAGAACCATCGAGGATAAATTATGCTTTTAATGTTGTTATTGTTTTAAATTATTGTTAATTTAATCTATTTTAAGGGGTGGGTGGCTGGGAATGGGTTGATGAAGTGTTTTAATCTGTATGTTTTAATCTTGCTGTACCCCGCTCCGATTGTGCTTCACAGAGGAGCAGGTTAAAAATAAAGATTATTACTATTACTGTACAGCATTTTGATACCAGTTCAGCTGTATGGTTCCACCCAATGGGAATCCTGGGATTTGTAGCCTCATGAGATTTTTTAATTTATTGCAAGAGCATTTAAAATTGGAGGTTATGAAATGTTAAGATCCTCCCCAAGCAGAAAATTCCAAGATTCCATGGCAATCAAGAGTGGTATTGAAGTGCAGTACTAGTGCTGTGTGGATACCCTCCAGGTTCTTTTCAGAGCGTTACCTGTGGATGCAGTAGACCCTGTGGTAGAGGCCGTTGTGGATTGTGGTGGTGGGCTGCTGCTTTCCAACAACAGGCAGGAACCATTGGCACTGCTCTCTTTCTTCACATACATTTCCGGGGCGCTAGGCAAGGGGATGGGGTGGCTGATCCCCAGCTCCTCCTCTTGAGCTTGCTGTCTTCTCAGAGCAACCTAGAGGTAAGAAAGTTGAAACATGTTTGCTCTCTACTTTGAAAAGCAGCAACTTAACAACCAATGATGGAGAAGGAATTAAAATGTGTTTTTGAACACACTGCAAGCCAGGAAAGATAAAAGGAGGCAAGTGAGATGAAAGACAGAGAACCGTATGATGACTCTTGGCCACGGAAATCTAATGGGTGGCTTTGGGTAAGTCACATTCTGTCAGCCTCAGAGGAGGGCAATGGCAAACGCTCCTGAACAAATCTTGTCAAGAAAACCTAGTGATGGGTTCACCTTAGGGTTGCCATCAATCAGAAATGATTTGAAAGCACACATCTACTACAAATGTAGTTGTACAACCTGAGTTTCCCTTACCTAGGTTTCCGAAATCGAAAACACTCCAAAATCCAAAACTGTCTACGTGGGTAGCTGAGACAGTGACACTTTTGCTTTGTGATGGTTCTGTGTACACCACCTTTGCCTCAGACACAAATATTATGCATAAAATTACCTTCAGGCTATGTGTGTAAGATGTACAGTACTTGAAACATAAGTCAAACTTGTACTAAGACTTGGGCCCCATCTCCAAGATTTCCCTGTGGCAGTTTTGCCTTAGAGTTGCCACAAATCAGAAACAACTTGAAGGCATGCAACAATAACATATGCACATATTCCAAAATCCAAAAATACCCAAAATTCAAAACACTTCCAGCTGCAAGCATAGCAGATAAGGGAGACTCAACTTATAGTAATAATAACAAGAGAATTAAAGAAAGAAAGGGCTCTTCCCTTTTCATCAGCAAATTTTGGTTCACTCCTGACATGACAAATTCAAATTGTTCAAGAAGAAAACCCAAACACAGTTGTAACAGGAAGTGCAGGTTGAGTCTCCCTTATCCAAAATTCCAAAATAATCCAAAATCCAAAAATTGCTCATGTGGGTGGCTAGATAGTGACCTCTTTGCTTTGTGATGGTACACAAACTTTGTTTCATGCACAAAACTATTAAACATATTGTATATAACATTATCTTTAGATTATATGAAATATAAATGAAATTTATGTTTAGATTTGGGTTGCATTTCCAAGATATCTCATTATGTATTTGCAAATACTCCAAAATCTTAAAAAAAAAACTTTCAAATCCAAAATAATTCTGATCCCAAGCATTTCAGATAAGTAATACTCAACCTGTACAACTACTATAAAAATCTCAGAAACTGTTGTGAACATTTGCTTGGTTCTTCTGGATGGGCCTGGTACAGAAAACAAAAACAAAAATGGAAGGGCTTTTTTGTTTCTTTTTGGATACAAGGCCTAAGGCAGAAGGGCTTTGTATCAGACTAAGAGCATGCAGCCATGGCAGCTAATTTTCACCTCAGTCACAATGGGCCTCATTTGGTCATGGGCATATGTGTTTGCATTGGTACTGCAGAAATAATCTGATTTGACATAACTTAACTGCTATGGCTCAGTGCTATGGAATTCTGGGAACTGTAGTTTGTTGTTGCACCAGAGCAAAGCAAACTAGTTTCCAGAATTCCACAGCATCAAGCTATGGCAATTAAAGTTGTGTCAAACTGGATTATATCTGCAGTGCGGATGCAACCTGAAAGTCTCAACTAGAAAGTAACTTCTGGTTATGAGTTCCTGGAGTGCCAGCAGGTTTCCACCCATTCTTTAAAACTGAAGGCCAGGAGGCTTTGGGCGTATGAAAAAAGTCCCATGAGGCTGCTTACAACCCATATTTTAGACTATACTGTACTTCCATTTTAGAACTAGGGCCCAAAAGATGAGCACCATTTTGCACTTCTCAAAGCCACTGCACTTGAGCTATGGAGGTGGATGGTGAAGAGCACCCAAGAGGTGCAGCCCTGAACAGCAAGGGAACAGACTGTGCAGTGTGCTTGCTTTGATACTTTTGCACAGAAGCATGAGAGTGTTGCGGGGGTTTTTTTCCCCAAAAAAGAAAAAAGAAAAAAGAAGCAGTAGCACAGCATTTGCACCATCTTTTGCATTTGCACCAGAATGAGAACTGCAATTGAGACATCTATCCTACTGGACTTGTGCCAAAGCCAATCCAGGAGAAACTTCCTAACAATGCAAACTTGACCTAATCCCAATGCACCAGTTTTCTTTGAGCTGGGCACTGTAATGCAAGCAGAAGAGCAGTGCTGGAGTCTGCTGAGTACTCTGGGTCAATAAAGCAGGCACAAGACATCAACAGCCTAGGGCCCCTCAAATTCAATCTACCGGTAGTGAATCCCCTCCAGTTGATGATGGCTGAGAAATTCTGCAAGTTGGAATTTTTTAAAAAACCCAAACTTTTCAATGCTGTTTTTCCTCCTTATAAAAATGTTTTGCCAGCTGCATGACAGGAGAGGTATGGAGAAGCAGGGAAAGGTTGAGTCCTGTTGTTAAAATAAGAAATGGCAATGGGAAAAAATCCCAACTGGCAACAAGAAGTTTTAATTTGATTGTTAATTATGATTTATTGGAGTTTATTACATGGGAGGAATTTCTCTCAATTTCAAAAAAAAAAAAAAATGAAAGTGAGGCCAGTTCAGAATTGAGTAAATTATCTAGTTCAGCGAATTTACTTGATTGCGTTTTGACACTGCATTGCGTTCAGAACTGCCCAAAATTGCTTCCCAGTGCCCAAAATTGCATGTGATAGTTTCTCACACAATCACGCGAAACCCCATGATTGCATTCAGATTGCCATTGGATTATACTTCCAATTCCCTTCATGCTGCACACACCTAGAAGGAGGCATTACAAATATTAGTAATTTTAGGCTGATATGTAATGACCGAAGATGCAAAATAAGCACAACATGCAAACAACTTTAAATCAGCATCCACCTTAGCATATGATGCATAAGAAAAGAACATCCTTATCCAATATAAATGCAACAGAAATGTTGGGCATGCCTACTTGCAGAAAACAACTAACGTTTAGTGTGGCTATGCAAGTGATTTAAAAGAGAATTGGTCCTTCCATTGGTCCATGCATTTAAGCAATGCAGTTTAGCACAGAACCTTTAGATTACGATATCCAGAATCTTAGAAATTCCAGGATCAATGCTGGGTGGAAGATGCTGGATGTTGTAGTTCAAAATGTCTCTTTTCCAAGAATTAATATACTTCAGGTCAATTTTTCATTAGGCCTATGGCTGAACCACAAAGACCAAACCCAGACTATCATAATAAGATGTTATGGTTTAAACATACTGTACAAACCACTACACCACATTGGCCCTCTTCTAGGAGTTACAGTTCCCAAAACTAACTTTCCTGGATTTTGTGATTGCCAGTACAGTAGTTAACAATAGGTGACAGCTAATAAAGAATTAACTTTTTAATAAAAGATATATTACACTGCCAAAAAAAGTAAGGAATAGATTAGTTAACTTTAAAATTGAGCTGCCAAGGTTGCAACTATAATCTAGATACTACACAGTAACGCTCCTAAAATCAAGAGCAGACAAATAAATTAGTTCAGTTGTGACAATTGCTATTTCAAAGTATTCAGATATGGCACATTTGTATCAACTAGTAAAATCACTCAAAAGCTAAATGTTTGGTTTTTTGAAGTTTATAATTATTAATAAGACAAAGGAATGGGGTTTAAATTTTTAAGGTTAAAGGGGAAGGAATCCTGTTCAAATGAATGTAGCTCACTTTACTGAGATGGAAATGGGGCTCAACTTTCCCCCTAAAAACCAATAATTCAAGTACTTCAAATATTAGCCTGCTATTTGTAAAATATTTTTTCCAGACCATTGTGTAGCATGTCAAGTCATTAAAAGATATTGGGGGGGGGGAGATTGCATTAATTCAATTTCAGCTTTAGAATAGGGAAATGAAGAATTAAATGCAATTACTGCATTGTTTTAGGAGATTTTTACATGCTAATTTGTAATTCAAAATTTTGACCTATGATTTGCAAAATGATTTTTTTAAAACTCTTCGGAAGCAAAATCTTTTAATGACAGAAAATGCAAGGAAGCTGTTAACATATTTATGGTCATATTAAATTGCTGAAGGTAGCCTTGGTGCAACAATTCCAAGGAGACACTATCGTTTCCGTTGAGTAAAAGTGAACCAAAAAACTATAATTTGAAATGTCTAATTATGACACAAGTTGTTTTCATTCTAGCTATTATTTATTTTATTGTAATTTATTTAGTCATGGGGAAAAGGTAATGACTTTTCCCCATGACTAACATATAAAACAACATTTGTGCTATAAAATTCAATTTTTACTCTTCTGAATGGACATTTTAAGATATCTCGACACAAGTGAAATGATAAATCTTGTCAAGCAATTTCTCTGAGGAGTAACCCAGATGTTCTTTTCCAACTTGTAGGTTAAAAATATATATACATACTTAAGTCTAGTAAATATATTTCTAGTTTTCTCTCTAAGTGGTTATAGGAAACTAAGGAGGACCCATTATCAAAATATGGCTGATGTCCAAAGTAGGCGTCGTTATTAAGGAATTAGTTTTTAATATCTTGATAAAAAAGA
Source organism: Urosaurus nigricauda (assembly GCA_034509955.1). Classification (NCBI taxonomy): domain Eukaryota; kingdom Metazoa; phylum Chordata; class Lepidosauria; order Squamata; family Phrynosomatidae; genus Urosaurus; species Urosaurus nigricauda. The sequence continues at coordinate 89,000,619 of JAOEGL010000002.1, read as the reverse complement.
TAAGGAGAGAGAAAATTATTTGAAGACAAGTAAAGCAGATTGTGGGGGATTTTATTCTAGCCAAAACAATCACAAAAACAACCTTTTATTTATTTGTTGTTATTTTTAACAACTTTTTGGTAAAAAAAACCTGGTGTACTGGATATACAGATTTTTCTCCATGTTAATGGAAATCTTTCAGTAAGCAAGGTGTTCTTCCACACAATCCCAAGGAGATTAAGATCTGTTGCTCATTGGGATCAAGTGGAATTACTTCTACAGTATCTCAAGCATGACAGCCCTAGTATTAATCACAGGACCCTTCCTTCTACAAACCAGAACATCCCCTTAAAGAAGTCAACAGAAATGTGACAGATGGAGACATGGCAGTTGATGCAGTGTCAAACTGCTTCAAATCTGCAATGTGGATACACCCTGAGATGTGAATAAGTGGGATTTGGGTGAGACCAGGGTGACCAGATATCCTAACCTCAATGATGGACTAGGCATAGAACAACTAAAAACCAGAAAATAAATGTAAATTTATGTTTCTTAGACATGCTCCAAAAAGAGGACATTCTGAAATTCCTCCTGGAGAGAAGGCTGAAATGGAGGACATGTCCTGGAAAAGGAGGATGTTGGATCACCATAGATGTGGCTCAGGCGGTATCCACATTGCAGAAACAATCTGGTTTGACACCACTTTAACTGCCGTGGCTCTATGCTATGGATTTCTAGGGATTGCTTTTTTTTTTTTTAATTAAAACTGTACCAGCTTCTGTTTTTTAAAAGAATTTTTAGAATTAAGCATTGATTCCCATACTGATTCAATGGGTTTTGTGAATAACCCTTGGAAATGAATACTCCAAAGCTTTTGCAACACTGTTGGCACCCCAGCAGTGCACTGTCTGCGTCTCTGAACTTCCATCTCATGCTCCATTGCTTTAAACCTAAAGGCACCAATACTGATTTCTACGTAGACCCTGAAACTGATCACCTTCATCTGCACTGCAGAAATCATTCCAGTTTGAGACCACTTTAACAGCCATGTCCCAATACTATGGCATTCTAGGGATTGCTTTTTTTTAATCCAAAGTGTGCAAGGATTTTTTGAGATGGATAGCACTGACAGTTTTGTGAATCACTCTACCTTTTGCCCTTTGCAGCCCTGCAGGCACACTACTGTCTGCTTTTCTCAACTTCCATCTTTGCTCCTATGTTCAAAAAACCCCAAGACACCAATACCTTTTTCTATGTAGACCCTGAAACCTGTCTAAGGCTGCATCCGCACTGCAGAAATAATTCCAGTCTGACACTGTTTTAACTTTTACTTAAGACTGTAAGCCTGAGAGCAGAGAATTATGAAATTAACAATTTGTAAGCCACTTTGCAAACATTTTTTATGAGTGGGGTATAAATGCAATAGATGATGATGATGATGATGATGATATTATATGATATGATATGATAGGATGATGATAGCCATGCCTCCATGCCATGGAATTCTAATAATTTATTTAATTTAATTTATTTATTTATTTATTTATTTCAAGGATTTACATCCTACCTTTCTCCCACAATGGGACTCGTATAATAATAATAGCCATGCCTCAATGCTATGGAATCCTAATAATAATAATGTTTATTGTATTTATTTATTTCAAGGATTTATATCTTGCCTTTCTTCCACCATGGGACAAATAATAATAACAGTAGTAGTAGTAGCTACCATGCCTCCATGCTATGGGATCCTAATAATAATGTTTATTTTATTTATTTATGTCAAGGATTTATATCCTGCCTTTCTCCCACAATGGGACTCAGATGATGATAGATGTGCCTTCATTCTATAGAATCCTAATAATAATTTCTTATTTATGCAAGGATCCTGCCTTTCTACCACAATGGGACACATATAATAATAGTAATAGCCATGCCTCCCTACTTTGGAATCCTAATAATAATAAAAAATAATATTTATTTTATTTGTTTATAGGGATTTCTATCCTGCCTTTCTCCCACAAAGGGGACTATAATGATGGTTAATAAATAATAATAATAAGTCATGCCTCCACACTACGGATTCCTGGGAACTGTAATGATGATGATATTAATAATAATAATAATAATAATAATATAGGAGTCATGCCTCCATGCTATGGATTCCTGGGTATTGTAATAATAATAATAATAATAATAATAATGATAATAATAATAGGAGTTTTCCTAGGAGTTGTCCTAATAATTATTATAATTATATTTATAGGAGTCATGCCTCCATGCTATGGAACTAGGAATTGTAATAATAATAATAATAATAAGAAGAAGAAGAAGAAGAAGCAGAAGAGTCTTCCTGGGAACTGTAATAATAAGAATAAGAATAAGAATAAGAAGAAGAAGAAGAAGAGTCTTCCTGGGAGTTGTCATAATAATAATAATAATAATAATAATAATAGGAGCCATGCCTCCATGCTATGCATTCCTGGGAATTGTCATATTATTGTTATTATAGGATCCATGCCTCCATGCTATGCATTCCTGGGAATTGTCTTATTATTATTATTATTAATAATAATAATAATAATAATAGGAGCCATGCCTCCATGCTATGCATTCCTGGGAATTGTCTTCTTCTTCTTCTTCTTCTTCTTATTATTATTATTATTATTAATAATAATAATAATAGGAGCCATGCCTCCATGCAATGCATGGGGCTTGCAGTGTGTTGGGGCAGTAGGGCTCTCCTCTGGCAGAGAGCTGGCTATGGACCCTGCACCTGCAGCTAGCTGCCTGGACTAGTACAGTAGCAGCATCCCTCCTTCCAGCCCAGGGGGTCTGCAGCCTAGTAGGCTGGGTCTCTGTGTGTGGCTGTGTCTGTGGCTGAGTGCCAGTCCCTCCCTGGTCTCTGAGTCTCACCTGGGCAGCCATGACCCTCTGCCTCTCTGCGATGAGGCTGCACTTCTTGCACTGGCAGTCCCTCCACATGCAGAAGCGCTTGTGGCCCTTCAGGGGAGAGGAGTAGCCGTGGTTCCTGCACCGGGCGCACTTGGGCAGCCGGGGACACTTGCTCTTCAAGCCACCACCAGACCCAGCAGAGCCAGGGCCAGCAGCAGCAGCAGCAGCAGCCTTGTTCCCAAAGGAGCCCATCTTGGTGGTGGTGGGCCCTCCTTGGCTGCTGCTGCTGGGCTCCAAGGAAGAAGAAGGAGAAGGAGAAGGCTTGTGCAAAGAAGAGGCATCATGGTTGGGCATCCTCTTCCTTTCTCTTTCTCTCTGGTCCTTGCAAAAAAAGTGGCTTTTTGGATTAAGCCCAATGGGGACTTTGCAAATTGCAAAGGGACCCTTTGCAAAGAAGACAGCTCTGCTACTGCTATTGCTGAGCACAAAAACTTTTTTTGCAACTTGGAAAGGACTGGAAAAAAGGATGCTTGGGGTTGGAAAAGGAAAGGGGCAGGCTCTGCCTTGTTCCCACCCCCAAAAATGTTCCCAAGGCCTTCCAGCATGTGGGAAACACACAGCACTGAGCACACACACATACCACACCACTGACACAACAACACACACATTATAACTCATCCTGGCTCTTCTTTGCAAAAAGTCTTGCCTTGTTGTTGCACCTCCTTGCAAAAAAAAAAAGTGTCCCTGCATCCATGCAAGCTTGCATGCATGCACCTTCTTAGGCAATGCAATTCCAAATGCAATGCAATGCAATGCATGGTTGCAACAGGGCTAATAATAATAAAATAATAATAATAATAATAATAATATTTTAATAATAATAATTTATTTAATAATTCATTTTATAGTTTACATTTTAATAGCAAAATGTTTCATTCTTTTTAAGGAAGGGGTTAAGATGCACTTGTATATTGGTGTATTTTTAAATTTCTAAGACACTTTGATTGCTTGTAGTAGAAAAGCAGGATAAAAAAGTAAAAGTTTTATTATTTTTACTATAATTATATTTTTTATCTGTATCCCATCTCTCCCTGTAGATCGAGGTGGGTTACAATGAGAAACAAAAATAACAATAAAATGCATTATGCATTTAAAAATTCAGCACAATCCCTTACCTCCCCCACCTCCATCCCTATCCTAAAAGACATATCAAAATAAAACAATACAATGCAAAAGTCTCTCGCTTTTAAGACATTTCGTTTTTTGCACAAGGAGACACAAAACTAGAGAAGGGAGCAAAGGCCATTTTATATATATATATGTGACCAGGCACATCCTCCTTTTTATGGGGCTGTCCTACATTTCAGCCTTCTGTTCAGGAGGAATTGCAAAGTATAAATATACATTTATATTTATATTATATTTATAATATACAGAATTATAATATAGTAAATATTTAATCAAGGTTAAAACCACCACCACCATCATCACCTTTCAACACTCGCATTGTTCTTCTTAGCTCTGCCCAACATTTATTTCTACTTTCTACTTATATTTATACAAATATAAATATAATATATTGTATAAATATAAGTGGAAAGTAGAAAAATGTTGAGCAGGGCTAAGAAGCACGATGCCAGTATTGAAACTGATGTGGTTGATGGTGGTGGTGGTTTTAACCTTGATTGTAGCACAAGGGACAAATTGATCATTTAGATGTAGGGTTTGTTGCTCATAAAGTACCATTTTAAGCCCTTGCCTTATTCAGAGTTCTGTAAGTGCATTGCAAACCGACAAGGCATTTTAGGGAAGAGAAGTTCATCAGAAAAATAGGGTTGAGTATAAAATAAAATACACAAAAGCTGCATCCGTACTGTAGAAATAATCCAGGTTGATACCACTTTAGCTGACCTGGCTCAATGGACCTTATCAGATGGGAGGAATTTCTGTTTATTGTGAATGGAGCCAATTTGAATTCACGTGAATTTGCTAGTTTAGCGAATTCACATGAATTTCCATTGCATTTGGAATGCGTTCAGAATGACTTCCCATTACCCGAAAATGACCCCCCCATTGCCCAAAATTGCATGAGATACTCTAATACGCAATAATGTAAAGCCCATGATTGCATTCAGAATGACTTCCCTTTTGCCCAAAATTGCATGAGATACTTTAATTCGTAATAACATGAAACCCCATGATTGCGTTCAGATTGCCATTGGATTATACTTCCAATGAATTTATATGAGTGTTTCTAGCTTTTCTTTTGCAATGTCCTCCATTTTGAGGGGCCTTGTCCTCCTTTGCGGTGAGGACATCTGGTCCCTCTGCATGCAACACCTTTTCTGCAGAGAGTTCTTGGTATGAAAACTCTGATAAATTGCAGGGAAGGCAGGCCAAGTCTTTCCAACACAGGCACAAGTAGAACAGGATGATGGAAGAATCATAGGAGGATGCAAGTTAGAAAGAGAAACATGGCTTGGAGAGTTAGGGTGGGACAGGGGAGCATGTAAACTCTGGATGGTGTTGAGACTGCAAATCCCATCATCCTAGGCTATCAGGTATGCTGGCCCAGGTTGATGGGAGTTGCAGTCCAACATCTGGAGGGCTGTGCCATTGCCACTCCCTGCCTCTATTTCTTCAGCATCACCCACTTCCACTTAAGATGAATTTGAAGTGGGATGAGATAGAGGACATACCGTTGTTGTTGTTATTGTTGTTGTGTGCCTTCAAGTCATTTCTGACTTATGGCAACCTTAAGGCGAACCTGTCATAGGGTTTTCTTGGCAAGTTTCTTCTGAGGTTTGCCATTGCCATTCTCTGAGGCTGAGAGAGTGTGACTTGTCCAAGGTCCCCCAGTGGGTTTGCATGGCCTAGGCGAGTTTCGAACCCTGGTCTCCAGAGTCCTAGTCCAACACTCAAACCACTACTCTCAGGAAAGACAAACCTTACTTTACTCCTGTAACTCATTTGGTCCTAAAGTTTTTTGAAATCCAGGGCTGCATCTGCACTGCAGAAATAGTCCAGTTTGACACCACTTTAATTGCCACAGATCAAAGCTATGGAATTCTGGGAACTGTAGTTTGCTTTGGCACCAGAGTTCAATCTACAGTTCCCAGTATTCCATAGCATTGAGCCTTGGCAGATAAAGTGATGTCAAGCCAGATTATTTCTGAAGTGCAGATGCAGGCCCTGGGAGGAAAATCCTATTAGCCAGTGAGAGAAGTGGGGTGAAAGTGAAACAGATCCTCTTCCAGTTTATGAATCCTATCTTCTTCTCTGTTCTGCGAAAACAATTGTGTAGTAATGAAGAATGTGCTTTAGTTTCTAAGAAGAAGGAAAAAAACCTACCGAAACATCTTGTGAATATGGTTAATGTTGTGTGGAACACAAGAAACAGCCATTTTAATTTGAATAATAATTCCAAGGTACGTGGTGGCTGTTTAATTCAAAGGGCCTGAGGGATACACAGCTTCCTATTCGGAGGAAGAGAGAGACAGAGCTATTAAAGATGAACATTATCAATTGCTGACTGTCATATCTTGTTATAGAAACCTCTCCCACACTAGGAGATGGGAGTTGGGCAGAGGAATGGGGAAAATGTTAACATTTCGTGTACAGTATGTGTCGTGGTGACATTGTTATACAGGCCCAGGAAACACAAAACACAATTTCTATTTCTTTTTTAAAGGTCTCCGGATTGGTGGCCACTGTCGTGAATGAAGAGAACTTTTTCATCTGAAGTTAAATGTGAATGTATTAGACCTCCTTGGCAATTTTCATTTAAATCACAGGTAGGGATCCTGCCACCCTCCAAATGCTGCAGAATTACAATTCTCTAGCCAGCAGAACCATAGTTGGGAGATGCTGGGAATTGCAGTCCAACAAAATCTGCAGGATTGTACAGTTCTCACCCTTGATTTACATATAGATTACTCTTGGGAGCACTAGGGTCACTGTTGTTACCCATTTCTTCCATACATATGTACCCCAGCAAACAAAGCAGATGTGTTCCTGGGGCATTACTTCTTTAACAGAGAATCTGGTGCCAGAGGCAGAAATGATATGGAAAGTTCAACATGCTTCAGGAAATATTTTATTGAAAACTAACCGTATGCGCCTGTGAAATATACCAAATCAGATCAGTCTTGTATAAGTAAACAAAACATTTTGATCCTTCTAGATACGCTTTAAGACATTTTCCAAAATGCATCTGTCACCTTGGGAAAGTCACCCATTGAGTTTATATGGCCAAGCCAGGTTTTGAACCCTGGCCTCCAGATTCACTGTCCAGCACTCAAACCACCACACCACACTGGCTCCCATGTATCTAGGGGTGACTTTCAAAAGCTTCTATTTTTCTTATGATTTCTGTTTTAATGGCTAAATGTATTTATATGTGCTTTTTTATGCTGCGGGTTTGGCAGGATGGGGGACACCTGGCTGAATGAGACAACATGTGAAAGGGATCTAGGAGTCCAAATAGACCACAAGTTGAACATGAGTCAACAGTGTGATGCAGCAGCTAAAAAGGCCAATGCAATTTTAGGTTGCATCAATAGAAGTATAGTGTCTAGATCAAGGGAAGTAATAGTGCCACTCTATTCGGCTTTGGTCAGGCTCCACCTGGAATACTGTGTCCAGTTCTGGGCACCACAATTCAAAAAGGATGTGGAGAAACTGGAGCGGGTCCAAAGGAGGGTGACTAAAATGGTGAAGGGTCTGGAAACCTTGCCCTATGAAGAACGCCTTAGGGAGCTGGGGATGTTTAGCCTGGAGAAGAGAAGGTTAAGAGGTTATATGATCGCCCTGTTTAAATACTTGAAGGGATGTCACATTGAGGAGGGAGCAAGCTTGTTTTCTGCTGCTCCAGAGAACAGGACTCGGAACAATGGATGCAAACTGCAGGAAAAAAGATTCCACCTCAACATTAGGAGGAACTTCCTGACAATAAGGGCTGTTCAACAGTGGAACACACTCCCTCGGAGGGTGGTGGAGTCTCCTTCCTTGGAGGTTTTTAAGCAGAGGCTGGATGGGTATGCTTTGATTGGGAGTTCCTGCATGGCGGGGGGTTGGACTGGATGGCCCTTGTGGTCTCTTCCAACTCTAAATTTCTATGATTCTATGATTCTAGGCTTGTTATCTGTTCTCTTTTCTCTATTGTTCTGTTCACACATGCTCTATAAGTGATTCTGGAAGCAGCTGCTACTGTATTTACCTTGCTTGTTGAAGGGAGGCACACAATTGCAGCAGAATTGGCTAAAGTAGAATCCCGTTCTTTCTTCTTCTTCTTCTTCTTGAAGAGCCCTCCCTCCATGACAACACCATCTGGCCTAGGAAGGAGTGAAAGGGCAGGTCACACTCCATCGGGCCTGTCCTAGATTAAGAAGCAGAGCCCTCCCTCCTCCTGACCATCTGCCTTGGTCCAGGTGTCAGAGGGAGAGAAAAACTGCTGGACCTGATCCCCTTCCCCACCACCTTCTGTTTTTGTGTTGTGTCTGTTTAGATTGTAAGCCTTAGGGTAGGGAACCGTCCAATTAAAAACAATAATTGTAAGCCGCTCTGATAGCCTTTAGGGCTGAAGAGCGGGGTATAAATAAATAAATATTATTATATTATTCTTTTTAAATAATCTTTATTCAAAGTTTCAACAAATGTACGACCATACATATAATTTAAAAACATCATAAAAACATCCACACCCACATCAATTCATCCATAATAACATCAATTACATTATCTTACTATCACATCATCATCAATGTCAATTATACATACCTAATTTCATCTCCTTTAATAGTTATTTGTGTCTCTCTATATACTATCTTACATATCCTTCCCTATCTCTTCTTCTTACATATTCTTCTCTTCTTGCATATTCCATCTCATCTATTTATCTATCTTTCTTTACTATCTTCTTTCCTTATCAATTTCCATTCTTACGCATTCCATTCTTACGCATCCTATATCCCCTCTTAGCTTAGTCTATTCCTTCCTTCCTTCCTTCCTTCCTTCCTTCTTCCTCTCCCATGCCTTTCATCTACTTACTCCTTCCTTCCTCCACTTATGCTCTGGTGTCACAACACACTACAGTTTGCAGAATTCCATAGCATTCAGCCATGATAGTTAAAGTGGTGTCAAACCGGATTATTTCTCCAATGTGGATATGACACAAGTGGTGCTGAGGCCATTTGCAGCAATGAGTGAGACATTTTTGGTACAACAATTCCTGCTGCAAAGTGTGAGTACTGTAGTTTGTGGTGCCCTGGAACTGCTGGAGGAGGCCAGAAAGCTAGAACACAGAGGGAAAGTGTGGTTCCCATACTGGCCACTATTGATTTTCCTGAGCAAGAGGGAAAGTGTATACAGGTCTGTGGAGGGATTCTGCAGAATATACCAGTAAGTGTAGGGAATGTTCAAGTAGGTGTTGTTTGGCAATAATGCTTGCTGACCCTAGTAAAGAGGGTGTTTGTAAAAAATAAAAATAAATAAAGAAAAGACCAGTAGATAATTCCTACTCTCTGTCAAAAATGTTCAGGGTAATCCCATACCCTCCAACATTTCATAGATGAAAATTGTGGACCCGTGGCCAAGCAACATCAGTATGGTCAAAATCGGAAAAGTTATTAATGAGGAAGAATACACAGGCGGGAGGGGTTGCAGCAGTTTGTTTTTGCCTCACCTGACTGGGAAGAGTAAGATTCCCACTTTTTTGCCTTCCTCCAACATTTGAGTTGAGTTCAAACTACTTTTGCATTGTAATTGTAAACTCTGTACCATTTGAAATAAGCTGAGGACGAGGGGAGAAAGTGGGAAAAAGAGGGAGAAACTGGGACTTTGTAAAAGCAGTTGAAAGGTGGGATGACTTTGGGACAGTCTCTGTCAAAAGAAGACAGTTGGTGAGTACTGAGTATGCAATCTTATACTTTTTTGGCAGTAAATCCTCCAGAGTCGAATGAGGCTTACTACTCTGTGTTGGTTGCAATCTGTGTTTAAGATTGTAACTTTTGAGTTACCTTTCAGAAAAGATGCTAAAACTGTTTTTTTGAATGTTTGAAACCTTCTTCCTAGCATAAATGTATAGAACAGTCCTAAGCATATTTTCCTGGACGTCCCTTGGTTGAGTGGGCTTTTACTCTATTGGTTGTGTTTAGGACTGCAGGTTTTGAATGAGCTTGGAGAAGAAATGCTAACATTTATTTAAATGTTTTTTTTTCTCTGATGGCAGTACAGCATCTTTTAAAATCTTTGTATACCCTGCCTTACTGTGTATGTAAAGCAGCTCTTAACTTTGTTGTTGTCTTTTAAAAAAAGGGAACATAATAACATTAATAGGGGTGGTGGTGAATAAAATGTGAATGTTTCAGTACTTTCAGAAGTTCCAAATCATTCAGTTGCAAGATGGCAGGCTCGCCTCCAGCAGAATTTGCTGCTTTAGCAAAAATGGTTCTCTAGGAACAGGGGTTATATATCTCCAGGGCTGCATTTATTTATGGGAAGAGGAGAATTCAAACTAATGTGAATTAGAACAGTCAAATTCTGAAGAAGTAGTATTTGAAATAAAACCACATTTCGAATATGATGCATCAGAGCAATCATAACTACCCAATGATCATGTTGAGAGTGGAAAAGTGATCTTCACATCCTTGGAACGCATTTTCTTGGGATGCAATCCATTGCAAAGCAGCCCTAGGTCCACTAATTCCAATTGAGTAAAATGCCCATAAATCTGCACCGTATCCAGTACCTGTATATAGTATAAACATGATGCAAATCACCAAATTAGAGCCAATGCACCAACGATTAAATGTATGGATTACTCAACATTATACAAGACACTCCGAGCCCTATTTTGGAGAGAAAGGCAGCATATAAATCTAAATAAATAAATGTAGTGTCTAACACAGGAATGGGTAAAATGTGTCTCACAGGCATCATGTATAATGCCTAGGGCTTTTTTGTAGCCGCCTCTGTCTGGAGGCCTTTCCCCAATGTCCCTAAAAGCACTTTTTTTTCCTCCTACTCCAAAGTGGGATTTTACCACTCCTAAGCAAACTACTCTTTCAAACGGGAGGAATTTCTCCCAACTTCGAATGGAGCCAATGCGGATTCATGTAAATTCGCTTGTTTAGCGAATTTACATGAACCCCTGCTCCGTTTGGAAGAACCCCTGCTCCGTTCGGAATTACTTCCCATTACCTGAAAATAACCCCCTCCTGCCCGAATTTGCATGCGAAGCTTTAATTCGCAATAACATAAAACCCATGATTGCATTCGAATTGGCTTCCCTCTTGCCCGAATTTGCATGCGAAGAGTTAATTCGCAAGAACGTAAAACCCATGATTGCATTCGAATTGACCTTAAATTATACTTCCAATTTAGCCTCGTATGAAGGAGTCCAAAGCCACCTCTCAGTATTCCTGGCCTAGGACTGCATCCACACAACAAAATGAAAGCAGTTTGACACCACCACTTTAATTGCCAAGACTCCATACTATGGAATTCTGGAATTTATAGTTTTGTGAGATATTTAGTCTTCCCTGTCAAAGAGCTTTGGTGCTACAAACAAACAAATCCCAGGATTTCATAGGATGGTGCCATGACAGTTAAAGTGGAGTCAATCTTCATTAATTCTGCAGTGTGGCGGCAGCCTAGGACAAACCTTTCCATTGGAGGTATATTATCTGCACCTGGCTCCAGGCACTGTGTGGGTCTCCAATAAATTTTCTCAGAGACATGTATCATATGGTAGCTTTTCTTTCTCTCCGCATCTACCTTAGCAATGAGGAAAGAGAGGAAATGTGCAGATGTCTTGGTTTTTCTGACACACAGCAATGTGTTTGATATGAAGACTTGGCAGCACCACACCATTGTACGATGTGGTGTTCATCAGTTGTTGCTGAATTTATATCCTGGCTTTCCCATGAGAACTAGGATTGAAGATATTATTTTCTTATATTCTACCTTTCTCCTAATATAGGGAGGGACTCAAGGTGGCGAACAGGAGATTTAAAATAAGATGCTTAATATAGGGGAAAATGATTACACAAATAGAGAATTGCAGTCCCCATTGCTGTCAAAACAGCAGATATTGTTCCTTTTCTGGTTTCTAATATTCACTGGTATTTCTACCCAAAGGGGGAAAGGTGCTAACTTTAATGCATAATGAGCTGAAAGTCAGGGTTTCTTTCTCTGTTTTTTAGCACATTTATTATTATTTTTACTTGAGAAAAATCAAACAGCCTATTCTATCTGGGGGATTTTGGGAGCTACAGTCCAACACATTTAGAGGACATCAGACTGGACAAGACTGGACTAAGCAGTATTGACTGCCTCCAAGTTGCAGCTTCTTTTAATTAATTTTAGAATTATTAAACATGGATACTGAACAATGCAGTTGGTTTTAGCCATGTATCTATCTGAGTAATTACCTACTATTAATACAGATATTGTTAAAGAAAATAAAAATTTTGAGGACCTTTACACAGGCCAGGTTTTTAATGGGGGCACCTGGAATTAACATAATAAAATACGTACAATTTGAATCTTCTATTAAATAATTACTCTGTTAATCAACACAGTTAATTGTAACATGCTTTCTAAAAGACTTGTTAAAGGGTAGGCAGACGCAACCCTGCTATTACTCCACACTGATCTTCCAATTCATTTTCAGTGCACTAAAAAAATTAATTGGACCAGTGACTTAGAACATTGAGGGCCGCTGCATGACCCATTAAACTGACATTCTGAACATTTGTAATTCACAATACAAGACTGATAGAATCCTATATGCACTCTATATGTTTGTGGTCTTTTATCATGGGTTAGCACTGGTACATAGAAGGCCTCCTGATTAGAATGTCACCATCAATTGAGAGAGAAGACAACCGTAATGGAGCCAGATTTGATAAACTGGTAGACTGTGACAAAGGAAGCTTGGGTCTTTTCAAAGAGGCTACGTAATTAATTGCTATCTTTTTATTTATGATACTTAATTTCTTATTGGATACAGCCACTTTTCCACTGTGGGGGGACAAGGTCAGAAATAAGTAGATTGCTTCCAAGTGATTAAGCAAATGCTTTCCACTTTCTCTCTCTCTGTCTTTCTTTTTAAATGCTATTAATTCAGTTATGGAATATTCTTGGCTTGGAAAGCTCAGCCTATGAATGCAACAGCCAAGTTCCTTCTGGGGTAAGGAAGGTGGCATTTTAGAGTCCAACTTCCTTGCCCTTGTCAGTTCTTGTGTGATCTTACACACAAAAAATAGTGCCAGGAAGAATGAATGAGTTATGAGCAAATATTCCACTGGGGCACATAGGAATGCTTAGGACAGGACTCACATTGCAGTTCTATATAGCAGGTTTATCCTAATAGCATTAGCATTTACATTTTTATTCTGATTAGTAGTGAACACTACTTTAAGTGATTTACAATCTGTAAACCAATTGCCCCAATAAGCTGGGGACTCATTTTACCAACCTATGAAAGGATGGAAGGCTGAGTCAACCTTGGAGCCCGGGGATCAAATTCACAACGTTGTGGCTTCTGTACTGGCATTTGACCACTGTGCCAGCAGGGCTCATAAGACATTTTGTTATCCGAAGCAAAGGACAAGATGGCGTTTCCAGCCATACCATTTATAAAAGTTGATCAGACACAGTTCTCTTATTTCAGCATTGGCACAATAGTGAGGCCAGATTGCATGACACAGGGCTCTGTCTTTCAAGCAATTAACTGAAATGACACATAGCTCTGTCTTTCAAGTAATTCACTGACACTCTGCATCTCAACTGCAAGGGTTTCACTGTAATGATGAGGCCTGGTACATGTTGGGTGACCGGAGATCCTCCTTTTCCAGGACATGTCCTACATTTCAACCTTTTGTCCACGAGAAATGTCAAAATGCCCTCCATTTTGAGCATGACTAAGAAGCATGAATTTACAACTATATTAGTGTTTTTTGCTTTTATTTTGTAACGCCCTACAGTTTTCTTAAATGTCCTACATTTTGCGGTGCCTTATCCTCCTTTGCAGTTCTGACATTGTGTCACCCTGGGTATATGGGCCAGGCCACAAATCTTTATTGTTGTTGTATGCCTCTAAGTAATTTTTGACTTATGGCAACTCTAATGCAAAACTATTGCAGTAGATCCTTCCTTATGCACGGATTTTTTATCCACGGATTCAAGCATCCACGGCTTGAAAATGTTCCAAAAAAGTATAAATTCCAAATTGAAATTTTTGATTTTCCACTTTATATAAGGGGCACCATTTTATTATGCCATTGTATTTAATGGGACTCAAGCATGCACAAATTATGCTATCCATGGGGGATCCTGGAAGCAAACCCCAGTGGATAACAAGGGCCCACTGTGTAGGGTTTTCTTGGCAAGGTTCTTCAGAGGGGGTTTGCAAACTGCAATTGCCATCCTCTGAGGCTGAGAGAGTGTGACTTGCCTAAGATCACCCAGTGGGTTTTTATGCTAGAGCAGAGAATTGAACCTGATCTCCAGAATTGTAGTCCAGTGCTCAACTCACTACACTACGCTGGCTCTCTCCACAAATCCTTATGTCCTGGTAAACGGGTATATAATTGCAAGCTTGGCCAGCTACTACGCCTAGTAAGGGACAATCTCTCCATTGCACATGGTCCAGTGATGGTGGTAGGATGCCGCCTTGCCCTACTGTCAGAAGAGCTCTATTGAGGAAGGCCTGCAGGCAACCATGGGAAAGAGCAAGCATAGCATCTCCTCCTTTTGTGGAAATGTTTGCAAGAAGGTCTTCCATCTTGTGAATAATTGCTACTACAATAGTAATCTTCTCTGTTTGGGCTTTTTGTGGAGCCTATCATTTTTCCACTAGGGGGCAGTCTATTCAAGAGAGTGATGTGGAATTGTATATATGGGGAATTAAAAAAGGTAGCAAATGAGCCTCTCCTCTCCTTGGGATTCTCAGAACAACTAACATTATTTTGAAATGAGTGTGATTTTTATTATCTCAAATTTGTTTGCACGGCCCAAGTATATTTCACTTTTTGAAATATTTATTTTTATTAAAAACAAAAAAACCAAAAAAAAAAAAACCATGCAAACAAGCAAAAGTATTGCTATGTGACAGATAACAACATTATTAATTTCCATTACAGTTATTTGTTGTAATCACCAAACATATTGTATACTTAATTAAAACAATCTTATTTAGTTTTGTTGTTTAGGTGATACGACTCGTTGAGAAATGAAATTGGAAATTATCAGAATAATATCTGTCGGCAAATAACAACTTCTTTTTGTCTTTCTGGTTTGTGAGACTTGTTTCTTTATTATTGTTCCAGACCACACTGCAGAAATAATCCATTTTGAGAACGCTTTAGCTGCCCTGGCTCAGTGCTAGGGAATCCTGGAAATTGTATTTATTTATTCATTTATATGCTGCCTTTCTTCTCGGAGGAACTCAAGGGGGCTCACAGATAAAACATTTAATTGTAGTTTATTGTGGCATCTGACCAGAGCTCTTTGACAGGGAAGGCTCAATGTCTCACAAAACCACAGATCTCAGAATTCCCTAGCACTGAACTAGGGCACTTAAAGCAGTCTCAAACTGGATCATTTCTGCAATGTGTTTTGGACCAGTGATAAAGAAACAATTATCACAAACCAGAAAGACAAAAGGAAGTTTTTATTTGCCGACATATATTCTGATAATTTCCAATTTTATTTCTCAACAAATTATATCTCCTAAACAACAACCAAATTAAATAATAATATTGTTTATTGTACAGTTGCATTTTAAATATACAGTATGTGGTCTACTTCTGATTTGTGTCAATTTTCTTTGTGTAACGTCAGTGTTCCTACCAAGTATATTTCACTTTTGAGAAGGTGTGTGTGTTATGAATAGGCGTCAATTTGTGAATTTCTGGATTTTTAAAAAGCTTTGTTTCCTTTTTACATTTTCTTCCTGGGACCACTATTGTTTTGAAATGAGAGAATGGAGGAAATCACTGCTTTCTTAAAGTGTATGTTTTGATTATACTAAGTGCAGGCTCCCCTCTTCTCCCCTAACCCTGCATTAAGCAGAATGAGATGGCTAGTTGAAGTGGCTGGTTTGGGAAAACCGTAAAAGGGCAGAAAATTGTGGAGTCGAAGGCTTTCATGGCTGGCATCCGTAGTTTTTTGTGGAGCTTTCGGGCTATGTGGCCATGTTCTAGAAGAGTTTCTTTCTGACGTTTTGCCAGCATCTGACGTTTCGTCAGAAAGGAACTCTTCTAGAACATGGCCACATAGCCCGAAAGCTCCACAAAAAACTAGGGCAGAAAATTGTTGGTCATGTTAGTTAAAATGTGTTGTTTTATGGAGTTTTTGCCTCGGCTAACTAAGCACACTGACATGATAGCAATATATCTTATGTCGACTAGGGTTGAAAACTGGAGCAGTCTCCTATACATTTAATAGCAGACAATCAGTCACAATTTGTTACGGTCCTTAGACCCAAAATTTAAGCATTCAGTCAAAATGTGCATGCCGTGAAAGTCCCCAAATAAAATTCCCAAACTGTTTCAAGAATCACATAAGTTGCTCAACTCTAACTGTCCCTTTGTACACAGAGAGTTTGTACATTTAATGGTTTTACTTGTCGCACAATCCAGTATAGGTTGAGTTTCCCTTTACCATAGTGACACCATTGTTTTCTGATGTTTCAGTGTACACAACTTCCATTTCATGCATAAAATTATTTTAAAATATTGTGTATAGAATTACCTTCAGGCAGGTAACCAGATGTCATAACTGCAAAGAAGGACAAGGCGCTGCAAAAAGTAGGACACTCCAGAAAAATGTAGAGCATGATCAAATAAAAGCTTAAAACATTAATACTGTATACACGTAAATTCATGCATCTTAGTCATGCTCAAAATGAAGGAAATTTTGAAATTCCTCCTGGAATTGTAGGGCATGTCTTGGAAAAGGAGGCTATTTGTATAAGGTGTATGTGAAATATAAATGTTATGTTTAGACTTGGGTCCTATCTCCAGGATAATTCATTATGTATATGCAAATATTCCAAAATCTGAAAAAAATCCCAAACTCTTCTGGTCCCAAGGCTTTTGGATAAAGGTTACTCAATCTGTAGTAAGCAACGCCTCCTGAAATTTGCACTTCTGCTTAATCCTTAAAGGCACAGGAGCCTTCTCCAGTTTTCACTATGGCAACCCTAGTGTCCATCTTGAGGCCTGTATATAGTTATGCTTTATGACCTGTTTTTGTCTTGTTTAAAGCTATGATAGTGATCCACCAGTTGATTACTTCATTTCAAATTAATGCAGGTTGTGTGTGGCAGTATTGCCTCTTTTAGTTATAGTTCTTTTACTTATTGTTGTTCATTTTCTCATTCCAGGTGATGATATTGCTATATGAATGACTGATTTTTGGCAGATTAGTGTGAGAAGCTCGGTTGTGCTTATTTAAGAAATATCGGTCTATTTGAGAAATATCAACTGAGGTACCAAGGAAGCCCTCAAGTCAAAATGCACTTGGTATGTTTTACATATTAATAATTTTTATGATATACCTTTAATTGATATAATAATTTGGTGGTGGTGGTTATCAAATTGCTATGTGTTCTGCGCACGTAAATTAATTTTATTTTTATTACATTATATATCTTAATTTGTCAGTCAGTTAGTCAAACCCTACAGTAAAATTAGCTGTGTGCTAAACTCTGAAAAATAAACTTTTGCATAGCAACATATTTAGAATTGGTTCTTGTATTGTTTTATGAGGTTAAAGAGTCACAGAATGGTTGAGCCGTGACTAGATTCCAAGGATCATATAGCCCAGCCCATCATCATCATCATCATCATCATCATCCACCTTAGCTAAAGCCTGGTAGATGACCATTCACCGCCTTCTAAGGAAGTGCATTCCACTGTCTGATAACTCTGAATCCAATAACATAAAAAAAAAAAATCTACCAAACAGTAATACCTTTACTGGCCAACTGAAATGCACAGTATACATGTTGCCAGCTTTTGAAGCTCCACTGGCTTCTTCATCAAGCAATGAGTTAAAAACCCTACAGGAGATTATTTATTATGATTGGATTTGCTATATGACCAACACGGCTACCCCTGAATGTTTTCTGGATTTGAAAATACCACATTATAGCCGCAAGAGGGGAATCCCAATGAGAGAGCCAGTGGACTGGTTAAAAATTTTTTTTTCTTAAATTGAAACTGGATTGGCATGTTCTACTTCCATGCTACCAAACGTTTTCCTGATACAAAAGCATGAAGGCTTCTTGAGAAACCTGTATAATTTTTTAAACATCTCCCTGATGAAGAAGCCAGTGGAACTATAAAAGCTTGCATGATGTATTTTGTAAATTTGAATGGGCCAGTAATGGTATCACTCTTTTGTGGATTTTGTATTTTGTTTAATATACTGTAACTCAATATACGAAGTATTGTGTTTTTGGTATATCATACCAGAAGGTGTCTCCCTTCTCCTTGAGAAAATGGCAAGTGCAGCCTGATGAGACTGTTGGATGTAGGCTATAGGCTGAACAAATCTAAAGTGTAAGGCTGTAGCTAAGATTCACAATGACCGCCCCTTCCACCCCCACTGTGGCAGTGATTTTCAGTAATCCAATATAAGTGATAACATTATAGGAAATCTTTTAGCAATAAATAATCTGGACCAGATTACTTTTATCTGCTTCATTACTATGTCACGGAGAACAAATAGATATATTGCTGTGCTCTGCGTCATTTGCTGTCCTTCACACATTCCACCAGAATTAAATCTTTCTTTGACTTTGTAATTTTTCAGCTACATATGAGTTGTAAATGCACCATATTCAAGCTAAGTATTAATTTGTTGTTGTTGTTGTTGTTGTTTTGCAGCACATCGCATGATAGAAGTACCTCTACAATTTTACATTTGTTGTTGTTGTGTTCCTTCAAGTTGTTTCCTACTTATGGCCCTAAGGCAACCCTGCCATGTTGTTGTTTTTTTGGCAAGATTTGTTCAGAGAGGGTTTGCCTTTTCCTTCCTCAGGCTGAGAGTGTGTGACTTTGCCCAAGGTCACCCAGTGGGCTTCCATGGCTAAGCAGAGATTTAAACTCTGGTCTCCAGAGTTGCAGTCCAACCCTCAAAACTATTACACTACATTAGCTTGCAGTTTGCATGGTTTTATTCGTAAGAAGATCTGAGAGGTAGGTTAGGATGATAACTTGTCCTGCTTAAGGCTACCTAAAGGAGCTTCCTGGTGGTATAATGATTTGTACTAGGGAAACAGCCAGACAGCTACAGAGCAACACCACCTGTCCACCAAATTATGACTATAATTTTGATTTTTCATCCAATCCATGATAACTTGTTACAACGTGAGTGGGTAACTATAGTCCTCCATATGTTATTAGACTGCAGCTTTCACTGCTGCTAGCAAGGACTGGCCACAGATGTTTAAGAATTCCTTTGGAAGGATATACAGTTTTCAGAATCCTTCAGTTAACATGGCCACTGTTCCCCCCCCCCCCCCATTTCTTAAGAGTTATAGTCCAAAATGACTTTTCCAAACTCTAGCATGGTGGAGGATTGTGGAAATTGCTCTCCAGCAATACCCCTGAATTATATAGTAATTTTTGGAATTGCAGATCTTGGAATTGGGAACTATTCATATTTTAATGTTCTCTCCGATTCAGGTACTTAAAATTTATCAAGGTTTGAAAGTGCCTTCAAGTTGTTTTCACCTTACGTTGACCTTAATACCAAATTATCTTGTCAAGGCTTGTTCAGAGAAAGTTTGTTTTTGCCTTCCTCTGAGAGAAAGCGAATGTGACTTGTCCAAAGTCACCCAGTGGGTGTCCATGGTTGAGCAGGGATTCAACCCCTGGTCTCCAAATTGATAGTCCAACACTGAAACTACTAGACCATACTAGCTTCAGTCCTACTAAGGATATCTATCTTTGCAGACTGTGAAGAGAAACGTTTGGCTTTTGGAATGCTATTTGAACTACTAGCCTGGTCAACAAATTTCAGTGAAGATTTTACTTTACATGTAAGCATGTTTTAGATGTTTTAATAAAGAGTGTGCACAGCAATTGGGGACACTTTGTGTGCCAAAGCTTTGATATATGCTTACATTCAAGTAACCTATGCCAAACAGGAAATTCAGATACCCTACATTTTAAAGGAACATTCCCATATTTCTCACCACAGTTTGGAATCTCAATTTTTGGTTATCTGGCACTGGTGATGATGTGGTTTAGCTAGTTCCCTACATTATAATCCTCAATGCCTCTGCTTTTTATATGATCAGCAGGCTTGAAAATTGCTGCCAGGCTAAATAAGCAAGCAGACCAACATGGGATTAGCAATTTTCCTTATGGCAGGAAGTTCAGCTAAGTGGTTTCTGGCTACAAATCCATTCTAAATAAAGTACTGTACTCTTCTCAGTACAACAGAAAATAGAAAGCTGCCTCTGTTCCAGATAGTGTCAGGTTTCCCATCATCTTATGGTGCATGTGCACCTGTTTTGCTGGAGGGTGAAAGGCTCCAGTTCCTATCTCCCTAGTATACAGTTACCTAAAGGTGGATACAGATAGCCATACAATAAGTGCATGTATCACCATTGTATCTGTGTATTGCCCCAATCAAAAACCTCTCCAGATTTCTGACCAACTACTGAAATATGGTAAAAGACTTTGGCTGGACATATAGATGGTTAGTTTACCAAGTAATTTGCTACTTATTCTCCCTTCTCAACCCCAGAAGCTTTTTGGGTTGAAGGATGGGGTATAAATAAAATAATAGACACTAGTTTTGATCAGCTGTGGGATGTTGCTCACCGGAATGGACTTTTACAGGCCCAAATGGTTTACCTCTTGGTGCCCTGATGCATTGTTCAATTGCTCTCATGTGTCTCATGTTTCTCTGTATTCTGAGTACAGTTTGTAAACTGCTTTACCAAGGCAGTTCTTGTGGCATGTTCCTACCCCCATTCTCTTCAGCTATAGTCGCTGAGTTTGTTTTGCCTTTTTCTTACATGCAATAAAATTACAGAATTGCTTCACCAGATTAAGACTAGAATTCTGTTAGGGACACATGTGTTTCCCCTTTTATGTGATTATCAGGTTGTGTCCAAATGTAGGGGGCAAATCTCATCTCCATTACTAAGCTGGAGGAGCCAGCATTGTCAGAGATGACTCTAGTGGCCATGTAGCTAGCATGGCTACACAAAACGCTGTTACCTTCCCACCAAAGTGGTACCCAGGTCATATAGGGCTTTAAAGGTAATAACCAACACCTTATACTGTGCCTGGAAACTGATAGGCAGCCAGTGAAGAGATTTTAGGACAGGTGTTATTTGGTCAATCCTAGTTTTTCTGGAGACCAGCCTGGCTGCCATATTTTGCACTAGCTGAAGATCCGGACTAGGCACAAGGGTAGCCCAATGTAGAGCGTTGTGAGGTTACCAGTGCATGTACTATAATTTCTAGGTCCTTTACTTCCAGGAAAGGGCGCAGCTGGAGTATCAGCCAAAGCTGATAACAGGCGCTCCTGACCGTCGCAGTCATTTGGTTTGTCATGTGAAGCAATGGATCTAGGAGCACCCCTAGACTGCAAACACAGTCCTTTGTGGAGAGCGTGACTCCATCCAGGACTGGAGGTTGCAACCCAATGCCTGGTTTGTGGGCCCCTGCTGTAAGTATCTCCGTTTTGTCTGGATTCAGCTTGAGTTTGTTTTTCCTCATCCAGCTCATTACCGCCTCAAGACACTGATTGAGGGGAGAAATATCATCTGTCGTCATAGCTGCTGACCGGGACATGGAGAAGTATACTTGGGTGTCATCAGCATACTGTTAACATCCTGCCCCATGTAAGTAAGCAAGCATTGGAGATTCAGCCCATGACCCAAAAATGTCATCTAAGGTGTCTGTGTGTTTTTCCCAAAGCAAGAAGTTATCTGAATTGCAACCAGCCCTGTTGTCAGAGATGGAGACTCTCTAGCCCAGTATGCACTGCTAGGTGTAACTGTAAATCTATAGTGATTCTGTAGTCTCCATGCCAGGGCCGAGTTTAACTGCAGATCTGAAGGCTTAATGCCTCTGGCCAAAATTCTGAACATCCATGCTTCTTCTATGACTAGCCTGTTGAAAAGTCCTGGAGAACTCAAAAGTAGTTTGTAATTTGACTCGGGAACAGTGGTTCCCAACCTTTGGTCCTCCCTTTCTTTTGGACTTCATATCCCAGAAGCTTGAGCCAATTTGGCCAATAGTCAGGAACTATGAAAGCTGAAATCCAAAGCATCTAGAGAGCAAACCACTGCTGGAAACCACTGCTCTAGAACACTGATTCTTGTGAGTGTATACTGAACTTTCATTTTTAATTTTTCACACTGATGACTAGTTGGGCCATTTACATAGGAATGTTCTTACTTACAGGGACTTTCTACAATTAAAAGTGGCTCTAATGTCAGTCAAAGTGTGGCCTTCCAAATGATGTTGGGCTCTAACTCACATTAGGCCTAATATAGTAAATATTGAGGGATGCTGGGGGTTGCAGTCCAACATCAGAAGGGCCATATTTTCCCCATCTCTGCTCTGAGTGGTTTCTGCCATTGTATTTAAGTATCATACTTAAATATTTGTAATTGCCTAAAATAGTTTTGAGTAAAAATGAACCAGTTAGTTTGATTACAATAAAAATGATGTATCTGTGGCTAAAATTTAGTATCATATTCTTGTGACAATTTGTTAATATTCCTCAACCAATGCTTGACATTCCTTATTACCTTCAGTATTTTACCATTATTGTAGTATTTACATTTCAACACAGTAGATTTTCAAGGGGCTGCAATTCATACTGAATTCTGTCTTGATGTTTTGCCTCTTTCTCCCCTGTTCACTAATGCTTTCTTTTCATTTTTGCTATTATCTGTATTCTTACAATCCCATCAAAATCAATAGGGTATATTAAAATATGCTTAGAACCAGACTGTTATGTCTTAAAATTAGCTTGTTAGGAAATATTTTCTAGAACTGAAATAAACCCAGAATGACATTACATTCACTCTAAGGATCACACTTGTAGAAAACAAAGGCTTATTTCATTTTATTTTGTGTACTCTAGAAATTAAAGTTCCTAGCCCTCAAGGTTAATGAATTTTTAATTTGTGCTAAAGACTGGCTTTGTTGTTGTTGTTGCATGCTTTCAAGTCGTTTCCGACTTATGGTGACCTTAAGGCGAAACTATCATGGGCATTTCTTGGCAAGTTTCTTTATAGGGGGTTTGCCATTGCCATCATCTGAGGCTGAGAATGTTTGACTTGCCCAAGGTCACCCAGTGGGGATGCACACCTTGGTCTACAGAGTCATAATCCAACACTCAAATTACTACATCATAAATGATAAATTAACAGAAGTAAAAAGCACCTTCAAAACCTTGCTTTCCCAAAGCTACAAAATACAACAAAAGGCAAGAATAAAATAAGGAAATTTTATTTTGAAAATATGGCAAGAGTCTAAGGCACTTCAAACACTTAAATGCATATGACTGAAGTGAACATGACAGGGAAATAAGCATTGCATATATGTGTGTGCATCACCCATGCACATCCAGAACTACATTTCATTCCAGCAGAGATGAACATTTTGCAATGCATGTCAGAGTTCATGTAGATGACCATTAATAAAAGTCTATTAACAGTTATGTAAATATTGCTGTAATTATGATGGAATAGAAAGTGTCAAAAATACTGAGATAATCTTTATATAAAAGCTGTACAAATCGGCAGCAATTTGTTTAGCAAGTCCCAGGTTATATAGCAGTCCATCTTCCATGGTGAATCCATCAGTCCACCAGCTGAAATTCCAAAGAGCTAACATCATCATAAGCAATTGCCACTTTTAGAATTTAAAATAAGCTTTAAAACGAGACTCAAAACCATTGTGGAATGACCTTTATAATAAAAGGGTTCTTGCCAACAATTTCAACAGTAGCAAATATAAATATCTGTAAAGAACATACAGCCAATATGAATTATCTGGATGGGGGGAGTCCAGTCATAACTGAACAGATAGCTTAAAAATACTTTTATGTTGGTAACAGTAGAGAATATACTACAGCAAAAACAAAAACAAAAAACTATACCATTTCCTAGAGGCAGAAAAGATGAACAAAATAAAGACTCAGAGGGCAATGAGATGCCACATGGAGCCCATGTGCAACCAGTCCTTTATGAGCATTGCCTTTTCCCTGCCTCCACAGCAGGCCTTGTGACAACCAACATACCATGCTCTCATTTTCCTATACCTTATGGTATGTCTGTAAGATCCTGCAGCAGCATGGAGTAGCTTGTTCAACCTATATAGTGACCAAGTACACATAAATGGCCTTGGAGAGCTAGGGGAAGTAGGTACCATCAATTAACCCCCCCCCCCCATGTACCACTGGTACAAGCTCCTGAGTAACGTTGTTAACAAGGACATTGTCCTAACACTTTTCTGTCTTTTAGCTCTAGATATTTGCTTTCAGTTTGCTGGTGAGCTTAGGCACATGGCAATTACATTCAATATCTGTCACTGTAAAACAGTAACCACTAGCAGCTTGGGAGAGGTGACATTAGTGTTTAACAGACTAACGTTGTGCACTAGCAATCAAATGGGCTTCTATGAGTAGGACCAGGAGATGGCTTCCTTCCGAGCCTTGGAGTGCCCTAAAAAAGAAAAAGGCAGAGGATTGTTAGAAATGGGAAATAATGAAGCTTGTTGCAGAAAGCCACTGAACCCTTCAGTTTATTGAATACTTCTATTGAATTGGGGATCAGTGAAGCTCCAGCAACTATAGCACAAGCCTGAAGAACTCAAACTTGCTTGCCAGGACAATGTTTCTGCAGTGGGGCGTAAGTGTAAATCCCAGCTTTCTTGCTGGTGCTTCCAACCAACTGTATGCATACATTAGCATGATTCTTAACAACATCTTCTAAAAGAAAATTCCTGAAGCCACAAGAAGATATTCCAGATTGGAAATTTATGATGGGCAGGGTGAAAGGAGGGAGAAACTGAAGCAGTCAACACACAATGTCATTACTGCTCAGTTTCTAAACTGGAGGAAGGGAACTTGGAGCATTTGCATTTGCTCCAAGACCCAGAAAGCCTCTCAGCCACTGCACAAACCCAAGATAAGAAACATAGCTATTCTTAACTCACCGGAGACTGAGTTTTGGAAAAGTTTGCATGAGCATAGAGAAGAACAGCGATATCCTTGTGGCCTGCTTCAAGGGCTATTGAAAGTGCTGTGCTCCCATCCTTAAAGTGGGGAGAGGAGAGGGACAGGAAGGGAGAAAAATGGAACAAATATGAGATTTATGCACCAATGAAGAAGGATGCTGTTAAAATTAAGTCCACACACTGTGCTTCCTCATGTCTGCTTTATTCAGGTGTCAGAACACTCAAATAGTGCTACTGTAAAGTATATATGTGACATACCTGTGAATGCAATATGCAAATAAGTACCTAAGTAAGTAAGATTTTATTATCATTGAAGGCCAACACATAAGTTTTATATACCATGTTTCCCTGAAAATAAGACAGTGCCTTATATTAAGTTTTGCTCCCAAAGATGCACTACGTCTTATTTTCACAGGATGTCTCATTTTTCCATGAAGAAGAATTCACATTTATTGTTGAACAAAAAATGGGCATGCTTCTAAACAAAAAAAAATGTTAAGTCTTACTTTCGGGGGAGGCCTTATATTTAGCAATTCAGCAAAACCTCTACTAGGTCTTATTTTCAGAGGATGTCTTATTTTAGGGGAAACAGGGTATGAAACCAACTGTCAAACAGGGTATGAAACCAACTGTCAAGGACTAAGGATTGGCATACCCAGATTTGCTGTGTAAAGTATTGCACTTAAATGCACATAAGTCAAAGCAGGATTAAAACTGATGTTAGAATTAGCTGAAGTTCAATTATGCTTTTGTTGGCATCTCAAATCTTGAATGGTTTGGACTGAACTAGAGCATATACCTTCAATCTATCTGTCTCCTGCTCCCATTAGGCCTCTTATGCACATTAGTCCTACTCCTGTAAATCACAACTAAGCAGAATTCAGACATTTTAATGCCAGCTAGACTCTGCATAGGCCTAAATCTATCTGGATTCGCCACAGTTCTGTCAGAAGGAATATTTAAGCCAACTATGAGCCTGAATCAAATGAGGTATTGACAGTTTGAAGTGGTAACTTACATTGTCCTCCAGTGTGCCATTACATCCAGGCTGAGCCAGCAAAAGTTTGACAATCTCAACATGTCCATGTTCACTAGCACACATCAAAGCAGTGGAGCCTTCATCATCCTGGATATTAACATCTGCACCACAAGCCAGCAGAGCTTTCACCATATCTATTCGTCCATGGCTGACAGCAAGCATCAGAGCAGTTTGGCCAGCCTGTGTACAGAGGAACACAAATTATACCAAACATTATGGAATGCATCTATTAATGTTTTGAAGGAAAATTGCCACAGGAGCCATTCTTGACCAGTCTGAAGACTTACTAGTTATTATATACAATCAGGCTTAATTGTACATCGGTATTCATATATTTTGTGCTTTGAAATTGACTCTGGCTTATGACAACCCTATCCTAGGGTTTTCTTGGCAAGATTAATTTAGGAGTGATTTGGTTTTGCCTTCCTCTAAGGCTTATGACTTGCTCCAGGTCACCCAGTTTCCACAGTTGAATAGGGAATTGAATCCTGGACTCCCAGAGTCCTGGTACAACACTCATTATACTACACTAGCTCTCCATCTATATGCACTCTTACAGAATAAAGAGGTCCAAATTATCCTACAGTCTGAATCTCTTGTGGCAACTTAGAGTGCAAACAGATGTAATATCAAAGATCTCACAGGATGTCCTGTGATATAGCATTTTCAAAGCTCTTGAGCCACTTTGCAACTGAGATTACAGACACATTTAGTAAATCCAACACTGGCTTAGCCAGCCTTACCTCTCCTTCTGTGTTTTGGATAGGCCATCTACCTTGTTAGAACATTTAAAAGCGTTATATTTCTACTTGTAAAGCTGTTTTGTTTAGCTTTAAGTCTTTGAGATGAAAAGGAATTAAAAGCTGCCTCACATACCACCTAAAGGATGCTATCTCACCTTCACCATTAAAACTGTTTTCGCAGAGGGGACTCCTTCTCCAGTAATATAAACACAAACGGGGGAGTATAAATTAACTAATTTATTCCTGAATCACTTCACTTGTTTCCTTCAACAGTAAATGGAATTCACACTTAATGTTTATATTTTTTCCAAGTTTGTTATAAAAATAATACTGTGGTCTCCCGGGCTACGAATCCCCCGGGGTACAAAAACCCCGGGATCCGAAACAGCCGGGGCCGGAAAAATGGCCCCGGGTTACGAAAAAAAACGGGTTAAGAAAGGAAAGCGGCGCGAAATTCAAATCGCGCCAAGTGCTTTCCTATACTTACAGTGGTCCCCTGGGTTACAAAAGTTTTCGGGTTACAAAAGGGCTGCTGGAACGGATTACTTTCGTAACCCGGGGGACCAGTGTAATTAAAAAGAGGACCTGGTTAACTTCTGTATTTCTCATAACAGAATTTCTTAATAATTATAAATTTGGGTGCTCTGAAATAATTTTTGTTGTTGTTAACTCCCCTCGAGTTGATTTTGACCCATGGCAACCATGTAGATGAGACATCTCCAAGACTCACTATTCTGCTCAGTTCCTGCAAACTCATACCCATGACCTCCTTAATAAAGTCTATCCATCTAGCATGCGGCCTTCCTTTCTTTCTGCTTCCCTCCATCTTTCCTAGCATTATTATGGTTTCCAGTGAGTTGTGCCTTCTCATGATGTGTCCGAAGTACAGCAGCCTCAGTTTTGTCATCTTGGCTTCCAGGGAGATTTTTGGTTTGATCTGTTCTAGGACCCACTTGTTTGTCTTTTTTGGCTGTCCACTGGGTCCTCACCATTGTTCTCCAGAACCACATCTCAAATGAATTTATTTACAGTATCTTCTTTCTTAACTATCCAACTATCACATCCATACATGGTAATAGGGAAAACAATTGCTTGTACGATTCTAATTTTTGTGTTCAGTTGTATATCTTTGCATTTTACAATCTTTTCTAGTTCTTTTATAGCTGCCTTCCCAATTCTTAATCTTCTTCTGATCTTCTGACTACAATCCCCATTTCTATCAATGTTTGATCCCAGGCTGAATTTGTCTAGAGTTTCCATGGTCATTATTTTTGTTTTCTTTATGTTCAACCGTAGGCCTGCCTTTGCACTTTCTTCCTTGATCTTCCTTAGTAGTTGTTCCAAGTCTGGGAGGTTTTCTGTTTCAGAAGGGTGGCCAGATCCAGAAAAACTCATAGGAATGAAGACAAACAACCACCCAAAGGGAAAGTATTTTTACCACACATCAAAGCAGTCACAGACAGAATAGGGAAACTGATAAGGAAACACAACCTCCAAATGATCTACAGGCTGACTAAGAAAATCCAGCTAATGCTGTGCTCAGCGAAGGACAGGAGAGATCCTCTCACAGCTGCAGGAGTTTACCGCATTACGTGCAACTGTGGATAAGTCTATATAGAGACCATCAAACACAGCACCTAAACACAGATCAAGGTACACGAGAGACACTGCAGCCTGGGTCAGCCAGAAAAATCAGCAGTAGCAGAATATGTTATAAACCATCCAGGGCATAAAATACTATGTGAAAACAATGCTGGACTATGCCAACAACTATCAGGTCAGAATGCACAGGGAAGTCATTGAAATCCATGAATGCCTAGACAATTTTAACTGGAAAGAAGAGACCCTTAAAGTAAACAAAGTTTGGCTACCAGTCCTGAAAAAAACACCAAAATCAAGACCTAGATCTTGCAAATGAAAACCACCCAGTGTCAGAGGTTTTCCAAGCAGACAATGGAACACTAATTAAATAGACATTTTGAGGCCTTGCCATTCAACAACAGACCAACACAGAGATTAACATATAAATCCCTTCCTCTCAACCAAGGGTCACACAGTATATATACCCCACTCACTCCCATGCCAGCATACTCTGAAGATGCCAGCCACAGATGCTGGCCAAATGTTGGGAATAAACTCTTCCAGAACACGGCCACATAGCCCCAAAAAATCAATTAAAAACTATTATGGTATCGTCTGTGTATCTTAGATTGCTGATATTCCTTTCTCTATTTTCACTCCTCCTTCTGCTGTGTCCATGCCTGCTTTCCTAACAATATTTTCAGCATACAAGTTAAACAGGCAGGGTGATAGCGTGCAGCATTGTCTCACCCCTTTGTCAATTGGGAACTACTCTGTTTCTCCATGAAGATTATCACATGAGGACTATTTTACAATTTAAAAAAAGCTATTCTAACGTTATTAACCAAGAACAATTCAATGACAATATTAAAATACTTACTTTCACACTGGTCACAATAATGGGGCATTAACGATTCACAAACAGTAAAAACTACAAAAGTGCTTATACATTCCACACATTGGCAGAAGTTAGCAGAGAGAAAAATAGGTCTTCTCTTGCTGCTGAGGAACTCTTCTCACAAGCGCGACACAGAAAGTGATTCAGAGATTATCCTCCCGTGGCATTTTGGGACTTGTAGTTTAGGAAGGGGTATTTAGAATATTCAGCCAGAGAGCTCTTAAATTCACTGAACTACAACCCCCAAAATACAGCAGGAGGCAGACGGAACAGTAAAAGTAGATTAGCCCTGTTTTAAGAGTGTAGTGCGAAAATCTACTCTCCGGAAGTTTTAATGAAGAAATATCAATACTGCTATTGAAACACGATTGCCTTTCACATCTTTGCAATACTGCTAATGAATCGTGACCGGCAAGCTACTGACTTTTTTATTGTCTATTAGTTATTCCACTATCACGATGCTTCCATAACGATACAAGAATGATAGGAGGATGATATTGTGTAAAAATCTTTGCCCCGATTGTGCAATAATGACAGTAACAATGCCCTTCTCTAACGCTTCTTACCCAGTGTGAAAATCTTCTACATTTCACTCTGTCAGTGACCTCTTGTCAAAGGCTTTGCTATAGTCTATAAAGCACACGTTGATTTTCTTTGGAACTTCCTGGTAAGCTTCATTATCCATCGTATGTTTGCAATGTGGTCCCTAGTGCTTCTTCCTTTCCTGAACCCTGCTTAGACTTCTTGGATTTCTC
Organism: Urosaurus nigricauda; assembly: GCA_034509955.1. Classification (NCBI taxonomy): domain Eukaryota; kingdom Metazoa; phylum Chordata; class Lepidosauria; order Squamata; family Phrynosomatidae; genus Urosaurus; species Urosaurus nigricauda. The sequence goes on along the minus strand of JAOEGL010000002.1, from coordinate 88,970,500 downwards.
TCTCCATGTTTGGTTGGAGTCTGTGTTGCAGAATTCTGAGCATGATTTTGCTTGCATGGAAGATTAGTGCTATGGTCCTATGCCAGCAATATACCTAAATTGTATAGTGTTCCTGCACTAAGACAAAAAATTAGCAGTTTGTTCAGAGTCATTTAATAAATTAGGGGTAAAACGGCATAAACTCCCTTTGCATCATTCTGCACTAGACAGTGATTCTCTATTTTATATGAATGTCTACCATGGTGATCAGTAAAGCAAGTACAGCAGTACCAACCTGACTGGCTTTGGCATTCACATCTCCACAGGCAAAGAGTTCTTCTACTATTCTCATGTCTTTCTCAGCATCTACAGCTGCAAGAGCAGCCAGCATAATGGGAGTATAACCAGCCTTGTTCTGGTGATTTACGTTGCAGACATCTGGGGGAGGATAGATGAGAAAATCTCTTGAGAAAGTTGGAAGCTCAAAAGCAGCAATTGTGCAAAACAACTGAATAAACTGTTATTAGAGCAGTCTTTTGGAAATTCAGTAACTGCTTATATAACGAAGATGATTCAGAAGAACTTGCAAAGAGGAAAAGAGAGGCAGGGATGGTTCTTCAGTGAAATAAAGAAAACAACTCTCTCTTTATAGTGTGCATGACAGCAGAGCTGGAAAGAAGACTCAAAGCCACATTTCATGCCATTGCTAAGTCAGTTAACTTAAGGGTAATTGTTCTAAAATTCTATGAAGAGAACTGGAGACAGCACCAGTTTCTGTCCAGAGTTTCAGTAATGTAATGGGAAAACCTCTGATTTACATTAGAAACATCACATAAAGCAGTGAAATGGTGGCTGAAATATTAAATAGTGGTGTCTTCTTGATACTTTTCCCTTTTGTACCACTAATAAATATTTTAACAAGACACTTCAGACTTTTAAAGCTTCCAGACATGACTTGCCAGTTAAATGGTCTCTTTCACTAAAGAGTATTTGTATGGGAGCAAATGCATTCAATTCCTCTGAGGAACTGCCAGAAACCAAGGAAGTTCCTACTTTTGTTCAACTATTGTACATCAGTTTATTGTCTCTTCCCTAGAGTCCTTTAAATAAGACCCTAACAAAATTTGGTAATTTTTAGTATAGTGGGTCTGGGATGCTCTAATCTTCTAATTATAAGCAATAATATTTGGAAAGAAAGAATCCATATACTTCTGTAAGGCACCCATTTAAAATAAAACAGCATCAATGAACCTTCAAAATATATTGGCTGCTGTGTCTAAGAAGTATCTCTAAGTGATACTATGAAAAGGATGTATAACAACAGAAATCAGTAAAATTATTTCACTAAACAATTTGTGTATCACCAGAGTTGACACTACTATCTCTCTTTTTTTGCAAGTGAAAAAATGTATGTTATAATGCAATTTTCATAAATGATTGATTGTGCATTTATGTTTGATAGCAAATTTAGATATAGTATGTAACTGGAAAGGCTTAAATGCCTGTCATTTTCTCAGTAGTTTGGTAAGAGTCTAGAGTATCACGTGAATGGACAAATTAACTGAAAATGTAAGAGCTACTAGAGATAACCAAGCCTGTTCCAAATTCTATGCAAAATGGTACAAATGTATTAGATATGTAAATGAAAATGCCAGTCTTCTCTCTCCTCCTTCCTCACATGTTGATTTTTGGAAAGCTATCCTATTATAATACTCATTATGTCAGCTGGAGATTTCTTAGCTACATAGTCTGGAAATGCAAACTGACTATATCTTACTGTGCTGGATCTCAGGCTTTGTCAACTCTGATGAAAAACCCCAAACTGACATCACAGTCCACGAGCTGGGCATAAAACACTCTTGATGATCTGCAGGGAATTTGCTGTAAATTTGCAGGGAATGTGGTTCAGAGAGTTTTAATTTAATTTCTAAAAAGTTGTTGTTGTTATTATTATTATTCTAAAAAGTTACCTTTTATCCTGAACTTTTTCTAAAATCAGGATTTTCCTGTGTTTGGCCAGTACCCTGAGGTGGCTTTGGTGTGGAGCTGAGGATGAGACGAGTTTTTGGTGGGCAGGACTGATTAGATCTGGCAAGCCTGCTGTGTGTTGGTATGTTATTCTACTTCAGCCATTAGATCAGTGGTGCGGGGTTAGATTGAACTTTCCTCCCACCTGAATGTCACATGCGTTTGTAGTGTTTTTACTCTCTCCTTCCTCTGATCCTCCCTCAACCAGTGTTGTGTCGTCATAGTTTTTACTGTACACATATTTCCTTTTCTCCCCACTGATTATTTGCTTGCTTGCTCATGCAAAGATCTCATACACGCCCTCCTGCCAATCCTCCCCATACATACTTTGCAGAAATCCACATGAGGAAGCAAGCTGGGGGAGAGGATGTGTGCATGCCACTCAATGAAGTAAAAGCAAAATAAGACAACACAGATCAAGTGGGAGGAGGATTGGAGGGGGAGAAGACTAAAAATGAACAAAGGAGCATGACACTCAAGCAGGAGGGTGGGGGTCTAATCCCTCACTGCTGATCTCATGGCTAAACATTTTCATAAATGAAAGATAAATAAAATGCAATTTCTCTGTTGCATTGTATGTACATGTATGTATGTTTAAAATTTCCTTCCTCAATCGGTGGGGCGGGAAAGGAGATTTGATGAGGATGCAGCCAACCAGAGTGCAAGGTGGTCTAGCAGGTGAACAATAACAACTATTGGTTGATAGGTTGATGCATGCTGGGAAGGCAAAAAACAAACAAACCCAGCAGAACAGACTGAGTTCACCAGGAGGAAATGTGTGGCTGGTTGGGTTGATGCCACCTCACTGTAGTTTTTTGTGTTTTGGGGGGCTATGTGGCTGTGTTCTGGAAGAATTTATTTCTAATGTTTCACCTGCATCTGTGCACCATCTTCACCTGCACCATCTTCAGAGAATGGTGGCATGGAAATGGGTGGGGTATATATACTATGTGACCCTTGGTTGAGAGGAATGCCAGCTATGAAAGCCTTCGATCTCACCTCAATGTTAGTGTGTGGTATTAAAAGCTTGCTGAAGAGTTACTGCAGACCAGAAAAATCTGAGGTTAAGCCAATTATTTTGGTCAGTGTAGACAAACCTTCAGATGCATTGTTTGCTGATTTATGTTCATTTCTATTAAATATTTTAAAAATTAATTTAAAAAGAAACAGAAGAAAGAAAATTCATATTGTTCTTCCTGAAATTACAATTGTTGATTAAACTGACTGGCTGCATATAGGAGTGGGAATTGCCAAAATCACTTCTCATTCTTCTGCTGAAGCAAAGAAGAGTCTTTGACTGAGAGACACCAACTGGATTCAGCCTACTATCATATGTAGTGAGCTATTATTAAACTGCTTTGAAGCCAGTTTCCACATCTTTACACAAATCAAATTAACAATGAAACAAACAAGTGAAAAAAGTTAAAACCAAAATCTGTTTAACCTTAAAGTTTCAAAATAAATGCTTATTATGTATTGACCAATGAAGTAATACTCATTAAAATCATCCAACTTCTAATTCAATAGGGTTTTTTTATCCTTTAAGTTTTTAGCTATTCAAACCATCATATATGGGAAATAATCTCTTACCATGTTATAAAAGTATTCCCTATCATAATGGAGGTGCTCAAATAACAATGAAATAGAGCCCATTTATGTATAATTCCGGCTACTGTGTTGAGTAAAAGTGCTGTCAGAACCTCAAGTGCTTAGGTTTAATTAAAAGCTCATTGTCTGCATCTGGTAGTTGACAAAGAAACGTTCAGGCACAACCCTTATAGGACCAGCACTCATTTACTAAACAGAATGCCAGCATTCCAAGCCTGAACTGGTGACTTGAAAAAGTTATCTAAAAGTTTTGCTAGAAATGAAGAGGTTAATGCTACTTGACTCCAGGAAGCACCTAAAGAGAAAGCTACACAATGGTTGTGGGAGGAGGGTTGTTTTTCAGAGAGAAAGGGAGGGAGGAACATAATATGAGATATGGATGTCAGGAAAACATTTCAGAATAGCCAACTTACTTGCATCTAAAAGCAACTTCACAATCTCAAAATTAGAGTGAGAAACACTGTAATGGAGAGCCGTGTTGCCATTTCCATCTGACATGTTGATAATATGTCTGAGGACTACTGGAGAAACCTCTTCAAAGGCAGCTATGTAGTCCCCAACCATTGCAGGAACAGCCGACTTCTGGCTCGATACACGAAACCACTCATGCTGGATGGTGTTTAAACAAAATCGCTGCCAAAAACAAACAAAAATTATCAAGGGGATGTTCTATTTATAAATGATTTCAGTCTCACACTGAAATTACAGACTTTTCCTTTGATATCTGGACAAAATATGTGAAGCTGTCAACAAGGAGAAAGAAAAACAGAAAACTCATCTCTTGCTGTCCCTTTGAAACTCAAAGGCCCAATACAGGTAGACAAAAAGGGGTGCCCCCGTCACATGTTAGGGTTGCCCGGGGGGCAGAGTGTATAGATGCCCCACAACTCTAGCACGTGACGAGGGTGTTGTTGCTGTGCAGCACTGTATACACAGCGTACGCAGCAACTACATTGCAGCTGCGCAGCTTCTATATGGTGCTGCACAGCTGCGACATCACAGAAGCGCCCTATGGCGCTTTCCCCCCCTTTTTTTTCCGTCGCAACTGCGATGCAAAAAGGAGTTGCTTTTTGGGGATCCTTTTTTCATCCACACCTTCACTGCTCCATCTGGTTGCTGTGGTGAAGGTGTGGACGAAAAAGAGGTGGCACCAGACCACCCTTTTTGGGTGGTCTGTAAAGCTCCATATTTTACGTCTGTTGTGTAATTTGCTCTTCTCTATTATTTTAGAAGCATACTTTGTTTTATGCAAATAACACTTAGGAAAAGCATGAAGTGTTAATGTCTTCCTGATCAAGGGTTGAATTTTATCTCCACCCTGAAACAATTTTTGAACAAATAATATTCATGGACATTCTCTTGGGCCTCTCATTGGCACTCAATACTATTTTGGCCTTCTTAAGCGGGTAGAGGTTCTCTTTAATCCTGACAGAACCCAGAAGGTAGTGATACCACTCCTCACTTTGGATCATGTACTCTATATGGTTTTATTTTTATGAAACTGCAGAGTATTACCTTATCCAGAATTAACTAACCCCATGCTAGAGGAAGCTACAAAATAAGATAAATAATTCTGGGGGTGCTTCTTAATTTGGCATTCTTCCTAGTTTTACCAGGTGTGCATTTTTCTAGTTTCAGCTGCTTCACTGGCTGCAACAACTCTTGACAAAAATGGCACAATTATCCATGCCCTTGTTATCTTAGATTAGACTGCTGTAATAAGCTCTACATCTGGTTGCCACTGAAAAGTACCCACAAACCACAGTTTTCCAAAATGCATCAGCTAGGTTGCTTTGCCCAGTCCTATTCTAGAGCCATTTCTGTGGTTGTGTCTATCCCATGAAATGCTATGCCTAAAAAGATTAATCAGACCATGACAGAGCAGTTCAAAGCGGAATACAAAAATGCAGCTCTAAGAAAGCATTTACACAAAAGTTTCAATTACCTGTGTCTGCTTTAGCCAACATGGGAAACTACGTCTTTTAGAATTGCATGCTCTATTAATTTGGATTTTAGGACTGGTGTAAGAGTAGGAGCAGGACATTGTTGAGTAGGAGCGGGACATTAAAAACAACAAAATAATTAAGGAAATGAGATTTTACATGTTTCTTCCAAAATATTCAGCTGTTTCAGAGTAACCTATTATTAGATAGTACTTCTATATGGAAAGCACTGGATAGAGCACAAAATAAAGCATGTTGTAAGCAGTATGAACCAAAAGTCTATGTCACAGAAGCGAGGTAACTGAGAGTGCAAAAGTACCGGTACAAGACATGATAAATAATCCATGACATCTTTTTTTTCCAGAATTAGCCATTTCTAGATGAACACGTTAACTCTGATTTTCAGGAAGCCTGAAATCATTCTTTGATAGCAAGGTCTCTAATTGCCACTCTGTTGCTATTTAAATTGGAATTTCATCAGTACATGTACAACCGCTTCTCATTAAAAAAGTGTGATAATCAGCCCAAAGAAAAATTTCCAGGAATTTGCAAGATAATTCTACTTATTTCAGTACACACAAGATTGAAATGGTACACACATTGGCCAAAGAGGTTTGAATCTACTTGTTTACATAACACAGTCCAACTTCAAAAACAGAGAGATGGATAAAACATTTACTGCTGTGTTTGGTAAGAGGCAGAGCACATTCCACATCAGAACATAAACTTTATACTTTCATAATCAAATGGAATGCTAGGTCTCTATCTTGTGTACTTACCCATACACTTTAGGAACACTCAGTTAAAGAATACAGCTAAATGAATAGAAGGGCTGTTTTTAAACAATGTATGCTTTGTGATGTTTTTTTTTAAAAGTTTATTAGGTGCATTTAAAAACAACAACACAAAGTTATATTTGTCTGCAGCAGCTACTAGTACAATAAAGTTGTGGAAGTGTTTTCAAATAGAACTAGATAATTACTGCAGAGTCCACATTGCTCTAAGAGACAGGACACTTGGTTTCAGCATTAACACCCATCATAGCATATAATGTAGCATACCATTCCACAATAGTCCTGAGTTATTCCCTGATAGGTTACATAGATTGCTCTACTGCAAGAGTGCCCTAAAGAAGGGCCCTTTGCACCCACAGATTTTGCATCCATGGATTCAACCATCCACAGCTTGAAAATATTTTTTAAAAATATAAATTACAAAAAGCACCCCTTGATTTTAGCATTTTATACAAGAGACACCATTTTACTATGCCACTGTATTTAATGGGACTTGGAGCATCCATGGATTTTAATATCCATGGGGGGATATTAAAAACCAAACTCCAATAGATACCTAGGAGCCACTATATGCTATTTTCCTTCCCTAGTTCTCTTGTTCAACTCACCCTGTAACATGACAAATAATTAGAGAATATAAAATTTACAAACTATCTGGACTTACAATCTCTTTGCTGATCATAGCCTTGGGATCATCAATGCTGCTTTTAAGAAGATGACATGCAGACAACATCTTTTCACTCAATTCATATCTGATAAGGGAGCAGAAAAGAGAAGATAGTTTAGGGTTTTTGCAGGGTGGGATGAAAATGTGGAAAATTCATTATCATCTGCTGGAATGTGGAATTTTCTTTTGGCAGCAGATGTCACTGGAGCTTCTCTCTATCTGAAAAAATAATGCCAAGTGATGGCTTTATAAAGTACAGTGCACCCACATCATATGCAGGCGTGCTATACGCAGCTTTCAGCATACACTGAAAGCCGCTATGGAAATAAACCTGGTGCACCCCGGAAGGGGTAATGGCACATGTGCCACGTGCTGCGGCATACATGAACCCCATTCATTTCAATGGGGCTCGAGCATACGCAGAATTCCCCTTATGTGTGTGTGGGGGTGTGCAGAATGGATCCCCCACATAAGGGGAGGGCCCACTATCAGAGGCACTATACCTCACTATACCAACTGTACAAGAACAAAAGTGGAAAGACATTGTTACACTCATGTCCTACTTATGGGCATCTCATAACCCGGTTACCCAGAATGCTAACTTACAAAAGCCTTTGATTCAGTCACAATTCTTATATTATTAAACTGTGTTGGGGGAAAAGTCCATCACTTAGGTTCAGAGGTTATACATTTAATCCAAATGAGAGCAATTTGCAAAAAATCCTCCCACAGGCTTAAATAATAATAATAATAATAATAATAATAATAATTTGTTTGTATGCCACCTTTCTCCCAGAAGGGACTCAAGGAAGCTCACAGATAAAAAACAAATAATACACAGATAAGATATCTCTATTATTTAATGCAATGAAAATTTGTCCAGATTCAATAATTGGATGTAAAGTCTTCCCTACGTAAAGCTGTTATAAAGCATTAGTGGATACAGTTATAAAATGGAACATATCTTTGTAAAAGTTACTGTGCAATATTTTTGAAGATTTATGGGTTTTAAACCTACTTCAGTGCAGCCATGTATGTACAATATATGTAATACTGCAAACATCTCTAGCAAGCTATACTTCAGGTAACTTCAGCTAAATATATCATCTTTGCTTGGACTAATTGTCTTGTAAGGAGTACTTTCTGTTGTGCGGGACAGTATTTTAAATTACACAGGGATCATCAGGTGTTTTCAATACTATGAATCTATAAATACTTTATGAATACCGGTACATTTAATAATAATAATAATAATAATAATAATAATAATAATAATAGCAGCAGCTCTGGGTGAGCAATCGGGGCGGGGTACAACATATAAAATACAGATACAATTAAAATATAGCAACCCAATCCCATTAATGCTGAAATTGAAGTTTTATTGGCAGTAATGATGAAAATACTGAATAATTTTTTTTTCCACCTATGCACCCTCCGGACGCGAGACGGTGGTTCTGGCGGGGGAGGAGGTTCGAGGCTGGGCTTCTAGACTTCTATGGGCCTAACAGCTACCTCTCTTACAGTGACTCTGGTGGCGGAATACCAACTACCTCTCCCATAGAGCCCAATCAGCTGCGGGAGAGCATGTGGACGCTCAGGGGTCATATAAAGGCCCGTAGAAGAACTGCCCTCCCAAACTATTATTATTCCATTTAGCAACGATGAACTTAGCCAGTTATCATATTGACTTTGGCACCTCTTTCCTTCATCCCCCCCTCTATCACCCTGTTTTGTTGTGGAGGAGATGGAGAATCTTAATAAGGAAGGAGAGGGAGATCTATTTCAGGAGGGAGGGGATAACTGTTTTGATACAAGCGGGGCTCCTATCCAAGTTGTGTGGGGCAAGGGGAAGTATGACGGTAGGAGAAAGGACTGGCGTTGCAGGGGAAGGTGAGATCGATGCTTAATATCTATCTCTCCTTCCAGTCCTTCTCCTAACCAACGGGACCTGAGGGTCACTCCAGCCGTACCACAAACCCTGTCTCTGCTCCTGTGCAATGCCAGGTCCATCAAGAACAAATCCCACATCGTACATGACTTAATTGAGGATAACAACTGCGACCTGGCTTGCATAACCGAGACCTGGCTCGGGCCTGAGGGGGATGCTGTGTGGGCTCAGGTTCTCCCTTCCGGGTACTCGGTGAAGGACCAGAGCAGGTTAGGTGGGCGGGGGGGGGTGTTGCCTTGGTGCATAAAAACACCCTGTCTCTAACCAGGAACCATGTCCGTCAGACTACCTATATCGAGTGTATTTACCTGACCCTGAAGGCTAGAGACAGTCTAGGGATTCTGTTGGTCTACCGGCCACCCCGTGCGCTAACAGACTCCCTTAACGAGCTGACACAGTTGGTCTCGGAGCTGATGTTGGAGTCCCCCAGGCTTCTAGTCCTGGGAGACTTCAACATCCCCTTCGCGGTCAACAATGTTCCATCTGGTGCGGCTCGGGAATTCATGGATACCATGACAGCCATGGGCCTGTCTCAGTTGGTTTCGGGTCCAACGCATTGCGCGGGGAACACACTCGATTTGGTCTTCTGCACGGACATGGAAATTCCGTGGGCGGGAATCACCAACATCTCCGCCCTGTCATGGACGGATCACTTCTTGGTAGAGGCAAGCATCAAGGCATCAACCCAGATCCCCTCCGGGGGTGGCGGACCTATTAGAATGGTCCACCCTCTAAGGCTGATGGAACCTGATAGGTTCCAAGAAGCCCTAGAGGGGCTTATGGTTGGAAGTGACGGCGACACTGTTGATGCCCTAGTTAACACCTGGGATACTGATCTCTCCAGGGCTATACACAGTATCGCTCCCAAGCGCCCTCTCAGGCCTGCTTCCAAAAGGAAGCCCTGGTACACGGAAGATCTCCGGGCAAGGAAGCGGGTCCTGCGACGGCTAGAGTATGCCTGGCGGAAACACCAGCGTTTATCCGACAAGGCTCTCCTAGACCTTCATTTGAAGGACTATGGAGAGGCGATACAAGCAGCTAAGAACTCGTTCTTTGCTGCTCGTATCGCGTCCGCGGAGTCGCGTCCAGCAGAGCTGTTCAGGGTAGTGAGGGAGCTAACTCAGCTCCCCCCTGCCCCGAACCAGATCCTTGAACCAACCAAGGCCTGCTGTGACCAATTTAACAACTTCTTCGCGGATAAAATCTCTCGGATAAACGAAGGTCTGGACGCCAGAATTGAAGCAGAACCCAGAATAGAGGCGTCTAGAGCTTCCGTGGACTCTGTTGTACTGGATCAGTTTGAGTCTGTCGGTACCGAGGATGTGGACAAGATCCTTAGAAGTGTTCGGAAGACAACCTGCTCTCTCGATCCCTGCCCCTCGTGGCTAGTGGCCCAGGGGGGATCGGCAGTAACCTTGCTGTTACGCCAAATTATTAACACATCTCTGAGGGAGGGACAATTTCCTGACCATCTCAAATTGGCCATAGTAAGACCGTTATTGAAAAAGCCCTCCCTCGACCCCCTGGTTCATAATAATTATCGGCCAGTCTCGCTGCTGCCATTTCTGGGGAAGGTGATCGAGAGGGCGGTTGCACTCCAACTTCAATCGATCTTGGATGAAACGGATTTTCTAGATCCATTTCAAACCGGTTTTCGGGCGGGCTACGGGGTGGAGACGGCCCTGGTCGCCCTGGTCGATGATCTCCGTCTGGGCATCGACAGGGGTAGCGTGTCCCTGCTGGTGCTCTTGGACATCTCAGCGGCTTTCGATACCATCGACCATGGTATCCTTCTGGAACGCCTGGCAGAGGTGGGAGTCCGGGGCACTGCGCTCCAGTGGTTCAGATCCTACCTCTCTGGGAGGTTCCAGATGGTGCAGCTGGGGGGCGTTTGCTCCGATAAGAGGGCCCTTACATCTGGGGTTCCTCAAGGAGCTATTCTGTCCCCCATGCTTTTTAACATTTACATGAAACCGCTGGGAGAGATCATCTGGAGGCATGGGGCGTGGTGTTATCAGTACGCTGATGACACCCAAATAGTCTTCTCTATGTCTCCGACTGATGCAGTGACCAGGGATGGCGTCGCTCCTCTCGTGGCCTGTCTGGAATCGGTAATGGACTGGATGAGGGAAAATAGACTCAGCCTGAATCCAGAGAAAACGGAAGTACTGGTGATAGGTTCTCCCGGTCCAGGGATGGAGGTGGTTCCACCCGTCCTGAACGGGGTCACGCTCCCCGTGAAGGACACAGTACGCAGTCTGGGGGTGCTCCTTGATTCGTCGCTTCATCTGACCTCTCAGGTGGATGCGACGGTCAGGAGCACCTGTTATCAGCTTCGGCTGATTCGCCAGCTGCGTCCCTACCTGGACCGGAGGGACCTTGAAACCGTAGTACATGCTCTAGTAACCTCTCGGTTGGACTTCTGCAATGCACTCTACATGGGGCAGCCTTTGTATCATACTCGGAAGCTACAACTGGTACAAAATATGGCAGCGCGAGTGGTCACTGGTGCCCCCAGGGCCGCCCATATAACACCAATTCTGAAGGAATTATGAAGACACTGTGAAGCCAGTGAAGACACTGGCTGCTGATTCGCTTCCGGGCTCAGTACAAAGTGCTGGTTATTACCTATAAAGCCCTATATGGCTTGGGTCCAGGGTACCTGAAGGACCGTCTCTCCCCATATAATCTGCCCCGCACACTTAGATCCTCTGGACAGCAATTACTGAGAGTTCCGGAGACCAGATTAGCGAGTACAATGAAGACGGCATATTCCATCTCTGCCCCCTGTCTCTGGAACTCTCTACCTATCGATCTCCGCTTGTCCCCCTCCCTTGCTCAATATAAAAAGGATCTAAAGACCTACTTATTTAACCAGGCATATCGCTGAATGGACTTTTTATTTATTAGCCTGTTGTAATGCCGCCCACTGTTCTGCTGCCGTATATGCACTAGCACTTGTATTGAGATTTGTGATTTTACTGTTTTACTGTTTTATTGTATCTGGCTTGTTTTTAATGGTTTTTATGTCTTATTGTTTTTACATGCTGTACACTGCCCTGATCTATGGAAGGGCGGTATAGAAATAAATCATATTATTATTATTATTATTATTATTAAATGGTATGCAATTAAAAATAACTTGTTAAATTATTATGAATGATCAGAAGTCTGACAGCTGCTGAAATAAGAGAACAGGAATTTTTAGTTATTTTTACTGTACTATTTTGTCATTTATTTGAATATCTCGACATGCTTCTGTCATCTATTAGCAAAATTTCTCAAAGTATGAGCATTTCATACTGGGCTGTCACTTATGACCCATGTTTCCTGGTTTGGTAAACTCATTATAAAGGAAGAAATGAAAAGGAGATACACAGTACCATCTGCTGCACAATGAGGAGCATTGTGTTGAATCATGTATGCTAAATATAAATAAGACAAATTTTGTCTGCCAAATGTTTTTTAAAACTTTGTGTTTAGCAGAGATGTAAATAATGTGACATCATCATTCACATAAGTTTGGGTTCTCTGGTATGACAGGCCCTACTCACCAAATTTTTCAGCCAAAAAACAAACAGCAGGACCATTATTGTGAAGATGTTTACCTGTACAATCTATAGAGCCTGTTCTATACACTAAGGTAACAGATGAACCACCAGCAGTAGTAGCAGCATCTTCATTTATATCCAATTAAAACTAATGTAATATAGTTAATACCTATAAATGGTTAACATTAAAATGTAATTGAACTGTCAATAATATTGAAAACAGTTGAAAATATACAATTAAAATAATAAAAAAACAGTTTAATAACAATGCATTTTTGAGAAGATGTTTTAAAATAGTACCAATAAAAGCAGAACAGCACTCTATTACAAGCTCTCTCTGTAAAAATATTGACTTCTCAAAAATCTACTGGATTTAAACAGTTTAGCCTCCCTGAGAAGGGAATTCCAGAGCCTAGTAGCAGCCCATAAAGCCCTAGCTTTTTGAGCTCTAAGTACAAGTCTTAAACCAGTGCCCTCCACCCCATAAAGATACAGGCAGCCATGGTCATGCTTTGGGTCTAGTTCCTCCATCAACTATATTTTAAAACATGTGGAAGATAAATCATACCTCTCACGGATTTCCACTTTTTCAGGCTCTGGCTCTTGATCCTGCACTACTTCCACTCTGGCAGACATATCTTCCCTCTTCAGTCCATGCTGTTCTTCCACACTGAGCAAACTACCATTTTCTTCAATTTGAGCATATTTATTCCCAACACACTCATCATCAGATTCTGAAGAGGAACTCTCTTCTGAACTAGAATCATCACTTGATGTTGTTTCATACCTATATAAGAAAATGTGATCCATCAATAAACAATTAAATATTTATTCAATGTTAAGTAAGTTGTTACAATAAATACATTCTTTTTAATTAATAATCTCTTAAGTAGACTCCTGCTGATCATCCATTATATTTATGGCAAAGGAACAGTAACCATTTCTGGAAAGCTTTGTGGCTACTCTACATAGGGTTTTAAATGCCTTTATTGCTAACATTTGTGGCTCAACTGTTTAATTTCAGAAATAATTGATTTTGGAGGCTATAAACCACTCAAGCCTACTCAACGTTGCTTTAATATTAAATGTATGACAACCAGCCTTCCCAAAAAAGGGGTTGTACAAACATTAGAACCAATGAAGATTGTGGTATATCGCCAGTTTAAATGGTCTACATATAAGGGAATTTCTAATATTATTTAGTGGATTGGTCTTGACAAAAAGGCTGAAATAAATTTGGAGAAAATCCACTTCAAGGCTGTGTGGGCAGATGACTGGAAGAATCTGAAAACATATTACTCTGTAAGGGAATTTTGTGTGCATTCTGTATACAAGGAATTGACCAGTGAATAACCAGACTGATGCAATGAAGAGGCCAGATATAAGGTATCTGTATGTGTAAGAATGTGTATCTGTGTAACCGTTAATGTGCATGTGTGTGACAGTGAAGAAAGCTGACAGAAAAAAATCATTTGAGATGTGGTGCTGGAGAAGAGTGCTGAGGATACTGTGGACAGTCAAACAGAAAAACAAATGGGTCCTTGAAGAGATTAAACTGGAACTCTTCATGGAAGCCAGGATGATAGAACTGAAGCTGTCATACATTGGCTTATCGTGAGAATGCATAACTCACTATAAAAGAGAACAATGCTAGGAAAGGTAGAAGGCAACAGACAGAGAAGAAGACCATATGCCAGATGAATGGATCCAATGAGGGAGGCCACAGGCATGAATCTAAAGAGCTTACCGCACTACCCAGGGAACGTGATGGGGGCATGATGAGTGGGTTGGGAACAGAATGGGGGGCTATCACCCATTTTATCAAATGCCAAAATGCCACCAATGCTGCCAGAAGTTCCCATTGCATTCCTGATCTGTCCCAGAGGAGGCAATTTTCAGGAACCGTTCAGAAGCGTTCCTGAAAATTGCCTCCTCTGGGACAGATCAGGAACGGAATGGGAACATCCGGTAGCAGCATTCCAGCATGCAGTAAAATGGGTGGTAGCACCCATTCTGTTCTCATCCCGCTCCCTTCCATCACGCCCCCATCACGTCCCCAGGGACAGAGAAGTAAAGTCCTATAAGACCTAGGGAGAGCAGTGGAGGATATTATTATTGTTATTATTGTTTCTTTATATAGTGCCATCCATGTACATGGTGCTTTACAAATAGTTACAGGATAAAACATTTTTAACTATTCTAATAACATAAAACACTAAAATATAATACTAGCATTCAGTACTAACATACAATAAAATAGTTTTATATAAAGCATTAATCCACAATTCCAAAAGTTTTAGAAAACAAAGTTTACAATTTGGATTTTAAAAACAGCAAAGAAGGGAACAAGTTTACAGCGAGGTGATCCCAGGAATAAGGGGTGTCAAGGGAAAAAGGACAAAGCTGAGCCAAGGAGGAAAAAGCCCTTGGCTGGCTGAGAAGCCCAGAATACAGATTTCAAACAGGCTGGCAAAAAAAAAAAAAAAAAAAAAAAAAAGAGCTGCAAGATTATGCACATAGCTTGAAAGTAATTTTATGCAGGGACTTGAATGTTAGAACAAGCAGCTTATAATGAATAGGGCAGCGGTTCTCAACCTGTGGGGCCCAATCCTTTTAGGGGTCAAGCGACCCTTTCACAGTGTGAAAAAACATATTTCTGATAGTCTTAGCAACTGAGATAATTTTATGGCTGGGGGTCACCACAACATGAGGAAGTATTAAGGGTCACAGCATTAGGAAGGTTGAGAACCACTGGGATAAGGGATCTTGGAGATGTTTCATCCACAGGGTCACCATGAGTTGGTGCTGCAGCCACTTCAATCTTATTGTAGGCACTTTTTTTCCCTTTTTTAAAAAAAAGCATTTCTGTCTGTCCATGTAGCACCAAAAGGGTTCCAGTGTGGAAAATTGACCCCCAGCCCCTCCTCAGTTGCCTGTTCCAATACATCCCTTGGAAATACCCTTACACTGTTGCACCAGTCTCTCTTTATCAAAATTATGTGTGTTTGACCAACTACATACAGTGACAGACAGAGACAAAGAGAGAATGAGAGAGAGAGACTGTGTCTCTGTAATGATGTAATAGCATTAGTTGATAACTTAAAATTTTGATTCTATGTAAGGCCCTGAGAAAGAACAGAGAATCTTTATTTCAGAGCTGAATCTCTTACCCTCCATTTATACCAACAAACTGCAGATTCTTCTTTGCATTCTCATCTTTTTTCCCATCCTTTTTCTTCATGATGGACTTCAACATGTTATCATTCGCACATACTAGTAAACAGGGTGTGAAGAACATAGTTTAGCAAAGGTTTTCCACCATGGTATAACTCAAAATTAAGAAATACAGATGGACTTATACACATACAAAATTAGGTACAAATGTACATTTCATAGGGTTACTCAGATGACCCCCTCCTCACCCACTGTAGCCACAAAGACACCCACACCCACACTACAACCAACAGTCACATTCCCATATTATCTATAACTTAGTGTATC
This sequence comes from Urosaurus nigricauda, assembly GCA_034509955.1. NCBI lineage: Eukaryota > Metazoa > Chordata > Lepidosauria > Squamata > Phrynosomatidae > Urosaurus > Urosaurus nigricauda. Next base: position 88,954,481 of record JAOEGL010000002.1, on the reverse strand, counting down.
AATATACAGGTTGAATATCCCTTATCTGAAATGTCTGGGACCAGTAGCCTTTTGTATTTTGCATGTTGAATATTTGGATATACAAAATTTTGGAGATGAGATCCAGGTCTAAACATGAAATTCATTTATGTTTTATATACACCTTATACACGTGGCCTGAAAATAATTTTATATATAGTATTTTCAAAAATGATTTTGTGTTTCATATACACATTATATTTTTTTGTTTCATATACACATAGCTTGAAAGTAATTTTATATAATATTTTAAATATTTTTGTGCATGAAACAAAGTTTGTGTACACTGAACCATCAGAAAGCAAAGGTGTTACTATCTCAATCACCCATGTGGACAATTTTGGATTTTGAAGTATTTCCGATTTCAGACTGCTAGATAAGCAATATTCGACCTGTATGCATGTGGAAGTCCTTCATCAGAAGAAGAATGCTGATTGTGCAAGATTCTGTCTTGATTGAGATAGAGAAATGTGTACATCAGCAAGAGTATACAGCCCCTTCACACACTATCAATAAGTGAATGGGTAATATGAAACATATATACACCACACCAAAAGTGACAGTACAGGGGCAGTACTAGTCCGCAAGTCATTGGCTGCCAGTCTGCAGAATGTTTCTAGGAAAGGAAGAAACAGTTGTAGTCAATGGGCACAAATATGGTATGCGTCTCTGGCAGACTGGCGGTGGGGGGAACCCTGCCTGCCTTCTACATCAGATAGTTTAAGATGCCCTGTTTTAAGAGCAGGAGTTGTGTTCAAGTGTTCTTAATGAAAGTACTGTTTCATTGTATGCTTCTCTTTCTTATATAACTGAAATCTACTGTTAGGATAGAACTTGTCGCTAAGATTATTCAAAAAGGCATTTTAATCTAGTTGCAAAGGAAAAAAATTAACCATCTGTTCTAATCTAATTCTAATTAGTTCTTTGTCAAGGAAGTCCTAATTTATGCTGTCAAAAAGGCTAATGTGTGTCAGTTTAAATCTCAAGACTAGTCTGTGAACAGGACCTTCACTAGGATAAACATATAGAAAAAAGAGAACTAACCCATTGTACAAGAAAGAGAAGCATACGATATGCTTTCATTAACAACACAGTACTTTCATTAACAATATTTGTAGGCACATACATGCACGTGCACACACACACACTCACACACACAAATGCAGCAGATTGACTCCCACTCTTAAAGCAGGGCATCTTAAACTATCTGATGCAGAAGGCAGGCAGGTTTCTCCCCTGATGTGTTATGGGGGGGGGGGGGAGGTACGAGGGATGTGGACCAAACTGGGTGACATCCCACAGGGGGATGACACCTGGTAACCCCCCCTGCCCCTCCTTGCCACGGCCTGGTTCTCTTCAGAGGAGAACCAGGCCACAGCAAGGAGCCAGGCACACACACATCACATCCTTGCTGCAGTAAGCGGAAGGGTGGGGTTTCTGCAAGGAAGTGCGGGGAGGCCACACTCAGTCTTGCCAAGCACGTGAGTGCCCCACCAATCCTCCTTGCTGTGGTCTGGCTTCCCTCTGTGGAAAACCAAGCTGTAGCAAGGAGGGTTAGGAGGCACACACGCATGCGCTCAGCAAGCCTGAACCCAGCCTCCCCGCCCCTCCTTGCAGAAGCCCCGCCCTTTCCATTTTGGAAGTCGCACCTCTTTCATTGTATCAAACAAGTGACTGTCATTTTTGCAGCTTTTGTTGTTGTTGTGTACCTTCAAGTCATTTCTGACTTACAGGCAACCCTAAGATAACCCTATCATGGGGTTTTTCTTGGCAAGATTCGTTAAGAGATTTGCTTTTGCCTTCCCCCAAGGCTGAGAGCATGTACCTTGCCCAAGGTCACCCAACGGGTTTCATGGCTGAGCGGGGAACTGAAAGCTGATCTCAAGAGTTGAAGTACAATATTCAAACCACTACACTACTCTGGGACTCAATAGATCTTACGTCTCTATTCTGTTACAGAAAGGGTTCTATTATGTTTGGGCAACTTACAGAGCAAGTTAATGACTTCCATGGCAATGCAGTGGTCAATCTTGCTGGGTTTTAAATCACATTTAACCCAATGAGCTGGGCACCGGTTCAGAATCTTGGATGCTCAGTTAAAGTTCAAACTGAAAACTGGAGTGGATTTACTGTCTCACTGATGTCTCACCAGCTTACACTGGCTGCTCCAATATATGTTGTATAGAACATGTTGCTAATAAACCAAATAACATTTAAAAATATTTGTTCCATTGAGCAAAGGTACATTTTGCCCTTCCAACGTGAATTATATTTCTCCCGCATGTGTTAACTGTTTCAGCTGAGAACCCTGCTAGATAGAAAACCTATCAATCATCACATGTTTTTCCTCCAACAAACTGACAAAACCAGCAACAGCTACTATATCCCTCGTCACACAATTACCATAAAGCCCAGAGGCAAGCTGGTCATCTGTTAGATTAATTGGAGACATCGCCTTGTCTTGGGAAGATGAGACTTTCCAGTCCCGTCCTCTCTCTGTCTTCTCCTCATTTATGGTCCCAATTTCATGTCCCTGCTTCAACTTCAGGGAACTACCAGTGTGACCATGGGGGGCGTTTAGCAGATTTTCTTCTGTAAGCAAAAAGAAAGCAATGAGTTACTAAACTGCTCATTGAATAATCTAAAATAATGCATGATGCATTATAAACAGTGGGCTGCTGTTATTAAAAATACATTGTTGAAGTTGTTTTACAGTTTTCAAAGTACTGTCAAGCCCTCTCCCCACTTGCTTGTTCTTCCAACTGGCCTCCCTCTCCCCAAATGCACAATACAGTAAGAGACAATGTGCAGTGTTTAATTGAAGACCAGGTAGAGCCACACATTCCTATTTTCATTTGTATTCTCTCTTCTTTGAGGTTTTTAACATCCTGAAGCACAAGCTTCAATAAAAGGCTGGGATTATAATATGAAAGGATGAAAAGATACAAGTCACATATCTTCAAGGTAAAGTATGTGATTTCTCCTTCTTCCACTACGACACAAGTAACACGTGATTTGGTTTATTCAAATATTGTATTTTCCTGACCCTTGAATCTGCGCATGTTACTTTCTCCACAGCGAAAGTGTTGGTTTGGAACTGGATGGGATGAATGAGTAGAAGAGAATAAGCTATGACCAGGCTGAAAATTGATCCCCATGCAATGAAGGCCAATGCATGCATAGTGAGAAACCACACAATGGTGCCTATACACCACTATTCAGACTAAGTGCCTGGTAAATTGTATACAAGTGCAGTCATAATGTCTTATTACAGTTACTGGAGAGGAAAAAAAACTATGAATAGCAGTTGTATACTGTCTGAACACATGGCATAGAGGAAGAATAAAAACAGTGACATCTACTCATCCTAAATAGAATTCATTCAAAAAACAGGGACACAGAGGTATGTCCCTACCATCCATCGCCTTGGATCTTGAGCTCAGTAGGCTTTGAGGGTTTCAGTTCTTGGAATAAGTTTTATTCTGTAACTACTGATTCTATTCCCTCTACTTCCTAATCATCAATCTTAAAATGATTTTCCAAATGAAGCAAATCTTTATAGAGACAATGAAGATTTCCATGTTATTTTATATCAGGACTATCACTTTCACCTATATTTGTCATGCCAAAACAAATCAGTTACCTTTATTCAGTACACATAGCTTTTTTGTGTCACTAATGAGGTATCTACAAAGTGATCTACTTTAGAGAAATATCATCTGCTCCATATTGTTTTTTTAATTAAAATAATAATGGAACTGTGAATCCATTAATAGATACTGTTGCATGCATTATCAAGTCACCAATTTTAACTGGAAACATTTGTAAATATTTTAATTTATGTCTTAAATGATCCTCCATTTTTTTACAGGGAGCCAAACATATCAATCTTTAATTTTAACTAAAAGGTGTTGATGGTCTATCATGACAAGCAAACTATTATTAGCAGTTCCCTTGGTGTAAATCTGAACATCTGGAAATGAAATAGAACCCTTGTCTCTCAACATCTTTGCCTCTCAGAAAAGGCAATTTTGTTAAGGTAGTTAACAAATCTGGGTTGGGTAAAGATCTATTTAATTCATGTTATTTATTTAAAGCATTTATTAGCCATTCTCCAGTTATGGTTGTCCCAATGGCATACACAAGCAAAACATGAAATTAAAACATTTAAGAGTTACACAGAGAGAATAGCTCATTAGCACATTGAGAACAAATTATTTCTGGTTTCTTCCAGATGATGTGGCATACCAATTGGCATCCTGTTGTTGTTGTTTTTTTTAAAATGGCGTAGAATGTACATTGTTTTCTGAATTCATCAAATGAAAATGTGGAGACTGCAGATTCCAAGTTTTAGAGCTCTTAGTTTTAGAACTCTTTAGAAGAAATGAAAGGGAAGCTGGCTTTTTTACACGTGCATCTTGTTTTTCTCCCCCCACCCCTAATAAATGGTGCAGTATTTCACCAGTTTTGTTTTTCTCATTCTCCTAATCAGAGACCACTCCTACATACTGTATACAATAGTTTCCTAGATGCTTTTCTTCTATACTTGAAGGAAAGAAGAAAGAAAATACTGTAATAATGTAAGGAATGTGATCCCAAAAAGAATGACTGTTTCCTAGTAGTCTGGGAGTTGGTCTGACACATGAAACTGTTGCTTATGCTTTAATAGCCTGGACTGCCACTCAGTTAACAGCTCTTAACCAGTTTACACTTGAGGTCTGTACAAGGTATAAAGAAAATGAATCAAGCTAAATATCAAACTCTCAACAGGCATTAAGTTAACTATTGGGTAGATAGATAGATTTATTACAATCAACTGATTAGACATTAACTATTGCGTATATTTTACAAAAGAATAAAACTTTTTATGACTCAGATTTTAACAAAACAAAAGAATGCACATGTGAGTTCCCTCCTATTTGTAAAAGTTACCTAATCGAAGTGAAAAGGCTTTATTTATGCTTTTATTATTTATTTATTTATTTCATTTATATCCTGCCTTTCTCCCTGGAGAGACCTTTTTGCAAATTAATATGGGTACTGCAGAATGAAGTTGGAAAAGTTAACAATGGTACAGACTAGTGTGAGTGCTACTTCTGTTTAAAATAATGGATTGATTTATGCCGCTTCCCTGTTCTAAAGATGACAGCATTACAAGTTAGAACAAAATGATACCTTAATATTTTTGGCAAGAATGTGAAATACAAGTCCCAGTAAAATGCTTTATTTAGCAGCTGATCCACCACCTGTATCTTGATACAGTCTCACCACTAATCTTCATGGCTGATTTCACATGGAATGAAGGGGGACAAAATGCATACCATCTCCTACTTTATATTCTAGTCCTCCAAGGGCACTCAGTAGACATCACATAAGTGATATCACATTTATAGAACTGAGTCAACCAAGCTGGAGAAATCTAGGTACAGAGCATAGAATAAGTTACATACAAGAGAAACAAAGCAACATCTTAATTAAAATTATATTTAGCAGGGAGGAATGGTTTAAAAACTACCTAATTAGCTACCATACATACTTGACTATAACTCAACCTCATGTATAAGTCGAGAGCAGGTTTTGGGGACAAGATTTTGGATTTTAATATGACCCTTGGATAAGTCAAGGTTAAAACTTAGGGACATACAACAAGTGATCTAAATGATGGAGCAAAGGAAAACAGTGCCAAAGAGCCTACAAAATTATGGCAGGCATAACTGATTTGGCTCATACTAAAGGCTGGATGAAAGAGATAGTAGAGGGAGGTCAGTGCTTCCAGAACAGATTGTACTCTTATCTTTCACCAGGGGATGGTTCCCTTTTTAATCAGAGTTAGAGTATAATATTTACGTTGACCCATGGATAAGGTGACCTAGGTTTTTGGGGTCCATTTTTTGACTAAAAATTCTAGACTTATATATGAGTATACTGTATACAGTAATTTCATTTTAGTGTGTGTTCTAGAACAAGTGTTTATAGACTTCTTGTAACACACAATATCTGATATTGCTTAGGACTGCAAGTCTTTAATATTTTCTTACTAATGCTGTGGGTGCATGTGTGCACCCACCTTCAAGTCACCTGTCAATTCAGGGTGATCCCATGAATTTTATAGGGTTTTCTTAGGCAAGGCATACTCAGAGATGGTTTTGCCAGTTCCTTCCTCTGAAGTATAGCATAAAGCCCCTGGTATTCCTTGGTAGTCTTCCATCCAAGTACTAACCAAAGCTGGTCCTCAGGTTTATCGCACCGGGCTACAGCCGGGTCCGAAAACAGCCCAAAAGTTCTGTTCCTGGAACGTTTCAGGGGCCAGGAATGCGATAAACTCCCCTCTTTAGCTTCCAAGATCAGCTGGGATCTGGTGCCTTAGGGTGTTTAGGCCTATTTGCACACATCTACACACTTTGATACATTTGATTCAGTTTACTCAAGTAGGAAAGAGAGAACCTTGAACCATGGAAAAATATGCTCAGAATTTTCATATTTACCCTCCGCTGAAAACAAACTGTTAATTTTATAGAAGGATCAAAGATCTAGCTTTCTCTGGGTAGAAAAACTATATCTGTATTGTTTTAGCTATTTTAGATATTCAAGCAAGTGCAGATAACACTCATCACTTCAGTGACATCTACAGTATTAGGACTGGAGTCTCTTCCCCAGGCTTTTCATTACACTGAATGACAAGCAAGCAGTTTTGCAGGAGCCTATTCCATACCCTTTAAGTCATCACCAACTGAGACAAAACAAGAAAGTCTGTTCCAACATACCTGTCGCATCAGCTTTGTCTATGCACTGTTTCGGCACATCTAGGTTGCGCAGTTCCTCTGTGCTTGCATATTTCATGACATTGTTGATAGATGAAAGAGTGCTGATGAGCTGAGAATTAAGAGACCCGATTTGAGAGTGAGGCTCTCCAAATGCATCTGCTAGCTCAGCATAATTTTCAGCAAGTAGCATCTGCTGCTCTTGAACAAGCTTCTGAACCCGTTCAATGTAATGATCCAAACCAGTCCTCATCTCAGGCAGAGGGAGAGGATGGTCCAGCACAAAGTTCCCCAATTCGTACACCGATTCGTCCCCAACGCCAATGCTTCTAGTGCTGGATGGTGTCACAGACACTGGAGGAGGGCCACAGGCAATATTTCTCATTTTGAGGCCAACTAGGTAGTTCTCATTGATATTGATCTGTCCCACTCCACAATCTTTGGTCTTTGTGAGGGAAGATCTATCAAAGCTAGCAGTGGTAGAAAGCAGAGTTCCCACACCAATTGAACGAGTTTTAGCCGCTGTATTCACATCCTTTACTCTGCCATCTCCAACAGCCACAGTCCTCATCTCCACAATCACAGTGTTCGTCTGTTTATCATAAGTGCTCACAACAGTATTGGTGCTGGAATCTGCAACAGTAGCTACTTCCGTATTGGTCAATTGGTCATTCTTTTCTAATACTGTATTGGTTCCCTGGGTAGCTGTACAAGGCACTGCCATTACTCCAGAATCTACTTTGCAACCAGTCTCTGTGTTTGTGCTGCGGGAAATGGTCTCGTTTGCTGGACAGACTGTCACCTCCAAACTCTCTCCACAGCCTATTGACCGGACTTCTTTCATTTTCAGTTCAGTTTTGTGCAGGCTTAATCTGTCCACCGACTCTTCTGTATTGACCCCAGTTTCGCAGATGCTAATTTCTGTTCCCACACACTGGTTGCATGTCTCAACAGAGCTCTCAGTGCACTGGTCACACATGTCTTTTCTGTCCTTCACAATCCACCAATTCATAGGCACATCTGGACCCACAGCTGAACTCTGTAACATAGGCCTACACAAAACACCAACACTATTCATTTGGAGAGAGCTCCCCACACAGGATTCAACAACATCCACATGATCTCCCACCATTTGGTCTCTTGTTTGTACTACTGCTTCCACTGCTCTACTGAAGAGAAGGGGCTGTGCCATCAGTGCCTTGTCCATTTTTTTCCTGGACCCAGCTGCCTGCAGCTCATGTTTTAATTTGGTCATCTCCCTGTCATGAGTGGCTTCCCTCAGCTGAACCTCCAGCCGGTAAATTTTGTCTTTAAGGGCTTCAATGGTCTGGTGCTGGAGCTCTATTTCCCTCTCAGCCTCTGTAGACAGACCAAGCATCCCCTCTGTCACCCCAGCAACAAAATCTTTAGTCACAAGTTCTGTTCCTACTGCTATATCCCTGAATGCTCCCACAGCTCTGTTGTACACAACAATATTGTCCATACTTTCATCTGCACCTACAGAAACAGACCTGTTTTCTTTTGTTACACTTGGTCGGTTCACCCGTAGGTTAGATGGAATATCGTAACTGCTGTCCTGAATTTTCTTCTCCAAAGCTTGCATTTCTGCAGTTAACTGCCTAAATTCTTCTATTCGCTCTGAGTTGTGTTCTACACTCCCTGTGTCATCTTCACAGTCTATATAGAGTTCTCCACCTCCTCTGGCTGGAGAGAGATTCTTCCACTGTTCAGCATTTCCTGCACTGTAAGACCTTTTCCTGAAATGGCCTGTGTCATTCTGGTTGACTATTCTTTGGTTTTTGAGCTTTGCCACCATTTGCCTTTTCTCTTCCTGCAATACTGAAATCTTAACCTGGAGCACAGGAATAGTCTTGACTTGCTCCTCAAGTTCCTTGAGGCGTTTGAGGGCAATAGCCATTTGTTCCCTAATATGTTGCAGGTGAACTGGGCTCACATTAGTCACAGGTGTTGATAAACCTGAACTCAATGGGCTGTGCCGGATGGAACTGCCCAGAGAAGATGCTAGATGAAGACTATAGTCTCCATTGCCCTGGTATCCATTCTGAAACTGATGGGACACCTGGTTATGTCCACTGGATCCTACAAAGGAAGGAAGTGAGCCTGTTGAACCCATGGCTCCAAAACTGGAAAGCCTTGGCCTCCGAGTTTCTCCTGGAATTGCCTGCATTGCCATCTTTTCCTGCTCCAGTCTTCTCCGGGTTTCCATTAGTGTTTTAGTAACACGAAGGTTGTGCCTAGGCAGCTGCGGTGAAGGAGGGAGTAGTTGTTTGCTTTCAGGAATAGTTAGGAAACTTGGAGAGGCCTCAAAGGACAAAGATGGCCTTGTGGAGGCAGAGGTAGCGGGAGCTGCTGCTGCTGGACTCTGTGCTGCACAGCATGAAGATGAATGTTTGTTTTCATCACTGTTAGAGGAAGAAAGAGATTCATTTGATGTCCATCCACTGTACTGGCTGGAAGTGGTGTTTTTCACAGCTGCAAAAGGTGGTATCACTTTCTTCTTTTTCTGTATGTTCAGCTTTTTAATAGTATTTCCCTTTTGTATATCTTCCACATATTTAAGGAAATCCAAATCAAGCTGGTAACCATAAGGTGTTTCCACAAAATAGGGATCTTTCTGATCTCTCTCTTCCTCCCCATTCAGAACATTTTCACCTTTTTCTGAAAGAAAGAACATATAGTAATGCTTAAAATGCTACACAAAATTAAATAACAGGCACACGACTTGGACATCACAATCAATGTTGCATGTTGGAAAGGCTACCTTTCACTTGATTCAACATTTAACATGCACATATTTTTCCATTTAACATTATATTGTCTAAATTTAAAACTATCAAGTAGGCATTTTGCATAGATTTTACATAAAGCCATTCTTCATTGTAAAGAAACACTCCTTACAGTTAAGATTTCACAATGTTTTAACAAAATCCCCCCCCCCTTTTTTTTGGACACTACTGTTCTCCTATGAAAGGCAAGTTGATCCTGGGTTCAGTGGTATACCATAAGGAAACTCAATACAACACAGGATTTCTAAGGGATACAGAAATGTTTTCCTCACCATTAATTAATGAGGAAAGTGTCAACAGAGATGTTAAATACAAACCTCTGCAGATCTGAAAGGCAAAGTCATCTAAAAGAACAGCAGTTCTCTGCTCAGGAGCACATTCATTTGTGATTGTTCATGTAGCTTATTTTATATTCCTACACTGTACAGAGTTGACATACTAAGAACTATGCAGGCAGACCCATTTCTAGTGCAGTCTAAAATATCTTAGTTGAAAGAGAAACTACCAGCTCGAATGTCAGGACAGTTCAGCTTCCTGCAGACACAGGAGACGTGTGTTACACCAAAGCAATCTAAATAAAACTGTGCACTGCAGAGCTTCTGGAGGCAGAATATTTATACCTATACTTGTTCTATAACTTGGTTCTCCTCCTCCTCCTCCTCCTCCCTCAGTGCATTATAAGGATTTTGACAGTACAGTCTTATGATTTCATACTCATTAATATAAAGTTTCTCTCAATTTAAGTCCACCCATACAACTCTGCTGAAAGTCTAACAGGACTTTTAATGGATCTTACAATCACAAATTGATATATATATCATGCAAGCTCACTGCCTGTAAAAATGCCTGCCTCTCATTCTTACTAATTTCCCACCCTTTAAAAGGGAAAATGTGTCCAGCGTTCCTACAAATATAGAAAAAACAGATTACAAGGTCCATAGGATGACTTCACAGTTTGCTAAAAACTAGCAGAGGGAGGCACAAACATATTTCCTTTTCCCACTTCTTTTCAGTACATACTTGCATCATAATAGAGCAGCTTTCCAAAATGTTCATAATCTCAATCTTTCTATTCATACTTCAAAAAATAGGTTGTGTGTGTATATATATATATATATATTCTGTATTGTTTTAGTCTGTACAGTACTTAAGATAGCAAGCATCCAGTTTGTCCAGAAAGTCAATTACACAAGCATATATTCATATACAAAGCTGCCTAAAAACCTGGAGTTGTTACACCATCCCTAAATAGTTTGATGCTGTCCATTTAAACAAAATTATTCTCAGTGCCAATAAACCCCTAAAGAAGAAGGGAGATCTCACCCTCACAAAGTCCTCAGTTCAGCTCCTAGTAACTACAGCTAAGGTTGGAAGGGACTGTTTCCTGAGGTCCTATATGTAGTTTATTTTATACAGCAAGACAAAGTATAACAAATGTAATGGAAGTCCAAGAAGACATGAATAAATCGTTAAGGACAATAGAGGAGTTTACATCTCAGAGCAGATCATGCTACATGTACTACAACACTAACTATAACACAGCCTATGCTATCAGAATTGCTTTGAAATTTTTTAAAAAAGGTTTCCTGTAAGAGAAAAATGTATTTCCTCTTGTTGGGCATAATATTTGCCTCAATCGAAGAGATGGCAATTATATTTCTAAAACTGTGTGATAAAAAAAAAATAACAAGAAAGAAAGATTACAGGAAAGCTAAAAACTGCTTATGAAGTGGACAAACTAACCTAATAGAGTCACTTCCATTTTAGGAAATGTCAGACTGAGTTGCCAACCATCCATTAGGTTACCGGCACAACCAGTAAAACTGTGTTCTAACAAGTAATCAGTTCTTCTACCATATATGCCACACACCCATAACATCTTCCTGAGACTTCTAGGTTCCTGCACCAGTTATCATGATCCCCCTCCGCCCCATGAGACTATTTTTGCGTTTTGGTGAGTCTTGAGAAACAAAGCCAGCAACTGCCTTCTACAGGATCAGCACTTCTTTAAAGAAATGTGTGATCACAAGCAGTGAGGAGTGAATGACAATTGTGATGACAGAGTGCAAAGAAAGAGAGAACCACCCCAACTTCTACCTCAGTCATTCAAATCACACACATACACAGACATACCTTAGGTGGCAGAGAAAGTGAGAGGTGCTGAAATACCAGCAATTTAATTTGATCAAGATCAAGAATCAAGAAAAGTCATGCTTGACCAGACCAAAAGCCTTTTTAGGCCAAAATGCTATTCATATATAGTGGCCAAACAACAGCCTATAGGAAGCTTGCCACCAGAACATGAATGTAACTGCATATTCTATCCTGTGTTCCCAGACATGATGTGCAGAAGTATTTTGACTTGGATATTTGTGTGTGTGTGTGTGTGTGTGCCTTTAAGTAGCCTCTCAACTGGTATTTCATAGGGTTTTCCCAGTTCCTTCCTCTGCACTACAAGTTACAGCACCTGATATTTGTTGGTCTCCCATACAAGTACTAACTAGGGCTGAACCTGCTTAGCTTCCAAGATCAGATGGGGATCTGGTACCTTTAGGCTATTTAGCCTCCCATACAGTGGGGATATGTAGTTCTCCTGAGAAGCCCACAATTGATGGCTCCACCCATCAGAAATTCATCTAATATTTTTAGAAGCTGTCTAAATTGACAGTCATCACAACATCATGCAGAAGCTGTGTGAAGAAGTATTTCCTTTCTATATGTAGTTAATCTCCTACAATTCAGCTTTTTCTACCTACCCATTTACAGGGATAATTTTATACATCTTTGTCATATCCCTTCTCACTTTTCTTTTTTTAAACGAAACAGCCTCAAACATTACCTTTCATCATAGGGGACTTTCTACACCTTTATAATATCAATATCTTTTTCTAGGTCTGGCAACTAGAATCATACAAAGTATTCCAGATGTGGTCACACTACAGATTTATATTGTACCTATATTAGCTTTCCTTTAAAAAAATAAAAAAAATTCTAATTATATCCAATATGGAATTCGCATTTTTATAGCAATCACAAAATACTAATAGGATATTAAGATTTACCAGATTTGGATCATCTAAGGCCCTGAAATTTCAAACTAAAATCTGAGATCTAAGATTGGGCCTTTGGTGAAAGACAGGCCCAGCTGATGTCATTAAGTATGAAATATGAAGCATCAGCAACAAAGGTGCAATTGAGATTTTTTTTTTTTAAAAAAAAAAACCTCCATAAAGTCTAACAAATGAGATAACATTTCTTTAAGTCTTCCAAGCTCAGACCTAAACAGATAAACAAAAACAAATATTAGCAAGCTTTTTAACACCTTTGAAAGCATTGCATTTAGGAATGCATGTTTTCAATGTTGTCTTTTGAATATTTTTCCCCCCACCTGTTTTTAACATCTTCCAAGCATTGATTTTAATGTTTAGGAGTTCCTTTCCATAAATCAGTGGTTTGAGTGTTGGACTATGACTGGAGATCAGGGTTTGAATCCTGCTTTGTAACCTTGGGCAAGTCATTTTCTCTCACTCTCAAAGGAAGGCAAAGGCAACCCCTCTGAACAAATCTCACCAAGAAAATCCCATGATAGGATTGCCATAAATTGGAAACAAATTGAAGGCACAGAAGAACAACAGAGAAAGAAGGTGAGAGAGAGGGATGGACAAAGAAAGGTGATAGAAGACAAACTATGTATTAAAAGTTTCCTAAATGTTCTCTGCCTAACAAAGGGGTTTGTTGCCTCAAAAAGGACAGAGAGAACCAGGACTCTAAGATGCTTTTGTCTTCCAGTACCCACATGGCTGGGGGGGGGCTGCTTGCATGGATATCCCACTGTACCATCTTAACTGAGAACATCATTATCATCATCTTGACAAAATGCAGGTCTGTGACTTACCTCATCATATTCCCCCACCCCACCCCCGCGTATGATTTTTTAAAGACCTCTGCTTGGTGAAGAAGCCAGTGGAGCTTCAAAAGATTGCATCATGTATTTTGTGCATTTTGGTTGGTCCGATAAATGTACTGGTTTTATGGATTCTGGATGTTATTGTACTTTGCTATATGCCAACATGGCTATCCATAGATATGTGTTAGGGGAAGAAGAAAGACAGCAAGTAAGAAGTGAAGGAGATGACATTTAGCCAAGGGAAGTGGGTAGGTGGGGAGAATAAGAGGACACAAAAGAGGGGTTCTAGAGGACGAATACAGGAAAGAGTTGCTGGGGTTGAGCAGAAAGAGGATGAAAGAGAGACTGAGAAAAGGGAAGCAGAAAATGTGTTATATTTTTTTGTGGGGGGGGGATGAAATAAGGAAAATCAGAATAGGAAATATTTAAAGAAAAGGAGAAAGGAATCAAGTGCCTATGCAGAGCTGAAGAGGGAACACTTGTACCAGGCTTTTTGCTAACAATAGCATAGCCCATGTGTATGTCACACAAAGAAAGGTGCAACTTCGTCTACTGTATTTAGGATAGGATGAGGATGTGGAAATTGGAAAAGTAAAAAGTATAAAGTTACACAGGCAAAGTCACAAAGCAAATCTAGTGCTACAATATTCAGCTACTTCTGAGGCAGCTCTACATTTCCCTTTCAAGATGGCTTCTTCCCACTGAGTCCTGGTATCACTTGCAGTTTCTGGAACTTTGACAGGGGAAGGAAGAAGGAAAAGATGTGATCAGATAGACCTCCTAGAGTTTATAGAAGTGGCTGCAAAGTGGCCAGACAAATGAGGAGCCAAAAATGCACAACAAAACAATACTTTTCTTTCCAGGGCAGTATTCTTGCCCTCAGATTCTCTCTGCTTGTTCCGAGACATGGGAATCCTAGTCAACATATTAACGCAGGTATCCACTGCAACTCCAAGATCCTCTTAGTCAATCACTGCTTCCCCAACCCCCATACCATCAACTTATATGAAATGGATATATAAGCTAGGATTTTTGCCCAGTAACTATCAGTATACACTTACTTACAATGAATCTCATTTGCCATTTTGCTGCCAATTTCCCCAGTTTGAAGAAATCTTTCTGGAAGTATTTTTATTCTGAATAAATTAAATAAGTTAGTGCTATCAGCAAACATAACCACTGAGTATTCATTCTCAACTCCAGGTCATCTATTAAAAATTACAGAGCACCAGTCCCAATACAGCTCCCTGAGGGACTTCATTACTCACATCCGTCCATTGTGAGAACTGATAATTTATTCTTACTCCATGCTTCCTATTCCTTAAGCAGTTTTCTGTCCATGTGAGACCTTTTCCTCATATTCCACAACTCCTTATTACAACTCCTCGTCTCATATCTAAGGGACAACACACCCTGGGCTCAGAACAACTCTTTTCCTATGAAGGATATAGCTTCTTGACCTATATTAACTTATGAACCCCAATATTTGGGATCCTTTCCAAACCTATGCCATCTTTTTACAACACAAACCCTATCTTTTTTATTTTACAAACTCTATCTAAAGATGGGCTGCTCACAAAGAATGGGAAGACATTGGTAACAGCATGGCAAGTCTGCTAAAGAGGGCTTTAAACTAAATCCTTGTGGGGTTGGAGATGACAGCTCAAGCATCATCCCAAAAGCAAACTCTAAACATGTCAGTTCTAGGGAAGAAGCTGAGGGAAAGAATGTGATCCACAGAAAAACAGACAGTAAATTAATGGTGAGAAAAAACAAAGCTTCTAATATTGATACATAAATGCACAGACACTGGGAAACAAGCAAGATGAGCTTGAAGTCCTAGTGCAAGAAAGTAAATATGACTTTATAGGCATAACAGAAATCTAGTGGGATGATTTCCATGACTGGAATAATACAATTGAAGGTATAATCTATTCAAAAAGAATAGATGAGGCAGAAAGGGAGGAAGAGTTATTTTCCATGTCAAAGAGAAATTCACTTGTACATAAATCAATGAGCATGATCACAGTGGACCAGATGACAGCATTTGCAGAATAAATAAATAAATGCAGCATTGTGGTAGGAGTTTATTACAGGCCAGCAAACCAAAAAGACGTGATAGATGATACTTTTCAGAAACAAATCTCAGAAATCTCAAAGATGCAAGAATTAGTAGTTGATATCTGCTGAGAGACTAACTTTGCTAAGCATATGCTCTCCAACAAATTCTTGTGCGTTGCAGATAATTTCCTATTTCAAAAGACAGAGGGAAGAAAAATCAGGTCAGTAATCATGAATTTGATCCAAACAATAGAAAGGAATTATTAAATGAAATTAAAGTAGTCAGTACCTCAGGGGGAAGTGACCATGTAATGCTAGAATTCACAATTGTGGAACAGGGCAAAGATGAGTACAGTCAAACATGGGTCTTGGATTTCAGGAAAGCTTATTTTATCTAATTCAGAGAAATACTTGGTGGAATCTCATGGCTTGACAAGCTAAAGGAAAAAGACACCCATCAAGGATAAGAATTCTTGAGGAAGGAGTTGCAAAAAAGCACAATCACAAATAATCCAATCTGAAAAAGCCAATGTGGCTGCATATTGGAGGAAGTGAAAAGAAAAAAGGAGGAAGTAAAAAAAAATAGAGAGAGCATGTGTGAAGAATGGAAGGAAAGATGAATCACCAAGGAAGAGTACAGGTGTGTAACTTAAGAACCGAAATAGGAACAGAAAGTTAAAGCTCAGAATGAATGGAGACTGCCTAGACAAGCAAGGAGCAACAAAAAGGAGATTTTCAGATACATTTGAGGCAAGAGAATGACCTACAGTGGGGCTGCAGTTCAGCAAGGATGGTGAAATGCTAACAGATCATAATGAAAAGGCAGAACTACGCAATACTTATTTTGTGGAGTCAAAGGCTTTCATGGCCGGCATCCATTGTTTTTTGTGGAGCCTTCGGGCTATGTGGCCATGTTCTAGAAGAGTTCCTTTCTGACTGTGGCTGGCATCTTCAGAAGAACATGGCCACATAGCCTGAAAGCTCCACAAAAAAACTATAATACAGTACTTATTTTGCTTCATTTTCCCCAAAAAGATTACTGTTTGCTTCCATTCAGCAGAAGAGACCTTGGCAAAGGAACTGGATTGCAAATCAAGATCGATAAAGAGTAGTCAGAAATCACCTAGCTAACCTAAATAAATTCAAATCTGCACGGCCAGATGAATTGCATCCAGTACACTGAAGGAACTTGCTGATGCTGAAATCCCTTGTCATAATTTTGGAGAAGTCATGGAGAACAGGTGAGGGGCCAGAGGCCTAAAAAAGAGCAAACATTGTTCCCCCTCTTCAAAAAAGATGATCCAGGAAACTACAGACCAGTCAGTCTGATCTCAATACCAGGAAAAATATTAGGATGGATTATATTATGAGTCTGTCTGCAAGTATCTTGATGGCAAACGCTCTAAGAACCAGTATGAGTTTATCACGAAGAAATCCTGCCAAACTAATCTGTTATCTTTTTCAGACCACGTTACTAGTTCAGTTGAAGGTGGGAATGCTGTGGGTGTCATTTATCTGGACTTCAGCAAAGCATTTGATAAGGAGTCCCATATTTTGACTAGCAAACTGATTAAATGTGGGATAGATGAGAAAACTATCCGACAGATCCATAAATGGTTGGAAAACCATGCTCAAAGAGTCATCATCAGTGGCTGTGCTTCAATGCCTAAGGGTTCTATCCTAGGGCCATCACTCTTCCAAATTTTATCAGCAACTTAGATGACAGAGGAGAGGGAACCCTTATCATGTTTGCAGGTGACACAAGACTGGGAGGGATGGCTAACACACAGGAAGATGGGAACAGTATTCAAAAGGACCTAGATAATCTAGAAAATTGAGCTGGAATAAATAAAATGAAATTCAGTAGAGACAAATGCAAAATTCTACTCTAGGACCACAAAATACAAATCGACAGACACAGGTTGGGTGATACAGAGTACTGCATGTCAAAAGGACCTTGGGGTTATTGTTGACCATAAACTGAACATGAGCCAGCAGTGTGATGCTGCAGCAAAGATGGCAAATGCTATTTTAGTCTGCCTTAATAGAAGCATAATTTCCAAATTGAGGGAAATAATAGTCCCATAATATTCTGCAGTGGTCAGGCTTCATCTGGAGTATTGTGTTAAGTTCTGGGTGCCTTGTTTTAAGAAGAATATAGACAAATTGGAGCAGGTTCAGAGAAGGACAATGATGATAAGAGGTAGGGAGAACAAAACCTATGAGGAAACGGTAAAAGGGCGTGTTCAGCTTGGTGAAGAAAATACTGGTGCATGTGTGGCCAGACTGTACTCTTAAATACCCGAAGAGTAGTCACAGAGAGGAGGGGTAGGCCTGCTGTTCCCAAGGATAGGACCAGGTCTAATGGTTTTAAGTTATAGGAGGGTAGATTTTCATTGAACATTAGAAGGAACATCTTGAGAGTAAGAGCATTTCAGCAATGGAACCAATTGCCCAGAGGGGTGGTGGGGTCTTCTTCTCTGGATGTCATCCAAGAGAGGCTGGATAGTCACCTGCTGGGGATGCTTTAGCTGGAGATCCTTCATTGAGAAGGGGGTTGGGTTCCCTACTAACCCTCTGGACTGGATAGATTGCCACATAATTTTGCAATCTGGTTCCCTATATTCACCTTCAGCCTGGCCATACTATCTGAGAGACTCCCTAAAACAAGAAAGAAGAGAGGTTCTGGCTGTGGGCTGGGATGGCTGGTGTGTGGCACACCAGAAGAATTTTATCAAGTTCAACCTTGAAAAGACTGGTTTGAAAAGAAGAGGAGGGGAAGTAGTAATAGGTCATTTATTTCCTTCTTAATAAGATTGTCGTCTCAGAATCCGAGAAGTTAGCATTAGAGGCTTTTTAATTACCTGAGACACCCCTATGCCCCACATAACAGCTTTTTATAAAATAAATGAAATAAAACTTTTATTTATACCCAGCTTTTTGCTGGAGCAATCAAAGCAGCTCACGGTGTTTAAAACCAAACAACAATATATATAAATAACCCCCCTTAAAAAGAATTAAAGCAGAACCTTCAAAAGTTGTTTTTAGATTATGATTGTTTAAGACTCATTCCCCCCCCCCCCCCCGCAAGTCTTGCTTATAATCTGAAGTGGGTAATCACTCATATATTTGCAGAGGACAATGTGGCAATATTTTCTTTTGTATAATACTTAAGATTGACCCTCCCCCCAAAATGCCCTTGGAGTCAAAGAGTTTGGAGGGCTCTCACCTCATGGGACATGGAGTCCAACCCTCTCCAGTATCTTTTTTGAAGACATCCTAAGAAGGAGTCCCCATCATCTTTTTAGGCAACTGGTTCCTGCCCTATTTCATTGAAAGTAGGATATAAAATTTGAAAAAAAAATCACAAATAAAAACTCAACAGTACCGTTGGACTATATACTAGTGTTGTTTAGAAATCAAGATCTTCTAAAATATTCCATTTTGGGGGATTTGATGCCACCTTTCTTCCCATTTTTTCATGAAAGAAACCATTCAGCAAACAGACATCATTCCTTTTGATGTGCGGCTTCTGGAAGTTTCCCCTAAAGTTGGTCAAAGCTATTTTTGTAAAAGTATTGCCAAGTTCTAGTTCACTATTTGTTATTCTGTGCTTAAACACTTAAAAAGGCAATAAAGATGTTCCTGTTCTCTCAATCTTTTATTTTTTATTTTTAGCCTTTGCCATATTAGGATGAACTACACTAAGGGTGTGTGTGTGTGAGTGAGTGCATGCTGACAAGGGTGCAAGCAAGCACTCTATATTCAAACTCTACAATCTGATAATTTGTTTTGCATCTTTTTAAAATAAAAGGTTCAGCAGTTATACTGACTGCATGTAAAATGAATAGAGCATCACCAGGGAAAAGATGGTATGTAACTCTTACGTGGATCATGATTCTTTAATGTGTATAGCAGTTATACTTCAATTTAAAAAATTCATTTCCCTGAGCAATTCCTGGGGGGGAAATGCTAGACATGGTCAGTCAACAGGCTCACGACTAAGTTTATAATGAGAGGTCCTGAAAAGTTAATGTTTCCTTTTTGAAAATGCCTTATATTTGTATGTTTCATACTGAAACTCATCAGTTCCCCAAATAAAAAGGGTCTCTTGCGAAAACTGCCTATATGTAAGTAAAGTAACATATGAATATGTATCCTTAACTTTCCCTGCTTGGCAAAGCAAAGCAACTGTGGGCACCCATCTAGGAAAGGCCCACCATACCTGCAGATCAGACCTCTGTAGGCTACCATCTGGAGACTGTGGAATGACCTGCTGGAAGATATACAACAGCTAAAAATGCAACAGCATTTAGAACAACATTGAAGACACATCTCTTCCAGCATGCCTACCCAGTCAGTTTTAAATCATGATTTTTAAAATTTGTATATTTTAACATACTCAACACGAGTGTATTTTAATGGTTTTATAGTATTGTATTTTAGCTGTTTGTTTTATGTGTTTTCTTTCTTTTTCTTTTTAAGTTGTATTTTGAATTTTACAATGTTGTACCCTACCTCAAGCCTTGAGGAGAGGTGGGAAAGAAATTAAAAGAGGTTGCTGCTGCTGCTGCTGCTGCTGCTATTATATCCTGCTTTCCACTCAGTTCAGGACTCAAAGTGGCTTACAACAAAATTAAAACACATAGTTAAAAATTCACAAGGTACCAAATTTAAAATTAGATCAAAGAACCAAAAAAATTAAAACCAAATTAAAACATACCAGCACAACAATTAGCAAGATTAAGCCTATTGTTTAGGTAAGATGAGCCATATGTAGTCAGTCATGAAATGTCTGTCAAAATAGAATATAGTCAGTCTTCCTTATCCACAGATTTTTTTTATCCACAGATTTAAGCATCCGTAGCATGAAAACATTAAAATATATATATATATATATAAATTCCAAAGAGCAAACCTTGATTTTCCATTTTATATAAGGGACACCATTTTGCCATGCCATTATATTTAATGGGACTTGAGCATCCACAGATTTTGTTATCCATGGGAGGTCCTGGAACCAAACCCCAGCAGATAACAAGGACCCACTGTAGTCTTGTCTGTGAAATGAAAGTAGGGAGGGTGCTAGTCTAACTTATCTGGAGAGCTCCAGAGCCTGGGGGGTTGCCACTGAGAAGGTCCTCTCCCATGTTCCCACCAGATGTACCTGTAAGGGTGGTGAGACAGATGAGGAAGAGAGCATGTGGAGACTAACAAAACGGAAGTACTCGTGATAGGTTCTCCCGGCCCAGGGATGGAGGTGGTTCCACCGGTCCTGAGCGGGCTCACGCTTCCCGTTAAGGACACCGTACGCAGTCTGGGGGTGCTCCTTGATTCGTCGCTCCATCTTACTCCTCAGGTGGATGCGACGGTCAGGAGCACCTGCTTTCAACTTCGGCTGATATGCCAGCTGCGTCCCTACCTGGACCGGAGGGACCTTGAAACTGTAGTACATGCTCTGGTAACCTCTCGATTGGATTTCTGCAATGCGCTCTACATGGGGCAGCCTTTGTATCACACTCGGAAGCTACAACTAGTGCAGAATATGGCAGCCCGGCTGGTCACTGGAGCTTCCAGCGCCTGCCATATAACACCCGTGCTAAAAGATCTTCATTGGCTGCCTATTCGCTTCCG
This sequence comes from Urosaurus nigricauda, assembly GCA_034509955.1. Lineage (NCBI taxonomy): Eukaryota > Metazoa > Chordata > Lepidosauria > Squamata > Phrynosomatidae > Urosaurus > Urosaurus nigricauda. The sequence continues at coordinate 88,933,293 of JAOEGL010000002.1, read as the reverse complement.
GGCTCAGTACAAAGTGCTGGTTATTACCTATAAAGCCCTAAATGGCTTGGGCCCAGAGTACCTGAAGGACCGTCTCTCCCCACATAATCCTCCCCGCACACTTAGATCTTCTGGGCAGCAACTTCTTAAAGTTCCAGAGGCCAGACTCGCAACTACTAGTAAGAGGGCCTTTTCCATCGCCGCCCCGAGCCTCTGGAACTCATTGCCTATGGAGATCCGCTTGGCTGCCTCCCTAACCCAATTTAAAAGGGGGTTAAAAACGTTTTTATTTGAACAAGCTTACCCCTGATTTCCCCGCTCCTATCCTTTTTGCGGTTATCTCTCTCCCAACATGAATGGACTGAACTACCGTTATCCTTGGGTTCTAATTGTAATATTGTTTTTTATTAAAACATATAGAAAAGTTAAAAACAGTTAACTTTTCTATGTGTACACCGCCCTGATCACTGGAAGGGCAGTATAAAAATAAAGATGATTATTATTTATTATTATTATTATTATTATTATTATTATCCCTTCTGTTGTTGCTTCTTCCATCACACAAAGAACAACCATCTGAAGAAGAGAATCTCCATGAGCAGAGGAGGTTCTCTTCTCCAGGTAGTTGTGCTTCACTTAAGGAGTGACAAACATATGAGAAAGGAAGCAAGACTAGTGTGCTTCCCGTTTATTCAGCCTAAATACAAAAAGCCACGGGAAACTGGAAAACTGCACTACTTATGCAGCCAACACTTAAGATTTCTATTTTGTACAAATACCATCTGAGAACAAGGTATGAGATGAATTCCACAAGATGGACCTTCACTTCTATTTCCTTGCACAAGAAAAAAAAAAGCTTGTTCATATCTCAGTTTACTAAGCAAAGATAGAAGCTCATATAAAAAGCTATTTGAGAGGCAATTGAGGAAAAAAGAAAGAGACAAATCCTATTGAGGCATCTGCAACCAGCAACTCAGCACACAAGGTGTAGTGTTAGAAGGAATCCAGTGAATAGACCCATCTTGCCCATCTTTCCTCATAAGTGGAAAGTGACAGTGTGAAGAGGGGAGCACCAGAATTTCCAACAGCATTAAGAGTCTACATGCACAGTAGATACTGTTGGTCTCCACACACGCTCTTCCTCATGTAGATTTCATTCACTGTGAATGCCTGAACAGGAATACATTGTCCTCAACAGTTTGAATACCTTGCCCTGAGACTGTCTCTCCTTTTTCTAAACAACGAGACAAAAGATTCCTTGAGACACTCTATACCTGGATTAACTTGGGGAAGAAAAGCTGACACAGTAAAGAAATCCATGGGTCCATGTGCATAGTGGTTCCCAAACACTGGTACTCCAGAGATCTGGAACTCTAGCTCCCAGAATTCCTGGACTCCCAGAACCCTCTAGAAGTTGAAGTCCAAGAGAACCAGAGTTTGAGAACTAGTTCACTAGTGTACAAAAACAGTTATAAGGCTCATTCAAACACTCATGGAAATGCCTGCATTATTTCCTCCCTCTCGGAAATAATGAAGCCATGGCAAGTTAATATTCTTTCCAGAAACTGCAGACTTCTGAGATTAGGCTTTTTCTTCCCAGGAAACATACTATGTACCTAAGATATCTCTTAAAATATTTCTTTGATGGGAACCCTGAACTCAGTTTTGCATTAAATAAGTCTGTTAAAGGAGGAGGGAGGGGAGCCATGTTGCATGCCTGGGCACTCTATGGGAACAGCATATTGGTCATACAGGTTGGAGGGCACCCAACTATCCCATAAAACACACCATATTTGGTTAATTATATTCTAAATCTAAATGAAAGCCCAAGCAACATAAAAATGTTCTGGGCCAATACATTTGGGCATAGGCTTCTGCTTGTATCCTGGTCAGATATTTTATAATTTCAAAACAGACTTCTCTTCTCCTGATTTATTTCTCCTAGGTGAACAAAAGTAAACAGATTCTTCAGCTAGATCCCAGTATGTTGGAATGTTTGCTGACTTACAACAGAAGCTATTCATTATCTAAGCAAATACCACATAGCTAAACAGATTTACCATAGGGGGGGAAAGTGAAGCAAATAAATCCAAAACTTATTCCTATATGCTTACCTTGATTGATTAGGTTTAAGTTCAGAAAGAAAGCAAGCAGCCAGTTCCCCACACACTACTATGTAACAGACTTAAAGCCTACGCAAACTTCAACAAATGCTTTAGAACAGAAATGTTTTTATCTCCCTTGCCACATTCCAGACTCCTGGAAGACAGACTCCGGCACATCTCCAGTTCCAACATCTTGTTGTATCCAAATACAAATGGCATCCATGCCCCTCTAGCTAACAGTGAGGTTGAAAGCCCTTAAAATGAAATGCATGAGCGTGCACACACTCAAATATTCATCTTAAAAAAAAAAAAAGCTGGGTTCAACTAAGCTTGTAGTTCTCAAAAGCCTTTGCCCTAATACAATCTATACACCTTTTAAGGTGCCACAAGCTTCTTTGTTGTTTTAGCACGTCTACCCACCCACCCCCACTGGAAACTGCTGAAAACAAAGTTACGTTTGGCCATAGATGAGGTAAATTATAAATAGAAACTTTTCCTAGGTCATTATTCCAACACAGTGCTACTTTGTGTGAGAGAACAGTGACATCTTTATGTTAAAAAGTCACAGTCACAGTAAGAAAAGTAACTAACCAGCATTAAGTATGAACATCTTGTTCTTTGGGGGGAGGGAGACATTTACACATACAGTACCTAAAACCTGATTCTGAACTTAAAGTCAGCTAAAATTCCCCCCTCCCTTCCCCCCATCAACCCTACTTACGGTTCTGCGAAGAAGGGAGGACAGAATGTTGTAATGTTTTACTTGCAGGAAGTTAGGTCTGACTGAGGCAGACTTTTCTCACCCTTAAAGGGAATATGTGCTTCTGACACATAAGCAGGCAAGGAGCCCAGGGCTTGCTACAGAGAATTTATTTATACTCTTTTGGAATTTCCTGAGAAAAAAAAATCTCTTCTGCCTGCCAGGCTCAGCTAATGGAGTTCAAGTCCACTTCTTTCTCCATTCCTTGCATTGTTCAGGACAGAGGCAAACACTGAAGATTACTGCTCCGAAGGAGCTAATTTTGCGGGGCGGGGAGAAACAGGTCTATGGCAGAAGGTCACATCATGTGAGGCATGAAAAGTTACACTTCTCTGATCATGTCAAACAAGCCAAGTCAGACAGGACAGGACTCTTTTACTGCCTTTTTGGTTCTTTTACCTCAAATCATGGGCAAAGAAAGATCCACTGAAATACTCTGGTCAAGATAATTGTCTCTTTTGTAACCAGGGTCCGCACGCAAATAATTCCAGTTCCCTATGTCACAGACAGTCTGTTTGTTGCTTGCGTTTATCCAGTTCAGCTTTGTAATTTGAAGTCTAAAAATAAAGGCATTATTGTGCCTGTAGCACATACAAACAATTTTGGTTAAAGGATGTGGCCAAAAACATGGCAAGTGCACTTTCTGAACTTTGGAATGTTTGAAATAAATCAATGGTTCACTTAACAGTAAGACTTACTTAAAAGAGCATAATTGGCTCCAAAATATTGTTACATTTATCAGCCTAATCGTGTGCCAGGCTAAGATATCCTCCTTTTACAATATCATAAATTTATTATTGAGGATCCTGAACAAAATCCCTTTGATCTTTTTATCCATGATGCTGATTAGGAGGGGAAATTAACCCATCTGTTTTGTTTTAGTAGATAATTAACTATTTAGGTCAGCTGACGTAAAGGAGTACAAAGTCTAGTGTTTCATGCAAAAGATGGGGGGGGGGGAGGGATGTATCAGAAAACCTGGTGTCATGTTTTTAATGGCCTTGGCTTGAACAGAACTGTTTTAATAGTTGTTTCCTAAGGAGCATCAGACACAGTCAAACTCTGTGTTAAGAAAAGCATTGTCAAAAAGAGAATTAAAATTAGCATCAGAACTTCATAACAAGACAAACTTCAACCAATCCTCTCAGTAGGTTTATGCTTGTATTCCGGTTTTTGCCCAGAAATTGTTTTCTGCCTAATAATATACAGTAATAACAATTCCTGTATGTGAAAACTTTCAGTAGCTGATTATCACACCCTTTCTCACTGAGGTTAAGAAAATTAGTATAACAACCCCATCAGAGAATCACTGTAGATGAAAAACAAAATAAAACCTAAGTAGAAAAAATCCAAGTAGAACAGATTTGATTTGAACTACTGAAATAGGATTCAACCATCCACAGCTTTAAGAAGTTAAAATATAGAGAGATATTCCAAAAAGCAAAGCTAGATTTGGCTATTTCATATAAGGGATACTATTTCACTATGCCATTGTATATAAGTGGACTCGAGCATCCACAGATTAGTATCCACAGGGGCCCCTGGAATTAAACACCAGAAGATAACATGGTACTGCAACAGAATTGTAGTAGATGGAGGAGACTGTGTACCATGCTCATTCCCTCCCCCCCCCCCCACACACACCACATTCTGAGAAGCAATGTCAAGATATTTACTTACTCTACTTTTTGTCTGTTTTCAGAGCAGTTTACAGATTACGATACAAGAACGACACACTTAAAATGCACTCAAATCTAGAGTAAGGCCAATAAAATATTAACTGAATAAAACTGTCTGGAACTGCTGGCCCCTGCCCTGTGTGGCCACATACATAATTGCAGTCCATCTGTGAATAATAATAATAATTATTATTATTATTTAATAAATTTTATTTATATGCTGCCATTCCAAGAACCAAGAATGGAGCTTATAATGTATTAAAAATAATACAAATTAAAAGCTACAAAAAGCATCAAGAAAAACTATAAATATAAAAGTTATTTTAAAAATAATTGAACAATTTGTGAAATTAAAACTGTTTACGAGCCAAAACAGACAGCTTCAAGTCACCCCTGAGAATGCTGGGTGGGGTTGCAGCAACCACATGCCACAATCCAGCCAGCTTCTGCCCCAAATAGGAGCGGGGGGAAAATCTGTTGGAGCCGGTTTTTCGCTAACTCTGGGGCAAGTGATGTCTAAATGCCATGCCTCCAAGCCAGCTAGAAGCCAGCTTTACTAGGCCATCTTTTTCAGCCCTACGTTTATTAAAAGACTATAGACAAGCCAACTATAGACTATAGACAAGCCAATAGCACAGCGTTAAAAACCCATCATACTCAATTTCTAAAAGTCTGCTGGAATAAAAGTTTTTACTTGCTGACAGAAGTAAAGCAACAGCTGGAAGCAACCCCCAATAAGGTCCTCTCCCGTTCCCACACCAAACAAACCTGAAAAGGTAATGGGGTGAACATAAATACAAGGAACTGCAGTTACACAGTATAACTGGTTTGTAAATTGCAAGTCAAACTTTTTAGCAAGGAACACTCTAGATCAGATCTTAGTCCAGAGCAGGATGCATCCTACTCTACTGGAATGAGTAAAGCTACGATAAATTCTCCTTGTTGCAGCTTTACTTGAGCAACAAGATTTATCTGAGTTCTACCATGCCTTATGTTTCTGGCACCACGCCTTATTTTTCTGGTACCATGCCTTATGTTTCTTTGGTCCAATTCCTGCCACGTCTTGTGCTCACCTTCTCGCTTGCCCTCTAATCCCAACTGCTCTTTTGTCTTCCTAGTTCATACCAGTAGCTGCTGAGTCCCTCTGAACTGCTGCCCACAGTCCAACCTCAATGTTGAACACAGAACAAAAAAACACAATCTTAGTTTAAAGTGGTTGGTGGAACAAGAATACTTTTGGCTATCTCCACAAAGAGATAGATGCTAGGGCTTAGTGGGTTTCCTGAGGGAGGGCATTCCACAACTTGGGGTGGGGGAGGGGGGGCAACTACTGAAGAAGAAAAGGTCCTGTACACTAATGTTTCTAAATAATAAACAGCCACTCACAGAAAGAACTTGGAAAGGTTATCTTATTGGACTGCAGCTAATCACATCCCTCAACCAGCATGGTCATAATGACTGGGGGATTCTGGGAACTTTTCCTTGTATTTTATTTTCCTTGTTTCATCAAATAGAGTGACCATAACATTTTCTGTACCAGCACCTGAATGGAAGATGATTGCTTATGTTTTCCTTGGGACATTATAAAACTATATTTTATAATGAACTTTAAAAGGGTTAAGAGGGTCATCCCTATAGTATTTCTTTTCCAGATAAATTACTTGGCCATATGGAAAACTGAAGCCTATTGATACAGATTACTTGTTTCTGCCTTCCTGTGGAGCCAAGTAAACACAGCCACCTACTATTTACAATAAAAACAAAAATAAAGGTAGTAAAGAGCTCTTTAGAGATATAGAACCCTATCTGCTTGAAGTAAACACAGGCTTCAGTGTATATAGACAGATGATTAATTGGTAGGCCCTGAGGTTAGTGGAAAGGGATCATACTAGATTTCCAAAGCAGAAAATGTTGGACTTTGGAAACACTCATTTGCTTCACAAAACTAGAGGATATATCCTTGTAAATATGCTCACTAGCTAGCTTTTAAGAGTTTCTAGAATAAGCTGGCTTTGCAGTTCACAAATCATATAACCATGATCTCACAGGAACACTGTATCTTTAAAGACAGGAAAGCAGGTTATTCCTGAATTTATTCCCTGCAAGAATAGCTGCCAAGTAAATCCACTTAATATGCAAAATGCATATGAGAAAATTTAATAATGGGCAACTGATTCCCATGCTCAGTCTTCCCCTCCCACAAAATATCTGCTAATCATCAGGAGAGCCAGATACTGATGACCTTCCAGAAAATAAGAGCCCAGGAATCCTAAGACTGCCTGGGAAGTGGGAGAAGAGCAGCAATGTAGGAAGTTGGAGATAGATGCCAGGCAAGGAGAATTCCGTGAGATAAGCTACTTGCTATGGAGAACCTTAAAGCAGTTGTCAGGAAGCAAGAGTAGGAGTAATTTGCTCAAGTGGCAAAGTAAGCTGAGGCCACAAAAGAGTGGGAGATGGAGTGTATGCACGCTACTCATTACAGGACAATGAGTTTGTCCTTATTGCACCCAAAAGGTGCAGAGATCAGGCTTTGTTCCCTTTCTGTGGACAACTTCAGATACAGCAATTAACTGTGTAATATATTCCATGTCCTCTGCTAAAATGGGATAAGAAAGACATACTCCGAAATGGCCCTAGTCATATGTTTGTCTTTTGAAGATAAAGAAGGGTTGTATTCAAATTTTTAGCTAACTTCATCTTGAGATTCATTTTTAAGATTCCTCAAAGAAGCAGAGCAAACAACAAAATACTGAAAAACATAACAAAAGGGAAAATGACAAAATTAAATGATATAGTACTTTCCACCCTAACAGACATCATCTTTCAATATCTCTATTGCACTAAATCTCAGATACTTGAGCTTCTACCAGTACTCACCTAACAGTGATATTAAGGGCTATTACAATCAGAATAGTTTTCCGACAAAGGAACTTGAAAGTGCTGTTGTTGTTATGTGACTTCAAGTGAACTATGACTTATGGCAACCCTATAATGGGGTTTTCTTCACAAGAAGGAGGAAGAGGTTTGCCACTGCCTTTAAAGCTGAGAGCAGGGTCTTGCCTAAGGCCATCCAGTGGGTTTCCATGGCTGAGAGGGGATTTGAACCCTGATCTCCCTGGGCCCTAGTCCAGTTCTGAAAACACTACCACACTGGCTCTCTCTTGAAGATGGCATGAGAAAAAAGAATTCCTTCAGGAGATTCAGGCTGAAGCATGTGGTAGTCAACAACTTTCTTCACATGCTTCCAGATTCTTTTTTACATATCCTAGTGACTGAAAAAGTTAACTTCTTGAACCCAAATCCCCAATCTGTAAGACCACTGAGAATTTTAGTTCTGAAAACTAGTTCTTTCAAGCTCTGGGATATTCTAAAGGGATTTCATTCCTGCTCAAAAGTTGAAGATACGCCACACAACTGACAGTATACACAATGTTTTCTGGGCTGTTTCAAGAAACGTTTAACAAGATAATCTACCAGAAGGGCAATAGGTCAATGATGAAGAGTCATGAGAAGAACAGAAGTGGAATTTCCTGTAAATCCAGTACTAAATGAGTCCCTCTCCTGCTAAACTGGCAAAAGAAGACAAATGAAAGAATAGGACTACCTAGTGGCCTCTGAGCTGCATTTGTTCCTGAACACTTCTACCTAGCTCCTGGTGGGCTTACTCTGACCAGATTTAAATCAGTGAGATGTGTCTAGTATTTTTCTAGGTCCATCTCTAAGGAAAATAATCTTCAAACTTTGTGCATGGAGCCACATGAAGTAGTGACCACATTATTGCTATTCTAGAGTTTATGTGTATTGTTGCTCCACCCATGATTTGTGAAATGTATTATAAAACAACAGTGAAGTTTAGGTTTCATTGTTTTGTTTTTACAGCCACATGAACTGAAACATGCCTCAGAGGATGATCAATTACAGCAAATCTATGAAGCATTTTAAAATTAAAATAATTTTAATAAAAAAGAAAAAAAAACACAACTTAGCCTACTCCCTGAGAATGATCGATGATTTTGCATTGGACATTGCACTGGGAATCTACTCACCCAGTCCTCTGTAGTGAGAGAGACACAGACTCAGGTGACCAATAAAGCTTCCATTACACACACGCACAGAGAGAGAGAGAGAGAGAGATTTTGTATATCTGTAATATATATATATAAACGCAACCTCCTTCCATTAGGCCATCAACCAGCCAGAAATGTGTGGGAAAGTGAGCTTTAAAGGTACTGTAGTATGTATGGATCAGTAAGTCCTGTTGACTTATTTGCAAGGCACCAAGAAAAGCATGAACACTAAATGAGTTGTGAAACTATAGAACCTAATTTAAAGACCAACATTTCTGATATCAACATACCAGCGACACTTATTTGCATTACAGCAGTCCATCTTTATCGGCGATTTCACTTTCCATGGTTTCAGTTACCTGCAGTCAATCATGGTCTGAAAACATTTATTAGTACAGTAATTACTAGTATAGTAATTACTGATATTGCAGACTAACGCCACTATGTCTCTGATTATAGTACAGGATTCAATACTATCTATAGTTTTATGCATCCACTGAGGGGTCTTTGAAACATATCCCCTGCCAATAAGAGTGTACACTGTACTGTGAAAGGAAACAACACTATCTATACAGGGAAGAGCTTCATTATATAATCTATCTACCCAGGAACTTCATAAAGCAAGCTGTGAAGACAGTAAATAATTACATTAGCTTAGCCACAATTTATCTCATGTTCCTTTAAACTTTCACCACCTTTCTGGAGTGTCACCTAGTGCAGACTGCACCACCACACCCATGATGCCATTGGATTGGACTGAACCCCCAAAATATTTTGAACCATAGAATCTGGAAGGCTCAGACTCAAGTATCTCCAGCAAAAAAAAAAAATAAGATCATATTATTTCCAGAGGCATTGTAAAATCAATATTCTATTGCATTAACTGCTTGCACTAGCAGTTCTCATCCTACCTTGTTGCAGAATTACAACCACTTCATCTCACCAGTCAAGGTGAGTATTACCTGAGCCCTCATTCTCGCCTACAGAAATAATTTAATACACAATATTGTGTAAAGAGTTTTCTTTTACAAATGCTAGCAAATACAGGAAAAGCTGAAAGTATAAAGTATAAAGGAAGTGGTAACCTTCCATAAAGCAGTGTTATAATTTGGGTGAAGTATATTTAGCATGTTTTCTATTTCACAGATCAACAGTCCTTTGCAGCACAGTGTTACAGAAGAAGGACTGGAAATAGACTTCATTTACTTCAACCATCTGCCAATCCACCCTCCAGGAAACTAGAGTTTCCTCCATTTCTCAGTTAACCTCTTGATGGAAACTGGACTGTGTACTTTAAAACATTATTCATTTCCCTTCTGAATCAGTCCTCCCAGGTTTGGTGAGTCAAAAAGTTAGGATTAGATTATATATTGGTCTATGAAGAAAGATTCCATAGCTCTGAAAGCTGAGTATCAAGGCAGCTGAACTCCAAAAACTGAAACCCAGTGAATGGCATCATGTGAACACAACACATATTTCTCTCAGGAATAAATTGCCTATGAATCATAGAATCCTGTCACACCATAGCTATATTCCAAAATATTTTCTCCATGTTAGTATTTTCTACTCTGATGTATTACCTTTATTAGGCTAATTGAAAGGAATCATCATCATCGTTGTCGTCGTGATAATGTGGAAGATTTCGAGATCTCATTAGACAAGATGTTACAAAAAGCTCAGGGGGAAATGAACTTATTTGACACTGAAGATATTAAACAGTGTCTGCACAATATCCTGAGATGCAATGAGGGGGGAGGGGTCTGGAGACATTCAAATGAGTCTTCAGTACATAAATTTTACCTGGCCTAACCGATAGGAAAGCTTTAACTTCTTGCCAGAAAAAGAGATCTCAAGATCAGGTTTATATGTTCCTTTGCCTTTTTGAATACCCCAATCAAGGTATCACATTGACATACAACTTTTTCTCCCATCTCATATATTTGCTCTTAGAGGGCAGGAGCAGCACAGAGCAGTATTAATACTAACAGGTAAAGATGGTAAGGACCAGCTCTTCCTGTTTCCAAATAGCCTTTAGATTTCCCTCAAGAAAGCTAGCATGCCCAAACCATACAGCACCCCTTAGCTGTCTTAGACTACAAGTCCCATTACCTTCTGATCTGGGAGATGGTAGGAGTTATAATCTAAACGTCTAGAGGTCACTTGGTCAGCAAAGGTTTTTATATGCAGAATTTATTCCTTATGCCAAACAAAATGGCAGAATTTTCAACTGTAGATTCAGAGGGAGCGTGGCCCCGATCTGGCGCGGCTACATGCTGCTCCTTCAGGGCTGTATGTACAGCTGCTTAGCTGCTCTGTTCCTAAAGCAGCAGAAGCCCAAAATGAGAGGAAGGGAGGCAAGGATCCTCTTTTTAATTCTTTCCTCTCCAAAATAGACAAAGGAGCAAGCAAACAAATCTGAGCAGCTTTTTGAGTTAGAGAGTCCAAACGGTGAGGCAAAGGGATGGGAGAAGGAGCAGTGGGGATGTGGCAGCCAGAGATGGCTCTTTGGAGCTTGCCCACATGGAGCAGCAAAAGGCAAGCAGAGTAGCAGGGACAGATCCATGGCAGCACCAAGAGGCAAGTGGAGCAGAGGGGTAGTGGCTACACCCTTGATTTATCCACAGGTCATATTAAGACCCATAATTTTGACCACCAAACCTGACCTTGACTTACACATGAGGTCAACTTGTACACGAGTATATATGGTATATTAACATCATGACAGAACCATGGTCATGGGTTTGACAGGTCATGACCTATAAAGCCCTATACTGTTTAGGTCCAGACTATTTGAGAAACTGTATCTCCCCATACGAACCAGCTAGAGCCCTAAGATCTTCAGGACAATGTTTTCTCTCAGTCCTGCTACCATCCCAGGCTCGCTTGGTGAGGACACTAGAGAGAGCCTTCTTGGTGGCGACTCCCACCCTCTGGCACTCCCTTCCATGAGAGGCTAGGCTGAACCTCTCACTGCCGGCCTTTTGCCACCAAGCAAAAACAATGCTATTTCAAGAAAGCTTTTTAAAATCTTGCAAGCTGGGCTTTATTTAGAGGGGTTGGCTGGCTTAGATTATGTTTTTAACTTTTGTATGTTTTAAATTTTAATCTAGTTTTTTTATTAGGTTATTCTAATTTTTTGAAAATGCTGTTTTAATGGGGCTTTCCACATTGCCCAAAAGGGGCGGTCTGTACTTGCCCCTTTTAGCGGCGAGATGGGGCCAAGGCTGCCTCACCGGCATCCTCCGTGGCCCTATCCTGCTGCTTCCAGAGGCCGTGGGGAAGCGGCAAACTTCCGCTTCCTTGCAGCCTCAAAGCAGGGCTGATGGGAGAAAGGGGCCGCTGCCACGGCCCCTTTCTCCCCGGGTCTTTGCCGTGGCCATTTAAAGGCCGTGGCAAAGATCCGGAAGGAAAAAGGAGCTTGATTTTTGAGCTCCTTTTTGCTCCGTGGAAAGGGCGTGCTTGGCGCCCTCCCACGGCGCAAAAGTGTCACAACGTGCGCAGTGTTTCTAAACGCTGCACATGTGATGACGCTATCATAGCGTATCCATATGGACGCCGCCATTTTAAAATGGCGGCGCCCATACGCTTTAGGGCTCGGGAGGGTGTAGATGCTATGCCCTTCCAAACCCTAAAGGCGGGCTTTTTAGCCCTAATCGCACCTCATTTGGTGAGTCTAGATCGGGCCAATGTGTTCTATATTGTGAGTGGCCTTGGGTCCCTTTTTGGGAAAAAGGTGAGATAGAAATAAAATAAAGAAATAATAAATAAAATATCCCAGATTGTGGCAGAGTCTCCTTCTTTGGAGGTTTTTCAACAGAGCCTGGATGGCCATCTGTGGGGTGTGCTTTGATTATGATTTCCTGCATGACAGAAGACACAAGATGACCCTTGTGGTCTCTTCCAACTCTATGATTCTATAATTTTATGAGTCTTAAAACAAATCTTCATCTAAAAAGAACTTTCTTTCTTTCACCATTATCTTAGATCAGTCTGATGTGTAACTCAGAACCACACCACAACAATTTCCTGCCTGAAGTGAAGGACAAGATTGCACCCCTCTTCCATGCCATATGCTCAAATGACTAGGCTAGTAACCCAATCTTACTTTTAGAACTGGTGACAAGTTGCTGCTCTGTGTGTGTGTGCTTGTGTGTGTGCCTTCAGGTTGACTGTCAATTTATGACAACCCCATTAATTTCATAGGTTTTTTAAGGCAAGGAATTCTCAGAAGTGGTTTTGCCAGCTCCTTCCTCTGAAATATAGCCTAAGCACCTTAATTAGTCTGTACCACACCTGAAAGTAGTAGGTTAGCTGGTTAGGTCAGCAGGAGGGACTGTGCATTGTACACAGCTCTATAACAGAAAATATTACTACAATCAAATGACTATCAAAAAATTACTATTATAATCCCCATAGTGGTATCTTCACCACTGGTGCCACCCAGTATGAGGGGAAGCTGATGGGGGGTACAGTCATGGCCAAAAGGGTATGATGGGGCCTTTCCTTCATATCAGTGGCAGAGGTATCCTTGTGAGGCCACCATCGCTGCGGCAATGCCAGGAGAGGCATGTGCAGGACTCTTCACCACCACTGCAGCGAAGCCAGTAGGGAAACATTGGGAGAAAGGCCCAAGTGGATGACACTCCTCTTCTGGCATGTCACCCTGTGCAAGCGTCATTCCTCGTACCCCCTAGTGATGCCATTGTATCTCCAGCCCCTCCTGAGTTGTTTCAACCTGCCTAACAACATGTGTGTAACATAAGATGGAGCCAGGCAAACTGATAACCAACAGAGCTTGGATTTGTATTTACAGAGGAGAGAGTTGGCATTCTGGGAAGCAGTTTGTATAAAAGAGAGGAAAGTTTCATAGGACACTACGTCAAATAATCCTTGTAACGCTGATATTAACTGAGTTCTAAGAAAATCAAATATATTTGCATGGCAAAAAATAACCATTATCCAGTACTTCATGCTTATGACTTAAATAGACAAACTGAACAAAGAAAGTCCATTTGAATTTTCCTCCACCCCCAATCATTAGAGGAAATCATGACCAAGCTGACTGTGGGAGCATCTACACTGCAAAAATAATGTAGCTGTCACCACTTTAAGTGCTGTAGCTCCATCCTATGGAATTGTGGGATTTATAGTTTTACATGGTCTTTTGCCTCCTCTGAAAAGGCATGGTGGTGCCTCACAAAACTACAAATCCCAGGATTCTCTAAGATTGGAGCCATGGCAGTTAAAGTGCTGTCAAACTGCATTATTTCTACAGTGTATATGCACCCTGCAATGGCCCATTTCAAAGTATATTATGTGTGATAGTGAGAAAACTGGTTTTAAAAACTAGCTTATAAATTACTTTACCTCAAAAAATGAACGTTAACCAAACATTAAAACCTACAGGCAGATTACTTAAACTTTTCTACAGCTCAGCTTCAAAGCTAGACAGATATCACACCGCTGATTTTATAAATAGCCTTTCAGCTTACTTGACAAACAGAATTACAGATTTCAACACCAACTCTGAACCACAGGGAGCCCCACCTTCCCCACACCATTATCTTATATGCTCACCCAGGTAAAACACACAAGAGAACTCAATCACTCCCCCCACTCTGCCTAGCTCTTAGCATTATGTCTGGAGATTCTAATCAGTGTGTTCTCCACTGGCTAGAACATTTCCGAAAAATACACCAAAGTAACAAGGAAAGCCATTCCCAAACACATAACTGAAAACTCAGCATTGACTGACATAAAGATATTACCCAATCAATATAGTTCAAGTGACTTACAAAAATGTTTCAGATCAACATATATTCCAACAGCAAGGTCTGTAAGCAAACATACATTGGTTCTTTTCTTCTTACCAGTTTGTTTTGAGGGTGCTCTGCTGTCGGTTGGGAATCTCTACCTCTCTCGTTTGATTTTGCACTCCTTGAACACAGAGCAATTAAGAAACCTGTTTCAATGCTCGCTCAACGCCCAGTTGTTGCTTGTAACAAGACCAGACTCCCTCATCCAGTGCAGCAGAGTAACAATACCAGACGTGCCTGGGAATCCAACACTATTATGAAATGTTCATGAATTAAACTAACACGAACACAAATAAACAAGTGTAACACACTGCAACTAACGGCTCAAGGGTGTATAAAATAAAACGAGTGCCAACAATCCGTAAGGAACACTACACTGTTAAATATTTCATTTGGACACTTTTTAAAGTGGATGCACTACTTAGCTTCTTAATTATAATGTACCTGCCTATAGCAAGGTACAGTTTCCCAGAGGGAAAAAAGCTAGCTAATCATGCTAAAATAATTTGCTTCAATGAATAAGTTTAAAAAAAAAAACACCCTAGATGAAACAGGTGTGGTTGAAGCCCTAACTCTAAACAACGCCTTAGCTCATAACAGGTTTGCATCTTGCTGGAGTATGCATCATCAGAGTAAAGAAAGACTTCTAGCAGCAACTATGTTTACCAATACACCCCAAACACCTACATTTGAGAAACAGTATTGTGGTGGGGAAGACATGACTGCTGTGAGAAATATTAACGCAGCACTGGCACAACTGTTAGCAATATTAGCCAATATTCACTATTTGAACAATATATTTGCCTGTAGTTACAAGTATATGAATCAAAAGTAACATGCAAAATAGGTTACACTATTTCATTTTAAATCTTTTGTTATTTTTAAAAATGTTTTCCATTCCCCTGTATGCAGTCCAGAGACCTTTAGTTATTGGGCAGTCTAAAACTGTAATGAATAAAGTTCATTTATAACTATCAATTTCAGGCTAAAACACTGCACTTGTTTTTCAATGGGTAGGAAGAAAGGTTTACAATATATAATTGGAAAATATATAATCAAGGCTTTTTAACCATGGTAAGGAAATAATTTTGACCTAGTGATCCTTCCCATCGTGTTGGGGGGGGGGAGAGGTTAAGAACAATAAAAAGGGCTTTTTTGGATATGTCCGCAGCAAAGGGAAGAAGAAGGAAACAGTAGGGCCACTGCGTGCAGAAGATGGCAAAATGCTAACAGGGGACAGAGAAAAGGCAGAATTACTCAACACCTTCTTTGCTTCAGTCTTCTCAGAAAAGGCAAAAGGTGCTCAACCGAAGGATAATGGAGCAGAAGACAGAATAGGGGAATTTCAGCACAGAATAAGTAAAGAGATAGTACAGGAATACTTGGTTAACCTAAATGAATATAAATCTCCAGGACCAGATGAACTACATCCTAGAGTATTAAAAGAACTAGCAAATGTAATATCAGAGCCATTGGCAATAATCTTTGAGAACTCCTGGAGAACAGGAGAAGTCCCAGAAGACTGGAGGAGGGCAAACGTTGTCCCCATCTTCAAAAAGGGAAAAAAAGAGGATCCCAACAATTATCGTCCAGTTAGTCTGACATCAATTCCAGGAAAGGTTCTAGAGCAGATCATTAAGCAGAGAGTCTGCGAACATTTAGAAGCCAATGCCATAATCACAAAAAGCCAACATGGGTTTCAGAAAAAGAAGTCATGCCAAACGAACCTGATCTCTTTTTTTGATAAAATTACCAGCTTGGTAGATGAAGGGAATGCTGTGGATATAGTATACCTCGATTTCAGTAAGGCCTTTGACAAGGTTCCCCATGACATTCTTGCAAACAAGCTTGCAAAATGTGGGATAGACAAGTTAACTGTTACATGGATTTGTAATTGGTTGACTGGCCGAACTCAAAGGGTGCTCAACAATGGCTCCTTTTCATCCTGGAGAGAAGTGACCAGTGGGGTGCCACAGGGTTCTGTCCTGGGCCCAGTGCTATTCAACATCTTTATTAATGATTTGGATGACAGAATTGGGGGCATACTTATCAAATTTGCAGATGACACTAAACTGGGAGGAGTAGCTAATACCCCAGAGGATAGGATCAAAATTCAAAATGACCTGAATAGACTAGAAAGCTGGGCCAGTGCTAACAAAATGAAATTCAATACGGAGAAATGTAAGGTTCTGCACTTAGGGAGGAAAAATGAAATGCACAGATATAGGATGGGGGACACCTGGCTGAACGAGACCACATGTGAAAGGGATCTAGGAGTCCAAGTAGACCATAAGCTGAACATGAGTCAACAGTGTGATGCGGCAGCTAAAAAAGCCAATGCAATTTTAGGCTGCATCAATAGAAGTATAGTTTCTAGATCAAGGGAAGTTATAGTGCCACTCTATTCTGCTTTGGTCAGGCCCCACCTGGAATACTGTGTCCAGTTCTGGGCACCACAATTCAAAAAGGATGTGGAGAAACTAGAGCATGTCCAAAGGAGGGCAACTAAGATGGTGAAGGGTCTGGAAACCTTGCCCTATGAAGAACGCCTTAGGGAGCTGGGGATGTTTAGCCTGGAGAAGAGAAGGTTAAGAGGTGATATGATAGCCCTGTTTAAATATTTGAAGGGATGTCATATTGAGGAGGGAGCAAGCTTGTTTTCTGCTGCTGCAGAGATTAGAACGCGGAACAATGGATGCAAACTGCAGGAAAAGAGATTCCACCTCAACATTAGGAGGAACTTCCTGACAGTAAGGGCTGTTCGACAGTGGAACACACTCCCTCGGAGTGTGGTGGAGTCTCCTTCCTTAGGGGTCTTTAAGCAGAGGCTGGATGGCCATCTGTCAGGGATGCTTTGACTTGGAGTTCCTGCATGGCAGGGGGTTGGACTGGATGGCCCTTGTGGTCTCTTCCAACTCTATGATTCTATGATTCTATGATTCTATGAGATCTAAGAATGAATTTGAGATTCAAGGACATAATAAAATCATGGAGCTTTGCAAAGAGTTTCCTCTCATATTCTGAGTAAAGATCAATAAATGTTTTATCCACCTATGAATGAGGTGCACATGAAAAACAGGACAGCCAATTCTACCATCATGCACTTCAATACTAGCTCTATATGAGGACTAATGCCTCAATTATGCAAAATCTGCCTCCTAATTAAAATAAATGCACACAAAAACACTGGGAACAAGGTTGCATCCTCAGGAAAAAGAAATGGATGCCAGGAATGACCAAAAATGCCCCCAAAAGGGGTTCAAGCAATCTACAACGCTATTGGCCTAAGAGAAATGTTATTATTCTAGCTAGGAGAACTTAAAACCAGAAATACTGTATGTTGAATAACTTTCAGTATTTGTGCAATATCCATTCATGTCATAACTTTTAGTGCATGTTGTTAGTGCTGCTGAAGCATAGGTATGAATGCTGGAGGAACAAGGCAATGGCTCTATTTCGCTGCAGCAAACATGCTTACTACAGTAAATGTTCGTAGCTGTCCACTATGCTAACTTTAGGGGTCTGCCTCTTATATAAAAAAAACAGTAACTGAGTCTACATGTCCTGAACTTCCTAGCTTTATGTGCAGAATTTCATCAAGCTAGCTAGCCAGACTTCTAGACTCAAAAGGCCAAGCTTCAAATCCGCATAATTCCTTCTTAGCCTTTCAGCTAAGCCACCCAGTACCACAACCTTGCTTCCTTCTCAAGAGCTACCTCTCTCATAACCACAATCAGCTGATAGATCGGTACACAGCAACACTCTCGTTACAGCAAGTGAACTTAGGTTGTTACCAATCATTTAAAGAAAGATCCCAGAGCTTTCTAAGTGTTGGACAACTTTCCCTTACAAAAATACAACACAGAGCCAGATCACAGGCTTACAATCTAAAAGATGGCATATAAAAGGAAAAAAGAGAATAGCAAATCCAGTCACCAGTTCTTCATAGGGTTTAATAAGTGCTATAAAGGCAAAGTGGAATGCCTGCTAAGACACAATTCTGGGAGAGAAGAAGCCCAAGTGGAAGATGGTTCCAGTCAAGGCAATATAGGTTGAGACTCCATCATCTGGAATTCCGAAATCCAAAATACTCTAAAAACCAAAACTTTTTTCATGGGTACTTCAGATAGTGACACACCTTTCCTTTGGTTCAATGTAATCAAACTTTGTTTCATGTACAAAATCATTAAAAATAATGAATTAACTGACTTTCTGGCTATGTGTATAAGGTGAATATGAAACATAAATTTATTTTTTTTCCTATCACCACAGTTGCAGACAAGTCAGTAGACAAGGTCTTGCCAAAGGATAAGTAGAACAATACTTATACTAGAAGTTCATTTGGCCTACGGCAATATCTTCAAAGGAGCATCTCCAATAATCTATCATCATATAGCTTTCTTTTAAGCATGCACACACACCACTTTATGCTGTTAACTGTGCTATGTATATTACAGTTATGTACTCTGTTATGTGCATTAAACAGACTAGAAGTACAATAGACTTTATAGTATAGTGTTTTATAACAGGGGTCCAAAACACACTGCAGAAATTATCCAGTTTGAGACCACTTAACTGCCCTGGTTCAGTGCTAGGAAATCCTGGGGATTGTAGTTCACGGTGACACCAGAGCTCTCTGACAGAGAAGGCGAGATTTCTCACAAATCTACAGGGGCTTTCTAGATTGGCAGGAAAGTGTGACATGAAGTTGCCTTTTCCTTAATGCTTAGCAGCTGCACCACAGCCTTTAGATGGAGCTGCGCTGTTCCGCAGTTTTTAAAAAAGAAGCTGGGAAAACCAGCACCTTTTTAAAGGCGCTTCTTCTCCCCTAAAATGCAAAAAAAGCGTTTTCATGGCACACTTTCCCTTTTTCTCATCTAAAGGCTAGAGTTTCATGCAGCCATGAACACACTTCTTTTTGCCAATCTAGAATAGGCCACAATTCCCAGAATTCGCTAACATTGAGCCAGGGCAGTTAAAGCAGTCTGAAATTGGATTATCTCTACAGTGTGTTTTGGACCATCATCTCAAAACTAAAACCATGTTCTCTTGATTTTCATTAGAATAAATGAAATCAAACTGGACATTTTAAAAGGCATATAATTTAAGACTAGAAGTTCATTTTTGGAGTCAAGATCCAAATTTGTAGTACTTTGACAAAAATATTCAAGCACATTTACTTCTTTCTTTCAGCCTTCCTCATTGCAAAATGTACATTCAAACAAGCTCAAACAAACAAGCTGAGCTTGGTGTCCCCTTCATCTTATCATCCAGACAAGCTGCCCTGTTTAAGGAATCTTCAAGGCAACAAGTTGTTCTCAGACTATTTCAATCAAGTGGGCTACAAGATCTCTTTGCATGCTGCTTCAGGGAAGTTACACAAATTGTGTAACTGGTGTGTGTGTGTGGTTGTTGTTGTTGTTTTCCCCCATTTGTTGTTGTTGTTGTTGTTTTCCCCCATTTGTACAAACAGATTAACAAGAGAGGATAAAAATCCAACAAATTCCACAAAACAGTGATATGTTTATGGGCAGCCAAAATGCAGATAATTCATCATGCAAGTTTTTGAAGCTTCATGGGCTTCACCACCAGTCAAATGTGTTAAAAAATCACAGGCCTACAGAGGCTAAAAGCAATGTGCTGGATATCACTTGTATACTCTGAAAGACCTGTATGAAAATATATATATAAACTACTTCACTATGCCACAAAACCTAGCTACTCATAATGGTATCATAAGACTTGCATCTGGAATTCTTTAAGAAATTGATACCTCTTTTGTTTTTGTATTTCCATTGCAATTAAAGCCTCTTTGCTATCCTCAAGAATGCAAAGTGTATACAGGTTGAGTATCCCTTCTTCAGAACTCCAAAATACTCCAAAATCCAAAACTTTTTGAGCTACATATCTGTACTGTATTTGCGTGGCTGGAGAAAGTTGCAAAGATCTGTTAAATGGCAAGAGGCATGGATTCATGTCAAACATTACACTTGGATTCCCACCACTTCACAGATCCTCAGTCTCTATCCAGTCTCATTATGGATACAGACTGGGAGGAAGTGCTGGCCTGTGGGCAGAGTCAGGGCACAGCACTCTCATGCTGCCATTTTGGCACACGCTGGTTCACATGGCACACACTAATGCAGCGCCAAGGGGGCATCATAAAGCTGCACTGCTGCAGCTATGA
Organism: Urosaurus nigricauda; assembly: GCA_034509955.1. Classification (NCBI taxonomy): domain Eukaryota; kingdom Metazoa; phylum Chordata; class Lepidosauria; order Squamata; family Phrynosomatidae; genus Urosaurus; species Urosaurus nigricauda. The sequence goes on along the minus strand of JAOEGL010000002.1, from coordinate 88,912,700 downwards.
CACACCTTGGAAGGCACAAAAAGGAGCTGCTTTTTGTGGCTCCTTTTTGCGCTCTCCAGAGGCCGGATCAGGGCCATGGCATGAAGTTGCCATGGCCCCAATCCGGCCAGGAAAGGGGTGGGTGCATGCCGCCCCTTAGGGGCAATCTGTATAGCCCCTATGTCTCATTGTTGTTGCTGTTGTTGTTGTTGTCATTGTATGCCTTCAAGTTGTTTCCGACTTATGGTCACTCTAAGGCAAAACTATAATGGGGTTTTCTTAGCAAGATTTATTCAGAGGAGGTTGTGTATACAAATACAAGTATTCCAAAACTGGAGGGGGGGGGGTCTGAAATATAGAACGCTTCTGCTCCCAAGCACTTCTGATTAAGGATACTCAACCTGTACTAGATTATTAGCTAGTAGTTACCATGCAAGAGTCATATAGACACAACCAACATTCTTAACAAGAAAATCACAACATGACAGGAATAGGCCTCAATGTATTGTTCCCCAAAATAGGAGGGAGAAAAGAAAAACACAACACATTAAGCATTCCAAGAACTAATTTCAAAATTATTTTAGAAACAATTAGGAACATTTTCGCTTTTCGGAAAAGATTTGTTTCTTATGATAGGACAAGAGTTTACCTGTGGAACTTCCATTAATATTCCCCCGGTGGGCCATGCCTGCTCACTGACAAATCCAGAAACAGATTGTTATGAGTCATGCAAATCAAGCATCAAGTCCAACCAGGCATGCAACCTGAAAAAAAAGAAGAAGAGTAATTAAAATATTGTAGTTCAAACTTCCGTTTCTTTCTGTTAATGAAGGTTAAAAAAATGCACAGATACTACAATTCAAGCTTGAAGGGTCCTTAATCGGAAGAAAAAACAGTGGGCTTTTCAGAGTCAAGTGACATTTAGAAACGTAATCCTTTGTCAGCCCTGAAACCCAGCATTATTATTCTTAAAATGTACCATGAGTGCTTGTTTAAATAGTTGCTAACACCACAATATACAAATCCTCTTTTGCAACACAAGCACGTGTAAAAACACTACTTCTTTATCAGACAGAAAGAAAGACAGTGAATGAGCAAAAGCACTTGAATACATAAAAACTTCACTGCACACATAGGAACTACGCACTTTGATTTATGTTCTGCTTTTCTGAAAGCTTCTTATTGTTAATGGTCTATGGTTAATATCCTGCAGTCCAGAACCTATCAGTAGTAAATGTGTTATTTTTCATATAATGCATGGGAGACAAAAATGGAAGGTTGGAAAGGACACAGCATATAAAGAAACTGACTGTTTTAGGCCCTCAGATCCTACTCGACTGAGAGGTGAGTGGCTCCATTATCCCAATTTTGATAGAAATGTACAAAATGTGTTTTACCAGTACTGATTGTCAGTACAAAGTTATGCCACTGTAGTTCCAAGTATGAAAATGACTTCTGAATCCAACTGGATTTTCTCCTCAAAGAGAACACAGCTGAATTTACACGCTAACAAAGTACTGTCACTGCCATCTCAGAAAAAGCAAATAGAAGAACACAGTATCCTTTTCCACATCAACAATTACAACAGTAGGGTAGTTGTTTTATCAACATATCTTCTGTGCAGTTTCAGAAAATGCAAACTGCACCCATCACATCCAATGTGATGGGTACTTGTTCTGTCATTCAGCAGCACTGACACTAGCAGTAGGTGGCTACAACATAAACCAAATATTAGCAATATTATCAAGTGGCATTGATTTGGAAAAGCTGTACATACATCCCATTTTATTTGTAGACAACATCCAGGCTAGTGATATATACTGTATATGGGTGTGTACATATTAAATGGGTGTATACTGGGGCTTAAATGTTCTCACAGAACAGGTACCTTAGAATATAGACTATTTCTCAGGACAATCCTTCAGGGTTTCTGCCCTTACAAATCCTGTGTTTTTACGTGCTTGTCTCATACCTGCCTGAGATTACAGGGTTGTGAAGACTTCAGGGCAAATGTAAGAACAAGTAAGGACTGGTTAGAAGTATTATTTGTTAATACAAGCTGCTCTTGGGGTAGGAGGAAGCATTATTAATTCAAGCTTTTCTATACCTAGAGAGTTAGTGTCAAAAGTCTTGGCATTTACATCACTTGGCAGCATGCAAATTGTTGCCCATTAAAACAAATTCCTTCTCCACATACAGCCAAGTGTTTATTCACCAATGCACAAAGCTGATGAAAGCCTTTGACCAAAACACAAAGGAAAGTTAAAAGGAGAAAGGGGAAGGGAGGCAGAAGAGAGTATGCTTGTTCTGTCATGTACGTTATAGGCTGAGACCAGAAAATCAGAAGGTGTCATCAAGTTTTATCTGAATTTATATCCTGTGACATGGGTTACACATACTAAACTCTATCTGTATACTTAGATAGCAAGGGAACACTCTTCAGCATACATACATAGTAAAATAAATAGGGACAATGAGTGGTATGTAAGTATTGGTAAACTGGGATACACATTTTTACAAATAATATATATAAATGAATGCATCTACCCTCTGTTACATGAGGTGTACTATGGATTTATGTGGGGTACATCACTATACCTGTTGTTCTCTGTCCTATGTTAGCATGAAGTGGCCAGTTTAATGTTAAAATTTAATTTCAGCCACAGATTGAGATGAAGAGGCAGCATGATATCATGGCTAGTGTTAGGCTAGGACTTAGAAGACCAGAGTTCAAATCCCCACTCATTCAAGCTCACAGGGTACATTTAGGCCTGCCAGAAGCTCTTAGCCTAACCTACCTCACAAGATGATAATAAAAATGAAGAGGAAGAGAGCCACAAGCAGTACCTGGAGCTTGTTGGAGGAAAGAATAAATGCGACAAACAACAAAAAATAAAGTAAACTCACCAGATGGCATTAAAAATACATTTTCTTAATGTCACCCATCTTTCTGAGTACCATGGTAAAAATCATGGTATAAGGACTTGGTCATATTGTCATAATTGCTTATTATTATCATATGTAACATGAAAAGACACTTAAGCCTTTAACAATGAACGTTTAACTCCAATACTGTGATGAAAGCCCCTGGACAAAGCTTATGATAAAGGACGTATATAAAGGGAAGGATTGTAAAATTGCAAACCCTAAAGTATTGAAAGGATTCTGTTCATGCTGAATATCTGCTAAATATAAGCTCTTATATGGTCTCATTCATGTGTGAAAATTTTTAGTTTATCTACAAACTGTACACAGCCTCCCCAAGTTTCCTACCATAGTATGAAGATTTTTTACTGGGCAGCCACCCAAGGTACAATGTTTAAACTAAACACAACCCTGAGTGTTAAGAGTAAACATTAACAAAATGGCCCCTTCCTAAAGGTTAAATAATCATATGGCACATGTCTCCAGGGAGCTCCCACTGAACAAACAGCACTGAAATTAACAGTGTTTGTATGTGAATTCATGTACCACCTACATCATGGCATGGAAGTCACTTCTGTGGGCAAGGTGAAACAGTATAGCCTACCCATGAATCAGGATATCTTTCCTTTATATTTTCCCATTTAAAGAGAGCAGAAATAACGACAATTTCAGAGCTTTGACAGTATACAAAACCAGAAGATTTGTAACAGCATCAATAACTGGTTATTTCAAATATGTCATATAATTTAAAACCACAAATGACAAATACAATGTACGTTCTCCCAGTATCTTTCATTTCTGCTCCATCCTCCTTGTGTATATGAGTGATTTTATCAGATTTGTTGTACTATTAATGAAGTGCCTAGACATGCCTTGAACATGTTTTATCAGCTGCAGGAACGCACTCATAGCTGATTTGCTAGGCTCTGCAACTTTTTTCAGTAGGTGAGTAATACATCAAATATTACAGTCTTCTTCAAATAGTCAGACCTGTCAATGATTATTACTAAGTATGTATCTTTTCCTCTCTCCCCTAGACCAGTATTTCAACCTTTCCAGCTCTCACACAGTTAAGAAGAAATCTGTAGGTGTTTTCTACCTAGAGATCGGAGAACAAACCTGGTTTCATCTTAGATTTCTGTTACTTTTGTTCCATAGACCTTCTGTCCTTAGAGTCCATATCACTGCATACGTCATCATGTTTATTGCATATCACCCAAAGGGACATGTCTATGTTTGATTTTTTTTTTAAGTTTTATTCTGTAGGGCATCTGAAAATTGTCTTTACAATTTCAATTGTATATAGAATCAAGACTGTAAAGATAATTTTGGGACACTCTGTAACCTTAATGTAATTCTTCTTAATGATTATTATTAGCCTTATAACTACCCATCTTATCAAGTCACCAAAATAAAAAGTTATCACAGACAGTGCTTAACATTGCTTACCATGTGATGTAGAAGGTTTTAGCCTACAAAAGCTAAGGCCACAATAAATCTGTTAGTCATTAAAGATGCCAAGTGCCCTTCTGGAAACAGATTTAATTTCAAATGTTACATCTCTTGCCAAAGGTTTTAGTTTGAATAACGCAAAGATTCAATCATGCTGGTTGAAATCATGAACAGCACAGTTTCTTATCAGTTACCAATTATCTTAATGAGGGTTTTATTGGGTTATATATAAGATAGAGTGTATTTAAAGCCACCAAGTGGTAGTACAGTATATAGTTTGAGAATAAAAATCGAGGTAGACATAGCTAGAAAACTGAAAGAAATGGGGTATGGTAAATTGAAGGCTTACTAAAAAGTGTTCAAAAAATCTGTATTTTTAAAATTAGGTATCTAAACCTCTTTCAACTACAATACACTGGATATTATATAAATTGGAATAGAACCTTCTGCCCAGTGTGACCTGGATAGACAGGATTACATTAGTTTCAGGTTGTTGTTGTTTTTTTTCAAAACATGTATACAGAAGGCTTTATAGTCATTAACACAGGACTCTTTCATACGAGGCTAAATTGGAAGTATAATTTAAGGTCAATTTGAATGCAATCATGGGTTTTATGTTATTGCAAATTAACTCTTCGCATGCAAATTCGGGCAAGAGGGAAGCCAATTCGAATGCAATCATGAGTTTTACTTTATTGCGAATTAAAGCTTCGCATGCAAATTCGGGCAGGAGGGGGTTATTTTCGGGTAATGGGAAGTAATTCCGAACGGAGCAGGGGTTCATGTAAATTCGCTAAACAAGCAAATTTACATGAATCCGCATTGGCTCCATTCGGAGTTGGGAGAAATTCCTCCCCGTTTGAAAGAGTCCACAGAAAGAAGCAGAACTTGGGAAAGTTACTTTTGGAGTACAACTCCCAGACCTCCCCAGATAGCACAGCCAGGGCTACACTGAACATCTGGGTTGTTTCAGATTCAGAACCTTCAGGGCAGGTTACAGCTTGTTTCTGAGATCTCTTTCTCCAAAGGAGGTTAATGAGAAACATAATTCATAGCATTCAGTGTCAAGAATGGCAGCACAACAGCAGCAAAGATTTCACAGGAACAAACCTTGAAAACTCAATAGTTTACCTTCTGAAAGCAGTTTTGTTGCCGTAGATAAAAGATGCAGAGATGAAAGACACTCATCACCATAATGCAGTAACAGAAAGAAAATAGCCTTCCATTTACTAGTTTAATTCCTCTCCGCCATCTTGCCCAAAACAAATGAATTTAATCTGCAGTAAACACAGGCTGAGCATTTGATATTTTAAGCTATTTTAAAAATTTGTGGTAATGGAATGTTGCAATTAGGCACTATGCTTTATCATGAAGATTATTTTTAGCTAGTTTAGTTACCCACTGATTCTGAGAGATCCAAATATGTCTTTCCATAATTATGCCTAGAAAAGACATGATTGCCTCATAAAATTGCAGTCAAAAATTTCTCAACACTAAAGCAATTGTAAAACTAGCTAAGAGATTAATCTTTTAAAGATTTTATATATTGGTCAGTCTTGGTCTAAAAGTTCAAAGAATCTTAGCTCTGTTTGACAATAACCAGAAAACATCCAAACTTTCCCTTCACTGCAGACTCAAGAGCCTAAACAATAAAAAGATTACTAGTAGCATCGTTTATTTATTTATTTATTTATTTATTCACTGCATTTCTTAGCTTCATTGTAAGACAGGGTGGCTTACAATAGGAAGCACAAAAAGGGCACCTATGAAATCATCAAGTCATCGTTAAATTTTTGACAATTAAAGCTATTATAAAAAAGATACAGTTTAAAACCAACCAAACCAAAGATTAAGCAACCTATGGGGCTTTCTAGATTGGCAAAAAGAAGTGTGTTCATGGCTGCATGAAACTCTAGCCTTTAGATGAGAAAAAGGGAAAGTGTGCCATGAAAACGCTTTTTTTGCATTTTAGGGGAGAAGAAGTGCCTTTAAAAAGGTGCTGGTTTTCCCAGCTTCTTTTTTAAAAACTGCAGAACAGCGCAGCTCCATCTAAAGGCTGTGGTGCAGCTGCTAAGCATTAAGGAAAAGGCAACTTCATGTCACACTTTCCTGCCAATCTAGAAAGCCCCTAAGATAATACAGGTTTTTAAAAATTCCGTACATGCAAAAAACAGAAATCATCCAAAAATTTAAAAACAGACTGAACCAGCCAGTTTCAGAACATGGAAAACTACAGGTAATGGTCCCACAAGGGCCTTCAGTGACATTCTTATAAACTGGGAGAGGATAACTGTGGGTGGCTGGGGGACTACATTAGCCCCCCAAGAGACTTCCCATAAAGAATTTTTTAAAATACCTCCAAATGCTCCCACGCATATGTGGGGTTACTTCTGCCATGTTTCTAGAGCCCTTCCTCCAGGGCATTTTAAGCTGAGGAGAGGCCTTTTTTAACTACAGGGAGTGACTGGAATTCACTTCTTCTTTATTTCCTGTTTTTAAAAAGGCCTCAGAATGTGTCACAAATGTCTCCATGCCCTAGAAGGCAAAAACCAAAACCAATAATAATTAATAATAAATAAATAAATAAAACTTTTATTTCTACCCCGCTTTTTGTCAGATGTGGCCCTGCAGGCTGCACTTCGCCCAACTTCTGTTGTAAATCAGCAGTGGGAAACTCAGGTGAGAGGGCTAGAATCAAATACAGTCACCCCCTCCATTTTCACAGACTTGGAGTCAGCATCCCTTGCCCATTCGTGGGCAGCAAATGGAGGGGGACAAAATGGGGGAGGCCTGTGGGTGCCCTGTGCATCTATTGCCATTTAAGCCAATGGGACCTGGATATTGGCAATTTTTTTTTATTTTATTTTTTTTTGCAGGGGAGGGGGGGTCCAGAATAGATCCTTGTGAAAACGGAGGGACGACTGTACTATGCTCTTCATGGAGGCAGATAATCAGTGTAAGGGACTAAACAGCATGTCCCTTCTGAAGCCAGATTGGGGCCACGGCAATAGCATCCCACAGCCCCAATTTTCCTTTTTGCCAGCCGAAAAAGAAGTGGCAAACAGCTGCTCCTTTTTGTGCTGGAAAAAAGCTGGCTTTTCCTCCCTGTTATGGCTGGAGGCCAGCTGTAAGATGCTCCGGTGGCGTGCGGCATACGAATGTTTGGGCAGCTGGGTGGCGTGAAACCACCTTCCAGGTGGCTTCCAAGCATGTGAATTCGATAAGCCACACTCTTAAGCCCAGACAGTGGTGCAAAAGGGTGGGCCCTTAGTTTCAGTCCCTTAGTTACAGCCAACTGAGAATACCACACAACATGTGCTCACATTGCTTATGTTCTAACATGTGTTTTGAACACAATGTTAGATTTTTATCAAATACAAATATACAAAACGAGCCATAACTTCAAAAAAAGACTTTGGGTCTCTCAAACCAGTGCAATTAAATCAGAGAACTCTGCAGGAACAGTAAAGTGATGGGATTTGCCAGATTTGGGCAGTTTTCACTATAGATCTTGAAGTTTTACATGAAGAAACATCAAATATGCCCATTTCTCCCTGTTTCCCCTTTCCTCATCAACTCTGTTTTGAGTTAGCAGTATACAGTGGGCAACATGCAATTTTTACACCACTTCGATAGATCATCATCTGTCAGTATGGTGGAAACCACAATTTTAAACTTTTAAAAAGTGATTTTCATTTAATTAAGATTAAATTTAGTAGCTGTTTTTTAAAACAGCCTTCAAAGTTGCTCAATTTAGTTTCAAAGCAAGATGCTCAAGAACTGTTAAAGAACTAGTAACACTGGGGGAACAGTAATAGTTTAGTTGTACTCATGCTCCCATAGACTGGCTGATCTCTGTGTGAACAAATGCAGGAGCAGACAAGGTCTGGCAAAGCATTTCTTATCTTCTTTCATTAAGTATACCTGTCCCTCCACATTTGCAGTTTTGATTTTTGTGAATTTGATTATCCACAGATTTTATTAATATGGAATATCTAGGTCCTCCAGTGCAACTCTATGGTCAACTTTAACCAAACATTGCACTGAAGGACCTAGAAATTCCTAGAGAGAACATTCCACTAGGCATTTGTAGCTCCTCCAGCAGGATTTTATGATCAACGTCTGGCAGATGTTGACCACAGACTTGCACTGGAGGACCTAGAGACCTAGAGATTCCAGCTAAAAACATAAATGTTTTTGTTATTTGCGCTTTTTCCACATTCTATGTCCCTAAACCCAGAAGTTCCTGAAAAATGAGATTAAAATATTGGTGAAAAGGTACAATTCCAACAAATGACTTCAACATAACCTTGTTCGTGAATATAGACAAACAAAATAAAGTTTGTCTATTAGTGTAGTGCAGTGATTTGAGTGTTGGACTATTACTCTGGAGACTAGGGTTTGATTCCCCCTTTGCCATAGGGTTTGATTCCCCCTTTGCCATAAAACCCACTGGGGGCCTTGGTTGAGTCACACACTCTCAGCTCCAGAAAACCCCACTGATTACAGCCTTCCACATCCTGCAGTATTCCCATTGTAACATTTGATAAGTAGCTTATTATTACAGCCAATGTTTGTTTGTATCATTTTAAAAACCAACTCTAACCAAAGATAACATTTTGTGACAGCAAAACATACCCAGATCTGATCAAAATGCCTTTTCAGTCATAAAACTTCAGAAATATTTCTAACTTCAAAAAATTAAATTCAGAAAAACTGATTTAGAATCAAGAGTACTGCTCTATGTTGACATTAGCTAATATACTATTTGGAGAGTGCCCTGTATATTTGTGTGCATTCCAAGCTATAATCAGACACCTATTCCTAACCAAAGTTCAGCTCTAAAGGTTACATTTAATTGCACTGCAGTACAGGCCAAGAGCAAATCCAGACGACTGCTGCCAATCTTTGCTGTCAACAGTCAACTTACTGACTCTGGATATATGACTCTTTCAAATATATACTAGAAGAACATTTATTAAACTATATTCTTTAGTTGGAGCTCACAGAAAGAAGATGAAAGATACAATGCATACTTGTTTACTGGTAAATGGATCCACAAAAAGACACTCAAATAGGAAAGATCTAGTGAATCCAATCCTATTCCCGATTCCTAAATACAGTTCAAAAGAGAATGTTAAGTGTGAATTGGCACACTGTGTAATTAAGGAAGTTCAAACACTTTATAAATTCACTACATATACCAGATGCCTATATAAAATTGTGTGCACCCCCTTTTGCAATTTTGTGGAGCATTATTATGGTGCCAATCTTGTCATTTTACATCAGGGAAAAATCTATTTCTTCTCCCAGGCATTAATGGTGGATTAATGTTACCTGTGGATTTGGTTTGCTTATAGTTGGATACAAACAGGATCAATAGACAGTTCTACAGATACAGACAAATGCATGTCTTCTACATGTGCTTCTTTATAGCTGGTGGTTTAATGTAGCAGTTATTAGACCAGAGATTTTTTTTTAATCAAGGGTAGCATAAAAATGGGGTGGGGGATGGGAAGAACCAAATGAATAACTTACTTTCTATATACCAGGAATTTCATTAATTTTGTATTCTCGTGAAGAAAAATTCCTATTCAACAGGAGCTTGCCCTAGAGTATTATTATTGCAAAACTATATGGAGAAACAGACCGCCCTGGAGGGATGGCTTTAAGCCACTCCTTCTGAAAGTGGATTGGGACTGCGGCAACAGCATACCACAACCCCAATCTGCCTTTTTTGCTGGCCAAAAAAGAAGTGGCAAACAGCCGCTCCTTTTCGCTCCAGCAAAAAGTTGGCTTTTCCTCCCCTCTGTGGCCAGAAGCTGGCTTTAAGGCACTCTCACAGCATATGGCGTATCATAGTAAGCTATGACCTCAAGATGCCCAGAAGCTGGCTTTTTATACCTGTCTGTTTTGCACCTATTACTTCAGACATCTTTCTTTTCTGTTTGACATAATCAAAAATCTCTTTTAATATATACATAAAGAATTTAGGCAATAACCAGTTCCCCTTGTAAAGTGTTGGAATTAACAGGCTGAGGAAAACACACATCTGCAATATTCTCTGTTTAAGAAACATTAAAAGTTTGATTAAAGCCCAACAAGGCAGGAGACACAGGTAACTGGGAGAGCAAACAGAAAAAAAGGTAACAAAGGAAAGATTTTAAGTTAGCAGATTCTCAAGGGGTACAGGAAAGAGTAGATCTTCTAGACAGACCCTTGATATCATAGGTGTAGGACAGTAGTTATTCAGAACAGAAAAGGGATTACAAAGTCTCTGGGAATAATTTTGCTGAATGTTCAGGTATATTTGTCATTAATGACAACTGGCGGATGGAGCTGAACAAATCAATAATGTCACTGATTTTTGAATGAAAACATCTTTGTACATAACCACTCATCTGATTATCTACGGGGACCAAGAACTGGTTCCAAGCCAAGAAACACGTGTAAATTGTACTGGTTGCCCTTTTAGGCTATAAATGCCTAGAGTAACTAAGCATGCAGAGGTAGATTAATCTTTGTGCATTTCCTTGCAAATATGTTAAAAACACTAAATGGTCATTCCAGTGATAAAGAACAAGGCAATATAGACATCTAGGAATCTAGGAGGTTTCCAGTCAGGGTGTTTAACTTAAGAAGTTTTGTTAGAGATTCTCATGTTGGAAACCCAAGCCAATGAAGTACTCTCTTCAATGTAGTTGCCAAAATACAGATACTGTATGAGAAGGTAAAGTGCAAGCAAGGCATGAATAAAAGAGAAATATATTAGTTGCCATGGTCTAAGTTTCTCTTTCGCTAATATTAGTGTGACATTTATGTGCTTCTCTATTCACATTAACCATACTAGTACCTTAACTTAGCCACACTGTTTTAATTCTGTACTCTCATTTCAACAAGAAAAAAGAGATTTTACCACCAAATAGTTCATTTGCATTTATTATTTTCACTTCTATCAAACAGTATATCATTATTTTAAATACATCTACTGAATACTGTATGGAATTTAAGTGCATTTTTAAAAACTCAAAAAAGGAAATTTTAAGATTACACAGCTGTGAACTGACTTTATTTCTTACCTGCTGCCATCACACTGAAAGTTGTGTTAATTTTTTAAAAGCTTGTTAGAGGAGAAGGGCATCAGGTTAACACACCAAAATAAAGTTCTTGAATGCTGAGGGCAGGACTAACCCTTCTCTAAGTATAGCTAGGAGTTAGAACATATCATATGATAGCTAAACCAAGGTGGCCTATTAGGGGATATTAACAAGCTATTTTCATGAGCTGCTTGGAATTCGTTCACCTTATGAAAAATCAAGGGTGGCACAGCAAATAGCGGTGGAACAAAATCAGTGCAAAATATCACATTTTTTTCCATCCCCATTCTGTCATGCTAATAATCTAATCAGGAGATTATCAAAGTACAAATACAGCGGGCCCTTGGTATTCACTGGAGTTTGATTCTAGAACCACCCCCACCCCCTGTGAATAGCAAAATCTATGGATGTTCAAGTCCCATTAAATAGAGTGGATAGCAAAATAGTGTCCCTTATATAAAATCAAGCTTTCAGATTACCCCAACCCCAAGCCATGGATGCTTGTATCTGTAGATGAAGAATTCATGGATAAAGAAGGCCAACTGCATTATTACAAGAATGTTTTCTTGGTTTGGTTTTTAAAAGAAGAAGAAAAAAAGAACACAGTTAAATGGCCATGTTTTAGTCTTTGTTCAAAATTTGCAATTCCACATTTTTAAATAATCAATATAAACATTAAAATCTAGATGAACTTGTAATGCTAACTGAAAAATTAATCAGATTAACCAAATGTCATCTTCCATGCCATCCAGAAACACACATCTCCAAGTAGAATCAACTACATCCTCAAACAGTCCCACAGTCCTACAATTTTCACTTGCTCCGAGAATTCATGTAGAATTCAAACTTGAAAGGGCTGAATTGCCAGTCTGTCACCTCAGCATTCTTTCTTCTGCCTAGGATTAGGTGGTCTCAAGCAAGGAAAGAATGGCAATCCAGAAGCTCTTTAGTACATCATAGGATTAATTCAGAAAAAGACTACTTTTTGGTTCTGGGTTAAGCCCTGATTTCAGACAGAGATGGAGAACTATGGCCCTACATTTTTTATGCTTTGCTGGACTGCAACTTCCATCAGCCCTAGCAACATAGGTGAGAGATTACAGGAGGTGCAGTGCAACAATGTTTGGAGGGAGGGACAGTAGTTCTGATTCAAATGCCCCCCCTTCCCGCAGTCCATACTTACTTAAGATGATGGCTTATGGCCCAGAGGCAGGGCCAACTGTGCATACCTTATTCCCTCTAAACTCCTAAATGAAATACGCTCTTCTCAGCCCATGCTTCACTGTTCTCCAGAACAGATGTATCAGTGACAGGAAGAACTCATGATACTAGTACATTGTGTTTCCATCCAAATGTCACTCATTTCAAAACTAGTTGCCAGTGGTGAATTTCAAAAATACCATTCTCCAGGGCATAGCCAAGAGCTGCTCTGCTCCACATTTTTTTAAAAACTAAGCTAGTTCTCACATAGTTCCCCAAGACATATGGGGAACAATGGCTGTTTAACAACTCTATTCCACAGGGGGTCGACAAAGTTCTCTAAAGCCCTGTTCACACTGATTATTCCAGGTGCAATGTACCACGAGTAAGCTACACCACACAATTCTATTCCAAACTCCATACCAATGCTAGTGTTGCTACCTATATATCTTATCCAACCAAGGGTCTTCAATTGTATTTATTGACCATAAACTGATGGACGTAGGCAAATGTTTCAATCATTCTGTGGGCTTTAAAGGAAGTGTGGCAATAAAATTCTTCCTTCACTATAGGGAAAACTTGGTTCCTAAAACAGAAGACAAAAGTATAGTGGCATGTCTGCTTATTTTTATGTTTAAAAAAGACCATGGTATGTGGTTTCATGGAGGTGGACCTCTGGCAAGGAATGGGATGCACCTCACCTCAGTTGGCATGCACATCTGATCAGGAGGACTTTCAACGTAATCATATGGGGAAAGGAGAACTTGAGGGCAGGAGTTCATCAAGGGCTGGTATTCCAAACATTATGCAGAAAACAATGTAAATAGCACAAGAACCCAACACAGGGAGAGACTGGGGGAGGGGAGTTAAAAGGCAGATAAGGGGAATGGTCCATGGTCCATTAGATTAGTAAAGAGGTAGTAAAGGAGATTAGTAGAGAGGTAGTAAAGGAATACCTGGCTACTCAAGTCTCCAGAACAGATGAACTACATCCAAAGGTATTAAAAGAACTGACAGAAGTAATCTCAGAACCACTGTCAGTAATTTTTGAGAATTACTGGAGAACAGGAGTGCCCCAACAGACTGGAGGAGGTGAAATGTTCAGATCCACATGTTCAAAAAAGGCAAAAAGAGGACCCAAATAATTACTATCCTGTCATCCTGACATCAATACCTGAAAAGATTATAGAGCAAATCATTGAACAGACTGTCTGTAAGCACTTAGAAAAGAATACCATGATTACTAAAAGTCAGCATGGTTTACTTAAAAACAAGTTATGTCAAAACTAATCTTATCTCTTTTTTCTGATAGAGTAACAAGCTTGGTAGATGAAGGAATTGCTGTGGAGGTACTGTATCTTGATTTAAATAAGGACTCTGACAAGGTCTCCCATGATATTTTTGCCAAAAAAAAACAAACAAACAACCCAAAACTTGTAAAATATGTTCTAGGCAATGCAACAGTTAGGTGGATTTGTAACTGGTTGACTGACTGAACACAAAGGGTACAATGGCTTCTCCTTATTCTGGAGAGAAGTGACTAGTAAGTGGCCACAGGGTTCTGTCCTGGGCCCAGTGCTATTCAGTATCTTTATCAATGACTTGGATGAAATAATAGAAGGCATGCTTATCAAATTTGCAGATGACATCAAATTAGGAGGAGTAGCTATTATCCCAGAGGACAGGATCAGAATTCAAAATGACCTTAAGAGATTAGAAAGCTGGACCAAAACTAACAAAATGAATTGCAACAGGGAGAAATGTAGGATACTACATTTGCGCAGTAACAATGAAATGCACAGATATAGGATGGGTGACACCTGGCTTGATGGCAGTATAAACAAAAGGGATCTAGGAGTCTTAGTGGACCACAGGCAGAGTCAGAATGTGACAAAGCTGATAAGAAAGCCAATGCGATTCTAGGCTGCATCATTGGGGCTTTTTAGATTGGCAGGAAAGTGTGACATGAAGTTGCCTTTACCTTAATGCTCAGCAGCTAGACTGCAAGCCCCAGGTGTGCATTTAAAAGGTACAGGGCAGCTAGACTGAGGGGTGTGGGAACGACTTATCTGAAGACTTTTCTGTGGCTCAGCAGCTACATGGGAAGCGGTCAGAACGCTACAAACATAGGCGGAACAGCTACATGGGCGGCAAAGAACGCGGCTTTTAGCCGCGGTGAACCTTTAATATTTTTTTTCCTTGCCGGCTGCGAACTGCGCAATTCCTCAATTTTTAGATTGGAAGGAAAGTGTGACATTAAGTTGCAGGAAAGGAATGCCATTGCTATTATTCTATTGTGGATAACATGTCAATTCATTCACAAAATAAAGGAGTTCATTCATGATGCACCAGTGCAACGGCACAGTTTAAAAAGGCAGAGGAAACGCAATGATAATTTGACGGATCCTTATAAGTATACATTTGTCCTGTGCAACTGCCCAGGTTTGCGAACTGCGCAAATGCAGTTACACCATACAGTCAAATTATCATTGCCAGCTGCGAACTGCTCAATTGCGCAGTTCGCAGCCGGCAGCCAGCAAACCTGCGCAGTTGCGCAGGACAAATGTATACTTATGAGGATCCGTCAAATTATCATTGCATTTCCTCCGCCTTTTAAAACTGTGCCGTTGCACTGGTGCATCATGAATGAACCCCTTTATTTTGTGAATGGGGTTTAGGAGCTTTAAAAAACTTGGCGGTTAAACCCCAGCTTTTACACCTGCAGGGCATTGAGCGTTTTAATTAGAAGTAAAGTCCACACCACGCATGCTCCCAACCCACGATCCATTATGATCTGCACCTGTATCGCTGCCTTTAAATGGGTGCTTTAAAGAGACAGAGCCCCATTTAACCGTGCAACTACACCTTAGCCTTTAGATGCAATAGCAATGTTGCGCCCTTTTAAAAAAAGTAGTGGGGAAATCAAGCTACTTTTTAAAGGTGCTTCTTCTCCCTTAAAACTCCAAAATAGTGTTTTCATGGCACACTTTCCCTTTTTCTCATCTAAAGGCTGGGCTTTCATGCAGCCATCAACACACCTCTTTTTGCCAATCTAAAATGGGCCAATAGGAATATAGCATCTAGATTAATGATTCCCAAACTTTGGTTGTCCAGATGTTTCCCAGAATTCCTTACCGTTGATCCAGCTGGTTGGGGCTTCTCAAAGTCCAAAACACCTGAAGGACAAAAGTTTGGTCTAAATCCAGGGAAGTAATAGTCTATTCTACTTTGGTCAGACTTCACCTGGAATATTGTGTTCCGTTCTAGTCACCATTATTCAAGGAGGGTGTTGAACAGCTGGAGCATGTCCAGCACAGGGTGACCAAAATGGTGAAAGGTCTGGAAGGAGTAGCTTAGGGGACTGGGTATTTTTAGCCTGGAGAAGAGAAGGTTAAGGGTTGGCATGATAACCATGTTTAAATATTGATGGAGCAAGGTTTCCTTCTGCTCCAGAAATCAGGACAGGGAATAATGGATTCAAGTTACAGGAAAAGAGATTCCACCTAAACATTAGGAAGAGAGTGGTGGAGTATCTTTTGGAAGTTTGTAAACAAAGACTGGATGGCCATCTGTCAGGCGTGCTTTGATTGTGTATTCCTTAATGGCATGGGGTTGGACTGAATGGCCCTGTGGTCTCTTCTAATTCTGTGATTCTGTGATGTGAAGCAGCTTACTCAAAGATTTACTTTAATCCAGTTCTAGAAGACAAAAACTAGCTCCCATATGACACCACACCTAAAACTCCACAGGTACTTTATCAACTTAAATTTTCTTTTTTTGGCAGAGCAGGAGCTATAAAAATGACCCCACCTATATTAATGGAACACCAAGTCTAATCCCCAAGATGTGAAAAACCCAGGAAGTAGTTGTACATGGGCAAGAATGACCACCAACTTTGCAAAAACCTGTTGATAGTTAGAAAATCATTTGGAAGGCACTATCAAATTAAATGTTCTGCTTTATTCCAAACAGACATATTGACTTAATGACAGAGCAGTTCTTCAGGATCTTGAACACTTAAGTTGACATTTCTGACTATTGCATGTCTCAACATGTAAACAGTCAAGTAAGTCACTTTTATCTAACCCCAAATAACCCTTAGTCAAGCCTTCAGCTTCATATATCAAACAGGTTTGCAGAAGGAAAAAGAGCCAGCTGCCACTACCCTCATCCCACCCACCACACCTCCATGCATTGAAAAATTTTTAGCCTTGGCTTTACTTAGGATTATACTACTATATCCTTACTTCCTTCTATTTAAAAAATAGTTTGGATGTACTTTAGAATAATTTAAACCAGATTGATAACTTCAGTTATTAATTATGTATTACAATTATGTATTGCATTAATTATATATCTGGAAGAAAGTGTATAGAAGTAAGACTGCTCTGTCTGCTTCCACTGCCTATATCTCCAAAAAAGTCTCTCTAGTTTCCTCCCAAACTGTTTGGAAGGAAGCATGAATTGAATCTTGAGGATGAGAAATATCTGAAAACCAGGCAGAGATTTGCTTATATTCCCTGAAACAGCATCTCCCCCATCCGCCATCCAATATAGTTCATGAGAATCTTCCTAGAGGATGCAGAAAGCTGCAGGTAAAGTGGAGATGGAGGAGAAAGGAAACCTTGCTTCAGTGAACTTTGTGCTATTCACTTACTTCACAGTGCAAACCATTTTAACAGCCACTTTAACAGTGAAAACATTAGACTTCCCACTGGCCTGCTCTGTGACTGGCAGTTTTGATAAAACTAACATACTGGAAAACAGGATTTGCACCTCAAACCTTTAAAGATCCCAGAGGAACAGCCTCCATTGAAAGTCTACTGCACACTACAATATAACACAGTATAATTAAAACTCAAGTTGTGCAGTGCAGGGAGGTGATACCCAATTTGTTAATAAATAGTTTCTTGTTTTGATACAACATAGACTTATTTTCCTTGCGGAGCAGTATCAATATTGCTTTAAATCTTCCCATATTCATATGCTACCTTTCTTTAAGCCCCTTTGCACGTTTCTCTCAGGTCATCGTTAGGGATGCCACACAGTGTAATACAACAGTGACACTATTACTCTAAGATAACCATGCTATTTGTACAGCATTAAACTATTATACACGCACACTGAATAATCAGGACAATAAGCTGAAGGGCAATGAACTCGTCTACAGGACAACAATATTTGCTTCTCTTTTGCTTGAAGTAGCAAATCAAAATCAGACAGAACACCAAGTAACTAAAGTGTGCTTCAGACTACTGTGCAGAGAGCCTTGTGCAAATGAGCCAATATAACTACCAATCACAAACTTATAAAATGTGTACTGCTTCACAGAAACACTGATTTCTCTGGTATCATTACTGAATCATAAAGAGCTTTTCTGTGATCGAGATGTTATGGCAATCACAGTATCTTAAGCTTTCTCTCTACTGTACCTAATGTTTGACTTAAGATGAAAGCTTATACAGGTTGAGTATCCCTTATCTGAAAATCTGAAATTTGAAATGCTCCAAAATCCACCTTTGTTTTCTGATGCTTCAATGAACACAAACTTTGTTTCATGCACAAAATTATTTTAAATATTGTATAAAATTACTTTCAGGTTATGTGTATAAGGTGTATACAAAAAATAAATGAAAAATAAATAAATGTTAAGACCTGGGTCCCATATCTAAGATATCTCATTATGCATATGCAAATATTCCAAAATAAAAATAATTAAATAAATCTGAAATCCAAAACATTTATGATTCCAAGCATTCCAAATAAGGGAAACTCAACCTATACTGGAAGAAGGGTAGGAGTAATACTCTAGGCCTGTCTCCCCCCCCCCCCCTTCTTCTTTTTGCTACATTAGCCTTAACAACAATACTGTCCTGGAATGAAATGCTACTTTCCGACCTTACAGATTATGCTAAAGTACAGTGTGCTGTTGGTATTTGCTGGCATTTGGTTCCAGGACCCCACTGCCATGGATACCAAAATCCGTGGATGCTCATGTTCCATTATATACAATGGCATAGTAAAATGGTGTCCTCTATCTAAATAGGCAAATCAATGTTAGTTTTTTGGAATTAATTCTCCCCCCCCCCCCAAAAAGTCACAGATAGTTTAATCCATAGATGCAGAATCTGTGTATATGGAGGGCCAACTGCATCTTATACAACTGACTTTCTTCAAACAAATACAAAACGATTTGGAAATACCAGCCTCTTCATATAAAGTGCCGGAAAACACCCAATCCCAAATGTCCATATGTTAATACCAGTGAAATTTCTTTCAGATAGTAAATTTAATACCAGGCAAACTCCGGATGTAGGAACACCCCAGTTTCCTGTGCTTTTAACACTGAGAATGGAAACACCCAATGCCTGCCAACTGATAAACCACTGCCTCAAAATTTTTACACTTGGACTTTGTTATTAATTCAGAACTAGAGTTCTGCCCATATTTTCCATTATCTAATCTACTCCCAACTAGGAACTTTCCCTTTTCACATCTGTAGATAAAACTCTTTAAAAAAGCTTTGGCTGTAAAAACAAATACAAGCCAAGCCAAGCAATGTCTTTATAGCATAGTTAAAGAATGAAAATATTTTTCTCCTTGTGCTTGTAAAAAAACATTAATATAAATATACATTCATTTCATATGGTTTGTTTACAGCTATATTATGCCATGGGAACAGACTGGGTGAAACCAAAACAGGTGATAGCCAGTTTAAGAAGCCAGGCAGTGCTATTGTCCCAACTACATTCTCTGGCATCCCCCCCCCCCCCCAATTTTTCTTAATGGTAGGGATAGCCCTGCATTTATTTATGTTTTCTCTATGACACTACAAGAGATCTTGGGGTGCCTAAATCAGGGTGGTTTTGATTTAAATCGGAAAGACTTGATTTAATTATGTGATTTCCCCACCCCCAGATAAAAAAGGGCACTCTTTTTCACTATAAGCTTAATATATACAGTGGACCCTTGTCTTATGTGGGGTATTCGTTTCAGATCCCCCCGCGTAAGGGGAATTCTGCGTATGCTCACACCCCATTATAAACAATGGGGAGCATGCTTGCAGCATGGGGTGGCGCATGTGCCATTTGTTTACTTTTCGCATGGCTTCAGTGTAAAACTGCATATAGTGCGCCCATGTACAGTGTGGACACACTATATTTTACACAACTCATAGTTACCAAAGACTTGTTCTTGCTGGTAAAATCTTAATGTTTACAACCAGATGAAGGTTTTATTTTTAAAATAACAACTTTTCAGATTACATTTACACTTATATATAAAAAGACCTGATTTGGTTATACTCTTAGAAACACATCAGAGATAGATGATTATGAAATTACTGTAAACTATCTCCAGTTTAATAGGTTAATCATTCATATTTGGACAACTTTATTGGAAGGTGAAAAACAATCATTACCTTAATAATAAGAACTTAAACAGTTTAATTTAACTAAAACAATAACATTATACAGTAGTTTATGTATTTTTGTATTTGCTTAAACATCCATATTTGTTAACTGATGTGGATAAACAAAGTATCTTTTAAAAAAGAAAGAAGCTTAGGGGCTTGACAGACAGCCTGTTCAGGGACAGCTCCATGGGGACATGGCAGCCACATGAAACCCGGCTCCTATTTGCACCCTCAAACAGGCACCATAAGGGCTGCAGCTTGGCCTCATTACACCCGTTGTGTAAGTGCTGTGCATGAGCAACCTCATCGTGGCACACCCTATCTGTACAGGGGCATGCCAAGATGGTGTCCGGGGTGCTTACAGTAAGGTTGCTGGGCGTGCAAACACTCAGCCCCTGTGCAACTGTAGTTTGGGCCCAGGCTGGCACAAAGTGCCGGTCTGTCCAGGCACTCAGACTATCAGCCCAATTCACACATGAAAAACTTAAAATGGTGTCCCCTGTAGTTCAGTCATCTTCATCTTCTTGTCTGTTCATAATCTGGAAAAATAAAACAAGCTTTCCTGCTTTATCAGGTCCCAAATGATTTCTCAGTTTAGAATGAATGAGTCCAAAGGAAGAGACTATTCTTCCTATACTAGCAGAAGAAGCTACTGCTGTTAAAATTAAAATAATTACTTCAACATTCTCCAAGTCCAAGTGCTTAAGTGATTTCCAGTAGTTCACTGCTTGCCCTCCCTCCTCACACTTAGGTTCTTCTGCAGATCTATTCTGCTCCAACTCCCAGCAATTTCTTCATGTAATCTTTTGAAATTTAGCACGTAAGAGCTAAGTGGTTGATTCTGTGTCCACAGATTTGCAAAAGAACAATGTGATTGTAATCTCTGCCAACACAAATTCATAGTTTTGAGAACTGTAACAGCAACAACAGTTTATTTGCATAAGGCACAATGACCATTACAAAATATTACAAACAACAACTGGGAGGAGGAGGAGGAGGAGGAGGAGGATGCACCCTTCCTGGTTGTTCAGTGGACAAACTCACAAATAATCAAATCCACAAGCGTTCAACTCTCAAAAGTGGAGGGCTGGCCGACTGTACCTGTCTTTTTCAAAACAAAGCCATATTACCTCTTCAGCTTACTTAATTTAGGTTTTTTAAGTTCTAAAAGCTGGACTACATGTTAACAGACTCTCCTTCTTAGGAAGTCTTTAAGCAGAGGTTGGAATAACATCTTTTAGGAGTGCTTTAGTTGTATATTCCTGCATGGCAGGAGGTTGGATTAAATTACCCAACTCTAGCCTCATGAACCAAAGAGGATGCAACAATTTTGTACCACAGAGGCAGACAGAAGCCAACAACAGGAGTAGGAATCATATGCTTTCCAGATGGTATTGGACTGCAAGTCCTAGTGATGAGGAATGTTGAGAACTGTAATACAGCAACACCTGTAAGGCTGCACAATTCCCACTCCAGTCTTACAGCTAAATACAGTTCTATCCAATTGTTCCATAAACTCCTGTGCAGAGATATACCAGAGCATTTATTAATTAATTTATAAATACTTTTTGTTTGCCAAATTGTTGTCCCTATGAATAATTCCTCCCTCCCGTTTTCCCTAAATTCCATGACAACTAATTATGTACAAATTTATGAACATCTTATTTTAATCTGAAACCTTTCCAATTTGGAACAAATACCAAGGGTTTGTTGCTGAGTGACAAGCTATTTTGAAAAGAAGCCTACTGGCACTCTAATTTTTTTTCAGGTGTACAAGCAGCAACATGCAGGAGCAATTGAGCACACACCTGTATAACCAAGTGGCAAGGAACATCACTGGAGGCATGCATTTGTTTTCTGGCTGTTGTGATTCTTGGAAACAGACTCTTTTTAATAAAAACAGTTCTAACAAAGTTTATAGGTCTTTGCACAACCATCCTCTTGTACATAATTTAGAAGAGAGAGTGACATGTCCTTCTCCTTCTACATTAAAATACTGTAGAGGGTTTTTTTTTTAGCTTTTTTGCTACTTATTTGCTACATTTGCTACCATCAAAGATGCTTGGGAGTTCTTGCATTGTTATTTTAATTAATCTTCAGTTGGTAAAATCAAACCCTCTGAATAGTGAAGTATGATGATCAATCACTAAACAGTGGACTTCTGTTCTAATTAATCCATGTTTATTTTTATTTTCATACATCATTCCTTTAGAGTACATCTCAAGAACTGTAAATACTATCTTACTTGGGAGAGGTGGAGGTAGTTGCACTACAGATTTCAATGACAATTCCTCACTTCTTTTAAAACCCAGTTTCAGGTCATGACCTAAAAGCTGAGGAAGCTTTGCTGCTCTCAGCTATCACTCTTTCCTGTTCTGCAAGAAATATCTGAAAGCTTAAGAAAAGCAGACTAACTTGAAATTGGAAAAAAAATCAACAAAAAACAGTGGCACGCAGAAATCTTCCAGATTCACAAAGCAAGAACATAATTCACTACTCAGAAGCATCTGTTTCTACCACATTAGATTTCAGACTGAAGTTGAATCAGGAGCTGTCCACTGAACAGAAGGGCAGAGGGGGTCATTGTACTCTTGTTTTTCACCAGAGGATGGTTCCTTCTTTTAAATCAGAGTTAAGATACAGTACAGTACTTATATTGACCCATGGATAAGTCAACTCAGGTTTGGAGGTCTTTAAGCAGAGGCTGGATGGCCATCTGTCGGGGATGCTTTGATGGAGAGTTCCTGCATGGCAGGGGGTTGGACTGGATGGCCCTTGTGGGCTCTTCCAACTCTTCAATTCTATGATTGTGTTAACTTAGGGCAAGTGGATTTGCCAACTTTTTAAATCATCTGAATGGTTAGAAAAGTTCTCTGCCTTAGGAGAAGAGTACTTTACTATGCAGCAAAACCACATCAGAAATACTGTATTGAATTGCTAAATAATATTTTGACATGTAAAAAAACCCTTCTTCAGTACTCCAAAGACTGATAAAAGTATACCCTGAAAACTAGTAGATTGCTGATACAGTATCTTAACAAAAATGGAATTCAAATATGCATGTCAATAAAAGATCTTTGCAACAAAGTGGAATGTTCTTATTAGTTTTAATTGTTTTATTCATGTATTCACAAATAATAAACCTGAAGAAG
The DNA here is from genome assembly GCA_034509955.1 of Urosaurus nigricauda. Classification (NCBI taxonomy): domain Eukaryota; kingdom Metazoa; phylum Chordata; class Lepidosauria; order Squamata; family Phrynosomatidae; genus Urosaurus; species Urosaurus nigricauda. Next base: position 88,889,481 of record JAOEGL010000002.1, on the reverse strand, counting down.
ACAGAAAGATATGGACAGATCCAACAGCCCTTCTTTTAAAAAAAAGAAAAGTGGCATGTATATACCCATGTAAAAACCAAACATAAGAATAGCAGTCTGGTGGCAACCCACAGGAATTTTGCAAATTTCTCCCAGATGTTAGTTTAGCTGCTAGTTGCCAATATCCTTGGAACAGTGTTCTTATGGCTCCACCTGTCACATGGAATTCTCAAATGTCACTATTAGCAGAAGAACTTTAGTTTTCAGTACAGAAAAGCCATTTTCATCCTTTGAAAAACTTAAATTGTTTCAAATTAAAACACTATCTGCTGGTCCATAGCTTCCCATTTGCTACAATGTCCATTTCCCCTGCCCGTCCTCCCTTTGCAACTCCAAAGCATGTAGCTCTCCACACAGGCTCCAACCCCTGCTTAAAGAAGAGGAACCCAAATAAGAAAATAGAATTTAGGTGGGATGAGAAGTTTATGACTAGGGACACTTGAGCACCATTCTCCTCAAAGTATCTGGGGGAATAAATGAACAAACCAGGGCTACTTCCATTCCGGAATTAATATGAAACCTGTAACTTACATAACAGCAACCTCCAGGAGTTTAGGGCTGTTGTTGTTTGTTTGGTTTTGTTTGTTTGTTTTGGAGTGGGGATCACTGCCCCTCAAGATCTTGGGAACCCACACCTTTGCCATGTCTTCCACGCCTAACTTTTTTTTCTTTTTTTAAAAAAATGGCCAAAAATCCACCTACTCTGCCAGCTAAAGCTGATTTGTTTCTTAAGCCAAAGCACTCAAGATTTTCCAATCAAGGCAACTTATGGGCTTCCTAAAAACAAGATAATCAAAACAGAAATCAGAATTTGGACTGATATCTCAATCTGAAGGAAAATATTAAAGCCAGTTTCCTGATCTTATTTCACAGTATTAAGAAACCAAGAAGAACCTCAGTCAAAAGAAACTCACAAGAGCAGGAGTGAAGAGAGAATATACAGGAGATAGGCATGTTTTACTAGAACAGAAACAATGTCTGAACCAGTTTCCCAGTGCCATGTGCATACTTTGCCCAAACAGGCAGACCTATCTGGCAGTTTGGGCAAAATCAATATATGGCTTTCTAATTTTATAACATACGATGTGGTCCTAAATATATGTCTTTTTATTGTTTCAGGAAGGGGTTAGGCATCCATCTACAGTTTAAAGAGAATTTTACTCTTACTCGCTTAGGATATTCTTGAGAAAAGTTGTCGGTTTTCTATTCTTTTATTTTAAATTATTTTAAAGTATCTATACTGCCATCTAGTGAACTATACTGTTTTTTAATTTTAAAAAAACATGAAATACAGGGTGATCCAAAAAGAATTGTGCAAAATCAGACAGAAACAGCTTTACTTTTGCACCATTCTTTTTGCATCACCTGGTATGACTTCCCTCCTTTATTAATTCCTATCATTGTATGTTCATTTTCCCCCCATCATGGACTCAAAAATTGTTTGTTTGTTTGTTTCTTTGTGTGAGGAAACACCAAACAGCAACAGTTTTCATCTTATATCTATGGAAACGTTTTGTAAGCTCTAATTAAAAATAAAAAGGTGTGCCTGGGAACAGAATGTAACTCTTCCAACACATGTATGCCAACAGGAAAAACATGCAGCCGCACCCTCGTGGGATGGCAGAAGCAAAGCTCAGACTATCATTATGTGTTACATCAGTAATTATGATTAATCTGAAGACAAAATACCTCTAGTTGAGATTATTATAAGATAACGCAAATAGGATCAGGTGTAGACAGTTAGAGTGTCAAGAGAAAAATGGAGGGAATTCCAGTAGAAAGTAGCGTAGGGAGTTTTTTTGGTTTAGTTCAGACTTTCAAAACATTGATTTGTGCAACCACATGTTGAGTTTGTAGACTTACAAAAAATATCATAGTTCAAAGCTGTTCACTTTTCATTTTGTATCTGTTCACCAGTGTCCTCTGGAAATGGTGTAATGGATGTAACAGTAGTTTGTCAATGTCTATATCATGCTGAAATGCAATGAATGCAAACCAGCTTTAAAACATGGTTTTATCACTAGTTTCACAGTTTAGAATACACATGGACAATACTGGATTACATTATTATAGCCCTATTATTCTACTTTTACTGCTAAGGTTGCCTCCTATGGATTTCTGGGGCTTGTAGCTTAGTGGGGCCTAAGTGCTCTGTGGCTGAGATGTCTAAATGCCCTTCCCGGTACTACAAACCCCAGGACTCCACAGAAGGAAGCAATAGCAGTAAAAGTGGGGAAATAATGCTATAATAGTGTAATGTAGTATTGCCACGTAAAGTTTCCTCCAACCATAGCACTATGTGGTATTCAAACTGAGCCCATATATTCCATTAACTTTCTGATCTACATCCAATATATTTCAAGTCTTAAATATTTTTTCTTTAAAAAGCAGATTCATTTTACATACATGTCTACTTTTTAAACTTGTGCTTGCTTGTACAGTACTTTTTAAAAAGTAGTTTTAATTGCTCACTTGGTACAGGTTGAGCCTCCCTTAGGTGAAATGCCAAAATCCAAAATGCTTCAAAATCTGAAACTTTGGAGCTACAACACAAGTACCGGTAGTGTAATATGTGCATTTGCAAGGCTGGAAAAGGATGTGAGGCTGGAGACAGACATAACCAGGAGCACTGGCAGTTGTGGCTCAAAAGCAGAAGCAGCTGACTGAAGGGCTCCTCAGACATCTGTTGTACAGTAATCAGGTCCATTATATAAAATAAAATCGTGTAGTATTTGTCAACTGCCAGGAGATACAAGGGACACAGTGATGCAGAGAGACATGACGAGATTTCAAAAATTTGCTTTAAAAAAAAGTATGAAAAATAAAATGAACTTAAAAAACAGGTTTCGGAAATTTCCTCTTGTCTCTCTGCAGCATTGCATCTCTCATTTCTCTCTATAGCCTGCAAATACCACACCATTTAATTTTATATAAGGGATCTAATTACTATACAGGCAATCTTCTGGGAGCCTTTCAGCCAGATATTTCCACCTTTGAGTCAGTGGTGAAGGTGCTCCTGGTTGTTCATTCACAAGGCAGAAGTGGGTGGCAGGAAAATATTCCAAAATCCAAAAATATCCAAAATCCAAAACACTTCTGGTCCCAAGCATTTCAGATAAAGGAGACTCAACCTGTATGAAAGTACAACTGAAAGTGATAAAAAAATAATTTCATGTTAATCACATACCTAAAATTTTGCAATGTATGATAAAGCCTACAAAAGAGCTTAATATTCCACACAACTTCATTTCCAAAACTGAGACGATACTCATAAAATCCCAGCACAGCTTTTTTCACTTTCCCTTTCCTTTTTTTAAAAAAGAAATATCCAAATTACTGGTTATGAGAACAGAACACTAACAGCATGACTTATCCCTACTCCTTCAAGAGTAGACATACAAATAAGAGAGTGGCCGTTTTCAGTCCAATTGGTTCAAGAGCCTGTAACGTTTGAAGCACACTGGAATACCAGGTTAATTGGATGGAGACATGATAACTGCAAGGATGATTTCCAGTTCACGAAACAGTGCAATCTGGAGGCAATAATCCAAAAGACACAGCTTCTTCAAAATGCTGGAAAAGATTAGCAAAGGCTCAAAGAGGAATTCTCAATAGTTGCCCTTGAGCTGTGGAATTTCCCCTCTAAATGAGCTCCCAGAGCTAGAGGTTGACTAGCTTCCAGGGTTAAAGCAAGGTGTTTTTGTGAGCATTTGGCGGGTGGAACTAAGCAGAAAGTGTTTTAGCACATAATTGGTTTGTCAGTAGTAAAAACAACAACAGGTTGGAGCAGAACTGTGAACAGAAAGAAAACAGCTGCTAGCACTGTTCCACAATTGTTTGTGCAGGCTGCATGCAATAATAATAGGCAGGTTCTGTAGCAGATCTCATGCTTCTTCTGCAAACATTATCTTTGGCATAATTCATCAGCAAGGCCATGATGACCAATATAAAAACTCACCTGTGCTAATAAAAAGTTGTGCTAATGACACGTTCTCAGACAGTAGCTTTTTCACAGACACAGTTTTCGCTCTGCCATAGTACCCCAGGTCCAAACATACCATACAGCTCTGTTTTATACATCATAGTATGATTGTTAAGAGGAGGAAACAGAGAATTCCTTTGTTTTAGTACTTTACTTGTTCAGAGCACAAAATACTAACTGAGAGCTCCCTTTAGTTCATGTTCTTTGTCTACTGATAAAGTTGTAGAATTCAGAGACATAACCAAGTTAGTCTGTAGAGTCAGTATGTGGAAAGATCTTGTAGCACCTTTGAGACTAACTGAAAGAAATTGGCTGCATGAGCTTTCGTAAACTACAAAAGCTCATGCTGACAATTTCTTTCTTTCAGTTAGTCTCAAAAGTGCTACAAGATCTCTCCACATACTCCAAGTATAGTTGTCAGCTCTCAGGGCCAGGGCCCTCTTCTTTAGACTTCAGTGTAAGGAGACGAATCTCAGGGTGAGAATAAGTACATTTGTGCATTGACCCTCTTCATGCTGGGCTCCTCCCAGCTCTACCACTGCTACAAAGGAAATGCCCAAAAGCCCCTCTCCTGGCGTTGCTGCGGTGGTGGAAGCGTTCTCATGATGAGGCCTCTGCCACAACCGTAAAGGAGAGGACCAAGCATGCTCTTTTGGCTGCCACCCTCCCCATCAGCAGCCCCACCATGCCAGGTGATGCCAGAGGCAAAGATGTCACTGCAGTACCCTCATGCATCTCTGCACAATTCACTAGGAGGGTTCTTTAGCCCCTTTGCTATGTAGCTAAGTATGCCAAAGTTATGCAACATAGACCACAGCATAGATTTATGGATCTATGTTTAAGGAATAATGCCTAATGACATCACCAGGGCTGCTTCTTCCAATGCCACCCTTGTAACATCACAGTGGCTTTCTTCCTGTGATGTCACAAGGGGTAATCCTGTGGTTTCCAGTTTTGGCTCTGAAATCTCGAGGGCTGGGATAGTACTGAGCTGGCAACCCTAATTCAAGGTAAAGATGGCTTGAGTTTTAATATGTTGTACTGGTATAGTCTCTTATATTACATCAGATTTATTCTATACACACATACTAAGTGATGGTGCTTTGCAAAAAATAAAGGTTTTAGTAGGTATCTAGCAATTTTTGCAATGCAGCCAAACCAAAATGGATAACCAAATGTTATAAAGAGCTATCTAGTACAGTAGCACAACTGACTGCCTTAGACTCAACACAATGCCAACTATAGTAAGAATAGGAAAATGCCAATACAACACCTCATTGAAATAGGAATTCTGTTTTATTTTCCTTAGAAGTTCTTAGTAACACCAGACCCATCTTCCTTAGAGAAATGAAGTCCTCAGATAGCATGTAATGAAGAACTTTTTTCCTGGGAAGAACCCACAAGAAAAGGTAACCAGGGGCTGAGGCTGAGCAATGAGAGATGGAATTTGCAGGTGGAATTTGTAGCACTGCAGGGTTGCATAGTGCAGATCTTGCATGTGTACACTGCACATACTGCCAGCAGTGGACACTTAGTTTTTGTAACTTGGCCTGAATCCTCTGTGCAAGATGGTCTTGTAGGCTTTCATGTTGTTTGAACTACTCTGAAAAACTCCTGATTTCAAAGAAGTGGCAGTGACATTGTTTATATTACATATTTATCTATAAGAAAGTCTTATTCATAGCCTAAGATAAAATAAGAGACAAATTCTACAAGGATAAAAATAAAATATACCTTCAGTTAGAAAGACCTATCTCAGTTATGCCCCCTTGTGGGTGCACATTTTGTTTTAAATGAGCAACATAGCAGTAATTCTGCAGACAAATGTATTCCAATCTTATTGATCTCACTGTGGCTGGCAAACTAATAGCTTTTTTAAAAAGTAGATTGTTTCTTGTTTCTGTACACATACACAAATGTTTGGCTGTTGACTAAATATGATTAACTACAGAGGCATCTCTATCATCCTTTTGGGGCATGCCCGAAGACAAGTCTTGATTTGGGAAAAACTGCTTGTACACCTGGATGAGTAACTACATGGCAACAGGCCTAAATAAGGCACATATCTTGAGAAATGCCAAAGAAAACCTAAAAATTAAGAACTTATGAAGCAGAATGTTTTCTCTACAGTTAAAAGTGGGAGTGGGGGTGTAAAAATAAAAACAAAATTCATTACTATTTTGTTTTATTATAAAGATGGCATGCCAACAAAAAAACAACAACACAATATTTCCAAATGGCATGGGGCTGGTGAGTATAACAGATGAGTAAATATATTCAGTAACTCAGTGAAAAAGTCAAATGCTATTCAATCTAAAGGGACTCACTAAGAAGGTGAGAAGCAATATCAATATTACCAATATCATGGTAGCACCACTGGTCATCAAGTCAAAATCTCTGCAAAGAAACCCCATCTAAGACTGAAATCCTAAACCTCTTAGTATGCATTAGTTCTAGTGAACGTAGTAGGACTCATTCTCTAAATAGACAAGCATAGGTCTGTGTTGTAAGAACACTCTGAATACCAAAACTCCAACTATCAAGCCTGATTTCATTTTTTAAAACTTAAGTGCATGAGAGTTCATCTATTCTGAAAAGAAAATGAGATAAGATCCCATTATAAAAACAGAAGAGGTGATTTAGTCCAGAATGACACACACGATAATATATCTCAGAAGTGTGTTGTTCTGCCATTTAAATATCAATAGACATTTCATGGCAAGATAATGGTGCATGCTAAAATAATTCAGTCAACAAATCTGATCACCGCCACACATTATAATAAACTATGCTAATCAACATATTTTGAAAGTGCAAGTAATACAACACATGGCTACCACAATGAAGCATCTATAGTTACACTGGTTGTTGAGCCAGAATGAGGTATGACTTGCACAGCTGCCACCTAAACCAAGCAACTCCACAGCTCTATCAGTTAACACTACAATACATATGACATGAACACATCAAGCATTACTCCGCCTCCATAAATGGCAGCCAACTACACAAAGTATGCAAACTACACAAAGTAGGCAGGCCTATTGCTTAAAATGATTTGCTTGCCATAACCAGCAGACACACAAAACTACAGATTTTTTTTTTAAAAAACCTCCCTCCCTCCCTCTCTCTCTCTCTCTCTCTCTTACTGTTGGAAGCCATGCATTTTTCCTTATGCATATTTCCAGCATCATTAGTGTTTGTTTCCTAGAATAGTCTAGGCAGTACATCAGTCATATAGTGACACAAAGTAGAGTGTAAAGTAAATACTGAGCTTTAAGTTAAATGGAACAAACTCAGAAAGATCCACCTTTCTGGCTGACATTCAACCTTACATTTTTGTATTTTTATTTCTGTATGCACACATCTCTGCACAAACAATAACAGCATGAGAGAAGCTTCAAGTTGCCTTCTTTAGTGCCCATTGGAAAAGTCCACTTAAAACAAGTCACCACAATAAAATCTACAATTCTATTTATACAGAATAACTTATAAAGCTTGCTTCATATTCTGACCATAAGAACAATAAGTCAGAAGTAAGTTCTGATCGTTTTGATGGAACTTACCCTAAATACTGTATGGTAGCTCTAGTCCCAGCACAGCTCTCAGAATACCGAAAGATTCCATGCAATTTTAAAGGTAAACTTGGATTTACAAGTAAACATCTCAATTTCATAATACCTTTGAATGGTTTGTGGCTCTTCAGGTTTTATGGCCAGGTGATGCTCCACCCAACAGACATTTTGGGGCGGATGTTGGATAATTTATGACAAGAACATTAAGGCACGCACATGGAACACCTCAAGGGAATATTCACTAATTAGGCACAGTGGGAGCAGGAGCATAAGTAATGAGCCAAATACCTGTAGACACTGAACAAACAATTTAAAAAGTATGTTTATTTGCCTGACAACTGGCTCGAAAGCTTTACCTCCTAACTTCTAGTACTTTAGAAATTGCAGTTCACTTTAATTCTCTCACAAATATACATACTAATATTTACACTCAGAGCAAGTCAGGAATCTGAACCCAGTAATTCCATATGGAGTAGAAGTCATATGTAGTTTTAGAAGTTGAAAATTATATAAAGATTCCTAACAGCACAGACATATGTGGCAGTATGGTTATTAATTAGCTTTAGGGCACAGGATATACCTTTACATTGTAGGGTAATAGCAGTTGTTCAGCCATCAGCAAAAATATTAACAGGACAGTGTGAATCACTCTACCAATTTGGTTTGTATTTTTTATGTTAAAAAAATCCATTTTGCAAGGCTATCAATTCAAGGACAAGGAAAAGGTAATTGTTATTTTCAAAGTGCTAAGAAATTTTAATACTTGTTAAATCCAAAACACATTTAAGCCCTAATATGTAAACATGTATCTATTGCCTTTGGTAAGAACCCTGAATTCTTTCACAAAAACAGTATATGATGGCAGTGAAGAGTTAAGAGTACTGCACAATACTTTTAAGTTGTCCTACCAAACATAAACATGAGTTGCACAAGTTAAAAATCATCATAGCTAGCCAGATTCTTTGCCTCATTGAGAACATTATCTGTAAACTGTCGCCACTTGTGTCACTTGGGAGACACACCACAATATCTTTCTCTCTCCTGCTGTCCACCACTGATTTACATTTTCATTTCCCAGGAACAAGGTGCCACAGGACTTCTGGCAAGATGGTCTCTCCATATTGAGAAGGCTTGATGAAGTTCAGACAAATCCCAATTCTATCTTTCTTTGATCTGCCGCAGAGCAAGAATTACTGTTGCTCTCGAAACGCTTTCTCCAACAGGCATTTCTGCCATTCCACACAGCATGCCTTCAGGCAAGGCAAAACATGTCTGATTTAGACACTGATGATCACACCTGCCTCCTATATGAAATTCCACCTTTGAAGAATCAATACAGAGTATTAAAAACTACACTCTCCTTCTATTTTAAGCATAAAATACTACGTAGATGATCAGACAGAACCGGTCACAGGCCTCCGTTCTTGCATCTTGCTCAGACAGGCGTTTGGATTAAACTTTGCATATTCTTGATACCCACCATGATTTTTCATTTAGTCACCAAGCTAACATTTCAAATGCACACTTCATTATTTATTTGTCCATACTCTTCCTTTTAGTGTTCCTATATTCATCCTATAACAAAACTGTATAAAGCTGCTTGCAACCTGCTTTGTCTTCCTTTTCTGAAGGCACTTCAAACTGAAATACTAAAATTACAAGAAACATTCTTATATTCCTCCTCTCCCTTCCCTAATTTCTGATTGAAAATGTACAACACAGCAGCTAGTGGGCATTTAAAAATGTTGTTCACCAGACAAAGAAAACCATCAAGGGCAGTCTCTTCTGAGGTATCAGGTGATGATAGAAATTTTTGTCTTAATATTTTGTTTTGTTTTAAATCAGCCTAGAAAGTTCATGCAATGTCAGCTTCATTTTTAATGTCATTTTTAAAAAAATCAACCAGCCATTTTACATCTTTCAAAACTCTTAATTTTAATTTTGCTTTTAAAAGCTGTTAATGTTCTGGTTCCAATGTTGCTTCAACATTTGTAAAATCAAACAGAGATTTTTGGATAAATAAAATGAATGTTTTAAATAAAATTAATGTTTCTTTTCCACTACGGAAGTTCTTCCTGTACCACACCCTCACCTTCCCTCCCTCCTCACATTAGATGAGGAATTTCCCCTCTTCAGGCCCCCTTTGTACATTAAGAAGCTGCCATGCAAAATAATAGGGGAAGGTTGTATGTGTGCATGGATGCTTCTGAATGGGATGGGTAGGATGCGGGAAGCAGGAAATAGAAGCTGAGCAGGTTGTTACGATTAAACTCACACTCACTTAAAAATACAGTCTCACAAAGCATGTGGAGGCTATCAGCATAATGCCTTAACAATTAGGCATTCACTGCTGGACCACTCTTTTACCCCAAACTGACAATCTGCACTGACTAGGCCATTCCGTTCTTCCAAGTAATGAGAAAGTTCTGAAATAAATTTACCGAAGGTCTCTGAATTCCACACAATTAATTGAGCGCTACAGAAACCTCTACCACACTATACCTCCACACAAGTTTAATTTCCCCTTCTGTTCCATGCAGCATCGCAGAATAAATGAAAACATTCACCAAAGGCAGGCCCAAGAGTTTCTGAGGAAAGGTTGACTGGTCAGGCTGACTACTCTTTTTATTTTCCTAGCTTCTGCATCCTAGTTCTAAACACTACAGTATTTTACATTGTATGGCGTATTTAGGCTGAGGTTTGGAATACTTATCTGGACATTCACACTATTAATAATTAATTAGATTTTGTAACAGTCTCTCATTAGATTCAAAGATAAGATGTTTTAAATGAAAGGAACATTACTTTCTATTCATCAATAAATTTATGTTTGGATCTTCTCTGCATCCATCAATTGACTCCAAGCCCTAAAAGAAAGGTATGCTTCCACGTCCATACTGCTCATACATTTTGGAAGTATCATCTCTCTTCTGAATGAAAAAGCCTAGTGGCAGAAAGGTAAGGGAGAGTACATACATATAAGGAACATATTGGCCCAAAACACACAGGCCAAAATAAGCAGCTTCCAGCTGCTTTGGGGGTGTGGCGTTTACATGACACACACCCCAAAGTGGCCGGAAGCGGCTCCAAGGTTGCCACAGACACCCCAAAGCTGCCACAAAAAGGAGCCATTTAACCAGCTTGGGAATGTGACGATGGCAGCCAGCTTTGGGAGCGGGCCGTGCAGTCACTGCAGTCCTGGCCCAATCGCGACCACTCCTTCTGGTCCATCTGCTTTACCCCATTTAAACTTCAACAGCAGCAGCAGCAAAATAATACTTGCCACATTATTTGGAAATACATTAACTGCCTACAGTACTGTGAAATTTGACACATCTTTCAGGCAGCTCATTAAGATACTGTCACTAAAGATAAAAGCCAATTAAGTTTTTGCCAAAGACAACACAGAAGATCCTGTGGCAATTCATCAAGAACAATTTTCCCAGGCTCAATTCTTCTAAACAGCTCCTCCCTCCTACAATTTCCCATCCCCTCCCCTCAAATTCTTTTTCCAACTCAAGTTTATGTTACAAAACCATTGCATTAATTAAAAATATAATTATTCTGAAATTAATTATGAAAAATAGTATATGGATGAGAACTGGGAGGAGGGAGAGGAGATTCTCATATGTCCCATCAATTATTATTAGTATTCTTCTATTACAGAATAGTCCTATGATCCTTGAAACTTAAAAACAAAACAAGAAGTTTCTAACTTGGAAAAAGATTAATTCAGCTTCAGCCTTTTAATAATATTAAACTTGCAGTCTCTGAATGCCTATCAACTGATAAAAGGCCAAAAACAAGAATGAAACTTCCTGTTGCGCCCATTCTATTTGGACTTTTAAAGTTAAAAATAAAGTAAAGTAAAGAAGTAAAGGAAATATTGTGGTCTTTTTTATGATGAGGGAAGGAATTTGCCAGTTAGAAGTACAGCTACAGTGGAAAGGGATGCTCCACAAATAAAGATTCTACCCCCCCCCCCACACACACACGAAATTTTCCCTCAGTCCCCAAATGTTAAAAATGACATGAAGGCATACAACAACAAAACACAGCAAATATAAGAATTCCAGGTGTGACCGATTTACAATGGCTTACAGTTTGCAACGCTAAAAAAAAAATTTCATAAGGTTAATAGTTGCTGAAATCTTATTTGGAAGAGCAATGTCCTCATTTTTGGACTCCTCATAGTATACCCCTGTTGCTGCTTATAAAAAAAAAAACCCCTAAGTTTAAAAGACATGATGACTTCAGAGATTTTATATTAAAACACAACCCCCTTTTCAGTCAGTACTTACATTATTTTAAATCCATGCTTACCTGATCTGTTTCAGCAAGGACCAATTTAGAGAGCCATGGAAGCACCTTACAATTCAAACAAAAGAAAAAAGGTTTGCTCATTTCCCAGACTCCTTCCTATCTAAACATCTCAATTTCTAAAGCAACCCTGAAGCATGCATACATTTCATTTTCTTCTGTCTCAGACAAACAGATGAATGCTACAAATATTGGCTAAGCAACGTTCTACTAATAAGGAATGGCTAGATGAAGTGGCAGAAGTGAGTAACAACAAATTAGGATTGTGGAAACATAAAGAAATCTTTCTCCAAAAGTTGTTTTCTCCATAAGCTGTTTGGCCTGCAAAGGCACACATAAATATGCCACCTACTAGCAAGAGGCTTTTATTAAGACTAGGAATAATTCAGGATGGAAGGAGAAACAGCCAACTTGGTGTGAATGGGCATTGGAGAGGATGATACAATAATTAGCATTTTCATCCATCAAGACACTTAATTTTAGCATGGCTAAAATAAAAAAAAGAAAATTGTGGTGTTTCTGGCTTTTGTATTATGCTAATTAAAGCCGAAGTCACAGACCAGAGTTCTGAAATGAAATCTTATTTGCTATTAACAAAATGCCTAAACAATTATGAGAAAGAAGAATTTCACTCTGCATTCCCATTCTGTGCAAATGCTGGTGCCAAGCAATGCATTCCAAATTATGTTTTATAAGTTTTGAGTCAAGCAATACTGTAACTTTACAGTTATTTCATGTTTTTTAAAAGCCCTTCATATGGTTCAGTCATGGCCAATCATCTATGATCAGGAAATAAAAGGAAAGCCATACTAATTCATGCTTAACTACTATCTTTACACACACACTCTTCACAGTCCAATGCCAGTCTGTAACCCCCTTTCCACATTTCCTGTCCCTGCCTCTCCCGATTTTTAAAATAATTTTATTACTGTTTATGCAAGAACAACTCCTTTAAGTAATACAGTCATTTCTGTTTTGAGAAACATTTGTCCTAATTAGTCCTCTGTCTACAAGAAGGCCTGTGGCCTCACAGGAATGGAGACAGATTGGATTGCAAGAGAAGAGTCCTGTTGATATGTAAATAGACCTTAAATTTCCTGGACTCTGAAAAACCTCCAATTCCCACATAGCCAGAAGGAGAAGGAGCCAGCCTGCAAAATTTACCCTCCTCACTTAACTAAGGACAGAAACAACAAAGTGCAGGCATCTTAATAATATCTCCAATTTTTCTCCTGTTTGGTTTGTAACATCTTGCCAGATGAAGAAGTCAGTGGAACTTCAAAAGCTTGCAACAACTATATCATGCATTTCAGTCGGCCACTAAAGGTATCATTGTTTGGTGGATTTTTGTTTGGATGTCTAATTAGTGTTTGTGTGTGTGTGTGTACCTTCAAGTTGCCTCTGGACCTACGTGACCCCATGAATTTCACAGTGTTTTCTGAGGCATGAAATATCCAGAGGTAGTAGTTAAAATTGCTCAGGCTAGGATTGGTGAAGACCTGGGTAAGGGAAAAGAGATTTATTCTTCAGAAATTAAGAAGAGCTCCTTAAGTTTCATAACTCTTGGAAGCAAAGGCAGGTCTTTCAGTAAGTTCTGGCGTTTGTTAGAAACAGAGATGGATTTATTTTCCATTTCATCCTCTAAAATAATGTTACCTGCACCAAAGGGACAGAACTAAGGAGCAGAAAGGAAAAATAATTACCATATGCTTCATTTCTCCTAAATTTTCTTATTTTTCTCCATATGCATTTCAATTGAGTTCAAAGTCTTGGTTCAAATAAATGTACATCAAAGCCTTTCATACTTTATTTAACCCCCTATACCTTAATAGTCCATCAAGAGGACTGTTTAGGTAAGGGTAAATCTGTTAAGAGATTTACAAAGTCAATAAGAAATCATAACTTCTGCATTTTAATCATACATAGCCACTATATTTGATTTACCCTCATAGCTCTAGGAGAAAATAAAAGAAGTTCTGAAGTATGAGTTATTCTTAATGTAAATCTCCAGCCAGCCTCTGTCAATCATATTAGCTAACTGAGGAAAGGGCTATTCCTGACAGAAACTACACAACCAGTTTAATTGCTTTGTGACTTATATTAAAAGTCAGCAAGCTATGGAATGCTAAAATGTGAATACTTCATGCCAGGTTTAGGCACTACAGCAGAAACAAAGCCATATCAGGGATACCACATACTTCCAAATATGAGTTCCATTTACTCCTAAGATTAAGCTTACACAGAGTATTCAAGAAGTGAATATACAATATGAAAAAAAAGTTTTGCATATGAAATTTTAAAAAGAGCAACAGGCAGCAAATTATTTCTAAAAGTAACTAATTCAAAGAATCATGTGCTAATGCTGCTCTCCTAGAACACTACTTTGAGTTACTTTTAACCAATCCTGATACATTTTAAGCAAAGTTGGGAATTCTGTGGCCTTCAAGATGTTGTTGGAGTGGAATTCCTTCACAGTTTGCTATGCTGCCTAAGGCTGCTGTGATTTGTAGTCCAACAATATCAGGAAGGCTGCAAGATTTCTACTCCAACTTAAAAGATGCAAAAATAGTCAGAAATCCCCCCAAAAATGACTTCCCCAAAAACAATGTTTTAGGAGTAATGAGAAAGTATTGTCACACTAAAATGTAACAATATTACCAAGCTTTATGTTACATTATAAAAGTAATATTATTATTCCCCCCATAGATAAAGTTATTATAGGCCCGTTTTAGACAGGCAAAAAGGGGCGCGTTTAGGGCTAAAAAGCCCGCTTTTAGGGTTAGGGAGGGCATAGCGTTTACACCCTCCCTAACTCTAAAGCGTATGGACGCCGCCATTTAAAGATGGCGGCGTCCATACGGTGGCGCTGCAAAAGCGTCATCACGTGCGCAGCGTTTTGACGCGCTGAGCACATTATGACGCTTTTGCGCCGTGGGAGGGCGCCAATTGCACCCTTCCTGCGGCGCAAAAAAAGAGCTCCTTCTCGGAGCTCTTTTCTTGCGGCGGGTCTTTAAATGGCCACTGCAAAGACCCAGGGAGAAAGGGGCCGCGGCGGCGGCCCCTTTCCCCCTTCAGCCCCGCCGAGGGAAGCGGGGTGCAGCGGGTGCCCAGAGCACCCGCTGCACCCCGCTTGGAGGCCACAGGGAACCGGCAGTTTGCCGGTTCCCCGCGGCCTCCAAAAGCGGCGGGATGAGGCCTAGAGGCTGCCCATGCGGCAGCCTCGGCATCATCCCGCCACCAGAAGGGGCGACAATGGACCGCCCCTTTTGGGGCGGTCTAAAAAGCCCCATAGTATGTTACTATTAAGCTGTTCTTTAATGGTGGATTAAGTAACTTTTGTTAGAATGGACAGGGAAGTAATATTTATGGCTTCTTCAAAGAGGTCTTGCTTTCTAAAGTTCAAAGCTAGCTATAAGTCATTAGATCACAGATTTTTTACTTATTCACAATGATCTGAAAGAGAGAGAAAAAAATTACTTGGCATTTTACAGAAACACTGCCTGTATGGCTACTAAAAGAGGCTAACAGTCAGAGACAACCACAGAAAGATGTAACAGAGGGAAAGTTGACCATTTTAGGCAACTTTAGATGATGCCATGTAGGAAACATGAAGTGTCTCAGATTATTTTAAAATAATGTTGTTACAGACTGAGCATAACTGCAGAGACAAGAGACAGCATACCCTCAAGGAGAAATTAGTAAAGTTCCCCAAAGGTTACACACACAAACACGCTATTTTATTTTACTTCAACCAGAGCCAGCATGGTGTAGTGGTCTGAGTGTTGGGCTATGATGCTAGAGACAAGGGTTTTATTCTCTGCTCAACCATGGAAACTCAGTGGGTGAGCTTGAGCAAGTCATACACTCTCAGCCCCAGAAAACCCCATGATAGGATCACCTAAACTGGAAATAATTTGAAGACACACAACAATTAGTTAAAGCCTCTTACTGCCCCTGTTCATTCAAAACTCCAAACTCAATCTTTTCATGCAACCACTCTTCTGCAGACCTCAGGTCTGAGACCACTCATAAGAACTACCTATTCAGAAGACAGCTATCCACTTTTTAACTAAAGGATAATTAATAGCAATTAAGGAGTATCAGAAACTGTTACAACAGCAATATGGGTAAATGACTTTCCATATGTTGTGTAATGGGACTGAAGGATCCATGCACGAACCTAAAAATGTTACAGTAGCTCCTGCGAGATAAAAGCAAGGGAAAGTGGCTTGTAGCAAGCTCTCTAATGTACTGTATCATGTGATCCATGGGGAACTCATGGTCGAAACACATCCATCCATGGCCAGAACAGCTTGAACCTACATGAATATTCCTTGTAAAAATTGAAAGATGAGAAAGAGAGGAAAGACAGAGGTAGCCAATCTAAGCATGAAGCAAAGTCAGTAGTAGCTGCAAAAGGTGAGCCAGGCAAGCATGCGTTTAACTAGTATTCCAAATAGGATTAGACTTAAGGAAGGAGGCATGAAAACTGGAGCTGGGAACATCAGCAATTTAAAATATGCAGACGACACCATACTATCAGCAGAAAGCAGCAAAAATTGTAAGGATTACTGAAAAAAGTCAAGGACATAAAGTGAAAAAGCAGGTTTACAATGGAACATTAACATTCTGATTAATGACTGGGTCAAGGTATGGAAAATCTTTAACTACCGTATATACTCGTGTATAAGTCGACCTCGTGTATAAGTCGAGGTCAACTTTTGGGGCCAAAAATGTGGGATTTTATATGACCCGTGGATAGGTCGAGGGGCAGATTTGAGGGAGCAGCCCAGCTGAGGAGAGGCTGCACAGTGAATGTGTGCCCTCCTCAGCATCTCCTTTGTTTTCCCAGAGAAGGAGCCTGGCTGAGGAGACGCTGAGGAGGGTGATTGCGAGCATCCAAATGCTTCTCCTCTCTTTTCCCTTCAGAGGGAGCCTGACCAGGGAGAGGCTTTGGGGTGCGCGATCGCCTTCCTCAGCATCTCCTCAGCCTGGCTCCTTCTGTGGGTAAAAAGCCAGGCTGAGGAGACACTGGCTGCTTCCACACTGGAGAAACAACCCAGTTTGGCACCACTTTCACTGCCCTGGCTTGGAGTTTGTTGTGGGTCCAGACTGGAGCTTAAAGAAGGAAAGCACACAACATACTCCAACTCCCAGAATTCCATAGCCTTGAGCCAGGATGCTGCAAGGTGGGTTATTTCTCCAGTGTGGAAGCAGCCACTAAGGAAGGTGTTTGATTGCCCTGCAGCCTCTCCCTGGCTGGGCTTCTTCTGAAGGGAAAAGCCCAGGGAGGGAGACGCTGAGGAGGCATCTCCCTCGCTGGACTTTTCCCTTCAGTGGGTGCCCAGCCAGGGAGAGGCTGCAGGGCGATGAAGCACCCTCAGCCAGGCTCCTCCTCAGTCAGGTTCCTTCTGTGGAGCCCGGCTGAGGAGATACTGAGGAGGGCGCCCAAAAGCCTCTCAGCCTGGTGGCTTTAGCCTGGCTGAGAAGGAGCCTGGCTGAGGGTGCTTGATCGCCCTGCAGCCTCTCCCTGGCTGGGCTTCCTCTGAAGGGAAAAGCCCAGCAAGGGGGATGCCTCCTCAGCGTCTCCCTCGCTGGGCTTTTCCTTCAGAGGAAGCCGAGCCAGCGAGAGGCTGCAGGGCGATCAAGCACCCTTCTGTGGGGAAACAGCCCAGT
Source organism: Urosaurus nigricauda (assembly GCA_034509955.1). Lineage (NCBI taxonomy): Eukaryota > Metazoa > Chordata > Lepidosauria > Squamata > Phrynosomatidae > Urosaurus > Urosaurus nigricauda. The sequence continues at coordinate 88,871,892 of JAOEGL010000002.1, read as the reverse complement.
CAGGGAGAGGCTTTTGGGCGATCGCGCGCCCTCCTCAGCATCTCCTCAGCTGGGCTCTTTCCCCACAGAAGGGGCCTGGCTGAAGAGAGTGATCGCGCGCCCAAAAGCCTCTCCCTGGCTGGGCTTCTTCTGAAGGGAAAAGCCCAGCGAGGGAGACGCTGAGGAGGGCGATCGCGTGCCCAAACGCCTCTCAGCCGGGCTCTTTCTCCACAGAAGAGAAGGGACCCAGCGAGGAGGGGGTTTTGGGCACGCGATCGCCCTCCTCAGCGTCTCCCTCGCAGTCGCTGGACTTTTCCCTTCAAAGGGAGCCCAGCCAGGGGGAGGCTGCAGCGCGATCACCGCCCTCCTCAGCGTCTCCCCAACTGGGTGTCCCTTGCAAAGGCAGCCCGGTTGGAGAGACGCTTGGTCCAAGGACCGAGTGACCCGTGGACAAGTCGACTCAGGATTTTGGAGGCCATTTAGGGGGGGAAATTTCTCGACTTATAGTTGAGTATATACCGTATTTAATTGTCTTCATCGTCTGCTTTAAAGTTAAAATCTGTGGTAAAAAAAAAATTCCATACCTTGACTCAGTCATTAATCAGAATGGAGACTGAGGTCAAGAAATCAGAAGAGTAGGACTTGGAAGGGCAACCATTAAAGAACTAAACAGGATCCTGAAGTATAAATACATATCAGCAAATACTAACATTACAATTGTTCATGCTATCATATTTCCCATCACTATCTATGGGTATGAGAGCTGGATGGTGAAGAAAGCATATAGAAAGAAAATCAATTCATTTGAGATGTGGTGCTGAATAAGCGTTTTGTGCATAGTGTGGAAAGCTAAAACAAATACATGGGTCCTAGAACAAATCAAGCCTGGAATCTCTCTAAAATCTAAGCTGACTTAAATTGAGGGTATCTTACCTCAGCCATATCATGAAATGGCAGGATTCACGAGAAAAAATAGTAATGCTTGGTAAGCATTAATACTTCGTAAGGTAGAAGACAGTAGGAAAAGAGGACGACTGAATTGCAGATGGATGGACTCAATCAAGGATGCCTTAGCCCTGGGTGTGCAAGTCCTATGTGCGGCTGTTGATGATAAGGTGACCTGGAGGTCTCTCATTCCTTTGTTATGCTGTGGTGTGCCTCCAAGTCATTTCTGACTTGTCACAACCCTAAGGCAATCCTCAAAATCAATTTGATGACAGTTTACAATGACCCTAAGCCCTGTGCAACCACTGATTCCTTCAACCATATAGACTGGGTTTTATTTACAGCTAGATCAGACAATAGCTATGTTGGTGTGTACAGTTCAATGATATCATAATATGTCTGAAAGATGAGTGAGGAACAGTTCTATGATTTGCCCACCTCTGGGCACAAGCCAACTACAAAACTCTGAATTAAAGAGTATATTCTCCATCTAATTATAAGATTGTATGTACAGCACTGTGTAAATTTACAGCGCTATATAAATAAAATAAATAATAAATAATAATAATTCTGGAAGAGTGGACTGTGGCACTTTCATTTCTAAAAAAAGAAGGGAAAGGAATACTTGGTAGTGGTTGACTCAAGGAGAGATAATGAAAGAGCATTATTTCTCTTCTTTGATGGTTATGGTGTGGGGAAGTCATTGGCTTTTGAATTTATTTTTTTAAAAAAAGAGGTTTAGAAACTATATTTTTTGTAATTAAATCAGGAGGAAAATTCACAAATGGCATCACTCCTTAAAACAGAAATATTGTTTGGACAGGAGACAGAAGAGAAGGAAAAACAAAGTAAATAATCAGCCAGCTGTTGTGCTGACAACATGAAATAAAGAAATAGTGGAGTTTTATTCTACCCTTTATCAATTATGCATGGGTGCACACAGACAATTTATAGCCGTTTTCCATCATGGAGTACTGTACAGAGCTAAATTAAGTCTACAAAACTCAAGGACAGTCCACCCACACAGCTACTGTTAACCAAGCATACCACTTTATGTTTTAAAGGCTTTTTAGAAAAAGTTTTATTAGCATCTTGGGACACAGCTAATTGGGACAATTTTTTTTTTCATTTTAAAAGAAACACTCTCTACAACTGAGTGGGAAAAAATTTGATGTTCTATCTAACCTCCTTCTCCAGATCCCCAACTCTCATTCTACTACCAAGATTGTAGGCAAACAAGAACGGAGAGTTTCTCCATCTTAGAAAAAGTTTGGAAAACTTGCACTGTAATATCTATGCTTTTCCCAAACCATGGTGTTTTATGTGGATCTGAAGCAGTAAAGTGGTTGAGAAAGGACTGCTTAAAAATACTGGTTTGTAACAGAAAGGTTTATGTTTACTTTTCACAAAGTTTACTCTAAAAACTGAACCCCTGCATTCTCCAGTTTTAAAACACCTTTCTTGCTCAAACTGCAATCTATACATTTTTATTTTATATTGAATATTAATATATCATTCAAGATTCTCTGTGAGCCACACATAAGTTGATGGAAGACCACAATAATATTGGCTGTAGAATTTAATGACCATATTACTATGTAGCAGTTGGAATCTTTTTGCAAAACCATATTGTAAGGAAGAGAACTACCAATACGGTGTGGGCTTCCAGGCTCTACTACCTTACAAGACATGTGAAAAGTCTCACTCAGATGGACTGCATGAAATTAATTCTCATGTAATGCTTCTTCTAGCCCTGAGAACAAACAGGCTTTCCCTGCTTAATTGATTGAGGGGCTGTGCAGACTTCTCCTTTTACAGCCAGATCAGGGCCACAGCAACCAAATGCTGCAGCCCCAATTTGGCCTTTGCAGGGCGCAAAAAGGAGTCACAAAAAGCGGCTCCTTTCTGCGCCCTATAAAGGGTGCGATAGCTGTGGTGCCATGGCTTTACAACATTCCTTCGGCACTGCATCATGCAGACGCAGCACCAGAGGAGCGTGTGATGCCACATGGTGTGTAGTATGTTGCAAGGGCTGTGCACTGTGTAGATGCTATGCCCTGACTCTGCCCCCAGCCCGGCTAAAGATGCTGGTGTGCACAACCCCTGAGTTTATCTCACAGATAAACTGCTAAAGCAAATTGACATTAACTGCAAATGAAGCTCATCTTAAACTTATGTGAAAAAGTTTGGAACTAAAGGGTGAAATCCAATGCCCTTCAGCATTCAGCACCATGCAACAAGATATGGCAAAGTATTTTTATAGTATGACCACTTGGATTCAGGTTTAAGAGAAGCCTGTCAATTTATGGCAACCCCATGAATTACAAAGGGTTTTCTTAGGCAAGAAATACTCAGAGATGTTTTTCCAATTCCTTCCTCTGAAATATAGCCTACAGCACCTGGGATCTGCTGGCCATCACCCATCCAAGTGCTAACCAGGGCAGCTTCCAAGATCAGACAGGATCTGGTGCCTTTAGGTTATTTAGACTCAAGTGAAGAATGGCAAGATATTAAATGCATATACATACATGCATGCATGAATACAGGAATGTGGTTAGACAATTGTTAAAAAAATACTTGTGCATACATTAGTCCAGTTAATCTGCAATTAATCTAAAAATGATTATATATAAATCAGTCCCACCAGCAATTAATTTAACTGTACAGTTTATGTGATGTGAGTTAACCTATCTTTCAACTGCATACATGTTTTAGGATGTTAAATGCATTTAACTCTCCAGACTGAAAATATGTTAGAGAACAATTAAAATTCATTCCTCCCTCTGTTTTTGTGGGGGATCCATTCTGGACAACACCACAAAAATGGAAAATCATGCATATTCCATTCCTATTGGCATCATGGGAGCGTGCCCCATTTTAACCCCCTCCATTCACCTCCTGACATGGATCCCAAGTCCACAAGAACAGAAGGAGGACTGTGTAATCCATACATAGAATGTGTTTCAGAAATGTATCACATTGTGAATTTTAAAAACCTTTTAGTCCAACTCCCGATTAACTTTTCTTCCTCTGAAATCACATGCACTAATATGTAGAGATTAAGACATACCGCTAAGTATACAAATTAAAATTATAGTCCTCCCTTCATTCTCGCGGGTTTGAAACTCATTTCCCTTGCTTATGTGTGAGGACGAACAGAGGGGGAAACAGTGGGGCACATGCCTGACGTGCATGCCTACACATGGGAGTCCGGAATGAATCCCCCATGAAAAAGGAGAAGTGACTGTGCACTGAACCTTTCGTTTCCAAACAAACAAACAAACAAATTCAGATCAGATATAAAAGTTGCACATTACAGGTTCCACATTCATTAACATAATACAAACTTCCACAGCCTACCTTCTTGATACATTGGTACTAGAACTCTCATAATCCCCAGCCAGCAAGGCAAATTACCATTGATAAAAGCATGCTACATTCATAGAATCATAGAAATATGTTATTCCATTTTTAAAGCTACTCCAATTGGTGACAAACTCCATCTCTTGTAATAATGAATTCCATACCTTGTGTTACATGTAAAGAAGAACTTATTTTTAGCCTTAAACCATCAATTTTAGAAAGAAAATATTTTCTGTATTTGAAGGAAAGATTGTAAATGTAATAGATTTAGTTTAGAGAGAAGGAATATTATGTGTAAGTTAATTTACTGTGTTTTTATCTTTTACCATAAATAAATGAATGAAATTAAATTAATTTACAGCAGTCAGAGAAGGACAAGATATGGTATTGTTTACTGGGTTTGTTTTTTGTTTTTGCCTTGTGTGATTAATGTTTTGTGTAATTTAAGTACTAAATGTGGTATGAAATTTTAATAAAAATATTAAATTTAAAAAACATTGATTTGACTAGTTTTTAAATTTTTATTTGCTATCATGGATAGGAAGTTATACAAAATTCAGAGGTTTACATTACTGTTTCATTTGCTTCATGACTGTTCTTTTAGTCAATGTTTTCTGATTTTAGAAGATACTAGGTCAAAATGCCAGATGTTAGAATAGTGGGACCTGGGTAAATGTTAAGCCCAAAACCTGAGATATGAACAGGTTTCATATTTTTGCAAAGTTACCCTTTACTGCTTCTCTTTTCCCTAATTGAGTTTTTGGTGTATATTTTTCTGTAGAACCAGTCCACTAAAGTATCCAGTCAGTGTCAGAGAAACTGGTCCAAAATACACTGCAGAAACAATCAAGTTCAAGATCAATTTGACTGCCCTTGCTCAGTGCTAGGGAATCCTGGGAACTGTAGTTTAATAAAGAAGGTTCAATCTCTCACAAAACTACAGTTCCTCAAATTCCCAAGCATTGAGCCAGGGCAGTTATAGCTGTCTCAAACTGGATTATTTTTCCTGGATCTTACAATTCCAACTCAAGCAGCTCTGACCAGAATTGAAATCAGCCCTTTACATGGCACTTCTGCATTTTCCACATCAAAATCTGAAGCATATTAATAAAGATTCTGAGAAAGTAATTTGATTTCACCAGCTTCAAATATTATCTCCATATTCGAGAACTTTAGGACAAAAGATCAACACGTGCTCCAAGGTGCCTATATTCCAGACACTCACTCCCAAAAGTTTTGTGATCTTGCACTGTTCATTTTGTATAGTTTAACAGGTGTCACTTATTGGCTTTAATTACCAGACTTTGGGGAAAGGGCAAAAATGGATCTTGTCTAAATTTTTCTAGAATTTTCATTTGATTTTTTTTATTCCCCCAAAATAATTGCCTGTGTTTATGTGTCAAATGAATCCTCTGTGATAATTCTGTAAATGCTTGAGACTAACCTTTTAGATATGTGGGAATTATTTATGCAGATAGTTCTTTTATGGTTAAAGTTCTTAGAGATCCTATGTATATGTTATACAGGTACAGTAACCTGGAAAATCTGAAGCTGTGGTGGTCTTCTAATTTTTCCTGTAGCTGATTAACTGAAAGGTGATTACATGCTAGGTCTTGGCGAAATAATTTGAAAGAGAAAAAGAAATCCTTGGCTGCATCCTCACTGGAGAAATAATCCGGTTTGAAACCACTTTAACTGCCATGGCTCCATACTATGGAATTCTTGGAACTATAGTTTGTTGTGGCACAGGATAGGTTCATTCAGAGGTGTGTGTGTGTGTGATATGTTTCAACAAACATTTCATTCAAAACTAAAAATATGCCTTGCCTAAGTATACAAAAACACCCGAAATCTTCTAGAGAACAAAATTGTTGAAGACAACTTGAAGACTCATGCCAATATGCATTAAGGGATTACTTTTTCTTTCACAGCCTCCACTTTTCTTATGTTTTCCATTTTTGTGGTTAAACTTATAGACCTAGGATTGGTGTATTGCTAACAAGTAAACAAAAGTCTGGTTTTTCAGCCCTCCTTCACCATCTTCCCAATGACAATGCTAGTTAAAAAATTTCACTAGAGAGAAGATGAAGAGTGAAACGAGGGCAGGGTGGTGTTTTGTTTTTTTAAAGACTTTGGAAAAAAACAGCTTCACTGTCAGAAGTTTTATTAATTAGGGTATATCTGTATTAATTAATTAACCTCAATTTTACTGGGTGACCTTGACCTTAGTATTTTGGCAGATGGGGAAAAAACAACATCCATCTTCTCCACTCTATGCATACTTCTTCTAAAGACTCTACTATGCCTTTTCTTTTCTATTTTTTTTTAAAGTTAGATCACTTTAGACTAACACAGAATTTGTCTTTTTTCATAGCCATCAGAAAGAGCTAGTGCTTAAAAATGACACTCTTAATAAACATTTCCTGGTCTCCACATCAAATTCCACCAATTTATATGTGAAAATGGGATGGGAGAAAGTTGTCCCAATGTTGTCATCTTATGTACATTTACATACACATACATACAATCTCTATTACAGTATATTATATAACATGTAATACAATCTGTGACAGAAGCTGGGACAAGTATTTGGATAGACAGTACAACTACTCCTTGGTATCTGCGGGACCAGTACCTGCAGTTTCACTTGCCCACCTTTTAAAACAATATGGTCTCTCTAGATATCTAGCGGTTCTCCAGTGCAACTCCATGGCCAACTTCTACCAGAAATATACAACTTGTTTTTATCTGTGAATTTCACTATCAATGTTAAGTCTGGGAACATAGCCCCCATGGATATGAGGCTCATACTGTATTTAAACAGTATTTCCATACATTTGATTTAGTAAATAAAAGCAGTTAGCCCAGATATCTTTCCCAGCAGAGTGCATTTCTAGTACAGAAGTGCAGACATACTGGGATTAAATTATTACTGTCTTTCATTCTGAGATTGTCATTGTTTAAACCCAAATCTATAAATTTACAGAATTTGTAAATTTACAGATTTAGGTTCTGGCCTAAATTCAACTGTTAGAGTGTAGACCCACTCAAACAACGTCTCCATATGGCAACACATGTGTAAATCCCATTGATTTAATGGATCTACTTTACTTGGAACAAGCAATTGTATTTCGGCCTGTGTGAATGTGGGCAACAACATGGTCTGATACTAATAGTATTGCATTGACACTTAATTTTCTACAACAAAACATCTAGAATGACATAAAATAAGATGTATTCATGTTTGTTCACTGCAAAGCTTTCCCCAACACTGCAGCAGATCTTTAAACAGAAAGCGATGATGTTCATAGCAAGAAGAGGAAAGAAAATAAACTGAACCAGACAATGAAGACAGAATACCAATTATAAAGACCAGCTTTTTTATTTTCTAACTCTGTCTGATCAAACAAATGATAAATTTAGTCGAGAAACATGAATGGTTACCATTAACTTGTGTCCAAAGCTTTATGACCTAACCATAATGGAATGCAAGCAAGATTAAAATTCTTAACAACCCAGTGGACACTGAAATCAAGCCACATCGTGATGCTTCCAATTCCTGTCCCTGTCTTGATGTTAAGCTCTTAACAGTACCGCAGAGCTTCAAATATAGTTTGGTTTCTTTTTTTCCTCATATGCTCATAGGTAGGCAGGAGATGGAGACACCAATATGTGTGGATTCTTTTGCACCATAATCCTTCTAATAAATATGGGCGTATCAGCAGCATGTCAGGAAAAAATCCTTTCTATAGTAAGGAAGCAGAGAAAATGCTGAAAGGGTTGCTGTATACTGTACAGAAGGGCTATATTTCAGGATATAGATGTTTTCAAAGAAAATATAATGTTTTCTCTTATTTTCACTTATTGTGGGAAATTTAGCATCAGTGTTATGATACTAAAACAGATTTTAATATTTATTTTAAAATATAGAATGCATTCATCTGTTAGGACATCAAAATTAGTACCTCATTAATAGCAAAAGTCAAATACTGATAATTTAAATGGGAGGAATATTTTCATCAATAAAACTGGAAACTTTTATTGAAGTGTATTTCTTAGCTTCAATAGCTATGGGCCTAAATACCCTAAATGCACCAGATCCTGTCTGATCTTGGAAGCTAAGCAGAGTGAGTCCTGGTTAGTATTTGGATGGGAGGTGGTCAATGAATCCCAGGTGCAGTATGCTATATTCCAGAGGAAAGAACTGGCAAAACCAGCTATGAACATTTCTTGCCTAAGAAAACCTTATGAAATTCATGGGGTCACCATAAATCAACAGGTGACTTGAAGACTCAGATACATGCACACATACACACACACACACAGCTATGAATTTTTCTAGCGGCTGATTGTTCCCAAAGCATTGCTTATTCCAAATACTTCTAATCCCATGACTGTTTTTAAACATGTAGAGCACAATCCTATTGGGGAGGTACAAATGCATAAGCACCATAGTTACAGTGCCACACAATGAATCCTGTCTGGATCTTACCAATCCCCATTTACCAGGCAGTAGCCTCTGACACTGATGGGGATCTGTTCAGGAAGCAGCTAACTTGACATTCCTACTCTCTCTTATAAGCAACCTCCAGTGCAATAGGCAGAATGAGGACCCTGTCGCAATTCCCATTTTGCTGGAGATTGTTCATGTGAGGATTCTGTGAAAACGTCAACCAGCTGCTTCCCAATTGGCAGGGAAAGACACCCCCTGCAAATCACAATGGCTGCTGCCCAGTAAGTACAGATTGGGGGACTTACACAGTCCCTATGTATCCCCTAAAATTGAGGCTACATAAGAATCATGAATCACAAGTGTGTAACTCTGGATTATGCATTTGTAGCTGTTCAATGGGTTTCTGGCTATTAATTGACAGGAAGTGTCACTTTCAATACATAGCCAGTCATTAAACTCAGCTACATTATTTTTGTGCCATACTTCAGACTAATTTATGTTTATTAATAGACTAACACTGTGGAAACAAGATGGGGGAGGCACATGTACTGTGGTCACACATATTCTTCCTTCTCTTCCTCTCCTTTATCTTTCTTATTTACTGGGTAAGTCACGGCTCTGCTGGGAAATTCCTCTACATGAAAGTTTCTCTTAGTTAGGATTTAGGCAGCCTGGATCTATGTTCTGATTGTATGTTTAATTGCAGCTAGGGAGCCAGCATGGTATAGTGGTTTGAACATTGGACTATGGCGCTTATGACACAGAGGCTTATCATCATCAAAGTGTTCCTGAAGTGTGAATGTGTGATAGCTGGTCGCGCTTCTAAATTGTCATTGAGGTGTCCCAACTACACTCCCATTGTCAAAGCATTTGCAGAGCAACCATTTCTTGAATAACAGAACTTCCTGTTTATGGACAACCATTTCTTGAATAACAGGAAGTTGTGTTATTCAAGAAATGGTTGTCCATAAATGCTTTGACAATGGGAGAGAAGTGGGACGCCTCAATGACGATTTAGAAGCGTGACCGACTATCACACCATCACACTTCAGGAATGCTTCAGGAGCGTTTTGCTGATATTTTAGCAACAGCAAGCACCTTCGTTTGATAATCCTCTAAGACTCTGGAAACCAGGGTTCAAATCCTGGCTCTGCCATGAAACCCACTGGATGAGCTTGGGCAAGTCACATTCTCTTAGCCTCAGTGGGTAGTAAAGGTAAACCCCCTCTGAGGAAACTTGCCAGGAAAACCCCATAATACAGTCACCTTAGGGTTGCGGTAATTCAGAAATGACTTGAAGGCACACAACAACAAAAACAAGATCCTGAATGCTGTAGATCTTCAATGCTGCCTATTTGTCTTGTGTTTAATTGAGTCTCAGAGGTATATGCAAGGGAGTGAGCCAGTGCATTTCTCCTCAAATTCTGCTAAGGACATATAGAGAGATTCTGTAGCACATTTAAGACTAACTAAAGAAAGAAGTTGGCAGCATGAGCTCTTGTAGACTTACATCTATTTCCTGTAGACTTAAGTCTACAAAAACTCATTCTGCCAACTTCTTTCTTTAGTTAGTCTTAAAGGTGCTACAAGATCTCGCTACATACTGATTCTACAGACTAACACGGCTATATTATACTGCTAAGGAGATGATATCTTAACTGAACCAGTCTAAGTCCTTTCCAAAGAAGGGGCTAACAGCCTGTGAAAATACCCCAATCCAACAATTCTTTTCCCTGTTATAAAAGATGTATTCTCTTGTGGGAAGAGAAATCTTGCTCAGAACAGCCTCAGCATCTTGTTCAGGATGCTTTTTAACCTCCATGTTGAACAAGGAACTTGAAATTAGGAACGAGATTCATGCTCATCAAGCAGTAATCCTCCCCTTTCAGCACTGCTCCATATACTACCCACTTAGGGATGTTCATGACCTTAGAAGGACTTGCAAAACTGTAACTTTTATGTCCTGGGAATATCATCTGAAAAACCTGTACAATCTGCATTGCTAAATACCGCCTCTGTTTCTAACACACAATACGGTTTTATTGTATTCTCTGGGGCAGAAACTTGACCCCTCTGGGAAGGTGGGTGGTATTTTACAGGCTGAAACATCAGAAAGCCAACCTATAATGAATTGACATTTTCCACTTTCTTTGATCCTTGGACAAAGAATAATTATAGTGCGAATAAACGATACTCTGACACTTAAGACTGTACATGGAATATTGAAATGAATACAAGTGTGGTTTTCAGAAAAGAAGTCATAGAAAGCTTCCAAACTTTAATCTGTCCCCAAAGTAAGGTAAAATCTCAAACAAGTATTTCAAGATCAGGAAAACTACATCTATTTTATGCCAACTACAGTGTTTCTACATTAGTTAAGTGGTTGTATTGCATCTATGTCCTTCCAATGTGGCCTGGAAGCACTGAAAGACACTATGTATGTATGCATGGATGGATAGATAGATAGATAGATAGATCTGTAAACATATATGGCACTACCACAGATATCTGGGGAGGAATTAAATAATAAAAGTGCTTTTACGCACACCCGCCTTTTATAACAGGCATTAAACAAAAGTGCAACATGCAACTGTACTATGAGAGCAAACAGTTTACTTATAGTCTCCATTCCCTACGCTGGACCACTATGCTGGTGGTGGTGCTACTGTCCTTCCCAGAGTCTTCTCACAGATTGTGACCAGAGATGAGGAGACGGCAGGCAGCGATGCAGCTATCACCATGGAGGCACTAGAAATTTAGTAGACAGAAGAGTGAGGTAATTCAGCTATAAAGGCCAAGGTTGTAGCCATGGGGAAGGAGGCAGAAGATAACAAAAAAATAGAGGTGCTGGACTTCTCAGTGACTGGGAATCATAAAACTGGAAAAAACCACAAAGGGCATCCAGCCTATGTTTAAAAATCTTCAAAGAAGGAGACTCCACCACTTTCTGAGGCAGCATGTTTCACCACTGAACAGCTCAGGAAGTTCTTCCTAATGTTTAAGTGGAATCGCTTCCCACAGACAGAGGCAGAGGCCATAAGGAGGGCATAAAGAAACCAAGGTGAGATTTGACAGTAGCATCTTCTCAGGAGTTCAGTTCTCAGCCTCAAGAGTCACAGTTAGACCAGCTTTTCGACCCCCCAGAACAGATCTCACATTCTCTCTCTCACACACGCACAAATGCACACACACACACACACACACATTTCTGGTTGCTCAAACCTATCTTAATTTCATTATTATAAAAAAGACATGTTGAAAAGATACATACAGTACTCAAGAATGAAAAAAATCTCAACCCAAAATTTTATTTTGAGTACAGTACTACAATGTAACAGAAATCACAGTGCTTTCATACACATAGTCAAATATTTCTCGCTGCTCAAACCTATCTCAGGAAATTACTACACATGACTTTTAATCCACAACTATGGTAATAATATAGCACCTTTGGCAATACTTATCAGATTGCATGGCCTCTCACCCATTGCTGCTGTGCCTGCCAAATGTGGTTAGGGCATCCTTTTCCATTGTAAGGGAAATTTGTCAGTAGCTCCCAACTGCACAGCAGTCCCAGTACTCCTCCTATGAGAAACATCACTACAGTGGCAGTTGCAACATTGACAGCCACATGGCGTGATAATCTCCTCCTCTCCCCAGTCCCCACCTCACTACTACCATGCAGCCTAATTCATTTTCATTTATTTTTTTCTTTTCCTCCTTTTTAAAACTTAAATTGCATTGCAGAATTGAATTTTTAAAAGTATAAAATAAAAAGCAAGGCATGAAGGGAGGCAGAGTTAAGGGGGAATAGGGAGACAGAGCGATGGCGGCGGTGGCAGCACGAGTATGATAATGGTTGCTCACAAAACTTGTGGTTGTCAATATTGCAACTGCCACTGTAGTGATGTTTCTCATAGGAGGAGTACTGGGACTGCTGTGCAATTGGTTTTATTGATTTGCATGATTTGAGTGAAAATGGGGCTCAACTGATAAAGTTCTTAATTTTAAAAAAGACATAATGAAAAAGATACATACTCACACATACATGCATACAAATATATCTGGTTGCTCAAGCCTATCTTAATTTATAGTGGTGGTTTTTGTTGTTGTTGTTTGTTTGCTTTGGTGGGTTTTTCAGGCTATGAGGCTGTGTTCTAGAAGAATTCATTTCTGACATTTCACCAGCAGCTATAGCTAGCACCTCTGAAGATACCAACCACAGCTGCTGGCAAAATGTAAGGAATAAACTCTTCTAGAACACGGCCTCATGGCCTGAAAAACCCACAAAAAAAGTATGGATACTGGCCATGAAATCCTTTGATTTCATATCTTAATTTTATTACTATAATGTAGGCAAGGGAGAGTCTACATTCCACCTATTCTTGAAGCCCTATAGAGACTGCACTTGCTTTTGGATGAAGCAAAGAATGCTGAACTCTTGGCTTCTAAACAGAATTCCTTTCCCATTTTTGGTTTTTTAAAAAATCCACATCAGTCTGTTTTGCCTTAGGGCAGAAATATGCTGTATTCCAGTGCAAGTCTAGGCAATGTCACATTAATACCTGTCATACACTGAAAACTAATAGAAACACAAACATTTTTTTCTAATTATTTCCACTTGTGATAACAGAGGATGGTGCTACTACAAGCTAAAGTATGCAGTATTACTATGACATATACAAGTTTTCACATTAAAACTATTCAGTAGTTAAAAGTACTGCTGAGATTATCAATTAAGTTTACTGAGGAGAAAGGAACACTTCTCTTTTCTTCACATTCAACCTTCCACTAGTCTCAATTATATATACGAGGAGGTATCCAAATGTTTTAATGATCACCTTTTTAAAAAATTGAGAGACAGTTTTGTTTTGATTTGTAGTTGTTAACTTATCTCTATGTAGTCACTATCTAGATTTATTCCCAGCGTATCTTGACCCTCCAAATACCTGATATTGTAGAAGCTTGCAGATTGCGCCTGACAAGGATTTTACACTTTAGTCATTTCTGGCAAAGCCAGTCACAAAAATAAAAGACGCAATGAGTTGATTTTTTCAGCAGTGTGCACTTCGGGACCAATGATGGTACTGACAAAATTTCATCAATATACATAATAACTTCCAGGTATTCGGAGGGTCAAGATAAGCTGGGAAAATATGTATAAATCTAGATAGTGACTACATAGATAAGTTAACAACTACAAATCAAAACAAACTTTCTGTTAATTTTTTAAAAAGGTGATCATTAAAATCTTTGGATACCCCCTCATGTATGTGTGTGTGTGTGTGTGTGTGTATACATGCCAAACCTCATAACCTCTGTTGGATTTCCATTTTTCTGGGCTCTCACCACAAGCATTGGAAATATACAGTGTTGCAGTACTTATTACCTAGAACATTCTGCTTATGCTATAGTTTCCACTTTTGATTTTTCTGTGTGATTTGTTATATTTATACCCCACCCTTTCTCAAAGAAACACAAAGTAGTTTACATGTTCTTTCTCTCTCCATTTTTATTCTCACGAGCTTTTGAGGGAGGTCAGGATGACAGATAATAACTGACCGAAAATGACCCAATAAGGTTCATAGCCAAGCAGGATTTGAACCCAGGTTTTCCAGCATTCATCACTACACCATGCTAGCAGACTTTGTGATGAAATGCAACTTTTGAAAACACATCCACAAAACATTATAATCTTAAGTATTCCTCTTCTCTCTGCCTAAAAGGTAAGTGATGTTCACTGGAATCCTGTACAGCACTGTGTAAATCTACAGCGCTATATAAATAAAGGTTAATAATAATAATAAACTGTTATGTTATGTAATTTTGTGTATACTTAGTAACATAGCAGAAACACTAAGAACCCCTTTACTGAACTGTGAATATGCCTAACAGGGCACCAGTAACAATGTTCATTGAACACTGGTGCAAGATGTTCATCAGGACTGATGCAATCTGTATTGGGGCTGATGCAATGCACATCCTGTTATGCATTAGTCACACAGTCCATGTGTCGAAATACCCTCTCTTTAGGGTATTCAGATGATCTGTCAAATACCCTAAAGGCACCAGACCCTGTCTGATCTTAGAAGCTAAAGAGGGTCAGCTCTGATGAGTACTTTGATGGAAAGCCATCAATGAATGCTCATTGTTGCAGGCTACATTTCAAAGAAAAGAACAGGCAAAACCACCTTGAAGTATTGTATTCCTTGCCTAAGAGAACTCTATGAAACTCATAGGGTTGCTAGAAATCAGCAGGCCTATGGAAGACACATACATACACTAACCCATATGGAGTCCCATTCATTAAAAATTGAATGTAAGCCATTATTTGATTTTCAGCTAGAATGTTAGGCATCCAGCTTTCCATGCAGCTATTGTGTGTTTGGGTATGTTCACCCTTTCAAATTGCTTTTCAACCTATGGCTGCCTCACCAATAGCCCCATATGCAGATATTATCACCACCATAAAACTTTACACATATACGATAACTTGGGGTAGTAATGTGAATAATAATAATAAGCTTTATTACTGCAAACCAGTGAGATTCTGGCAATGGTAACAGCTGTTTTAAATTTCTACAAAATATCCCTCAGGTCCCAATTTACAAACTGATTAAAAAACCAGGATTGATCCCATAGGGCAAAATATTATCTTCCCTGATGCTATCAGTCAGGTAACTAATGTTTATTTTATCCATTAAAATCTAAGCAGCTGTATTTCATTTATGTTAGTATGTTGGCTGAACATAAATTATGCAGGATGATAATATAAAGAGGAAATTCTTACGCTATCCTGAATCAGTTCAAAGGTCTATCTAAGTCTTGCATTTTTTCCCCAAGCAGATAGATATCAGAAGCCCATAATCAGGACACAAGAAATGAATACCCTCCTACTCATGGTTTCCAGCAACTACTATACAAGCTATGTTGCCTGCAGTACTGGAAATAACACATAGCCATCCTGCCCAGTAACCACTGGGAGGGACCATTACTCAGGAGTCTTTTACACACAGGCCCAAGAGAGGACAATCCAGATCACAGCCTACTGTGAATAACGTGCCCAGTACTTTGGAAATAAAACGCTTGTATCCACTCTGACTTAGATCCTATAGATAGACACAGATGGAGTGGAGGTAATTTTGACCCCTGCTTGTCCAGTGACAATGGATACTTTTCAATTTGTGTAGTTGTGAGAATGTGGACATGACCTTTGGAGAGATGGGAGCCACGTGTAGGTTAGATCTTTGCCTTTCCTGACTTATTTAAAAAGCTAGCAAGGGACTGGCTGAGTAGGTTATGGGAGTGGTTAATGCCGTGCTGAAACAAAGGGCAGAGTGCCTACTTGCCTGAACAAGGCTGTTATGAAACCATTACATTTTAAAAGCTTTCCCTGGATCCCACAATTCTGGATAATTATCAAACAATCTCTTAACATTCCATTTTGGGACATGTGAGGGGTCTCCCAGCTCCATGGGTTTCTGGATGAAACAATTATCTATATCTATTTCAATCTGGTTTCAAGCCTGGTGATAGGATAGAGACAGCTTTGGTTGCCTTGGTGCATAACCTACGCCAAAAACTAGACAGGAAAAGTGTGTCCCTGTTGGTTCTGCTTGACCTCTCAACAGCTTTCAGCATAATCAAACATGATATCTTTCTGGGTCACCTTGCTAGGATGGGACTTGGGGGCACTGTTTTACAGTGACCCCGTTCCCTCCTGGAAGGGCAAGTCCAGAAAGTAATGGTGGTGGACAACTGCTCAACCCATTGGCTATTGGCCTGTGGAGCCTCACAAGACTCAGTTCTGTCCCCGATGCTATTTAACATATGCATTATACCACTGGGGGAGGTTGTTCAGAGTTTTGGGTTCAGTGTCACCAGTATACAGGTGACACCCAACTCTATTACATTTGCCTGTCTTTTTTCACAGGGGATCCATTCTGGACCCCCTCGCGAAAATGGAATTTCGCTTATATCCAAGCCCCATTGGTTTGAATATAGGTGCACAGCTGCAGGAGCGCACGGGCACTCACCTCAGGCACGTGCCCCATTGTTTCTCTCTCCATTTGTCCCTTGTGCATAAGCGAGGGACACGAGTTTAAAAACTGCAAGAACGTAGAGAGGACTGTACTCCTTTCTATCACAAGCTAAAGAAACTGGTTTGGTTCTAAACTAGTGTCTGTCATCAGTAATGGACTGGAAGAGGGTGAATAAACTGAAACTTAATCCAGATAAGACAAAGATGCTCCTGGTCAGTTGAAAGGAAGATCAGAGAATACAGATTCACTCTGCACTGGATGGGGTTATACTCCCCCTGAAGATGCCGTCTGTGTGGTTAACCTTTGGTGAAACTGGTATGGATAGAGAGTGTTATGTTATCTGACAGATAATCTAGACAACTATTGAATGACCTACTTTCAGGCAATGGCTTGGAATCCTATTGGTGCACTGTGCTAGTGGTTGCACTTTTTTCAGGGTCACACAGCAGTGGCAGGGGAAGGCAGAGAAAATTTGCTGACTGCGAGCAGCATGTTTCTCCACTGCCTTCCTTCCTTCCTACCTTCCTTCCTGGCTCCTTTGTCTATGGCCTTTTCTCTTCTTTCCAGTAGGATAGTACACAAATAGGACTCCAGGCTAAGCTATCAACCCTTAAGTCATTGTGCTACAACAGTCAAGGAAAAACTGAATCAGCTTCTACACACAGCAAAGCCAAGGTGGTGTAACTGAACACTGCTTCTGTTACTGGATTGCACAAATACACAATTACAGCTGTTATAGTACATTCACCATGTTATAAGCCTATCTGGCCTGATCACTGCATTCTGAGACCCATGTAGGTGGTTCCCTAAATGGTTAAATTAACTACATGGACAATATCTAAAGCCGGTGCTTTTTGAAAGAAACAGTGGAAAAAAGAAAAGTTTCTAGCAGCTGAAGCTGTAAGTGAAGTCTTAAGCAAAACATATTGCTTTTAAAGAACCTTCTATCAGTGGAAGAAGTGCTTATTTGCTTTTAATGTGGTATTGTAATACTTAGGTAACACTTGCCTAAATCCTGTTATCAGTCCTGACTACAGTAGACTCTTTTAATCAATGGGATTTATCTATATGTTGACTCACCATTCAACAATTGATTGAATGAGTCTACTTTAGGTAATACTAATCAAATGGTTCCCAGTTACTACGTGCTACAATAGTAATAAGCTATTTGATTATATGCTTATGAGGTTTATTTGTCCCTATATGCAGTCTAAAAGCTCTGCTTTTTTCTTTTTTCTTTTTTTTCTTTTGCTTTCAACCTGTAACAATTTGCCACAATTAACAATTTACTAACATGAATTGAAAGGTCAATATATTCAGAAGATACAGCGAAATGAAAACAAAATGATGTACATCTACCACATATGAAGACAACATGCATGGAAAAACATTTGTCATAATAAATGTATTTCTTGATCACTATGACTTCCCAACCATCTAAGTTATATTCTCTAATATTATGGATACAAACATCATCTCTGTGATATTTACACTGTGCAGAACTCCTCAGAAATTATCTTAATGAGGTAAAGCGCTTGAAAATGGGGGGGGGGGGGGGGGAATGTCCACACCTCCTTGAAAGAGTGTTGAATGCATTACTATCTGATGAAGACCTTTAAAATATCATTAGTTCCCTGACATCCCATGTCCATCAAATATGAGCTTCATCAGTTCCTATGGTCAATGTCTGAAATCAGACATGTCAGATTTGTATGGAAGCTAAGAAATCATTCATATGTCAGGAGTACTGACAGGCTGCATAAATATGTCAGACAATCTTTACAATCAGGATAAACTTGTGGTTTGATTTTAAAAAAAAGTCCAGTCACCCCACTGTGCTTTGATCTTTTGATAAATCATTTCCTGATACAAGTTTAAACAACAGGCAAGGACTTTGGACACCAACCAGCTGTCACGGTTGCCCTGGAAATTGGCACTAGCCTCTTTCACAGAGAAAACAGAAAGTGAACGGATTCAGCACGTTTATACCTACAAAGCAGGAATGCTAAACTTTGGCAAGCTGGTCATTTCTTTTCCAGAAAGGCAAAAACACATGTGCAACCCTTTTCGTGTCATTCTTGCCGTGCTGTACATCACACATTTCAGGGGAAATTGGATAATATTTTCCTCTGCACAAATTACAGGAAACATGCCAGGAACTTTTATTCCCCGGTTCAACAACCTGGAAACAACACAGCAGGTGAGTTACACACCAGTTCTAGAACAAGCTAGACAATAGCACTGGCATAACCAGCTTCTCTCTGTGTTTTTAAAACTCAAGATTTACTGTTTAAGTAAAGAACAGATTAAAGTGCATTTGAAATATGTCACAAAGTAATTACTTTCTTTAACAAGCTAGAAGCTCAGGGAAATTCACTAAAATATACACATTAGTAAGGATCTTACATTTGGATACGCAGAAACAAGCAAAAATAGAACAAGAGCGCATTTCCCTTACCTTACACCCTTCTTTCTACCATTTATATGCATTTTCTTATCCTCACCCCCATGTAAGCTGTTCACTTTTTCTTTCAGCCATGGATGTTCTGAGTAGAAATGAATTCTTAGGAGAAAAGAACTGTTAACAGCTATTAGACTATGTTAAGGTCTAGGACTGGTGTTTTCTTTTTGCAGTGTTGTGTTTTAATTTAACATGAAAAGACCTTTGAGCTTCATACAAGGAAAGCACTTATTCACAGTATTCTCCTGAACTCCCTTGTTGTGGGTGGCAGAGAACTACATTCCTCACTCCCACCATCCCTGCATTTGTTAACATCTAGCCATTTCTAATTACAGAAATTTGCAACTCCTGTAATGCTACCAGATAATTAAGTGTCTATTTTGCCATAAGACATAAAGCAGCTCTGGTACAGAGGGGAACAGGGAGAAGAGAAAGGTGCACAATATCCCCTTAGAGGCTAGTCTTAAAAACTCAGTTGTATTAGTAATGCAGTCATGTAGTAACACTTGGTTAAGCAAGCATTACAACAAAATGCTTTTTTTTGGTCCTAATGGTCAGAACAAAGTAAGTATGTATTTTGTTAAAGCATTCAAGTGAGTCCACAAAACTTGCAAGAGGAAGCACAGATGAGAACACTGATTTTAAAAACACAAGCAAGCAAAATTGATTTAGATTGAGGTGTGATGTCTAGAGAATGAGCAACGTTTACTAAATGCCTCATTTAATAGGACCAGTATTTGAAGTCTATATACCTTATCAAGAAAATTATTTACCATCTTATATTCAGGTGTATACGTATTTTTAACATCCATGGAAAGGAAGTGGGTACCAGCAGTGATTTTATTTATTTATCTCCCAGTTTCTCCCAATGTATCTTACAACTTATTTAAACCAGTGCAGATTATTTTTTTAAAAAAACACACATTTATATGTGTGTATGCACATGGTGTTTAAAAACAAAGTTAAAAATGTTTAAAAACAGAGTTAAAGCCACTTAAAATGCTTTAAAAGACAAATATAACTGTCTCCTTATTTGAATATTCCTGTTACTGAATATTCCCCAACAGGAATGGATGGGAATCATGAAGCCTACTTAATACTGTAAGACTCCCAACTCCCAGAAGCCATTAGCAAACACAGCCAAAGGTGAGAAACACTGGGAGGTGTAATCCAACATCTGGAGAACCACATGATTCCCATCCCAGTATGCAAACAACTGTTTCCATGGAGAAAGAGAAGCAACTTCTTTCAAACACTACTGTAGGATAGGCCATGACCCACCATCAGTGATTTATTTGTTAAGTTTGTGCATACTTGATTTTGGGATGCAGAAGAATTTACTTTCTTTTACAGTTCCCCAAACTCAATTTTGATACTCACAGCAGATACAGTATGTGGATATTTAGTATTTGTTCTGTTTAGTCCAGGGACACAAAAAAGTTTGTATATTTTATTGAAACTTGCCTAGCCTCTTGGCATTCAAAATTTGAGGGTTAATTGTTATTCTCTAGACTTGCCTATTTCTGATGGATTTGTACTCTGTCATGCTGTGTGGACATGTATTCATTAGTCCTAACAGCTGCATATGAGACTGAGCGCTGTTCCAGATCCATACGATCAGTGCTGTCTTTAGCTTCTGGATCATACAATTTTATTAAAATCTCCCAAGTTTTTGTGATTTTTAAATATGTATAATTGTATGTTTTACATAGATCATTTGCCACCCTGCACTCCTACAATAAAGGCCAGAATATAAATCAAGGAAATGAATCAAAATGTAAATAAATGGCAATGAAACAATATTTGCAATGTGCTGTTCATCACCTCACGATGTTGGTACAATTGACTTCAGATATACATAGTTTTGGTACTGATATATGCATTATAAATCAAGATTGACAACTTGTCTGTAGCCTGCTATACACACATTTCTGATTAGTACCAGTTCTAGTATTATGCAGAAGATTCAGCAGCTGTCCTCTATTCATTTCCAACTAACATTACATAATATTACATCTCTCATGTGGTATCTTTGTTGCCTTGCACTTCCCCCATCTTTTTCCCCCCTCAGCACAGATTATTCTAAGAGTTTCGTCCCTAGTAAGGCCAGATCATGCAGAAACATATACGAATGTGCAGAAATGGAGCTACTTTCCTTTACCAGTGGTTAGAGCCTCACCTAAAACATTTTCTTAATATTACGGAAAATCATTAAACTTGGCAACCACTAAACCTGTGTCTGCTCACATGACACCATTATTCTTATTGTTGCCTTACCCTTTTCAAGTGAAGCTAGGAATTTTGTCGTCTAGACATGGTTTAGTTCATAGAATCTATTCTAGTAATCAACAGTATCCTTAAGGCAGCAATAGGATTAGAAAAAGAGGTCTTGTCACATGTGAGGATTTACTTGGATTACACATCAGCTCCCCATAAAGAGTAGGCTTAGGTTCAGTGGAAGTAGCATAAATTTGAGAATTCCTGCAGTATCAGGTCTAATTAAAAAGTGTGATGGTTTTTCAAAAGTCAGGAGAAAGTTTGAGCACACTGGCTTTAAGCAAAGTAACTTCACACAAAGGCAGAATTAACAACATTCCATCAAGATATGAGTTGTAACCAGTTGCAGCATAATAGTATATTGTGTTAATCACCCTTTCTGACAATTTAAACCTTTAAATAATTAGGTAACAAGTCAGCAGTAAGTTAGAAAATTCACTTCCACTGCTTAAGTATGAACAGGGACACACCTACTAAAACCATGATAGAGACCAACTGGAGCCACGAAGCAATGAGCTAGCTTTCTAGTTTAACAGAACACTCTTTCCGGCATAATGTTAAAGAATAGTGTGGAAAAAGAAAAGGAAAAGCAGCCAGTAGTTGCATTCTTAACTAAAGCAATTTAGAGGTTTAAAGATACTATTACTCCTTTGGACCAAATTGAGAAACAGACCAGAGGCCAGTGAAGCAAATACAAGGGAATAATCACATGGTCCAGGAAACAAGCATCGCTCAAAAGTCTATCTATTGTGCTTTGTACCTAAAGTTTTAAAACACTTTTCAAAGACAACCCCATGCACAGTGCTTGCTGTTACCAAACCTGGATGTCATTATATGAGGATTTAAATGAAAATCCTACTGTGTTCAAAGCAGATATGAAGAGGTTGTCACAGAGTTGCCTTGATCAGCCCCTCCCTGTACAGTTCACTGGCAGAATAAAGTGATTTACACATGTAAGAATCCTTCCATGGTGAGGACATGGCAGATCACTCCATGGCAAAGGAGAGAGCTAGTCAACACAACCTTCTGTCACCCTCACATCTGTTTACTATGTTTGCATGGACGGGGTGTTATCTGAACCAGCTTTATAACAAGAGACTAATGCCAAGCCTGCATTCTTCAGAAACAGGGAGAATTGACACAACAGCTGAGCTGAACAAAAACATTAATTCAGGTCAAGAACACAAACTGCAATTCAGCTATGCTAATTTTTGATGTACACATTCCCAAAGTTGTTAAATATGGTTCCAATTCCCAACTTTTACACCAAAATGCCCTCCTTCCAGAGATCTTTGCATTGTGTGACTGCACTGTGTGTTCTCTTTTTTGTTTATACATGTGTTTCTGACAGAAGGGACAAATGAAACCAAACACTACTGGAAACTGAATTACCTAGCTTGAATGTTTTTAAGAGAATACAAAAAGAGCCACATTAGATCTACAGGCCCAACCATGCACAGCTAAAAAATATTCTCCTTCTCAAAAAAAAAAAAAAAATCCCAAAAGATGATTTTGCCATTTTATATAAGGGATACTGTTTTATTACACCATTATATATAATGAGACTTAAGCATCCATACATTTTGGTATCTACAGGGGGTGGAGAGGTCCTGGAACCAAACCACAGCAGATACATGATATTTCCCAGCAACTGCTTCTGAGGAATACTAGGAGTAATACATAACCTCCATTACTAGCAATTATCTTCCAAGAACCTTGCTAATGTGCTTTTGAAGCCACCCAGATTGGTGACCATCATTACACCTTTTGGAAGTACATTTCATAATTTAACTATATGCCATATTTTTCCCTATATGCTGATACATTTTTCTTAACAGTAAATAGCCTGAAGATCAACCCTAAATGGTGAATATGCACTGTAGTTGTTCCACATACAATATTAGCTGAAACAAAATATTTCAGCCTCATTTGATCAGCTGGGTCTTTTTCCACTACAGAGGCTGCTCTAGATCATGGAAACGCTTGCGACAAGATTGTCTCTGTCTTTCAAAAATGATTGTAAACGTCACTCTCTCCAAAACCCAGAGCACATCCAGGACTAAGTACTTCCTTGCTGGTATCTTACACAAAGAGAATGACTAGAAGAGAAAATATGAGCTGCGATAATACAACTAAAATTCAAATGAGAAATTATGAATAATGGTGTGCAGACTGATCCTGTCATAATTCCCAGTTTGTTCACCAAGCTAAAAATCCAACATTGTAAACTAAGACAAACATTTTACCTTATGAAGTTTTGAAGTTATCTTCCAAAGCTGGTGCATGCACATCACCAAAGTGTACCCTGGAAATATGGTATGAACTTTCTTTTCTAGTTTTTGCATCATGACATCATGTACCACAATACACTCTTTCTCTGACTCGCTGTTAATCACATGTATTTTGCTTAATACAATAGACTGAAATGGATCCAAATGCAGAGACAGCCACGACAGAAGCAAGCAGCAATGAAAATGCCTGTTTGTCAAGGGAGTCAGCCTGTTGCTTGTGCTGTAAAAGGAGTGATGGTGGAGCTTGGCTGCTTACTCATACAGGCATATAAAATAAAGGTTAACCTGTAATCCATCTTGGCCTGAATTCTGAAAATACTGAAATCTGTTAGCTCAAAATTATGTCTTGCTATTCATTCAAAAATTACTAATATTCAACTTATGAACCAACTAATTTAAGTGTTCTGGCAGCATCACTAGTGAAAAGGTAGAAAACATAACAGCTTGCATACATTTTAAGAGCTCAGTGCCCAAAGTTCAGTTTGTTTTTTTCTGAGCAGTTCTTACTTTGCAATTCCCTGAATTAATGAGACATATTCCTTTAACAACTGGATAGCTTATGCACAATGTATTAAGGGAAATATTATCTTTCAAATGAGCCCACTTTTATCAGCAAACGAAGTCCTGATTACATTTCTCCATCTTATACAAGCAAGGTCTGTATGTGTACAAAGTAATCTACAATGTCCAACACTTCAAAGGGAGATCAAAGCAAAGGACTGTTGAGTTACAATTCATCAGGAATATCACCTGAGTTTTTAATCAGGATAAGTTCCTTATCATAACACATTTGTTAAACTGGCATATTTAGGGTCAGGTTGCTTGTGTTATTTGCAACAGTTTGGCCCAATGTTAACAATGTAATTCATGGTCAGCACTTCCCACATTCAGTTTCCCTCTGATCTCCCTATCTACAGTCCCACCTTAAGCAAGTCTACTGTACACACACAAACACACACATCTACACCATCTCTAAAGTTCTGCACGAATCCACGAAAGCTCATGTTATGATTTTTCTAGCTTTCAAGGTGCTTCTTGTTGGTTTTGCTTCACAACTTACGTGCAGTTTGGAATTATAAAATCCTGCTTTTGCTGCATGAGACTCTCCACAACAATCATGTAGTTTCACATTACCAATGCACAACTTAAGGAGACCATATAGCAGTGATGGCGAACCTTTTAGGGAGCAAGTGCCCAAACTAAAAGGCATTCTGGCACTGGGTGTTACCCGATGCCGGGGGTGGGACTTCTGCCTTCCGGGGGTGGAATTTCCCCAGAGACAGCTAAAGGTCCAGGAGGATAGAGGGCAAGAAGAGGGACAGGCATGTGCCTGCTCCTCCTCTTCCCCCACCCTCCCATCTCTCTGCATAATAGCTTTGCATGTCAGAGAGGGCACACATGCCATAGGGCCGTCACCATGGCCATATAGCATCTTCCAGAGGATGAATCTCCAATTAAGCAAGTGATACAAAATAACTAGAGATTCAAAACTCTACATGCCTTCCTTAATATACATGAAAGGTTGTGATTTAAGCAGAAAGCAAGTCAAAATAACTTCACAGTGCAATGCTAGTGTTTGGAATCAGTTGGGGGAGGAAGGTTTCTGTCAACTTTCATTGAGTTAAGCTGTTTGAGTTTTTTATTGTTCATGTCAGGTTTTTATGTTTATGTAAAGTTAATAGCTTATGGTTCTTCAAATTAAAGGTCATGTAAAGAGGTAAAAAAAACCAGCTCAATAGTCTTCATTAGAGGTAAATCTAAGATTGGTGTGGTGTAGTGGTCTAAGCATTAGTCCAGGATTCCAGAAGACCGTGGTTAAAAATCTCCGCTTTGCCATGGAAACCCACTTGATGACTTTGACAAGCAGAACTCCTTGAAACCCAGAAGACAGTGACAACCCCTACCCAAACAAAATTAGTCAAGAAAACCCTAAGATATAGTGACCCAAAAGTACTCCTAAATCAGAAAAAAACTGGAGGCATTTTTGTTATTAACCAGCCTTGAGTCAATCTTGACCCACAGCGACCTTATGGATGAGACATCTCCAAGACTCTCTGTCCTCCACTGCTTTGCTTAATTCCTGTTAATTCATATCCGTGACCCCCTTAAAAGAGTCCATCCATTAGTCCATCCTTCCTCTCTTTCTACTTCCCTCCAACTTTCCAAGCATTATTGTTTTTCCAATGATGTGTCCCAAGTATGACAGTTTTATCATCTTGGCTTCCATGGATATTTCTGGCTTGATCTGCTCTAGGACCCATTTGTTTGTCTTTTTGGCTGTGCAGCAGCAAAGTTTAGGATACCAACCAGCACAATGGTATTAAGTGTAGGTATGTTCAACAAAAATACTCTCAGGTCAACTGGTTTTAGGATTTACAGAGAACATGTAATAGTTAATGTAAAAGTAAGGACAAAATAAGGAAAATACAATGAGTTGTTGCAATGGTTGTTGTGAGGTGTTTTGTGGTTATTTTTAAGTACAATGAGTTGAAGCACACAGATAGGGTTTGTTTGTTTTTTAAATTAACTGCCACGCACTCCTAAATGGCACATCATTTTCATGAATATACAGCAAACACCAAGCAAGTTAATTTATGTGCTATACAGAATTTCCATTGCCCTCTAACACAGTCCTACTCCAAGTGGCACCAGGAACAGGTGTAGCCGATAGGCACAAAAATGTTGCTATACACTGGCACATAGGAGGAGACGCTTGCCAGTCCCCTACATCAGATAGTTTAAAAACTGCTTTACCATCTGCTGGGGACAAGAATCCATGTCAAAAATTGAAATATATCCTGCTGAAAGGAATTCTATTATTCTGTCTAACAGAAATATAATCCCAACTAAAATGTTTATCCTCTATTAGAATTAAAGCAACAGAAATTTTATCTGATAAGAAGTTAAAATAATACAGTTAAACACATGTCTTCTTTACCTTACACTACCATTTCAGAGGAACTCTGTCCCCATCCTCACCCCATTAAATAGTTAATATCAAAATATATGTGCAAGCCCTCATTAAATCCTATTACTTAATTCCATTAACTAAGTGACTGAATTCTAGTGAGTGCTGCTGACAGCACAAGTTTACAACTCTTCCCAATTAACTGATTGTGTTTCTATAAAACCAAAGCCATGAACCGCTGCCCATTTCTGACAGTTACAAGCTTCACACACACACACACACATAGAGCTTGCATCAGTTACTAAGCAAATTCTTCACTAGGGAGTTTTCATTTCACTTTCTACATCTATTATTTAAGACAGGCCATACACAGCAAGAATGGAAAGGTCAAATGGTATTACAGTTCAGAAAGTATAGCTGTGTATATGGTTTCGTTTGTTTCGAGGGCATTCATAAATACACGACACTGGCAAATTTGCAATTTCTGTCAGAACAAACAGGTCTGAATGAATCTTGCAATGCAAATTTAAGCGAGATCCTCTATGCTACAATCCAAACAGTAGCTTGAATTTTTAATTTAAAGAAGTGGAGAGTATGAATACCCAACAACTGTTCTGAGTTGCATAGCTGCAGGAATAGTTAACGATGGGTAAGGAACAAGCTCCGAAAGTTTAAAATATAGGAAAAGTTTGAATTTTTAGACCTATGGACCACAGCACATACTTATTCAACTCTAAATGGATGGATTCCACTAATGGCACTACCTTTCCACAGCAGTGGGATTGTGTGCTCCCATGAGACAGGAGGTAATGCTGATGGTAGCACTGCTGCTGGGAGTGTTAGCACATTCTACCACCCCCCTGGCTGGGTTTTCTATTTAGCATCTACCATGGAGCATGACTGGAATCATAATGATGACCTGATACATATTTTGAGGATCACAATGATCCAAGGTACTAGAAAGGAGCCAGTGTCAAGGTCATGATGACCAGAACATGCTAGGCCTAGATAAGAACAAAAGACAAGCATCATGGGTTATGCTATACTAGAAGCAGAAGATGGAGAAGCTCAACTCTCTCTGCAAAAACAAGAACAGTACAGAGCATAAACTGCTAATATCAATAATTAGAGTAAAGCTAAAGAAGAATACTAAACAAACCATTGCGCTGAAATGCAACCTGAAGAAGATCCTCATGGAATTTATTTAAATATAAACAATAGATTTGCATTATTAGCTGAACTGACCAGGAGCAAAACAAAACAAAACAAAACTCTGGCTGAAGCCAGGGACACTGTAAAGAAGGAATGCAAAAAAGATCCTATCTGCAGCCAAAAAGAAAGAGACGCCTCAGTGAATGACAGATGAAACTCTTTAAGCTGTTAAAGATGGACAAGAAGCAAAATTAAAAGAGGACAGAAATAAAGTCAGAATCATGAATGCATCGGTTCTACAACAGGGAGCACAGTGACAAGGAGAACTATGATAATAATCAATGAAGAAAAATGGAAAATTACAACAAAAAAGGAAAAACAAGAGACTTGTCAGATTGCGCCTGACAAGGATTTTACACTTTAGTCAC
Organism: Urosaurus nigricauda; assembly: GCA_034509955.1. NCBI lineage: Eukaryota > Metazoa > Chordata > Lepidosauria > Squamata > Phrynosomatidae > Urosaurus > Urosaurus nigricauda. Next base: position 88,843,593 of record JAOEGL010000002.1, on the reverse strand, counting down.
ATCTGGCACAGCCAGTCACAAAAATAAAGGACGCAATGAGTTGATTTTCTCAGCAATGGGCACTTAGGGACCAATGATGACACTGACAAAATTTCATCAATATTCCATAATAACTTCCAGGCGATAATTATTACTTTACAATACCCCCCTGTAAGGTGCAATTTGCAGACTTCTACAATATCAGATGTTCGGAGGGTCAAGATACGCTGGGAAAAATGTATAAATCTAGATGGTGACTACATAGAGATAAGTTAACAACTACAAATCAAAACAGACTTTCTGTCAATTTTTTTAAAAAGGTTATCATTAAAACTTTTGGATACCCCCTTGTATGAAAGGACTACACAAGATCATGAAGTGTAAAAATATAATACTAAATGCTACAGTTAGTCCTGTTCATCCTGTTTTCAGTCTCCAAATCAAGCCAGATCTCTCTCTATAAACCAAGAAACTGTTGTACTTTGGCCATCTCATGAGGAGACATGACTCAGTAGAAAAGACAATAATGCTTGGTAAAGTAGAAGGCAGTAGGAAAAGAGGAAGACTGCACCCTAGATGGATAGACACAGTCAAGGAAGCCACAGTCCTGAATGTGCAAGAACTAAGCAGAGCTGTTAAAGAAAGGAAGACTTGGAGGTGTCTCATTTATAGGGTTGTCACAAGTCTAAGGTGACTTGACAGCAATTAACAACAACAACAATAGATAGGTGGTATGGATAGCCAGATAACAGCCTTTCATTTGACAAACTGTTTATCCAGCAGCCAATTTAACTGAGTAGGCTAGTATCACATTAGGCTCTTCCGGTTATCTGCATTATTTCCATTTGGCTTCCATCAGCTACAGTACTTAGAATGGAAACACCTTTTTTACCCTGATAAATAACTGTTCCCACAAGACACGGATAAGGACAATAGGTAAAAGCACCAGCTAATATTGCAGTTTTTGTCACTAATGACCATGAAGTATCCTTCCAGAACATTGACGAGTATGTTGGAAATAAGTGGCACGGTTCTGTCCTCGCATCCCTATTTCATAGGTGCATGTGCTCTTGGAAAACCACTGTTCTTCCATGTAGTAACTCCCTTAGCACCATCTTATCTCACATGCTTTTGAAGAGTCTTCATAAAGTCACGGGATGAATTCACTAACTTTTTTGGAGCATACTGTGATCCCTATGCAAATAATACAGAGCTACAGCTAATAGAGAACTGTATTTCTCCCCCCCCCCCCCCAATATTACTGTACTAGCTAAATGCTTTTCCATCAATAAATAAGGTAAACAGATAATGCAGACAACACAGAGAAGTTGAAATTTTTACACACCCATATATGCTTGTTTTTCACTTTTGCATAAGGCTCCCAGTTTGGCAATGCTCATGGATCCAGTTTCGCTCTAAGATACCCGCTAACGCTTTTCTCCATAAAATGTTTTCGCTCCATCTGGCCTGCATGCAAGTTTCCATACTTAACAGCTATTAAACTCAGCTGATAATACTTGCCTACAGGCATACAATGTTATCTACAGGGCAGGACGCCACTCTGTCAAGCGTACAAGAAACATGCAAGAACCCTCACGGAGTTATCCCAGTGATATCCAAGACACTGAGTCACATGCCATACTTGTGAATGTACCTAATTAGATAAGTACTTGACTCGGTAGAACTGAAGTACAATGTACGCCTTCAACCTTAGGGTGCCCAAATTAAGTACTGTAGAATAAAAATATTAGCAGTCAAGTGCTCAGCAATGTTTTCATAACTCATAGTTGGGCAATTTTTACTAACAGTGCAATCCTGCACATGTTGTTGTTGTTGTTGTGTGCTTTCAAGCTGTTTCTAACTTATCTAAGGCAACCCTATCACGGGGTTTTCTTGATGCCGCTATGTTCAATGGGCCTTATTTCTAGGTATAGGTGTATAGGACTGCACCCCAACTTTACTCTTCACAACTTATGTTATTAATTCAGCAGTGATTTTAAACTGGAATAAGCATATTCTTGTCTTTACATGTGTTTGTGGAATTAACTTTTTTTCTTGTTTACATGTATAGGCTTAACCACAGATGACTAGCACTGTACGACAAAATTGTGGGAAGAACCCATGGTACCTCTTCAGTTCATGCCAATTGGACTTCATCTTTGGAGTAAGGGCTGTGGATCAGCCCTGTGGATACATGACTGCCATGTAACGTATCAACAGTGATAAAACAAAAATACCTGATGGTCTTATATTTCAGGAGAGGAACCCCAGTCATAACAGAGTGGCCAGTGATCGTGATCATCCCATAGCAGCAGCAGCAGCAGCAGCAAACTAAGTGAAAGGAAGTGAAGTTACCCAGAAACTTTCTTCTTAGTTAAATGGACTCTGGAAAAGGCACAGCCTTAATAGGCTTTTCTTATTCAAGCATGATTGTGTAAAATATGATATGAGTTGTGATACATACAGTACTCAGCGCTCTATCTGTATTCATACACAAAATACTTGGGATCATCGTTTGGCTGCTTCTTTTTTAGATGTCTCTCCAGGTCCGTGTCTGCACAAAGTACCTCACATACATACTTAGAGGCTTCTCAGTGGTGTGGTTTCCCTACTCACGAAAATGACACATATGCATCACATATATGCACACTCTTTTATATGTTTTTTGGTGAAGTTGCCAAACATATAAAATGTGAGCGCCGTGATTTGAGCGTTGGACCAGGACTCTGGGGATCAGGGTTTGATTCGCCACTTGGCCATGATGGGGTGGCCAGGTCACACTCTCTCAGCCTCAGAGGAAGGAAGCAGGGGGAAAGTTGCCATAAGTCAGAAATGATTTGAAGGCCCACAAGAACAACAACAACAAACATGTGAACCAATATCCTTAATGTACAATTTTTTTAAAAAAAACTAACCCACTATTCATTTCCCCAACCCCCAAACCAGACCTCTGAGGACTGACACTGAGCAGGAGGAGATCGATAAGCTCCCAGCTATGCATAAAATGCAGCTTCATTAAGCTCAATTCATGTGCAGCAGGGCAGCCAGACCCAGGAGGGAGGGAGGGAGGGCAAGAAAGTTTCCTTCTTTCCCTCCTTCTGCAAAAAGAAAGGAAGAAAAGAAAAGAACACAGACCCCAAAGATGTGCTGACAGGCTTTTTCTTTGGCCTCCAGAAGTGTGGGCAGGACTCCATTTGATGTTTCCAGAACAAAAGCCTCCCTCATCCCTACTACTATGCTGCATCCACACTGGAGGAGTAACCCGGTTTGGCACCGCTTTCAACTCTTTGTTTCACTCAGTCGCTATGGAATTCTGGGAGTTGGAGTTTGTTGTGGGGCCCTCCGGGCCCCACAACAAACTCCAACTCCCAGAATTCCATAGCCTTGAGCCAGAAAAGAGTGAAAGCGGCACCAAACCGGGTGATTTCTCCAGTGCGGCATCCCCATTGGCTTCCCTGGATGGGAAAAAAACAATACCTAAGCCAACCCTGACCCCCTTCCAGCCCTCCCCAGGAGCCCCCCTGCAGGGCCACAATGTGGGGCTGCCTCACCTGCCTCTCCTCCTGCCGCCTGCCAAGAGAGAAGGAAAGTCGGGCTCAGTCCTTCAGTCAGTCAGGCGTTGAGGGGCTCTTCTTCTCGGTCTCCCCTTCAGCCCTTCCAAGCCCTGAGGGGGTCCTAGTCCTTCCCTCCAGTCTCCAAAAACCCCCCAAAAAAAGCCCTTGGCTGGGAATGGAGAGGAGGGGAAGGAGAGTCCAGGGTTGCTCTTCTTGCAAACTCCAGTCCACACTGTGTGTTTCACATGCATTGCCTGCAAAACCGGCTCCGTCGCACTGCGGCTGCGCAAGGCTGCCCCAAAAAAACTAACAAAGCTGCCCAAACAACCCCCCCTCCCTTTCCATCATTCAACATCTCCTCCCGCCCCTCCTTCGTCCCCAGGGGTTTCCATAGGTCACTTTGCTCCAGTCATGAAATGGAGAATTGGAGACCCTCCTCCTCCTCCTCCTCAGCCCCCTGGGAATGGAAGGAGAGGAGAGGAGAGTCCAGGAGGAGGGCTAGGGCTGGCCCTGGGAGGGAGGAAGACCAAGACCCCAAACCTCTCCAAAACAAAACACAAGCCCAGCTCCAAGGGAAAGGAGGGCAACAGGATAGAAGGAGACACAGCTGGCCATTTTTCTCCTCCCCTCCCCTGAAAAGTTATGTGGGGAGATAGTCTCAGGCAAGGTGGTGGCCACATGCCCCCCTCACCACCAAGGATATATATATATATATATATACATACAGTAAAGATACAATTCAAACATATGGCTGTGTCAGTTTGTAAAATTCCTATGTAGAGAGACCTTGTAGCACCTTTGAGACTCACTGAGAGAAAGGACTTGGCAACAGGAGCTTTCCTAGGCTTCAGTCTACTTCCATATATATATATATATATATATATATATATATCTTCATATATATATATATATGAATATATATATATATATATATGTGTGTGTGTGTGTGTGTGTGAATATATACAATAAAGATAAAATGCAAAGATCTAGCCGTGTCAGTCTGTACAATCAGTTTTTAGAGAGATCTTGTAGCACCTTTGAGACTAATTGAAAGAAAGAAGTTGGCAGCAGGAGCTTTTCCTGGGCGTCAGTCTTCTTCCTCAGATCCCATCAAGCTTTCCCAGACTAGCCTCTCAGTGGCCTCCCATCAATTGCCCCTCAATTGTTCCTGCTTAGTTTGTAATAAAAATGTATTTCAATGTGTATTTATAATAAAAAATGTATTTATGGGTTATGATGTTTTACTGTATTTTAATGTTGTTTTGTTATTGTTAGCCACTTCAATCTGCTTGGAGAGGCAGGACATTTATTATTATTATTATTATTATTATTATTATTATTAGAATTTATACAATAAAGATACAGTTCAAAGATCTAGCCGGGTTAGACTGTAGAATCCATATGTAAAAAGATCTTGCAGCAACTTGAGACTCACTGAAAGAAAGAAGTTGACAACAGGAGCTTTCCAAGACTTAGGTCTACTTCCTCAAATACATTTGCTCATATAAATATATACATATATGAATATATACATTAAAGTTACAAAGCAACGATCTAGCCATGTTAGTCTGTAAAATCAATAGAAAGTCAGATTTTGTAGCACCTTTGAGACTCATTGAAAGAAAGAATTTGCAGCAGGTGCTTTCCTAGACTTAGGTCTACTTCCTCAGATACATTTGGTGGAGGGGTAAGTCAGGGACAGACCTATATATGCCCTTGGTGCGCCTCTTTATTGCCATACACAAAGGATTTGGAATTTGTATTGACATTCCCACATACCAAGGGCATATATAGGTCTGTCCCTAGCTTACCACTCCACCAAATGCATCTGAGGAAGTAGACTGAAGTCTAGGAAAAGCTCACGTTGTTAGTTTCTTTCAGTTAGTCTCAAAGGTGCTGCAAGACCTCTCTACAACTGAGTTATATTTCTTAGTTGTGCTCAGAATGAAGGACATTTTTGGAATTCCTCCTGGGCATGAGGCTGACATGGAAGGCATGTCCTTGGAAAAGAGGATGGGCCTGGTCCCTCTGCTCTTCCACTGAAGGGCTGGCCTTCCATCCCCTCCAGACAGATTTGAAATGTGCCCAGTGAGGAAACAGGCCCTGTTTCCTACAAAATTAAAAAAAAAAAAAAAACAAAGAAAACATTTTATTTTTCTTCTATAATGAAACATAAGAAGGGGGAATTAAAACAGTGCATGAGCAAGGTTTGAAATACATGGCCATAAGAATGAACAAGTCTAAAATGGCTGGTCAGCAGCAAGAACCAGGGCAGCAGGAAAGGTCAATATTTCCTCCCCTGTTAAATGGGTGCTCTGCTTTGTTATTGTTTGCCTTCAAATGCTTCCAGCTTATGAGGACCCTAAGGCAAGCCTATCACAGGGTTTTCTTGGCAAGATTTGTTCAGAGGGGTTTTTGCCAGCACCTGTCTCTGACGCTGAGACCACCCAGTGGATTTCCATGGCCAAGTAGGGGTTTGAACCCTGGTCTCCAGAGTCGCAGTCCAATATTTAAAGGACTATGCCACACTGGCATTCTGCCTTCCTGAGGTACATAGTCCAAGTGCACTGAGAGGCTAGAGGAGGACTCAGTTCTCTGGCTGTAAATAACTTCATTGACGCTTTGGAAATGCTGCTTTTCCAAGATATCGCTTTGCATTGCTTTTGTTGTCAGGGCGCCTTATTGCCAATTCCATTCAAAAAGAAACTTGGCTGCTAAGGCTAGTGATGTCAGTGTTTTATAGAGGGGAAATAAAATACCCCTCCATACAAAGCTAACAGGTCAGTCAACACAACAGTGAGTCTTGTGTCACCCTAAGGCAGGACTGGGGAACATGAAGCCCTTTAAAAGTTGCTAGACTTCAGTTGCCATCGTTGCTTACTGACTTTTATGGCTAGGGCTGATGGGAACGGCACTCCAAGAAGGCCTGAAGGGCCACCCATGTGTCCCCCTTTCTAAAGAAAAGAAGAGCAAATTTATTCTGGCATAGGTTTCTGTAGACCAAAACCCTCTTCAATAGATACCTATCCCAGCATGTGGGCTCTTGCGTCCCTCCCCCTGAAAGTTTTAGGGGTTGACTCTGAAAAGTTTCTTCCCATTTCCAGCAAGCCTTCTTTATAAATTGAATTAATTGGGCTCTTGAGTATGGCATGAAAGAGCTTGAGTGCTGTTTTAATCCCTCCCCTTTACTTTTCTCTATAGAAGAAAAAATTAGCTTGTTCCTTGTTGTGGTTTTTATTTTTGTCGGAAAGAGAGGCTGTTTTTCCACTAGGCAAGCACCGTCTCTTTTAGATGTTCTCTCGCCAGAGTCTCGGACTGGCAGTGACCTTGGTGAAAAACTGCTGTGTTACTGTGACAACGTCAGCACCATGTCCCTGTTCCCATAGGATGCAACAGATGTCTGTATTTTACAGTAGTCTCTAAAACCGATCCATCTAAACAATAATGTGTCCTTCTGGGCTGTTCCTTCTTCTAAAGAAACAGAACAGTTTCAGATCACCAGCCTGACTCTACTTTCTTTAACAAATACTGTACTATCTCTGTACCCCACTATAGATATTCTGCAGAAACTGAGCTACTATCCTGTTTACGAGGTCTTATTTTCTGGGGGTGTCTTATTTTTGCAGAAACAGGATAGTAGCTCAGTTTCTGTAGAGGTTTTGCTGAATTGCTAAATACAAGGCCTCCCCCGAAAGTAAGACCTAGCATAGTTTTTGTATATAAATATATATACAGTATATAATAAATGTTCTTTTTTGTTGTTGTTGTTCAATAATAAATGTGAATTCTTCTTCATGGAAAAATAAGACATCCCCTGAAAATAAGACCTAGTGCATTTTTTGGGAGCAAAAAGACACTGTCTTATTTTCAGGAAAACATGGTAGCTTGGAAAGGAACTTATACATTAAAATCAGTAATGAATAGATTCTGTATCTATGAAGAGTCACAAAAGAGTGCAGAGTTTAACTTCTGGAAAATTCATCCTAATTACCTATACATGCTTTCTTGGGAATATCCCCCATGTAATGCAAAATAAACTTACTTCTAAGTAATCAGTGTAGATTTCACTGTCAGAATGTTAGTCTAATTTAACAGGAGCTATAATTCTCTTTGTAAGTCACTTCCATCACAGTTCATGATGCCATTTATCAAGCTTAGCCATTAAGTGAGCAGATCAATTCTCAGAAGGAAGGTATTCTCTGGGGGACGGAACCAGATAATCCTTTAAAACACATTTGTACAATGTCCACAGAGACAAGTTAGTTATTGTTAGTCATTGTTTATAGCACTGCTATTCAAAGTGGTGGTCCATGGACCAGGGCCAGTCCATCACCCATTGGCTGCCATTCTGTGGTGAGTTTTCAGGAAAGAAAGAAACTGGCAGTAGTGAAGGGGCACAAGTATGTTATCAGTCACTGGCACTTTGGAAGAAATCACCTGCTGGTTTGCCACATCAGATATATAAGCACTGATTTATAATGCAGATGGCCACCCTGAATTCCCCATGCCTTCCAGGCATTGTTCCTTCATAAAGAGTGTGCGAAAGAGTAAGTGTGTGATGGTGGCTAAGAGACTGATTCTACAGCCACTCTTGTATAGTTGCATTAGGAAGTAGTTAACAAGTAAATTCATAGGCCTCAAAGAAGTGGCTCACAATGGGCTCAATAAATGCCTACAGTGTGAGAAGACTTGGTCTTTCTTTTTCCAGTGTGGATGCATAATGTTGCTGGTTGATTAGGCAATGCACAATTGTTCCACCACTGACAGAGGTCCAGCTATTGTATAGGATCTTTCTTATCTGCCTGCTTCTTTCCCCATTTCACTGTCAGCCACTCGCATCTTGTGACCTTCTCTAATTTAATTGATTCACCATTTTATTTCATTTGCCACTGGCATCTTCTGTAAATAAATACTGTAAATGTTTTTATGTAAATAAATATAATTGATAAGATAAAGGGATCCAATAAAATGACAACTTATTTCATTCATGCGTAGTGCCATCTCGGCTCCCCTAAGCATGTCATACTAGGTTATTTGGGTTTCTCTTTCTTTAATTTTTCTTTTTTTTTAAACAGAGGTTTCTCATACCCATAAAGAATGTAGTGTTTTCCCATCCTGACATCAAATGCTGAAAGAAGATCTCACAGGAGATTCAACTGGGTTATACATTTTTAAAACCATTATGAGACTATGACGCTTTTGAGACATAAGCCATTTCTCCAACCACTTAAGCAGCAAATCTGCATCCTGTTATATACACGTCAACATTTATTTAAAAACTAAAAATATCACAGGAAATCCATTTGAAATTGAGGCTTCATATTTTTAGAAAGCACTTCTAGGCTGCAGGTTTGGCAGCCTTCTACAACACTTTGCTTACATTCGTCATTATTGGCACTTATTGTGATATATTTAAGCTCAGAGTATTTTAATAATTTATGCATGAGTATTCAATTGCTGAGAAAAGGGAGGAGCATCCCTCTTACAAATGGAGCTAAAGCAGCAAGAAAACTATTCAGCTTATGTGCATGCTCAGTTTCTCAGAGCTACCCACAAATCCACTCTTGGTGCATTTTCTTGGGCCTTAGGCCATCTAATTTCTAAAGAAAATAACTTGCAAATAAGTCATCCTGCATATATATGCTAAAAAAAAATAGATCTCTGTAACCTCGGTTGGCTTTATATCTCCAAATACATATCCCTACAAAGTGATATGGAATTGCACTTAGGAACGGATAGGATATTGTCTCATAAAAGGATTACCAGCGGCCCAATTATCCCAAGTGCCTATGTGAGTAGCAGCTCAAAGGTCAGGTCCTAAGACTAATAAATAAACAGATGAACTCATACATCATAAAGAACAGAGGAAGGCAAACAAAGCACCCTCTTTCTTTTGGCTCAGCCCTTTCATTCAAAAGCTTCCAACAAGTGACAGTTCTAGTGGGTGGAACTGAAAAGGAAACCAATGGTAATATTCCCTGCATAGAAGCTTCTGTGGAGGCGTTGGAGGAAGGGGGAGAGGGAGCAGATGTTTCTGAGTTAGGCAGTGTGGACTGAGGAATATACACTCAATTAATTGTTAATCGCTGTGGGTTGTTTGAATGCTTTGGGCCTAGCATTTGTTTCTTCATTGTATACGAAGACACGAGGCCATATTATACTGAGCCAAACCATTGCCCAGCATTATTTATTTTATCTTGCTTCCCAAGATCTAAAATGGGTGAGGGAACTGGGGAATTTGTGACTGTCACAATCAGCTCCATATAGCTGATGGTCAGGGATGATGAAATATTTGCAATTTTGTTCTACACACCTCTTATATTGTGGTTAAGAGGTCATATGATAGCCCTGTTTAAATATGTGAAGGGATGTCATATTGAGAAGGGAGCAAGCTTGTTTTCTGCTGCTCCAGAGAACAGGACCCGGAACAATGGATGCAAGCTCCAGGAAAAGAGATTCCACCTCAACATTAGGAGGAACTTTCTGACAGTGGACAATGGAACACACTCCCTCAGAGTGTGGTGGAGTCTCCTTCCTTGGAGGTCTTCAAACAGAGGCTGGGTGGCCATCTGTTGGGTATGCTTTGATTGAGAATTCCTGCATTTCAGGAGGTTGGACTGGATGGTCCTTGTGATCTCTTCCAACTCTGTGATTCTATGATTCTATGGTGTACATTAGAATGTGTAATGGATCACTCTTACAGGGTCCTACTACCACCAAAATGTCACAGACAACCGTTATATAATGGCCTTTCCTCAGAAAGGGGCCACACTTCACCACTACCACCATAAACTTTTAACTCTACATTAGGTAGATGTGCTTAGCATTAGTATCCATTTGCCTCTTGTCACCCTAATGTACTCAAAAGATTAAAGTTTCTATTGTTTTTAACTGCAGCCTAGAATATTATGGAGGCCATAATTCTATTTCCTACTGTGTTTTTAGGCAACCTCTCTGCCAGATTCCAACCCAAGAAACTCTCAGCCTTGGGTTAGAACTCTACAGTAGATTGCCTCCCAGAAGATCTTCCCTTTGGTCCAACAGCTGGCAATCTGAACCTAGCTCTTCTCTCACTGCAGGCTCTAATTTAACTCAGTCCTGGTCCTCCTTTCTAGGTTCTGTTATTTCTCAGTCACCTCATGAGATCTTCACAGTTGGAAATCCAGTGATCTTCTCTCTTCCCCCCCCCCAAGTTTATCTTATCACCCCTTTTTATGCATCCAGGGGACCAACACTCCAAGCTTCCTGCTCCATGTGGGGATATTCTCATGAAATATTGGCCATTCCACCATCAGTGAGGCACAGTTTGGATCCTCTCTAAAAATATTAGACTAGAACTGGGTTGATAACCATAGTTTCATAGTTAAACTTTAACCATTAAAACAGCTATTCAGATCTATGCAATGAATCCAATTTGAAATTTCAAATCAAAATGCCCATTTTTCCTGTGTCTGTTTAACCCGCATATTTGCATATTAAACAGCACATCAATTAACTTCAACATATACACACATAATAGTTTCTGCCCCACATCAAGGGTGCCCCTCCCCAATATAGTTTAGAGATCATTAGAGGGCAAAGGCACAAGAACGCTCTCTACAAATTGATTATTAGATAGCAATTGTCTAATACTAATTCAAAAAAAAAAGAAAGTATTGAGTAATAACCTGGAAAACTGGCCTATAGTTATGATTTAAGTTGAACCTGTTTCAAAGTAAATCAGATTGGGTTTGGGCATTGCAACTTGATCTTTTTAAAAAATATCAGATTACTACATGTGGCTTTTAAACTGCAGTTACGGTTGGAAAAAAAGTGCCTTTGGTGATACTTATTGCACGAGGACACCTCCAACCTGTAGCTGCTGTATCTCTGAAGTGTGGTTAGCACATCCCTTTTCATTGATGGAGAAACCCTTCAATAAGCTCCCAATCATGCTAATCCTCAAATGCAAAACATCACTGCTGCAGTAGTTGCAATACTGGCCATGATGTGGTGTCAATGTCTTCTCCTCTCCCCCTGTCCTGCCTCCCTCTTGCTATGCCTAAACAGGCTGATTTCATTTTTATCCTTTAAAAAAAATTAAATCACATTAATAGAACTCCAGAAAGGCATTAAAAGGTAAAAATAAAATTAAAATGAAAGGCATGCTGGTTAGGACATAGAGCAGGGGGGCTGGGTTAAAGGTGAGTGCAGAAGACAGCACAATGGAAGAAATAGCCACAGTCATACTGTTGCGGAGATGTGTGATAATGGCTGCTCTGAAACCAGTATATTTCCATTTTTATTAACTTAATGTCATTGCGGTGAGAGCGAGACTCATGTCCTAAGTAACAAAGTAGGGTCTGATCCCTCATTTTTAAGTGTGCTGTTGTTGTAATTCAGTTGTTTTGTTCTCACATATCATCACCTACACATCATCTAGTACATACATATGAAACCCAGTAAATATCAGATATTTTATCGAGTGTCAGAGAACCTTTACAGCTATTCATTTTATTCATGTCAAGGCTGGTGCTGATTCTCAAGTTTCCTTCTCTTTAAAAAGACCTCTTTCATAATATGATAAGAAAAACAATCGCCTGTCCCTTAATTGTATGTCTGACATTATGGACTGCTTGGTTCTGATTAATTCAATAGAACACTGATGACAGAATGACAATACAATTCTAATTACACTATGATGAGGCAGAATCATATCATAGCCCAGGGGAATGTTTTGTGCTGAACATTTTGTGAGCAAGCTTAGCTTTGGCTATTATATCAACATTAGCAAACATCTTTAAAGTAGCTATATGTTTTATTTTAGGATTTACTTCTACTTTTCTGACAACAAAGCACAAAATGGTGAACAATAAAAAACAAACACAATATAATTGTAACAAAAAGAAATGAACAGGAGTGGTAGTTCTATTGCTATCAACCCGTAAGTCAGCCTTCTTTCACCTGATGCCACCTATATGTGTTGGGACTATAAATTCCATCATCTTCGACCTGCATCACTATGATGATTGTAGATACTGGTAGTCTGACACATCTGTATAGGATCAAGTTGGGGAAGACAGGCTTAAAATGTTGTTCCATGTAGATAGGCATGCCACCATTTTAGAAAATGAATTTATTAACAGTTCTGATCCAGCGGAAAGTCTACGGTTGAATGTGTATAGCTGAATGTGCACTGTCTCTCTTTCCTGAACTTATGTTAAATATTTTAAACTTGGGTAGAAAGAGTCCATCTAGATTGAGAGGAAAGATCGAAATAGCATTCCTCCTTCCTCCTCTATATGGCTGGAGAAGAAATACAGTGGCCCCTCCACATTCACTGGGGTTAGGGGTGAAGGACCCTCATGAATGTGGAAAAACCACAAATAAAAAAGCCCTATTATTTTTACCTAAGGGAACATCTCTCTATGAATTTCCAGGTCTCCAAATGCAACTCTATGGTCAACATTTGTAAGAGGTTGATCATAGAATCATGTTGGAGGACCTACAAATGACTAGAGAAGTGTTTTCTCTGAGAACATCTAGGTCTTCCAGCACAACTCTATGGTCAACCTCCTGTAGAGTTGCATTGGGGGACCTAGAGATTCCTAGAACAGGCATAATAATCAAACGTGCAAATAATCAAATCTGCAAACATTGAACCTGTAAATGTGGAGAGCCAACTGTACATGCACAGCCTTAGACATATTCCAATCAAATATCTGAAAATGTATTATGTTGCATTGCTCTTTCTAATAAAGATAATTTTATACAAGAAGCAACAGAGCCAATTTCAGATTTTCTGGGATCATCATGCCCATTAATGCCATATTTGGAGGAATGGGTCCTTCCTCATTGTGAGGCACAGTGGACAGAGTGGCCCAGATGACTCCCTGTGCTTACAGCTGGGTGAAAATTTCAATTTAGTCAATTTTTGTTAAAAAATTGTCCAGCGTAAGCAACTTCATATTCAGAATGGAAAGAACTTGTTATTTTAAAAGAATTAATATATAACTAAAACTGACACATTTGTCCAGCTAGAGCCAGTGCCGAACTCTCAAAAATCTAGGTTCAAATCTCTGTTAGTGCTGAATTATGGTTTTCCCTCCCTCCTTTCTTTCCCAAAAGATTGTTCACCTTTTAATCTATATGAAAGGCAAGTACTGTACAGTCCTCTCTTGTTGCCTTGCTACAATGGTGGCAAGTACAGTACCATTTAAAGTTAAATTATCACATAAGGTTGCTTTAAACTTTAAATTAATTTCAAAGTAACTTTAAATAGTATTTGCCACATCATCACAGCAAAGTGATGGAGGTGAAAGCATTCCCTCAGGCCATGTTGCCTATAATGCCTTTCTCTGAGAAGAGATTCCGAATTAAAACATATTACAATTAAAACATGTTTAAAATGACAATTTCAGACTCTAGGGGCAAGTCTTGTCTGTTGCTGCTCCTAGTGAAAAAGGACTTTAAAAGGATCCAGCCTCCTATTTGCAATGAGGAAAGGCTTCAAGATACATTTCATGAAGGGGAACAGCAAATGTGGATTAACTTTAATATTACATATCATCCCCCCCCCCCCCACTTAACTGTCTTTCCTGAGAACACCAATCACCTTCTTTGTGTTACAGCCACAACACAGCATCCTGCTAATAAATTACTTGGCAAGTTTCATGTTTCTGTTTGGGAACTTAACAGGACAGATTTCATAACCACAAAAGACAGCAGTGTGTTTCTACTGCAGTTTTCAGCACTTTTGTATAGGGTTAACTTAAAAGGGCAACATATGCCTGTCTGTCAGTTGAGGAAATGGATGTGGAATTACCTGCAAAGTCTGACTTTTCAACATCTGTAGCTTCACTGCTTGGGTTGGTAGTACATGATGTTGTGTCTGCATGCTTAGATCTTATCTAAGACTCCACCATTAGACTTAGGCATATCCATGCCTTAACAATCTGCTTGGTTTGTGCATGAATGCACAAGAATGCCATTCCAGAAATAATTTACTAGACAGAATGTAGCTCCTTTCTTACTATATTTAACAGAACCTTGTCAAGACTTTCCATCCCCAAGGATCTGGCTCTCATAATGGTTATAATGAGTTATTATTACAATCATGACTCAGAGTTGTGACTCGGCATAGCTGCTAGGACACATATAATATTATTTCTGAGTTATATAAAGTTACTGAATGGGGAGAAAGCCCTCCAGGTTATCACCATCTCTGTTATTTTCAAAAGCTACCATTTTGAAAGATTTATTAGTAAGAGTGTTTTTCTTCTATTTCACAGAGCCTGGTGGGTCACAGAAAAAAAAATAGGCTCTGTTGTAATAATGGGTTGGTAAACTGTAAAAGTCTTTACAAGAGAGTCCATCTTTATAACTTACCTTTACAGTAGAAGTGGGGAATAATTGGCCTTGCAAATTTTTTGGTATACAACTCCCACAACAGGTTTTGCCTCCAAAAGACACACCAAAATCCACCAGAGTAGCTGTCCTCCCATTTGCTAGCAGAATCTTAGAGCGTGCACACACTACAAAGTCAATAGCAGTTTGATAACATTTTGATCCTGTGGCTTTATCCTATACAATCTTAGGCTCTATAGTTGGATTAGGCCATTAACATTCTGGACTAGAGAACTTTCCTCTCCTTCTTTGGAGATCTTTAAATAGACATAGGATGGACATAGTCCAGGAGTGCTTTAATGGTGTATTCCTGTATGGAAGGGAGTTGGATTAGATGTCCCTTGTAGTGCCTTCCAACCCTATGATTCTATGACCAGCAACTTTTCAGGACATGGTTTCTAGTACAGCCACTTGGGTTCTAGTGGATTACCTTGGCCTCAGTAGGTGTTGCAGCATGTAAAACTGATTCCACTGGCTTCTGCCCCCGAGTGTAAACATTGCCTTATTCCTCTCACATTGCCTGCTAGCAGTGAGGTATCCTGGACTTGCTTAAAGCAGCAGTGCACCCCCTTTATAACTTCCCTAAACGTCCCTAGACCTGGTTAGCAATGAAGCAAGGCTTAGTCCATAAATATCAGGAACTGCCAGGAGACGCACATCAAAACAATGGCAAGGTGCAGAGATATACCTTCTGAGCTCCCTGTGATGCCATGGGTTTCTATTTGAAAAGGTTGCTCTATTTATGGATTGTACTGTATATCAGAAGATGAGTTAAGGAGGGATGGGGGGAGAGAATGGAACACAGAAGTGAATGTTGATTGTTGGAGATTTGCATTAGGTTAGTGAATGACATTTGGGAGTTGAATTTGGAGAATTCAGTTAGCTTAGGGTGTAAGAAGAGTGCAGCGAGGAAAGGAGTTTGAGAGGGGTTTGAGTTAGACTAGGGCAGGATTGAGAGAAAGGTGTTTGAGGATCTAGTTAAATTAAGAGGAATGTGAGACTGTGTGTGTGGTGATTTAAATGCAATAAATAAATAATCTGCTATGTTATGTTTAATTTATGTAAATAAATATTTTCTTATGTCTTTACACACCTTTGGTCTCCTGGACCACTGCCTGTATGTGAGCTTGGATTCAGAAAAGGTGCCTATGCCTTGAATATAGAGGGGTGGGACTCACTGAGGATAGAAGTTGCATAAATCCTCATAGATACCTTTGAGGGCATTTAGACAACCTCATTACTCTTTACTTCAAATGCAATGTTTTAGGAATAAAGACTAATTAGGTCATTTCAAAGCGACTGAGCTACTAGTACATTGTTCAAAATGCACACACAGAGAGAACAATGAGTAACTCTAAATGCAATGTGTAACAAAATACCTTTTTTAAAAAACAGTTCCAGACTGAACTCTGCACAATCAGGCTTCCTGTTTTGTGGATTTTGTATTTTGTTTTATTTTTAGGAACAGAGTAATCTGTGAAAGGTTCCCTTCAGTAACTTGCAGTAAATGGAAAGAAGCTGGGGAGGAAGCCAGTGAGCCTAAAAACTGATGACTCCTTTTTGTGTGTGTGAGTAAAGTATGTTTTGAACAACATTCTGTGCCATCACAGCCGTTCATCCAAATAATATCAGCAAGACATTGTGGTTAAATGCACAACACAATAAAAAATGACATTCAACACACAAGCAAACATTTTAACATAGGGATGCCTATTTCTCAGTGTCAACAACAATAAGGCTCTTTCATTTCCTTCTCAAACAGCAGTCGATATTGATCACTTCTATCTGTCTGGGTTCAACCGTCATTTAAGATTTATGGCTTAAACTGGTATTCTTAAACAAAAATGAAATCTCTTTTTCTATTATTCTGCAGAGGTTTAAGATTCAACAGCAAAAGTCAGTGTGTTGATAGCCTCACTCCAGTCGGTGGAAAGATTTGCAACCTCTGAAGCAAGCAACATCATCTTATAATGATTGTATGACTGTTCTCCCTGCCAATTCCTCTCATTCTTCTTGTACTGTCTTCTGGGAAAGATGCCACCTTATTTTCAAATGAAGGATTGTATGTGTTAAACGAAGGAACACTACATTCACAAGGAACATTTCCAGGCTGTTTCAATAACCTGAATGAAGATTGTTTAGCTACAATTAAAGGTGACCCTGTAACAGGGATTAAATTTGGCTTTGTGAGTTCCTTACTTTGTTTGCCACATTTGAAGGAGCCCAGAAAGGTTATGTTTGTTTTGTATGTGTTCCTTTAACCTCAGAACTACTGGAAATTCTAGACTCTGAGAGTAGAAGCATGCTTTTCTCCCCTTTTTTAAAAGGACTTCAACACAAACCATTATATCACACTGGCTGTAATGGATTTTAGAACATTATAATTTGTTGGAACGTGTGGCTCTTCCTCTGGCACATTCAGGAAGACAGGAAAGCCTAAGGAGAAGAAGGATTTGGACTGAAGGAAATTGATCACATGGCTCTGTTGCGGACAGCAAAAGAATATGTAGAAGGTAGTTGAAGAGCTATGATTGGGGAGCAATTAAAGATGAATGGAAAAGAAGAAAAATGAGTCCTAGTATGGAGTAGAAAAAAGTCTGGTTAGCTCTCAAATAGCTGTTGTCATCAAAGAATATCAGGCTCTTTAGGCCTGAAATGCTGTGTTTTTTGTTTTGTTTTGTTTCCCTTTCCCCATCTATTAGTCTGTGTGTTTTTCTGGACTGTGGTGTGAATTCTTTTCAGATTTTCTCCTTGGTTATTTTTTTTTTCTGGTTTCTATTGCATAATGTACAATATTATGTAATTTGGGATGAGCTGTGGTAAACTTGTTTGCAAACCTTTACTGTGTAGAGTTGCAATTTCCTTTGTAATCTTTTAGTTTGTTTCTTGTTCACACAGGGGCTTTCCAGACCGCCAAAAGGGGCGGTCTGGCACCACTTTTTTTTGCTGCGGAGCTTCACCACAGCAGTTAGACGCCGCGGTGAAGCTCCATAGCAAAAAAGGAGTGGGCAAACCATGCTCCTTTTTTGCGCTACGGTTGCGGTGCACCTTTGGCACCTTTCCGCTGCTGCAACTGCACAACTCCATGCGGAAGCTGCGCAGTGTTGGCGGCGGCATTACATACCATCTAAATGGCATTACGTAATGGTGCCGGCGCCATTACGTGCTAGGGTTTGTGAGCATGCGAACACGTTCACAAATCCTAATGGTGCCGCCCAGGCAATTCTTAGTGCCCATCTCGATTGGGCCATAGTGCTGGATGCTTTGATAATTAACCAGAAAGTTTTACTCATCCCCCATTTCCTTTCCTTTCCTCTCTCCCTTCCTTCACCCATTCCATCCTGCATTTTAACACATCCTCTTCTTCATAGGATCACATAATTTGAGGAATTTGGTAAGATTAAAGCTTTGCGTCAAAAGATTATTGTTGTTAACTGCCATCAAGTGGACTTTGACTTATGATGAACCTGTGAAAGAGAGACATTGAAGTCATCCTATCACCAACACCTGGTCAGGTCTTGCAGACTGAGCTGTGGCTCCCTCTGGCCATCTGGAATGTCGTCTTCCTCTTTTCATACTGCCTTCTACCTTATCAAGTATTATTGTCTTTTCTAGTGAGTCATATCTTCTCATGATGTGCCCAGAGTATGGCAGCCTTAGTTTAGTCAGCTTGGCTTCTAGGGAGAGTTCAGGCCTGAGTTGCTTTAGGACCTATTTAAGTGTTTTTTTTAGCAAGCAAGCAAGCAAGCAAACAAGGAAGGAAACAAACAAACAGCTTCATTTATACACCACTTCATACTGAACTAGCAGTGTCTAAGTGGTTTACAACTGTAAGCTAATTGCCCCCAACAAGCTGGATACTTATTTTAGTGACCTCGGAAGGATGCAAGCCTGAGTCAAGCTTAAACCCTGGCTAGTATTGAACTTGCAACCTTATGCTTTTGAGTGAGTGGCTGCAATACAGGCATTTAATTACTGAGCCACAGGGCTCCTCCATGGTGTCCATATAATTCTTCTCCTGCACTACATCTCAAATGAATTTTCTTTATATCATTTGTCTTCACTATCCAGCTTTCACAACTACACATAGAAATTAGAAATATGATGGCATGGGCATCCTAAATTTGGATCCTATTATAAGGCTCATAAAGAATATTCTAAATTAGTGGAGGGCAAAAGGAAGATCTTTTTCCACCAAAATTGGGCATCCCTAGATAAAGATTTAAAATCCAATGATGTTAAAACTTTTTGGGTGGCAGTTAGAAGACATTTGAATAATGACATCCCTATTGTCCACCATAGTATATCTCCTCAGGTTTGGTTCTTGTACTTTACCAATAAAATGGGATCCCAAATATCTGATAATAATCTACTAATTAAAAACCCTCCTAATTATTGGAATCCAGTTACGTCTGATGAGCTGCATCAACTAATTCTTAAATTAAAATCCGGAAAGTCCCCTGGATCTGATGGCCTCCCAGCTGAAATGTTGAAATATTGTCCTGAACTATGGACAAAGGCACTGGCCAATCGATTTACTCTTGTTAACAACTCCGGTGAGATCCCAGCTGATTGGAAAGACTCTGTCATAATTCCAATCTTTAAAAAAGGTGGTAGACAGGATCCAGGCAACTATCGCCCAATAAGCCTCCTTTTGGTAGTGGGCAAACTCTATGCCAGTTATTTGGCTTTGAAATTACAGAGCTGGATGAATGTACAAGCTTTGATAGGCCTGGAGCAAGTGGGTTTTAGAAGTCATATGTCTACTTTAGATTATATAACAGTGCTTTCATTTCTTATAACTAAATACATCTCACACCCTAAAGGTAAATTATATGTGGATTTCATTGACTTGAAAGCGGTTTTTGATTCAGTTCAGCGTCCTTCACTTTGGGACAAATTGAGTAGGTTTAATATAGATCCTCGATTGTTGTTTCTTATAAGCCAACTACATACAAGTAATCATTGTAGAGTGAAATTTTCTGAATCGGGCCAATTAACAGATTCTATCTATTCTGGCATAGGAGTTAGACAGGGTTGTGTGCTGGCTCCACACTTGTTTAATCTATTTATGGCGGATTTACCAGCCTTTATGTCCTCAGTAGATTCCCATCTGCCTTCACTGGGAAATCATTTACTTTTTGTTCTCCAATATGCCAATGATACTGTATTGCTTTCCTTATCTCAAGTGGGTATGTTAAGAGCCCTGAAAAGATTCTTTGAATATTGTAATAAATTTCACCTACTGGTAAATTTTGAGAAATCTAAAATATTAATTTTTTCAAAAAGATTTGTACCGAGAATGTGGAAGGTTGATAATCAAACAATCGAGCAGGTTGAAAAATATTTCTATCTTGGTGTTCTTTTTCATTTTAATGGGCGGTGGAGAAAACAAGAGAGCGAAAGTAATGCAAACAGGGAAAAGACCACTGGTGGTCATACAATCCTTCTGTTACAAAAAGGGCAATCAGGATATTCTTGCGGCCTTAAAAATTTGTAAAGCTAAATTAAGACCACAATTATTTTATGGTATATTTACTTGGATTCCAGCCTTTAATAAGGAGATCAAAAGTCTACAGACATACTTTTATAGGAGATTGCTACCTGTTCCTCTGTGTGTACACCGTCTGACCCTTTATGCAGAATTAGGATTGAACACCCTTGAAACTGCAGCCTGGTTGATGGTTTATAGACTTTGATTTAAAATTCACTTTAGACCTAACAGATCTAGTCTTTTGTTTTTTACTTTCAGACAATTATTACACCAGTTGGGTAAATAAAGCAAATTCTGTGGGCCTAAATTTTGACTCTCTCCTTTTACTAACTGAAAAGGAGTGTTTCGAGTCTATTTACTAACTGAAAAGGAGTGTTTCGAGTCTATTAGGGACTGCCTCGTAGGTAGAGAATATCAGTTGGCATATCCAATTTCTCTCTAGAGTGTGTTCTCCAGCAATGCTTAGTATTCCCCCCTTGCAAGGCAGGATCCCAGATTATTTTCAATCCCTTTCATTGCAGGCCTTGAGGAAAGCTTTTTTATTTGCAAGAATGAACATACACCCTTCAAATGTTAGTAGGAGAAGATACTCGAAGACCCCTTTTCTCAATCGTATGTGTCATTGTGAGCAAGCTCTTGATATTCTCCATCATATTATATTCTCTTGTCCTTTGTATAAAATTCTGAGGGTAAAATTGTTAAGAAGGTTATTGGAAATGAACATCTATATGGTAGGGTTATCAGTGGAATACTTATTGGAAGATCGAAATCCGCATATTACTAGGTTAATGGCCAATTTTCTGATGGAGGCAACAAAAATATGGTCTAAATTAAACTAAATCTAAATGTTTTAAACTTTATGATTTTAATGTTACTGTAATATTTGTTGTTGTACGTGTGTTGTATGCCTAATAAAGGTTGGTGTAATTGTAATGGTATTAAAATGTTTCCCATTTCATTCACCATAACTCCCTCACCTCTGCACTGATCCTTCTGAAATGTTGCATGTTTCTTGCCTAGGGACACATCTGTGATATCTGACATTTTATACCTAGAAAAAATAAAATAAAAGACTACCATGGAGGAGGATAAGGGAAGGGGAAAAACCCATAAAAACAAATTTGAATTTTTCCTTCCTACCCAAACCTACACACTGGGTACATGTCCTTTTTAAAGTTTGCATTTTAATTTATTAGGGCTAACAGTATGTCACTTTCATACTAATTGCCTATTAAAAAAATACACAGATAAGCATGATCTTTTGGCGGGAAAATCCCAAGCTCTAAACATTGCTTTTGCACAAAACATTCTGAAATCTGATAAGTTTGGTAAATCAGAAGGGGCAACTCCCCCCCCCCCCATGTGCTTTATCCAATTCTGCCAAGAAATAAAAGATGTTACTAGCAGCGTTGTCCTAACACCATTACCAAAAGATACATTATTAGAAAGCACTCTGTACCTATTTATCTAGAATTTGACAGATGCAATATCCTTCTGAGGGTCTACCATTCTTGCAAATTTGACTCAGTTCTAACAGAGGGAAAGATTAGGATTCGTGGTTAAGCCATGTCAGGCAACTAAGTAATGTATCAAAGCAAACTGCAGTAACAGATGCAGAGAAAAAATAAATAAGAATGCTGGACCAACAAGACCCAGGAGGGCTTGCAAAAACAAAAAGGCCTATTTAAAAGGTGTCAGTCACATTAGGAGAGGGCGCTCATGTTGGGAGATAAGCTTTGCTACTATGCTGTAACAACTATTTGCATAACCTGTTCATGTAAACAGGGCTGTCCTCTTGTTCTAGAATTAGAACAGAACCTAATCTTTACTCTTGTTTCAATGACTTTAAAAAGCTTTTCTGTTCTTTAACTTATAAGGTGTTGTGCAATCCTGAGAGCAGGGGAAAACCACAAATTCTGTGCTTCCCCTACAAATCAAGGGGACTTGCCTATAACAGGGCTTAGGTATATTAATATGTCTTCTGCTATGAAAACAGAATCATTGTCAAAAATAAACCCCATGTTAATGGCAATCGCAGCAGGACTTGAATCTGCAGTCTTCAGGTTTTTAAAATTAAGAAATAAAAATAAAACCACAGCTAAAAATAAATCCATTATTTGTATTCATGTTATCAGATACATCCTTTTTTTTTTTGTTAAAACATTTCTTCATTCAGTATATACAAATATGCAATCCACGTCTATTGCACAGTATGAGTTAATATCGTTTTAGGGATTCATTTGGTGTTACTTGTTCTCAGTACTCCCATTTGAAATCATGATTTAAACTACATCCCTTTGATTTCTTTCAAGGGACTACGTTATGCTGTGCTGTTCTGCCAAAAAGCTTGCAGCAGTATCGTATGCTCATGATATCACTGAGATATAAGACCGGCTAAGAAAGCTGTCTTTGGCTACCCAGTTAACTGTTTAGGAAAGTGGGGATTTTAATCTGACTTTCTAGAGCCTAACACACAGACACATTAGTTTTTAATATAGACAGAGGTTTGAAAACATTGAATTTGGATTTTAATTGCACCATTCCATGTTGAGTATTTAATGTGTGAGGCACCTCTGGAGGACTCCAAAACTGAATGAATGAATCCATAGTTTCACTATACACAGACAATATACTTCATCCCAAATTAATCTTTGTTGGGTCTGTTCTAGTCATGCAGCTTTCATGTGCAATTACTGGCATTAAGTAGAGATGGATGGCCAAGGTACCTTCTTTTTCTAGGAATTATAAGGCTAGGTCTAATTGTTGTTTCCAGTTAGAGTTTAATCAAATCGGACTTACAGAAGCATTCTCTCAACAGGTCCCATACATTGAGTGGGTCGTAGGATGGGAATAATGATTGGATTTAGTCCATATTTCTTATCAGAATCATGCACTAGAGTGACTGGCTTACTTTCTTCAGAAAAGTGTCATATGCTTTGAGGCAAATTTATTCTAAAAAGGTATTTTGAGGGTGAAAACATTCCTCTCTCAAGTACCTCCCACCCCACAAGAACTGCTGTAGGTGCCAAAGTAAATGTGAGAATCTAAAATAAACAGCCTTTTGTTTTTATTCCCATGCACTTTGAAGATGGTAGAATGGTTTTACTTGAGGGGCTTTTCAGCCTTCATGTCAATGTTCTTAACACTTTAAAACTGAAAAAGAAGGCAAACATCCTCAAATATTTGGCCGTACTTTCCAGTGGCAATATGCAAAAAAATATGTACAAGAACTAATATGAAGTTCTTCAGGATATCCTTTCTTTAGGAGAGGCTCTTATGCAGAGTGTTCCCCTTCAAAAGCACATTTCACTGCATTAAGGATTCAATAAAGTTTTTATTTAATGCAATGGTTCTTCTACTGGAGGTATTTGTCAGAATTTTCATGCATGCAGAAGAAGAACCCACAAACACAATACATGCAGGCTCTAAACTACTCTTATTTGTTCCTATAAACCTTTATAAAATAATTCAAGAATTGTCTGAACCAGCTTCATGTAACACACACAGCAATTGCTGATCTCAAAATGGCTGCTCTTTGTGGGTGTTCACCCAAATGAACAGAACTCACTTTCCACTATCATCACATCTCAGCATCCAAATTGGCTAAACTCTTACTGGCATTTTGTGTCTACAACTGTTTCATAATTTCATTTGATTTGAGCCTAGTTTGCCTGAAAGCCAGTGTGATGTAATGGTTCGAGTGCTGGCATAGGACACTGGGAAACCAGGGTTTGAATCCCCGCTTGGCCATGGAAATCCACTGGATCATCTTGGGCAAATTGTACTCTCTCTCCCTGAGAAGAAGGCAACAGCAAACCCTCTCTGAACAAATCTTGCCAAGAAAACCCCGTGATAACATTCCCTTAGGTTGTCATAAGTTGGGAATGACTTTAAGGCACAAAACAGCAGCCAGTTTGTCTGTATATACCTAGGAACAACTGCACTATCACATGTGTCAAACTTCATTTGGCAAAGGATTATTCATCTTTAACATTTTTTTTGAAAGTATAAATGTATATTGTATATTTCTGTGAAAAAGAAGCAGGATTTCAGGTTGGTCTGCAGGTGAATTTCAAATCTGAGTTTGAACATCCAAACCAAGAGTGTTCGGATATTGTTCTGCCAATGATCTAGAACTCAGTATGAACCTATGATACCACCTGCTTCCTACTTAGATGGCTGCATCCAGCTCATATCCTCAAATAAATCTTCTGTGTTTTAAAGGGTCTCCGCCCAATTTTGTAAGTCATAATTGGGACTGGAGGAACTTTGGCTCTGCAGCAGATTCAGAAGCAAACTCATTAGACTCTGAGGAAGAGGACAGAGTGATCACTTAAGGCTGTGAAGGAAATGACAAGGCAACTAGACTTGTCTTAGGGCTCTCCTGCCACTTTTTTGGGTAGAGAAGAGCCTTATGTGGTTTATGCTAAGGGAATTTCTTTCCCTCTCTCTCGTCTCCAGATAATGTGGAGTCAAAAGTGGAGTCATGATTCCCTCTAAGACAGAATAATCAGACACCCTCATTTTCCAATCAGGTCTCTGCTACTTTTGCCAAGGAGCAAAAAATCCTAAGCTTGGGAATGGTGGTAGGAGTGGCCCATAAGAAACCATACTTGGCCTTTCCACAATAGCTAATGATATGCTCTACAAGGAAGTTGTATGAGGCCCACTCTCTTGATTCTCCCTGCCTAGGGCTCTTGTTGCTTGGTAGGATATTGTTTTCTCTTTAAGAGAAAGGATTGCAAAAGCCTGGAATGCAGATGAAGCGGCAGCAAATTGTGGTCAATGACAGATCTGCTGTTCAGCCCCATGGAGCATATGTTGGTTTCTACCTTACCTCCCTGTGCTACTTGTTATTCATTCCCTTTTCAAGTTTTTTTTTAATTGGAACCAAAGGATGCGGGGGGGGGGGGGGGAACTGGAAGGTGTGGCAAGGAATTGGCCAGGACAGCCTTTGTTTCTTTAATGTATTCAATCTAATGGAGTTTGATGAATGCTGAAGTGGAAAAGACTTCAGGTCCCATCTGAGCCTGGAAGCTAAGCAAGGTGACTTCCACAGAATCTCACGTGCTGCAGGCAATATTTCAGAGGAGAGAACTAGCAAAACCAACTCTGAGTAAAGTCCGCCCTTGTCTTACGCGGGGGATCAATTCCAGACACCCCCCCCACATAAGGCAAATTGTGCGTATACTCAAGCCCTATATATTTGAATGGGGCATGCCCCTGTGGTGCATGGCATGGCGCGCGGCATTGGCGCGTACCCCATTTATTAAGTATTAAGGCGTGCCGTCCTTATGACCTTGAGCCTGTGTATAGCCAGCCTGCGTATGGTACAGGTGCACTGTATTCTTTGCCTAAAAAAAATCTATGAAATTCATGGGTTTCCATAAGTTGACAGGCAACTTGAAGGCACACAAGAGACAACAGAGTAGAGCTTCCCCATCCCGTGTTATACCTACTACTTACACTGGAAACACTGGCACTTGCTGGCAATAAAGAGTTAATACCCTAGCCAAAGTTGCTAGTCAGAGATTTTGTGCAAAATTTCTTCCACTGCCTTGATATACAAAAATGCCTTTAGACATAGCACATGCTGTCTGTAGACATATGCAGTAGTCTTTCATTTCTCTGTGGTCTGAGAATTCCCACAGTTAATTGTCAAAAATAAATATTATACAAACAGCCAGGGTGAAAAGAGGAGGGGGAAAATGGCATGTTTTCTCTTGCACTATTCAACTTTGCTTTTCTTATTCTTGAGGATACTTCAATAATCTTTTGAGGAAGAGTGCTAAATAAATTTAAAAAATGCACAAGCTGAGGCGTGCCAAGATCTAAGATGAGCAGGCTGCAGGAAATTGCCTCACTGTTTGGTTTTTCAGGATCAGAAAGCAGCTTTATTTAAAGGAATGTCACTCTGAAGGGGCTTCTTTTGGGTTTTAAAAATTTTAATTGGTATATTTAGTTTTGTAGTTTAATCCAGATGCTTTTACTACAAGTTCAACAGCAGAGCAACCTCTGAAGGCTACAACTCCACTGATGCCAAAAGAAAAGAATGAATTGGTTTACTGTTGATGGCCAACAAACAATTTTTAGGTATATTGTCACAAAACTGAAATACACTTACATAATGGTTACATACAATCCAAAAAGCAGTCAATATGATTGTTGTCTTTAATTCTTTTTAAAGGAGTTGCTAGAACATTAGATTGTTCTGTACTCCTCTACTATAAACTACAACCATTCCTTCTGTCTCTCCATTTGGAGTGATAACTTTAGAGGAAAGGTGGGCAACTTGTTGTCCACCATACACTGAACTGCAACTCCTATAACTCCTCATCATTGATTATGCTGGCTAGGGTTGATGGGAGATGAAGGCCAACAATACCAATAAATAGTTCATCTTGCTTTAAAATGAACAAAAGAAGCCTTTTAGGCCAGTGAGCACAGATATCAGTAGATAACTGAATTTACAATCACATCCAAGTAGATTAATTATACTTTTAAAGTCTGGCAGCACAGGATGAGTTTGTGGGACAGTCCTATGAAAAATTAATTGCTCTGCATCCCTACCGAAAGTTGAAACTAAATTACTACTTAGATTTTATAGAAACACAAATGTTTTAAATTATAGTTCTAGAAAGACTTAACTGTAAATAACCTTACCATCAACTCCTTTGTTTCTTTTAAAAACTGAGTTGCCCCAAGCAAGGTAAGAATAAGATTTTTTAAAAGAGAGAGATACTTCATCCTGAGGTATGTACTGGTCTATGACCGTAATAAAGATATACATACATATACATACATCCTGAGGTGCAATCAACCAGATTTCAGAGTATCTGAAATGTGGCAGTAGCATTGTGTGTATGCTTATGGCAAGCCTGAAGGTAATGACAACATAATACAGCCAAGCATTCTAATATACATAAATACAAAGTGGTACTGTCATCTTCCAAATGCTTAATAAACATACTTAACTCAAAATAATATTCATATTGGACAATCATCACAACATAAAAGCTTTTAGATTGATTTTAATTTCCTTCCTTTGGAGGTTTTTGGGAAACAAAAAGATAGGCATAGTGCTATTTAGCTGAAAAGAAAGCAACACTTTTCTATTAATATAGTACTTCCCCCCAGATTTCAGGGCTTTTGGACTAAAATAACAATTAAATGCAAGAATTCCCACTAGTTTTTCCAACCCCCAAAATCCTGACATTTCACACTACCACATACAGCTTTTTGGCCACAGAGTTAATATCCTCACCACTGACTGTTATGGTGCCTGGGCTGGATAAGACACATTGCAACCAATGTGTAGGAAAAATGCCAGCCAAGCTATCATGAATCTAACTACATATTTCACAAATGAAAAGAAACATAGTACCACTTTTAAATAATAAAAATAATAAACAATTATAAAAGTAAAGCATTCCAACAAAAATGAGAGTGCTTCCACATTTAGGACACAGCAATTGCATAATAAAAGCATTATCTGGAAGCAACAGTTCCCTGTGGTCTGTAAACAAAATTTCAGTTAAGGCACAATCTGAATTTGAATATCCCTTTCCCTATGTAGCCTCCGTGTTCCTTAGGTCACTGTCAGCTGAAACAGATTTACATTGTACAGTACGTATTTTCTATCTTTATGTAAATTATTCCTACTTAACAGTTCCCATTAAAAAAGCTCTTACAAGATCCATTACAATAAGATTCTCATCAAGCAATAAGACTGCTTTCTTCAAACAACAGATGGAATTATACATTCACAATTATCCTATTGATTTCAATGGGATTTACACGTGCTTAACTCTGGCTGGATATTTTTCTTTTTCAGAAGCTGTGAGTGTTGCTTGCATATGATATACAGTACAAATCCATGAGTGTGCGTTTCCACGGAATTTCTACCATCAAAGATCCACAGAGGAAGTTTCAAAGCTATTCAAAAATACCCGTACAACAGATATGAAATAATGTATAAACAATGCAATCTTATTAACTGGCCTTTAGAATTTAGGAGAAAATATGGTGAATTTTCCTTTGTATGCAAATATCCACGTTGATTTTTCAAAAAGCATTCCTGCTCTCTTACTGGATGCATTTGATATAATTCCTGCTTCTTGAACCTTGTCCTACCAACAGTTTCGACAAAATATGGCCACAGGAATTGTGGTAAGAATTTCCTGCTTGGTACATTTTTTGCATATCTTCTTGTATTTAATCCACGGCAAGGAGATAATTCATTCTAATGAGACTGCTCTTCTTAAGGGTTCTGTGGAGGCAGACTTTCACACTTCCTAAAGCTAGAACTACGGAAAGAGTCCCTGAAATGAAAAATGTAAAAACAAGCAAATCTGAGAAAGGAAATTACTTACTGTGCCCTAGAATAAAATGTTCACTTTCTTCATTATTGCAATTGCACACACAAAAAGGCATAATTGGCTTTTCCTCCCTCACATGACATAGGAGGTAGGTTGAGGAAAAACATGTTATGTCTTGGTCTTTAGTATAATATGTGGTTCAGATAACTACCTATTACCTCTTCTATTACTTCTCACACATGCATAACTATATAACAAGTGCTGCATAAACATATATTTATACATGTATGTCTCTCTCCCTTAGTTCTAGAGTGTCTTACCCATTTATTTATTTTTTTAAAGATAGCATTTAACATACTTAAAATATCCAAAATGTCAAATCCTAGATAAATCAAGACAGATAGACAGAGACAGATTCTAGAATAGACTGAAGTGAAATAAGGAAGACAAACTCACCCATTGTTAAACCTTTTGTTTTGCTGAAATCCATTTAAAATAAAAACCAAATGCACTTGTGTATTTGTTCCGGGAATCTTAATCTTAACCTTAACTCCTTATTCAACACTAATTATATAATTCAAGATTATATTTGTGTTACTTTAGGTTGATTCTTTCAAAGCATAATCCCTCCTCTTTTTAGTATAACAATTTGGGCATGAGCATTTAAATTATAGCTTCCATATGGCAGCTGTAAATTTTGGTCCACAGGAACTAAGGAAAATGCTCAAGGTACCATCTATCCTTTTTATATCAAGAACAGCTTGGTGTAGAACCCTGACATGGACAGTTTTTAGTACCATGATTATAACGGGATTGTGCTATTCTATGATAAATATCCTAGTTTTGTGAATCTGTGTTACACCTGACAATTTGAATTTGAGAGGAATAGATAATTATGCCATCTTTCAGAAACTCACTTGCATAAACCCGGATTAAAGTATATTCTATAGCATATTTCTGTTTTTCTAATATAAAATTGGGCTACTGTTATACCTTGAAATACTGTCAACTTTCACAATAGGTTTATAGAGCTCAGGGATTTTCCGCTCAATCATTGGTCTGAGGTTCTCTTTCAACTTGTTATAATTCTTTTTCAGTTCCTGCTGATATTCTCTTTGGTCAGCAGTAATCAGGCGCTTGTTTTTCTCCACTGCTTCACCACACCTGTTCCCAAAATCATGAGGAGAAAAAAAGGCAAATTGATTAATTCCATCAAGCAATGTTGGGCCATATTTATCTTGGAATAATACTAAGCTATAAGATGGGACTGAGCTTTTTAATGACGCCACTCAGAAGACAGAAAAGTAAAGCTGGGGACAATATACTGTTTACTTTATTTGTATATGTGTATGTCTTCAAGTTTCCTGTCAACTTATGGTGGCACTATGAATTTCATAGGGTTTTCCTATGCAAGAAATACTCAGAGGTGGGTTTGCCAATTTCTTCCTTTGAAATATATCCTAGAGCACCTGGTATTCCTTGGCAATCTCCTATCCAAGTACTAACAAGTGCTGACCCTGTTTAGAGCATTATCGCATCAGAAAATAAAGTGGAAACTGAGTGAGGGAGTAGTGATTTTCTCTGTGTCATACCGCATGAAATCATAGCACTTCAGTTCTCTCCCTGTGGGAGATGTTTCATTAAAGCACATCTTTTGTATAGCTGGAAAAAAACACTCAACAAAAGACATGATTTTACAACTATTTCTAGTGTGGCAAAAAGATGTGCTTTTAGGTCTGTCTCCCATGGGAAGAGAACTGAAGCACTATAACATCATGCCGTAAGGCACAGAGAAAACTGGTACTGTACCGCTCAGTTTCCGCTTTATTTTCTCGTGCGATAAAGCTCTTTGTTTTCAAGATCAGCTAGAATCTGGTGTCTTTAGGGTTTTTAAATTGCATACTTTATTTATATTTTAAAATTATATCCCACTTTTCCTCCAAGAATGGGACTCAAGGGGGCTTGCAAATAAATAAAACTAATACAGTTGAAACATAGAATGAATATAAACACAAAATATTTAAAATAACTAAAAAAACACACGAACAGAAGAAAACGCATCACCCAGCCAGCTGAAAGCCACTTCTGCAGCAAGTGGAGTCAACTGCCAAAGGGCTGCCTGAAGAAAAAGATCTTTGTTCATTGGCACAAAGACAGCATGAACAGTGTCAGCCCAACTTCCTTCCACATGGAGTTCCACCAATGGCCTTTTGGACAACATTCTCACCAGTGATTGGACAATGATGCGATGGAGATCCTCTGGCTTCCGTGAGCATCCAAGACTTCCAGTGCTGGCATGTTCTAAGAGTTGCTGCAGTATTAAATTATATTACTCTTTTGCTTCTACTTACCTCATTATGAACTCTTTGAAGCACAACCTCAGCTTATTGTGATGTCGATAAAGTTTTGGATCTTCTGGAATTTCAGCCAGGAACACTTGGGCTACCTCTAGTGGCCCCTTATGGAAATAACATAACACTGCATTAGATAGAGCATTATTTCTTGAGAAAAGAAAGATTCTGAAGATCAGCCACCTCCTATGCTTATGCAGTAAGAAAAACCAAACGTAAACTCCAATAAAATGACAATGAGTTCTAGTGAGACACTAGGAAGAAGACAGAAGCAAGTGGATATCCAGGTTGTGATAGAAGGGATTACAGGAAGATTTCAGAGGACTACTAGTTAAGATCAGGAATCAGTGAATAAACAGCAGTAGCTTTTCGGAAAAAATGGGTTGGGGATCAGAAATGGAAGGGATGAAACTGTATGGTAGTTCTGTTGGGGCCTAAGGCTGAATTTACATGAGGGCTGTATCCCCTTTACTGCCATATAAACCTGTTTTAATCCAAATAGAAATCAGTTTGGAAAGTCATATGAGAGACTATCATATGTAGTCACATAGGAACAAATGGGGAGTTTCTGTGGGCACATGATCTCTGTATTGGTTTATGTCTGATCACACATGAATAGCAGCTGCAGGTTTTTTTTAGGAGGGGGTACTGCATATTTATATTTGCATATTCATTTAATCCAGTGGTCCCCAAACTTTTTTGAGCTACTGCCACCTTTCCTCTTGAATGACAACTCTAGCTTTGCCGCAACACATATTTCTTGATATTAGGACTACTGTCCTACTGAACATTCAAAACAACCAGCCTCGGTTTCTGCTCCCTTTGTCATGTGGTCACGCTGGGAGCAGCAACCAAGGAGTTGGCTGAGCAGCAACTGAGAAGTCACTAGGGGGCATGGGGATGCAGGCCACACTTAGTGACACCTTAAATAGGGTGACACCACAATCAATACCACTGTTGCTCCCTAAATGTCTGCCTTTTGGAAGAAAGGGAGTGTAGATTAACATATCTTGGAAGACATGAGGACCTCAGTAGAAGAGAAGGTGTGGGCAGAAAGTGGGGCAAACGAGGCCTCTCCTTTCCCTGCTCCCTGCACTTCAAACACCTTCTAGGAGAAGAGGAGTCAGGGCAGGCAGGACTTTCTGGGATCCTCTGTTGTCCTGGTATGGTCTATCTCCATCCATGAAAGAGGGAGAACCAGGCAGAAGAATCAGGGAGCAAGTGAGTATGAGGAAGGCTGCTGTCTGGCATTGACACAAGAGTCTTCAGCTTCAAGAGCAGAAGGCTGTCTGTCAGAATGGGAGACAGCAATTTCCAGCTTTGTGAGTGGGGTGTAGGATGAATCAAGGGATTCTTTCTCCTAACTCTCAAAGCAGAAGGCTGGTGTGCGAATTTTGCTTCCTGCTTCAGGAATTGGAAACTGGTGTCTCCCGTTGACACACTAGCCTTCTGCTTTGGAAGTAAGGAGAAGGAAGAATCCTTGGATTCCTCCTGCACCCCACTCATGATCTGGAGTCCCCCATGTAAATGGGAGATAACAGCCTCCAGCTTCAGGAATTAAAAGGACGAAGAATTTGTTTGGGAGTTGTTTATGCCACAACTATTGCCATTACATTCATTGATATATGGAATTATTAAGGTTTAACATTAGTAGAAAAAAATATTACAATGCATTTTGTATGGTCTGATGGGGGAGAAGATTAATGCAGCGTGTGTGTGTCACACCATGAGTTATCACACTAATTGATACCAATCCTAGTAACTTTATTGCCTTGTGGCAAAGGCCAGTGTGGGCAAGAGGCCTCTTGGTCACTCTCAGGCAACTGCTCAGTTGCAGCTCCCAAGGTGACCAGATGCAAAGGGAGAAGCTTGTCCCCTGTCAGAGCTGTATACCACATAGCTTACCCTGTGCCCCCTAAAGCAGGCTGGCAGCTTTGGGTGGGATGGAGGATGCTATCTTGCTTGTCCTAGCCTTGTGGCAGAGGTGCCAATATTAAATCTTTATATGAACTGGGGAGAGAGTGCCACCTCTTCCTCTGGTAGGAAAATGTCTTGGTATAGGTTTATGTGAGCATGAGCATCATTTTAACATTTTGTCTTGGATGCCAACAAGGATAAGCAAAGACAAAAATACACTGTCCTGAAGAAGCAACAGTATTCTGTAATGTATCCTGTTTACGAACCTGATTTACCGTTGCTCCCACAGAACCTTGAAGAACCATCTGGAGCATTTTGGCATCTGGGGGCACCTGGCTGGTGGCAACAGCTAGTTCCAGAGTTTTCTTTTGCATGTCTTCAATAGCTACTTCAATTGGCATCAAGACAAACTGAAAGGACAGAAAAACGAACACTTTACAACTCCCTCACAAAGAAACTGTGTTTTCATGTGTTCTTAGCATCAAGAATGGGCAACATGCATATACCTGTAATTCATACTGCCTTTTGCCACTTCACCAAGAACTGGCAAAAATGAAACAGGAGAGACTGAAATAACCCCACTCATCAAGCAGCATAACACAAAAAGGAGTGAAAGTGGGAGGAAGAAAAGTGCTTACCATGAGGAACAAGCAGGCCACAGAGTCAGAATTAGAATCAATTCACGCCATTTATAGGAACAACAACCTCCATATTTAGTAATTCTGCTTTGGATATTAACATTCATTCTGACCCATTTCTATTGATTTGGTCAGTATGATCCTCTTAAGTACTACTTCACTGCCCCATATTTTGACTGTCACATTTGAAGCATGCATTACCTCCTCCTTTTGAATGACATTGATTCTAGTTTTGATGTAGGGAAAAGCATGCAAGGTGGTCAAAATGGTCTTCCTCTTATACTGCTCACTCAGTTCTCCTCGTGGGCGTCCATCCTGCGTGAAAGGGGTGGTGTACATAAATCGTCGGAGATTGAAGTTCTTCTCAAAGTGAGTCACTCTGTCTTTCATCTCATAGTCATCAAAATAAGGTTCCACAAAGGTAATCTGTATGTAAGCCTGTTGAGAAGGAGAGAGAGACAACTCTCTTAGAGGTCACTTAAAAGAAAAAACTAACTGAAATAACCTTGGAACTGATTGTATAGAAGACCAAAGTGCCCTGTTAAAATTGACCTGGAAATGAAGCCTTATGAGGAATCACTGAAGGAGCTGGATCAGTTTAGCTTGGAGAAGGGAAAACTGAGAGGTGACATGACAGCTATCTTTGAACATCTGAAAAGATGTCATATGGAAAATGGAGCAAGCTTATTTTTGCTGTTTTAGAGACTAGAACATAAACCAATGTATTCAAATTACAAGAAAAGAGAATCTTCCTAAACATTAGGAAGAACTTTTTTCTGTAAGAGTTGTTTGACAGTGGACTAGATTTGTGGAGTCGACTAGATTTGTGGACTAGATTGCCTCAGGGAGTGGTGGACTATCTATCTTAGGAAGTCTTTAAACACATCTTTCTGGAATGCTTTAGCTATGTATTCCTCCATGGCACAAAGTTGGACTAAATGGCCTATGTGTTCCCTTCCAGATCTGGAAATTCTATGATTCTATGAAATTGACCCTACAGATACAAAAACTCTAAAAAACTGAATAATTGAATTTCATATTCAGGTAAAGACAGATATTGAATCACGTAAAATACAGGCAAAATTCCATTAGCTTTTTCTGACAGCTACCTTTCTGGAATTGTTTCCACATATCTAGTTACCCAAGTTTACTCTTTGCACAGGTTAAATAAAGAAAAGCACTTGATCCAATAAAAAGCAGAACATGTTTGTTTTTACAACCAATGTAATAGTCTTGATAGCACACAAGCTTATAGAGAGAGGCACTGTGTGACCAGTGCTCGAAGCATGGAAAAGTTAAGATTTTTTGAAAAATGACTTGAATGATTCTCCAGCCAGCATGGCAGTACCATACTGGCTAAGGAATTCTGGGAGTTGCTGTGCAAAAGGTTCCAAGCTGAACTCTCTCTATGTCTTAGCTTCATGTGACTGAGATGGTTGTGGAAATCAGCCTTCAGAATGCTGCCTCAGTGTAGACAGAGTTAACTGTATCTGAATCAAAGTCAGTAAGTGGATATACCAACAGAAAGTTTTTTTTAAAAAATAAATCCCTGCTAAAATCATTCTGTATGAAAGACTACAAGAAAAGCATTTATCTGCTTAATGCTTCTTTTTAAAACAAGTGAAATGATAGATGCATAGCTATAATTACATGATTTTCCCAATGCTTCTTTTTAAAACAAGTGAAATGATACATGCATAGCTATAATTACATGATTTTCCCAATGTGCATAGTAGGTAGGTACTAGTTGCAAAATTTAAGATTTCTCAGTAGAAAGTTTCAGATTCCATGCAGCAAATGCCTGGCATACCTTACTAGG
Source organism: Urosaurus nigricauda (assembly GCA_034509955.1). Taxonomy (NCBI): domain Eukaryota; kingdom Metazoa; phylum Chordata; class Lepidosauria; order Squamata; family Phrynosomatidae; genus Urosaurus; species Urosaurus nigricauda. The sequence continues at coordinate 88,808,138 of JAOEGL010000002.1, read as the reverse complement.
ATCTAGTTTGCTCTTGTCTACTGGAGTGGAATCTTTAATCACTACAACACGATCCTCCCCAAAGCACTGCCCATAAAATCCCTGTAAAGAAAGCAAAATTAGATTGGGAGTGTTGTTTTTATAAGCCTTTTTTTTTTAAAAAAAGTCAGTGAGTCAGCTCTACAACTGTGATAAGTTTATGAGATAATAACCAGTTTACTAGAAGTAAACTCCTGTTGAGAAATGCAAAAGTTCACACCAAAATGTTAAAAAGTTCTAGTTCAATTCTATTCAGTTTAACTCAAAAGTAAGTTCTATTACATATAAAATAACTAATCTGCATAACAAATGTACAAAGGGTTACAGTTTTCATCTGTGTGGAAAGCTGTATTAAGAACTGAATTTAACATCATTTTACCCTTTTATTCTGACATGGCTTGTGGCTCCTTGGAAGTTAGCACAATTCAGCAACTTAAGAGCCTTGTTTTCCCTCCCACACCTTCTAGAAACTAAGCAAAGTCAGCCCTTGTTAGTATCTGGATGGGAGACCACAAATAACAGCAAGTGCTTGTAGGCTATATTTCAGAAAAGAGAACTGGAAAAATCACTTCTGAGTATTCCGTGACTAAGAAAACTCTATGAAATTCTTGAGTTTGCTGTCAGTTGACAGACAACTTGAAGGCACATACACACACACCACGATCTCTGGTCAGATCTCACCCAGTGACGTCACTAGGTAGGCTGTCACCTGGTGCTAAATGTGTTACCCAGGGAAGGTGTGTGTTCACCTCTCCTGGTGCTCTAGCAGCAGGCTTCCTCCCTAGGGAGAAAGCCCAGTAGTAAACCAGTCAGGAAGGGTGTGCATTTGCCCCTCCTCCTCCATTGCAGGGCTTTTCCCCAGGGAGAAAGTCCGACAATAGTTGAGAAGGGCGAGCATTCGTGTCACCCCTGCACTGAAGGAGGAGGATGGCCCAACTGAGGGCCACTCCCTCCTCTGCACCCCCTAGTGACGCCACCGATCTCACCTCAGCCACAAACATTTTGGCCTCATGAGTCTTCCATAATTAAAATCAGATGCTAATGCTTACTTGTTGTAAGAATGACTGAAATAATGTCAATGAATTACTCTGCATGCTTTGAAAGAGCGATGATGATGATGATGATGATGATGATGATGATGATAATGATGATGATGATGCTGTGTGCCTTCAATTTGTTTCTGATTTATGGTGAACCTACTCCAGGGTTTTCTTGGCAAAATTTTGTTCAGAGGGAGTTTTCCTTTACTTTCCTCTGAGACTGAGAGAATGTAACCTGCCCAAGGTCACCCAGTGAGTTTCCATATCCAAGAAGAATTTTGAATCTTGGTCTTTGGAGGTATAGTCCAATGGTCAAACCATGCTGGCTGTAATAAGTTGCAATTTTTTGCAACTACTGTCACCAATGGTATGAGCCCATACTATCATAATACTATCAGATGTAATATGTTCCACTTGCCCCCAACTGCCACCTTGCCAGCTACAGATTTGAGCATGTGCAGATGGCCCTGCCCCACTTTCCCTAATGCTAGCATGTGCACATGAGTGTGGCATTGTGGCCACATGCACAGCGCACCACCTTTATAAACCACAGGACATGAGGGTTTGCAGTTTTTGGCATCCACAGGGTGTGTGTCTGTGTCTGGAACAGAACCTCCCCAGATGCCAATTGTACTAGTGTTGTCATTTAGACATCAGTGGCTGCAAAAGCACCACCCACACTTATCATACTACTTGGTCTTCTTTAAAACCTAATTTCAGCAGCTGAGAACACCTTCCTCTGAAGAATTCACAGACATTTTCCCTATCATCACTACCTAATCTAGTCTCTGAATAGAGAGGGAAAAGTTGTGATGACATACTACACGGGATTCTGGGTCCTAGAGCTTACTGGACAACTTGCTCACAGGATCAAGGAACCTCATACTCCTTCCCAAAATAACCTGCTAGTATCTCCTGCTGAGTTATAGGGCAGTAGTATTCTTCTTAAAGATGTTTGATTATGTATGATCAAAGCCAGAATAGGGATCAGTTCAGTTCATCCATACTTCTTGCGACCAGCGCAGCCCTTACTTGATTTTTGCTTTTACTACTGCTTTCCAGACAGACATGCAGATATGCAATCATCACACTGCTTTGAGAAGGCACTTAGAGAGCTATGAAAATGACAGACCTGCGTAGTTTCCCATTCGTAGATGTTTGGGGCTACTTTGTGTAAACTGTCAGCTTAATCAGAGATGCTTAGGAAATCAAAATTTACTAGTTCATCTATATGGTCTCTCTAAATCCCTAGGATTTCATATAAATTATTCTCCCCTTAATATTACCATTTTGCAAGTCTTTCTCATGACAGAAGTGGAATTACTTACCTCCAGCCTGTGAGAAATCTCTGGAAGTTTGGTAATGGCAGGCTCTTTATAAACAAATTCCTGTTCATCCAAATCTCCAAATATGGCTCCATAGAAGCCAACACGGAAATAAGTGCCAAACATTCTCTTTTGACCCTGATTGATAAATATGAAGGTATTTAATTCTTTTTTCTTTTTTATACAGATTCATTTTTGTTCAGGAATAAAATTAACTTCAGTGATCATTCATATTATGTTGGTTCCATGAAGCAGCTATATATTTTTTTCTAAATAAATGCTGCCTCTGAGTGTAGTTTCAAATGAGGCTCTGTCATGTTAGAGGGCACTTTGCTGCTATTTCATTGTATTCTTCTTGATGGATTTTCCAAGATAAGAGAAAAGGCAGAAGTAATGGTGGACTAACAAGGGTTAAGAGCGAAGGCCAATGTCATCTGAAAACCCTCTGAAATCTAAGGAAGAAGACAAGGTGACATTGTGATAAAAGTGTCTTCTGGAGCTGTCTTAAATAGAAATGAATGAATCTGAAGAAAAGAAGGTAGAAGCTGAATCCACAAAGTAAAGCTCTCAAGAAACTTGAAATATCTTTTAAATATCTCAAGAACAACAGTTCTTGAAGAACAGATTAGGGAGGACACATTATCAAAAACAATTTGTTGTCTTATACACAGATGTTTAATTCTGCTCCAAAGGAGAATGCATCTGATAATTTTCTAGGATTTTGTTATTTATTTATATATTGCCTCTTCCACTAAGCTGGAGCTCAAGGTGGAGTGCAAGCATTAAAACAAATTATAACACTAGAACAAATACATATGAAAGCAATATCAGTTTTTAAAAAAGGAGAAAATGTTAAATAGAATGAAACTATCAGTAAAATAAAAAAGCATGTGTATTAAAGAGCAATTTAAAAACACTATCAAAATTCCATGATTTATAAACAGTTCCCCAAAATCTGTCAAAACAAAAACCTGGTGTCAGGCAGACAGCAAGGAGGAAGCCAGTCTGACCTTCTTAGGAAGTGATTCCTCCTCACCTTCCTAAAATATCAGTATCCTGTTTTCTCTAGATATCACAATTGTTCCTGCTTTCAAAATCTCTCAGAAGATTACATGAAATAGATTCCAAATTACCATGTTCTCTTGCATTTTAAAAAGTTCATTCTGGTATCCTGGCAATACATGGAAATGCAAAAAAACACAAAACCCCCACAAAAACCAAAAACAAACAAACAAACAAAAAAGCTGCTTTCAATGTATGTGGTGAGAGAAATACAGCCAGAAATGAAGTCAGCAATTGCAATTAATTCATTTTTCATTTTTAATGTTGTTGTTTTTTAAATAACAACAACAACAACAATTTAGTAATTGTACTCAGCAAGTCTTGTACTTGGACACAAACACTTTACTTCTGAGCCACAGCTCCTCCATTCCTTAAGATTAGTTTAGTGGGTGTGCAGGAAGCTGCAAGGAATTAATTCTCCTGTTCTCCCATTCCAGAGCATCACTCCTGGATTCCTAGGACCTTATCAGACGGGAGGAATTTCTCTTTATTGCAAATGGAGCCAATTGGAGCCAATTCGAATTCACGTGAATTCACTAGTTTAGCGAATTCATGTGAATTCACTAGTTTAGCGAATTCATGTGAATTCACTAGTTTAGCGAATTCACGTGAATTCTGATTGCATTCGGAATGCATTCAGAATGACTTCCCATTACCCGACAATTACCCCCCATTGCCCGAAATTGTGTGAGATGCTTTAATTCGCAATAATGTAAAACCCATTATTGCGTTCAGAATGACTTCCCTTTTGCCCGAAATTGCGCAAGATACTTTAATTCGCAATAACGTGAAACTCCATGATTGCATTCGGATTGTCATTGGATTATACTTCCAATTTCCAACGTCTGATAAAGTCCCTAGTCTCTGCTACCAGGAGTTACTGTCTCACTGTGCCAAATAGTAAAGTCCCAATTTTCCTGTTAAATTATATACTTCCAATTCTTCATTTACATATGCATGCCAAAGTCTCTAACTGAATGGGTTCAAAAAAAATTCCCTAATGCAAAAGAATGGAGACTTCTCCTGAGAGATTCAATGTTCTCTGCCTAGCAAAGGTGGCTGTGACCTCACAAAGGGTGGAGGCATCTGGAATCTCATAATTCTTAGCTTCATGTGTGCATGGTCTTCCAGTTCTTTTATGCCAAGATTAGGCAGCTTCTGGCTTTACAGTTGTTGTTGGACCACAACTTTCAACTTCCTTCACCACTTTTCTGGCTAGGACTGATAGGAATTGCATCCTAACAATATGTGGAAGGCCACACGTTGCCCAGTTCTGCCTTATATGGAAGGAGGTGCTTGATACATGCATGAGATCCCCTGTTCTTATGAAGCATTCCCTTACTTATAGAAGCCAAACAGAAGGACTTCAGCATAAACATAACTCCACTATGATGCTTAGAATCCTACTCGTAGTTAGCAAGTATTTATTTTTTTCATTTTCAACAAAGCAAAGTGCCTTATGTGTTGAGGGAGTCCTATGTGGAATAGCTAGTTAACAGAAATCCGATTCACTGCAGTGCACACATCCATGCATTGTACCATAGACTCCACATGGAAATGTAGAGCAGAGAAGGCAAAAAGAGCTATTTTGTATGGCAAATCTCATCTCATCTTTATATTCCATAAACAAACACTACATGATCCAACAAGGTAAGAGTGAAAGGTACCTTATTTATTATGTTTTCAAAGGCCTTCTGAAGTTTACTGTGAGTTGAAGAAAGCTTCCTGAAATCTCGATGTGCTTCTAAAATGGGAATGACAATCTTGTAGACCTCATTGACAGTTTCACTCAAACCTCCCTTGCATGAAGAAAATCAAGATTGAAACTGGTGTCAATTCTTCAATCAGCAAAGATAACAAGGTTTCATTTTTTGTCACATCACAGCCTATTGAAACATCTTTGATATTTACAAACATAGATAAATCATTGTAAGAATGTAATACCTTTTATACACTACTAATTGTTACAGCCATTAGAATTGGCTACTTTTATTGTGCTATTTAGGCACAATTGTTAGTGGTCTACGGAAATGGTTGTAGTGGTTTGGCAATTTGTAACACTTTGAGGAGATTCACCACTACTGCATTTCTTCTTGCATGTTCTACCAAATCAACCAAAACAGTTTTTATGGTTAGCACATGCCTTTTTTCTTCTTCTGAAGCCACTCTTTTAAACCATCAACTTCCTTAATCTTGTTTACGCTCACTATCTTGAGCACTGTGTTTCTCAGTAACCAGTTTCAAATCCTCTGCCTCAATTTCATTGGAGCATTGGACACTTTTTCTTAACTCTGACTTTTTTGTTTCCTTATCTGGGCAGGAATGGCTTTTGTTCTCTCGCGTGATATCTCTCGTTCCTTCCTCTCACACTGGGACACTGAATCTCCTTTGTTTGCTTTCTTACGTCTGTCTGTTGTTTCTTCACCTCCTTACTATATTCTTCTCTAGTCTTCTTTTCCATTGTATGTTCTCACTAAATTACTTGTTTACTAACTGAATGCTTAAAAACTATCCTGACGGAACTGGATAAGGGAACATCCAAGTCAGGTTGGCAGGGCAGGAAATTTAAAACTAATGGAGGAGGAGTCTAAAGGAGTCTCAATGATCCCAAATGAAAAAGAACATGGGGTGCTATTTGGGGTGGACTGCAGAGATTAATCCCTATTGTGGTGGATCACTCCTCCATGCTATCCTGAGAACAATCTTTTCTACACTGCACTGTGATCTGTTGAGGATTGATCTACATGCTACATACAACAGTGTGTATCTGTGAACACACAGTGAACCTGTGGGGCTTGTCAGTGAAACCACTTCTTCAGATGCACTACAAAGTGCATCCAAAGAAATGGGTTTATATCCACAAAAGCGTATGCAAAAACAAAAACCACACTCCATTTGCTGCTACGTTTCATTTTTTTCTTCCCCTGCTCCTCCCTTCCGAGACTAAGAGGGTACTTCTTTGAAAACTACTAAAGTGACAGGTTAGAGATGCGGATGTGGTTTATTTTGCTTATAGGTGGGATAGAAACATTTCCAGGTCCCTCCCCTGGGCAAGATTATTCAAGTTTTTGCTCCTTTTTATGTATTACTACTACTACTACTACTACTACTACTACTATTAATATTATTATTATTTTGCACTGTAGATGTTAGCGGGGAAAATATTATGACTTGGTTTTGCTATTACTAATGATGAAAAACATGCTGGTCTTTTCACTTTCACATAGAGTAAAAAAAGTCTTAGTGATAACTTTTTCAACAGGGTGCCTTAATGTGTTGAGACATTCTTTCTTTTCAAGGATAAGTATGCAGTTGGCCCTCCTTATCCACGGATTTTTTTATCCATGGATTTGAGCAAACACCGCTTGAAAATATTTCTCAAAAGTATAAATTCCAAATATCAAACCTTGATTTTCCATTTTATATTATGGGACACCATTTTGTTGTGCCATTATATTTCATGGGACTTGAGCATACACAGATTTTGTTATCCATGGAGGGTGCTGGAACCAAACCCCAGCGGATAACAAGGGCCCACTGTATCTCCAAATAGTCTTCTCACACATGTGGCAAAGTAGAGAAGAGGGAGGCCTCAAGTAAAGGTTTTCCCTTGACAAGATTGTCTAGTTGTGACCAACTGCAGGGGGTGGTGCTTATCTCTGTGACTAAGCCAAAGAGCCAGCATTGTCAAAAACAACTCTGTGACCATGTGGCCAGCATGACTGTACAGAGCACTTATATACCCACTGAAGTGGTACCTCTTTATCTACTTGCAATTTTTACATGCTTTTGAATTGCTAGGTTGGCAAAAACTGGGACTAGTGACAGGAGCTCACTCCAACACGTGGCACTTGACCTGCCAACCTGCCGATATTGCAACTGTCAGAGGCAGTGTCTTATCCGCTGAGCCACTGCATCCCTTTTACCTTTAGGCAAGATAAAACATTCTAGACTAAAACACCAACAGCTCTTTAAGTGTTTATGATGGTGAGAATTCTGGAGAATAGTACTACTTACAGTGCTGAAAAGCTCTGCAGCTTGTTCCAAGAGTCCCACCAAGCCGTTCTCTGAGAAATATCTTCCTGAGCATACTCCATCTTCATCTGGAGACAGAACATCATCTGAAACAGCAGACTCCTCTAGTACATTGGAGGAAATATTCTAAAGGACAGAAGAATGATGTGGTTGAGACAAAATCTAGTTGCATCCATCCAAATGTTTGTTTTTTGGCAATAGTGTACCACTTTATAGGACCTATCAGTGTTTACACACCATGTTATGTAACTTCTGCATTCTATAAAGGTACAGGAATAATACTGGTAAATTGATCATATGGCTAAGTTTCCAAAAAAATTATCCTAAAAATCCAGACATGTATGGAACAGAAATCTAGCTCCTGTCTCACGCTTTTAAAATTCTTTATCAAAAGTTCCACAGACTACACAGTTTAATGAATTTACCATAATGAGGAAGCGCAAGGGCCTTCGGGCCTTCAAATATGAGTCACAAAAAACAATATAAAATAAAATAATGCTTTTTCTTTTTTAAAAATGAGTTTTGTTTTTGTTATGCGCCCTCAGGTTATTCCTAACTTATGGTGACCCTAACGCAAACTTATCATGAGGTTGTCTGGGGCTGAATGTGTGTTATTTGCCCAAGGTCACCCAGTGGTCTCCACAGCCAAGCAGGGAATTGAACCCTGATCTCCAGTGTGGTAGTCCAATGCTCAAACCACAACATCATCCTGGTATCTAGCTTTAAGAATTATGGGGGAAATTCCAGAAAACATTGTTGGGATAGTATTTATATTTATAGGCCTACAGAATAACCTTTCCATTTTTTTTTCTATTATGCCCAGCATCTCTGTAATGCTATTATATATTCAAATGGTCTAGCCAATAATATCTTTCACCAGCCTTCTACAAATACATGAGTACAGAAAAATATGTACATCTTTCAAAAAAGTGCTACAGTTACAACGAGATTTAACTGAATTTTTCTCTTTTCGCCCAGTCATAAGACAAAACAAAATCTGAACACATTTTTTTCTCCTCCATCATTTCCATTTCCCATGATTCAAGCAATAATTGCACACTAGCGGTACACTTATTTCTTCACAAAAATGACCATGGAACACCCTGTTTACTTCAATTTTCAAGTTTTAGCCAAAAAAATAGGGCTGTAGTATAAACTCATGTTTTTCAAACAAATAATTGACTCCAAACCGGATGTTCTCCACTTTAAAAAAAATTAAAGAAGTCACTGTTCTGTGTGCAGAGAAATTTTATTTTGCAATTGTTTTGCAGAAGGAGATCCATTTATCATAATTATTCCTGAAGAAATGTTAAGTCTAAATTCCACCTACCATAAACAAGTTGCTGAACAACACATCATGATGATGATGATGATGATGATGATGATGATTACAGGTAAAGAGACATGACTGTTTCTCTGTTACTCATCTGCTATAAAACCTGTTATTGCTTTAGAGTCTGGTTTGAAAACATGTACAGGCAACAGTGTTTTGATGAGACAAGCCTATACAAATGCTAAAATATTTCAGAATGGCTGTAGGAACTGGGACTGTTTTCTACACATTTCATACGAAGCAAAGCAATCTTCCAATGGCTTGAAGGGATATTACACATCATTTTATGACAGGAAGCAAGCAACACAGAGTATTGTTGGCTTAGCTCAACAGTAGAGTGTAGGGATGTATACTGTAAATGTGCAAGTTCTGTATTAAGTACCTGTTCTAGCCATGCATTTGAGCAAGTAGCTATTTCTTAATCCCATATTTCCCTCTATAAAACAGACATATGTAATAATATATGAGGGAGGAAGGGAGATAAAACCTATTGTAGAACTATTATTTGGTCATGTAAGCTCTTACCTGTGGTCTGAGCTGATAAGGCCTAGACAAAGCTTCTCACTTCTATGTCTCTTCTGGCACTGTTTTACTTACAATCTGCTTCCCAGCTGTCAGTTCCTTGCTCTTTCGCTAGTCTGCTGCTTTTAACCCATCCACCTAGCCAAACTCCAGCAAGTACATTTAGCATCTATCAAGCTTAAACAACACACTATTCCAAGACTACTGAGAAAGGGCCTGCACTATGTACAGCAATCTGCTCTTACCTGAAAGCTGACACTACCAACTGGCAGGTAACTGTGATCCTCTAGCATGCTCAAGTATTCTGCAACTAGGGCAGCTGCATGAACAAGACACATGGCAGCCTCTGTATAACATTTCCTCTTGGCATGCTTCTCTGCCATGTTCTGCAGCCAGGTAAGTCTTAAGTCAGGTGATGTCTGATACCCTTTGGCAATTCTAAAAAAACAGAACATGGTAAAATGTCAATTTATTTAGCCTTAGGGCTAAATAAACAGGTCTACTTTTTCTATAGAAATGCTAAACCACTTTCTTAAGTTTCCATTCAGCCCCACTGTTATCATGTTCATCACTAGCAAATTAATGTCTAGCTAGATCCTATACCTCTAATATAATTATTAACTCCAGAAATCCTCCAGAATTTTATCCAAAGAATCCTGGGAGACACAGTTGTTATTATTATTATTAACCTTTATTTATATAGCGCTGTAAATTTACACAGTGCTGTACATACAATCTTAAATTAGACAGATCCCTTCCCTCAGGCTTACAGTCTAAAAGAGACAACACAAAAGGAAGAGGGGAAGGTGATGGGAAAGGGAGTGAGGTCCGGTGGTTCTTCTCTCCCTCTGGGGCCAGGAACAAGACAGATGGACTTTTACACAGTTCTGTAAAAGGGCTGAAAATCTCTAAACAAGATTTTTAACCAACTTGAATTTAAGTCTCCCGGATTCTTTGTGGGATGCCAAGATGCAAAACTTATATACATTTGTCATGGATATATGACAAATGGGATTTTGCTACACAGAAAACATCTGTTTAGAACAAATTTAAATCTTAGAGGTTCAGCCACATTCATTTTTAAAGTTGTTTTAAAAAAAAGACCAAAGATTTCAACCTGTACATAAGATCCATTAGCATTTCTGGGTCTTCCTGAAACTCTCGCATTTTTACTGTATCTGACAATATACTGTTCAAATTAGACAACAGCTCTTCCACCTACATAAAAAGAAAAAAGAACACTTTTTCAGTTATTTCTCTGAAATATTTCAGGAAAGGAAAAATGGGAAGAGGAGCAAAGGGAACAATGTATGCTATTATAATTAGGACTTCATTGGTCATAGAAGATTTTCATACTTGGCTCCATCGCTGCTTAAATGTCCATCCTGAAAAGGTGGAGGAAGTGTGGCTGAACAGCAGGCATGCTTCCTTAATTGTCAGGGAAACATCGCTCCCTCTAAGGAGTCCCTGAATCATTCCAGGAGAGTGGATTTCCTATGAATGCAAACTTTGTGTTCATAGGAAATCCGCTCCCCTTGCGACAATTCCAAAGCTGTTAACTATAGTTGCTGGGCATTCATATCCATTTACTAGGTGAGGACAGGGCAGTCCAGACTCAATTAATAAACAATCAATCCTTGGACCTTAAAGTTGATAATTGTGTCCATAGTATATTGTCATTACGCCCTTTTAAAAAGGCATAATTGAACACTTCAGAAATAGTACAGTGGTCCCCCGGTTTACGAATCCCCCGGGGAACGAAATCCCCGGGACCCGAAACCGGCAGGACCCAAAAATATCCCCCAGCATCCGAAGGATTCCCCCGGGATACGAAGGAGAAAAACAGCGCGGCCCCTTTAAATCGGCCGCGCGGTCCGTCTCCTAATGTGGTCCCCTGGGAAACGAAAACTTCCGGGTTACGAAAGGTCATCCGGAACAGATTACCTTCGTAACCCGGGGACCACTGTATTATGATTTGATGATGTTAACTCAATGGCTGTATTTTTGTGTTACCAAGCTGAACATGGAATTCCAATTTGACTATGAAGATTTTCATACCTGGCTCCATCGCTGCTAAAACGTCCGTGAAAGGTTCTGAAAAGGTGGAGGAAGCGTGCATGTCTGAACACCAGGCACACTTCCTTAATTGTCAGGGAAACGTTGCTCCCTCTAAGGCATCCCTGAATCGTCGCAAGGGGACCGGATTTCCTATGAATGCAAACTTTGCATTCATAGGAAATCCGCTCCCCTTGCGACGATTCAGGGACTCTAGAGGGAGTGACGTTTCCATGATGATTAAGGAAGTGCACCTGGCATTCCGACACGCACGCTTCCTCCACCTTAGATTTAGATGCCAAAATAGGTGGCTGCTCAAATCCAATTATGTACAATGAAGTAGTAAAAATTTCATCCCTTATATAAAATGGCATTGCTCATGTAAATGGCAAAATCAAGGTTTGCTTTTTGGATTTGTTTGCCTGTTCAAAGTGTGAATGGCTGAATCCGTGGATATGGAGAGCTGACTGTATTTCAGTTTTATCCAAAGCTACCTAAATATATAATGTGTGAATGTCCCCAGAAATAATAAGATACATTACCTGTGCTGGAAACAGAGTTGGCTGCATATCTACATCTTCCTCTGCATATGCCAAAATGGTTCTCAAAGACTTTCTAAGATATTCCTCATTAAAATCTGATGCTTTACCAACCAGAGAAGCCAGTGACATTGTCACTTGCATTTTCACTCTTGCAAAGTTCTTTTGTAAGAAAGAAAATTAGAGTATCAGATTATGCAAGTCAAGTGTACTAATTTCTCATTAGCAGTGGACTGTTGGTTTCTGTTTCAATAAGGATTACCAACAACTCCCACGTATTTACAATTACTTAGGAAGAACTTATTATCACCACCATGGAAATTTAAAGACCAGAGCTTTATATGTGCTTGAGAGTAAATCCTGCTGAAATTAATTAATCTTTCTTCCTAATAAATATGGGATGAAGCTGACATTATCAGAGTCCACATTATATATAATATAACATCTCTCTTGGTTTTATGGGAACAGCAAGTTATATTAACAATAAGAAAAAGCTAACATGGGATTATATTATTTACATGTTACATAATGTCAAACCAACAATTATACCACTATTCTCCCCTTTCATATTTATTCTAGGTATAAATGACAAATTATTAATCCTTGTAAGCTTCCATAAAAATAGTTTCAAATGTACATATTCAGGGATTAAGAGTTACACATTCTGTACATGCACAGCACATTATCAATTTACCCTTAAAATATATTACCTCCCTCAAACAATATCAGGCATTAGAAAGAAATGGAACCTGAAAACTTATTTATTTTTAAGAAGAATTAATATAATGATGCACTGAAATAGGGTGCCATACATCCCAGAATACCAGGACAATCCTGGATTGGAGGGTCTAAAAATGTCTTGGCCTGGTTGGGCATTTTACACCCCTCAATCTTAGATTCCTGCCTTGTTCCAGGCCACATTTTGCCACTCTCCAGTCAGCCTGGAGATTGACAAAATATGCCCTGCCGGAACAAGGCAGGAATAGTTGGCTGAGCTTGGCTCTGCCGCCTTCCCTCCTCACATAAGTCACTGGAGGTAGCACATAGGTCAGTGGCCAAAATGACGGCGGCTGCCAACCCCAAGCGCTCCACCACGCTTCACGCAGAGCCAGGCCGGAAGGAGGAGGCCCGCTTCAAGATACAGCCTAGCAGGCAGGGGAATCAGGGAGAGGGGGCAGGGCTGCGCAGGCGGAGGCTGAGGCCAAGTGTGGAGAAGATCTGGCATGGGCCACAGAGAGGCCTCACAGGCATGGCCGCATGGGACCTTGGTCGGCTGGCCGAACCCCGAGGAAGGAGATCTGACGTGGCTAAACCTCTGGCGCCGCTGCACGGGGCCTCAGCCGGCCAGCCGAGCCCCAAGGAGGGAGATCTGGTGCAATGAGGCTTCCCTGGAGCAGCCACGCGGGGCCTCCACCGGCCAACCAAACCCGAAGGAAGGAGATTTGGTGCAGCGAGGCCTCTGGTGCAGCTGCAGGGAAATCTGGCATGGCAAGGCCTCCCTGGACCCTGGGTGAGGCATGGCCAAGGTGAGCACCAAGGAGATCCATTGTGGCAGGCAAGACCTCCATTTGGCTCCACCTGGGCCCCGGTGCATGAATTTAATTGAACAAGAAATTCATTTATATTAATTTTTTTTAAGTAATGTTTTTGGGTTTTAGTTGGTCGTGTCCTCCATTTTTCTTGAATCTCATACATTTGTCGTACATTTTTGTCCTGGTTTTGTGGAAGGGAATTATGGCAACCCTACACTGAAACAATCTATAACTGAGACCATGATCCTGCTACTTCTCAATTTTGGATGATTTTAGCATTATCATTAGATGGATTCTTCTCAAAAAATAACTTTCCAAGGCCTCCAAGGGAACATGGGAAGGTCATTTCCAACTGGAGGTAAAGAACATATGCAAGTAATTACATCAGACAGGGATCATAAATATAGAATGGGATATAATTTTGCAATGCAATAAGCTAAATAATAAATAAACACAGATGCTACAATATGGACTTGAGTTGTAGTATCTTATATTACTATCTACTCTCTTACACTAGAGGAACTGAAGCTATATCTCATTAGGAGGTAAAGGGTGGCACAAGCCTGGATCCGAGTGACATCGATGCTGCTACTGCACTGTTGTAGGACTCTCTGACAGAGATCAGCACACTGCTCCACTTCCTCTTCAAACAGCAACTCTCCAAACTAAAGGAAGCAGGAGGGAAAGACTGTAACAATAGCAATAGCAAGCGATACCAAGTACGTTTCTATACCACTTATCAGTGCACTTAAGCACTCCCTAAGTAGTTTATAATGTGTAAGTTAATTGTCCCAAACAAGATGGGTATTCATTTTAGCGACCTACGGAAGGATGAAAGGCTGAGTTGACCTTGAAGCCCTACAGGATTGAACTCTCAACTGGGTATCTGTGAGAGGCTGCAGTACCAGCATTTAACTACTGCACCACCACGACTCCTGGTGTTTCGGCGTGAGTGTCTTCTAGTGCTACTATGCAAAAGACTTTTGCTAAGCACAAGCAGCTTTATTTATTGCATTTATTTACTGTATATATTCAACTGTAAGTCGACCTCATACAGTGGGCCGTTCCCTTATGCGGGGGATCCATTCCAGGCAGGGAGGCAGTTTTCCACATTGGTACTGATTGATTCAGAAAGCCATTTTGATTTGATGACAGATTTTACAGATAGTATGAAAAAAGAGCTTAATTATGAACTTCACAACTATCATCAAATCTGTCAATCCAGTCACATTTTATGGCACTTACTTGGAATGGTCTCCCTGATTTTAAAATACCTGTAGTATTCATTAAATAGAAAGGGAAGTGCTGGATCAGGCCACACTCATCCTTCTGTATGCTGCAACCAATCAGATGTGATAGGAACCCCAAAAGCAGGGCATAGTAATAATAACCCTTTCCTGCTGTTGTGCCCCAAAAACTAGTATTCAGAGGCATACTGTCTCTGGTACTAGAAGCACTTTACAGAGCAATTGTGCACGCCCTTGCTCCCCTCTTTCCCAGTTAAAAAACCCAAAATGTAACCTTTCCTTGTAGTGGAATTGTTGGTGTCCTGATCATTCTGGTTGACCTTTTTTTACAGCACTGTAATATGCTGAACATGCATAATTCTAGCAGAACATTTTACTTCTATCTAACAACTGGAACCTTTTCAAAACAATGGAAAGCATCTCTTTGCATGGCGAGTGAAGAAAAAACATGAACAAAGAGGCATTGTTTTAAAATATTCCATGATGGCTCATGGTTTGGGGAGTTGGGGCAAACTCCCTCTGAAAAAATCATGCCAAGAAAAGTCTGTGATAGATTTGTCTTAGGGTTGTTGTAAGTCAGAAATGACTTGAAGGCATACAACAACAACAACAACAAAAATTTTCTCTAAAGTACCTGTCTCCTACATGACAACAACTTGAGGTCTGTCTCACACATGGCTACTATTATTAGCTTGTGTGACTTATGTGAAGCCACTCTGGGGGGGGGGAACCCCTCCCCCACTGCTTTGTACCTGTAAATAAACTCAATAAGCTATGAGGCTCTTAATACCTCATTGCCCCCATGTTTACTCTCAAACAACATTTTCAGATTCTGGAAATGAAATGCTGTATCAATTATTTAGCTGTCTGGTGATGACAGAAATTGTAGTCCAATGTATCTAAAGTACACAAGGAGAAGGCCATGCATGAAGTATCACCTATGCATGAAGTATTCTGAAGTTATGTTGTTAATGTTAAGCTGAACTGGTCCCTTGAACACAGGTTAGCTGTTCTAATAGCCTAAATGTGGAACCATCATTGTGCGGAACTGCTGCAATGAACAGTGATAACTGTTAAAAAATAATCCACTAAATCACTGTTGTTGCTTGAAATCATACCAATTGCTCAAAGGTTGTTGCATGGGGTTTTGCAAATGGATGATACTGCAATAATCTGTGGGTATGGGAATGGATTTTTGACTTAACAATGTTGTTGTTGTGTGCCTTTAAGTTGTTCCTGATTTGTGACACTCCTAAGGTGAACCTATCATGAAGTTTTCTGAAACTGAAGATGTGTGACTCGTTCAAGGTGGCCTAGTGGATTTCCATTACAGAGAGGGGAATTGAACCCTGGTCTCCAGAGTCATAGTCCAACACTCAAACCATTACACCGTGCTGGCTCTTGAACTGACAATACATCTTTCAAAATCCTAACATGGAATTTGAACGACAAAAGTAAGACAAATGCTTACCTTGACAATAAGTGCTCGGAGAGTAGCAAAGCAATGGGTCAGGTATGTTGTACTCTGATCACAAGTCAGAGAATTTACAAGGACTTTCAGCACACCTCCCAGGAGGCTATCTCTAGAATCCATAGCTGAAGTTGCCTACAACATGGATGAGGAGCACTTTTTAGAGCCCTTCAAGAATATTTTAAACAAAGTTTATGACACAGATAGGGAATCTCAGCCTGTAGGCCAAATCAATTTTGCTTCTTAACATTTGAAGAACAATTATAATTCATTTCTAAATATGTAAAAACCTACACATTTAAATATTGTGCACTGTAACAAAAACAAAGGAAGAGACAAATAAAATATTTCCTGACTTTCCATGGGTAGAGAAACTGGCATGGAGCAATTTTAAGCAAGTTCTCACCTGGATAATGTTCTCTTGCATATCCAGAATGATCAAATTAGCTTCTGTAGCTAGGTTCCCACTAACCAGAGCTTCTTGATCTATCTCAGCTTTTGTTCTGTGAAAGTAACAGCTCATATTAACAAACACCTATGAATCAGTTAATAAAACTAGTTCTCACATTAGAGTAGCAGTCTTCAGAAAAAGGACCTACCATCAGTTCTAAAATTGGAATATGAGACCTACTTTCAATTTATTGTCAGGTCCTGAAACCAAACCCTGGCAGATACCAAAGGCCTACTATATCACAATGAAATGCAAAACAACAAAGAGTTAAAGAAAGAGCTGCATTCCAGTTATTAAAGTCTTAAAAAATTGAAAGGAAGAAAGCCTACTTAAGTAAGGAAACCTTGAGCATATTTATTTACCAAAGAAAAGGAGCCATGTTTGTGAATGAAAACTAAAGCCAATGATGATTATTGTAAAAAGGCAGGCAGATTGAGATTGACAAATTATCTATCTATCTATCTATCTATCTATCTACCTACCTATTGGGCCTTTAATCTACTGCTGAGGTTAAGGAACAACAGAGCTGTGCCTGTGTATTCTCCTGCTCAGGTCAGTGTATTATAGCATATTACTGTATATTATGTCACAATCTCTTGGTAGTCTGTAGTTAGCTATGGATTGGCATTGTATGGTATGAATTAGAGTTTATTCCTACTTTGTCCTTCTGTTTCTTAGCCTGCTTCTTTTAAAAATTGTTTTTAAAAGAAAGACAAAGACCAAGTTGATGGTGCCTTGCATGGAAACTGGAGGAAGCTAGTTTGGATTCTGACCTACTGGCTGAAGATGGATACAATGAAAAATCATTAGAGTAACAATTTCACTGAAGGCTAATTTCTACTGACAGATGGTCCTCACAATATTAATCCCCAAACATTATTTTTATTACCATCAACAACCCTTTTAGATTGTAAGCCTGAGGGCAAAGATTTGTCTAATTATAAGATTGTATGTACAGCCCTGTGTAAATTTACAGCGCTATTATAAATAATAATAATAATAATAATAATAATAATAATAATACCACCAGGAGAGGGAAATTCTGGTGGGTCCCATGGACAATTTCACATATAACCAAGAATCTTTCAGAAATCCTCGGTGTTTGTTCAGCATGCTGCTGATATTTGGTGACGTAAAGTGGTAGAAGTAAAACCAATCAACCAACCACCACTTTTAAAGCAACAGCACATCCCTTT
This sequence comes from Urosaurus nigricauda, assembly GCA_034509955.1. Lineage (NCBI taxonomy): Eukaryota > Metazoa > Chordata > Lepidosauria > Squamata > Phrynosomatidae > Urosaurus > Urosaurus nigricauda. The sequence goes on along the minus strand of JAOEGL010000002.1, from coordinate 88,790,312 downwards.
TTTTAAAGGACAATCGTGCTTCCATGCTCCCAGAAACATGTTGTGGTATGCCTTCAGACCATTTCTGACTTATGACAACCCTAAGGTGAATGTATCATGGGGTGGCAGAATTTGTTCAGAGGGGATTTGCCCTTGCCCTCCTCTGAGACAGTGTGATTTCCCAAGGTCACTCAGTGTGTTTCCATGGCTGAGCAAGAATTCAAACCCTGGTCTCCCAAGGTTTTGTCCCAAAACTCCAGTAAACCATGCTACCTTCAAGAAACAAGATTCTCCTTTAAAAAAAAAAAACAGGTCCTCCTGCATGCCTTGTTTTAAAATAAAAACTAATTTTTGAAATTTATTTTTATATGGTTGATGTGGCACAGCTCAATTTTGATGGCAACTTACTGAAATCAGCAAACACAGGGATTGAACAGGCCACAAAAATTGTGGGTGTCTCACAGGCAGTTGATGAGTCATGTGTTGCCCCAAACCTACTTAAAGTCTCCCAAAGGGTCTTAGTGGTCATGGAAAAGGATCCAATCATGTGTTGCACCTCTTCACATGCCCAGTTCCAAAGGCACCCCACTACAGTGGTACCCCGGGTTACGAATCCCCCGGGGTACGAAAACCCGGGGGCACGAAAGAGCTGGGGCCGCAAAAATGGCCCCGGCTTACGAAAAAAACCCCGGGGTATGGGGGGAAAAAACGCACGGCCCCTTTAAATTTGCCGCGCGGTCCGGCAAAAAAAGCGGTCCCCCGGGTTACGAACACTTCCGGGTTACGAAAATAATCCCGGAACGGATTACTTTCGTAACCCGGGGGACCACTGTATTCAGATTGAGGAAAAATCACAGAAGGGAAACCACTTCATGTTGAGGAAAACTCAGTTTAGATCATATTAGCTTTGTTTTTACCATGCCAGTCACAAAGTGTGTAGGCGTTCCTGGATCAGCTTGTACTGAACATATGTTGAGTGGTATAAGTTGTTTTCCCTGCATGATGAATTTAAGTGACTTGCTATGCAGGGTGATTCCAAGACATCTCCACATCACAAGGCAATACACTAACCCCAAGATGGCCTCTAGTGTCCTGCCCATATGTTGTAGCTGCTGGACAATTATTAATCCCATTCCACATGATTGCACTGCTGAAAGGGTGAGCTGTTGTTTAGTAACAACAGTATGAGATACTAGACACCATCCCTGTACTCCAACAGACTGAAGGAGGGAAAATCCCTTCTTTTTGCCCACCTACAAGAAACTAGAAAAGGTGCTCTGTAGTAGGCTGTTCCTTCCTATGTGTAGCACTAACCAAGCTATTGATTCAAATGTAGAGAGACCTCACCACTTTCTTCTGTTCCATCAGGCTCTCTCTCACAGAACCATAGCTTGGGTTCAGTTTATGTTTTATTATTATTTTTATTGCATGCTTCATTCAAAAATATTTATATTTAAAGATGACTTTCTCTAAGTATTGAGAACTATGCTGGCAGTGAGAAGAGGATAATGAAGCAAAGTTTCAGAACCATAGTTATAAAAATTATGTAAAAGCTAGTGGTGCATCTGTCTAGGATGCTTGAAGGGTAGAGTTTCCCACTTTGGTATACAGCATGAAACTAGATGGCCCCTGATAGAAGCAATACTGGAAAAGGTGATATAAATTCATTAAATTACTTACTTATCTAGCCTCTCATTTGCTTGCCGCCACTGTGTCTGCTCTTTCCTCCACCGTAGATTCTCATTCAACCCTGGGAACCTATCATTCCCTACAAGGGCAATGCACATAAGTCAAAATTGAAACTTTAATATCAACATTCCTCCAGAGATATGCATTTCTGCAAGAGGCTACATCCAATGTGGTTGCAATAAAGAAAAGTGTATCTTTTTACACACAAAGTAAAAGAGCACATCTGATATGGAATAACTGAAGTATGATAGAAAGAAACACTATGTCCCAAAGAACAAGGAGATATAGATGGGGCCAGAGCCAGGGAGGCAAGTGAGTCTAAGAGGAAATGACAAACTGGAGACAGGGAAAGCAAGGAGGCACAAATGTCCAGATATGGGTGAGTTGTAGAATCTAATCACACATTGCCCTCTGAATGAGATACAGTGCAGATCCAATTCCTACAATAGCAATAGCAATAGCAATAACAATAGCAGGTATATTTCTATCTGCTTATGAGTACATTTAAGCACTCTCTAAGCAGTTTACAATGTGCAAACTAATTGCCCCCAACAAGCTGGGTACTCATTTTAGCAACCTCTGAAGGATGCCAGGCTGAACCAAACCTGAACCCCTAGCTGGTATTGAACTCACAACCTTGTGGTCTGTGTGTGAGTGGCTGCAGTACTGACATTTAACCATTGCGCCACCAGGGCTCCTTTCAAGCCATCGTGTCTCTACAAGCAGAAACATGGTGGCTAACAATCAGTTCCAGACTACAGGCACACTTTAGAACAGCAGTTCCCAAACTTTGGTTTTCCAGGTTTTTTGGGACTTCAACTCCCAGCAGCCCCAGCCAGCTTGTCACGAATTCTGGGAGCTGAGGTCCAAAACATCTGGAGGATCAAAGTTTGGGAATCACTGGAGGGATTGGCTGATTACAGTCCAAAACACACTGCAGAAAAAATCCAGTTTGAGCCCGCTTTAACTGCCCTGGCTCAATGCTAAGGAATTATGGTAACTATCATTTTGTGAGACATTCAGCCTTCTCTGTCAGAGAGCTCTGATGCCACAATAAACTACAATTTCCAGGAATCCCTAGCACTGAGCCAGGGCAATTAAAGTGGTCTCAAACTGGATTATTTCTGCAGTGTGTTTTAGACCTACATAGAGCTATTGTTGCCACTCCTCATGTTAGCAGAAGCAAAGTGTGTAGCTTCTATTAGCTAACTGAGACAAACAACAGTAGCTGATTGGCTGCATGCACTTCCCCTCTAAGCTGACATCATGAACCATCCCACAGGAAAGATCAAACTTGGGAGCAGAGAGTACAATTGTCAAACCAATTTTCTTAGAACTTTTTCAAAGGAAAAAAAAAAGGTCAGTATGCCTAAAGAATGGGGTGTTCACTATTAATTCAATCAGGAATGAGGAGCATGATCTAGCAGTCCATCCTGGAAGCTAAGCAGCGTCAGCTCTGGTTAGTACATCGATGGGAGACCACCAATGAATGCCAGGTGCTACAGATGTGGTTTTGCCAGTTATAGGCTATATTTCAGAGGGAGGAACTGGCAAAACCACCTCTGAATATTCCTTGCCTAAGAAAACCCTATAAAATTAATAGGGTCACCACAAGTCAACAGGTGACTTGTACATACACATACAGTGATTTTTGAACTAGTACTGGAGAAGATGAGTCTGAGTAGATCCAAGGCATCATTTAGCTAATAGTTTCTTCTGGCATACTTTCCAATATACAAATGTTATTTAATCCATCTGCTTGTACAGTGCTGAGTTTGAGGAAAGTATATCAGACCTCTTTTGTCCTTTAACCTCTCCCTTGTTGTTAGCCACCTTGGGTGCCAATTTGGGAGAAAGCTGTGATAAAAATAAATAAATAATAAAAACCTTAAGTAAAAGGTAACAAGGGAAATGTGTCATTTCTGAGGTCAACACTGTTCTTAACCACCATCCAAGTAGCATGTTCTGCTGTTCAATAAACAGCTCTTACTCCTTATTTAGCATTCCTTTTCCAAACCCTGCTTCCCCCAAACCACTGGTCCTATTTTGGCTTATTCCATCATTACTTTTAGTAGTGTGAGAGCAATGGTATACTGTTTTCTTCCTGTACCACTCAGTAAGGTCAGGAGTCTTAGATTACATGGCAAGAGTCCATAACATGGTTCCTTTCCTCTCCAGATTTGCTCCTGGCGGAGGAAGGTGGCAAAGAAAGGACAGACACTGTGGGCACTTCCCACATAACCCCAGACTTTTTATTTTACCAAGCAGGATTGAATTCCCATACTCCTGAAGGTGATTTCAGCAAGGATTATGTCAAAGTTTGTATTCCACACTGACCCCACAGTGATATTACACAGTGAGTAGTGGCAGCTGCCCACAGGTATTTTTAGCTCTCCTGGCAACAATTTATGATAATATCTCCTGAGGAATCCCAAAAACCCTTTGGACAACCACTCAACAGTGTCATGAAAAATATAACTCCTAACAGTTTCAATTATTTCTCCAGAGCTGTTTCAGTTGCTTTTGAAAACAGAGATCTGCTTTTTTTCTTCTGCAATTTTTTAATGATTTCACTGGCAAAAATGAGCTAAATAGCGAAGAACATACCAGCAGGCATTCTGCAGCGCTTCATCATTTCACCTCTGGCTCCCTCTCCTCTTAATAAAGCCTCTTCTAGCCGAGCTTTTACATCTCTTGACTTCTGGAGGGCTTGAGTGCTAACTTTATCTGAGCTTTGTTTGCCCTGTGCAGACAAATAAGGATTAAAGGAAATCAAATCAGCTGTCCAATATTAAAATGTACATATCTGGATCAGCACATTATTTTGGCATGCAATAATAATTAAACTAAACAGGAATAAGTCATATTGTTAGTCTATAGCCTTATTTTTTTTAATCCACTGGAAAAGTTCAAAATTCTGTGAAAGATAAAGGTCAAATTCACTAGAGAAATAAACTTGTGCAATAAATTTATTCTCTTATAATGCAGTAAAGACACAAAAAAGGCAATCTCATAACATTGCATTGTTTTTACCTTGTACTCAAAAGCTGAAACACAGATGAAAAGAAGGTCTAAAATCTTGTTTAGTTGCATTGATGGCAGGTCTGCAATCCATTTCTGAATGAGATTCTGATCAGCATTTTTCATGATCCATAGAAAACAAATCAAAAGGTGCCGTGTTGTTTCAGGGCTTAAAGTGTTGTATAGTTTGTAGGACTAGGAAAAGATAAAATAGGAAATTCATAGGAAGCACATAATCAAGAAAAGCATGTTAATAATGCCAATTAAAAACACTGGGATCAGGGGACATAGAGCTTAGAAGTCCCCACATGCTGCCCAAATGCTGCAATGAGCATAGCAAATTCTACCACTAACATGGCAAACTGGTACAATTTGCAAGTTTTAAAAACATGAAAATTTGTATTGTTTAACTTTTGCTTCTCTCATGTTATATGAATTTTTTGATATAATTTGCTCAAAAGATTTTTTTTTGGTAAGCAGTTTCTCCTTCTTCATATGCCTTTCCTCACTGATATATGAATATTGCGTTCAGTTTTCCTAATATAGATTTTGTGGGGTTTTTTTTTTTAAAAAAGCAGTGTTGCAAAATTCTGAAAAGTTAAAACAACTAAAGGATAATCCAATTTTGATTTGAAAATTAATGTAGAAGAGCTTGGAAACAATGAATTACAAGTAGCACCTGGAATCCTGTTGGGCAGTTATGAATGCATAACTATTTACATACTCATGACCGTTTTGTAGTCATTATCTTTACATAGCTCCTTGTTTCAGGGCTACACAGGAACTGCAAAACTGCTCCAATCCCCAATTGCTGGGCAGAAGCCACTGTGATCAATGGGAGTCTATTCCTCTGGTATTCAGGAAACAGCTGGCTGATGGTCCCACCCACTCCCTCATGGGAGCAATCTCCAGCAAGGGGGGGGGGGGGAAGGGAAATTATGACAGAGATCCTCTTTTTGCCTGTCACACTAGAGATCACTCATGGGAGGGAACGGGAACATCAGCTGCTTCCCTATCAACTGGGGAACAGATCCCTGTTGATCACAATTAAGGACTAGGTGGATTGGAATGGGAATCACTGTGTAGCACCATAACTACGGTGCTTTATGCATGCATAACTCTCCAACAGGATTCCGGCCAACACTGTTAAATGCAATTAGTTGTGGGGTAACAAGAGTAGAACCAAGTTTTATTTTGAAAGGAGTGTAAAAATAAAAACAAAAGTAGTAATTTCTAGTTATTTTCAAAAGTTACTTTTAAGGACCTTTTAAGAGGCCCATTGACAAGAAGTTTTAAAGCCATATGCCAACACTACCACCCCTGGCCAAGGCAAAGCAAAACAGTGGAAAAGTGAGCAGTCTAATAAAGTAATCCATTAAGTTTTTCCATTACTGTAATGATTAATGGGAACAGGTTGAATTTAAAATCCTGTAATGTGTAACAGAATGTATTACCTTTGAAAAGTAACTTCTCAAACTGGTAAGATTCGGCAAAATCTTCTCAAAATATGAACTAAATAACATCCCTCTCCCATTTATAGTTTCAAGTGAGATGTTGGAGCCTTCTCTCTTAAAGGAGATACTTAGAATCACTTACTACTGCTGGGAGAGAGGCTTGAAAGTACGTGCCTTCAAGTTATTTCTGACTTAGTGTGATCCTAAGGCAAACTTATTGTGAGGTTTTCTTGGCAAGATTTGTTCAGAGGAGGTTTGCCATGATTGCCTTTCCATGAGGCTGAGAGCATGTGACTAATCCAAGGTCACTCAGTGGGTTTCATGGCCGAGCTGGGCATTGAACCCTAATCACTATGCTGTGCTAGATCTCACTTAAAATTCAGCAATATCTAAAATGGCTGTGGCAGATAGTTCAGCTGGGGGAAAAGTCTTTGGAAGCTAACAGACATGAAACAATTGTGAACAATCAGAACAGACTGAGTTCTGCTTTACAGACTAAACTAAACTACTTGCTCATTATTATTTCTACTGCACTTTATAGGTAGGAGGAGTGTACTAGCAAAAAAGCAGCAACAGGGTGCTCTGTGAAGATGGTTCTAAATCTCTGACCCTCTAGATGTTTCAACTCCCAAAAGTCCTAACCAACATAGTTGATAAGGGATTCTGGGAATTTTAGTTGAAAAACATACAAAAGGCAAACTGTAAAGAATCACTGGTCTAGAGCACCTTTCCCCAACCTGGTACCCTCCAGAGGGTTTGGACTACAACTTCCATAATCCCTAACCATTCTCAATGCTGCTCAGGGCTAAACTGGACTATAGTCCAAAACATCTGGAAGACACCATATTGGGGAAGCCTGCTCTAAAAGAACAACAATCAAGAAGGTATCCTTTTTCTGGAAAAAATGTGCACACAATCATATATATTCAGATGTGTGAAAAGACACAATAACATCCAAACATTTTGGCTTTTGAAAGTGAAACCATGAGATAATGTCACAAGAGAAATTTGTACAAACACATATTGTAAGTAGACCTACCACTGTTGAGAAGGGTAAGCCAGAAGATCGAAGAAGGTTAAACTGGTTCCCAGCAATAGCCAGAGCAATATTTTGGTTAATTTGGTTTGTAGCCTCCTGTTCTTCATCTGGAGATCCAGCACGGCCTTTCCCATTGCGACTATCTGAAACTACATAGGAAAGAACAGTTTCCTTACCTCTAACAAAAATTATTTGTGTTGTCAAAGATATACTTACTCATATGGAACCAACTGCTGAGTTCATCTTCTAGAGCAAAGACCAGAGATATTTGGTAGCAGGATCCATCACTTTGGATCTAAAGCAAATGCCCAAAGGGATGGACATCAAACCTTTTCAGTGATTTCCCCCCTAGATTTTAAGGTGCACCCAGAAAGTGCCCTGTTTTATAACCTCTGCACAGCACTTAAAAAAGATTTTAGGCATTTTAATAATATTTACCAATAGTCTACATTCACTCTTTAGTTATGAATGTGTAATTAGGTACCATCTCCCGGTTCAACCTCTGAAGCCCACTGTTACTGCCAACAGCTGCACTGAGCAAAGGAATGTTCACTTTCCAATTGGGGTTCAAGGAGGATGACATCTCCAACCTCCTACCACCAATAAACAAGGTTGGCATGAGGATTTGCAAAAGAGATCCTGCTTCTGATTGTCACAACCACATTTGCTGGTTGAAAGAGGCTGGCAACCTCCTTCATTCAATGTGGCTGAATCATCATAATTATCATCATCATCAACAAAAAGCAATACTATATCTTGCCTGTAAAATCATGTAATTGTGGAAGTGCATCCAAAATAATCCCAACCAGAGGCAGGTAAAGGGCAGCAACTTTTACTTTCACTTCTGGTTTCAAGCATGATTTGTCCAAGTCATGTGAACTCAGCAGGGTGTGAATAGCACTGACAGCTTTCCTCTGAACTTTGCTTATCCTGGCACCATGAACAAAAGAATAATGTTTATGAGTGAGGCATACATCAGTCTGACAGATCAAAGTGGTACTTGGGGATAACTAAAAGTAACAATAGTAAGAGATATTAGAGAAATACAGCTCTGAATTATTCAAGAACCAGTTCTTTCAGCAAAAGAGTTCATATCACATCTCATGGACAGTAAGAACATCTTGAAATAGAATGTGTGAATGAAATCAAACCAAAATCCTCACATTGAAACCTAAATAAATTATATTATTTAAATTGTTTTCTCAGAGGCATCATGGCTCGAACCCAGAACTACATCTTCCAGAGCCTAGTGCTTCTCCAGAACTGCTTTGGGAATCCTAAGTATTCTTCACTAGGTAATTAAACTGGGAACACACACAAGGAATTCTAGTTTTTGAATCAAGAACTTTAGTTTAAAAGCCTTAGACAGAGACTTGTGAATTATCACTGACAGTGTCCTTAGGCCTAAGATTCAGAAAGAAATAGATGGTGCAGTATTAGTCCCTGTAACTGGGAAACTGTATGAAGCCTCTGTATTGACTTGTTGATGTTGCTGTGTGCCAAGTTGTTTCTGACTTACAATGGCCCTAAGATGAAACTATCACTGGGTTTTCTTGGCAAGATTTTTTCAGAGGGAGGTTTCCCTTTGCCTTCCTCTGAGGCTGAAAGAGTGTGACTCTTCCAAAGTCACCTAGTGGGTTTCCATGGCTAAGCAGGGATTTGGACTCTGGCCTCCAGAGCTGTCCAATGTTCAAACCACTACACCATGCCAGCTCTTTGGCACTGGCTAAGCAGCTAGAAATGGTAGGACACTAGTGGAGTAGTTCATACTTCTTGCTGCAAATTATAGTCAGATTTAGTCAATTTAAGAGTCTTGTGGGAGTAGACCAAAGGCCCATGGCACTGATCCTGGCATAGTAAAGAAGAGGAATATTTCAAAAACCTTGACTGAACTCCAAACCTATTACCTCCATAATACAACAGTATTACTCACCCAGCTAGGTCTCAGGAAACATTGAAACCTACCCTTCTGCTTCCGTATCCAGAGCAGCTGCCAACTCAGTGAAGAGCAATCCAGTTAGGAAGTGTTGCTGCCGATAATCTGCTGTAAGGTCAAACATGCTGGCAAGTTTTTGATCTTGGAAACTTGAGCATGAACTTGAATTCTGCAAAAAAAAAAAAAAAAAAAAAAAGGGGGGGGAGTGTAAAGGAGGAAGAGGGGGATCTAGTGCTTACATTCAGTTTAAATGCATAGATTTAAGGACATAGTTGGCCCCAGTGTTCCAGGGAATTGCTCCTTAAGATTGTGACTACTGAAAACACCATTCTTGATGAGATCCTCACATCTTTTCCTAAAACAGCAGCAAAACACAATTGCTGTAACTCTACGAAGATCTTTTAGCACATGTTAGCATCACAATTCCCTGTCTCATAGCATTTCATTTTACTTTGGTGTGATATTAATTCTTTTTCAGATCACTTCCCAGGCCCATGTCTTTGCATGCTGGTAGTATACATGCATATGGTAGAACAAAAACAAAAGGGAACAATAGATGTAGCGTAGATGACCTATGAGGAGTTTTCTCAGGCCTTATATTGCCCCTGGGGCTGGAGAATAACTCACTAACAAACATGCACTTCTGCTGCTCCTAGGATTTGTACAACAAGAAGCCTTGTCCATCATGCTACTGATATCAGTCCTCCTCCCATAATTGTAATACACATACAGACACCTGGCACCCATTAGGAATGGGTAGAGACAGCAACCCAGGGTTTAAAATCACCTCATGTACAAAAGTGCTAACTCTTTCTCCAGTATTACTCTGACATTTGTCTCGTAGTCTGGTGACCCAAAGCAGCAAAGCAATTTCCTGAGGCTTCAGCTATTGCTCTGAGACCTGGCAAACCTACCCTCGATACTAATACAAAACATCTAGAGTATTCTACACCAGGATAAGCAGTAGTTAGGGTGTTAGGTAGCCACACTGTTCCATAGGAGACTGTGGGGGGCTGCATCTCCACAACACCATCTGGAAAAAAATGAATAAACCCTGATCTCCTGTGGTCCCCATGTCCCAGGGGGCATGGGGAGAATTTTGCAATATTTTTGGACATCTCTGAGCCATTTCCAAGCTTACTTGGAAACCAGCTTTTAAGTCAGGATGAAATATTTCAAAAGATTACACCATAGTATTTTTAAAAGAATGAAGGCTATGTACACTCATATGCTATTGAATGGAAAGTATTTAAAGCATACATTCAGGGTAGAATTTTTGCTTAGTCTCCTTATTAAAAAAGACTTACATTTTTTTTAAAAAAAGGAATTATTGAACAAACAGTCAACAGCTCTGGTATCTCAATTTGCTGTTTCTCCATCTGAATAACTTTATCAAGAACTGCAAAAAGTTAAATATGAATTGAATAATATTCTACCACAACAAATGGAACTAGCTTTGACATCGTCTATGGCAAGCAAATTGGGGACTATGTAAAATCACTTTACATGTACTTAGAGATACTGTTTCCATTTGGATAATTTTACATGTCCCTGGCATCCACAGTATACAAGGGCAGTCTTAGTGAGGTTCAAATCAAGTGATGTACAAATAAAGAACAGACCACCGAGCAGCAGTCTTTAAGAGCCAATACTGTGCAAAGCAGAAACTGCTTTTAGCTCCAGTGGAGATACAATCCAAATTGGCAGAGATTCTGCAAAGAGACTAGAATTGCTCAGCTTGTAGTCAGCGGCAGTATTAAATCACACAATAAAAGCAAAAGGCACTGCTGAGTTGAGTTCATTTTTACTTTTGAGGTCATTCTTGCACATAAAAAGTGATGGAGTCCTGACTTAACAGAAAGAGATATCCTGAATTGCTACCTTCTTTGCTCAAACCATCTCAAATTGTGTTCTAACAAAGATGCTAAGGCTTTTGTTTTATTTATTTTTTACATTGGTATCTAGTTTCCAACTCTTGGAGTCAGCACCAAGCAAGCAATTTTGGAAATGTCTCAGGATATTTTTCAATGATTGGAAACAAAGTCAGTGCAGGGCAAAACAACAAAACAAACTGAAGACAAGCTTCTGTTTAATCATGGTCAGTGATAAAAAACAACCACTTATGGAACTCTTGAGGACAACATTAGATTAGACTTCAGGACTGGTCTTACCAATAATAATAATAATAATAATAATAATAATGTTTATTTATAGCCCGCTCCTCTAATAAAATACTCGGAGCGGGGTACAACAGATTAAAAAGGATACAGAGTAAAAATGACAATCATATCCCTCCCCAACCGCACCCCTTAAAACTAAATTAGATAAGGGACAGTGGCATGTTAGGCCATGTAAAGACACGAAACTGTCAATGAGGTTATCATCATCACATTTTCAATACTGGGCAGTGCTATGATGATTTTAGACCTCAGTAAGCATAATATCTTAGCTCTTACTCATAAGAACATACACAGAGTTCTGCTAGATCAGACCAAAGACATATCTAGTTCAGCATTCTGTATGTACAGTGGCTGACCAGCTGCCTATGGAAAGAACATAAATAGCACCTTCTAGCTCATGCTCCACAACAACTGATAAACAAAGGCAGTGGCATACCTAGCATATTTGACACAGCATATGGATCATTTTCTTAACACACACACACACACACACCAAAATAATGATCATGACTCGAAACTGCCTGCAGCAGCAGAAGGTATGCCTGGCTGAGTCCATGCTTCTATTGCTGCTGCCACAACCAGCAAGACATGCCATTTTATGTTCTGGCCAAGCATTAAAATAATTGTTTGTACCAAATGGGTTTATCAAGTGGTTGGAACCTGTATTAAAGGAGCAAAGATGAGGAAGAGAAGAGAATGACTGTGGTAGTGTTGCTCTCTCTCTCTCTCTCTCTCTCTGCATTTGTTCTTGAACCAGGAGCCCTGGATGTTTTGCATCTTCTGAAATACCTTAGTTTAAAAAAAGAGGAAAAGGGGGCAATGGCCAAGGAACAGCTTGTGGTATTAGCACCATGGCTATGCATGCTGAAAGGTAAGGAATGGTCTAGAAGGTAGTTGGCAAGCCACTCCACACACAGATAGAAAAGGGTGGGGCCAATCCAAGGCCTTCTGCAGAATCATACAATGAAGGCGGGGGTGGAATTTTGTCTCTTCCCTAAGTGCTGTACAAGTATTAGTGGTGGTGGCAGGGGTGGTGGGCTGAGTAGATGCCCGCCTCCACACTGCCTGGCTGAACCGTCAGACTACTATCACCACTGAAGAACTGGAAAAGAAGGAGGAGGAACAACTGCTGGCTTGGTGAGACAAGGAAAAGACCCTCTTTCCTGCCCGCCAAAAAAGCTGACAGACCCGAACCTTCAGCACTTGCTCTGCTGCCATGCAGCTTTTCTCCATGCAGAGCTGCTGGATAGACTGGAGAGTGAGGAGACACGCTTTCCTATCTGGCCAGCAAAGCCGCCAAACCCAGAAGTTAGGTGCCCTTTTCCACCAGTGCACCAGGTGACACTTCCCTCTGAAATGTTACCCAATGCAGTCCACACACTCTGCACACCCTTATGACACCTCTCTATATAGGCACACTTCTTCTAGTACCAGGGAGAATACCTTTAGCCACCATGTCTAGTAGCTATATATAAATAGCCACATCTTTCACAAAATTCTCCAATCCTCTTTTAAAGCCACTGAAGTTGATGGTCATCACGTCTTCAAGAGTTTAACTATGAACTGTATGCAGAAGTACTTCTTTTTATCTACCCTTCCTCTTTTGCCATTCATATTCAGTCAATGATCCTAGATTCTATTATTATCACAGAAGAGGAGGGAAATCCTCCCTGTATCTAGTTTCTGTACATTGTGTATAATTTTCTACGTCTCTATCACATCCCTCCCCCATGTCTTTTTTAAGCTAAAGAGCCCGAAATTCAGTAAAATTTTTATAAGAGACCTATTCCATCCCTGGAACTTTTTGGCTATCCATTTCTGCATCTTTTCAGGCTCAGTAATCAGACCTGAACATAGAACTCAAATTGTATACAGATATACAGTTTTGTGTAAGTTAGTTTATAGTAAGTTTTTGCTGCTTGGGTTGGGATACCTCCGCTTTAAAAGTTCCAAGCATGCAAGATGTTCTACAGGTTCAGCAAGAAGCATTCTTGACTCTCACTAAAATCCTACCTCTCTTGAGGGGTTTACCTATAGATCCCAGAAACCATCAAAACCTGGGCCATATGGTAAGGACCTATGAAACCTTAATTACTGTCCACAGAAGTTTAGTTTATTACTCTCTTGGCAAGTGGCTGTACAAGAAGAAAACAGAAGATCTCCAAACACCATCCCAAGCCATCTCTACTTCGCTCACAAATCATCACAACTCACTGCCTAAATTTTTCATTCATGTTTATTATTCAAACTTTGTATATAATGAAGCAGCCTAGAAATGGAATTCATTGTACTCATTACAGTTGACCTGCCTACAGAGCTAGAGAACTTCAGTTGCAGACCAGGCTCAGCTCTACGACCTGTTTTCAGTACCAGGACTCAGCTTAAGAATAGACAAAGTAGAGTGGGCCTTTGGTATCTGCTGGCGTTTGGTTCCAGGAGCCCTGTGGATACCAAAATCTATGGATGTTCAAGTCCCATTAAATACAACAACATAGTTAAATAGTGTCCCTTTTATCAAATGGCAAAATCAAGTTTGCTTTTTGGAGTGTGTGTGCATGTACTCTCTCTCTCACACACACACACATTCAAGCTGTGAATGGCTGAATCTGTGGATAAGGAATATGTGAATATGGAGGGCCGACTAATATTTTTTAGTGTACTCCAGGAAAATTTCCTGTACCACCAAACATAGCTCTGTGATAAAAGGGTATGGACAGCTTTCTGGTCTGAATCCTGTTGGTTAGTCTGAAGTTGAATAGACCCACTCAATCAACCGCAGAATGGTCCGTCACCATGTAGCTAAATCCCACTGATTCACTGGGTTTAATGTAGTTGGGACTAACAATAGACCATTATTTCATAGCTGGCTTCAGACAGAGCACTTTTCTATAGATGAAACTAAAACCTGGAAACCTGAGATGGCTTGGTTATTCCAGTGTTGCTGCTAGAGGAGATGAAACCTGCAAAGGCAGGACTACAAATGGAAAGCTTGTGCTCAAAAAAGGATGTTTTCTAGGAGTTCTTGAATGACCATTGCTGTATGTGCAGTAAAAGACCTTCCTCCCTGCTGCATACCAATCCAATTAATTCACACAAGCAAATGCTGATACAGGAGTAAGGCATCCCACAACCAGCATCCTACTCCACTACCCACAGAAATGTGTGCTTTTCGAAAGAGCAATCAAAGTGCCAGTCATGTGTCCCAAGGCAAGTAGCCTGGTATTCTACTTAGAGACTGTGCCAATTTTTCGAAGCATCCATAGACAGACAGTTTTCCTACTGTCTAAATGTGCTGCAGGTAGATGGGATCACTAGTCCCTGCACATTCAGCAGAAAGTCAGAAGAGCTCTGTCTGACTTCTGCAGGATAAGATAGTGCCTTTCTCCACACAGGTAGAAAACCTGATCAAACTAGCAGTAGTAAACCTTATTTTAGTTCTGGCTGTGGGGCAGCATCCTCCACAGTATGACTGAAGGCATCTGGCTAGTTTGGGGAAACAAATCCCTGTTTGAAGTCAAAGGCTTTTATGGCCAGCATCCATAGTTTTTTGTGGATGTTTCTGGACTATGTGGCCATATTCTAGAAGAGTTTATTCCTTAAACTCTTCTAGAACATGGCCACATAGCCTGAAAAACCCACAAAAACACCTCTGTTTGCTTGCCATCCTTCAGCATCTGTCTCAAATTGTCAAATGACAGAACTGGTACTGTCTAGTGAAGGTATAAATGGCAGGGAGTGTAGTCAGTAACTGTATTCCCATCCTCCCTGTTTTCCATATGGATGGATGAATAGATGGTAGGAAGGAAGAACCCAACAGCTTTACTATTGTGTGCTTAAGTATTAATCAAGGAAAGGCAATGTGATACACCAATCACCTATTAAACATTGCATCTATTCTAGGTTTACACAGCTTTCACCATACATAACATAATTAAATATGACAATGCAAGTGGAAGGATACCTGGGATGACAGAGAAGGAGAGGGAGATGCTGGAGCAGAGGATGATGAAGTCAAGAAAAACAGATTCAGATTGAGATAATGTTCATGACTGCAAAGAATTCGCAGAAACTCCAGCCTCATGGAAATCAAAGTTGGAAGAGTGCTTAGTTTATTCGACAACTGAAAAACAAACATTACAAATAAAAAAGCAAAAAGAGTGAACAATTGCACAGAGAGAAATACTTTGCCTCTAAAAATAGAATCACTTTGTTTAACAAAATAGTCCAGAAACTTCAAATACTGCAAAATGCTTCCATGAATCCTGGCACCTTCTACATTCCCATTCATCAGATGATCTCTGGTTGTGACAGTATTTTTCCCTTGGCTTATTTTCCACTAATATAATGCCTCAGAAAATCTACCTGAAAAGTCATTTTGCACTGTACCGTACTTCCCTAGCTTGTCAAATTATAAATAACTCCAGAAATTATCTGTGGTAAAACAAACAGATAAACTCCAATACTGTATATCAGTTTCTCTTCATACAATTGCATTACAGCAGTAAGCTCTACCTAAGAAAGGTAGCTGGTCAGCCATCAGTTCAATTTTGGATGCAGAAGGTTGAGGACAGAGTTTTGCTTTCTTTTGACAGTATGTAGAGCAAAGACAGAGCTAAGTGTCTTGCACTGATTGGGTTAGAAAAGGATACTCAGGAATACAACTGAGCAGACAAAGCAGCCTTGTTCCTTCATGGCCTTCAAATGCAAGTAAACATCTCTCCTTTGATCCATTGTGCTGAAGTTCCAACGGAACATAAAAGGGAGTGACACAGCATTAAAGCTGAACAGACATCACTCAGTCTAGGTTTCAGTTTCATGTAGGGGAAACATTTTTTTTTTAATCATTTACTTCAGAATATACATGGTGGCTCAAGTAGTTAAGACGCTGACTCTGTTGATTGCAAGATCAGCAGGTTGGCAGTTCAAGGTCCAAGTGCCGCGTGATGGGGTGAGCTCACATCATGAGTTCCTGCTTCTGCCAACCTAGCTGTTCTAAAGCATGCAAATGCAAGTAGATAAACAGGTACTACTTCGGTGGGAAGGTAAACAGCATTCTGTGCAATCATACTGGCCACATGATCACAAAGCAGTCTCTGACAACACTGACTCTTTGGCTTAGTAACAGAGATGAGCACTGCCCCCTACGGTTGGACACAACTTGACAACCATGTCAGCAGTGAATACCTTTACCTTTACCTACACACATATACAAATTTCTTCTTCATTCGTCTTTTAAATAAACCCTGGAAAAACAAACACAAGCCTATAGCAGAGGGGGAAGGGGCAAATTGGCTTATCTGATTCACTGGAGGGGGGGCAGGTAGATCCTGCTACTATTATACTGTCACATGTGTGGCCCTACTTTTGAATTTTGGTGATACGGAAACAAAATGGCAAAAAGTTGAAACTCCCCCCTCCCCTTCCAAATTTATTTTGAAAATAAGGCATGGCAAAGCACAAACATTGTTTTAATGTATATATGTGCTTCTGATGGGTTTCTAGAAGTAGAGTTCTGCTTTAATACAAGATAAATGCTTTTTTAAAAATGCCGCTTTTTAAAAAAACATGTTTATCCCCAACTGCAGCAGAATCCATAGTGGCTATATGGAGTCTAAAGACGGTGAGTTGCCCATCATTCTCCAGTCTGAAATTTTTAACATATACATCTTGAAGAACCTCTAAGATACTTGTTCAAAGAAGCTACCTGTCCTTGGGTGTGGTGGAAGGATAACGTTGTCAGTTCCTGAAACTAACAAAACCTGGGCTCAGCCCTAACCAAAATATGAATAAGAACTGTCCTTTGCAATAGTACCCTACTGGATAAAAAGCTCATTCATTATTCCATGGTTAGTCAAAAATAATATTTGTAATCTTTTGCTATCTTTTCACTACAAATTTGACAAGAAAGGCAAAAGTTAATAACTGGATGAGTAAACCCAAACTAAGCCTGCAGTCTATGAAAAACCTTGTGGGAACAATCCCCACTGATCATGGTGAACTCTATAGCATTGCGGTCTACATTCAGGTGAGGCCTACCTGATTGCAGTAGTGTTTGATGAGATTAAACACAAAGCCACGATCCATCAGGGAAAGAAGATCATACAGAAAAAATGCCAGGCTAATGTTGATCTTTTCTGCTTGCTCACTTTCCTTTCAAAAAAAGCAAAAAGGTGGGAGTACACAAAATTAGCTTTGATTTTTAAACACAGATAGGATCCAGGTGGTAGAATATATACATTATGTGACCCATCCACCAACAGTTGCTCTCATGACTGTTTCTGACTGTTCCTTGTTCACCTGAAGGTCCAGCTGAGCAGAAACAAAGGAGCCCTGGTAGCGCAGTGGTCAAATGTTGGTACCTCAGCCACTTATTCACAAGCCACAAGGTTGTGAGTTCAATACCAGCCAGGGGTTCAGGGATGACTCAGCCTGGCATCCTTCCCAAGTCGCTAAAATCAGTACCCAGTTTGTTGGGAGGGCTTAGCTGACACACTGCAAACCACTTGGGGAGTGCTTACTTCACTGATAAGCGGTATAGAAATGTACTTGCTATTGCTATACTTGTTATAACAAGAGTATTTGCAGGATATGAGGAATGCTTAGGAAAATAACTTTTTTATTACAATCCCCAGAATCCTACATCCTTATCTGTGAGATTCTGAGACTAGAGATCCAAGAAAGTAACTCTTCCATGCTTAAGAAATGAGTGAGGGCACTGAAACAAGGAATCAGGCAAAAACAACCCCATTAAGCACAGCAGCCGCAAGCTTCAGTGAGGGGAAGGATGAAGATATCTGGCAAGAAGGGTTTTCAGCTTTTTCAAAAGCTGACTTATATTTACACATTTGGTAAACTTTTCTTGGACTTTATCACACGGGAAGAATTTCTCTCAGTTTCAAAAGAAATGGAAGTGAAGCCAGTTCGGAATTGAGTAAATTCGCTAGTTCAGCGAATTTACGTGATTGCGTATTGACACTGCATTGCATTCAGAACTGCCTGAAATTGCCTGCCAGTGTCCGAAATTGCGTGTGATAGTTTCTCACGCAATCACGCAAAACCCCATGACTGCGTTCGGAAGGACTTCTCTTTGCCTGAAAATGTGTGTGATCAGCTTTCACACAATCACGTGAAATCCCATGATTGCATTTAGATTGCCATTGGATTATAGTTCCAATTCCCTTTGTGTGATAAACTCCATAGAAAAGTATGACTCATGTGGTTGTTTTTCCTTCTTTCACATTTGTATTTTCTGACCTTATACTGAAACATCCCTTCTGAATGTAAATAATTGGGGGGGGGGGGGGGGAGCCAGAAAGCATTAAATGTATGTTCAAATGGCTTTCAACATACATGAGAATATCTGTTTTAGACATGGGGTGGGGAAGGTAGATTGAGATTTTTTTATCCCTCTCTTATTATAGTAGAGCTGGGAGTTATCCAATTAAGTTCAAGTAGGGGAGATTCAGAACAGACAAGGGTAACTACATGTTCACACAAAGTATAGCTAAATTGTGAAATCTGTTACCAGACGTGGTGATGGTCACCAACTGAAATGGCTTTTAAAGGACTCTAGACAAATTGAGAGAGGGCCCACCCAGCAAGCAGTCATGGTACCTAATGATCAGCATGCCTCTAAATTCCAGTTGTCTCTGAATAAAATAGTGACAGACTTATTACCCTTGTTTCCTGCTTCTGGGTTTCCTGAAAGTATCTGCTTGACCACTGTTGGAAATTTGATGCTACATTAGGCAGGCCTTTGCTCAGAGGACTCTTTTATATGTTCTTACCCTTGCTCAATCTTCTCCAAAGTGGTGTCCTCCAGGTGTGTTGAATTACAACTGCCATCATGGAATTTGTAGTCCAACACATCTAGTGGTTCTAGGTTGGAGAAGATTGCTCTTAGTATATGTGAATTAACTCCAGAATTTCAACAGAAACATGGCAGACTGAAGATTAGGAATTGATTTCTAATGATGGTATTAATTTGTCTTGAATAAAATCATACTAGAATGCCATCACTTGATTATGGTTATATTTATTTGTTCTAGGTTGAGAAATTACCTTCTGTGGTTTCACTAAAAGTGCTGCAACTTCTGAGGTGACCACATTAACTATAGTGGTGATGTCATCCTTGAAGCGATTGGAAAATCGAGTTCTGCGGGGAGTACCCTGTTTCTTCATGTTATCAACATACTGAGCCATGCTCTTGACCTTGAACAGAATAAGCATGTTTTATTAGCTTTCTTCTCATTCTATAAAACCCAAGACAAAAAAAGGTTTAAATTCTGTACCAAATATTTCTGAACTAAATTCAAGTGTGCAAAATAAATGAATGCACATTTCAAACTTAGAATCTCAAGATTAAATTCCAGAATTCCTGCATATAATAATACACAAACTCTCCAGCTTGATTTAAATATGATGTTGGATATGTTTGAAAACAAAATCTTACCAGTGTAAGGGTTCAAAAGAAAGCTTGAGAAAGCTACTTTTTTAGAAAATGTAACCAGGGACTACACTATCTGGGGGATTCTGGGAGTTGTAGTCCAAAAAGTAGCTTTCCAAAGCTTGGGTTTAAGCAGCCAATGTTATGTTTAAATTGATCTGCATTTATAATGCTGTGTATGTATTATCACACTTTATGGCACACCTCTGGGCCATAGAGTTCTAATATGACAACACAGCATCCACAGTCAGTGGTGACCTAGCTTAAGTGTAATACTTACTGTGTAATACTTATTGTGTATTGCCTGGATTTTTAACACCCCTTAGATGTGTGTTAAAAATCTGTGGTGGTGGATTTTGAAGTGTAGGTGCTCAGCATCAGAGATCATGATGCTGAGCACCTACACTTCAAAATCCATCACCACAGGCTTTAAGGACTTTAATATTGTAGGAAAGCTACAAAAGCCATTCCTTCACCATAACAATTTGGTTTCTGTTGCCATTTACAGTATGCCCATCATTTCTATGTAATGGAAAAGTTCAATACCTGCCAGCAAGAACCATACTGATATTTTAAAAATTCTTTAGTTTGTCTTCACTGAAACCTTATCCTTAGAAATTGCACTGAACTTCCCTTTTACTAAACTCTAAACTCCCACTCTAAAATCTTACCAGCAATTCAAAGAAGAACCAGGCATACTTGAAGACAGATTCTCTCACCATGCCAGTGCTAACCACCATCTGAAGTGCCAATTCTTCATGGAAATGCTACAGGATGTGTTAAAAATCATAATGTGAATACCAGCTTTCGCCATTAAACTTCAAAACACAACTGAGATAAAGAAATCCAAAGTGGAAGCACATGGAATTAGTGCATGCAAACATGTACAACAGACAAAGGTTAAATAAAACAGCCCTCATAGAGGCAAAGAAATATAGCTCCCACCACTAGGAAGTTTGAGCAATAGCAATAGCAGCTTCATTTATACAGTATATTGTTTCATACCATACCAAGCAGTCTCTAACAGTTTACAACTGTAAGCTAATTGCCCCTATCAAGCTGGGTTCTCATTTTAGCAACTTCAGAAGGATGCAAGGCTGAGTCAACTCTGAGGCCCCTGGTTGGGATTGAACTCACAACCTTGTGGCTTGCGAGTGAGGGGCTGCAGTACTGGCATTTAACCACTGCATTAGATTAAGGAAAGGTGAACACCACGCAGAGAAACAAAGTAGCAATTACAGTGGTCCCCCGGCTTACGAATCCCCCGGGTTGCGAAAACCCCGGGATCCGAAAGCCGCAGGACCGCTAATATATCCCCCGGGATCCGAAGGATCCCCCGGGATACGAATAAAAAAACCCGCACAGCCCCTTTAAATCGGCTGCGCGGTCCGTTCGCGAAAGCGGTCCCCCGGGAAACGAAAGCTTCCGGGTTACGAAAGGTAATCCGGAACGGATTACCTTCGTAACCCGGGGGACCACTGTATCACTACCATGCATTTTCCTACAGCAGGAGCAATACAGGCCAAAATGAATTGCAAAACTCTAAAATAAAAAATAAAAATAAAAATAGAAGCATTTTTTTCCAAAAGTGAAATAAATAATCTGAATGACCATTTAGTCTAACTGTATGTTTCTTAAACAGTTGTTAAAGTGTGGCAAATAGCTAGTGCACAGAATCTAGTTTATGCACAACAAAGCATTCCATGGAATCCAGTCACCATTTAAGTCTACAACGGAAAACATTTGCAAAAGGAGACTGTCACATAAAACAACACAATAGCCTTTAGTTTCAGTTAAAGCAGAATGATATCTCATGCAGGCATCATATCTGAAGTAGGTATTTTAAATATGTCTTGAACAGTAAACTGAATGCATAACTGTGATTGGTTGTATAAACTGTTACATTAAAGTTAAAGAACAAAATGGCATTTGTTTCCCCCATTTGCCTGTTGTCCCAGCTAGCCTTCCCACAATTCTCTGAAATACTGGACCTCCAGCCATTCCTAAACCCAAGAAAAAACATTAAAAACATTCTGTCCCATTAAAATGTTTTCCAGTCTAGTCACCTAAGATTATCTGGTAAAGTACCTGGCTTTTTACTTACTTTTTACTTACTCCATAGTTAGAACAATTATGAATGCAGCCTGAATTATGTTAAAACCTATATATTTCTTTGTTTTCCAACTTCATATTAGGAACAGGCAAATATAATTTAATATTTTAAAATAACTCTTATATTTATATTTTTACTAATATCTTTGCATATTTTTAAATTTGTTTTGTTTTAAATATGTTGTTAGCCACCTTGAGTCCCATTATTGGAAGAAAGGAGGGATTAAAATAAATAAATACTGTAAATAAATCTATGTAAATTTTGGTTTTTTGAATGCTTTATTTCCTTGGTTACAAGTTCATTTTGGCCTACTTTTTAATTAATTTCTGAACTCATTAAGATTTAGTGTTTTTAAAAAATGAAAATATAAGTGTTTCTCCAGTAATATACCGGTAATCTGGTTTTGTAAGTAATTACCACTGATATAGTGGTTTTTGAGTACACTTTTCCAAATGCACACTTTTTATGTGTATAGTTGGTTGAACTGGAACAGTATTTATAAGTTGTGAACCATATCCATTTGAGCCCACAACTACACTTCAGTTTATTGAGAGCTTTGGGAGCTTTCAGTCTAGTGCATTTGTACAAAAATGCAGACAATACATTCCTCTCTACCTTATTCTGGCTCAAATTGGCCCTTAATGCAAGAGATTAAATGGCTGATCAAAGTTAATGTCTTAATATTCCTCCTCTGAAAAAGAACACCTTGTCTACATCTGCCCTGCCAGAACAGGAACATTTGTTATCAAAAGTGGCCTCCTTATAGTGTTTGAGCTCCACTTATTAAGTTTGTCAATGCCTGGTGTTGCATGATGTGGCAGTCTACCTTTTTACTGGATGGACGTGGGCTTGTGCAAGGACTGGACAAATTGCTGCTGGGCGTACTATAGTAAGACATCCGGTTGCAGTTTCGATCTACAATCTGAAGAGAATGACCAGAAGAATGTAAAAAGAACAATCAGATGGGAAAGTATGTCAGCTGTAGAAGGGAGGGAGAAGAGAAAGAAAGCCAGCAGTAGAACTAGACCCTAGTCTCACGGATTTAAATTGGGCTTGCTTCCAAGTAAATCATTAGGGATTTGGGTGTTACAACTCAGTGTGGGTCTACAATCATTTCAAGAAAGAAAGAAAGAAAGAAAGAAAGAAAGAAAGAAAGAAATGCAAAGATCAGTTGAATGAAATGTGCATTGAGAAGTGTTATATTATATTGTTAAATTGAACACTATAAATACATGACTGCCCCCATGTGGCCCAGATTATTTCTGTATTTCTAATTTCTATGTTCTCTCCATTCCAACAAACCTTGGAAAAAAGAAAAGAAACAGTACTTCCCTAACAGGAGTGGATCTTTTCTATCTGAAGAATGTTAAATAATAATTACACCCCATTCCATACATAGTGCCTCTCCATAAACTTTACAATTAGATGCATTTATTATCTACTATGACAGCCACTGTGATGCAGAGGTTTGAGTGATGCGCTACTACTCTGGAGACCAGAGTTTGAATCCCCAATCAGCTATAGGAAACCACTGGGTGAACCTGGGCAAGTCACACTCTCTCAGCCTCAAAGGAAGACTGAACAAATCTTGCCAAGAAAATCCTGTGACAGGCCTTGTTGTTGTTATTATTAACTGCCCTCGAGTCAACCCCGACTCATGATGACTCTGTGGATGAGACATCTCCAAGATCCCCTATCCTCCACTCGTCTTCTCAAGTACTGCAAATGCAGTCTAGTGTGCTCCCTGATTAAGTTCATCCATCTGATATACAGCCTTCCTCTCTTTCTACTACGCTCTACCTTTCCTAGCATTTCTAATGAGCCGTGTCTTCTCGCGATATGGCCAAAGTGCAATAATATTAATTTGATAATCTTGGCTTCCATGGAGATTTCAGGCCTGATTTGTTCAAGGACCCATTTGTTTGTCTTTTTGGCTGTCCATGTTATCCTCAGCACTCTTCTCCAGCAACACATTTCAAATGAGTTAATTATTTTCTTATTTTTTTTTCACTGACCAGCTCTCACATTCATACATATTGATGATAGGGAATACAATGGCCTGAACAATTCTAACTTTAGTGCTCAATTGTACATGTGTACTCTTTAGAATTTCTAATAGTTCTTTCATAACTGCCCTTCCCATTCCTAGTCTTCTTTTTAGGATCATCATAAGTTGGAAATGACTTGAAGGCACCCAACAACAGACAAAAGGCTCCTGTGGAACAGAATAAAATATAGACTATATAAAAAGTTTATAACACAATTGTTGGATAGTTACTTTTCTGATTCAAAAATAAAAATCTCTATGATGGGTACTTTTTGTCTCATGACTCCAAACAGGATTACATGTCCATTCCAGGATTCATTAACAACAAATGGAAGTTGAAGATGGCTGTGTATCATCTTTGTCCCTTTTATGAACCTACATAAAACCTTTGTAATTAACACCCATTTCCTTTAATTTTGTACCTTCTAAAAGACAAAGATATTTTAAACCGCATCCTATAATTCTGTACCTTATACATGATAAATATATTAATAGCACTATGGTTTCTTTTGCCATTAGCTGCCTCAGATTTTCATGAGAAACCAGTAAATACTTCTAGTATAATTCATGTATAATTATCCAATAATTATAAATGTAACAAACATAATGGATTTTATAGCCATTAAACAATGTATGCTATGTGCTTGGTTTATGATGTGATTACTTTTACATGATTACTTTATGATGTGATTACTTTTACAATATACTCTCCAGGCACGTTGTTTGGAAGTTCAGGACTTTATTATCTCCCCTTACCCTTGAGGACATGATGTTATGGACTTCTTCATCAGTAGAAGCTTGCAGTCCTGCAATATCAGGATTACTACAGCTGGTTGCTCGGCTTTGCAGGAGTCGAGAGCCCACAGAAACAGCTGTGGTGCGGCCATAGGTGTAATAACGAGACTCAGGTAGATTAGCACTTCCTGTTGTGCCTGCAGAGAGGAAAACATTCTTGCAACTCATTTGTGCTACAAATTACACTACTGTTATTCTTTGATCCTAACTCAAATGATTGTACTGTATTAATGTTTGTCCTCTGTAGCAAATATCATATCCCTAGGCTAACATTTTGGCCCACAGGAAGGATCCTCTTTCCACTACAGAGGACATCTTCCACCCTGTCTTATACACATCCACATGTCCCCCTTCAACCAATGGCACTGTCTCTATCGCCATGCATATGCAAAAACAATTTTGTTTTGCTTTCCATGGACATTCAAAACCCAATGGAAGGAACTAGACAGTCTACAGTTTAGAACAGGGATGAGCAAAAGTTCAGCCCACAGACTGGAATGTTGTCCCCAAAGCTACTTTGTGGCCCACAGAGGTTTAAGAAGAAAAAAATTCAACTTTTTCCCCCACAATGCCTCCATATCCCCCCTAAAGCAAATGGGGGACATATTTACCATGTTTACAAGCCGCCTGCACTTTCAAGTGCCAAAAACAGTTTTTGCAAAAAGTTTCCAAAAAATTGTCTCACCTAAAATGTCCTCTGGGAGCATGCAGCATATTTCTACCAGATTGTCAGCCCTTACTGGGACAATTTAGACCTAGGGAGGCCTTTCTGAAAACAGGTACTGAAAAAGAAGTGTCTTCTGCTCATTTCCTGTTGATCAAAAAGACTTCTCATGGATCCAAAATGTCCCAGGAAGGTTCAGTACACAGTGAAAATGCTCCTAGAGGACATTTGGAGGCAAAAATGATTTTTCACGCAGGAGTTCCAGTACAGGGATATGGTCCTCAGAGGTTTCTTGGTAGGTTAATGCAGCTCCCATTTTGGCTTTCTTTGCTCATGCAACAAGGCTCTTCATTTAGTTGTTTTGTTTTGCTCTGATGTATCCTGGATTTTTTTTTAAAAAAAAAACAGCCTTTGGGTAGGAATATTTGTGCTTAGTATTGCCACTGAATAGTCTCTTTGGGAAAAAAAATAACATCTGGTATTTTTTAAAAAAAATACTCAAGAACTATATAAAAAGATACAGCAGCAAACAGCAACATTTACTATGGAGTTTATCACACAAAGGGAATTGGAAGTATAATCCAGTGGCAATCTGAATGCAATCATGGGGTTTCGCTTGATTGTGTGAAAGCTGATCACCCATTTTCGGGCAAAGGGAAGTCCTTCCGAAAGCAATTATGGGGTTTCACATTATTGCGTGAGAAACTATCACACGCAATTTTGGGCACTGGGAGGCAATTTCAGGCAGTTCCAAATGCAATGCAGCGTCAATACGCAATTCCGAACTGGCCTCACTTCCATTTCTTTCGAAATTGAGAGAAATTCCTCCCGTGTGATAAACTCCTATGTGCATTTTCTCCCTATGAAGTGTATAGAAAATTTCAGACAAACAGAAGTTATATAGTAACTTGCTGTTACGCCAAATTATTAATACATCTCTGAGGGAGGAACAATTTCCTGACCATCTTAAATTGGCCATAGTAAGACCGTTATTGAAAAAGCCCTCCCTCGACCCCCTGGTTCATAATAATTATCGGCCAGTCTCGCTGCTGCCATTTCTGGGGAAGGTGATCGAGAGGGCAGTTGCACTCCAACTTCAATCGATCTTGGACGAAACGGATTTTCTAGATCCATTTCAAACCGGTTTTCGGGCGGGCTACGGGGTTGAGACCGCCATGGTCGCCCTGGTCGATGATCTCTGTCTGGGCATCGACAGGGGTAGCGTGTCCCTGTTGGTGCTCTTGGACATCTCAGCGGCTTTCGATACCATCGACCATGGTATCCTTCTGGAACGCCTGGCAGAGGTGGGAATCGGGGGCACTGCGCTCCAGTGGTTCCGGTCCTACCTCTCCGGGAGGTTCCAGATGGTGCAGCTGGGGGACGTGTGCTCCGATAAGAGGGCCCTCACCTCTGGGGTCCCTCAAGGAACCATTCTGTCCCCCATGCTCTTTAACATTTACATGAAACCGCTGGGAGAGATCATCCGGAGGCATGGGGCGCGGTGTTATCAGTACGCTGATGACACCCAAATAGTCTTCTCTATGTGTCCGACTGATGCAGTGACCAGGGATGGCGTCGCTCCTCTCGTGGCCTGTCTGGAATCAGTAATGGACTGGATGAGGGAAAACAGACTCAGCCTGAATCCAGAGAAAACGGAAGTACTGGCGATAGGTTCTCCCGGTCCAGGGATGGAGGTGGTTCCACCTGTCCTGAACGGGGTCACGCTCCCCGTGAAGGACACAGTACGCAGTCTGGGGGTGCTCCTTGATTCGTCGCTCCATCTGACTTCTCAGGTGGACGCGACGGTCAGGAGCACCTGTTATCAGCTTCGGCTGATTCGCCAGCTGCGTCCCTACCTGGACCGGAGGGACCTTGAAACCGTAGTACATGCTCTAGTAACCTCTCGGTTGGACTTCTGCAATGCGCTCTACATGGGGCAGCCTTTGTATCACACTCGGAAGCTACAACTGGTGCAAAATATGGCAGCGCGGGTGGTCACTGGTGCTCCCAGGGCCGCCCATATAACACCAATTCTGAAGGACCTTCACTGGCTGCTGATTCGCTTCCGGGCTCAGTACAAAGTGCTGGTTATCACCTATAAAGCCCTATATGGCTTGGGCCCAGGGTACCTGAAGGACCGTCTCTCCCCATACAATCCGCCCCGCACACTTAGGTCCTCTGGACAGCGGTTACTGAGAGTTCCGGAGACTAGATTAGCGAGTACGATGAAGAGGGCATATTCCATCTCTGCCCCCTGTCTCTGGAACTCTCTACCTATCGATCTCCGCTTGTCCCCCTCCCTTGCTCAATATAAAAAGGACTTAAAGACCTATTTATTTAACCAGGCTTATCGCTGAATGGACTTTTATTTATTAGCCTGTTGTAATGCCGCCCACTGTTCTGCTGCTGCATATGCACTAGCACCTGTATTGAGAATTGTGATTTTATTGTGATTTTATTGTCTTACTGATTTTACTGTTTTACTGTTTTATTGTAACTGGCTTGTTTTAATGGTTTTTATGTTTTATTGTTTTTTATATGCTGTACACCGCCCTGATCTATGGAAGGGCGGTATAGAAATAAATCATATTATTATTATTATTATTATGGTGGATATATAGTCAAATAAGTGCCAGATATTTGCAGGGTGACTGGAAGTCCCAAAGGAATTTTCTTCCAGAAAAGGAGTCAATCATTTTTATGCAATTTTTTATGCATGCATGAACAATGTGCAGAAAAAGACTCACCCTGGCCAAAAGAGGGGGGGGGGGCTTTTGAGCCTCATTTTGAAGTAGAAGTACTTGGTGTAAATCTTGCTTATTTCGTTTTCATACATATACATAAAAACGAAATAAGCAAAGATTTACACCAAGTACCTCTACTTCAGAGTGAGGCTCACTGCATTCATTGGGAATTGGTTTAGAGAAATAGCCATGGTATCGGGCTACAATATCATGGATGTCTACTTAAAACCTTACTGACAGAACATTCCATTAATGCAACCGGTTGATTTTTTAAAAATAGGAGTCCAGTGACAATACCTAATTTGACAACGTCCTTCTGAATTTCAGGAAGACGGAATATATAGTAGACATAAGATGCTAGGAGACAGTTTCTTCCATGTTGGTCCTTGCACAGATCTTTACTGTTGTGAAGGCTGTTCACTATGGCAACGACTGATTCAAAGGCAAATTGGGAGAAATTGGCTGAGGAAAAAAAGGAAAAGTATCAGTTTCGTATTCTCTTCATCATCATAAATGTTTACAATTAGTCAAATTATCCTCACCACAGGCATTTCCTCTATATAATCCTATCTATAATATTTGGCCAGCTGCCAGTTGTGAGGGCTACTGATTTAATCTGAGAGTACCTATATTCCAGTTAAAACTGATAGTTTGTCAGGCAAACCCATAGAATCTTTATTTAAACCCTAGTCTTGATTTTTTAAAAACCATATATTTGCATGGTGATAGATCTACTAGCATCATCTTCAGTCACGTTACAACCCAGTAGTGGCTTCTGACTCATTAGCTGAAGACCTGTGCCATAACTGGATGAGTATTTTAAAATATTCCACATTAGCAGAGTTCTTAGCTGCTCTGTAAAGTATGATTTTTAATGGAGGAAAGGATTTAACTCAATTCTGAATATCTGAAAATAATTTGAGACAAAATCCCACGTTCCCCATTTTTAAATTTTTTTTAATGAAATACTTTGCTAGCCAAAATAGATATTTCTGAGGCTTCTTAGGCTGCATCTGCACTGCAGAATTAATGCAGTTTGACTCCACTTTAACTGCCATGGCTCAATGCTAGGAAATGCTGGGTTGTGTAGTTTTGTGAGATATTTAGCCTTCTCTGTCAGAGAATTGTGGGTTCACAACAAACTCCAATCCCAGGATTCTGTAGAATGAAGCTATAACAGTTAAACCAGTGTCAAACAGTATTATTTCTGTAGTGCAGATGCAGCCTTGGTTAGGAAAATCTCCAAAGTAGTTCTGTGAACAGAGGAGAAGGGGCAGGTTGTGGTGATAGTATCTTGGACCACAATACTAATTCTCTGACTAGCCAGACAGAATTTCAACTTGCTGTCTTAGTGCTCATGGTATGGAAGGCAAATAAAATAAAATAAAAAATCAGATGAGGAACATGAAGATTCAAGAGTGGAAATATGACAGGAAATAGAGTGAAAATCAGGAAGAAGGCACAAGGATTGGATACCCAAAGCTAATATTTCAACTGATATCACCTGCATGTGGCCACAAATGAACCAAAATGAGAAACCTGTATGAATTAAGGGTGGTTTGTTGTTGTTGTTGTTTTGTTTTTGTTTTTGTTTTGTTTTTAATATAAGAAAATATAGTTGTGTCTGGAATGGGATGCAATAAGAAGGCTCTATAGACTCATTCAGATGGGGTCTTTCTGAGCCATTTGTGCCATTAAATGGGTGGCAAACATTACTCAGAAAGACCCCATCTGGATGTGTTCATAGACATATAACACTGACACATTTCTTCTACTATGCCAAGCAGTGATTGAGAAATAAAATTAATTCTATACTGTGACAAACTTGCTTTCAGTGTACCTCTGACAAAATGCTTTCTGATTCTGTTGAGAAAATGGTGGAAGAAACAGCTGATTTAAATGGAGAAAGATGGCTTCAGAGGAATACAGAATGAATACATAATAGCTATCTGAGAAAACCACTAACAAACACACGCTATGTTCAGTGTAGCAGACATCATCAGCTGAACAGTAATGCTAGGAACCAATTTTATACAGTTTTCATCTGTAAATTCCATGGACAAGTTTAGCATTTTAATTCCATTTAAATCTTGCTCATACTCCAATTAGCACACCTTCTTCATCAGAACATATACTAATAATGGAACAATACAGAGAAGAGTAGCATGGCCCCTGCATAAAGATGACATGCAAATCTGTGAATTATTCCATATTTTTAGGGACCTTTAATGGGGCTGTGTTTCTATTCAATTTGTTTTTAACGCATACATTTTTAATACTATAATTTATTTATCTGTGTTTTGGCATTACAGATTTTTGTATGTTTTTAATCCATATACACTTTTATTTTACTTGTTTTTACCTGTACATGTTTTACTTTTGCATAAAACACCTTGAGTCCCAGTCCTTGTAGAAAGGCAGGATATAAATCAAATATACGTATCCATCACTAGTCTGATGAGGTTTAAGATCAACAGCACAATGTGATGCAACAATGCTTTAATAGCAAATACCTGTCTGTCCAGCTATAACCATGGGCTGGATAGCCAGTTGGAATAGCTTATCTAACACCAGATGCAAAAATAATACAAGAGGCTCAAGTCTGGAAGAATTCAAGCAGATAATGCTGAGTTTCAACTCATGCTCAAGAGTGGCTTCTGTGATCTTCTCATTCAACACTCGAATGGGGAAGGCAACTTGGCTCTCCAGTGCATGGCACAAGGTGAAGAACTTCTCCAGGTGATTGTCCTATAAAAAGAAATCAGAAAATAAAAAGAAAATAGGGGCAACAAAACTATCAAACCAAGATGACATTTGCCCTCCATCTTCCTGTTCTTTTTCTCCTGCAACAGGTTTCATTTTGCCATTAGAATTATAAATCTGCTCTCAGATATATCTTAATTATATATTATAGACATGTGCAACTAATATAGTTATACAGAAAAGTATTAAACACCGATATTTTTTTCTCATCATCAAACTGCTGGGGGGTAGATTTGCCAGATTTTCAAAATAACACTATGGGGCAGTTGAGGTTCATGACATGCAAGGTTGACAACTGAGAAGTACCTATTAACAGGTTTGTGTTCTAAAGAAATATTTATGAAATCATTGACTTCAGTTAACTTAGCCTTTAAGTTCTCTATAAAAATTAACATAATGCCCACATTTATAAATTACATTATGCACACATTTCTGTCTTTAATAAGGTGATTGTTGTTGCTGCATGCCTTCAAGTCATTTCCAGCTTACGGCAACCCTAAGGTGAACCTACATGGGATTTTCTTGGAAAGATATGTTCAGGTGAGGTTTGACATTGCTTTCCCTTGAGGCTGAGAGCATGTGACTTACCCAAGGTCACCCAGTGGGCTTCATAGCCAAGCTGGAATTAAAACCCTAGTCCCCAGAGTTATACATATACCATGCTCACTTTCCTTTATTAGAAGGCTGACCCCCAAAATACAGGATTTTTAGAAATCTTGTTCAACCTATACAAAAGGAAAAATTTTCTAACCCCCAGAGAGGACACATAATAAGGGACACCTGCCAGTACTATAAGAGAGAAGCTTTCCAGCCCTCATATAAGGGAGATCCCTTATAATAAGGGACACCTAGCAACCCAACTGGGGGCAGTGATGATCTATATAAAAAATATTGAAGGATAAACAGTTAAGAAGCATCTCTTCTGCATGTACTGATATGTCAACAGGTTCAAATTAGACCTTTGGCTTTGCTTCTTTATCAATTATAGAGAAACTCTGTTTATTACTATAGTGGCAAACACTAACATTTCATGTGAAGTTTCTGCTAATTTCAGCTGATATAGAAACAATAAGTACTACAGGATTGCATGTCTACAGAAGAGGCATGTCTTGTCTTCAGTGAATATTTGGTAGGAGGGTTCCAGGTTTATCTGGAAGTTAGCACCCTTTCCTAGCTTTGCCATAGGTATTAGTGAGGAGTAGAGATGTGACTTCAACTGGGAATTATGATACCATTTAACTTAGGAAGCTTTTTTGACACCAATTTGGAAGAAAGTGGAACTATATGTCAGTCTTCCTCTTAAAACTGCAGATTTAGTGTCTATGTTGCAATTTTTTAAAAAAATATTCAAGAAGGATCACAGAATTACATATATAAAGAAAATATATTATATTTCTGCTTTGGCTTCTTCTGGTTTAAACATGAAGCTACAATGAGTTTTAGCCAGACTTTTAGATGTTAGGTAACTTAAGTTTTTTATGATTCTGAAGCTAAAAGTAAGCCATTGCAGCATATCATTGGAAATAAGCCATTGCAGCATGATGAGCCTGAAAGTGAAAAAGGGAGAGAGAGCTCCTGGTATGCTTGGTACCAGAATACTAGGTTTGAAATAAAAATGGAATCTCTTACCTGCGTATGAACAGATGATATAGCTTGTACTTCAACACTGAACACTCCTTTGTGTCCTTCAACCCATTTAATTGGAGGAGACTGTGGAGGAACTTTCTGCATTGAAGAGACAAAATGTCAATCAAACCATATAGACACAGAATGTACTCAGATTGTTAATATGTTTGAATTTTAAATCTACTTGAGAAGAGAGCCACTGTGGTGTTTGAGTGCTGGACTTGACTCTGGACACTGTGGTTTGAGTGTTGACTCTGGAGAACAAGGTACAAATTCCTGCTCAGTCATGGAAACCCACTAGGTTACTTTGAACAAATCACACCCTCTCAACCTCAGAGGAAGAAGGGAAAAAACCCCACTCTGAACAAACCTTTCTAAGAAAGCTCTGTGATAGGCTTGTCTTAGTGTCTCCATAAGTCAGAAATGACTAGAAGGCATATAACAACAACAACTAGGTTTGAGGCATTTTAGAATTTCCGTTTAACATTTACACCACTGAAATTAATATCCACAGTTCAACAATGTCCATTTCTCATCTATTTGACTGATGTAACTACAGCAGCTGATGCCTTTTCAGATGTGTTGGACAACAACTCTCAAATTTGCATACCAATGGGAGTTGAGTAGTCTGTGCAGTAAAACAGTAGTTGTCATACATTACATCCCACCAATAATTCCATAAATAAACATGGATCCCATCCCATCACAAAAAAACCCCACCCTGTGTTTTTCAAGAAGGATGCTTACATATTCCTAGGCATTCTGTTACTATATTTAACACTTGTTGTAAGTTTTAAGGTCATAAAAATTGCAGTACTATACTATTTTGGGGAATAAATAAAAAAATATGAAAATTTAAAAGTAGTTGAAAATTACCAGAACACTGTAAACGTTTAGTGATATAGTAGCTGTAAAACATGAAAACAGTAAATAAAAAATGCATAGCATGTTTTATTGGCATGACTAAAACAGCAACAAAAATAATAATTCCAAAAGGTCACAGATGAATCTATTCGGACAGGGTTAGTGATATAAGAATCATCACAGCTGCAGGAAAATTTGGAGAGAGCAAATACTTAGCAATCATTATGAAATACCTGCATTTCACCTAGATCATAGTACATTTACCACAACTGGAGAATACTGTAGTGAAACAAATCTGGAGAGTAGCCCCTTTCAAACTATACTTACAACACTATGATTAAATTTTAACAGCCATGACTGTATCTTATGATTGCTGCAGCTTGGTGAGGCACTAGAGCTTTCTAATTGAAAATTCCTAAAGGACAAATCCCAGGATTCCACAGGATGGAACCATGGCAGTTAAAGTGAAATCATAGCAATATAATTGTGTAGCGTAAAATGGTCCCAGGTTGGGGATGGCTGCAATTATTTCTCTCTTGAGTCCCCCTTCATTTATAAACAGAGAGACATAGATACAAAGACTTCCTTGTATATAAAAACAAATAGTGTAAGTTTTCTCTGTGCTGGGAAAGACTATTTTTTTCAGATTTTTTTCACTGATTTCTTTACATTCCAGCACTTTTTGTGATAAGTCATTTGTTCAAAAGCCCCTTTGTTTTGTGCACACACAAAAACCCTTTGGGGACAGAAAATAGTACATTTTACTTGTGCAAAATTATCTTTTTGTTTGTGTGTGAAAACAAAGTACTCTTAATTTCTGCCCAAATGAAAAGTGAAAACTGTGGCAAAGGGAGCCAACCTTGTCTCTTTAACTTGCCCTACTGTTTCTTCTAATGGATAGGCCTATTACCTCTGCTGAGTGCATTGAATAGTTGGCAGGCAGTTTATCCAAGGCAACAGGGAGGCAATAATGACCTGTCTGGAGACGATCATTTAAGAGAATTGGCAGCCACTGAAACAAATGAAAGGAAAAACAAAGTGTTATATCATTAGTGCACCTGATGGTAGATATTGATCTAGCTTAATTATATCCTAAAGTAAAAGAAAATTAGAGATCGTGTTCCTCCTAACAATGAGTACAATAAAAACCTTTATAATCTACTTTCTTTGATAGCTACTTTGCAGTTACGTAGCCAGACAAATTGGTCCTCTGTAAAAAAACAATTAATTCTAAAACAAACAAACAAAATTCATGGCTTTTAAAAGAGTTAAACCCAATATATATATACTGTCAGTTGGACCATACATTCTTACTTTAGAAGCATAGAACAGCTAGCACATATATGAGATATGTATATGAGAATCATGTCAAACATATCTCATGCATAACATACACAGCCCAAATGCTTATCTTACATAATGGATGCCTACAACAGAGGGCGCCATGGTTTTATACATGCAACATACATACACAAGGCAGCCATGACAGGTACACCATGCAATGAACAACCCACATATTACATGTAACATATAATAGAGACATAAAAACACACACAATACATGTGCAGACACATTACTTATTTTTGCAACAAATTTGTAACATAAGACAATAGAGGCACAGCAAACGAAAAAGACACACAGCACGCAACATATTACATATCTGACATACAGTCATATAGAAAAATCATATGAAGGAAGTTTAAAAATACAAAATAAATGACATGCACATGAGACAAAATGTTTACACTACTATGTGTTTTTCACAGTGAGTGTAGCTGTTGCGCATCTGTGAAGTATTTCTATGTAACCTGCCTCACAAATTTAAAACCATCTGTTGTGTGCCTAAAAGTATGTCATTTGCACCATTCCCTGCATGTCTGTCTCATAGCTATAAACATGTTACTCAGATGGTGTAACCTGGCAAACTTTGTGTTGCAGTAATAAGAGTAACCCAGGATTTATAGGTATATAAGACATCTGTGCCACAGTCTTTGAAATATTGCACCTGTGTATAAGAAATTGGAATAGTTTTGTCTTTGGTTGTTATAGATGGGTGGGCAGAAAATATTTGTTTTCCCCAGAAGTTACGGGTGTGAACCAGACATTACTTACAGAATATCCCAAGAGAGTCTCTACACATCCTCCTTGTTTTGGCTGACAACTGATGTGATAAAATGTAAAGAGCAGGTGGTGTTTTTCCGTCAGTTTAGCAGGGAGCTTAATTTTCACTTCTTCATAGAAGTCTGGGGACCTGTAGTTTTATTTTTAAATAAAAAAGCATCTCTCATGAAGATATCCCCAGCATTGGAACGGTATCTATCCATTCAAAATATAAAATGGAATAGTTTGTAAATGTTTTAAATTAAATCTTGGAGGTCCACTTGGATTTCAGCAGGCCAGGAGTAAGGGAGGAATAATGTTATACACACATCCTTCCATACCCATACTTTTGAGACACTGGTTCCTTATGTTATGCCTAAATGCATTTACTCAATATTGTTAACACTGCAATCACTCAATGCTGTTTACTCAAAAGCAATATTAGTCACAGGAAGGATTCTCCATGTTTGCAAATCCTAGATTAAATAGCAGGATCTTCTTTTGTACAAAAATGTTTCAACTGGGGAGGCACAAGAACAGCTTTATTGGATCAACTGCAGCTGTGCTTGCAGAAATGTTAAATCTGGGATTCTTTTTCAATATCACTATCACCACCACAATGTGACCAACTTCCATTCACACAGATGCTCCATCCAATTATGCCAATTACGCACTTCTTAAATGAGCGCTAGCAAATGTCCCATTGCTATATAGGGACAAAAGAAACACAATATAGCTAATTTATCTTTTCTCTGATACTAGGAGTCCTGTACTGAGAGAGAGGCTGTAGCTAATAAGTAAAGCTCTTGCTTTAAATATAAAAGGTCCCAGATTCAGTCCCTGGCATCCCCATGTGACTCTGAGAAAGATTTAAGAAAACCTGAAGAGCTGCTGCCAGCCAGTGGTGACAATATAGGATTAGATGGACCAATGGTGTGATTTAGTATAAGTCAATTTTCTATGTTCCTGAACATGGGGAGAATACAAAGCAGGTTATCATTAGAAATAGTGGTTCACCAATCCTAGTACTGGGTTTCTAATGATAACCTGCTTCAAATTCCAGAGGAACAGGATCTAGAACAACCTATTCCTAATTCTCTCTTCCTGTCATCTAAGGTTTCAGGACAACAAATATGCATCAGTAAAGCAAATACATCAGTTTAACTACTGAGGCTCTTCTCTTCCATGAACTAGTCTATCTTATTTTAAAGCCAGCATTTCCTAACATTCCCTATTACACAAATGTTCTCATACCCAAGGCTACTGATAGTAATGATACTCTTACTTGTTGTGATATGTAACAGGGGTGTAAATCTCTTGAACAAATTCTGGACCTGTAGATTTTCCAAAGATGATCTACGTAACAAAACATAATGTCATGAAACAGAGCCAGCCAAAACGTAATGATTCACAGCTTTTGGTTATGAAATTATACTATTATGAATCAGTATTAACTGCCCATTTGAAACATTGGTTTTATTTGCTATCAGTATCAGATTATTCCTACTATCATGTTAAAATATAGAAATTCAGTTGGACATTTTATAAAGAAATATATTTAAAGAACAGCATTGGAGCATCTAAGTTTTAAAATGACAGTGACTTCATCAAAGAACTGAGTGGAAAACTGCCTAGTTAGTCTCAGATCTGCATTCTGGAAGATACAGATCATGGCCAAAAATAACTAGAAGCCTCCAGTACAAGGAAGTGGTGTAAATTTCAAATGGAAAATAGGAAATGGATTTGCATGCTTCTGTATAAATCAATACATTCAAATATACATGGATTATCATACCGGCATTGCACAGGAAGGATCTTCTCCGCACATAAACTGAATCTTAATAGTAATATTTCTTCCCGAAGTAAGTCGGTTTGCAAAATTCAGCCGTTGTGGGTACACATAAAGAAGATTTCTGAGGAGAATATTAAATAGGAAACACACAAATAATAAAAATTTGTATTAGTTTTGAAATAATAATGCAAGTACATTTTAAATTCTCTTCTCCCTCATTAACAATAGATAATTTTCTTCAAAGGACCACTGCTATGTGAGGATTCTATTTGATGGGGGGGGGGGACAAATTTATAATCAAGTGGATTTGGGGGAAGCAATCAAGACAGAGAATTGGCTCCTGCCTGGTTGGGGCATCATAAACAAATCGGGGTCCAGAGGTCCCCTGTTCAGCTGATTCCACTGCAAACAAGAGCAATTAGCCAACTCATCCTGAACATGTCAGATTTCTCTTAACTGCCTGAAATCTGAATCTATCTTCTAAACTGAATATATCTTCTAAACACACTCAATATATCTTCTAAACTGCCACCTAGATTGCTTGTGTATGCACAATCTAAGAAAAAAAAATTGTTGTTGTTGTGTGCCCAGCCAGCACCAACATAATCATGAAGGGGAGCATCCTCTGCCTACAGTGATATCTCTCTAGACTGTTGGCCAAGTTGGCTGGGGCATCTGGGATCTGAAGTACAAAACAAAGAGAGTAAGAGAGACAGAATGAGTTTTCCAATGTCTGTTTCTCTTACCTGTACACAGTGTGGGGGACATAGACTTCTCTTACTGGGAATTCCAGGATCTCTTTATGAGGACGGCACCGGTTTTCTGGGAAGGGCTTCACTTGTAATAATTCTGGACTGAGACAACAAGTGAGGGCATCTGAAGCAGGGGAGATCTCCAGTTTAAGCAGTCCTTTACAAATAGAAAGCAGAATGCAACATTAAAAACCAACACAGATGAAAATCTGAAATTCAAATAAATGGATAGGATTATGAAGATCTTGTTCACATATAGGCCAAACATGTAAACAGCCTAAGATGGGGGAAATAATAATAACCCATTACACCAAAAGGCATGTATTATTCAGCACAAACTGATCCAAATCTTCTGCATGAGGATAGGTCCTGTTGACCCAATTCACTGCAGAAGATTGGGGAAAATGACAACTCAGGGAGAAGGAATGAGATGATCTGGGGTCAGAAAGGCAACTCTTAGGTAAACAACAGTTAGTTAGCAAAGTGTGGCTCTGAACAACAATTTCACCTTTGCTCACTGAGGCTGCTGGGTCTTGATTTTCGTGTTTTTCACAAAAATGCAAATGCAAAGGAAAACCGCTCAGGATCAGGGGTTTTCCCAGCAGCCAATGGATCTCTAATAAAACAGACACAATTCCTCTTTGCATATCCTCCCACCCAGAGGCCTTGCCATTCAACAACAGAACAATACAACAAGATTAACATGGAAATCACTCTTCTCAGCCCAGGGTCACACAGTGTATGTATGTATGTATGTATGTGTGTGTGTATATGTGTGTGTGCACATACACACACCCACTCACTTCCATGCCAGCATTCTCTGAAGATGCCAGCCACAGATGCTGGTGAAACATCAGAAAGAAACTCTTCTAGAACATGGCCACATAGCCCAAAAAACCCACAACAAACAACATTTTTATTGTCCTGGATTAATTTCCTGGCACTGTCTACCACATTTTATTCCCATCCTCAAGTGTATTTACTTTAATTTTTCTCTCTTTTAGTTTTTTAGAGGTTTAAAACTATAGGACATCAGTGAAATTGTACTTTTGCATTGTAACATGATAATTCTAGGATGTTTTAATTTTAATTATAAAATTTGTCCTTGAAACCACAGCAACACCTCAGCAAACCATATTCTAATTTTTAAAAAAAACATTTTTGGAAGATGCCCTAGTACAGATCCAAGAAACAGCTACAAGCAGCCCCCCTTCCCAAATAATGGAACAAGCAGATACGGAACCCAGCAAAATCCAAGGAGGTATACTGTAGCTCATGCTACAAAAACTCAAACCACAACTTCTTTCACACAGCTAGTCTCAAACATGCTACAAGATCCCTTTGAACACTGACATTTAGTTATACCAGTCTGGAAGGATAAGCAGAATCTTACTGTCTGAAATCAAATACTGTATAAAAAGTTTTGGACTGGACCTAGTCATATCTATGTAATTACCTGGAATAGACTTAACTCTTCTCTGCAAGGAAGAGGATCTCTTGAAATCAGCTAGAAACTTGAGTAAGTCTTCATCACTAAGTTTATCTCCTTCCTGCAGAGGGCAAGATATTTGATAATGCTCTAATGACAAGTATGTTTATATCTTCTGGGTTTTTTTTGGTTTTGTTTTGTTTTTTTTTTTTTGTTTTTTTTTTTTGTTTTTTTTTTTGCTTCTAACTATATATGAAAGACATGAAATAGTCTAGAATTTATGGCCAAGAGCCATAACCTTTAATGTTCACATTTATACACTTATAATTAGAAAACCTTTATGCTTTTCTGCTCACTGACTTGTTTGTGTCATATAGTACAAAAATATATAGTAAGCCCTCACCAAAAAGAAGTACACCAAATTGTATCCAACACTAAACTTTCCAACACTAGACTTTCATTTGCACATGAATGGAAGTTAATGTGAAGAGACTTGCAATTTTTCCCTCTGACTACATTCCTTGAAGCAGCCAAAAAGCATGCTCTGAACTGAGGGCTTGAAAACCCTTCAAAAGGGTTTTTTTTCTCTATGCTGGAGAGACCTATGGGAGGAGCCAAATATCCCAAACATATCTACAAGCATTATGTGAGATTTATGATACAATGAAAAATATTGTAGAATTCAACTGAATACACAGAATGCAACTTCTTGCTTTGAAAGCCACAGATTTTGCAAAACTGAAGTCACTTATTTCTAATATTATCAGACAATGGCATGTTATATGCCATTGTCTAAATCATGTTAGTTTAATGCTGGCTTGAGATGATAACAAGATAATAAAAAACTGAGATTGAAGTAGTCATTCTAACATTCCTTAACATTTTTGGTTTTGTTATTTATTAAGCAAGTATGCCATTGTCTAAGAATTTTCTCAGGAAGTTTTCTATTTGCTATATACTACACATTCCAGGTCAAAAGTGTGGGGGTAAAACTACTCCTGCGATTTAACACTTTTTAATGTTATTTTTGCCCCTTTAGGGTCTTTCAACCAGATGGTGGGGGCAAAGTTGGCTATTACTGAGACAAAATCTAAAATCCCATTGACACTAGTCTATGATAATTTACTGTACCTGCTTAAAAAATGTGTTCACTGTTAGAGTGGTGGCTTTGAAGTTTGGCATGCCAGGAACATCTTCGGTGCCAAGACTTCTTTCAGATAATCTCCTGGCTTGCATTGTCATCATCTTCCTATCCCCAGAAGACCCTTTGCCTTCAGAATATAAAAATTAAATTCATTTTACCTTGATTCAGTTTTTTAAAAATGAAACATTAGTATTCCTAGTTTATACATTTTCAGCAGATCATTGTGAAGCTACTCTTTTGAACTGTAATTCCCAGACTCGCCCATTCGGTGACAATTTTTCAGTTTCTACATAACTCATGGACGTCCCCTAGTTATATAGCTATGAAGAGATTAGAACTAGTAGAGGGTACAAATTACTTTATAATTTGGAAGCCAAAGCAAAATAATTTTCTGGATCACATTGTTATTAAAATGTCATCCTGTATTAACTAATGTGCATACACAGTTATTCACATGACTATAATGAAATTTACCATTTAAAACTTCTAACTCTGCTATATCTCTCTCAAGTGTTGAAATATTGAAGAAACTTGCTAAACTTATTGGAATCCAAACGAAAGGCATGCGATATGATCCCAAACGATGACAAAAGGACTCTGCTTGTGTTTTTAATTTTTCAACCTTTTCTTTAGTCTATAAAGTAAGCAAAAAAGACATTAACAGATTACAAGAGGGTATGGATGTAAATAAATAAACAAATAAATATATGGATAATTTATAGATAAACATACACACACTCATTCCTCTATTTATTCTTCTTAGTTTCTTAATTCCACTGGAACACCTTCTAATGAATTATAAGGGAAAACTGCAGCAGCACAAGTGACAATATGCATCACTAATATTTTCCCTTTTCCTTCTAAACAGAAGGAATATTATCTTCCTGGTCATAAAGTCTGGCCCTCACAAAGGTCAATTTTCCTAAACCAGTGAAAAAGAGCCCACTGTCCACAGGCCCAATGAGCTTGTAATGTGACCAGGGGATTCAGGAATACCCTTCTACGTATCCTTTGCAAGCATCTTCTCCACCTCCACATCCATGTTGCCTTCCAACTGGGAAAATCAGCAGCAGGTGGGGGCATCCATGTATTTTCTCTGCTCTCAGAGGGGAAATAATAGCAGGATTCCAAACCTAGTTCCCACTGGCACCAACTGAGTTTCCAAGCTGAGAGCATTCCACAATCTGGGTGCCATAGCTTAGAAGGCCATCTCCCACATTTTGATACAGGGTATTGAACTCACTGGTGGAGCACAGAGGAAGACTGCCTCAGTAAACCTCAGTCTTTGGGAATGCACATATTGGGAAAGGCACTACATCAAGTATTGAGGTGCCAAGTTGTTTAGGGATTTAAAGTCATCAAAAGGACCACGAATTGGCCACATACATTTAGGCAAAAGAAGCCCCATTGAATCCAGTGGGATTTACTCAGAAGTAAGTGTATGTTTTATTTCTAATAACAAAAGAGTAGTGTAGCCCTGAATTTAGATCCTGGAAATAGAACACGTAAATAAAGCTTTTTTGGTCTAACTTTTTCAATATCAATTTTGTCAGATTTAAAAATCCATATTATTTCTTTCCTACCTTTCCACCATCACTTTCTTTTAGAACCATGTATGGTTCTGCACAATCTCCAATTTCTCCTCGTTGAAGGACTTTTTCAATCTACAACCACAAAAGAAAATCAGGTTTCAAGTAAAAGAAAACATGAAATTTAGTAATATATTTTGCTAAGACTTCTGTTTCAATGTACAGTCAACTATTTTTAAAGTGTTTTTCACAGTTAATGTACACAATTGGAAAAAAAAATAAAAATCCAGGGTTAGGGTTAGGGTTTTGTGGGATGTTTAGCCTTCTCTCCTGGTGCTACACACTCCAGATCTCAGGATCCCATCAGAAGGAGCCATGAAAGTGAAAGTGGTGTCAAACTGCATTAATTCTGCAGTCTGGGTCCTCCAGAGCCATGAAAAGAGGGAGAGAACTGCTTCTTTGCATGTAGAAAGACCAATGTTTCAATTTCTGGCCTCTCCAGGGAGGAGATGGGACCTTTACAAACCAGGGAGATGTTGCAACTGTATACTCATGGCAGTACCACAAAAGTACAAGAATATTAGTTGGCAGGAAAAGAGACAGAATACTGCATTTACACATTTGCAACCATGCTATTAAAAAAAAGACAGCGAAAGGAAATACAGGTATGGGGTTGGTAAATTTGAAGACAATTTCCTGGGCTATAACCAAACACGGATAAGGTAAAGAAATGTGTGGAGGAGGTACTGA
The DNA here is from genome assembly GCA_034509955.1 of Urosaurus nigricauda. Classification (NCBI taxonomy): domain Eukaryota; kingdom Metazoa; phylum Chordata; class Lepidosauria; order Squamata; family Phrynosomatidae; genus Urosaurus; species Urosaurus nigricauda. The sequence goes on along the minus strand of JAOEGL010000002.1, from coordinate 88,747,456 downwards.
ATGGGCACCCTGAACAAGTCTCAATAAAGGAAAGCTAGCACAAGAACAATAATTATAATCATAAGGCCAACCCTGAAGTGAGAAAAGTAATATTACAGCCCTGTTAGTGTAGCAACTATATAAACACTGATTCTCTAGCAGAACGCTGGGCTATCATGTAACAGCCCAAAGTTACAGATAGGAAAACCTCCAGGGATGGTCCCACTACTAGCCACTAGCCATACAAATGAAGGCAAGCTGAGCCAGTGGTGGAAGGCCCCACTGGGTGTCATTCCTCCTCTGAGGTGTCAGGTGATGAAGTCTGCATCTGCTTCACCCACCCAGTGATGCCACCTTACCACAGTACTTTAAATTAACTTTATTTCTCAAATAGATAAAAGCAAACATATCTGCACAACGGCAAACAACTATCTTAACCAACTGTATATAAGGTTGTCTTATATACAGACATTTTGTCATATGTACAAATACCAGTAGAAACCATTAGCAACACTGCAGAATTAGTCATTGCGCTACAACCCTGCTCATAATGACTTTGATGCTAACAACGGGTCTGTGTTCAGCTGCCCCCGATTATCACCTACTACTTTTGCACTCCCCCTCCAGTCTTGAAGTCCTAGGCTTTATCCCTGAGACCCAGCTTCAGGTTCAACAATGCAATGCCTATCTCTGCTTATGATATATTGAGAAGAATATAAGGCCCTATCTGCACGGGCCAGGTAAAACATCCTCTCCCTCGGTAATCTCATTGACAAGTCGAGACGACACGCGGCCCAAACCCCAGTCCTGGTACAAACCGTTCAGAGAATGTCCAGCCAATTCAGCACTAAGTCCAAGGTTTTACACCTTTAAAATGAAGTAAAATAATTCATATTTTGCTCCCAATCTTCCTGGAAGAGCTGGATCCTTCCAGTGTAACACTGCGCAGTTGTGTAAAACCTGCCTGCCACAATGGTGAATCGTTTGCTCTGAGAACTTTGTTATGACCTCAGAGTGAATGACTTGCAGTGGCAGCAGTTTGGCATCACAACAGCACTGCCCAGGCATCAGGGGGATATTGGGGCAATCCTGAAGCCTGCAGTATTCTGGCCCATGCAGACACCATCAAAGGAATATGAAGGTATTCCATCCCTCCATGATGTACATCATCTTGCTTCCATTCCATTACAATCATCTGTGCTTGAAGTCAGAAAATCTGACTAAAAATCATTATTTAGGGTATAAACATGGCTTACCTTCATTACTAGGTAGATATCTGGAGAGGGATATGTTACAGAAAATACTGCAGACCTTGCCAGACTAGAGGAATCAACATATGGTGTGTGAGATCGCAAAAACCCTTTGAACTGTTCAGAGTTCAAATCACAATGAAAATTTTCTGAAATCTTAAAAAGAAATTTTAAAAAATCACATTCCATGCAGGAGCTGGCATGCAACTTGTAATATGCTGATAGTCATACCTGTAATAATTATACATGTGTGCATTTTCCTGGCTATTGATATCTGTTAAAGTATAAATACAGGATTAAATCCAGGTCAGATTTGAGCATACTTACCACTGAAATAAATGGGTTTACACTCCCTGACCTCTGTTGGATATTGGCTATCAAGCAGGGATAGGCATAGTAAAGCTGGATGCCATACCCAACTGCTAACCTTGTTTTTACAGCCCATGAATGCTGCCCTGGAATGACCCTGTAAGCTTAAAATATTTTTTCCAGAAAAATATGATTTTTCTTCTCCTGGAGGTTTCTAGGAATGACCAATCTCTGACAGAAACTGGGCAAGGTGAATACATTAATGGTCATTTTAAATCAGCGGAGTAACAGAATCCTTCATGATTAAACTCAGACACAAAAGGACAAAAGAGGACAGCAAACCTCTCACAAATCAATTTACAGACTCTCAAACATCAGCAAAAGTTATCCTCCATTCATCTCTCTTGCTCAAAATGTGACAATACACTTCTTTAGATGGCTTTAAACATATTTTAGAAATTTGTAAATTCAGTACTACAAATTGCATATTGGTTAATTTGTTTTTCACAAAACCTTAACAGTTTATCAAAACAGGGCCAAATTATTTGGGTCTTTCACTTTTCATTTTTCATTTGTTTGTCTTTGTTTTGGTTCAATCAAGATTTTGTTTTATTTCATTATTGTTAGCTGCCTTGAGTGTTTTTTTTAAAGGAAGGCATAGAATAATTTATTTTAAAAAGTGAAATAATGGTTGACACAATAGGTAGCTTGAAAATATCAAGACACATGAGTTTAAGAAAAGGTGGCTATGAATGGTCATTTATCATGTGGGCAACTATTTGCAAATGCACTGCAGAATACATGAAATTACATGGGAATCTGTCCATGGTTACTTGTCACTTCTGGCCAAATAGCAAGACACAGTCACTGTTACATTTCTTTTGAAACTGATTGCAGACTATGGGTAAAGGTTTGCCATGCCATATTGAGTCCTTTAAGTTCTCCATGCAGTTTCGTGTCTCCCACAGACATCTATAGCTAACAAAAGTACAGTCCCAATTGTGAATGAGATTAATTCTATGTAAATGATATTAAGATGAAAAGAAAAATGCCGTCATCCAATGCATTAACAACAGCAGGGTCCCCCCACCATTACCTTTAGTACATTCAGGTGCACTCTTACCTTCTTTCTTTCTTTTATATCATAGAGAGCTAAGCTTGCAAACAAAGGTTCAATCTCTATCTCAAATCTGTAAAGGAGAAGAGGGGGCACTATTTATTAATTAAGCTTGTTTAAAATATGAAAGTATTGTGAAATATTATGGTAACTTATAGTTGCATTGCTATGTGCCTTCAAGTTGTTTCCAACTTGTGACAACCCTAACTCACAGGGTTTTCTGGGGCGGAGAGTGTGTGATTCGCCCAAGGTCACCTAGTGGGTTTCCATGGCCAAGAGAAGAATCGAACCTCGATCTCCAGAGCCCTAGTCCTGCACTCAAAGCTCTACACCACACTAGCTCACCAGGACTTTTGGAGAAAGACTGTACATGTATCTGTATTGCCTGTTTCCTTCTTCACACTACCTTGACCTCTCTTCCTATGTTGTTTTCTGCACTATTTTAGACTTCAAGCTCTTGGGAGACAGGGGCCAAGCTAGCTTTGCCCAGCTAGCTCTGTATATAATTTCTGTGTACCAATGATGCTTCCATAAGAATGATGATAACAATGATGAGGGTGACGACAAAAACAATAATGATGTTTGCAATGGCTCTAGTTTTGCACTCCATAAACTGAAGATCTTTTTCTGTTGGCATGCTTGTGTGACCTGAAGTGCACACCGCTGAAGCTTTGTGCCTGGAACACATGCCACAGAAGCCACTGAAGTCCTGTGCAGGCTGGAGAACTCCTTCCAAACACAGAAGCTGCAAACACGACAGCACACTGAGTACTCTCTAGGAGGCTTTTAATCTTTGTTCCACTGTTTACAAATCTTGCTCACACCGACAGAATGTCTCGCCAATATTAGACACCATGCATGAACCACACCAGATATTGAAGCTCCTCCCTTATATACATGTCCAGTGCTCGAGTTTCTAGCCCAACCCCTTGCTGGTGTGTTACACTTATTTCCTGTCCCCCATGTGGCATGACTCTGCAAGTTTGCCACCTGGTGACTTCATGTCCTGCCAGTGTGTCATCAGCTTCCTATGACAAAGCAGGCTTCAAAAGCTAAATCATCATAGTTCCTTCCTGAAACAGAGTTACCTCACATCTTTGTCCCACATAGTGGACATTTTCTGACACTTTCAATTCACAGAAAGAACCAGAATCCAGTGGAGACTTCCTACTGGAGGAAGGAAGCAAAGCACCATTTTTTCCCCAATTCTCTTTCTTCCTGTAATCCCCTGACCTCATGCTGTTTTGTACATCCTCCCTCCACCAGAGCAGCTGTATCGTCAGGAATTAACAAAATGTCTGAAGTTATTTGTACTTTCAAGAGGAAAAGAGAAAACTGACCCACAGTTGCCCCAGATTTCTTCAATCTGCACTAGGGTTCTTCCAAAAAGTTTTCTTTAATTCAGAGTATGGATTGCTGAAGTGGTCCTATGGGCTGTAGTTTTTTTAAAAAATCTTTTCTCCCTCTCTTTCTCCCTCTCTCTTTCTCATTTAGAGTTAACATTTTCAATGATGCACTATAGCAGAATGACTTTTAAAAATTAGAACCTTAAAAACAACCCTGAGAACCACAGTAACAAATAGCACAACCCCACAATCTATTTGCCCCATCTGGAGGCGTCCTCACTTATCCACTTCAAACTTGTGTCAGCAAATTCTAGCAAGGCTCCCTTGTTTTATACCATTCAGCCCTCTCAATCAAAATCAAATCATGAGGCTGGTTCTCCTTTTATGGCCTTCACAGAACTAGAGGATGGATGTGCCCTAAAATCAACTGCAAACAATTTTTAATAGAATCCCAAACACAGACAAGTCTTGCAAAAGTCAACAGGGAAGCACATTTCAACATGCTACAAAAACAGACTTTTTGCTGACTTGAAGAGACTCGGGCTGAATACACATGTTTATCTGAAGGTGGGATGATGTAGATGAGTCAAAAGTTGATAGAATATTTTGAAACTAGTTCAGACTTGCCTATCTGTACTTTTTAAAAATGCTCCCGTGCCATGAAGACTATTTCCTGCAAGTAGAAAGCTACTTGGAGGGGGGGAAATTGCATACTCGTTCTCTCCTCACTGTGCTACCTTTCTACCAATATGGGTTTTTTTTTTAAATAAAATAAGGGAACTGTCTTACATCTCTTTTTTGGGAGGTAAGTTAGAACACACTTAAAATGTAATAATGAGGAGAAGGAAGAGGAGGAGGAGGGCAGGAGGAGGAGGGAGTTTGATTTTTGTCTCTATAGCCTGAAGATATATAATCCATTCTACTTTCTAAGGAAACTCCCACCTCATTCTGTAATCTACTCTCAGCCTCTAATGGCCATATGATACAACTATGTTCAAACCTGGAAATGCACCAGGTTACAAAGAAATTGAAGAGAAACTTACTTCAGGGTTTGTATTTTCACTAATATCCTATTCCCCAGATATTCCTTTGGGCATTCAGGAACTGGTCGTATTTCCACAGCATCTTCCTGTTAATACAGTACACACATTATGGAGTAGTTATTTCTTTTGAATAAAGTATTTAAAATGCTTCTGTTATAATGCATAACACACAAGTAAGAGCAACCTAAAATTGCCTACAGATATACTATGGCACATATTCTCATTCACAACTCTGCCAAATCCTCCTTCAAGCAATTCTGGCAATTCACCCACCATGAATAGTGAGAGTAATATTAATTTTTACTTATGGAATTTATAGGCCAAATGTTAATCACTATCATGCATTTTTGTCAAGCAAGATCAGCAACACAAAGTTTTATACATAACTTATCCCACATTCCCACCCAATTCCAAAGAAAGAGTCAAGGATCAGCACTTAAAATCTACTATACCAAATATGGTAAAGTAAGACCAAGTCTATAACAAGGTTTCATTTTCAGTATATAATATAAATGTTTTCATTGGTCCTAAATGAATATAGATTGGGTTTGGCACATAAATCCCACTCTTTACTATGCAAAAAGGTTTGATTTTGGGGTGGGGGAGTTGCATAAAAAGCAATTAGATTTTTGCCCTGACAATTTTTTGACAAAAAAAGATCCCAAATGTTAAAAATTTTTTAAGGCAGTTGACTGTTTGTTTGTTTGTTTTGTTTTGTTTTGTTTTTTTGAAAGGCTGTCTCAGTGGGTCAAGACAACCTTTCTCAGCTAGGAAAATTGTTGAGAAAAATTGTGTTAATTCTTTTCATGCCTACAAGATAGCAACAATACAACAGACAAATCCTAGGAGCATCTGGAACTGTTATAGGTATGTCAGCACAGGCAAAACTATGTCAAACAATGCCCTGTAGTGAATTCTTAGGACACGGATTAACACGTCTGAAACAAGCTCATGAAGGCAGTTTCTTCTCAAGTAAGGGTGAGGAATGTGCAGCCCACCAGATGTTGCTGGACATCAACTCTTGTCAGCCCCTCCCCACTGGCTGTGCTGGCTAGGGATAATGGGAACCTCAGTTCAATAACATCTGAAGGGCCATATGTTTCTTAACTTTGTTCTACAGTATAGTGACCCCTTGGTAATACTTTAATGCACTGTGAAGTACATCCTTTCAAAGCATGGAGATTTACAACTCACCTCATCTATACTAGGATACAGAGCAAATAGTTCTGTAGGCCTGTTGTTTCGCCGTGCCTCTTCATTCTGCCTTTGCAAGTCTTCTGCGCTAATATGCTGTAGCAGACTTGGCAGACAAGGATCTGGTTGCAGGCTACGTAGGTCAATGTCTCCAGATGTCAGTGTGGCTCTATTAGACTCATCACAAAGGACCTTCAAATGCCTGGGACTTGCCTATTCAAGAAGAGATGGTAGGAAAAATAATTTCAATTCATAAATGTTAACAATTCTCAGTCATTTCCCCCCATATTTCTCTTTGAATTCATTTCAATGACAATGCCATGAAAAAAAATTCTCAGCACCAATGAACAAATACTGAACAGAAGAAAACTAAAATGGCACCAAATGTCCCTTCTCCCACGACCAATATTCAAGAATTATGTGTCCTTTGTGAATGTTGTAACAATAGAATACCAGCAACTTTAGCAGGAGGAACTATGCACTTTTGGATAAAGGTGTGCTTCCCATTAAAGCTGTCGTGGTCAAAGGCATAACAATAAATTTTCCATGCCATTTTAAGTAGCAGGTAGACTGGCATCAGCAGCCTAGTGGCATTCAATTTTAATTTGGAACAGAACACCTAAATGGGAATGGATCCCCTGCTTCTTTATCTACAGATTCCAAGATTGGAAAATATTCAAAAATATGTAAATTCTAAAAAGCAAAGCTTGATTTTGCCATTTTATAAGAGATATTATTTACTGTGCCACTGTATTTAATGGGACATGAGCATCCATAGATTTTGATATCCACGGGGAGTCTTGGAACCAAACCCCAGAGGATACCATAGGCCCACTATACACTAAATTTAATGGGCTGATGGGTTCATATTAAAAATTACAATTGATTGGTTTATAGAAGATAATATACCCTTCTTATGGAATATTACTGGTTTATTCAGGAATGGGCAAGTGACACACTAAATATTTGGTATACAGTATGCATAGCAGTAGATATGAATGCAATTTAACAGTCTCCCATGTTCAGCTCAGACTCTCAGACTGTTTATTTGTCCAGGAGATGTCCAAGAATACCTGGTAATTTGAATCACTGTAGTCCAGGACTTCAGATTCAAATGTTTGCTTTTGAAGGGTCTTGTGGAAATCTCTCCTAGATCCCCTTTTTGCAAATGTGTATGCCTCATTATTTCCTTGGTTTCTTCAATAAATTAAAAAAAAATTTTTTTCAGTTAAAAAAAAAGGAGAGAGAGAGAGAGAGAGAGAGGATCAAATTAAAAATGAACTATCAGCAGATAGGTAAATTTGGCTGAAATATTATGACATATATGTAACAGCAATATTCTAACAAGCTTATATAACGTATGCTTATATGGAATATAACTTTATGGTAATATATCTCTACACCTTGACAAACTAGACTCTCTGGCTCTTGCTGAGAACTATTTTTTTATTCTGCTGCAGAATAACTATTCATTAGATACATACCCTTGCCCTTGTAGTTAGTAGTAGTTGTTGTTATTGTTGTTGTTCTACAGACCTTGTGTGTTTTATTGTAAAAACTCAATAAAATGTAATTAGAAAAAAACCCTATGTAATTGATAGACCAGTCATTTGTTGAAGAACATTTCAGGGTCAAGCTAGACAATGGGTGGTACCATGTTGCTTAGTCCCAGTTAGAGCAGACTCATTCAATCAACTGCTGAATGGTGAACCAACATATAGATAATGGCAATGGAATCAACTGGTCTACTCTAGTTAGGACTAGAATAAGATTTAAGCCAACATGTGTTAGGACATAAGTGAAGAAATGCTCCCTCAAGTTGCAAAAGAATCTGTTCATCATAACACATGACATCTGCAACTCTGTATCATGCATTTAGTGTGCTTTACTTTGTGTTTAGTCATGAGAAGATAAACAAAGGCTTCATTTATAAGTCTAACTGCTGAGACACCCATCAGAAGCAGCTTGTTAATTGGAGAGAATTCTCCTTAATTTTCCTTAATGTTTAGTTTGATCTTTGGAATGGTCAGATGTAAACATTATGAACAGAAGACTCAATGGCATCCTTACAATGTATTCCTAGATTTGATCAGATATTATTGCCCACATACTTCCAAGAAGGCTGTCTTCCAGCTAAATACAACTGGAAGTAAAAGTTCCCTCACCTCTCAGCAGGGTCACTTTCATTTTTACCCTATGGAACATACTTTTTGCAACCAGTCCATGAAGTTACACTGTTGTGATTTATTCAGGTCTCTTTCTAAAGCAACAGCTTAGATTACTAAATGCTTTGCTGTCCTGCATAACAAATATGCCACAATAAGCAATTATTGATCACACAGACACTTTTTATTACATTTTTGGGAGTAGATGAATTATATGCACTGGTGTTTGTATTTTAATTGTTTGAATTTTAATTGTTTGCCAGTCAACTGAGAATGAAAAATGAAGCCATAAAGCAGAAATCACCTTCCTTGACATGCCTGCTCTCCTTGAGCACGACCTTGTCCAGTCAACAATCTTAATTACACTGCATTGAAAGAAAAGAGCTCTGAGTTGTTTTATTATGAAGTTATAATGTCCAAGACTTGTTTTTCTGATTACTAGAGTAAAACAGCAAATTTGTAAGCTGTGAATTTTTTGCTATTTCCAGGTTTCAAATTAGGCTAAGATAAACTGGCTGCCTGAAAACCATTTAGCAGAGCCTGCACTTAGGCATGGTGAGACAGCAAGTTCTGAATATTCACTATTTTACTGCCATGAAAAATGATGCTTATGTTGCTAACTCATGTGCCAAAATAACTTGGCTAGGCTAGGCTGGTTTTCTGCAGTCAGAAGGGTGCCATTTGCTGTTCTGCCTCAAGAAGCAAAATGCCCTGGGCTGGCCTTGCCAATTAATATTTGTTAGTTACCCTCACAAGAGCCCACCAAAAATGTGCAACACTGATTCCTCTCTGTGAACTGGCACCTCAATACAGGGACTGACAATCCACCTGTATTTACATATATCTACATCTACATGTGCACCTGCAACAGAACAGTTTAATACCTGTGGGTTGTAGGTTGGTGGGGTATTTAAAAATCTCACCTAGAGATCTCTAGTCCACTTCCCTGAGCTATAGTACTAGAGCTTGCTAACAAAAAATTCTAAGTACCTCTTCAAATTACAAATTCCACTATACTGGTTTTGTTGAGGTTGTGTGTCTTCAAATCATTTCCCACTTATGGTGATCCTAAGGTGAATCTATTGTGGGGTTTTCTGGGGCTGAGAATGTGTGACTCACCCTTGGTCACTCAGTGAGCTTCTGTGGCTCAGCAGGGAAACAAAATCTCATCTCCAGAGCTGTAGTCCAATGCTTAAATCACTACGCTATACTGCCTCTCACTATACTGGTTACCTGTAGCATTTTCCAAACTGAGTCCAGCATGTACACCTTATGAAATTATAGGAATCCTAACTCCTTCTTAGTTACACAAGTTAAAATGACAAAATTTTATCTTACAAAGAGAAATAAATAAGAAATTGATGTGTTAATTCTTCACTTACAAATGTGGAACTTACTTTCGAGTCACAATCAACCAGTCACGAATATAAGTCTGAATGCAATCCCGGACATGAGGATCCAATTCAGTTCTGGGGAAGGAAAAAATATTAATATGCACAACTAATTACAGTGTAGAAGGCCGTTCCAGAAAATAACAGCAATCAGGCTGCTTATACCACACATCAAACATTGCTGTTATTTCTCAATACACCTTTGCATATTATTTGCGTGCACTTTGAACTTTGTATGCCTTATCCAAATCTGTTTCCCAACTTCATTTATTTAGAATATTGCCTTAAATATACCCAATTCTAACCAGAAAATATCACATAAAGATCATAGCAATAATTAAAAAACATTATTATATGTAATACTATAATGCTGGCTGAGGTCTCAGAGGAATTTTATATGATGTTGACCCAATGAGATGAAAAGCAAAGAAGGAAGTGGAGCAGAAGAGAACAAACTAAGCACAAAGCATAGCAGGGAATGGGACAAGAAAGTATATTTGCTGCGAGGACATAAATTCATGCACCTCACAAGCCAAAGGAGATCTAGCTCAATTTGGGCTACCACTATGCTTCAGGCAACAGATTGTGATGATTATGAAAGGCCAGCAAATTGGTATTTAATTCCTTTTTACTGCTAGGCAGGAGAAGAGGTGGTTGTGAGATTTTCTACCTTAGGTGCCAAAATAATTTGACTAGTTTTGATTTGCGAAGGGAAAGTTGATTTCATTTGTCATCCTACTTCAGACAGTGAAATGCCCTGAGCTCAGTAGTGGACCATATACTTTGCAGGCAGAATGTCTCAAGTTCAACCCCTGGATGCATTGGCTGAAAGGGATGACCCCAGACAGCTTCTACCAACTATGGTAGCCAATATCACCCTCTTCAGTCTGGTCACATTATACAATTTTTTTAATAGCTTCCTGGGTTTGACAGCTACTGTTATTTTCTTGAAGGAATTTAAGTGGTGAAGGTTTAGGAAGGAAATCTGGCAATAGGTTCCTGATTCTAGATGTAAAACTTTACTTACTTCATTCACACATATAGGAACAAAAACCCTGCTGACAAGATTACAAGATAGTTTGCACATTTTCCACATTTTTGCAAAACTTTCAACAATAGTCTTTGGCACAATCTCAGTTGTTTTCTGAATGTTCTTTACAACCCTATTGTTGATAGCTGACTATTCAGACCAAATATGGAAAGAGGTTCCAACTCAGTCTCCTGCAGCATACAGAACATACAGTAGACAGGTGCCTTATCCTGATCAAATTATTAATTCAGGAAGACCAGCACAACAGCTCTCCTCACACTAAGACATAGATCTTTTCTATCATCTGCTTTCTGCTTTCTTCTTCTTTTTTTAGCCAGAGATGCCAAGGACTGAACCTGGGGTCATCTTCAGTAAAAGAAGGTGTTCCCTCTAAGCAATGTTGACTGTAGTTGAGATGTGTTGTCAAGTCTTGCTGTGAATAATGGTCTATCTGCTAAGTAACAGTGGATTTCTTTGTTGTTTGTAGTTATGAACCACTTAGCAAATGACCAAGGAGACTATAGTTCATCCAGATCTTTTACATTTGTTGGTCACACAAAGACATATGACAGCTCATAAGGATGAAGGGAAAATAGCTTACACTGGAGATCTGATTGCTGGAGGATGTACAGTAGATACATCAACATCAGGCTCAAAAGGAATGAAGAATTTGCATGTGCTGACATAAGGCAGGAGCCACCTGTTCAACTGACTTGAGCAGGGGAATCATTCAACATGCTTTTGTGTAATTTATTTCAGATGGAATTTTCTGCAAGATCTGGGTGATTAACAGTAAAAATGCATGTGTTTTTTCTTCAGAAATTCCACATAAATAGTACAGATTTCATAAAAGATGAATCAAATATAGATCTATCATCTGAATAATCCCAAATCAGACCCTTTTTCTTTTTAGGAGGATTGATGGATAGTCCTTAGGGTCTTATTATTCCATGTTCTAAATAAGGATGTGATGCTCCTTCTAATGAACCAAAGCTGAGCTAGGGGAAAATATAGTTCCAATGGGAAACACTCTGGTTTTCTTCAACCTCAGTCACATTCTGCTCGATATGTAACAGAAGTAAAGAACCTTTGGCCTTCCAGATATTTTGCACTACAGCTCCCACAGTCCTTTTCTCTTTGCTATGTAGGTGAAGGAAGTTTTAGATCAAATCATTTGGCCAGCCAAAGGTTTTCCAAACTTCCCTTAGCCTAGACTTGCAGGGCAGGGAAAGCAACAATGATAGATCTGCCAGTCACTTTTCTACCTTTGGGACCTTCTGAGGACCACACAGACTGTCCCCAAAACAGAAAAAGAAGAAACAAAGTGGCCTGAAATTCCATTTTTGGATTTGAACAACTATGGGTTGTTTTTAATGTTAAACAGTGCAGAAGGTTCTGTGACCTATTTAAAAGATGAATCACTGCTCCTTTAGCAGAAGTAATTCACACAATCTTTTGAGAGCAAAAAAGGGTATGTACGAGAGGTTGGAGATATGAAGGGCGACAGAAGTAGCCGGGGGGCACATTTAGCCCAAAGCCACACCCTACACACTAGACTCAATACACTGTCTGAACCAGTCCTTCTGCACCCCAGAGAATTCAGGTGTGGGTGTATTCATTTTATTTATTTATTTCACAACTTGGTGGCAGCAAAATGGGAATTCTTTGTATTGTTCTAAGCCACTGGTCCCGTTGAATATAGGATTTAGTATACCAATGTGCAGAGTAGGGGGAGAACTTCACTCACCTTACCAAGAAGTTATCAATAAGTTCAAGTCCATGTTTTAGTGGGGTAGCTCTGGTTAAACCAAAGTTGGGTACAAACAGGATAGGTCAATAACCAAAGTTCCAGATCCCACAGGCCAGGCTAGGGCAGATACTGTACAGCAAAGATGACGCTTCCAATGAGTCAAAGCCAATATCATTTATCAGTTAAGATAAGGAATAAAGGAATAGCACCACAGAAAACTCCAAGCAGAGTTGTGCTTCACTGAGATTCCTGAAAGTCTTTGGAATGCAGGGGGGGGGGGAGGGGCTAGCAGTCTTAAGATATCAGTCATTAAGGACTATAATGCTTCTTTGTTGTTAATAGCTGTCAAATTGACTTTGACTTACAGTGACCCTATAAGTGAGAGACTTCCTAATTACCCTGTTATCAACAGTCTTGCTCAGGTCTTGTAAGCTCAAGGCTGGTGCTTCCTTGACTGACCCTAGAAATACAATGGCATGGGCAAGCCTAACCTTCATATTCATTTATGTGTCTTTACACTTCTGGATCTTGTCTAATTCCTTCTTGTTACCCTTCCATGTCCGTCTTCTTCTAATTTCTTGACTGCACTGTCCATTCTGATTAATAACTAAACCAAGGTATAGGAAATTTTTGACTATCTCAAAGCCTTCATAGTCTGCTTTAAGGTTATGTAAATCACCTGTAGTCATTAGTTTGTTTCTTAAATGTTCAACTGTAAATCTGCCTTTCCACTTTCTTATTGGACTGTCTTCAGTAGTCATTCCAAGTCTTTGCTATTTTCTGCTAGTAGTAGGTATCATCTGCATCCGCCCCAGGATGCCTCCTTTTAACTTTGTATTAAGAAGCCATGCCCTCCCTCCTGTCCATTTGCCCTGGTCCTGGCCCCAGAGGGAGAGAAGAACCACCGGACCTCACCCCCTTTCCCATCACCTTCCCCTCCTCCTTTTGTGTTGTCTCTTTTAGACTGTAAGCCTGAGGGCAGGGATCCATTCTAATTTAAGATTGTATGTACAGCACTGTGTAAATTTACAGCGCTATATAAATAAAGGTTAATAATAATAATAATAATAATAATATCTTAAATTGCTAGTGTTCCTTCCTCCAACTTTACACCTCCTTACTCTGAGTCCAATCCAGTTTTATATATGATCAGTGTGCAAGATAAACAGATAGACTGATAAAATGCAAAATTTCTTGCTCCACATGTGGTAGAAATCTTCACTGTAAAATTCTGAGCATCAAATTCTTTCCATAGGACATTAATGAAATGGTCCTGTGGTTACTAAAATTTGTGTTGTCCCCTTTCTCCTGGACTGGAATGTATATTGAGCATTTCCAGTCTGTGGACTATTCTTTTTTTTCCCCATATTTGTTGACAGGTATTAGTTAGAACAAGGCTAGATTCAGACTCTGTAGCTCTACTGGTATGCTATCGTTTCCTTGTGATTTATTTCTCCCAAGTGATCTGAGTGCAGCTTCCACTTCTCTTTCTAAAATTGTAGGTTCATCTTCAAATGGTTCCTCCTTTTGTCATCATTTCATCTCTTTTATATAGTTCTTCAGTGTATAGTTTCTATTTCTTCTTGATCATTCATTGAGTTTCCCTGATGGTCATATAGCATTTCCAGTCTTGGTTTAAATTTCTCTTTGATTTCTCCATTCTGCTTCTGATTATGTAATCTGTCTCTCTGATTTCTGTACTGGCCATGGGGTGATGTCCATGTAAAGTTGTTATTTGGTTGCCTGAAGAATATGGGGCTTTCTAGATTGGCAGGAAAGTGTGACATGGAGTTGCCTTTTCCTTAATGCTTAGCAGCTGCACCACAGCCTTTAGATGGAGCTGCACTGTTCCGCAGTTTTTAAAAAAGAAGCTGGGAAAACCAGCACCTTTTTAAAGGCACTTCTTCTCCCCTAAAACTCAAAAAAAGCGTTTTCATGGCACACTTTCCCTTTTTCTCATCTAAAGGCTAGAGTTTCATGCAGCCATGAACACACTCCTTTTTGCCAATCTAGAAAGCCCCTATGTTTGCTATTAAAAAACTGTTGGCCGCACAAAATTCGATCAGTTGCTCTCCTAGTACCTATCTTGATTTTAGGCCAAATTCTCCAACAGTGTTTTGTTTTGCTTTGTTTTCTACTTTTGCATTCCAGTTGCCTATGATGATCAGCATGTCCTGTTTTGGTGGTGATCATTTTCCTCCTAGATCCCAGAACAGAGTATTTCAATTTCTTCCTTTTCTCCCTCTATAATTGGAGCATATGCTTGGATCACAGATATCATGGTGGGTTTTCCATGAAGTCTTAGTGATAGTATTTAGTCATACTTTGCATTACATTTCCTGGCAACCTTTGTTACATCTCTCCTCACTATAATGACACCCCATTTCTTCTTAGATTTTCATTTCCTGAGTAAAAAAATATGTAATTTCCTGACTAAAAATGTTCTGTTTTCTTCCTCTTTAGCTCAGTCATTGCAAGAATTGCAACATTTATACGTTCCATTTCTTGCTTTACAATGTCTGGCTTCCCATGATTGATGCTTCTCACATGCCATGCTCCTATAGTATGTGTTGTGCAACTTCAGATTTTCCTTTCACCTCTGAGCACACCAACTATTGAACATCTTTTTGGCTTGAGCCCAGTTGCATCATTAGTCACAGTGCTACTCGTACTTGTCCTCTGCTCTTCTATAGGAGCTCACTGAGTGACGTCTGACCCAGTAGTCTCATTTTCTGCCACTATTTCTTGTTTCATGTTGAATTGCCTCATCAGTGAGTTTCCATAATAAAAGACATTCAAAAGGGATTTACGGGTGTCTCCTTCTGTGCAGTACTAAAAAGTGTTAGCTATGGTGCCACAGAGATCCCGTCCCAGTGTCATACATTCTCTGGCCCCTTGCTACTGCTCAGTAGTTGCTTGGCACATTTAATTTGGCTCCTCAGCAAAACCTGTCTGAATGGGGAGATACTACCAGCAGTACTCTACTAGTAACATTGCTACCATCAGCATAGCCTCTTGCCTCACAAGCATACAATCTAATCTCCACTGAAAGGAAGTACCATGGTGCAACATGCTTGTTACAGCCTGGCTACTTTACAATAGAACAAATAAAAAACAATGATCACAATCCACTAAGACAAAATAAAAATTAAAGCCTGGAAAAGTCATTATGTTGGACTACAAGTCCTATACACCCCCCCTCCCCCCATCCCATCCAGCACACACAATCCTCTTCTGAAGAAATAAACAAGTCAACATTGGAAGCACAGAGAAAACAGAGCTGAAACTTAGCAGAAGTGAAACAGCAGCTTCATGCTTCATTTCAAAACTAAACTGGCAGTCAACCAAGTCCCATTCAAGCCTATATGTGTGGGTTTCATATTGTCTAAGACAGAAGCAACAGAAGTAGTGACAGGAAAAGGCCACATGATGTCACTAAAGAGTCAAACAATTTATTGAAAGGTATTCAGGGGCAGCTGTGTTGGCCAAGCAGCAAAATCCCAAATCCACAAAACAGTGATATTTTCACTCCATTAACTCCTGTTGCTAATGGAGTTGAAATTGTATTAGCTTTTATTACCCTTTGTTCTTAGACCTCACATAGTCAAGAAGACATGTGTCCTGTGCTTGTACTGAAATCCCTCAACCATCTTAACTGACAACAGATAGAATAAAGGTCTGCGATTCTAATGTTGCCAAAAGATTTTCTCTCCTGCATGGTTTTTAACATCTTTGCATGACGAAGCAGCCAGTGAAGCTTCAAAAGCTTGCATAATGTATTTTATGCTTCAGAGTTGGTAGAATAAAGATACCACAGTTTTGCGAATTTCGTATTTTGTTATAAATTATTGAAGAAGAATTTTAAAAGGTTTTAGTTTGCTTCAGTAATGTCTGCTATACCAATAATTATATATATACCAATTATATATACCAAAAAATAAAAATACATTAAAGTACTTCAGAGAAACAGCTTTGGAACTCATAATCTGAATAGCCTTCCTCAATGTGGTATCTTCTAGATGTTTCAGACAACACCTCTCAACACCCATTACCTTTTTGCCATGCTGGTTGGGTTGATGGGTGCTGCAGCCCAAAACATCTGGACAGTACCACATTGAGGAAGGCTAGAGATGTCAGCCTCACCAGGCTGGGTCTATCACTCAGATCTTTCAAGCACTGTCTGTTGAAACTAGGCGAGGTTTGTATCAGATATGCACAATTTAAATGCAAAGCTCCAGGTCTAACAGCAGACTAGCTCCCTTGGGCTCCTCCTGCAGCAAATAGACCCAGGAGGCAAGCTCCTATTGAATACTAGCCATGGCCCATTCCTACATTCTAGAGAATAATAAGAATTAACTTGCGGCTCAGAAAAATGTAGGTCAACCGCTAAGGATGGTAAGGACCCACCCTTACCCCATTTCCTTACCCTTCTTCAGGTAAGGATGGCTGCAGAGTCCTGTGCTCCTTTGGTGTAAAGACCACCTCCAAATCATCTTCAGGGAAATCCCCAAGTTCTTGGAGTAATTCGGAATCTAAGTTATTCAGCTGCATCATCAGAAAACCTTCAAAATCCACTGGCTCTACTGCATCATAGAACTGAGGCTGAATGTTAGAAAAAGAAAATTAGTGACTAATACTCTTAACACACACACATGTATAGAGGTATATTTTAAGAGCATCCAATGACCAGATGTCCATCAGATGTTAAAATGAAACACCTCAATTAAGCTAAGATCATTTGTTGGAGATGAGGGACTACAATCAGAGCTTAGAAAAGTTACTTTTTAAAAGACAGCTCCCAGTAGCTAGGTTGGCTTGGAGAATTCTATTTTACCCAAACTACATTTCTACACAAAGACACAGGTGCCAATAAATTACAGTGTCCTAATAATAGCCATTTCATCAGCAGAATGCTTATTAGTATATCCTTCTGAGCATCTCCCAGGTTTTAAAAGGGAGTTTAAAATGTTAGTCTTATCCAAGCTCTCTAAGCTATTTAGCAGTCTGATGAACTATACTGAGTCAGCAGTTGGCAGGATTATGAATTTGATATTTACATTTATGACAATTAAATACAAATATTTTAATATTTGATATAGCTCGCATAGATTGCTTCCACATTAGAACCTTTTAACACTACTGCGTAAGATACCGGTATATTTACTTATTTTGTTCCTACATGCAAGAATGAATAAATTCAACAATTTATGCACACAAAATACCTGTTTTCAGTGCAGACAATAGTTTATTTATTAAATCTGTGCAAATGTACACACACAGAGAATACATAAATACACAGATCATATGGTTTTGAGATGACAATATTTTTGCCAAATTATCTTGCACAAAATACACTGTCTTCTGCAGGAAAAATATTGCTTTTTTGCACAGCAAGCAGTTTCTGCACAGAAAAAAATAATTACTTTTGTGGAAATTTATTTTTCCAAATGAGGTCCTGACATATGAAGAATCTAGCAGCTATTCTTCTTTCCTTGGAGAAAAGAAGGTATTTGCACTGACGAAGCAAATATAAAATAGTATTCTTCAACAACAGTTCTTCACATTCTTACTACTGAAGCATTTCTTCTTAGCAGTCCGCTAAAAGCAGAATTAAATTTCACACAACAGTTAATGCAACCCTATATAATCCTATAGTGTCTTTATCCAAGGCCAGGATCCACCTACAATGTTTACTCAAAAGTATATTCCCTTCTGCTGTGGTGTTCTACAGTATTAATTTAAAGCTTCCTCCATGCAAGATACATGCTTGTAAAATTTGGTGATGTGTTGGCAAACCTCATTTAAAACAAGCACTTCTGCTTTAAAACAAGGTGCGCATTCCCCATTCATCTGGTTTTAAAGCAAAACAGCTTGTACTTTCTAGGTTTAAAGAGCTGTTTGTTTGTTTGTTTTAAAAAATTGCCTGTGGGATTGCAGCCCTTGTTGATTGGGGGGGGGGTTAGAAATATGGCTCCTCCATCCTCATTTGTCACTTAAAATTAATATAAATTCATATAAACTTTAAGGCTAAGTACTTTTGAGGCTTGGCTTAAATTAAACCCTGGAAATAAGCATCAGTATGATAGCCTCTTGGTACTGGAGAACTCTCCAATCCTCCATTCTGAGACAGCTTTGCATTAAAATGCTAATTCTACCCCAAGCATCATTTCCATTTTTCATATATTATCTTTACATTTTCCTTTTTGAATTCTATTTTTAACAGCTCAGTGAGTTTTTCTTGAGGTGATCATTATAGTGTATATAATGAACAACCTGTTTTTCAAATTCCTTAACAAACATTTCATTATACTTACTGTATATGTAACACTAAAAGTAAAACCACAAACATTTCACAGTGTTCATTTGCTTTAACATATTTTATGAGATGTTATCATGAGGAAGGGTGTGCAAAAATACCATTTTAATTCTCTGTCATTGCTTGTCAAAAATGGGGTGATCACAACCCTTTTCATGGGGGAAGTGAAACATCACCTGAAGTTTTTTAATAGCTTCAGATATCCGCAACTTTGCAAAGAATTAGGAAGTCAAATGATCCCAATGATATGCCATACTGCAGAATATTTTTATAGTCTGACAGTTCCTCAGATGAACATAAACTTTGAATCATATGTGCCTCTTTTAACTGTTTTTTTGTATATCACAGGAAGTTGTTGAAGAAATATTTTACTTCAAAACATTCAGTGAAATTAATTAATGCTAATGTTATAATAAATTTTTTCACCTTTAAGGTGCCATGGGGCAGGCACTTCTTTATTTTTGCTCCAAAGGACTAATACAGCTATACCATCAGAAACATACACTTGATTCCTCAGGCTTAATCCCCCTTTAAGTCAATGAGATGTGTCATCTAAATGAAACCAAAGATATTTATGAAACCTTTTGTCTCAAAAGTCAACAAGGCCCAAAGTGTAACTAAAGACAGGATTGTGCTCATTTATTTTAGTGAAGTGTGATATGTCAGAGTGTGATATGCCAAAATATACTTAAGAAGAGAGTATGAAAGCACATTAAAAACTATCAAATATTCTGTGGCATCAGCTTCTGCAGACCATAGTCATTTTTATCTGTTTTTTTTTTTAAACAACACTTGTGCACCTGATTACTGATTCGTTTGCAAATATGTTCTTTATTAATAATTTAAAAGTGCATGTGAATAGATAAAAACAGGTCATACCAAGTTTCTTTGCTAATAACAGGACATGATTTTTGCAAACCAAATAATATTTCCTGATTATTCAAAGAAAAAAAGTTAAATTGCAATGTAGAATCAAGCATTCTGACCATCTAAGGGAACTTTGCATACATTTTACATTTAAACAGCATGCTTGTCCCTTCTTCAATTTTGCAAACAAAAATGATAAGAATAATTAACCTGTGAAAGAGTATTTACAATCAGCTGTTAAAGAGAAGATAGATTCAGCCAGATCATAACTGCTATCCTATTAAGGCATCATGGTTTATCCAATGAAAGTCAAATTCAGCATCCTACAAAATAGTTGCAAATCCCTCACAGCAAACATACCTTCTCAGTATGGTGCAATCAGCAGCATGAAACATGTGACAGGGCACTCAAAATGGCGGAGAAAGGAAACAAAACGCAAGCTTCTTGACAAAAAAAAAGCCTCTATTTTTTGAGGGTAAGAGACAAACTTCCTTCTTCCAATGAGCAACCAGCAAAGGACGAGTTCACCAACACCACTTCACACATTGAGGAAGTGAGCAAAAACGTTGGTGGTGAGCTTTGGCAGACAGGAAGTTTACACTTCTTACAGTACACCAGTTTTCAAAACCATAGCTTTCAAGTAACCTGAACATCCTTATGAAATGGTAGTTGAAAGGTCTGAAAATCTCATTAAGCTCAACAAAATTCTGCAGTCATCACATTCACCTTACTGTTTGCAAGGACTTTTAAGTTTTTTGTAACCTCTGAACCATAAGAATTATCTTAATGTTTTGAGAATGAGATTACTTTTTAGAAACAGATCAGCTATTTTGAAAGACTGTAACCCATTTCAATACATTATCAAATCAGTGCAGAAAAAGGAAAGCTCGTAGGAATTATTTTAGAAAGGAATAATTATGTTCGACTGCACAGAAGAAGTGGTACCATTGAACATCATTCTGTAACTTTGAAACTATAACTAATGTTATTTTGGTTCTTTCCCATTTTCAGGTTCTGTATTCATTCTATATTGATAAATAAGAATATATTATAGATAAGGGTATAAATAAGTAGAATTGTGCATTTCATCAGCATCTAGCTTGAAAATCCTAAATATTTTTTATCTTAAAGGTAAATCTGTAAAAAATTCACAACATCACAACAATGTTGGAGTGATTCTATAGTGGTCAATAAGAAATAATCAAAGCTTCTCAGTACAGTACTAATCAACATAATCTTAGGTAACAATGGAATGGTTTTCTAAATCTGTGTTATCAGGAGGGTACAAAAGCCAATGTGGTTCTTTTGTACAGTGCTATGCATATTTCTCTATACCCTACAGAAATTAAATGGGGCCTCATTCCCACTACATAATAAATCAGTTTTCAAACCAATCTGAACTGGTTTAAATGGCCCTTGTTTGTACTTGTGCCAAATTTCTGCCATGGTTTAGTGAGGCGGGCAAAGTGCTAAACCCATTTAAACCAGTTCTTCCAGATCTGCAGAATTCACTGCTTCATTTGAAATGAATTGATTCAGAACAAGTGTGAATGTGCTGTCTATTTTATTCGGTTCCTGTGGTGTAGTCACCCCTGTAAAGTGACTCCATGTTGAATTGATCCACTGCTGAATGTGAACGCGAAATGAATTAAACTGAAATAGGTAGGTACGATCACAGCTCAAATAGTGTGAACGTCTATTCGGTGCTAAACCCACTTAAACCGGTTCTTCCAGATCTGCAGAATTCACTGCTTCTTTTGGAATGTATTGATTCAGCACAAATGTGCATGTGCTGTATATTTGATTCGGTTCCTGTGGCGCAGTCACCCCTGTAAGGTGACTCCACATTGAATCGATCCCTTGCTGAATGTGAACACGAAGTAAATTAAATTGAAATGGGTAGGTTCAATCACAGCTCAAATAGTGTGAACATCTATTCGGTGCTAAATTGATTCATCGATTCAACTCAAGAAACAATTTATTTTGTAGTAGGAATGAGGCCAAAAATGAAGTATCAAGTAAACATACGTACAATTGCACCCTGTGTAGCACAGTCTTCAAAATGAACCTAAAACCCTTTGCTTAGCTTGACATATTTAATATAATCCTGTACATGTTGTATGAAACCCATAGAATATGCAAAGTTGTAAAAATAACTTGATAATTTTTCAAAAGGAAAAGGGGAAAATTTAGGGCTAAGGTATGGTAATACATCGAGGGCTTGTAAAGATATGGTTGTCTTTGCTCATAGTAACTGGGATTAATGTCACAGGATAACAAAATGAACAACAAACTCCATACTTACTAGATGAGCAGTAGAGAAGCCAGGGGTACTGATACTTCGCTGAGGGAATTGTTCAATGTTTGGTTGATTTACAAATTGCCTTCGAATGTCGGCTGAGGAATGCCTTTAACATAAAAAGGAAAGATGGCACAGTCATTCCTAAATTAGATTCATATGCCCTTATCAAGATGCAACAGGATATATTTAAAACATATTAATGAGGCATAATGAGTTCACAACAGTGTAAATCAAGTAGAGTTTCAATGTCTATAAGGTAGGATGGGCAAAGGTGCAGTCCAAGGGCCACAGGTACCCCAGGGCTGTTTTTGTGGGCTGTAGGATCTGCTATTTTTTTTTTAAGAAAATGCTTCCAAATGTCCTCTAGAAAGCATAGGGGCAATTTACTAAACCAGCCATTTTATTTACTTTAGGGCCAGGAAAGCCTTTTTTCCATCAGGAAATGACCCAGTCATTTTCAACACAACCTTCTGCCAAAAAAAAAACCCTCTCCTTGTTCTCAAATGACCCAGAGAAGGCCAAAACATGGAGAGACTGCCTGGATGGGCATCAATTTGTAATAACAACAGCAATAGCAAGTATATTTCTATACTGATTATCAATGCACTTAAGCGCTCCCTAAGCGGTTTACAAAGTGTAAGCTAATTGCCCCGAACAATCTGGGTACTCATTTTAGTGGAAGGATGCAAGCCTGAGTTGAGCTTGAGCCTTTTTACTGGTACTGAACTCGCAACCTTATGGTTTGTGAGTGAGTGGCTGCAGTACAGTCATTTAACCACGGTGCCACCAGGGCTCATAATTTTCAGATGCTATGGGGTATGTGGCCCTCTTTGATCGCTTGGGGGACACCAATGAAGCCCTCAAACTTTGCCAGTTGCCCACCCTTGCTATAAATCTGAAAGAAAAGGCAGAGCAGAAACAGAAGGCATAGAAAAATTACCTTTTGAGGTTTATACAAAGAATCTCATGAGCATCCTCAGATAAGATATTGAGAAAGGAAACAGGAATAAAAGTATGCCTCAGCTTCTAACAGAAAAACAATAGTGACTACAAAGCAAAAGAATTCTTAGATATATTAAGTCTACAAAAGCTTATGCTACCAACTACTTTCTCTCTGTTAGTCTCAAATATGCTATAAGATCCCCTTGCATACTGATCCAGACAAACATGGCTACGTCTTTAATTTTAGCATTAGATATATAAGCACTTGATAGCAACAATGAATACAGAAATTGATTAATACAATGAAATTAGATTCCCAAGGCCAGCTGTCCTCAAACTGTGGTTATCAGATGTGTGCTCTACATGTGTGATTAGCTGAGGATGATGGGAGCTGTCGTCTGCCTAGAGAATACCCACTTGGCTGCCTGAAACCCCAGTGAAAATAAATAGGATGTATGAAGTACAGTACCAGTTTAAAAGTGTATAAGCATTTTCTATTTTATTATTCAGAATTAAATATTTGTCTCTGTTTTGGAAAAAAAAATAACTACAATTTTATATGGACTGTAAAGACTAGACAAAAAACAAAGAAGTAGAATTTCACCATCTATCTACTGGACACCATAGGGAATCAAACAAATGCAATCTGGTTTGGCAGTCAATTTGGTAACCTCTTCTGGGGTGGGGCTAAATATATAATCCTAGCATATACATTCTTGGTTAGGAGCTGGAATCACAATGCGCTTTCTCTCACTTTTTGAATTTTAGGGCTAACCAGGCTGTTGTGGCAAGGTTATATCTGAGTGAGAACTTGGAAAAGTTACTTTTTGGACTACAGCTGTGATCCAGAAAGTAACTGGCCCAAGCTCTCCTCTGATCTAGAAGAATCTGCCTCCTTTCTCACAATGAAATGACTTTTGACATAAAAAAAGTTAAAGAATAATCTAAATGAGGCTTCCAAACAGACAGCTACACTCGTCCAGATGATCAGGTTTTAACTAATAATAAAATTAGTTATTATATATAATAAAAT
The DNA here is from genome assembly GCA_034509955.1 of Urosaurus nigricauda. NCBI lineage: Eukaryota > Metazoa > Chordata > Lepidosauria > Squamata > Phrynosomatidae > Urosaurus > Urosaurus nigricauda. The sequence goes on along the minus strand of JAOEGL010000002.1, from coordinate 88,723,422 downwards.
AAAATAATGTAATATTACTACAAAATGGCTGAAATTACATACCAAATGCTGCAGGGGTCCATTGGTTGCAAGTGCATCTGCTGCCTGCTCTTCCTATTTTCAGCTGCCAAGGGCCAAGTGACAAAGGCAAATAGCATCTTAGGCAGCCTATATAAAGCCCATCTCAGGTCTCACAAGAGGAGGACCTCTTGCACCGTAGGAGTTCTGGGCTCTTGCAAGATATTTCACAAGAGGCCCACACTTATATAAAGAAAGAGGCTATATAGGAGTGCCTTATGTGTGCCAGATAATCTAGACATGACCTGGGAACAGAGAGGGCACTGTCGTCTTGGAGTTTGAAAAATGCAGCAAGCGTAACTGGGGAGGCTGGAGGGGAAATGCTTCACTGAGGATCCAACTCAATCTTGGCCTGTGATGATGGTCAGTACCTTGCCTAGGGAAATTATTACTACAGAAGTTTCTTCCATTAAATAATCCAAGCAGAGAGGCCCAGTTTCTGTAAGTTAAAGTCTTGTTGTTAGAATTCAACAGAATCTTGTTACAGCCATCCTGGGCTGAGGTGTATATATGGGTCTCCCCACCCTGCCAACTAATGCTCTGAATGATAGCTGTAAATATTTGGAAAGCAAAATGTAATGCAAGCCAAGGAATAAATGTAGTACTGTACCAGCAATTTCTTACTCTGCATGATCAGCAGGTAGTTTCATGGGTTATAGGATCCTTCCCTCCCTAGGTTCCCTCCCAGCCCCACTGTACAAAAAAAAGGGGGAGGCAGGGAATAAATTCAGTTAGAACAATTTGAATATAAGTTATCATCTTTGGTTCTCTTTTGCTTCATAAGTAGATCAGTCATTCATTCTCTGAGCAAAATAACCTCTCCTCCCCTCCTATAGTATAATTCTTTTATAGCTGGCAATGCTGGAGGAGTAAGCATTCCTCCTAATGCCAATGAACTGGATACTTCATAATGGCTGCAATTACATCAGAATCACTTCTTTAAACAACACACAAAGGGGCCCCAAAGAGCAAATCAACTATTACATTAACAAGCAGGAGGATGGAAAATTATTCCTTTTACTTTTTGTCTTTATTCTCTTATTAAGAAGTTTGCATTGGCAAAGGACTTTGTGTCTGTTGCAATTTCACCATAAAAAATGATATCTTGACATTAATATTTTAAGGCTAGCCTCAACAATCAAAGATGGAAAAAGATTATTTGAGGATTGTTGCATTTCTTCAGTCCGTCCATTTTTCTGTGGTAATGCATTCACTCTTGGCTGACTCTGAAGAGAATTGAGATTTAAAGTGTTTAAAACAGGTGTTCACAACCTCTTATTGTTTTGGACATCAGCTTCCATATGCCCCACCTGCCTTAGCCAATGGTCAAGAATTCTGGTAAGTAAAGACCAAAACATCTGAAAGACCAAAGATTGAGAATCACTGGCTTAGAATAAAATGCCCAGAATCTTAAATGGAACTCACCATGCTGTACATAATTTGTTGGCATTATAGCATTTTTACTGGCTGTGTTTCCAGGCATAATTCTAGCCTTTAATCTCTAAATGGCTTGGAGATCAGAACGCTTAAAGGATCACTTTCTATCATACAAAACTGTTAATTCAATTAGATGATCATACCCTGTCTTGAGTTTCCCCCTCTTTATTATTTTGAATTTGACTCTCAAATTGTGCCTAGCAGTAACAGACTCTAAAATTTGCCATCCTGTAATTACAAGGGTGCTGTCAACATCCTTATGCCTACCTGCATTATCTCCCCTTCTTTTTTTACCAGGCTATCCAGAGACATTCACTGTAAGACACTGTCTAACACAATGGGGCAGGACCTTCGGAGGGGCACCAGAGTTGCTCAAGAGGGATGAGAGACTTGGAAGCTCTGATCCCTCTTCCTCCTCCTCTCAAACTTTTCTATGTGTATAATTTACATTTGAGTTAAATATTGAATTTACTTAAATAAAATTCTTCTAATTTGAATGATGCTGTTTTCTCATAAAATGTTAAAACATGAATATAAATGAATGTCCTAATAAAAATATGCACACTAAATATACAAAATATTTTTACCCATCAAATATGTCACGGGGGTGCGACGTCCACGTGTAGCTGTAAAGGATGATGGGGGGGGGATCCCAAGGATAAAAAGTTTGCGTACCACTGGTTTAAGAGATGGAGTTTTTGCCTACCTGCCGCTTTTCTGACACTTTGCTGTCGGTTTCAGTCGTGAGAACATAGAGCCCATACCAGTCACACACTTTTGCTGCCTTCTTTTAGAAGAAAGAGATTAACCTTCTACTTTTGGTTCTTCCATTGCTCCAGTTTGGGAGTGGAAAAGAGAGGGACAGACATTGTGGCCACATGTTTCTGCTGCTGCTGCCTGCTACAATGAAAGAGTGATCAACGTGTCCCCAAATGGATGCAGCCTGCCTGAGGAAAAGAGGCTAGCTATTGTAACCTCATATTGGTACTGCCTGCTGGAGAGTCATTGTGACCTCAAGGGAGTTCCTGTTAATGTTGTCTGCCAGAAAGGCCAGCCGCTGTTACCTCCTATTGGACCCAAAGTCATCTTCTTGAGGGAGATGCTTCATCCTATCTCATTGCCTTGAGGAGGGTAGAGTCTTGTGGGAGCTAAAAGTTGTGTGATTGTCTGGATCGCATACCAATTTAGAACTGGGAACTAACTATTTTAATCTGGGATGTCTACAATAGTCTGCGATAACCTACGCTCACTTTACCATTGAAAATTTTAAAAAGAACTCCCATTATTCAGGGACTACTTCACTTGTTGTAGCATGAATAACAGCAAGATTTCTATATCATGGGTTGTACTACATGCTATATTGGAATGTGTGGCCTCTACTTTTCACCCATAACAATTTGTGAACCTTTTCCCCACTGGTTTTAAAATTATTTCAAAACTATTTTCCCTATTTTATTATTCATGGTCCTTCAGCAAAAAATGAGCTCAAAAATATCTTGGATAGATTCAAGGTTAATTTTAAAAAAAACCCCAAAAACACAGCTGTGTTGATGAAGTATTTATGATTGTTTCATAGACTTCACAGTTACTAGAAGCATAGTTGACTGCTGAATAAGCACAGTGACTTCCAAAGTAACGCCGCTGTCATTTACTTTTCTACTTATTATTTTTCTACTTATGAGACTGTACATCTATTGGATTTTTAAAATTAATCAAAGACTCTTCACCATACAAAGAATATAACTCTTTCCTCTGCCTATATTACATAAAGATTGTCTCTTATGCTTTTGTCATTCAAAACATCACTTGCAGGGATACTCTACTAAAGTTAAGGTGCTATTGTGCCATCATTATTCTTTCCATTGTTGTTAATGCTAATTTTATGCAGTGTATCAATTCTCCAAATGAGAAATACAATTCACACATACTTTGCCTGACTGCAGTGGTTCTCAAACTTTTTGCCTTTGTGACTACCTTTTACATCTACATGCCGACGTCATGCCCCATCCGCTCAACATAATTTATGAATAAAAATACTGTTTAGTGTTCACATTTCATTCATATACATACATTAATGTATATTCATATTTTAACATTATATAAGGAAATAACACCATCCAAATTAGAGCAATTGAATTCATGTAAATTCAATATTTAACTTAGCACATATAAATTTTACACATAAAAAAGTTTGGGAAGAGAATAAAACATTCTAAACAAAAGTTACAATATAGGGAAAAATAGTGACTTCACATACAGTTGACAGGTTTCGAGTGTCTGTTTAGTCTCCCAGAATTTAAATGTAGCTTACTGCTATATACAAGCCCAGGAAAACTGCTACATTTTATGGCCTGTAGTTTTGTAATGTAACTCTGTGGCATAAGCTTCCTCTTCCATGTGGGAAGGGCATATTGGAACTACCAGGTTCATCCACTAAGAAATAATGTATTGATCTCTTTATTGATTTGTCTTCCCTCACCCCATGCCCACATTAGCAGGGGCTTCTTCTTTCAAGACAACTCAAGACCCTGGGATGTGGAAAGTGGGACCATGGCCCAGCCCCTCTAATCTGCAAGCGTTTCAGGAACAGAGCCAGGTGTTAGGTCCATAGCTGGAGAATAATGCACAGGACCAGTCCCAACACCAAAACAAGGGGCCCAGGGGCACAAGATCATAGGATGATGCAAGCTGCACAGGACTGGGGTCAAAGCCAAAGCTCAAGGCACAGAGAGAAGTGATGCTACTGCAGCCACTAATTCCTTGTGAAACTTCACCTCTTTCTTCTTTACCCCTGACACCTGCCCTCACAGGTCTTCCTTCCTTTTTTTCTGCTAAGCTGTGGCTTTTATTCCGTCCTCTCATCTCCTTGTTGTCAAGCAACCAGTCATAAACCTGAGCTCGGCAAGAGCTGAAGCTGTGATGAGCAGCAGCTGTTGGTGGTGTGGCAGTTCCCAATATCCCACCACCAACTCCTATCATTCTTATTTAAGCCCCAAAACATATGCTTGCCATGTTCACATACAATCATATCCACTGCAACCATGGCTTGAAATTTTAAAAAAACATCCAGAAAGCAAACCTTGAATTTGCCATTTAATTTAAGGGACACCATTTTACCACCGCGTGGTATATGATGGCACAGATTTTGGTATCCCACAGGGGTCCTGGAACTAAACTCAGCAGATAACCTGTTTCCCCAAAAATAAGACATCCCCATAAAATAAGACCTAGTAGAGGTTAAGCTGAATTGCTAAATATAAGGCTTCCCCCGAAAGTAAGACCTAGTAAAGGTTTTGTATATAAATATATATACAGTATATAATAAATATTCTTTCTTTTTTTTTCAACAATAAATGTGAATTCTTCTTCATGGAAAAAATAAGACATCCCCTGAAAATAAGACCTAGCACATCTTTGGGAGCAAAAATTAATATAAGACACTGTCTTATTTTCGGGGAAACACGGTACCAAGGGCCCACTGTAAGGGTAAACCAGAATACCAGAGAATCTTGGCTTATTATGCACCCTAGGGAGAGTGGCTGAACTAATCAGAAATTAGAAGCTTCCTATGTCATTCAAACTGGGGGTCTTGGTTTGTTATTTTCAAACTAGCCAAGATTTGTACACCAAGATCAACCCTTGTTTATAATCCCGGTTTCTAAAAGCCAGAAATGTAAAGTGTGTTAAACAGGCATACTAAGCTTCTGATTGGTTTAGCCTCTCCTCCTGGTGGAAGGATCCAGATCATAGTAAATAGGCTGAAGATACCAGAATGTAGTAAGCAAGGATTCTCCAGCATTCTGACTTATTGTTCTTAGTGAACCTTACATTATACGAAACAAAAATGCAAGATGAGGGGTGAGAAACTGTCCTTCACCCATAAATATTAGATGGAAATAAGAGAAGGTTAATTAAGGTGGGCAGTAGCAAAGACTTCAATATTACTGGTATGTACTAAAGTTTAGCTTATGTACTAAAATGGGTCCACTGTCGATAAGCAGTGTCTTTAACATAATTTATTCATCTTCATCTTGATAGTGGAGTTTTCAAATCAAATAAAAAAGTACTTCCATTTATGAGATGCCATTTTGTCATTCATGAGATCTGATAAGAACATGGGAACTTAAAGGTAAAACCTGCATCTGTCAGTCATTCTCAGACTTCTGACTTATCCACACTTCATTACTGTATTCCCCAACTCAATGAATGTGAATAATATTATTAGTATGAAACTTTGATTATGTATGATTCTGGATAATACAAAATGAAGCATGACCTAGTAATGCAGTCTGGAATTTTTAGAGGAAGGGGTTGGAAGGGGATATTATCATTGGAGCAAATACTTTTAGCAAAAGAAATGTTACGATTGAAGCACATAGATGAGATTTGCCTGGTGGTTATTACGACTAAAAGTACATCTAGCCTATCATCCAGTCCGCACAGTAACCAACTAGATATCCCTCGGGCACTCATTTCTTTACATTTATCCCCAGTGTTTGGTAGTTCCGTACTTCCATTTTTTAAAATGTTATTACGCACACCTACTCACAATGAACTTGGGGAGGAAACACAACAGTTTGGGATGGGAGTAGGCAAAAGTTATTTACATCATCTGAAGAATTCTGGCTTTACCCAACAGTCAAGCTAAGGATTTTTGCCAATTGCCCAATAAGTCTGCTCTCCTGGTTGCTTTATCTTGCATCTTGGTCAGGGATAATGGTATGTACAATATATACCTAATGATAATCTAGTATGTACAGTATACCTAATGGTACATATACACTACAGTGGTCCCCCGGGTTACGAAGGTAATCCGTTCCGGGATTACCTTCATAACCCGGAAGTCATTTGTTACCTGGGGGAGCACTTTAACCAATGCACAGCGCGCCAGAAGCGCGCTGTTTTAAAGCGTCCGGGTTGCGAATTTTTTTTGCAACCTGGGGTTTTTTTCGTTGGCTGGAGCCGTTTTTCCGGCCCCGGCGGTTTCGGGTCCCGGGGATTTCGGATCCCGAGGGATTCGTATCCCGGGGGACCACTGTATATCAGAGGTGGTGGTGATTCTCCAGATGTTTTACACTACTACTTCTACAATACTTTATAACTGGTCATGCTACCTAGGACCTCTGGAAGTGAAGTCCAAAACATCTGGAGAACTAAACGTTCCCAAACTCTGCACTAATGGCAGCCAACATTAATAACTAGCTCACCTTTGTTTGGTAGTCAGTTATTACAAAGCAGGGGGAAAGGTAGTTGCCCAGCCCATAGCCATTTTTTTTTTTTACTCTCAGGGGCCCCTAATTTATTTGTCTCCAAATGTTTACAGGATGCAGGGACAAGTTTGCCATATTTAAGCCCCCTCACAGGCCATTTTAGGCCCAGATGATACTATTTTTCAATAGAAAGGGACCTGGGTGTTCACTTCTGGGTCAATTTCTGATGATAAAAGAGCCTCTCCTGGGCTTAAAACAGCTCAGACAGGGTAGAAAAATGTCCCCTGGAGTAGAGGTCTCTGGGCCCGTGCCTGTCCCTGGCAAGTTTTCAGAAAGGAAATAATTGTATCCAACAGGCAAAAATTTAGTGCCAGTCTCTTGAACACAAAAAATAACAACTGGTCTTTCACAGCAGGCAGCCTGGAAAACACTGCACTAGATGGTGTTGGGGAGGACATGCATGAAAGGTGGGGGATGCTATCCAAGGCCCCTATCCCTGTAGTGTTGCCCACCACTGGATATTTTAGTAAGCCTGGATAATAATCCTGAAGAGGTTTATCAGTGTATTTTGTTCCTTTTCTTGTTCCAAACCAGCTTTGCATTGCACCATTTCAAGAAGTACCAATAATCCCGCAAAGGAAACATCAGCCACAAGTTTGAACTCTGTCACAGAAGAGATGAGAAGTTTTCCACATATTTAAACAGGATTTCAAAGTTACCACTCCAGAATCTCTGGTTTGTAAACTGGATCCATACGACAATATTCTTAAATGTTTTCCATGTTTTTTATGCAAATTCTTTCTGAGTAGCATTTGCAAAGCAAAACATCCTTGAATTAGAATCATATTATTAAAACAACATGAGGGATGTATTCCAACATTACACTTATTCATCCCCAATCAGTATTATTGTTATCGATGGTGAGACAGATTACATGTAATAAAAAAGTGTAAATATGTTTAATTAGAAACCTTTTTTTTTTCCATTTAAAGATGCACCATGTCACTTGAGATTATGTTCCACTGAAATCAATGGGACTTTCTTCAAACTGTGTAAATATATTTTGAAAAAAGAATTAACCTGATCAGAATCTGGGATCTTTTCTTCCTGCTAGCCATTTGTTAAACCATTCTGGTTATTTTTATTGTGTGTGTGTGTGTGTGTGTATTTGTTTTGTTTTTGTTTTTTAATTTTGGACATTTCCTGAGTCTTCATCATATGAGACATAGCACAGTTACAAATTGGTAAATTTTGAAGTGCAGCAGCTCATCATCATAGCCCCATTAGCCATGTCTCCAAAGTCCTCCTGAAAGAGCAGACAGTTGTGTTGAACCATATCAACAAACTAGTTCTAGCATTTTTCATCTCCAACAGGACCAGGTCTTTTGCAAAGTTAAAGGGTCTTAAATGCCCATTCAAAATCTAGGTACCGGTATCTCAAAGAAATTTACATTAAAACATCCTACAGGGAGAGCTTACAACAGTAAGTTGTTGCTGGGCAAATTCTGCAATCCATTTTCAGGGTAATAGGAAGCCTGAAAGGACATCAGATGATTTGTTATCCCTGACAGAAAGTCCCAAATCCTGAGCCTGCAGACCCAAGTGTTCCTACAACACTGTAGTTGGAAATTTAGCAGATGGCTCTTTATCATCCAGGCCTAGGAAAGCTGTCCCCACTGAATTTCTGCCTGTAAGAACATGAAATTGCAGATCGTTCACACAGGTCCAAAACACATTGCAGAAAAAATCCAGTTTGAGACCATTTTAACTGTCCTGGCTCAGTGCTATAGAAATCCTGGTAGTTTATTGTGGCACCAGAGCGCTATGACAGAGAAGGCTAAATGTCTGACAAAACTACAGTTTCCAGAATTGAGCCAGGGCAATTAAAGCGGTCTCCAAATGGATTATTTCTGCAGTGTTTTGGACCTTAGGTGGGGTTCTCCTGTGAGTGAGTAGCCTGTAGAACTGTATATTGTTGCTTCCAGTAGTCACTAGTGTGTTTTGGGCCTAAGTCTTTTGGGCCACTCTTGAATTGTTTTTTGCATCCAGAAAGCTTGGCAAGCGAAGGGGGAAATCTTGTTAATGACAAAGGCATGAAATTCACTGCCATTTATAAACAAGCTCAGAACAAGTTCTGACCAAGCACTTGACATTTCCTACTTGTCAGAGCTACAATGAATATGAATACCTTCCCATACAAATCATTCCTACATAGGAACATTTTTTCTCACAAGGTGAGGTTTTCAAACGACACATATATACACAAACTCAAGCTGTATCTGGAAGTTAATCCAGTGTCAAAGCAATCACTTTTGGGACAGCAAGCTATCCTCTCGATTCATATTGTGTGTGCGCACCTTCAGGTCACCTGTCGACTTATGACAACCACACAAATTTCATTGGGTTTCATTAGGCCAGAAATATTTCGAGGTGGTTTTGCCAATTCCTTCGTATAAGATCTCCTTAAAAGCAAAGCAGCCTCTGGATGTTCCTTATCAAAAATCTGCAGCTTGTTCTACGCCCCAGCATGTAAATTATAGATAGAGGATGCATCTGCACTGTAGAAATAACACAGTTTGACACCATTTTAATTACCATGGCTCCATTCTACACAGGGTGCCCAGATGTCCTAACTGCAAAATGCACTGCAAAATGTAGCACATTTCAGAAAAAATATAGGACATTTTGACATTCCTCCTGGACAGAAGGTTGAAATGTAGGGCATGCAAGGTGACCAGATAGGACAAGGCACCACAAGATGTAGGACACTCAAGAAAAATGGAGGAAATTACAAACAAAAAAGCTAGAAACACTCCTAGAAATGTCAAATCATGCTTCTTAGTCCTGCTCAAAGTGGAGGACACTGAAATGCCTCCGGGACAGAAACTTGGAATGTAGAGCATGTCCTGTAAAAGGAGGACATCTGGTCCCTCAGATCCTACATAATCCTGGGATTTGTCGTTTGGTGAGGCACCGGCACTCTTTGGCAGAGAAGTTAAAGACTGTGCGAAACTACAAATCCTCTAGGATGGAACTACAGCACTTAGAGTGGTGTCAAACCACATGATTTCCACAGTACGGAGGCACCCCTAGAGACAGTCATTTCCGGTCCATGAAATAACTGCCTTGAAGGCACCATCTCAGTCAGCGCTGCCAGTAAACAGCTGGAGGGAAACAAATTTTTAGGAAGTTATTTTCCTATAGATATGTGTATATGTGTGTGCATGTGTTGTTGTGTGCCTTCAAGTCATTTCCATCATATGGCGAACCTATCACAGATGGGGTTTTCTTGGCAAGATTTGTTCAGAAGAGGTTTGCCATTGCCTTCCCCTGAGGCTGAGAGAGTGTGACTTGTCCAAAGTCACCCAGTGGGTTTCATAGGTGAGCAGGGAATCAAGTCTCCAGAGTCACAGTCCAACACTCAAACTGCTGCACCATGCTGGCTCTCTCATGTGTGTATATGTGTGTGTGTGTGTATACATACCCTGTTACCCCGAAAATAAGACATACCCTGAAAACAAGACCTAGTAAAGGTTTTGCTGAATTGCTAAATATAAGGCCCTCTCTGAAAGTAAGATCTAGCAAAGTTTTTGTATATAAATATATATACAGTGTATAATAAATGTTAATTTTCTTTGTTCAGCAATAAATGTGAATTCTTCTTCATGGAGAAATAACACATGCCTGAAAATAAGTCCTAGTGCATCTTTGGGAGCAAAAATTAATATAAGATACTGTCTTATTTTTGGGGAAACATGGTATATGTATATGTATGTATATATGTGTGTGTGTGTATGTGTGTGCATATACATGTGTATGTATGATATATGTCTGCATATATGTGTGTGTGTCTATATGTGTGTGTGTATGATATATGTCTGGATATATATGTGTGTGTCTACATATATGTGCATATGTGTGTGTGCGTGTGTGTATATGTCTGGATATATGTGTGTGTGTCTATATATGTGTGTGCATGATATATGTCTGGATATATATGTGTGTGTCTACATATATGTGCATATGTGTGTGTGCGTGTGTGTATGATATATGTTTGGATATATATGTGTGTGTCTACATATATGTGCATATGTGTGTGTGCGTGTGTGTATGATATATGTCTGGATATGTGTGTGTGTGTGTCTATATATGTGTGTGTGTGCATGATATATGTCTGCATATACATGTGTGTGTGTCTCTATATATGTGTGTGTGCATGATATATGTCTTGATATATATGTGTGTCTATATATGTGTGTGTGTGAGATATATGTCTGGATATATATGTGTGTGCGCACACCTGTGTGTGTATATATGTGTGTGTACACATATGTACATATCTCTGGAGATGTGTGTGTGTGTATGTATGTGTGAGTGTATGTATGTATGTATATATGTCTGGATATATATGTGTGTATGAGCATAAATGGGTGTGTATATATATATATGTGTGTGTGTGTGTATATATATATATATGTGCGTGTGTGTGTGTATGTTTGAATATATGTGAGCATATATATATATGTGTGTGTGTGTGTATATATATATATATATATGTATATATACATAGCAGACCCTAACACACACACACCCTTCCCTGTTGCTTTTCCAAGCCAGCACCCCCCTCCTTTCTCCATGCTGCTGCCTCTCAGTCTCTCATCATGTGTATTTTTCCATTCTCATGCAGAGATACTACACCCAACACCCACCACTTCCTTACCTGTTGATTTTCAAAGCAAAGGCCCTCCTGTCGGTGGAGGGCAGGGTGGCCATGTGGGAAACAGAGGAGGAGGAGGAGGAGGCTCTGTCTGTTGTTGCTGCTGTTGCTGCCTTTCCTCCTCCTCTGAGTGTCAGTTACTACTTGTAGGAACTTAAGGATCTGTCGGTTGGGGGCAGAACTTAAGCTTCCGCATTTTCAGCCTTCCTTAATCAGGGGAGGTGCCTCTGCATCCACACTGGGGGGAATAACCCGGTTTGGGAGCGCTTTAACTCTTTGTTTGACTCAGTTGCTATGGAATTCTGGGAGTTGGAGTTTGTTGTGGGGCCCTCTGGGCCCCACAACAAACTCCAACTCCTAGAATTCCATAGCCACTGACTGAGACAACAAACTCCCAGAATTCCATAGCCTTGAGCCACACAAAGAGTTTATTATCCCTCCAGTGTGGATGCAGCCCACTGCAGAAATAACCCTAGTTTGAGAACAATTTAACTGCCATCATGGCTCAGTGCTAGGGAATCCTGGGAATTGTAGTTCATTGTGGCACCACAGCTTTCTATCACACTAGGGTCAATTCCAGAATCATCCCACAATTGCCCCATTGCCAATACTGGGATATTCATTGCCAATAATGGGATAATTGTGGGATGGTTCTGGAATTAACCCTAGTGTGATAAGAGAAAGCTCAATGTCTCACAAGACTACAGTTCCCAGGATTCCCTAGGCAGTTCAAATTGTTCTTAAACTGGGATTATTATTACTGTATTATTATTTCTGCAGTGTGTTTTGTGTACCATGATTCCTTAATGGGGTGAGCCAGGGTTTGTTGTCTGGGACTGGGCCAATAACTGAGGAGGGGTGCTGTTGTTGTTGTTGTGCCTTCAGGGGGGTGTTTTGGCAACATTTGTTCAGAAGGGGTTTGCCATTGCCACCCTCTGAGGCTGAGAGAGTGTGACTTGCCCAAGGTCACCCAGTGGGTTTCCATGGCAGAGCTGGGACTCCAACCCTGGTCTCCAGAGTTCAAGCCCAACACACAAATCACTAGGCCTCAAAATGTGCCCTTTAGGAGATTTTGGACTTCATCTCCCAGAATCCCAGACTATTGGCCAGCATGGCTGAGGTTTCTGGGAGATGAAGTCCAAAAAATGTCTCTTAAAGGACACAGTTTGGGGACCACTGCTGAACCCTTGATATTATAACAGTGGTCCCCAAACTGGGTTCTTGAAAGGATTTTGGACTTCAGCTCCCAGACTATTGGCCAGCATGGCTGAGGATTCTGGGAGATGAAGTCTAAAATGTCTCTTTATCTTATCTTATATCTTTATGTGGATAAAGACATGTTAAATGCCCTATGTTAAACATAAGGCATTTCCTGTTTAATTCCTGTTTAAATCCTGTTTGCCCTCTAGTGTGATAAACCGCTGTAATTGCCTTCAAAACCTATACATAGATAGATAAACAGACACACACATATAATGTGCTTTTATATATATATATATATATATACACACACACACACACACACACATATACCGATATATGCCTTTGCTTATTATCAGGTGTTGCAGTTCTTGTGTGGTTATATGTTTTACATGTGTTTTCTTTTATATTGTGTATGTGTATATATATATATATATATATAGTATAATATTTTGTGTGTGTGTGTTTGTATATATATATATATATATACGGGGGGGGTATCCAAAACTTTTAATGATCACCTTTTTAAAAAATTGACAAAAAATTCGTTTTGATTTGTAGTTGTTAAATTATGTCTATGTAGTCACTATTTAGATTTACACATTTTTCCCATCGTATCTTGACCCTCCGAATACCTGATATTGTGGAAGTCTGCAGATTGCACCTTACGAGGGTGTATCGTAAAGTAATAATTATCACCTGGAAGTTATTATGGCATATTGATGAAATTTTGTCAGTGTCATCCTTGGTCCCTAAGTGCACATTGCTTAGAAAATCAAACCATTGCATCCTTTATTTTTGTGACTGGCTCTGCCAGAAGTGACTAAAGTGTAAAATCCTCATCAGGCGCAAATCTGCAGACTTCTACAATATCAGGTACTCAGAGGGTCAAGATACGCTGGGGAAAATGTGTAAATCTGGATGGTAACTACGTAGAGATAAGTTAACAACTACAAATCAAAACAAATTTTCTGTCAAAAATGTTTTAAGGTGATAATTAAAACTTTTGGATACCCCCTATAATATCTGCTTATTATCAGGTGTTGGAGTTTTTGCATTATTTTATGTTATATGTGTGTTTTCTTTTATATTGTGATATATATATATATATATATGTATGTATAATGTGTGTGTGCGCACACAAGTATTTGCTTATTATCATGTGCTGGAGTATTTGTGTGGTTTTATGTTAGTTGTGTTTTTCTTTTATATGTACTGTACATATAGTGTGTGTGTGTGTGGTGTGTATTTGCTTTTTATCGTGTTGGAGTTTTTGTGCGGTTTTATGTTAAATATGTGTTTTCTTTCATATTTTGTAAAAATACAAAATATAAAAGAAAAAACACAGATTCATAAAACCACACAAAAACTCCATAGAACACATAATAATAAGCAAATACCTCTTATGCATTCATACATCATAAACCTCCCTAATCGAATTTCTTAATCAAATTATCTTTACAGTCTGTTTCATCCTCTTAAAATACTCATTCCTCCGTTAATCTATTTCCTCACATTTTCCCCTTCCTTTCATCTCCATAACCTTCTTTCTCCTCTCCTAAGACCTCTTTTCTATCTGAAACCAGTCTTCCTCTTTAACCCTGTCTCTTTTTAACCACAGATCAACACAAAACACTTGTGAAGCTTTTCCAGCTGCCTCAGGCAGGAACTGAGAGGAACCACACTGGCCGTGAGCGACTGAGCAAACAAATGAAAACAAATTAACCACGCAGATTAAGAAAACACAAATCTGGACATGTTCACTGCATTCACTCTGCAGAAATAATCTGGTTTGACACCATTTTAACTGCCACGGGTTAATGCTATGGGGTTTGGGGAATCGTAGTTTGTTGTGGCACCAGATCAGAGCTCTATACGCTGCAGAAATAATCCAAGACTTATAATGATGATTAATGAAAGTCTTGTTGGTGCTTGATTTAAGAGTGGCAGCAACAGTGTGCTCAGTTTCTTCACTTGAGGGCTTCACACAGAAACTGCCATTTGTGCAACAATGTTACAAGTTCCCACAAATGTCACAATGGCATGGGTGTATAGCCTATCTTACAAAAATAACTTTCTACTCTCTTTATGCCTTGGGTGCATCTGCACTATAGAAATAATGCAGTTTGACATCACTTTGAGTACTGTAGATCCATCCTATGGAATCCTGGGATTTGTAGTTTTCCAATGCACGGTGGAGTGGTCTGATTCCCTAATTCCAAGCATTGAGCTATGGCAGTTACAGTGGTGCCAAACCGGATTATTTCTGCAGCGTGGATGCAGTAGTTGTGAAGAAATTAGGCACACAAACTATCATGGGGGAATAGGGTGGGGATGATATATGGAACAGATTAAAAACAAAATAGGCAGGGGCAGTTATTAGCAGACCAGAAGAAGAAATTTCCCCTAGTCGTTCCTGTTGTTTGTTGCCTCTGGTATAAAATTTCCAGTTAAAGGACTCATGCCTACTTTATTAAGTTAAATATACCTGTATAATCAAAAACATAGTACATAAACACTAGGGTTCCTGTAAGCCTGCAATGTTTCAGAACCTCAGCAAGGTTCCTCCAGTTTCTCTTATGCCTTCAGGACAAAATTGCTTCTTCAGGTAAAGTGGCAAATCAATACACCATACACAATATATGTTAGGAAGCTGCTACATTCTAAAATAAATTTTACTGAAGAATTCTTACAACATTTTTTCTATTTTTAACTGCAAAGTATGGAATTGTTCCATAGGTTTTACTAGAAACATTTTCACATCCCAGTCCAATGTGTGTTTACCATGAAGTAAAAATACTCATTGGAATTACTGCCAAATTAAATGTGTGTAGAACTGCAGTTTCAACCATTAGGAATGAAAAATTGAATCTATCATGTATAAAAGTAATTAATTCGAAACTAAAAATAAGCAGTATAATCGGCAGTAAAACAAAAATATATTCAATCTGTGCCATCTAGTGGATTCATCAACAATTACAAATACCAGTATTGCTAAGGGCAATTATAATGCCCTTCCAACTACAGATCCCAACTATTTGTATTGTTTCAGCTACATATGCAACAACAGTCATTCCTCAGTCTTAGAAATAAGGGAAATTCTTGACCATGTGTGTGAAGTCTGAGTCTTGCTCACTTGTACCACTTGAACAAAGCCATGGGCTGCATCCTTCAAGCTATTGTTGCTGTTGTTGTGTGCCTTCAAGTCGTTTTTGACTTATGGTGATTTTAAAGTAAACATATCATGGGGCCTACTTGGCAAGTTTCTTCAGAGAGGGTTTACCATTGCCTTCCCCTGGGGCTGAGAGAGTGTGACTTGCCCAAGGTCGCCCAGTGGATTTCATGGCTGTTCCAGAGTCATAGCACCCAACACTACACTGGCTCCTCTTGGTATATAATCATGTATACGTCTAGAAATTTTAGTACAAAAATTTATTTTAAAAACCTGGGTCAACTAATACACGGATCAGTATAAGTACTGTACATTAACTCGTATCAAAATAGAAAGCATCTGCTTCTGTGGATAGATTGGCAAAGGGAGAGAACTTAGTCCATCCCAGGAAAAGCTAAAAGAAGCAACAACCCCCTCTGCTGCGGCACAGCTTCTGGCCTTTTTGAATGCTTGGGCAGGGAAATAGTGGTGTTTTTTGGCATCGTTTTCCTTTGCTTCATCCTGTACATTCTTTGTTACATGACCTTAAGTTTTACCCTCAACTTATCCATGAGTTATAACCAAATCCACAATTTTGCCCTCAAAATTTGCCCTTGACTTGTACACAAGGTTGATGAGTAGTTGAGTATATCTAGTAATTTCACTGTGTTTGAAAACCAACACTTTAAAGATTACTTATGTAATGGTTTCTTATCCAACCTAAATCTCGATCCAAAGTAAATTCTGCTGAATTCCATCTTAGTGAAGGGTGAACTCTTCCAAAAGTTTACAGTATTTCTAACGTGGAGAATTAAAATAAAAAGAACTGAGCTAATGTTGTAATTTTCTGGCTTCCTTCCTCCTTTGTATGTGGACATTACAGATGGTCAAACAAACTAATTTAGAGGAAGAAAAAAATGTTGCAGATCACAATGGTTACCAGCCTGTGGCTTTTTTTTTTTTTTTAAGTTTCTATCAGGAAAAATAAGTTTGGTTAAAGACAAATACTATGGTTCAATATAAAGCCCAGATCAGTTTTCATAGTAATCTCCAGAAGCATGCACTGGCTTGGCTTGTAGCATTTGGTGTCTCTACTTGGGGTTGTTTTTATAATCGCCATGATTTGCACTATCATCTATCTATCTATCTATCTATCTTTGAATTGTCAAAGTCTCTTGAAAATATGTCATGGAGTTTAAAATTACTATTTTCTACTGAATCCATAATGGAAGATAGTTCTCTAACAATCGTACTTTATACAGATATATCTAATATGTGGATATAGTGTTTGGATGCTTTTACAGACCTACCCAGTTAATGCCAATCCCACATTTAAAGGGATTAACCCATATTTCTGTTTATACAATTAATTTATGGGTGTTTCCATGGCATGGCATGTGTTACTGTCCTGTTCTTGGCAAGATTTTCTGTGGAGCATGAAAAACATAAGAAAATGACAATTTGTTTCTGTAGCCATATAGGTGCCCAGTAAAAACAATTGAAGAAATCATGCCAGTTCCTTAGCAAATATCCAACAACAATAGCAAGAATATTTATATTTTTCAAAGTTCTGCTGTTTATTAAAGAAACTTAACTTTATTTATTGCTATTCTGTTTAACAGGTATGGAAATACTCAGATTTTAATATGATTATCTAATGAACTCATTAATCACAATACTTTAACCATAGTTTATTCTCTTTGGGAGGGAAAGAGAAAGGCCCTAATAATCCACGACAAAAAACTTAGGTTGCTGAGTGACCCATCACAATTGTTAACCAAAAGAAGTTTTCAGATATAGATGCTGGGTGTCCCTTATTATAAAGAGATGTTGCATATTTGAACACTGGAAAGCTTGGCCCTTATATAGACTAAACAAAACAACAAAAATCCTATATTTGGGGATGAGAGGGTGATGAGAGAAACAGTTGTATGGAAAATCTAAGATTCAAGCTACTTTGAATTTTAATAGAGCAACCTTATTTTCTGCTGCTCCAGAGAACAGGACGCGGAACAATGGATGCAGGCTCCAGGAAAAGAGATTCCACCTCAACATTAGGAGGAACTTCCTGAAAGTAAGGGCTGTTCAACAGTGGAACACACTCCCTCGGAGTGTAGTGGAGTCTCCTTCCTTGGAGGTCTTTAAGCAGAGGCTGGATGGCCATCTGTCGGGAATGCTTTGATTGGGAGTTCCTGCATGGCAGGGGGTTGGACTGGATGGCCCTTGTGGTCTCTTCCAACTCTATGATTCTATGATTCCAATAGTTGTCAAGCATTCTTTATTCTTTTTCACAAGAGGGAAACGGGGGGTTTAAAAAGGCATTTTCCTGGGACAATTGCATGATCACAGCAACAATGGAGTTTATCACACGACTGGAATTGGAAGTATAATCCAATGGCAATTTGAATGCAATCATAGGGTTTCACGTTATTGCATGAAAGCCGATCACACACATTTTTGGGCAATGGGAAGTCCTTCTGAACACAATTGTGGGGTTTCAGGTTATTGTGTGAGAAACTATCTCATGCAATTTCAGGCACTGGGAGGCAATTTTGGGCAGTTCCGAGCTCGAGGGGGCGTCAATACACAATCACGTAAATTCGCTGAACTAGTGAATTCACTCAATTCCAAATTTTCTTTTGAAATTGAGATAAATGCCTCCCGTTTGATAATGTCCAACGTCACGATTAGAGAGGATTTATCCCGAGAAGAACCAGGAATGCTCCAGGAACAATTCATTCTTGGGGAAATCCCGTGAATGATTTGTTCCTGGAGCATTCCTGGTTCTTCCAAGGATAAGTCCTCTCTAAGTGCAATGTGTGGGAAAATCTTTGGCACAATCACGCAATTGTCTCAGGAAAATGCCCTTTTAAACCTCTGATTTCCCCTCCATGGGATAGTCCCATGAGTAAAACAAATTCAGGATTGTTGATGCATGCAAAAAGAAAAAGAAGAAAGAAATAAAATAGGAATTTTCAGGAAAAGCACCAGAAGGTAAATTATTGGAGAATGTGGGAAATATGTTAATTTTTACCAACAAATGGTTGAGCTAACCTAGATGAAATAAAATATTTTTATTTGGTGTTTAGGAAGAACACATGTAGGCAAAGTTATCTTGTAGCACCTTGAGCCTAACTGAAAGATGGAAGCTGGTAGCATGAATTTTCATAGACTTGAGTCCACTTTCTCAGATGTATTTGGCCAAGTCTAGGGAGTTTATCACATGAAGGGAATTGGAAGTATAATCCAATGGCAATCTGAATGCAATCATGGGGTTTCGCGTGATTGCGTGAGAAACTATCACACACAATTTCAGGCACTGGGAGGCAATTTCAGGCAGTTCTGAACGCAATGCAGTGTCAATATGCAATCAAGTAAATTTGCTGAACTAGCAAATTTACTCAATTCCGAACTGGCCTCACTTCCATTTCTTTCGAAATTGAGAGAAATTCCTCCCATGTGATTTAGGAAAACTCATGCTGCCAACTTCTTTCTTTCAGTTAGGCTCAATGGTTCTACAAGCTCCCTTTCTAGACATCTTTGAATTCTACAAGCAGAACCCATTCTTGTTAATAGCCATTTCTTCACTGTCAACCCTACGTATTATGAATTTCAACTGTCTTTTGTTGCTTTTGGTAAAAACTTGGCAATCCTAAGTGCTGCCGCTGTACTGACAAGCACTTTCTTTGCCCCTTTTATGTGGCTGCTGAAAACACAGAAGAGCAAAAGACTGAAAAACCATCATCTCTGCCACATCTGATGCTTGATAACATGAGTGTTGCCCCTCCACTTCCAAGCAGGGTGATCAGAGGTCCTCCTTTTCCAGAGCATGTCCTCCATGTCAACACCTTCTGTCTTCGAGGAACCTCAAAACGTTCTCAGTTTGGAGCATGACTAAGAAACATGAATTTATATGAATGTTTTGAAAGTGGGTGTTTTTAGCTTTTATTTGCTCATGTCCCCCATTTTTCTTGAATGTCCTGCATTTTTAGAGTAGTGGTTTGAATGTGAGACTGCCCAAAGAGAATCATTGGAGATTGCTTGCCCATAGGGAACAATGGAGACTGCTTGCCTGTAGAGAATCATTGGAGATTGCTTGCCCATAGAGAATCATAGGGATTACTTGCCCATAGAGAATCATGATTGCTTGTCCATACAGAATCATGGGGATTTCTCTATGGGCAAACAATTCCTAATGTTTCCCTATGGGCAAGTAAGCACTATGTTTCCCTAAATACAAGTAAACCCCATGATTCTCTGTGGCAAGTAATCCCTATGTTTCTCTATGGGCAGGTAATCTCTGTGTTTCCCTATGGGCAAGTAATGCACATTATTCTGTATGGGCAAGCAATCCCCATTATTCTCTATGGACAAGCAATCTCCAATGATTCTCTATGGGGAAATAATCGATTTCCTATGGGCAAGTAAAGCCCATGATTCTATATGGGCAAGCAATCTCCAATGATTCTCTATGGGAAAGCAATCTCCATTACGGTTCTGTGTTGTCTTCTATGCTGTTTAACATATACATGAAACTGCTGGGGGAGGTTGTCCGGATTTTTGGGGTGCGGTGTCATCAATATGCAGATGCCACTCAACTCTATTACTCCTTCCTACTTCAATCCAAGGAGGCTGTCATGGTCCTAAACCTGTGTCTCCAGTAATGGACTGGATGCGAGCAAACAAGTTGAAACTTAATCCAGACAAGACAGAGGTGCCTCCTGGTCAGTCGGAAGGCAGATCAGGGAATAGGGGTCCAGCCTGTGTTAATGAGGTCACACTCCCCCTGAAGACACAGGTTTGCAGTTTGTGAGTACTCTTGGACTCAGCTTTGAACTTGGAGTCCCAGGTCTCTGCTGTGACCAGAAGTGCTTTCGCACATTTAAAACTTGTGTGCCAGCTGCACCCGTTCCTTGAAAAGCCAGATCTGGCCACGGTGGTACATGCCTTGGTTACATCCTGTTTGGACTACTGTAATGGGGTCTACATAGGGCTGCCTATGAAGAGTGTTCGGCAAATTCAGCCGGTTCAAAGAGCTGCTGCCAGGCTGTTAACGGGGCAGATTACAGAGACCATACAACGCCCCTCTTGAAACAGCTTCATTGGCTGGCAGTTTGTTTCCGGATACAATTCAAGGTGCTAGTTGTCACCTATAAAGCCCTACATGGCTCAGGTCCACACTATTTGGCAGACCGCTTCTCCTGGTATGAACTGGCCCGGAGCCTGAGATCCTCTGGAGAAGCCCTTCTCTCCGTCTCAACTTCATCACAAACACGGTTGGTGGGAATGCAAGAAAGGGCCTTCTTGGTGGCTGCCCCTAGACTCTGGAACTCCCTGCCCAGGGAATGGATCAGAATGGCTCCCTCCTTGATGGCCTTCTGCTGGCAGTGAAGACCTACCTGCTCACACAGGCGTTTAAGGAATTGTTATGAGGACAGGCGGGGATGTTGGACCATTTTTTAAAATATTTTAATTGTACTGTTTTTAATGCTGTGAAGCCACTCTGAGTCCCACTTCTGGGAAAAGAGCGGGATACAAATAAATATAATAAATAAAATAAATACATAATTATTCCCTAAGGGCAAGCACTCTCCAATGATTCTCTATGGGCAAGTATGCTTTTCCTATGGGCAAGTATGGTTTCCCTATGGGCATGTACTGTCCTTTGGACTCTTGAGAGACCAGGTTTCGAATCCCAGCTCAGCCATGAAGCAAGACCTTGAGCAAGTCACACTCTCTCAGCCTCAGGGGAAGGCCATGGCAAACCTCCTCTGGATCAATCCTGCCAAGAAAACCCCATGATAGGTTTGCCTTAGGGTCACCTTGAAGGCGCACAACAGTAAATCTCCTCCTCCTTTGCCCTTAAGACATTAATGGTCTCCAGCCCTCCAGATGTTTTGGACTACTTGAGCTCCCAGAATAATCCCAGACCATTCATTGGCCGAGCTGGCAGGGAGGGCATTATGAGGTAGGGAGTAAATTTGCATGTGGGCGGTGATTGGCTGAGGGGCAGAGAGGAGGGAGGGGTCTGGGAAGTCTATTCAAATTATAGAAGCCTGAGAGAGAGAGAGAGAGAGAGAGAGAGAATTTGCATGTGGGCATTGATTGGCTGAGGGACAGAGAGGAGGGAGGGGCCTTGGAAGTCTATTCAGATTGACTGTAGAATCCTCCTGAGGTAGGGAGGAAATTTGCATATGGCTGGTGATTGGCTGAGGCTTCTGGGAGATGAAGTCCAAGACATCTGCTTCCAAGGAGCGCTTTTGTACGCTCTATGCAGGAGGCGCCTCCTCCTCCTCCTCCTCCCAGTTTCTGCATTGTGACGTTTCCAGTGACGTAGACGAGAGCGCAGTGAGTCGAGGAGGTCCAGCAGCGTTGGAGGCGTGCGTTCCAACTTCGTGACGTAATCGTCTAGCCTGGTCGTGCGGGGGGGGGGGAACTGACTACTGAGGGAGGCAGGTAGGGGCTGAGTGTGGGCGAGTAAAGAGGGGCCGCGCATGCGCACTGAGGGCAGTAGAACGTTGCGGGGGGAGGGGGGAGCTCGAGGAGGAGGCTGCTCTCCTCAAAAACAAAATGGAGGGCGGCGCAAGGGATTATGGGAGCATCCCTCTAATCCATGTTAACACCTCTTTTTTTTAAAGTGTCCTCCCTCTTTGTGGGTCAAAGGCTATGGGATTCTGGGAATGGTAGTTTGTGGTCTTTGTTGTTGTCAAAAAATAAAATAAAAGCTATAAAAGTATTTCAGAAATGTCACTAAATGAGCATTTTGATAATAAAACAGGTCAAGTTGTCCCATTTCTGCTAACAGTTCCCAGAATTCTATGCGCGGCCTTGAGCCAGGGGACGCTTAAACCGGATTAATTTTACACGGCTGCATCCACACTTGAGAAATAATCCGGTTTGACGGCGCTTTAACTTTTTCTTTGACTCAATTGCTATGGAATTCTGGGAGTTGGAGTTTGTTGTGGGGCCTTAAGGCCCCACAACAAACTCCAACTCCCAGAATTCCATAGCCACTGACTGAGACAACAAGCTCCAACTCCCAGAATCCTATAGCCTTGATCCAGACAAGTTAAACCGGTGTCAAACTGGATTATTTCTCCAGTGTGGACACTTTCCCATAAGTCGGAAACGAATCAAAGGCTCACAACAACAACAACAATCTGGAGAACAGTTCTACGGATACCAAGGTCCGCTTAAAAGACCAATAAATAGTTTCTTGAGTAAATCAAGCCAAGAAAGATGATTAAATTGAGGCCGTGGTTACTGTAGTTTTGGCTGCATCATGAAAAGACACAATGACATCCAAAACCCACAAAACAGTGATGCCTTTACAGGGGACAACCAAAAAATGCACAAAATACGGGTTGCAAGTTTTGGAAGCGCCACCAGCTTCTTCGTCAGGCAAAGGTGTTGAAAATTATACAGGGGGGAAAATTATGACAGTGTTATTCACAGGCCCACATTTTGTCAAGATGTAGCTCTGAGAGCCAGCATGGTGTAGTGGTTTGAGTGTTGGATTGTGACTCTGGAGACCTGGGTTCAATTCCCAGCTGGGCCATGAAAACCCATTGGTTGACCTTAGGAAGTCACATACTCTCAGCCTCAGGGGAAGCAATGACAAACATCTTCTGAACAAATCTTGCCAAGAAAACTCCTTGATAGGTTCGCTTTAGGGTCACTATAAGTTGGAAATGAAGTCAAAGTGCTCAGTAGCAGCAGCTCTTCTCTGTTTGTTTGTTTAATGTTTATCCTGCCTTTCTCCCAAGTTGGAACCCAAGGCATCTCACAACATATATATATATATATATATATATATAAGAAGGGGTATCCAAAAGTTTTAATGATCACCTTTAAAAGAATTTGACAGTTTGTTTTGATTTGTATTTGTTAACTTATCTCTATGTGGTCACCATCTAGATTTACACATTTCCCCCCGTGTATCTTGACCCTCCAAATATTGTAGAAATCTGCAGATTGCGCCTTACGAGGGGGTTTCGTAAAGTAATAATTAGCACCCGGAAGTTATTATGGCATATTGATGAAATTTTGTCAGTGTCATCATCGGTCCCTAAGTGCATGTTGCTGAGCAAATCAGCACATTGCATCCTTCATTTTTGTGACTGGTTCTGCCAGAAGTGACTAAAGTGTAAAATCCTCATCAGACACAATCTGTAGACTTCTACAATATCAGGGGGAGGAGAGGCCAGCCTGATATTGTAGATGTCCCACCACACCTTCCGAACTGCCTTGTAAAGGAGCTGCCTTTGTAAACTGTTCAGAAACTTCACCATGTCCAAAATGCTTAGAATACTGACCGGAGCTAGTTATAGGGAGCATGTAACTCCTGTATTGAAACAGGTTCACTGTATTGAAACCAACTGGTAGCCAGTGAACCTGCTTCAATACAGGAGTTACATGCTCCCTATAACTGGCTCTGGTCAGCGTTCTAAGCATTTTGGACATGGTGAAGTTTCTGAACAGTTTCCAAAGGCAGCCCCTTTACAAGGCAGTTCAGGAGGTGTGGTGGGACATTTATGCAGGCTGGCCTCTCCTCCCCTTGGCCAAGTGGGTACTGTACTACTGCAGGAAATAAAATTTCAAGTTCTGTTAACAAGACAAAATGGGATATACCTCTTGAGACATGACTCACTAGGAAAGAAAATGATGCTTTGGAAGGTAGAAAGCAATAGGAAAAGAAGAAGACCACATTCCAAATGTATGACCCAATCAAGGAAGTCACAGCCCTGAGTCTGCAAGACCTGAGCAGAACAGTGGAGGAAGGGGGTCTTGGATGTGTCTCATTCATGGACTCAACATGAGTTGAAGTCAAGTTGAAGGGAGCTAACAATTCTCTCATTTTAGTCCATCCACTTGTTTCCCTGTGTTTGAGTATACTATTTCTTAACTATTGTCTTTCATTTGGCAGTTGATTATAGAAACTGAGAGATGGAAATTTCTTCTATAGAAGAAGAGGATTGTCCTGAGCTGGTTCCAATAAAAGATCCAGAGATAAAGGACCATGTGGAAAGAGACAGTCTGTCTAGCAAGACCTCTAAGATACCTGTTACTATTATCACAGGATACTTAGGTAATAAGAAATGTATTGCACAATGAATTGTCACTCTGCTATATCAAAGTAAACTTTTCTATTGTTATATGTAGTTTTCCCTTTTTTTAAAATGCAAGGTGATCTTACATCATACAGTGATGCATCTTTTATCTTGCACATAGTATATACAGAATGTGTACAACAGCAGAGCTAAAATAATTTTTTAAGCCAATGTCTTTGAAAAATATTCTGTGTTACCCTTCTTCCTACCTCTAGGTCTCACACTGGGCTGGGCTGTCCCTGGGCTGAAATGAGAAATACAGTAGATTGTGTGGCATGGCAGCCTCAGAACCTGTAGGAACCTGCCATTACTGGTGCTAGTAACATGCGTCACCTCTGAAGTCTGTTTCAGTGTTAGGTTAATTGCTTGAGAACCTTTAGGCCAGGTATACATGGGCAAAAATACTCCAGGAGCAGCTTGGAGCATTCTGGCCCCAGAGCTGCCTCTACATTCCCCTGTTAACTGGGGCTCTCCATTGCAATACCAGGAAGTTGTTCACATGTGTGCCCCACTGCTCTGCCCACTGCTCCCTCTGAACTCAGAATGAAGCTCCTAACAATGACGATATGTCTGGATGCTTCAGTGTGACCTCACAGTGCGCAACTCTGGTCTGGAAACCATTCCCTATGAGGAGAGACTTAGGAAGCTGCGTATGTTTAGCCCAGAGAAGAGAAGGTTAAGAGGCAATATGATAGCCCTGTTTAAATATTTGAAGGAGTGTCACATTGAGGATGGAGCAAGCTTATTTTCTGCAGCTCCAGAGAACAGGACCTGGAGCAATGCTTTCAGGCAACAGGAAAAGAGATTCCACTTTAACATTAGGAAGAGCATCCTGACAGTAAGAGCTGTTCAACAGTGGAACACACTCCCTCAGAGTCTTCTTCTTTGGTGATTTTTAAACAGAGGTTGGATGGCCATCTGTCTAGGGTGTTATGATCAGGGCTGGGGAGTGGGAATAGAAGTAAGGAGTAAAGGAGTAAGAGATTTTTACAGGAGTAGGAATAAGAAGTAACAAAATATATTTGTTACTCCTTATGCTTACACACACACACACGCCAGCCTTGCAAAGCAACAAGGGCTTTCCCTCAGGCTTGGGGAGTAGGAGTAGGAGTAACATTAAGATAGAAAAAAATCTTACTCTGGAGTATGACAAGAAGCAACCCCCAAATCACTACTACTCCCCAGCCCTGGTTTTGATTGTGTATTCTTGCATGGCAGGAGGTTGGATTGGATGGCCCTTGTGGTCTCTTCCAACTCTATGTTTTTAGGAATTCACCACCACGGCACTGGGAAAATACAAAGCAAAAGGTGAGTTATTTAAAACTCTTTTAAAACTGGCCTGATGTTTGCACCAAAACTGGAAAATGGGCACTGTGTTGTGAGGATGTTTTATTTGGCCCACACAGACAACTCCTAACAGCCTTTGAGCCCCATGTTCCTTAAAGTGCTTTTTGGAAGCATGATTTCGACTCTAAAAATCTAACTTTTTTCTTCCTTCTTTCCCTTTGGTTTAATGGAATGCATTTTCTTTTTCTAGGTGCTGGGAAAACTACTCTTCTTAATTATATTTTGACAGAACAACATAATAAGAGAATAGCAGTTATTCTAAATGAATTTGGTGAAGGTAGGTAA
Organism: Urosaurus nigricauda; assembly: GCA_034509955.1. Classification (NCBI taxonomy): domain Eukaryota; kingdom Metazoa; phylum Chordata; class Lepidosauria; order Squamata; family Phrynosomatidae; genus Urosaurus; species Urosaurus nigricauda. The sequence continues at coordinate 88,696,908 of JAOEGL010000002.1, read as the reverse complement.
AACACAAGTATGTTTTATGTACCAGTTCCCATCTAGTTATTTCCTGTGGCCAAGAGCCTGCATTGTCAGATGTAACTACGACGGCAGAGCTCTGTTGCTGTAGCTACATTAGACACCATCCCTGTGAAACCTATCGTGTATCCAAGGCACTGCAGTTTGAGGTGCTGGGAAATAATGTCTGCAGCATTTTCTTCCTCACAGAGTGCATTGAGAAAAGGAAGCTGGGGAGACCCCTTGGGATCTTGCTGCAATTGCTTTTAATGTGCCCCACAACTGGGAGAGTGCTGCATTTGTCATTTCCCAGTGCCTTGATCTGTAACACCTCAGAAACCCTTCAGCTGAGGCGCTGCCTGGCTGAAGAAGTAGGATTTTGGGATCACGTTTGGTCATTTGCAATCATAACGTGAAAACCAAATGTTTCAATATCATGTGTCCAGCTTACAATTGCATAACTACTGAACAGAATGGCAGCCTAAATCTAAAATGTTTTTGAAATATACCCCCCTCCTTGTAGAGCAGGAAGCTATTACTGTCCTATTAACCAATAGAAAACACAATTCTGGTCTTAGAAACATACACATTTATTCACCCATTGTATGTATTCAGGGGTTGCATTGCCATTCCTATTCATTCCTATAGGACAGTGGTGGAAAACATGCAGTACTCCATCTATTGTTGGATTGCAGCATACACCATGCCTCGCCATCTGGAGTAATGTTTGAGGAGCTACCTTATTGCCACCACTGTTGTTTGCTGTAGTCTTTTCAACCAGAAGAAAGGATAGAGGTCTGAAAAAATTAGGCATAAGAAAATTTAGAAAAATTTAGGTATATAGTCTTAATTTGAGAGGAGTGGATTTCTCCTGAATTTATGCTGACATTTTTGAACTCTGTCTTGTGGCTGCTGGAGATGAGCAGTCCAATCTAGACAGCTCTCTTTTTGTGAATTTTTATTTTATTCTGTGAAACACACAGTTTGATTATTGTATTCTTTCTTCATTATTCAGGTAGTGCCTTGGAGAAATCGTTGGCTGTAAGTGAGGGTGGAGAACTCTATGAAGAATGGCTAGAGCTCAGAAATGGTTGTTTATGCTGTTCTGTAAAGTAAGGATTTTTTGATTGGGCCTTTTTTATTGCATTAGTTTGTACATTCTCAAAGTTCAGCCTTCAGCCTGGTTATCTTGTAGTAGGTTTCCTGTGGCAGAAACTGGTTGAGTTAATAAGGATTCATGTATTCAATAATTATAAAACTAAAAATACTTACATTCCTATCTACTTAAATGTAAATAAATAAAAATGTCCTGATTTCTTTAAAGTGTTGTTTCTTTTTTCATACAGGGACAATGGATTAAAGGCTATTGAAAATCTAATGCAGAAGAAAGGCAAATTTGATTACATTTTGCTCGAGACAACAGGATTGGCAGATCCAGGTAGATATGTTTTGGGAAAGGAAATGGAATGAGAAACTGGGGTGATAAAATGGAATTTTTCTGTTGTGTTGAAGGACCAGAAATTTGCTAGATATATTCCATTGTGCCTTAAAACCAGGATTACAGTTTTCTTGGGAAGTCAGTAGTTTTCCACATAAAAGTGGAAATGTTTAGGATAGGACTGGAAAATGGTAGCATCTTCCTTTTTTCCCATTTTTTTGGTCCACTGTATATATATTTAAAACTAACCGTGTACATACATGTATATAGTATATAAAATCTGCCAATTTATGAAACAGAGACCCAGGATCCTACATCATACTTGTGCGGTATAAATCTGTACTCATGTGGTTACACACTGATTGTACTACACCACCCTTGTACTGAATACTGACTGCAAGAGATTGAAACTGGCTGTGCAAACCAATGTGCTCACTTACTGTCTTACTGTACAATGATTATTTCTTTGCTCCCACCAGACAAAATGATACATTGAAGGCACTACTGACAAATAGTGAATCACTATCAAACTACATTCAAAATGGTTACACTTGAAGAACTCCACTTACACATAGATCCCTTGCAAAATGGTGAAAAATGTACAACTTTGTGTGTAAAGAATTTGCGTGTGTATGACATCTACATGTTCTACAACATGGTTTTCATTTGCTTGTGTCCAAGCTCCTTACCTTCACAGAAGGCTCTGTGATCCATCAGATGCTTTTGTGAAGGGAAGAGAGGGGATTTTAATTTATTCTTCTTTTTCTCAGCAGCCCTCTGTGCCCTTTTCTCAAAATCTGTTCCAGAGGTTTGGGCACCTTTCAGAACAAAATAGGAGATAGTGCATGGGGTTACAAAAGAGTTGGTGAGGTAGTGTGTGAATTAAGACTTAGTACTCTTTACATTATGATGTTTCAAGTTCCTTTGGAAACTCAAGTGTTTCATGTTCCTTTGGAAATGGATCCAGCCAGGTCATTGTTTGTGTAGAGAACCAAGATGTGGGACCTTTCTTTCTGAAAGCAAAATGATGTGCCTCTGTCTTTGTTGTATGCAGCTGGAATGCAATGGCTTGAGAGAGTAGTGCACACTTTATATAATTCACTATGAAAGAAGAGTGGGCTACACAGACAAAGATAAAATCTGGTTTGATAGGTAGTTCAGTATGTGTGTGAGAGAGAAACACAGAGACAGTCTGTGGGAGAGCAGGAATGGTATAGACTCAGAATCCATATTATTATTAGAAGGAAGAAGACTACAATCTATCAAGATGCGGGGAGAATACTTCTTAACTGTACCAAAGAGATGAATTAATATGTCTCCAATTATTTGTGGGGGCAGGGCAGCAGAAGTCTCTGTCAAATACACATCTGGGTCCCTCTTCAAATGCACACACTGGCATGGAGTCCACTTTCCTATTATGTGGCCACATGTTGCACTGAGTGTACAGTGGGCCCTTGGTATCCTCTGGGACTTGGTTCCAGGACCCTTTTTGGAAAACAAAATCCATGGATGCTCAAGTCCCATTATATACAGTGGCATTGTAAAATGGTGCCCATTATATACAAGGTAAAATCAAGGTTTGCTTTTTGGATATATTTTTTTAACATTTTCAACCATGTCAGCTCAGCTGGAGTTAACTTTCAAGTCAGCTCAGCTGGACTTAACTCTTGGGAATCATGTTAAAATTAGGCTTATATCATGTTGTTCATGATGATATTTCAGAACAATTGCAAATGATATATAAGAGTACTGTATTTGAAATCTAATTGTACCTGTCTGGGGGCTTCAGCAAAATCAAACATGTGCTACTATAATATTTTTAATATGTTAAAAGCATGTGGGCCAGGGTTATATTTTACCTGCACAGCAATAAATATATATTGCAAAATAAATAAATAAAATATTGTGAATAATAAGCTGTCTAAAATATTATTTGAATAATATTAAATTAAAAGTATTGCCAGAAGTTTTTGCTAGGAGGTGAAAACACCTCTTTTTGGCAATTCAGTTGTTTCCTGTTAAGGCGACTGACACTCTCGAGTTCAAAGCTAAATAACTGTCATGGTAAAGTAATTTTCTTAAAAGAAAGGACACTGATTCAGCTCCTGTTATACACAAATCCTATTTCAGTTACATTGAAAAACTATTAAGGCATTTGAGGAAAAAATCAATAGATACCTGGAAACCATTAGATTTTGTGGCCTTAGCTATATCTTGCATGAGTAATCACTGTAAACAGTTGACAGGTATTTTAGTCCTGACATCCAGTGATGCTTGGGAGACCACATCTTGTCAGTTCAGGTGGACAGCTTCAGACACTGGAATGGTTTCACATATCATTGTTTTTGTCTGTGGGATTCATTTTTTAAGACAGCATTGACATCAGGTAGGTTTGTGAGCTTTTGAAAAATCAAATGCTTTCATTGCTGTCAGTACCTTGCTTCCTTAATGCTGTGACAATGTACATGTTGAATCAGCTGGTGTCAAAACAGATTTTCATTGCTTAGTTTTCAAAATATAATGCCCTGTAGAAATGTCACTAATTGTATTATTCTTCTGTTGTAAATGTTATTATGTTCCCTCTTTTCCACAAAGAAAAAAAATAGGTACTACAGGAAATCATTTCATTAGTTTTCAAGACAGTGCTTTATTGAAACAGATAAATAAATAAATAAATAAATAAATAAAAGTTAGTCTCCAGAGCATCTTGTTGTTCCTTTCTGACTTCCAGAAGTGTTAATATGAGAATAACAAATAAAGATAGAATGTAAATAATATAAGTAAATGTTGTTAGTAAAAAAAAGTTCATAATAGATTGTATTAAGTAATGACAAAACATTTGGATAATTGAAGCTTTATAATGGTAATTTATAAGATAATTGGATTACTATTATAGTGCATTGACTATTGAATTGAAAACAAATTGTGTTTGTATTGTCTTTGGAATATGACTTGTCAAAAAAGTTGTTTCTGACTTATGAAAGCCCCAAGGTAACCTATCACAGAATTTTCTTGGTGAAATTTGCTTTTGTCTGCCTTTGAAGCTGAGAGAATGTGGCTTGCCCAAGGTCACCCAGTCAGTTTCCATGGCGGGAGGGTGGGTTCAAACACTGGTCTCCAGAGTCATAGTGTAGTAATTAAACAACTACACCATGCTGGCTCCCGTGAACTATAAATATTATGATAATTTAATTCTTTACATGCTTTGAAAGTTTGCCCTTTTAAAAAAAATCATAATGACAAAATAAATTTACTTTTGTTTACAACTGTTAATTCCAATTAAACATTTAAATAATATGATTTTATAATATATTAAAATATATAAAATAATAATAATAATAGTTTCAGACATCATGATTCCTTTGCTTAGTCTGTAATAGAATTGAGTCTCTACCTAGAAATATGGGCCATTGATTTCCAGAGACCTAACTTCTAAGAAAGTAGACTTATATTGCCCTGAATTTGATTTTAGATATAGGGGTAAGGAACCACAGTAGTTATCCCATTGATCAGAGCTTTCATTACACTGCTGGTCAAATACATGTTTCATGTGCTTGCAATCACTTGCTTTCCTAGCAGATGCATGTTATTAGTTTTATATAGAGAGTTATTAGAATTATTAGAATTTGAATTCACTTTACCAATATAGAAAATTGAAAATCTGCTTAAGAGTATATTCTATGTTGTTTTGTTTGCTAGGTGCTGTTGCCTCCATGTTTTGGGTTGATGCTGAATTAGGAAGTGACATTTATCTTGATGGTAAGAAAATTAATCATGGTGAAGTTGGGGGAGAAATGAGTTCAATAAATTATTGTGTATAGTGAGTGGTAATTTCAAATTAGGTCATTGACTGAGAGTTGCAATGGGCCTTTCCCATACACAGGGGATTCATCCCGTCCCCCCGCATATGGGGGAAAATGCATACGCTCAACCCCCATTTGTTTTAATGGGGGAGTGCTCCCGTGCATGGTGTGGCACATGCGCCATGGACACATGCACCATCTTACCTCTCACAGCTTAACCTTCCACATAAAGTAAAGCCACATATGGCGCGCCCACATATGGGTGCGGGCACTTCATTAGATTCTTTGGTTTAAAGAGTAGTGAGGGAAATTCCTATGTCAAGTGTTGTGTTTTAAAAAGGAAGAATATTGTGGTTTTTTTTGTACTGAGTATATGCAAATTCAGACTCTTATTGACAAACTTCTTTTTACAGGCATTGTATCTGTTGTTGATGCAAAGTATGGACTACAGGTAAAATAATATACATTAAGTCATTAAAGAGAGAATAAGAGAAATGTGTAGTAGTCTCTGTTCTATGAGGTGGCTGCCTTCAAGAGCCTTCCAAATGACACAGAAGTGACATAGATTTGAATTTGAAACTAGTGCAGTCTCAGTTTATTCATTACACTGTCCAGTAATAAACACTGAACCCTCATGGTTTTCTAGAAACAGACACACTAGTTGAATCCCAAGTAGCTCATTAGTAAATTTTCTTCATTTTATAACTAGCAGAATGCCATTCTGGTAGATGAGGTATGCACAGAGAGGTCACCTGTATATTGTAAAGTCTACTGGTGCTGGAACTTTCGTGACTTCTAGTGATGCTTATCAAGGAAAATCTTAGGAAGAGACTGGAAGTCAGAAAGTAGAATCACAACCATTGATTATTGAGTATATTTGGCCTGAGCTCATTATGATAAAACATAACGTGGTACAGGAGCATCTATTACTAAAAGCAACAGCTCCCGGACCAATTCATCAACGTCTGGACACATTTAATCTGTAGAAAACTACAGCTACCTTCCTTGGAGTGGGCAACATGTGAACATATACATGTATCATTTACTGACAAGTGAACACATTTCACGAGGAATATACTAAAATATTGTATGTCAAGGTCCTTTAAACCCTTCCCTTGTCATTTTTGCTCCATTTCAAGGTTCAAAAGTAAGTTAAAGACTATATTGTTTAGGGAAGCGTTCCCAGGATTGTGCCATCTGCCCCAGGATGCCTCCTCTTAACTATGTATTAAGAACCCGTGCCCTCTCTCCAGTCCATCTGCCTTGGTCCAGGCCCCAGAGGGAGAGAAGCACCACTGGGCCTCATCCCCCTCCCACCACCTTCCCCTTTTCCTTTTGTGTTGTCTTTTAGACTTTAAGCATGAGGGCAGGGATCCATCTAACTATAAGATTGTATGTACAGCACTGTGCAAATTTACAGCGCTATATAAATAAAATTAAGAATAATAATAATAAGAATAATATAATTTTAACCAATACTAAGTTCCTCCTTTGTCAAAACTTTGCTCTCCCTGCCTCTCCTTATTCTATAGTACATATTTTTTTAATAAACAAATTAGATCTCCATTTTCTGAAACGTAAGGGTCATTCATTTTTTTAGCGGGATGATGCAAATAAGCCAACTCACGTGTTCCAGGTTTGTTACTCACACCATTTTTCACCAGAACCATATCTCTTCGCAACTCTCTGTGTTCAATGATCGCCAGCCCGGCACCTCTCCTCCAAGGGTGCCAGTGACCCCTGGGAGAAACTGTCCCCAGCTAGGTTTCTTAAAGAAAAAGCAGCAGCAGCAGCATTATCTCCCACTGCTCCCTGGAACTGCCGGCTGCCAAGAGATAGTGGGGATAGGGAGAGAGGGAGAGTCCTGGTTTCTGGTTAATTATCAAAGTATCCAGTATTGTGTGATTAAGAAACAAACTTAAGGATCACAAAAGAGTTAATTGCATTTCAAACACGTTAAAACAGTACAAACAAGTTAATTGCATCGCACCCTAAATTACATACAAGAAGTTTTTCCGTATCTGAATAACTAATTATGGAGGAATACTTACATTCATATCATTTCTTCTAGTACTTTTTCAGTTTGTTACCAAAGGTTATATTTGAAAGTTTGTCTAGCTGTGTTTCTCATTTTGATGCTTGCGAGCCAAAGTATGAATAGTTATGTTGAATGAAGTTATGAGTAATTACTGATCAGTATGTATTTGCATGTATTCGTTGTCAGTGATACATCACTACTGATCACTGATACATCACATTGTGATATAGGGGGTTTTTTTATTTAGGAAAGAAATCCTGTAAACTTTTTTCTGAAATACAATAATAAAAGTGTAATGTTCAAGATCTCTGGGATTCAATGTAACCTCCTGCATTATTAAATCAGTAAATATGTACAAACCTTGACATGCTGGCAGTATGGTAGGTGATTTTACATTTTCTCAGTCATATGCCAGATAAATAACTTTTTTCTTTGTATAGAGAATTTGTGAACTTGTCCAATTCTTCTGCTTTCAAAGCTTGACCTCTGCCTTGGCTCATGATTTAAAGAATACTGGAGGCAATACAAGCGATGACACTGGGATAATAGGCAGCAATTTAAGGATGTCACGCTTCATGGATCCAACATAGTCCATGTAAAGATGAAAAATTGTACCCTGTGGCTAGCAAGCCAAATTGAAACTGAAGTGGTAATTGATATCATGGACTATCACTCTAATGGGATTGTCATCCAACAATCTGAAATATTCATGTTTTAATCAAAAGGCAAACAATTGGACAACTTGCAATGACAGGTCACAGCTTTGAGAACCTAAACCAAAGCCACTGATGTTGCTCTTTGCAAATCTACAAAGCTTGACAGCACTTAATGCAAAAGAATAAATGAATGTGGAGTTACAGAGAAAAGGTCAAAAAAAGGTGTCCGTTTCTAGTCTCCCTGTTATTGCTGAAGCTCTTCAAACCATTTAGTCGGAAAAGAATTTTGACTGAAGATGTCAGGGCAATAAATAGGCATTATGCAGTTGAATTTTTTCCCAAGATGTAGTAGAAAATATTACCAATTGGTATTAACTGAAAGAGGTCTGCTGGGTTTTTTTCATGCTCCTGTGTATTCAAATTCAGTAGTAAAATATTGCAGTTGCATCTGGGGGGAGTAAGTGAAAAATAAATACATTCCTTCAGAGTGAATCCTAAATCCATCTAAGTTCTTTTATTAGTCTGGAAATAGAAGTTACAGTAGATGTGAGGTGTGACTTGCTAATTGCAATTAGCTATAGGCTAATTGCTTGCTAGCTTGTCTTTAGTGTTTGTCAGCAATTTACTCTACAATGAAAATTAGTGTTTATTTATTTATTGCATGAAATTCTAGTTGTGCGTTTAAAAAAATCTTTTTCAGCACCTGAGAGAAGAAAAACCCAGTGGCCTCATCAATGAAGCAGAAAGGTAGCAGTGCAGTAACAGTTTTCTTTTATTCTGAAGTAAGAAGCAAGATACTGTAATGGAGTATTGACCAAAAAAGAGTATTGCCAAGCTGAGGTTCTATTTGTAGACCTGATTGCTTTCTACCTGTTTATGTTTTGTGGGTTGCTTTCTCTGAATTACTATACGGCTGGACAATTGCACTAGAAATGGGGACCAGTTCCATGAGCAGGCTGCAACCTAGAGCAAAAATAAAACCAGAGATAATGGGACATCACTTCTACAGTAGTTTCTTTTTTAGTATTTTTTGCCATTTTCCCCATTATACAGGGGGTTGCAAAGCTGTGAAAAGCAACACTGCTACAGTTTGTAGTGAGTTTTGTGCATTTTAACAACTTGGAAGCCGCTTTTAAAAAATGGGTGTGTGTGTGCTTGTGGGGATGTCCTGGGGTACCCAAGGATCGCAAAAGGGAAGTTGGGGCCAAATGAGGCTTATTGCCCTCAGACTATCTCCATGTTCTGTTAGTCTACAAGTAATTTCCAGCATATCTCTGATATGCCTTTTTGTATAGAACTAATAGTGGAAAAGTATATAGCATATAGGCTTAAAGTGTGAATTGGAACACCTCTATTTAAAATTTCACCCAAGCATGATCTGTGGTCTCAGCATGTGGGCACCACATTCAAAGCAGGGGCTAATCTTGCCTTAGTCATAAACTAAGAATATTCTAGTTCCCAACCTCAGTTGTCGAATCTATAATTGATATAGGTGAGTAATAACACTGAGCTTTATCTGTTTTTTTATAAGGATTATTGAGATAATGTATGTTAAGTATTCTGATGCACTACATAGATATTGAAAATTAGCATAAAATGGCATGTCTGATTAGAAAATATTATAATGCTTGGTCATAAGTTGACGGGCAATTTCAACTAAGTTAAAGTTAACATGCACACAAAGTTTAAGGCAGTAGAAAATGTTGAAGACCACAGTATGGGTGAATTGAATCAATCAAGGAAACTACGGCTACCCTGAGTTTGCAAGGCCTTGGATGCATCTACACTACTACACTTTAATTGCCATGGCTCCATCCTGCAAAATCCTGGGATTGGTAGTTTGGTGATTCACCAGTCCTCTTGGGCTGAGAAGGCTAAAGACCTTGTAAACTACAAATACCAGGAATCCATAGGCAGGAGCGACAACACTTAAAGTGGTGTCAAACACCATGATTTCTACAGTGTAAATGCACCCCTTAGCAAGGATGTTAATAACAGGGTATCCCTTATTCAGAAGGTTGCCATAAATCCCAACTTATTGCTAAGACACAGTGGCTGTTTTCAGATGTTATGTTCCAAATATGGTTTGGAGGAGTAGGAACTTGCTTTACACCAAAGTGTTCCTTTTCCCCCTTCCTGTAACAAGTTTAATCCCTGTTGCATTGTAAAATATTAGTTCACCGAGAGTATAATCCAAAACATGACCATTTGGAAACTAGTCCAGTAACATCTGATAGGTCTTACCACCCAGTGAGTGTCTTTTGGATTATGGTATAAGATCCCAAAATAGTGAAATAATCATTTAAGTTTTAATTACTTGCACTTCTTGATTACTTTTTATAAAAAATGTTGCATAAGCCTTGCAACATAGTTTTGTCTTAATGTTCTTGATATGTTTGAATCCAAAACCCCAGAGTGTACCAACAGACAATCACAAATTCACTATTGCACTTCTCATGTCTGTTCATTGATTCATTCATTCTTATATAGACAGATTGCACTTGCAGATCTTGTAATCATCAATAAAACTGATTTGGTTTCACAAGAAGCTCTGATGAAACTGAAAACAGCTGTCAGGTGAGTGTAAATACGTTATCGTGGCTGGTGGATTTTTGTTTGAATATTTACTGTTTCCTTCCTATGGTAGCTATTAGAATTGCACACCACATGATATCTGTAACAAAATGCATTATGACTCAAGAGAAAGATATCCTTTTTGTTTGACAGATGGGCAGCTCCATTTGTTTACCATTTGCTTTTGTTTGTGTCAGGCAGTCTTTACAGTGTCTGTGTAGTGAATAAATCACTCCTTTTTCATTCTTAGATTTTTAATATGTATGAGTGTCAGTATTTAATATGAATATATTCAAGTGAAAGATATATCAGTGGCTTATTCACTCTGAAATTTTTAAAAATGAAAGAGGTTATTCATTCTATGGTCCAGAAGCGATAAGATATTATTCTAGCAGCAGATTGGAGAAGTGAAAAATTTTGACCCATAATACACAACTGATTTGTGTCTCACAGCTCCAGCTAGGACTTGGGCTCTTCTCTGCCAGCCATCTTGGTTTATGCAGTCCGTTTAAGTCTTTTAGTAGAGACAGGGTCACTGATGCAGGCACTACTCAGTGAAGTTTCCAGTCCTGGATGGAGCTATGGAGTGTTTTTCTTTTTGTCATTTTGCACTTTTTTTTTGTTTTGTTTTGTTTTGTTTTTTTTAGAGGGCACCAGGTTATAGTGATTTTTTTTTTAATGTCTTATAAGTTGCTGCAGCGTTGTTAATTTGGCTGTGTAAATGAGTACAAATGTTCTTGACACACATTAATCACTTTCTCTCTCTTCTTTTTGAAATTATTAGGTCCATAAATGGACTTGTCAAAATTTTAGAAACTCAGCGATCAAGGTAATAAAATGTAAAGCAGATTTAGTAATTTCCACTTTTTATCACTTTTGTGATTGTTCCCTATTGTTCTTAAATGTATATTTTGCTAAGGAAAGAAACATAATGACCCATAGATCCATCTTTTGGCTTGGCTTTCTTCTCTGACCTTTTCTGATGCATGAAAGATGAAGACTGAGGGACAACAATTAGACTCTGCTGGCTGTTCTGCTTTACTCTATGACCATAGCTTGGCTGGTTTAGCCTAAGAACTTTACATTACCTATACTTATGTCAGACAGTTTTATAAAATGTCATTGAATCATTTCTTCAGCCTACTCATGCTATCCATTGAAATACTTCAAAGTCACAAAAAAAGAGCATTCTATTCAGAATGTAATGTATCCCAAGCATTATAAAACAGTAATTTGTTTTGACTGGATTTCAGTCCGGTTTGTGAAAAACAAATCTTCAGATTATTGTGAATAAAACCCTAAAAGGCCAATTCTGATCTTGTATCTAGAATAAAAGGCCAAGCTATGTTTTAAACTTTTGCAGAAGTCCCTTGACTGGCATCCCAATTCTCCATAGAGAATGTACACATCATAGCATCAATTCTTCATGTTTACAGTTTTGCAAAAGAAGTTCGCTGTCAGGTACATTGATACTTCAGACAAATAATGTGGGGAAAGCTGTTGCTTTATTAACCAGTACCTGTTCTGTGGTCTACTTCTTGAGGACTGAAACATTCCCTAATGGGGGAGAAATAGCGCTTCAAAAAATAAATTAATGCGGAGGTCTAGTTCAGATTCACTGGTTTGTTGGTGCTTTGAAATGGCTATTTATGATTGTTTAATGCCAGATGTTGTTGGACTCCTAGTTCCCATCAGCTCTAGCCAACATGGCAAATGGTAATACTGGAAGGTTCCTACCCTTGCTTTAATTACATGTTTTCAAATTTAAGGCAGATTTGGAAGGGAATAAAATGCTTGCACATAGACAAAGGCCCTCTTCAGACCAGCCAATAAGGCTGGCCTAGGGGCAGAGTCGGGGCACCATGACACCGGTCGCTGCTCCACACATTGTGTGGTATCATGGCACTCCTCTGGCGCTGCATCAATATGATACAGCGTCCTAGGAGCCCTGCCAAGCCATGGCAACATGGCTATGACGCCCTTTCCAGGGCGCAAAATGGAGCTGTTTTGTGCAGCTCCTTTTTGCGCCCTGGAAAGGCCAGATTGGTGCCGCAGCATCCAGTTGCCATGGCCCCGATCCAGCTAGGAAAGCGGTGATGTTGTGCCACCCCTTCGGGATGGTCTGTCAAGCCCCAAAGCCCACAAGACTTATCCACGCACTGGTGCTATAGTGCAATACTGCTTTGGTTTTGTCACATTGGCAAACTTTGCGATATCCAAAATAGGTAATCATTTCAACGGTGAAGGCAGAAACCTATTACTTTTTCCTGATTGCTTAAATCAGGATTTAGAATAACATTGTATCAACTGACTTCTTCATTCTGAGAATTATTCCTCTGCTATTATATACAAACATAACAAACAGCTATATAGCAGTGCAGGTCTCACCCTTGCGTCCAGCATCCATTATAACAGCTTAATAGGTTTTGTGGTATGGTTGTTTGTTTTGTGGTAGAGAATCAAGTGCAATAGTTCCTCGCAGTCCACAGGGGATCCATTCCTGAACACACACCCCACAGATATCAAAAAACACAGGACCTTAAGTTCCATTCTTTTCAGTGGGTGCACACAGGGCATGCCATCCACAGAAAATGAAACTTCAGATGGCAAGTGTGCAGTTGGTGCGGGCACACTGTGGTTATCAAGTGTTATGTGTGAAAGCTCATATATTAAGTGATAGTAACACCAATGTGTTCCAAATGAAACTAGTACCACTACTACTTCCTCTTCTTCTTTAGTAAAGGTCACTAGCTGAATGCTGCCTTTCCAAACATTTTAATCCTATTAACAGATCCATTGATATAGCTTATTAGAAATTCAGCTTGCAATCGACTCCATGCTGGAGTCCTTATATCCTGCTGCTAAACAGTTGCTGTATGAAAATTCTTCTCTGTAGTGACTGTCATTAGTTTATATGGATTACTGTTTCTATGGTTCCTTTTTTTGTTCAGATATGAAGGAGGAATATGTTAAAGTAGCTTCAGCACCTTTTCACCCTAACTTTTAAAATTCTTTTGAAAGGGGCTTGGAACATAAAATACTGTAACTTGTCTTTCTTAATGCATTTCTGTCTAGGGGGCAAATCACATACCCAATTTATTGCCTTTTGTTGTTGATGATCAGAGTTGTTCTGTCAGATGACACTCTATGAAAAATGAAGATATATTTTAATGTAATTTCGAGAACTGAATTATGAAGATGGGTGTCCAACTAATCGGTTTCATTTTGACATAGCAGATGTTAATATATTATAGACACTGAGTAACTAATAATAGACAATACATATTGATGGGTGGATATATAGATACATAGATGTATTATTTATAGTATACAAAGGGATGTTGCAGCATCTTTGAGACAAAAGGAGAGAACAGGACCAGCAAGTTAAGCCGTCTTTTGGGCGGCTTGGGAGCATAGCGTTTACACACCACACACTCCCAAGCCACCCTGAAGCCACTCAGCCAATCACAAGGGGGCAACTTCAGGATGCTTTGGGAGTGTGGCATTTGCACACCCCACACCGCCAGAGCACCCAGAAGCTGCCCTGCAATTTCAGCCTGGCTGTTTAAGGCAACTTTTTACCAGCACAAATAGGAGCAGATCTTTTCCACTCCTATTTGGGCCAGCTACAGGATGGATTGAGCCATGGCATGTGGTTCCTGTGGCTCTGGAGCAACTGGTTCCAGGCCAGACCCAATTCACCCTTTTTGGGTGTTCTGTTCTGCCCATAACTGAAAGAGAGAGGTTAGTAGCATGAGCTTTTGTAGATTTCAGCCTACTTCCTCAGATCAAGTCTACAAAAGTCCATGCTACCAGTAACTTTCTTTCAGTTAGGGCCAAAACAGATGGCCCAGTAAAGCTGGCTTGTAGCTGGGTTGGGGGCATGGCATTTAGACACATCATGTCCCCGAGTCACCCGGAAGCCATGCCAGGGATTACATGCCAGCTGGCTTCTGAGTGACTCAGAAGCATGTGTTTAAATGCCACTCGCCATAGAGCCGGTGAAAAGCCGGCTCCAGCAGCAAAGGGGCAACTTTTTCCACCCCAAATAGGAGCAGATTTTTTGCACTTCTATTTGGGCAGAAGCTTGCCAGATTGGGGCCATGGCATGCGGTTGCTGCAGCCCCCACCTGGCGCTCTCCGAGACATTTTGAAGCTTCTGTTAAGGGCTGTCTGTTTCAGTCTTCAGTCTCAAAAGTGCGTCAAGATCCCTTTGCATACTGATTTTCTAGACTATCATAGTTAGGTCTTTGAATATTATTAATAGGTTACTTGATTTGAGAATGTATTACTGTATTTGACATATTGTTATAATTATATTGTTAATTGGAGGGGGATTAAATTTCAAATTTATAAATTTAAAAACCCAGAAGAAACCATATTGTTATCGTTGTCATTACATCACATTAATCAAAAGAGCTCAGCATCCAGTAGTTATTGGTAGAAGATGTTGAACAATCTTTAAAATCTGTTTATATAAGCTGTCCAGAACACAGAATGTTTTCAAAGAGTTATTTATGATCCTGATTAGAATACATGTATTTAAATATCTGGGCTAATAAAATAACTGTTGGTTGTGTACCTTTTAAACAATTAGCTAACATTTTAAAAAAATCTTTCCATCTACAGTCAGAAGCTAATCTTGAAACAAAGGAAATGTGCCTCTGCTTTTTTTCTTCCCTTCCTGTAAAGATCATGTCCTTCTAGACTGCCTCAAAAACTCCCAGTTTTATACGATTGCAATAAACAAGTGGTGGATTATAAGGAAAGGAGGAGAGAAAACGGAGGAATTTTTCTTCTTGCTAGCTTAGTTCAGATGCAATGTGAAAAAGCACAATTTCAGTGGAAATGAATTTTAGGCAGCTTCAGGCTTGTATGTTTCCCCTGTCTTAATTTTGTGTACCTATGAGGAGACGATCAAAGCTTCTGTTTTTGATATTAAAGTAGCCACATTTCACCATTAAATCCATAGACAGGAAAATGTGGCTGTTTAAACTATAAAGATTGAGAGTAAGTCAGGAATACATCCTAGCTTGTTCTCAAACCATTGTTTAAGCAATACACAGTTATTTGAGTGTGGACATTTCAGGAAACGGTGTTAATTTAAAACTAAAGCATATATTCCTCAATGAGCATACAAGAGGTTGTTAAGGAGAGTTCATACATACCTGTGAACTCAAAAGTTCACTCCGGCATATTTTTAAAAACGTAATCACAATTTCCTATTATGAGAACAGAAAAGTAAAAAATAAATGATCATAACTGGAAGAACAAATTTTCCTTATGCACTTAATGTGTCCCTTAAAATGTTATCTCCTGGAAGCATAACTATTGTAAACATGTTGGTCACTAAAAAGGAAGCAATTCCAAAGAAGCCATTCTCTACCTATTTTTGCAGTCCTGTTTCCAACATCCCAGGTGTTTGGGATACATCAAATTTCCTTAATTCTTAAAAGAGGCCTTTAAGGGAGGTACACTAGGCAGGACCTCCAGAGGGGGGTTTCCTCTGAGAAAACTATTGCTCATGCAGCCTAAATGCATCCAAGAAAATTAAGCTTATTATGCTTTTTTCCATAGAGTTGATATTGCAGATGTCTTAGACCTCCATGCTTTTGATAGCCATTCAGGAAAAAGGTAAGATTTAATTTTACGCTCTTTAGTAAGTTATTAGAGTTGATAGCTGTTGTGTAACTTTTATGAAGGACTTACATGGATGCTGTTTTAGAATTTAGCTTCTGTTACCGTAATGGTTAGGCACCCAGTTTTGGCAGCTGCAGAATTATCCATTGTCTTTAAGAATCTGAGTCTCCTGTCACCACACTTAGATTAGTAATGTTCTAAAAAATATGTTGACAGAGATTAGTCAGATGCAAATGAGTGCATGGAGGTTACATGAAATTATGGAGAGTGAATCCAGTTAAGTGGTGAAGTTACGAGCACTGATCAATAAGGAAAACATTTCTACCACTCTAGTAGAACAGTGCCAGTGTGCTGTAATAGTCTGAGTGTTGGACTAGGACACTGGGAGAACAGAGTTCGAATGCACTCTCAGCCATGAAACCTACTGGGTGACCTTGGGCAAGTCACACTTTCTCTGGCTGAGAGCAAGACAAGGCCAAACCTTTTCTGAACAAATTCTGTCAAGAAAACCCCTGTGATAGGATCACCTTATGGTCACCATAAATCAGATATCTATATCTATTCACAATATGAATGACAGATGCCTTGTGTTTTTGCTTAACATAATGCTAAATGCTGTTTACTGGTTCTAAGTTTTCAGCAGAGGTTGCAGCTTGAGGAAGCACCTCACCCACACCTAGACAAGGTAACTGCATTACTTTTTCCCCTTCTGCCTGTACCTTAGTTCCACATTAAACATGTTTTGCTAGCAAAGTCTTTTTTACCACTTGCACATACAGTTGCTACCAGATCTTACTTTTTCTTCTTCTGAATCCCAGGCATTTCCTTTGATCAGTCATCTTAGGATACAAAAGAACATATTACGCAGGCTTCTGAATAAAAGTATGGAAAGAAGCACTTAAGGACTTGTTTGCTTTTTGTTTGAAAATGTTACAGTTTGGAGATATATGTATATATAAATCTTTATCAAAAAAACCAATGTAGCTTATTTTTAGCCTGAAGGTTTTCAAAGACACTACTGGTGAGGTTTTTGCATATTTAAAAAAAAATTTTTTTTTCAGTTTAAGAGTCCTGTTTTTATTAGATTCTTTACAAGAATGTGAGAAGACTACTCCAGTGGCTATACACATATTTAAGGGGGGGAAACCTTGCTCGTTTCTCTTTTGACATTTAGATCTAGTCTCAGGATAAAGCTTTTTAGAATAATTTTTAAAAGGTCTCTCTCTGAGTGGGCCAGATATATTCACTGAGCAGTCCTGTAGATTAAGTCTCTTGAATGACACCAAAAGCAACACTTAGCATATACAGTAGTCTTTGTTGATGGAGGGATGAGTTATTTATAGCTGATCAGAATAGTTAGAAAAAGTCTTAGCTGATGTATATGGAACTAAGATTTGAATCATTTTACTGTATCATATTGATTGCTGCATTATACAAAGGTAAATGTTTCTTGTTTTTAGTTTGCAGCAGAAACTGTTCAGTCAATGGATGCCTCCTATCAGAAACAGAAAGGCCTTATGGCAGCACGAGAGAAAGTGCATTAAATTTTGGGCAAACTTTTATTATAAGACAACATGTAAATCAGTTTACTACCTCTAGTTTTAGTACATATTTTGTATGGGCCAGGTTTAATGAATGTCTGTAATCATGGAAGTTAGGTTCATGGGTGATCCATATCATGAAAGAGTTTGCTCTTATAATGTGTTGGACGTCTGCCACAAAACAGATGCATTTTAGAGTCCTTCTTGGCATCCTGACCAAACGTCCAGTTGTCCAATGTAGAGAAGGATTCAACTTGTATTAACAACCTTGTTTAATACTTTTTGCACTAGCCTGACAGCTTGAGGTAGTGAAAGATATGAAGGCTGGAAATGGACTTCGGGAGTTAACTTTTCTCTGTTGCTAACCTGCTTGTACAGTTCTCATAGCTAATGGGTAGGGAGAAAAGGGTCACATTAGTACACCTGTCCAGAGGCCCCATTTAGCCAATGATGAGAAATGAATTTGATCACCAACTAGGGATAGTTTGGGTTGAATTAGTTTAGAGGCTCAGCTCTACCATTGCACTCAATGATAAAACAGGGTTCATCTAATACACTTAGATATTTGTAAGTGGACTAAATGGAAATTAGTCTAAAGAAGAGGGCAGTTCCCATTTCAAGAGACCTGTGTATTATGTATATTTTATGAATAAGTAATAGAATGAGAACCAGTATGGTGTAGTGGTTTGAATGTTGGACTACGACTCTGGAGACCAGGGTTCAATTTCCGCTCAGCTTTGAAACCTACCTTGGGGAACATGCATCTTGGGGAACTTGCATCCTCTCAGCTTCAGAGGAGAGCAATGGCAAACCTCCTCTGAACAAATCTTGCCAAGAAACCCCATGATAGATTCACCTTAAGTTGCCTTAAATCATAAACAGCTTGGTGGCACATCATATACATAAAATAGTCAGAATGGGATTCAGCAGTGACATCAAGACAGTTGGAGTTCCCTCAGTAAGGTGTTGCTTAAGGCCACTTGAGCCTCACCTGTTTTTTTTTTTCCAGACAACTACTTCAGTATAAAAAGTTTGACATTTGATAAGAAAATGTTTGCAAGGGATTCCAGGTGGCACAAGGTTTTGGGTGCTGGATCTGCTGTAACTGTTGTCAGGGCTTGTGCTGAAGCTACATGTATCTTTAGTTACTGAATTTGGTGTGTGTAAAGAGTTCCAACATATTAAAAGAACAGATATGATCATGGAAGATACCAGCTAAAGGATGAGGGAATTTACACTGTTGCTTTCCCATTTTATTCTTTTCTTTAGGTATTTAATTGATCAATTTTATATTCATTGTGCACTGGCATGAATTGAAAGTACAATATTATTTTATTTATTGGAAAGTATTTTTTCCTTGCTGAAGAACAAAATATAGCAATATGTACTTATGTATTTTCAGAGTATTATTACATCAACATTTGAAGTGGTAGGAAGTGCAGCTGAAGAAGACCTAAATGTGTTTGTTCAAGTAAGTGCCTTAAAGGCTCAACTCACTCTTTTGTTTGTTCTCTGCAAACAAAGGGGCAGTATGGAAAACATGAACAACCATGGCTCTGGAAAATGATGATTTAAACACTCTTGACTTTTCCCACATGAAGAGTATTTAATGTATAATTTTTAGAACTCTTTATCTCTTTGTAGAATCTGCTGTGGGAGAAGAATGTTAAAGACAAGAGAGGTAACCCCATGGAAGTCATAAGACTCAAGGTTCAGTGCTCATTTTTTCCAACAAAAATTTCAGAAGGTTTCTTTGTTTTGAGCTGTTGCTTGGGCACAAAAAAGTAGCTTACATACACATCAGCCAAGCCTAAATTAATTTGGATGTTATCAGTTGAAACAGTGTCATATGAAAAATGTATGGCCTGTTCAGAAGTTTAACTTTGCCATGCTGAAGCCTGTGTAGCATGATTCCTTACCATGCTGTTTGAGTAATAAGAATATATTACCTTCTTGAGATATGCTATCACATAGCTCCTTCCCACATAAATATTATATAGTATCTCCTCATCTAAGGCAGTGATGATATTATTATTACTATTATTAACCTTTATTTATATAGCACTGTAAATTTACACAGTGCTGTACATACAGTCTTATATTTAGACGGTTCCCTGCCATCAGCCTTACAATCTAAAAGAAACAACACAAAAGGAGAAGGGAAAGGTGGTGGGAAGGGGATGAGGTCCAATGGTTCTTCTCTCCCTCTGGGGCGTGGACCAAGGCAGATGGACTGGAGGGAGGGCACAGGTTCTTAATACATAGTTAAAAGGAGGCAACCTATGGCAGATGGCACAATCCTGGGAACACTTCCCTAAACAATATAGTCTTTAACTTAATTTTGAATCTGGTTAGAGAAGTGATGAGGCACACATGTAGGGGAAAAGGGTTCCAGGAGTGAGGGGCAGCAAGTGAGAAGAGAAGGGACGAATCTGGGACAGGGCAGTGGAGATCCTCAGCTGGGACAGGAGACCTTGACTACTAGAATGGAGGGTACGAGAAGGAGTGTGAGGAGAAAGAAGTTCAGACAAGTAAGGAGGGGCCAGTCCGTGGATAAAAGAAGGAGCCATGTTGGAGATGATTCCTGAAAGGTTTGAGGTTTCTGACATTGGTAGAATGCATGGGAAGCAGATATACTGCAGTGGTTTCTGTGGCACAAGTATAACTTCAGAACAGATCGTTTACTTGATGATGGCTATGTTGTTAAGAGAAGGATATTTATTTTTTCTTCTGTTTCTAGGGACTGTCCTCAACATTCTTAATGTTAAATCAGTCTATTTTTGTAATATCAGGATTGTTAGACTAAAATACAACTGTTAAATAACTTAAGTATAAACTAAAAAATTTTTAAATGCCTCAAAAATATTTTCTGTATTTGTTGTTAGTTTAGATTTACTTTCTTTTCTCCCAAAAATAATTAAGAAGTGAACCTACAGAATGTGTTTTATTAATGTTGGTGTTGCCTACAGCCTCAAACAGCTGTGGCAAAAGGAGCAGCCAGAGACCACTCCTGCCTCGATTGGCACAGCATCACAGCAACCACAAATGCCTGGCCCCAATCTGGGCTGCCACCACGGTCCTGAACGGACTGCTTGCAAAGAACAGACTTTGTCTGCTCCTTTTGTGGCTGGCTTTTCCTGGACAGGCGCATGCTCTGCTCAGCTTCTGGCCACTCTGTGGGCATATGTAATCTAAACACTGTGTCTCCAGAGTGACCAAAAGGCACACTTGAGTGCTCATCTGTTTTGGGTCTACAAAGTATTAGCATGGCTTAAAATGAATGTATAGTACTATTCATTTTCCAACTTCTAATTAATATTCTTTCTAATTAGGGACTTGTGTCTATCAAAGACAAACCTCATCAGGTGATAGTTCAAGGTGTTCACGAGCTATATGATTTAGAAGAAACCACTGTCAAATGGACAGAAGAGGATGAACGAACAAATAGATTAGTTTTAATAGGTAAGGGAAACATATGCACTTCAGACATCATTGTACAAAATCTAATTCTACAGTATTTAGATGTTTAAGTATCTGAAGGGATGTCACATTGAGGAGGCAGCAAACTTGTTTTCTGCTGCTCCAGAGTCTAGGACCCGGAGCAATGGATGCAAGCTACAGGAAAAGAGATTCCACCTCAACATTAGGAGGAACTTCCTGACAGTAAGGGCTGTTCAACAGTGGAACACACTTCCTCGAATTGTGGTGGAGTTTCCTTCCTTCGAGGTCTTTAAACAGAGGCTGGATGGCCATCTGTCAGGGATGCTTTTATTGGGAATTCCTGTATGGCACAGGGTTGGACTGGATGGCCCCTGTGGTCTCTTCCAACTCTATGTTTCTATGATTCTATGAAAGAATATGGTCAATAATGTTATTTTGACAAAAGTACTGTAGAGTAGAAAATGTGCTACAAATTTGAAATAGTATTTTTTAAATATATCCTGTCTTACTAAAATTATTATGGTATTTTTAGCACTTAGCATCCCCCTTTCTGTGATGTTTCTTTTTTTTAGCAATTTTGTAATCCGAATGTTTATATATATTCTTTATATAATCAATGAAGAGTGGGGATTGGAAGAGTTTTGTCCTTCTAGTATGAATGCTGCTGTCCTTAGCAGTTCCCTCCACATCAAAACAGAATACGATATGAGTTTGATGTGAGGGCTACCCTTGCCTCTTGCATTGAAGTAAGACAAAAATGACTGGAAGAGGTTTTAAAAGAGGGTATGGGAACCTTGCCCTGTAACTCTCACCCATCCCTCAAAGTTGCAGAGCACACGATTAGTCCATTTGTTTTCTTTCAGTAATATAAGCACTCCTCAATACTGTAATTCTTTAATAATGTTATTCTTTTTGTGCTATTCTGTCCATAGGTAGGAATTTGGATAAAGATATCCTTAAAGATGTCTTTACAACAACTGTGACAAAGAGAGAGGAAAATGGCTGATGTCACCTTCCAAAGAAAAGCTGTTCAGTACCTCATTTTTTTTTAAACAATTGAGTTTTTAAAAATATCTTTGACTACTTTTCTGGTTTTGCTTGGCTGCTAAATATGAATTTCTCTGCAGTCAGCACATTTTTGCTTCATTAAAGACATTTAACAAACTTGCTCCTTATTCCTTGGAATGTATATTTAAATAATGCAATGATTATAAATTGAAACATGAGATAACACTTGTAATCGAGCACATTCTCATATCCTTTAGCTGCCCTGCTACTATTGCAGTAATGAGGCACCTATGCCTTTGAGATAGTATTGAACTTCAACTCCTATAATCCCTGGCTGTTGTCCCCAGTAATGGGGCTAATGGAAGTTGGACTCCAACAACATCTGGAAGACTAGACATTCCCCTATCCTGGTCTTCCCCTTTTCTTTGTATTGATGCCTTGTTGAAAATTTAGTTACTAAAGGAAGATTGTTATGACTTCTTAATGAGTACAGTGTTTTTTAAAAAGAGGGTAAGAAGTTAACAGTTGTCAGTACTGACTGTCATCAAATCACAAAGCTATCAGGAGTGCTGAGGTCATGTGGTCTTCCTGTCTTAAAATATCCTCACCCTCTCAGCCCTTCAATATTGCACAGCAGCTGCTGCACAGATCAACTCTGTCCTCATGCTTATCATAGGGCAAAGAATAGCCATTAACAAGTTGAACTATGCCTAATTAAAGAATATTATCCACATGGACCAGGCAAATGAAACACATCATCTCTGACTAAAATCTCTCTGAAGCTGTCAACTCTGTCTCTCTCCTCCATTAGACACTTACTTCTGCATTTTATTATACTTTCTTATTCCCTGCAGCCCCACTTCACAATCTCTCTCTCTGAACTATGATTGGCCACTTTGTAGCCAAGCCCATCCAGCACCTCCTTCACAGGGAGATACTTGATTTAACCCCCCCCTCCTGAAAGATAGCAGTTTACAATTAAGATCAACACTTTACTTCTCACATTTGCTTTCCACCAATACAGTTATATGTGTTGTTGTTTTGGGACTGCAAAGCTGATTTGCATGGATCTGAAGACATTTTCATGAAGGTGTTAATAGTGCTTTTTGTTATATAAAGAAAAGCGTTGCCTTTTGGAGTTGATCTGGCTGAAATTTGGAAGGGAGAAGCAGTTGGAAATTATACCAATATTCTTGCAAACAAGCTAGTAAAATGTGGGCTAAACAATGCAGCAGTTAAATGGATTAGTAACTGGTCGACCAACCAAATGCAAAGGGTGCTCAGCAATGGCTCCTCTTCATCCTGGAGAGAAGTGATCAATGGGGTACCCCAGGGTTCTCTCCTGAGCCCAGTGCTATTCAACATCTTTATCAATTACTTGGACGAAAAAATAGAGGATATGCGTATCAAATTTGCAGATGACACCAAATTAGGAGGAGTAGCTAATACTCCAGAGGAGAGGATCAAAATTCCAAATGGTCTTAATAGATTAGAAAGCTGGGCCAAAACTAACAAAATAAATTTCAATACAGAGAAATGTAAGGTACTGCACTTAGGCAGAAAGAATTAAATGAATAGATATAGGATGGGGGACACTTGGCTTAACAAGATGACATGTGAAAGGGATCTAGGAGTCCTGGTAGACCACAAGTTGAACGTGAGTCAATAGTGTGATGCAACAGCTAAAAAGGCCAATGTGATTCTAGGCTGCATCAATAGAAGTATCGTGTCTAAATCAAGGTAAGTAATTGTGCCACTCTGTTCTGCTTTGGTCAGGCCCCACCTGAAATACTGTGTCCAGTTCTGGGCACCACAATTCAAAAAGGATGTTGACAAGCTGGAACATGTCCAGAGGAGGGTGACCAAAATGGTGAAAGGTCTGGAAACCATGCCCTATGAGGAGAGACTTGGGGAGCTGGGTATGTTTAGCCTGGAGAAGAGACAGTTAAGAGGTAGTGTGATAGTCCTGTTTAAGTACAGTTGGCCCTTCACATTTGCAGATTTGACGTTTGCAGATTTGATTATTTATGGTTTTCATTAATATATTCTTTCTAGGAATCTCTAGTTCCTCCAGCACAAGTCTGCCAGAAGTTGACCATAGCATTGTGCTAGTTCCTAGAGTAAACACTTCTCTAGGCATTTGTAGGTATCAGAGGGAGAGAGAGGCAGGCCCAGCTCCATAAGGCCTTGCCAGAGCAAGAAGAAGGGCGCTCCCTCCAGTCCATCTGCCATGGCCCAGGCCTCAGAAGGGAGAGAAGAACCACTGGATTTGATCCCCTTCCCCACTGCCATTCCCTTCTCCTTTTGTGTCATGTCTTTTTAGATTGTAAGCCTGAGGGCAGGCAGCTGTCTTATCTGTCAACCGCTCTGAGAGCCTTTGTGGCTGAAAAGTAGGGTGTAAATGCAATAAATAAATAATTGTAGGTTATTGCAGCCTGAGCCCTGGTGGTGCAGTGGTTAAATGCCTGTACTGCAGCCACTCACTCACTCAAAACCGTAAAGCTTAGACACTGCTTAGGTGTATGGTAGCCATCGGTCGGGGGTGCTTTCACTGTGAGTTCCTGCATGGCGGGGGGGGGGGCTTCGTGGTATCTTCCAATTCTATGATTCCATGACCCACAGTAGGGATGGCCTGCCCGTGACAGACACAAAACATTTTGCTACTGAAATGCCACGTCCACCCCAGTCCTTGACATGTGAGTTATTTATTCCTAACTACTCGGTGTAGTTATGGTTATGGAAATGCTTCACATGGTTATGGAAAAGCAATCAGTACTAAGGCAACTTGCATGTGTCAAGTCCTTCAACACAAATTAATCACTAATCAAAGATTGATATGTGCTTCCAGTGGTGAAGCTGTAGATGTGAATAAAAATTCCTACCTTTGAAATCAAGAGTGGTGATTACAAACCTGCATTATTCTGAGATATGTGAGGCTCTCCTTTAAAAAGGAATGTGAAACCACTGGAGAATTAATGCAGCTTGACACCACTTTAACTGTTGTTGATGTTGTTATTGTTATTATTAGAATCATAGAATCATAGAGTTGGAAGATACCACAAGGGCCATCCAGTCCAACCCCCTGCCATGCAGGAACTCCAAGTCAAAGCATCCCTGACAGATGGCCATCCAGCCTCTGCTTAAAGACCTCTAAGGAAGGAGACTCCACTACACTCCGAGGGAGTGTGTTCCACTGTCGAACAGCCCTTACTGTCAGGAAGTTCCTCCTAATGTTGAGGTGGAATCTCTTTTCCTGCAGTTTGCATCCATTGTTCCGCGTTCTAGTCTCTGCAGCAGCAGAAAACAAGCTTGCTCCCTCCTCAATATGACATCCCTTCAAATATTTAAACAGGGCTATCATATCACCTCTTAACCTTCTCTTCTCCAGGCTATTAATATCCCACCTCTCTGCACTCAGGCAACCAGTGCAGCTTACAACAATTTTAAAAAATCATATAATAATAATAATAATAATAATAATATAATGTTTTATTTATACCCCGCTCTTCAGCCAAGACTATCAGAGCGGCTTACAATTTGTTAAACAAACAGCTTCATTTACAATTGTAAGCTATTTGCCCCCAACAATCTGGGTACTCATTTTAGCGACCTCGGAAGGATGCAAGCCTGAGTCAAGCTTCAGCCCTTTGCTGGTCTTGAACTCGCCACCTTATGGTTTTGAGTGAGTGGCTGCAGTACAGGCATTTAACCACTGCGCCACCAGGGCTGATATCCCCCAACCCTCCCCCCCCCATTAAAACAGAATTAAACAATTTGCAATCTAAAACATATTAAATATAAAAGACAATTTTAAACACTAACTATACAAGCAAACAACAATATATAAAGGACAGGAAACAAGATCAATACCTTACTTCTTCTCTGTGGTGGTCGGGCATCTATTCAGGAAAGGCCTGCCAGAAGAGAACCATCTTAACAGCTTTTTTGAAGCTATTTAAGGTGGTCATATGATGGATCTCGTCCAGCAGGCCGTTCTACAATCTGGGAGCGACAGCCAAGAAGGTCCTCTGGGCATTTGTAGGCAACCTTGTTTTTATTGGTTGTAACAAGATTTCTCCCAGAGAGGACCTGAGTGCGTGGGGAGGATTATATGGGAGGAGGCAACCTTGGAGATAGGTTAGACCTAAACCATTTAGGGCTTTAAAGGGAATAACCAACACCTTGTACTGGAAGATGGAAACTGATGGGCAGCCAGTGGAGAGATCTTAGGATCGGAGTAATATAGTCTCTTCTAGATGTGCCCAAGACCAGTCTGGCTGCCATATTCTATACTAATTGAAGTTTCGGGACCAAGCACGAGGGTAGCCTCATGTACAGTGCATTACAGAAATCCAGACGTGAGGTTATCAGCGCATGTACTATGGTCTCAAGGTCCCTGACTTCCAGGAAAGAGCGCAGCTGGTGTATCATCCAAAGCTGATAACAAGCACTCCTGACCATCACATTCACCTGATTTGTCAGCTGAAGAGACAGATCTAGGAGCACCCCCAGACTGCAAACACAGTTTGAGGAGAGTGTGACCCCTTCTAGGACTGGAGGTTGTATCCCAATACCTTGGTTCGGAGCCGATACCGTAAGTACCTCCGTTTTGTCTGGATTCAGCTTCAATTTGTTTTCCCTCATCCAGTCCATTACAGCCTTAAGACAGTCATTGAGATGCCAACTGAAGTCAAAGCTGATGACTGAGACATGGAGAAATATATCTGGGTGTCATCAGCGTACTGAGAACACCCCGCCCCGTGCCTCCGGATGATCTCTCCCAGCAGCTTCATATATATGCTGAAAAGCATCAGGGACAGGATGGCATCTTATGGGACGCCACAATTAAGCTCTTTCCTTGCAGAGCAACTGTCCCCGAGCATCACCCTCTGGAGCCTGCCCGAGAGGAAGGGACAGAACCACTGCAATGCAGTGCCTCCTTTTCCTAACCTCAGGTGATTCAAGAGGATGCCATGGTCTATTGTGTCAAAAGCTGCTGAGAGGTCCAGGAGCACCAACAGGGGCACACTACCCCTGTTGATGCCTAGACGAAGGTCATCAGCCAGAGCAGCCATGGCAGTCTCAACTCCAAATCCCATCCTAAAGCCATGACTCCATCCTACAGAATTCTGGGACTTTTAATCTGTTGTGATACCAGAGCTCTCTGACAGAGAAGGCTCAATATCTCGCAGAATTACAAATCCCAGAATCCCATAGCATTGAGCCATGGAAATTAAAGCAGTGTCAAACTACAGTCATCCCTCCCGATTTGTGCACTTGGAGTCTGCGGTCCCACCCATTCGTGAACTGCAAGTATGGAGGGACAAAACGGAAACCAATGTTGACTCCAATATTGGCATTTTTCTGGATTTGCGGGGGGGGGGGGGCAGAATTATCCTTTGCAAATCTGGAGAGACAACTGTACATTAATTCTGCAGTGTAGATGCACCGCTAGATAGCAGTCCCCAGCAGACAGTAAAGATTTTTACTTCAGTTTCAGAGAAAAATCACTGGCTGACTATAGTCCAAAACACACTGCTGAAATAATCCAGCTTGAGACCACTTTAACTGTCCTGGCTCAGTTCTAGGGAATCCTGGGAATTGCAGTTTATTGTGGCCCCAGAGCTCTCTGACAGAGAAACCTAAATGTCTCACAAAACTACAATTCCCAAAATTCCCTGACATTGAACCCAGGCAGTTAAAATGATCTCAAACAAGATGATTTCTGCAGTGTGTTTTGGGCCTTCAAGAAACGTATCCAGGGGTAGCAGCCATGTTGGTCATATAGCAAACTACAATGACATCCAAAACCCACAGAACTGATACTTTCATCAGACTAACCAAAATGCATAAAATAGATGTTCCAAGCTTTCGATGCGCCACTGGCTTCTTCATGAGGCAAGGGTGTTAAAAATAATTCAGGATTTTAAAAAATGGATGTTAGTCACAGGCTTGCATCTTTGGCCAAGATGTTGGTGGTGTTGTGAGTATGGAGGGATATATATATATCTATGCAGGCACATCACTCATCCTCCTGGCCATGTGGGACTGAGACAAAGTATTTTAAAGTCCAGGAGATTTAAATTCCAGGAGCAAAACAAAAAAGTAGTTATAGTATCAGGGTGACCAGCCATTTTCCATTTCCAGGACATGTCCTACATTTCAACCTCCTCTCCAGAAGGAATGAATAGTTTAAATGTAGTTTATTCAGGAGTTTATCATATGACAGAATTTGGGGGTATACTCCAATGGCAAAGCGAATGCAATCATGGGGTTTCACGTAATTGCGTATTAGAGTATCTCACACAATTTCAGGCAATGGGGGGGGGTCATTTTCGGGAAATGGGAAGTCATTCTGAATGCATTCTGAATGCAATTAGAATTCACGTAAATTCGCTAAACTAGCGAATTCACGTAATTGCGAATTGGCTCCATTCAAAATTGAGAGAAAATCTTGTGTGATAAACTTTTTTTGCTACTAAAGTACCGTTTTAAGCCCTTGTCTTTCTCAGACTTCTGTCATTATATTGCAAGCCAATAAGGCTTCTTAACAAAGAGAAGTTCATTACACAAATACAGTTGAGTACTCTATACCAGTATAATAAAAATCAGTATATATAATATAGCTGTCAAGAAACCATATCAAATATTTATCATAGTGTTTTTAGCTTTTATTTGGAAGTGAGTTTTCTCCATTTTTCTTGAACACCCTCCATTTTGTGGTGCCTTGTCCTCCTTTGCGGTGATGACATTGGGCAGGGTGACCAGACGTCCTCCTTTCCCAGGACGTGTCCTCCATTTCCACCTTCTGTCCAGAAGGAATTTCAAAATGTCCTCCATTCTAAGCATGCTCCAAAACACACTGCCAAAATAATCCAGTTTGAGATTGCTTGAACAGCTCTGGGCTCAATGCTAGGGAATCCTTGCAACTATAGTTTTTGGGAAACATTGAGCCTTGTCAGAGAGTTTTGGTGCCACACAATAAACTACAATTCCCAGGATTCCCTAGCCCTGAGCCAGGGGCAGTTAAAGCTGTGTCAAACCAGGATTATCCCTGCAGTGTGTTTTGGTCCTAAATTGCTACAAGATTCCTTTGGATTAGATTATTACGCAGCCTTAGCTTTCCTTCTTCTGCAATCCACTGCAGAAGAAACTATTCTTTTTATGTTCTAGGATCAGGACTAAAAAAAAGATTATTAGCTGCTGGTATCTATGGGACTTGCATAGGTTTTTTATTTAACATTTAACGAGTTCTTGGCGTAGTGGTTTGAGTGCTGGGACTCTGGAGACCAGGGTTTGAATCCCAGCTCGGTCATAGAAACCCATTGGGTGACCTTGGGCAGGTCACACTCTCTCAGCCTCAGGGGAAGGCAATGGCAAATCCCCTCTAAAGAAAAACTTGCCAAGGAAAACCCCACGATAGAGATCCCCCTTAGGGTCTCCACAATTGGGAAACAAGTTCAGTGCATTTGATCTGATTTAATGTTGCAACAGTTTAATTCCATCGTAATGCTCACTTTTGCAAGTTTTTAATTGTCATTTTTTTTAAAAGGTTGTAATAAGCCGCTTTGGATCCCGATTTTGGCACAGAAACAGGAGGCAAATTCATAGATCATATAATAATAATAATAATAATAATAATATACCCACGTAAAAGGAGAGAGGATTCCAGATTGGGATTAATTTAAATCCCTCCCTCGGGGATTGCTTGCAAGGAATAGTACCTTGGAGGAGCATGCACAAACACACATACAAACACACACAGCAAAATTGGGATTTCAAACTGAATCTATTCCCCGAATAGAAATCCACCTTGGATTTTGGGGGCATGAGGCAGAAATGGTGCAGTGGTTTGAGGGTGAGACTATGGCTCTGGAGACCAGGGTTGGAATCCTTGAGCAAGTCACACTCTCTCAGCCTCAGGGGAAGGCCATGGCAAACCCCCTCTGAACAAACCTTGCCAAGAAAACCGCTTGCGACAAAAGTCGGAAAAGGCTGGAAAAAGGCACACAAGAACCACCAAAAGTGTTGAACGGGGGAGAAATGAGGGACCTATGAGGGTTGAAAGGGAAACACACCGGTCTGCAACTGGGTTAAAGTGGGAACCAGTGAGTGATCACTGTTTCAGAAATGTAGCACAACAGCTGGCACCCTGTATCCACGGATTCAACCATCCACGACTTGTATTGTTTTTAAAAATTGCAAAAGGCAAACCTTGATTTTTGCCATTTTTGTATAAGGGACTCTGTTTGACCATCCCACTGCGTTTAATGGGACTGGAGCATCCAGGGATGTTGGTATCCATGCCAGGTCCTGGAACCAACCCTCAGCAGATACCATATATATATATCTATACTGTATATATATGTATGTATGTATGTGTATCTCATAATATGTATATAACCTGAGTTTCAAAAACCATTGATAGCAAAATAAATGGAAACAGCTTCATACAATCAAACATCACAAAGAGTTCTTACACAACTTTAGATAATATTTATACTACTATGGAAACCTAAACACACGACTCCAGAGTCAGACCCCAGTTGAGTGCATTTCCCTTCTATATGCCCTTGAAAATAAGGCCCAAATACCCTAAAGGCACCAAATCCTGTCTGATCTTGGAAGCTAAGCAGGTTCATCCCTGGATAGTACTTAGATGGGAGACCGAAAGAGGAAGGAACTGGCAAGCCCAGCTCTGAGTATTCCTTGCCTGAGAAAACCCTATAGGGACTTGAAGGCTCATACGCTCACAATACACACATTATCCAATATTATTATTATTATTATTATTATTATTTTAATTTGTTGACTGCTATATTTTATTATTGTTTGAATGTTAAGGTGTATTAATATGTGTTACGCTTAATTATTTTCATAGAATGTATGCCATAGGTAGGTTTATTTTAACTATTTAAATTGATTGTATGTACAGCGCCGTGTACATTTACAGCACTTTATAAATAAAGCTTCATAATAATAATAACTGACAAAAGAGATTTCAGATATTTCAAAACGAAAAAAATTATATGTTCTTCACTATTCTAATATTATTCCCATTAAAATCGATGCATTCACGTATTGATCACGAGTTAGGCAGGTCTTATGGGGAAAGGGATAGGTTTTAATCCAATCAGTCGTTTTCTTTTGAAGAACTTAAATATCTTTGGACAAGGGGGGGAAATAAATGTTATTTTTATTGTGATTTATTTGCTGAAGGGTGTTAATCTGCGAAATATAAAATCAAGAATCTGAAACACCTTGTAATAAATCTCAGAATGACACCTTTAATCTGTTTCTTCAACATAAATTCTTCCTAAATAGACACCCGACATTAAGACATAAGTATGCAAGTATGCAAGTATGCAACACACTGCAGAAATAATCCAGTTTGAGACTGCTTTAACTGCCCCGGCTCAATGCTAGGGAATCCTGGGAACTGTAGTTTTGTGAGACATTTAGCCTTCTCTGACAGAGAGCTCTAGTGCCACAATAAACTACAGTTCCCAGGATTCTCTAGCATTGAGCCAAGGCATTTAAAGCGGTCTCAAACTGGATTATTTCTGCAGTGTGTTTAGGACTTAAATTAGCTTTGTTTTAATAGCGCTTCATTGGAAAATGTACATATTTAGCCACAAAGTTACAGCAAAAAATAAATTAAAATAAAATAAATGTAAGCGTTATAGAAAATAAGTCTTGTAGACCTCTTATAGAAAAACTCGTTTCAGATAGATAGATATTATTAATAATATGCGCCTTAAAATGAAAAGCAGTCGACTGCTTTAGAGGTTTGGTATTCTTGCGAATTCAAACCGTTTCCGATCTGCTACTGAAACCCTATCCCGGGGTTTTCTTGGTTCGGAAAGACTTTGGGCCTTATGCCCGAGGCTGAGAGAGTGTGACTTGCCGGCTTTTCACTGCCTGAGCCGGGATTCAAACATTGATCCGACATTTCAAACCACTCCACCACGTTGATCTTTCTTTATCTGCGTTCACACTGGAGAAATAAACCGTTTTAAGTGCCATGGCTCAATGCTGTGAAATTCTGGGAATTGTAGTTTGTTGTGGGGCCCAGAGCGGAGCTCCGCTCCGCTCTGGGCCCCACAACAAACTACAATTCCCAGAATTTCACAGCATTGAGCCATGGCACTTAAAACGGTTTATTTCTCCAGTGTGAACGCATTGTTTGTACCTTTGGGAATAGATCAGCCTTTTCAAACTTTGAGGATGCAGGGTTGAGGCAGCCAATGGACTGCGGGGAAAAGAGACACAACACACACACACACACACACACACACCCCACTAACTCCCTCCCATTTCCAAAGGAGGGCCATAAAAGCGAGGCAGGGTCGGTCGGGGGCCCTGGAGAAGCGGCGTCCCTGCTTCTCCTCCTCCTTCTTCTTCTTCTCCGGGGCTCCAGGGCTCTCTGCTCCTGACCCGATGGGGCGCCCGGGAGAGACCCAAGGCCCCGGGGCAGAGGAGGAGGAAGAGGAAGAGGAGGAAGAAGGGGACATTTGGGGCCAGCGGAGGCGGCAGGAGGAGAGCCCCGCGTCCCTGGAGGGAGAAGGGGATGGAGGGCCGCCTGGACACCACGGAGGGAGCCCCGTCCATCCGGCCCCAGCAGCAGCAGCATCAGGAGCATCTGCATCAAGAGCATCAGGAGCATCAGTACTAGGAGCATCAGGAGCATCAGCATCCCGAGTATCAAGAGCATCCCTATCAGGAGCATCCGCATCAACAGCATCAGGAGCATCAGTATCACGAGTATCAAGAGCATCCCTATCAGGGGCATCCGCATCGAGAGCATCAGAAGCATCAGGAGCATCAGTACTAGGAGCATCAGAAGTATCAGGAGCGTCGGCACCAACAGCATCAGGAGCATCAGCATCCCGAGTATCAAGAGCATCCCTATCAGGAGCATCCACATCAACAGCATCAGCATCAGGAGCATCAGGAGCATCCGCATCAACAGATTCAGGAGCATCGGTATCACGAGTATCAAGAGCATCCCTGTCAGGAGCATCAGAAGCATCAGTATTAGGAGCATCAGGACTATCAGGAGCATCAAGAGCATCCGCATCAGGAGCACCAGCATTAGGAGCATCAGGATCAAGAGCATCAACATCAAGAGCATCAAGAGCATCTGCATCAGGAGCATCAGGATCAAGAGCATCATCCTCATCAGGAGCCTGGGGATCCGGGGACACTAGCCCTCCTCCTTCCCCATCCTCTTCGTGGCCGGGGAAGCCGCCCTTCTCGTACATCGCCCTGATCGCGCTGGCCATCGCCTCGAGCCCCGAGCAGCGGCTGCCCCTGAGCGGGATCTGCGCCTTCATCCGGGCCCGCTTCCCCTACTACGGGCGCCGCTTCCCGGCCTGGCAGAACGCCATCCGGCACAACCTCTCCCTCAACGACTGCTTCGTCAAGGAGGGACCCCGCGGGAGGGACACCGGCACCACCACCGGCAAAGGAGCCCCGAGGCCCCGCCAGGGCCACGACTGGAGCCTCCACCCGGCCGCCAGGGACATGTTCCGACACGGCAGCTTCCTCCGGAGGAAGAGGCGCTTCAGGAGGCCCCCCGACCACGAAGCCCGCGAGGAGGAAAAGGGGGGAAGCCCCGTCCTCCTCCGAGGGGCCTGGAGCCACCGCCGGAGCCCCCCAGGACCCCTCTTTCCCCGGGAGACCAGGAGGGAGGGAGCCCCAGGGAGCCCCGGCACCACCACCAGCAGCAGCAGAGCCTTGCCTTCCTTCTCCTCTTCCCCTTCCTTCCTTTCCTCCTTCCCTTCTTCCTCTTCTTTCCTTTCCTCCTTCCCTTCTTCCTTCTTTTCCTCCTTCTCCCCTTCTTCCTCCTCCTTCTCCTTCTCTTATTCTTCCATCCCCTCTTCTTCTTCCCCTCCTTCCTTCTCTTCTTCCTCCTCTTCCATCCCCTTTTCCTCCTTCTCTTCTCCTTCCTTCCCTCCTTCCTCTTCCTCCCCTCCCTTCAGCATCGAGAGCCTCCTGAGGGTCCCTTCTTCTTCCTCCTCCTCCTTCTCCCCTTCTTCTCCTTCTCCTTCTTTGCTCTTCCTGGGCAGCCCCGGCCCGACTTTCCCGCCCCGACAATTGCCGGGCTCCCGGAGGCTCTTCCCCTGCTGCCCAAGGGAGGAGGATCGGGATGCTCTTGATCCTTCTTCCTCTTCTTCTTCCTCCTCCTCGGCTGCCGGGCCTCTCTCTTCGGACCCTTCTTCAGCCCCGACGCCGGACATCCTCCCTTCCAGGGACTGGAGAACCCGGTAATCCAAAAGAAGGAGATGCCGCAGGTGGAGCAGTCCTTTGGGCTTCCCTCCTCTGAACCTAAAGAGAGAGAAAAGAGAAAAGATTTCCTCTGAATCTTTGAAAGCTTTATCACACTAGGGGAGGCAAAGAGGGTTTAAACGAGAGCTAAACAGGAACTGCCCTATGTTTATCCCAGGACATTCCCTCTTCGACTCTCGTTTAAATCCTCTTTGCCCCCCCCCCCCAGTGTGATAAAGCAGGTTTCCTCTGAATTGAGAATGAGAGAGGTTTTCTCTAAATTTAGACACACACACACAGAGATTTTTTTTGGATTGAATCGACTTTTGCATCCACACCGCAGAAATAATCCACTTCCACCGCAATCTCTTCTCTGTCTCTAGACTGAGATGCTTTGCAAAACGTGCATTTGTGGAGCTGCTCTCGCTTTGGCTGTGCAGATTGAGAAGCACTGCTTCGTGTGCGATGTCTCCTGCAAGACTCGGTAGTTGCTGTTATTGTCATATTAGTGTTTGTTGTAAGAAGTAATACAGTCTTGTGTTTCTAATGTTTTGAAACACTTGGATGCCATCTCCACTGGAGAAATAACCCAGTTTGGCACCGCTTGAATGGCCTTGGCTCAAGGCTATGGGATTCTGGGAGTTGGAGTTTGTTGTGGGGCCCAGAGCGGAGCTCCGCTCCGCTCTGGACCCCACAACAAACTCCAACTCCCAGAATCCCATAGCCTTGAGCCAAGGCCATTCAAGCGGTGCCAAACCCAATTATTTCTCCAGTTGGGGATGCATTGAAATCAATTATGAATTGTTGTCAATGGAAACATTCTGTACCCAGTAGAATAAAGATGTTCTAAAAATGTCAACCCGATGTTACGAATACTTTACTGTAGCCCTACTTCAAATAGTTTTGTATTAACGCCAATAGAAAGCCCAGTGAAACATTTGTGACCTGTAACCTCTGTTTTGACCATTTGTAATGGATCGTTGAAGTGAAGTTGTATTTGGGACCTTTATAATGCAGCATGGTAACCTTTCTTTCTGGTTTCGAACAGGGCCTGGTATTAGATTCATTCATTAATGAGCCCCGACTAGTTCAATGAACTAGATCACTGGTTTTAAAATGTCTTCTTAAGTAAAGATTGAGTTGCTAGTTGACAGTCCTGATATTAAAGTAAGGAGGTCTGATTTTAAAAGCAATGCTGAAAACTTCTCAGGTCTTCTACTTCATTATTATTATTATTATTATTAACCTTTATTTATATAGTGCTGTAAATTTACCCAGTGCTGTACATACAATCTTAAATCTCTGAATTTTTCCCCCCATGTGAGATATACAATAACTGCATGTCAAAGTTCAGCTAAAGAGAAAAGCTCTGGGAGACAGACAACGGGGAGATAAACTGGAGGAGAAATTATTTTATTTCTAAAATTCTGTTTTATATCTTGCATTTTATACCTTTTACGTTAAACCTGATATCAGTAGGGACTGCTTAGGCTCACCTTTGCTTTTTCTCTAAGGACATTAATTTCGAAAGAAAAGAAAGCGGGGCCGATTTGAAAATGAACACAATTACGTGGGTGGTTATCACACCACAAAAGGACACAGCACTCATCCCAAAGGACTCTTTCAGACGTGGGAAATTGGAAGTATAACCCAAGGGCAATCCAAATGCAATCCTGGGGTTTCACGTTATTGCAAATTAATTCTTCTCACGCAAATTCGGGCAAAAGGGAAGTCACTCCGAATGCAATCATGGGTTTAACGTTATTGCGAATTTAAGCTTCTCACGCGATTTCGGGCAAGGGGGGGTTATTTTCGGGTAATGGGAAGTAATTCCGAATGCCTTCCAAAACAGCGCGAATGCAAAATAAATTATCACATGAGTACATGCCCATCATAGTCTATAATTCGAATTAGCATCCTTGCACATGCGCAGCGAGGGCAGAATCGGATGACGACCTTTTCACACTTCTGGCGGGGCTTGCTTCCAGTTCCTGTGGTTTTGCCTCGAAGATCTGTTCGTTGAGTAGAGGCTCAGCTCTACGAGGTGCTAAAATGCACCTTCTTGGGAAGGCAGTATTTGTAGCACTATCTCCATATAGCACCCTCCCCGCATGACGATGTAGTAAATGGACAGGGCTAGCCAGGCATTTCAGAACCAGCAACTAAAGTTTTCCCCCAGAATAAGACGTTCAAATTCAAGAACTTCTGCAAATGCATGTACAAAGCAGCTGGGCCGCTGAATACTGGCTTAGACAAAATCCACATTAGCAGTGTGGGATTGTGACCTGGGGAGGCTTCACGTTGTCTCTGATATCACATCTCCTTCGATCATTCTGTTCTTCTGAAATATTTTCAGTCTTTCCCCCCCTCTTTGCAGGGAAAAATATGTATTAGTTATAATAATCAGAGCCTTAGCGTTGTTTTTAGCATCATCTTTAAGACCAGGTGATCTATTTTAGCATAAGCTTTTGTGGATATCGGTCTGCTTCTTCAGATGCGCTAAGTCCCTGACTTTAAAGTATCTGATTAAGTGCATTGATAGTCATGAAAACGCATGCAAAAATAGATCAGATTGCCTCTAAAGTCCTGCTAGATTCTTCTTCCCCCATCCACTTAAGAAAAACACCTTTTTAAGCTTTGTTTTTGTTTCTCTCTTAACCTTTCTCCATGATGTTTGTGGGTGGGTTATGTGGATTTATCATAAATTCTGCTACATAGAGTTGTGTCAGTGAAGCCATTAATCCTTCCACTAGTTGGAAAAATAAATTACTTATTTCAATTAAGGTCTCTCTCTGTCTGTCTACACATCTCTCTTTTTCTTTACTGTATGCTGTAGAATGGGGTAGAGAATACACTACTCTATTCCTCTAATAGTTGGGGGAAATAAATTAATTGTAATAATTCAGATCTTTTAAGATGCAATTGTGTTTAATTTGTCTTAATCATTATAATACAGTTATTCTATTTGTCCATCTGTGGGCCTCCTTTTGCTTTCTCTTTTGAGAATATAATGACATCCATTTTACATCCATTGGTTGAGTTCCTTTCTCTTGCTTTTGCTTCTTTCAGTCAGTATTATATTTCTCCAGTTAAATCACTATTACCTCTTTCCCCCCAGAAAATCAGGAGTTTCTTCTGAAGTTATTTCCATCAATTGATTTAAAATTGACCCTTCCATCCCAGCTGCTATTGCTCTGGCCTCAGAGGGAGAGAAGGGTGATGTCTGATGCAGCCATTGGCTGCGTGAGATGCTTGTTTTTTAAATACTTTTTAATATTTGATAGCTTATGAGCATGGAGCATTTGGCTGGGAGCGGTGCTGATTGAGGAGATCCTATCCCCTCCTCCTCCTCCTCCCAGTCCTTTTTTTAATTATTATTTGTTATGTGTTTTAATATTTTATTATTTTATTTTATTTTAGTGTTTTATTTCATTTATTATTTTATTGTATTTTTATTTTATTTTATTTATAATAATTAATAAAATAAAATAAAATATAAAATATTTAATAAAATATTTTATTATATTTTATTGTATTTTTATTAATTATTTTTGTATTATTTTATTTTACTGTATTTTATAGTTATTTTATTTATTATTCATTTCATTGTATTTTATTGTATTTTATTTATTAGTGATTTTATTGTATTTTATTTTAGTATTTTTATATTTATTTATTTATTATATTTATTTTATTTTATTTTTTTCAATTTGACATCTCATTCGCATTCTACGAGGCTCTTTTCCCCTCTGTTTTTATGAATGGGGCTATTTAAACCAGAGAGGAAACCCCAGTTCCATATATGGATTGGGGTTTCCTTTCAATATTTAAAGGGCCTCATTCATTCTTTAAACTGGTGAGGACAAGCTTTAAGAGAAAGGCAAGCATGAGTTTTAATATGAGGGCGAGGGTGAGCTTTAAGATCAGGGCAAGAGTGAGTGCTAGTTTAAGATGAGGGCAAATGTAGGCTTTAAAAGGAGAGAAAGGGCTAGCTTGAAAATGAGGGTGAGGATTAGCTTTAAGATGAGGGCAAGGGCAAGTTTTAAGATGAGGACAATGGTGTGGGCAAGGTCAAGGGCAAGTTTAAGAAGAGGGCAAAGGTGACCTTTAAGATGAGATTAATACTAATATAATATAATAATAATAACATTTTATTTATATTTCCCGCCTCTCCCATTGGATCGAGGTGGGAGTCAAACAATAGCTAAAATGCAGTCGTACAATTCAAGTACAATTCAGCAATTTAATATTATCTTAAATCAATCACTAAAACCATTGTTCAACAATTATTAGTTAAGGGTGAGCTTTAAGATGATGGTGAGGGCGAGCTTTTAGATGAGAATGAGCTTCAAGATGAAGATGAGGGTGAGCGCTAGCCGTAAGAAGAGGATGAGGGTGAAGGCAAGCTACAAGATGAGCCTGAGGGTGAGGCAAAGGTTTAAGAGTACAGCAAGCATGAGCTTTAAGATGAGGTCGAGGGTAAGGTGAGCTTCAAGGTGAGGGAAAGCGCTAGCATGAAGATGACGGTGAGGGCAGGCTACAAGATGAACTCAAAAGTGAGGGCAAGATTTAAGAGAAGGGCAAGCATGAGCTTTAAGATGAGAGCAAGTGTAAGTTTTAATGTGGACAAGCTTTAAGAGGAGGGCAAGTGTGTGCTTAAAGATGAGGACTAGTATTTTCAATATGGGAGAAATTATGGGGAAATAATAATTATTTATTTATTTATTTATTTATTCCCTGCTCTTCAGCTTACAATTATTATTTTAATTAGACAGTCCAGTTAAGTTCAGAATGGTAGCTTTGATGACAGACATGATACAATAGGCAGGCAATTTGGATTCTAGGTCAAAACCATCAATCTTCCATGTCTCTGTTTTACCACTTCCGAGTTACCTATGAGCACAAAAGGGATGTTATTGTTTAAGCACAATTTAGATTGTGGCTCTGTTAAAAATGCAGAAGACAACAACAACAACAATCTCAGCTTGACCTTTTAGTAAAATGTGATGTTACATTATATTTTCCATATACAGGATGAACATCCCTTATCTGAAATGACTGGGCCAAGAAGTGTTTTGGATTTCGACTTCTATTTATTTCAGGTAATAAGACTATCGGACTAGGAGCTTTTTTTCTTCTTCTTTGTTGTAATACTGACTAGAAGGAAAAGACAAAGATGAAGAAAGTAGAATTTTATATACATAGAAATATATACTGGTACAAGGGTGTAATAGTAGGAACACTGTGGCTCAGTAGTTAAGACGCTGACTCTTGATCAGCAGAATGACAGTCAGACCCAAGTACCGTGTGATGGACTGAGCTCCCGTCACTAGTCCCAGCTTCTGCCAACCTAGCAGTTCAAAAGCATGTGAAAGTGCAAGAAGATAAATAGGTGCCACTTTGGTGGGAAGGTAACAGAGTTCTGCGCAGTCATGCTGGCCACAGGGTCACGGAGTTATCTTTGACAATGCTGGCTTTTTGACTTAGTAACATAGATGAGCACAGCCCCCTGCAGTCAGACACGACCTTTACCTTTTTAATACAAAATATATATTGGTCAAACAGTTGTAGCTCATATATATTAATAAAATAAATAGTAACTAAAAATAAAATCTAAAGTACAAAGTAGTATAATATTAATAAAGAGTACAAAGGGAGATTTTAAAAAGCGTAGCTAAATCAACTGATACTAAGGGAGGGGAAGTCAAGTTAGGAAAACAGACAGCAGAAGAGAGAAAGATAAAGAGATAAAGGGATATTTTTTAAAACAAAGGAAAATAGACAAGAAGATAATAAAGGAAACCAAGTAGGAAGGAACATGAAAGTGTGTAGAAGGGTTGTGAAGGTGTCAGGATGGTGTGTGAAAGTGTTGAGTGGACAGGAAACGTAGATGGGCACATGAAAGTGATCAGAAGGTAAGGGAAGGTGACAAAAAGGTATGTGAAAGTGCTGAAAGGATTAGAAAAAGATATCAGGATACATAAAAGTGTTTAGAAGATATGTGAAGGTGATAAGAAGGTATCCATAGATGTTGAAAGGCTAGGAACAAAGTTAAGGAATAGTGAGGGGATGGAGCAGTTGGAAAGAGAGAAAGGAAGAAGAGTAAGAAAAGGACAATGAAGAAAGGAAAAGTAGAGTAAAAGAAGTATATGGCGGAAGGGATAAAAGGAGGAAGTTATAAGTATAATGTGTATAGTAAGTATAATGTAATAGGTATAAGGCATAAGGAAGAAGAAAATATATGTAAGGCAGTATAATGGAGAAACACAGAAAGATGAAACATGGAAAAAGAGACATTGGAATAATTGTGGATAAGACTATGGAGTTTATCACATGGGATGAATCCCGTATAGAAACTAAATTTAAACTGAAAACAATCCACATTTGCAGGTTGTTTTTCAGATGATGTTTGGGGTTAACCTGAACAGAAAGTTAAAAAAAACAAACTACATTTGTGGGGTATTTTTCAGGCGATGTTTGCATGAAAGAGAAATAACATGAAAATAACCCCAAAAGCAAACCAGCTCCTTTTTGCTTTCGCTACATTCTGAAAGTACAAAGGAGCTTTCCATTTGGATTATTTTCCCTTTATTTCTCTTTCAAGCCAATGCATATGAAAGACAACACCCAGATTTTAAAATGTCGTTTCTGCATGGGATTTTACCAATCCGCCCTCTGTGTGATAAACTCTATGTGAATATGTAACCACATATTGTATATATGTATTTCTACCTAATAAAAAGCAGGGAGGGGGAGGGGAAAAGATGCTTGAGGGGACCTTACCCTCAAGCACCCACCCTTTATACACTTTCCCTAAAGGTATAAGGGCTAGGGTCCCCAGTGTCTTCCTCTTATAAGTTTTATATCTTTGGAAGTGTGTTTTATGTTTATATATAGTTCACTCAGGCAAAGGATTCTTTTGTAGCAAACAAACCTTAACTTTATTTAACAACATGTAGCAAGAATGTAGCTTAGGTAGAATAGTTTCAAAGGTTGCATGGTTACAATAATTCAACAGTTAATTCAACAGTCAATTAATAATTCAGCAGTCAATTCCCCACTCAATTTCTCTTCACCGAACTCCCCTGAACAGAACTCTGACTCAACTCAACTTCCTGACTCACTCACTACTCCTTCAACCGAACTCTGAACTGAACCAACTGATTTAACTGAACTACTGGATCATTAACTTTGACTCACTCCCCCCTTTTATATCTACTCCTCCTATGCGCAGCCCGAACCAAGGACTCTGTCACAGACTATATATATGAATATGTAACCATGCATTGCATATATGTATTTCTACCAAATAAAATGAGGCGGGGGGAGAGACGGAGGCTAGGGTGATGGTGAGCTTTAAAAAGAGGGCAAGAGCAAGCACTAACTTTAAGAGGCAGGTGAGGACTTGCTTGAAGATGAGGACAAGGGTGAGCTTTAAGATGAGAGGAAGGGCTAGCTTTAAGATGAGGACAATGATGTAAGTGAGGGTGAGGGCAAGATTAAGATGGAGGCAAGGGTGAGCTTTAAGATGAGTGTGAAGGCTAACTTTATGATGAGAGCAAGATGAGGGCGAGGGCAAGCACTAGCTCTAACGTGAGGGCGAGGGTCAAGGCAGGCTACACGTTGAGCTCCAGGGTGAGGGCAAACTTCAAGAGCAGGGTGAGTGTGAGCATCAAGATGAGGGTGAGGGTGAGCTATAATGTGAGGGGGAGCACTAGCTTGGAGATGAGGGTGACGATGAAGGCAAGCTATAAGAGGAGTCCGAGGGTGAGGGTAAGCTTTAAAAGGAGCACAAGTGCAAGCTTTAAGATGAGGGCAAGTGCTATCTTGAAGGTGAGGGTGAGGGCAAAGGCAAGCTATACGATGAATCCAAGGGTGAGGGCAAACTTTCAGAGGAGGACAAGAGTGAATTTTATGAGGGCTAGGGCAAGTGTGACCTTTAAGATTGGGTGAGAGCAGGCTTTAAAGTGAGGACAAAGGTGAGGGTGATGACTAGCTTTAAGGCAAGGGCAATGGCAAACTTTAGGATGAGGACAAGGGTATACACGAACTTTTAAGATGAGGACAAGGACATGGGCAAGGGCAAGGGCTAGCTTTAGGATTGTCATGCCCAGCCTGGAAGAGGACTTGGAGAACTCAGAGGATGAGCCAGAGCCTCAGGGATGATGAACCAGAGCCTCAGCTGTGGAGCCTGAGTCTGGCCCTAGCTCTGCTGTGCCCGCTCCAGGAGAGTCTGTGGCCTCTCAGGGGACTCAGCAGAATCTCCCTGTGGCAGAGTCTGTGGACATGGAAGAAGGTCAAGGGAATGTGTCTACCTTCAGTCAGTGTAAAGCCAATAGGGAGTGCCTTTGGAGGTCACAGAGGCTTTATTGGAAACGCACTGGTAATCAGATGCATTTGAACTCCTGCAGCATGCCCTTATAAGCAGCTGTAGGATGTTTGTCTAGTTGCCAGTAATTATCTGACTTGATAATTGACTTGGGAAAAGTACTCTGTCTCTGGCTCCCATTGCTCTTTGGACTGAAACCTTGCTTCTTGGACTGCTTACCTGTCTTGACTCTCTGGAACCCTTGACCTTTGGACTGCCTTATCAACTTGCCTATCTCATACCCTAGACTTCAGGCTTCTGGACAAATCCTCTTGTTAATACCTCTTGTGCTTCTGGACTTGGAATCAGAAATTGTCTTTTGCTGGCTCTACGAGCCGGGAGTTTGTTTGTTTGAGAACTGAGCTGCTTTTATCAGCCATTTGACCACTTTTCTGTTCAGAATAATCACTGGCCTCTAATTAGCTAACAGGAGCATAATGGAAATAAAACAAGCCATGGCCGAGCTGGTGCAGATGAATTTGCAGCTTTCTGCCCAGGTGCAGCAATTGACTCAAATTGTGACTGCTTTCTAGGGACAGATTAACCTCTAGCTCCTGAACAACATTGAAAATGTTTTGCCTCCTGATAAGTTCCAGGGAGACACCACCATGCTGGACAGTTTTCTTGTTAACTTCAACCTATTCCTGATGATTCCCATAGGGTAGCTTTTATAATTAGTTTGCTCTCTGGTCCTGCCAGCAAATTGGCTACCCTTATCTGAATCAAGACAGCCCCCTCCGCAACAGCTTGCAGGACTTTATTGCAGAAATGCAAGCAACCTCGGGGGATCCTGAGAAGGCTGAGGCAGCAGAAAGCCAAATCCAGGCTCTCCACCAAGGCAAAGGAACTGTAGGAGTGTACTCCACATCCTTCCACCTGATCGCTCAGGATTTAAAGTGGAGCGAAAGAATTTTGCAGGCACAATTCTGTGCTGGGTTGTCAGACTTGGTGCTAGACGAACTGGGATGCTCTGAGCCCCCTGCTTCTCTGAGCGTGTTGATTGCACAAGCCACCTGACTGGACTGCCGCATCTTAGCTTGCAGATGAGCTCTACGGAGTGCCCTTCCGCCACTGAGTCCTGCACGTCCGGCTCTTGCAGTGGCACCTGTTGCTGCTTCTCCTCAGCCAGCAGAGGAGTCTATGTAGCTGGGAGAGACGTGACCTCAGCTCACCGGTGCCAAGAAGGAACACAGGTGAAGGGAGGGACTGTGCCTGTACTGCGGCCTCCAGTGACATTTTGCCTGGGACTGCACTGCCAAGGGATGCCGGCCCATGCTGCAAGGAAATGGACCTTCCCAGGTGTAAAGCAGGTTCACCACCTGGGAGAGTCTCTTGAACTTGCTTCCTCCAGCATGACTTCCTGCAAGGACCCTTTGTTGGTGGCTGCCAACCTCAGACTTCCCACCATGGAGCTCCTTCCCATCAGAGCCGTGATAGACTTTGAGCAGTTTTATGGACCTGGGCTTTGCCAATGTCACCACATCCCTCTGGAGGCTCTGGCCGAGCCCAGGCTGGTGGAGACTATCAATGGACAGATCTTCTGGTCTGGTCCAGTGATGCACCAGACATTTGTGCTCCACCTTGAGATCATGTGGAGGAGATCCAGTTCCTGCTTGCTGTTGTACCTCACTTCCCTTTGATCTTGGGAATGCCTTGGC
This sequence comes from Urosaurus nigricauda, assembly GCA_034509955.1. Lineage (NCBI taxonomy): Eukaryota > Metazoa > Chordata > Lepidosauria > Squamata > Phrynosomatidae > Urosaurus > Urosaurus nigricauda. The sequence continues at coordinate 88,652,482 of JAOEGL010000002.1, read as the reverse complement.
TCTCCAAGCACAACTCGCATATCTCTTGGACACGACAATACTCTGTTTGCCTCAGAGTATTGTCAGGAGCACTGCTGGCTGGAGTAGATCTCAGTGACCGTGGTCATGGACCCCAAAGCCTGCTCCATTGTTCTGCTGCAAAATACCAGGACTTCGCTGAAATATTCGACAAGAAGGAGGCGGATCGGTTTCCCCTGCACTGGCCGTATGACTGTGCCATTGACTTGGTGAACAGGGCCCCTATTCTGGTGGGATGCCGCTACTCCTTCTTGGGGCCTGAGCTGGTGGCTCTGAGAGACTTTCTGAGAAGGGTTCATCGGTCCCTTTAAGTCCCCTGCCGATGCACCGATCTTGTTTGTGCAAAAGAAGTGCAGGGAGTTGCACCCCTGTAATTATTACCAGGGACTCAACAGGATCACCATCCAGAACTGTTATCCACTGCCATTGATACCTGATTTCTAGAGTGGCTTCACCACACCAAGGTCTTCACCAAGTTGGACCTCTGAGGGGCCTACAACTTGGTGTGGATCTGAGCAGGAGACGAGTGCAAGACAGTGTTCCAGACCCGGTACGGGCATTACAAATACATGATGATGCCCTTTGGATTTTGTAATGCTCCAGCTGTCTTCCAACATTTTGTAAATGATGTGTTCTGGGACTATTTGGACCATTTTGTCCAACTGCTCGAAACTACTGAAAATCTAGCTAAAAGACATTGGTCTTGAAATAGCTCTTTCTCTTTTTCAGTACAGCTCAGGTGAGTCTGGCAACTCTGTCCCTTGCTCCTCCAAGTACTGTACTGTATATTACTTCTACCTCTCAGGATCTTCCTGAGGCGTAGCCCTACCAGTATTAGAAATATAAAGAGGAGAAGAATGGAACAAAGAGTGTTGGGATGGAAGGGAAAGGTAGGATGCTAGGGAATCTGGAACAATGGAGGAATCTTGATCAGGAGCTTTAGAAAGTTCAGGGATCAAAGGAAAAGATACCAAAGATTGCCCTGATATCAGAGGGCCTTGAAACCCACCTTAGGATCTGGTTAGGGTTGGGTTTGTGTTGGACTTAGCGCAAAGGTTAGCTGAAGGACTCAGGCTTGGGCTAGTGTTAAAACAAGGGTTAGGGCTAGGGTTACTTTTACAGCTAGCTTAGGGAAAGCTTGGGGTAACAGTAAGGCTAGGGCTATGGCTAGGTTTAGGGCTAGGCTTTTTTTTGGAAGGTTTTAAATAGTCTGTACTTGTCATATATGTGGTCTTTAAAAACTAGTTTCATGCATCTGCATGAAAGTAATCTTTAATGCCCCAATATGTTTTAAAACATGAAAGTATGAAATTGTAAGGGTCTCAGACAACCTAACCCATTTGTTTAAAGAATGAATGAGGAGTAGTCATGTCCTAGTCATTGCATATTGGGCACACAAAAGAAAGGGACTTATATATGTCCTGGTATACCTCGGTTAATGAAGCAGATGTGTTCTTGGGCATTACCAGAGGCAAAAATAATATGGAATATAGGGATAGGTTCCTGTACCACAAAGCAGAAAAGCAGTTTAACATGTTTCAGCAAACCTTTTATCCAGACCTGACAATACACACATGTAAATTCAAACAAGCTGGTCAGCTAAGCCTTGCCTAACTAAAGAAAAATATTTTGAATGTTGGAAGCTTGTTCTAAAATGCATTCAAGGCCAGACTTCTAGATCTCTGCTTAATATGTTGGTTGCCTGGTGAGACAGGCTTATCTGCTTTTCTCTTCTCTCTCAGTTTTGCTGTTCACTTATTCACCATAAAGGATTATAGGGACAGATGCTGCTTATCTTACTTGTTGGACACAAGGACACACAGCTACAGGAGGCCAGGTTAGAAAAGAATCCCATTGTTCCCAGGTCAATCTTTTATTGCACCGTTTACTGTAGACATACTCCCGCAACCTGCTATTGAAAATCTGTATTTCTCCAGCCCTCCTTCATCATCTTCCTAATGCCAATGATTAAATAAATAAATAAAATACAGCAAGACAGAGGCCAAGGAGAAAATGGGTGGTCTGGAGGGCATAAAAAGACTTTTTAAAAATGTGCTTCTTTGTCACAGACTTTATTAGCCAAGGTATACTTCGATTAACAAATGCTAACAAAACTTTATTTAAAGAAGGTTCTTGATTCAGTTAGGATCCACACTGTGCTGTACAGAGAACTGTACAGTCAAATGTTCAGGGGCCCTTTCCTCATGGATCAAATAAGAGGAGGCATGGAAGAGGGGTATGGCCAGGAGCAAGCCCATTCACACTTTGACATAAAGGTGTTTGTGTGAATACTCCTTCTCTTTCACTTGAACTTCGCTGTTCTGCAATAAGAATCAGGACCCATTTGCTAAAAGCCATACTCTTTCTCAAAAAGAGCTTGAGCCTTAGCTTTTCAAGCCAATAAAGCAGAATGGAATTGTATGAAGCATTCTCACTCCAGATGGCGCTAGTCCACCATTTTCATAAACTAAAGAAATTTTTTTTAAAAAAATGAAACAATAGCACTCTGAATAAACCTTGCCAAGAAAACTCCATGACAGGCTTGCCTCAAGGTCACCATAAGTCAGAAACGACTTGAAGACACACAACAGCAACAGATTACAATTACCATTTTGGTCTGCATTCAAGGGGTCTGCAGAAAGGTTGCAAAACAAGTCTTGCCTATGCAGCTGATTCCCCCCCTCCCCCCCCCCATGACAGAAACTGGTGGTCCATCTACAGTCCATCTACAGTTTCACAACACTTGAAGTGCTGTAGTTCCATCCTATAGGATCTGTAGTTTTCCAAGGTCTTTAGCCTTCTCTGCCAAAGAACTCACAGAACTACAAATCCCAGTGTTTTGTAGGATGGAGCCATGCAGTTAACTGCATTATTTCTACAGTACAGACACACTCTTTTATGCACACAAACACAAACACTAATCTCAATGCAGAGGCAAGGGAGCGCACTTTGATTGTCAGAACCATATTCTGTCACAGAAGCCACAAAAACGAGTGATAATACAGACATATTATGACATTGTTATGTGAACAGTCTGTCATAAACAATTTCCTCACATTTCACCCACTTGCCATGTACAGGATGTTGGGTTTTATTGTTCTTGTTGTTTAACAAATGTACAGCTAGGGCCAAAAAAAATCCATATATGTTGCTTTTTGTTGCTTTTTGACCTTGGGGTAAGTTGTGCAGCTAATGTAATGTGCTGGGACAAAAAAATTCCCAGGGTGTTTTTCAGGAAGCTGTGATCCACTGAAGCAAAAATTACATAGTCGGGTTGTAACTGGGTTGATGCCATTTGTAAGGGAGATTGGGATTCCCATTGGATTGAGTATATCCAAGAAATATACATTATACTATAACTCTCAATATATTGGCATTCACCTAAGAGTCAGAAAATACCCTTAAATCCACTTAATGCAATTTTTTAAAAATTCATGCATTAGATTTAATAAAGGGACAGTTATATATGTGCTTCCATTTGTAGAAGAAACTAGTTTAGTTAAATGGTACTCCTCCCAACCAAAGGCATCTTCAAATCTCTCTCTTCCTCTCCCCCCCCCCACCACTCTCTCTCTCGTTTGCTTGTTTGAAAACAACTCTAAGTGGTCTCATGGGTCTGGAGAAGTTCAGTTTTTTTCTAATAAATCTTGCCCCCTATAGCCTTGATTCCTCTCTCTACTGGAAGCTGACAGATTTTCCCATGAAAACATCTAATCTAAACCAGAGATGGAGAATATATGGCTTCCGTATGTTGTCAGACTACAATTCCTATCATCCCTAGTCAGAACCAGCAATGGTGAGGAGTTGCAGTTTAGTTGCAGTCTAGCCACATTTGGATGGAAACACATTCCCCATTCCTGATTTAACATATCTAATTTCCAAAGGAGAGTACACCAAACTGGGCGGCGGCGGGGGGTGGGGGGGAGGGATTACTATCATCATAGGTCATAAAGAAAGTACTCAGCCACCTCTGCCAATTGGCTGTTATTAGTAAAAACCATTATTCTGCAGGTAAACAAATGGCGGGAAACCTTTTTCTAATAGCTAAGAATGGCTAGAAGATAGGTATGAGGAGACGGCAGGAGTTTGACAACACATGAGCCTTGTTTCCCATGGAAGACGACATTGAGATTGTACAGACTCAGAGAATTCCCTAGCCTTCCACAAGAAGGAGTAGCATACCATACTGCAAACATGCTGTGATTTACTCAGTGGAAATAACATTTCAGTAAACACTCTTTTCCCTGCAGTAAATGTAAACTGACATCTAAGATGGTTTTGTGACCTTTGCTTGAAGTAAATACCCTTCTTTGCTAGAACAATAATCCCTCTGACGAAACCAATGACTAACCCAGGTCAGAGAGTGCTTGCTTTGGTATGCATTAATTAATGTTACCCAAACCTCTTGCCAGGAGAGATGTGCCATTTAAAACATTGAACTGGTTTCTTTGTCAGCTCCTGTTACATATGTTACAAGCGTTTCGGCAGTACCCTTTAATATCCTTTTATTTAACAAAGAAACAAAGTCTGGCTTTCATCCATTATGAGGTATTATTTCTTAAGTGATTTGAAGTGCCACTGCTCCCAAGTGCAGCTATGCTGCCTTCTTGGATAAGATACATATAAGAACAGACTGGTTGTCTTTAGCTGTGTTTTTTTTCATCTTCATTTATGAACTCACACAAATAGGTCTTCAATAGAGCCTCTCAGAGAATCTTCTAGAGCATAGGCACATAAAAGCTATTTCCCTCAGTTCTGCTGCCTGCCACAAATAATCCCATCAGGATTTGATCAGTGGAAGAGGGTGAGTTATGTGAGTTCACAGGTGACCACTCAATCACACTTACAGTTATGCAACCTGTTACTCTTCTCTGTGGTCTCTACGACTTGCACAAATTAGTAAAGTGTTAGCCCCCTCACACATTAGTAAAATGTTATCTTCCGCACTGATGCTTAAAATTATGGCATGACAGTACGAAGGATCTCTACTTGTTCTAATGTCCAAATTATACTGTGTCACAAATATTGAGGGATGATCCCACATAACAACCTGGCACAACTCTGGTAATAGGATACCATGCATCGTGGCTGTAGAAGTTGCTGTCACACTTGTTGAATGTGCCTCAAGCACATAAACATCACAATGCATATGCTAACAAAATAATATAGAGAATCCATTTAGAGAACCTCTGAACAGAAATAGGTTGACTCTTCTTTAGGCCTTGATAACATACAAACATAGGTTGCAAAGCACAGAACCCTTGAGGTGCTCTGCTCATGGAAAGCAAGAGTTCTCTGAGACTATAATACACACATGCATCAGGTAATGAAGTATATGTGTTACTGCCAAGCAGCAGTGATCTGCTTGCCTGGTGCAATGAGCCAAATCTCTCTTTCAGATGTGGGAAATTGGAAGTATAATCCAAGGGCAATCCAAACGCAATCATGGGGTTTCACATGATTGCAAATTAAATCTTCTCATGCAATTTCGGGCAAAAGGGAAGTCATTCCAGATGCAATCATAGGTTTCACGTTATTGCGAATTAAAGCTTCTCACACAATTTCGGGCAAGGAGGGGTCATTTTTGGGTAATGGGAGGTCATTCCAAACACCTTCCGAATGCAATGGGGATTCACATAAACTCGCTAAACAAGCAAATTCACGTGAATTCGCATTGGCTGCATTCAAAGTTGGGAGAAATTGCTCCCGTGTGAAAGAGTCTAAAGAATCACACAGGAGTAGAGAACCAGCTTAATCCAATTGCACAGTTGAGGCCAGTCAAGTGAATAGTTTCACAACGCTGACCGAGCAAAATCAACAGGCATTCAAGTCCTTTTATACAATTTTTGATACAAGCAAGCAAGCATTTGCAAAACGCTCTGCTGGTCAGTTACGTCTTCAAGTCCCATCTTTTCTCCTCCTATGTCCCTCTGAACTGAGTGCAACTATATCTACCACTGTGCATGCAATGCCTAATGCTAAGCTTATTAACTTATTTAGGGGTAAGGCTTTCACTTTTGCGATGTCAATAGGTCAACAAAGTTTACTTGAAACTGCAGTCTCATTGGTTCATACTAGTTTTTGCGGGTTTTAACTGCTCCAGGCTTGCTCTAGCCTACAGTAATGGGATCTAGTACAGGATCTAGTACCTCATCTGCACCTGGCTTGCTTCTCTTTAAGATGAGAAACTATGGTATCAGAGATAGAAATAGCATGGGGAAAAAATAATTCAACTGCCCCCAGAAAGGTTTGCCCAAACTTGGCCCAAGGCAAAATCTTTATTTTCCCAAGAATAGTAATTGTGTTCTTTCCAGTGTTTAGTTTTTATGTTGTTATCTGCTACTCCAGATTCCAGTCTTCAGGTTTCTGACTTATAGCAGCCATGAAGCAAACCTATCTTGTTGTTGTGCCTGCCTTCAGGTCAATTTCCAACTTATGGGGACCAGGAGGCAAGCCTGTGTTGTTGTTGTTGTTATGTGTGCCTTCAGGTCAATTTGAGAATTGTGTGTGCCTTCAAGTTAGTTTCTGAATTATGAGTTGAACCTACGTTGCTGTTGTGTGTACCTTCAGGTCAGTTTCTGACTTATGGCGACCGTGAGGCAAACATATGTTGTTGTTGTGTGTGCCTTCAGGTCAAGTTTCTTTTAGCAACCATGAGCTGAAAGTATGTTCTTGTGTGTGTATCCACTTCAGGCCAGTTTCTGACCATGAGGAGAACCTTTGACTGGTTTTTGTTTGTTTTTTGGCAGGAAAAGATATTCCGTCTCAACATTAGGAGGAACTTCCTGACAGTGAGGGCTGTTCGACAGTGGAACACATTCCCTTGGAGTATAGTGGAGTCTCCGTCCTTGGAGGCCTTTAAGCAGAGGCTGGATGGCCATCTGTCAATGGGAATTCTTTGATGGAGAGTTCCTGCATGGCAGAATGGGGTTGGACTGGAGGGCCCTTGTGGCCTCTTCCAACTCTATGATTCTATGATTGGGTTTTAATTTAAAGGAGGAGCCCTCCTCCTCCTCCTCCTCCAGTCTCTAGTTACATGATCCCTGGAGGCTGAGGAGGGAGGGCACAAATCACCATCCTCCCAGAGAGTTATTCTTAATATTATTATTATTGGCTAATGGTGGAAAGCCCTCCTTCAAAAAAGGGGGAGTGGGTTTTGTCAGAGAAGGAAAAAGACTAGAGACTGAGAGAAACAGAGAGAGGCTAGGCTCTCTCTGAGGGAGAATAAAAACCCTCCTCCTCTTTCTCCTCTCCATTTTCTCTTTCCCTGAGGAGAAAAATAATAATGTCGGTTGGAGACCGTTATTTATAAATTTAGGCGGGAAAGCGCCTCGAGGGCGCCCCCGTGAGGCGCTCTATTTATATTTCTTGAGGGAAGGCTGAGACTGAAAGAGGGGCGCTTGGTTCTTTATTATTCTCTTCTTCTTCTTCTTCTGAGGACTGAGGGAGTGGGCCATGGAGGGGAGCCCCATCCCGGTGCTGACGGTGCCGACGTCTCCCTTCGAGGACCAGAGGCCGACGGGCGGCGGGGGCCTGAGGCGTCCCACGGCGGCCTTCGAGGGCCAGCGCCACTACCTCCCCAACTTCGTCCAGAGCCTCCTCTCCTCCGTCGACCTCCGGGACCGCCAGGGCTGCACCATGGTCGTCGGCAGCGACGGCAGGTACTTCAGCAGGAACGCCGTCGAGGTCGTCGTCCAGATGGCCGCCGCCAACGGGGTGAGCACCAGCAGCAGGGGGATTAGGGGGATTAGGATTAGGGGGATTAGGGTTAGGATTAGGGTTAGGGTTAGGAAGGGACCTGCACTGCTGCCCCACAAACACAGAGCACACACACCCTTCTTCTTCTTCTTCTTCTTTTTAATTTATATTTATATTTACTATTTTTTTTTCAATTTTTATTTACTATATTTGTATTAAATTTATATTTGTATTTACTATATTTTTATTTTTAATTTTTATTTATATTTACTATTTTAATTTACCTTTACTATATTTACATTTAATTTTTATTTATGTTTTTAATTATTTAATTTTAATTTTTATTTAATTTTTAATTATATTTACTGTATTTCGTTTTAATTTAATTTTTTTATTTAGATTTACTATAGTTCAATTTAATTTTATTTAATTTTTATTAAGATTTACTATAGTTCATTTTAATTTTTATTTAGGTTTACTATATTTCATTTTAGTTTAATTTTTATTATATTTGCTATATTTATTTTTAATTTTGATTTTGATTTAATTTTTATTCATATTTACTATATTTTTGATTTTGATTTTGATTTAATTTTTATTCATATTTACTATATTTATTTTTGATTTTGATTTTAATTTAATTTTTATTCATATTTACTATATTTATTTTTAATTTTGATTTTAATTTAATTTTGATTTTGATTTACTATATTTTTATTTTAAAATATTAAATATTATTATTTTTATTATTGATGAATGTATTGTGTGTAGGATCAATAACAATAATATTATAATTTTTAATTTTATTAAACAAATCCCACAACACACAATACATTCAATAATAATAATAATAATAATAATAATAATAATATTTGCACAATAGATGTTATACAATATAGTTGTTTGTCTTTGTCTCAGTTTTTCATGGAACTTATTTAAATTATATTACTTCTAACCTTCTATCTATTACATCTATCTATCTATCTATCTATACCATTATTGTTGTTGTTAGCTGCCCTTGAGTCCATAGACTACTCTTTCATACGAGGCAAAATTGGAAGTATAATTTAAGGTCAATTCGAATGCAATCATGGGTTTTACGTTATTGCAAATTAACTCTTCGCATGCAAATTCGGGCAAGAGGGAAGCCAATTTGAATGCAATCATGGGTTTTAGTTTATTGCGAATTAAAGCTTCGCATGCAAATTTGGGCAGGAGGGGGTTATTTTCAGGTAATGGGAAGTAATTCCGAATGCCTTCCGAACGGAGCAGGGGTTCATGTAAATTCGCTAAACAAGCGAATTTACATGAATCCGCATTGGCTCCATTCGGAGTTGGGAGAAATTCCTCCCGTTTGAAAGAGTCCTGGGACTCATGGCAACCCCATGGATAAGACATCTCCAAGAATCCATTGCCCAGATCCTGCAAGCCCTTTCCCACAACACCCTCCCCCCCCCCCATTGAATCCATCCATCTGGTTTGTGGTCTTCCTCTCTTTCTTCTACCCTCTACCTTTCCAAGCATTATTGTTTTTCTAGTGAGCCATGCCTTCTCATTATGTGGCCGAAGTACAATTGTCTCAACTTGATCATCTTTGCTTCCAAGGAGAGCCCTGGTCTCATCTGTTCAAGAACCCATTTGTTTGTCTTCTTGGCTGTCCATGGTATCCTAAGTACTCTTCTCCAGCACCGCAATTCAAATGAGTCGATTTTCTTTCTGCTTTCTTCACTATCCATCTCTCACATCCGTACATGGTAATTGGGAATAGAATGGCCTGAACAATTCTGACTTTATTGCTCAGTTGTTTGTCTTTGCTCTTCAGTATCTTTTACAGTTCTTTCATAGCTGCCCTTCCCATTCCTGTCTCCTTCTTATTTCTTGACTGCGGTCTCCATTCTGGTCAATGTTGGATCCTTGGTATGGGAATTCTTTAACTATTTGAATTTCCTTTTTGTCTAGATTGAATTTGTGTATTTCTTCTGTGGTTATTATACCATTATAATAATATTATTTTCATAACTAATAAGGATCAGTCATCCCTCTCCCAACCCTTTCTTTCTTTCTTTCTTTTTCTTCTTCTCCTACTTTCCTCACAGAATCTGACCCAAGTTCTTAATGCACCTCTTTTCTACGTTTTAATTGTATTGTTCTTTTAATATTGTGAAGCCGCTCTGAGTCCCACTCTGGGAAAAGTATGGGATACAAACAAATATAATAACAACAACAATAAAAAGTTGGAAGAGATCCCCGCTCCAAAATTTTTTAAACCATACTATTCCAGACTTTCTCATCTATTCCAGACCTGCACAACCTGTCAGTAGAAAGGGGCCAGAAAGGTCGACTTCTTCTGACCGCAGATAGGTTTTAATTAAATATTAATTAAAATTATTAATATTATTAATATTAATTCTATCCTCTGCCTGGATCTTTCCTCAAGAGAAAGGTGAGCAGCGGAGGAGCATTGTGAGTGTTCACCCATCCTTATCCTCCACTTGTCCCTTCCCCCTATGAGAAAGCCTAGCAGCAGAGGAGCCTTATAGGGCAAGTATTTGCCCGTCTTCCTCCTCCATCGCCTTCAGGAGAAAGCCGGATAGTGGAGGAGCCTTGCTTGGCAAGCATTTGCCCATCCTCCTCCTTCTCCTCCGCTCCTCTGCAGGAGAAGGCCAAGCAGTGGAGGACCCTTGAAGTCGTTCCACATCCTCTTGGGCCATCCACAATCCTTTGGCAGGCTGCATGCAAACCTGATCCATTCCACCCCCACCTTCCTCCACCTTCCTCCACCTTCTGTTTGTTGTTCTGTGCCTCCAAGTCATTTTCGACTTAAGGGAGCTGAAGCCCCAAAGATCTGGAGGACCAGAGTTTGGGAACCACTGCCCCTAAGGGCATTCACCTATCACAGGGTTTTCTTGGCAAGTTTCTTCAGAGGGGGTTTGCCATGGCCTTCCTCTGAGACTGGGACTGAGAGGTTTATCACACTAGAGGGCAAACAGGAATTAAACAGGAATTAAACAGGAAATGCCCTATGTTAAACATAAGGCATGTTAACTTGCCTAAGATCACCCAGTGGACATACGTGGCCAAGCTGGGATTTGAACCCTGGTCGTCCAGTGTCCTAGTCCAATGCTCAAACAACTATGCAATGCTGGGTCTTACCTCCTGTTACAGACCTCCAAAGATGGAGTCCGTCCTTTTGGCTGAGTCTGAAATGCTGGGCACCAGGAGTGCCTTGGATTTGGGAATATTTCCATATAAAACCCCACTGGGTGACCAGGTGTCCTCCTTTTATGGAACATTTTGTTTCTGAAATGAATGGATGGATGTCCTCCATTTCCACCTTTTGTCCAGGAGGAATTCAAAAAGGTACTCCATTCTGGCCATGACTCGGAAACATGAATTTACATATATATGAGTGTTTTTAGCTTTTATATGGTTGTGCCCTACATTTTTCCTGAATATCCTTCATTTTACAGTGCCTTGTCCTCATATGTGGCTAGGACATCTGGTCATCCTGACTGGGTGGCCTTGGGCAAGTCACACTCTTTTGGCCTCAAAGGATGGCAAGGGCAAATCTCTGCTCAATAAATCTTGCCAAGAAAACCCCATGATAGGGTCGTTTTAGGATTGTCATAAGTCTCAGAGTATGGCAATGACAAACCCCCTCTGAACAAATCTTGCCAACAAATCCTGTGACAGGTTCACCTTAGGGTCGCCATAAGTTGGAAACTACTTGAAGGCACACAAGAAGAACAAACAATGGAGATGGGACCCAAGTCTAAACATGAAGTTTATTTTTGTTTTGTATATACCTGATGTGCATAGCCTGAAGGCAGTTTTATACACAATATTTGTAATAATTTTGTGCACAAAGCAAAGGTTGTGTACACAGAACCATCACAAAGCAAAGGTTCACTGCCTTAGCCACCTGTGTGGACAACTTTGCATTTTGGAGTATTTTGGTATTCTAGATAAGGGAGACTCAACCTGTACTTAACATATTGAGATTTCTGAGTAAGTGGGTGGATTATTTGGTTCGCTTGTTAACGCAGGATTATAGGAGTATGGTGACATGATTTTTTTCCCCAATCTGTTTTGGGAATTAACTCCTGAAATAGAAGATGGTAAATCTTGGGAATTTATAAGTGATATCATTTCTGATGGGCATGTATTGTGGGCTGTTTTGTTTCCAGGATAATCTTTTGCATCTCCATGTGTCCCATATGTACTTATCATCCAGACCCTGCACCCTTGTTGTGTATTGCCCCCACTCATTAGATTCTTTTGTCCCCCTCCCAAAGTACTGTATTTGTTGTTTGCTAAAGCTCTTATCCGTGTGTGGCATCATATTGTCTGTCATCTTGTTTTCTCACCCTTACTTACAAAACCTGCCTGAAATCTTGAATATTTCTTCACTGAAAGTAGTTGTGCTTGTTGTATGTTAGTGGAGTAGAGGGATAACAGTGTGAACAGATTGATTTTTAGGTGCCTGACGGTTGACCTGTTCTCCTTTCGAGAAGCTTTAATTTCAAAGTAAAAGTTTCCTCTACGGCCTAACAGCCACATTAAAATAACATTTAGATATCATAAATGTATTTACTTTTCACTGAGTCATACTAACTCATCTTGTAACACATGTGCTAGCAAGGAAAGTTATTATCTCTAGAAAGCTGTTGTTCTAGTAGTAGAATATAGATGTAGTTCAGTCTTGTACTCCAGGGTTGAGGACAAATCCAGTACATTCGCTGGCATAGTGCAGGAGAAAGAGGCAGTTATGTTTCTTAACTCAGTTCACTTATTCCTATGTATTTATTCTGTGCCCTGTACTGTTGTTCTCTTAATACCCATCTTTAGTATGGCCATCAGATTTCCAGGTTATTTGTTTCTCTTTCTTTCCATCCAGTCTACTGTAATCACTCCTTGATTACCTAAATGCTTAACTTTCTAGTGTAATACCAATTGTATGCATGTGATGCTTACACCCATTCACCACGCCACCCATGGTCCTTGCCCCACCCATTGAGACACGATATGCCAATTCACTAATTTTCTCTGTATGGCAGACTATACAGACTACATATTATACTGTAGTAGTTTCTGCTGGTTTCTTAGCATGCTTTGGATAGAGAGAGAAGAGATCACCTAAAGGGGGTCAGCATAAGTACATTTTGGGAATGGAAAGATTAAGGGACTAGCACCTGTAAGAGCTGACTTAAACATTTTTAAAAATAAAATAGATGTGTCATAATTTTATGTGTAATCATGCAAATTGAAGCTTTTACATATATATATGTACAAAGATTAATGATATTGTTTCTTTTCTTTTTACAAACATAAAACTGAATATTCTAGTCTTTAATCCACTGCCTTCCTAGCATATTTGAGATTTTTCTTTATGGCCCCTTATCCTTATATTTTATATTAACTCATCCTCTATTCTCTATGCCCTCTCTATTTAAGCATGTAGTTTACTATTAAAACACTCTCTATTCTTTCTAAGTTTTGTTTTGCTCAGTTTAGTTTCTATCTCTCAATTCTTTTTTTTAATCTATTTATTTATTAGCTTATTCACTAGTAGAGCTAACTTTGTTATTGTTGTTATTAACTGCCATCAAGCCGACCTCTAATCATGGTGACCCTGTGGAAAAGACATGTCCAAGATCCCCTGTCCTCCAGTTATTATTATTATTAAACTTTGATTATATAGCACTATTCTGCTCAATAGCACTCCTGCAGGCTCAGGGCTGTGGCCCCTCTGATTGAGTCCAATCATCTGGCATGTAGTCTCTTGCTATCTTTCTACTGCCCTCTACTTTTCCTAGCATTATTGTCTTTTCCAATGAGTCATGTCTTCTCATGATGTGGCCAAAGTACGACAGCCTGAATGTAGTCATCCTGGTTGCTAAAGAGAGCTCAGGCTTGATCTGTTCTAGAACCCATTTGTTTCTCTTCTTGGCTGTCCATAGTATCCTCAGCACTCTTCTCCAGTATCACATCTCAAATGATTTTTTCCCTATGGGCTTTCTTCCTATACCTTCTTCAGTAATTACTGCAGGTCTTTGTTAATTTCTGCTAGTAATATTGTGTCATCTGCATCTCTTAGGTTGTTAATGTTCCTTCTTTTGATCTTCGTTCCTCCTGCCTCTTAGTCTAAGCCTGCTCTGCTACAATATTTTCTGCATACAGGTTGAATAAATAGGGTGATAGTATGCAGCCTTGCCTGACCCTTTTGCCATTTGGGAACCATTCTGTTTCTCCATATTCAGTTCTGATGGCAGCCTCTTGTCCTGAGTGCAGGTTACAGCTCAAGATAATAAAATATACTGGCATCCCCATTTCTTTGAGAGCATTTCATAGCTTTTCATGATCCATACAGTCAGAAGACTTTGCTTTAGTCAATAAAACACATGCTAACTACTGTCTTTCTCCTTTGGATGGGGGGAATAGTGCGTTGCATGGTTTGGCTGTTTTGTTTTGGGGTTTTGGGAACTGCCTAGCCTGGTAGTTTTACAGTGATTCCAGCTATGTCTCCAGCCACTTGTCTGTAGTCAGACTACAACTCACCTAATCCATGGCAAGCATGGCCACTGGTTGGGTTGGTGGTTAGGATAAGGGGAGTTAAAGTCCCAGTACATCTGGAGGCCATGAGGTTAGAGAACACTGGGCCATTGGCTTATACAAAATAGAACCTGCTGTTCTTTAGAGAGAGGATTCCTTTAGAGAGAAGATGCAATTATTGTAAAGCTAGTCCTGTCTGTTCTACATCTGCAACAGAATATTTAAAACTTACCTTTATGCACCGTTGGTATTTTGGATAATTTGACTACCATTGTTAGGCACTCTGGAACAGCCTCCTCCATCTCCCCAGGACCTCAGCTATTTTTAAAAAAATAAAAATATACATCATCCTTCACAGTGTTTCTGTCACAGAGTAGCCTATCTGCACCAACTGTGTTTGGTCCATAGCATCCCAGACTGGACTATTCCTTATCAAGAAACATAGGCTGAGGTTGGTATGGATGATGGTCTGTTGCAAAGGACAAGGTGCAAGTATGGAATCTTCCAGAATCAAGATCATACAGGCAGCAAATAGCTAGCAAAATATCAAGTGCTGGTCTCATCTTGCCTATGGACTTTAATTTATCAGAAGAGATGAAAACAAAAAAGATTCAAAGATTCTTTGGAAAAACAGATAAAGGCAAGAGATTAATGTTACTTCCTGAGCCATCTGTTTTCATCTTGTCCAGGACATTATGCTTATCCATCATTTGTTCAAACCAGGGTGGTCTGGTGGTGATGTGCTGTGAGCAAAGGAGATTTATGGGTGAACATACCTTGTCATGTAAGTTCCAATAGGATCTGAAGGGACAACAAATTTGCCCAGTCATGTTTTGAGGGAACGTACACCTGTTTACATCAGTTACCTCATTGGTTAATTACTGTAATGGCAGTGTCAGTTTTCATTAAGCCAACAAGGATGTTTGTGTTTTCTTTGCAAGAACACTCTCCAACACATAATATGTATGCAATCTAATACCTTCCAGATAACCCTCAATACCATGGTCACTTATCAAGGCTTATGGGAGCAGTCGTTAAAGGCTAGAGTGCAATATGATTTATTTATGGAAATGCTTTTTTCGGTGGAACTATGAAGAGTGGTTATTCCTCTCCCATTCAGCCACTTGTGTGTCTTCAAAATGTACTGTGCAGGTTTTGGGAACTCATCTGGAGCAGTTTTGCAGGTGGTAAGGAGAGTGTAGTGGGGAGGAGAAGAGAGTCCCGTGCTTTTTTGTGGAGCTTTTGGGCTATGTGGCTATGTTCTAGAAGAGTTCCTTTCTGAGGTTTTGCCAGCATCTGTGGCTGGCATCTTCAGAGATACTCCACAAAAAATTATGGATGCCAGCCATGAAAGCCATCGACTCCACAAGGGTCCCATGCCTTGGCAAATGGTTTCTTTTGAATTAACATTTGAATTAATCCTTAAATATTGAGAGTTCCAGGTTGCCTACCCGAGAAAGTATCCTAAGAATATCTTCTTAGGACCACCATACTGAGAAGCCTACTGACAAGATATGTAGGTAGTAACCTTCCAACACAATTGCTTCGTAGCAGCTGATATTTTATTATTTAAGGTGTTTTTACCCTGTCTTTCCAAAAAAATAATAAAATAAAATAAAATAAAAATCCCTGGTCAGCATACTTCCTTTGAACATAGAAGTTCCATGTTATTTGTTCATATGAAAAAAAAGGTGCTGTTCCCTAGTTTAACAAAATTCTTAGGGCATCTCAAAGTGTTTGTGAAACAATATAAATATCAATTTATAATGAGGCTTTCTAGATTGGCAGGAAAGTGTGACATGAAGTTGCCTTTTCCTTAATGCTTAGCAGCTGCACCACAGCCTTTAGATGGAGCTGTGCTGGTCCGCAGTTTTTAAAAAAGAAGCTGGGAAAACCAGCACCTTTTTAAAGGCGCTTCTTCTCCTCTAAAACGCAAAAAAAAGAAAAGAAAAAAAAAGCGTTTTCATGGCACACTTTCCCTTTTTCTCATCTAAAGGCTAGAGTTTCATGCAGCCATGAACACACTTCTTTTTGCCAATCTAGAAAGCCCTAATATGTACATTAACATAGCAAAGCAGCAGATCAAAGGACAAGGTCTTCTGTGTGTCACACACACACATACACACACATTCTCGAACAACAAAAATCTTTCTTCCTCCTCAAATATGTATAATCTTTTCTCTTGCCCAGAAGAACTTAAGGCAGCTGCTTTTTGCCTAAACACAGTTGTACTGATGGGATTGAATGTTGAGTTGTTGTTGTGGATGGCATCCTACCTCTTGCTTTTTTGCTTTTTGTTTTTTATGGAGAAATAACATAAAATACACTGTGTATGAGCAAATAATTGCAAAGACTAACAAATTAAAGAGTAATTGCAAAGACTAACAGAGAGCATGTGGCATTCTTTCAAACACATTCTTTATATTTTCTCCACCCCTTTGATACAATTTGGCAGAAAGTGTTGACTGAAGACAGCACTAATCTAGAGGCAAGTGGCAGGATATCAAAAGCAGCTTCATGGACAGAAATGAGGCCATAAATGGATAAAACTACTCCAAAACAATTTGTTGTATAATTTTCTTTCTTATTTCTCCCCCCCAATCAGCTGTAGATTCATGGAAAGAATGAGAGATGCCTCCAGAGTTCTCACAGTGTAGGCTTAGTATGACCCTTGTCAAAGTCTCTTCCAAAAGCTCAGATTAAAATTCAAGCCAGTATCGGGGGAGGGGGGGAGGGGAATAGTTTATCACTCAGTCATCTTAAATCTTTTTTTGTTCCTTTTATATTTTGCTTACAATTCGGTAGGAGCAGTTGTGGTGGCTCTTCTTTAAGAGGCAGAGAAGCCAGGGTGGCTTTTTGGGAGCTACAGTTTTCATAAGAACTATAGCTCCTCTGTGGGGAAATGCTACATTTCTAAAGGACCTCCTGGCATATGAGCAAAATGACAGAAAAGGAGAGTTTATCTGTTTCTTTTTTCCTTTCCTTTCCTTTTTTCTGTTTCTTTCTTTTTTTAAACACTATTAAAACTCTTTCAATATGGAAAGCAGTTGCTTGAAACTGATCTGAGTAATTCCCACAAGGTCAATTGGGAGATTTTTGGTTTACCTGTGCCTGTTAAGCAGAGGAAGAAATTAATTTATCAGCTGTCAGATTTCAGAAACTGGAATCTGGAACTGGACTTGTTCTGTATCACATTTGTATCATTGTATCATTGTATCAATTGTACATCACAATTGTATCACATTACAAAGCTTGTCTTCATGGTTTCTTATCCTGTTACAACACCTTGTTAACTCATTTCAGCTTTAGATGTGTTTACACAATCGAGGGCAACTTGATGGTCCAAGTTACCTTAGTCAGAAGCAAATCTTTTCTCAAGTTTTCTATTTCTGTGCCTAGTAAGCAGTTAGATTTTTGTTTCCTAGGAAAGAAAGCCAGGTCGATCAGTCTTCCTCCTGAGTGATCTTTGAAATCAGAGAACATTTGGTAGATTTTTGTTTGGACAACAAAACAAAAAATTGAGTGTGAGATTTTTAAAAAAATCTGTTAAACTATCTTTTAGGTGCTTTAGATTATTTGATCACCTTACCTTTACTCCTGTCTTTCCCTCACCTTATTACTTTTATTTATTTTAAACCAGATTTTCCTCTAAAACTCTTGAAGTGATATATGTAATTCTTTAGTTCCCTGTGTTAGCTTCTTGTTTCCTTGTTTGTTGTTACTTTTCAACTTCTCATTGTCTTGTTCCTACTTAGCTCTTCTTTTATTTTGCCTTTAGGCACACTTCTGCAACTGCTGATCCTCTTCTTTGCTTTATGGTATCTATCTGCTTATACTGTAGATACAGTGGGCCCTTGTTATCTGCTGGGGTTTGGTTCCAGGACCCTCCGTGGATAACAAAATCCGTGGATGCTCAAGTCCCATTAAATATAATGGCACAACAAAATGGTGTCCCATATATAAAATGGATAATCAAGGTTTGCCATTTGGAATGTATACTTTTTGGGAATATTTTCAAGCCATGCATGCTCAAATCCGTGGATAAAAAATCCACGGATAAGGAGGGCCAACTGTATAAGTGGATGTGCCCTGAAGTGGTAGAGCAACCATCTCCTTATTGATCATGAGGGAGGGTGCCCCTTTCTGACCTCATCAGAAGCAACTGCGATGGCCAGGCTCTCCCAGGGATCTGCTTAGCTGGAGAAGCTGCTGTGGTGGCAGCAGTAGTGGTAATATGGCACCAAGGGGATGGACCAGTAGGTCCAATGTGGTGTTGGTCCATATGGTCCATGGTACAATGACACAGGTTGACACCAGACTTGGCCCAGTGCAAGTGGCCACTGTTGTGATTGATTCCGAGCCAGTCTGGGAAATAATGTTCAGGACTGGCTCTTGATTAAGTAGCTGGTGTAGATGCATCCCAAAAGGACGCAAAAGTAGAAAAGGGAACTTCTTATAATTCCATGGCATTCAAAAGTGTGGTTTACTTTAAAGTCACACTGAGATTTAACAGTGAGCAAGAGGAATGCCCAGTTTGAAGAGACTTTTTAATGGAGCATGTATATGGAGGTTTAAAAAAAATAATTTCCAACAATTTTTAAATGTTTTGCTCTTTTGGAAATTAAATTGTATAAATGTAGTGGTTGCCCCCCCCCCCCAAAGCCTTTTCTTTTCCTGCCATATTGCATTATAATGCTAGATAAATGGTGTCACTCATTGGTTTTCAAACTTTTTATTACCTTTGTGATCCCCTTCACAACTACATGCAGACATTGCGCTCCTCTGTTGCACGCCCCTCAATAACAGCATTATTGAGTGTGTGTGAGAGAGAATTAGTGTGAGAGATAACACACACTCACAAAGAGAGGTACTGAGAGTGTGTGAGAAAATTAATGTGTGTATTACCGTAAGAGAGAGAGAGTGCCACAGTTTACATGTATGAGACAGAATTTGCATGTGAGACAGTTTGAGAATGTGTGTGAAACATGGTTTGTGAGGGAGGGAGGGAGGGAGACCAAGACTTGAGAACGTGTATGTAAGAATTAACTGGCTAAGATGATGTGAGGGAGAAAGCAAGCAAGAAAAAGCATTCAGTTGAGCCCGTGCGTGCCTAGGAGCAAGACGGAAACCTGTGTGTGTCACAAGCAAAGGAATCTTGTGTAGCACCTTCTGAA
This sequence comes from Urosaurus nigricauda, assembly GCA_034509955.1. NCBI lineage: Eukaryota > Metazoa > Chordata > Lepidosauria > Squamata > Phrynosomatidae > Urosaurus > Urosaurus nigricauda. The sequence continues at coordinate 88,633,040 of JAOEGL010000002.1, read as the reverse complement.
GTTGAAAGAAATTCCTCTCAGAGAAATGGGTCAGCTGGTCAGAGAATTAGTGTGAATGGACCCCTCTGAGAGTGAGCGTGTGAAAGAAAAAGAGTGATAGAAACAGTGTGTGAGAGAACATATGTACACATGAGAGTGCTGGGGGACAGAAAAATTGGGCCTCTTAGAAGTTGGTTCTCCTAGGCTCCCAAATCTTCATCCCCATCACATTCAGTCATTGCCCATAGGCTTCTTTGTTTATTCCTCCTCTATTTGGGCCCTTGTCCCACCCATCTTAATGGACTGCAGGAGCATCTTGTCATGCACCTCTGACTGCAAGTAAAACTCCCTGTCTGTTTGGCCAGGCGGGTGGAGGTGGAGACATAGGGCAATGATGAGCCCAGCCACACACTATGCTCCTGTAGCTTGCAGAAAGCAGCGCACTTGTCTGACATGCTGTTGATTCAGGAGTGGAGCCACAAAGGCCACTTCTGTGTCTCTAAGGGGCCCCAGTCAGAGCCAGTAAAGGTGCCGATCCTGAGCAAGAGGCATTGCCAGCTTCTGGCACTACTGGGGCTATCATGGATGCTGCCTCTCATTCAGCTGTTATGTGCCTGGGGCATACTGAATTGAGGTGCACTGGTTGGGGCTGCAGCAGTGTCTTGTCTTGAGAACCGGGCCAGTGATGGGACAGGCGGGGGAAAAGAAGCAGAGGCTCGGGATGAGCCCTACCATAGGCCATGATCCAGTGAACTTCCCCCTTTTCTTCTCTTTCTCCTCTCTCAGCCAGAGGTGGCTGCTGCAAGCACCCTTCTCACTTTTCTCTTCCCCTCCAGGACAGAAAAAATTGGGAAGCAAGGGAGGAGGAGGAAGAGGAATCAGGACCTCCAAGTCTTGCACACCCCCCCCCCCACCTTGAGGAACTCTCTCACACGCTCCCTGAGCAGTCTGCCCCACAATTTGGGAACCACTGGTATAGCAGACTCCAATGTTATATCGGTATTAAGCTAAGATACTACTGGTAGTTAAATACAGTAATACTGTGAAATTATAGTCCTTAATACCCTTCTACTTAATGCCAAATATACTGAGTCAATGGTTAATAACTATACCTTGATATGTTACCATATTAAAAGAATGAGATGGGACTTTCTTTGTTGGAACAGTATTGATTCACACTACGTTTCACAAATATAGTCTAGCAAGCTAGAGTGTTCTGAAATGCACTGTACTCTCGGCTTTTATTTTTAACACAGAAATCTGACTCGAGGGAAGCTACAGGTCCTTGCAGTTAGTTATCTCTTTGATCCAGCTGAAAGGCCACCCTGAAAGGCAGTTGCTGTCTGTTCTCTCTCATGCCAATTAAGGATCTGAACTTACAGTTAAACCCACATGCATCAGATTCTTGCATCTTTATGGGGAACTGGCTGATTTCCATTTAGTACTACCTGTACATCTGTAAACGTTATGGGGCCTAACTATGGCTCTCAACTGGTGACAGGTTGCTGGTAAGTGGGAGAACACAAAAGTGGAATGAATGTTAAAAACATACAGTGATGTAGTAGACAAACAAAAATTTGCAGTTTTTGGTATCATTTTTGGTATTTTTACCTGTCATGAACAAACTGTGTTATCCCTTGTAATTTAGCCTCAGATGTGTCTCTTCCAACTGTATCATTTTTCCCCCATGTAATGAGACACAGGGGAATTGTTACTTGTGTGATTTGCAGTTTACCTTGCACAGCACTGACTGGCTCACCAGCCAGTTTGTGTTTTGTCGCCATTTCATTTTACGTTTTTTAACACTTACGTAAATATATTGTTTGTCTACTACATCACTGTGTGTTTTTAACATTAATTCGCCCTAAACTTTGTGTTCTCCCACTTGCTTGTTTCTGTTTAGGGCATCACCTCTTAGTTTTTCCTTGACTTGTTTCAGGTTGCTGGTAAGACCATACCAAGCATGATTGCACATGATTTTTGGTGCATGAATGGGATCATATTTTTCTCATTAATTTAATGAAGGTAGTGCACTGACAGGATAACTAAGAGGGAGACTTTTATTAATAATGCTAAGTGCTTAAATAGATATCTGTACTGTACTTCAGAGAAATTAAATTGTTGCTCTGAAATATTCTAAATGAATAGATTAATTTAATTAAACAAAGTAGATTGAGTTATATATTTGTTTTCTGCAATGTTTTTGTAAACTTAGGTTTATTTTACTAGATTGCCATTTGAGATCTGTAGCCCATTGAGTGGCACATACAGTTTCAGGCCATAGATCAAGTAATAATTGGACATAACAAGCAGTGGTTTAGATGCCAATGTGCATCCACATATATGTCTGTGTACACATCACCCGTGTATGCATAAAGTAAAATTTCTGTGTGTATATTACTTGCTGGATCAGAGTTAATGAGTTTAAAAGCATTGTTCTTTAAGTATATCATGCCTAATAAATTGGTTGATTTTCTACAGTTCTGCCTTTTCTGTTTAAATATTGACTGTATAGTTTGTGGATGGCAGTGTGGCATAATAGTTTGAGAGCTGGACTAGGATTCTGGAGACCAGGGTTCAAATCTTTCCTTGGCCATGTAAACCCACTGGGTGACCTTGGGCAAGCCACACTTTCTCAGCCTGAGAGGATGGCAATGGCGAACCCCCTCTGAAGAAACTTGCCAAGTAAACCCCATGATAGGTTCGCTTTAGGGTTTCCATAAGTCGGAAGTGACTTGAAGGCACATAACAACAAATAGTTTGTGGTCTTTGGCAATATTATTTTATTTGGAGTAAGCTTTCTTTTCTTGTTTTGTTTTAAATCAGTTGGCTAGAGCAAGTTTCAGAATACATCAACCCCATATTTAGCTAAATGTGAATTTATTTATTATTTAGGCAAGCTTTTGAATAGTGACTTTTACAGAAGTGTACTGTATGTGTAAATGGTCTGTTTTATAATCTTTTTGTTTTATTTTTATTGAAACCACATTTTAAGCATGTTTAAGTGTTTTAATGGATTTGTAGAATGTTTTTAAATAATAGTATTTAATTCCTTTTTACCTCTTTTAAAATTATTGTAAGACGACTTGAATCCCATTTGGCAGAAAGGTGGCATATAAATTCTATAAAAAATGAATAAATAAATATTCTTTTTTTGTTTCATGTAGATTGGAAGATTGATTATAGGCCAAAATGGCATTTTATCTACCCCTGCAGTGTCATGCATTATCAGAAAGATCAAAGCAGCTGGTGGGATTATTCTGACAGCTAGTCACTGTCCTGGAGGGCCTGCAGGAGAGTTTGGTGTCAAGTTTAATGTTGCCAATGGAGGTATGTATTTTTATATACATCTATTCAAAATAAATTCAGAATTGTTTAGAAAACAGATTGAAGGTAAAAGCAGCTTGGTTACAAGCATCAAGTTCTTAAAGCTTCAAATATGTTTCTTCATTTTTCTAAGAATTCTAAATTTTTAGTAGCTACAGGATATTTGGGTAAATGTTCAACACTCAAGAGGCCTGAACATTTTTGCAGCTGCTTTTTAGATAATGCATATTTTATAAGCCAGTGAGTGTATTTGGAATATTTTACACATGCCATGGTGATCCTGGGCAAGCCTCACTCTCTCAGCTTCAGAGGAAAGCAAAGGCAAACCCCCTTATGAACACATATTGCCAAGAAAACCCCATGATGGGTTTGCCTTAGGGCCATCATAAGTCACAAGTGACTTGAAGGGACATAGCAGCAACAACAAATGGGACTTAGGGTTATGAGCCCCCTTTTGAACTACATAAGCCACATGACCACATGAAGTGTTGCTTTTCCATATAGGTTACTGTAGATGTTTGCTAAAAAAAAACCATCAAAAGTTTAGACTCCAATACAGCTCCAGTTTGTTAATTTAACTAATTTATACTCTTTGTTTCACTGCATGCAGTCATGTCATGCATAATAACTGATAATTCTTGTCATGGATGTATTTCCTTATTCACATCAACTGGCACATCCATCTAATTCAGTAGGATTCAAAGAAACATTACAAGTCATATGGGATGTGTACATGTCCTGGTAAAGTGTTTATATTGCTTGATCAGGCTATTTTGGATTAAAGTTTGATTGAATAACAGTGTTTTCATATCTTCTGTTACTGTTTACTGGGACATTAAGACCAAGAGGTTTGATTTATTTTTTCAGAAAACAGAAGATAAGAAGCTTAGGTTGTTGACCCTGTGAAGATTAGGCTAATTCTAATGTGAAGCATTGCAGAGGCCAAAAGATTTATGATAGAACTTGAATGTACTGCTGAAGTCTGTTTTAAAGTGTTTTTTTAAAATGGATAATACACCAGTATATCCTCTTATCAAGAGAAAAAAAACCTTCTGTTCACTCAAACAGTTTTTATGAGCATTTCAGATACTGATATGTAGATTATTTATATATATATCTTCAGGACCAGCTCCAGATGCTGTTTCTGATAAAATTTACCAAATCAGCAAAACCCTTGAAGAATATGCCATTTGTCCTGATCTGAGAATTGATTTATCTCGACTGGGAAGACAAGAATTTGATCTGGAAAACAAGTTCAAGCCTTTCCGAGGTATTCCATTCTTTTTTATAATATGGATCTTATTATGACAAGAATTTCTAAAAGAGTTAGATTGTTCGCTGGTGCTTTAATGTTTTCTAGTTAAAATGGAACTAATCAGTGGGAACTGTGAATTGCTGTCTCCCAGCCCTTCTGCTCTTGCACCAACAAAGTTGGAATCTAGCTCCTTAATATCTCTGGGAATAGTTTTCTCCCATGATCACTTGAAGGATCAAGTGAATAATTAGTACAGAATGTACCATTTTGGAGCTGACACTCAGACTATGACTGACTGACAACTAGCCAAATCGCTAATTGTTTGTGTCACCTTATATTGTTTCACTAATCCATGCATTCTAATTCTAGAACATTTTCACCAATAATTTTAGTGTTTAGCTTTAGCTTGATGGCATTCAAGTTCTATGTTTACATTCTGCAGCATTTTGTTTTATTCTACAGAATTTTCTTGATGGTTAGCTTTGTTGTATTATGTTAGGCACATGAATATGCTGTTTGGCTTCTTATAGTTTCTGTTTCAATTTACTGTTGCTTTACTAGCTTTCATTCTGATGTTTTTATCTTGTTTTGGGTCTATTGTTCGTTGTGTGCTGATTTGAGCAATTTATTGTGAAAGGAACAGAGTAATTTTTCAAAAGATATGATCCAGCTACAATTAAGCATCAAAAGTATTTAGTCTTTCCATACACTTTGTGTGTTGGATGGATTGTGCCCATTGTAAATACATGGTTAAACCTTAATGCCCTTTCATCTTGCTTGACAGCCTTCATGTTTAAACACAACAACAAACATTTATTTGCTTTCAGAATATTTGAAAAATTGACAGTAATACGTCTCTAATATATCTGACAGTAATAGATTCATGCTCACGTGGTTCTTCTCTGCATGAGTCATTGTGGAACTGTTAGGTCCTACTGTGTCTGTCGAATAGATTTTCAGTTATTCACAAGCAAAATATATTGACTGACTAGAAATTTCTCTAACATTCTTTTCGGCATACAGTTGAGATAATAGACTCAGTGGAGGTGTACCTCAACCTTCTGCGGACTGTCTTTGACTTCAGTGCCATTAGAGGCTTACTAACAGGTCCAGATCAACTCAAGATCAGAATTGATGCCATGAATGGAGGTATGGAGAACTGTTTTTCATGCAACACATAAAATATCAATATAATGAAACTAAAGTGTCGGTTTAAAGCATGAAAATAATGCTAGATTATTCTGAACAATATTAATTTCATTTACAATGCTAAACACACTAGAGAGTAAGCTTGCATTAAATATATTAGTTGGATTTCCAACTAAACTTGTGCATACTTGTACTGTTATATGTAAAACATTCAGTATGTTTCATACATATTAGTCAAGTAATCTTTATTTATCTCAGTACAGTGTGACCTTGGTATATGTGGGGGATCCATTCCAGCCCTCCCCCCCAACAGATACCAAAATCCACTGAACCTCAAGTCCTCTTGTCCCCAATGGCGGAGCTTTGGTGTGGCCGCGCTGCCATTAGGGACAATGGGACCTCAGGTGAAGTCCCATTGCCCCTCATGGTGGCACAGTTGTGTGGACACGCCACCATTTGGGACAACGGGGGCTTGCCATCCACGGATGCTTAAATCCTTAGATGGCAAGTCTGTGGATTGTGGGGCAGAAATTGAGGAGTAGTGGCATAGTCAGGGTCTCCTGGTGAGTTCTTGACAGAGGCCACATTTTAGGGAAGTGAGCATTACTCACATTTCATGAGTTGAAAATCGGATTGTTTTGAATTCATTATAATAAAATAGTAATGATTGAAATACACAAGATTTTACTGCTAGAAGATAAGAATGCTTGACAGCATTAGGTTGTTCTGTGTATACCGTAATTAAAGTTATCATTTGTATCTGTAGGACTCCTAACGTTCAGAATTCCTTACCATAACAGGTTTCTGGCAACCCTATAAGTGCAAGCCTGTAATACCTCTTCAGTGACTTTAAATCTGAAATATGCATTGATGGAGTAATATTACACGACTGTGTAATCTCTGGAATGTATATAGTGGATTCTGTGATTAAATGTTCTTCCCTAGCAGAAATTTTCCATGTGTGCAATGACTGTACGATGCAGACACTTTCAAATATACAGCTCATCACTGTACATGCCTCTGTGCTTGTTTGGTTGGCCTTATACTTATCTGAAAAGACACAAATGGTTGATTATAATGGATCCACAGTGAATGCTGCCAAAAGGCCCATTAGGTGGAAATGGACATGTTTAGTACCACTGTAGGTTTTTGTACTCTGCTGGTGGCTGCAAATAGAAATAATTCACAGAAATCTGCTCTGTTTGTTTTTAACCTTTCAAAATCTGTAGGGGGAACAAGATATCCTGTTTAGTATAGATTGATTCCATTCCTGTTATAGAAATGGAGGATGTTTATCCGGGATGTAAATTCATAGGAGGTTTCTAAACTAGTAGGCTAATTCCTTTTGCAGTGATGGGTCCCTATGTCCGGAGAATCCTGTGTGATGAATTAGGAGCTCCTGCTAATTCTGCAGTTAACTGTGTTCCTCTGGAGGATTTTGGTGGCCAGTATCCTGACCCAAACCTGACATATGCAACTTCTTTGCTGGAGGTGATGAAAGGAGGAGAGTATGGATTTGGAGCTGCTTTTGATGCTGATGGAGTAGGTATTTGGGGAAAGCTAGATTTGGTGCAAAAGAGTTGTCTTTATTATATTAGGTACAATATACAGGAAAGAGCTTTCAAATAAATATCCAGCTGTTTTAAAAATCAGATAAATTGAAGTTCTAAGTACTAGCTGATATGTTGAAAATCTTTCTATTGTTTGTGGAAATTACTCCACCACTCATTTTTCAGACTTTATGTACTTAGCACTGAATTATTTAAATTTTTGAAAGGTAGCATGTAGTTACTTCCAAAGTTGCAAGTGAAAATTGTGAGTCAGATTACTTGGTATTATATATGAAAAAAAATGCTAATTCAATCTTACACAGATGTCTACACAATGGTATTTCTTACATAAATGTCCAAGATGTCTTATACATGGAATACCACATGTAAGTCATAAGGTATGGCAAACACACATGCATCTGTTTTGCTAATCCCCAAATATGAGTTTATGGAATGGAGTAACACATTAGGTAACACTGGTAAGGGTGTCAAACCGATAAGCACAGTTTAGACAAATGAGCCCGGCTACAGAAGCTTCAGGTAAAGCCTGTTTCCATTTTTTTTTTCATTTTACAATTTCCATGGTCCTTACTATTCAGTTTCAAACATTTTCTGCAACCAGAAAATTGAGAGAAACCTTTCTGAAAAAACTAAACAAAACAGGAAGAACTAGACAATGACTAGTAAAATATTATTTTATCTCCTTTTTTGTTTTTAAAGAAAATGATTTTTGAGACAGAATATTTGGCACAGATCTGTTTATATTATGTATTGTTATGTTGCTAGTCTGTGTGGTGATTGGACTTGGTGAAAGATTCTTTCACCATGAAAGGAGAGCAAAACCACTTCAATATTCCCAGATGGCAACCAAGCCAAGCCAGGCAAACTGGTTCTGATTTTCTGGGTGATCAGACTGGGAACATTGATTCTGATTGTCTCAGACATTTTGAACCTTGATTGGCTAATAGTTCACCTAGGTTTTAAAAACTATCTGATAGGATACTTGAAGGCGTAGACAGTTCAGTTGTGGAGCTGTATGGTGGCTAAGCTATAGATGTGTGTGACAGAAACAGATGAAAATCTGAAAGTAAAATGAAAAAGTATGGTAAATATAATTTACTAGTGGTTGTGGGTAAATTTTAATTTGACTGGATGAATTTAGGTCATTTTACTGAGGTAAAAAATTGAGAGTGGTGACAACTCTCTCTAAGTAATTATTGAAAAAAGCCCAATGAATTAACAATCATAAGTTAATGATTGTTATCTCTCTCTCAAGCTTTTCTTTGCTAAGGAAGATTCAGGAAGAACTCATCCCACGCTTTCTACAAGCGCGTTGATGACTAAAAAGGCCAATCCGAGATAAACGAATCTGGCTGCAGAGAGCACAGCAGAAAGTCTCTTGGGTGATGTTTGCAAATTGTGGTTCTTTCTGCATTGTCATTTCTCTTCGAGACTCGTTCGGTGTGAGTTCTCGAAAGAGGCTGCAGCATTTTGGATAGTGCGTCTCCATGCCTCCCAATGTGAGGCCAGGGCAGACCATTGTTGGTGATCAATTTGGCTGAGCCTGAGATGTTGTTTCAGGGAATCCTTGTATCTCTTCTTTGGGGTGCCCCTCTTTTGCTGGCCCATGGCAAGTTCACCATACAGTATTATTTTTGGGAGGAAGTGCTCCTCCATCCTAGAAATGTGCCCTGCCCAGCACAGCTGCCTTTTCAATAGCATGGCCTCAATGCTGGTGATCTCTGCTTGCTCATAGTCAGTCCAGTGTATGCTTAGGATTGTGCGTAGACAGCGCTGATGAAAGTGTTCAAGGAGTCATAGATGTTGGCAATAGATGACCCATATGTCAGACCCATAGAGGAGAACAGACAGTATAATGGCTCTGTACACACTGATTTTTGTGCTTTACTTCAGGCGTTTGTTGCTCCAGACTCTTTTGTGAAGCCTTCCGAATGCATTCTATGCCTTTGCTAATTTGTGATCTATCTCTTATCAATCTCTGTAGAGATGATGCTTCCCAGGTAGGTGAACTGCTGAACAGACCTAAGCACAGATTTGCCTATGGTGACGTGGGGATGTTAGTGCTCTTCCTGTGGTGCAGGCTGGTAGAGAACTTCTGTTTTCTTCAGACTGACTTCCAGCCCAAACAGCTCTGCAGCTGTTGCAAAGCAGGATGTTAGGCGCTGCAGAGCTGCTTCTGTATGGGCAACAAGGGCAGCATCGTCAACGAAAAGCAGCTCATGGACTAGATAGTTTAGAGTCTTTGTGCGAGTCCTCAGACGGCTTAAGTTAAACAAGCTACCATCAGTATGGTAATGTATATTGATGCCGTCTTCTTTTTCGAGATCTGCCGTAGCCCTTTGGAGCATCATGCTGAAGAAGACTGTAAACAGAGTTGGAGAGTGAACACAACCTTGTTTCACACCATTAGTTATTAGAAAAGGCTCTGAGAGAGCATCGCCATATCTGACTTGACCGTGCTGTCCTTCATACAGCAAGATAATCATTTTGAGGAATTTGGGGGGACATCCTAGTCTTTCCAGGATCTGCCACAGACCTTTTCTATTCACAGCGTCCAAGGCTTTGGTAAGGTTGACAAATGTTACATAGAGGACTTTTTGTATGAGGTGGCGTAGGTCTGAGTAGAATTTGTCTTTCTCCACAGGGTTGGCTTCCATAGTTGGGGCATATATACTGAAGAGAACAACATGTGGGAGGCGTAAAGAGATAATGCGATCAGAGTGACCTGTTTGGCAGGGTTTCAAGTTTGGAGGCAATGAAGTTTTTAATCATAAAGCCTACTCTCCTGAAAGATGCTTTTCAGTTTTTGGTTTGTCAGACCAGTAGAGTATATAGCCAGAACCGTGTTCTTTAAGGCTGCCTTCCTCGTGGAGATGAACTTCACTAAGAGCAACAATGTCAATATTAAGTTGTGATAGTTCATGGGCTATTATTGCAGAATGCTCGGGACGTCCACTATCTTCAGAATCTTGCATAGTTCTGATGTTCCAGCATGCAAGCGTCAGCCTGTTTGCACCTTTGGAGGCTGGTGCATGCCTTTGTATCTTTGTTTTTGTTTGACCACATCAGAAGATGCCCGTTGGTCGCGGCTAGCCAATCGGGTGATGGAGATGAGCTTTTGTTAGGCCACCTTTTCTAGGCTCCTCTCTGTATGGAGCAAGTAGTGCTCGCCTTAAAAATGGCTGCTTGGTTGTTCAGGATGCTGCCGAACAAGACTGTCGTCTCCTGGTCAGTCTCAAGCGACCAAAGCCCTGAACCGCCTGCATGCAGGGTTGGGTCTGCGGCTTCCAGTGCTTCTTTCATCTGCCGTTTTGTCCCTCACCTATCACTACAGGACTTTTGTGGGGGCAGGGGGGATCGCATGTATCCTTCGAGACTGTGCAATGGATTTTTCTGGTGGAGCGCAGCGTGCACAGAACTGGCCTCACCCTTTAAACCAGAGGTTCGTCTGCTGAGGCCTAGCAAGCAAGGACAGTGGCAGCGAGATCCTTGGGTCGTAGGTTTGATTAGAGTTTCCTTCTCTTAGATGGTTTACCTTACAGGGTTAGAAGAGCACCATCTGCCTGGGTTTGGGATTGGAGTTTTCCTTCTCCTAGGATGCTTGCCATAAGGCTAAAGAGCCCATCCTACCCTTTGACGCTCTTGGTCAGACCCTTCAGTTGTGACCTGTCTGGCATGGGAGGCCCTGCCGCTGGCTATTATGCCACCACCAGCATAGCTCACTGCTTCATTAGGGTATGCAAGCCTCTCCCCCATGACAAGGGGGCATCAATGGAGAGGATGATTGTTATAAAATATATATAAAACAATATCACTTTAATAAATGCTTCAACTTAATATTTTAGCCTTTCTCAGATCATTGTATTCTATTTTATGCTGAACCCTAGAGCACCAGGCTCCCTGGAAACTTTAAAGAATTGATGATAGTGGAAATGAATCAAATTAAGGTATTCTGGGCCACAGCTACAAGGTAGCCCCATAGCTTCAAATTTATTTATTTATTTATTTATTTATTTATACCCCGCTCTTCAGCCCTAAAGGCTATCAGAGCAGCTTAAAATTATTATTTTTTAAGACGGTTCCCTGCCCTCAGGCTTACAATCGAAAAGACACGATACAAAAGGAGAAGGGAATGGTGATGGGGAAAGAGGATCAGGTCCAGCAGTTCTTCTCTCCCTCTCACGCCTGGACCAAGGCAGATGGACTGGAGGGAGGGCTCGGCTTCTTAATCTAGGCCCAATGGAGTTTGGCCTCTCCTGTCACTCCATCCTAGGCACCCAGATAGTGTTGTCATGAAGGGAGGGCTCTTCAAGTTGAGGCCAGGCCGGATGGTGTTGCTAGGCCTCTTTCACTCCCTTCTAAGTGGCCAAAGGCCTAAAAGTGTCTGTAGAGGTGTAACCAAGAGAAGTGGTTCGGGGGTGGGGTGGGGGCGGAACAGGACGATTTTTATTCCTTTGGTGTAGATGATGTAGACCATTTCACTTCAGGCTGCTCTTCCATTTTAGGGAAGGTAGTAATAAATTTGGTACTGTTGCTTAAATGCAGATCTTGCCCTTCTGTATACTATGTGTATATGTGCAGGGTAATAATTCTTGTGTGGCGGATGGACAATTGCCAGGGTATGAGCTAACAGGCAAGAACTGTTGGAATTTTTCTTTTTTCATTACCGGACCTAAAATAGAGAGAAAAGGAGGAGTGGATAATCTCACTCTTTGCCAGCAGGTCTCAGTGATTGTATAAGATTCAACATTTGTCTCTCAGACTTTGGTAAACAATAGTGATAAAAGATATCCTCAAAATAGATTCATGGACTTTTTTTCTGATACAGTCTTCTAATACTAATAACCACTACAGTGTTATTAAGAAAACATATGAGTAAGAAAGAGGCTTTGGATTACAAAAAGTAAGTTTTCTGATTGAAGGCCAAATATATTCAAGTCAGTTATAACTCTGCATGAGCTTTTAAGTAAAGTGTAATCTGTGAAAAGATAGTTATGTATAAGAAACAAATAAATGTATTGCAGTGCTACCAGACAAACCAGAGCCAAGGAAGGATCAAGCACCTCCACTTGAAGTTGAGACAAGTGGAGAGATTAGCTGATGAGGCCATTTCAAACCGGTTTTTCCATTTCAAACCGGTTTTCGGGCGGGCTACGGGGTTGAGACTGCCATGGTCGCCCTGGTCAATGATCTCCGTCTGGGCATCGACAGGGGTAGCATGTCCCTGCTGGTGCTCTTGGACATCTCAGCGGCTTTCGATACCATCGACCATGGTATCCTTCTGGAACGCCTGGCAGAGGTGGGAATCCGGGGCACTGCGCTCCAGTGGTTCAGGTCCTACCTCTCTGGGAGGTTCCAGATGGTGCAGCTGGGGGACGTGTGCTCCAATAAGAGGGCCCTCAGCTCTGGGGTCCCTCAAGGAGCCATTCTGTCCCCCATGCTCTTTAACATTTACATGAAACCGCTGGGAGAGATCATCTGGAGACATGGGGCGCGGGGTTATCAGTACGCTGATGACACCCAAATAGTTTTCTCTATGTCTCCGACTGATCCAGTGTCCAGGGATGGCATCGCTCCTCTCGTGGCCTGTCTGGAATCGGTAATGGACTGGGTGGGGGAAAACAGACTCAGCCTGAATCCAGAGAAAACGGAAGTACTAGTGATAGGTTCTCCCGGCCCAGGGATGGAGGTGGTTCCACCGGTCCTGAGCGGGCTCACGCTTCCCGTTAAGGACACTGTACGCAGTCTGGGGGTGCTTCTTGATTCGTCGCTCCACCTTACTTCTCAGGTGGATGCAACGGTCAGGAGCACCTGCTTTCAGCTGCGTCCCTACCTGGACCGGAGGGACCTTGAAACTATAGTACACGCTCTGGTAACCTCTCGATTAGATTTCTGCAATGCGCTCTACATGGGGCAGCCTTTGTATCACACTCGGAAGCTGCAATTAGTGCAGAATATGGCAGCACTGGTGGTCACTGGTGCTCCCAGGGCCTCCCATATAACCCCGATATTGAAAGATCTTCACTGGCTGCCTATCCGCTTCCGGGCTCAGTACAAAGTGCTGGTTATTACCTATAAAGCCCTAAATGGCTTGGGCCCAGGGTACCTGAAGGACCGCCTCTCCCCACATAATCCGCCCCGCACACTTAGATCTTCCGGGCAACATATTTGAAAAAAGTGGTACAGTAGCTTTCAGAAAAACACTGGGAGAAAATGGGTGGGATCAGAGAAGCATCCAGTTTGGTTGGAATCATCCATGAAAGTGAAAAAGTTTCTAATTCTGCAAACGGGGATGGGTTGGAAACCAGTCCTGAACATGCAGTAGAGCAGGTCAGAGGGGTTAAGTAAAAAAAAATACATGTGCCACACACGTCTGGACAGCATGTAGAAGTGTTTCTATGCTAATGGCCTAAGGCTTGGCACACGCCCATTTACACAGGATGAGCCATGATGACATCCCTTGTGTGCAGTGCCCAAACAGTGCTATGCACAAGGGACATCATAAGGCTGCACAAGGCGCTTATGGCGCCCTTTTTATGGCGCAAATAGCCACGTTTTGTGGCTTTTCTTACACCAAGTTGCAGGTGTGGCGTGCGGTTGCTGCATCCCCAACCCAGTGCTTCTAGGTGCAGCATAGAGCAGTACCTTACTGGGCTGTCTGTACAGCCCCTAGGCGAATAAAGCATTGGTTTAGATATGCCTATGTATTGATCCAGGATGGCCTTTTCTGTGTCCTTACTTCAATTTTATCCTTTTCAAAAATATGTTTTTCTTTTCTTTTCCAGGACCGCTATATGATCCTAGGTCAAAATGGATTTTTTGTGAACCCTTCTGATTCATTGGCCATTATAGCTGCCAATCTTTCCTGCATTCCATATTTCCGTCAGATGGCTGTGCGAGGTTTTGGTAGGAGCATGCCTACCAGCACTGCTTTGGACAGGTAAGGGGTAAGATTAGCTTGTATGGTGAAATGCCTAGAAAACAACTCTATCTCTCTAGAGGACTTTGGCCTACAACTCCTATCACCCATAGCCACCATAGCCAATAGTGACTGATAATGAGAGCTGATGCCCAAAACTTTTAAAAAGCTTAATTGTTAATTGCTGGAGTATTAAAAGTAGTACAAGGAGTACCAGACCAGATGGTAACTAGAAGAATAATTTCCAGATCAAATAGTAAAATAATCAGAGAGGATCTTTTTAGAATACCGGTTCATTTTAATAAAACTTGTCATAGTTGAATTCAGCCTGTAGGTCATGGGTAGAACATTTAGCCAGAATCTCTTAGATGAACTGTACTAAATAATTGGGAATCTGGAAGAACTGAAAACCAGCCTAAATATTACTCAATTTAGTGTGAACATCCCCTATTTCTCAGAACAAACTGCTATTCATTGCTTTTGATTTATTAGTTGAGTGAATTTATGAACATACAATTTTATCTCAGTGAGATTTCTATTAACATTGCCTTCTTGCTTCTAAAAATGTATTGGGAATTAAACAATGATAGGCAGTATCATAACAGTTGAAATATCTGCTGCTTTTGAATAATACTCCAGTGTTTGGGGTGCTTTGGGTTTCCATAATTCCTGTGACTGGAATTTATGAGAAAAGTATGTTTCCATGATATTCTATTCACATTTTTTTAAAAGGGAGTTAAAACTGAAAGCCTAGATGAGAGTAAGTCAAGGGGTGAGAAAGATGGAGAGACATGTCATGGCTTTTCCTTCTTCTCATAGCAATAGCAATAGCAGCAATAGGAGTAGCACTTTGCATTTCTATACCACTTCATAGTGAACTCAGCAATCTCTAAGCAGTTTACAATGTGTTAGCCAATTGACCCCAACAAGCTGGGTACTCATTTTAGCAACCTACAAAAAGATGGAAGGCTAAGTCAGCCTGGAGTCCTATGAATTGAACTCACAACGTTGTGGCTGCAGTATCAGCATTTAACCACTGCGCCACCAGGGCTCATTCACCATCCAGCCGACAGATTCCTGAATCCTGACTAGTAGAACCCCATCAGACCATAAAGTATTGCTGCTTAATTCCAGGTGACTTGGAAGAGCTGTATGATTCAGGACTTGATCCTAGATAAGCAAACTGACCTTGCATGTATAACTAAAACCTGGTTAACTGAAGGGGGAGTGTCATTGTGACCCAATTATGCCAACCAGGTTTCCAGGTGCAGCAGCAGGCAAGATCTGATGGGTAGGGGGGAGGAGTCACAGTCATCTATTGTGAGTGTATTACTCTGTCCAGGTACTCTGTCTGACAATCAACAAAGTTAGAGTGTATAACCTGGCAATAGGGCAACGAGACAGGATGGGGATTCTTTAAGTGTACCACTCCCCCAACCCCCTGGTGCCTAACTGTCTCCCTACCAGAACTAGTGGAGGGGAACTTGGGAGTAGTGTTAATCTCCCCCAAACCTACTGTGTTGGGAAATTTTAACATCCATCCCAAGGCACCCTCATCAGAGCCAACTCACAGATTTCGTGGCTTCCATGGGAACCATGTTCCTGACTCTATCCATGTTACAGGTCACATTCTTGATCTGATGTTTGCTGGTCAGGGTTGTGATCTGGGGTTGGGAGGGTTAACTGTTTCAAAACTGCATGCTAGAGTTGTTTTAGACTGCTTTTAGGAATTTTAAAAAAGCAATGAAGGTGTTTTAAAAAATGTTTTTAACTTTGCATTGTTTCAGTTGGTTTTTATTTGTTCATCACCTTGGTAGCAATTGTGGACTGGGAGGCGATACAGAAATACTTTAAATAAATAAATGATGTATATATGGGTCTTGTTTTCTTTTTCTGTTATGTTTAAAATATATTGTATCAGATCAATTTCTCCAAAGCGATTTTGGGAACTACGTCATGTCATTTGTGTTTTTCTATTTGATTTTGTAAACAGAGGAATGGGAATATCGTCTGAGGGATGTTGCATTACAGACTAACGTAAAACATGAAATAACTATTTTTTTTCCTTTCAAATTTAATAAGCATTTACTCTTAATTCTATCTTGTGAAGGTTTCAGGCCTTTTTACAACTAACAAATATTCTTAATATCACTATTCTGATTCCAGTAGTGGTGGCATTTTCCCCAGCTTGCTTGTAAATATTTTGACTCAATGAAATTTGCTTTTTTATTTTGTATATGCCAGTCTCTGAAATATCTTGTGGACCTCATTTGTGGTTAGGCTATAAGCAGGAAGATTTATTCTTGTAGCTCAATGGGCAAGAAAGTCCTTGTCTGTTCCAAACTTAGGGTGGGTCTACACTGGCCAGAATATTCTGCAAGCAACCCAGAGTATTCTGTTCCAAACTCCCCCCCCCCCTGCCTTAATTGGGCACCATCCCAGGAGCATGGTGTAGTGATTTGAGTCCTGGACTAGGACTTCACTAGAGACCAGGGTTCAAATAATAAAATCCTCATTCAGCCATGGAAATCTAGTGGGTGACATTGGTCAAGTCACATTTTCTCAGCCTTAGAGATAGGCAGTGGAAAGCACTTCTGAAACAATCTTGTCAAGAAAACCCATCACAAATGACTTGAAATATAAAACAGACAACAACAAAATCAGTAATAAACAAATACATAAATACAGTCTGCCCTCCACATCTATGGACTTGCCATTTGCGGATTTGAGCATCCGCAGATGGCAAGCCCATGGGGGGGGGGCATCAGGAAGAGGAGGAGGAGGAGGAGGAGGCAGGGAAGACGAGAAGGAGGAAGAGAAGCAGGAGGTGGCAGGGGTGAAGCAGAGGAAGAGGAAGAGGCGGCCGCATGGCCACACCACCATTGAGAACAATGGGATTTGAGCACTCGCGGATTTTGGTGTCCGCATGGGGATCCGGAACGAATCCCCTGCAGATACGGAGGGCCCACTGTAGATTTCACTTTATGAATGTAAAAAGCTAATGTTGTAAACACTGTTGAAGATTATTAGAAGAACAAAAGACAGCTCACTTTCATATGATTTTAGGATTGTTTCTTTTTTAAACATTGCCTTCCAGATCTGTTAGAAGGATTAAATTCCCTTTTGATATTATGCACAATTGATATTTCATCTTCATCATTTATTAACCTCCACTGGTGTATACAGTTAGCATACTAATAATATGCAGTGTGACGTGTCTCTCAAGGAAAGAAAGTTGATTGTTTTCTGCTGTATTTGATTCTAGGTGTTGGGTGACTTTAGTGCCTCGCATAACATTTATTTAAACGTTTTGGATGTTTGACTGGATAAGCCAACTGTACTTTTGGCAGCTTGTCCACAGTTCATAATCTCAGTTTGTAATGACAAGTACATTCCTTCATGTCATGATCACAGCGGCCTGTATTTCTTATGTGTACAGGATTACCTTTTCTTCTTTAGGAGATCAGTTTTCTGCCAAACCCATTAATGGCTGTACTATCGTGGCCAAAAACTCTTCATAGATAGCAGCTGCAAATAAATAACCTGTCAGTACTGAGGGATATTTGGGGGCTGGAATTGCTTTTGGATACAGGAACAGACACCACTTTGTAGATTATGTTAGTCATCATGTTAATGCATCACGACCAGAATTATCTGCAGAACACTTGGAGTCTTCAGGTTTTTTCTAGAGCTACCTAGTCTCTAGCAGGCTGAATTTTCTTGATGCCTTTTATCTTATTAATTCATTTTGTAATTTGGTGTAAAGTCATGAATATTTGAAAAGGGCTCATTTTTATTGGTGGAGGACTCTGTCTCAAGGTGGGTCTACACTGGCCAGAATACTCCAGGAACAGCCTTGAGTATTCTGGCCCCAAAGCTGTCCAGAATTCTGTCCTATTATCTGTAGATTCAGAAGTGATGCTGGGCAGCTATGTACACATCATCTCATTATGCTGCTCCACTGCCAGCAGCAGCACAAGTTGCACCTTCTGAGGCCAGAAAGAGG
The DNA here is from genome assembly GCA_034509955.1 of Urosaurus nigricauda. Classification (NCBI taxonomy): domain Eukaryota; kingdom Metazoa; phylum Chordata; class Lepidosauria; order Squamata; family Phrynosomatidae; genus Urosaurus; species Urosaurus nigricauda. The sequence goes on along the minus strand of JAOEGL010000002.1, from coordinate 88,614,834 downwards.
TGGCCAGCATCACTCACATGGCTGGGCACCTCATTATAACCACAGTGGGATGCTTGTAAAAAGCCTCCTGGCATCACTCCAAAGCCGAATCCTCTTTTACAAACCATTGTCTTCTGGGTTGGTTAATATAAATCTAAAGAAAATAGGTAGAAAAAAAAAGATGCTTAACTTTCCAATGGGCTCAGCAGATGGCCCCTAAGAGGTGGCTCTGCACCACCCCTGGAAGCGCTGGATTGGGGACACAGCAACTGTATGCCATGCCCCCAACCTGGCACAGAAAGAAGCTGCAAAAAGCTCCTTTTTGCATCGTGGGAATGGCACCCTTTTTGTTGCTGCCTCGGCTCTACTGCAGCTCTTTGGCATACTGCATCTACATGCTGTCCCAAAGATGTGGTGTGATGCCACCTGCTGTGCTGTGGGGCACGCGGTGTGGGGTGCAGTCAGGGCGGCCAGCATGCAGTCACTGGTCTGTTGAGGGCCTATCACTCCTTGAAAGAATATAAAGAAACTGTTTCAGAGGATATCATATTAAAGATGCAGAAGAACAAGCTAATGAAGCTTGTTTACTAATTTGTTGTTTTACTAGCTTGTTTTACTATTATTAGATTGGGTCCATAAATTGATCAGATACACAAAGAAATTTGGAAAATACAGTGCAGCTACCTATTATGCTACCAAAATTTTAGAAGTATGTCAAGGCAAACAAAATTTATCTTTTGAAAACTTGAGAACATATGGTTAAAATGATTTTTTTCTTTTTTGTCTGCTGTTATATTTTGTGTTTTGGCATAAAATCTGGTAGAAACAACTCAATGCAGTGGATTTGTAGTTTTGTAAAATATTTAGCCTTCTCTATCAGAGACTTTGAGTGCCACAAGAAACAACAAATCCCAGGATTTCGTGGGATGGAACCATGATAGTTAAAGCAGTGTGAAACTGTATTAATTCTGCAGTGTGGCAACAGCCTTAGAGTTAGTAAAGACATACAATAATTAGGTTACTAGAGAAAACAAATATCCTCTGTAGTTGTGTAATAAAAGCTTATGCCTCAAGATACTTTCTAGTCTTTAAGTGTCAGAAGATTGAATTTTTTAGTGTGTGTCAAAAATAAAAGCTGGTGCAGACATACATTAGCTAATCCATTAATAATTAGCAAATTGGAAAAGATAGTGCAGGATATGTGCTTTAAAGTAGACAGGGAAGAAATGACAAGCTCCATGTATTATAGCTGCTAAAAAGAGGGTCCAATCTCTCTCATCACAGGGTGTAGCCTCTGTGCTTTAGAAAAGAAGGTGGTTCTCAACACTATAGTCTTGGAATAGGCCCAGAATGCTCCATTGAATAAATGTAATGTGTTGGATATGAGGGAATTTATGAGTCATAGCCAGCATGTATTGTTCATGGTGCTGGTTGGCTAAAAATATTATCTTTTCAGTTAAGTACTGAGGAAGTGATTATAGTCTAAATGAATTGACAGATGGAATAGGATATACAGTATGTGGAATTTTAAATATAAATAAATGAATAAATAACATAGCATACAGCTATCTTATTTTCCACTGGAGCCATGAAAAGTCAGGAACCAGAACTATTGTTGATGTTCACTGTATGTGTGTGCAGTTCCAAACAATAGAAAATAAGAGCTATGAGCCAAGTGCTTTTGTTTTTGGAAAGCTGCTGCCAAATCACAAATCTTTGTTAAAAGGTGCTTGAATTTTCTGGCTGTTTTTCTCTCACACCAACAAAAGCTTTTTTCTGTCTGTTGTTGATTTGAACAAGTCATATACGCATGAAGTTTCAACAGTTGACAACTGCTTACACTAGTTTTATCCAAGTCTTTTTGTGTGGTTTTGGGTGAAACAAGGGAGGCCTAAATTTCCTCATTCTGAAAAGTTATCTTTTGAAGGATTAGTAATTATATGGAGGGGAGAGACACACATCAGTTCACAAAGGTAAATAGAAGGGTATAATAAATGTGTGTGTTTCCTTGGAAACAAAAGATAGATAGTGAATCCAGTCATAGGGCCAGCACATGATTTCAGGGGGTTAATATTTCATGTGTGCTCTTGCATATTTGCAACTATAGATGGTCTGTTATTTTTGCAACAACAGATCTGTGAGATTATTGTAATTTACCATTTGTATTTACTTAAAACAGCTATATCCCACCTGTCCTGCAGGAGAATTCAAAAATGATTGTAAGAATGACTGACTATTAAAAACAAGAAACTAAACAATTTATTAGATCATTATTATCTAGCACTACTTGGTGCTAGAAAAGACACAAAGAAATGGGGTGGCTTTCATATTAAGAAGAGATGTGGCAAAAGCAGTCAAAGGATTCAATGCAAAATCAGAACTAATCATTTCAATAAGGCTTCATGGAAAACCTATTAATACCATAATTCTCATATATGCACCAACCACAGAGGCAGAGCAGGAAGAAATTGAAAGATTCTATGAGGGAGTACAGGAAGAAACTGACACAGGACATCAGGCTGATCACTGGAGATTGGAATGCAAAAATTGGAAGCAAAGAAGAATCAAAAACGGTATGCAGATTTGATTTAAGGCAAATGAAACGAAGCAGATGAGCATTTGATGGATTTTTGTGATACCAGCAACCTATTCATTGCAAATACATTTTTCATACAACCAGAAAGAAGGCTATACACATGGACATCACCAGATGGCCAACACAAAAACCAAATAGATTATATAATCAGAAGTAAAAGATGGTGCAGCTCCATACTGTTGGCCAAGACTAGACCAGGCGCTGACTGTGGCTCAGATCATGAACTACTCATATCAAAAATAAGATAAAAACTCAAGAAGATAACAAAACCAGTCATCATACCAAAATATGATCTAAACAATATCTCATTAGAATTTATTGACAATATAAGGAACAGATTTACGCTATTAAGCATAATAGATCAAGAACCAGAAGAACTATGGTCTGAAGCCAGGGACAAAATAAAAGGAGAATGCAGATAGACACTCTCAGTAGACAAAAAGAGAGAGAAGAAACCTAGCATGCATAAAATGCTACAAATAATAAAGGAAAGAAGAGAAGTAAAACAAAAGGGAGATAGGAACAAACTAAAAATCACGAATGCAACAGTACAATGGCTAATATGAAAAGATAAAGAAAACTACTGCAACAATCAATGCAAAGAAATAGAAGACAACAACAAAAAGGGAACAACGAGAGACCTTTTCCACAAGATCCGGGAAATCAATGGAAATTCCAAACCAAAGTCCAGGATGCTTTATGACTATAAAAATAACATAATTCAAGACCAAGAAAGAATAAAAAGACATTGGATGCAATACACAGAAGAGTTACATAAAAGAGAGGATAAAATTAATGACATGTGGAAGATGAATTCCAAATTCTAAAAAGTGAGGTAGAAGCTGCAGTAAGGGAAATGGTGAAAAACAAATCACCAGGAACAGACTATATTCCAATCAAACTGTTGCAGTCCACACCGACAGAGTCAACTACAGTGCTAAGTAACATATGTCAAAGGATATGGAAAACAAAACGATGGCCAGAAGATTGGAAATGAACAATATACATCCCCATCCACAAAAAAGGAGGCAAAAAAGACTTCAGCAACTATAGGATCATAGTACTAATCTACCACACAAGCAAAATTATGTTCAAAATTCTGCAAGATAGCCTCCAACCGTACATGGAGAGAGAAATCTCAGAGGTCCAAGTGGGGTTCAGGAAAAGAAGAGGCACTAGGGACCACATTGCAAACATACAATGGCATGAGGGAATTGCAAAAGAAAATGGCATGAGGGAATTCCAAAAGAAAATCAGCATGTGCTTTATAGACTGTAGCAAAGCCTTTGACTGCATAGATCATGAAAGGCTATGGAATGCCCTTAAAGACATGGGAGTGCCAACACATCTGTTAGTCCTGATGAGGAATCTGTACTCAAGACAAGAATCAAAACAGAACATGGAGAAACAGAATGGTTCCCAACTGACAAAGGCGTCAGACAAGGCTGTATCCTCTCGTCCGACCTATTCAACTAGTATGCAGAACATATTGTAAGAAAAGCAGGCCTGAACACAGAAGGAGAAGTGAAAATAGGAGTAAGGAATATCAACAATCTAAGATATGCAGATGACACTATAATACTAGCAGAAAACCTCCCAGACCTGGAACAACTACTAACATTGATAAAACAGAAATGGGGACTGCAGCTAGGAAATCAGAAGAAGATTAAGAATGAGGAGAGTCACTATGAAAGAACTAGAAAAGAATGGCTACTAGAGAAAAGTACGAGGTTTGGAATAGGCTCTAGGTAGACTGTATTGTAAATTGTATGTTTTTGTTTTAAAAACAAGTCAATGAAATTATTTGGTATATGAAACCTGTTACTAGAGGTACTGGAGAAGTCAATTTAAATGAGATTTCATACTGGGATTATATATGTATATAATTGCTATACTGTAAATAAAGAAAGAACGGTTATGTTTTATGTAATTATGAAATAATAAAAATTGTGTGTGTGTATGTGTGTGTGAAAGAACTAGAAAAGATTCTAAAATGCAAAAATAAACAACTAGCACAAAAGTTAGAATCATACCAGCTACTGTGCTAGGGAAGAATGTGCTAGGAAAGGTGGAGGAAAGTAGAAAGAGAGAAGGGCCACATGTTAGATGAATGGATTCCATTAAGGAGGTCTCAGGTATGAATGTACATGAACTAAGCAGAGTAGTGGAGGACAGGGGGTCTGGGAGATGTCTCATCCACAGAGTCGCCATGGGTTGAGATCGACTGGAGGGCAGTTAACAATAACAAAGCACTAAAACATTAAAACAGTAGTAGGAAATAATGTAGTTATATCACTAATAAAAGTCCTTCACAGTCCAGAGACAGTCAAAATCAATTCAGTTGGACAGCCATGTACAACCCAAACACCTTCCTAAAATGGAAGGTTTTCCTTTTTAGAATACGTATTTGGAAGAATGGCTGGAACCACTTGAGGATAAAAAGTCTTGACTACCTCCCAAAGTGCTCTTGCTTCAAAGTTGAGATGACATGTTCAGAAACATCCTGTTTTCTTCCTGATTGCTGCTAAGAGAGGATCTGGCTATAGGTTTTCGCATATTTAAGCTTAGAAACATTCAGGTTCTGAGGGGGCATATATTAATACACAGCATAATTGGGTATTAATATGGTTAGTGCACAACAAAACACTTTCTGGGATTCTGCTAACTACTAGCCCTAGCTGAGCTAGGATCCATTCTTATATGCATACCTATACAGTACACAATATTGACAGCTGCTGTGATTTGACATGTAAGCTTTGAAGGGCCCTCTGATCCCTTTGGCCTAATTTTAAGCTTTTATACAACATCAAACTTTTTATGTAGTTATTTTGTGTGTATTCTGCAAATATGACTAGATATTATGCCTCCCATTAAATACGAACTGGTGAAACTGTCTCTATTTGCGTGACTTTATGGTACATTGTAGCACTTAAGATAATGATGTCAGAAAGTATTTTAAAATTAAATAATTGATTAATCTGTTAAATGAGACTGAGAACGTTCAGTAGCTTTAACATTCTATAGCTGCTGCATTTTAAAATTTTCTTCTGAGTTTGGGTTATCATTATTTCACAGCAGTCAAGTCTTTTCCCTTCTAAATCAAGATAAAGGTTTCCAGGTTATCATTATTTATACAGGGCCATTTAACTTGGCACTGAATTCCTCACACATGTGAAACTGCTTCTGTGTAGATTTGAAGAATTGTAACAAAACAAATTATTTTTCCTGATTTTATTTTTTCTAAAAAGAGACAGGGAGATGGTGATGGTGGTGATAATGATGACTTCATTTATATTCTGCCTTTTCCCCAGCACTGGGACTAAAGAGCTTATAAAAGTTAAAACAAATTCAATTAAAAGCACATCCGAATACAGAGAAAAATATTAGAAGTTCTTAAATTACAATGAAACAATCCATAGATTTAAAATTCTTTAAAGCAAATTGATTAAAAGACAAAGATAAGCATCATCCAAACAGCTCACCATTAAAAGCCCTTTCTAAAATCTTGTCAGAACCTAAGAGTTTTCATTTGCCACTGGAATCAACATGATAAACTGCTACTGATTGCAAATGCAAGGTGTGATGGATGTAGCAGATCCTTTTACCCAGGCTGGCCCCCCAGGTGGGGTCACTCTGAGGCCCAGAATCAAGGCAACAATGGCAGGGTGAATGGCAAAATTCCAAGGGCGGCACTGCAGGACCAATCTAGGTAAAGGGATCTGTCACAGTGGGGCAGATTCTGAGGGAAGAAGGGGTACCATGGGTGCTGTGGTGCTTTGGGGCCCATGAAGCCCTGACACCAGCCTTGAGTTCTATAGAATAGGTTGACGTTTTACTTGTAAAAGTAATCTGAACGTCATTTACCTCATAACATCCCCTGGAATAGGGAAAGACAGACACCCTAAGGTTGTGTTCCCCCCTTTGTCAGGGGAGAAAAACTCTAATTCTAATTCACTTGGCAATTTAATTTAGTTTTACAGCTTCATTTATATACCACTTCATACCCTTAAGGAGTGTCTAAGCGGTTTACAATTGTAAGCTATTTGCCCCCCAACAATCTGGGTACTCATTTTAGCGACCTCGGAAGGATGCAAGCCTGAGTCGAGCTTCATCCCTTTGCTGGTCTTGAATTTGCAACCTTATGGTTTTGAGTGAGTGGCTGCAGTACAGGCATTTAACCACTGTGCCACCAGGGCTGTTTTAGTTGTTCATTTAATTTAGTTGTTCTTAACTGTTCTGGAACCAGATAAACATTTAATGGGAAGGAAATGCCACTATAGGACTTTTAAATAAGTATAAATATAATTGCAGGAGTATCTCAGTTGATTGTACATTAGTTTGGTTTTATTTGTTTCTCTGTCTGAGGTATTTGTACCCTGCAAAAGCTTTCTTGGGACAGCTTCCAATGAAAATAAAAATATAGTATAGTTTGCCCTTGCCTTATGTCGATTTTGTATACGCTGCTTTGAGTGTACACAGTCTGTGGGTGGCAAGGGGAGAAATGGTGCACTCTCTGTGGGGGTGTGCCGCCATAACAATTAGTGGGACTTGAGCATAGGCAATTTTCCCCATATTTGGGGTTTGTGGTCCAGAACAGATCCCCCATGCATGGGGAAGGCAGACTGTAATTCTGCCAAAATATTAAAATAAATGCAACAATACAGCAGTAATTAAATCTAGAGCAACAAATAGCCAAAGCTTGATATGGTTGTAGCATAGTGTGATTACCAAGAGGGAATTGTTCCAAAACTGAAGAAAAATGGTTTGATGAATCCAGTTTTTAAAATGAGAGGTTCATGCAGAGGAAGGGGGCTGAATCTTCCCAGAGTTTACCTCCCAACTGCCACTTTCCCCAAAAGTGTTTTGTTTTGTTTTTAGCCAGGTCACTGGTTTTGAAGTCACAACTGGGAAGAAATTACCTGGAGAAAAGAGCAGTGAGGTGCTCAAGTTGCAGTCAGCGAGTAAGTTCTATATTCCTAATGTATATGCCCTTTTCCCATCTAAATCAAGTACAATCTCTGATTTCAACATTGGTTCAGGCAGTTCCATGTTTAAATATGCAGGAATATTGTCACATTTATTTGGGACTTTGATCTCTCCACTGATCCATGCTCCCCACAGTTGATTCAGTCTCCTCAGAAGAAAGCAGACTTCTAGTCAGAGCAAAGGATATGTGAAGCAGGCAGTTGGCTTCATATAACAATCTGTGCTGTAGAGAGGAACAAGGAGAATGAAGAGGCCAACTGACTCCAGACTTGACTTTGAGTCTTAAACACACTTATTAAGTTCCACTAAACATAATGGAAACTTATACCTTTAAGTTAAACTGTGTAGAATTATGCTGCAAGACAGGATTCCTTTCAGAATATTATTTTTACATAAGGAATAGCTGATACTATGTCATTAATGTATTAAGCATTTTATAATCTGTAGACCAGTACTTTTGGAATCTGAAGATAGATGTTTGCATAAAGGAAAAACACTAGAACAAGTATGTATCAGGAATGGGATTTGTGGCTGTCCATATTCTGCACTGCAAGTCCTAGTAGCATTAGCTGGTATAGCCAATGGAAAGGGATGCTGGGACACTTTCTGGAAGGCCACTTAATTCCCACCCCTGCTATACGTCAACAGCCATAGAGATCCAGCAGGTTTAATACTGAGTACTAACTCCCGGTGGCTTAGTGGTTAAGACGCCAGTCGGAAGATCGGAAGGTTGGCAGTTTGAGGGCTGAGTGCTGCATGATGAAGTGAGCTCCTGTCACTACTCCCAACTTCTGCCAACCTAACAGTTCAAAAAGCATGCAAGTACAGTCTTCCCTTCCCTTATGCAGGGGATCTGTTCCGGACCCACATGGCCCGTAAGGGGAATATTGCATAGACCCGTGCCCCATTGAAAATAATGGGGCACGTGCACGTGGTGCCACGCGGTATGCGCATGCCATTCATTACATTGTACTGTGGCTTCAGCATATGCTGAAAGCCGCAAAAGGGAAGCCTGCATACGATGTGGGCTTACTGTAGATAAATAGGCACCACTTTGGTGGGAAGGTAACAACATTTGGTGCAGTCATGCTGGCGACATGACCACCACAGCAGTCCTTGGACAATGCTAGCTCTTTGGCTTAGTAACAGAGATGAGCACCACCCCCTACAGTCAATTATGACTAGACATTCATGTCAAGGGACTACCTTTACCTTTTACTGACTCCCAGCACACTCTCATCTAAATTTTCCTGTTAATATTGGTGTACAGAATTCTGTACAAAAATCATTTTTCCAAAGCCTTTAGTTATCTTGGTCTATACAGTACTTGGTCTATAACTATTTTCTGATATCCTTTATTTGAGCCATGCTGTACATCATGCTGATTTTTCAGTCAGACTCCAGTTTTTCTTAAGAAGTACAAGGGTTCCCTAAGTGCCTTTTTTGTGAAAATGTAGGCAGCTGATATGCTAACAATATCAAGCAGAGATTTCATTGTGAGCATAAGCCTTCACTTGTTTGTTTTAACTATTTGCTCTGTACTATGTGCCTGTGTTGTACATGGGCTCGCCATATGCAGACTTGAGGTTGCGTGGACGGCAAGCCCTAATATTCTTGATCATAGGCGGAATTTGCCTTACATGGGGCACATATCTTTCTGAAATGTCCTGGTTATATCTGTTCTATGTGTTAAGACCTTCCATTCCAGTGCTTTCTTCAGTTCATAAATTAGAGATGATAGGAGTAACACTTGGTAACAGACATTGGAAGTAACAGCTGTAATACTTAACCATATATGGAGGATTGGAGTTGTTTGGTACCACTCTTGCAATATGCACTTGATGCCTTTTAAGGGAACACTGTGCATGCAGAGTGAAAATATCCAGAAGCGAAACATCTATTTCACAGACCTGCCACTGTTAAAATGTTAACAGGGTCAGATGAGTAGTACAAACACCAGAGTTCAGCATTTAGAACAAAGGAAAAATAAACCAGCAAGTTAATCATCTTAATTCAGAAATCTTAACTAAGATCTGAGGAAGTGGAGAGGGAAATGTTGCCTGAATTATTACATGACATTATGGTGTTTTCACAGTGTTTGTGGCTCACAAATTCCTAACGCATCAGGACACTAGAGTAGAGAAAGCTTAGCATGGGGGAGAGGGAAAGTATTGTGGTAACTGCTTTCTACAGAGGGACAAGAATTCATTGATGAACATTGCCTATTTTAACATAGGTGAAACTGTAAGTGAGAAACAGTTAATTAAAGAGGGAAAACTGTGATTTAGAAATCAATACATTTATTGAAATGCTGCATTTAGAGAGTTTATAGAGCAAGCAGTTGAGAAAGCATTAGAGATCATTGCAGATTGAAAGGCAAGCCTTCTTAATAGGACAGTGCAAGAATATTGCCTTAAAACAGCAATGCTAAAATTTTCAATTTTATGTGGGAATTAGTTTTATTAATATGTTTAATAAAACTGATAAAGGTGCAAAATGTGTTTAAATAAATTTTGATTTATTTTCAAAATAAATTTGAAAATAGGTCAAAAGTGGAACATTTTACCAACTTGGGCTGCACCTACACTGCAGAATTAATGCAGTTTGACACCACTTTAACTGCTGTGGCTAAGTTCTGCAGACTTCTGGGATCTGTAGTTTTGTGAGCTGTTTAGCCTCTCTGTGAGAGAGCCCTAGTGTCAAAACAAACTACAAATCCTAGGATTCCGTAGGAAGCAGCCATAACAATTAAAGCATTATTTCAGCAGCATTGGAAAGGCCCACAGCCTTGACACAATTGCCCACTCCTGATTTATTTCATTCTGTTCTCACTCAAATCCCCTTTTCACTTGGTGTGGTATTGTCCTTAGTGGTTCCTCAATTTATTTTCCTCCCTGTAACTTATACAGGTTGAGTATCCATTATCCAAAATGCTTTAAATTTTGTGTTAATGGATTTTAGATTGTTTGGATTTTGGATGTTTAGGATTTTTGGGATGTTTTGGATTTTGGAATATTTGTATTTGCACATGCATACATAATAAAGTACATAATATCTTGGAGATGGGACCCAAATATAGAGATAAATGACATTCATTTATATTTCATATACATCTTATACACATAGCCTGAAGAATTTTATACATATTTTTGATATTTTTGTGCATGAAACTAAGTTTATCTATGATGAACGACCAGAAAGCAGAGCTGACACTAACTCAGCCAAGCATGAAAAGCGTTGGGGTTTTTGATTATTTCAGCTTTCAAAATTCCAGATAAGGTAAGGGCGGCTCAACCTGTAGTAAACAACATAAGTGTTTTAGGGTGTTTATAACAGAGGACAGTGGGCTGCAACATGTAAGTGGCTGACTGATGGATTTACAGGAGAGTGCTATGAATACATTGTAGTCTATCTTGATTTTGGTAAGCTTTTGACAAGGTCTTTCATGGCATTTGTGGAGAAGCACTGGCAAATGGAATGTGTGGAATATAAAACCAGGGACAGGCTGGGAAAATGTGGTGGCCTGCCTGATGTATTCTCCAAGGAATGGCCTGAAATAATCAGACACGCTACCAAGAGTAATAAGAACAATTAATAATAAAGACACTTAAGTTAGTGAGAGAACCAAGGGCTAGGAAGATAGTTCTGAGGGAAAAGAAGCCTCAAACTATTTAGGATCAGGCAGAAGAAGAATCCTGTGGAACCCAGTGGTTGTCACATAGTATGGACCCAGGGTGGTGGGATCCGAGAGGCACTGTATGAGTGAATCTAAGAGATCTAGTGTGAGAGATCTAAGAGATCTGGCAGTATCACAATATTCTTACAGGAAAGCTGGTGAACTGTGGGCTACACAATGCTATTGTTAGGTAGATTTGTAATTAGTTAACCAACTGAACCCAAAGAGTTCTTACCAATGGATATTCTTCATCTTGGAGAGAAGTGACTAGTGGGGTGCCTCAGGGTTCTTTCCTAGGCCTGGTGTTGCTCAACATCTTTATGAATGACTGAGATGATAGAATGCATGATAATCAAATTTACAAATAACACCAAATTAATAACTAATACACCAGAAGAAAGGATCAGAATTCAAAATAATTTTGACAGATTGGAGAACTAGGCTAAAACAAAATAGATTTCAGCATGGATAAAGGTACGGTGCTACATTTAGGCAGGAAAAATCAAATGCACAAATATAGGGTGGTTGACACTTGGCTTCTTCTTTTTTGTGGTGTAGGAAACTATCCATATTTTTTTCCATATTAGTTTTACCTATGATACAGGTTGAATCTCCCTTACCTGGAATTCCAAAATATTCCAAAATTCAAAGTTGTCTACATAGGTGGCTGAGATAGTGACACCTTTACTTTCTGATAGTTTTGTGTACACAAATTTTTGTTTCATGCACAAAATTATTATATTATGTATAAAGTTACCTTTTGGCTATGTGTAAAAGCTGTATATGAAACATAAATGAATTTTATGTTTGGACTTGGGTCTCATCTCTTAGATATCTCATTATGTATAACCAAATATTCCAAAATCCCCCATATTCTAAAATCCAACACTTCTAGTCCTAAGCATTTTGGATAAGAGAGACTCAACCTAGTACCAATTTTTCTGTCAAATAATGCTCAAGATACCTATTTTATTACCTGAGATCTACCTGTACAAAATGATAAATATATTGGGGGGGGATACAGACAGCTCAAAAGGGACAGCTTAGAGCCACCCCTTTTAGGCTGGTTTGGGGCCAGGGCAAACAGATGCCCAGCCCCAATCCGGCCAGATTCCACTCCCAAAAGAATGAGATAAGATCAGCTCGTTTTGGGGGGTGGAAAAAAGCCGCCTCTTTTCCCAAAGAGCCAGCTTTTCCTCCTAAAAAGCAGGCTCTGGGGAAAGTGGTGTCTAAATGCCACACCCCCAAGCAGGAGAGAAGCCGGCTGGTGTGTAATTGCCAGCCCAGCTGCTGTCTGGCTTAGGGGCGTGGTACATGTAAATGCCATGCCCCCAAGCCAGCGCCAAGCGGGACTAAATGGGCCATCTCTTTCGACCCATAAATACACTACTATAGAAAAAAAGTTATATTCAGAGAAACCCACCTAAAATAGAATAACTTCTCCAGCACAACCTAAATATATTTTTCTGTTCCTTGTCAATAAATAATCCCGCTCTTCAGTTTCCAAAAGATAACAGATCTTTCCATTATTAATGGAAACCCTTTAGGCCCTTGGCTAATGTTGGTTCCTTCCTTAGCTGTACATCAGGAGTGACTAACATGTGGACAGGATGTAATAAGGCAAGTAAGGGGTGGCCTCCAAGAATGTTTTGGAAAAAGCTAGTCCTGTGTTGTGATAGCAGTCATCATCAATTCACACTGTTTGCCTCAAGACTATTAACAAATCTTACTGTAACTCACATTGGTTTCTCTTTTTAGAATTCTTAACAGAGGAAAAGAGAAAGGAATCGTGTAAATCATAGTGGTTTTCAGAAAGATGGATGAGTAGCCCCTCATGTTGCTACTGTTGCACCATCCACTGGCAGCATGTGACCACTCTCTAAGGAAATGTCTCTGTCAAGGGGAAAGCAAACTCCAGGGTCTTATTTTTTAAATTTTATTTTGGTCCACCCATGAAGGCTAATAACTCTTAAAAGGAGCAGTGTAAAGTCTTAGGTTGCTGTACTGTTGATGTATATTTAGCAAATGTTTCTGGAGATATTCTCCCATGTTGACATCAGCATTTTTAAATGTGCAGCTGACACCTGGAAGACAGGAAAGCCAAGAGAGACAAAGCTGTGCTGTAAATATATCTCCAGATAGTATTTTTAAAATCCTTTTTCATAGTCCAGAACAGATCACTTTTGGATGAGATGCCTTGATCCAGTGTGTCCTTCAGCAATTATCTCAGGAAGAATGCCTGTATATGTATCTTTGGGGGTGGGGGTGGATACTAAGACTTTTACAACAACTAGCTAACACTTAAAAACTTAATCTTTTACAGTATATTTAGCTCTTTTTGTAAAAATTCAGATAACTGTATAGCAGGAAAAGAAACCCAGAAAAAATAAGTAGCAAATTAACATGGCACAGTCAAATCACAGTTTATTTTCAGGGGAGGTTTAAAAAATAACTGTACATACTCGTGTATACGTAAAAAAAAAAAAAAAAGGTAAAAAAATTGACCCCAAAAAACAGGATTGGCTTACACATGGGTCAGTACGGTAGTAGGAAGGGCCTCTTCCCAGCCAGGCTGCCTCCACATGGAAAGCCCAGCTGTGGAGACACTGGGAAGGGAGCCTCTTGCCAGCCAGACTGCCTCTGCAGGGGAAAACCCAGCTGGGAACAGGCTGGGAAGGGTGATCGATCGCCCTACAGTCTCTCCCCTGCCTCCTGAAGTCTGACCTTTGACTTATCCATAAGTCATACCAGTACCCATAATTTTGGCCCCAAAAGCCAACCTCAACTTATACATGAGGTCGACTTATACTCGAGTATATATGGTATGTGATTACAATTTTCCCAGTGTAATGAGTGGGACTTAAAAGCATTCCTAAGATGTACTGAGCTCTTACAATAAAGAAGGTATATACAGTTCCATAATTTTTTTTCTCTTAGGTTATATTTTAACTAAACTTTAACCAACACCAGTGAATGTAGTACAATATAAATGGAACCTTGATCTGTCCTTTAGATGCTGCTGTTGTTTGAAATTTCTGTGAACATAATTTCCTGTTTATACTCTGTTACAGAAATATTTGCATTTAAACAGATGTGAAATAGGTTCTGTTTACTATGAAACCTTTATTATTCACATAGTCTATCTAGTTCTGTTTAGCCAGAGTTCCCTGTTAGATCCAAATCATGAAACTATGGATGAATGTAAGACAAGATTTTCACAATGAAATTAGTACACCAGAAGAGGAAGAAACATCAAGGGAAAAGTATACAGTTATTACATTTATTCACAGCATCATAAATCATGATTTAAGAAGCCGTGTGTGTGTATGTGTGTGCGTGTGCGTGTGCGTGTTCGTTGCCTGGAAACATATGGCAACCCCATGAAACCTCAGATGCTGTCCAAACACAGCCAGTTTATATAGACCAAGGGTGGGTTACTGCCTCCTTGTAGGATCTGGGGGTGCTCACCCTCATTGCACCTCAATCCATCCATTTTTGTTACATTTTGACTGTTTTAAACAAGAGTTAGTTAAGGTTATATGCTTCTGAGGTCAGTAGCTGAAAAGTAAATATAATTTTGAAGACAAAACTTTGTAATTATGTGGGGCTGCTTACAGTCATCATACAGAAATAAGCAAGTAACTGACAGTCCAAATCTTGATAACGAATTTATTTCTTATTCATTGACAGTACTGTATAACAAGGAATGGTGTATACACAGACACACTTACATGTGTATAAACTAAATTCCTCACCTTGATGGTGCATCCATATATGTAAATATATGTGACTATGTGATTATCTCTTTCAGAGTGGCAAAATCCATGAAAGTCCCTGTGTATGAAACACCAGCAGGCTGGAGGTTCTTCTCAAATCTGATGGATTCTGGTCGATGTTCACTGTGTGGAGAAGAAAGTTTTGGCACTGGTGAGACATAATACAGTGTACTATATGAAGAAAAGATATATCAAATGTAATTCCATGATGGTTTAGTGGTTTGAGTGTTGGACTACGACTCTGGAGACCAGGGTTTGAGTCCTCATTTGGCCATGAAACCTCCTGAATGGCCTGGG
Source organism: Urosaurus nigricauda (assembly GCA_034509955.1). Classification (NCBI taxonomy): domain Eukaryota; kingdom Metazoa; phylum Chordata; class Lepidosauria; order Squamata; family Phrynosomatidae; genus Urosaurus; species Urosaurus nigricauda. The sequence goes on along the minus strand of JAOEGL010000002.1, from coordinate 88,599,524 downwards.
GCAAATCATACTTTCTCAGCATCAAGGGGAGGTAAAGGAAAACCCCCTCTGAAAAAAACTTTGTCAAGAAAATCCCATGATAAGTTTGCCTTTAAGGTTGCCATAAGTCAGAAATGACTTGAAGGCAAACAACAACAAACAACTATATGAAGAAAAGATTATCAAGTTTAATTCCATGATCATAGAATCATAGAGTTGGAAGAGACCACAAGGACCATCCAGTCCAACCCCCCTGCCATGCAGGAACTCCCAATCAAAGCATACCCAACAGATGGCCATCCAGCTTCTGCTTAAAAACCTCCAAGGAAGGCGACTCCACCACTCTCCAAGGGAGTGTGTTCCACTGTCGAACAGCCCTTACTGTCAGGAAGTTCTTCCTAATGTTGAGGTGGAATCTCTTTTCCTGCAGCTTGCATCCATTGTTCCGAGGCCTGTTGTCTGGAGCAACAGAAAACAAGCTTGCTCTCACCTCAATGTGACATCCCTTCAAATATTTAAACAGTGCTATCATATCACCTCTAAGCCTTCTCTTCTGCAGGCTAAACATTCCCAGCTCCCTAAGTCGTTCCTCATTGGGCATGGTTTCCAGACCCTTCACCATTTTAGTTGCCCTCCTTTGGACCCGCTCCAGTTTCTCCACATCCTGTTTGAATTGTAGTACCCAGAACTGGACACAGTATTCCAGGTGGGGCCTGACCAAAGCAGAATAAAATGGCACTATTACGTCCCTTGATCTAGACACTATACCTCTATTGATGCAGCCAAAAATAGCATTGGTCTTTTTAGCTGCTGCATCGCACTGTTGGCTCATGTTCAACTTGTGGTCTACTTGGACTCCTAGATCCCTTTCACATGTGGTCTCATTCAGCCAGATGTCCCCCATCCTATATCTGTGCATTTCATTTTTCCTCCCTAAGTGAAGAACCTTACATTTCTCTGTGTAGAATTTCATTTTGTTAGCTTTGGCCCAGCTTTCTAGTCTATTCAGGTCATTTTGAATTTTGATCCTGTCCTCTGGGGTATTAGCTACTCCTCCTAATTTGTTGTCATCTGCAAATTTGATAACCAGGCTCTCAATACTGTCATCCAAGTCATTAATAAAGATATTGAATAGCACTGGGCCCAAGACAGAGCCCTGTGGGACTCCAATTGTCACTTCTTTCCAGGATGAAAAGGAGCCATTGTTGAACACCCTTTGGGTGGGGTCGGTCAACCAGTTACAAATCCATGTAATGGTTATCTTGTCTAGTCCACATTTTTCAAGCTTGTTTGCAAGTATGTCATGGGGAACCTTGTCAAAGGCCTTACTGAAATCAAGATATACTATATCCACAGCATTCCCTTCATCTACCAAGCTGGTAATTTTATCAAAAAAAGAGATCAGATTTTTCTGGCATGACCTGTTTCTCTGAAACCCATGCTGGCTTTTTATGATTATGGAATTATCTTCTAGATATTCACAGACTCTCTGTTTAATGACCTGCTCCAGAATCTTTCCTGGAATTGATGTCAGACTAACTGAACGATAATTGTTGGGATCCTCTTTTTTCCCCTTTTTGAAGATGGGGACAACATTTGCCCTCCTCCAGTCTGCTGGGATTTCTCCTATTCTCCAGGAGTTCTCAAATATAATTGCCAATGGTTCCGATATTACATTTGCCAGTTCTTTTAATACCCTTGGATGTAGTTCATCTGGTCCTGGAGACTTGTATTCATTTAGGTTAACCAGGTATTCCTGTACTATCTCTTTACTTATTCTGTGCTGAAATTCCCCTACTCTGTCCTCTGCCCCATTATCCTTAGGTTGGGCACCCTTTGCCTTTCCTGAGAAGACTGAAGCAAAGAAGGTGTTGAGTAATTCTGCCTTTTCTCTGTCTGCTGTTAGCATTTTGCCATCTTCACCACACAATGGCCCTACCATTTCCTTCTTTTTCCTTTTGCTGCGGACATATACAAAAAAAGCCCTTTTTGTTGTTCTTAACTTCTCTAGCAAGCCTGAGTTCATTTTGCACTTTAGTTTTTCTGACTTTATCCCTACACATGCTGGCTATTTATTTGAATTCCTCTTTGGTGATTTCCCCATTTTTCCATTTTTTATACATGTTCCGTTTAAAACTTAGCCCAGTTGTAAGTTCCTTAGTCATCTATACCGGTTTCTTGAGACATCTCCCATTTTTCTTCCTCATTGCATCTGTCTGAAATTGTGCCTTCAGTATCTCCCTTTTGAGGAACTCCCATCCATCTTGAACACCCTTCTCTTTTAGTATTCTTGACCATGAGATCACCCCCAGTATATCTCTAAGTTTATTGAAATCAGCTTTCCTAAAGTCTAGAATGCCTGTCTGACTATGCCTAGCCTCACCTTTCCACTGTATAATAAACTCCAGGAAGACATGATCACTCCCACCTAAGGATCCAACCTCTTGCACCCCATCAACTAGGTCCTACCTGTTGGTTAAGATCAGATGCAAAATAGCTGACTCCCTAAGAATCTAAGAATCCAAATTGTTCTCGGCGACACCATCTGCGGAGCCAGTTGTTGACATCTGCTATTTTCCTCTCTCTTCCTGGACCATGCCCTTCTACTGGCAGAAGAGACAAGATGACAATTTGTGTGTCCATTTCTTTCAGCTTCTTTCCCAGAGCCTCGTAAACCGCTAGGATATTTTGAAGGCTGTGTCTTGCTGTGTCATTTGTTCCCACGTGGACCAAAAGGAAGGGGTATTTGTCAGTAGGTTTGACCAGTCTTGTCAGCCTCTCCGTCACATCACGGATCTGTGCCCCAGGGAGACAACACACCTCCTGAGACATCTTGTCAGGCCCACAAATCACTGTTTCTGTACCCCTCAGGCAAGGAGTCCCCCACCACAACTACGCGCCTCCTCCAAGGCTTAGCAGCGACTGTTCCCTGCGATGGAACTCCCAGACTCCCCTGCCCTGTCCCTGAAGTCTGTCCATCCTGGTTTTCCTCATCCTTCTTGATAAGTGAAAGGGCTTCAAAACGATTCTGTAGCTGCAAGCTCCCACAGCTATCCCTGATTTCCCTGCTTCTCTTTGTGACATTCCTCAAGCTGTCTGCCTCCTGTGTACATGAAGTGACCTTCTCCTCCCCAGCGACTTCCTCTGTGTGGTCCCCTTCCAAGATCATTCCTTCTGTTTTGTCCGGGGAAATCTCTTGCTCCCTGATATGTTGAAGTGCCGCTACCATGGATTCCAGCTGCTGTACTTTCTCCTCGAAGAGGGCTGTCAACTTGCAGTTGGGGCATGTGAAGTTCCCCACATCTGTAGGCAAGAAGACAAACATCCCACAAGTGTTATAGGTGACTGCAGCCGTTCCCTCAGTGCCCATACCGAGAAGTGTTAAGGAATCACTAAAACAGGACTGTGGGCTTCCTCCTCAAAGAATATTCCCTGGTAAACACCAATGTCAAAGGCCCCTGATGGCCTGGCCTATTTCACCAATCTCTGTCAGTGCCTACAGCCATACCACCCAATCTCTGTCAGTGATCTCAATCTACTAGGAATATAACTTTATAGAGATCTCCTGGTTGCTAACTTGTATTCACTTCCTCTGAGGTGGAGGGGAACCCCTCAAAATCACTTAAAAAGGAAGAGATTTAAAGGAGAACCTCTAAAACAAAGTTTACAGCTCCCCTGCTCCTTATATAGTATTTTCCCCTGTTTTCGGGGGGGTGGGGTGGGGTGATGGAATTCCACACACTTACTTAAAATGGCCACCAAGAAGCTGCTCTTTCTTCTCTCTCTAGCTCCAACTGACCTGCAACTGGCTCTCAGAGCAGTTCTATACAGCTAGTCTCCTAGCTCCTCCCACTTGTGACTCACAGGTGTGACTCACAGAAGCTCCTCCTCCTCTGCAAAAGACACCCCCCCAAGAGATTTTTAAAAATCCACACACCACTTAAAATGGCCGCCAAGAAGCTGCTCTTCCTTCTTCTCTCTCTCTAGCTCCAACTGATGATGGTTTAATGAAGTTTGTATCTTTTAATTCACTGGGTCTCCTTTCTAATTTTGTGATCTGTCTTATCAAAACAAACATGTACTTGATGGGTTTCCCTCTTCCTGGTGGCTGCAAGAAGTGAAGACTAACATCTAGTGATTCATTCCAGTACATAACTGCTTGGCAATCTATCAAAACTCATGATGGTCTTAAGCTGTTTTCAGGAATACAAACTGTAGGATATAGTCCATATAGATCTTCTAGAACACTGTCCTAACTATCTTGGTTACCCATATTTCATCATATTGAACCAGATTGTCACTCCTATCCTTTAACACCAGAAATGCCTAAAATTGGCCTTCTAAATACTACTTGCTCACCCCAGCCATGGGCTTGCCATCCATGGATTTGAGTATCCACAGATCTATGGTGGATTTGAGTATCCACAGATGGCAAGCCCCATTGGCCCTAATGGCGGCATATGCATGCTGCCACAGCATTAAAAACCACAGGATTTGAGTTCCCACGGTTTTTGGCATCTCTGTGTGTGTGTGTGTGGGGGGGGGGGGGTCCAGAATGAAGAAAGGGTCAATTGTATTTATTTGAAGTGTTTATTTATTTATTTGATTTCTATGCTGCCTTTCTCCTAGAAAGGGACCCAAGGTGGTTCACAAAAAAAAAAAAAAAAAAATGCTAACATATTACAGTATAACAATTAAAAACATCAGCTAAAAACAATATAAAATTACAAACATTAAAACCATAGGTTGTTTACAGATATCTAAAAGCATTAATAAATTAAAATTTATTGTTTTCATATTAATTTAAAAGTGATTAACCTAACCCCTAGCCATGCTTACACCTTGGTAAAATTAGTGCCTATACATGTTCTTCTTGTATGCCATCAGGTTGTTTCCTGCTTTTGATGACCCAAGAGTGAATCTTTTGGGGTTTTCTTGTCAAGATTTTGTTCAAGGAGGTTTGCCTTTGCCTTCCTCTGAGGCTGAAAGAGTGTGACTTCCCCAAGGCCACCCAGTGAGTTTTCATGGCTAAGTGGGGATTCAAACTCTGGTCTCCAGAGTCATAGTGCTGCACTCAAACTACCACACCACACTGGTATATGTTTCTTAAAAAGATGTTCTTTCAGTTATATCTCGGAGCTGTAAATAAAGCCATTGGATCAAGCCTGCTGCAGATGTCTCCTTGACAGTATTTGTCCTTTCAATAATAACAGTGGCAAGATAAAAGTTAAAATTCCAAATTTATGCTATGGCTAATGTATTTCAACAAATTACCTTCTTACCGAGCAAGCAAATTTTACTCATCCAGACTCTTATCGTTAGAAGATTTTTCAATTCTCTTTCCCCCACCTTAGATAGATAGGGATTTCCTGCATGCAAGCTTCTCTCTCTCTCTCTTTCTGTCTCATTCTCTCTCATTCAAACCGACCATGTGATTTGAGTCACACACCCCTTTTGTCTAGCAGACATTCTCTCTAAAAGGTTTTCAACTGAACTGTTTGTTTTCCATCTTCCTCCTCTATCAATGTTTTTTGGAAAGATGGTGAGATAAAGATTTCTTTTTACTTGAACTATACACTAGCTAGATTAGGATATAGCCTGTATGTTATATAGATTAAAGCCATTAGTAAACTTTTGTTTGAACTACAAGCTACATGTATTGTTTTTGAAGTCAGTCTCAGGGAAGCCTAGTTAGACAAAGGCACATTTCTGCTACTCTGGTAATTTAAATCTAGGCCCTAACAGGCTTGGCTTTGACATTTTTGATATTTAATACTTTTTTTTCTCATCAAAGGCTGAAGTGTTAGGAAACTTAAATAACCCTACAGTTATAACTTCAGAGTACCTGCAGTGCAATCCTATATGAGTTTAAGTAATTATTGATTTAAAATTATAAGATGAAGTAAGATATTGGAAGTTTTTTTAAAAGTAAGTATTGGATTTTTAAAAGAAGTAGTATTCTATAAATCATTTTATGTAAACTGTAAGAGAACGGCCATGTTCCCTCCTTTTAGCACTGGGGAGGAGGAATGGCCAAGGAACCATGTATGAGCTGCAAATATTAAACCTTGGAAGTTCCTTGAGATGTTGTTATTGTTGTTGTTGTTTTGATAAACCCTATAATTTAAAATGTTGCTGCAAGTGTGAGGAATTGCCACTGAGTAGTCTAGGGCAACAGAAGTGTCATCTAGTTATTTTGTAAAAGTCTGAGAACTACAGCAACAGCCAGCAGCAACATTCCATCTGGATGACCACCATAGTTCTAAAAATGCATTTTCAACTAGTTTACATCTATAAATACACATTCATGTGTAGTTAAATCAGTTAGCACTCCTGACTGTCGAATGATAGATGGGGAATCTTTATCTTTGCACCTTGGAGTATTAAGTCTTTTAGAAAAAGGGAAAGCATGCATGATGTAACCATGTTGACCATCAGTTAAACTGTATATTGTAAGAATATTTTTAATTTAATGTGTGCATCAACAAATGCCAAAGCTTTTTATAATACAAAATTAATATTTTCTTGTCCTTTAGAAAACAGTTATTCAAAGTGCATTAGAAGAAAATATCAAATAGGAGCTGCCCTCACTAAGGGCTGGAACAGACGGTCCTTAAAAGATGCCTTCAGGGTGTCATCAGAATGCAGTGTTTACATGCCACATGCTCTGGTGACACCCTGAAGCCGCCTGGAAGCTGGGCAGCTGCCCAGACATGGGTGGCTTCACGACACTCCGGCAGCATGGCGTTTAAATGTGATATGCCACTAGGATGGCTTGCAGATTGCTTCAAGCTATAGTGGGGCAGGAAAACCTGGGTTTTTTTGCTGACTGAAAAAGGAGCGGATCTTTGCTGCAGTGTGTGTTTGCCACGACCCGAGTCCCTCTTCAGAAGGTAATAATAATAATAATAATATTTATTTGTCTCCCGCTCCTTTGAGAGCAATCGGGCCGTCTGTTTCTCCCCTAGGTTTACATTGGCTGCTCCATGTCACTTTGCAGGAGTACTTCCTACGTCATGTCTAAATTAAACTGATACGTTCACTGGCATTTGTATATAGTTTATAGCACAGCAGAGCATTTAGAATATGTACAAATGATCCAGAGTGTAATTTACTTTGGAAACTGAATATTGCTTTAAGATCTGGCAAGATGCTGCTTTAAAGGGAAAGCTTCAAATGTCATCCCAGTGAGGTCACATTTGGATATGATCATACCCATTTTTGGTTATGATTTTTTGTATGTTTTTAATTGTACTATGCTTTTAAATTGTAATAGTAGTAGTAGAAAGGGGGTAACATCCTCTATATTTGAGAGTAAAACTTCTAAAACATTGCAGTAATAATTAAACACAAAGGCAGCATCTTATTTACTGATTTTACTTTCCCCTTTCTGCCCTGCTCTTCACACGTCCACCTCTTATGAAGAACAAGTCATTTGGCCAGAAGAAATTTAAACAAATGCTCTTGTTGTCTACTATTCTAGCTGTCATTATCTGGTTGGAGTATCTCCCAAGAAATCTGAAATATGTAGGTGATAAATGTTTAGGAGAGGGGAAAGAGGACAGTAGGATCTGATTCTGGGACAAAGAGTTTTCAGCCTATTCATTTGATTGGATACAAAAGTTCAGACAGTTTAATTTTGAATGAGGTTAAATTTTTTGTAAGTCTTCTAAGAAATATATTGCTTCTTGGAATGATATTTGTGTTACTGTGTTTCATAGAAAAGCAAACAACAGGTGTTTCTGCCACTCCCCAGTGTTTCCTGCAGTTGAGATTATAAGATAACTATAGGCCAACACAAAACTGCGCAATAACTGGTCTGGCAAAATGCCACGTCAAACTTATAACCCATATCAAATAAATCCGTGGCCATGTTAATTCAATTTATTGACTTGTTGTCTGTCTGCACACTTCAGCTTCCCTGAACTTATTGGCCCAAGTAAATAGCAGAAGAGTTCATGATAACTAATCCCCTATTGAATATATCGGGCTCAAGGTAGGATCATCTCACATGCAGAGCGAATCCTTGTGTTTCAGAGTAATCTCTGAAGATCCTGTGCTTCTTTTTCTTGAATTTGAAAGCATGCACTGTTGTTGTTGTTGTTGTTACATTTATATCCCGCTTATATCTTAGGATATCAGGGTAGTGTATAAGTAAAAACAGTTAAAAAAATTTAAAAATTTAAGAGTAGAATAAAAATAAACACTTATATTTTTTTCAGTAGAGCAGACTAGCAGGAAAGAAATGAGCTTGCATCTATCTTGAGTGTTTTGTCATATGGAGGTTGTGGACCCTCCTCTCTCTCTTAAGAATCAGAGGAAAGAAAGCAAACCTCAAACCTACTATGGCTGATAGTAGCCTTTCTCATTACAATGGAAAAAGATTTTGTCTTCTTCGGGAAGCTCCTGGTATGATAAACATGTGCACTAAACAGTAAAAATATGCTAGTTTACGTAAAGAGAATTTATGAAGATGAAAAATACACTAATGAATAAAAACATGGGGTTTTCACCTAGTAATTACATATTTTAACACTCTGAGCTTTTGTCTTTTGTGTTGGCTTTTGTTGTCTACATTTCCACATACTTGGCAATTGAGCCAATGTCAAGAATAATTTTTCTGTGCCCTCTGTACAGAGTCAGACACTGGCAGTTTTATGTTTTTGTTGTTGAGAACATTCTAATGTACCATAAATTGATGACCTTTCTCTGTGATATAAACAAGATAAATCTTAGAAACCTGTGTCTCTGTAACCAGCAATCATTACAGCTTGATGCCATTTAAGGGACTGTTTTCTTTTGAAAATACGTAATCTGAAATCTTACACTAATGTAAAAAAATGCTAGCTAGCTAGCTAGCTAGCTAGATGTTTTTAAAGAGAAGGGCTTCTTCCTTATTAATAAAAATATCCTTTGTGCTATAAAAAGACAAGAGTTCTTCTTTCTTTTCTTCTTTTTTAATGTCCCATTGGCTTCCCAGACCTATTCACTGGCAGGTGATCCTGGCACTCAACCAGTGCTGTTGTAACTTCTTCCTATTTTGTAGCAGAAAAATGCAGTTTATCAAATGAAGTTAGAAAATGCAGGTATTATGAACAGTGACTTGGACTTTGAAAAACAAGGTGGCAGGCACAGCCTTCATTCTGCTGATCTCACCAGTGAACTGTTAGTCAACATTAAGAAGGCTTACCTATGATTTATATATTTGATTTAATCCTTTTTGTCAGTAATAGGAATAATTTTTACTTCATCTTCAAGCTTATATGAACCAGTCAGGCCCTTGTACAATAAACTGGATAGTAAAAAGTCCTAAATAAGGAAACAGAAATGGAACTGTGCTTTTATAAGCCAACAATATTTTTGGGATAATTCACCAACTCTTGACAGAGGATTTGTCCAGGCATGTGAAGGGAGGAAGGAAAGTATGGGAGAGGAGGCTTCCCTCCTATAAAGAGGAATGCATGAAAAGGAATTTGGATGGAAAGGAAGAGTCTCTAGATGTGATAAGTGAACAAACTACTGTTAATTCCTAACTCCAGACCATTTATGAATAAGTTTGAAAGCACTCGTCACAAGCTAGTAAATGTTATTTTTTATTTTATTTTTTATTACAGCTCACAGAATCTGTCAGTATGGGGTTATACTGGCATGAATATCCTTTGAAGTTTAGTCTAAAAAGGAACTTTTACAAGTTCTGCAGTGGTCATAATACAGTACTGATCTCTGAAGGATACTGCTGCTTTCATATTTCCATTGTAGGAACTTACCATTTATTCCTACCTTCAATGAATTTTCAGTCTATAAAAAGGTGCCTCCCCTTACCCCATTGGTACAAAATGTGTTCAGAATTGGTGAGACTCTTTGTCAACATACTAAATTGGAGGTCAAATAAAGAATGCCTACCAGATTATTGTGATTCCAAAACTTGCCTAATACTATATTTCTATATGTTTATCGTTATTAATAAACTTTATGGAACAATAATTTTTTCGGCAGGGGGGAGAGAAATGGGTTTTCCACAGGAAAATTAAGCACTGGAAAATTTTCTATCCATAGTACAGAGAGATAGACATATGCATTATAACAAATGCCCAACATATGATGAAAGTTGACATTTACGTACAGTTTTCATCAGTGTTCACACAATGTATATCTTTCTCACTTCCTGTGCATATGCCAGTCTGTTCTGACAATCACTTTTGCAGTTACTTTGTTTTCTCCAAGTAATATTTATTGAGGCTTTTCTACTTCCAGTAAAATAATACAACAACAATATATAGAATAAAAATAAAAAAACAGAACAGTAAAAATAATAAAGAAAAAAGAATGAATACAAATAAGAAAAGCAGAGGGGGATTAACTCAGTAGCAGATTTCCCTCTATAGTCAACCCTTCACACTCTCAACTGGTTCCTCTGTCCTGGTCTTTCACTCTAGGTTCCATTGTTTCCTCCTCTGTGTATTCCAGATCCCCCAGCTTCCACTGTGTCATGCTCCAATCCAAGGTTTAATATAAACTTTGCTTTTGGGGTTACATCTGATAGTCAGCAACCGAGTGACAAGAATTAATTAACATTTGCAAATTTTGACTGGGATTGTCACCAAATATCAGACCTTCTCTCACTCTCTCTCTTAAATCCCAAAATAAGGGCTTGGGCCTGGCACAGCATGGCTTTGCATAACCTTGCCATGAACATTGGATCACACCACCTCCTTGTTGAATGTTAACATGAAACCTCCTGATATAAAGAAAGAAGTTTAATTTCCCAACACCAAATAAAAAGTTAGTCCCATTTTGAATTTGATAGAGGTTAATTTCTTTGACTTTTTCTCTCTACTTAAATATGCATAAAATTTGCAACTGCATAGCATAATATGAAAATTGAATAAAGTATGGTTTCTTTTTGCAGATTTAAAATAGACACGAATTTTGATTTACTAAATATTTTACCAGTAGAAATAGTATTTCAGCCTACTGCTAAGACTCAAAGCAGTATTCAAAAAACAGCTTTAAAAATGAGTACAAAAATATTTCTCTATTGTAAAACTATCATTCCCATTCTCAAAGCAATAAATCATAGAGGCAGTCAATTGGCATTAATGCCAATTTATAAAAAGAATCATCCAGTCATATTCCAGCAAATGTCTGGGTGGAGAGGAACATATTATTTATTACAGCAATAAAATGTTGGTGAAAATTTGATGTGGGTTTTGTCAGTACATATGCCTTGTTTAATATATACATAAATAGTACCAATTTATATTTCATCTGTTAAATTTAGCAGTTTTAACATGTTCTAAATACCCTAAAAAAATAATGTAGAGTGAAGAAATAGAATATAGGGAAATGAATGTGAAAGGCCTGGATGGAGAAAGTGAAATACAAAAATGGAAAATGTCAAGAAGGTGGGGTAGCGCTTTGGCTAAAAGGATCCACTGTATCACAGTTAGAACCACCCCAAGCTAGCCACAGCCTGCTTGGAGATTTGTGTCCAGTCTGACACATATTTGAAATTTGGCTAGTTGCACACTAAATAAGCATAACAGTTTTCAGCTTTGTAATAGATTTACAAAACAAAGAGTGTCTTCCTTCTTACCAACCACTTTGGATTACATTTCAAAAAAATAAACTTTGCTTTACTGGTGAAATAGTAGCAATGCAGATGTACCAATTCAATTGAATTTCTTAGGCTGAGGTTTTCTAATTTATCGTTAGTCCAGCATTTTTGCATTTCCCTCCATAAAGAGTCAGGATTCTTAATTCATGTTTATAACTAAGCATTAAGAGTTATCATAAACAAACCAGCCAATATTCATTTTCTGCTTTCACCCTAAGTTTAAACAATTAACACATGTTTAATATTTTCCTCTTAGGATCTGATCACATCCGTGAGAAGGATGGACTTTGGGCTGTACTTATTTGGCTCTCTATCATGGCAGCTCGAAAGCAGGGTGTAGAAGAGATTGTCAGAGAGCACTGGACAAAATTTGGTCGTCACTACTACTGCAGGTAATAATAGCTGCTCTAGAGAACAGCCACTTTCCTTTTTAAATCATGTTGTTTATGTACAATGCCAAGTGAATTTTATATACCAATTCAATAATTATAAAATCATTAATAATTGTGGTTGCATATGTCTGTGTATTCTTGCCAAAGCACAAACTAGCTGTGAAGTTCTAATCAAAAAATGCAGTACTCAGTGGTCTCAAGTCTGTCACTTATCTCTTGTCCAGTGACTGTAGTGCTATGAGAGCATAAGAAGTGACAAAGAACCTTCCTTCAATTTAATATACTAGGAAGTGATATTTTACCACTAGTGATATTCTAAATATATGATTATTTTGTTTATAGTATTTGTTCTTGTTGTGTGCCTTCAAGTTGATTCCGACTTATGGTGACCCTAAGGTAAACCTATCATGGGATTTTCTTGGCAAGCTTTATTCAGAGGAGGTTTCCCATTTTCATCCCCTGTGGCTGAGAGCATGTGACTTATCCAGGGTCACCCAATGGGTTTCATAGCTGAGCAGGGAATCAAACCCTGGGCCCATTTTAGATTGGCAAAAAGAGGTGTGTTGAAGGCTGCATGAAAGCCCAGCCTTTAGATGAGAAAAAGGGAAAGTGTGCCATGAAAACACTATTTTGGAGTTTTAAGGGAGAAGAAGTGCCTTTAAAAAGTAGTTTGATTTCCCCACTACTTTTTTTAAAAGGGCGCAACATTGCTATTGCATCTAAAGGCTAAGGTGTAGTTGCACGGTTAAATGGGGCTCTGTCTCATTAAAGCACCCATTTAAAGGTAGCGATACAAGTGCGGAGGGAGGGAAGGTGCCAAGACAAGAAGAGACCTTCAGAGCCCGGCCAGAGTGTGCCTGCACCTTCCTTCACCTCCTCCCTTTGGCTGAGAGAGTGTGACTTCTAGGGAGACAGCAGGGCACTGGAGGCGCTCAGCCAGGCCAGGGCAAGCTGGCAAGAGGAGGAGGAGGAGAAGGGGAGGGACCTGGAGCACCTCCGCTGCCCTGCTTCCCTGCAAGTCACACTCTCTCAGCCGAAGGGGGGAGGAGAAGGCAGGCCCAGGCACACTCTGGCCAGGCTCCAGGGCTCTCTCCTGGCTGCCTTCCTCCTCCCTTTGGCTGAGAGAGTGTGACTTGCAGGGAAGCAGGGCAGCAGAGGGGCCCCATGTCCCTCTCCTCCTCCTCCTCCTCCTGTTTCCAGCTTGCCCTGGCCCAGCATCAGGAGGACCTGGAGCACCACCGCTGCCCTTCCTCCCTGCAAGTCACACTCTCTCAGCCAAAGGGAGGAGGAAGGCAGCGGGGAGGGAGGGAGGGAAGGAGCCAGGAAGAGACCCCCAGAGCCTGGCCAGAGCACGCCTGGCCCTCCTGCTTCCTCTTCAAAAAGAAGGCTGGAAAAGTAGGACGTGTCCTGGCAAAGGGGGACGTGCCTGGTCAACTTGGAAAAGGGGGGCCTCTGCTCAAGAATGGAGGACATATGGGAATCCCTCCTGGACAGAGGGCTGAAACCTCAAGACAACTCAATATAATGCTCTGACAGAACACAGACTACAACTCCCATGAGCCTTTGCTACCATTTCCCAAGATGCCTTAATTTGCAACAGAAAGCCGACCAGTATGTTCACATGTGATGAATTCTTTTGTATTGACTCTGCATTTTCTTTTTGTGTAGATGCTCTCTTGTCTTGTGTGTGATGAGCTTTTGCGTAATCACATGCATTTCCGAACTGACCTCACTTTCTCCCTCTTTCGGAATGGTCCTGTACTCCCCCATGTGATAAGCTCCGACTGTATGATGTACCTGCGCAGTTGCGCAATTCACAGCCAGCAAGGGAAAAAAAATGTTTAAAGCGCGGCTAAAAGCTGCGTTCCTTGCCGCCCATGTAGCTGCTCTGCCTGTGTTTGTAGCGTTTTGACAGCTTCCCATGTAGTTGCTGAGCCACAGAAAAAACCTCAGTCTAGCTGCCCTGTACTTTTTAAATGCACACCTGGGGCTTGCAGTCTAGCTGCTAAGCATTAAGGAAAGTGCAACTTCATGTCACACTTTCCTGCCAATCTAAAAAGCCCCCTGGTCTCCAGAGTCATAGTCCAACACTGAAACCACTACACCACATTGGCTCTTTACTTATTTTTCTTGTCATCCTAATTAAGCTTTGCAAGTGAGACCAGCAACAAAATGTTGCAGTGTAGAGTGTCAGGATTGCACTGATGATCCATTGTATCTCCCTCCCCATTTATTTCCTACTTCACTCTGTAGCTACTGATTATGTTCAGTCAGGTTTTAGAACTGTGGTTTCAGGCAGTGAGATAGATTGATCTAGCAGCTTGATATATGCATGCTATTGAAGTGACAATGTAATTCCTTTTTCAGTTTTGTGTTATTTTATCCATAAACTGGCAGATATAAAATACAATAGGCTGTTTAAAATATAAAATGCAGAACAGCAAAAATGCAAGTATAATATAAAGTAGAATAGAGTAAAATATTATGGAAAATTAAACAACCTAAGAAATGCACAAAAGCTAGCTCTTTTAGCCATAACTTTGGCATTGTGATATAACTGAAGATACAATTAATTACAATATTGCAACTGTATGCACTTTGAAGACTTCTCCATACTGATCTCAGTAATCAACATTTTACTGTTTGCATAAAGTGCGCACTGCTGCATTGCATTAGAATGTAAAAGATAGGCTCTTTGCTTTGTACTTTTGAGCAACTGTAGTCAAACTCTTGATTCTGGAGTCTGGCCTTAAAACAAGATCAAGCAGAAACTTGGTTTGGTGTTTACGGGGAAAGTGAGGTTCATGTAGACCCATTGCCAAAGGAGCTGAAAGTTACACATTTAGCATCGCATAGCAGAAGTTTATATAGCTGCTGTGGCACACCGGCTGCTGCTGTATTATCATGGCCACTGGCATTAAAGTGGTACCATAAGATTACACAGCTGAGGAGTGCCTCCACATTTTGTGAATCCTTTGGCCAGATGCTCACAGTGAGTCCCTTCTCACTCGCTACTATCATGTCTGCCCTTTCACATTCCTTCTCCCTGTAAGCCTACCATAATCCCCTTCCCTGCCCAGAAGGAGAGGACAAGGGAAGTGGAGCCTGCTAATCCTTTCTTGTTTTCTTGTCATACTTCATGGCAAGATACTGGCAATGCCCTTCTTCCATGAGATATGAAACAGTATCTAATGATGCTGATCCTTCTCACCAGATCTGTCATTCTGATACATGTGTCTGAATACGGGTGAAATTCTCATTTTAATTTTTACCTTATAAATTGCTATAAACATGACATTATAAATTGCTATAAACATGACATTACCTTATAAATTGCTATAAACATGACATTTCATGCTTCTTTTGTACTTTTTAATTTTTGTAATGCAAGATTTGATTATGAAGCACTGGATCCTCGAACAGCATATTTCATAATGAGAGACCTGGAAGCTTTGATCACTGATAAGTCTTTCACTAATCAACAGTTTGCTGTTGGAAGTCATGTCTACACTGTGCAAAAAGCAAACAGTTTTGAATATGTGGATCCCGTAGATGGCACTGTCACTAAAAGACAGGTATGAAAAGCAAAGGTTTTTCCCCTGTGCAACTGTATATGACTAGAGCTGGGTAAATACTTTGTGAAAAATATCTCAAATTGTCCAGGTTTTCCTGTTATAAAGATGTTGATTTTTGATCTGTAAAAGCATATACTCAAAACTGTCCTTATCAGTAGCACCTGAGTCTGCAATAATATGTGTATGCTCTCTGTTTTAATCAGCAGAATAGTCAGAGCAATTGTGCAAGTTTAAAACTAGTGCAGAATTATATCAGTATATAAAATCATACTAAATAACTGTGAGGTGGTTTGTGCAGGATATATTGAAAGAATGTTGGTAAATAACTATTCTCAACAGAGGACTGCTTCCAATACCTCTATTTTTTCTTCTCTCCAAGGGTCTAAGGATAATTTTCTCTGATGCATCCAGACTCATCTTCAGATTAAGTGCTTCTAGTCATGTACGTGCTACCGTCCGAATCTATGCAGAAAGCTATGAAAAGGACCCCAGCAAACATGACAGAGAACCACAGGTATGTATAAAAAGAAAGTACTTTTAGCCTTCTAAGAAAATATCTTGTTTGTTGGAAAAGGACAGAAAATAAAGAAGATAAAGGACCTTTCTTCTGCATGGGTGGTTACATCTGTTTGGAGTTTCAATTCTTTGTGTTCACTATTAAAGAGGGCACGAGACCAGGATGAGCTGGTTTGCAGATTTTACATACATTGAATGAGGACATGTCAAACTTGAGGAAAGGGCAAGATAGCAAGCAATTACATAAGCTGCATTAACATGTTTAAAAGGTCAAATCATAACTCAGTAAAGAAATTAACATTCCAAATGCTGGGATTTTAAACAGGACTTTCAAAGGAAATTTTGGCCTGAAACAGACGGGCAAAAAGAGCCACCTTTGGGCCAATCCCAAACCTAGCTGAAAAAGGAGTGGGGAAAAACCCACTCCCTGCCAGCAGTCCATTCTGGACTATGGCAGCAGCTGGCCTCACGACCACAGCATCTAGTCACTGTGGTTCCATGCCGATCAGGGTTCAATGAGGGCTGCCAGTCTGTTTGACCCCTTTGTATTTTCAATCTTAACCATCTTTCATACAGTTATTTGATGTTATGCTTACTTTAATAGTTGATTGGTGATTAGTTTTGCTAGGCTTGTGTACACATTGTGGCTGATGGTTAGCCAATATTTATTGAGCTACAGGTGGCCATTTTAGTCTGTTGGAACAAAAACAGCCAAAAGTCTGAGCAAATTTTTAAGCTCGGGATAGAATATTACATTGCCAAAATCCAGTTTGCAACATGTATATGTATGTATATGATAATTAATGATAGGAAAGGAGGATGTTTACATACAAAAGGCCAATGCAATGCAAGATGTTATTATGCAGATCCTATGGGGAGGGGGAAGTACATGTGATGAATTGGCAAACAAAGATGAACTATGTACACCAGTTTCCCTCACAGTCTTGTTCCCCCAAGAACCGTCTAATTATAAGATTGTATGTACAGCACTGTGTAAATTTACAGCGCTATAAAAATAAAGGTTAATAATAATAATAAGACATTTTGGATTCAAGATGTTTGGACTCCCAAACCATTTTGCATAGAGATGATGGGATTTATAGTTCAACATATCTAGAAGGCATCAGGTCAGGAGACACTGGTGTCATCTGTACATAAACAGCTTTGTTAAACAATATACATATTAATACAGATAACTGGTCAATGTATCTGAATGGGAGATAACGACATAGTTTGATGTTGCCACACATATTTTGCTGTCTTTTGCTGTCTCTTTCTATGATTGGATATCTGAAAACAACAGATGTTCTAGAGACACTACTATGACACCTCACTTGGTGAGATTGGGAAGTCTATTGCTGCTATATTATCAGTTTGCTAGCATGACTTGAAGAATTTCCTTTTGCTGCTACTGTATGTATACTAAAGTATATTTTGTTGTTGCTGTGAAAGCGCTTAATTGTGGTTTTTGTAACATGGAACTTTGACTGGCACCTTCCCTGGTATCTTTTATGCAGGCAGGTTCAGACTTCTTAATTTGAACACTGACTGCTCTGAACTGGGTCATACAGGATTGTGCTGTACTGTTTATGTTTTTGGCTGTCATTTTTAATAGTTACCTTTTGAACTGGTTTTAATTTTATGGATAGTTTGATTATATGTTTCATTTTGTATCTGGAATATTTTTTAGCTATGTCTCTTTTAACTGTTGTAAGCCGCCTTGTTTTCCAGCATACAGCAAAAAAGCTGGGATATAAATAAATATAACAACAATAACAAGGTTAATTAATATTTTTATTAGCAGCTTCATAAAATTTGTCACAAATTCATTGAAACAAAGCAGATAATCAAAACAAATTAGGCATTTCCTTTCATTTATGGTAATTAATGTCGTTACCTTGCTTCCACTCAAACTTTTAAGGCACAGAACCTGCAGTCTCTCTCTCTCTCTCTCTCTCTCTCTCTCTCTTCTCTCTTCTCTCTCTCTATCTCTCCCATTATAAAATTCACACAAGTGGCTGGTGAACCAAGTAGGGCCTTGCTTCTCTCCATTCTTTTAGGATGGAGCCACCATTGTACTTCCCTTCTCTTTAAGGGAGATGGAACTCTTTTCCTTACTTATCTAGGGCTCCTCCCCCTCCTCTAGTTTCAGTGTCTAACTTCCCATACAGAATAACCTCCCTTCATATTATCTCACATTTACATTGTCAAATCATACCACAGGAAAGAAACAAAATCAAATTAAAACTCTGTCTTGCATAATCAATCAAAGCAGTGTATTAGTTTCCTTCTTCTCCTTCTACATATATAACATACACAAATATTTTATCTCATATTACTTTAAATAAATCAATCCATATATGTTAATATAATAATCATCTGGGTGTGAAACCATGTATAGTCAAAATGGCACCATCCATTTCAGAAAGGTAAGTATCATCAAATCCAGGGGGTCCCAAGAAAAACAAAATCTTTAAGGAAGAAAATCCTGAAGGAGAAGGAAAGGTCCTAAAATAATCAAGCCAGGACTGAACAGATTCAATGCACACATTATGAGGGCTAACCATAAAAATGGTAGTAGGAGAAGACAGTTATGGAATGGGGTACATTGAAAGAGGACCTCTGTATTGCACTCTGGTTGCTGTGTGCCTTCAAGTCATCTCCAACTTATAGCAACCTTAAGGTGAACATATCACAGGATATTCTTGGCAAGTTTCTTCACAGGGGGTTTGCCATTGCCATCCTCTGGAGCTGAGAGAGTGTGACTTGTCCAAGGTTACCCAGTGGGTTAACATGGCCAAGCTGGGATTTGGACCCTGGTCTCTAGAGTCACAATCCAATGCTCAAACCACTACACCATGCTGGCTCTCTACTGCACTCTTTAGTAGTCTTTTGTGGCACACACCCCTCCCTCTCTTTATACCTCACCTTTTCCCCATTTGTATATCCTTATTCCTCATCTGTAACCACTGTAATTTAGCAGTCTCCTGTTTCAAAACCACAATAAGATCTCAGTTCTGTCTCATTCAGAGGAAGCTAAGTCATATAACGCTACCCCTGGATTTCTCAGTTAGTGATGGGGCACCTTGATTCAGGGTGCTCTGCAGCCTAGCTGAAAAAAATTAAGAAGCATTTAAGGGTACATTGAGAGGTAGTTAAAGCACCATTTCAGGCTTGACATGCTCAGAGGTATGATACTTTTATTATTTTGACATGTGGTTCAAGGATAAGCTTTACTGGGCACTGCCAAACTAAGACTGTATACAGTACTTACATACGGATACTTGGAAGTGCATAGCATTAGATTCAGTGGTCCTGTTTTCTAAGTAATTGTGGTTAGGATCAAGTTGTTTATAACTTATTTGTGTGCCTTCAAGTAATTTCAAATTTACGGCAATGCTAAACTAAATCTGCCACAGGGTTTTCTTGGCCAGATTTGTTCAGAGGAGATTTGTCTTTGCCTACCTTAGAGACTGAGAGTGTGTGACTTGCCCAAGTTCATCCAGTGGTTTTCCTTGATCAAGCAAGGATTTGAACTCTGGTCTCTAGAGTCATAGTCCAACACTCAAACCACTACAGTATGCTGTCTCTCTGTACGTAACTAGCTAATGAGAATGTGTTCCTTCCCTTCCTTTTTTATTTGTTGAAGGGAACAGTTCTGTAAAACAGCTTCTATACACATAGTACATGGGGGTGAGAATAATTAGCTTTTTCCCTAGTAACATTTTCCCATGGGAACAAGGAAGGAAATGTTAGTCTAGATTTATGTGTTGAAGAAAAGCCTAGATATTTCTCTCCTCCTCCTTCTTCTATTCAAGTGCACCATTCTAAATTAAAATTTCCCATATTGAAATAACTTGCTGTCATACCAATTTGTCTGCAGAATTACTTAGCAGATATGTAGCCCAGTGATTTGCCATAATAATATTACAGTTGGGAAACACAAAAGTCCAAGCGAGTTTCGTATTCCTTGTAAGGAAGAAATGTGAAGCTGCCTGAGAGTTCTCTTGTATTTATAAACAAAATCTTTTCTGTACCAAAGAGGAGTTAAAAGCCAAGGGAGTTTCAGTAGAGTGCAGCAAACATCTGCAGTAACATAATTGCCTGATTGGTGGGAAACTTTAGAAGAAAGCCCTTCCAAGGAGATGAGAGATTTGTGCAAGATCTGACTTTTTTAGGGTGATTAAAGTTTCCCTTGAAATAAAAAGTTCGATTGAACTGTAATTGCAAAAGAACATCCTTGACTACAAAATCATCCTTGCTCTTAAATGAAGAACAGTTATGTGGAATATAAGCAAGATCATCAGACGTGCAAAAGAACCTATTGGTATATGCTTTTATGCTGTATTGGGCACAGGGTTGGTTGGTTTGGGGTTTTCTGTTTCTTTTCCTTTGTTTTGTTTGAGGCATTTTGTGAAGCAGGGCAGAAATGTCACATAAAGAGTGAAGCAATAAATTTTCAGGGTCTGATGATATATTAAGATCTTGGTTCTGAAGTAATTAAAATCCTCATTCTTTCTTCAGTCAATCATTTCAGTCAGCAGAGCATTGTGCCACAATGTTTTATCAAGACATGGTGCTGTTTTGTGTGGTCAGCTGAGCTGCTACTAGGAGCAACAGCAAGCCTTTTTTAAGTTAAAGAAATAAGTAATTATGGTTAGGATCAGGCTGTGTATTTATGTAGGATCAGGCTGTGAAAAACAACAGTAAAGGTAAACCTCTCACACTCAGTAAAACTCTCATACACCTAAAGCAAAGTAAGGCTTTTTTAAGTTAAAAAAATAAGAGAAGCAACATTTCACATCTTATATTTAACGGTAGACTTATACAGTAAATGACATTAGACTTTCACAGACTTGAAAATCACCAGTTATCCTTCTTTCATGAGAACAAATGATCCCACAAAACACCACCTCCAAACACTAGTTAATACAAAATGCTGATATTCATATGAACTGTTGAATACAGATTTGATTCCCCAGGAACAGGAGAGTCAAATACATTTATAATGTTGTCTGTTTAAGTCATAAATCTTAAATCTGACACCGGCCTGGGAGGGAGTGAAAAGGCAGGACCAACTCCAGCAGGGCTAGCCAGAGCAAGAAGAAGGGCCCTCCCTCCAGTGCATCTGCCATGGTTTAGGCCTCAGAGGGAGAGAAGAACCACTGGACATGATCCCCTTCCCCACCACCATTCTTTTCTCTTTTTGTGTTATGTCTTTTTAGATTGTAAGCCTGAAGGCATGGAACTGTCTGAATAACTATCTGTAAGCCACTCTGAGAGCCTTTAGGGCTGAAGAGCGGGGTATAAATACAGTAAATAAATAAAATAAAATAATAAATTCTTTTTTTAATATGACTTTTCTTAGCTTTTATTTTGTAATACCCTTCATTTTGAACAAGAGTTTTTTTATTATATTAAAACATAAAACAATGCAAATATACAAAATCTCCATACATGCATATCAGAGAACAGTGCTAACAGCAACAGCAACATACTGTGTATATAAAAACAAACCATACAAACATAAAAGACAAACCCTACACACACACAAAGATCTCAAGACTCAGCTCTCTTAAATATCCTTTACCCAGAACAATCTTCTTAATCTTCACGTATTAATAATATATTTGATATTCCTATATATCTCTACTTCCTTATACCGGTATATCTTTATCATCAGTCATCCTAGACTAACTCACTTCAACAACAACAACGAAAAAGGTTTCTCTTCTCTACAAGATCAAATATCAATTTTTAATAATATATAACTATAATAAATTCCAGCCTTTTTCTTTTCCATATTGTCGGAGGCAAGTCCACTCTTCTGTGTTTACATTTTCTCTTAATTTCATCGTAAGTAGGTCCATATCCCTTGCTTCTCTGATTTAATTATCTATTCCTTTTGTGTTGGTATAGTATTAACTTTCCAATATTGTGTGTATAAAATCCTTGCCACAGTGTTCATATATAATATAACCTGCTATATTTTCCCTATTTTTCCTCTAGTTTATTAACCATATTTAATAAAAAGAGTTGCAAATCCAAGCTTATTTCTGTTTTCAGTATCTTATTCATTAGATTTAGTATGTTTTCCCAATATTGTCTTGCCTTTGGGCAGTTCCACAACATGTGTATAAAATACCCTTCCTGCTTTTGGCATTTCCAGCACTTCACAGAACAAGTTTTATACATCTTATTTAATTTGGAAGGGGTCATATTCCATTGGTGAAACATTTTGATATAATTTTGGTACAAAGTAAATTTATTAGTTTTTTTCCAGGATTTTCCCCAGCTTTCTAGGTCTATTACAGTGCCAATTTTATCATTGTGCCCATTTTATCATTGTTTGTTTTACAATTTCTGTTTCTAAGTTTCTTTTCTTTAATAATTTGTAATATTTAGAAATATGTTTCTCTTCTTCCTCAAATAAAATTTGATCTATCTCGTTCAGTTCTTTAGTAAACCCAAAAGTTTTATGGTCATTCCTAAATTGTCCTGAAAGTTGGTTATATGAAAACTTCAACACTGATCTTCTCTTCCTGTAATTGAATATTGATTTTTAATATACATTTTTATTTTTTCTCAGCAAAAGGTCTTTGTATCTGATCAATTTTTTCCCTTTATCTCTAGTCCGTTGGAAGAGGGCCTCCTGTTATGACATCCAAAGGGGGATTTTTGGATAAAATTGTTCTTTGATTTTTACCCAAAATTTTTAAAGAGCTCTTCTTATTATGTGTTGATCAAATTATTTATTCGCTGTTAGTTTTCCATACCACATATAAGCATGTATTCCAAATCTGAGTTTACTAGCCAACTTATGCAAGATGAATAATAATACAATTGCAGATTTGGAAGTGCTAATCCTCCTTTTTCCTTATCTTCTGCAGTATTTTTCATCTGGTCCTGGCTTTTTTGCCCTCCCGAAGGAATTTAGACAGCTCTCTTTACCATATTCTAAAACAAGTTTCGTTTGCTAATATCGATAAATTTTGAAAAAGAAATACAAACCTAGGTAGTATATTCATTTTAATTAAGGCTGCTCTACCTGACAGGGAAAGTCGCAGTTTTGTCCATTTTTCAAGATCTTTTTTTGATTTCTCTTCAAACTTTATTGTAATTATTTTTATATAGGTCTATATTTCTCTTGCTCAATATTATACCTAGATAACATGTTGCATGTTATAGTTAATTTCTTTTTTTTAGTTCTTCTTCTTCAGTTGAAGTTAGATTTTTTTTCAAAATTGAAGTTTTTTTCTCTGTTTATTTTAAATCCTGATAAAATGCCAAAGTTATCTAATATTAAATTAAGTTGCTTTATGCTTTTTAATAATAAATGTTTTTCAAAGGTATAGTGCTTAGTATCAGAAGATAGGAAAGTGCATCTCTTGGTTTTCTGTGGGTTTTTCTGTGGGCTATGTGGCCACATTCTGGAAGAATTTATTCCTGACGTTTCGCCTTCATCTGTGGCTTCCATCTTCAGAGATAGTGGCATGGAAGTGTGTGGGGTATATATGTGTGTGTGTGATTTTTGGTTGGGAGGAAGTGGTTTACATGTTAATGTGTGTGTTGGTCTGTTGTTAAATGGCAAGGCCTCAGAATAGAAGGATACACGAGGTGGATGTGTGTCTATTTAATTAGCAGCCCATTGTCTGTTGGGAAATCCCCTCACTATGGGTCGTGTTCATTTGCGTGAACTGAGTCTTGATTTTGGTATTCGTCAGTACTGGTAGCCAAACTTTGTTTGTTTTCAGCATTTCTTCTTTCCTGTTGAAGTTGTCCAGATGTTTGTGAATTTCAGTGGCCTCCGTGTGCATTCTGACCTGATAGCTGTTGGCATGGTCCAGAATTTCAGTGTTTTCGAATAGCATTTTATGCCCAGATTGTTTTATGACTTGTTCTGCTACTGCTGATTTTTCTGGCTGTAGTGTTTCTTGTGTTCTTGATTTTTGTTTGGACACTGTGTTTGGTGGTCCCTATATAGACTTGCCCACTGCTGCACGGCATGCAGTAAACTTGTGCAGCAGTGAGAGGGTCTCTCCTGTCCTTTGCTGAGCGCAGCATTTGATGGATTTTCTTGATCAGTCGGTAGATCATTTGGAGGTTATGTTTCCTCAACAGTTTCCCTATTCTGTCCATGACTCCTTTGATGTATGGTAACAATACCTTCCTTTTGGGTGGTTTTTTTTGAGTCTGGCAGCTCTTCTGATGTCCAAGCTGGAGTAACTGTTAGCCTATAGAGCCTAGTTTAGATGCTTCAGTTCATCTTCCAAGAAGTGGGGTTCGCAGATCCTTTTTGCTCAGTCTACCAGTGTTTTTATTGTGCTTCTTTTTTGTCCTGGGTGATGGTTGGTGTTCTTCTGTTGGCACCTGTCTGTGCATGTAGGTTTTCTGCTTACCGTGTGGCCCAATCGTTCGTTTGGTTTGCGGATGACCAGGACATCCAAGAATGGCAACGTTCCTTTCTTTTCTTTTTCCATTGGGAATTGGATGTTTGGGTAGATGTTGTTCAGATGGTTGAAAAACACGGTCATGTCTTCTCCTCCTTGGCTCCAAATGGTGAAAGTGTTGTCCACATATCAGAATCATGTTGTGGGCTTTTTTGGTGCTGTTTCCAGTGCTTGTTTTTCAAAGTGTTCCATGTAAAAGTATTCTATTATGGTGCTCAGAGGGCTTCCCGTGGCTATTTTTTTATTTTTATTTTTATTTAATAGTAACTTGATTTTAATTCTTGTTAGTTTAATTCTGTTTTAAGGGGTAGGTGGCTGGGGATGGGATTCTTGGGACATTTTAACTGTAATTGTTTTTAATCTGTTGTACCCCGCCCCAATTGTTTCGACAGAGGGGCTGGTAAGAAATTATTATTATTATTATTATTATTATTAAACTCATTGCCTACTGGAAATACTTGTGGTGAAGCAGTATTCATCTCCTGGGCTGCATATAGCTCTGAAGCATGGTGCCCAGAAGTCCTTCTTTTCTAGGACATACCCTACATTTCAACCTTCTCTCCGGGAGGAATTACAAAATGTCCTCCATTTTGAGCATGACTAAGAAGCACAATGCAGATGCTGAAAGAGGTTTATCCCTTTAGTTTATGGACAAGAAACAAATGAAAGGAATAATTCAAATGTAGATTCAGTCAAGTGTTAGTTGCTGATAAAGTACAATTTAAGCATTTGTATTACTCAAAGTTCTATAAGTAGATGGCAAGCTTACAAAGCATTTTAGTGAAGATAAGTTCATAATCTCCCTGGAAGCCATGATGATCAAACTGAAATTGTTGTACTTTGGTCATATCGTGAGAAGGCATGACTCATTAGAAAAGAAAATAATCCTAGGGAAGGTAGCGGGTATCAGAAAAAGAGGAAGACCTCATGACAGATGGATAGACTCAATCAAGGAGGATATGAGCCTAGATTTGCAGGACCTAAGCAGAGTAGTGGAAGACAGGGGATCTTGGAGATGTCTCATTCACAGAGTTGCTATGACTCGGGTTCATCTCAAGGGCAGTTAACAACAAGAGACCCCCCCAGCACCTCCAAATGTCAGCGTCCCTTCCTGTTTTGGGAAAGAGTGGTTTCTCCTGGGCCTTAAACAACCCAAAGAGAACTGAAAACATGGCAGAAATTGTCCCAATGGCCCCTAAGGGTGTTGGAGGACACTTGGAAAAATTCAGAATAATTCAGTGGGTGGTAGGTGGAATGGCAAAGTTTCTTAGGGAGCAATGTGGCTCTGCAACCCCCTCTGACTTAGTGTGTCTGCATTTGTGTGTTTTACGGCATTTTATTTTTACAATTCACAAATTTTAGAAGTTCAGTCCTACACAGATTTAACTGAAATGCTCCTGATTTGGAGAAAGTCCTTGTAAATGAATCTGTTACAGAATGGATGAGCAAGTTTGGGTGATGGGGACATTTTCTCATCCACCCTCTGCTACCAATTTAGCTGCCAAATTTCAATGGCACAATGGTAGCAAAAGACAGTTTTTACTTTGAAAATTTTCCATATAGGAGGTCTGTAATTTGTTTAGAAGTTGAATTGTGCTTCTGATTCTGCTTTGTGTTTAAAAAAAACATGGGGAGGAATTCTTGCATTACTATGCTACTGAAATCCACAATGCAATATTACCTTCAGTGGCAGCAGAGTGTGGTCCCCAGTGAGTTCAAGCAAACAGTAGGCCTACCACTTCTTTTCTCCAACAATGGGGGGATGTGACTATCCAGGTTCTCCTGGTCCATTGGCCTTCCACAGTTGCCCACTCATGATCTAAACCGTCACTGATGTACATATGACCCAGACAGGTTCATAGTATGTAATTGGCTAATGAAAACTAGAAATGGGAATATCTTACTCTTCAGATGATATAGGACTACAACTCCCAGCATTCTTCTCCATTGATTATGCTGCTAGGGCCACTGGGATTTGCAGTTCAGCAACATCTGGTGGGTCACAATCCACCCTTGGTGTAACCACCTAACACAACAGGTTACACTATTGGGGCTTTCTAGATTGGCAGGAAAGTGTGACATGAAGTTGCCTTTTCCTTAAAGGCTTCCAGCCTTTAGATGGAGCTGTGCTGTTCCGCAGTTTTTAAAAAAGAAGCTCGGAAAACCAGCACCTTTTTAAAGGCGCTTCTTCTCCCCTGAAATGCAAAAAAAGCGTTTTCATGGCACACTTTCCCTTTTTCTCATCTAAAGGCTAGAGTTTCATGCAGCCATGAACACACTTCTTTTTGCCAGTCTAGAATAGGCCATTGTTGTGCACACATGCATACATTGCTTTGACACTGCACAGTGCCAGTTTTTCAGTAACAGTAAACTATCATAGGTTGTGTTTAAACATGTTGGTGAAAACAATGATGCATACAGTGTATATATTCCCAGAACTTCATGAATTTAGGAATTTTATGAAATGTAAAATATTTTTGCATAAAACACCATCCTCAGTGTTTGGCTTACAAATGAGAGAAAATCAACAAAGAATTAGCAATCAACATCTGTGCTAAACAGCTAATAAAACCCTATTCACATCAGGTACCAGTCAATCATTTTTTAAAAAATGCCCCCCTAATGCTTCCTTTCTCCTCTGAAGATTTTGTTCATTTGCCAACACAGAAATCATCAAGGTTATTCTGTGTCTCTTTCATATGAAGAAACTATGGCCTAACACTTGTTTTGTTATGCTAACTATAAAGCCAAATACACTTTATATCTTATCAGGAGAAGTCTTTCAGTTTCACCAGTGTAAATGGAAATAAATAGCTGAAACAGGTTGTCATGTTTATTAATCAAGTTTGATTGGCTGTTCTGCACAGGTGCTGATTATTAATTTGTTTTCTTTCCTATTTGCTTTGCTTTATAAGCCTAGTATTTTAGCATATTGTTATTTGGATTGGAACTTGGTATTTTTATACTAAAACATTTCATATTTTTAAAAACCTTACTGTGTATAAAGTCATAAGAACTCATAAACTGAACGTGTGACTGACAGTGGTGTGAGCACTGCACCACTTACATGTTGATTAAAATCCTTTTCAGTGCAGGCAGAGGTTAACTCACATGGAAATGCGTCATGGGAAAAGCCAGGAGTAAGCATAGCCTTTCACTCCGGAAACATCTGAGGAGACCTGCAGTGCATTTCTAATAACTTTGCAGCCTGTAAAACACACATA
Organism: Urosaurus nigricauda; assembly: GCA_034509955.1. Taxonomy (NCBI): domain Eukaryota; kingdom Metazoa; phylum Chordata; class Lepidosauria; order Squamata; family Phrynosomatidae; genus Urosaurus; species Urosaurus nigricauda. The sequence goes on along the minus strand of JAOEGL010000002.1, from coordinate 88,571,771 downwards.
CCAATCTGAACTTATTTCCTGTCCAATAAATCTCTGGCAGTAGAGATGATGCTTTTTTATATTCAAATGCATTGTGTGCTGAACTGGAAAACAATACTGAATGTTCTGCCAATATGAAACACTGAATTATTTAAGACATTTTGACCTGTCTAATTAGGAAGAGGGGAAGCACCTTTGTATAAGAGGCTGGGCTCAAAGAAAAAATCTCTTCCATGTTAGTCGATCAAAGCAAGATAAACAGAATCTAGGAGGTAAAAAGTGTGAGAGTAAAATGGTTTTGATTTTATTGTTGTCATGTGCCTTCAAGTCATTCCTGACTTAGGATAACCCTAAAGCAAACCTATCACAGGCCTTTCTTGGCAAGATTTGTTCAGAGAGAGTTTGCTTTTGCCTTCCTTTTTGCTGGAATTCAAATTCTGCCAAATCCTCAAGTTCTAGCAAATTCCTCACTTGCCTTGAAGACAATTTCATTGCCCAAAAAGTGGAAGAGGCAACAAGGGAGTCAGCTATTTTGCATCTGATCTTAATCAACAGGGATGACCTAGTTAATGGGGTGCAAGTGGTTGGATCCTTAGGTGGGAGTGATCATGTTCTCCTGGAGTTTGTTATACAGTGGAAAGGAGAAGCCAGGCATAGTCCCACAAGCATTCTAGACTTTAGAAAAGATGATTTTAGTAAATTTAGAGAAATACTGGGGGTGATCCTATGGTCAGAAATACTAAAAGAGAAGGGAGTTCAAGACGGATGGGAGTTCCTCAGAGGGGAGATACTGAAGGCACAATTTCAAAAAGTTCCAATGAGGAAGAAAAATGGGAGGGGTCTCAAGAAGCCAGGATGGATGACTAAGGAACTTTCAACTGAGCTAAGTTTTAAATGGAACATGTATAAGAAATGGCAAAAAATGGGGAATCACCAAAGAAGAATTCAAACAAATAGCCAGCAAGTGTAGGGATAAAGTCAGAAAAGCAAAAGCACAGAATGAACTCAGGGTTGCTAGAGAAGTTAAGAACAATATAAAGGGCTTTTTTGGATATGTCCGCAGCAAAAGGAAGAAAAAGAAAATGGTAGGGCCACTGTGTGGAGAAGATGGCAAAATACTAACAGGGGACAGAGAAAAGTCAGATTTGCTCAACACTTTCTTTATTTCAGTCTTCTCATAAAAAAAAGAAAAGCGTGTTCAACCTGAGGATAATGAAGCAGAGGACAGAATAGGAGAAGAGATTGTATGGGAATACCTGGTTAATCAAATGAATACAAGACTCCAGGACCAGATGAGCGACATCCAAGGGTATCAACAGAACTGGCAAATGTAGTATAGGAACCATTAGCAAGAATCTTTGAGAATTCCTGGAAAACAGGAGAAGTCCCAGCAGACTGGAGGAGGGCAAACGTCCCCATCTTCAAAAAGGGGGGAAAAGAGCATCTCAACAATTATAGTCCAGTCAGTCTGACATCAATTCCAGGAAAGATTTTGGAGCAGATGATTAAACAGAGAGTCTGTGAATATCTAGAAGGTAATTCCATAATCACAGAAAATCAACATGGGTTTCAGAGAAACAAGTCATGCCAGACAAATCTGATCATATATATAATTACCAGCTTGGTACATGAAGGGAATCGTATGTCTTGATTTCAGTAAGGCCTTTGACAAGGTTCCTCATGACATTCTTTCAAACAAGCTTGTAAAATGTGAGCTAGACAAGGTAACTGTTACATGGATTTGTAACTGGTTGACTGGCTGCCCCAAAGGGTGCTCAACAATGGTTCCTTTTCATCCTGGAGGGAAGTGACAAATGGGGTGCCACAGGGTTCCATCCTGGTCCCAGTGCTATTCAATATCTTTATTAATGACTTGGATGACAGCATTGGGGGAATAGTTATCAAATTTGCAAACAACACCAAATTAGGAGGAGTAGCTAATACCTCAGAAGACAGGATCAAAATTCAAAATGACCTGAATAGACTAGAAAGCTGGGCCAAAGCTAACAAAATGAAATTCTACACAGAGAAATGTAAGGTTCTGCACTTAGGATGGAAAAATGAAATGCACAGATATAGGATGGGGGACATCTGGCTGAACGAGACCACATGTGAAAGGGATCTAGGAGTCCAAGTAGACCACAAGTTGAACACGAGTCAACAGTGCAATGCAGCAGCTAAAAAGGACAATGCAATTTTAGGTTGCATCAGTAGTATAGTGTCTAGATGAAGGGAAGTAATAGTGCCACTCTATTCTGCTTAATACTGTGTCCATTTCTGGGCACCACAATTCAAAAAGGATGTGGAGAAACTGGAGTGTGTCCAAAGGAGGGCAACTAAAATGGTGAAGGGTCTGGAAACCATGCCCAATGAGGAATGACTTAGGGAACTGGGGATATTTAGCCTGGAGAAGAGAAGGTTAAGAGGTGATATGATAGCCCTGTTTAAATATCTGAAGGGTTGTCACGTTGAGGAGGGAGCAAGCTTGTTTTTGCTGCTCCAGAGAACAGGACCTGGAACAATGGATGCAAGCTCCAGGAAAAGAGATTCCACCTCAACATTAGGAAGAACTTCCTGACAGTAAGAGCTGTTCGACAGTGGAACACACTCTCTTGGAGTGTAGTGGAGTCTCCTTCCTTAGATGTCTTTAAGCAGAGGCTAGATGGCCATCTGTCAGGGATGCTTTGATTGGGAGTTCCTGCATGGCAGGGGGTTGGACTGGATGGCCTTTGTGGTCTCTTCCAACTCTATGATTCTATTGGGCTTTACAGGCCGTCCAAAAAGGGCAGTCTGGTGCCAACTCTTTTTTGTCTGCACCTTCGCCGCAGCAACCAGATAGAGCGGTGAAAGTGCGAATTAAAAGAAGGAGCCCGAAAAAGCAGCTGAAGTGAACCTATGAGATAGTTGTGGAAAATCACCTGGTCTCGTTTCTATACAAGTGGCTTTTGACTGCCATATTTTAAAACACTTTCCAGAACTGGCTTTGCAAGTGTAAAAGAGCAGTAAGTTGGTTGCCCTCTTCAAAAAGGGCCCAAGTGGTATTGTTGATAGATCAATGGAAGAGTAAGATAAAAATTTGTATATTTTTTCAAGTCAAGCCATATCTATGGCCAAATATTCAGGCAGTCATATAAATGGTATGCTAGAAAAATACAGAGGTATGCAGCCTATATCACCTGGTATTCGTTGGCAGTCTCCCATCCAAATAGTATTGGTGGCTGACTCTGCTTATCTCCCAGAATTAGAGATGATCTAGTGCCATTAAGGTATGTACACCATAAGAAGCTGTTGTTGTGTGCCTCCAAGTCATTTCCAAAAAATTGAGTTTTCTTGGTAAGATTTGTTCAGAAAGGGTTTTTCCTTTGCCTTCCTCAGAAGCTGAGAGAGTTTGACTTGTCCAAGAATGCAGTTCTGTGGCCGTGGGGATTTGAACCCTGGTCTCAAGTGTCATAGATTAGTGCTCAAACCACTATACAGTAGGTCCTTAGTATTTGTTGAGGTTTGGTTCCAAGACTATTACCACCTGTGGATGCAAAAATCTGTGGATATTCAAGTCCCATTGAATACAATGGCATAGTAAAATAAGTGTCCCTTATACAAATCAAGGTCTGCTTTTTGGAATACACACACACACACACACATGAGGGGGTATCCAAAAGTTTTAATGATCACCTTTTTAAAAAATTGACAGAAAGTTTGTTTTGATTTGTAATTGTTAACTTATCTCTATGTACTCCATATCTAGATTTATACATTTCCCCCCAGCATATCTTGACCCTCCCAATATGATATTGTAAAAGTCTGCAGATTGCACCTTACGAGGGGGTATCGTAAAGTGATAATTATCACCCAGAAGTTATTATGGCATATTGATGACATTTTGTCAGTGTCATCATTGGTCCCTAAATGCACAATGCTCAGAAAATCAGCTCATTGCCTCATTTATTTTTGTGACTGGCTGTGCCAGAAGTGACTCAAGTGTAAAATCCTCATCAAGCGCAATCTGCAGGCTTCTACAATAATGGTATTTGGAGTGTCAAGATATGCTGGGAAAAATGTATAAATCTAGATAGTGACTACATAAAGTTAACAACTACAAATCAAAACAAACTATCATTTTTTAAAAAAGGCAATCATTAAAACTTTTGGATAGCTCCTTGTACATACCACTTTCTTGTCTATTAAGATAACATGTAAAACATAAGCTTATAAAAATATTTTGTTTCTTTGATTAAACTAACCTCTAAAGGGAAAAAAAATCAGTAACTTCATAATACTTTTACGTATAAACCGTGGGAATTTTCTAGGCTTTTTCCAATGAACACTCAGTAACTATATGATCTCTTGGGATGAGTTAATGGGGGGAAAAATAATACTCTCCAAGAATTTCTTTCCAACCTCTTTATTTATACACTTGCAAACTCTACTGGGGATGAGAGGAATTTACAGAAGAATCCAGTTATATTTATTTTATTGTCATCTGCAAACCATTAGCATTTATCTTATCTGCTTTGAACATCATTCCTTACCATTTTTTAAAAAAATTACCAGTAACACATTCATATCAGTTATTGTAAAGTTTAAATCTGCTCCTACAGATTTTATTATTATTATTATTAAGCTTTATTTATATAGTTCTGTAAATTTGCACAGTGCTGTACATACAGTCAATTAAAATAGATTAAATAAGCCCGCCTATGGCATACATTCTACAAAAATAATTAAATATAATACATATTAATACATATTAACATTCAAACAATAAAATGTAGCAGACAACAAATTGAAATAACATGAGATAACAATCATGTAATGTCTGGGAATGCTTCCCTGAACAGTATTGTCTTTAACTCAGTTTTGAAGCTGGTTAAAGAGTTGATTTACCATGCTTGTGGGGTAAAGAGGTTCCAGGAGTGAGGGGCAACAAGTGAAAGGAAACGGATCCTGGATGGGGCAGTCAAAATCCTAGGCTGGGACAGAAGACCTTGACTACCAGAATAGAGGGCATGAGTAGGAAGCTAAGGAGAAAGAAGCTCTGATAAATAGAGGCCAGCCCATGTAGGACTTTAAAAGTCAACAACAGAATTTTGTAATGAATACAGAAGCGGATGGGGAGCCAGTGGAGGGATGACAATAAAGGAGAAATGTGATTGAAACAGTGAGCAGATGTGATAATTCATGCAGATGAATGCTGGACAGAAATTAAAGAACGGAGGTAAGAAAGAGGAAGCCCTGCTTTGAAGGAGTTTACAAAAATCCAGTCATGAGACCACTATGGCATGGACCCGAATCTTGGCAGTAGAGGCCGAAAGAAACGGTCAGATTTTAGCAATATTATAGAGAAAGAAAGAGTTCATCCACAGAGTGAGAAGGAAAACACAGAGATTAGGTTCAAGTGCCAAGTAGCAAAATCATGTATCATTAGGGTTTTAACCCTTAACAAACTTAAGAAAGCTTCCTCGTAGTTCAGAAAAATTACATAGCTACAGCTGTATAACTTTGGACAGAGGCACAACAGCATATCCTAAATAAAGAGTGTAAAGACCCAAATGCAGCTGTGAAATATCCAATAGAAACTGTGAATTTAGTTTATATTTATACAGTGATTCAAATATCAATATCACAAATATGGCTGGTCTTACATTAACAGTGGAGGATATGTTGCTTAATTCTGTATGTGTCATTTTCATGCTGAAATAGTTATGTTCATCTCAAATTAAAATAATACTCTGTAGATTTAGAAACATGTTCAGATAAAAATACATCTTTGCCTTTGTTCTTAAATTTTATTTTTAATGGACTATGGTCCTCCTTAAATGTCACTGGGGTTGCTTGCAGCAAAGGGAAACATCATTATAAGCCTCACTACAAGGGTTCCAGTAGGCATTTGGTTCCCAAATCTTGGGAACAAAGTGTTATCCAAGAGTAATGTACAGAACAGGCATCTCTGGTTCTGAGAGTGCTGTGAACATATTTGGAATCCTGAGAAAATATAATGGGGGTCATCACAAAAGTGTTGCCATGGAAGGTCACATCCAGTAAAAATTATCAATTTTATGAAGGGCAAAGTGGTGAGACTGATAGTGAAAACTCAGAAACCAAGTAGAGGATGGAAGTGGGCTCTAAGGGGCTAAACAGACAGGCAAAAAGAGGTGCTTTCAGGTTGGCTTGAAGATGTGGCATTTAGATGACACATGCCTTGAAGCTGCAGAAAAGTGCCCTTATGCAGAGAAAAGCCATCTTGAACAAATGGATATTCCCACCACATATGTATATAAATCCCCTTAGTTCCACATCCATGCCAGCATTTTGATTGAAATTTATCATTTATAAATGCTAATTGATGTGGTATCTTGTACCATTTTCTGATCATTTTCATTTGTTGTTCTTTTACATTTGTATTTCTAACTTGAAGAATCTTGAAGTCTCATTTACAGGGTTACAATGGAGCTTTTCCCAAAAGGGCCGGCGTGTACTCGCCCCTTTTAGCAGCGAGATGGGGCCAAGGCTGCACCCCGCTTCCTTCGGCGGTGGGGAAGGAAGAAAGGGGCCTCCGCCATGGCCGTTTCCTCCCTGGGTCTTTGCCGCGGCTATTTAAAGGCTGCGGCAAACAGCCACCTCAAAAAAAAAGAGCTCCATTTTGGAGCTCTTTTTTTGTGCTGCGGAAAAGGCACGCTTGGCGCCCTCCCGTGGTGCAAAAGCATCACAACATGCGCAGCGTTTAGAAATGCTGTGCACCTGATGACACTGTTGTAGTGTGTCCGTATGGATGCCGCCATTTTAAAATGGCAGCACCCATACACTTTAGGGCTCGGGAGGGTGTAGAGGCTACACCCTCCCGAGCCCTAAAGGCGGGCTTTTTAGCCTTTATCATGCCTCATTTGGCGCGTGTAGATCAGGGCGATGAGTCAAACGTTGAATTGAGAGCAGTTAACTACAACAACATTGGTCACTGAGAGGCATTCCCCATTTACACAATACCTTTGACAAGCAAGCAATGGAGAAATAGCCTGAGCCATGATGGGTAGCCAAGGCACTTACTTACCCCTTTTTCTTGCAACCATAAAATTAGGCTTTTGGTGCTAGGTTGGTACAGCCATGAAAGGTAGGAATCCTTTGCAGAAGGTAATCAGAAATAGCACCCCATTTGTTGCCTCTTTCTGTGTTCCTTGCCAATGATAATCACACTTAATTGGCCATCTCTGTGGCAAACATAGAGTGCCTTGTCAGCTCCTTCATATCATATAATTCTTGTCAGCTGTGAATTAGTAGGTTTCACTTCTCCCCTTCCTCTTGTCAGTATGGGATACAGAAAGAGAGTGATACAGAAAGAGTGATCATGATTGTATCTTTGTCTCTAGTTGTCTTCATTTGAACCTCCATGTGTGTGGGGGGAGGTGCATGTGATTAGCATGTAGGTTTACCTAGTTTCATAATGAATCATTAATTCCTAGAAAGAAATATATTCTGTCTTATTTGTATCATTGTACCTTGCTCAGTTTCTCTTTCTCTATGGTGGTCCCTTTTCCCCTTTGATTTAGTAAAATATTCCTTGGTCAAACAGTGGAGTTGGTAAAAAATTTCCCACTGGTTTAGGCATTTCAGTTATATACAGTTGCATTACAGCAGCCCTCAGCCAACTTTCCTATGTGCCATAGGCCCTCTCCCTCTTCTTCATCTGATCAGTGTCACTCCACCCCGGTTGAGTCACACTGGAAACAGCTGAAGGTTGGCATCTTTTTCAGCTGTTCCCAGTGTCAATCAGCTAGGCAATGTGGATAATTGCTCAGAGGTATCTGGTAGAAATCTGAATGCATCAGGAGGATGGTGTTAAAACCTCTCCATTCTTATTTGCTGAGACTGGGTATGTGAATGAATAAAACAATGTACATTCCTGTTACTGTGGAGTACCAACAGTGTGCTGGTGAAATTTGGGCTTGCCTGAGGAAGGGAACCCTTGTTTATCCACTTTTGTAAACCGCTTTGATCTTTTTTGGAAAGGCGGTATATAAATAAAAGAAAGAAAGAAAGAAAGAAAGAAAGAAAGAAAATATATGGCAAACAGCCAAGAGTTTGTAGGGGAGCTGCACACAAAGGTGCTTATTACACAAGCTACAAATTGTTGCTTGCATGACATCCTGAACCAGGTCACACACTATTATTTGATGGAATGAATAGGACCATAAAAAGGATACTTTTTCAACACTCCCCTCATTTGTGTACTCTAGTTATATCCCAAATTGTTGTGCACCAAATGTCAACCTGGAATTTTAAGAATAAGACTTTCTAGTATATTGTATACTAAGACTGTGGTTCTGGAAATTAAAACATGCAGAATATTCTCGGTCCCCAATGGCGCCTGAACAAATAAATGCAGGTTGCTAATATCCGGTCTAAATTTTGTGTCTGGTGACAACCATGTGCTATTCTTGGCTTTTTTTTCACTACCAAACATCCTTTCCTATTTTTAAAGCAAATTGTACAAGGCATGATTGTAGAAGGTATACTTCACATTTTGAGATCACACAGATGGAAAATCTTGAAAACAGCCTAACAGTTCAACTGTGTCAACTTGTATGTAATTGCCACTGTGATCATTTACTTTTTTCCACCAAGTAACTGTGCTTACAATTGCATCCTAAGTAATTAGCAAGTGTGTTAAATTGAGTGGTCTTTTCCCTCACAGAGGAAATTTGTACTTTCTTATTATATGTATGCCTGTTCTTGTGGAACTGCCTATTACAGTAATTACATACACGCACACCTATATAAATATACCCTGAGCTGCTATTGCTTATTAAAAATCTTGGGGGGAGGGAACCCTTGTTAATTATCCTAATTTGTCTTACATAATGCCACTTTATTTTATTTTTTCTCTTCTAGGCTGTACTGAGTCCTCTCATAGCAATTGCACTGAAAATATCTCAGATTCATGAGAGGACAGGCCGTAAAGGACCTACTGTCATCACCTGAACCAAGGGAAGATCCAAAATCCCAGGGCTAAGATTAACAGGAAAGAGATAAAGAGGATGTTACAACCCATCAGCTGTTTGTGCCTTATAATTCTAAGGGTTTGAGAGCAAATGTAGGGGGAACACAAAATTCAGTATTGATCATATTTGGTTTCATTCTTCTTTTAAGACAGCAATGCACTTACGTCCATACTATGGCTTCAGTATATTCCTATACACAAAATTAACCAAAGAGAAAGCTTCCTGTATATCTGCATTCTAATATTATGTTCTGCAAGCATGACAGCAAAGATATTTGCATTATGTATTTCAGAAGCAATCGTGGGCTACATACTCCCCTGTTTGAACTTTGTTACAATATTCAAGTGGTGGTTGTATTGCAGAATCTCAGCTTTAATTCAAGTGTAAGTTTGAAATTATGAAACAATGTATTCAACAATCTCAAAAACAAAGAACGTCTACCATGTGGTTTTCAAACTTTTTGATTATAAGTTGCTGATGTCATAATTTTCAATTAAAGTTTAAGCAGCTCAGTTAAAGGATAAGGTTCAGTTCTTGAGAGGTTACCTATACTACCCAAAATGCCATGAATTTTTTCCCCTTGGTATTAAATGTCACACAACACACACTGTCAAAGCAATACAACTCATGTACAGAAACTGCAGGTATGGATATTCTAATTTCTACAAGTTCTGATTATGCCACTTGACCATCTGCGTGTTTAATGGTAGTTAATCCCACAGAGTTCAGTGGAATTTACTCCTAAATGCATGTAGTATAGCTTTATGCTGAGATTTTGTTTAACAGATGATGATTTCCAAAGCATGTTAGCAACAGCCATGCCTAATCACTTAGCCAAAGTTCCACAAATAATAAGTGCTCTTTTCTGTACCAGCTAAACCTGGTATCTGCTATGTTCTTGTACACTTTATGTAAGTTTTGAATCTAAGGGGTAGAGGAAAAAAAGGTTTGAATTTAAGAGGTAGAGGAAGAAATATCATGGAGCCATCTCTTTGGCAAACAGCTCCCATTTCCTCCTCTTGTCTGCTGTATTATTCACATATCCACCAGCAGCACAAATAGTCTACACAGGTGGTCTACATGTTTGCAATGAAAAAACATGCAATGGCTCTTTTCCACTTAGCCCCTTTCTGAATCTTTCTGCATTCAAACATAACTTGTACATTTTTAATTTAAAGGAGCTATCTATTTTATTATTACTGAACAATGCTGTGGGGGACCTTTCAGCTACTGCAGCTACTTTGGCAAAGATCCATGTCTTTTGTTAATTTTACTGGTTTTGGAGGGAAGTTGCCTAGACTATCCTCCTGCCTTTTAAAAATAAAAGTTATGAATTGGAGTCCAAACCTTAACAAACTGTATCTCAGTATGAATTTTTTTCTACTACTTAAATCTGAATTACCATGGCTAGGTCAGACATTTTATATGAGAAGTGTTCAGTGGCTCCTTTAAAAAGTTAACCTCTGATTTCTAAAGAATTCAAATGAATAGATCAGAAATGCCTCCTCATGGAGTCTTTATTTATAACCAGAAAGCAGAGATTAAAATGGTATTGTACTCTGATTCCTTAAGTGCATGATAACTGAATGTTGCCATTTAGTGGTATTTTGAAGCACTGTGTTTTGAGTTCATTGGCTGGTTTTTAAAGGGATTATTATATATTTAGAATTATACTGTGGGAGTGAACCACTTAAGATAAGTCCAACAACAGGACTTAACAAAACTAAGATAACTAGCCTGCACAAAATGATACCAAACTTTCTTTGGGTTAGTCCTACTTCCTGGACTAGTGGTGCTAAAAGAACTGTGGGGTGGTTACTGAACATTTTCCAGAGTCATTTACAATAGAGTAGTATTCTGGTTCTTTCAACACTTTGAGGGTGGTGGGAGTGGGGAAAAGTCAGCAGTCTGTAGAATTGAGAGGCTTCATTTTGTGCATTAAGAAGTGAAATGCATTACACTTGTTGTTTTCATATAACTCTGGTTAAAGGAATGTAAACTCTGCTGTAACAGAAAGAAGTGTTGTAGCTCCGAATGCCTTTTCAGTGGAGAGGGGAGACCATGCCACATAAAACAGCAGCTATGTTGCCTGTGGAAGCATAATAAATTGAATCAATTTTTAAAAACATTTCTTGAATTCACTTAGCTGTCAGAAAGTCTACCAAATACATTATCATAGGATGAGTCATCATCGAACAGATGAAGCAGAGGAGAAAGGATTGTTCAGTGAATGCCTGGGCACAGCAAATGGTGCTTGTGCCTGTGAAGGAATGACATGATTCCAATGGCAAAGGACACTGAAACAATGAGAACGCCTTGTGCATATGACTCATTTGAATGTTTTTCTTCTTTGGGAACAGAGGTGTGGCTGCTTCTCATTTGTTGAAAGGGCATTTGTGCAATCTGAAACGTGTAGCATAGTAACGTCCATTGCAATGGCCAAATGTTCAAGTGCAATTATTAGTACCCTTGTGCTTTAAGAAACTGATTTGGTTCCTTTTGATATTTCTTGAGATTTGCTATGACATGTAGTACAATGCAGTGCTATATTTCTGCCTTGCATGAAATTGCTGATGATAGGATATGGTGTAATAAAACAAGACTTTTAAAAACTTGTGTCTTACATAAATGAGGCTCTGAGCATTTCCTCACTTCTAAGAGCACAGTGTTTTATTGCAATATTATTAAACTTCTTTTATGTAAATCAAAATAGGTTTTCTGGATCCTTTTTGTATAATGCTAGCACACGAACACACACCCCCATGGGTGATATGCTATCAGCATGGTGTCTCACTGTTTGCTATTGGTTTTACTACTGTGATGAGGAACAGGAAAGCCATGGACTAAAAAACTAAAAGCTGAATAAAATTTGGGAGACCTTTATAATATTTTTTTAAAATATTACATATTGTTTCTGATTTGCCATGGGTTTTTGATCATCACTGTGCTGCTTCTGATAATGTGTATTAGTTCCTCTTTTTATTTTACACAGGATATATTGCTTTGGTTTATTGCATGAAGGCAACAAACTGGGATGCTGTAAACTCTGGCATGCTATGGGTAGTTAAGAGCTTGTTAATTTTGACACTGTTAGAACAAGTCATAGCTTGTTACACATGAAAATGCTCCAAACAATGAAGGTTGGTGTTGGGCAGTTGTGCATCACAGCTAGCTACTTAGTGGATAACTTCATTGGACCAAAGTAAATTTATACCTGTGTTCCCATGTTTTACTTGATTTTTTTTCCATGAAGAGGATTCCAAAGAACATAAAATTTTTAATTTTTATTTTATTTATACTTATTTAGAGTTTCTAGTCAAAGTAATGCCTTCACTGCAAGACAATTTTTAATAATGGTCAAAATATGTCCAGGAAATTTTAATTGCGGAGATGGCTCAGTACAGATTTGTTGGGTTTCGTTGTGAGAATTGCACCACAAAACTGTGCTCATATCTAATGTTACTGGAAATATTTTTGGCTCTTAATCTAACCAATACTGTTATAAAGATAAATGAAATAATCTTACCTTATCCTAACAACTGCTGTATAGACAATAATAAGACAATTGATCTGGAGTAAAACTCTCCACACAACAAAGATGCCCTAATTATTCTGCTTGGGAATGTTGAGAAACATAAGGAAGCCATGAGTTCCTTGAAAATTTTAAAATGGTGGTGGGAGTCCTCACATGATAAGGACACAAGAAAAAAGATACATATAAGGATATGCCTGTGAGACTATACTATGAAAAGTCTTTTGTGGGACTTCTCTATTCATCCATTAAGCACCTTGTTCAACTCTAATGTATTGCATACCTTATCAGATCTTTTGTTGTTGTTGTTGTTGTTGTCCAATATAGAAATAAGTGTTCTTCCCTTTTATTAAAAAATACTAGTTATCTCTGAAAACAGTTTTCAATACAAAACTTTTATTAGAAGAAAGTGCAATGCAGTATGTAAACGAGTTAGTCCCAGAGTAGAGTACAAACACATTGCCATTACAAAATAAACAACTGTTAGATTTTCTATCCCATAGTTAGCCTTTGCTAACAAAGGAAATAGATGTCAAAGCTCCACAGGAGATGTAAACAGATATCACACATCGACATCAGATGCACCAATTCTAGTTATTCTACAGTTCAAGTGTCCATGGCCTCCATACCTAGTTGGTCACATTTATCAAGACATCAGCTCACCCTCAAGACCCAAGACACAGTTACTAAACATAATGGGGAATTTACGTTATTAATGTCAACAACATTTTTCAAAAGAAATACTCTTCAATAAAAACTGCTTTCAACGTCATATTTCATCCTAAACAACATTTTGTCCACATGCCATGTGGCAGAGGACCACCATCTATATGTATTGCATAAAAATGCCACAACAATTACATACAAAATATTAAGCCAATTCAACAGCCTAGATAAAACAATCTACATCCATATTCTTCAATATTATTTATACATATATTAGTGAAACTACTTGAGCTTAAATCAAAGCCTTTTGTTTACTTCAGCTGTAGAATTAGGCTGTGTGATCCAATCAAGATTTAGTCTTATTCAGCCACCACAACAGGCTCTCTGTTACAGGTTTATTTACCCTTTGGACAGAGGAATCCTTGCAAAGCAATTAAGGCAACTCAGGAGTTTAACTCTGAAAAAATGCCTCCCATCATTTTTGTAAATGCCAAAGGAAGAATAAAATGCTTCCCTTCAGCAATAGCATAGGTGGTTTTATTTAGAACATGTGTATGGGTGTGCGCGCACATGCCTCCATAGTTCATCATTAGAAATCATTAGGATTTCTTTTTTCACTCTTTTGACATAGCTGCTGCTGCTCTTTACATGATGGTGTTGGTTCTTGCTGCCATTTCTTCACATGGGCAGAGTAAAACCACAACAATGTAAACAAGCAGATTGAAAGCAAACAGTATTGCAACAGCCAGCTATACAGTTTTGAGCCCAGTGACATCAGTCATAACCTTAGCCACACTAGGCTGTTTTCCTGGTTGAGAGTACCACATTATTTCTGAAATAACCTTTCTAATGCCACACTGCCAGCCACTGAGTACTAACCACAAGGCTATCCTGGCACCCAGTGCACATTGGTAGAGCAGCCCTGTCCTCCATCCACTTCCACAGCACTTGGCACGCAATGCCATAACCGCTGCCTGGTTCCCAGAACAGCATTCTTTCGTGTCCTGCTCAAGCCTTCTGACAAGCCACTTCATTAGCAGCTGGTCTCTGGCACAGGTGCATTAGACATCTCTGTAGGTGTTGAATCATGTTTGGTAGCTTCTTGTTTCAGGGATGCTTCATACGAAGGCGGCTGTTCTTCCAGGGTGCTCACTTCGTCAATGAATTCAAGGCTGCTCTCTGTGTACAGAGGTGGAGGTATATTGTACGTTTCCTTCTCTCCTTCCAGTGGGCTGACTGGCAGGGGAAATGTCTGCTTTCCAGGATCTGTGCTGTCTTCATAAGAGGGAGGGTAGAAGTCAGGCCTGCAAATAACACAGGACAAAAATACAAGTTGTTTTTAAGAATGTACAACAATCTATATCATATTCTGTATCTCTGCTGTACAGAGTGGTGTAGTGGTTTGAGCATTAGACCTATGACTCTGGAGACCAGGGTTTGAATCCCTGTTTGGCCATGGAAAGCCACTGAGTGAACTTAGGCAAATCACACTCTCAGCCTCAGAGGGAGACACTGACAAAAAAGACCCTCTGAACAAAACTTGTCAAGAAAACTCTGTGATGGGCTTGCCTTAGGGTCCTTATAAGTCAGAAATGACTTGAAGGTACAATAATAACACGTACAATTTCTGCTGTATGAGAGCCAGTATGGTGTAGTGGTTTGAGTGTTGGGCTGTGACTGGTGGAAAGCAGGGCTCAAATCCCTGCTCAGCCATGAAAACCCACTAGGTGACCTTTGGTGAGTCACAATCTCCACCCCAGAAAACTCCATAATAGGGTCCACCTTAGGGTTGCCATAAGTTGGAAAGATTCAAGGCACACAACAACAACAAATGTCTGCACATACCTAATCCAGCCTTCAGTCCTTACATTTGCTCACCACATTCCCCCTTCTCGTCAAAATTCAAACATAAGTACATAAGAAAATGCCTTATACTGAGTCAGACTTATCTTCCAAGCCCTAAGCAGTCCTGCCCTGTCCCTGCTTAGTTTCCAAAAGCATAAAAGATGAGGTACATTCAGGGCAGTTTGGAGGTAGCCCCCAGAAACGTGATCACTAATTTGAGAATGAAGAATGGCTACATTTAAGGGAAGTTAGAAGTAGAAGTGTGCAATAAGTTTTTCATCACAGGCCTTTGTGTTTCTGCCACTCTACTTTTAGGAATTGTAATATATCTACCACTGACAATGACATAAGATTTGGATAAGGAAGGATTTCCCTCAGTTTTTATATCCCTGCCTTCTATTATAATCCTGTAGTCTGTCTAAGATTATTTATACAGTATGATTTATTTTGGAAGTGCAGGCTAGAAGCTGTTCCAAAGCGTTCTTTCTGGTTATCTAACCAGGGTCCATGCTGTGTTGTATTTATAGAGCTGCTGCTTTGTCAATTGTGAGTGTTTATGATGCTGTTACCACAACAGAACAGGAAGTGACATTTGTATCCATGGCCCATTAACAAACTTTACCAGGCAGGAGGCCACTTTGACTTATGGAAACTCTTACTGTGAGAGCATCAATCTTCACTCTAGGAATGGCTGAGATACACAGATATAAACTGCAGGATATGCAGATAACAGTGAACAGCTCTATTGCTGAGCACTGCTTGAACAATATGGAATCTAGTATGTTAATAATCTATTTGAAAAAATAGTGCAGACCCCTATGAGTGTACACCATTAAGATTTTTTTTAAAGATTGGGATTCTACTTTAGATCATATAATATTCTGGAACCATTTTAAACTAATTATTTTGTTATTCAGAATCCTTGAACACTTGCAATCCAGATCATCAGGATGTGTGCTGTATGTCGCAGGCCATCTTTGGATCATCATTTCCATCATGAAAGCATTTCCTTATATAAACTGAAAGTAAAATGAAAGTGCTCTGGCAGATACCTTGTCATTCATGAATTCAATGATTACATTTTTAAATGCTACCCTTCCTCTAAAGGACACATAAACTCTTCCTGTGTTCATAACAACTGTGAGAGGGAGTGACTCACAGAAAGTCATCTAAGGAGCTTTTTCACTGAGCTGAGAACTTTGATTTTGCTGCCACCAAGCCCAATGCTCTAGCACTACACTGACTGACAATGGTAACAGTGAATGTTGTATAAAAAGAGAGCAAAAGAGAGACCAAATTTTTAAAAGACTGGGATAAAATTAAATGATGGATAGAAAAACAATGCAAAATTCTAATCATAGTGTCCTGGACTTAATGCAGAATACATTTTTCTCATTTTTTGTGATATTGAATAAAGAAACAATATTCTTAATTCATTTATTCACTTACTGTAACCTGCACTGTTGTCAGTTTTTTAAATAAATGGAAGACAAAGAATTGGCTTTGCTGTAGTTATGCAAAGAAAGGAAAAAAGCAGAATGTTTTGGGATCTTGATTTAAGTCAGGTGGGGGCCCATTAAAGTTGGTCATGCCTAGTTTTTCACACTGATTTTAGTATTTTGGTTTGGTTCCAGGACCTCTTGTGGATACCAAAATCCATGAAGGCTCAAGTCCCATTAACTACAATGGCATAGTAATATGTTGTCCCTTATATAAAATGGCAAAACCAATGTTTGCTTTTTGGAATTTATAACTGAATATTTTAAAGTCGTGAATGGCCGAATCTGGATAAGGAATCCGTGGATACCTAGAGTTGACTGTAGCCTCAAAATACTACTAATTTAGTCTGGATCCAGCCCACTGGGTTAGATTCAGCGGACTATCCCACTAAAGGAAGCACTGGGAGGAGAGAAGGTGATTTTCCTAAATTTGCCCTGTGGCTCCCCGTGCCTTCTTCCATCTCATTCCAAAGAGCTGCAACAGAGCATCCCACTAACAGAGTTTGGTCCACAGGTAATATCTACTCAACACATTAATTTTTTAAAAACAGTTTTTCAGAACAGTGGCCTAAAAGTACGTGAGAATAAAATATTGGCTTTAAATGTGAAATGTATTTATGCATAGAAACTGATGCACAACCCATATAAACCATGTGGGTTGTGTGTATATATGCTTTTATATTATTGGTTGACTTACGGCAACCCCATTAATTTTCACAGGATTTTCTTAGGCAAGGAATAGTCAAAGGTTGTTTTGCCAGTTCCTTTCTCTGAAATATAGCCTATAGCACTTGGTATTCATTGGCAGTCTCTCTCCCAAGTACTAACCAGAGCTGACCCTGCTTAGCTTCTAAGATCAGGCAAGATCTGGTTTCTTTATAGTACTTAAGCCCTAAATCAGGGAAGTACTAAGCAAATATAAAAATATTTAAGCCAATAGGAAGCAAGACAATGGAAGATCTACAGAAATTAAAAGCAGAAAATACACATGTTGAAATTGATATTTTTAAAGAAAAGCCTTGCTGAATAGCACTAGACTCCCTCTCAAATGCATAATTTTAGAAATGGATTGTGCACAGCTATAATACATGGGTAATAGATTAAAATAGAAGATTTAAACCCGTGACTTAACAGATGTTGAAAATTAATGTGCACAGAACTGGAAGGGAAGAAAAGTTAGTAGTTATTTATTTCATTTATATCCCACCTTTTTCCCAATATGGGAATCAAGGCAACTTCCAGTAAATTAAGCAAAATATAGTTTTAAAACCATTAAAAATGAAATAAGCTTATTAAAATACTGAAAATAAAGTACATTTAAAATATAACAGGAATAAAAGTACAGCATGCTTTTGACTTAACAAACAGTGGATAGTATTAGGAAGGGAGACAAGGAATGGTGTGATCAAATACTTCATAAGAAATTATGGGTCAGCCAATGATATATCTGGAGAGATACTGGAATGAAAAAATGCAAGGGCTGGGCTAATAAAGGAAAGAGGTGGTCATGTGTGCAGGATTCAAAGTGTTGAACAAATGCAAAGTCTGGAACCGTGGACTGAAACACTGGAGACGTACCTGTCTATGGTATTGATATGGCTCTCTCGAATTCTACGATTTCCAGGTAAAATGCTGTGAAATAAGCTCTTGTGCTTACTGGCCTCATGATAAGTGCTCCAGAAAATCCCAGTGATGAGAAGAAAGAACCCCAAGGGTAAGAGAAAATAGGCAACAGGCAAGCTGTTGCACTTGCAGCCAGGAGCACCTGTAGAGATGCAAAAGGCTCCTAAGCAAATAATTGAGAAGCCGAGCAAGAGCACAAAGAAGCGGAGAAAGGATAAGAGGTTCTTTGACATCTTTGCAGTTAGCCCCAGTCACTTGTTTTGTCTGGGTGTCTCTCCTTATGCGCTCTTTCCTGTCTAACTCCCTCAAGGCTTTATATGCACCGAGAAAAGTGCTCATTGGACACCTGCTCAGATAATCATTAACCATACACATTAACCATTTGAAGCAGTCACAATATCTCCAGAGATTAATTTATAATCAAAACACTGCTGGCGAAAAGACAACATATACCGTACTTCCTGTACTGTTTCACTGCCAGCATAAACCCAGCAAACTTTGCTGCCTAGGCTGCTTATGGCAGTTTGGACTGGAATGAAAGTACAGTACAGTATATTCCCAGAATATACTGTACACAACTAGCTCCACAAGTGTAGGCTTTTACCAAAATAAGCCCAATAAAAACCAACATCTTCATGCTCTCAGAGCCTGCCCCAAGTGTAGGGTTTTTAACGTTTAAAATTTAAAACAAGGATATTCCATTGAATTCCATGTTTTATTTACTAGAGTAATACACAAAAAGCAAAAAAAAAAAAAAAATTATCACTGTAAATTGGATTGTTCTTCCTTTGCTACATGTTTGGATTATTCTTGGCAAGTTAAACATTTATGCCAGAATTTTCTTGGTGGCTTATACTGATATAATCAGGGGCTTATGCAAGCATAGCTACTTTTTCGGGCATAGTGCAAGGAGGTAGCCAGTACCTCATTATGCCATGCCTTTCCACCTGCATGATGGCAACTGGACAGCACCAGGAAGATTCCCCCACAAACAATCAATGATTGGTGTAGAATTGCACCCTAGCACTGTCTGACTGCTCTTGCACAGCCAGGAAAAGAAAATCAACTTTCAACCTTGTTACCCAAATAAAACAGGGAGGACAGGGGGTCCCCACCATCAGCTGAGGGACACAAAACAGAGGTATAGAAACTGGATAGTGGATTTTAGGACTGTAGAGAGGGCAATATTTACCTGTCTTGAAGAGTAGACTAGGAAAAGTGGGAAACAGCTCAGACAAAGTCGGGGGGGGGGGGGGTAACACAATGAGTGGAAGAATCTCTGTGCACATGGAGCACAGACTGGGGGCCAACTGTGTGCAAGAATCATAGAATCACACAGTTGGAAGAGACCACAAGGGACATCCAGTCCAACCCCTGCCATGCAGGAACTCACAACCAAAGCATACCCAACAGATGGCCATCCAGCCTCTGTTTAAAAACTTCCAAAGAAGGAGACTCCACCACACTCTGAGGGAGTATGTTCCACTGTCAAACTGCCCTTACTGTCAAGAAGTTCCTCCTACTGTTGAGATGGAATGTAGGTTGCATACATTGTCTCAAATCCTATTATCTGGAGCAGCAGAAAACAAGCTTGCTCCATCCTCAATATGACAGCCCTTCAAATATTTAAACAGGGCTGTCATACCACCTCTTAACCTTCTGTTTTCCAGACTAAACATACCCAGCTCCATAGGTCTCTCCTGATAGGGCATGGTTTCCAGACCCTTCACCATTTTGATTACCCTCCTTTGGACCCGCTCCAGTTTCTCTACATCCTTTTTGAATTGTGGTGCCCAGAACTGGACACAGTATTCCAGGTGGGGTCTGACCAAAGCAGAATAGAGTGGCACTATTACAGGTATTTCCCTTGATCTAGACCAGAACTGCACAACTTGGCAATAGGAAGGGGCCAAAATTAAAATAGGCTAAACTTCTTCAGGCTGCAGATAGATTTTAATTAAATATTAATTAATATTAATTATTAGTAATTAATAATAGTACATATTATTAATATTAATTCCATCCTCATCCTCAGTTGCCTGTCCTCCTTCTCCGCATGTCCCTCTTCTCAGGAGAAAGCAGAGCAGTGAAGGAGCTGTGCAGGGTGAGTGTTTGCCTGTCCTCCTCCTCCACATATTCATCTCCTCAGGAGAAGGCTGAGCAGTAAAGGAGCCTTGACTTTGTTCCACATCTTCACAGGCCGCCCCAAATCCTTTGGTGGGCTGCATGCAACCCTTGGGCCATATGTTGTGCAGGCCTGATGTAGACACTATACTTTGATTAATGCAACCTAGAATTGCATTGGCCTTTTAGCTGCTGCATTACACTGTTGATTCAGGTTCTACTTGTGGTCCACTAGGATCCCTTTCGCATGTAGTCCCATTAAGCCAGGTGCCCTCCATCCTATATCTATGCATTTCATTTTTCTGCCCAAAGTGGGTCTTTAGGTTCGAAGGTCCAGAAGGAGCCAAGCGGATGATGCCCTTCACTTGGAGCTGGTGTACTTGGTGACCTTACATTTATCCATGTTGAAATTCAACACAGCACAGAAGACGTCTCCCCCCCCCCCCCCATCTGTTTCAGGCCAGCAGAGAACAAGCAGGCTTCACCCACAGGATTTCCAGCATATGTACACTATGCTTCACCGCCAATGACTAAGATTTTGGCCACTGGCTGCAATCATGTATACCCTCACTTGAGTGCAAAGCTCAATAAATGTAATAGGATTTATTTGTAGGAAGACATGGACATTTGTAGGAAGACAGGGCCCCAAAGTTCATTGCTTTGGTAATCTCAGTAGTTTTTACCTGTATGTTAGCACATTACCATGATATTTGTAAAAAAATAAATAAATACACAAGCCAAATGCAATCAATGGGAGTAGGGTTGCAGCCTAGCGTCCTGAGATGCTGCAGTGAGAATGCAGTTCACTGTACCTGATCACAATGAGAATCCAGGAACTGCATAATCTCAGTCACTGTCAGTACTTTTTGTTAGTATGGTACTAAGAGCAATCTTCAGTTCCATTACCAGAGAATATAAAACATGCTGTGTGTGTGTGCGTGTGTGTGTGTGCATGCATGCGCGCGCGCGCACACACACACACAAACTAATGCAGAACTGGTTTTTACCTATCCCCATCCTAGCCAGTTTGCAGCCATGTAAAGGCTTTCATTGATGCCATATTTGCCATAGTTACAGCACTTTTTAAAAAGCCATTTTCATTTAAATTTGCCATATCCCTGCCAAAATTTAGCTGTGGAGGAGAGAAGGAGAAAATTAGAGTTGCCTGCCTACCAAAAGAAATGCTCTCACTGTTGCCAGCCTAACAGTTGGAGTCCATTTCAGATCCACTACAGCAACAAAATCCCAAATCCACAAGCAGCAGTAATTGTGACTCTCACCATCCTCACTATTTTTCTCCTATATCATTTTAACATCTTTTTCCTAATGAAGAAGCCAGTGAAGTTTCAAAAACTTGCAAAAGCTTTGGAGTTGGTCCCAAAAATGCATCGCTGCTTGTGGATTTGGGATTTTTGTTGTATTTTGCTGCCACAGCCAACACAGCTACCCCTGAATATTTTTTGTCCCCTGGATGACAGTAAGACACTCTGCAGCCAAAGGCCTCCAGCAAAGCTTGCCACTAAAGCTGCAGAGTGTAGACAGACAAATGGTTCTACAGGGCTGTTGTTCCTTGGAGAGGTCATCTGGAAATGCAGCCATCATTGTACTCGCACTTCTATCTGGTTTATGAGAAATATACCAAAAATATACCTGGGTCACTGAGTGGAAAGAACATATATTACCCAACCACTGGTCCAACTGTTGTAAATCACCATCATTCTAGTTCTGCCAATGTTCATTTCACTGTTGTCACTTCTCTCTGTGTCTACTTACCAATGACGCAGAGTGTCTCTCTATAAAGTTGTCAAGGACACAGGAATGCACTAGGTAAAGTAAAAGAACAGTAAATGTATGCGTACAACCACGCCTTCAGTGATGTCAGTAGAGAAAATTCCTGCTAGAATTTACAGTCAGTTTTAAATTCACTGTCTTCCTGCACTGTGGACGTTGGCTAAAAGATACTGTAACTACAGTTTAAAAGGTGATAACTTCTTACATAGCTGCAGCCGATCACCAAGGCAAAGTGTTTTAAATCCTAGGTTTGCCTTGAGTTTATGCAGAAATTGAAGGTACTGAGCAACATTACTATTTTTAAATTTAACTTCCCAGTATCCCTCTGGACACATGAAGGCTTGGGAACTGGGGGGTGGAGAGCCATACTGGGGACACATACTTTCCTGTCTTCTGATTTCTTCTCCAAATATCTTAATACTTTCCTGCCTTCTGATTTCCTCTCCAAATAGCTCTGCAATCTCCCCCACTCCCTGGTCTGAGATTCAGCGAGTAAGGGGGTGAGAGGCCAGGAGAAGCCATTGAGACTGCAAATGGGCCAGAATCAGGAATGTGTTGCAAAACAAGAAGGAATCGAGATCTGAAGTGGCAACAGAGACTCATAGGGAGTTGGAAGTCATCGCTTCATCAAAAGCATGTATTCCAAGGCAGCAAAGAGAGCCAAGGGTGTATCCACACTGCACAACAACTATAGAGCTTTGATACTACTTTAACTGCCATGCCTCTATCCTACAGAATCCTGGCATTCTATAGTCTGTTGAGGTACTTAGAAATCCCTGCTAGAGAGATCTAATGCTCTAATTCAAGGGAGTATAAATTAGAATTCTCTAACAGTAAGTACATTACCAAACTTCAGACCCCAACATTGTGCAGGATAAAGTCATAGTATCCAAGGAGTAGAACTATTCAGTGTGGATACACCCCAGAAAGATCCCAGAAAGTGCATAGTCCAAGCCAAACAGGAATCATACTCAGGGCCAGCCTTATCACTAGGCAAAGCGATGCAACATCTTAGCCAGCAGGTGCTGGGTGGCAGTAGTGGCAGTTCTCCACTCCTCCTTAGCCCACTGTATATTCCCCTCTCTTTGAAGACATAGCTGTTTATACCACATTCCCAGCTGTTTGCACCCCATGCCCTGTCCTGCATCCCCTAAAGCAGTGCTACTCAAAATGGTGGTCTGTAAACTAGTGCCAGTCTGCAAGCTATTGGCTTCCTGGAAAGAAAGAGTTGTAGTCAGTTGGCACAAATACAGTGCTAGTTCTTATTTGTTGTGTGCCTTCAAATAATTTCTGACGTATGGTGACACTAAGGCAAATTTATCAAGGTGTTTTCTTGCAAAATTTGAACAAATCAAACATAGAGGTTAATTTGTCCAACTCTTTGCCTGTCTTTGGGCCTGAGAGAGTATGACTTACCCAAGGTCACCTAGTGGGTTTCCATGGCCGAGCAGAGATTCATACACCGGTCACCAGTGCCATAGTCCAATGTTCAAACCACTACACCATGTTGGCTCTATTTAGGCCATAGCTGCAGCCAAAGACAACCTATGCATGTTGCAATGTACACAGTGCTGCATTCTTTTTACACCTTCTTCTTCTTCTTCTTCTTCTTCTTCTTCTTCTTCTTCTTCTTCTTTTTGGCCATGATTAAACAGTGTTCATCTTAATTTTGTAAATTAATGTACCTTTTCAAAATCCAAGGCAGCAGCCAGAAATCAGGCTCTTAGGCAGAGCCACAACAATTATACTACTAACTAGTCACAGGTCTCTTAGCACAGTTCCTGGGATCCAATGAGCCTATTCTGCATAAATTGCAGATTGTCTCTGTTTAGTGACAACATTAGAAACAGCATACCACTTGAAAGAGACAATGATTCTGGACTCTTTCACACGGGAGGAACTTCTCCCAACTTAGAACGGAGCCAATGCGAATTCACGTGAATTTGCTAGTTTAGCGAATTCACGTGAATCCCCATTGCATTCGGATGGCATTCGGAATGACTTCCCATTACCCGAAAATAACCCCCCCCCCTTGCCTGAAATTGCGTGAGAAGCTTTAATTCGCAATAACATGAAACCCATGATTGTATTCGGAGTGACTTCCCTTTTGCCTGAAATTGCATGAGAAGCTCTAATTCACAATAACGTGAAACCCCATGATTGCATTTGGATTGCCTTTGGATTATACTTCCAATTTCCCACATCTGAAAGAGTCCTCTGTCTCTTCATAGTTGGGAAAAGAGACTCTTTGCTCAATGACCCTTACGAAAAGTTGACCATGTATATGCTTGAAAACCATCCACATAATTAATTCTATACAATGTGGGTCCCATTTATTAATTATTTTAATAACAATAGTCTCCTCCTGCTTCACATAGTAACTTATGGAAAGGTTTGCTTACCAGTTGCTAAGTACTGTAATCAATTAATTAAGTTGGTTGACTTTGGAGAAATCTGCTTTTTGAATTGCTTGCTGTTTGTATTTTGGGGATGGTATGGTTTCAGGGGCAGGATAATTGTATAAAACTTTTTGAAAAGCAAGCTCCAAAACCAAAGATGTGTTTTTGTTTTGGAAAGGTGAATGAAACAAAGAATTTCAGAGGGAAAAATTAAGCACATTAAAGGAAGGGAGCAAAAAGAGGACATTGTTGGAGCAAAGCAATAATGAGCCACATATAAATTTTCCCAAAAATAAAAAGCAGCGTGATTTGGTTGCTTTATTGTCAGGTTAATACCGGGATAATGGTAACGTCACATGATTTTGTCTCTTGCAGGATATTAAGGGGATTTAATCCCCATTTATTCACAGGATGCAGGTGCTTCCCTCCCATGTGATAAACTCCAAAGTAAAAGTGACTTACACAGCATCTCAGCATTTTGTGGAAAATTTTGCTTTTTTCCTGCCAATTCTATTCTGACATAATATCAGGGTTAGGAAAAGAAAATCAAGTTGCAAAACAAAGTGATAGGGTTAAGGCAAGTATTAAAATCTCAGGACAGAGGAGGTCAGAAAACAATTGGCTCACCAGAAAGGTACTTGAAAATAATTCTGCTTGATATATACAGGCAGGGCAAAAAAAGTCCTAATGAAGGATATTTTCCCCTTTTGCCCAAACCAGAATGCAGGTTCTTTCCAAACAGCAGGCTTCCTTCCGAAATAACAAAATGTGGGGCTAGTATGTAACATCACTTATCTAAATGAGTTGACAAGTTGTGTAGAAGGAGATGTTGCCTTTGCACCCAAGCTGCAGGCACAAGGTGTCAGTTTTCTGTCGGGAATACTTTTTCTAGCCAGAAATATTGGTCACCACAGTCCCTGGTGGGAAAATACATTCTGCCACTGTTATCTCAGTACTCCTTGCCTGCTCAGGATTTGATTTGGGAGCACTGAAGTAGAAAGATTCAGTCAAAGTGGGGATGACCATGTGAAAATGAATATTTTGAATGTGTAGCTGAACACTTGAGAAATCTTGCAAGGTTCATAGTGTCTTCAATAGACTCACTGGGAGCAAGGGGAGATATGAGCATCTTCCAGAATTAGGAAGTCAAACATCAGGTTCTCAGTGCATAATACCTTGCACACAAAAATAACATCTTCACATTTCACTACACCATCAGATGCTCCCTCTTTTAGTGGCCACGAGTCCAGACCAATGAAAAGATAGGAGAGCAATACATGTGTCTGTGCCTTTCAGTGAGATAAAGTGAAATATTTAAACCAAAGTGCAAGGTATTCTGAATCATGTTCCTCTAAATCAGCGATGGTAACTTGGGTGGATCTGTAGACACCCTCCCTCCCACTTGGGGATATTGCACTACCATGTTTCCCCAAAAATAAGACAGTGTCTTATTTTAATTTTCACTCCCAAAGATGCACTAGGTCTTATTTTCAGGGGATGTCTTATTTTTCCATGAAGAAGAATTCACATTTATTGTTGAACCCCCCAAAATGAACATTTATTATATACTGTATATACAATTATATCTAAAAACTTTGCTAGGTCTTACTTTTGGGGGAGGCCTTATATTTATCAATCCAGCAAAACCTCTACTAGGTCTTATTTTCTGGGAAACAGGGTATGTACCAAAAATGCTAGGAGGCTGAGGGTATTTTGTGGAGAATTTAAAAAGACCAGAAGTTTATTTCCATTTTTAGAGGGGGGGGGGGGAGAAAATAAAAACTCCCTACTCACATACACACACCAAGCAAGGCCACTCCTCTATACCTTTGAGGAGAGTCCTAGAGGCTTCCAGAAGAGGTGGGGACGGGACTAGGGGCTGCAAAAGGGTGGGCTACATGCAACATTTAACCCAAGTGATGCCCCGTCCTGGCTCTAAATAGTGTAAGGATCTAGTCTAGCCTTCCTTTCATGACTGAATCAGTTTTGCATGGGTGTTTTGTTTTTTTTAATTTACCTTGAGATTTGAACTTAGAATCTGGTTTAGAAGAGTGAGAACTTTTTTTCCCCTCAGTACCAGATAAGAATGAACTCAATGAGCTTCTGAGTCACCTTTACATATCACCTCTACATGGTCATAAAAAGCATTCCAGATTACTGTAAGGCATCCTCAGTGACATTTACTTAGCAGATTTGCAGTGCAACTTGTTTCATGAAGGCCTTCTTTTTTTTTCTTCAGGAATATGGTCACCTATATTGCAAGTTCATTGTTACACAGTATAGACAAGAGTGTCAATGCCTCAAACTGCCTTTCCAGAACAGTCACATCACTGCTGCTATGCCATTCATCTGGCAACGAAGAGCACCTAAGGTGCTGAGGTGAATAGTGACATCTGCAGGGACTGCCTTGTTGTAGTCTTAACTGTCATCTCTCTCTTGGTACTTGGGAGCCTTGAAGCCTCCAGTAGATAAGGTCTCACCAACCACTGTGAAACAGAGAGTAATAGCCTCCAACTGCCCCAGTCTGGCAAAGACAATCCAGATTAATCCTTTGTTGTTCCTATTTTTAAAAATGTCCCAATTTCTCTTTCATCCTCCTCCCACTTTCCTCTTTTGTCATCAGCTTACTTCAATTGCTTCAACTTGAGTACAAAGTGCAAAAGTAGTCAATATCACACTACACTGTTATAGTGCTACTATGCCACTTCAGCTGCTATGGCTGCCTCCTGTGGCATTCTGGGGTTTTTTAATTCAGGGAGGACTAAGAGCTCTCCAGCTGAATCATCCAAATGGCCCTGCTTAAACTGTAAATCCCAGAATGCCACAGGAGACAACTGTAGCAATAAAAGTGGAATAATAGCACTATAACAGTGCAGTATTCAGAACTCAGTGAGGGGGAGGCGAGAGAGGGAGGCAGAATTTTGTCTTTCTAGAAGACTTGGGCAAAAGCAACCTTGGGTTGTGTATTCTTCCTCATTAATAACCTTTACCATCTTGAACACACTCTGATGTTGCTTGGCCAGTGGCCACACATCTCTTAGTCTTCATTTGTTAAATGTTGGATTGGTTGGTGGGTGGGTGGGGTGGGGTACCAGCATGTTTGTGTGTGTGAAACAGAAAGAGATTTTCTGTGTCCATTCCTAGCTTCTGAAACTCCCTGATTAGGGAGGCTCACCTTTCTCCACTCTTTTTCCAGGTGGCAAGGACCTTTCTCAGGAAGGATTTTGGCCCGTTGCATTGTGGGTAGTGTTATCTTTTCTGGAGAATGATATCTGGTGGGTTTTAGTGCTGCTTTTGAATTTTAGCAATAGCAAGTACATTTCTATACTGCACTTAATCATTCCCTAAGTGGTTTACAATGTGTAAACTAATTGTCCCAAACAAGCTGGGTAGTCATTTTAGCAATCTATTATGAAAGGATGCAAAGCTGAGTTGACCCTGGAGCCCTGCAGGACCAAACTCACAACCTGTGGTTGTGAGAGGCTACAGTACCAGCATTTAACCACTGCATCACCAAGGCTCCTTAGTATAACATTCTCTTTTTAGTATATTTAGTAATACTCCTTTTAGTATTACATTCTGTTATACTGTTTGTTGATTACATGTTATGTTGATTTAAAGAGAACCTTATGGTCCCTTGAGCTCTTCTAAATGGAAATGTGGAACATAAATTCTTTAAATGAACTATTTCATCAGTGATGTGACTCCAAATGCCTAGCAGCTGCCTGTCCCTCCCTTCCCATTGTCATGGGCAAGAGCCATTCCATCAGTCTGAGGTTCAGGAGAGAAAGCAGCCATTTTAACCAGTGACTTTTGGCCCCTCTTTCCGTCAACTGTTCTAACTGCAGATGGTTATTATAAGAATTAGTTTCTGCATTTTGTATTTCTCTCCCTCTCTCCCAATCTCCTCTTTCTTTTCTTTTGTATCATGCATTTTAGACTGTAACCCTGAGGGCAGGGCTGTCCTACCAGTCTTTGTAAACTGCTGTGGGGAAAAAAAAGAGTATGCTTCAAATGAATTGTAAATAATGTTGTTGTTCTGGCAGCAAACATGCTTTAGGCTATCTATTGATCTGACTTTTCAACATTTCAGCAATAGCTCGTCTTGTCACTTAAAAGTAAAACGACTGGGGATTGAACCTGGGATCTTCCATGTGCAAAACAAGATATCAAAGCAGGAGCTATGGATCTTGACACAAACCCTTTGTGATGCCATATCGGCTCCACAAATCTGCTCCTTACAATACAACAGAGGGGTTAGCTACTGCAGCCTCTGGGCAAATCTAGCAATATGGCCCCTTCCCACACAACTGCCAATCTATAATCCATGAAGAGGCAATATTAAGGGAATTTTCCTTTATTGATAGCCTGTTTTGGGTGTCATTGGGGCGGTACAGACCGCCCAAAAAGGGCAGTCTGGCGCCACCTCATTTTGCTGCGGAACTTTGCCACAGCAGCTAGATGCAGGGGCGAAGCTGCACAGCAAAAAGGAGCAGGGAAACCCTGCTCCTTTTTAATGCCGCAGTTGTGGCACAATTAAGGGAAAAGGCACCATTGGGTGCCTTTCTACCACCGCAACTGTGCAGCTCCATCCAAAAGCTGCACAGTTGTAGCTACGTGCTTACACACACCATCTAAAAGGCTTTGCGTGACGATGCAGGCATCTTTGTGCTAGGGTTAGGGAGCATGCAAATGCTTCGTGCTCCCTAACCCTAATTACCTCCATCCCTGCCATAGATACACCAAAGGTCTAATTGACATGTGCTAATTGGGTGTTGCAATCTGGAGTTGCATCATCTGGAGGGCTGCATGATTCCAACCCTTGGTGAAAAATACACCACCGTGCAATTGAGTATATCAGTAAAATAGTAAAATCAGTAAAATAGTAAAATTGAGCCATTTTCTTTGCTTGCAGGTGGTATCAGGCAGCTGGCATAGGAAGCCATTTTCCTACTGAGGAATGGTCACTGGATTGCTGCCAAGGACATGGTGTTCCAGTGTCAAGACTATGAAAACTCCTGGACAGCTATTTTGCTTATGTGGGCTGATCAACCAATAGGAGAACAGTGAGGAAAGCACAGTTACTGTTCAGCAGCAGAAAGGTGACTATAGTTACACTGGGTATTATTTAAATATTTTTAAAATCAAGTTTTATTTCATAAATTTCTGGAAAACGTAAGGTTCTAATGGTCAGCTTGTAGTCAGTGCAAGCGAAAGATCCTGATTATGGTCTTGGTTCATTAGACATCCTAAAAGCCATGAGAAGCGAGGCAGTTGAAGAGAGAGCATTCTCAGTAGTGCCCCCCCCCCAGTTGTAGAATCTCACCTGTCTCTCCCAACTAGATATTCATCTACCACAAAGGTAATTATAATTTTGGCCTCTTACCAAGATGATTTTATTCTCACAGGCTTCAGAATCCAAATACAGAAATGTATTTTTCTTCTTTTAACATGTGTCAAGATTTTATTTTTCTGTGAACTTGCTTTAAAAAAAATCTGGAAGCATCACAGAAATGCAGTGTGTCAATAAATATAATTTAGGTTTGAATAAAGAAACGTTCTCTTGCCCAAAGCTGAGCATCCAAGAATTAGAGTTGGGAAAACTTGCAGGCACTTTTTATATGTACAGTATATAAAAAATAAAGCTCCAAGAACCATCCGCTGGAGCTTTAGTGCAGAAAATATACATTTAGAATTTAAAAATTTGGAGCCCAGTAATTAGAGTACCAGAAGTGAATGGTCACAGTTCTTTCCCCAAAAATGTACACCAATCTTCCTTAATTTCAGTGGGAGGATTTTGTTTTGTTTTGTTTTTGTTAGGATTGTTAGAGAACTGGAAACCAAAAGTCTTTGCAGACCAATGGCGAATCATCCAGAGATCTGCCAGTTCTACCTTCTGCCCATCTTTGCTTTGGGTAAATAGACACCTTTTGCTCTGAGCATCATAAGATAGTATCTAAAATATTTTATTAGTGGGAGGCTAGAAAGAAGAAATTTTGCTTTCACAAGCAAAGAATGAAAACATAGGGCTGAGCCCATTTCAAATTAATTCCAATGTTTTAATGTGTTGCACGAGTTGCAGAGTAGTCCTTTTTCATATGTTATTAAATATCCTACAAAAATGACTATGTATAGGCAAAGGGGAAGCATTAGAATAGCAGGTGTTTGCACCCCCCCTCCCATTATGCCAACAATACACACTAAATTCCACATTTGAAATCACCATACGTATATATTTGTATATTTTCGGGCAGCTCTCTATCTTGTGCTCCTGAACACATGGGAAAAGTACCTGTGTTGATTCAAGCAGAACTTGGGACAGTGGCCAGGCTGACTGGGGCTAAGTATGTTAAATGTATGATGCATAGGTGAAGAAAAATATGGTCCATGATAAAAAGACATCATTCTAAAATGTGTCCAATGTGTTCTGTATTTTCACTCTCATTTTTGCACCTTGGACTCAGAATTACACAAGCAGTTCTCTTTGGGAATTAAAATAAATTCATCAACAATAATATATTAGATAATGTTTTGCTGCCTTTTATGACAACCAAAATCAGCTGCCCGAGGCCACGCCACACTCTGCCTAATGGTAGGACCAGCCCTATTGAAGAATCCATAGCCCCAACTGAACAATTAAATTACTGTAATAAAGATCACTGTAAGATTATCTGAAGGCCCTGTTGACCTCCGCACATAAGCAATAATTATGGTGCTGAGCACACACTGCACTCATTGACACCTAAGAATATATTGTCGTTGCACTTACTGACTTCTTTGAATTCTCAGCAATAAGATCATAGACAAATCATACCAAAATGGACTATGTGGAGATTAGATATAGCAATGGTAATATGTTATCATTGTTTGTGGGAGGTGCCCAAAGGTGCATAGCAACAAGTTAAGATCTAAGAAATTGCGTTTTTTGTTTTCTGGGTTCAGGCATGATCCTTTAAAACAAAGGTTAATCCTTAATATTTTAGTGAGGAATCTGACTAAATAAATACTAGCATAGACAGAGTATTAATTGCTTTCTCAGGAGGTCTACAGGGATTATTTTGTAGAAAATGCCACCCCTTAGTTAAAAAAAAAAATATTGGGTATGTCAAAATATGGGCTAATATTGTTAAATGGTGATTCAGCATTGCAAACCACCCTTGAACAAATCTTGCAAATATTTTTTTAATATAATCTCCATAAATTGGAATCAACTTGAAGGCACATAACACTAACAAATATTGTGAGATAATATTGCCAGAACAGCAAGGTGAACAATAGGTCTGATGTGTTTGCCAATTACAAAAACATTAGCTATTTATTGTCAGGGCCAGCTTAGGCCATTTTGCAACATACAAGGACTAAGATGGCACCCCATCCATTTCACCTACAGAGGTTGACTGGACTGATTCTTGAATCTTACTTCAAATTTGGTGAAAGGACAGCAGCTTCCATTTTACCTGAGGGCAGCTGGCTAACTTAGGTTCCCGTCACACTGCAGATTTAATACAATTTGACACCATTTTAACTGGCATGGCTCTATCCTATGGAATCCTGGGGTTACTAGTTTGTTGTGGCACCAGAGCTCTCTGACAAAAAAAGGCTCAATATCTTACAAAACTACAAATCCTAGAAATCCATAAAATTGAGCCATGGCAGTTAAAGCCGTGTCAGTTCTGCAGGGTAGATGCAGCCCTACTGGCACACAAAACCCCAATGGAGAATGACCACCGACTGGCCCCACTGTCCTCTCCATACCAGTAAGCTCTGCCACTTGATATGACCCAGAGATGTTGAGGGGCGGAGGAAAGAGGGCATTGCCACTGCAATACTAATAATTTGGGGACTGGGGGAAATTTCATTGAGGGGTAGAATTCTTATTTGAGGGGGAAATACTCTCACTGTGCCCACCCATGGTTAAACCCCTGTGGTGACACTCTACCTAATGATAGTGCTGCTCTTGGTTATTGTGAAAACAGTGACTACAGCCTGAAGGTGCATCTACACTGTAGAAATAAAGCAGTTTGACACCACTTTAAGTGCTGTAGCTCCATCCTATGGAATCCTGGGTTCTGTAGTTTTACAAGCCTTCTTTGCCAAAGAGTGCTGGTGCTTCACAAAACTACCAACCCTAGGATTCTGTAGCCATGGGAGCTAAAGTGGTGTCAAACTGCATTATTTCCTTAATCATACTGTAGTTAGTCTTAAATAGAATAGACTGACTTAACCAATGGGAATTACTTAGGCACTGACTTATCATTCAAAAATTGATTTATTTCATGTAGTCCTTGTAGTGAAAAGGCCGATCTATCAGCCAAGCACGAAGCAGCATGTGACCAGTCATTGGGAAGCCGGATGAGCAGGGCTATAAAAGAGCCTTGCAGAGAATGAAAGGGGGGTTAGTTTTGAGGGAAAGAGTTACATCGAAGGGAGGGTGTGCTCCTAGAGTTCCCGAGGGAACATTTTAGTTTTGTTTGGTGACCACGAAAGGGTCTTGAGAGTCCAAAGAGGAACTGTGTAGGCTTGGGAGTCTAGTAGGGAGAGGCTCAGAACAAGCCAGTTGTTGAAAGAAAGATTTTGATCTATGTACCTGAGATAAGATTGTCTGTGTGGCTGAAGGAATATTAAGATTTTGAAAGATCTTCTTGTTACTAAGATAAATATAACAACTAATTTATAATTTATTTTTATATTTTACAAATAAACTTTTGTTAGCGTTTTAAAATAACTACTTGGCCTCCGTTTGAATCAAACCACACTACCTAATATTAGTGACACAGAGGTGCTGTGCCATCTTAAAGAGCAGTGTTAGGGTGAAGGTTGGCAGGAGTCCTTCACAGAATTTTTGGTGGCAGTGGTGGTATTAAAAGTCCCATAGGGCTGCCACAGTTGAGAATAGGTTGTGGGTGGACTGGGAGTGAGAAGGTTCCCATTGACATTAAGCAATAGGATTCAGACCATTTTTTTAAAAAAAAATGTAATAAACTAATTTTTATACTGCCCTTCCTCCAGTCAGCGGAAGGTAGTGTCCACAGGCCCCTTTCAGCCTCACAATAACCCTGTCGTCTAGGCTAGGCTGTGTGTGTATGACTGGCCCAAAATCACTCAGTTAACTTGATGCTGACCGAGGATGCCAATCCATTTTGCCAAACATCTACTCTGACTTCAGAGTAGTATGTGCCATTTTTCAAGAATAGATTTTATCTCAGGGCAACACAATTATCATCTGATGGCAGTAAGAAGCGATTCCAAATGGAAGGAAAAAGGTGTCTTGAAATCCCACAGTGTGCCCTCAAATATCCTTGCTGATGTTTAGATCATGCTGTGTGGCCCTGTTTAAGAGTCAGTAGATTAAGATAGCCTGGGAGTGACGAATTCAAATTGTAGCTCAGCTGTGGATGACCTGGCATCTGTTATAGTCTTTCAAACTAGCTTACCTTACTGGGTATTGCAATGATAAAACTGGCGAGGAAGAAATGTGCAAGCCGAGTTCAGGCCCTTAGAGAAAAGGAGGGATACAACAAACAAGCAAACAATAGAGTACAGTACATACTCATACACTTTCTCATCATGGTGGGAAAAGCTGTACCTGCTGGATTTGTGACAGAGAAATCTTGGTGAATCACGTAGAAACAGTTTTGACAGATGAGTAATGAGTGCTTTCAACCATGAGGTTTAAAATTGCTCTGGATTCAGCTGGCTTTGTGGCACAAAAGTGAAACTTAAGTTACTTGGAATGCCCATCTGCTAACGCTTTCCCTCAACTGAGTGAACATCAATTTGATCAGAAGTTAACATAAACATCAAGAGAAAGAGACTTTTAAGGGTATTTCTTAAGCCTCGTGTGTGAAAGACCCATAGTCTCATCCATTTAAATAAGAGGAAGAGAAATTGAATGTTTTGTGATGTGGTTCCACCTGCTGTCTGAAATGCTGAGTGTTTACTTTAGCACTATACTGTAAATTCTTTGAGGCCCTGCCCTGGTCTCATTTTTCAAGTTGTTATCGTACATTATTATATTATTTTTTAATATACTAATGCTGTACATTATTGTGTTTCTTCTCCATTTCTACATATTTCCTTTCTCCTCTCTCTGTCACTCACTTACCTTCTTTCCAAGGGTCTGTTCATACCACACAATTATAGCCCTATTATTCCACTTCAGCTGCCATGAGTTCCATTCCATGGAATCCTGGGATTTGTAGTTTGGCAAGGCTCAAAAGGAGCACCCTGCCTGAGAATTATAAGTGTCCATTCCTAAACTTCATTCTGTGAGACCAGAACCATGGCAGTTAAAGTGGAATAATACAAATATAATTGTTTCGTGTAAATAGGCACCAGCTCCAGCAGTACCATTAGAGAGAATGTTGTGGCCATGAAGCTTATATAATCATGAAGCTTATATAATGAAAAGGCAAAGTTAGTAAATGGTTAGTTATTTTATGTGGACTTTTTGTTGTTACTCTGAAGTAGAGGCCTCATGAGGTTATTTGCCTCAGATGCCAAAATTACTTGGTTAGTCTTGGGCACTATGTACACGGACTAAGAAGAGGAGGAGCGCCATTTGTTCTTCTGCCTCAGACAGCAAAACGTTCTGCTTCCTTGTCCCTCAAAAAGAATGCAATGTCACAAGAGCACAACCTGTATTTTATAACTTAATTGTAAGTTTCAGCCCAATGCTGTGATAACCAGTTCTAATGAGAATTTTTCAAGTGCAGGCAGTGATCTTGAGCTTTCCCATAGCTACATCTTCATGGTGGGTCTAAAAATGCAGGTATCTGTATTGAGCCATATCAATAATGAGAGCCAATGTGGTAAAGTGTTGTAAACAGGGTTTGAAACCTACTCAGCCATGGAAACTCACTGGGTGGCCTTGGGCAAATCACACTCTCTCAGCCTCTGAGGAAGACCATGGCAACCCCCCCCCCCCCGAACAAGTCTTCCAAGAAAACCCCATGGTACCTTAGGGTCACCATAAGTCAGAAACAACTTGAAATCACAATCTTTTTTCATCTCCACAGGGAGAAGGTCTTTTGTAAAGCTAATGAATATCAATTGCTTTATTCAAGACCTGACTAACCCAAAATACTTTGCATTTCAGTAGGGGCAGTTCAGTGCACAATAATATATTGTTGCTAGGAAAATATATCCTGTCAAGTGCCTGTTTGGATTTTTAAATTTTACAGGAAAGACTAAGAGGTTTATCAAACGATGGAAATTGGAAGTATAATCTAATGACAATCCAAATGCAATCATGGGGTTTCACGTTATTGCTGTATTAAAGTATCTCATGCAATTTTGGGCAAAAGGGAAGTCATTCTGTACGCAATCGTGGGTTTTACGTTATTTCGTATTAAAGCATCTCACGCAATTTTGGGCAATGGGCAGTCATTTTGGGGTAATGGGAAGTCATTCTGAATGCATTCCGAATGCAATTGGAAGTCACGTAAATTCACTAAACTAGCAAATTCACGTGAATTTGAATTGGCTCCAATTGGCTCCATTCGAAATAAAGAGAAATTCCTCCCGTCTGATAAACTTATATAAGGCAGCTTATATCATTGTCCTTGCTAAATAGAGGGGTGGGGGGAACAACTCCAACTCATTGGCTCCTTTGCAACATTCTGAGTTCTGAACTCAGTCCCTTATGGTGTTGATTCAACAACAACAACAAAATGTAAAAATGGAGTTTAAAACACAAGAAAACCCAATCCATCTGTTAAGGCTCTACTGTTGTTGCGTGCCTTCAAGTCATTTCTGCCTTATGGTGACTCTAGAGTGAACCTAGCATAATTTGCTCAGAGGGGGTTTGTCCTTGCTTTCATCTGAGGTTGAGAGAATGTGACTTACAAACATGTGGATAGTCTTGTTTTCTACTGCTGGGAAGGAATGAGGGAAGGGAATGGCTGCATATCAAAACTCTTGACTGTCCATAGTTCACCTCATTCTGTAAATGCAGCTTTCACACCCAGTGAACAGATTGCATTCTCAGACTGAAAACCAGGAAGAGAATTATCCTTAATGAGGATCCGGTGGAGGAAATTGGTTAACTAATAATGTGTAAAGGATGCCAGGGGTTGAAGGGAGGGAGAACGTATCAGTCACAGAGAAACAGGAGGATTTTTTTTTAATGCTTTGGAAAGCAATTCCTTTGAAGTAGCACAGTTTGGAATGAACATAACTGGTTGATCTATTCTGTTGGGTTTGACGCTCATAATATTGTGCAATTTGGGACATAACCCGAGGTCACTGAGTGTGATGCTTCCATTAAAGCACTGCCTGATCCTTTGACAAAACGTCTTCTTTAATCTGTAGGGTTGCTCACTTGACAGTATACCATTTCTGGAACTATAACTTCTAAGTGGGTCCCTGTTTTCCTAGCAGGAAGAACATTCATTGAATTGGAAGACAATTTTCCTAGTCAGAGGGCACATTCCCACTACAAAATAAATTGAATTGCTGATTGGTTTAAATGACCCTCATTCCCATTTGAAACTGGTTCCTGTTGCAATGTGATCGATTCCTGTCATGATAAAGTGAGGAAAACACAAGACACCTAATTTTTCCAGACACTAGTTTTTTAGTGGTTCTTTGAAAAAGAATTGATTCTGAAGAGTGTTCAACAAGTAGGAACAACAAATCGGAGTCCCATCATTATAGAGAGGAGGGACTAATGGCAGAGGGGTGTTTACATCCCTCAGTTTTTCGTAGACCCACCATTTCCTGCCCATCTCAGCACTGCCTTTGTGCTTATGGTGCAATCTATGGGTGCATTTTTTAAAATTAAATTCATAGAAATTTTGATTCATTGATGAAGGCATGAACTTATTTTTTAAAAAAGACCCCTGCCA
Source organism: Urosaurus nigricauda (assembly GCA_034509955.1). NCBI lineage: Eukaryota > Metazoa > Chordata > Lepidosauria > Squamata > Phrynosomatidae > Urosaurus > Urosaurus nigricauda. The sequence goes on along the minus strand of JAOEGL010000002.1, from coordinate 88,534,472 downwards.
TGTCTGAATCAGGTGATCCAGGGATGGCAGGGGTCTGCAGGGGACTTGTGGGGGACTTTCTCCCCCTTGTCATGCCTGGAGAAAGACCCCCGATCCAGGCATGGCAGGGGTCTTTCCTTTTTTAAATAAATTCATAGAAAATTAGATTCACTGGTTTTGCTATTACTTGCCTCACTTTGATTGCAAGTAATTGCAAAACCAGTGAATCACATCTATCTATCTATCTATCTATCTATCTATCATCTATAAAATCGTTTCCAAGCCGGGCTGACCAGGCTACTGCTTACGTCACTTATAACACAGAGATGACTGACATACATTTTGAAGCAGTGCAAACTAGTGGGGACAACAATCGTGCCAAAAAAGAAGCGATTTCACAGGTGGGTAATGTAAAGATCCGGTTTCATATTGGGAACAATGGACCTTTTGGAATCGATTTACCGACACGGAGTGAAGCCCAATCTCAATCCTATTTATGTGTAAGTGGGAATGTGTAATTCTGGGAGCTGGAGCATCCCCAAATAATTGCCCCCATCCCATTCAGTAATAAGTCAATAGGTGCTACTAAACAAATATTCTTAGAACCACAAAATCTGTTTTGTGATGCATGCCATTTAAAGTTCATCTGGCACTCTGGGAAGCCGTGATGTTCTTTGTGGAAACATTTTGGCTGCCATAAATAGATGCCATGTGTTATAATCATAAGTGTGTGCTCACAGATCCCTTACAATAGGACAGAACGTACAAGTACAGCATATATCTAGTGTCATTTCTGTCACAAAATTTACCATTTCATTTGCACATTCTGATCAGTAATGTCATAATCAAGAATACAAATAATTAATCAGCAATTGCATTCCTCCCCCCCCCCAATTATTTGCATATTTAACAGCAAGTACTGTTCCCCCCCCCCCCCTTCACAGAGTAGTGGAAATTTCAATATAGTATTTTGGCTTGAGCAGATGGTACAGCAGACAAACTGTATTGTGTGTGTACTTCACAGCCTTACCACAAAGAATATACAATACACTGAATAGCTCACAAATCTGGGTGTTTGAAAATACATAGAGTGAACAGAGACTGCAGACATGTAGTGTTACCTAAGGACCCTTCCATACTAGCTTATTTGTATGTTGATATCTTTGTTTGTTTCAGTATTTATAGTTTACCTTTCAAAGGTTAACTCTTCCATTCCTGCCTAATCAAAAAAGCCTCCCTTCCAAAACAACATCCCTTGCTTCATTTTCCCAAGACAAAGTGCTATTGATTCCATTCATGGCAGGCACTGGCCAGGATCTCGCAAAAGATTTGGGCCCACAATTCTGTTAGTAGAATGAACTCAGAAAGTACAGACGGTTCCTGTGAACTTCAGGAACTTCTTGTTAAATATTATAGCATGGCTGACCCATTAAACCAGTTCTGTGTACCTGCGTTCTAAGAAAGTGGTGAGTTTACAGTACTGAGCATGGGTGATTAATTGGGATCCAAGAACTTTTTACTTCCAAAGAGAGAGGCTATACGGGTAATTAACAATGAAGTGCGTAGTCACTTGCCATTCTCTGTCACAATAAAGCTTTGTCATGTTTTCACAAGACCATGTTAGTGCTACAATGCTGTTTTTTCATGGGCGTTAGGCAACCTGATCTCCTCTAACAGACTGCACCTCCTATCAGCTCCAAGCAATATGCCTAAAGCTCAATAATTTGGGGAGTTATAGTGCAAATACGGTTGCCATATTCCAGTCCCTCATATCCAGGCATCTAATTAGCATATTATAAATATTATTAATTTGCATTCTGTTTATGCGAATTCAACACATTAATCATTGCCTTTTTTCTACCATTATGTTTCAACCTCAGTACCAATACCAAGCTAGAAACATTCTTATTCTTATTTTTTCCATTAGCTGGTGTGAAGAGAAGGAAGCTTCCAAGCATTCCCAGAGAGTAAAGGGACTCCCTTTACTCTCTCAAGGCTGTTTGAAAATGAAGTTCCACTGTGTTGCCTAGCCCTAGACTCAAGCTGCCAACACAATCACCACACAACGCAAGGCCATTTCTGCTTGCCTCCTTTCCTTTCCCACCTCCTGGCCCTGTCAGGGGAAAGGAGGGGGGAATGGAAGAATAAGGTGGCAATGGAGTTTATCAGACGACGGAATTTGGAAGTATAATCCAATGGCAATCTGAATGCAATCATGGGGTTTCACGTCATTGCATATGAGTGTATCTCACACAGTTTTGGGCAAAAGGGAAGTCATTCCGAATGCAATCATGGCTTTTACGTTATTGCGTATTAGAGTATCTCATGCAATTTCAGGCAATCAGAAGTCATTTTCGGGCAATGGGAAGTCATTCTGAATGTATTTCAAACGCCATTAGAATTCACGTAAATTCGCTAAACTAGTGAATTCATGTGAATTCGAATTGGCTCCATTCGAAATAGAGAGAAATTCCTCCCGTCTGATAAACTCCTATACTACACCTGCACAGGAGCAACCGGAGCCTGCAGGGTGGAAGGAGACTCCTTCCAGTGCCAGTCTTCTTATACAGTTTCTTGCTTCATTGCCACTGCCACATTTTAACCTCCTAGCCTTCAACAAATGAGAAATCCAGTATTTATTACTTCAATTGGCCCAGCAATTGATTTAGGTCCTTTAATCGAAGGATTTTCCAGGTTTTCTGGGACAAATGACAACCCTAAGTCCAAAGCGTCTGGAGGTTGCCTCCCCATGGGGGACAAATATTTGAGTTTCTAAATAAGAGGAGCTTGAAGTCGAGCATATATAGAAAGCTACAATCAGAGCTCTAAGATCTGTCTTCTAATGCCAGAGATACAAAAGTCAGCTATGATTACACAGTGTTGAAAGAAAGGCACTCTGTGTGTGCTTAGGGTAATCTCTCTTGATATATTCCATAGCTGAACTGTTACATTTATTCTAATATGTTCTATGGCTGATCAAATTTTTGTGAGGGACATTCATGCCATTAGGTATGGATATCCTCAAGAACCCAATACTAATTGTCTCATCCCTAGAAAAGAAAATCAATTGCAAGCAACTGTATTATTTGTAAGCTGTTTTTTCTAAGCTCTTTCACAAATATACTTTTTAACCAGGCAATGCTGCAAGCATAGGGATATACCTAAAATAAGATATTGCAAACTCTTGCTAAGAGTGCTTGCATGAATGCTACTTTTTGAGAGTAATAGTTTAAAAAATCATTTCTCCTTTTGCATTGCTTTTTGTGGGTTCATAATTTTCATGCCAAATAAATAAATAAATAAAAATAAAGACCACATATACAGAGAAATATACAGTAAACTCCAGATAACCTTAGCCTGAGGCTTCATGCAAACACATGATAAAATAAATGATTTGGGGTCTTAACAGGAAGCTTTATCACATCAGTTAGGAGGACTATAAATTCCTTCCTGCCTTTTTTTCTGTTTTCTTTTTCTTTTTGATCTAGTGATGATGAGTAAAAATATAGCAACAGCACCATCTAATGGTAGTTGTGAACGTTGAGACTGTGCTGTCATTTCACATTTGTGTTTGAGGCTTTTCAGTGAGTGCTTCAGATGGATCTCCTTTCCTAGTGTGCAACAGGAGATAAGTCTTTCGTTCAAAACTGGAAATTGCCATTTGGCCCATTTTGGAAACAGGGCAGCTGTGCAAATCCTGAACTCACTATGATCCTCCAGCCCTGATTTAGGATCTCACTTTGGAGTTTATCACACGGGAGGAATTTCTCTCAATTTCGAAATTGATGTGATTGTATATTGACACTGCATTGTGTTCAGAACTGCCCGAAATTGCCTCCCAGTGCCCGAAATTGTGTGTGATAGTTTTTCACGCAATCACACGAAACCCCACAATTGCGTTTGGAAGGACTTCCTTTTGCCCGAAAATGTGTGTGATCAGCTTTCACGCAATAATGCGAAACCCCATGATTGCATTCAGATTGCCATTGGATTATACTTTCAATTTCCTTTGTGTGATAAACTTCTTTGAATTATTCCTCTTCTCACCCATCCCATTTACTGAAAATAGTTTTCAGAAAGTATTTTGCACAGGAAGAAGAAGGAAAGCTGTTTCTGAGGGGCCGTTTTAACTGGGGGCTTCCGTGGGGTAGGTTGCTCAGACAAAGTGAGTCAGAGACTTGCCTCTGGAAGAAGCTAGCAGCCAGGAGCTCTCTAGATATCTATAGGCCCACTTGATTGAGCTCACTGGCAGAATTTGAGGACAAAGGCCAGGCCAACAGGGGCCCTTTACATGGGTGTTTAGCAGGGGATCTTTACAGGGGCAAGCCCACAGTCCTGTTCCAGTGCCTACTTAAGACTTCTCAATATGGACACTGAAGGAGTTGCTACAGTCAACTGCGACACTTGTGAGATGTTTGTCTTCTTGTTTATGGATGTGGGGATGTGCAAGTTGGTGGCCCTCTTGGAAAAGAAGGTCCAACAGCTGGAGGCATGGGTATCTACACTTCAGCATATTAAGAGCAAGAAGTTTTCCTGAACAGAACGGACTGTCTTGGATGGAGAACACACAGAGGAAGTTGCTGGGGAGGAGGTCACTTCACATACACAGGAGATAGACAGTTGGAGGAATGTCACACACAGAAGTAGGGAAACCAGGGCTTGTTCTAGGAGCTTGAAGCTGCAGAACTGATTTTAAGTTTTCTCCCTTATCAGGGATGATGAGGAAAAGCAGCAGGTGCTGTCCTCAGAGGCAGTGCTGGGGACCCTGGAAGGACCACTGCCGAGAACAGCCACTGCTAAGTCTCAGAGGAGGCAAGGAGGTGGGCGGTGGTGGTGGGGACTCCTTGCTGAGGGGAAGAGAAGCAGTGGTTTGTGGGCCTGACAAGATGTGTCGGGAGGTGTGTTGTCTCCCTGGGGCAAAAATCTGTGATGTGACAGAGAGGTTGACAAGACTCGTCAAGCCTACTGACCATGACCTCTTCTTTTTGGTCCATGTGGGAACCAATGATACTGCATAGCACAGCCTTCAGAATATCAGAAGAGATTATGAGGCTTTGGCTAGGAAGCTGAAAGAGATGGATGCACAGGTTGTCATCTCATCTCTTCTCCCAGTTGAAGGGCATGGTCCCAGAAGGGAGAGGAAAATAGCGGATGTGAACAACTGGCTCCGCAGGTGGTGCCATAGAGAATTATTTGGATTCTTGGATCATGGGCTGTGGTTCCATGAGGAGGGATTTCTGGCAAAAGATGGGTTGCATCTCATGCCAGTTGGCAGAAACATTTTTGCCAATGATTTCAAAAATTTGATCAGGAGGGCTTTGATCAGGTGCAGCTCGGGAGTTCATGATTTCCATGACAGCTATGGGTCTGTCCCAATTAGTCTCAGGGCCAACACATTATGCAGGTTATACACTCGATGTGATCTTTGGTACGGATCAGGGAGGACCATGGGCAGAGGTGATCTGCACCACTACTCTGTCATGGACGGACCATTTCCTGGTCAAAGTGGGACTAAAGGTCACTACCCATATCCTCCTCAGGTGTGGAGGACCTATTAGGATGGCCCGTCCTCGAAGGCTGATGGAACTGGTTAAGTTCCAAGAAGCCCCAGAGGTTCTTATGGTTGGGAGTGACAGCGAAGCCATGGTTGATACCTGGAATGACGATCTTACCAAGGCCATAGACACTATCATTCCTGAGCATCCTTTCCAGCCCGCTTCAAATAGAGAACCATAGTACATGCGAGATCTTTGGAAAATGAAGTGGACTGCGCAATGACTAGAGCGCTACTGGCAAAAACATCAACATCATGTCTTTTCTGATAAGACATGCCATAGAGAGTCCTTGAAGTCCTACGGAGTGGCAATCGAGACAGCAAAGAATTCTTTCTATGCTGCATGTATGCATGCAGGGTCTCGTCCAGCAGAGCTGTTCAGGGTGGTTAAAAAGTTAACTCAGCTGCATCCTACTCTCTTTTGGAACCAACAAAAGCCTGCTATGATGCTTTTAATGACTTTTTTGCAGATAAAATCTCTCAGATAAGAGCTGATCTGGACGCGGGCATTATAACAGAAATTACAAGAGAGATGTCCAGTGACTCCTTGGACTTTGTTAAACTGGATCAATTTGAGTTTGTAAATACCAATGAAGTGGACAAGCTCCTTGGAAGTATACAGAAGACAACAAACCCCTTCGATCCCTGCCCATCATGGTTGATCGCCCAGGGAGGTGATGCAGTAAAAACGTTGTTAAGATCTATATCAATGCATCCTTCAGGGAGGGTAAATTTCCTGATGCATTAAAACTAGCAGTGGTCAAATCACTCTTGAAAAAACCCTCCCATGACCCCCTGGTGAGAAATAATTATAAACCTGTTTCCCTGTTACCATTCTTAAGCAAGGTGACCGAGAGGGCAGTTGCCTTCCAATTCCAAGCTGTCTTGGAAGAAGCGGATTATCTGGACCCATTTCAAACAGGCTTCAGGGTGGGATACGGAGTTGAGATTACCTTGGTCATTTTAGTTGATGGTCTGCGTCTGAGCATTGACAGGGGAAGTGTGACCCTGTTGGTGCTCTTGGACATCTCAGCGGCCTTCGATACTATAGACCATACACCTGAGGGAGTTCCTGAGGGCACTGCATTCCAGTGACTCCATTCCTACCTCTTGGGCAGATTCCAGATGGTGATGCTGGGGAACAGTTGCTCTTCTAAAAGAGAGATGACATCCAGCGTCCCTCAGGGCACCATCCTGTCTCTCATGCTGTTTATCATTACATGAAGCTGCTGGGTGAGATCACCCAGAGACATGGGGCGCAGTGTTATCAGTATGCTAATGACACCCAAATATACTTTTCTATGTCTCCGACTGCTGCAGTGACTAAATAAGGCATCTCTCCTCTGGATGCTTGCCTTGGGTCAGTAATGGGCTGGATGAGGGAAAACAAACTCAGGTTTAATCCAGAGAAAACAGAGGTACTTGCAATAAGTACCCCAAGTCCGGGGAAGGAGATCTGTCACCTAGTCCTGGACAGGGTCATACTTCCCCTAAAGGACAAAGTTCACAGTTTGGGAGTACTCCTAGACTTGTCCCTACAGCTGTCATCTCAGGTGGAGGTGACGGCCAGGAGTGCTTGGTACCAACTTCGGTTGATACAGGAACTGCACCCCTACCTGGACTAAAAGGACCTTGAAGCAGTGCTACATGCACTGGTAATCTCTTGTTTAGATTTCTGTAATGCGCTCTACATGGGGCTACCCTTGTACCAAGTTCGGAAGCTTCAGCAGGTTCAAAATGCGGCAGCCAGATTGGTCACCAGGTCATCCGGGTTCAATCACATAACACCTGTTTTAAAATCCCTACACTGGTTGCCGATTTGCTTTCGGGCACAATACCAGGTGTTGGTTATTACCTTTAAAGCCCTACATGGCTTGGGCCCGAGTTACTTGCAGGAACGCATCTCCCTACATAATCCACCCCGCACTCTCAGAATAATGGGGAAGAATTTGTTAGAGCAACAGTCAACTAGACTCACCCCGACTTCCCAAAGAACTTTCATGGCAGCTGTTCCGAACTTGTGGAATGGTCTCCCAGAAGAGATCTCTCTTATCACTTCCTTGGAGGCATTTAAGAAGGCACTTAAAACGGATCTCTTTCAGCAAGCTTACCCATCTGACTTTTTGCAAAAGATACTGTTCCTTTCCCTGACCATTAGAAAACTACTGCTGATTCTACTGATGATGTATTAGTTTTTATTAGAATGTTATTGTTATTGTTATTGTGTTTTATTGATATGTCTGTATGCATTTTATTAGATTGGAATCCTGCCTCAATCCATTCGGGAGAGGCGGGAAAATATAAATAAATCTTTTATTATTTTTATTATTATTATTATTTAAATTGAGCTATATGGGGGAGGGAGACAGTATTTTGGAAGACAGGAGTACATCAAGGGCTGAAGATAATAGTCAAACTGTCATAGAGAGAACAAGGTAAATAGTGCAAGGACTCAACAATGGGAGTGAAAAACTTTGCATAAACAGGTAGGAGGGAGGACCCATGATCTTAGATGTCTCTACACTAATGCATAGAACATGGGAATTAAACAGGATGAACCTGAACTTCTAGCACAACAAAGCAAATACAATATAATAGGCATCACTGAATCCTGGTGAGATGAGTCTCATGACTGGAATGTAGTAATAGAACGGTATAACCTTTTTAAAGATAAAGGTTATAATAAAGATAATAAAGATAAAGGCAAAGAGGAAAGGAGGAGGAATAGCATTATATGTCAGGGATGAAATGCATAGTTATAGGATGGTGGACACCTGGCTTAACGAGGCTACGTGTGAAAGGGATCTAGGCATCCTAGTAGATCACAAGTTTAACATGAGTCAACAGTGTGATGTGGAAGCTAAAAGGCCAATGCAATTTAGGCTGCATAGTGTCTAGATCAAGGGAAGTAATCGTGCCACTGTATTCTACTTTGGTCAGGCCTCACCTGGAATACTGTGCCCACTTCTGGGCACCACAATTCAAAAAGGATGTTGACAATCTAGAGCTTGAGGAGGGTGACCAAAATGGTGAAGAGTCTGGAAACCATGCCTTATGAGATCAGAGCTAGGGAGCTTGGTATGTTTAGCCTGGAGAAGATATGGTTTAGAGGCGATATGATAGCCCTGTTTAAATATTTGAAGGGATGTTATATTGAGGATGGAGCAAGCTTGTTTTCTGCTGCTCCAGAGAATAGGATCTGAGACAATGTATGCAACCTATAGGGAAAGAGATTTCACCTCAACATTAGGAGAAACTTCCTGACAGTAAGAGCTGTTTGACAGTGGAATACACTCCCTTGAAGTGTGGTGGAGTTTTCTTCTTTGGAGGTCTTTAAACAGAGGCTGGATGGCCATCTGTCGGGGATGCTTTGATTATGAGTTCCTGCATGGCAGGGGGCTGGACTGGATGGCCCTTGGGGTCTCTTCCAACTCTATGATTCTATGATTCTATTATATCCTTGCCTACATATAAATGCTGAACTTGGGGACTTTGTACAGATGAAATATTTGAATGTTTGCTTGTGGCCTGCATAGATTGTGAGTTTTGAGAGGTATAGAATAGATTTATTTTAGTACGCTGCAGCAGAAGGGCAGATTTTACAGGTGCTGCATACTGGATGTCTTGGGTGTTGTTCCACCAAGCCAGAAAATCTTACTGCACCTTCATAGGCTGGTGAGTCTAGACAGCTGTTATCATAGTACCAGAAATGTAGGAGGAGCTGTGAGAAATTATATCAAAAGCCCATCTAGTCCAGTATCCTGTTTCCCACAGAGTAGACTACCAGATGCCAATAGGAAGGTAAAATATATGGCATGAGGGCATTTTCCCTCTCCTCCTTACATGCCAGCAACTGGTATTCAGAGACAAGTAGCTTCTGTTACTGGATGAAATGTGTAGCCATCATGACCCATAGTTATTTGTAGCCTTATCCTCCATCCATTTGTGGAATCCTCATTTGAAGCACCTATGTGGGTGGCTGTCACTATATTAAGTTATATTAATATATATTAATATTACATTAATTCCAGAGTTTAATGATATATATTATATCATAATATATTATGATATAATATCTATATTAATTCCAGAGTTTAATGATGTACTCTGTGAAGAGGTACTTCTCTTCTGTGGGTTTTCCAGGCAATGTGGCCAGGAAGAATTTATTCCTTGGAAATGGCCTTAAGGCACACAAAAAACAACAAATCCACTTTGTCATTGGCCTAAATACATTAAAGATAACGGATTCTGTCTGATCTTTGAAGCTATGTAGGATTTGCCTTGGCTACTTGGATGGGAGACTACCAACAAATACCAGGTGCTGTAGGCTATATTTCCGAGAAAAGAACTGGCAAAACTACTTCTGAGTATTTCCTGCTTAAGAAAACTATGAAAGTCCTGGGATCCCCTTAAGTCAACAGGCAGCTTTAAGGAGCATACACATATCCACTTTCTCTACACTATATATAATTTTACACACCTGCTTCATTTTCTCCTCTTACTTGATTTTTCAAGCTAAAAAGTCCCAAATGTTGCAACTTTCCTTCTAATGCCTATACTCCCTCCCACAAGACTGTGGGATTGCATCAGGCTGTCCCTTATCTCCTTGGGTCCAGAATGGCAAGCTAAAAGGTTAAAGTAAATTGGCAACACATGCTCTTTATGTTGCTGAGCCCTGATGCTGTTCCCAGAGAGCATGGAGAAATTATTTTATGACTATGTTTCTCAGAATCCTCCAACCAGCATACACACTGGCCATGGTGACTGAGGGATTCTGGTGTATGAAGTCCACAAAGGCTTACCCACACTCCCAGGAAAAGGAGATTTCATCCAAAGTTGTTTAGTTACTAGCACAGATAAAAGCACAGGCTACTAAAATGTACTTCAGTTTATTCCTGTAGCAGATTTCTTCAACCTGATCCCACTAGATGTGTTGAATTAAGACTCACATATTGCCTCCATCCAGCATAGCCACATGGCCACACTGTCTGGGTGGTGGGATACATAGTCCACTATTTAATAAAGGGCCCAGATTGCAGAGGGCTGCTCTGTGCTGGCCCAGTCTGTGTAATATGGCCTCCAAAAGACATCTGTCACTTCATCCTCTTCTGAATGCCAACCAAAGGTTACAAAAGTGAACATTCTTCATTATGCAGCCAGTGAAAAAGTCTTGTGCTTCAGATGATGCATCCTCGACATGTTGCCCAGAAGAGATTTTCTCAGTGATGAGGACCTTATTGGGATCAGGCTCAGAGAGGAAAGACTGGAATGCTTGGTTGTCTGCTGTGATACATTTTCTAGGCACTTGGAGGAGATGGTTGTATTTGACCTATTATAGAGTTTGAAGAAGAGTTTAGTGTTCCACCTAGTCTTTGGGATCAGCAGTTGATAAGGCCTGATGATGTGGACAAGATCCTTGAATAATTTTGGCTCACCAAAGGTGATCATTGCCCATCTTGGCTGACAAAATCTAGCAGAGGTAGATTGGCTGGGATTGATCCTGGTTTCTTACTGGCCAGCTTTGTCCAATGCCAGTAGGAGGCACTGCAGTGGTTCTGTTCTTGACTATGGGGCCAGTCCTAGAAATTAACAATGGGAGATTCCTGTTGAGCCCCATGGCCTTTAAACTGTGGGGTGTCACAGAGTTCCATCTTGTCTCTCATCCTGTTCTGTATCTATATGAAGCCACTGGGGAAGGTCATAAGGAGATTTGAAGTGGGGTGCTATCAGTATATTGATGATACTCATTTCTACTTCTCCCTGTGGTCAGAATTGTCTGGGTCTGTGCAGGTGCTAGACAATGCCTGGATGCTGTAATGGGCTGGCCTGGCCAATAGACTGAAGCAGAAGCTGAGTGGATTGGTGGATCTCAGGTCCGGGAATTGGATGGGGCTATGCTCTTCCTGAGGGTGGAGATATGTAGTTTGCATGTCTGGGTCTGTGCCCAGACACCTGAAGGCCCAGGTGAACTCCACGGCTCAGAATACTTGGGACCAGCTTTGACTGGTGAGCCACAGGAGTCCATGTAACTTCCTGATTAGACTACTGCAATGTGCTCTCCATGGGGCTGCCCTTGAAGACAACTCAGAAACTGCTAGTAGTGCAAAATGCAGGTGTAACAGTGCTGGCAGGAACATCATTCAAAAACCATAGAACCTTGGTTTTAAAGTTTTGCACTTTAAAGTGCAATTGCAAGGGCATAGTGATGATGTTTAAAGCCCTAAATGGCTTGGAAGGAACCTCAATACTTGAAGGAACTCCTTTCCCTATATATCCCTGTCTGACTACTGAAATCTGATAATGAGGCCTTCCTCTGTGTCCTATTGGTCAGAGCAATATACTTTGGGAGAACATGGAAGAGGGCCTTCTCTTCTGTGGCACCCCAGTTATGGAATATGCTCCCCTTGAAAGCCACTGATGTCAAATTTGATGAAAATGTGGCTGTAGATGCATGGTTTTACATTGTTTTAAAATATTATAATATTTAAATATGTATTTTAACTTGTTAAATCAGTTGTGCTTGGCCTTTAAAATCATTTCATTTTTATATTATTTAAATTAGTCATGTTGGTTTTATTATGTGCCCTGAGATCTTTAGATAGAGGGCAGAATATAAATACTTAAAGAAAGAAATGATTCTGTGGTATAGCAATTACAGTAATGGACTGTGTTTTGGAAAATCCAGGTGCCAGACGCTATTAGTCCTGAACTCCCTTGGTGACTTTGGGCCAGTCAAACTCTTCTTTTTCTCTCTCCTCCTACCTTGCAGGCTGGTTGCAAAGATAAGTTGGGAAAGAGAACATCCATGTATATGTACGTCATTTTCAGCTCATTGGAAGAAAAGAGGGGTATAAATGTAGCTAATGAAAAATTTTAAAAGACTGCTGAACCCAGTATCCAGCCTCCTGATTGGTACTTATACACTTGCACTGTCATGGGGTTGATCTCTTATCTAGCCTAATTCACCAAACTTTTGTCCTTCACGTGTTTCTCTAGGGCACTTGATTCAAGGGATGTGGGACAGTGGAAAGTCAATGCTGAGTTGATGATTTCAAGCTGTCAAGATGACCATGGACTCTTTCAGACGTGGGAAATTGGAAGTATAATCCAAGGGCAATCCAAACGCAATCATGGGGTTTCACGTTATTTCGAATTAGAGCTTCTCATGCAATTTCGGGCAAAAGGGAAGTCACTCCGAATGCAATCATGGGTTTCACGTTATTGCGAATTAAAGCTTCTCACGCGATTTCGGGCAAGGAGGGGCCATTTTCAGGTAATGGGAAGTCATTCTGAATGCCTTCCGAATGCAATGGGGATTCATGTATATTCGCTAAACAAGCGAATTCACGTGAATTCGCATTGGCTGCATTCGAAGTTGGGAGAAATTCCTCCTGTGTGAAAGAGTCCCAAGATGGCCATTTGTGAGGCACGTAGGTCTACAAGGATATTTGTGTGCTGCCTGCAGATCACAAGCAGTTTCTTTAGCTTAGTTACAAGTTCATGGCGCTCCTTTGGAAAGCAAAGCACCACTTAATTAGAGTCATTAGATTAATTGCTTAATGCCTGTGCTAGCAATTTAGCATGTCAGACCTCCCTAAATGTGTAAATTAGACATTTCCCCTTTTGAAACTCTAATGAAATAAAGGCAGGTGTATTGGATTTGAGTCAGATAGAGAATACTATTATTGGGTTATCTAGCCATGGTGCTCCAGGCTGTGTTAAACAAGAAAAAAAAGAGAACAGAAAACAAGGAGTTGCAGCATCCAGTTGCAATAGTGAAGAAAAGCACTTACAGCTACCAGTATAGCAAAGTCTGAGTATATCAGGATCCTTAGTTAGTAGAATCCCACTGTTTCAAACTGAATCTAGCAGGGAGAAGACTGTGTGGGGCTGGCTATTAGACACAGGGAGGTAGATGCCTCATGCAGCAGATCATGGGGAGTGGTGCCAAGAAGGCAGCATTCAACGTGGGCCACATCTGAGTCGCATGACAGTGGGGCAATGGGTGTTTTCTGGCTTTCGGTCCATACCTCAAAGAAGCTATGTGGATTCAAATAACAAGAAAAAGGAGTTTATCAGATGGGAGAAATTTCTCTTTATTTTGAATGGAGCCAATTGGAGCCAATTCAAATTCACGTAAATTCGCTAGTTTAGCGAATTTACATGAATTCCAATTGCGTTCGGAATGCTTCAGAATGACTTCCCATTACCCGAAAATGACTTCCCATTGCCCGAAATTGCGTGAGATGCTTTAATACGAAATAACGTAAAACCCATGATTGCATTCGGAATGACTTCCCTTTTGCTCGAAATTGCTTGAGATACTTTAATACGCAATAACGTGAAACCCCATGATTGCGTTCGGATTGCCATTAGATTATACTTCCAATTTCCATCTGATAAACTCCAAAGAATCCATATAAACATTTGTGTCTCTTAATGATAAAAGCTGTTCATCTGTGAAATAGACTGCCTTGAGGGTGATAGAATCTCTTTCTCTTGAGGGCTTTAAACAAAAGTTGGATAGGCTTCTTTCTGGTGCACTTTAGTTGTGAATTCCTGCATGGCAGAGTTGGAATAGATCACCTTTGTTATTCTCTCTAAGGTGCTGAATGCTATCAAAACTTTGCATAGCTCCTTTAAAATTTAAGCTAAAACTCAGAGCAGATGCACTGTCTCTCTCACATAGAAGTAGAAACCATCTGCCACTGGCAACAACCAACAACAATTATGTTCTAAATGTGTATGAGGATGTCTTTGCGAGAAGACTGAAGGTAGTCAAGTTTTAATAGTATTTTCTGATAGGCCTTCATTGACCAGCCCGCGCCATGCTTTAAAAGCTCTTATCGGAAATGACAAGTTTTACTGGTAAATAATATCTTATTTTTCTTTAATTTCATATGTGATTGAAACTATCCTTGTTTTTACCAGATAAACCTTGGTCCCATTTAAATAGTTCTTAATTTTGACTGGATTTATTAAGAACCTCTGAACCTGCCTGCAAATATGTTGTTCTATAATATGAAAGAAAAATAGTTTGGAGAAATATCTCTATGTAAGGAAGTGGGCTGTTGTCTATGACAGCATATATCATAATAAATTTGTTAGTGCCACAAGACTCAGTGTTTGTTTGGCTGCAGTTGACTAATATGGATAACTGTATATTGGTATGGTGACAACTTCTGCTTACTTTGCCTGCTGTAGGCAGGTACACAGAGCTATAGTAGGACTGGCTACAGCAGAATCACATTTTTTTTCACAGCTCAAGCTTTATTGTTTTACTGCAGAATTACTGCTGCAATCTAACACTAAAAGTCTGTTTCTCCATTCACAGTGCTGATGCCGCTTAAAAATCTTCCAACTAAATAGAGTATGAGGAGAAACATTGTGGGCTGTAGAGCCATAAAAACCCACCAGACTTTGTAAAGAGAAGCTTCACGGTCGGTGGGTTTCTTTTGCTAGCCAATGGTGGGGAATGCTGGGAGCCTCAGTCGAACATCTGGAGGACTACATGATCCCTAACCCTGTTTTATGAATTTCCTGATGAAATTCTTTATCGATGGAGATAAGTGATAGATTATATGGCATACTCCTTCCTAATATTTACCCTGGTGGCCAGAAGGATGTATACATGGGTTGGCTGCTGGTAGATATCCTGGAGATTTACAGTGAATCAATCAGGGCTTGCAACTCTCAATGGTTACATCAGCAATAAAATAATAATAATAATAATAATAATAATAATAATAGATTTTTAAAAACCAAAATTGGACAAGAAATCTTGAGAGAACAGGAGTCAATTTGTGCATGCAAGCTTCGAATCTGATAAAGAAAATGAATTCATGTATTCAGGGACACCTCATTTTTCAAACTGATGGTCACATTCTTGAGTCACTACTTTGCACCAGGCTGTATATTCATCCATTGCTTTGTTCAGGTGAAAAGCCTGATGCCTACCTGCCTGCCCCTGGTGTATGTTAGGCCAAGAGAAATAGTGGGTGGCATAGAAGGGAGGATGGCCCCACTCACTTTTCCTTTCTTCTTGCACAAACCTCCATCTGTGCCAGGAGGAAACGTGCCTCTTATGATTCACGAAGTCTGAGTCTTCTTCCTTCCTATTGTCTTGTCTGTGTTTTAATTGTAGGCCCTTTGTGGGCAGAGCTGTGTTAATTGCTTAGCAGCCTTTGTTAGTTGTAAAGAGCTGCAGCAAGCACTCGTGTTGTACGCAGGATTTCTCATTCTGGCTCACACTGCAGAGACTGCAATATCCTATTAGTAAGGCTTAGTCATGCCTAGAGAAGGGATGCTAATTACGGTCTCCCCGATTCCCTTTGTATTGGTAAGCATCAAGAATGGCTTGGCAAGGGTTTCAGGTTCGAGCCTTGTCTCCAGCTTAATGCAGAGCCACTGCCCGCAAACCATTTGGACAGTAAGTTTGCATTTGATACAGCTCAAGAGATCCCACAAGGCAGGTAATACCTCTCTAATGCATATATATTAGCTCCTGTGGTTTGAAGCTGGCAAGCCTGAAAAAGGTTACAAAACATTTAATTTATATCAACTCTGCAACATTCTACTCAGACAAAAGGTGTTCTTCCTTTTCTAAAGAGAAAGACTGGTTCTACCATTTAGGCAGACCATGGGGGCTACCCCAGGCAGGTGGTTTGAAGAGCAAGTGCTTTTTAGTTATATATTACTTCTTTTTATTGGTTTTTTGTTTGTTTGTGGGGGTTGCCATCCAGGATAGGCAGTCCTGAGATTTTCTGGGCCAAATTTCCCAGTTTGGGTACTATGCACCTTGAGTACTGAAGGGGGTATATAATTTATTATTCTTTCCTAGGCAGCAACATGTTTGAATGTTCCAGGTGTGATGTAGGTCATGGGGTTCACACTAAAAGCAGCAACTCAATCTCACTTCTTCCTTATATTTACTAGGAAAAACCATATATGTTACTCTAATGTGATTACATAGTACTTCTTCTTGCCTCCGCTGCTGCAGAGGTGAAATAGAGAAGCACACAAAATGGTGACAGCACTCTGTCATGCGTTTCCTTTACCATAATGGAAAAGAATGGCGAAAACAGATGTCACTGGATGTTTCCAGGGAAGGATGTTTCCAGAGAAGGCACTAAGAAAAGTGCAGAGCTATGACAGTTGTTTAGTAATCTAAGCTACAAAACATACCCAGTGCTTTTCACAGAAGCAACGCCTAAATATCCTTAAGATATTAGATCCTATCAGATCTTAGAAGCTAAGCAAGGTCAGATATGGTTAGTACTTGGACTGGAGACCACCATAGAATACCAGGTATTGTAAGCCATACTTCAGAGAAGTATGGCCTCCTTTGAATATTCCTTGCCTAACAAAACCCCATGAAATTCATGGCATTATCGTAAGTCAACAGGCAAAGCCACAGAATCATGCTGATCTTTAGGGAGGAGGGGAAAAATTGATAAGATACTTTTAAGGGTCTTTCCAACAGCTCTTTTGGGCTATCAAAATCGTTCAGCTAATATGGTTATGCTAGCTGGGGGAGAGGGGAGTTGTGGTCCAAAAAAGGAACTGGTTTGAGCTCTGGGTGAGTGGCTGTTACATCAGCAGCACTGATACTAGCTATGGGAACCTCTTTCTGAGAGCCACAAAAACACAGTCCTTTCAGGAAATACAATTCATCCATGCTCTCTTATCTGAAGCAACGTTCTAGAAAGGACTAGGTAAGGACAGTTTTGTTTTCAACAAGCAACATCTTGTAAATATTTCTTTCTTTTTTGTTGTTGAATGTGAATAAAGACTTTTTTTAAAAAATCTATTTCTGGGTGTCTAAGAGCATGGGTTTAAGGGTAGGGACAGTCCCTTTACTTGACACTTATATAGCTAAGATGTTGCTTGCATCCCAATCCATGCATATTGTTTACTCAGAAGTATGTTCAGAGGAATCTGTTGGGACCTACAACCAACAGTGGTGAAGCAATTTTAGAACTTGTTTTTAAAACGATCTAAAGAATGCCTTAATTTCTGAGCAATTAATGCCATTGCCATTATGGTCTAAGATTCACCAGCTCAGCACATAGGCATTTAGAAGAGGTACTATACCCTGGAATCAGGTAAGCATGTAATGATAGATGGGCACTGGTATAATGAGACCAACCAGCATTGCCAACTGTGTGCTATGCAGACTCACACAATACCTTCACACATCATCATCATCATCATCATCATCATCATAATTTATATTTTGCTTAATCTTGAGGAATCCAAGCCGATTACAGCAGTAAAAGAAGATACTGTTAAAAGAGAAAAACATTAAAAGTTCCAAGATTCCCATCCCTCTCCCCCATCATAAAAACATAATTAAATGCTAAAAAGAGATTAAACTGGAAAAGAGGTTAAAAACATTGGAGTACAAAACAATTAAAATGAGATAAAATTTCAAGCAGAGACCGGGTAGAGTAAAAGTTAAAGATGGAGAATAATGGGAGAAATAATGGGGGAGGGAGGCAGGTCAGCAAGGGTGTTCTAGTCTGGAAGGGCCTGGCAGAAGAGATCCATCTTAATAGCCGCCTTAAAGGCTTCCAAGGTGGTAATTTGATGAATCTCATCCGGCAGGTCGTTCCAGAGTCTAGGAGCGGCTGCTGAAAAGAAACGCTGGATCACTGCGGAGAGTCTAGTGCTCTTTGGTTGAAGCAGATTCTTCCCAGTGGAATGGAGAGTGTGGGGAGGATGATAAGAGGAGACTGGCACCTCACCAGTAGAGAGTGAGGTATTGGAGTCATGGTTCTGTGGGTCAATGCATGGAGAATTTTTGATATGAAGGGACAATAATGCTAAAACTGTAGAATCGTAGAGTTGGAAGGGACTGCAAGGCCATTTAGTGCAACATTCTGCCTTTTCTCTCTGTGCTTAGCTGCATTGCTCGCAGTAGTTCAGCAGCCATAATTTTTCCCCCTCCTGGAACAATATGTTGTTCTGACGCATCCCTATTGTGACACAAAGTGTTTTCTGGTTGTTTTGTCTCTTGGATAGTTATTTGACCAATTCATTTTATGAAATAACTGCTACTGATAGAAATTAAAACTGCTGGAACCAACTTGTTAAATAGGATTAGCTCAGTTGCCTGCATTTTACAATCTCCCTGAGTTGTGTGGCTATAAAAATTGTTAAGATGAGTGTTCATTATTCAAAATATAGCTACATCACTGGTTAGTATGATACATGTGCGGAATCATGGAATCATACAGTTGGAAGGAACCACAAGAGGCATATTGTCCGGCCATGCAGTGATACACATTTAAAACATTACTGAAAAATGGCTGGCCAACCTCTGTTAAATGAAATGTTGTTCCAAAAAATACTCTCCCCAATGGTTCACATACCTGTTTAGCAGATGATATGTCAAAGGAGAAGGATGTACGCAGTGGGACTCAGCACACCTGGGCAGATCTGCTCCAGTTGTTTTATACAACTTGCTAGCATTATCACCTGTATAAGTCTGAATACATATTAGTATCAGGTTACCAGTGCTATCTGTGTATAGAGTTTTTTAGAGATGTAAAATTCTACAATTGCTATTGCCCATGGCAGAGAAATAAGCCCATTCATTATTATGAGACTTGGAGCACTGAAGCACACAATGGCACATTTGGAAAGTAGAAGCAAGAGGTCTGTATGTGACCTGGACTCTATATTTTTCATGCCCTGGTATATGGAATGGTGCAAAAACATTAGAAGCCACTAATGGATGGTTGATAGATAGAAAAATATCTCTTTTCTAGATCTCTGTCCATACAATCTTTTCTGAGCAAAATCTGAGAAGATCAAGTAGGAATGCAACTAATGTATTTGCAGACACTTAAATAACATGGCTACATACACTGCAGAGCTAGGATTTACTATCTCATATAACTTTATGGCTTTTCCAAGTCTGCCTTCCATGATGTTTGGAACAGGATCTCTGATTCAAATGACAGGTATTTGAGGGAGAGTGTGTAAAGAGTTCATAATAAACCACCAGGAATGAGCACTCTGCCATTCCATCAGTGTAAGAGACAGGAGAGGATGAATTGCCCCTGGATGTGCAGGTGTGGCAGAACTCAGAACATAATTTGAGTTTTCTAATTATATCTCTCAACCTGTAGTGAATACTTGCTCATGACATTAATTACATGAGATTTGAGAGGTTGTGTTTATTTTGCATATTCAACATCACTGTACACTTTAATGTACATTTCCTTTTTTTTTCTTTTCTATTTTCTTACATCTTTAGTAACTGGCTAAGAGTATCAAATTCACTGTTTTTGGTAAAGAGTTGCCCAAGTCTTGCTGAAAGTAAGCACCCAAGCCCTGTGGCTAAGGAAAACAAAGTCTATGAGGCACTGGAGTTTCACAAGTCTTATGACCATCATTTGTTGTTGTATGTTGTTGATGTGTGCCTTCAAGTCATTTCTGATTTATGGCAACCTTAAGGCAAACCTAAGGATTCATGGGGTTTTCTTGGCAAGTTTCTTCAGAGGGGGTTTGCCATTGTTCAACTCTGAGGCTGAGAGAGTGTGTGTTGCTCAAAGTTACCCAGTGAATTTATATGGCTAAACTGGGAGTTGAATCCTGGTCTCCAGAGTCCTAGTCCAACACTCAACTCACTACACCATGCTGGCTCTCTGTTCTTGTGTGCCTTCAAGTCATTTCCAACTTATGGTGACCCTAGGTTATGGGTGATCCTATCGTGTGTTTTTTTTAACCTGATTTCATAGTCTGGTAAAGCGGATCACTCCTACACAGAGCAATGGAAATCCTGAACGTGTGATTTGTGTGGGGCGAAGGCCTTAAAAAGATGGCTAGTACTAATCTGTGACACCCTTTTAGCTCTTTCTTGCCTTTCCTTAATTAATTTCCTTTGCTATTAATGTGTCTTCCCTATTTTGATCTATAACAGGCTTTCTCCACTGGATGTCTCTTGCTATTTATTTTAAAGCTAACAGCAGCATATTATTCCAAGTGGAATAAAATGAAATAGTTATAAAAATAGGGACAATTATAAAAAATTGTGATTTATACACAAAAACCCTTAAGATAAAATAGAGACAAGTTTTAAAGCAAGTAACATCAGAATAAAACCAATAACAGAAATAACAGTTGAGCAAAAAAACTACCAATACAAACACTAAAGAAAATAAGCACTTCACCTGGCATAAAAATAAGAGCAATGTAGGCAGAAGTTAATTTTTCTAGGAAAAGACATTCCATACACAGGGTGTGTGTGTGCGTGTGCGTGTCCTTTCAAGTCACCTGTTGATTCATGGTGACCCCATGAAGTTCATAGGGTTTTCATAGGCAAGGAATACTCAGAGGTGGTTTTGCCAGTTCCTTCCTTGGAAATATAGCCTACAGCATCTGGCATTCATTGGCTGTTTCCCATCCAAGTACTAAACAGAGCTGACCCTGTTCAGATTCCAAGATCAGACATGAGCCGATGCCCTTAGGGTAAATAAGCCAGAGTGCCAGTTCAAGTTGAGTCTCCCTTATATATAATTTCAGGAGCTCTCTTTGTTCAAAGACCATTAGGTCAACCACACTGACTCTTGGTTATTACTGCACTCAATTAGGTTGTCTTTGGCAGCATCTATGGCCTCAATGGAGCAAGCATAATAGAGTGGTTTGAGCACTGGACTAGGTCTCTGGAGACCAGAGTCTGAATTCCCGCTGGGACATGGAAACCCAACGGGTGGTCTTGGGCAAGTCACATTCTCTCAGTCTGGTGCAGGCAGAACCCCTATGAACAAATCTTGCCAAGAAACCCCATGAAAGGTTTGTCTTAAGTTCACCATAAGACAGAAATGATTTGAAGGCACACAACAACAACAATGGCCTAGATACCCTAAAGGCATCAGATCTCATCTGTTCTTGGAAACTAAGCAGGGTCAGCCCTGGTTAGTACTTGTATGGAAGACTGCAACAAATTACAAGTACTACAGGCTATTTATATTTCAGAGGATGGAACAGGCAAATCTACCTCTCAGTATTTCTTGCCTTAGAAAACCCTATGAAATTAAGGAGTCACCATAAATCAACAGGCAGCTTGAAAGAACATACATGCCTACATACATGCCTACATACATACATATGTTCAAATGGCCTTTGCCTTGCTGTCAAATTATGCATTTGAGATTAGGATGTTCAATTACCATCCTGAGGCACCTGCTTCCTAGTACTGAAGCCCCAATCCTTCTCATGGTACACTTTTAACATTGTTTCTGATCGTGTAGATTCTGTTGTTACTCCCCCCCCCCCCCACCTCTTTCTTTCAGTTAGTCTGGTGCTACAAGATCTCTCTACATACTTTCTCCCAAACAACTGGAGTAATTCTCAGGCAGGATTCTGCACTGCAGATTGACATTTGCCTTTGAAACCCAGAGAGACCGCAATTATCTATTTTACATGACAAACCTGCAATGTGACTCTAAGGAGAAAATTTAGTCATTATGCTCAATTACTATGTGAGCCTGGCAAATGAGGTCCCTCTCGAGCTAGCAATTACATTTTGGCTTAGCTTATGAAACTGAAAGGAAATTAAAAAGATCCTTGGGGCCTTGAAGAACCTTAAACCTGTGTATATATGACTTAGAATCCTCTGTTTTTAATAACCCCATTCTGGCACGAAGAGCCATTGTGCTAATCCCTTGTCCCCGGAAACTGAGTTTAGGCTAATTAGAAAACGGAAGTATTAAGTTTTCGATGGTAAAAGGTAATTACAGGGTTGTGCTTTGCTGAATGGTGCTTTTATCATTGTGTGACTGGTTTTCTGCAAGAGTAAGAGTTACGTAAATGGAATGTACAATACATCAGCAAAATATGAGAAAGAAAGAAAGCCAGTTTACCAGGAAATTTGTTTTTATCAGTAAGGTTGCACTTGTCCGATAAGGTATTGTATTCATTTCCTCCTGCAGAGACAGAGCTAGTGGCCAGGTAGCCTGGACAAGACAAACTACAGGGCTTGATTGACAAGAGAACCAGAGATTGGGGAAATTCCTCAGAGATTCTGAGAGTTATATTCCAAATAAGTAGTTTTCCAAAGCTCTGAAGAGGACCTATTAACCAGGGCCTTGACCTTTCTCCCCCTTCTCTGGAAAAGGTCAATGCAATTATTTGCGTGGAAGGCCCTGTGTAAGAGTGATAACTTAAGTTATGAAACAAATTTCTCTGACATTGCACTTTCCTCCATTTCCTTTCCTTCCTCGGAAACAGATTTCTGCTATTTAGGCCAAGCAATCCCCATAGCCATTTTCTAGCAAGTTTCTTGATGAAGTACAGTCAGAAATATTATGGGGATGGGGGGGGGGGGGAGAGAAAGAAGAGAGAAACTGTTCCTTCTCACCTTAACCATCATCTGCCTCCAGATCTTACCACAATTCTCGTTTTTGATTTATAGCCCCCTTGAAGCATGCATACTCTCAGCCATTAAAAATTAAAAGCCACTAAAAGTCCTCTACAAACAGATATTGTTCTCATCTTTACGAGCACTGCTTATAAGTATTAAATACATAAAGAAAACTAGTATTTGCAGAGAAGGGGAATAAGCCAGTTTTGCCATTAGGCAGACAGAGGCACTCACCTCAAGGGGTAGATTTGGGGTGTGAGGTTGCCAGGTTAATGCCATCATGTGCCCTGAGATTTCACAGCTGAAATGTGAGGGGAGGGGACCTTAATGATGTCACAGTGGGTGGGGCCTAGTGATATAATTAAGCATAATATATAAGTCTCAATTGAGCACTTGCTGAACTTAGGTCATGCAAATTTTTTAAAAAGACCAGAGTCTTAACATATGAGGCAACAGAGAAAGATGAGGTTCCCTATAGCAGTTTCTTCTGAGCAGAGTGTTGCAGACAGTAAAAATAAATAAAGGATTAAAATACAGTCGCCCCTGCTAACTCACGGATCTGGGATCTGCACCCTCGAATATTTGTGGAGGGGTGACCTCTGCTATTTTCAATGGTGCACGCACCCAGGGGCAGGCCCCATTCAAGCCTATGAGGCTTGAATATGCACAAGCCTCCATTTTTGCAAGGGGGGGGTCTGGGCCAACTGTACTGTGTTTTCAGAGCAGTACTATTACCCTGCAATTCATTGCTTCACCCCATGGACCTAAGAAGATAGGCCAGCACCTGAGGTCTAGGAACCTATTTGGGTGTCATGAAACAATAACAATTTATAATGAATTGTCTTATTATAATTATCTAACTCATATGGCAAAACTCTTTAAAACTCATGGTTGTCTTTGACTGAAGCGAAAGAATGCACACCATTTATGACTTCACCTGGAGAATAAATTGCCTTGGGGCTCATCTACATCAGACAGAATACTTGGGCTGCTCTGAGAGTATTCTGGCTCCAGAGGTAATTAAGCCAATTTAAGGGAGAGAAAGGGCAGATTCAGTGCAGAACAGGCCTTACATCATGAAGATAGTCCACATTCGAATCGGGGATTTGGCCCTGTGTTGTGAAGAGAGGTCACTATGAGGATGGGGAAAGCCACTTGATTTGGGCCATATAGGCATGCCCTTGACAAGCATGGCACAATGGTTTGAACATTGGATTATGACTCTAGACACCAGGGTTTTATTTCCACTTGACCATGTAACCCACTGGGTGACCTTGGGCAGGTCACATGCACTCAGTCTCAGAGGAAGGCAGTGCCAAACCTCCTCTGAATAAATCTTACCAGGAAAACCCCATGATAGGGTCTCCTCAGGGTTGCCATAAGTCAGAAATGACTTGAAGACACACAACACACAGAGAGACATGCCCTTGGTCCATCCATCCCTGAGAGGAAAATAAATGTCTTGGTTAGGCTTGATTTGAGATGAAGCTCAACCCAGCCACAGCCCTGATATTTGAATCAATCATGAAACATAAAACTAACACATTTTTACAACAGGCCTATGCTTTTTCTGATATTGGGAGTGAGACTGCACATGTGTGCTGTATATGAGCTGGAGGTAGTGATCACAGATTTAAGACATTCAGTTCGTTTTACTTAATTTCATCTAACTTCTTAACATGCTTTCTAAATCAAAAGTTTAAAAAAGACATTGGGCCCATTCAGACTACGTTATAAACCGGTTAGCAAACCGGTTTAAAATCAAGAAGTTCACACTGAAACCGGATTTAACACTACTGAATCCGGATTTTGCACACCCGTAGCGGGGTAAATCCCCCATAACCCAGGTTTTCCCAAAGCGAGTTTTTTACCGTTCCTTTTGGGAAAACCCGGTTTGCGGGGAATGTGAACTTGGCTCCGATCGCGATCGGGTCAAGTTCAGGGGAGGGGAGAAGGCCAGGGGGAGGAACATGCCTCCTCTCCAGGCAAAATCGGGCACTCCAGCATTTTTAAAATATTTTTTTACTGTATTTTAATTAATTATTTATTTTATTATTTTATTTATTTTAGAGTTATTTTATTTATTACTTATTTATTGTATTTTATTGTATTTTATTTATTAGTAATTTAATTGTATTTAATTGTATTATATTTTAGTATTTTTAAAATATTTTTTAATTTCTTATTTTTTTATTATTTTTTTCAGTTTGACAGCTTATGCGCATTCTACGAGGCTCCTTTCCCATCGAATTCTATGAATGGGGAAAAAGGGAAACTCCTGTCCATATATGGATTGGGGTTCCCTTTCATGGGGCCCTTTAAAAATTGAAAGGGAACCCCAATCCATATATGGACAGGAGTTTCCCTTTTTCCCCATTCATAGAATTCGATGGGAAAGGAGCCTCGTAGAATGCGCATAAGCTGTCAAACTGAAAAAAATAATAAAAAAATATATATAAGAAATTTAAAAAAATATTTTAAAAAATACTAAAATAAAATACAATAACTCAGGTCAAGTTCAGGGGAGGGGGAAAGGCCAGGGGGTGGAACATGCCTCCTCTCCTGGCAAAATCGGGCACTCCTGATTTTTTAAAATATTTTAAATGTATTTTTTATTAATTATTTATTGTATTATTTTTTTATTTTATAGTTATTTCATTTATTATTTATTTCATTGTATTTCATTGTACTTTAGTGTATTTTATGGCAGTTTATTTATTAGTAATTCATTGGATTTTTTTGTATTTTTTTGGTATTTTTTTTTAAAAAAAATTCTTTTTTCCCCCCAGTTTGACATCTGTCATTCGCATTGGCTGTTCCGTTTTTATGAATGGGGCAGAGGGGGAATCCCTGTCCATATATGGACTGGGGTTCCCTTTCAGGGCCCCATTCATTCTTTAAACTGGATGAATGAATTGGGCCCTTTTAAAGGGAACCCCAGTCCATATATGGACAGGGATTCCCCCTCTGCCCCATTCATAAAAACGGAACAGCCAATGCGAATGACAACTGTCAAACTGGGGGGGAAAAAGAAAAAAAAATATTTTAAAAAATACCAAAAAAATACAAAAAAATCCAATAAATTACTAAGAAATAAAATGCAATAAAATACACTGAAGTACAATAAAATACAATGAAATAAATAATAAATGAAATAACTATAAAATAAAATAATACAATAAATAATTAATTAAAAATACAATGGAATATAATATAATAAAATATTTAATAAAATATTTTATTTAATAAAATATATATTAAATTAAAAAATAAAAAATAAAATATTGAAACATATAATAAATAATAATTTAAAAAGTACTGGGAGGAGGAGGAGGAGGAGGAGGAGGAGGAGGAGGAGGAGGAGGAGGAGGAGGAAAGGATCGCCTCAATCCGCACCGCTCCCAGCCAAATGCTCCATGCGCATAAGCTGTCAAATATTAAAAAATATTTTAAAAAAAGCACAAGCATCTCGCGTGGCCAATGGCCGCATCAGACGTCACCATGACATCATTTGATTGACAACCAAGAGGCTCCATCTTTAATCGTTACTTTTGCGTGTATGAACTTTGTTGGGGTAAAATGCACCGGGAAGCCTCAATGGGGGCAAAAGATAGTATGAACTCCTCTCTGGATAGAATCGGTTTGCCATGATCGATCTCCATCTGGATCAAACCAGGGCAAATGGGCTAGTCTGGATGGGGCCCTTGGCAGAAATTGTCTAGCATAACAAGCTAGTTATTTCTAACCTTTTATGTTTCTCTCTGTGTGTGACTGTATGCATGTGTAGGACCTGCCAGGAAACATCACTTTATGACCCTGAGTCAGAAAATTAGCAGGAAATGTTATTAAAAGCAAATATGGTATGCTAAGAGAATAATTCTTCTGGTTACTTTCTATTCCGATATGGAACACACCCCTGCTCATAAATGTTTAGTGAATATTGATGTTCCCGGACAAAGAAATGCACCTGCATCTTAAATGTACTTTGGTAGACAAGTGGAGTTAACATTTTGTACTTTGAATCTTCTGTAATGTCTGCTTCCCCAAAATAAAAAATTGTCACATAAAAAGTTTAAAACAAAAAGAATAATAAATCAATGTCTGTATAACGTGAAGTGTTATAAAAACAAAATAAAAGCATTGTTAAAAATTAGGCAAGACATCTAAAACAATGTTTACAACATAAAACCTCAATAATGATTTAAACAAAGGAATTATAAAATAGCATCATATTTTTTTCTTCTAAAGGCGAGGAGGGGAGAAATTAGATGGATATTCTTGGTTATGTTTCTTCTCCCCTCACCCCCTCCCCAAACTATGTGAACTAGAATAGTAAGTCTTTGTTCCAGTTCATTCTTACTCATGATGCTCACTTAGACACTAATAGTTATCTACAACTAAGGATACAAAGGATGGCAACTTTGGCTATCACTCTTTTTGACAGTGGCATGGAATTGCAGGTTCCTGTCCTATACAGTTTGTTGGGAAAAGAAATGGATGTTGTAGTCTGACCCCTGAAATACCTGCTGTAGTTGGACTATATCATTATATCTGAAATAAGTGAAATATTTTGTCAGTAATTTTCCAGCCTAATGTGGCTAGTCAGCTTGTGGGAGAAAAAGTTCTGTGAAAATAGCAATAGCAAGAGATCCAAACTTCTTAAAACTTCTCACCAATAAGGAACTGCATGACCTTTTCACTAAATTTCTTCCTTTTCTACATAGGTTTTTTTTGGAATGAACTAAAATGGGAAAGACTTTCTCCTTCTGTGACCTTGTTGTCTGGGACTTAGCCAAGACAGCTCTGTGGCCAATATTGTATTGCTCTTACTTTATGAGGGATAGAAAAAAATTCTTCACAAAATAGATGACATAGTAAAACTGACATGGCAGTACAATTCCAACATCAGGAGAAAAAAGCTGATGTCATGCAAAAGCGAAGCAGCTTCAGCTGTCATCAGAGTTAAAAGACAACAGTTAAAGGATAATGACTAACATCTTATTGATGCTTCAGAACGACTTTAACAGATTAGAGAGCTAGACCAAAATTCACAAAATGAATTTCAGGAAAAAATGTAAGGTACTACGCTTAGGCAGAAAAGTGCTAGTAGACCACATGCTAAGTATGAGTCAACAGTGTGATGCAGCAGCTAAAAAAGCCAATCTGATTGTAGACTAGGACCTGGGCAATGAGTTCAACCTACAGGAAAAAAGATTCCACCTAAATGTTAGGAAGAACTTTCTGACAGAAAGAGATGTTCAACAGTGGAATACGCTCACTCAGAGTGTAGGGGAGTCTGCTTCTTTGGAGGTTTTTAAACAGAGGCTGGATGGCCATCTGTCAGGGGTGTTTTTTTGTGTGTGATTTGCTGCATAGCAGGGGGTTGGACTGGATGGCCCTTGTGGTCTCTTCCAACTTTAATGATTCCATGATTTTGGCTGAACTGAAACCATTTCTACCATTTGAAGACAGTGACAATGACTCAGGGCAAGGCCAAGAGGCTACAAGGAAACAAATTAGTCTCTGTATCAGAGTTAATGATTTTCTGTGTCATAAAATGGCCTCTCAGCTGAATTCAAAATTCAAAATCAGACTAATGCATATTCCAAAAAAATATGTTGGCTTGTCTCCAACTCTGACTTTCTCCAGAGATCTGCTGTATGAGAGAGGGGGAGTGTGATGCAATACAGCAATACAGTGTAGACTGGAATCAGAGCTTGGAAAAGTGACTTTTAAGACTATAACTCCCAGAATAGCTTTGGAGGCTTGGAGAATTGTAATATAAAACCAGCAACTTTTTCAAATTCTGTGCTTTCTTACACTGTACTGCACTGTTATAGCCCTATGTTTCCAGTTTAACTGCCATGGCAACATGATATGGAATCCAGGAATGTGTAGTTTGGTGAAGAACTAGAGTTATCTGCCAGAGAATTCTAAATACCCCTCTCTAAATTAATTGTGTTATAATGTTGTGGTGTGGAAGGGGTCCTGTCTTTTTTCAACCTTTTAAAATTCATTGGTGGCTGGTGATGAATTTGCTCCAGGTTTTACCCTGAAAATTTAAAGGAGCCCTATGATTGGGACTTGGGAAATCTGGGTTCACCCCCTTCCCACATGAATCATGAAGCCCACTGTGTGACTTTGCCCCAGCTGTTTTCTCTCTCTCAGACTGACTTACTTCTGAAGTGTTGTGTGAGGATAAAATGGGGAGAAGGACAGCTACACTGCCTTGAGCACTTAAGACTTGAAAAGGAACTCACATTAGTTTCATGGAAAAACTGTCCCTGGCCTAATTGCTGTATATGGCCTGGGCCAAGAGGCGAGGTTGGGGGGCATATGTGGAAGCTCCCCAATCCTGCCCTTTCCCACTACTGTCATCAAGGACAGAAGCTGGCCAAGTATGGCCTACGCTGCTTTCTACTGCTGTTATTGTGGCCCTTGAACCTGCCAGATTCTCCAGACCATCTTTCTTCTTCCCCCATCAGGAGTTAATCACTTCTCCTGGAAACCTCCAGCAACAGCTATTCACCTTCTGGACAGAAGGCAAGGAGCCTCTGTGCTGTTTAACATTTTAAAAGTCTGTTTTTCAGAACCAGAAATGGACTTCCAGCACATCTTCCAACATCTCTCAAATGACAATCAGGAGATATGTCACCAAGCAACATCAGAATGAGGTCAAGATAGCAAAAAGGTATTAATGAGGAAGAACACACAAGCCAGGAGAAGCTGCAGCAATTTGCTTTTGCCTGAACCTAGATGGGAAGGACAAGATTTTGCCCTCTCCTCTCCCCACTATTGTGAAACATTGGAGTTTATCACATGAAGGGAATTGGAAGTATAATCCAATGGCAATCTGAATGCAATCATGGGGTTTTGCGTGATTGCGTGAAAACTGATCACACACATTTTTGGGCAAAGGGAAGTGCTTCCGAACGCAATCATGGGGTTTCGCGTGATTGCATGAGAAACTATCACACGCAATTTCGGGCACTGGGAGGCAATTTCGGGCAGTTCCGAACGCAATGCAGTGTCAATACGCAATCAAGTAAATTTGCTGAACTAGTGAATTTACTCAATTTCGAACTGGCCTCACTTCCATTTCTTTCGAAATTGAGAGAAATTCTTCCCGTGTGATGAATGCAGTTTGCAGCAACTAAAGTAAGCCAAGAACAAACAGGGAAAATGGGAGGAGATTAGAGAAACTGGCACAAGGAGCTTTTGGATCAAGAAAATTAAAGCTGAAAAGGTGTACAATGAAGTTAGGGAAACTATTAATAAAATTTTCCACAATAATGGTACTGGATACTAAATTACTTGTTTATAGACATTGGAGTAGGGAGGACTGAGGGGGCCTGAAATAAGTGGTGCAATAATGGTAATATTTAGCAATTATTTATTTTATATATTGTATGGTATTATTGAGCATAAAATCCATAGTGTTTTTAAAAAGAGAGAAACTGGGACATTTTAGAAGTAGCTGAAAAAACAGGATTACATGATTAATCAGGAGTCTGTCAGGTTGGGAACGTTGGAGGATATGCTTCCGGACAATTCTGACTTTGTTTCATCTTGAATTCTTGCCACATTCTCATCCATGTGATCCCTGGAGGGCAGAAAATTGGCTCCAGGGTCCACTGCACTTGCCCATCCCTGATCAAGAATGAGTGAGTTGGAAAGACTTGCTTGAAATGCCTCATTTACATGGCAGGAGGGCCCAGTGGTGACAGGAGGAGTGCAGACTGCACCAACCAGTTGACACCATCAGAGGCGCTGCCTCTTTTTGACATGTCATTCCCCTTTGGGGGCATGAGGATAAGGGTGAAACCATGGACTTTTCTTTCTGCTGTCCCTCCCACAGCCTTCCCCTTCTGATCTGTTTGTCTGTGATGTTGCATGGCTGGTTGCTGTGACTTCCTCTTTCCTTGAGAGTGGAGAACTTTTGTAATTAAAAAAACTGTTCATGCTCAAGAAAGTTCCTGTCTTTACTATCTTGGCTGGGGGAGGAAGCAAGATGCTAGGATCCCCAGGGTGAGATCCTCCTCTGCGCCCCAGGAGGCCCATGGGGTCACACCATGAATTACTGTACTGGGTGACACCAACCCTAATGGTGTCACTGGTAGGATTTTTCATACACAATGAAATCAACATTGGCAAAAAACAACTGCTAAAGAGGACATCCCATAGTGCTGTCCTAGAGGCCACTCCAAAAATGATGTGATTTTAAAAGTTAAAACTGGTGTGATAAGGCTGTTGCTTTGAAATAAATTACTTCTGAATATGGGCATCTGGCTCCCTGTTGTCTTTGACATCCTTCTTTATCTTGGGACTTTTCAGATAATAATATTCCTATGTTTAATTTAGGAGATAAGAATCTAGAAGGAAGCCTGCTGGATGACACCAGGGGCCTCCAGAGTTTAGCATTCTATTCACACGATAGCCAACCAGTTGCTTCCTGGAAGACAAGCAACAGAATATTAGTGCACAAGAACAACATCCATCTCATGCAACTGAACGAGGTAAACTGCTTTTAGTGTATTTTAGACACACACACACATATGTATGTGTTTGTATTCCATCTTTTCCCCTATTCTGGGACTCAACCTGGTTTACAGAAATTAAAACAGATACAGCTAAAAATCTGCACATCATACAAAAGTTAAAAATATAATTAAATTATCAATAGAATTAAAAGATAAATATATCAGCCACCTCAAATAGCCACTGATTCGTCTATGTTCAAATTAATTTGTCCAGTATTTTTTTAGTTGGTGACCATGACTACTTCTTGTGGTAATTAATTCCATAGTATATGACAAAATTAGCTGAGATTGCCCATTTTCAGAATCAAGGAGCTCCATTCCTTCTTTACAGGTTAAGCAGAGGATCATGAAACACATGAATCACTTGATCTACCAAGGACTGCATGCTCTAGGGTTGTTGGTTTCCACAGTTTGTAATCTGGCAATGTAATATAATTATGATTGCACCAGTGATTCTTACTATTTGGTTGAAGAAAAAGTAGGACTATGGTATCACTTTTCTGTGTTGTTCCTGATTGATTAACACCAATTAAATAATACTTGTGAATTGTACATGTCTGTTACAGATATTAACTTATTCCAGACAAAAAATAGTAATGATTTCACAATGATATAGAGCACAAAGTGGTGGTCCCAGAATGGGTCTCTGAAGGCTTTCGAGGAAAGAAAGTAACAGTTGTAATCTATAGGTAGCAATATGGTGCCAATCCTTAACACATTGGGAGGGAAAACAACTGGTCATTCACATCAGATATCTTTAAGAAACTCTGATGCAGAGTCTACGCGCATTCACCACTTCTAACTCCTACACCAGACAAAACAGAGGAATGTCTCCAATGTAAGAATGCAGCCATTATGTTTTTCCTTTCGTTTTGTTTATCTTGGTAGTACAGCCTGCTCAGGCTGAATCAGGTTCCTTTGTAGCCCCATTGAACATTTCACTCCTTCCGAGTTTAAGTGAGTGGAGAGACTTGATCAGTAAATTGGATGGGAGATCAATAAGACAGCCCAGGTACAAGCAAGCTACAAATGCTATCTTTTTAAACAAGCATTTTTTTCACATTTCATTTTATACACACACGGATAATGTAAATTGCAGCAATGAAGCTTCGAAGTCTCAAAAGGACATTGGTGCATGATATCAGCACTGACTTTTGATGACAAGGGGAAAGGAGAGGGACAGCGCCCTATGGAAGTCTACAAGAATGGATTGGATCCAGGCATGGGTTCAGCGGAGTGCTGTTTGCACTTGAGGAAGGTGGCAGGATAAGAGTGTTTGTCTCAGCTCCTTAAGAACCCTGCTCCAGTGGGCTGGTGCAGCCTCTGTAACAGCAATGGAATGTTTTATTAGGGGCTCCAAAGAATGAGTGAATAGCAAAAATTCCCATCTGACTGCCTTCCTCCTGGAGAGTCTCTGCAGAATTCCTGATCCCCTGCTGCAAAGGAAAAAGCCCCTTCCAAAAAGATCCTCCCAAGCAGTTGGTTTACTAGTGGGTGTGGAGGGTGCAGTTTGCACTGGGTGACACCCCAGAAAAGGGGTGACACCTGTTTGCGCCCTCCTGCCTTTGCTGCTGTGCCCCAGTCTCCCCATGAATAGACTGGGGCCCCACTCAGCCCTCCTGCCTTCACCCCAAGGACACTGGGGTGCAGCAGCAAAGATAAGAGGGCCTGGCCGGGTGTTAGCCCCCATACCAGGTGACCCCAGGGGTGGGGATGCCACTGCTTCCAAAGACCTTTTTCAAATAAAACAAAATTCAAACCACACAAAGGAGTTATACCATTAGATTAAAGATGTTTTAAAAATCGTATGGGGGGGGGGGGTGATGGTGTTGAAGTCACAGGCTTACATTTTTTATTAATGTTGTCTCTGCTATAGTTAACTTGGGATGACAATATAGTCTGAGGCCACACCTGTCTTGGTCATGTGGGTACTTTGACAAAAGACAGTGAAATTTGAACTCAATTGCAGCAGTAAAGAGACGGAGACACCCTAGATCCCAAGCGGGGTTACTTTACTGCTGCAACTGAGTTTACATTTAATTGTCCTTTGTCTATGTCCCCACATGGCCAGGAGAGGTGTGGCCTCAGCAAGCACTTCAAACCAATTGATCAACACAATCACTTTTCTTTGTCCTGTATTTATTTATTTATTTTTGCATCTTTCAACTAATGAAGAAGCCAGTGGAGGTTCAAAAGCATGAATTACAGTATGTGTTTTGTGAATTTTGGCTGGCCAATAACAGTTTAACTCTTTAGTGGATTTTGTATTTTGTTTTCTTTTGCTGTGTGGTCAGAATAGCTACCCATGAATACTTCTTCAAAATGTTTTAGAACAGGGTGGACACTTCAGGCCCTTAGGTCTAGCCGGCTGGAGTCCCCTGGATGGCCCTGTCCCCTTCTGGTGGCTCCAAACTTGAAAAGTGCTATCCAAGATGCTAGACCTATTTGAAGGATAAGATTCATTACCTTTAAATTTCAAATTAAACATTCAATATTTCCTTTAAATTTGACATTAAAGCCCAGAGTGAATTCACTACAATCCACATCTGAACTTTGGACACCCTCCATTTTAAAAGACTGAGATGCCTCTTCTATGTCTTAGGCTGCATCTATGCTATTAATCTATTAATTATTCATCTATTAAGTTTATTGCACTAGTACCTGTAACAGTTCCAAAGAGTTCCTGTAACGTACCATGTAGAAAAGTTATTGAAACGGGTGTTATTGCATTCGATATTTTGTAATGTAATGCTAATGATATGAGAACCCATTTATCGCAATGTTTTTCCGTGACTGTAGCAGAGGTCATTCCCAAGTAGTTTTTCCTTTGCGCATGTGTAGTGTTTTAGCAAGGATTTTAGTTCTGTGGAATCAAGTGACGTCTATTTAGATTTTTGGATGTTGTGATATTTTGGGTAAATAAGATTTGTGAAAGAATTTCTTTATTACATTTATGAGGGGGAAAATTCTCCCTAAAAAATAAATCTATAAAGAAAATTAAATCGTGATCATTACTTTCTGCGGTACAAAAACTGAATAACAATTGGCACCCCCTTCGCATCCTACCCGGAAGAGCAGTAGAGATTGCAGACATTCTAGGATGAAAGGGCAGGAAACTGATAGCCAATACAAACACAAGGACGGAACAGGGGTTTGTTGGAATATTGCACTGAACTCACCTGGAACCCTTTTTAACAGTTCTCACTCTGGGACAGGCGTGGGACACTTTAAGCACCAAATAGGACCTGGATGGGAACCCTGCTGTGCGATATACTGCGTTCCATTCTGTTCTCATTTAGAACCCAGAACGTTGCCAGAACACAGTGCAATAAACTTAATACAGTTTGACATTGCTTTAGCTACCATGACTCAGTGAAATGGATTTCTGGGATTTGTAGTTCAATGAGATATTTAGTCTTCTCTTTTTGCCACAACAAACTATAAATCCATAGTATTGAGCCACAGCAGTTAAAGCAGTGTCAAACTGATTATTTCTACAGTGCAGGTACAGCTTTAGTTATTAGCAGTAAAAGCTCTATCTTAAAGTCACTCTGGGACCTTTTCACACTACATGATTATAACATTGGGATTCCATTTTAACTGCCATGGCAATATCCTTTGGAATCCTGGGATTTGCAGTCTAGAGAGGAGTGCTTAGAACTCTCTGTGAGAGATCTAGTAACTCACCAGACTACTAAACCCACGATTCCATATGATGCAGTCATGGCAGTTAAAGTAGAATCATTTTACTATAACTGAGTAGTATGAAACAGCCCTTGTATGTTCTATCCTTTTACCTTTGATTTGGCCCTTCCTATGCCTGAAATGTAGTTCCTGAGAATGTCTCTGAAACTGAATTTGGTGCTTCAGCTGAAAGACCTTCCCTGCCCTTGTTTTAGATTAAACACTATTCTAATCATGCTGTTACAGTAAATTCCCTTCTCTCTAGACCTATGTTTAAGTCACCTATTTTTTTTTTAAATTACTGTATCCCCTTTATGTTTCCTGATGACAACATTATTTTGCTGTAAACATCAATACACATGTAATCAAAACACTTCCATCACTGCTGATTTGTAAGCTACAAACTCTGATCTCAGATTACATGAGGCATGTAATTGGCATAATAGGATTGGATCTGTATTCAGGTTTCAATGAATCAGCTACTTTACACAAAGCATAATTCATTTATAGATTGACCACAAGATGTGACTATGACTGCTAGTTTACATGGCTTTAAAAGGAACTAGACGCATTGATGGAGAATACTGTATATACTCATGTATACGGCTAGAAATTTTAGTCAAAATATTAACCCAATAAATCTGAGTCTACTTATCCACAAATCAGTGTAAGTGCCGTACTTTAACTTTCTTTTTAAAGGAACCATGTATTCTGTCCTGAAAGCACTGACCCCTTCTACTCTCTTATCCATCCAGCCTTCATGGTGAGCACAGACAGCTATTCCTGCTGGAATGTTGTAAAGTTCTTTGGCACTGCTTCGTCCTTTAGATCCTTTGTGGCAGGCCCCTAAATTTTACCCTCAACTTATCTATGGGTCATATCAAAATCTGCAATTTTGGCCCCCAAAACTGCCTTCAACATACATGAGATCAACTTATAGCTGAGACAAGTTTATCACTGGCAATTAAGATTGGAACCCAGCTTCAAGTGGCAGTAAACTGCTTAATGCAGATCCCTGAGAGACCTCACTGCTTGTATCTCTCCATTGTGAGACTGAACAGCTGCCCTGAGTCCCACATGATGATGATGATGATGATGATGATGATGATGATGATGATGATGATGATGAATGGGTAGGCAGAAGTTTAGAATAATGGCCTAAATCAGTGGTTCTTAATCTGTGATCCATGGTTCCCCACAGGCTGCCATGTCCTCACAGGGGGTCTGCAAAGGCTTGGAGGTTGCTCAGCCCATCTCCTCCCCATATCAGAGCGGCTATGTGACAAGACTCAAGGCAAAGGCTGGCTGGTTAGCTGGGTCTGTGAGTAGCTATTAGAAAGAATTCCTTTCTTTCAGTTAGTCTCAAAGGTGCTACAAGATCTCTCTATATCTTATGTTATAAATAGTCACCACTTTCATATGTAGTGCATATTTTAGTGGCCTAACCTCCCCAATTAAAAGTCCGAAGACGGTGATGGCCTCCTGGATGCTCTTATCTCTTCTCACCCAACCCTCTGCCATTGCACTGCAATAAACAAGAATGTTATGAGCAATATTTGGCTCCAGTCCAGAAGCTGTTCTCTCTGGAGAAGTCTCATCAAAATGTGGCGCTGCTCCAGAGAAAGTGGGTTATTGATCACAGCCGTAGGTCTATTGGCTGCATTTCTCAAATGGCTTTTGCAGTCAGTTGAACTTGAGACATGAATGTTTTCAGGGCCTAGGGCATGTTTCTCAGCATCTTAAAAGAAGGCTATTGTTTTCTAAGGACCGATGTAGTGTTGATTTAAAAACAATGTAGACAATCCTATAAAGTTGTATGTTTTGCTTAATTTTGTATTTACAACTTGTAAAATGTACAGAAGGAAAGTGGCCCATTGATTTTTATTTTTAATTAAGCAGGGGTCAAATTGGGTAAAACAAGGACATCATTTATTAAACCTAAGCCAGAAAGAACAATTTGTATTCTGTCTTGAACCTCCAGTGACATTTATCTTTAATTGTTTTGCCTTGGCTCTGTGACAGCGGGTACAAAGTACAGTTATGATAAGAAGCACAGCCCTATTGAGTAAAGCTTATTATGCCTACTAGAGTCTGATCACTACTACAACAAATACCCTTGTGAAAGCAGTTTTAGGATTTTATCACACTTGGCAGGTAAATCGCAATAACACCAGGATAATAGTGTCTTTGGCTGGGGCTTATCACATGACGGCATTCCTCTTTTGTTCTTTTCCCAGTAGGAAACTATTTGGAAAATGTTTCTTTTCATTAGCACAAAAATATGTTAATTACTCCCCTCCCCCACTGTTCAGCTACCATTTCCAGTGTGATTGTTCAATTCTGCTTTAATGCCAATTTTGGGTTGGTGAGGGGGTGTTCAGTGGGCATACTGTGGTTGTGCTGTGGGTGCTTTTGGTGTGGCTTAGGTACACTTTGCTTAGGGCTGATCAGGGGTGAGAGAGAAGGGGTGGAAATTGAAACGTGATTTCCTTTCAATTGGAAAAGTAACTGAGGGGCGAAACAGATGGGCAGGAAAAAGTGGCTTGAAGCTGCCTTTTCTGAAGCAACATTGAAACCTCACCAACTGCACCGGTGGCTCCCAAGGCAGCTGGAGTGCTCATGTCATGACTACATGACATGGCTTCAAGCCAGGAAGAAGCGTAAAAAAGCTGCTTCTTTTTG
This sequence comes from Urosaurus nigricauda, assembly GCA_034509955.1. Taxonomy (NCBI): domain Eukaryota; kingdom Metazoa; phylum Chordata; class Lepidosauria; order Squamata; family Phrynosomatidae; genus Urosaurus; species Urosaurus nigricauda. The sequence goes on along the minus strand of JAOEGL010000002.1, from coordinate 88,496,662 downwards.
AAATGGCTTTTCTCTGCATAAGGGCACTTTTCTGCTGGCTTCAAGGCATGTGTCATCTAATCGCCATGCCTTCAAGCCAGCCTGAAAGCACCTTTTTTCACCTGTCTGTTTAGCTCCTGAGAAACTTTTAAAAAATTAACTATTTTTAAAAAAAATCCATTGGCAAATGACCATCTGCCCCAACTGGTGCTTGTCAGAGAAGCCAAAACTTTGCTCACTACCCCCACCCCTGCCTCATGTTCTGGAGTCTCTCTCTCTCTCGCTCTCTGTGTCTCATACACATTCACACATGCATGGAAAAAAATGGGAAAGTGTATTACAGTTTAAAAAGCATTTATTTAACTAACCCTTGGCATCTTTCTTGCTTTTTTCTTTCAACTTCAGACTTAAGTAATTGCTGGCAGATGATAGCCAGCATTGTGATAGATCAGACTAGTGATTACTTAAGACTGAAGGTAGATGTCTAATCTATCCTTATCAGGAAGCTGCCCCCCCCCCCCAGCAAGGGGGGAGAGCCTTTTTTAAAAAAAACATATGGCTTTTTTCATTTATATTTATGTATGAGAGCATGTGTGTGTGCGCGCGCGCGCACCAAACTAAAAAAAGAGGCAGGGATAGTATCTTGGAGGAGATAGTGGGTGGTACTGGGTGGGCAGTGCCAGTCCCATACGCTGTGTGTGATAAGGTTTTAGTGTGAATGAAGCAGCCCTGGTGGCGCAGTGGTTAAATGCCTGTACTGCAGCCACTCACTCAAAACCATAAGGTGGTGAGTTCAAGACCAGCAAAGGGCTGAAGCTCGACTCAGGCTTGCATCCTTCTGAGGTTGCTAAAATGAGTACCCAGATTGTTGGGGGCAAATAGCTTACAGTTGTAAACCGCTTAGACACTCCTTAAGAGTATGAAGCGGTATATAAATGAAGCTGTTTGTTTGTTTTTTGTTTTGCAACCCTGGAAAGGTTCCCTAAAGTATGATAGGAAAGAGAACTTAATGATTGCATAGCATTTTTTAAAAATGCTATTTCAGCAGGAGAATAGCCTTGTGTGATAAAGCCCTTAGTGCAAGCTTCACAGGAAATCTTGAGGGACAAATAAAAAATTTAAACCCAAACATACATATTTATTTAATAAAAATCTGCAGTTTCATGGCTTTCAAGTTCTAATTATCCAAAGCAGAAGAAGAAAAAGAAGAGCAAGAGACATTAGAAAAGACAGTATAAAGTTGTTTGTATTATACTATAGGAAAGTTACACCTGCTGTTCCTATTATGGTAATCAGAGATTGCTTAGATTAAGGATGGCGTTTATATACTACCTTATCTCCAAATAGCTCCAGGCTGCATACATGGCTTTCCTCCTGGCTGCTGCTATTTTGTCTTCACAATAACACTAAAGGCAGGTGAAACTGAGGGTGCATCTACAGTGCAGAAATAATGCAGTTTAACACCACTTTAAGTCCTGTAGTTACACCATGTGGAGTCCTGGGATTTGTAGTTTTACAAGGTCTTTAGCTTTCTCTCCCTCACAAAACTACAAATTCCAGGATTCTGCAGGGTGGGGCCAAGGCAGTTAAAGTGGTATCACACAGCATTATTTCTACAATCTAGATGTACTCAGAGGGAGGAAGTTATCCAAGATCACCCAATGAGTTTCATGGTTATGTGGGAACTTAAATTGGATGTCCCAGGCCCCAATGTAACTTTCTAAGCACTACTCCACAGTGGCTCTCACTATTAATTTCCCATAATTATATGAAATAAGAAGGCGTGTGTGTGTGTTTGTAATGTTTTACACACACACACACACACACACACAGGGAAATTTTATACAGTGGCTTCTGACTTCTGACTTCCCCTCTTTGAGGGAGGACAAAACTTGGATAAATACCCTTTTTGTACTACTCATCCAAAAATATCCACATTTTGAGACAGGTAGTTCAAACAATGTCTTATCCAAGTTCTGGTCCAAGATGGGCAGCAATGTTGGTGGCCCCTGGCCTGAATTCAGAAGGCTGTCACTAGGACTGGGTAAGAGTACAGGCTTCAGGGAGGTTTTATGGGGTTACGTCCCACTCAATGAAGCTACTAGAAGTGATGTAACAAGGGTGAGGCAGTGTGAGAAGTCTGCCCTGGGTACAAGCCATAAAGGGGTGCTCTCTGGCCAGCCCCTGAATACCACTGACAAGTACTACATCTTCTGGAAATTGCTGCTCCTGCATCTAGGATGGCAAGGTGGACAGATACTGCTTCAAAAGGGAATCCTGTGCAGTGTTGCACAAATGGTAAACCCACAGGATGACCAGATGTCATAACAGCAAAAGGAGGACAAGACACCAGAAAATGTAGGATAGTCAAGAAAAATGAACAGATGGCTGAAATGTAGGACATATCTGAGAAAAAGAGGAAGTTTGGTCACCCTGTACACTCATAACCCTAACCCTACTCCACCCCTCCCAGAGTAGAAAATGGTTGAAGCTGCCAGCCTCATCAGCACTGGGTCAGAAAATGCTTTGAAAATTGGCAACAGAAGTCAAAGAGAGGTGAGGCCATGGTGATACTTCAAGTGCAACCCTGCTCAGTTTAGCAAGCTGAGGGAATTCTGGAAGTTATTACCCAAATTGGCTCATTTTCCAACCTCTGATAGAAATGTAACTTACTGGGAGGCTAGGTGTCTGTGCAAGCCCTCTGGAATCAGTGGGACTTACTTTGGAATAAATTGCCTTAAGGGCTGTTTGTATGTTATACCTATTCTCTTGTTGATGTTGTTGTGTGCCTTCAAGTCTTTTCAAACTTGTGGAGACCCTAAAATGATGCTCCCTAGCACAGGGTTTCTGGGGCTGAGAGAATGTGATTTGCCTAAGATTACCCAGTTTTGGGTGGGTTTTTTTGCATTTTTTGCTAGATTTTTTCAGATGTTGGTGAAACATCAGCAATAAACTCTTCCAGAACACGGCCATATAGCCTGAAAAAAAAAAAAAAAACACAAAAAAAACCTATGGATGCTGGCCATGAAAGCCTTCGACTTCACATTACCCAGTGGGTTTTCATGGCTGAGCAGGTAATCAAACCCTGATCACCAGGGCTGTAGTCCAATGCACTACACCACACTGGCTCTCCTACCTACCTATTCTATAGGAACAGGGTTTTTTGCACTAACCAATTCGCTTAGGGTAGGGAATCCATCCACAGGGTTTACTTCTCCAATTTTACTTCACAGGTAGGTCTCCTTTGCTTGGTTTTTATTCTAACTTTTCGCCACCTCTCTGCCAAGTGTGATAAAAAATTATCTGACTTGGGTATCAAATACACTAGGTACGCTACTGGCTAGTAACTATAGCCTTGGCCTCTTGATTTTTCCCCTGACTAGGGCAAGAAATCAAATGATAAAACTTCCCACTTGTGTCTTCAGTTACATACCATGTGACAAATATGTGGTGGAACTTTTGTTCTTCTTCATGTATAAGACCAGGTGAAGATAAATGGCATAGATGAAAGTATTATTAGTTTGAACCAAAAATGTCGGACTTTTGTCTTCATCTCAAACTCACTCTGTCTTTTTAGCCTTAGTGATATAGTACTGCATTTTTGTAGTTATTATCCACAGCCCCAGTCCTGTTTGTATAATTCTACACACCACAAGTTTAAGACTGTCCTGAACATTATCTTGATCCATTTCAAACCGGCTTCAGGACAGGATATGGAGTGGAGACTGCTCTAACTGACGACCTTCGCTTGAGCATTGACAGGGGTAGTGTGATCCTGTTAGTGCTCTTGGATCTTTCAGCGGCTTTTGATACGGTAGATCACTCCATCCTTTTGGGTCGGCTGAGGGAGTTAGGAATCGGAGGCATTGCTCTTCAATGGTTCCGATCCTTTCTCTCTGACCGATCCCAAAGGGTGAGGCTTGAGGACAGCTGCTCCTCCAAAATTGAGCTTAATTGTGGCGTCCCTCAGGGCGCCATCCTGTCCCCGATGCTATTTAATATCTATATGAAGCCGCTGGGTGAGATCATTCGGAGGCATGGAGCTCAGTGTCTTCAGTACACTGATGACACTCAGATATATCTCTCCATGACCAGATCGTCGGCTCAGACTTCAGATGGCGTCTCTCCTCTTAATGACTGTCTTGCGGCGGTAATGGATTGGATGAGGGAAAACAGATTGAAACTAAATCCAGACAAAACGGAGGTACTAACAGTTACCGGTCTGAAACCAGGCTTGGGAATACACCTTCCAGTCCTAGGAGGAGTCACACTCTCCTCTAAGGACTCTGTTTGCAGTCTGGGGGTACTCCTTGACTCATCACTTCACATGACCAGTCAGGTGAACGCGGTAGTCAGGAGTGCCTGTTATCAGCTTCAGCTGATACGCCAGCTGCGCCCTTTCCTGGATACGAAAGACTTGGAATCTGTGGTACATGCCCTAGTAACCTCACGTCTGGATTTCTGTAACGCGCTCTACATGGGGCTACCCTTGTGCCTAACCCAGAAACTTCAATTAGTTCAGAACATGGCAGCCAGGCTTATCACAGGAACATCAAGGAGAGAGCACATAACACCAGTGCTTAAAGCTCTCCACTGGCTGCCCATTAGTTTCCGGGCGCAGTACAAGGTGTTGGTATTAACCTTCAAAGCCCTACATGGCTCAGGCCCGTCTTACCTTAGGGACCGCCTCTTCCCATACGAACCGCCCCACACACTTCGGTCCTCTGGGAGGAATCTGCTGAGGCCTATGAAAACCAGGCTGTTGCAGACCTCCCAGAGGACTTTCTCAGCTACTGCCCCTAAACTTTGGAATGACCTGCCGGACGAGATGCATCTCATTACATCCTTGACCAGCTTTAAAAAGGCCTTAAAGACGCATCTCTTCCGGCAGGCCTTCCCCTGAAGAGGGAATAATATATCACCAACCCCTGACCCTAAAAATGCAAATGAAAATGTAAATGGCACCGGGGGATTAACTCTAGCTGTCCCTCTGTTTGAACCTTCTGATCCCACCCACTGGGGATTGCACTCGTACTGCCCATCAATTGCACTTTATTTTATTATTTTAATAGTTTTTAACTGATGTCAATTTTAACCAGTTCTGATTTAATCTAGTCTTAAGGGGGGGGGGAGGTTGGGAAGGGATTTAACTGTTGTTTTATCCTTGTATTTTTTAACCTGCTGTACCCCGCTCCGAGTATTCCATTAGAGGAGCGGGTTATAAATAAACATCATTATTATTATTATTATTATTAAGATGTTGGTTCAAAAGATGTTGCTAGTATTTGCTTATCTTTGAAGGATGTGCCTAGTGTTGTTGTTGTATGTCTTCAAGTCATTTCCATCTTATGTGAATCCTGAGGCAGACCTATCATGGGGTTTTCTGGGGTTGAAAGTGTGTGACTCACCCATGGACACCCAGCAGATTTGTATGGTCAAGTGGGGAATCAAACCCCAATCTCCAGAGTCCTAGTCCTATGCTGAAACCACTATATCATGCTGGCATAGTATTCAAGGGGGAAACCCAACCTAGTGACCAGAGAACCAGGGAGAGAAGGAACTGAAAAGCTGAAGAATAGTACAGTGAGTCTCATCCATTGTTCACTGACTCACCCCTCACCTTCCGGGACCTTTGAACAAAGAAGGAACTGCTGCTCCAGAGCTGCTTTTCCTTATCCCTCCTTACCCCTTTTGCCTTTTGTAGCTGCATATTTTGTGAGCTTTCAGCTTCAGGCTTTCTCATCTTGTCACAAATGTACAATATAAAATTATTATTTATATGAAAATGATAGTAATTTATGAAAAATCCGATGATTGTATTTAACCCTTCTCCACAGGCCTGAAAACAGAGGAACCTCAAAGCCACAACCATTGGTAGCTTCCAAAATTCTGATTTTCAGCTGGAAATAATACAAAAATAGAACAGCACAGCCTGCTGCAGGGATGGTAAAAAAAGAAGAAGAAGGCAGGCTGCTGATGGTAAAAATGCTTTCTAGTTTGTATTATTTTTATTATAATTATTATAGTTTATTTATATAGCACTTTATCTAATCATGGTTTACACAACACTTTACATAATCATAAAAGAAGGTAAAAATAAAGTAACTCCTGCCAACAGCTTACATTCTAAAATTACAAAACATAGAATTTAAAATGAGCAGTTTAAACATCAAATAACTCTTAAACAGTGAACAATGGAACAGATGGCAATTGCACAGTACAGTTGCCCCTCTGTTCCCACGGACTTGAGATCTGAAGTCTTGAACATTCACGGAATTAATTTAAATAGGGCATGCACCCCTAGCACATGCCCCATTCAAGCCTATGGGGCTTGAATATCAGCGAGTCTCCATTTTTGCGGGGGGTTGTCCAGAACAGATCCCTCTCAAAAACGGAGCGCCAACTGTATATGTGTTATGCACATTCTGTCATATTGGTTGCAAAGTTGTTGTGTGTGTTTTTTTCTTTTTTACTATTGAAGGTGCTTGATTATTATTAGTGATAAATTATTATTATTGATTATTATTATTGATAAATTAGTATTATTTTAAGAAAAATTATAACATTCAAGTGGGACCTTGTTCAGATGCATTTAGAAAGCTAGTCCATTGTATTTTGAGTAATTTGCTTGCCCTCTGCTCTGCTCCCTGCCTGATATAATACAGCTGAAGGTGTTGAATGGCAATTAGGACCCATGACTTTACAAAAGATCTCCTGCTGGTATTCCTAGGATTAAATGAAACAATACTCTTTTTAGGGTGGACATTTGACACTACCATTAGTGTTACTTTCTTGACTCTAGGTAAGTGAGTAATCATAGATTTAACCCGAAAACTGGTAGAACTGGTTTATTGATATGTGTCAACACAGCTGCCCTGGATTTTTGGACTCTTTATGGGTGTGACCATGGGGACAGTAATAATGACCACTTCATAAGTTACTACTGCTCGAAGACAAAGAGACCAGGATTTGGTACAGCCTTCCATTAGAGAGCGCCAAATGCTGCTCTTTGAGCCTATATTTCCTTATACCTATTCCCTACAGTCAGTTGTTTTGCATTTATTCATCTATGATTCTAACTCTAATTTCAGCACTCCTGATATCACACTTCCTATCCATCATCTTGCTCTTCCTAGTATCTTGTTTTTGAGACATAGGAATGGATGGCATTTTTGTTTTTCCGTGCTCTGGTCCAAGCAGAAAGGTGTGGGAGAATGTGGGTGCTCTGTGAAAGAGCCCAACAAATCTTTTGCCTAAAAGCTCTACCAGCAAGAATGGCTAGTAATTTAGTGTACATTTTAATGCCCTCCACAATATATATTCTTCTAAGGAGAAAATACGTACCTCAAAAGGAACTATAAAACTAGTCTGACACTGCACAGGGAAAAAGGCTTGTGTTTTGAGCAGTGTTCCTATAGAATAGATCCTGGAACAGTGCAATTCAAAATGGTGGTCCACAGGCTAGTGCCAATCCCTAAGCCATTGATTGCTAGACACTGATATGTTCCCAAGAAATAGAGAAATAAGGGTAGCCAGCGGACACAAATATGGTACCAGTCTGTCACCCTGTTGTGTGTGTGTGTGTGTGTGCTGGTCCCCCGCATCAGATAGCTTGAAGTGAATGAGTCCAGAGTGAGAACATCTTGCTGAAATGGGACTTCTATGAAGATGTAGAGAGCAGTGTTTTGCAATGAGGGTGTGCCAGAGTCAGACCAGCTCTTTTCTTAGTTTATTTCACTTTCAACCCTGCTATTTCTGCTACAATAAGTTGTACTCCACCCTTCTATTGCAATAGCAACATTCAGAATTGTTTATGTTTAAATTACAAGAAATTCACACAAATCAAATAAAAAGTAGACCATTTAAGGGTCAAAGCTGACTGGGAGCAAACTACTTAACATTGGAAAGAAACTTGGAAGAGTTATAGTTTTTGAATTATTTCCCCCAGAATCCCATTAGCTGGAGAATACTGGTAGCTTTTTTTTTTTTAAAGTAAGATTTGCTAGCTCTGCTTAAAAACTCAAGCATTGCTTAATCTATATTGTTTCTGTGCAGAGCTCCAAAGTATATGCACCTTACTTATAATTCTTCACGGCAGACAAATCTTTCACTTCCACCAGTGCTGCAAAGAAGCAAAAACTATTTCTTCCATGCAACCATGGGAACAAGCTGCTTTATAATGAGTCACACTATTGGTCAATCTAGCCCTCTACTGTTGATGTTAAATGGCAGCAGTAGCTTTGTTTGCAGGGCTTTAGGCAGGAGGTTTTGTTTTGGTCACAGCTCAAGATGGCAGGGACTGAACCTGAGGCCTTCTGAGCTACTGGCCCTTCTTCACCAATCCTTATCTCTGTAACACAGAGCAATACTTTTTCTGCTCTCCATGCCACAGCTCAGTGCCCTGGTAAGTGAATATGTACATTTATGGGACAATGAGCGTGTGCACGCACATGCCTTGAAACCACTCATTGACTTAAAGCGTCCTCAAGAATTTCATAGAATTTTATGCAACCCCAATAATTTTAATGGTCTCCTCCACTTAGCATGTTAGTGGGCTTTGAGACATCCTGAGATGGGATGGTAAGAAGTGCTTGCCCTTGTTGAGAAGGTCAGGAATTGGCCCCATAGATCAACAGAGTGTCTGGGGTGAACTGGTAATGGTGTCAATTCACATTCCCACCCAAACCTATCCCATTCCACTAATGGGAATGGGAAGGGGGAAATAATGGCTGGGGTAATGTAGAATAAACCAGTGTGGCATCTACACTGTAGAAATAATGCAATTTAAAAACACTTTAAATGCTGTAGCTCCATAATATGGAATCACGGGATTAGTAGTTTTACAAGGGACTCTTTCATACGAGGCTAAATTGGAAGTATAATTTAAGGTCAATTCGAATGCAATCATGGGTTTTACGTTATTGCAAATTAACTCTTCGCACGCAGATTCGGGCAAGAGGGAAGCCAATTCGAATGCAATCATGGGTTTTACGTTATTGCGAATTAAAGCTTTGCATGCAAATTCGGGCAGGAGGGGGTTATTTTCGGGTAATGGGAAGTAATTCCGAACGGAGCAGGGGTTCTTCCGAACGGAGCAGGGGTTCATGTAAATTTGCTAAACTAGCGAATTTACATGAATCCGCATTGGCTTCATTTGAAGTTGGGAGAAATTCCTCCCGTTTGAAAGAGTAGAAGGTATTCAGCCTTTTCTGCCACAGTGCTGGTGCCTCATAAAACTACAAACCCCAGGATTCTGTAGGATGGTGCCATGGTAGTTAAAGTGGTGTCAGACTACATCATTTCTAGAATGTAGATGCACAGTGATTGTTGGACTACAGCTCTGAAGACCAGGATTTGAATCCCTTCTTGGCCATGGAAATCACTCAGTGGCTTGCAAACCCCCTCTGAACAAATCTTACCAAGAAAACTGTGCCATAGGCTTGCCTTAGGGTTGCCATAGGTTGGAAAGGAAGGCACACAACAAAATATAGGGCAGGAGGAGACTTCTGTCCAGATAAACCTGGATTATCCACTTCCACATGATTCACACATCCACACTCTCTGTCTCTCTCTCACACAAACAGGGAAATACATTTATTGTGGCAAAAGAGGTCTTTATTTAATGAAGTAATTAAAAGCTTGAGAGCCAGTATTGCATAGTGGTTTGAGTGTTGGACTATGGAGTTTTATCACATGGGAGGAATTTCTCTCAATTGCGAATGGAGCCAATTCGCAATTACATGAATTAGCTAATTTAGCTAATTTACGTGAAATCTGATTGCGTTCGGAATGTGTTCAGAATGACTTCCCATTTCTTGAAAATGACCCCCCATTGTCCGAAATTGCGTGAGATACTCTAATACGTAATTACATGAAACCCCATGATTGCATTCAGAATGACTTCCCATTGCCCGAAATTGCGTGAGGTACACTCATTTGCAATAACGTGAAACCTCATGCTTGTGTTCGGATTGCCATTGCATTATACCCCCAAATTCCGTCCTATGACCCGGGTTGGAATACCTGCTGAGCCCCGGAAACCCACTGAGTAACCTTGGACAAGTCTCTCTCTCTCAGCCTCAAAGGATGGCAATAGCAAACCTGCTCTGAACAAATTTTGCTAAGGAAACTCCATGATAGGTTCACCTTAGGATCGTCATAAGTCAGAAATGGCTTGAAGGCACACAGCAACAAAGAACTCAAAAGTCAGTGTGGTGTCCTGGTTTGAGTGTTAGACTATGACTCTGGAGAGCAGGGTTCGATTCCCTGCATAGCTAGGGAAACCCACTGGGTGACCTTGGGCAAGTCACAAAGGCAAACCGCCTCTGAAAAATCTTTCCAAGAAAACCCCATAAGTTTGAAAAGCTTATGCCATCCTGGAGTGCCCTGTACAACTGAGGAAACAGTTGCCCAGCTGGACTAAGGGATGTGATCAGGGTGACCAGAGGTCCTCCTTTTCCAGGACATGGCCTACACTTCAATCTAATATCCAGAAGGAATTCCAAAATGTCCTCCAACTTTGTCTTTTCTTGAATGCCCTCCATTCTGTGGTGCCTTGACAGGCTGACCAGGGGTCCTCCTTCCCCAAGACACTTTAATCTTCCCTGCAGGAGGAATTCCAAAATGTCCTCCAATTTTGAACAGGACTTAAGAAGAAGCGCAAATGTATATGTTTGCAGCCTTTCTTGAGTCATGCCCTCCATTTTTCTCAAATGCTCTCCATTTTGTGGTGCCTTGACAGGACGACTAGACACTTCAACTTTCCCTCCATGAGGAATTCCAAAATGCACTCAAATTCCGAGCATGACTTATTATTATTATTATTATTATTATTACTATTATTATTAAGCTTTATTCATGTAGCACTGTAAATTTACACAGCGTTGTACAAACAATCAGTTAAAATAGACGGCTCCCTGCCCTCAGGCTCACAATCTAAAAAGACATGACACAAAAAGAGAAAGGGAATGGTGGTGGGGAAAGGGATCGAGTCCAGTAGTTCTTCACTCCCTCTGAGGCCTGGACCATGGCAGATGGACTTGAGAAGCATTAATGTATAAGAGTGTTTGCAGCCTTCCGTTTTTTTTCCTCAAAAGGCCCTCCATTTTGTGATGCCTTAGTTGAAAGGCTGACCAGGGGGTTCCCCTTTCCCAAGACACTTCACTGTCACTTCAATGGACGCTAATGTCCAGCAGGAATCCCAAAATTTCCTCCATTTTGAGCATGACTGAGAAGCATAAGTTTATGAGTGTTTGTAGCTTTTCTGTCGGGTCAATGCCCTCCGTTTTGTGGTGCCTTGACAGGGTGAGCACAGGGGCCCTCCTTTCCGAAGACACTCCGACCTTATGCCCAGGAGGAGGAATCCCAAAATTCCCCTCCATTTTGAGCATGACCGAGAAGCCTAAGTTTATAAGAACGTGTGTGCACCCTTTCTTGGATTTTTCTCGAACGCCCTCCATTTTGTGGTGCTTTGACAGGGCGAGCAGGAGTCCCCCTTTCCCAAAACACTCCAACCTAACGCCTAGGAGGAACAATTCCAAAATGTCCCCCGACTTTGAGCATGACTTTAAAGCGAATTGTGATGAGTGTGTTGTTGTGAGGCCTTCCATGGGCCACCACCATGCCCTCCATTTTGGAGTGCTTCTGGGCCTACTTTGGGGCTGAGGCCTTGACAAGAAGAAGGGCCTAGAGAGAGCCTGAAAACATAGACACTGTGACCTCCTTCAAAAAATGGAGGCCTCTCTGTGGGGCGACCCCTTTCTCTCCTCCAGTCCTGAGGGACTTTATTATTATGAGGCGCTGAGGGGCTTTAAAGATGGTGGCCTTATTCTGCCTCACAGAGGCCTTTGGGGCAAGACAAGCCCTCCTCCTCCTTTCTCCTCAGGATTATTAAGAGGGAATAATAATGGGATATATTTTTAATAACTGTGGCTGCATCCATATTTGAGAAATAACTTGGCAGTGCTTTAACTCTTTGTTTGACCCAGTTGCTATGGAATTCTGGGAGTTGGAGTTTGTTGTGGGGCCCAGAGGGCCCCACAACAAACTCCAACTCCCAGAATTCCATAGCAACTGGGTCAAACAAAGAGTTAAAGCACTGCCAAGTTATTTCTCAAATATGGATGCATGCTTTGTGTATGATGCATTTTACATTGTGTGTTTTATTCTGTGACTGTAAGCCGCCTCGCTCTGGTGTGGGTGGGAAAGGCGGGTTACAATAAAAATTTATTATTGTTGTTGGGCTGAAGGGGCTGAAGAGAGAAGGAGAAGAGGAGGAGGACTGACTGTATTATTATATTATGGAGGGAAGGAGGGAGGGAGGAAGGAAGGGGAAGAGCCTCCTCCTTGGCAGCCAGGAGGGGCCTCGGTCGACAAGGAGGCAGCAACGCAGTTTGGGGAGCTACACTGGAGGGAAGGAGGAAGGGAGCCAAAGGCCCGCCATAATAATAACCAGCGTGGAGGTTAAGGACTAAGGAGGAAGCTCCATTGAGAAAGAGGAGGAAGAAGAAGAAGAGGAAGCTAAAGAAGAGGAGGCTGCAACCACCAGAGAGAAAGAGAAAGAGCCTTTGGAGGAGGAGGAGGAGAAGGAGGAGGACAAAGAAGCCCTCTGCTCCCCTTCTTTTTCCTCCTTCATCATCATCAGAGGGGCTTCCTCCTCGCTCCTGGAACTGCGTCGCCTCCTGCCTCCTCCTCGCCTGCGGCAAGGCAAGAGAGAAAGAGGAGGAGGAGGAGGAGGACTGGAGGAGGTGGGTGTGAGGGGGAGAAGGACTGGGAGGCCGGTCTTTGAATGTGGTGGGGTTACTGGGGTAAGTAGCCAAGGGGGAGGTTTGGGGGAGAGGTGTCTTGGCGGCCACGTTAATGCACCGAGGTGAGTCTGGGGTTTTGTTTTGGTTTTCTGTGTGTGTCACAGAGAGAGCTCTGTGAGGGTTGAGGATGAGGAAAGGGCCTCCTCCAGCTGCACCTGGGGAGATCCCTTCGCCTCATTCCTCTCTCTCCTTCCTTCCTTCCTTCCTTCCTTCTTTCCCTCCTTCCCTCCCCCCTCCTCCCATCCTTCCCTTCCTCCCTCCTTCCTTCCTTCCCTCCCTCTCTCTTCCTTCCTTCCTTCCCTCTGTCTCCCCCTTCCCTCCCCCTTCCTTCCTTCCTTCCTTCCTCTTCCTTCCCTCCTTCCCTCCCTCCCCCTTCCTTCCTTCCTTCCTTCCTTCCCTTCTTCCCTTCCTCCTTCCTTCCCTCTCTCTTTCCCTCCTTCCTTCATTTTTTCCCTCCCTCCCCCTTCCTTCCTTCCTTCCTTCCCTTCTTCCCTTCCTCCTTCCTTCCCTCTCTCTTTCCCTCCTTCCTTCATTTTTTCCCTTCCTCCCCCTTCCTTCCTTCCTTCCTTCCTCTTCCTTCCTTCCCTCTGTCTCCCTTCCTTCCTTCCTTCCTTCCTTCCTCTTCCTCCCCTCCCTCTCTCCCTCCCTCCCTCTTCCTTCCTCTTCCTTCCTTCCTTCCTTCCTCTTCCTTCCCTCCCTCCCTCTTCCTTCCTCTTCCTTCCCTCCCTCCCTCTTCCTTCCCTCCCTCCCTCTTCCTTCCTCTTCCTTCCCTCCCTCCCTCTTCCTTCCTCTTCCTTCCCTCCCTCCCTCTTCCTTCCTCTTCCTTCCTTCCTTCCTCTTCCTTCCCTCCCTCCCTCTTCCTTCCTTCCCTCCCTCCCCCTTCCTTCCTCTTCCTTCTTTCCTTCCCTCCCTCCCCCTTCCTTCCTCTTCCTTCCTTCTTTCCCTTCTTCCCTTCCTCCTTCCTTCCTTCCTTCCCTCTCTCTTTCCCTCCTTCCTTCATTTTTTCCCCTCCCTCCTTCCTTCCCTCCTTCCTTCCTTCCTTCTTTCTTTCTCTGCCTCCCTCTCTCCCTTCCTTCCTTCCTTCTCTCCCTTTCCTTCCCCTCCTTTTGGCTCCCTAATCCGGATTGAACAGGTGTTGGGTTTGCTGCACAGTTGGGGAGCCTCTCTCTCTTCTTATATCTCCTCTGAATGCAGTCACTCACAGGCTCTCAGGTCAAAATGATGCCCAAACCGCAGCCTGTTCCTTAGGCAATAGATAGATAGATAAATATTATGTGTGTCTGTGTGTATTGGGAAGGCAGCAACATGGAGATGCTTCATCTCAGGCTGCATCCACACGGTTTTTTGTGGCACCAGAGCTCTTATTAAGGAAAGTAAGGCTGCATCCACACTGCAGAAATAATCCACTTTGGCACCACTTTAACTGCCATGGCTCAATGCTGTGGGATTGTGGGATTCATAGCTTAGTGAGATACTTCTCTTTCAGACAGCTCTGGTGCCACAGTGAATTCCAGTTCCCAGAATTCCATAGCTCTGAGCCATGGCAATTAAAAGTGGTGTCAGGCTTCTATTATCCAGCAGTGCAGATGCAGCCATGGAAGTAAATCCCATTGGGTTGGATCCGGAACAAGCTACCATTCCCAGAATTCCATAGCCTTGAGCAATGGCACTTAAAAAGGGGCCAAACCAGATTATTTTTATAATGTGGATGGACTCTTGGTTTCAGAAAATCAGAAAACCATCTTCTTGCTCCTGTTCAAATTGGACATTTATCAGAATTTTTGGCCAAAGCTAGTCTTTATGGTTGACTGTTGTGTGACAGAGGCAACTGAAGGACTATAAGGTTGAAGGAAAGTTGTTGAGATGGGTGGTTTCATGTCAAGGTGCATCCACATTGGAGAAATAATCTGGTTTGACCTCGCTTCAGGTGCCCTGGCTCAAGGCTGTGGAATTCTGGGAATGGTAGTTTGTTATGGATTCAACCCAATGGGATTTACTTCCACAGCTGCATCTGCACTGCAGGAATAGTGGAAGTTTGAGTCTGACACCGCTTTAGCTGCCATGGTTCAATGCTATAGGGTTCTGGGATTTGCTATAGAACGCTATAGAATTCATTGTGGCACTAGAGCTCTCGGAGAGAGAAGGCTCAAGTGTCTCACAAAACTACAAATCCCAGAATTCCACATCATTGAGCTATGGCAGTTAAAGTGGGTGTCAAACTGGATTATTTATGCAGTGTGGGTGCAGCCTTACTTTCTTTAACGTTCCATCTTTTATTCGGTGATTCTGTTTAATGTTATGACATTACTTTTGTATTATCCTTTAATACATTTACAAAAAAATTAAAAGAGAATTCCATGACTTACCGTAGTAGAAATGGACAAGTTGACTTGTTTTAATAGAAAGATCATTAGTGACATTTCTGAAAGATTGGAAACCCTTTATAGATTTTTTTGCAAGGACAACGATAACAAACTACAATTCCCAGAATTCCATAGCCTTGAGCCATGGCAGTTCCAGTGGGGTGAAACCGGATTATTTCTCCAGTCTCTGTGCAGGCTGAGACAGTAAAATCAATGCTCTGGAACAGCCATTCCCACACTGGCACATGCCACGGTTTGTACAGCAAGCCTCTTTCCCTCCCAGAAAATGAAGAAGCTTCTTGCTGAGACTGAGACTCCTTCTCTGGCAAAGATCACTGCAGGTGGCCTTGGCTTCCTCTAATAAGAATCAAGGCATTTAGCAAGTTCTTTTCCAGCTCCTACTCATAGTTTTCCCTTCTGATAACTGAAGCATCCCCTTGTGGAGAAGAGCAACAGTTAGAGCTCTGTGCATCTCTAGACCGTCTGCCTTTTATTCATGATCTCGGCTTTTTATAGCTTCTTCAGTCTGTTAAGAGGGGGGAAAAAAGGCTAAAATATACACTAGAACATTGGAGAGAATGTTCTCTGCCTTTGTTCAGTTTCCAAGCCAGGCCAAAGACTGCTAAGAGAATAGATTTCCTGTCATGGAATCCATTCCTTATATTCAGTAATGAACATGATAATTTGGAAGGAAGCTCCAGTCCAGTTTCCAGGATGATGTGTGAAGGATCTAGATGCTGAGTGACTTTTATGAATATGTAAATGAGCTATTTGTAAGTAAAAGAGCACCTGCTACTCACAATTGTTTTACATATAAAATGAAAACAAATGCCTGGTCTTTTGCAGTCATTCATTCGACCCTGTTTGGTAACAATTTAGTCTCTTCCTGTAAAGGTTAAGGATAAGGAAGGGCAGGGGAGGAAAAGAGCTAAGATTTAATAGCAAAAAATGGATACCAGAATATTCTACTGTTGATAGGAATGCCAAAGAAAACCATTTATGCTGTTTGTCCATTGTTGCTAATACAAGCAATAGTCCATGACTGTGCTTAGAGGTATGGAGAAGTACTGGAGCAATTACGCAGATGTGCTTTAATTTTGATAAATTTTGCTGCATGTTGTCCATAGAGGAAGCTTTCTGCTTGATATAATAAAGTTTGTCTTGCTTTATCACAAGGTTATTTGTCTAAAATAGACTTGCTTCCTAGAACCAATATGTATTGCAGTCCTTTGCATAGTCAGTACAGGGGAGTTTTCTGTTTCACTGTATGCAAAACACACCTTGGTATATTTGCTGTGCTTATCTTAATTTTTCCATTTGAAGTACTGTTGCATTAGGTAATCTGTCAAAAATATCAGTAGCAGCTAGCTCACGTTATCTTGAAAAAATGAGGTGGAGGCTTTATGTCATGTGGAGTTCATATGAATCCCAAAATGATTTGGGATGGCAGGTATGTGAGAGAAAAGCTTTAAGAAGTTTTTCATTAATTCTTAAGCATGGGGAGTGACTAATTGGACTGGTCTGACATTACGCTAAACCAAAGTTTAGCATAACAAGAATAGGTTCAGTTCCCCCAAGGGCTTGTCCTCTCCCTGCAGTCCCTTCCTTCAGCATGGCCCTGAGTAGTTAGAAGTGTTTACTTGCATTTCATATTTACTTGCTGTTCCTGTTAAACCCCACAGAAAAAAAATCTCTGGATATTCTTAATTATGATTAGTGAAAATGAAGCAGCTTCATACCACAGCTTCTGAAGCTGGCTTTCACCGACCAATATACTAAACTGTGGTTAATCTGAAATGGAAGCAGGATGTGCTGTTTTCATGGCCATGCTTGAGAAAGGAGTACAGTTGGCCCTCCTTATCCTTTTTTTTTAAATCCACGGATTCAAGCATTCACAGCTTGAAAACATTTTTTAAAAGTATAAATTTCAAATAGCAAACCTTGATTTTCCGTTTTATATAAGGGGCACCATTTTTCTATGCTATTATATTTAATGGGATTTGAGCACCCACAGATTTTGTTATACATGAGGCATCCTGAAACCAAACAACAGCAGATAACAAGGACCCACTAGTGTGCAAGTCCAAAGGCAGGCTAGGCTTTTTCCTGTAATTCTGAAACATGCCCTTATGTCTCATCTGAATGCAGTCACTCAGCCTAGAATCCAGCAGTGTATTTCTGTTGGATCCCATTGCATTCACTAGAAAATGCAACCCCCTCTCCCTTCTGTATCCTATGTATCCTGCAGACCTGCTGTGGAGGGCTAGGAGACCTTCTGAAGTAGAGGATTTCTTTACCACTGGAGGGTGCAACAGCAGGAAGGAAAGAAAGCCTGATTTGTATTGGCACAGACAGTTGGATCTTGTGCTCAACATAGAACAGCTTTAGCATTGTTGTGTGCATTCAAATTGTTTTTGACTTATGGGAATCTTAAGGTTATCCTGTAGTGGAGTTTTCTTGGCAAGATTTATTCAGAGATTTTCCATTGCTGCTTCTGAGGCTGAGAGTGTGTGGCTTGCCCAGAGCCACTGTACAGATTTCCATGCTGAGGGGATTTGAGAGATCCCTCATCCCAAATCAGCCCATCTCACCAATGTTCATAGAGTGGCTAGATAATGTGAAATCCCCCATGACATATGCAAGTTTAATCCATGAACCACAGCTTCCCCCCTGCCTTTTTCCAAAATGCAGGAAGGTATGCTCCCCGATCCTTACGTTGATAATTGGTGTAAGGATTTGGGGATTCCATAATGCTTTCAAATACTTTATTTACCTGGGTGGAGTGCAAGTTCTTCCCCATGCTTCACACACCCTGTGAGTTCATATGGGCATTCTGTTTTATCTCATTTGACAGCAGTCTTTAAGGTCAGCCTGAAAGAGAGACTGCCTTTCTTCCTCTCCATGGGTTCATTGTATAACAACAGCTACTCTCTCTCTGTCTTCATTTACCATTCATTCATGGAGCTGCCAGCTAACCACAAAATATACAACCCTGCCTAACTTACTGTTATGCCTGTAGAAGTTATCCGCAGAAACTTTTTATAGAAACAAGCATTGGGTTCTTTCAGATGGGGCAAATGTGTCAAGAGGTTGCTTGTGGTTGCAGTATTTATTACAGTATTTATTGTTGTTGGGTTTTTTTTAATATCCAGACAATATTTCTGTTGCCTGAAATATTTCTAGTAATTCCTGGCACCAGCTGCAACATTTTATTGCCACCTCATATATAAGTTGAGGGTAGGACTTAGGGCCAAAATTATGGATTTTGATATGATCCTTGGGTAAGTCAAGGGTAAGGCCTAGGGACATGTAACAAAGGATGTAAAGGATGAAGCAAAGAAAAGCAATGCCAAAGAACTTATAAAATTCCAGCAGGCATTACTATTTTTGCTCACCATAAAGGCTGGATGGAAGAGGAAGGAACTACAGTGAATGGTGGCTGTATGATTTGTGGGGGAATCGAGCAGGTGAGGAGGGAGTCTAAGAAAATAAGCACATGTCAAAAAGGATGAAAAGGCAAAGCAGAGAAAATGGTGACTACATTAGCAGTAATTATAACCTTTAACTTTAATGTGATAACTTTGCCTGATTTTTACCCAGAAAACAGACAAACATACACAGATGTCATTCAGAGCCTGTTTCCCCTCTGTGCTCCTTTGAGGGAAAGCACCAAAGAGCTGCCACTGCCATCCTTTTTCCAGTCTGGCATTTTAAAAGGTCAGAAGCAGCACCATGATGGAGAGAAAGTGAGGTGGGGTGGGGTGATGCTTATCTTAGGTTCTCCCAGGATGGACTAAGGTCTCACTTTGTGTCACACTATTCAGACAAGGGGATGATGTCTTTTTTGATAAGAGTTAAAGTAAGCATTTACATTGACCCGTGAATAAGTCGACTCAGTTTTTTTGTCTCAATTTTTTGACTAAAATTTCTAGACGTATACTTTATACAGTAAATGAACTGTGCCAGGGCCTTTGTTATGGACCTTTGGTTAATTTCCAAAGGGTAGTTGTGCTAGTGTGTGTGTGTGTATTTTATTTTTATTTTTTTGCACCAGAACTTTAATGCAGGGAATGGGAATGGCCAGCCTGCCCACATTAATGGAGGATTCAGAGAAAGGTCCTTCTTCCCAATGTTATGTCCCCCATGGGATTTCCTCATCAAAACAAAAACAAAAAACAAACAGCTTCATTTATATACCGCTTCATACCACCTAAGGAGTGTCTAAGTGGTTTACAACTGTAAGATACTTGCCCCCAACAATGTGGGTACTCATTTTAGCGACCTTGGAAGGATGCAAGCCTGAGTCGAGCTTGAGCCCTTTTGCCGGTCTTGAACTCGCAACCTTATGGTTTTGAGTGAGTGGCTGCAGTACAGGCATTTAAACACTACACCACTCATCACTACGTCTTCCCCACTTGTATAAAGACTAATGTGTTTTGTTTTATGATATAAGTGTTCATAGGCTAAGGATCTGTTTTATCAGATGCACAGGGCTCTCAGCTAAACACAGAAACATGTAGCCAAAGTTGGAGAGTTCCCAGTTCTTAGCAGGTACACAGAGAGGCAGCTGTTTGTCTAGAATGTTAAACTATAGGTATTCCTAGTTAATGAAGTAGACGTGTTCCCAGGCATTTCTTCTTTAACAGAAAATTTGGTATCAGATGCAGAAATAACATAAAAAGAATACAGTTAGGTTCCTACAGCACAGAAAAGAAGAACCATTCATCATGTTTCAGCAAACATTTTCTTCAAAGCTAACAATATAACTCTCTCTCTCTCTCTCTCTCTCTCTATATATATATATATATATACCAGACCTGCACAGCTTGACAGTAGGTAGGGGCCAAAATTAAAATAGTTTGAACTTCTTCAGGCCACAAATTGTTTTAATTAAATATTAATTATATAATTAACTAATAATAATAATAATAAATATTATTAATATTCCGTCCTCCCCGTCCTCTGCCCGGCCCTCTCTCAGGAGAAAGCCAAGTGACAGAGAAGCCTTGAGGGGTGATCGTTTGCCCCTCTTCTTCCTATGCTGCCTGTCCTCCACACAGCCCTCTCCTCAGTAGGAGGCCAAGTGGCAGAGGAGCCTTGAAGTCATTCTAAATCCTTTGATGAGCTGCATGTGCAGTTGTGCAGGCCTGCTCTGTACATACTGTATATACATATCTAAACAATAAAACATATGATATGAAACAAGCATAAGTACCAGTAAACAAAGACATTTTTAACCTTCTTGCGATCACATCAAAGTTTCTTCCAAAATTCATTCAATTTTCACTTCTCTTGAGATTTCCATTTTGGTTGCTAAATGTGTAGGTTTGTCCTTTTTTTAACATGCTAAGGATAACTGGTAAAGCAGGCTTACCAGTTTTCCTGTTTCACAACAAATGCATGCTCAGCAAAGGATTCTGCAGGCAACTGCTGTTTACCTTGCCTTTTTCAGGCAGTTACATATGGCTACAGTAGGATCAAGTAAGGCAGAATCCTGCTTATCCCAGCTCAGGCTTTATTGCATTTTTTACTGAAGACACACTGCTGCAATCTAAGACCAAGATTCTGTGTTTCACCACCCTCCTTCAGTGACAATGCTGCTAAATAGCATCCAGTTAGACAGGAGATGAAGAAGAAAGGCGAGCCTGGGAGGGTGTAAAAATCTTTTGCAGAAAATAGATTCACTGCTGAAGGGTTTGTTAACTGAGGTGTTTGATATTCATTATGTAAACAAGTCTTGGAGCTTTTTGTGTAGCCTTTCAAAAACTGAAAATATGTCTGATGCAATCTGAATCTTCTGTCAGCTTTTTATCCCATTTTTGTTGTTGTTCTGATGACATTTTGATTAGGGTACAAATGTGTAAGTGTGCAGTAACTTTGTCTCTTGCCACATTCAAAAATAGTCCCTGTATTTTGGATATATGTTGCAATTAGTTGAATTCTATTAATACCGGTAACCTCAGCTTTATTGGATCTGAAGATGTCAATTATGTGAAGACTTTATATATGTGTGTATATTTATCCACACAGATGCACACAGTGTGAGATGTTTTTTGCATTAATCTGTTAAAAAATGACTAATAGCAACAGAAACTATATGTTCTATACATAGAAAAAATTGAATGTTCTGTATTTTGAGGGCCTTTCAGAATTTTGTATTTATGCAGCTACATGGTTTTATATGCTGGAGGTGATGGCCACAGAAATGAAATAAAGTACCAACCTGATAATGTTGTTAATGCAAAAGTATATTTTTAGGATGTCTGAAAAATTATATACATTGAATTTTCTATTTTTATTGCTTGTTTGCATTTTCATACTCTGTTCCCAAGATTGTTTATAATAATATAACATCTTGTATCATTGAAGATTTCAATAGGAGCAAGATTAGAAGGCCAACAACTCTAGTCCTAAAATATATATTCAGATATCAGTTTAGTGGATTTACCTTAGTTTATGCTTCCTTGAGTCCCTATCTTGGGAGAAAGGTGGAATATAAGTAAATAAAACATACAAAGACAATTTATCTCAAGACTGTTTTAAATAATACATGGATGGCTGCAGTCCTGACCACCCATTGAACACAAGGGGACATAACTCTGAGTAAAAAATCATGGCTGCAATTGTGTGTTTGCTTATTTGACAGTAAATTGTGCCGAACTCAGCTGGACTTGTTTTCAAGTACTAGACAAAAGTATATAATAGTCTTGCTGGATCCCTATGTAGTCTAGTGAAATGTTCACACAGTGCCCAACCATTAGCCTATGGGAAGTCCAGTAACAGGACATAAACTCAACTGCATCCAGTATAATGCACTCCCTAGCAACAGATAGAGGGAGGCAATAATTTTGTATGCTACTGTTCGGTGGCATGATGGATATGCTGGAGAAACAAATTTCTCATGACACCACTCAGTTGAAGTTTTGTTTTGACTTGTGTATCTGGTCAGTGCATTCTATTAAACATGGACATGTGTATTTTCTGAAATGAGGTAGAAAAAATAGTCAATGAAGGCCATGGAGGAATCTAGATTTTTACTTCTGTGCGACTGAGGTTGAAATTTTCTCACTGCTCTTCTTTCCTGTATTGATGTTTTGGATGTTTTTCTTTATTTATTTATGCATTTTTGATTTTAAGAAATTATTTTAAAATTAATCTTGTAATCTTTTAATGCATTATTATATATCTTCTTTTCTAATATGAACAATTTGCATCTCATGATGTCACAATCTACAAATAACTAAGTAATGTAACTTGTCATATTGGGCAAGGATCATCTTAGCAACTACCTCAATATTGCTGGTATTTTCATTTTCACTGAGCATGCTTGGTCAGTGTTAGCTCAGGCAGGTGAGATTCCTTGACATATTGGGGCATTCTAGATTGGCAGGAAAGTGTGACATGAAGTTGCCTTTTCCTTAATGCTTAGCAGCTGCACCGCAGCCTTTAGATGGAGCTGTGCTGTTCCGCAGTTTTTAAAAAAGAAGCTGGGAAAACCAGCACCTTTTTAAAGGCGCTTCTTCTCCCCTAAAACGCAAAAAAAAAAAAAAAGCATTTTCGTGGCACACTTTCCCTTTTTCTCATCTAAAGGCTAGAGTTTCATGCAGCCATGAACACACTTCTTTTTGCCAATCTAGAAAGCCCCATTGTTTAACCTGGTATAGCTGTTATCGCTTAAGAATATAAAGGGTAAATAGAAGAACAGCATGAAACAGTAAAATAAAAACTGTAAAGTAGTTTGGTAATTCACCTACAGTATATCTCCACAGAGCAATCTTTTTACTACTTTATATAGTAAAGATATGTAAGAAGAGAATCAGGGCCACTCTGGTCTCCTTTGAGCCTCTAGAGGTGGTTGGAGAGTGGCAAAAAACTGGGGAGAAATTATATTTCTTCTTTTTCTATTACTGGACTTGAGAGTTGAGTGATGGCAGGGAACAAGGGAATGTGAGAGAGAAAGTCACTCCAGTTCTTTAAACCATGTTATTAAAAATAGCAACAAAGAAGCTATTATGTAGATATTTTGACTATGAAAAAGTGATGTGGCAATTTCTAGCATACCATCCATCTTAAAAATAGAAACACAGTAAAATGCAGTGTAATAAGTGCACTTGCGCATTGCAATTAAATACCACTTTACTACCAAAACATGGCCACTATGCCAGTCATCACACAATTCATTGTTTAATGCCAAATCTTGTTCATTGGACTCCCGGAAGCTGTTGCACACCTGAAATGATTAGCACAAGTATTTTTGAACTAATAGTTCCTAGTCATGTAAAGAGTTATATCATCAAGGTCAGATGGGACATTATAGTTCACTCCTCCAGGAGCAAAGAAACAGACTGATTGAACATTCCTCTCTGTTATTCAACTGTTCTCAGTTTAAATATGTCCAATCCATCCTTAAGGGGTTTCTGTAAACCTAACAAATTATAATTCAATTAGGTTTCAAGACAACCAACAACCTGGTAGCTGCAGCTTTTCCTCCAGTTGAGCACCTTTGGCATTTGTTTAGGAATTATGCTCCAGTGAAACAGAGTTTGAGATATGCATTCATCTGAGATGATAAGTTACAAGGAGAGCAGGAGTCAGATAATATTCTGTCATATTTCTTACATTTGTTTGAATTTTTGTTTTTGTTTTTACTTAAGTGTGTGTCAATTCAAAGCCTACCAAATTAGGGTCATTTAATCCATTTAATGATATAGACCAGGTGTGGAAATCATGTAGCCTTCCAGATGTTGTTAGCTGGCAACTCCAGGCAGCCCTTGATAGCATAGCCAATGGTGAGGAATCCTAGGAGTTAAAAGTCTAACAACACCTGGAGGTAATAGCATAATAGCAAAAAGTTGAACTTGTGGGTGTTTCTTTCTTATGCACCTGGTTCCGATGTAACTTCAGGTTGTAGTTCAACCTTATGTGGATGAAAAAGGGACAGACTCAGAGTCACATATATCCTCTGTCCCCCATCCATCCATCCATCCATCCCTTTTATTTGTATCTTACCTTACCCTCAGACTGGGATTCCAGGCAGCTTACAAAAAGACAGAGAATATGATAAAACACATACAGTATAGTTAAAAACATACAAGATCAAGATTAAAACAGTGTTAAATAACAAAATATTTAAGACCAATTAAAATCTTACTTTAAAACCTTAAAAACAGTACAGCACCATAAAAGCCATATCTGTTAAAATCAGTTTCCAAAAATTTCCATGTGTAAAAAGAGGATGTTCAAAAGGAACAGATCAGCATTTCCCATTGGGTAAGTGCCTTGTTCAAAACTACAGTTTGACTTTGGTTTTGCTGAACTCACTGTGGTTTAAATCAACTGTTTTTCTCTGTTTCTCCTGTTAGGGGTCTCTAGGTCCCCCCACTAACACTTCTGCCTGAGCTAGATCGGACTTCTTGACACCACCTTAAACTAAGCTGTCACCACCTACTGAATTGACCCCCCCCCCCTTTCCTCTGGTAATTCAGTTGGAAGTTACTTTGCTTTCTGTCTCTGACACTATAGAGAGTTTACTCCTCTCCCCCCAAACCCAGGTGAGGACATGAAAACCAGGCCAAGACATGTGAAAGAGGAATGTGTGAGAGAGAATACTTTTAAAGGAAAAAGTTTTATTCTGAGTAAGAAATCTTCATAGCAACAGGATATCTCTTTATGTGAAGAACCGTTTTGTCCTTCAGGCTCTGATTAAAAGTTACAGTTAAATCAGATTAGGTCATTTCAAGCAAATTAGGAAAAATAACCAAAACTTGACCTAACTAGCTAATAGCAATAGCAAGTACATTTCTATGCCACATATCAGTGAACTAACACTCTATGAGCAGTTTGCAATGTATAAGCCAATTGCCCCCAACAAGCTAGGTACTTATTTTAGCGACTTATGGAAGAATGCAAGGCTGAGTTGACCTTGGAACCCCTGGGGTCGAACTCAAAACCTTGTGGTTGCAGTACAGGCATTTAACCATTGTGCTGCCAGTGCTCCCAATACAGTCTCCTGTTCTGCTCACAACTCAGATGGGATTTGTGGTACTTGATGTGCATGGGGAAGCTGGGAGACTGCAAAAGCCTCCCTCATGGTCTCTTCTTAAGATTTTTACAACCTTTGCTGAGAAAGATCTTGAAGGTTCGCACTTCTGCTTCTGCCCAACCATTCATCCCACTGGACGATTGCTAACTCATTAAAATGCAACTTTACTTCCTCACACGTGTAACCCTTTGTTACCTTAGAAGAAGGTTACCTTTTGCTCAGGTAGTGGGGGGAACCTCCATTATCACAACTCCCAAATCCAAATTTGTCCACATGGGTGGCTGAGATAGTGACACCTTTGTATGGTTCAGGGTACAAAAACTTTGTTTCATGCACAAAATTAATAAAAAATAATTTGAGGCGGTGTTATAAGGTATATATGAAACATAAATGAACTTCCTTTTTACAATTGAGTTCTTTGTCTAAGATATCTCATTAGGTATATGCAAATATTCCAAAATCTGAAAAAAATGCAAAATCAAAAACACTTCTGGTCCCAAGCATTTTGGATAAGGAATATTCAACCTGTAGTATTTTAACTAAATGGATCATTGAATGTTTTTTAAAAAATATTTGCACTCCATATTGTTGTAGATGTTCTGTTTTAATTTATTTGAAACTATTTGAATATTTATTTGATCAAGATATAGATCAATCAATCAATCAGTTTATATAATTGTATTTGGAATAGGTTTTCTGCTCTGCAGTGGTCTGCTTTCCTGAATTTCCTTGTATTCATTATCTTGAGTGGTACCCTGTTTCCCCTAAAATAAGACATCCTCTGAAAATAAGACCTAGTAGAGGTTTTGCTGACTTGCTAAATATAAGGCCTTCCCTGAAAGTAAGACCTAGCAAAGTTTTTGTTTGTAAACGTCCATTTTTTTGTGTTGTTGTTCAACAATAAATGTGAATTCTTCCTCATGGAAAAATAAGACATCCCCTGAAAATAAGACCTAGTGCATCTTTGGGAGCAAAAATTAATATAAGACAGTCTTATTTTCGGGGAAACATGGTATGTTAGCTGTGGTACAGTAATATAAATTTTCTGCTGTCTATGTTGCAACGTGCTGCAGTACAGTAGTATAAATTTTCTACTGTCATTTTTAACAAGGTTGAACTGAAAACGTTTCTAGTTACAGTTTTCATTAGACATTGAATAAATGTGGGAACTGTACACAGTGCTCTTTATGTTGCTGTTTTATAACTTGTTCTGGCAAAGCTATAACTAGCATTTCAAGATCATGTTTGCAGATATTGAGACAGTGAAAAATAGAAGTCTATTTGCTGTTTGTGGTTTCAAGGGAATGCAGTTCATAATACTGACACAAAAAAGTTTTCTTGATTGTGCTGAGAAACTGAAAGTTGTCTGGATTGGTACACTGGAACAAAACATACGTAGGTAGTATGAGACTAGCAGATGAATATTGACATCAAAGCTTGAATATGGTTTCCTGTTCTCAAGGATCCTTTTTCTGTCTTCCTTCATCCACCATTGCAATGATAGAAGTTTTCAAATATTAAAAGAAGTTACTTTCTTGGATGGTGAAGCAGATAATATGTTTGATTCATTTTCCACATTGCTTATTGGTGAGAGTAGTACAGGAGATACATTTTAACAGAGATTTATATAGTTCAAAAATTATTATTTCAAAGATTGTGTTTTGTTAATGTGTGCAATAGATAATCAGCACACTGGACATGGGGGTGTATATTTTATTTTCCCTCACATTTCCTTTCAGGCTGCTGTTAAATAACTAGTGTCTGATACAAGTTTTGTAACTTTTTAAGAAGCCTGCCTTTGAATTATGGCCATAACACTTAATCAACTTGATCGGCTTTAAAAAGTGGTTTACGGTTTAAGACAAACAGTATGATTATTTTAATATAATATCCCTGTGTAGCAGGAACCTTAGAAGAAGCATTCCTTTCTGTCTCAGGAATTAATGTCTTTTCTGAGAATGATGTCTGCTGTACATTACTGAACAACAAATAATTACCCCTCAATTTAGACTGTTATATTAATATGTAAATTTATGTAGATTAACCCATTTAACCTGTTAGATCTCATTATTAATTAACTTGAAATTAATTGACTAAGGTTTCTTTGAACCATAGCCCTTCTCTGGATGTTCTGAAAATTCTCAGAAGAGACATTCCTTCCTGAGACAGAAAGGAATGCCTCTTTTAAGAAGGTTCCTGCTACACAGGGATATTACATTAAAATAATCACATGAAAGGACTTTCAAAGATGAAAATAAGATGTGACCATTCTAGTCTCTAGCTTATGAAAACACTATTGCTATCTAAAAGAGCTCTGAGCTTGTTTGAGATTTCTGTGATAATTTTGGAAGGGAAACCAATAAATTTTTCCCATGTGGTACAGAAATATGCATGCAGAGGTTTATCTCACATCTTTCAGCTATCTTCCTTTTCTGGATGAAACTTTTATTACTCAAGTTTTGTTTTGTCACAAGTTCTGTCCTGTCTCAAGATCTTGGAGTGAATAAATATCTTGAGAACTGAGGCATTAAAGATGGAAGTAGCACTGCTTCGTAGGCATGAGTCCTTCATTTGAAGCAACCACATTATAAAAGTTGGTTCTGGATGTTGTACCTGATAGCAAGTAGCAGGTAAAGTAAGGAAAAGATTTGTTAGTAGGATAAGTGAATGGAGAAGCTTAGAACTGGAACAGCAAGGAGGAGCAGGTATTCAATTACATCTCGGCGTGGCATAGTGGTTTGAGTGTTGGACTACAACTCTGGAGACCAGGGTTTGATTTCCCGCTTGGCCATGAAACCTAGTGGGTGACCTTGGGAAAGTCGCATGCTCCTCATAGTGAGGGGAAGGCCATGGCAAACCTCCTCTGAACAAATCTTGCCAAGAAAACCCCGTGATAGGTTTGTCTTAGGGTCGCCTTAAGTCAGAAATAACTTGAAGGCACACAGCAGCAACAACAACATATCAAGATTGTTCTCATGCCCTCTTTTTGTCAAGAGAAGTTACTCTGATGCACCCTGTCAAGTGGATATATTTACCCATACTCATTACTTTCAAATGTTGTTTGGGAGTGTCTGTATGACTTCATGGGAACATGCTATGCTGTTTTTGTACACATTGCAGTAGAAAGAATGCATATACAGCAGTGCTTCAAGGAAAGAGATTTTGATTTGTATTTCTGCTCATCTACATCTACATGATGTAGAGAAAGTGTGGTGTTGTGGTTTGAGTGTTGGACTCCAACTCTGGAGATCAGAGTTTAATTCCCTACTTTGTTATGGAAATCCACTGGGTGACTTTGGGTGAATCAAACACTCTCAGCCCCAGAGAACCCCATGATAAGTTAACATTAGTGTTGTCATAAGTCGGAAATGACTTGAAAGCACAATGTCTACTGTATATACTCAGTTGTAAGTCAACCTCATGTAAATGTCAAGGGCAAGCTTTGGGGCCAAAATTATGGATTTTGCTATAACCTGTAGATAAGTTGAGGGTAAAATTTAGGGGCATATAGCAAAGATCTGCAGGATGAAGCAAAGCAAAATAGTGTCAAAGAACTGATAAAATTCCATCAGACATAACTCTAAGACTGGATGGATGGGGAGGGGGGTCAATGCTTCACATACTATATTCTTGCTTTTTACCTGGAGATGGTTTCTTCTTTTAAATAAGAGTTAAGATACAGTACTTACATTGACCTGCGGATGAGTCAACTCAGGTTTTTTTGGTCAATTTTTTTAACCTAAATTTCTAGATTATACGTGAGTATATACAGTTCCTGAAGAAGTCTATGCTTTGTTTTTGCCAGAAATAGGCATGGACCATTAAACTAAAACTGTTTGAATTCTGGTTGTCATATAAAATTTATCTAAGATCTAAGCTCTATTTATAATATATGTGGCTGAGGGTCTCTTTCTTTCTCATGAGGAGGAGGGTCTTTCTCATGAGGAGGAGGAGATGTGACATGCTAGCCAAACAGTGGCATAATAATAAGTTCAGGCACTTATGACAACAGTCTTCATAGCTGTGAACCAAGGGAGAGTCCAGAAATGCTGAATGCTATGTTGATCCTATTCTTTGTGTTTTTCTTTGCTTCACAACAATGTATGGTATTGTTTCTGGGAAGTGCATTCCCCTTTTCAATGTTGTGTGAATTACAGCTAAATTGGGGGTGGGCGGGTGGCACACTGCAGGACAGGGAAGCTTGTATTGGATGGAGTGACAGGAGAATTTATTATCCCTGGAGCTGAACAGACAGGCCAGGAGAACATGGACCATGCAAATGGTTTCCTGGACCTGGTGCTCATCTGGGTCACTCCCTGGGTCAGCGTAGGGATGGATAGGTGTTCACACACCCATCCCCTTCCCGACCCAGGACCAGTATGCGCCTCTTACCTTGCCACACTATCACTTTTGCTCAAAAGCCACCCACCCCTGGTCATTGTGTCTGACATAGAAATGGGGCACTTGGCCACATAAAATCATAGAGTTGGAAGAGACCACAAGGGCCATGCAGTCCAACCCCCTGCCGTGCAGGAACTCCCAATCAAAGCATCCCCGACAGATGGCCATCCAGCCTCTGCTTAAAGACCTCCAAGGAAGGAGACTCCACTACATTCCAAGGGAGTGCGTTCCACTGTCGATCAGCCTTTATTGTCAGGAAGTTGAGCCAGATGCCCTGTTTCTGTGTTAGGTGCAGCAATGGGGGGGGGGCTTCTGATTGAAAGCAATGACCAGCAAGGTAAGGAACACCCGGGGATGGGAAAGACTATGTGAACAGCCTGGTTTTGCTGCAGAGTTTCTAGGAAACTCTGTGCAAAACCAGGGGTAAATTACCCTGGAGTAAAGGCTCAATCTGGCCCCTGGGTTTTTGTCCTGTGTCACCTGAACTAGACAATACAGAGGCCGGGGAGAACCTGATCTCGTGTTTTGACCCTGACACCCCTGGTTCCGGTAGACCATTTTAGCCAAGTAGAACACCCCGGAACTCTCTCTGTGACATATTAATTTTCCCAAAAATGTAATGAAGAATTTTTCATTGACTGAAATTTGGTATCCATCCATTCTATTTGCTGGTTTCTATCTGTCTTCCAGATCTGAATTACTAGACATATTAAATTTTGCTCAGATTAGAACTGTAGAATCATGTCTTCATTTACTTTTGTTTTTAAAAAACCCCTATAAAGTATTTTATGAAATATCTTTCAAAAAACTAGCTCACATTTTCTCTTACATGAACAATGTTCTTTCCTGGCCTGCTAAAACAATCATACTAGAACATGTACTTATGTCTAGTAGAAACAGTTTTTAATGATGAGGACAGTTTAATTTGAAAGCTTTTGCTTCTTACCTTTTGTAAGACAGAAGCTTTAGGGTCCCTGTGTGCATTGCCACTCAATAATAATTAGTACAGCTAATCTGTAGCTCAGACAAATCAATCTTTTTCTTCACTGTACATCCCTCTTTTTGTTGTTTGCTGTACAACACAATTGAGAGCCAGCATGGTGTTGTGGTTTGAGTGTTGGACTATAGTTCTTAGAGATCAGGGTATGAATCCCTTGCTCAGCCATAGAAACCTACTAGATAACTGGGGACAAGGCATATTCTCTCCACTTCAGAAGAAAGCAGTGACAGGCTCCTCTGAACAAATTATGCCAGAAAAGCCCAATGATAGGATTTCTATCATTTGGAGTTAATGTGAAGGCACATAACAACAACACAGTTATTGTTTTGCTAAATATTTGCTCTTATGTATGGGGAGCGGGGTTGGGAAAGGAGAAATTTGTATTTTATTGTATTTTTAATGCATTTGTATTGTTGTAACGGATTCCTAGTGATTGGGCGGGCAATAAATAAATAAATAAATATTAATGTGTTAAATAAGATTTCTTTCCAGTTATGTTTAAGCAAAATGGCAGCCCAAACACAGTTAACTTAGTGCAACATTAGTAAATTTGGAAGAGATGATTTGAGAATGTCTTATTTTTATTTATTTGAGTATTTATACCCCGCCCTTCAGTCTTAAAGGCTATCAGAGTGGCTTACAATTATTATTTTTAATTCTACGGTTCCCTGCCCTCAGGCTTACAATCTAAAAAGACACGATACAAAAGGAGAAGGGAATGGTGGTGGGGAAGGGGATTAGGTCCAGCAGTACATCTCTCCCTCTGAGGCCTGGACCAAGGCAGATGGACTGGAGGGAGGGTTCTTCTTTTTAGTTCAGGCCAGGCCCGATGGAGCTGGCAGGCCTCTCTTTCCCTCTGATGATGTAGATGGCAAAGGGAGGGCTCATCCGTTTACTTTAGGCCAGGCCTGATGGAGCTGGCAGCGCAGACCTCTCTCTTCCTCTGACAATGTAGATGGCAAAGGGAGGGCTCATCCACTTACTCAGCCCTGGTGGCGCAGTGGTTAAATGCCTGTACTGCAGCCACTCACTCAGAACCATAAGGTGGCGAGTTCAAGACCAGCAAAGGGCTGAAGCTCGACTCAGGCTTGCATCCTTCCGAGGTCGCTAAAATGAGTACCCAGATTGTTGGGGGGCAAATAGCTTACAATTGTAAACCACTTAGACACTCCTTAAGGGTATGAAGCGGTATATAAATGAAGCTGTTTGTTTGTTTGTTTGTTTGTTTACTCTAGGCCAGGCCTGATGGAGCTGGCATGCCTCTCTTATATGACAGCTACTTATATTTTTTAAATGTAATGTGAAAATAAAAATATTTTAGTCACCCTCCTTTTCACACACTCCAGTTTCTCAACCTCCTTTTTGAATTGTGGTGCCCAGAACTGGGCATAGTATTCCAGGTGGGGCCTGACCAAAGCAGAATACAGTGGAAGTCATAGTGCCACTGTATTCTGCATTGGTCAGGCCTTGCCTGGAATTCTGTGTCCAATTCTAGGTTGAGAAACTGGAGCGTATCCAAAGGAGGGTGACTAAAATGGTGAAGAGTCTGGAAACCATGCCCTATGAGGAATGATTTAGGGAGCTGGGGATGTTTAGCCTGGAGAAGAGAAGGTTAAGAGGTAATATGATAACCCTGTTTAAATATCTGAAGGGATGTCATATTGATGATGGAGCAAGCTTGTTTTCTTCTGCTCCAGAGAACAGGACCTGGAACAGTGGATTCAAGCTACAGGAAAAGAGATTCCACCTAAACATTAGGAGGAACTTCTTGACAGTAAGGGATGTTCGGAGCGTAGTGGAGTCTCCTTTCTTGGAGATCTTTAAACAGAGGCTGGATGGTCATCTGTTGGATATTCTTTGATGTAGAGTTCCTGCATAGCAGGGGGTTGGACTGGATGGCCCTTATGGTCTCTTCCAACTCTATGATTCTATATTATTACAATTTTAATTATCTCGATTGGAAATAAAACAAACAAAAGATAATGATCATTCATCAGCATGAGAAGGTATACAGTGAAATATGTGTGGGTTGTTTTATCAAGTATCGAGCATGTTTTAAATGAGCATCATATTAAAATAAAGCAGGTTATGGAGGAAGATATATATATAAAATAGCTCTTGAAAGTGCATTATATCAGCAGTTTTCCTGAAAAATATTTTAGCATTTATGTAAAGTTTACTTATGTCTGCTTCTGAATGAAGTTTGCCTGTGAGCACATATGCAGAGGTGCTTGGCCCAGTTCAGAGACTAAACTCTTTTTTAAAATTCCTCCCTACACTTTGCTGAGTGTTGACATTACCTCTGTATTTGTAAAAGAAGTATCGTTTTGTTGCTTGGTCATAAAGAAAAAGAAATAGCTGTTCATTTATGTGATGAATGCCAAAGAGAAAGCTTCAGATGCTTAATAAGGCTGCATTCACACTAGGATTTTTGTGCCAAGTAGTTCTGGGGAGATTTGATGATGCAATACCAAATCAAAATTCCCAGTACATTTACTCCAATCGAATCTCTCCATGGCAATTTAACCCTGTTGAAGTTCACGTTACCATTTGTATCGATTTAAAATGGAGCTGAATTTTGATCGTTCTCATTTTTTATAAACTATCAATCAAATGATGCACATCTACCTCACATAGTTTGAGTGAATGCCCCCCCCCTCCACACACACACACCGTCAGCCTCGGAGGATGGCAATGACAAGCCCCTCTGAACAATCTTGAGCAGAAAACCCTGGGATAGGTCAGCCTTGGGGGGAGTCACACTCTCTCAGCCAAGAAACCCCTGTGGATTTAAATGCAGTGTATAAATGTGTGTGTAGTCTCAATGGACTTAAGTTTTCCATTGCTAGGGTGAGCTGAAGATAGGATCTTTTGGTAGATCTTTGAACATTATGCAGTAGATTTGCAAGTTTTCTGATGTTCAGTTGTTTAATGAGAGCAACAAGAAACTTTGCCATCTGAATTAGACTGCTATTCATTAATATCAGCAGTTAAAAGAAATGAAGAAATTGACACCAATGCTATAATATTGTGTGGGAGATTGCATCTCATCCACCAGGGATAGATTTTTGTTTTTCATTCACTTACAGGTAAACGTATCCCAGAAAGGCCTTCCTAGAGAAAGCAGACTAATTGCTAAAAGCATGTAGGATGCCACACTCAAAGAATTTACTTACTGCATTTTATCTACAGTAAGTAGTCAAAAACAAGTGAGGGGGAAGGATCAGGGAGGTCCAATGATTCCCCCCCCCCCCCCCCCCAGATTGACCATCTTCTGGAAAAACTGTTCTTTCCAAAAGGCATGTTTCCAGCAGTAGTTCTGACATGTAGAAGACATAGTGGCACTTGTGCAAAGAACAGGAGCTTGGGAAATGAGCGACTTCCAACTCATTTTAAAAACAAAGATTTTAAAGATATAGCTATAAGCTACTCATTTTCCCTCCCAGTTTCCACAGCTGTGAGCAGATAATTAAAATGTGGCTTTCTCCATCTTTAAACTTGACTCCTCATAAAAAGGGTCCAGGGTTTACCTACAGTGAAGATACTACTGGAAAGATTCCCAGTAGCTGTTTTTCTATGTATTACGGGTGGAAGTTGTGCAACTCTCTACAGCTGGACTTGAACTCCTAGCATTACCCACCATGGGCAATACAGTATTTGCTAGGACTGCAGGACTATGTAGTCTCTTGGTGTCTAGAAGATAACATGATTGAGCTTCCATTGTCTTTGGGACTATTTTTACTGCCTAATCCTAAACATAAGAGTCGTCTTATAAAGATGCATCTCTTCTGGCAGGCCTTCCCAGAAACTGTTTAATCTTTCCCGGCTCCCAGTATTTTTCCAGAAGTTTTCCAGATAATTCCTTGGCTTTACGAACCCTGATGCCACGCCTACACTGCTAAAGAATCACAGATTTCAGCATGTTTTATTATGTCTATTTTATGTCCGGCTTGTTTTAACTTTTCACTAGCTTAATTCTATTTTAAAGGGGTGGGAGGTGTGGGTTTGGATTGTAGATATTGTTTTTAATTGTGATTGTTTTTAATGTTGTTGTACTCTGCCCCAATTGTTTGGACAGAGGGGCGGAGTAGACATAAAATTTATTATTATATTTATTTATTTATTTATTATAAATGAGCCAAGTGCTGGAAAAAAGGGCTCAGTGGGGATAGTCATTTCTTAGTCTGCTTAAGAAAGAGTACAGCTTTAGTCTAATGCAATATATTATAGAGACAGAAAATATCAGCATGAATAAAACATTTATGATTGTTCTGGCTTATAGTAGCAGAATTTCAAGGAGAACCTGATGGAGAACCCTTTGTATCTTTTTATATTGGGACATGTACTGCTGTTTTTCATTCTCACCCACCTGCACTCCAAAAAATCCAACATAACATTCAAAAGGAATTTCACTGCTTGCACAGAACAGAATGAACTTGATTATTTCCTTAGTTTAGCTCCTTACAAGCAACAATCAGATTTCCAGGTTGCACTGTGCCAGTCACCTACGCTAACAGAAAATCCTATTATGCACTAGGAATGCAACTAAACCATTTAATATGTAACAACAGTATATATACAAAGATGCTGTCTACTGTGTTTGCATCTGCTAAATTTTGAAAAGAAAGAGAAGGAATATAGCTTGATGAATCCACATATTACTCTGAGGAGGACAGAAGTTACCTTTCTGCCTTTTGCATCTACAGCAGAAAATAGCTTCTACATTTTAATAGTGTGATGCAAGATTATATGGCCCAGCTTTCTTAGTTTCATTTTATATGTTTCTTGGCCTAGTTATGGTGTTCTTGGCATCTGCCAACATAGGCTAGACCTCATCTCTAGAAGAGTGGAGTTACATTAGTCCTATAGGTAGGCCATTCTATTCACAAGGAAGATACAAGGATTAGCAGGCATACAGAGCCCATATTTTGTGCTATTAGAGCATTGTGTCGCTTATAAACTAATTTGGAAGTCACACATTAATCTACCATCATGCAACAGCATGGCTTACTTTTTAATGGCTTACTTTTATATAATGTTGACAAATATACTTTCTCTGCTTCTAGAATTTTCTGTACTTTTATGCTGTAGGAAGAAAGGCCTATTCCATGGTAACATCTGGCTTAAAATGCTCAGTTTCCACTTCTGTTGTCTTTTACTTTCTTCTACGTTGGCCTCTTGTATGGCTGTTTATCGGCAAGAGATCTACTGATGATTATTTTAATCATTTTAATTCTGTAGTGTGGGAGGGTCCTGTGTAATTAACCTTCCTCCTGCACCCTTAATGCAATAACAAATCTTATTATCTGTATCTCTTTGAAACTAAAGAGCTTTCAAAAGCAGGGCTGTGTGCCTGTTGTGGAGTAGACATAATATAAATACAAATATGCTTTTGATTGTTTTAGTCATAGCAACTTGGCTGGAAACTCGGAATTGGAGGTGGCATGATACAACCATTGTGGGCCATCTGGTGCTAGGGATATAGTCATTCACTAACTTCATTCTCAAAGGAAAGAAACAGCAATTCTGACAAGTGTAAGCCACCTTGAGTACCAACAATCTAATAATTCTAACACATTGTAAACTGCTTTGAGTTCTAATTTTGGGGAAATGGCAGGCTATAAATAAATATACAAATTATTATTCCTGTGCAGAAAATGCTGTTGTCTCTGGGGGGGAAATGGGCAGTTCACATTTGAATTTTGTGCCCTGTAGACACCAGATGCTATCAGCTCTTGGAAGCTAAGCAGCGTCAGTTCTAGTTAGTACTTGGATAGGGGTGAAATACAATGTGTTTCAGAAGAAGGAACTGGCAAAATCACCTCTGAATATGCCTTGCTTTAGAAAACCCTATGAAATTAATGGGATTGTCATAAGTTGACAGTTGATTTGAAAGTATAACGTGCACACACACACGTGCACACACACACACACGTTCCAAATTGCAAATATTGTTGTCAGTCCAGGATTTTCCTCATCAGGCTTTCCTAACACTTGAGAAACATATTTGGGGCTATTTTATTGAATATTTTCAAACATTCTTTCCATTCCTATCTGGTACACAAGCATTTCTTTCACTTCTGATTGAAAGAGTTGCATAGAGCATTGAAGTATTATGAAAACCTATAAATCCTGTGTGCCCAGAGGTTAGGGAGAGAAATTAGCAATGAGTATGTGTATTATGGGAAATCATAGCTTTATAGAATCACTTTCCACTCTGTTGGGTTAGGGAATTCAAACTAGGCTGGATCCTAAATTTGAGAAGAGTTTTACTTATGCAAGAAGGCTTTCCCATATTCCCATGCAGCCCCTTGTCTCCTCCATAAAAAGCCAGTCCTTGAGGTCAGGGTCTGTAGGTGGAAATAAGTAGCAGTTTCACTCCAGCCTACTCTTCTATCTTTGTGCTTCCAAATGAGATTTTTTATTAATTATTGCTTTGCTTCATTCACGGAATTTTACAGAGGGTCCAAATGACAACACCGTCCATTTGGTAATCCATCTGTATTTTTCCACTGCTGAATGCACCTTTTTGGTAATTCTATATAATCTGGTGAGTAGGAAAAGAAAAAGGAAACAAATGTAATTTTTCATCAGATGTGGATAGCAAAATAAGCAAAATGATTTAAATAATGATACAATGGTAAATGATTAAGTAAACCCTTAGATTTTATCTCAAGGAGACAGGATTCTAAAGAAGGTCAATGATGTGTCATTTCTGTATAGATTACTAAGCTCCAGTCCTCTTGCTGATAATTAAAGTTGTTGTTGTTACAGTTACAGAAATTCCATTATTTGGAAGTACAGACCCTGAAATTAGGCAAGAGTGGCTTGTTTTTTTATATTAAAAAAGCTGAAACAAAAGCTTATCAATTTCAACTGCAACCTTCCATTCCTATGAAGAAACAGCTCTTTGGAAACTGGAAATCAAAAGAGTTTCCTCAAATGACTTGAAAAATGGAGATGTTTTAGCTGGAGATCCTGCACTGAGCAGAGAGTTGGACTCAGTGGCCCATGGTGCCTCTTCCAACTTTATGATTCTGTGAAAAGCAGGATGTGATGAGCTGCAGAGATAGAGGATTTAATAAAATTCTGGTTTTGATTGTAATTCTCTATTGTGATTGAGAAAATGAGAGGAAAATGTAACCAAGAGGAAAATGTAACCGTGTTTACTGTGAAGTAAGGCTTCTGTTCACAAGCCCTATAGGCATTCTTTATTTTTTTTAAAAATCAATTACCCTTCCATAAAACAGGATTCTAAAATGGTGCTGAAAGCATCTGCTTAAAAATGTGAGGAATGGAGTGTGGCAGCCATGCAGGATCAGTAAGTACGAGGAGGCAACATAGCCCACTTGGCTGTATCACTTCCTCTGAGATTTACACACCAAAAATCATTAAGATTTGAAATGGAGACAATAGGAAGAGCAGCAGTTGGCAGTGCCAGTGCTATGAGTCCTCTTATCTAGTAGTTCTCCAGTACTCGAATGACAAGAATAACCAAGTTTGAAAAGGTTGTTACAAAGTGTGATTTTCTATTTTCATTATTAGAAGCTTGCATAGTTCATCCTCTGTGCCTCTAATATTCAGAACATCCTGTGCTTAGCAAAGGAATGGTTTCTATTTTAATGGTTTTTATTCAATTAAAGTTTTATTCTTTATTTAAAAAATAGCACAAGCCAATTCTTAGTTCATAACTATGCATTTATGTTTTATTTATTTCTAATGTTATGATGTACATAATTGTGCATATTCATGGAGAAAAGATACC
Organism: Urosaurus nigricauda; assembly: GCA_034509955.1. Taxonomy (NCBI): domain Eukaryota; kingdom Metazoa; phylum Chordata; class Lepidosauria; order Squamata; family Phrynosomatidae; genus Urosaurus; species Urosaurus nigricauda. Next base: position 88,458,306 of record JAOEGL010000002.1, on the reverse strand, counting down.
ACTGCATTCACTGTTTACAATTTTCATGGTCTTTCACTGGTTACACGTTGCATGATCCTATACAATTCCATATGCACAGATCAATTAAATCTATATTATTTTTATACTTTATAAGTACTCTGGCATCTTTCTCAAAAATTTCTTCACTGTAGACAAGTTCTTATTTAGCCATAAGAACCTTCTTTCACTTAGCCAAAGAAAATGAACCAGAGTATCCTCTGGAGAGTAAACCCATATAAATCCTCTATGAGATGTGTCAGACCCTATTCATTACAGATGTTATGTTTGTTTCTTAAAATTAAGGTTGAAACATTTAGTTGATTGTGATTTAAATATAAATACTAAGTACTCTATATTTCTTTGGCTGAATAGTTTCATTGTAGAAGGGTTTGGGAGCACAAAAAGTCACTTCCCCATGTTCTCCCCCCAAATATTCATGCTTATTAGTTACTTCTCTTATAGCTTTTTGGTTCCATCTTTAATAATAATTTACCATGTGCAAAGGCTTTCTGTCCCAGCTTTACTTGGTAATCTGTATTGACAAAGGTGTGGCATGACATATTTCCCTTCTAGGCATTTGAATGCATAAAAATGATATGTGGTTTTATGACATGGCAAAGCTTCCCTAATTTAGCATGTGAGGTTTATCATCTGTATTTACCTATAGATTAGTTGGGAAGTTGATCCCTGTAGCTCAGGATCCTGTTGTGAGTGGAAATGACATCACAAAAGCACTTCAGAATGAGAACAGTGTTACCCTTTCTTAGTCTCAGGGCATGAGAGGATGAACAGGATACTGTGGGTGAAGTCGGGGGGTATTCTGCCTTGGGCTGGTGTATCAACAGGCAGGTGTTCACATGTCTGCCCGCTGCGCCATGGTGTTGCTGCCATACGCTTCTTACTTTCCGCCATGTCTTCTCAGAAGGCTTCTGTTGCAGCCTGTAAGAGTGAAAACAGGGCATCTGGCTACATCATGTGGCCAGGAGCCCTTATCTGATGTCACAGGCCGCAATGGGGGGCTTCCAAGAAGATGTGGTGGAGGCAGGTAAGGGGTGTGTGGGGCCATATGGTGTTTCAGGTTTTTTGACCAGGACTTGCAAGTCCTGGCTTGGGGATATTGGCCTGAGTCATCCATACAGGACAGTGTGAGGCTGGGGGGAGCACAGGCCTTTTGGCCCATGTGTACAGGCCCACAGTTGGTTTTGTCTGTATGATCCTGTCATAATCAGATTTTTTCTTTGTGATGTCACAAGGCTAGGTGTGAAAAGGGGAATAATAACCGTTATCATCATTTTATTAATTTATATCTCTCCTTTCCCCCCCCCCCCCAATGGGCAGCTTGCAAATTATTAAAATGGGTACAGATTAAAAACATTTAAAAATAAATAAAATAGGTTAACTTTGTTTAAAAAACAAGTAAACGTCTATGTCATTAAAACCATTTAAAATTCCTTAAAAGACAATACAGAAAATCAACAGTACAGCACAGCATTAAAAGCCCATGATTGTCAGTTCCTGAAAACCTGTCAGAATAGGAAAGTTTTTATTTGTTGGAGGGAAATCAAGAAAGAAGACATCCTGGTCTCCATAGGGAGGAAGTTCCAAAGTCTGGGAGCAACTACAGAGTAGGCTCTCTCCTTTGTTCCCACCAAACAAGGCTGGGAACGTAGTGTGACAGAGAGAAGTGCCTCCCCTGAAGGTCTTAGCTTGAACAGGCTAACACAGAGAATATACAGTTCTTCAAATATCCTGGATCTAAGCCATATCAGGTTTTATATGTCAACAATACAGCCTCTTGCTTGTTTTTGCCAGGTCTTTCTTCAATCTTCAGCTTCTGTGCATTATAATTATCATGAGCAGTAGGGGAGATCCTTACACCCTTTAATGAAAATACGTAGGGAAAAATACAGATGGCACAAACCATGTTAAAACTTTCTTCTTTCCCAAGCAGGATTTTTTTTCCTGATTAGATGCTGCATGAAAAATCTGAATACCTAATTGAAACATAAATGTTTTCCCCTTCAGAGTTGATGCTTTATTATTCAGGCTAATCAAAATCCACATGATTAATTGACTAAAGTTTCTTTCATTTGGTGATAGCTCTGAAATCCATTCTGCTGCCACACTGCAGAATTAATGCAATGACACCATTTTAACTGTCATGGCTCCATCCGGTGGAATCCTCGAATTCTTAGTTTGTTGTAGAACCAGAGCTCTTTGGCAGAGAAGGCTCAATATCTCACAAAATTATAAATCCCAGAATTGCATACCATTGAGCCATGATAGTTAAAGTGGTGTCAAACTGGATTATTTCTGCAGTGTAGATGAAGCTCCAATCAAAACAGCTTCTTCTTATGTACCTATTTAACAACTCAGATGTATTCAGAGTATAAAACCTAAGCTGCTAAAGCTTCTGTGCATCCTATTTTATATACACAATTTTATATATTTTATATAAACAATTACACTGAAATTAATGAACAGAATGGGACATTCTATGTACTGCTTTGTGGCAATTTTATAGTTGTGCAGTCCCCGCTACTTTACTAAGCCAAAAAAAAAAAAAAAAATCCCAGATGTACTTGTACTTTTCTAACAAACAATTTGACAGGCAAAATTCAGTAGGAGGAAATTTGTATAACCTGGAAATAAGGCATCATTGGTTCACACCTACAGATCATACTACTGTCAAAACCACAGAAGGAGTGGTCAGTAAGTAAAGTGAGGGAAAGAGGTGGGGGACAAACTTATCAAGTATTTGCTGCTCACTTGGAAGTTGTTCCTCATTTTTTGTCTCCTTTCATTTCTAGGAGGGACTGATTTATTAAACATGTGTTAACAGTCTGATAATGAAGTCTGACAATCGCCTTGTTCCCAGAATCATCAGTATTGGTCTGGAGCTTTTAGATATGACAGGCCTGTGCTAAAGTAAAAAAGACTGAGCATTTTCCACAGACTCATGCTTTATTGTTCCATTGGGATAAAGCCTTTAAGTCTAGCAGTGCCATACTCTGACGCCTAAATAGTTGCACAAGTCATGCACTCCTGAGTTCTCTGCTGCTGCTTAGTCAGGCTGCTCTATGGACTTTCCAACAAAGAAGGGTGGTGTCTCAGTGATAGAGCACACTCTTTTCATGCTCAGAGTTCCAAATTCAATCCTTAGTAGGGCTGGGAAAAATTGAAACGTGGGAAACCTTGGCTGGTCAGTTTGACAATACTGGACTAGATGGATCAGTGATTTGATTTGGTATAAAACAGCTTTGCATGTTCATTTATGTTTAGGATTCTCACGCAGCCCTAAAGTTGCCAATCAGCCATTCCAGGTTTAATCCATGGATAACTGTTCTTAATCAGTATCTAATCTTGCAAACCTCTGTTTGCATTAGTGATGCTGAACTTGAAGCCTGAGGGTGTTTGATCATATCATGTTGTCTTTGATGTGTATTGCATGCAGTTTTGAAAATCATTTAGGGAGATTTACTATGGGAATATAAAAGGTGTGTTTGATATTTTTAGCACATATGATCTGAACAAAATCCAAGACCAATAAGTAAGTCATTTTGTGGCAAAATAATTTAGCTGTTCAATACTTTGTATCTGTTACTAAGATGAAGTTTCCTTGACTTCAGAATAATTTCTGCTATTAAATAGCATATAATGTTAACCAGGACTTTCTTATTGGTCACAGCTCATTAAAGCTGTAGCAAGTTCTTACTGGTATATGGCTGTGTTTCAGAAATATGATGGATCAGTTCTGTGTAATGAAGGCATTTCACTGGTGTCCCCACTAGCTATTATTACTGCTATTGTTTAAGATTGCATAAATAATATTCCTTTGAAAGAATCTATGTGATGGGTTGTATTAAAACAAAAAGGGGCATCCTTTACATTTAGGATTGACATGACCTCCTTTCTGAACTTAAACTTAGAAGGCTGTGATTTACAATGAAGAAACACAAATTTAACCTCGAAGTACTAAGGCTAATTTATTCTTTTTCTGGTATATTAGATGGACTCAAGATAGGAACTAGCTCTGCATCTGCCTGCTGACAAATGAATATAGTGTTCAAGGTCATTCTTGTAACTTCTGGTATGTAAATGCTGGCAAACTCTGGAACTCCCTTCCTAGGTAGTCTGAACTGGCTCCTTCCTTGTGGGCCTCCCATAGGCAAGTGTAGACGTTTTTATTTTATTAAACTTTTGGGAACTGACTGGTTTTAAGGATGGAACTTTTAATGCTATGGCATTTTTTTCTTACTGTCTTAATGAATATGCTTTAAATTGGTTTTATCCTTTAGAGAGTTTTATATATAACTTCTTGTGTTTTTTTCTGTCAGTGTCAGTATTTTTATCTGTATTTGTTTTAATTTTTTTAACCCACATTGGATCCTGCTTCTGCAGAAAAGGTTAAATGTAAATATATTATTATTACTATTATTATTATTATTATTATTATCAGCATTATTGATTCACCTGAAAGTTCCTGACAGAATGGCTTTCCTCTCTAGTTTCCTGGTTTGTGCATAGTTTTGAAGAATACCTGGCTGGAAAGCATCTCAATTAGGCCTTCATTTGAAGCCTGACACATTATGTGAATGGTATGAGGAGTGGATTCTGGGCCTCCTTGAGTACCTAAATAGCCTTCTCCCATGTTTTCTTTAAACTCAGCAAGCACATTTCTGAAAAACAGGTCAGTACCATGTAGAGATCAAAGGCCATAGGACTCCAGGAGTTTCCCTTTGCTGTATATCAAAGAGAGCTGAACAAAAAGTGACAAGAATAGGTGGACATGCCTTCCAGCTTAAGAATGTATTCAATAACTATGCAAGGAAGTGACATCCTGAGCAGCAGTAACATAGAAGAAACTAAATTTATAAGAATTTATATTGGTTTGAAAAGGACTAGTTTTTCTTAAGAACATAAGAATATTTTTCCAGACGTAAAGGAAAGTAAGATTCATATGGAATTTGCTCAGGCACATGTATTTTAATAATTTTCTGTAATCTTTTGGATCCTGGTCTTGTACAGCACTCAAACATTGGGTCTTCCTGTGTTAAGGAAAAGTCTTGACATGCAAATAAGTTAAGTAAACAGAACCACTTTCACAAATAGACAAGTTTTGTGTGTGTTGTGTGCTTTCAAGTCATGTCTGACTTAACTGCGACCCTAAGGTGTACCTATCATGGTGTTTTCTTGGCAGGAATTGTTCAGTGGAAGTTTGCCATTGCCTTCCTCTGAGGCTGAGACAGTGTAATTTGCCCAAGGTCACCCAGTGGGTTTCTATGGTCAAACAGGGATTTGAACGCTGGTCTCCAGAGCTGTAATCCAGTGCTCAAACCATTACACCACACTGGCTCTCTAAGCAATGTTTGTTATCTGATTTAACTTGTAGGGTCCTTTGTTTTTCGTATCAAGAGATCACCTTAACTTTCACAATGTTACAATTTAGCGTTCACACGAGTAACACGTTCTTGAATATTTTTTCCAAATATTATAACCACAGACAAAGCATTTCTTCTACACTGAGTATGAATGTTTCCTTCATATTAGAAGGAAATTCCAAAGCTACATTTTTGTTTTTGATGTGTTCTAATTATATCTCAGGAATGGAATGGATATGTTGTCCTGAATAGGCTTTCATCAAACCTTGTGTTGGACATTCCAGCCCAGAACAAATTACTTATGAGTGTCAGTGATTTCAATGGGATTCACATTGGAGCAGAGATCCTTAGGGAGATGTTGCTTTGTACAGCCATATATTTAAAATAGCCAAATGAATTGATTGTTCCTGTGCAGAATCGGCTATGTTCAGATGCACCCATGTGCAAGATTTGGCTTGTAGTTTGTCTCTGCTAGCTGTAAATATAGGGGTATGCCTTAGTGTGTCAAACAGCATGCAATACATACACTACTTTTCGCATTGCGCTTAACTGTCTGATTCAGTGACCTGCTGTTTAAAAAGAACAGGATTTTCCACAGAAGTGGGTTTTTTTCCAGTGATGCCATTGTAGTTCATGAATCTTATACAAGTGGCTTTTTTGGACAACTGGATTTTTTTTTAAGGAGATATTTCTTATCTCAAGTCATCTTGATGAATATGAGAGAAGCCCTGACTATCTGGCAATGGGACATTGGCACAAATTAGGATGGAATGGTGGTGATGCCTATTGCTTGTGTTGCACTGGTTTTGGCAGGGGTTTCAGAGGTGGTGCTGCATTTATGGCAGTACAGCCATATTATCTGAGTTACCTCTCATTGTATACCTATTTTCAGAATGCCGTAAATGTAGTGAAAGAGTGCTGTGTTATTCTTCTTGGAAACTTCTTACTAAAGACATTATTAACGGTGTTAATAAGGGGTTTAAATTATGGGATAATTGGAATGGATGGTAACCGAAAAGCTTTAAAGGTCTTGTGATATGTTGAAAAATGCTGTGGTGGCATTAAAAGGATTTATCCCTTTCAATGGTACTGATGTAATTTTTTAAAAGGCTGTAGTACAGTCTTGTAGAAATACAGTTTCTAAGAGTCCGATGTAATGCTTGTCTATAATGTAGTGTTTTGTCTGGTTTAGTCTTAGAAAATAAAATAAAATAACTTTCTTGAAGGATCTTTCTACATACAACTTTCAGATTGTACTGCATGTACTAAATAAATTTGTACTAAGTAATTTGACATTATTAATGCTGTAGTCCAGGATTACATTGGGAGATTGGTTCAAAAATGTTGTAACAACTAAAATGGGCAATAGTTTAATGAATGCAGACCTCAGCTATTTTTCTAGAAAAGGCATACTATGCTCGAGATAAAGTATGCAACAACTTCCTTTAATCTGTATTATATTGATGCTGTTCACAAATTTTTGATTTTGTTGTTATTGTGTGCCTCTAAGTCATGTTTGACTTATGTGACCTAGTCATAGGGTTTTCTTGGTTAGTTTCTTCAGAGGGGGTTTGCCATTGCCACAGGTTTACAACATAGGAATAAGAAAATCTTGATTTCCTTTGGCGGAGTCTTGCTAGTCAAAACTTCTCCAGTAAAAGTTCTGTTTAAGTTTGCCCTTCTGTCATTGTGCATGGCTGTGTTTTCTCCCCAAGAACAAATGGACAGATTCAGATCGTAGCAGCAAGCCTTATTTTCCTGTTGAATCTATGTGTGCTCACCTCCATCCAAAGAGAGAATTATAAGACTGAGCAGAAACAATATCTACTTTGTTTTTCCAGGAAACATACTCAGGGATAGCTTTGCAGCAAAATGCAACCAAACCCACAAAACAGTGATACCTTTATAGGGACAACTAGAATGCTTCAAATACATCATGCAAGTTAAGTTGTCAGTTAAGATGATTTGAAGGGATCTCAGTGCGGGCAGAGGTCACTCCTGTTCTTCTCAATTAGGAAATTACAGTGGAGAACTGTGGCTGTTGTGTCTGCACACACTAATACCTCTTTTTTTATATATATATGAGAGCTCTCTCTCAAGCCATGGTAGGCAAAGAGGAGGGTAGGGTTTCTCATAGACTAGAATTCCATGGTCCTGGTTACTGTTATTTTTTCCTGTAAATATGTGTTTGCGCTGTGATGGCACATACATCCAGACTGAAGCATCTGTGCAGGTATCAGCCTACTAGATCTTTATTGCATACCCCATTCTGGACCTCAGAGAACGGAACCCACCACCACATACTTCATCCTTTTAAAACCTTTTTTCCTAAACTTTAAAAATTCAGAATGCCTTACTGTACCCTCAGTGGGGTGGGGTGGTCAGTTTTCTATGTTTTGCCCTCCTGCCTTGCCCTGTACGGAAGATACTTTTTTCAAATTAAGTAATAAACTGGAAGCTATTATTTTGGGGGAGTCCTCCCTAGGACTAAACTGAGGGGAGGAAACATAACATTTTAGTTTTTAAAAATGGGGGGGGGGCACATGGACCACACTCTTCCCACTCCTGCTACAATGGGGAAAGGGAAAAGAGGAAAACTGCAATACTACCTATAGCTTTAAAGTAAAGTCTGCTTTGTCCTTCAAATTCCCTTGCCAATTTTTACAAGATTGTGAAAATGAAAAACTGTTCCCATCGACTATTTAAGTGTACAATCTTTAGTTTTGAATGGATGCATTGCAATAATGTTATGTGTATGTGTGTTAGAGATTTTAAATCTTGGTTTGTAACCAGTTTTAAAGAATGTCTAGGTTGATCAGCTAACTTATATGTTGAATAACCCCAAACATTCAGTTACTTGCATGATTATTATGAAAAGTAGAAGTCAAAAGTTTAGGGCTCTTAGGAAATAATTCCATTCATGTTTATAAACAGAGGTATTGGGGTTTTTTAACTAGTTTTTTTCACTGGTTTTACTTTTGCTGATTTTTATCTTTTGCACCTATCTCTGTCTTCATCACTGTTTTAAGTTATAATTTCTTCTTCTTCCCCCTTTTATATTATTATTTTATCCCACTGTTACTTAATATTATATTATAAGTATACTATATATAGACATATCTTGCTAATGCAATAGATTAGTTTCCAAACCACCACGTAAAGTGAATATCTCCTTAAAGTGAATTACAGCTTTTCTCCCACTTGCCAGTGCATGTGAAAAGCTAAAAAAATATTTACACTATTATGTAGTAATTGTGCAATAGCACTAGGCCTAAAAAGATGGAAAAGTAAAAATAACAAATAAAAAATACCAAAATTCAACACTGAGACATAATGTGCACAAATGCTGAAAACAAATGGAATATGAGTTACAGAATAGCACTGTACTGTATAATTGAAAAGCACTTTATTAGGCAACCACTCTAAACCAAAGTGCCATAAGTGAGATATGTCTCTATTACTATATTAAATTAAATACAATATGGTAGGCTCTCCCACCTACAATCATATCCTTTCTCTTGTAATCCATTCAAGGTATTATGTTTTATGTCTTTCTTTTGTAGAGGCTGTGTACATTTATAACTTTCCATAAATCAACAAGAGACCATTGGTGCCAGAGCAGAAAGTTTGCATTTATGCACAGAATATAGAACTTTATTTGTTGTCTCAGTGATAATGTGGCTTGAATGTGTAATGATTAAGATAATATAGCCAACTAAATGTTGTTATGTTTGCTTTAACAGTGTCTTGGAAAAACTAACAGCATCAATGAATGGGTTGACTGTCTCTCTCAGCTCCAGACTGTTTGCAACATAGCTAAGAAAGGTAGGTCTCTTAAAGCCTTACATTATTTCGGCCCAAGGCAACGAAGGGTTATCTCTCTACCTGTACCAGCCAAATGATCCTTATGATGTGTCCTGCTTTGGTCCCATTTTGTGTCCAGTCAGTGGTGGCTGAGGGATAGCGTGCAGAGGATTCTTTTTATTGTTAATTTTACTGGTTTTTATCTTTTGAATTTGTCTTTATCTTCACCACTGTTTTATTCTGTTGATGGAATAATTAGATTTTGTTATGCACTATTAGATTTTAAAGCTGCTGTATGTTTGCCTTATCTAAATGGTGTTGCAGATGATAAACATTGTCATTATTTTTTTAATAAATATTTTTATTAAATTTTCTGATAGTAAAACAAAAATTATAAAAAATATTAGCATCCACATTATCATACATATTTGTATCGCTAGCCTTCCTTCCATCTTTACCAATTCAGAACATTTGTAATTCTCATGTTTTACTTTCTTTATCTGCTTTCTCATACTCCCCTACTTTACACATATATATCTGGTACATAAAAAAAGAACCATTTTAATAACCTTTTCTTTTCTAGACATAATAAAATGATTTTCGTTTTTTAAACCTGAATATATTTATAGAATATTTCTAAGTGGCATATGCACCTTTTTCTTCTTTTAAATAATCCACCTAAGGTTTCCAATCTTGTTTAAGTTGATCCATTGATTTCTTATTTACTGTATATACTTGTGTACAAGTCGGCCTCTTGTATAAATTGAGGTCAACTTTTGGAGCCAAAAATGTGGATTTTTATATGACCTGTGGATACGTCGAGGGTCAGACTTGGGGGGCAGCCCAGCTAGGAAGATGCTGCAGGGCGATTGCATGCCCTCCTCAGTGTCTCCCTTGTTTCCCCAGAGAAGGAGTCTGGCTGAGGAGGGCGATCATGTGTCAAAAAGCCTCTCATTGCTTTTCCCTTCAGAGGGAGCCTGACCAGGGAAAGGCTTTTGGGTGCGTAATCGCCCTCCTTAGCGTCTCCCTCACTGGATCTTTATTTATTTTGGCCTTTAATATTTTTTGTATCCTCTGATGAATTTCTGTCCAGTAGTTTTTATCTTTCTTACATTGCCATCAACAATGGAGCATAGTAGCTACTTCGGTATTGCACTTCCAACATTTATTTCTGCAGTTGTTGGTCATTTTTGTGATTTTTATCTGGAATCAAGTAGAACCTGTACTGCATCTTGAACAGGTTTTCTTGCAAACCATAATTTTTAGTATACTTCATCCTTTTCTTCCAATTTTTTTCCCATTGGGAAAGGTGAATTCTTTGCCCAAAGTCTTGTGTCCATTTGACCATACAAGTTTTAATGGTTTCTTGTTTAAATTCTTGTTTTAAAAGTATTTGATAAATTTTGGAAATCTCACAATCACTTTCTTGTCTTATAATTTTCTCAAAGTCTTCCTTGCCTTTTTGTATACCAATCAGTTTCATATCTTGACCAAAGTTCCTTTAATCTCCTATACAGGAACCAGTTACATTTATATCTTTCTTTCAACAATTCTTCCTCTGTTTTTAATCTTTGTTTATTTTCAACTATAGTTATATCTTTATAGATTAGTCATTTTTCACAGGACACTTTCTTGTTTCTGAAGAGGGCTTCATTAATCAATACCCACAGTAGAATTTTAATAAACCATTTTTCTTTCACTTTCTGCCACACATGATATAATGATTTTCTTACAAAATGATTATTAAATTCTTTGCTTATTTTATCATAAAATAAATATCCGTGTAGGTCATATATTAAACCAGCAGTTTCTAAATTAAGTAAACATTGTCAATATTAATCTATTAAAGTGAACAAAGAGCTAGTGAAATTCAACACAAATATCCCTGAGACACATTTCTTTCACCCACTTTTCACTCCACATAAAGAGTTTATTGACACAATTGTTAGCCATTTTTAAGGCAAATCAGAGTTCATTATAAACTACTATCTAAATCTGCATTTCCAAACATATTTTGTTCTTCCTCAGCAGCTATGTATGTATATTCTATGCACAGAGAAGCAAGAGGGAAAGACATACTCCCTGCTGGATGCTCTCACCTGTTTCTCACAGCCAATCAGCCATATTCAGTTTTAAGTACACTGTGTTGTTTTACTATATAATGAGGGCTAGCAAAGACTAAGATAGTGTGTGCACGGGCCAGGACATTCTGGAAGCAGCCTAGAGTATCCTGGCCCTGGAACTACCCTTGTTACCTGGGGCCCTCTGTTCCGATGCCGGGTGGCTGTTTGCATGCACATGCTGCCCACCACTGCCACTGCCACCATGGATAGCTTGGCTGTGAAGTCAGAAAAATGCACCCAGTGTTCATCATATAGCTGAGTACCACATTCTGACTTCAGAGTGAACAACGCATGGCAGCTACACTAGGCATCACAGTGGGACGTGTTTCAAACAACTGCCTGGCATCAAAATAGAGGGCTCCAGACCTTTCAGAAGATACGGAACAAATAGTGACTTTTTAAACTCCATTTTAAGAACGGTATACTCCAGGTTTGTTGCTAAATGGGCTGGACATTGTCTGTTCTGTTTCCACGGACTCAGTGACTGGGCCCTGCCAAGAGGACAGCCAGACGACATTTTATTTAACCTGTGCAGACAGGGCCATGCAGATAGCCCTGTAATCTTTAGCATAATAATGCAGTGTTCATGAGGCTGCCTTTGAGAAGGGCAGTTTAGACTGGGCTCCACGGGCATACTCTATTGAAAGAGATGCACTGGCATTCAAGGTATTGGTTTTAGCCTTTAAAAACATAGATGGTCTGGCATCGGTGTATTTGAAGGATTCCTTCCTGTATTGAAACTTGCCCACTAAATGAGGTTTTCATAAGAAGTCCTTATTTTACTACCTGCCTTATTATTATCTGGTGGTGCAGTGGTTAAATGCCTGTACTGCTGCCATTCACTCATAAACCACAAGTTTGTGAGTTCAGACCCAGCCAGGGGCTCAGGATCGACTCAGTCTTTCATCCTTCTGAGGTTGCTAAAATGAGTACCCAGCTTGGTGAGAGCAATTAGCTTACAGTTGTAAACTGCTTAGGGAGTGCTGAAGTGCACTGATAAGTGGTATAGAAATGTACTTGTTATTGCTATTGCTATTATCTTCTAGGCCAGTGGTTCTCAACTTTTCTAATGCCGCAACCCCCTTGTGGCTGGTTAGGAGGCTGGCAGGGGGTGGGACTTCTGGTTGCCTACAAGCCCAAGTGGCCTTGCGGCTGGAAGCCCCATCCCTTCTTCTGGCTGGCGTTCTCCCTGATTGGTTGGGAGGCTGGGAAGGGGTGGGACATCCAGCCATGTCTCTGCCAAGCATGACTGAAGCCCTGCACAATTGAGGCAGTGGCAGCACACCAGAGGAGGCCTGGCCATCCTGGAGGAGGAGGAGGAGGAGGAGGGCTGGAGGAAGAGGAGGAGGAGGGGGGCAAGTTGAACTGAGTGAACCCTGTGAAAGGGTCATTCGACCCTCAAAGGGGTCACAACCCACAGGTTGGGAACTGCTGTTCTAGGCACTGGGATCTTCTCCTCTTAGTCTTTAAATGGCATTTGATACCCCTCTTTGATACCTCCTGCCTTGTTACTTTGTCGTGTTTTTACTCATCAGTGACCTGCTATATCAATTTTCTTCTGTTTTCTGTTTTTATATTGCTCAGTTGTGATGTATTTACTCCCCCCCCCCACTTATTTGACTGTTAGCTTCTTGAAGCTTATTTAAAACACTGCAATACAAATAGTAAATGATGTTTATTATATTTTTAACATTTTTTTCCAGATGCAGACAGTAACAGAAAATGGAGATCCCTCTTCTGGAAAACAAAATGAGGAGAAAACGTATAAAAAGGTTTCAAAATTTACATTTTTTAAAAAAAATCATTTATTTTATGCCATTCCATACAGAGAACTAGTACTGACAGGGTTCCTTTTTTGTTCTAATATTTATCCTGAGCAGTGCAGCAAATCATTGTAAAATAATTACTGGCTCATGTCTAATAGGGAGCACTGTTGGTTTAGTGTTAATTTAATCACTTGAGCAGGGAGTAATTTCTGACCACTTTCCTGTATTATTTCTTCTGAAGAGAGCTACCTTTCACCATTGCCAGTATTACACAGTTGCAGGGTATCTGACCCAGTATTCCCACTGTTCTGCAATTGTACTCGAGTACTCTCCTATAGAAATTAATATTTGTTTAATCAAGCCTAATATTTGTTCACTCAAGGTTTAATGTGACAAAGGGAGAGGCAACTGTTCAGAATGTTTTTAAAGCTGTAAGCAACACACTGGTCAACCAGTTAATGGCTGTGCAAGCTTCTAAATTTTGCAGTATATGTAAGAAGAATATGGGCAAGCTTAATGTGACATTATATTACAAATAAGTATATATAAATCATTCTGAAAACCAGAGTAGAATGCCAGGATAGATAGTAGATGGTTTACAAAATGATTTATTGCTGCCAACCACTCAGTGATCTCAAAATCATGTTGTGACACATGAAGCAGTCTAAACATGGAAGTTCTTCCTATGAATTTTAGTTGAGTTTCTCCTTCCCCTTCATTTTTATTATTTTGTTTCTCTTTCCCCTTTCTTTTTATTATTTTAGGGGTTTCTTGATAGTGTGAAATTGAAATGTTGAAATATTTTCAGTTCATTTTTGCTGAGGAACTTTAAATTATGACTTCTTTCTGTGTTGCTTGCATAGTGGTACTTGTTGGTGGATAAACTGAGAATTGAGGTAAAGGCCTGTGACACAAGAAGCCAAATCAGGTCTTGTACACTGTCAAGGTTTCTGATCTTTTGCCCATACATCTACAACAACTATATGGCTTCTTGATGAGAAAAGATGTAGTCTTTCTCTTGGTGAAAAGAGTTGGCTAACTTTTATAATGCCTAATAAGGAAGTGTTTCACCACAAACATCTACCTCTTCTTTTGTTGCTATGCATGTGCAAGAATTGTGCAGGCATCCTGTGGATATAATTTTTAATATGGATTCATTTCTCTGATACCTAGTTTTGAAATGATTTCAAAGAGCCATAGTTAGCTGGATATAGTTGGTGGCTAAAGGTACTAATTCTTGGAGAGCTCTTGTTCCAAAAATGTACATGGCTTTTCTAACAACCACTTAAAATGTATTTTGATGAACTACCAGTAGAAAGATGTGGCTGGAGTAGGGGATTTTGTGGAGGTATGGCAGGGAATGAGTCTGCAGCATATGGATGGTCTGGTGTCTCCCTAGTTCTCTGCGAAGTCAGGCAATGGATAGGTTGAATGATGAGAATTGTCCAGAATGACCAGCCATTAAGAGAGAGGCAGAGGGGAGGCAAGGAGAAGGTCTGAGGTGGTTAGAAATGGGAGGAAATGAAGTGAATTTACCTTCATTGGGTGTGGATAGTCAGGAAACATGCAATTGCTACAGTCACTAACACTGCATGGTGCCTCTCTGAAGAGCCACTGGAACCTGTTTACATCAAAAATTGTTTCACAAAGCGAGCTGGTATAGTTAACCTCTTTTGAGGAAGCAGGACTGAATATGGCATGGACTGGATAACTGGTGTTTCTGACCAACTGTGCCTTTAGTGGAAAACACAAGGTGCAGAGTGCAAAGAAAAGCGACAGCTTCAGGCCTTATAGCAAGTATGGGCAATTGTGATGGCTCTAAGGGCCAGTTGTCTGTCCCTGAGACCTTCCAGGGACTGCACAGATTATCAAAAAGTCAAAAACTAAGAATGTCTAAAAGTGGTCAAAGTTTGTTCAGGGATAAAGGGGGAGTGATGATGAGTTTAAATAGTGGGGTGCTGCAACATGTTTGAATGGTTAGTGACAATTCCTGGAAATATCGAAAGACCCATTCACATTATACCATTATAGTTCTATATTTCATTTCAAATGCCATGGGAACATCCTATGGAATCCTGGGCTTTGCAGTTTAGAGAGGTGCATTTAGAATTCTTAGCTGGAGAGCTTCTCTAGTGCCTCACCAAACTACAGGTCCCAGGATTCCCCAGGAAGTTGCCACAGCAGATAAAATGGAATGTAGCACTATAATTTTGTCGTGTGAATGGGCCCCAAGAGGGCCCATGCCGCCTTTTGGGAGGAGGGGGAAGGTCAGGCTGAGAAGCTTGGAAGAGTCTAGGGCTGCAAAACAAACAAAGAAACCCCTGAAACAGGAACATTTTGCTCATATCTACTTTATTGGCCTCTGCCATGGAAGGGCTCACTAGCTTAATGCTGTTTCCCTTAAAAGTAGAGCCTGGAGGCTAGAGAGAGACTGAACTAAAGGGGAGGATGGAGAAAGTGAAATTATATATTTTTTTTTCCCCAATGAAGTAATTCGGAGAGTTGAATAATAAGATCTGTACATCATGAAGTTTGTGGAGGCAGTGGTGTTTGATGTGTTCCTCCCCAGGACCCTCTTTACCCACATATGTTTTATAAAGTCAAAGGCAAGCCTCTAGGTTATGCCTTTATTCTGAATGACTGTTATTCTGAATGACCATATAATTTCCTGTTATTCATTCAACAGTAATAGCTCTTAACAGTAACCACACTTATTTTACAAGGGCATATTTCTATTTTGAGACTATGTATAAAAAAGCAAAAGAACACGTGGAAAGTTTGAGTTTGCAGTTTGACATCCAGTCAGTCATAGGATAAAATGTAATCATACAAATAAGCCTGAGACTTATTACCATTTTCCATATGCTGTGCTTCAAGAGGTAATTTTAGTAACCATAGTTCTCTCATTCTCTCTCTCTCTCTCTCTCTCTCTCTCTCTCCCCCTCTCTCCCTCATTTTTTTAATCGTGTCATTCATTTGTTTGGTCAAGTCATAAAATTGGCTGCTGCATAAGAATCACAAAATAAACAGAAATATATGTACATAGATACCCATTGCAAGGTGGTGTAATGTTTTTGCGTCATTAAATGCTGTAGTTTACCTTCCTGAAAGTCATTTACGTAACCAGTTTGAATAGATTTGTGGGAGTGTCTCTTTTAAGATCCAGGCAGCACAGTTAAATATTACAAGAGTAATTCATAAACTAATTACTCCTCCTGTGGACTTCAGTAGTTCTACATCATTGCAGGTACAGTCTGAGTGACAGCTAACATATTTTACCTTGATGTTCCAAACACTAATTCTTAATACTGCTTTTTGTTCAGTTTGTTCACATCTCCCCCACTTTCCATCTTCTATAAATTATTTGCAGTACAGTACTATGCATGGTTTTCTCAGTGACTTACTCCCAGATAAGTGGGTATAGGGCTGAAGCTTTTAATTAAAATACATCCTTAACACTCATGCATCAGAATAAAAACTTTGATTAACCTGGGCAATTTTCAGGCTTCACTGTACAATATCTGGAGGATCAATATTGACATAGTGGTAAAGGTTAGAGTTTAGCAGTATCATTTAATATACAGTGTGCCCTTGCTATCCATGGGGGAATCAGGAATGGATCCCCCTGCAGATAGTAAAAAACTGGGATATTTAGTTCCGTTCTCCTCAGTGAGTGCACCACCACGTGCACGCATACCCATTCAGAAAATCGAGGCTTGCCGTGCGCAGAAGCTCACATTGTGGCTGGTAAGCCCGTGCTTGGCACGGGCACACTGTATACTGTTTTCTGAATCTAATAATAATAATTATTATTATTATTTCTAGTCCTCCCCTCTGAACAAGCAATCGGGGCGGATTACAACAAGGATTAAAACAATATCAAGTAAAATATCCCGTCCTTTCCCTTACCACCCCCCCCTTAAAAAGAGATTAAATCACAATTGAATTAAAATAGTAACTAGCTAAAATAGTAATAAAAACAAGATTAGAGAAAAACGGACCCAGCCAAGGTTATGCAGAAGTAGAAACAGAGAAGGGAGGCTGGGAGAAAAGGCCACTCTAAAGCCTAGATTTGGAGCCGGGGGATGTTTACATTCTCTGGGAAGGCCTGCCGGAAGAGATGTGTCTCTAGGGCTTTTTTAAAGCCTTCTAAAGATGAAATAAGACGTATCTCATCCGGCAGGTCATTCCACAGCCGAAAAGGCCCTCTGGGAGGTCTGCACCAAGCTGGTCTTCATGGGTTGCAGCAAGTTCCTCCCAGAGAACCGAAGTGTGCGGGGGGGGGGGGGGGTTCGTATGGGAAGAGACGGTCCCTTAGATAGGATGGACCCAAGCCATGTAGGGCTTTAAAGGTTAAAACCAACAGCTTGTACTGTGCTCGGAAACTGGTCGGCAGCCAGTGGAGAGCTTTAAGCACAGGAGTGATGTGTTGTCTCCTAGATGTTCCAGTGAGAAGTCTGGCTGCCATATTTTGGACCAGTTGTAGTTTCCGGGTTAGGCACAAGAGTAGCCCCATGTAGAGTTCGTTACAGTAGTCCAAACGTGAGGTTACCAGTTTCCAGATCCCACATCTCCAGGAAAGAATCCCAGTGTCTCTCCCCTTGCTCCCCAAAAGGGCCATTTTATTGAGGGGGAAATATGTCTTTTCTAGTTGTTGACATGGTTTACTGAAAAAAATGGCTATATTGCATTTAATGAGACAATAAAATACAAAAAAAGTACTAAATTAGTCTGGACAATCTTTGTCCTAGACATTTTAAAAAATGTCTATAGATCCTGTAGATGGTAAGGGCCTGAAACCTGGGGAACATGGTGTTTATTTCTGAGACAACAGTTTTGTAGAATGCTCACATTGTAGGTCAGGTTTTCTGGCTTCTGCAAAGAATGTGGCTCTCCAATACTAAAGAGTTTTGTCCTGGTGCATGAAGGTTAAGATCCTGAGTCACTCAGGACTGATGATACAACTCAAAGGCCTATTACAGTGGTACCCCGGGTTACGAATCCCCCGGGATACGAAAACCGGAAAAATGGCCCCGGCTTATGAAAAAAACCCTGGGGTACGAAAAAAACCGCACGGCCTCTTTAAATTTGCAGCGCGGTCCGGCAAAAAAAGCGGTTCCCCGGGTTACGAAGACTTCCGGATTACGAAAGTAATCCCGGAACGGATTACTTTCGTAACCCGGGGGACCACTGTATCTGTCTACTTTCAGTGAACTACCTTTGCATCAGTTTGGTTCATGTGGAACCCCTTTATGTCGCAGAGGATTTAGGGGAATATACTCAATGGTACACAAGACACTGGCTAATCTGGTTTGGACTCATTGTTGCCCCATTTGAAACTAGAAAATGTGTACTAAGTGTTCATTGTGGCTATACATCTAAGGGTCATGGGAAGGGATGGGCAAGAAATTTGTTTGGTCCTAATTTACCGGATTGGTACCTTTTGAACCAAAAATTGAACTGAAACAGAGTTGTGCACCAAAGTCAGTTCTGTTACAAATATTGTCATGGATTTCTTCATTTAATAGATGGGTACAACAATCATACATTAGAGGGGAAGAAGGAAAATAAAAACAAAAATCCATATAATATAGAATAATGTGCCCCCAAATGTATACAATAAAATCATGTACAAAAACACTATAATAGAGAAAATAGTTTGAAAAAATACCGTGTGCACACAAAAATAATAATATTTATATAATAATAATAATAATTTATTTATACCCCGCTCTTCAGCCCTAAAGGCTATCAAAATGGCTTACAATTATTATTTTTAATTAGACGGTTCCCTGCCCTCAGGCTTACAATCTAAAAAGACATGACACAAAAGGAGAAGGAAATGATGGTGAGGAAGGGGATCAGGTCCAGCAGTTCTTCTCTCCCTCTGAGGCCTGGACCAAGGCAGATGGTCAGGAGGAGGGAGGGCTCTGCTTCTTAATCAAGGACAGGCTCAATGGAATTTGGCCTGTCCTTTCACTCCCTCCTAGGCCAGATGGTGTTGTCATGGAGGGAGGGCTCTTCAACTTGAGGCCAGGCCTAATGGTGCTCAAGTTAAGAGAACTGCTCATAAAAATGTACATATAGCTCACATACAAATACCTTTTAGATTAGCACATAGCTAAAAGTAAATATTTTTGTTCTGTTTAGTTGAAAACAGGTAGGTCTGTAGAAATGGGAAATGAAATTGTAGTGAGTACTTTCCAATCCCAGCATCCTGGAGCAGGATGTCATTCAGATCAGCCTTGTTCCATGTGACCGGAATCTTAGAAAGTGAATTGAGAGTTCCTAGTTCGATCAAGAGCCAGCATGATGTAGTGGTTTAAGTGTCTGGGAAACCAAGGTAAAGATCCCTGCTCATCCATGGAAAACCCCTGGATGACCTTGGGCATGTCACACTGTCTCAACCTCAGAGGAAGGAAATGACAAACCTCTTCATTGAATAAATCCTGTCAAGAAAACTTAACAGTAGAGTTATTGTAAGATGAAGTTGACTTGAAGGCAAACAGCATCACCACCACAATAACAAAGTTCAAGCACTACAGTACCAAAGTTTGTTAATGTGTATACTTCTTATAGCTGTAATACTGAATATAAAAATGGCTGGTATTTGTCAGCTTTGCTATTTACTTGTTCTTTACTATTTTGTGCCTCATTCCAAGTCATTATCAATTATTGGGTAGTAAAATTCTGTTAATTTATAGCCTAAGTTGTCTAAAAAGTGTTTGATTTTTGCTGTAATCAAGTGAAATCTACTTTCAAATCTCTTATTTGATTTTTTTTTTACTTCTCAAAATGTAATTATACACTTCGATAACTGTTATCTTTTGAGACCTGAGAAATGTATACCATTTTTAGGGAAATTTCTATGTCTATCTCTTGGCACCTTCAAGTGACATGATTTCTTGTATCAACATCAATTCTTTTAGATCTTGTAGTTTGGCAAAGCTCATATTTTTGTTAAGACCAGATTTCTTTGTTGCTTTTTTTTGCTAGTTGGGATACTGTTTTCTTTTCCTGCTCCACTTCCTCCCTCATAATAGTTTTGCCTTAGAAGCTCCATTGATTTTTCTATTTTGAAATGTACAAAATGTCTTTCTTAAAATATCAAATTGTGCATATGCTTCCTCTGACTGGCCTGCTTTTTATGATTCCTGTCAGCTTCAAACAACTTTTTAAAAAGGATGGTCTATAGTTTCTTCTTGTCTCCTAATTTCAATCCAGCAGTTATACTACTTGAGTACCTGGCTGCAGTTTGAAATGTGTCACACTGCATTAAGGATGGAAAGTATATGCAAAAGCTTAAAAGGGGGGGGGGGATATTGAGAGAAAGATTTTTGAGTATCCAAAACCCCCAGTGAGAATTATCCTCAAGCCTCTTTCTCAGTTTTTCCCCACAGTTCTCAAACAGACTATAGAATGCTCCTGGCCTCCCACCCAAGATTCATCTATTTCATGTTCCTCAAGCTGGCAGGGGCAGTCCAGCAAGGAAGATTATTGTCACTGGCTGCGTCCTGATAGGCAGCACAAAGTGACAATCTCTGTGTTGCCGTGTGCCTGCTAACAGAGCACTGGTGATGCTGCTACAGCCTCCCAGTTGTCCCTTGCCTTCCCACCATCCTTCTGATTTCTAATGGACAGCAGCCAGGAGTGGATCCTGGAAGGTTGTAGCCAGTCAATCTTGGTCTGCTTTCCTGGAGAAGATCTTGGAAGACTATACCCTGCCAATCATAGCCTGCCTTCCCTCCACCCTCTAACGTCACCAGAGGCAAAAGCTAGGAGAGGAATGAGGGTCCCAGAAGGCTATAGCCTGCCAATCCTGGCTTGGCTCCCCCTGTGTCAGATAGCCAGGTGGGGATTGGGGAAAATCCAGGAGATGATCCCAACAAAGGATCCCTGCTTCTGGAGATTTTCCTCAATCTTTCCTCCCATGTGAAATCTTTGAAAACTGTATAGTTTCAAAGATGTCAGACAGCAAAGAGAAAAATTAATAAATTATTTGTTTTTCCTTGCAGGAACAAATAATTTTACACAGCACATTCCTACATTGCCTAACAGATTTGTTTCTTCTGTGCTCCTCATATTTCTGGAAAAATATGCTATTTCACTTGGTTTTGGTATCTTCTGACCCAACTTAAGTGTTTATGCAGAAGATAGAGAAAGTGGTCACAAATCTTGGATCATAAGATGTTGTTGCCATATTATCAGGGATTCTGGAGTTGTAGCCCAACAACATTTCAAAACATCATTTCAAAAAGGATGTTGACAAGCTGGAGTGTGCCCAGAGGAGGGCAACCAAAATAGTGAAGTATCTGGAAATCATGCCTTGTGAGGAGAGACTTAGGGAGTTGGGGACATTTAGCCTGGAGAAGAGAAGGTTAAGAGGTGATTTGATAGCCCTGTTTAAGTATTTGAAGAGGTGTCATTTTCTGCTGCTCCAGAGAATAGGACTAGAGCAAAGGATTCAAACTAGAGGGAAAAGAGATTCCACCTCAGCATTAGGAAGAACTTCCTGACAGTAAGAGCTGTTCAACAATGGAACACATTCCTTTGGAGAGTAGTGGAGTCTCCTTCTTTGGTGGTTTTTAAACAGAGGTTGGATCTGTCAGGGATGCTTTGATTGTGTATTCCTGCATGACAGGGAGTTGTACTGGATCTGGTGACACAAGGGGTAGGTAACACTGATTTGGGATATAATCTAGGGCTGTTTCAAAACAAAGTAATAAATTTTCAATTATGATTCAATTATGATTGTGACAGAGTTGCATTACCACTGTGTCAAAGAAATCCCTGTCTTCCACAGTGGTGGGTCCCTTTTCTTCCATCTACTGCCTTTTCATTCCTTCCAGTCTATCTGTAAGGCTGAATCTGCACTGCAGAAATAATGCAGTTTGACACCACTTTAACTACCATGGCTACTACATACAATGGAATCCTGGGTTTTGCCATTTTTATGGTATTGACAGAGAAAGCTAAATATCTCACAAAACTATAAATCCTAGAATTCCATAGCATGGAGCCATGGCAGTTAAAGCAATGGCAAACTGCATTATTTCCACAGTGCCCTTCAGAGTCAGATGTTATTGAGCAAGAATTATTTAGCTAATGCTAGAAACTCTTTACTTTAAAACTGAGTTGGTAACTCAGGTAAGATTTAATGTTCCCATATTTTGTTTAAGAGGAAATTAGTTTGAGCATGAATGCTCCCCTTCATATTCTGCCATCAAAATACACTTCTTTCTTTGTTGGAATCATATTTACTTCAGTTGTCAAAAAGTGGGAAACCAAGGTTTAGGCGTTTCCCATGAACTATGCTGAGAATGGAGCTGCTGTGTGGGACCTAGGAAGGTGTGTGTGACCAGGGGAGGGGGGAGATAAAAGTTGAATACAAGGAAGCTATGGCAAACATTCAATCTCATGGTGCTGACTGACTGCATTTTGCTTAGGCAACCAAGCAGAAAGTATGTACTGTAATACAATTTTCAAAAATAATTTAACAGTATAGCAGAGTTTATTTTTTCTTACTTGAAGTAAAGAACTTACATACAGTACACACACTTTCTATCTGTGTGTATGATGTTTGGAGTAGTTTAGATCCATGCTACTCAAAGAGGTGATCACTGGATCAATGCCCTGGCAGGTTTCTAGGAATGGGAGTAAAATTCTAAATAGGACAAATTTAGTACCAGTCCTGGACACATTGGGGGGAAAAACTAATCCCCCCCACACACACACACATCAGCTTGAGAAGCACACTGGTTTAATAAGGTATGGGGAACATGGGGCCCTGTAGATGTTCATAGACTCTAGTTCATATGAGTTTCAGCTAGCGTATCCAGTAGTGAAGGACAATATCTTCTGAGCTGCAGTTTTCCCACTGTCTAGATAAAAGCATTGTAAAAACATTCCAGCATATGCTGGAAGCCACGCTGGAAGAAGCAGCGCCACACGGCGGAAAAAGCAATGGTGCACATCACTGCAAGCAAGAGCCCCATTATCTTTAATGGGGCTTGAGCATTTGCGGAATTTCCCTTACATTGGGAGGGGGATCCGGAACAGAACCCCTGCATAAAGGAAGGGACCACCTGTAGACATAGTTTTCCTGTTGGTTGAAGAGAGAACAGTGTGGGGCCTTTAGAAATTAGCTCTGGAATCACAAATAATTGAGCATATACAAAGCAAATTGGGAAGTTCTGAAGTGAGAAAGAAGTCATCCTTGGTCGTTTAATGTGTATCTAGAAAACTTCAAATGCTTCTGATGTGATGCTTGACCTTTCTGATACCAGAGCATAACACTTTAAACAACACAGAAGGAAGGTCCCTAGATGTTTGCCAGACCATGTGATGGTGGGACACAACAAAGTAGTAAGCATTGTGCACCATTGTGGCCAATCCATGGCTATCTCCATGAACAGTGTATCACTAAATAGTTAAGTTAATGTACATCAGTAACACTGGGAGGTTTTCATGTGTACTAGACTATTGCACTGCTTCTTAAACTGTCTGATGTAGAGGTCAGCAAGGTTTTTCCCCATACTTGTATCTGTTGACTACAGCTGCATTTTATTTTTTTCTTGGAAGATTTCTATGGACCAGCAGCCAGTTGTTCATGGACTGGCATTGGTCCACAAACTACTACTGAGTAGCACTTTACTACACCACTGTGCTGTATACAGTTGATTACTGTGTTTCTTCTTCTAACAGAGCGACAGTTATTCAGGATTAGAACTCCATCAAGAAATGGTTGTGTATTTAACTACTGTATTTCCTTGTTGTTACTATGTTGTTCATATTGACTCCAGCTTACAATGACCCTGTCATACAGGGATGTTGGGTGGGTTTTTTGTTGTTGTTGCTGCAAGATTATATGCCAGAAATATTGACTGGGGAGCCAGCATGGTGTAGTGGTTTGAGTGCTGGCCATGGAAAACTGTCTCAGCTTCAGAGGAAGGCAATGGGAAACCTCTAAATAAATCTTGCCAAGAAAACCCTGTAATAGGATTGGGATCCTCACAAGTCAGAAACAATTTAAAGGCACACATCATCATCATCATCATTGAAGCAAACAATAAAAAGTTTGCAGATTATCACACAAACCACTCAAATTGACCCATCTGTGTAAGCTTTGTAAGCTTTGTGCAGTGCGATTCTAGCATCCATGTTTTCTGAACCTCTCCTGTCTTTGTAATAATCAATTAATGTTTGTTTTTAAAATCTCCAAGTTGTTTCAGTTTGTATCCATTTTCTGTGACCACACTATGGAAATTGCTCAGTTAGTGAAAGGGCACAGTCGGAAACAAACTCTAAGCAAAGTTACATAACTCAGTGCTCATGCAGGACATTAGTCTTTTATATAAAGACCTTTTTGGAGAAGAACTGGGAAGTTTGTGAGGAATCAGTTCAGTTCCTTTACTAATTAAAGTGTATTTTAGGAATGTCCAACTGTGCCTTGTTCACAATAACTTGCCTGTTAGGAACTGTTATGCAACTAGCAGGATTTGATATTAATTAGTTTAAATAAGAACATAATAATTATTCACCAGCACATTGTTTTTCATTTGAACTATAGAGAATCTTCTTTAAGATCTAACTGAGCCTATTGTGGCCTCTGAGTTCTTACTGTTGAGATTCTCCAAGTTGTAGGCAACGAGAGACTTTTATTTATTTGCCCCTGTCTGAAGCAAGATTGTGGATTTTGCCATCTGTATTTTCTCCTGCACAAAAATTCCCTACCTAAAATATGAAAGAAAGAACTCTGAAGTCTCACTGTATATGTGTGTGTGTGTGTGTTTGTGTGTGTTGTGTTTCTAGGGTTTTAAGTAATCTGAGCTTCTCTCTGCAATCTAATTAACCAAATAGATGGTTCTAAATTTTCTTGATTTTAAGAACAGCAGGCTTCATAATCACGCTGCTTTTCTTTTGCCCTGAATATGGCTGATGAAGAATATACACAATTGAAATATTTTTTCAAAGCCATTTTGCCTACACACACATACATGCACACACACTGTCTTGGTTCTCTTTGTCTCATATGATACATCCAGAGCTACATCTTCACTGCAGAAATAATGCAGTTTGACACTTAACTGCCATGATTCCATGCTATAGAATCATGGAATTTCTAGTTTGTTGTGGCATCAGAGTTCTCTGATAGAGAAGTCTCAATATCTCACATACATATAAATTGCAGAATTCCTTAGCATTGGGCCATGTCAGTTAAAGTGATGTCAAACTGCATTTTTTTTCCCTGCAGGGCAGATTCAGCCCAAATAGATTGAAAAGTCTTTTATTTTATTCCTGTTCCTTCTTATTTTATGCTATAGATTAGGGGAATTGTTATAAAAAGTCTCTGCCATCAGGTGTTGACTGTAAATATTCTGGGATAAACAAAGCATGCATGGATCTCCAATACTAAAAATAAATAAATAAAAATATCAGGAACAAAATCTGGGACTTTCTAATCTTTTTAGGGTGCATTCAGACTGATCAAGAAGTCCCAGATTTTGCTCCTGATCTTTCTCATTTACTACTGGGTTGACATAAACTACTCTTGGGAGCTGGTATAAGAAGTCTCTGACCATACTGGGAGCCAACAAAAAATATTGGGATAGGTGAAATATGTATGGAGCTCCAAAATAAAATTGGCAAAAGCAGGAACAAAATGACTTTCTGGTCTTTTTAATCAGCCTCGATGTTGGATTAATCTATCTGGATCTGCCTTTACATAACAAACAGCTCAATGCAGGGGTGCATTGCTTAGCAGATTTTATAGGAGTTTTGAACATTGTGTTTTAGGATCTACTTTTTTTTCCTTTTTTTAAACAACACTTAAAATAAACAGATCCCCCAAGTTTTTCCTTGTAAAAAACTAGCATCATTGCATTCTAATGCGTTGTTGTTGTTGCTGTTTTTTAAAGAGCATATTCTGCCTGTGTGAAGTGTTAGCCATGTTAGCCTGTTCTAGCAAAAATAAAGAGTCTTGTGTCACCTTAAAGAGAGTAAATTTTAATAGACATGATTTTCTGTGGTCTCCAGGCTCGATGAAATGTGTTTGATGATTTGTATCTCATGAAGTGGACTGAAATCCCCAAACAATCATGCCATTTTTTTTTTCAAGATGTAAAAAAGATGTTTTTGTTATTTTAAAACACACGTGATGATGATAAAGTACCTCTTTAAAATAAGCTTCCTGGATTTATTTATTTTTTAATTGGAATGGCTTTTACTTAGCTCATTAAGTATTGCTCGGTGGAACTGAAGCAAAAGACATCCTTGTAATACCTTCATCAAAGCTGGAGTATAGCTACCCCAGGGTGGTGGTGGTAGTAATGGAAATGAGGGCATTCCCTGAACAAAAAAAGAATTATGTCATTTCATTAAATTTTCCATTATTCCCCAAATTTCAAGCATTACAGTGACTTAAAATTTAATTGGGTCACTTAGAATTAGAGTTAATGCATCCAAAGCTACCAATGGGATATGATCACAGCAAATAGAAGATCTTGTTTTTATGTGCCTTCATGTCGTTTCTGACTTATGGCTACCCTACGGTGAACCTATAATGTGGTTTGTTTGGCAAATACTTATTCAGAGGGGGTTTGCCTTTGCCTCCCTCTGAGGCTGAGAGAATGTGGCTTGCCTAAAGTCACCCAGTAGGTTTCCATGGATGAGTGGGGATTTGAGCCCTGGCCTCGAGAGTTATAATTCAGTGCTCATAGAAAAGTTCTAGCTGTAAACAGTTTTCAATATCTCGGTCTCTCCAATGCTAGAATTTTGGGGAATGAAGGAAAATATCTGGGATGGGGAGAATTCTCATTTGCAGGGACCATGCCCTCAGCACCCCCCATAGCTAACTCAGAGTTACATTTTAGGTTGTGTGAACTAGAGGAGTCCTGGAAGCTTACTTTTAAAAAGTCAGTTTTAACAATTATAGTTCAGAGCCACCCTCCTAAAGTACTTCATTATTAATTTTAATTGTATTAATTAATATAATTTACCTGTTGTAAACTGCTTTGAGAAAGCCACTACAGTGTAGTGATTTGAGCATTGGACTATGACTCTGGAGACTCAAATTGCCACTCAGCCATGGAAATCCACTGGGCAATCTTGGGCAAGTGACACTCCCAGCTTCAGAGGCAGGCAAAGTTAAACCCTCTTTGAATAAATCTTCACAAGTAAACCTCATGATAGGTTTGGCACAGGGTTGCCATAAATCAGAAATGACTTGAAGGCACACAAGAGCAACAATATCATGGTTTGAATCCTGAACCGGGAAGAAGGCAAGATACAAATAAACATAATCATAATCTTAAACATAATCATATAGTTAATTACAATACTTAAAGTAAGTTAATTATAAGAAAAGTTACTTGTTCCTTTTCAATAAGTATATAATGGCTACAAGGTACTGATGTGTAGTACAAAACACACTCTTCCCTGTCCTGATCTTCCTAATTACCCATGACAGAATGCAAGGGGGAAGTGCAGCTTAAACCATCTAGTGTTCTCCCTCCACCTTTTAATGTGGTCACATCAATATAACTATAAATGTTACTAAAAGATACATTATAGTGCAAAGGAGTGGCATTATCACTCCTAAATTATAGTTGTAATTGCATGAAGTTATTAGGGAAAGAAATTAATTATAAGAAACTGATTACACCTGAGGTCTGGGTCTACCACTCCTGTGTTCCCCTCCCTCCATCCACCATCTTGAGGAGGAGAGAAAGGCAGGCCAGCTCCAACAGGCCTTGCCTGAAAGCAAGAAGAGCCCTCCCTTCATCCACCATCTTAAGGGAGAGAAAGGCAAGCCACAGCTCCAACAGGCCTTGCCTGAAATGAAGAAGAGCCCTCCCTCCAGTTCATCTGCCTTGGTCCTGGCCTCCGAGGGAGAGAAGATCTGCTGGACTTTCCCCCTTCCCCACCCTCTCTCCCCTTTTGTGTCATGTCTTTTTAGATTGTAAGCCTGAGGGCAGGGAAATGTCTAATTAACAAATTGTAAGCCGCTCTGATAGCCTTGGCTGAAGAGTGGGGTATAAATAAAATTATTATTATTATTAGAACAATGTATTGATTAACTGGAGTGGTTTCTGGAGATTCCCACAGCAATTTTTTCCCCCTGTTAACTGCCAGTCCAGGCTCAGGAATGTTTATTTATTCGTGGCCCAGGTTTTAAAATAAAATTAAAAGCTACTTTGCTCCTCAAATCTGAAACTTTCTGTATGCATAGTTTGTGAGATGGTAGGTTGACACTTATTATTTGCTCAGTTCACTGCTATGCTGGTAGGTACACCGACACCTCACTTTTAACATTCAATTTTCATCTGCTATTATTGCCTCCAGATTTCCAATTTCTGGGTAGCAGTCTCTGTGTATATTGCCTATTCTGTAGCCAGAGGGAATCCAAATATCATACATTTTATAATATGTATATGTGTTATGAAAACCCATTTATAACATGCTGGTGTTTTGTCTTTGTTTGCAGACTGCTTCCTCAGCTATCAAAGGGACCATACAGCTGGGTATAGGATACACAGTGGGCAATCTCACATCTAAGCCTGACAGAGATGTACTTATGCAAGACTTCTATGTTGTAGAGAGTGTCTTTCTTCCCAGGTAAGACTAAGATTAGATCTGTTCCACAGACACGAGCATCAATTCTGTGCCAACTTAATTCATTTATCTATATCCTGCTTTCCCTCTAGAACTGAGACTTAAGGAAGCTTTCAAAAACTGAAGCAGATACTGATACATGCTTTTACCTGTATCTATTTTAATTTTTATAAATTGCCATGGGTCCCGTGTTCTGGGTGGGGAAATTATATAAATATTTTTTAAAGGTTAATTTATTTTACTTTGCCTTCTCACCAAAATTGTTCAAATCAGTATATAAAAAAAGTCTCCTCTCTTTTCTTAATCTTCACAACAACCCTGTGATATTAGATTGAGAGATATTGACTGGTTCATGGTCACCGACTCAACTTAATGCTTAATTTGATCCCAAAACTCTAAAAACCACACCACTGACTTTTTAAATGTATGGGCTACTTGTTAAGAGTTAATTTAAAATTATTGTTAAAAATTGAATAATATAGTGCAGACATTTGAGCATTGGTCGCCATAAGTTGAAAGTGGCTTGAAGGCACAGACCAACAACAATGCTTTTCTTAATGCCAAGAAAGAATATGAATTCATATCTGAATCTCTACTAAAACACTGGCAAAAAACTTATTATTGACTTCATTAGTTTAGGGAACATGTCCAGAATATATAGATCCGTATTATAGAATAAACAAGAAAAGGGAAGATAGAGTGTTCCTAATTTAGAATTATACTATACAGCATGTTAAATAAGCCAATTGGTATGTATAGTGGAAGATAACTCTGCCATATCCCCATTGGATGCTCACATTACCTGTATGGATAATTTGAGAGGGATGATCTTTTTTCCAATCATATGGATAATCCTTTCTTTAAAAAACAGTATTGAAATGTGGAGGAAGTGCCAAAGAAAACTGATTTCAGTGCCATCTCCAATTATATAATAATAATAATAGTAATTATTATTATTATTATTATTATTATTTATATTTCCTGCTTCTCCCAAGGATCGAAGTGGGATTACATCGTTAAAAATACAATACTAATACAAAAATACAGACTATAAAATACTAATACTGAATTACAACATTCCAATAGCCAATCAACAAACAATCCTATAATCATCATCAAGGGTGGAGCATTTATCATAATCTTATACAGAGGCAGGTGAATTATATACTTTTTGAGGAAATCTCCCAAAATACCAATCAGCATCTTTTTGCTAATCTCAAAGTGGACATATTAAATATGTACCAGGGAGATAATATAACTCTTTAAAATAAAGGCCTGATAGGTTTCTGTTGCATTGTAGCTAAATTATTGCTTCCTTAAAAATGGAAAGTAATAGATTTCTTACTATTTGAGTGGTGAAACTGTAGCACTATGGAGAAATTAATTGCACAAATCCAAACGTATAGAAATGAGCTGATAGATTACTCATTTAATGAAACCTGGTAGCTTTTTGTTGTGTATTCTGACAGCAACGGTATTACTTATCGTCCGCTTTAACCTTTGGAATGATCTATTGTCCTAATTGCCTACCTGACAGAGCATTCAGTATTAGTCTTGTGGTATTTCTCTCTTGTTGTTCTTGTTTATTTTTTTTTTTTATATTTCTGGTGTTACTTTATCATTCAACAAAATGTAATCATAATTGATTAATATATGTATATTTTTGAAAAAGGTATATGAATTCATACAAAATGAAAAAATTATTGGAAGAATGTGATTTCATATAAAATGGAGATTTCTTGAGGACACACTTAAGGAGTTGGTGTTTTCTGGAGCACAGTAATGTTTTAACCTTTTAAAAATGTATGTGGTGCTTTAGTTCAGTTGTTTTATTCTGTTTTGAGGTAAAAGGTTAATTTGTTGGAAGAGTAGAGTCAACAAGATTGTTATATTATCCTAATTGCATTCCAGTGCAATAACAATGACTCTGTAATGGAAACACCTGAATGACAGGTTACCGAAACAATTCTTTTCTTCATTTACACAAGGCCAGAGCTTACACATAATTCTTTACCTATTCAACTTTGCCCTCTGTCTTTGCAGGAACATTTAGCAGAATCATAGCAATACATGTTATGTCAGAGAATTCATATTTAGATTGAGACATAACAGATTTCGTTTTACACTACCTAGTTCTAAATTGATTTGAAAGGAAATTAAAATGATTGAAATAAAAATGATCAAATGTAGGTTGGAGTTAAATGTAATAAACAAATTTGGAAGTGCAGTTCATTCAACAGTTGCCATGGCAGAATAATGTGACTATGTGCTTTGCATCTGGGTCGTGATGTGAAGCTGTTAGGGATATCATGCAAATTATTTTTCATGTTCCTTGCAAACTTCCAGTTCCAGTTGTTGCTTTATTGTTGTGAGCTCACAGAAGAAAGCCTCCCACAACAGAATGGCTGTAATTTTTTTAAACATCTGAGATAAGAGGTGGACCAATCAATCCATTTTTATTGCTCACTTTTTAGGAGTTCCCAGGCAGTGCTGCCTAGAGGATTTATCAAGTCTGGGCCAGGTGTCATTTGTGGGGGGTGGGGGGTGGAATTTGTCATCATTTCCTACAGGATCCATGCATATGTGGGACTGTGGTGAACAACAGTGCGCAAAGAAGCTGAAGCAGCAGCCTGTATGCTTTGTGAGAACTCAAGATGAATTACCCCAATTGTCCCCCTCCCTTTTGCCCCTGTTTTCTGCAGCAATATTCTTATGCAAATGTTGGTATGCAGTTGTTTCTGAAATAATTGTCATGAATTTGTACTGAATTCCAATACATCCAAGAAATGATTAAAACATTTTTTAAGAGTGCATCTTTGTTCAGTAGATAGCAGTTACATAACTTATCCAATGAACATGTTGAAAGTGAGTGTTACTCTTCTCCTTCCAAAGATGCTTTTACTTATGTTATCAGCCAGCATGCAAAAGTCTGCCAGCAATAACACCAAACTATAAGAGTTCATCATAAAAATATACATTCTTGTTTTATATTTCAATTTTTTCCTGAGATTTCTATGTTGATGGTTCATAGTCGCTATAATTTGGATTTGATATGCTTCTGTCTTTTGAAACAGAACTTCCTGTGAACAGCTAAAAGACGTTATAGTCTTCAGATACTTCTGGACCTCATGTGACTACTTTTGAATGGGACATTTGGCAATTGCAGTCTTCCTTTTACAAATGTCTTTTGTTTGACAAGACAGTAGCAACAGTCTCAACATTTTAAGGTGGTAGTACACTTTAGTCTCCCACAGTTCTTGATGGCAGAATTGTAACTCAAGTTGCTTGATCTTTGTGAACTTGTGAACCAAGATGTGCACTTGATAACTTCCTGGTTGCATGAACTTCTGAATCTAAGTGCAACTTTCTGATGTGACTAACAGAGGAAACTTCAGTGTAGAATGTGGACAGATCTTATATGATACCTACCATTTTACATTTCTGTGTTATCATTTTTTTTTTTTACCTACATGTTGTTTCACATGAATATGGACATTCTAATGGCGATAAACCTTCACAATAATCTAGGCCAGGGTGCTGCCTAGTTTGTGGTAGCTCTTCAGTTTAATTTAAGCAAAGTAGCTGCAGTTTGCAGCATTGCATAGTATTTTTTTTCTCTGTGTGTTATGCATACCTTCTCTGATTTATTTTTGAGCATACATGAAGCAAGAGAGGAAGCAATTTTCATGGGTATGATTCAGGCAGTTAGAGTGGATCTGCATTATCTAGAAAGCCAGATGGTGTTGTGAGTCACAGTGGGGGGGGGGGGGGAGCTCACCATCCACACATTACTGATGGAGTGCCATTCTTAAGCCGCCTCGATCACCTTGGAGAGGCGGGGTATAAATAAATTTATCATCATCATCGTCGTCATCATCGACAAGCTTTTGTATGAACACCAGGATCCATTGACTCAACCAGAGCTTCCAGTGCAATCTGATGAATTAAATAAGATGTGTACTTTTTTAAAAAAAAATCAAAAGGTTGCATAACATTAAAAGTTCTATCATTGATGGTGCTAGATTAAGTAAAGACAAGAGCAAGGTGTCACATAATATGTGTTTGCTGTCCCTTCCTGTTATACAATTCATATTTCATCTGTAAAGGAAAAATGAAGACTGTAAGAAAATATAGTTTATGTTGGAATAAGGGTCCTTGGGGTGGATGGGAACAGTTGAGACTCTAAACTTCAGAAACTTCATACAAACATTATTTTGTTAAAGAGTTTTCTCCCAGTAGTCATCTCCCTTTTTCATTTTGTCCTGTACGGTGTATTTCTTGCTTTTCTTTTCCTATCCTCCAGTAAATGGTTGTCACTAGACACAAGGGCTTCAGGAGGGCTTCCTTTATCACAGTGTTGCTATTCTTTAACTCACTCACTTGGCTCTATGTGTGAGCTAGTTGTAGCTCTTTTGCATTCTGTTTGCTGCTCATTCTGGCAGGGAGAATCTCAACTTGCTCTCCTTCAGTGTAGTCATTTCTCGCATTGTCCAAAAGACCGGCTCTGTCATGCTGATTTGTTTTATGGCCTAGTTTTTTTTAGGAGCAATAAGATGAGTGTAATGCAAACCATAATTTTAGATCTTCTGCAGAATTTATAAAAGAGGATTATACTTTATTTTCAGGTTCTTGTTTTTGAATAGTTGTTTATGTGATTTTTTTTTTAAAAAATACAACTTTTATATGTAAAACACAGTAGGAACATTTAAGCATGTGCTGGGCTTTTTTCTTCCAAGAAACTTCTGTGTGGGTGAGACAGCATAACTCTACCCCTGACCCCCATCTCTGATCAGTATATACCAACTACTGTGGCTGTTTATTCTCATAGACAAATGCTATTTTCGACATTGCCAGATCCAGTTCTTTTCAGTAACAATAGGAAGTAATAGGGGCATTGGTTCGCAGTCAGAACAGGAGCATGTGGAAAAAACAGAATGACAACATAGTTTGCTTGTTACATAATTGGTTTTCTTTAACTATTTTCAGAATATTTTCATGAAATTCAGGTGGGACTGAATATTTTATTCCATTCATCTGTTTAGTTACTATACTATACAAATTATAGGGAGAGACTTTTCAGATGTGGTTGCATAATCATGTAGGGTTTTAACTCAGCAGATTTATCACAACAGGTTATTTTATTTTATTCATAAAATCATTTTTTGTGGGGAGGAATATGTAGTTATTTTGATTACTTGTAGTTTGGCTTTGTTACATGAAAGGTCATTACATTAAGATTCCACATGGTTCATTTTTCATTTTTAGTTTTTTAAAAGTTTTAGTTCTTTAAAATCTAAAATACTGGTTGGAATTCTGTTGGTGTCCTTCCTATGTTTGTCAGGTTCCCATACAAAAGGAGTTGGACATTTTTGTTTGACATATGGAATATCAATATTCAGTTCAAGGTCACCAAAGTGTAGTTACACATCTGTTGCTGTTGTGCCTATGATGTGCATCTGCATTCAGTTGTACATTGAGTGTCCATACATGCATGCATTCAGGTGTTAATTTATTTGCACATTCAGTTGTGCAAAGTTGTGCAATCCAACTGTAATTCCAGATGCAGAGGTTTGCACTACACAGTCCTGATGTATGATCCTAGCCCTTTTCTATGAACAGCACACTATATAGTAGGAAAAGCTTTCCTGAAGTGCTTAATGCTGCAGAAAAGATAATCAAAATATTGATGTTAATAGTTCTTTAAACAATTGATGATGTTGGCTGACTGGCATATGCTGCAGTTTTATAGATGTTTATGTAAGTGTAAGACGCTATTGAATCTAGTGGTGCTTATTCTCATACATTGGTATAAGACTGCCACCATATTCTGGTATTGGAAAATGAAAGAAAATGGTGCCAGACTAGAATTGTCTGAAAATGTAAAT
Source organism: Urosaurus nigricauda (assembly GCA_034509955.1). Classification (NCBI taxonomy): domain Eukaryota; kingdom Metazoa; phylum Chordata; class Lepidosauria; order Squamata; family Phrynosomatidae; genus Urosaurus; species Urosaurus nigricauda. The sequence continues at coordinate 88,423,735 of JAOEGL010000002.1, read as the reverse complement.
AGACTGGATAGTCCATTGATTTGGTGACTGCAGTCATGTTTATTTGATCTTGATTTGCTCTACCTTCTAATCTTGTTTTGGGGGAGGGAATGTGGAGTGTCTTAAGAAGGTTCGTGTTTATAGTAATTTTTTTAAATTGCATGTTTATAATCCTTTATAATTTTTTTCCTTTCAATGCAGTGAAGGGAGCAATCTAACTCCTGCTCATCATTATCCAGACTTCAGATTTAAGACATATGCGCCTTTAGCCTTCCGCTATTTCAGAGAACTTTTTGGTATTAAGCCTGATGACTACTTGGTAAGAATTTATTTCTTCTTGCCTCCCTGGGTAGGGGGTCAATTACTTGGTCTAGGATGAGATTGAAGACTATTCTTCGCTATTCATTTATAAGAACCTGTACCTGACTCCAAGCTGAGGAAGAATGTTCATTGTTACCTGCCTGGTTTTGCTTGGTATACAGAAAGGCTTAGTTCTTCTAGAGTGCTAAGAATTCCCATGGGAAGGTATACAAAACTAAATTCATAAGTTCTAGATAAGAAAATATGTCCTTTTTTAAAAAAAAAAGTTCATATATAAATTTAGTTCTTGGCTCAGTCTTTAATATTTCAACCTCTTATAAGTTGCCCTAAATTCTAGTGTGTTAATTAATTGCTTAATATAGTTGCTTCTCAGGTCATTATTTCCACTAGAATCTTGTAATTGCAGCTAAATACTCCTGTGGATTTTGCTGACTGAATCCTTGTCAAGGGATCTCCATCTGTTAATTGCCTTGTAATTGTCTAATAGAATATATAAATATTTTCTTCTGTATTCTGTAACCTTGACCTGGAAAAAAGGCAGCTCACAGAATATAACCTCTATGCCTGAAGTTCCTTGTGTAGATCTTGGTATTTTTCAGGCTTACACACTTACCCAGTGATAGTCAAGGACAGGTTGCAACAGGATTTTGGAAGCAGATGAACAGCAATTTGCTGTGCAGGGGAAGGACTACAGGCAGCAGGAGGGTAATGCAGTTGGAACTGCATGTGTTGCCCCATCCCTGTGTGGCAGCCTGTTCTGAATAGCTGTAAGAGAAGCAGCATATGTGAAATGCTGTACTGAGCATACAGTTCCCAGCGGTCGGTGGATTGTCTCTTCATTTTGCCTTTGATATGATGCTGTTATCAAAGGCAAAGCTTGTATTTTGTGAATAGTTAACAAATATATGTGTTATTGATGCAAATGTACTAACAGATAAAAATGCATGGATAATGATAGTGTTCATGCATACTGCTAAAACATAATGTAGTACTATATTCACATCAAAAAGGAGCCTACATAATGATAGTCTCAACCTCTCATACAACCTGCTCTCTCTTAGATTCAGAGATTGACTCAGGTAGGGTAGGAATATCTTGGCACGTGAAGCTAAGCTGTGTGCAAGACTTTGTACTAAATCCCTTTTTGTGAGGCACAGAATCCCTTGTTTAATGGTTTGAAGTTGTATCCTCTTTTGTTTCAAAACTTGATAATTAAGGACTTCCTGGTCTGATTGGTGCTATTTTAAAATTACTAGAAACTGTATATGTTACATATGAAAATGGATGCAAGCTGCAGGAAAAGAGATTCCACCTCAACATTAGGAGGAACTTCCTGGCAGTAAGGGCTGTTCGACAGTGGAACACACTACCTCAGAAAGTGGTGGAGTCTCCTTCCTTGGAGGTCTTTAAGCAGAGGCTGGATGGCCATCTGTCGGGGATGCTTTGATGGAGAGTTCGTGCATGGCAGGGAGTTGGACTGGATGGCCCTTGTGGTCTCTTCCAACTCTTTGATTCTATGAGTCTATGAAAATATGTTAGACAGGAAGTTTTCATATTTAGGAATGCCATCCTCTTTCAAAAGTGGAATATTGCTAGTGTTTTCTTAACTTGGGAGTTTGGAGCTAGAGAGCTGGAAGCTTCTGACCAAATTGACAAGATGATTTCATCTTTTTGTTATTGCACCTTAATTAAGATTTCGCTATAATATTATTCACCTAGTAAAACGTGATTTGTAACGTGAGTTGACAAAATATGATTACTGTTGTTTGCTGTAATAGGTCTATGTACACTAGTGCATATGAGATAAATATTTACTCAGAGTTGCCTCACTTCAGACATTTCTCATTTACTTAGTCTCTACTGCAGTCTGATCATCTTTTTCTTTGGTGGTGCTGCTCATAAGAAAAATATGATCTAATTTACTGGCAGATTCCCTCCCTTGAGATAGATCCATGTCATCACTAAGGTCATCGGTGGAGGCCCTACTGGTTGATCCAGAACTTCCAGATGGCCATCTCATGTGAGCTTGAAAGTGAGCTTTCTCCATGGAGGTCCCTACCCTTTTGGAATGCCCCCTCTTCTCACTTGTATTCAGGAGGCACTAACTGTGGCATGCTTTAGGCACAGATACCACTTCTGCACCCAGTCCTTTTCCAATTGACTGTGCTGCCTAGTTTGAGAATTGCGCTGTGAACCTATGATTTTAAATTATTGTTTTAATGAATTATTTAATGTTGTGAATTTTCATGTTTGCGTTTTTATGTTTTTCATGGCTTATTTTTGTTTCACATCCCTTCATGATATCTCAAGATATAGGAAGTGAGATAAAAAATTGCTGAAATAATCATAATATTTTGATTTTGAGATTTCCACAGCAATAGTATATATAGAAGGTAATATTTATTCCTAAGAACAAATACAATATAGACTTACAGAATAAGCAATAGCAGCTTTGGAACTCAGTTCAGAGGTTTTGGCTTGAATACCCATTATTCACTTTTTATGTTAGGTTTAGCAAGGCACCTACATCTAGCTCCACTTGGCCACTTATGAAAGTGCTGACAGTTTGCCATGAATTTCTTCTAAGCATCCGGTATTGCAAATAATAGGAATTATGCAAGAAAATGGCTGTGTTCTTGCCCTGTGTTTGCAGATTGTGATGAGCATTGTACAGAAACAATCAAAAAATGTGTCTGGTAAGAAAAGCTCATAAATCAGCATCAGTAATACCTTACAAATGACTATGTGTCAGTGTTGGTTAAGGAGGCATACCATATAATAGAGGAGGGCCTGTTTCTAAAGCACATGCAAAAAGTCTCTACTGGCATGGTCTTTCTAATATAACTCAGTGGAATGTTTAGATACTAAAGGTTCATAGAGATACCCACAACATCTTTTATGATTAACACACTTTTGTGGGGAGGGAAGATGACTTCTGTATTTTGATTGTCCACAGTGGCATTAAATTTCTTTTTGTTTCTGTGTTCAGTATTCAATTTGCAGTGAACCTCTAATAGAACTATCCAACCCTGGTGCAAGTGGATCTTTGTTCTTTGTCACCAGTGATGACGAGTTCATAATCAAAACAGTTCAACACAAAGAAGCAGAGTTCCTTCAGAAACTGTTGCCTGGCTACTACATGGTAAATAAGTTCAAGTCCTCAACTTTTCCTACTTGTTATTTCCCCCTGTGTTGTGTGTCAGGGAGGGTGAAGGAGGAGAATGAATTTTTATTTAGCTCTTTAAGAGTTTATTCAGTGCTTGCTCATGCTCTTGTTAAGTTAGAATACTGTTCCCATCTAATTTTATATTGCTTTTATATTGGATCTTACAGGAAAAATGTGTGAGTGTTTTCAGGGTTAATGGGTGAAAATCCTTAATGTAATAATTGGTGTGACTGACCATATTGTTGGTAAAACACAGCTGAAATGTTCATGTCATTCTGTTCTGTGGCATAATAGTTGTATTGATACTAGTAAACACCAACACATACATCTGTGTGCTAGTCAAGTGAGCTGTAGGATTGGCCTGTTATAAGTAATGTCTATTTTCTCTTTTTCAGAACTTGCCTTTCTTTGTTAGTCTTCTTGACTACTTGGTAGTTTAGCTTGTAGGTTCAGTTTTAAAGATAATGGGGAGACCAGATGCTTGTAGTTTAATGCTCCTCATTTCTTAACAAAAGAGTGAGAAATGGGAAATGGGTCATAGGCAGTTCCTTTCCTCTCCAGCAAAAATGTCTTCCCTATGTATCTTAAATACAACATTTTACCTGGTTAAGAGAGGTGAGGAATTAGTACCCTAGCAGTGAACAAATGTGCAATCCTGCAACCACTTCCTAGTATCTTAATACTGTCAACAAGAATGATATCTGAAACCTAAGTAAATAAGTCTTCTGTACGGCTTATTCCAAATAAAGTGTCAATAGGGTAATATCCTGAGAACATTTTTGTTTAGCAGTCCTAAGAGTAGTGACTTTTTGTCAAATCATTTATTTATGTGGGTTTGGACAAGAATAACAAAGGATTTTAACTACTCAGCCTAAAAATAGCAGCTTAGATTGCTTGGAATACAATTGATTCCACATATGTTTATATCTATGTAGAAGTCTGACCTGAACTGTATTGCAAGTGTTCATTGCTCTTTTTGTTTTGTTTTTTAAAAGAATCTCAACCAGAATCCAAGGACACTCTTGCCAAAGTTTTATGGACTATATTGTGTCCAGTCTGGAGGCATTAATATTCGGATAGTTGTGATGAACAATGTTCTGCCTCGAGCACTGAAAATGCATTTCACATATGACTTGAAAGGCTCAACATACAAAAGGAGGGCATCCAGGAAAGAGCGGGAGAAGTCCAACCCCACTTTTAAGGATTTGGATTTTCTGCAAGACATGCACGAAGGATTGTATTTTGACTCTGAAACCTATAGTGCACTGATGAAAACACTACAGCGAGATTGTCGAGTAAGTGAAATATTCTGCTAGCAGTAACTGTTGTGAATCCATAGTCCTTCTTTATAAGGCACTACATAAACAGCAAAACAAAAAACCACCCCCCACCCCCCCAAAAAAACCAAATGAGGTACTGGTATACAATTAGCTGATAGGGATGCCATTAGACCCAGAACACTGGTAAAATCCCAGATTAAAGAGAGGAAAAAATGTCCCAGCAAGTTCATCCTGCAGCTCCGAGATTTCTCCTAAATGAAACGATGTACATGTATTTAGAACTGCAGAGTGATCCTAGAAATGTTGACTCTGTATGTCCATGTTATTTCATGCTGTAATGCTCTCCCCATTGCAGATTGCACAGTGACTAGAACAACAAGAAGAATATCAGTAGCAAGTAAATTTCTATACTTCTTATCAGTGCACTTAAGCACTCAGTTTACAAGTGTTAGCTAATTGCCCCCAACAAGCTGGGTACTCAGTTTAGCGACCTCAGAAGGATGCAAGCCTGAGTCAGGCTTGAGCCCTTTTGCTGGTATTGAACTCACAACCTTATGGTTTGCAAGTGGGTGGCTGCAGTACAGGATTTTAAGCACTGTGCCATTACGGTTCCTTCTGGACCCTTCTATAACTTCTGGACCCTCCTGTAACAAGGGGTGCTATGTTTGGCATGTGCTTCTTCCCTCCACCATTGGAAGAATTGGAGGAGGTGTGCATTAAAGGCTCCCCCTAATGCTTCTCCAATGAGCCTACTAATGCTAATGCTTTTTCACTGAGCCTACTAATAATTTCTTTCCTGGAGTGGGCAGGCAGCATAGGAACAACAGCTCCAGTGGTAAACGCCACCAGGGTTTGGTTACTTAATTAAATCAAGGAGTTTGGTTGAGCAAGTGAGCAAGCACAAGAAAGATTACCAACCTCCGTTATTTGCAACCTCTTTCTGGGCTGGTCTGAGAACTCCTACTCCAGGAAAACAAAATTATTGTTGCTGGTTTAAGGTTAGAACCTCTTATTTGCTGATGGCTTTCCAGTTCTTCAGAGTGCTTCCAATTTTTTTTCTTGGAGAAGGCAAATGATCTTGTCAGGAAATGTGAACAGGGTGCTTTGTTTTCTTGTTTTTTTCTAGATGAATATGGAGATCTATCTTTCTTTCTTTCTTTCTTTCTTTTTTTTCAACATTCAGGCTCCTCCTGCACTGGCCTCAGGGTGTGTTGTCATCATATTTGATTACTGGAGTGTCTTTTCAGAGACGAGTTTTTGCACACTGTGTAAGGTCCAGGTACTGTTAAGCTCCAGTGTTGTTAACTGGTGGAAACCAGTGAGACTTGTAGGTTTTTCGGTTTTCACTTGAAAATTGTTTTAGAGCAGGGCCCATCATTTGTGAGTCCCTTAATGCTAGTTTCCATTGATTTCAGTAGGGCATTAGTGGCTAACTCATTGGTACTTGGTACTGGATGTTCTTAAGGTGGTGAGTTTTGTTGCATGAAGGAATGGAATTCTACTGCTCTCAGTAATTACAGGGCAAGTAAATTATTTTCTGCTCATCAAATTTTTCAAACAAACTCAGAAGGGGAGTGATGCAAACAAAATTTGGTACTTTTGGATCCTGTAAAAGTTATCTTGGGCCTTGCCATGCCCTGTGAGATGTTAGCATGTCAGTTCCATCAAAAACCTTGAGATGGATTTCTGCTGGTATGTTTTTCCTCAATATGTTTTATGGCTTTACAGTTTTAGTGTAAACTTCAACCATTTATGAGTAATTTTAATTGGTAAAGTGGTAGAAAAATGTGGAAGATACGGTAATTTCTGTTACTCTGGGTGGGCAACAGCAGCAGATCCAGTGACTAGTTACCCCTAGGGGTCTCATGGGCTACCAGAAAGGACTGACCCACAGAAGTGGCTGGAAGGCCTTCTTGGGTTCATTGTTTTTTATAGTAGGCTCCTATACTGTGTTGAAAAGGTGCTGCTCCTGGAACGGTTTTTCAGGGTAGGTGGGTGTAAAAAAGATTGCCCATGGAATCCTGAAGTGTTGAGGAATATTAAAAGCCTTGTGGGCGACCTTTCACCCCAGGGCCCCACTTTGTCCGACCCTTCTATAGAGAGTACACAATTATGGGGTGCTAGACTTGGTCTTATTTAGTTAAGAGGTCAGTATGAAGTTGTTATCAGCAGTTGGATAGTGTTGTCAGTGTGTGTCATGTTAGTTCAATCGTTTTGTCCGTATATGCCATGTCAATAGGATCCAACTGCATACTCCAAAGTAACAAAATTAAATTAATTGCTAAGGTGTATTTTTCTGGAGAGTCAAGAAAGTATCTATTTCCTGAGTACAAGTCAAGGGACTTTTGATTATAGATACATAATTGATTCCATTGCTAATGAAACTCAATACTAGTAGAGTTTGAGACTGCGTAAGAGCTGATCGATCTTGACATTGCATGGGATAAGCCTTAACTTTCAGGAATTTGCTGGAGAAAAGGATCCATTTTATTTCACCTATATATAGTTAACTCTATCTAATTCTATGAAATAGAAATATTATACCTTGTTTCCCCGAAAATAAGACATCCCCATAAAATAAGACCTAGAAGAGGTTTTGCTGAATTGCTAAATATAAAGCCTCCACTGAAAGTAAAACCTAGCAAAGTTTTTGTATACTAATATATATGCAGTATATAATAAATGTTCAGTTCTTTTGCTCAACAATAAATGTGAATCCTACTTCATGGAAAAATAAGACATCCCCTAAAATAAAACCTAGAGCATCTTTGGGAGCAAACATTAATATAAGACACTGTCTTATTTTCGGGGAAACACGGTAGATTAACTCTCATCCATTGAAACCATTCTTGACATTCAGTACACTATGGTTGATGTAAGTTGTACTTAATTTTACAAACCAATGGGCAGTTGGGGGGGGGATTCAAATACCTTGACCAAGTGCAGACATCTAAAAAGTACAAAAAACCTTAAACTACTAAAATATGCAATCAATACTAAATGTCAAAACATATTTTGGTGTTGGTTTTTGTCAGTAATCCACTCAATCCAATCCTGTATACTTTTGTACTGGTTTTGTGGAAGAGAATTATGGCAACTCTAGAGTTTTACTAGAGTGTGGGTGTTTACCTCTGCATTTTAGCAAAATTATAACTTACTGTATATACTCATATATAAGTCTAGAAATTTTAGTCAAAAATTGACCCAAAAAATCTGGACTGACTTATCCATGGGTCAGTATAAGTACTGTACTTTAACTCTTATCTTTAGGGTAGGCACCTTTATTGGGTCTGAAATAGCCTGGGGGTTAACCATTAGGGAGCATTTGGGAACATATAAAAAAAAAATTGACCCCCTGCAGGGCCACCCTGTTGTAGTGCCTCAAAGAACAACAAACTCCAGAATTCCTTAGGTTGCAGCCATGGCGGTTAAAGTGAAATTACCGTTCTGTAATTGTTTACTGCCAAAGGGCCCCAGGAGAAAGACAAGAATTGGTTTTGCTCTGTGGTGAATTAAACATTTCTTATTTTAAAAAAACCCCTAAAAACAACAATAAGTAAATGTGATTTCACATACTAAATATTTTTACACAGGAAGTACTTCTACAGTACTTAAGATGAAACCCTCAAGCACACCACTATTTTTATCTTGTGGGTGGTTTCTGTTGTTGTCCTCTATGGGAAGCTATGGCTAATTATGACCCACCACCTTTTTACAGAAAGAAAGCAAACTGAAGGAGGGGATTAAAACGCCAGAAAAAGTCCCCACACACTCGTATATTAATCAGATGTGCTTACAAACATAAAGGATGCATTTAAATTCCTGCATGTGAGTATGAGTGAAGGTTGTAACACTTCTAGAGCAGGATAGATCTATTGAATGTGTGAAAGAAGGGGAAGAAGTGAGGGAAGACTCTTTAGGAGCACTTTGAAGACTTAATGTGGCTCTATTGGCAAACCATGAAAACACTTGGATTAGAAAGCAGCATGGTTGAAATGGAGTTATAGGACAAAAAGGGCATCCTCTCATGGGAAGAGAGTAATGTTTATTGGCACAAAACAGTATCATGTCAAGTCTTGTTAGTGAACATGAAGCCACCTTTTGTTTGGATTTTTACCATGAAGTTGAGATGATCTAATAATCAGCTGCATGCTCACTAGACATTTTTCCAAACAGAGGGCATTGTTTCTCTTCCTAGTCTCTAGAAATGAATATTCTATTAACTCAAGCTATTAGTGATTGTGGAGAGTGTATAAGAATCTCTGTTTTGGAGATGCATATGTCCCTTTCACTCTTATAATGTCAAAAGATTAATTGTAGCATCAGAACTATGAGGCTACTGAAAATGTACCCCAGTGAAAATAAAGAGATTATTTTAGTGACTGAAAAGCAGAGTAAACAGAATAAGAGCTAGTTGTTTCTCATGTAATGTTTTAAAGGCTATTTTGAAACTCTGTTCCAGGCTGTTCACAAACTGACAATAGATGCCAACCTACTATATCATTGCTATTTATTACTTGTAAAGGTGCCCAAAATATATTCCACTCACGATATTGTACTAGAGTCAATGTATGTGGAAATATTTATGTTACAATATGGCAACTCTTTCCTTGAGGGAAGTGTGTAGGTATTATAATGGTATCTTACTGGTCTTTTTGTTAGATGGGTTACCAGTTCCACTGTCTTCTAATGTATGTTTGTATATGTGCGTGCTTGCTCACTCACTCTCTACTTCACTGCTACTCAAAGTGGTAGTCCATGCACTGTTATAGCTCTGCAAGCCATCAACCGCCAGTCCCTGATAAATTTCCAGGAAAGAAAGAAACAATTGTCATTAATAGGCACAAACATATTCCCAGGCACATGGTGGGGTGGGGGTGGGGGTGGGAGAGAATTGCCAGTCCCTAACATTAGATAGCTTGAGATGCACTGCTCTGTGTGATTGCGCTCCAAAGAGTTTTGTTGAATGGGATAAGAACAACACAGGATGAATATGCATGGATGTATTCATATCTATTGAAGGTTCATTTCTGAAGCTTCATTAGTTGGAAATGATTCCAAGTTGGAAGTGATTCTGCAGATGGCACGTTAAATTTGAAGAAGGTCTTAAACAGACAATTATTGCTTTGATTATGTTCAAGAATATTTTTACTAATTTTTTTTTTTTTGCTTTAAAATAATGAACCCATTACATAATTCTTTCTGCATAACTATGGGAATGTGCAAAACAGGGTTCTTACTGAGAAATGGTGATCTCTCATGTTCATTACCAAGTTCGTTTTATAAAAGATGTAATATTTATAGACATCTGAATCTAGGCAAGGCTCGTGATAAGGTTGGAGTTCTGCACAGTGTGATGAAGGATTTCTCTTCTGCACAGAGTGATGAAGGGATCGTCTGTTTTATCCATTCATATTTCTAGTACAGTATTCAGTCAGGATAGTGATATCATTCTGTTTTAAGGTTGTGAAATAGCAGTATTCAGCAGATACAAACACATAAAAATTCTTATTTTTCTGAATTAAGTAAAAATTACAGATACATGGATTGGATCCATATAGCCATCTCTGGAAGGAACTGAGTGGAAGTGGGTTTTCTTACACTCACATTTTTCTATCAGCCACTTTAAAACACTCTCGTTTAGGTCATTTGGGACCTAAGAACACTATTTGGGACTACACAAGAGCAGGTTTAGAAATTAATCCACAAAATTTACTGACTCGCTTAGTTTTTTACTAGCATGGTTTCCTAAAATAATAAAAGAGCCCACTGCAGCAAAGGCTTCGTCTTATCTCCTTGTGGGAATTCTTACAGAAAACCAGACAAATGACAGCATTGAAATACAAAATATGGCATAGAAATGTAGTGCAGTGCAGATACTGGAGTTATGTTTATGACTTTCAGATCTAAGGCACAGATGCATAAATGTCACCACAGATTATTTTGTTCATGTCATTTCTTTTAGCTCTGTGTTGACATTGATCCAGCTTTCTCCTCTGTATGTAGACTTTGGCCAAAGACAGCTATAGAAAGAGAACATGAAGCAGAGTAAAAGTGTCTACTTGTATTAATGTCTGTCCATACCATACTTGTGAATTATATGTGGAAATACCCTTCTTGCCTCTCCAGGTTCGTTCAACTGCCATCTTTCTCCTCCAGCTTGGAAACAAAGGACCCAATAGCTATGTGCTATGCCTGAAAAGGGAAGAGCATGGGCACCTTTTAGCTCTGCCACCTAGCATTTGGGTGTGTTGTTTCCAAGCCAAAGAAGTACTCTAGTTAGCATCACTATTGTATTAGGGTAGGCAAGAATGCTACCTTGGAGTTCAATTTCCTAGAAAAAGGTTATTCTAAAGAGAGTCCATAGCACATCAAAGTATTTTGGGCTCCCTAAGTCACATCTGTCTTCCACTTCTTGCTGCTTTGAGCCCAGTCCTGAGTTTTCTCCATGATTGTGTTTGTGATTAGAATAATATCCAGGAAATGGTTTCATCACAATAAAATATTGCATTTCTTTGTGTACCTGCCTGCTCTTTCATTCCACACATAAATTGTTCTTGATCCCAGGCTTTGGGAAATAAGGTCAGAATGTGTTTTTTGTAGTGTTTTCAATATTTGAGTGAAAGAAATTGTTCTAAACCCTGAAGCAGTGTATGTACCAGCAGGATGCTCTTTCAGTTCGTGCAGATGGCAACTTCATACCAGACAGAATTGATTATTCCTATCCCAAACAAAATATGTTCCTGAAAAAGAATTAGGACTGTGGCCTTTTTCTCCTAACAGAATTTTAGCTAACAATCGAATCCAAACTTTGTTTTGTTGTTTTCCTGGTATTGAAACTCAGGCCATCTTCTAAGAATAAGGTTTTTTTGTGTGTGTGTGCAAAGATACATGTGATTTCTTTTTAAAATCTTAAGCATTGGCATGTCTTTTGTCTAAAGGAGGGTGGTCTTGCAGGCCACATGCAGCAGTAAGTGGGTTAAAACAAAGTGAGGCTGCGTTCACACTGGAGAAATAAACCGGTTTAAGTGCCATGGCTCAATGCTGTGAAATTCTGGGAATTGTAGTTTGTTGTGGGGCCCAGAGCGGAGCGGACCCCACAACAAACTACAATTCCCAGAATTTCACAGCATTGAGCCATGGCACTTAAACCGGTTTATTTCTCCAGTGTGAACGCAGCCTCAGAAGAGCAGATGTATTCTTACCAATTTGAATACTTTCCCACCAAACATACAAAGTACTCTGTGCATGTCTGCTCAAGAGAAAGCCACATTGCAGTAGCTTCCCAGGCTATAAACCAGATGTCAGAGTCAGATCCTTGCAACAGATCTTCAGGCTTTAAATAGCTTCTCATCGCCAATGACTGACTGTGCATTTTAAAAGAAGAATAAGGCAGAGGAGGAGCTGCTGCTGCTTACATTTAGATTCAAAATCTTTAAGCTGATTTCAATTCATATTATCCAGTTTGATTTTCATTTTGTCCTGTTAAATATTAGTACTCCTTGTATTAGGGAAATTCAGAAGTTAGAAACACATTTACTTTCCGTTAATTCATTTGTATGCCAGTGTTGAAGTAATTTACCTCTTACAAAGACTTTATCACTGGCATTTTGATTTAGGCTTTCCACAGGGCTAATCCCAAATTTTTAACACATGATTTAGAAAGTGAGTGAATTGTCTGCTCTGCAAAATGAATTGTCTGCTCTGCAAAGCCATGTTTTCTCTAAAAATCTAAAATCATGTGTCCTGTAGTACTGCATTCTGCAGCTGCTGTGTGTGTGTGTAGTTGTTAGTGCAGATCAGTAGTATATTAACTGCTCTGAATATTTAATCTTGATAATCCCATTTGGTAGTTTAGGAACATTACAGTCACCATGCCAGTGGCTGCTTTACCAGCTGTTAAATTAAATTGAAACTGACTTAAATTGAAAAGACTCCAGGGATATGCTAAAGGAAATAGCTATCTCTGTATGCTGGTCCAAGTTTTGGATAAGACCACAAGCTTTGCATTACTTTTTTTTTAAGTTATGCATCTTTGGAGCACTGCCTTTTTATTGTGTTTTGTGTTGGATAGTGAATGTTGTGGGAGAAATTAAGCAGTAGTTGGATAGCAAAACAGAATTGTCTTCCTCTTTCCTCCCTGTCCCTCAGCAGAGCCCTCTACACCAACTGAAAGTTTGTTCCAGGTTTCCCAGCCTTCCAGAGCTGAATTTGAGGATGCGTGGACAGGGCAGTGTGTGTGTTGGAGGGAATCATACACACAAACACACTGATAGAAACAGTTGGAATTAACATTGTGTAGTCTGACTCCATATGTTATACATGATGTTCATGCGTTTGCACATTTGCATTATATGTGCTTAAGCATGTTTTATTTTTGAGAACTGTTTTGCCTTGCGGCTAGCATAATAAAAATCTTGCGTCACAGTCCTTGTAGAATTTGACATGGAGCTGAATGTGTAGTCAAGGATCATAGAGTAAAAAATTGTACTTTCCTTATTCATATGTTTGCTTTGTAGAAAATGAAGCAAATGTGTCTTCCTATTGAGGTGATGTCAAAAGTTTTTTGAATTGTTTTTCTTCCCAGATGTTTATCCTGCTGTGGTATAAATTCATTTTTGACAGCTTATGTGCCCTTACTTACCTACTTGTCTTAGCACTCATTACTCATTGTATAATCCATTGAATCTCACACTGTTGAACTAAGCTATTTATTCTCTAATGCTAAGAGCATGTCTTGTTTCTACAAGAGACGGGAAAAACAAACCATCTGTCAGTAACAAAAAGTTAATAAAAAAAAGATTTGTGTTAATGGAACTGTATGAAGATAGTGTTGTGGTTTCATGTGAAGTGTCTACGGAAGTATTCATGGCTTTAATTTTTGTTTTAAAAATCCTAATTCATCTTAAAGCCAGAAGAGCACACAGTAAATCAAGTATAAATATATATTTGAGCTTTAAGATAATGACAGTAGCATTATTGACACATTATTTTAAAGTTGAATGGGGAAGAAACTTTGTTGTAGGTCTGGAATGAAGTACTTGAAATGTAATTAAGCGAAATACTATAAATATTACTTGAAACAATTTTGGATTTTACATTTACGTGGAAGATATTCCCCCCCCCCTCAGTTATGCTTCTGGAGTGCTGAAAATATTTTAGTCTTCTATGTTAAGAATTAAGATTATTTTTAAGATATAGTTTATGTTTTAGTTATTATTATGTGGTTTTCGTTTGTGATATCGTTTTTGTTGATTTTAATCAAATATAAAAAAATCAATAAAGACTACTTAAAAACAGTAACAGCAGCATAAATGAAGATTAACAGTTGTTATTTTGGCATAATGGAACCCAAAATTTCACCTGCAATTATTTAAATTATTTATTTAAATTGCTGCATTGTCTTAGACAAATCATAAATGATACAGTAATGCATTTTAGATATAATCCTAAACTTTGTTGGGCTAATGAACTATATTGGTACATATGTCAGAAGACTACTGCAAAACCTGGTGTTCCCACAATATTGTGATATAGGAAGACCTACAAACACAAATGTATAATGGTGGTGTTCAAGAAGTCACATTGTTCACTATAATAATAATACTCTTGTGAAAAAGTGTGTTATTACTCATGTACAGTAAAAGGAAGTCAGCAGCTCTGTTTATTACTGAAAAGCAAACTGACAGTTCTGCATTTTTATTTTATTTTTTGTTAAGCCCTGTATACAATTTCCTCTTCTTCTTAAGAGGATCATAGTAGTCCTCAAGCGTAGTTGAAAGGTAGGCTTAAATGGGTAGAGGGGATGGTCTAGAGCAGTGGTTCTCAACCTATGGTCCTCTAGATTTTTGAGTCTTCAGCTCCAAGAATTCCTGAACAATGAGCACACTGACTGGGACTTCTGAGAAATGAAGTCCAAAACATCTGGAGGCCCAAAGGTTGAGAACCACTGGTCTAGATCCATATGTTTATCTCCCTTCCCCACTGAACCATTGGTTTGTCAGAGATCCCAGCTACTCACATGGGAATAGTAGTAGTGAAGTATTCTCAGCCAGTGTTGGTGCGTTCCAGCTGAACTTTGACTCAAGGGTTCAGGTGGTACTGACTGGGAACACATCTGACTTTACTCCTTCCCTATTCTCTGCATGGGAAAGAGAGAGGTAGAAAGCCAGGAAAGGAGTCTCCACAGGATAGCAAGAATTCCCTTCAGATCAGCCTGCAATATGGGGTTTGGGGTAGAGGTGCATGTGGAGTAGAGGTTCTTGCCTGGAGACTTCCATGGGCTGTCACCCTAGAAATTCTCAGTTAAGGATGTAACATGAAAACGTTGAGTCTCTCTTATCCAAAATGCTTGGGAGCAGAGGTGTTTGGGATTTTGAATTTTGTTTAAATATTTGAGTACCTGTATTTGCATATATGTACATTATGAGCCATCTTGGAGATGGGCTCCATCTCTAAAACAAAATTCATTTATATTTCATGTGCAGCCTATACACATAGCCTGAAGGTAATTTTATACAATATTTTAAATAATATGAAACAAAGTTTATATACACTGGACCATCAGAAGCCAAAGCTATCACTATCTCAGCCACTCATGAAACATGTTTAGGTTTTTAGAATATTTTGGATGTCAAAATTCCAGATAAGGGAGACTCAAACTGTATAGTACTTCTCTGTTTTAAACTATTCAGGGAATTCAGAGGACAGGAGAAGAGAGAAGATCTAATCTAAACTGCTAGTGGAATGCTGCTACCTGAGCTAACCACAGAAAGTGCAAGATTGACTTTGTGGTTTAGATTATAGGAGCAAGGATACAAAGAAGTTATTAGACTTCACTAGGAATATTGTGTCCAGTTCTGGGCACCACAGTTCACGAAGAATATGGACAAACTAGAACATGTCCAGAGAAGGATGACTGAAATGATCAAAGGTCTAGAAACCAGGCTTATGAGAAATTACTGAGGCAGCTGGGTATATTTAGCTTGGAGAAGAGACGAATGAGAGGTGACACAACAACTGTCTTTAAATATCTGAAAGGATGTCATGTAGAAGATGGAGGGAGATTGTTTTCTGCTGCTCCAGAAACTAGAACACAAACCAGTGGATTCTAATTACAATAAAAGGGATCACACCAAAACATTAGGAAGAACCTCTTTGCTACAAGAGCTATTTGACAGTGGAATGGTGGACTCTCTGTCTTTGCAAGTGTTTAAACAGAGGTTGGATGGGTATCTTTTATGAGTGCCTGAGTGGTGTATTCCTACATGACGGGGTTGGATTAGATGGGCCTTGTGGCCCCTTCCAACTTTAAGATTCATGATTCTGCTCAACCTTAGCCTCCCAGTGTTTGAATCAGCTAAGAATGAGGGTAATAATAAGTTTCCCATCACTACCACTGATTCTGTGTTTATCCAACCATTTAAATTTTCCAGTGTTGAATTTCAGTGGCTGGTTTTTCTCTCTCTATTTCAGTTACAAGTACTGATCCATAGAAAGCACCCACTGCATTGACTCTGGTGGTCTGAAAGACTGCATTTAGGTGGCTTAAAATGCAAAATCTATTCTGTATGCTCCAGCAACTAGCCTGAGAATGAAGAGCACTAATGTCATATCCCACCCACTGCACTTCCACAAAATGTGGAAATAATCTTGCCTACAAGTCAGAGTTGACAATAGATGGACCAGTGGCATGACTCAGCAGGATCCTGTGCTCCGATAGAATAGGAGCTAATGTTCACAAAATGTCCTGATTCCTTTATCACCTTGCTAAATACACATCTTCAGATATTGTACCTACAGCTAGTTACAACTCTTTACTTGTAGAGGAAAATCCAATGCAAGAAGGTTAAACAGAATGCCAACTTTCATAATAAACCAGCTTTCCTTACTATGAAATAGCTACTGTGGGTTGTTAGAGAAAGAGAAGTTATGGATAGGCTTTTTTTATCTGAATGCATTGGCAGGTCTGTACATTAGAGTCAAGATGGATGTACTTTCCAAACAAAGTTTGGTTTTTTGTTTGTTTGTTAATTATGCAGCCTTCCCCCAAAATGGGACCCAAGGCAGCTCATAGAGGAAATTTTACCAACACAAGTTAAAAAACAAATAAAATAATCTCATAATTATTTTTTAAAGGATACAAACGTTTTAAAATTAAACAAACAAAGCACATGCAGCCAATAAGAAGCCTCCTTAACAGCATTACATATTAAAAATCTGTTTAAACAGAAAGATGAAAGGCGAGCAGAGGGGGGGGGGGCAATCTGGCTTCCTGCAGAAGGGAGTTCAGAGGGTGGGAGCAGCCCCTGAGAAGGCTCTTTCCTGTGTCCTCATCAAGCATACCCATGATGGAGGAGGAAGCAAAAGAAAGCCTTCCCCTAAAGAGCTAAAGATTCTTGCTTGTTTATATGGGGAGACACGGTTTTTCAGGCAGTCTGGACCTGAGTCATATAGGGCTTTTATAGGTCATGACAAGCACTTTGAACTGTGCCAAGAAACAAACCAGTAGCTAGTGAAGCTGTTTTAACAAGGGAGATATATGCTCCCTATAATTGACCCTGGTCAGCATTCTGGCCACAGGATTCTAGACCCACCACCGTTTCCAAACAGCATCCAAAGACAATCTAAAAAGATATGACACAAAAGGAGAGGGGAATGGCAGTGGGGAAGGGATCAAGTCCAATGGTTCTTCTCTCCCTCTGAGGCCTGGTCTATGGCAGATGGATTGAAGGGAGGGCTCTCCTTATTACTTTAAGCCAGGGCTGATGGGAGTTGGCTTGCCTTTCTCTCCCTCTGAGGCCGGATGGAATCAGATTATTTTGTTTAGCCTTCTCTTTTACATGATTTACATCATTTTGTATTACAGATGAACTGTAGAGAAGATGTATGTAGATTTTCTCTCTGATGTTTTACCATTTGGATATTCATTGTACAATTTATATATTTACTGTATACCTGTTCACTATGTGTAGAATATCATGCATAATCTAAGGATTTTGCAATGTTAAAAGTTTCACTCTGTTAAAATAAACCCCTTATTACTAGGTGTTGGAAAGCTTTAAAATCATGGATTACAGTTTACTGCTTGGAATCCACATATTGGACAATGCTGCAAAAGAGAGAGAAGGCGAGACCTCTCAGAACACATCTGATTCTAAACGCCCAGGAGGACAAAGAGTTCTCTATTCTACAGCTATGGAATCGATACAGGGCCCAGGAAAATCTGGGGACTGTGTCATCACGGAGAGCACCAACACGTATGTCCCTTAAATGTATACTTTGTTATTGCATACTTCTAAAACCACCCAACTATCTGAATATTAATCTTAAAAGGGCCTGTTTATCTTTCAAGTTGTAAGTGATGGAAGGAAAGGTTAATATTATTTGGAAGAAGCATCAACAAGAAAGTGGTTGGTTTATCCATCATATGCTTTAAAAACACAAGAGCACAGGTACATGTTTTAATCCCTAGTATAACTGGTGTTATAACATTGTTCAAGCAAATAAATATAGGAGAAGTAATGCACAAAATGTGTGATTTATCTGAACAGAAATAAAATGAAGTATATGAAGAGAGGGATGGAGAGACAGTCTGTCTTTGGCTACATCTGCACTGCAGAAATAATCCAGTTTGACACCAGTTTAACTGCCATGGCTCAATGCTATGGAATGCAGAGATGAGACAGCCACTTATTTGTTTGTCATTGGCCTGTAGTATTAAACTACGGTATTCAGTCTAAATAGCATGGGTTCTTTTGCTTTTGTTTCAACTAATACATTTCACAGTATTAAAAATACACTGTAATGCTTTTTTTAAAAATAATATCTAATGTATGATATCTCAAAATATTTTTACTGTCCTCAGAATGGGAGGCATTCCAGCTAAAAGCCACAGAGGAGAGAAATTGCTGCTGTTTATGGGCATCATTGACATCCTACAGTCTTATAGGTAGTTCAGAAAAACATTATTTTAATACCTATTCAATTGCTACATTTATATATTGCTCATGTAAAATAAAGCAGCATATTCCACTAACCTATTTTTGTTGGTGTGTCATCAGATTAATAAAGAAATTGGAACATTCCTGGAAAGCACTTGTATACGATGGAGTAAGTCATATTTAAAATTATCAGGATATTTTCATATTGATTTTGTGTTAAGTATTCTTTTATGTTGGTAATTATATGCTTCATATATCTTTAGGATATTTGTTGTATTTTATTTATATTATACTATACTATATTAATATATAGTGTTATTAACATAAGGTGATTTGCTGAATAAAATAACCAAAAGAAAGGTAAGTCCCTGTCCTAAAGAGCTATATTGCTTTTTGAGGGACAGGGAAACAACACATAGGATAAGGAGAAGCAAGGGTCAGAGAAAATGCAAGGAAATTGATTGTTGATTGGTTATAAAGACTAGAGAAACATTTTTTTCTGTGATTATAGTTGCATTCACCACAATACAAAAAGTTTGAAGCTTTGCAAGACTGAAGCAGTTGCACATGGCACACAACCTCATAACCTATTTCAAAATCATAGTATTGAGGACTTAATGTGGAGACCTGTTTTCTGTCCTCTGTTTTTTGACCTGATTAGACTTGTATCCATTTACTATGTATACAAGGTTCAGACAACTGCACCTACTATTTGTGTCTTTTCCTTTAGTTAGAGAAGGGATAAAGACATCACAGTAACCCTTAAAACGTTTTAGAGGCCAAATAGAGATAATAATCTTAAACCTTCCTTGGGGAGATTAATTTTTTTTTAATAATAAGGAGATTTAATAGATTGAAGACGAATTATAAACTTTACCGGTGATAATTGGATTGTGAATGAGAAACACTGGATTATGATTAGATTTTGGCTAGTGAAGGTGTCACAACTTAATTTAAAAACCTCCTTCATAAACTAGGTAGTCTTCTTGGTATCCTTTTCCTTATCTGACTATTCTAATATTAATAACCCTTTACCTTTTCTGTAGGACACTGTTTCAGTGCACAGGCCAAGCTTTTATGCTGACAGATTTTTAAAGTTTATGAGTTCCAGAGTGTTCAAAAAGAATCAAAGTAAGTGGATGCCAGCTTGTTAACTAGTCTTCCTGTTAACTCTAATTCTGTGTAACTCTATCCTTTCTACAACTGAGCTGGGAACCATCAATTTATACTCTATTACTGCTTTACCCAAACTTGTGCCTTCCAGATGTCTTGGATATTGTGCTGGCTGGAGGAGTCTGGGAGTTGCCAGGGCATAAGGTTGGGAAAGGTTTCTTTACACTAGGCTGCCTCTCAGGCTGATGTGGAGAACTGGCTCCTCTTTTTCTAATATTCCAGGGACTAGTAACATTTGTATCTATTAGCTACAGCAGTGGTTCTCAAACGTTTTCCCCGGGCTCCCCTTTACATCTACATGTGCATGTCGGGGACCTGATCTTGATGTAGTACAGTTGGCCCTTGGTATCCGTGGGGGTTGGTTCCAGGCCCCCTTCCCCATACAAAAACCACAGATGCTCAAGTCAGTATTTAAAATTTAAATGTACCTGTGATTGAGGGCAGCAAGGCTGAGAAGCAGTCTCTGGGCAGTAAGGGAGGCTGCAGCTGTAGGCCTGGGCACCAGGGACACATTCTTCCTGCTTCTGCTGTAACTTGACACAATAGCTTCCTGCCTTGAGAGTTAAGATGAAGAGGAATCCCTCAATTCCTCCTGCACTTGACTCATGAAGCTGGAGACTGCTGTGTCCCATTGACACACAAGCCTTCTGCTTCAGGAGTTAAGAGGAGGAGGAATAATCCCCGGATTCCTCCTGCATCCAACTCATGAAGCTGGAATCTCTTGTGTGTTGAAAGAGAAAAAAGTTAAAATATAGAGGTGGCTTAAAATCCCTTTTTCTCACAATGCCTTGGGACAGCTCACTCCTCAAGCTCTGAGACTTCTCTGACAGTTTTGTTGGGGAAATTGGTTTGACACAGTAGACAATAGCATCCCATCCCAAATGCTTGTTCACACATAATGAACCTAATAAGCTTTGCAGTCTGGTTATATATAACCTATTAGATTTTATCTGTAGTAAGAAGAAAGCATTTTATTCAAGCATTCTGTGAATGCTTTGTGCAGGTTTGTGCACAAGACCCCCACCCCCACCCCCACCCCTGGGCATGAATTGTCCCATTAGGTGCAATGTTCAGTCCTCCAGATGGTGTTGGGGCAGGGTTGAGATAGCTGATGGGAACTACAGTCCAGCAACATCTGGATGGTCACCCATTTCCCAATTCCTGCCATAGGGATGACTGCCTCACCTCCCCTCCCCCCCCCCCCAACACACAGTTACTTCAGTATATGTGCCAGTTAGCATGGCAGCCTGGTACAAGAAATGTCACCTGAATGCACGTTTTTCCCATCCCCCTCAAATGTCTTCAGTCTGCCTCGGAGAAGGAATAGAAGAAATTTGTATTGCTTGACCCAGCAGGGGATGTAGTCTTGATGGGAATTTGGGAGGCACCCAGAGGTCTCCATTTTTGAAAACCACCCTGTTGCAGGGCCTGGCTGCATACATGAAAGTAAACTCACTGCAAGTAGTCCCTGAAATCATATGGGATAGCTGCATGAGCATGTACTTGTATCAGTATTTATCTTTGCTTCAAAATATGCACATACTGTAGAAAATTAGTTCACTAAAACCTGTTGAACTTTTTTATTGTAGTTTCAGATATCCAAGATGATAATGTACATTTTAATGTTTCTTTTGGATTATGGTTTGAGTCAACAATCTTTTCCTTAATAGATTTGTTTCCAAAGATATTTAGGTTTATATAATCATAAAATCCTTCATGTTGTAAAATGTGGTGAAATTATAGCAGATACATAGCCTCATAGTAGATTTTGCCATTAAAAAGTTCAATTCAAGTTTTATTATTCTATCCCTGTCAGACATTGTTTCACAGATTTATACTGGCCTATACTGCAGAGTCTTCAGAAGGCAATTACATTCCTGCATAAAGATAAGAAATAATGGCAATTATTTTAGTAATTTGATCAAATCAAATCCAGCCAGAATAATTATGAATTTGAACAAGTAATAATTGTGAAATACTTTATATAAACAATAAGAAATTCTGCCTCTTGATTATAAGAGACCACACCTGTCACCTTTCTCAATTTTCTCTTTTTTTAAACACAGCTTTAAAGTCTTCTCCCTCCAAGAAAAGATGTAATTCCATTGCTGCTCTAAAAGCTACATCACAAGAATTTGTATCTGTGGTTAGCCATGACTGGAAAGATGAAAAGCATGACTTGCTTACAGAGGGACAGAGCTATTGTAGTCTTGATGAAGAAGGTAATGTTTTAAGAATGCTGTATGTCCTACTTGTATAAAATCGTGTTTATTGATTTTCACAGAAATCTGCCCTATCAGTGTTCAGCATCACTGTTTGCCATAAATAAGTTCCCTAAACATATAATAGGATTTATTATTATCATAATTGTTAGTTTAGTGTTAATATGTTTGTGTATTCTACAAGTAAGCATGTCGTCTTTTCTGTGAACATGGTTTAATTTCAGTTTCTAACATCTAACATGCTTCTCTTTCCTTTCCCCACTGCAGTATTAGCCTCCCGACACAGGCCAGATTTAGTGCCAAGCACAGCCTCCCTATTTGAAGCAGCTTCTTTAGCAACAACAATTTCTTCTTCTTCCTTGTACACAGATGACAATTACCAACATGATGGAACTAGGTTCTATTCTAACAGGTAATCAAAATATTTAACTTGTATCTTTCTGTCTACCTGGCCATTTTCTGATTTACATTTAATCCAAAGAAGAACATACAGATGTCTTCTAGATGAGATTCTGTGCGCATCAAAGTGCTCTGAAGCTGCAGCATTCTAATTGGTATTGATTGGATCTCATTGACCCAGCGGATTCACCAAGAGGTTATAGGAACATGAACCCCTGATTGCATCTTTAAAGCCATAGGGTAACTGTTTCCCTGTACCACTGTCCTGACTTCTTGGACATAAGGGCCACTGTATGAGTCTTTCCAGTTCCCATTGAGTTAATGATTCTCAGCATAGTCTGAGCGTGGCTCATAGTCTTAGCTAGGGGAACAAAGTACCCCAACACTTTGAAATGAGCTCTCTGTATTGAGAGTATGGGCTTATTCAAGTATAATCCTTTACCTGTCAAAATATGTCCTAGTGGGTTCAGTGGGACTTTCTCCCTGGCAAGTGTGTATGCTAAATTGCAACCAGTACAGTGGTCCCCCGGGTTATGAATACCCCGGGGTACGAAAACCCCAGGATACGTAAGAGCCAGGGCCGGAAAAACGGCCCCGGCTTGCGAAAAAAAACCCGGGGTATGGGGGGAAAAAACGCCGGTCCTTTAAATTTGCCGCGCGGCGCTACAAAGAAAGCGGTCCCCCGGGTTACGAAGACTTCCGGGTTACGAAAGGTAAGCCGGAACGGATTACTTTCGTAACCCGGGGGACCACTGTATTTTCGTTTTGCTCATCTGCTGGACAAAACACTGAATTTATTTGTTCTTCCGTATCAAATGGTGTTCCTCATTTTAAGTTCTGCCCCTGACAGCTCTGCAGCATTGCATTAAGGGTAACTGAACTACATGCTACTCTTAGTTATTGCTGTTGTATTTTTAAAGTAGAAAATTCAAAGTATATATAGTCTGCTTGGTAAGGAAATTATGGTATACTCTTTCTGTTCTGACATGTATTTTTGCTTTCCCATATGATTTATTGGAATGTTTGAGGGTCTCAGTATTTTCTTCCCAAATAATCAGTTTTTCAAGCTATTCTTTATCTGTTCACCCCAGGGAAAGGTACTTGAAATGTGTTTAGGTTATATGTCAGCTTCCTCCTGGGTGACTGAGGCACCAGTGCTAAGCACTATTAAGGTGCTGAGTGTCTCTTTTTGAAGATAAGCTGACTGAAATGATAGCCTCCAGCTGTTACATTAAAACCTGTGCTTGTAAATGCAGTAAGGCTTTCTGGAAAGCTGCCTTTTAAAAAGGCATAATCCTGCAGTACTTTTTTCATTTGAAATTGTCTGAACATGCCTTTATACACCAACAAAATAATCATTGACATACACTAAATGGAAAATAATTTGTTTATGACTTTAAGCTGGGACAAGATGATCCATGTCTGCGTAGATTGGTATATTTCTCTTCTGCCTCCATCCCTAGCTTCTTGAATGTGGAAACATTCCAAAGCTGCTTCCTTCCCAGGAGAATTGCACTTTAAAAGCCACGTGTGATAATCTCCATAATATGACCAGAAGAAAATTATGATTATTTCCGCTAGATAATGATGATATATGTTGTATTTGATAAAAAGATTTTTAAAAATCCACAGAGTCATTGGTCTGTCTGACCTTTTGAAACTTTTTTTCTAAATTCTTAATAGCTAGGGAGATCCTGAACAGAAAGCAATATCAAACTCCAGCTAGATCAAGACACTCCAAACTTGTCCTTCCTTGTCCTTCTGAGCCAATACAAATATACTACAGTTTCCTATCTAGAAGATCATATTACTTGGCATTGTCTGTTCCACAAAAAATTAGACAATAGGACTTAATTAATTCAAATTACAGTGAGACCTCGGTATCCATGGGGATCTGTTCTGCCATCCTAACAGATGCCAAAATCCACAGATGCTCAACTGTTGTCCCCAATGGTGGTGCATATATGTGCATGCACCACCACTAGGGACAACGGGCTGTCCCTATAGAACTGCAGCCACATGCATGTGCCACCATTTGAGACAACAGAGGCTTGTCATCCATGGATGCTTAAATCTGCAGATGGCAAGTCCGCAGATACTGAGGTCCCACTGTACTTCTGTTTGCAGAAGCCTTAAGGTAGTGGAAACAATTCTCTTTTGGTGAATATTATGATAAATACAATTGCCAGTGTCCACCCTAATGACTGATATTACAAACTTATTTCTGCACTTAACTTATTTACTTATTTACTACATATATGCTATGTTTTTTTCACAATTATTGCATCTCTAAAACAAGCTGAATTGCTCCCCCCCCCTTTTTTTCTGTCAGTGCAGTGTTTTTATGTTCAAGAGTATTTATTTGCAAAAGATGATGAAATATGAGGCACATTAAGCATTTCCAGCGTTCTGGAAACAAGCCTGTGTTTGTTTGCATTTAGCTCAGCATTAGAAAAAAATGCCAGCATGAGAAAAAATGTTTGCTGCTATATGAGATATGAATAGGGGACTTGCTTCTGTCCTTGCTGATACAAATGTAAAACCATGGTAACTATATATGCAAATAGGTTTCTTGGAAAGATATATAGATACAGATAGCTGCAGAGGTTGTTTACCATTTGGATCTGTGTCCACATATTTTTTGTTACAGAAACTCTTTCCACCCTGAAACTCTAAAATAACTAGTCTTCAGCATTTAGCATGATGAACCTCTACTTTTTATTTTGCTCTTCTTTTGAATTATATGTGGGTGCAAACTGAATACAAAACATATAAATAAAACTTTTAAAGTTGCAAACTAAATAATCAACACCACTAATATGATTCTGTTTATGGTTTAGGATGAGTGGAACAGGAAAAGCTATGACATACCAGTCATATTGAATGGGTGTGCCAAGAGTTGCTTTTCCTGTTCTCCAAATAGCTATAATAATTGCCTGGATTGGGTATGCGTTTGTTTATATACAAACCAAAAGAATGTTGAAAAGCCACTACACTTAGCTTTGAAATAGGTGGAGTGTGAACACATTTTTATTTTCAAATAACATTGAAAAATACAAGTTGCACCTGTCCCATTTTCCCCACAGTAACTTTGGAAGGTTTATTCTAACATTGAATCGGAACCAAGATGGCATTCTTATTTTCCCTGCTTACCCATTTTAATTCAAGGTTAGTGTGGTCATGAATCCACTTTGGGTTTTAGTCAGAACATTAAAGGCACTTTCCAAGGTATCCAAGATAAGTTCAGCACCTTGGATAGCTCCCTTCTGCTGACATGGAAGCCATTAGCTGCCCATGGACTTGAGGTGGGATGAGTTTCTGGTTCTTTTAAGATAAAGTGGAGGAGGAGGGCCTTAGCTGCAGTTAAATAGCCCTGCAGTGCAGTGCACCTCATATTTTTAAAAAATGCAAATATGAGTTTTGACCCATTTCACTTTCTTTTCATTCTTTGTGCTTTATTTTTATATCCAGTAAAGTATTGCCTTCGAGTTCAACGTTCACCTTAGAAGACAGTGCTATCTGCTTGACTTCAGAACAGAGTACAGTGGAGACAGAGAATGATAATGCATCTGTACTGGATGTATACTTAGTAAGTTCACCATCAATGCTGGACTTTCTTTTTATCAAGCTTTGCATATTTTTAAATTGTCAGTTTGCTTTGAATTCACAATGGGGTTGATTCTGCAAATGTATGACTTAAAATATTGCACTCTTAAAGGTCACTTAATTCATTTTGTCGAAAGTATTTCTGCATGTGTTTGCCTGCTGTTTGAACAGCAAGAAGTTTTAGAGACCCAGCATGTAGCCAGGATTCATTGTGCTTAGAACCAAGCTCACCAGAGACATACATCATTTCTGTCATGCAAAATGTATTTATGTTTACATATAGCCTGAACATAAGAGGAAGATTAACATTATTAACTGTCCAATAGAGTCTGGCTCTCTGTAAGATTCCTAGGGGAACTTATTATCTCATAGGATTTCCAATCCAGTTCCAGTTATGAAGCCTTCCTCAAAACTACACCCTTGACTAGAGTCTGTTGTTTCTACTTCAGAACTCAGAATCTTCTCAGGGAGTTGAAGAGAAAGGTAGATCACCTTTAAGCCAAGTCTGTGGCCATCCCTGAGAAGTTACATCCACCTCTATAACAGTAATTTGTCAGGTTAAACTTCCCTAACCAGTTTGGTTCATTTTAGCATTCTTGCCATTTTCACAATCCATAGGCTTACAAGATGGGGAAGTTCTTGCAAGATCATTTAGACAGAATTACTCAAGGTTTGGGAGTCCCAGGAAGAGTACTGGTCCATGAGCCATTGGTGGCTGGTCTGTGGAGAGTTTCCAGGAAAGAAATAGCCCTTGGCATATTACAGTTAAAAATTCTGGTCCCTCACATCAGATAGTCTGAGGAGCAGTGATTTAGACCAGCCCCAAACCCATAACCGTATTAACTATTTCCACCCTTTTCCCTTGGCATTTTTACAAAAGTTGCAAAGAGGAGGGAGAGCAACCACTCAAGAAGAAAAGAGGTATGACACAATGGTAATTGAACTATTCCTATGCTATTCATAATTTTTATAGCATTATTCTCATGGTTGCTGCTGCTACCAAAAGATTCATACCATTTTAATATGTACATATTCTCACTTCAAAAAAAGTTGGTTCCATTTCAGAATAATGTTTGATTAGATTAGATATGTGTGTGCATGTGCGCATGCACACACACACACATGAGAAAGGACAAGACAAGAAGTAAAAGGAATATTTATGGCATTCTTCACATGTGTTGCATTACAACTCTGATCATCTCTACCAACATTGCTATAGTCACAGATGGCTTGGAAGCAAAGAGTTGTAGTCCAGTATATCAGGAGGGCACCTAACTGGGGACTCCTGATCTGTGACATTTTTAAGGAAATTTCCTAGAAAGGTTTACTGGCAATTTTTTTGTTTTAGTGGGCTAGCCTATGCATTATTCTATTTCTGATACTTTCTAGAGTTACACAACTTTAGAAATGTGGCCATGGTTTTTTTTTGCATTCAAACACAGGCACCGTGATTGAGGGTTTTTTAATTATAGTGCTATTCTTCAGGTTAGAGGCCTTTGAAATGTAAATATAAGTTTCATCTTGCCTTTGTATTGGTTGCAAACAGTTCTTCTACATTGGCCCAGTTATATAATGTTGATTGCAATATCCAGAGTCAAAGGTCTGATAGAAATTGGAAAATGCTTTCCACTTTTCATGCGTACTACTTTCCATTACTGGCTTAAGTGATTATATTTATTTAGGGGCACCTATTATACATAGCACTGACGTGAATAAAAATCAAAATGTTTTGCTAGTCAAAGAAAAACATCTTAAATGTTCATGCTCAACAGTTGGTCTTAAATACATGTGTAAATAATACTAATGTTGCTGGTCAAAGAAAAACATCTTAAATGTTTGTGCTCGACAGTTGATCTTAAATACATGTGCAAATAATACTAAGCTGCTATCTTGGAATACCAACAACAGTCAAAATCACATCTAGTTAGTCCCAAGTAGAGTTGATATGTCCAGATAAAGGAACTTACATAATGTTGCCTTACCAAGTTACAATTGGTTCAGTAGCTGGGACTCTAGTTGGAACTAACAGTTGGATTTAGGCCAGAATGATTACAAGCATACAATTCATCTTCTGCAGATGAAATCAGCATAGTATATACACACAATTGCCATGACACAGAAGGCACTGTCCCGTGTAAACATCACATGTCTCAGATTTCTGAAGGTACTCAAGTAATTTAACATCACCCTACCTTGCCAGGTCTTCAAGTTGTGGGAATTCATCATTTTGCTATTGTCCTATATATATAAATGTGTGTATATATGTGTGTGTATAAACACACACACACACATATATAAACATACACATACATACACAGTTTTAATGGAAACCTTTGGGAATGAAAATATCTATGCCAAATACAAAGAAAAATGGTTTCCGTAGAGATCCTGTCTTATTAGAACAGTTTGTATTTCCTGGTAGTTAGTAGACTATTCTATAAATGATTGCTATATAAATCCTGTTTGTACAATTTATGTGTGTGCGTGATTTAAGATACAATTTATTAGAAATGGCAAAAAGTGTTCTCACTGGTAAACATGTTTGTGAACAGCTGACAGCTGCAAATGCATCTAGTTTTTTAATTGCTTAACTACGTATTCATTGCAGCCAAAAATATAGCATAATACTGTAGCTCTCCCTCGTGTTCTAAAATTTGATTCCAGTGTGCCAGTTGTGCCATGACAGTCTCTTACTCTAGATAAGGCTGGGAGTTTGTACAGTATAAGAAGGATGAATTATAGCTCATCAGATAATGTAACTAACCAGTTCTTCAGTTTGAGACATCCTGTATTAGAAAGATCTCTTCACCTTCTTTTAACCTGGCTGTTTGTGCCAAAGAATTTTAAATGATTAACATTCACAGGTTGTCATATCAGTGTAGGAGAAAATGAAGGGGCAAGGGAAGAGGTATCTTGGTTAGTTGTCCCAGCATTAAGACAGCACACTGTGGGGAGTATACCAAGCCAGTAACATACGAAATTTTGTGAAATCAATTAACATTGTTTCTTCCTTTAAAAAGAAAAGAAAAGAAAATGGTATGGGTTGGCTATACAGGAAAGCTTTATTGTTAATATACAATGATGCCCTTTTGATATTTAGTAGCTATTGAAAACATTCAGTCCTCCACATTCTACTCTACATACAGAAACATTGGAGCCAATTCTTACATCCTCTTTTATATCTATCTTTCCTTGATAATTTGCTGCAGAGCCATATTTAATAAAATATGTCAGTGTACACTCCCTTTGCTCAGGTTGCAAAGTTTCAACATTCTAGGCTGTGCTGACTTTATAACTACCAGACTCAAAGTGAATGCAGTCTTCTTGTTACCTATCTGCGAATTCATTATATCCATAGCCTAGATTCATCATGGGCTGTTTTGACTGGACTTGCAGAAATGTACTAATCAAAACTGAAAAAAGAAGCCCTTTGCCACTCAAACACTTCTTCTTTGCTCTTACTCTTTCTTTGAACACAGCATGTAGATATTAGTATATCAATATAGTTAGTATATTAGTATATCAATATAGTGACATGTTGAACTACCAGCAAAATATAGCCACTTGAGTGAATCATTCATGAAAATGGCTGCAGAACCCATTACATTTGCATGTTCATTATTTTCTAGAATAAACAGAGCAGTGGCTTTTTGCTTTTTTTTTTTTTATATCTCACACACACAAAATTCTAAGCACTGTTCCTTAATGTGCTCACTTTGTCATCTTTGTGTGTGCTCATTTTCTTTGTTAGGAAATAATTTATGTTCCTATACTAACATATTGGAGAAATCACCTGAGGGTTACAGTGCTAATCATCTGCAGCAGAGATGGGCAACACAAGACCATCCAGATATTGTTAGAATGCAGTTTCCATCAGCTGTGACTAACATAGTCAATGATGAGGCTTGCTGGAAGTTGTAGTCTAGGAACACCTGGAGGAACACAGTCCCTGATCAACAGATTTTGTTCTGTTCTGATGCAAAACACTGTTCTGAGGCAAAAAGTTCAGACAGAGTACTGATATTAGGATAATAAAGTCATATTTGTACAAAAAGGTAGGTGGGCTGGTTGGTCAATCTCTCTTACACATACAGGGCTAACTCAAGACATTTTACTGCCTTACGTTGGGGGGGGGAACATTGCCCCCGCAACTGATTAGATTGGCAGTCAAAGCCTACTTCAGCTCTGGCGATGGAAGAGCATCCACCACTACAACTGAGGCAGAAGACTAGTTTTGAGGGCCCAGGTTAATTGACCAGATGACATTTGGAGTGAGTCAATTGGAATGAATCAGTGCTAGCAAACTTGGCAAGCCAAAATTAATATGGATCATCTGGCTACCTTGTTAAATGAATTTGATTGATTTACACCATCAGATGATTTGTTTTGGGTCCATATTGGGTCGGTAAACTAGCTTCATATATTTCTTCAAATGCAATACTGCCACCTACTGCTGATTAAAATAGAGTGAAAGAATCAAGTATTCTGCTAGACTGGCTGCCTGTTAAGGTTAATTGTATGCAGGTTTTTAATTGCTTACTGTTCATTAGTTCATAAGAGTTCAGAACAATAGACTGAAGATGTTGTCATATAGAGTTCCCTAAAGTTTGACACTGTAGGACAGGCCACTTGTTCCCTGTACTTTGTAAATGCATAGTTCTTGATCATCTGGTTAACTTATACCTTTTGAATATATAAGTGGAGAAATGTGGTTTACAGGAAACAATCACTACAGTATTGAATCATGGTAATTGATATAATACAGACATGTATATCAGAAAGGCATAATTGGTACATATCATAATGTACCAGTATAATTTCAGATGTCTTAACATTTTAACAGTGAGAAGTGGTTTTGCTGTTCATGTTAATCCACCTGCTCATAAGGCTTTAGTCTGTGTGCTAAACTGGAATGGAGGTTTTTCCTTCTCCAGCATGTTAGAATTGGTTCTAGAATAAGATGTGCATATTTCTGCCCTCTTCCTTTTGTAGAATCATCATTCTGATTATAATCAGCTTTTTTCCTTGTTTCAAATCTTGCAGAAACTATATGTTTGGCTTGTAATTGGCAAACACAGCAGTTTAGTGTTATGTAGCAGATCCCCTGGCTCCTTCCTCTGAAAGGTTTTGGGATAGCTTAGCTTCTCATCTGGCACAATGAGGGAGGATTATATAAAATGATGAGGATATAGTAATCACTGGATTGAACAAAATACTATTTCATACTGTTTTTAGCTTACATCCAGCCCAGGACTTTTTGCCATTTCATCTAACTGCATGAACTGAAAAATTTGCGCAAATATTCCTTGAATTTTATATATCTCCCAGCATGATCTTGGACATGTTCCTGAGATTTGTACCCCAACAAACTGTTGAAAATAGTTGTACCTCTGATAACACTGCTTTCTAATAGTTCACTTCGCTCTCCTTGAAGGCTACAGCACTAGCATTTAATTCTCTATTCCAGTGGCTTTATGATCAAGCTTATGGAACAATGAAAAATGCTGTGTTTTATAGCAGTTGCACGAGAACCTCTAGTCTGTGCCACAATGCTGCTATTCATATGTAATTTGTAAATAATATGCTGTGCAGTATCACAAATAACCCAGCAGTATCTCTGCAGCACAGTATGTCTCTTTTGCCTTGAGCCAGGAACACTGGAAAGTTATCAGTATTTTGAGTATACTTTGTTGTTGTTGGGTGTACTTTTCTCCAGTCAAGATAAGGTTTACAACAAGTTCCTTATTAATAAGGCTAAAATTGTTATCTGTTTCTTAAACTTGTTTCTAGCTAGAAGTATGAAATTCAAGCTGATCTATAAAAATGTCACTTTTTCTTTCATGAGATCTAAAGATGTCTTAGATTTCAAATATGTGAGAAATAGTTGATTCAAGTAGGATTCAGAGAAGTTCTTTAAGAGTCTGAAGCTGCACCTACACTGCAGTATCAATGCAGTTTGATACTGCTTTAACTGTCATGGCTCAATGCTGTGGGATTCTGGTATTTGTAATTTAGTAAGATATTTAGCCTTCTCTGTCAGAGAGCTCTGGTGCCACAGCAAACTAAAAATCCCAGGATTACATAGGATGGAGCCATGATAGTTAAAGTGGTGTCAAGCTGCATTAATGCTGCAGTGTGGCAGCAGCCATAGTAGCCTGCCCTAAAGCTAACTGAATTTAAGCTGAAATATTTAAATTTAAAGTGATTAAGTATTCATCACTTCAGTGCAACAAAACCGGTATATAAGTCCAAGTACAGTAAAAAAGGCTGTAACTTGAGGAACTGAAGCTCAGTAGTTTCACTGAACTACTGCATGAGTCTCCTACAAATGTTTTAATGTATTGTGTGGCTTTTGTGAGAATAAAATTTTGTACAGTGAAGATTCTAAATGAATGTAACATGAAATATCAAAAAGGTACTGTAGCTGTATATCACACTTTTTCATTTTCAGAACTATTGCCTTAAGATCCTTCTTTCTTTCTTTCTTTTTTTTCTTTTCATGATGATCAAGAAAAAGGTTACTGCTAAGAACTTGCATTCCCCTCCCCCTAAAGCATTGTTGGAGACACTGAGCTCTTGATCTGGCTACTCTGCTCAACTTTCAGGCTTTCCTGATGGCAGAAAAAGACTCAGGCCCAGTACAGACCAGCGCAAAACACCAGCCTGGGGCCAAAATTAGGGCTCGGGAGAGCAGAGCGTCCGCACGCTCTGCATTCTCCAGGTGCCATTTTGGCGCATGCGTGTCCAAACAGTGCACGTGCCAATGACATGTCTTGTGCACCTCATCCAAACGGTGTGGCACACAAGAGACATCACCATGCCACTTCAGGGCGCTAATGGCGCCTTGGCAGTGGAGCGGAAAGAAGCTGCATTTCGCAGCTCCTTTTTCCACACACATTGTAGTCGCACCATTTGGTTGGCATAGCCACGATCTGGGGGAGAAAGGGGCGGTGTTTGGCCGCCCCTTTCTGCCCATTTGTACAGGTCCTCAGATAGTGCAGCTTTGGAAGCAGAGTATATGCAGAATAAACTTTTTTAAATAATAAATAAAACTTTTATTTATATCCCGCTTTTTTATATGCAATCAGAGTTTTATATTAACATGAAACAGAATCAGTCCACTAGGATTGAGTCCAAATGTATGTAGGAATGCAAAGAATGGTTCACAGTACTTTTTCAACCTAGTACAGCATCACCAACAACAGTAGAGCATGAGGAGCAGTCTGGCCAATGTGAATCCAACAAGCAGGAAACATAGTAATGGCCACCCATGTTATGTTTCCCCCTCCATTCCCAAATCCCCTTCCCCGACTGTCAGTGTGCGGCACAAAGAGATATAAATACCCCAGTTTGTTGTATCCAGTGATAGACTTTTCACAAGTATCATTGGTCCATCATAGGAAAAAGGGAGGTTGAACCCTGTATTAGAGCAGGGGTGGACACTCCTGAATTTTGAAATCAACCAAATAGTGGTAGGTGTAAAATAATGGCCGAAAGGGTGAACATACTCTATGAATTCAAGAATAGAGTTATTCAAAACTAGATGCTCACCTCAGGGATTTGTGGTCAATACGAGAACCAATCTCACTAAGTCTTTACACACACTTGATGTTTTATTCAAGCAGCAAAGTGAGGGTATTGTTGTCTTTTAGTTGTTTCTGTGGCTAGGCAATTGGGAATTGGACACCTTTGTCTGTCTCTTGCAACTCACCCAGACTTCTGCCTGTAGATCCTGATCTACTTTTTAACCATCTCCTTTGCTAGAGGGAACTAGAAAGTTGTTTTAGCCTAGGGGTTTAGGCAGGGATGTTTGTTTGTTACATTTGCACATAAAAGCAAGGAGCTGTACTACCTAGACAGACAGTAAATACAGTTGGCCCTCCTTATCCACGGATATAAGCATACATGGCTTGAAAATATTCCCAGAAAGTATAAATTCCAAATAGCAAACCTTGATTTTCTATTTTATATATGGGACACCATTTTGTTGTGCCATTATATTTAAAGCATCCACGGATTTTGTTATCCACGGAGGGTCCTGGAACCAAACTCCAGCGCAAGGGCTCACTGTAGTACCTTTCTTTTGACTTAAGAGCAAGGAAAGATAGAGCTACCAATTTCCTGCCAAGAAGATCCACCAGGATGTTTCTTTTAACATGAAAGTCATGATCTGTTCTAAAGATGTCACTTGCCATAGCCATAGAGATTTTTCTTATAAATCTGCAGTTAACTATGCATTTGTTCCCATTTTATGTAAACAAAATTGTATATTTAGCACAACCACCACCATGAAATAGTGAGGGTAAATTGTAACAAGAATATGATTCTGGCATTAAATAATTAAGTTTAAAACAATCATTAGTATTAAATAGAATAGATCTACTAAATAAATTGAATTTACAAAAGAAGTTTGCGTTGATTTAATGGATGTATTGGAGCTGGGACTACCGATGGAGGCAGGCCTTCAGTTTTAATTGCCAAGGAGATTTGGAAGATGGTTTGCTGACTTAGGATTTTGGTCTTCTTGTTATATGAAGTCATTTTAATTTTAGTAGAGTTCCATCTTGAGGTTCGAAGATGATGAATATATCATTCTGTGTGAAAGCCTTTTAAGATGTTATTTGCTTATTCAGCTCTAACTGATGTGTTTCATTCGCAGTATCAGATTGGGCTGGAATAGCTACCAAAAATGGCTAGTGAGAATGGTGGAACAAGCAACATATGAGAGAAATGCACTGATAGAACAACCAATGAATGAGAGAAATAAAGGGTTTTTTTTAAAAGTAAATCAACAGTTTGGGTAAGAGAATATGTTGTCAAGTTTTGCTTGCTTAAATGTGTTCATAAATCCTCTTTTTTATTTTACAGTAACAGTCTGGAAAAGGAAAAAATAAAATAAACATGAGTGTTTTTGAAGGAAAAAAGCACTTTCTGCACTCCAAATTTGCAAGGAAAAATTGTGGATCTAAAATATGTGATCAAGAGAACTTCTCTGGAAAACACTGATGGATTTTTGCACCCTAGAAATAATACCTTAGACTTGCAGATGAGACATGAAACATTCCACACTTTACTATGATGCGCTGTTGCCTGCTGAACTGTGAAGAACTGCTTACACCATATCTTAAGCTGCTTTCTCTACTGTTGCCAATCATCTTTTCAGGACATGAAAGTGATATTTTCTTATTGACTCTCACGTGATTTTTCATTTGCATGCATTCAGTGATTATGCACAAAACAAAGTATCTAATCTGCTTTGCCTATTTAAAAAGCCATCATCACACTGGTGATTATTATGTAAATCAATTCTGCTTTTCCCCAGAATTATAATTGCTCACCTATTAATTTCACACAAGGGTTAGTGTAATATGTCTGCACATACTTTATGGAAACTATCTTCTATAAAGAAATTTTCACTGTTTATTAGTGAAAAAGCTATTTATAACAAGGCCTTATGTTGTGTACATATATTGTCTTTGAAATATTTGTGATTAGATATATTGCTTGTAAATGATGAAATTACATAATTTATTTAGTATATTCTACTGTAAACTATAGTTTTATTGACAGAAATAAAGTATTTTGTTCTCAGAATAAGTGCTGTGAGTAGTCCTAAAGAAATCCCATAATCTCCCTGCCCCAATATTGTTGTTGTCATCCAACAGATAATTGATAACTGCTTTGAACAACTTGTTTTACACACATGGAAGGTTGTGAGCAACACACCTTCTAGCAGAGGAAAGCTGCGGAAGCTTGAAAATTCTGCAAAACTCTCAAGCAAAAGGGACGCTAAGCCAAAATCTAAGGACATGATTTTTCCTGATTAAAAAAAACAAACACATGTATTTAGTGATGAAGACCTACTCAGTCCAAGTCACAGGTTTGTGCGGCAGTGCAGCCAAAACCTCAATTTGTAATACTTGGGAATGATGTTTATGCAGGCTCAAATGAAAAAGCTGAAATGATACTTGAACAAAGATACTATAGGTCCTGCATTCACAGTAAAGACCTTACTGGAAAGAGTGGTCTGTAGCAGGAACTCTGACTACTCTGGACACAGAAAACCTCATACATATTTTTCTTTACTTGCTAATGAAGTGGTAAAACTTCCCAACAAGAAGACCTCATCTCCAAGCTGGCATCACATATAGCCTTCAAGGTGGGAATGTTTGTGTGCTTCTGTGCCTTCCAGGCATTTGCCAGCTCAAAATTGCTCCCTCAACTGCTTACCACTTAAAAGATACGGATATCCATAAGAATGCAAATACTGTTAGGACCAGTAAATTTTGCGGGAGAGAAATACAGAACTGGAGGAAGTAGGATTGAATAATCTGTCCCTCCTCCTCAACAACAACAACAATATCTTGCTCCTACCCACCCACACTGATACTCAAGAGCAGCCCAAAATTTAAAAGAATAGTACAGTTTAAAACATACACCTCTTTTAAAGTTAGTGGTATTTTCCATTGATCCCCTACTGATTTGCTTACTGGAACTTAGGTGTGAAACAGACAGTCAAAATAAGTATGTTTATGGCCGGCTTCTAGGTGGAGTATTTAGCTGACACATGCCTTGAAGCCAGCTGGAAAGCACACCCAAGCCTCTCATGGAGATGAGTACAATGCACACAAAACAGTCAAAGAGGAGGCATGGGGTAAAGGGGGGCGCATTACTGTACCTTGGGCACATCTCTGATGCCCGGTACCAGAGAGGTGCTGTACATGTGTGCAGGTTCACAGGGATAGCCATCTAATGGGATAGCAGTCATCAACGGTTTGCTCTTGTGAAGGCTTGAAGCCCTGCCATGTGGTCATGACATTTGCAATTCAGTCACCTTCAGTTCCAGTCACCTTGGGAGCAGGCGGTTCAGTTGGTGGGGTTTCAATGCAGTTTTGGAAAAGGCAACTTCAAGCTGCTTTTTCCTGCCCACCTGTTTTGTTATCTGTTGTGCAATATCTTAATTTTTGCCATGAAAGTTAAACTTCCTACATGGTGACATCTCCTTCTATGAACTGCCTTTTCCCATATTCATTATTGCACTTCTTTCAGGGATATCAGTGTGGGAACGAAATAGTGGTTCATCTGGATTGCACTGCCCAGGACAGAAACTGTGGTAGGGCAGGATGTTCTCTTGTTTATTTCTCCCATACTGTTCTTCCTTCTTTTTTTAATCACCACTCCAATTAGGTGTGCTAACTCCAGTCTGATGCAGAGGGCCTTCATTATTCTGGGGCGCCGATGCTCTGGTGAACAAAAAATCCACCTAGACCAAGAATGCCCTGGGCCTAACACCAGAGCAATAAACAGTGTTTATGCTAATACAACCACCTGTGGGGTACCTGATATCCTCCACAGTAGACACCTGTGTCCATACAAACTGGCTCTTCTATCAGTGAAGGAGCATTCCTTCTTTATCCTTAAACCCTTTGAATGGCTGTCAAACAGCTCAGAATGACACTTGTAATTAGGAAACAAAACCAAAATCCATTTCGGGCACATCATGTTTATTATATTTTCTATTCACTTCTAATTATATTTTCTCTCTCTCATCCCCTCCCTGCTCCCTTAGAAGCCAGTTCCTACTAAAACTAGAAAAATGGAATGACTTTTACCTTTTTCACTTTAGTCTCCCTCCCCCCCCCCCCCATCCCTTTCCCTTTTTAAACCACTGGCTGTTGTTACTTGCCACAAACCCACAACAGTGTTATCAGCTGCCTCCTTTTCAACTGGTTGAGTCATTTCTATATTATGTACATTTTCAAATGCACGTATTTTGACTGAGGAGGCAAGGGAATGAGAGACTGAAGCTGCCGTTAATACTAACTGAATCCCAGAGCATGACTGGCTGTTCTCCAGTAATGTGTGTTGTGCTGCAAGTAGAAAGAGGCAACTGGATGCTGCTTTGTTCTCACAATACAAAAGCTGCATGGAGTAGAAGGGAAAAGGAGACTCCGGGTTTGCAGCATGTCTCCTCAGGAATGCCCTAGTTTATATAATGTCAAAAGGAATTGGAAGGACTTTAGCTGAGACCTCAGAGAACCTGACCTGGTGTTAGGCAGCTTCCTTAGTGAGCTTAGTGAGCTAATAAAAATGTTGATATTTGCAAGTAATCTGTGTTCTGTGGCATTTGTTTTGTCACATATTGCTGTCCATTTATAAAGGTATTGAACAAGAACTTATTTGTATGGGAGCATGATGTTGTGATTGAGAAGTGTGAGAGGTTCCCGGGTATACTTGAATGTTCAGAATCTGTAACGTGAAGGTAAAATCTAGCATTTAGAAAATGTTAACGATTATTATGGATCAGGTACATGGTAAGAGGCTTGAGCAGGAGAGGAGTTGCTGTGTGCCTTTAACTTATGGTGACCCTAAAGTGGAGCTATCATGGGGTTTTCTTGTTTTTTCAGAGGATGTTTGCCATTGCCATCCTCTGAGGTTGAGAGAGAGTCACTTGCCCAAGGTCACCCTGTGGGTTTACATGGCCAAGCTGGGATTCAAATCCTGGTTTCCAGAGACCTAGTCCAATGGTCAAACCACTATGCCACACTGGCTTCCCCTTTTAACATTAGTGGTTCAGCACCAGACATAACAGAAACAGTCAAAAGGATCTCTATCCACATATGCATATTACATGCATATTTCCCCCCCTAACAGGCTCTTCTCTTTTGAAGAGTTATATATATTACTTTTATATATTACTTTTAAGAGGTTTCTCCATGCTGGAGAAGACAATCAGTTGTGAATTTCAATTTTCAGTGAAAGGCAGAGGAGGC
The DNA here is from genome assembly GCA_034509955.1 of Urosaurus nigricauda. NCBI lineage: Eukaryota > Metazoa > Chordata > Lepidosauria > Squamata > Phrynosomatidae > Urosaurus > Urosaurus nigricauda. The sequence goes on along the minus strand of JAOEGL010000002.1, from coordinate 88,384,873 downwards.
AGGGAGAGAGACGTGGCAGCCTTGCTTGGGAGGGTCTTCACCATCACTTCAATTAGTTCCGACTCGTCACATGTCCTCCATCATTTCACAGATGAAAACTGGGACACATATGGCCATGCAACATAAAGATGGCAAAAGCTCTATCAGGACTTGCCTGAAAAAGAAGAGCCTCCCTCCATCCACCATCATCCAGAGGAAGAAAGAGAAGAGCAAACCAGCTCCATCAGGCCTAGCCACAGTAAGAAGAAAGGTCCTTCCTCCAGTCCATCTGCCTTGGTCTGGGCCTCAGGGGGAGAGAAGATCTGCTGGACTTTTGTGTCTTGTCTTTTTAGATTGTAAGCCTGAGGGCAGGGAAATGTCTAATTAACAATTTGTATGCCGCTGTGGTAGCCTTTTGGCTGAAGAGAGGGGTAATTAATAATAATAATAATAATAATAATAATAATAGTAATAGTAATAATAATTGTTATGTATTAATAAGAATAAACACAAAAACTGGGAGAGGCTGCAGAAGTCTGGCTTTGCCTGAGTCAAAATCCTACCCCTCCTCTCCTCTTCCTCTCCTGCTGAAAACTGTGTGAAAACTACTTTAGCACTTTGAATTCAGTTTACATCAATTGAAGTAAGTAAGCATAGGACAAGGAGGGAAGAAGTATGGACCCCAAACAATGGATGCAAGCTACAGGAAAAGAGATTCCACCTCAACATTAGGAGGACCCTCCTGACAGTAAGAGAACTCCTGACAGTTCAACAGTGGAACACACTCCCTCGGAGTGTGGTGAGGTCTCCTTCTTTGGAGGTCTTTAAACAGAGGCTGGTGGTCATCTATTGGGTGCTTTGATAGTGACTTCCAGCATGGCAGGGGATTGGACTGGATGGCCAATTCTATGATTCTATGTAGTTCAGCTACCCCAATGCAATGTTGCACAGCTGTCAATGACAGAAGTTAAAACGAGGGGCACCATTTGATACTGTCTATATTTTATATTATTTAAAACTTATATTTGCATTTATATTCATATTTTATTGATGTCCGCAGGTGTATGTAGCTTACTAATGTTCATGTTATGTATGTACTGTATTTCATGTATTCATATGAATTTTGGGATATAGTCATTTAATATGGTCATTTACCTTAATAAAACAATTGATTAATGGATTCATACTGAAGAACAAATAAATTCAGTCTTTTTGTGCAGAAGAGGCAAAAATAAAATACTGGTTGCAATTTAGTATGCACTCTTGCCAAGGAGAAAGTCCCACTGAAGTCACTGGGACATAATTTGGCAGTGGCTGCATGGCCATCTGTCGGGGGTGCTTTGATTGTGAGGTCCTGCATGGTAGAATGAGTTTGGACCATATGGCTCTTGTGGTCTCTTCCAACTGTATGCTTCTAAAGCAGTGGTTCTCAACCTTTGGCTTCCCTAATGTTTTGGTCTTCATCTCCCAGAAGTCCCAGCCAGCTTGCATAATGATCAGGGATTCTGGGAGCTGAAGTCTAAAATGCCTGGAGGGCCCAAGGTTGAGAACCACTGTAGCATATTTGAGACTCAGGGAAAGAAAGAAAAGTTGGCAGTATGAAGAGAATTTGGTCTACCTCCTCAGATGTAGAATTTAAAGTCCAAATCTGGAGGAGACGGACTCCTTGGGGGGAGGCAGCAGCCGATGGGCCTGCCCGAGGGTGGTCCTTGTCAGAGGTGTCTGGCGAATCGGCGATATTCCCCTGCCTGGTAAACAAAATTGGAGGACAAACAGTTCACCCATGGTCTCATGGCCATGGAAATGCCATGATGAAGGAAGCAAACACAAGAGGGAGTGATGCTTATCTGCGGGGTACCTGTCCCAGTAATCGGGCTTCCCCACCATCTCCCACAACCGGTACATCTCCCGGTAGTGGGGTGGGTGCTGGTAAGGAGGAGGTGGGCCACGGAGCTGGCGGAAGGACTTTAAAAATGAGTTTATCACATGGGAGGAATTTCTCTCAATTGCAAATGGAGCCAATTCGCTATTAAGTGAATTCGCTAGTTTAGCGAATGTACGTGAAATCTGATTGTGTTCAGAATGACTTCCCATTTCCCGAAGATGACCTCCCATTGCCTGAAATTGTGTGAGATACTCCAATACTCAATTACGTGAAACCCCATGATTGAATTCGGAATGACTTCCCATTGCCCGAAATTGCGTGAGATACACTTATTCGCAATAACGTGAAACCCCATGATTGCGTTCGGATTGCCATTGCATTATACCCCCAAATGCTGTATGATCTTCCTGGTTGAAGTGAGGCTGCTGCTACTGTGTTTCCCCGAAAATGAGACAGTGTCTTAGATTAATTTTTGCTCCCAAAGATGCACTAGGTCTTATTTTCAGGGGATGTCTTATTTTTCCATGAAGAAGAATTCACATTTATTTTACAAAAAATAAATTGAACATTTATTCTATACGGTATACAAAAACATTGCTAGGTCTTACTTTTGGGGGAGGCCTTATATGTAGCAATTCAGCAAAACCTCTACTAGGTCTTATTTTTCGGGGATGTCTTATTTTTGGGGAAACAGGGTATTCCACTTTTATTATAATAAAAGTTATTATTATTATTATTATTTATTTATTTATACCCCACTCTTCAGCCCTAAAGTCTATCAGAGTGGCTTGCTCTGGCTGCCTCCTCCCGTTGCATTCTGGGACTTGTAGTCCAGTGAGGCCTAAGAGCTCCCTGGCTGAGGAGGGTTCCAAATGCCTCTCCTTAAACTACAAATCCCAGAATGCAACAGGAGGAGGCAGCCATTACTATTAAAGTGGAATATATATAAGAGGGCTATAAGAGAGGCCTACTCCCATCACATCACCACAGTGCTACTAAATCCCACTTTTATGACTGCTCTGGCTGCCTCCTCCTCCTCCCGTTGCATTCTGGGACTTGTAGTCCAGTGAGGCCTAAGAGCTCCCTGGCTGAGGAGGGTTCCAAATGCCTCTCCTTGAACTACAAATCCCAGAATGCAACGAGGAGGAGGAAGCAGCCAGAGCTATTAAAGTGAAAGAAGACAGAGCACCACATAAGAATTTAGTGACTGAGATAAATAATGTGGAGGCCTCGAGCAGCTGGGGTCCTTCCCTCAGGGCTGGCAGGCCTGAGGCGATGGAAGGAGGCCTGGGCGAAGGGGGTAGGCCTCGGAGGGCCTTCCAGGGCCTCCCCCTCGTCTTCCTTCCCGCCCAGGAAGCCGGTGAGTGGCCTCAGCTTCACAGGAAAGGCCTCATGCATCCATATTAGAGAAATAACTTGGTTTGGTAGTGCTTTGACTCTTTGTCTGGCTCTTTGCTATGGAATTCTGGGAGTTGGAGTTTGTTGTGGGGCCCTCCGGGCCCCACAACAAACTCCAACTCCCAGAATTCCATAGCAAAGAGCCAGACAAAGAGTCAAAGCACTACCAAACCAAGTTGTTTCTGTTTACTCCATATTTGCAATGATGTGCTTTGGACTACAACTCCCAGAATCCCTGACTCTTTGGCCAAGGTGACTGGGGCTTCTTTTAGCACCTGAGACTCAATGAAAGAAATAACTTGGCAGCATGAGTTTGTTTTTCTAGGCTTAGGTCTACTTCCTCAGATGCATTTGGTCATATATATATATATATATATATGGCTCATGCTGCCAACTTTCTTTCTTGGTCAGTCTCAAAGGTGCTAGCAAGACCTCTCTACTACAGACTGGTTCCACATTATGGCTGTATGTTTGAACCGTATCTTTATTGTATATATTCATGTTTTTAGTTCTAAACAGGGGAATAAGGGGGGTTGTTTAAGTATGTATGTGTTTTGTGGTGTATTTTTGTGTTGCAACCTGCCTTGATCCTTTTGGGAGAGGCAGGATATAAATAAAATTATGTGTGTGTGTGTCCCAAATGCATCTGAGGAAGTAGATTTAAGCCTAGGGAAGCTCCTGCTGCCAACTTCTTTCTTTCAGTGAGTCTCAAAGGTGCTACAAGATCTCTCTGCATACTGATTCTACAGGCTTAACACAGCTAGATATTTGAGTTCTACCATTAAGGAAAGAATAAAAGGCCTTTGGGAATCTCCAGAGTCATGGATTGTGGGCAGAGTGACCAGATGTCCTCCTTGACCAGGACACATCCTACATTTCAACCTCATGTCCAAGAGGAATTCCCAAATGTCCTCCATTTTGAGCATGACTCACATGCCGGAGTTTACATTTATTTATTTTTTTAAAGGAAAAAATTTCCCCCAATTAAAAATTAATATAACACATAGTAATGCACAATGCTCACATACTACATACGTTTATACAAACATTCATAGCTATATACAATAAATATGTAGAGAAATTTTGTAGCACCTTTACAACTTACTGAAAGAAATAACTTGATAGTATTAGCTTTCCTAAAGTGTACTTCCTCAGATATAATTGCTCATATATATAGAATATATACAATAAAAATACAATTCAAAGATATAGCCATGTTAGTCTGTAGAATCAGTATGTAAAGAGATCTTGTAGCACCTTTGAGACTAATTGAAGGAAAGTTGGCAGCATGAGTTTTCCCAGACTTAAGTGTACTTCTTTTCCTCAGATGCTTTAAAAAAAAGCATCTGAGGAATTAGACTAAAGTCTACAAAAGCTCCTGCTGCAATAACAATACAATAAAAAGGAAAAAGAAGAAAACAAAAACAAATTTAAAAATGCTACAAACCATCAAAACACAAAAAATACCCACTCTTTTTCGTGTTAATTTTAAAATATTGTTATTTGCGTTTTTCTCTCCAGTCATTCATATCTTAACACACAATCCTATACTGTATAAGAAATATATACTGTTCATGTTATGTAATATATTTCATTCCTTAAGCATACACTACTTAAGGGTATGAAGCGGTATATAAATGAAGCTGTTTGTTTGTTTGTTCGTTTGATTCCAAGCCAATTGTAAACACATCATGTCATTCATTCTTTAAGTAAATTATTGAAGGTTCCCATTTATTTTATAATTTGTTCAATGATTTCTTTTTAATTAGTTGTGTAAATTTATCTGTTTCAAAATATTCATATAATTTTAGTAACCAATAATTTATTTTTGGAGAGTCTCCCCCCCCCCCCAATATTCTTGCATACAACATACATGCTGTCATTGTGTTATAAAATATTAATTTTCCATTTTTCTCTTACATTTATATGAGTGCTGTTACGTTTCATTATGTAATTTTCTACCTTTTTCTTGAATGTCCTACATTTTGTGGTGTCTTTTCCTCCTTTGTGGTTATGACATCTGGTCACCCTGATTGTGGGAGCAAAGGAAGCAAAAATTCCTGAGAGCGTAGCAACTCTTTACATCATTTTTAAAAGGTTTTATGAGAGCTGCTGCCTCTCAGCATTAATAAGACAGGGCTAGTACAACTGTAAACACATATCTGTAGGAGCAAGCCTCACTGAAAAAGTGAGATTTAGTTACTAAATATGCATACAGTTTGTCTACTTCAGTTTTGGAAAGTACGGTGAAGAGGTGTGTCAATACACCAATTTCTTCGATGTTAGAAATATACAGTCTAGTGTCCCAATATCTATTACATAAATGGAAGGAGCTTAGATAAATTAATTTAGTTGTGGTTCAATAATACAGGGCAATATTTGTGATATTTCATCAATCCTACTCTTTTGGTGCAGGATTGTGTTAACGCCAAAAACAGGGAGAGAAGTGTCCTACCATCTCTTAGGTAAAGGCAAAAGTGGCAGTGGCATTCTGGGAATTGTAGTTTAGGCCACCTGGAGTATATTCAAATCCACAAATGTGCATAACAACCTTGTCTTTGTTGTATTAGCCCAGAAAGGGATTAGGTGTTGGAAGAGAGAGTCAGTTAATAGAATGGCAGCCGTAATGGAAAATTCCATTGTTTAATGGCCTGTGGCATTTCCAAATAATGGGCAGAAGGTGCAAATTTCTTACCCTTTCTCCGTTTTTTCTCTAATGAGAGGTTTTAACCATGTTAACAATATTTATTCACTATACTTAATTCACTTTTCTTTTAATTTTGCTTTCCAGTCTGATGCCTTAATATTTTAAAGTTTGCCAATAACTCACTCTTTTTTTACTGCGGTGGATTACCTTTTGGAATAGTCTTCTGAGTACTAAAATAATTCCAGCAGTTTGATTTCTAGTCTAATGTGCACAAACAAAACAGAGACCCATCAAACTGTATGCTTTTGTGGATCAACTAAATGTTCAGAATGCTTGAATCTGCCTTCTGTATAGCTTCAAACCATTGGCATTAAATGAAGTAGATGAGGAAACTTGTAGACACCTTACCTGGCATCCTGCTACAATTTGCACAGTTGCAAATCCAACTTAAGTTTGCAGAAGTCCTTTTTTTGGCTGCTTTGATATTAAAATTCTCTACCAGCCACATGTAGTGATGAAACTTCACTGCAAACCCACCTCTTACACACTGCAGCCCCTCCCAATATGGCCATTTCTAGCCAGTTGAGAGTGGGGCAACAGAGAAATGTCCAGCTATGTTCCTATACTTAGATGCACACCACTGATGGCATTTTTCTGCCCTCTGAGAAGTCATAGGATGCCTGCATAGCTTTCTACCAGCCACTAAATGGGTGTTTAGGAGGAGACACGGGTAAAATATTCTCATTGTATTCTCAAATAGACAGAGTTCCTTCATCTTGCTGAGGAATAATGCTACATAGCCCTCCCAAAAAACAAGATGGAGGAAAGTTTAATAAAATATATGTCCAAAATACACTGTAGAAATAATCCAGTTTGAGTCCGCTTTAACTGCCCTAGCTCGGTGCTAGGGAATTCTGGGAACCGTAATTTATTGTGGCACCAGAGCTCTCTGACAAGGCTAAATATCTTACAAAACTACAGTTCCCAGAATTCCCTAGTTTTAAGCCAGGGCAATTAAAGTGGTCTCAAACTGGATTATTTCTGCAGTGTGTTATGGACCATTTACATAACTCCCAGTCATGAAATATTAAGAATATGTTGGATTGCAGGGCATCTTTCCCCTCACTTGTCATGGAGGTCATACATATTTGTAAAAGAGGAAATAGATCACGCTGATAAGCCAGTTAATATATTAACAGAGCTGAAAATGAATTTTAGAAAGACTCATTGATGAAAAGTTAATCTGAGTCAAACTGAGTTCATTGGGATATGAAGTGAGTTTGCAGACAGGGATTTTGTTTGTCTAACAGAATAGTGTGTACCTTTCGTAAAAGAACATAACTATTGTTCTTATTCATGAGCATTATTGATCCTAATTATTTATTCTTAATAATAATACTTGGAAGCAAAGGACTTGGTATGACCCTTAATAATGAGGTTATAATAAGGCCCTTGATAACATTTGCACTAACCTTCTGCTGGAGAATATTGATTACCTTTCATTAAGTTACTTAAAACTGATTTCTTCACAGGAATCTTGTTCACAATCTTTAGACTCTTTTCTGATGGTGAAAGCCAAACACATTCAGCTTATATGTGGAAGAAGTTCAGAAATTCTCACTGACAAGAGGTAAGCTGCACATACAATTGGCAACTTAGTTTCTGGGAATTTCCCAAACATAAATCAATAAACATTGACATCTGATATTTCAAAATGAACACTGAATGTTGCACTCCATGGAAGAACAAAAACATGCAATTTTAGGCTGCATCAATAGAAGTATAGTGTCTAGATCAAGGAAAGTAATAGTGCTACTCTATTCTGCTTTGGTCAGGCCCCACCTGGAATACTGTGTCTAGTTCTGGGCACCACAATTCAAAAAGGATGTTGAGAAACTGGAGCATGTCCAAAGGAAGGCAACTAAAATGGTGAAGAGTCTGGAAACCATGCCCTATGAGAAATGGCTTAGGGAGCTGGGGATGTTTAGCCTGAAGAAGAGAAGGTTAAGAAGTGATATGATAGCCCTGTTTAAATATCTTAAGGGATGTCATATTGGGGAGGGTGTAAGATTGTTTTCTGCTGCTCCAGAGAACAGGATCAGGAACAATGGATGCAAGCTACAAGAAAAGAGATTCCTCCTCAACATTAGGAGGAACTTCCTGGCTGTAAGAGCTGTTAGACAGTGGAACACACTCCCTCGGGTGGAGTCTCCTTCCTTGAAGGTCTTTAAGAAGAGGCTGGATGGCCATCTATGGGGTATGCTTTGATTGGGAGTTCCTGCATGGCAGGGGGTTGGACTGGACTGCCCTTGTGGTCTCTTCCAACTCTATGATTCTGTGATTCTATAGCCAGTCCCATGGTAGCTTTGCTAGGCATTAGTTGCTAAAATGATTGAGTACTATGGGAAGAATCCATTTAAGTTCTTCTGCAGATGGAACTGTTTCCCAGAATGATGCACCCTCAATATCTGGCTGGGCGGGAGAGATTCCCCAGAGCCATTGTAGAGACACACAGGAAGGTGGCAAGGAGAACAAATTCCCACTGCTCACACTAAGTGAATAATAGTACAATAGTTTAGGTCCTTCTTTTCTGAGACCTGGGAGCTGTATTGGCTAACTGGGGACCTTGGAGGGCTGCGCCTCCATGTCATGCCCATTGGTTTAGGGGAATTTTGTTTTTCCTTAAAATGCTCCCTGGATAGCCGGGAATCAATCTTGGGACTAGACTTCTTGAGATCCAGCAGAGGTCTTTTTTTTTCCTGTTTACTTTCTACTTTGGAAAAAGTCTCTTAGCCTTACTACAGCCTTTGAGGCCAAAACATTATGAAGTTTCCCTCCTTGGGTGTGGCAACAACAACAAAGCCCCAAAAATGTTTTTAGGACCCAGGGCCTCAAAAACAGCCCTAGGAGGAAGCAGCATTTTCCTCAAACCTGGTATAGCGGGTAGAAGTGTAGCTGGATGCCTTCAGAATAAGTTAATTTGCTAGAAAATCCATGACAGCTGACTTCTTAATTAAGAAGTTAATTGATTAAGTTCTTAATTGAATGAGAAGTTAATTAAGTCAGCATACAAACTTAGACAAAAGCACCAACATACACAACAATATCAGTATATGTTTTGTCATTAATGTAAGTAAAGAGCATTTAGGAAAGGTTTCCAAGTGACTGCTTGTATAACTGATATTCTTTTGTTGCATTGTTATAGGATGTGATCACACTGTTACCATTTCTTACATGATGTTTCTGGTTCCAATATTTTCAGTGCATAGTGGGTTGAAATCACACATTAGAAGCAACCATTCAACAGCCATAATGTAAAAAACTGACCTTAAGCTTCAAACAGGTGTTCAGTATTGCATTCATATGATAGAAACCATTAGTATACAGTGGTCCCCCGGTTTACGAATCCCCCGGGGAACGAAATCCCTGGGATCCGAAACCGGCGGGACTGCTAAAATTCCCCCGGGATCCGAAGGATGTCCCGGGATACGAAAAAAAAAACCGTGCGGCCCCTTTAAATCGGCCGCGCGGTCCGTTGGAAATAGCGGTCCCCCCGGGAAACGAATACTTCCGGGTTACGAAAGGTAATCCGGAACGGATTACCTTCGTAACCCGGGGGACCACTGTATATAGAGTAATAGAGAGAAAATCCCATGATAAGTTTGCCTTGAAGTTGACATGTCAGAAATGTCTTTAAGGCACAGAATAACAACTCAGTAGTACATCCTTAGAATCTAGAATCACTGCATACTCTCCTTATAGAATTGCTGCTTCATTTGCTGTGGCAAATGAATGAAAGTTTCCACTTGCATATTGCAGAGGTGGGCAAATTGTTGCTGGACTGCAGCTTTCATCAGCCGTAAACAATATATACAATAGCGGGAGCTGCTGTGTAACAAACTGTAGAGCCACACCTTGCCTCCCTCTAGAGTACTGGAAATACTACAAAGAGCTGTCTGCTGTAGTTATCATCTCTATTCTTTAAATGCTCTGTCTCATTTAATGGTAACTTTCAAGTTAAATGAGTTAAGTTAACATGGGCTTATATGCAGTTCTATAATTGTGAACATGTCTAAATAGGTAGTCTCTGTACATTTTGTACCACTATGACTTCTGTAGTTCCTGAAAAAGAAAATGTGATGTTTTGTCAGGTTTCAGTGTATCTGCAAATATATTTTCCTGTTTATAGAAGCAATGCATTGTATTCTCTTTTGACTGCCATTCAGGTTAGCAACGAGTCCATATAAACTGTGCATAGCCACACCAGAAACTCTCAACAGTCCAGGTACAAGGATTTTCAGCAAGACAATAAACCTCCTTGTTTATGATAGGTCTTTGAGATAATTTTTTTTTTTTTTTTTACAATTTTTGTTTTATTTCATTTTCTGACTACATTTTTCCTTGCAGTGTTTACTCAGTTATTGGACTAGGAACAGGCAGATCTCGATCTGCTAATAGATGTCTGGGTGATTTGCAGTAGATCACGAAGCATTACTAACTCACACTTATTTAATAGCAACAATGACCCCATCCTGCTGAAATGGAGAAGACGGAATAACCAGGTGTGGAGGTTCTGTGAGCTACTCAAAATTTTTAAATTCTAACTGTGCAACTCTAAAGTAGACAGTGAAAACATCGAGAGAGTCAAAGATTTCTTATACTTTGGCTCTTTCATTAATCAGAATGGAGACTGGAGTCAAGAAATCAGAAGAAGACTTGGACCTGAAAGGGTAGCTGTGAAGGAAATAGACACAATCCTGAAGTGTAAAAATACTGAATACTAAAATTAGGATTGTCCATGCCATCATATTTCCTATTTCTGTGTTTGGTTGTGCAAGCTGGACAGTTAAGAAATCTGATAGGTAGAAAATCAGCTAATTTGAAATGTGGTGCTGATTTCTGTGGATACCGTGGGCTGCTAAACAGACAAATGAATTTGTCCGAGAGCAAATCAAGCCTGAACTCTCCCTACAAGCCAAGACGACTAAACTGAGATTGTCATACTTTGAACATATCATGAGAAATCGTGACTCGCTACAAAAGGCAATCATACTTGGTAAGGTAGAAGGTAGTAGGTGAAGAGGAAGATCTTATTCCAGATAGATACAATTAATCAAGGAAGCCACAGCCCTGAGTCTGCAAGCCCAGAGTAGGGCAATTGACGATAGAGTGATTTGGAGGTCTCTATTCATACAGTTACTATAAGCTGAGGTCAATTAACAACAATAGTGGAGAGCCAGCAAGGTATAGTTGTTTGCGCATTGGACTATGACTATGACTCTGGAGATCAGGGTTCAAATCCCGGCTTGGCCATGGGTGACCTTTGGTAAGTCACACTCTCTCAGCATCAGAGGATGGCAATGGCAAACTTCCTCTGATCAAATCTTGCCAAGAAAACCCCATGGTAGCTTTGCCGTAGAGTCGCCATCAGTCAGAAATGACTTGAAGGCACAAACAACAGTTCAACTTTTGCACAATGCTCTAGTTGATGAATATAAGGGATCTAGCAAAAAATGTAGATCTCAAAGCCAGAGGTCTGCCTACTCCTGCTTCAGATGGATCAATTTTGAGAAGTACTGTAGCTAAAATGAGTAACAGTTGCTTTTAAAATAGTTAATCATGTTTGGTATAATCACTTATAAAAACAAGTAGCAGGGATGATTTTATAAGAGACATTCTCCCCCCCCCCCAGTAAAGTGCCTGCTCCAATATATTGAATTCACAATATTATACCAATTCATTCAATTACTAGACTAAAGAGTTCTTCAACAGCATATCTCACTAATTATAATTCAATATAAATTGTTGTGCAGTGAATTATTGAATAAAATCTCTGGACTATATAGGTCATGTTCTTTCCTGCATAATGTAAAAAGGAGGAAAAAATCCAAGTTGATGTTTGTTCTTTTTGCTTTTACAGATCATTAGATGAAACCACATATGAAAAGCTTGCTGAAGAAACCCTAGAGTCATTGATGGATTTCTTTGATGATTTGGCAGACAAGCCATTTACTCCTGAAGACTATGATGTCTCCTTTGGGGTAATTTTTTTAATTCCTTGCTTCTACAGGTGTTTCTAATTTTATCATTAATTAGTGTACCTTAAAATACATCTTGTTGTATGTTACCATTACAACTTACTGGTACTTCTACAATTTTGTGAAGGTACAAAGATTTCCAGAAGTGTTGGTAAACACAATAGTCTTCAAATTTTATGCAACCCCATGTAAATACACAAGCATATTTTAATCTTCCTGTATTATTTTAGAAGCTTACAGATCACATTGTGAAGCCAGACTTGCCTTTCCCAGTACTGCTTCTTTGTCATATGTCAGGCTCTTAATGTGCCCACTCAGTTCAAACCATTTGCCTCATTACCCCCCCCCCTGCCATGCATCTGTCATTTTCCTCAATGACACATCTTTTTTCATTCTGAGATTATTGCTTTTGCCTCCCTTCAGAACTTAAAATTCTACTTTTTCATTTTAGCAGTTCAAGTGTGGTTGTGATGCTTTTATATCTGGGTGCATGTTCTCTCATTCATAGGGTGATTACAAGCACTGACTTCATTGTTCATTATCCTTCCACAACCATGGATTCTACCACATGGAGAAGGGTTCAGAGGCTGTCATCTTCCACTTACATCCTTTCCTTCTTAACATTTTCCAATTGCTTCTTCCATCTTTTTTTTTTTAACCTCAAGGAAAAATGGAATAATTTAGTGCCTTTTGACTGTTAGCACTAGGAGCTGTCCTTTAGGAAGCACCCACACTCTATATTCTAACATGGGTATTATGGATTACTTGCATGGCTTGGCCACATGGTGTCGCATTTGGACAGTTGCTGAAATGACTGAAGGACCATTTGATCTTTCATGATGAAATATCATGGTTTAATCTTTCTTTTCAATCTGGAAATAAAATCTCATTTGAAAATTGCTTTTTTCACTAGGAATAATTAATTTCTACACAGCCAAAATACTGTAGCATCTGTTAATGTTAGAAAAATACATGAATAGGAATTTAACACTTTTCACGTTGCATTTGTGTGTATGGTTGATACAGGTTGAGTCTTCCTTATTCAGAATTCTGAAATCCAAAATATTCGAAAATGGGTCACATGGGTGGCTGAGATAGTGACACTTTTGCTTTCTGATATTTCAATATATAGAAACTTAGTACTAAAAATTGTATAAATTTACCTTCAGTCTATGTGTATAAGGTGTACGTGAAACATAAATGAATTTTGTGTTTAGACTTGGGTTCCCTTTCCCAGATAATGTATTATGTACATATATGGAAATACAGGTATTCTAAAATCCAAAAAAATAAAAATAAATTTAAAAAATCCAAATCTAAAACACCTCTGGTCTCAAACATATCAGGTAAGTGAGGCCTAGCCTAATATCTTCCTTTTCACAGTGGTTATTTAAACTTAATGTGTAAATGGCCATCTGTCAGGATGATTCTATGATTCTATGAAATATTCTGCCATCAATTCTGGGAGCTCACCTTGATTTATGTTACTTTAATTAGCAGAGTAAAGACAGTTTCTTGTATGCCTGATACATAATCAAAAATTACAAGCATTAATTTACAAGGAAAAGCTATGTGGTCTCAACATATTGGTATATTCCTAATATGTGGCATAGGAAAAAAACTCTTCTATTTTTTGTAAAATAATGTCAATTTTTTGTTGTCTATCCTTTTAAACAAAATTGAGATGACAGTGGAAAACAGCAGGTGCAAGGGACTTGTGGTCCTTTAGATGTTGGATTGCAGCTCCCATCAGTGTAGCCTCTCGGTAGGGAAGATTGCTGAATTCTGCGGTATTCTCCATCCTTGAATCAGTGTCATTTTGTTACCTTGTGGATGATTCCCAAGATGTTATTGGAAGCAAATAGTGAGTGTGAAGTAAGGGGGAATACAGACGGGCAGCTCCGTGCCACCTGTCTTTACCTTGAGTCGGTACTGCTGCAGCCACACGCTGCAGCACCGACACGCCGCCAAAAAGAAACTGCCTAGAGCAGTTTCCTTTTGTGGCATCGCAAACAAGAAGGGGCGTCACTGTGACACCACTTCCTGCCAGTGACATTTAGATGCTGCATGGCAGCAGCGTCATCATGGTGGCCCCCATATGGACGGGAGGCCGCCATGATAACGACATCCATATGGACTAGGTTTCCGGCCCTAGTTTTGGCTCCATGGTGGCGCTTCCCTGCCATCTGTACTGGGCCTAAGTTTCCAGAAAAAGGCAGATACAGTACTATTAATACATGGTAGGTTGCTATTTATATGCACGTACATCCTTGTTCCTGAAACCATGTCTATGCAATAGAGAATATTGAAAATTAACACAGGAAGTAGTATGGATGAGAGATAATCAAAACTAAGCAATATGGCTGTTTTGTGGGGGGGGGGGGGTTTGTGAGCTTTAAAATCCTATCTATTGAATTTTTTGTTGTTGTTATTATGTGCCTTCAGGTTGTTTCTGATTTATGGTGACCCTAAGGCAAACCTGGGGTTTTCTTTTCAAGATTTCTTCAGAAAGAGGTTTGACTTTGCCTTTTTCTGAAGCTGAAAGTGTGACTTACCCAAAATCATCCAGTGGGTTTCCCTGGCTGCTTTACAATACAATAAACTGAAAAAATGTGTTTCTAGCTAAAAATGATGGTTTTGTGTCTCACCCATTTTTCACCCTGTAGAGTGGAGTATTAACAGTTAAACTTGGTGGAAACATGGGGACATATGTGATCAATAAGCAGACACCAAACAAGCAGATATGGCTTTCCTCTCCAACCAGGTAAGCATATATCTGGAAGCTAGAACAATCTGAAAACCCAGAATTGAACTAAAATGTCTCCTACTTCAGCTTTAAAATTCATTGATTTTACTCCCTTTGGATCCCTCAGAATGGTTTAAATGGGTTTCTCAGGAAGTCTGTCACATTGATACTAACCTAAAACTTTCCAAATCTCCCAGATGGTATGCCCCACTGAAAGTGGTAGTCCAAAAAAAGTAACTTTTATAAGCCATCTATTGACATCTGCATTGGCTTAACATTATAGCTGTGTTATAGATTTAATGGGCTGATTAAAAAAAAAACCCTCATGTGTACCTTTTTTGAGGGGAATGCTATCTTATTTATGCTTTTGCTTAGCAACTAATGCTAGGCTAACTTTACAGTTTATAACATTCTGGAAACTGTAGAGAGAGAATGTACATTGCATATTTGCGTCTGTGTATTTGCACCTGTTAAATGCTTATGGGCTAGTGCTAACTGAGCTGACACCATCTATTTAGGGATGCTTTAGACTTTTGGAAAATCAGCAGTGTTCATTGAATGCAGCTGTGTTACCAAAACTGGCAACCCAGATTTTCAGAGTGTTTCACTGCTATATCATGCATCAGGATATTTTTTCCAAAACAAAACAAAAACTTTGGTTTGAAGGAGCTGTTCTCACTTACCTAAGTGAGAATTCTTATGTATTAAGAATTAAGGTTGTGGTTAGGATTTAATATACATTTTCTGACCTCAATCAGAATGACAGTGTTTCCCTCCAAATAGGAATCAACCTAATGGCAACCAGAACACATAATTTCTACTTTTTTGCACCATGATTAATCAGAAAACAAAATTAGACATTTTTGTATCTATGTTAATTTAGCTGGGACAAAAAAACTCAGTGATAAAAAGCAATAGATTTATTGGGATATTTTTGTCCTAGTGTTTTTAGATTGTTTTTTTAAAAATCTGTACATGACAAGTGGCTAAAATTTGGCAATACTGCTACAACTGTGTAGCTGACAATGCCTCAGAATGCCTACAAGATAAATTTACTACTTTGTGAATTTTGCAACAGAATGTGACTCTGATGGTCTAAAATAAAAAGAAATGATATATTAAATTGTTGTTGCCACTCTTAGCTCAATACTGTATTTTCTATAGTTGTTGAAAATCAGAGAAAGCTAAAAAAAGTACCCACACAGTGCTCTTTCTGCCCAGCAGAGGGTGCCTCATAGCAATAGAATTGATGTGTGCTCAATCACTCCTGTCTGGAGAAAAAATGTACAGTGGGCCCTTGGTATTGCTGGAGTTTGGTTCCAGGACCTCATTGTGGATAACAAAAATCCATGGATGCTCAAGTCCCATTAAATACAATGGCTCAGTAAAATGGTGTCCCTTGTATAAAATGGCAAAATGAAGGTTTGCTTTTTGGAATTTATACATTATTTAAATATTTTCAAACTGTGTAGACTTGAATCTGTGGGTAAAAAATCTGTGGATACAAAGGGCTGACTGTAGTTAAGATGCTGGTTTATCTAAATTTATGTCTTGCTTGTGGCCTAAAAATCCTAAAAGCACCAGATCCTGTCTGATCTTGGAAGTTAAACCGGGTCAACCCTGGTTACCGGTAGTACTTAGAGGGGATATCTCTCTAAATGTCTCTCTTATTCCAGAGAGTTTTTTATAGTCATATAACCTCCTTTCCAAATAAGAGTTCTCTTAAACTTGATGAAGGCAGAACAGTTACAGCTGCATTCCTTTGTAAATACATATCCCACTATTCAGGTGAATGGACTGTGTGCATTTCCCATGTAGTCTCTTTTCCTTTTGCAATCTCTAGCAGTTCTGTGAAAGCCTAGTTGGAAGGCTCTAACAATTTGAAAACATGTAATAAAATTCCTGGAACATGTTTCCCTGTCCAAACAGCCATCAATTCATATGTTCTGAGGTACACATTTGTCCTATTCTGAAAACTTTACTTAGTGGTTTGGTTTACTTTTACATACATGCTTTTTATTCTGTAAGAAAATGCTTGTAAGGTATATTTTAGTACTCCAAATAATTCACATACTTTTCTGTCAGAGATGTTGTTAAGTTCATAGATGTTACATTCTGTATACAATGCAATTTGGTTCCCCTCAGTATGGCTTTCTTCTGGTTATCCCAAAGTAGTTTGACCTAGAAAACTGAACTGAAAGGTAAGGTATTTCAAGTTTCTTTCTCACCTGATTGTTATTTGGATTACATCACTTCCCCTTTAAATTTTATAAATAATTTGAAAGTCACTTCAATACCTTCTCTTACAGCCAGTAGTGAGATGGGAAAAAAGCAAAGAAATTGTGAAAGTATGGGATCAGTACCATAACGAAGAATGGAAGAATGGAACTTCTTTGTTTTTATTTTGGCTGAAAAAATATGTAATAATTTTATTAAATTAATGAAGGCAGCATTTATTTCTGCCATTGTACTAACATTTCCAAACAATTTTGAAAAGTGCATTAAAAACAACACTATTCATGTGTCCATTTTAAAATAAAAAGTGAGCAACTCAGTTGCCCTTTTAAAGGTAGTCAGAATGGAATAATTTGTCTTATTTTAATGCTTCAACAGATTTATGTTCATGCAAAAGCTAATTGTCACAAATAGTTTGGAGGTGTTGAATGTTTTATTAAATTTTGCTACATTTATCCTACCTTTTCTCCAAGGAGATCAAGGCAACTTAGGGGTGAAGCAGATGATCAATAAAGAGCGGCTTCTGGCTGTGATCCGTCTAGGACAGGGGTGACCGCACATCCCACTCCCAAAGCAGGCCACTGTCACAGGTCCCAAGCTACACTGGCCAGGGGTCGGTTTAAACTTACTCCTTTTTAATCCAGTTCTTTGGACTGGAACACAGGCTTGGTATGGCTTCCAGCCACTTTGGGGACATGCATCATGTAAATGCCCCTCCCCCTCCAAGCAGCCAGAAGCCACTTTATTTGGCCTGTTTGTTTCAGGCCTTATACGGTTCCTCCCCCTCCAATCCTGTGAGTTATGTTAGAGTGAGAGATAGCAGTTGGCTGAAGGTCTCCTATTGGGCTTTGTAGCTGATTGTGGATTTGAACCAAGTCCTCTCCAGTCTGACACTAACCACTACAGTATTGACTGCATGAAACATGGCCTTGTAGAAGAGTGGCTCAAGTACAAGTCAAGTTCTTCACCTCGTTTTGGCGCCACATCTTAAAAGTAACTTGTAAAGAAGATAGTCTACTCATACAATCAGGTTTTGCTCTGATCTTTGTCAAAAGATTATTGAGAGAAAACAGCCATGTAGTGAAGAGGAAAGATAATTTTATAGGGCAAAAGTGAGTCCTTAGAATAAATCCAACTGTTATTTTCTTCTCAGCTGATGTCATTTAGACATTATAGGAAGCAGCAAAGCAGGATGTGTCTGTGAGTCACATTTCTGTTTTGGGCATTTCAGCTGTAACTTGTGAGAGGTTTGTATGTTGTCCATGCCTCTGGAGCACAGTCTTGTCTCTCTTTCCACACACTATAGCAGAGTTCTTGGGGCCATGGTGGAGCAGCTCTCCATTTGTATATAAAGTTTGAGGGGAGTTCTGTTACATACATGAGAAGTTTTAGGCTGGGAAAAGAAGTAAAACTTTCTCCTCTCTTGTCTACTGTGCTCCTTCACTTTGTACAGTTTTCTCCCAGCTTAGTACCAATATGGGAATTGAGCCAGGAGAAAATTGCTTAAAGCATCCTTTCCAAACTACCAAATTTTGCAGGTTGCAGTTCCCAGCATTGTAACTAACATACCTATGGTAGTTGGGTGTGATGGTGTTGAAAGTCCCCATATATCTAGAGAGGTCTCTGACACATCTGCCAAGTTGGAGAGAACTCATTTAAAACAGTACTGTAGGTTGTAGTAAGGCAAGCTGGGGGGAAGGGTATATTTTGCTTTCTTTTCCAACTTGCTCATTTTTATGTGCATGTACATGTGAACAAGGCAGAAACAAGGATAATTGCTATGGAGACAGCGGTCCAATCACATCTAGTTTGGCCTTTTCTTGCACATTCTGTCAGTGTTGTTTATAATACACAGCATAATTCATTGTTTTCTGGTTTAAGGAAACTGTAGTTTCTTGCTCTGTCTGGACCAGTAAACTGTGGTTTGGTAGAGCCCTTTGCAGCAGGACTGCACAATAAGATCAAACAATGGCTTGCAATTTGGTTTGGAGTGCTTATGCAAACCATAGGTTGGCAGTTTGGGCATAATGGCAGGTTATAATTTCATTGTATCGGAAAGACATTAAATAACCCAATGTGTAAAGAGGAGTGGCAGCATAGTGCATATTCATGAACTACCAAACTCTGTCTGGGAGGACTTTGAAATCAACCAATGTGAAAGTTTTCTGTGTATCCAGGGAAATGTGTTGAAACATGTCAGGTTTCCTGGCCTATCCTCCCTGTCAGGGTTGCTTTTACTGTCAGGGTTGCTTTGGCCTTCTGTGTGATGTAAGTCTTCAGTATACATACCTTCTGTCATATTTTGTAGATATTTACATTTTTTACTCTACTCTTTCTTTCACAGTGGCCCAAAGCGTTATGACTGGACTGGGGAAAAATGGGTGTATTCTCATGATGGCATCTCTCTTCATGAACTACTGGCAAAGGAACTTTCAATTGCACTTAAAACCAAATTGGATTTATCAGCGTTAACATATGCCGGACTAGAACATACTTGATATTATCTCAGAAACTGAAAAACTTTAAAGTTTGGTCCATGGTCTTCCTCCCTCACCTATTTTTGGATCTGAATTCAACTAGAATTTTTTTTAAACACTTGTTGTTGAAGGTCATTTTTCTTATGACACAATATAAAGTATTTTTTTCTAGCGTTATAAGTCTCCCCCCCCCCCCTCATTTTGTTTGGGATGTACGTACTTGCCTGCTAACTTCTGAACTCTGGAGTTAAAGATGACTCGGTAAAGTACTTTTAGGAACTACTATTGCTAGTTAATATGGTACCTTCTGGAATAAGTAATCTCCAGTTGTTTGAACTATTCCCTTTAATTAGAGATTTAACCCAGATAACTGAAAAATCAAGCTTTATTTATTTAAGCCATGGAGATTATAATGACGAAAACCATTTATACAAGATGGAAATCTATTTATAGCAAGTGTAGTATTTCTATTGGGCTTACCAACAAGTGCAGTGATTTCCAACTCTGCTTCAACAGTGAAAACTTACCTTGTGATTGGGGTACTGTGAAACATTATTGTTGTTGAATTGAGAATTACTAGATTAATAGTGAACCTCTTTAAATAATAGTTTGATTAGCAGCTCATGGTAATGCTGTGTTTTGGTTCCCTCAGTGCAATGTAAAAGTTTAGGATGCTTAGAAATATTCCACATGACAAAGTAACAAAGCCATTTTAAACAAAATGGCCTGGCTTTAGAGCTCTGCTTCTACAAACAGAAGGATTCCTTCCATTCAAGGTGGCTGCTGGTACCCAGCAAACATTTGCTGTTAGAGAGGAGGCAGCAACAGAGAATTTTCTGGTTCTCCAAGCACCCCTTTAGCACTGCTATCTATTTTGTTCTGTGAATAAAGATACAGGAGACTGCACAGAGAAAAATAAAATAAAAGAAAATAGCTATTCTATACTATTGCACAAGTTCCCTCAACTTTCAAAAACAGATTTTCAGTGGGCTGCAGTGGATAAAAGGAACCATTAGGTAGTCAACCTTCTGTGTGCAGAAGCTCTTTCTGCTAGTACAAAGCATACACTTTGTGTGATATTTACTATTTATATGTGGATTTTCATTGTTCATATCCTGTTCTTCATTCCCATTCTCAAATATCACAGCACATGTAGTAATACTACTAAATATCCAGCAGCAGAATAGAGATATGTTTGTGTATGCAAAACTCTACAAATACCTAACACCAAAATGATAGTAAGTTTGGTGCCAGACATGTTGATCAACCATGAAATGAGACCAGACATGGTATCTGGCGTTAAGCAAGGGCCATTTGTATTGACCTATTTAAATGTTTGGGACCTGGGGTTGAGCAAACAAAGTGGGAAGCAACCTGGTGCAGGTTTAACTGAGGCCCAGATGTCAACTTATGACACCTGCAATGTCATCCTTGGAAGGCAAACCTGGGGGCTCCTTGCCATGCTACACAACTTTAAAGAGAGAGTAAGCTCCCAGATCAGCCCCAAGGGCAGATTCTTTCACAGGCTTCCTGGTCCTGCAGAGACAGTTCCAGAAACTAGCCCCCTACCACAATAGGGGGCTAAGGTATACACAAATCTCATAACTTCTCCCCCTGCTACCTGCCAGATGGAAGTCTATTTAATGACACCACCATGAGCCAAAGTGGAGTAGGTGAAATACCCAAGGTAAAGGGGAAAAAATCCCTACCTGGCACCAAGATGACCAGAAATGCTCACACTGCACTGTTCGTGGAGATCTGACAAAAGAGGGTATGTGAGGGGCCGACAGGCCCTTAAATAACCTCCTCCCTTACCCCTGCACATAATCTTGCTTGACCCCACGGACCAAGCACAAAGCCCCCCTGGTCTCTCATGGAGGCTAGCAAGGGGCTCTCTCTCCTGCAGCCCCATTTGTCACGTGGCTTGGGGACATAACCTATTGAGAGTGCATTTCACAGAGAAAGCATTGTTGAGTGAAACTATCAGATGCACTTCCACCAGTAGAGAAGACTTGTTTCATGTAGCTAGTTGCAGTTGAAGAATTAATGCAGGCTTAAAACAGAACCCGGGGGGGGGGGGGAGAGACAAATTAAGACCCTGTAACCCATATGAGGTGGAGATCTCTGTCCTTGATAAAAATCTGTGACCTTTCTCTGAAACTCTGAACTGACATACAGTGGATCCTTGGTATCTCCTGGTGTTCCAGGACCGCCATGGATACCAAAATCTGTATATGCTCAAGTTCCATTATACACAATAACATGTTAAAATAGTGCCCCCTATATAAAATGGCAAAATCAAGGTTTGCTGTTTGGATTTTTAAAAATATTTTCAAGCCATGGATGGTTGATTCTGGATGAAGAATCACTGGATATAGAGGGCTAGCTGTATCAAAATTCCACCATCTTCTAATCATAAATCTGAACAATTTTGGCATCAGTACATAAGACAAATGTAGCTCTGGAACTCGTAAACTAAAAACAAATTACTGCAAAAGGAGTTGAACTTGAAGTCCCTGGCATTGTGGTTGTGGTCAAATATCTTCTTATTGGGGAAAAATCTCTAACATAGGACCTACCTATTTTAATAAATATTAAGATTAATATTTAACATTTCTGTCCAGACATAATCTTTTAAACTTTTAAGAGTAGTTTTGAAAAAGAATTCAGCTGAACTCTCAAACTAAAAAACTATTTCCCTCTGCAAACTTATTTTCTGATCTTTGCCAGAGCTCTAATCATGTCCATGCTTGTTTGATGTTTAAACTTCTCTGTGCAGACCAAAGTTCAACAAAAAGGCAAGGCCCTCCCCCCACCTGAAGAAAACTAAAGCAGCAACAAGTTGTGAATTGTAATAACTGTTCTTTCTTTAATATGAGAGTGGCCCAATACATTTTCACTTTTAAAATATCAGATCTCAATGTTTTACGTATAGTTATGCAATTTAAGATTTAAAAAATGTGAAAGAACAGCTTCAGGCACAGAATAATTTTAGGATAACTTAGCTTTTAAGAAAGTAGCAATGATTCGGCTTAATATGTAACTTCCACTTTGATTTTGTACACCAAAAAGCACTGCTATGCCCATCATTTGTCAAGACTCTTGCCAATGCAGTGTTACAAAAGAATATCAGAAAGCAACCCTCTTCCCCTCTCAAAATCCAATTAAGTAGTCACTTTAGCTGATCAGTTATGGGTATACACGTTTTAAAAAATATACTCTGACATCATGTATGAAAAGCAGAGAAGCACTCTACACATCAACTTTGCTTGCAGTCCTCATTTGCATCTCTTCTGCAGGTCATTTTATGCCTAAATCAACAATAATTTGAGCTGGTACTCAGAAGTCCCATTTCTTTGCCAACATTTAAGATTCAATCATTTTCAGGGTTCCTAATGGCAACAAGGAGATCCCATGTCATCTCTTATATCAAGTGTTCAGTCATTTTAATAGAGCTGGAATTACAAATATAAGGAAGAATTTCAGTTAATATTTTTACCAATTAATTATCTGTTTTCTTAATAGAACTTTCAGCCTCAGAGCAGGAGTTTTCTAACATTGATGGATATGTACTTGTGTTACAAGCGTTCTGAGTATAGACTATTGTGTCAACCAGTAGGCAAAAACAATTACAGGAAATCTCTTCTGAGGAAGTAGCAATCTTACTAAAACAGAGGAAGAGGGAGGGAAAATATATGGCATAAATCATAATGCATAAATTTTACTCTTCCCAACACTGCAAATATTGTCTTTGGGTAGAGGAATTTAAAATCATTTATAATCTCGCCATCAACAATTTTATTTATTTTTTATTAGATTTATATTCTACCTTTCTCAGATGTTTGGCATGCAAGTGGGCTTCCAGCATAATTTATTTTATAGGATGTCATGTACAAGATGGAGCAAGCTCATAAACACCTCTGTCTTTGATCCCGATCATTACTGGCCATAAACAAGGATTTAAATCTAAACCAGCTTCCTCACTCTAAATTGGAAAAGAGAATAGAGTTGGGCGTCTTGACTCTGAAATCTCTAGATAACTTCTCCTGTCTGTTTCAAGTAAATATTGAACAGCATCAAGGATAAGATAGATCTTTGATGGACCACAAATACTAGTAACAAATGTCGGAATCCTCCAGTACCACCTTTTCAACCCATAGCTCCAACAAACAGCTGAAGCCATTGCAGAAGAGTGCCTCCAAGTTCCATTCTGGAAAGGCAGCCTGGAAGCCATGGTTGATCATATTAAAAGGGTTTAAGGTCTGCGAGTGTGAGGTCCTATTGAACTGATAGGAACACATTCCCCTCTCCAGCTCCATTGCCTAACCAGCCTTCAGCTCAGAATAAAATCTAAGTTGATCTGTCCTCTCCAAAAAGCCCTGAAGTGGAGAGGCTACACTTCAAAACCTTCACACAAAGGGTATGAGACTGGCTGATAATGAGCCAGCACAGTGGGATTCAGGGAGATTTTTTTTAACCAACATTAGTAATGCTGCCTTGAGTCCCTATACTGGGGGAAAGGCAGGAATAGGATTATGATAATAATTATTATTTTGAAGTCACAGTGCAACTTCCCTTATTGCAGAGATGTGTGCTTTATTTTGTTTGCCCAGTTGGCTTATTCTTCCCTGCCCACTTTTAAAGGGCAGGGAGATCAAAAATCCAGTGTGCTACAGTGGCATTCGCATCACCCAAGGATCTTGTCCACATCCTTGAGCAAGATTGGAACTACAGCAACTACGGCATTGGAATCAGTGAGAGAGTTTATCTGGAAAACACAATTAAAAGTGTTAATGGTGGGCTGTTGCATGATGTACATCAGGATAGATATTATGCAGACCTCCAGATGCTGTTGGATTACAACTCTCAACAGCTTCAGGCAGTGAAGAATATTGTGAACTGCAATCCAGTTACATTTTGTAGGTTGTATGATTCCCATCCCAGGTCTACACTTTCTTCTGCATGAACCATACTGTTAATCCCCAGTTCCAGGGAGTTGTAAACTAGGATTGCACTGGCCAGAAAAGTTTTGACTTGCAATCTACAAACCTGGTTCTGTTAGGAAATCTTTATTTGAAGTGCAGAAATAAAACTAATGAAGCAAAAAGCTGGAGCAACAGCAGATGAATGTTAAAACATGTTTTCAAATTGCAGTAGACATGTTTGAGGACCTTTCTCTCTTTCCAAACTGCCCATAAGTACCCATCTCTCCTTTCAAGAGTAGAAGGTATGAAAGGACTCCCTTGGCACCAGTGGGTCACCAAGCTAAAACACCATTTAATCACTGGACAGCATAGTGAGAATGGAAGGATGACATGGTCATGGGGCCCTTATATACTGTATAAATGCAATGCAAAGCTGCCCATTGCATTCTCCCATTTAATCTGTGTGTTTTGCATTTTGAGGGGTATTGTTATTAGATGACATGCTGTTAAGAATTTTAAAAGGATGCTGGAATGGTGTTGATATAGCTTGCCACCTTGACAAATTCCTTTTTCAGGTCCAAGTTCTCAAATCCAGTGTTGGGATGCTTCCACCGTTTTGGACTATGGAGAATGTAGAGATGGGTCAGAAAGGAGAGATTGGGAACATTTACTTTCTGGATTACAAACCACAAAATCCCCCAAATTGTGAGAGGTGTAGTCCCGCAAAGTAAATTTTCCATATTCTGCCAGTAACTCTCTACCTAACAACCTCTTTGGAGATCTTGAAAGATATAATTGATCCCTTTGGTGATGATTGCAAAAAAGACTTCCAGACAGCAGGGCCATTGCTAGGCAATTCAAATAACAGCATACAATGGGCACCTGCTAATTTAGTCAGATATACAGATTTAGAAATAAGATTTAGTTCAGTTTCTCCAAAAGCAAAGCCACAGAAGACAGTCTCCATCCAGAGAACAGCAAATGATATCAGTGTTGTACTTCCTTGAAACAGCCGTTCTTCTTGAGTTTCGGTCAGCTTCCTAGTAGTAGTGACTCGCTTGCTCAGAAACTAAACAAATACTGGGCACTGACTAAGCGCTACCTTTTGCAATCAGCTATTCCTCTATGAAGTCTTGGAACTGGTATTTCCTGCTTCACTTGGCAGGCAATCTTAGGGGGTGGGGAGGAAAGGACGGGAAATGTTTTCCTTGTTGTGGGTACAGCAGCTACTACCTACCTCAGCCTGGAAAATCCTGATGGGTGGAAGCTGAGGTGAGATGAAAGCCCAGACTGTGGTTGGAGTTTTATTCCTCCACAAGAAAGAGCCCAAAGTCTGAGGCATTCTTTTTGCATAACTCCAGTTCCCAGGATTTCCCAGCTAGTGTGGTCACTGGATTCTGACATGGAGCTCAGATGGAGGTTAGGGAGGCTTTACACTCACCAAGTCTAGTGGAGAGGGTTAGGTAAAGGTAGTCTCTTGACATGAATGTCCAGTTGTAACCGACTTTAGGGGTGGTTCTTATCTCCATTTCTAAGCCAAAGAGCCAGTGTTGTCTAAAGATTACTTCAGTGGGCATGACTGTACAGAACGCTGTTACCTTCCCACCAGAGTGGTACCTATTTATCCACTTGCATTTGCATGCTTTCGAGTAGCTAGGTTGGCAGAAGCTGGGACTAGTGATGGGAGCTCACCCCATCATGAGGCACTTCGGCCTCGGGTCTTGAACTGCAAACCTTCTGATCTTCCGATCATCAAAACTGATCTTCCCTGAATAAGACACCTCCAAGACCCTCTGTTGAGTTGAGCTTTGCCCAGGCCCTGCAGGCTTTGGGTTGTGGCCTCTTTAAAGCCAAGTAGGGTCAGCCCTGCTTAGTTCTTGGATGGGAGACTGCCAATAAATACCAGGTGCAGAGGAAGGAACTGGCAAAACCACCTCTGAGTATTCCTTGCCTAAGAAAACCCTGTGAAATTCATGTGGTCACCATAAGGTGACTTGAAAACAAACAAACAGACACACAGAAACAGGCACACTAATATTGTGAACCATGTTTCCTTTTGTTGAGTGCCTTCATGTTGCTTTCGATTTATGGCAACCCTAAAGTGAACTTGTCATGGGGTTTTCTGGGGCTGAGAATGTATGACTCGCCCAAGGTCATCCATGTCTGAACAGGTTGACACCACTTTAACTGCCATGGCTACATGCTATGGAATCCTAGGATTTGTAGTTTGTTGTTGCACCAGAGCTCTCTGACAGAGGTGGCTAAATATCTCACAAAAGTACAGATTGCAGATTTCTATAGACTGGAGCCATGGCAGTTAAAGTGGTGTCACACTAGATTCTTTCTGCAGTGTGGATGCAGCCTATGACTCCCAACTGGCACAGGGATTCTGGGAGCTCTAGTCACTGGGTGACTGTGGGCAAGTCACTCTCTCTCAGCCTCAGATGAAGGCAATGGCAACCCCCCTCTGAAGAAACTTGTCAAGAAACCCCCATGATAGGTTTGCTTTAGGGTTGCCATAAGTAAAAAATGATTTGAAGGCACACAACAACAAACAACAAATGAAGCATGAATTTATATTTCAGTGAGTGTTTTGAAGTTTTATTTGATTATATCCTCAATTTTCCTTGAATGCCCTACATTTTGCAATGGTGCCTTGCCCTCCTTTGCGGTGAGGATATCTGGTCACCTGGCTGGTGGCTGCCTCACCTTCTGAGGACAGGGTGACCAGAGGTCCTCCTTTTCCAGGACATGTCCTACACTTCACTTCAACCTAAGGTGCAGGAGAAATTCCAAAATTTCTCCATTTGGAGCATGAGTACGAAGCATGGCTTTACGTGAGTGTTTGTAGCTTTTCTTCAGGCATGTTCCCCATTTTTCCTTGAAGGCCCTCCATTTGGACATGGTTATGAAGCATGAATTGCCACAAGTGTTTGTAGCCTTTTTTGGGTCATGTTCTCCATTTTGCAGTGTTGCCTTGTTCTTCTTTGCGGTGAGGCCATCTGCCCAATCTGGAAGGGGGTCTCCTTCTGGCTGCTGAGGTCTTAAAATAAGGGAAACAGTTTGTAAATAAAACAGTCCTGTAAGAAATATTACAAAATAAAAAGATAATTTATTTTGTAAGGTGGGGATAAATAGATCATAGACACATAACAATCCTTTGGAGAACTGAGATTTATTTCATTACAAGCTGGAGCAGGTGCAGAATGTATAGGGAAGCGCAGAAGGTTTGTGGAAGTATAGCGAGAAAAGGAAAGTATGGTAAAAAGGTTGGAGAACAGAAGGGAGGGAGAGAAGACAAAGGCCTGGGAGAATGAAAGTCAGAGAGAGAAAGAAGGCGAAAAGGACGAAAATAAAAATGTTAAAAGAGATGGAAGGTAAGAAGATTATAGAAGGTTGGAGGTGTGTGGAAAGAAGAGAAATAAGATGAAGATTAAAAGGAAGGTAGGAAGGGAAAAAGAATGTAAGAAATTAAGGAATTATTAATTGTATTGCTGTAATTACGTGTGTATGTGTTGTATATGTATTATTTTATATTTATAAATTTATATATATTAAATATGTAATTATGTAGTTATGTGGAGAGTTTTTTTATGATTTTATCCTTATCTGATTCCTTATTGATATAGGCATGTGTGCTTATATTGTTTTTAACATTGAAAATAAAAATTTAAATAAATAAAAAAGAAGGGTCTCTCTCTCTCTCTCCTTCCTTCCTTCCTTCCTTCCTTCCTTCCAGCAGGTGCCTCTGGGGCTGGGCTGCCAGGAGAGGGCCTTAGCAGCTGCTCCTCCTGCTCTGCTGCTCTCACACCTGTCTGCTGCTGCTGCTGCAACCTGAGAGCCTCCTCCAGCCCAGGACAAAACTCCTCCCTCCTCCTCCAACTTTGCCTTCCTTGCCCTGGGTCCAAACAGGAAAGAGCCTGCCCCAGAAAAGAAGGAACACCCTGAGATAGGAAGCACCCTGAGATAGGAGCAGCCTACAACCCTCTTTCCTGGAAATAATATCCCAGCTTTCTTCCTTATCCAAGAAGAGGTGAGAAGGGAGGTAGAGGAAAAATCCTCTCAAGGGGAGCCTCAGTCCAACTCCTGGGGTCCCTTCTCTGTCCAACCTCTGGCTCCTCCATTCCAGGTGAGGCTTTGCTTTGGCTCCTTTTTTTAATGCCCTGCTGGCCCTAGGGACTCCTCAGTCACTCTTTCAGCCACCATTTTACCCCTTTTCAAAACTATATGTAGGCTGTTTTTAAAAAAATATGTGCTTTATACACAATATGCTTTCATATGTAAAAGAATCACTCACAAGTGACTCTTACATATCATTTCCCTGTTCAAAGAAAGCTATGTAAACTGATACACACACACACATATAGTATATTTTATATAAGCAAACTGATTCTTATATATATATATATATATATATATTATATATGCAAACAGATTCTTTTATATATATATTGTATTCTTTTATATGTAAAAGTTTCACTCACAGCTATTACATACCATTCCCCTTTTCTAAACGAGATATGTAAATTGATTCTTTTATATATATTTTACATTATTTTATATATGTAAACTGATTCTTATATATTATATTTTTTCTTTATAAAAGAATCACAACTGACTATTACATACCATTTTCCTTTTCAAAACGAGATATGTAAATTGATTGTTTTATATATATATTACATAATTTTATGTGTATACTAATTCATATATATATATATATATATATAATTGTTTATATATGTAAACTGATTCTTTTATATTTTATATATATTTCATACTCTTTTATATGTAAAAGAACCACTTTCAATTGCCTCTTCCTTTTTCAAAGTGAAATATGTACCTGTGTATGTATATATGTGTATAAATGGATTCTTACATAGCATTTTCCTTTTCAGTTATATGTACATAATCTAAACTGATTATTTTGTCTGTGTATATATGTGTGTGTGTGTGTGTATACACATACCCACACACACATATAAAAGAATCAGGTGAATTATATATTTAACTTTGAAAACAAAAATGGCATGTAAGAATAAGTTGAGAGTGATTCTTTTATATGTGTGCATGTGTGCGTGTGTGTACAGTCAGCTCTCCTTAACCATGGATTTTTTTCTCCATAGATTCAAGCTGTGTGTTTGTGTGCCTGTCTGTCTGTCTGTGTTTTAGTTCATCTTAGGGTCATCATAAGTCAAAAATGACTTGGAGGTACACAACAACAAATACACACACACACACACACACATATGAATGAATCAGTTGAGATTATATTGAATGGTATGTAAGAATCAGTTGAGTGTGATTCTTGTATTTAAGAATCAGTTAAGATTTTATATATTTGTGTGTGTATATATATAAATTTGATAAAGGAAATGGTGCATTGTATATAAAGAGAGAGAGGCCAAGAAAAGGCCCTGTTCCAGTTATAAAGGATCCTCTGCTAGTTATTTCCTGGTCAATGCAGGAAATGGGGACTGGAACTCATGGCCGTGTTTTGAAGTATAATTGAGTGGCAATAGCTGAACCAGTTTGCAATGTTTTATCAATCGCGTAGTGTTTAAAGTTTGAAGCCAGACTTCTGGCATGAGGGCTGTGGTCAACAAATCGGACTTATTTTCTGGGGGAATTTTAATCTGGGGAAATTGTAAACATCTGGTCCTCTGGCATGAGCTAATCGTGGAGGGGGTTTAAAGCTGAATCCTGATTATATAGTTTGCACCCATCTGTGCCTTCTTGCCCTGCCTTCCCCCAACCCCAGTGTTTTTGCTTTTCTCTAGCTGTCCCTACACTTGTTTGTGTCTTGCCTGAAGGCGCTAAGTTTTCAGGCTGATTGTGGCAGTGGTGGCATCTTCCAAGGGAAAGGAGGCGCTCTCTCCTCTTTTATGGGCCACTTCTCACCTAAGTCTATGGGAGAGAGTAGAGTTACAGATGAAGGCCTTTTTAACAGGATTAAGGGCCTATATGTTTCTATTTCCATGCTAAGCACTCTCACGAAAGCTGATGATGCTTCCTAGCCGGGTGAGGTGGCACTTGGGTGAATCAGAGTTTGTCTCATGGCCGGAGAACAATTTGTAAGAGAAAAACCTGGACAGTTCTCACACCTGGGCTATATTCTCTTCTGGCATGATAAAATAAAATAAAAATCCATCCATACATCAGGTGAGAAACAGACACCTGTTGGATCCCATCTTGGGGGAGAGACAAGGTATAAATTCAATGAGCACATGAAAAAAAATCTGAAGTCCTATATATATATCAGACAAGTAATTTAGAAAGAAGAGGAACTAAAAGAAATGAAAGATCCCAATAAAAATAGAAAGTAGAATCTTATATTAATGGTGGATACATAAATAGGTGATATTGGGAGGTGGTTAAGAGGTTTGAAAGCAAAACAATAAAGGGTGGCAAAAGTTTTATGCATAATGTTATGCAATACAACACAAAATGTAATGCAATACAACTTTTTATGTAATACAGTAATTAATAATACAGCATGTAATGGACGACAAAATGGAGTTATCAAATAAACAGATATTCCAAAAGACAGAGAGAGAGGGGGGGGGGTATTACATTACACCTTACAAGAAGGATAGGACCTTCCAGAAGTTAATGGATGGCAACTCCCAGCATTCCTATGCCAGCTAGGGCTGATGAAAATTGTAGTCTTTAAACATCTGGAAGAATGCATGTTAATCTTATATATTTTATATCCTGTGCCCACTTGCTTTCCACACTTGTAAAACAGACACTCAAACTGCAGGGCCAAACAGTGGGGGAAGCTGGTACAAATGATCAGCAGCCTGTGGTCTGGAAGGGTTCCTGAGTCCCAACTACCGGTATATTGCGTGTGTATTTGTCTTTCTTGGTAGTTTGTTTGTTTGTTGTTTTTGACATCCATTGTTAACCCAAAGGGATTGCCAAAGAAAATAACAGTGCTGTACAAAATTTTGTGGGAGGCACGGCACCATGGTTTGAGTGTTGGACTGCAACTCTGGAGACCAGGATTGGATTCTCCACTGGGCTATGAAATCCACTGAGTGACCTAGGGCAAGTAACAGTCTCTCAGCCTCAGGTGAAGGCAATGGCAAACCTCCTCTGAACAAATTTGCCAAGAAAACCCCATGGTCGTCTTAGGGTTGCCATAAGTCTGAAATAACGTGAAATTACATAACAACAACGCAACATTCTGTATTATGGAATATGGAAGCTTTTTTAGCCAGTCTGCCCTTGCTGCAAGAGGTAATAGGCCTGGAGCCCACATGAGTGATAGAAAGGCACCAGGTGAGCAAAGGGATTCACTAGGGCCAATGAATGGGAGGAAGGGAATGAGAAGGGTGGACAGGCAGAGTTGGAAGTAGCCACAGGTAAAAAGCAAGACCTCTGAGGACAGTGGCAGTAGCTGGAAACAAAATACCTAGGTCCAATCCACACTGCAGAAATAATCCAGTTTGACACTGGCCCTGGCTCAGTGCTAGGGAATCCTTGGAATTGTAGTTTGTTGTGGCACCAGAGCTCTCTGACAGAGAAGGCTAAATGTCTCACAAAACTACAGTTCCCAGGATTCTCTAGCATTGAGCCAGGGCAGTTAAAGTGGTCTCAGACTGGACTATTTTTGCAGTGTGTTTTGGCACCTAGGGATGATCAGCCTGGAGGATCAAGAGGGAGAGGAGGAGGAAGAACAGCGGGAGCAGACACACTGTCCAGTGGCCCTCCCAGTTCTTTGGCAACTCCTCTGCAACTGGGTTGTGTGCCTCCAAGTCATTTCTGATTTATGGCGACCCTGAGGCAAACCTATCAAGCATTGCCAAGATTTGTTCAGAGGGGATTTGCCTTTGCCTTCTTCTGAGGCTGAGAGAGTGTGACTTGCCCAAAGTCACCCCGGGGGTTTCCATGGCTGAGTGAGGAATCGAACCCTGGTCTCCAGAGTTGCAGTCCAACTCCTCAAACTACTATGCCAGCTCCTGCATCTGAGGGCGACTTCTAAGCATCTAACTGGCCTTTCTTGGCCACTGAGGGGCATGCGACGCAACACATGGGAGCACCATCTGGTTGCAGATCAGATGATGAAGCTGGACAGGTGTCGGGGAAGGGGTGAGGGCTTGTTGTGGGTGACAGTGACTGTGGGACCCCTTCTCCCCACACAGATTCAGGGGAGAACCAGCTCCCCTCCCCTTTTGAATGACCCCAACAACAAAGCTTAAACCCTTTCTTGGTGGCTCTGTATTTTAGCCCAACTTTTTAAATACTAAAGAAGCTCATAATGTTGAAGTCACAGCTGAAATGAAAAGGACTAGGTTTCAGTATTTTGCCACAATAAATGTTGCTAAGAACCTCCTTTCATACTCAGAATGATCCAGGACATGTATTTGTGTGTATGTCTGGGAGGATGCTATGAATTCCTGTAGTTTTTTTAAAAAATCTTGTCTCCCATTCATTTGGTTGGTAATTAAATCAAACAGTTGTTTGTTTATATTACAAGGCTTCATATCCCACCCTTCAAAAACAATGCTGTTGTTGTTGTATGCCTTCAAGTAATTTCTGATTTTTGGTGATCCTAAAGTGAACCTATCATGGTTTTTTTGCAAGTTTTTCAAAGGGGGTTTGCTACTGTTGTCCTGAGGCTGAGAGAGTGTGACTTGCCCAGGATCTGCCAGTGGGTTTCAAAAACATTACCAGGACACTTTACACAACAAAGTACTACAGTAATAAAACAACACTCTGCAATTTAAATAGTGCATTTTTGAAGGTTCTCAGATCACCTCATCTGGCACCTTTCAGGAAAAGGGAAGGACTCTCAGGGTGAGAGTGCTGCCTTGGAAAGAAAATAGTACTTTATTACTGTGTGCTCCTGAGTCTTGCTGCTGCAACCTTCTTTGATGTAGCTGCTATAGACTCTCCAGGGGGTCTGCCTGGACACCTCCTTCCATCTCTCTTCACCGTCTCAAAATTTCTCAAACTATGGCCAACACCAGGGCTCAATGCAGTGATCAGTCAGCACTGGGAGATACTGAGCTACCTGTCACTGTCATGGTGTGTGTTACTACAGGATTGCTGCTTAGTGGATTTTACTATCTTATCATTAGCTTTCCTTGTTCTGTTTCCACTTTCTTCCCCCTCCCCCTCCTCTAAATGATTGAAGCCACTGTATAAATTTGTAGTCTAAGGCTTTCATGGCCTTCATCCGTAGTTTTTTTGTAGGGCTGTCGGGCTGTGTGGCCATGTTCTAGAAGAGTTCTAGAACTCTTCTAGAACATGGCCACATAGCCTGAAAGCCCTACAAAAAACTGTATAAATTCCTTTCTAAGGCTGCCTCTGCACTGCAGAAATAATCCCATTTCAAATCATTTTAACTACCATTGCTCAATGTTATGGAATTCTGGGAACTGTAGTTGGCTGTGGCACCACAGCTCTCTGACAGGAAAGGCTAAATATCTCACAAAACTACACATCTCAGAATGCCATAGGATTGAGCCATAGTAGTTAAAGTGTTGCGAAACTGGATTATTTCTGCAGTGTGGATACTGGATTATTTTTGCAGCCTTAGTTTGAGGCACATGGCAATTCTAACACTGTTAGCAAAAAGCATGATACCAGTCTCTGTCTATTTGAGCTCTGCTTAGACACTTGAGTCTTTTCGCTTTTAATTTTTGATTTCACTTCTCTTTCTCCATCTCACCACAACTTCTGCTTAAGATTGTGCTTTCTTCCTTCTTACCATTTTTATCCTTTTCTCACCTGCACAAGTACTGCCTATGCTCATCTTCTCCTTTGTCCTTTAGTCCTTTTATTGTTGCCTCCTTCCCCAACAGTTCCTGGCTAAAAAGTCTCCTCTCTTTCCTTCCTCTTTTGTCCATTTTTTCCCCTTATATCCTCTACCACCCACTTAACACTTGGTGCCACCCATAACACTTGGCTAAATGTGTGCTCCTTCCTTTTCTTTCCATTTCTGTTTCTGAATCTCCTAGTTCCCCCTCCCTTTCCCCATCATTGGCTGCGTTCACACTGGAGAAATAAACCAGTTTAAGTGCCATGGGTCAATGCTGTGAAATTCTGGGAATTGTAGTTTGTTGTGGGGCCCAGAGCGGAGCTCTGCTCCGCTCTGGGCCCACAACAAACTACAATTCCCAGAATTTCACAGCATTGACCCATGGCACTTAAACCGGTTTATTTCTCCAGTGTGAACGCAGACATTGTCTTTCTTCTTTTACCTCCCACTTAGCATGGCTTCTCTTTCTGTTCCTCTCTGTTTCTCCCAACTCTTTTTCCTTCCCACTGCTTCAAAACCTTGAAACCATGACTGGAATGTCTTACATTCTCCTATTTTACAGTTCTTAGTCCCATTAAACTCAATGCCTTGGTACTGAACAGGTATTTGTTGTTTTATTACTTGTTGGCTCATCATAATGATCATCGTCATCATTTTTCCTCCCCAAAATATTTGGTGATTATCAGTAGCATTATTATGATTATCATGCCTATTGTTTGTGGGATGAGAGAGGCTTCTAAAACCTGACTGTAAAAAAAATGTGGGCAGTGAAGGAACACTGGTTAATAGAAGCAATCCATTAAAACATTTACTTTTTCCTTGGAAAGTATCATCTGACCATTGAGCTAATAGTAACCATATCCATTGCTATCCAGTGCTTATGGCACATGGAGAATTGAGAAACTTGATCTACAGTAAAATAATGTGTGTACCCCATCTGCACATGAACACAAAGAACTTAATTTTATGATCTCTGCCTTGTAATATGCTCCCCACACCAATGTGGTACTCCTGTGATGCTTTTGACTATGACTCTCATAATCTCAAATTATTAGTCATACTAGCCAGGGCTAATGGGATTTGTAGTCTAAAACAGAGAGCATCTCTGCATTAACTAGAGAATAGCTTCAGTAATCAGTGTTGTGGTGGTGGGGCTTAGCAGCTGTGTTGTTCTGTTGAAGCAAAAACCAGGAATCCTTAAAGACCAAGTTGTATTTGACATAGACTTTCATGGCTCCAATCCACTACATTAGGGTGGCCTGAAGTCCATGAAAGTTTATGCCAAATAAAATTTGTTAATCTTTAAGGTACCACAATGTTCTTTATAGTCAGAAAAGGGCTACTGAGGGGATTACAGACAATTGAGCTTGGGGTCAAGCTGGTGGTGGTGGTTGTATAGCTGCTGCTGCTGCTGTTATAATTCAGTGCCCTTTCCCCAGACACAGAATAATAGATTTTGAAGTGGCCTATCTTCCAGTTTAACTGCCTGCAGATCCTTTTCAAGGAAATCCAGTCTCTTTTTTGAAAAGGAAGGAATTCCTGTTTCCTTCCAAAGCACCCTGTTCCACTGGACAACAGTTTGTATTGTCAGGAAGTTTACTTAATTTTTTAGTGGAAATCCCCCTTTCCTGAATTTTGAATTGCCTGGCTCAAATCCTACCAATTAGATTAGGGGTGGGCTAAGCTTTTGCTGGAGCGCAACTACTCCTAAGTAGCATAGTCAATGAAGGTTATTTCAATTTTTTCTCCACAGAGCTGATTTCCTTGTACAATTCTCTCTCCTTCTCACACACACACTAGTGCTTCTGTTAGCTCTACAAGGAAACTATGAAGGCCTCCATATTGTGTCGTTATGTTTTCTTTTGTATAGCTACTAACATGGGTTGGGCAAAGTGTTTTCCCTTCAGATGCTGGACTGCAACTTCCATCTGCCTTAACCAATACTGTATAGCCAATGGTGAGTTGCATCCAGCAGCATGTGGAAGACCACACTTTGCCCACCCAACCACTCTGCAGGTAAGGGGCATATTTTGACCTTAGCATGGAAATGAAAGGGTTACATCATTTCCTTTGTAATGCAGATGGCATCTCTCCCTAAAGCTGCTTTTAGCAACAAACAAACCATGTGTTTGTGCAGGTCTTGTGTCATGTCTAGTTTGGCCCTGGAGATAATCTGTCCTTCTGAGATATCTGGTTCAAATTCCTGCCTTTCTGTAGCTTGATCAAGCGGTTTGTGATTCAGTCTCTGTTACCCAATTTCTAAAATATTGCTGCTCCATGTGATGCCAGTTAGCAGGGATTTTGTGGTTGATGAAATTACTGAAATTAGAGATTTGGTTTTCTGGGTTCCATTGTTATTGAATAATGATTCCTCAAAAAAATTTACCTAAAAGGGATAGCCAGTTCTACTGAAACTATAGGAAATCTGCAACTGCAAACTTCCAGATACAATGTTTATACTGACATAATAAAGAAGACAGTGTTCAAGGGCAGTTTATTGCTTGCTTGTTTGTTTTCATTTTTCTCTTCTTACTCTGAATCTTTCCTCTTGTTCTTTTCTGGCAGGAAGCTTCAAGATTAGCTGGGGCAGAATAAATGTAGCAACTCGTAACATTCCTACCCAACCTGTTTGATAATTGCATATGGCCTTTGCATTTAAACCCCAAATGCTTTGAACTTTGCTGAACTTTCAGCTTTTTAAGATTAGTCTAAGTAAACTCAGCAAAAGAATATGGATGGAAAATTCTAGTAGGGTCTTATTTTTCTCGATCTTAAAGAGAGCTGCCTAATCAGATGTTAAAACTTCAATAAAAAAGGAGCCATTACATATTTGGACATGTATATGATAAGACTCTCACCTTACTTTGTTCTGGCATGGGTTTGGTTTGGCGGACATAAGTTATCTGCTCTGACTTATTTTTCCAGCTAATGGTCATTGCAATTTAGAGGATCTTGTTTTGAAATAGCTTCTAGGCTATTATTTCCAAAGGGATTTGGAAAATTGTACCCAATTTATATAGTGAACAAAATAATATAAATTTGACATCATGTTTACCTTCCAATGAGCAATAGCAAAAAATCTCATAACACAAGAGTGAAGTTAATTTATCTTCTAGGTTATATCAGTTCTCCATTTATGGTGTGGCTACATTTGGAATACTACATTTGGAATACTTCATCTAATTATTTTCTAAGAGAAGGCCTTATTTATTTATTTAGAGTATTTGTATCCAACCCTTCAGCCAGAAGGGCTTTTCTGAGCAGCTTACAAATTGTTAGACAGTTCCCTGCCCTCAGGCTTTGTTGTTGTGTACTGTACCTTCAAGTCTTTTCCAACTTATGACAACCCTAAGGTAAGCCTATCACAGGGTTTTCTTGGCAAGATTTGTTCAGAGGCGTTTGCCTTTGCCCTTCTCTGAGGCTAGAGAGTGTGACTTGCCAAAGTCACCCAGTGGATTTCTAATGACTGAATAGGGATTTGAAATTTGGCTTTCAGAGTCATGGCCTAACCCTCAAACCACTATGCCATGTTGGCTGTCTGTCCTCAGGCTTATAACCCTAAAAAGATGCAAAACATGTTAGTCTTGTCATAGCATAAAAAGGACAAAAGAAGAATCTAGCATTACCTTTAAGGCTAACTATTTTAGAATAAGTTTTCATAGATTTCAATTCATTTTTTTGGCGAGTTTCACAAATTGCATCATTCTGTACTGTATCCTATTATGTTCTGATTCCACCCACAAAACTATGTAATTGCTAATACACCTGAGGTTTGATATTAACTCAACAAGTGTGTCTAAAGAAGTGGATTAAAAGAAGGGGATGAAAGCTTATGCTAAAATACATCAGTCTCAAAGATATTGCAAGATTTCTCCCTCCCCCTCTCCTTTTTGGGTCTAATCCTGTTGCTTGTTCTTGAAAAGGATATTGTGTTGGATCTAAACTTCTGTGAATAGAAGAGGTCCATCCTTTTGCAGAAGAGACCAAGCCAAGGATAAGGAGAAATAATCTTTTGCTCCTTCTTCTTTCTCCAGTGCTCTTTTATTCCATGGGGTTTCTGAATCTTCTATAACTTTCCTGGGGTATAGATGGGTGAAAAGAACAAGGTGATGTAGGCAAAAAAGCCCCTTTTCCCATTTTTTAAATGCTGGAATGAGTGACTGGAACCATCCAGATGTTTGTGGACTGCAAATTCCATAATCTCTCTCCAGTCGCCTGATGGGAGCTGTATGCTAAAATCGAAGAACAGTCCAAAGTGGATACTAAAGTAAAAGCATAAAGATAACACTGAGCCTTGCGAGACTGGCATCAAAGGCTGGTATCAGGGTAGAGTGAGGGCGTGATGCCTGCATGATGCATGCCCTGACTCTGCCTCCATGCGAGCATGACACCATGTATATTTTTACTCTGCTTCCAGATGATGCAGTGCCAAAGGAGCACTGAAAAGCCGTAGCGCCAGCAGCTATGGTGCCATTTCTGTGGTGCAAAAAGGAGCTGCTTTTTGCAGCTCTTTTTTGTGCCGCGGAAAGGCCAGATTGAGGCTGTGACATGTCATTGCTGCAGCCCCAATCCGATGCTGGAAGGAGCGGCCTGTTCATCCCCTCAATTACAGCAGAGTGGCCTAAAAATCAATTCTGATAGGAGCATAATTTCTAAGCACCAAAACTTATAAAAGCAACCACTGAAATTACACATTAAAATAAGAAGACTTTTTCCTTTCTGGAACCATTAGATACAGGATATCAGTTCCTGTACTGATCGATGTTTCTGAGAATCATTCATGTTAATTATTGCAGAACTTTAGCTGGTCTGTAGAAGATGAATTCTCATTAACAAACATTGTTTCCATAGCCTCTTAGCATTATCATTCTATGGATGTCATAAGGGGCATTAGCAATAGCAATAACAGCTTCATTTATATACCGCTTCACACTGAATTAAGCAATCTACAACTGTAAGCTAATTTCCCTCAACCAGCTGGGTACTCACTTTAGCAACCTTGGAAGGATGTAAGCCTGAGTTGAGTATGAGCCCTGGCTGGTATTGAACTCACAACCTTATGGTTTGTGAGTGAGTGGCTGTAGTACAGGCATTTAACCACTACACCACCAGGATTCCGTTTAGTATGGAATACTATGGCCATTCAAATGTGCTTAATGTTCTCAACCCATGAGTATATTACAGATAATCTGGATGTGTTTGTCTGTGTCATATAACTGGTGGAATATGCTATAAAATCCTATGCTATTATATCCCTATAAAAGCTCAGTGCTGCAGCATTACAATCTAAGGTTGATGCATGGTATAACTGTAGCTTTTGTGCTACAGCCAATATGTTTGCTGCCAGTTTGTTTATTTGATTTTTGTTCCCCAGTAAAAGTATTTTGCATCTTCACATCATTGGGTATCTTGTATGCATCAAATGGTAACAATGTCAGTGAAATCCATTTCATTTCAAGGTTGTAACACAATACAATAAATTAAAATGTCAAGGTGTGTGTGAGTGTGAGAGAGAAATATTTCTGCAAGACCCTGTAGTTGCCCCATAATTGTTCATTAAGTTAAATAGGGTGCCTAGTTTTTTGTCATAATATGATAGATGGGCTGGAGTGAGAACCATTTTAGCTTTTCAAGCATTGCTGAAGTGCATCTCCCAGTATTCCTCACTGCTACCTGTGTTGGCTAAGGATATTGGGAGCTGAAGTCCAGCAGCATCTGGAAGGCTAAATTACATTCCTAGGCTAGAGGTTCTAGCTGGCCTCTGATTCACAAATAATAGCCACCGGCCCTGATTCAAATAATGAAATCTACTGGTATACGTTGAAGTTAGCTTTCTTGCATCTGTATGTTGCTAGATGGGAAGCCTGGATCAATCATTCAATTCCATTCAGTCATGTAAATATCTGCATTCATAATTCATTGTATATATTTACCTTTAACTGGGAGGGATGAAGATAGTATGTAGGGGATTCTCCTGATCGTTTTGTGTTAGAGCCGTTTTAAGAATCTTTCTCTGTACTGCTTGGTACTTTATTTACGCAAAAGTCTAGTGTTTAGAAGGCAGAGAATCCTTTCCACAGATTACAGGCAGAACAGATTCTTCTTCTTTCCTTCTGTTAATCTCTGCACTGTTAATCTCTGCAGTTGTTAACATAATCTAAGGGTTTAGTAACCTTCTGGATGCTAGAAGGGAAGAAATCACAGTTCAGTGAGTGAAAGTATATTCTTTCGAGATTCAGGTTGGGGTTCAGGGTAGAGAAGGGTACACTTTGGGTGCTGTTTCACTAAAACTGCAATCACATTGCCATAATAAAAATATTGAGGCTGGATTGAGATCATGCTTGAGGATATTTCTGGATACTTAACTTGCTTTTGTCTAGGTACATGTTGTCCAGATCTTTTGAGATCTGATGAAGCCAATCAGAAAAACCAAGAAAGCAGACCAAGTGAGTGGCCAGCCCAGTGTCCACTCTAGAAAGAGTGTATGTGTGATTATGCAGTTAAATAGGACGTTTAATTTAAGAGGCAGGAAGATTTGTGCTTTCCTATGTGACATGCCCGCTATCACTCCCAGAGTTTTTATGCATAGGAAGAAGGAACAGCAAAGAAAGGAAGCACCATAACAGTTAGGTCAATTGATAGCCAGGACAGTGGGGCACAGTGCTCATGTTGGTAGGATTTACAAATGCCAAATATATTTGAGACAATGGTCCAAAACACACTGTAGAAATAATCCAGTTTGAGACTGCTTTAACTGCCCTGGCTGAGTGCTAGGGAATCTTTGAAATTGTACTTGATTGTGGCACCAGAGCTGTCTGACAGAGAAGGCCAAATGTCTCACAAAACTATAGTTCCCAGAATTCTCTAGCATTGTGCCAGGGCAGTTAAAGTGGTCTCAAACTGGATTATTTCTGCAGTGTGTTTTGGACCAATGTCAAGAGCACATAATAATTTTCTGTCTAGACTGTAGAATCATACAGATTTTTTTGAGCATTGTCAATGACTACGATGAAATCTGGGGGTGGGGGGGTGGGGGGTGGCAGCATTTCAGCAAGCTAGCAAGCAAAATCACCAAAATCTGCATGGATTCTATTATCAGTCAAGAACAGTTAATCTCAGGAAGAAGGAATACCCAGCTATGTTATCTAGTGTGAATGTGTAAGAGAAAATGGCTTTCAGGAAATAATAAATGGATTTACAGTAACAGTGCTTGCTGGTGATAATGGAAATTGTACTCTACAACATATTGTGGGATGATTTACCATGAAAATAACATTTTTCTTGTCCATAGCCTAAATCAAGGATTGTAATTGCATGGCTATCCAGATGTTGTAAACTACAGAACCCATCATGGCTCAGCATTGGCTATGTAGGTTTGGGCTGCGGGAAGCTATAGTCCAACATTTGGCAGGCTGCATGATTCCCACCATTGCCTAAAACCATTTATGAGTCCCAGGCAAATACAGCAAAAAGCATTTTCTTTTAAGTGAACTGGTTAACCTTTATTTCACTTCCCCATTCCATTACTGTAGATACTGTGATAGTTCTTTCTCAGTTTGGCTGCTAAAATGGTACAGTGTAATAGATCTATCTAAATATTTTAGAAGGGATGGAACAACTGCAGAGGAAAGCTTATTCACTTAATCAGACTGAAATGGCAAGTAGAATCTCTTCACCCCTACAGTGTATTCTGCATTTGCTCATATTTTTAGATGGACATTATATATCCAAATATATATCCTTAATTATATTACAAATTTCCTTTCTTTTTGAGGTTCTGATAAGTCACTTTGAATTTATGCTTATCAAAGCAGGAGCAAGCAGAAGAGAGACTGGGATCTACTGCTAGGCCTCTGGGTATAGATCACAAAGATGTTTTTGCTTCTGACTTAACAGTATGAACAACGGTTGATATCCTGTTGAGCGGTTATGAATCTTATGGGTATCTATAAGAAATTATTTTAAAGAGTATTCTCACTGTTGGTAGATTCATTAAAAGGCTTTATCATTCTTCTGGTTTGCAAGTAACACCATGGTTTTGGTGGTAATGACAGGGAGATTAAAAACATTTGGTTCAGTTTTTCAGCTGACTGCAGTTTGTCATTAGTTTTGAACGGAGAACTGTGATTGGTATTAGCTTTGTTTAGCTGAATGTAATTATTTTAGGCTGCTAATTTAGGCAAACCGAGTTAGAACTAATCATTATCTGAGTTCATAATAGCATAATAGCAAACTATTGGTAGTTGAGAAAGAAGCCAAAATTGTCTAGTCTCGTCCATGAAGCAATGCTCCAAAAAGAAAAGAAAGGGAGAACTAGTTTAATGCTAAACTGAAGTTAATGTTACATAATTGCAGAATTAGAATATCAGGTAAAAAGGTTCAGCTCATCAACTGTGGCTTGGCATTGTGGCTAAAACTAAAATATACAGATGAAGCTGTATGAAGCTAAAATATACAGATTAGCGTCATCAGTTCTGTGTTAACACGTCAAATGTTCACTCACACTGAGCAATCTTAACTTGTATATTAACAGAACATAGTATCCAATTGTACCAAATCAGAGTATACAACAAGCAAAGGGCAAGAAGGACCAAGGAGTACTGATGCCAGAGGTGCCTGTAGGACAAGGAGTAAATTTAGTAAAATAAATGGGATTACATGCTAGTACATAGGATTACATTCAAGTAAGCTATAGTTGATCAAATCTGAACTGTCCAGACAGTTACATGTAAAGAGAGTATTACAAAAATAAAATTGCAATTTAGAATCATATTCTTGGGGTTGAAATCATATTATTAATATCCTTTCCTCTTATTTGGAAGCCCTTCTCATACATTTTAAATTCATCATAAGGTATACTGCATACAATACACTGCATATATTCATGGCTATCTTCATATCCATGGGGTTTTAAAAATATAAACCCTGTGTTCTTCTGTCTGTGGGCATGTTTACATGGGCCAAACAAAACGGCCTCACCTAGTTTTCACAAATGAGCTGTCCAAACAACATATGACTATTGGTGCCAAATCCGGGCCTTTTCATCATCTCAGGATTTAAACTGGAGGAAAAAATGTGGGAATTTATCCCAGGTTTGAGTAGAAAAACTGGATATTCACATATGTATATATTCTGCACTCTACAATGATGTTGAAGGGAGTGGGGAGTGGGGGAAGTTCAGAAATACACACATCCACATGCATGGGGGCAGGGAGAGAAAAAGCTGCCATGACCATGTATCCAAACATACCGTGATTCATCAGTCTCGGGTGTGTTCGAAAGGGAGAACTGGTTGGACATTTTTCCCAAACTCACTCTGGCGTATGTAGACAAGCTCATGGTTGCTGCAGATAAGGGTAATCCAAAGGAAAGCTGGATTTGCCTGTCAGTGCTCTGTATGTATATATACATAAATATATGAAGAAATGATGCTATGCTGGTATTATGTTAATTATATTAAGCAGGAAAATTCCTGAATGGAATTTGGTAAATGTATACAAAGTTTCCCCACAATTTTGATATGTAATCCCTGCCTCTTTTTTTTTTTTTTTTTAACACAGATTTGGGCACAGGATATTTTGCTGATTTAGGCAAAGGTGCATAGTACTGCAAATAAGGCAAACTGTTCTGGCACCTGAGAAAGAAAATTCCATGATTCTTTCCCCCACCCTCATGAGACAAATATAGTAATAAATTCAGGGGCTGGCTCACTCAGCCAAATGGTAGAGCCAGCTCTGGAAGTGAGGACTGGTGTGGACATGAGTCAGACATGCATGTAGTGTGGTGGAGAGAGCCCTGGAGTCATGTGTCTCCTGCAATAAACAGAATTTTTAAAGAGAGAGTGCATGTGTGATGCCTCTGCTCACTAATATTTCTGCCACTAATATTAGGCAA
This sequence comes from Urosaurus nigricauda, assembly GCA_034509955.1. Taxonomy (NCBI): domain Eukaryota; kingdom Metazoa; phylum Chordata; class Lepidosauria; order Squamata; family Phrynosomatidae; genus Urosaurus; species Urosaurus nigricauda. The sequence continues at coordinate 88,340,880 of JAOEGL010000002.1, read as the reverse complement.
AATAATTTATTTGCTTCAGGTGGCAGATGGTAAGAAATATAGGCAAGGCGTTGGAGTAGAGAACTGGTGGCCACACATTGTGGCTGGTGCTTTGACCTGTGTGTGATAGATGGCACAGTGCTATCATGTGTGTTAAAGAAATATTCAGCTGCCAGTCAGACTGGCTTTTGTATATGGAATGAGAAAGGGAACATTAGTTCCATTTAGAGTCCATGGGAAACCAGTCTGATCACAAGACTCAAATTAAAATGTTAATTGCTTAACAAACCAACTTGTGGAGAAACTTTGAATGGAAGCAAACTGTTTTATCTTCCTTTCATGTTGCTTTGGAATTTTGGCCTTTTTCTAGATCTGAAAAGATTGCGCAGGATTAAAATCTATGCTTCCCTGTGTTCATTTTATGAACAGCAAGGTAAATATGAAATAACACAGACAAAAATTAACTCCCTTGTAGTTAGCTCTTTCTTATTCCTGCCAGTTAGGCAGGAGAGCTGGATTGTGTACAGGTGTCATATTTTAGCTTGTAATGAGAATCTGTGGGGCAGGCTGAAGAGCATGCATGTGGGAATGCTCCACCGGCTGCCTGTGGGCCCAAAGTGGTTTTTGAACAATGTCTCTGGTAAAAAGGGAACATTGATGCATATTATTTCTCTTTTTTTCTTAATGGTGCTATGAATAATCCTATGTGATATGATATCCAGCATCGTGAACCCATCACAAAGATTAAAAGAAACCTGCAAATTCTTCATGGGGATTAACAGAAAATGGGAGAGAATTCCAGGACTAATTGCTTTTTTTTTTTTGTCCTGCACCTGCCGGCTAGCATTTCTGCCCTCCTGTTGCCATCTAATTTCACCCCTTTTAGCATTTTTGAACACCTTTATTGTGTAATATGAGTTCAAGAGTAATTTATTTTACATCAAGTAGAAATATCTATTAATATACACAGGAGCCCTATAGAATACAGAGAGCACTGATTCTGCTATGTCAGTGGTTCTCAAATGTTTTACCCTTGTGACCACCTTTACATTGACATGAGGCTATTGCCCCCCGTTGGACGTAATATATGAATCAAAATACTTGGTTTAGTGTGTGTATTTTCATTCATACATTCATATACAGTTGCCCCTCTTTTCTTGCAGGCTTGAGGTCGATGGTCTTGAATATGAATGGAGGGGCGACCTCTGTTATTTTCAGTGGGGTGCATCCCTCAGGCATGTGCCCCATTCAAGCCTATGGAGCTTGAACATAGGTGAGTCTCCATTTTTGCAGGGGGTCCAGAATGGGTCCCCCATGAAAATGGAGGGCCAGCTGTATATTCATATTTTAACATTCTATAAGGAATTAGACACTTCTCCTCCTCCCTTAGGCAGAGTTTCCAAGCATCCTCCTTGCCTTTCTCTTCCCCTCCAGGACAAAAAAAAAGTCTGGGAGGAGAGGGATATCATGGCCTCCATGTTTCATGCCCCCCCTTTGAGCAACTGTTATGCCCCCTCTTGGAATCTCGCCCTAAAATCTGAGAACCACTGTGCTATATCGAACTCTTTGGGACTCGGGGATAAGACAAAAATGAGGCTCTGTAGATATTTCTAGACAGCATGACCCCCAGTGTCTCACCATTAGCTATGCTGCCTAGAGCTAGTGGGAATTCTGGCCAAAAACACTTGCAGAACACAGTTGCCCACCTCTATTATAAATCAAGGTTAGAAAAAATTTTGCCTTGCAACTCCCATCAACTTGCCTTCCAGTAAGGCCAATGTTGAATTAGAATAATTAGAACTAGAATCAGGATGTTGAATTAGAATAATTAGAATAACAGAATCTTAGTTTTGAAACAGACCTTGTTGCAACTTTAGTCCAACACTCGCAGAAGGTCAAAGGTTTTCCATCTCAGAAGTATATCAAGCTTGCACAGGATTGGTCCAAGGCAGAATAACCTAGAGCAAGGTTCCCAACCTTTCTGACTTGTGGAGCCCTTATTTCTATGGTGGAGTCTCTAAGAGGCCTACCCTGTGCCTTCCAAGTTAATGATGTTTAGGAATATATATAAGAATATATTCTTATTCTTTAATTTCATTCAATTGTTATTTCTTTCATTTACCTGGAGTGGCCGCATAGCACCTGGGAAGTGTACTTGGAGCCCTAATGGCTCTTCAGAGCACAGGTTGGGAAACCTTGCCCTAGAGTGCCAACAATTTCAGCAGTTAGAACTGTCAAATATTGTCTCATCAATTGCAGTTTGACCCCTACGCTTATGTCAAATTGACTTTATGGAGGAATCCAGATTTGAAAATTAATAATGAACCATTTTTATAGAAGATGTGGCCTAATAAATGATAGTGTTACCTTAAATCAGATACCTAGTGTAGATGGATTTTTGCCTTTTTCAATTTGTCAGGAGCAGTTTAAATGCCCTCTATATGGCAATATTTACAACTGAAACATTTATTACAATCCAGTTTTGGCCCTGTAGTTTAAGTGTATCCAAGGTTCCATTAACATCAGAAACATTCATTGAGGCCAACCAAATATTCAGAGTACCAATTTATATACTTCTATATACATTTCTATTATCTATAAATAAATATGACAGGTTTACAGCAAGAGTGGAATAGATAATTGAAATGCAGTTCTGTCTAATCAACGGACATCAGTTTTAACATCTGTAACTAATATGGTTATAGATCTCTAACTATGTTATAGAGTAGAAATTGCTCTTTCAGGTATATTGGTCACTACAACATTTGTTCAAGAAAGGGCTTTCTAAATTAGCAAGTTGTTGGAGATGTAATCCTGTTCATGGTTCCATAATGTATATGTCCAGTAATAATAATAATAATAATAATATGATTTATTTCTATACCGCCCTTCCATAGATCAGGGCGGTGTACAGCATATAAAAAACAGTAGGACATAAAAACCATTAAAACAAGCCGGTAACAATAAAACAATAAAAGCAGTAAAACCAGTAAGACAATAAAATCACAATAAAATCACAATTCTCAATATAAGTGCTAGTGCATATGCAGCAGCAGAACAGTGGGCGGCATTACAACAGGCAGATAAATAAAAGTCCATTCAGCGGTAAGCCTGGTTAAATAAATAGGTCTTTAAGTCCTTTTTAAATTGAGCAAGGGAGGGGGGCAAGCGGAGATCGATAGGTAGAGAGTTCCAGAGACAGGGGGCAGAGATGGAATATGCCCTCTTCGTCGTACTCGCCAATCTAGTCTTCGGAACTCTCAGTAACCGCTGACCAGATGACCTAAGTGTGCGGGGCGGATTGTATGGGGAGAGACGGTCCTTCAGGTACCCTGGACCCAAGCCATATAGGGCTTTATAGGTGATAACCAGCACTTTGTACTGAGCCCGGAAGCGAATCGGCAGCCAGTGAAGGTCTTTCAGAATTGGTGTTATATGGGCGGCCCTGGGAGCACCAGTGACCACCCGCGCTGCCATATTTTGGACCAGTTGTAGCTTCCGAGTGTGATACAAAGGCTGCCCCATGTAGAGCGCATTGCAGAAGTCCAACCGAGAGGTTACCAGAGCGTGTACTACGGTTTCAAGGTCCCTCCTAATATAGTAGCTATATTTTGGGAAGAAGGAATTACAGGGTCTTCCTCTCTTTCTACTGCCTTCTACCTTCACCAGCATCATTTTCTAATGAGTTGTGCCTTCTGTGGTTGAAGTATGATGGCCTCAATTTAGTCATCTTGGCTCCCAGGGGGATTTCATACATGATTTGTTCTAGAACCCAATTATTTGTCTTTTTGGCTGTCCATGGTTTCCTCAACACTTTTCTCAAGCCAGCACCACATCTCAGATCAATTCATTTTCTTCCTGTCTGCTTTCTTCACTGTCCAGTTCTCACATCCATACATAGTAATGGGGAATACAATGGTTTAGATGATTCTAACTTTAGTATTCAGCTATATATATTTACACTTCAGGGTTTGTCTAGTTCTTTCATAGCTGCCCCTCCCATTCCTAATCTTCTTCTGATTTCTTGACTGTAGTCTCTGTGCTGACAGTGTTTTATCCAAAGTATGGGAAAACTTTAACTATTGTTGACTGTTGGTTTTCCTTCCTCCTATCTTCACTCCACTTTTTCTGTGTCTAAACCTGCCATATGTATGATATTTTCTGCATACAAGTTGAACAGATGTTTTGCATGACCCCTTTGCCAATTGGAAAGCATTCTGTTTTACCACATTCTGTTCTTACAGTAGCCTCTTGTCCTAAGTACAGATTCCTCATCAGAACTATTAGATGTAGTGGCACTACCATTTCTTTAAGAGCATTCCATAGCTTTTTATGATCTATTCAATCAAAGTCTTTGTTATAGTCAATAAAGCACATGCTGATTTTTTTCCTGGAATTCTTTGTCTTGCTCCATTATCCATCATGTGTTTTTGATATGGCCCCTAGTGTCTCTTCCTTTCCTGAACCTCACTTGGGCATCTGGCAGTTCCCTCTCCATAAATGATTGGAGTCTATGCTGTAGAATTTTTAGAATAATTTTTCTTGCTAGGAAATTAATGCCATGATCTTGTAGTTGCTGTAGTCTTTTGTGTCTTCTTTTTTGTGGATGGGAATGTATATTGATCCTTTCCAATCTGTTTACCACTATTTGGTTTATACTGCCTTTTGTTATACTGGGATATTTTTGTGGATAACTCAGATCCCTTTTGAATGTAAATAAAGTTAAAATCATATAAAATATTTTTAGAATGACATCATATCGTACTTCCTGATTTACCCAAGTCAAGGTGCAGAGTGACCCAAAGTTAGCCAAATTGTTTTGGTACGTGAGGCAAAAAAATCACAGTAGCAGCTGCCCCTGTTTCTGGCAGTAAAAACAGAAGCATTTGCTGCCCTTTTATAATATCCTAAATCTGCTTCTTGAGCCAGTTTCCTCGCTTTGTTTAATGGTAGGGATATCCCTGACTTTCAACAAACCAAATACAGTAATCTTATTGTTAGTCCATAGAAGGTTTTAGATGCCTCCTTGGTGGTACTTTCTCGTGCTTAAGAAACAAATATTTCCCCTAAACTACAAGTGTTTTCTTGCCTTACCAAATCATTTGGTTATAGCCAAGCATGAGAGTATCTGTTTTCAAAGCCCACTGTAAATGAATGCAGTTGTTTTGCTTAATTCTATACAAATCAATTCAGATATCAATTTTCCAGTTCCTGCAAAAATTCTGTTTTTGTTTCTGTATACCACTTCCTTATCTTTTGTCTTTCTTAATTTTTTTCAGTATAATTGGTGTGGCTCACAACAATTGGGAAGATAGGATTCTTTATATCCTGCAGTATTTAATGCCATGTATAAAGTTTAGCAAAAAAAAAATCTTTAGCAGCCCTCAATTTGATTTGAATGACGAGTCACCTGCTACTCCATTAGTACTTGGGAGATTATAAGCCTTGGAGATTTAGCAGAGGATTAGTAAATTGAAGAGTGTACATTATCAGGCAGGCTTAGACCATGATTGTCTCTTGACTCATTTTCATTAGTGTTTTATTCAAAGATTGCTGGAATTATGTAATGATGACGTTTCAGGGGAATCTGTCAGGAATTTGTTTGGTTTTTTAAACTCCTTTTCCAAAAGTTATTTTTATAACTCTAGCCTACAATGTGTGTTACCCATTTTGAAAAACAGCACTGTAGTCCAGTCAGGTTGTTGGGGCCAGATGATATCCAATGCTGCATCCAGAAACAGGTGGTAACTTTCTTCAGCGGTGCATTGAAAGAGGCAGGATGAAGTACAAGAAATACATAACCATTCTTGAAGCTGCAATCGGGATCACTCCCCTTAACAAGAGAGAATTGTTACCTGTGGTCCGACATGCAAATCTTTGGCAGCATCCAGGGTAAGTTACACATTGGGTAAATGAGTAATTGTAATGGCAAATATTGACTCCGTGAGACCATGTGTAAGGTAGCTGTATGCATTACCTGCAAATGGGAGAAGTTATTAATTAGAAAGCTGCAAGAACTGCATATAGTTTTCTTGATGGTGTGTATATATGGTATTCTTGGCTGGCATATGGATGGCTTGGATAAATCAAAGGCATGGTCAGTAATAAAATGTAAGCCTCTGTGTAAACTTTTTAAAAACACGAACTTAGTAGATAAGCCCATGCAGACTTAGAGCAAGGGCAGATCAAGTGGGAATGTAATGGATTGTTCCTTGATTACTTTTTCTGCTCTTCACACTTTTAATGATCATGCTGGAAACAGAAAAGGTTTTCACACTGATGAAAAAAGCAAATTGAACTTGCTTAGGGTCTCCCCTCCGCTCACAAAAAAGCCAATTTTTATATATCTTATTTTTGCATTTTGAGATAAAACTGAAACACACACAGACACACACACACACACACACATATCACATGTGCATCATAAGCCCACAGCACGTGAACTTTCATGCCTTTACCCTGCAACTGATGTGCCCCTTTCTTTCCAGTTTTCACTTTTATGTTAGAATAAATTTACATATGTTATACACTGGCAGTGTGGAATCATTGCATTAGGAATGAGGGGATATTGTGATTCAGCAGAAGTTGAATCATGCCTCAGGAAGACATTTGATCAAATCTTATATATCCAACCCAGCAAAAGGTGCTATGGCTTAACAGCCAGTGTGACCAAATAGCTTATTTTGTTATCTTTTCCAAAAACTATTGGACTTCTGTGTACAGTACTTCAGAATCACATGTGTTCCCCTGACTTTCAGTAAGCTTAAATCAAACAATAAAGGTGTGTATGCATGCATAAATGCAAATCTTCATAACCTGGATGACTAAAGGTATATTTTTTTAAAAAATGATTTATTGCAGAACAAAGGCATATTCGAAATGGAAGTATGGTGTTGTTTCTCTTTTATGATGCCAGGCTCCAGAAGGGCCAGTTTGTCTGTAGACGGGTGATATGAGCTTTTATCTGTATCTATTTTAATTTCTGTAATCTACCTTGTGTTTTAGGGCTGGAACATAATGGGATATAATGCTGCTGCTGCTACCATTTTTGCTCATGACTTCAGGCCAAAAATTTAATAGAGTTTTTGGAGTAATGGGCTATCTCCAGAATAATGAGCTGAAAAGCCCATCTCTTGTACATGGATAGATGTGTGGTGCTTTGGATCCTAGCCATTTTTAGCATGTGCCTAAATGCACTGTACAAGTAAAACATAGTAAAATTCTGACTCATGTGAGGTGAGGGATGGCCTCTCCTACTTTGGAATCTGCTAATCACACTCTGCTTGCCTTTTGTGACTTGGATGTTACCTGCAGTTTCACCATAGACACTCATGCTGTGGAACTGTATGAACAGAAAATCTTGTCTTTTTTTGGTTGCAGTTCAGAGCAGTGTGGATTAACTTCTGGGATAGTTTTTTGCTGCAGCAATATTATGTACAAGCAGACTGTGGGAAACAAATCTGAAATTGTCCATATGGCTTACATATGTAGTTGCACCTCAGAGACTACGGAGTTTATCAGATGACAGAAACTGGAAGCATAATCCAATGACAGTCCGAACACAATGATGGGGTTTCATGTTATTGCATGAGAAACTATCATACACAATTTCGGGCAATGGGAAGCTATTCCAAATGCGATGCAGTGTCAATAAGCAATCACGTAAATTCGCAGAAGTAGCGAATTCACTCATTTCTGAACTGGCCCCCCCTTTCATTTCTTTCGAAATTGAGAGAAATTCCTCCTGTGTGATAAACTCCTACATCACATTAATCTCAGTGTTTGATTTGTTCACCAGTGGATGAGTAAAGTTTTAGACCTTTTATATTTTTCCAAGTGTCTTAGGCTTTAACTTTTCCAACGTAAGGTTGATTTGTCAACATTTTTCAAAAAAAGGATCCAAATATAATTGGACCCAAGCTACACAGAAACACTGCTAATGCTGAGACCATTCTATAGAATGTTAGAGGATACTGATCCCCACATTTCATCATTTTCACTGTAAATATCAAGCAATCCATGATTAATTCCCTTTACCAGAGAAAAGCAAAGTGCAATTAATGGAAATAATATACAGTATTGTGTCCATTCCTGGAGATGTCAGACCCAATTGGAAAAAAAAGTATTATCCAAGTCCTTAAGCAGCACTTCTTGCAGATTTGGTGCAAAAATCATTTTTGCTGATATTTTTATCCATCTGCAGGAGGGGAGGAATAATGTTAGAATTTGGCAATATTTTTTGAAGCATTTGCCTGCACAATCTTGTCGTGTGTAACTTAAATGGTGAGAAATATGTGGTAAACCTGCTCTCCATCAGGCATTGTCTCCTGATTCTTGGGATGAGGTTTTGTTGGTAAAAAAATTATGAAATTTCTCTCTTTTTTGTCAGTTTTCTCATTCCTGGTCTCTTGCGATTTCAGCATGGCTTCTCCTTGATTTTCTCTCTCTCATGCTTTACCAAAGACTCCTGGCTGCATAGAATTTATTCTGTTGTACCAATACTGGCTTTGTGAGGCTGGTTTCTCAATCCATCTTCCTTGGACCATTTATCATTTAAACTACAAAACGCCTTTTTTTAAAAACCTGTGCTACTGTCTGAAAGTTCTTTATCATCACAGTATGTCAAGATTTCAATGTATAAATTTAAATTTAAGAAATAAAAAATATAACAGAAAAGCATAATGCAGAGAGGCCTTCTCCTAGGTCAGCACAGTTGCAACAGGTTTTGCTACAAAAAGATACAGGGAATTGTTCTTGAATACTCAGTCCTGCTCTTTATCTTTCCTGGCTGTTTCTATTCCTAATCCCATTTTGCAATATTTACGCAAAACTAATGTCCATTGTTTCCCTCTCTTTACTGTCTGTTAACCTCCTGTCATTTGTATCTTCTGTACCTTCATGCTTGGTCTTCTTGAGAGAACAGTGGCTTGTCACATTTCCAGTACTGGAGTCTAGAAGAAATTGAGGTCAACTCCTGGATTCCACACCAAATCTAGAGGGTTGACAACTCTATTTGAATCCCCTATTGCACCACTGGAGACCAGTAATAGGAAATGTGTGGCCCTTGAGATGTTGTTGGACTGCAACTTCCATCAGCCCTGTTGAGCATACCCAAGGGTGAGACATGATGAGAACTACAGTACAACAACATCTAGTGGACTATGCTTTCCCCATTCCTGCTGTAGTTCACAGATCACCTATATTTTGCCTCAGTGAAAAGCATTTGTTTCTCCCAAAACCAGAAATGCCTACACATACTGTGTGTGTTTTAGGTACACACCCAGGATTTAAACTTACCATGAGTAATGTCACTGAAAAGAGTCGCTACCATTAATTATTGTTAATAAATGGTAGCAATGCTTCCATTTTCTTTGAGGAGAAGTGAGCAATAATGACTGTGTTGATGAAACTCTGTTCTACAGAGAATTTAAAAATTATTTCTGTGTACTACTTGCCGTACAAAGTTAATTGCAGTAATCTTGTTTATCTCCGAACAGCCCTGAGGCAGCATGCAGAGTAGTCCAGCTGGGGATTTGAATCTGCATCACCCACAGACAAGCCTAATATTCATTAAGCTACTTTACATATGCCTATTATATTTTAAGAATAAAGAAAAGTGTGTGTGGTTACTGCTACAAGAAAATTAAAATTATACATCCAGGGAACTTAAATTAAGAGGAAAAACTGGATTCTGCATTCTGTCTAAATTTTTCTGATTTGTACAATGTATATTATGGGTTTTATAAAAAAAAATTTCCCCACAAAGGGAGGAAGTTATCTTTCTTTTTTTTCTTCTTTTTTTTTCTTTCACCTTCTTTCTTTTTTACATATATATATAATATGTATATCCGTCCACCTTGTATGTAATTTCCTTTCTTGTTTGTGGTTCTGTGACCTCTTCCATTGCTTTATATGGATTTCACATGGTATGTGTCTTTATGTCAAAATAAAAATTATATAACAAAAAAAAAATTTGGATTTGAATAAAAGTTTTACATCTTATTTACAGACTATTATAATTTTTATTCTAGTTTTGCAAGTCACAAATTATTCCTAGTTCCTCAGTCCAGGGGTCAGAAGAGGTAACATGCATTTGTATGCCCAGGGTCTAAAACATACTGCAGAAATAGCCCAGTTTGAGACCGCTTTAACTGATCAGGTTCAATGCTACTGAATTCTGGGAACTGTAGTTTTGTGAGACATTTAGTCTTCTCTGTCAGAGACATCTGTTACCAGAGCAAACTACAATCCCTAGGATTCCCAAGAAAGACAGTTAAAGTGGTCTCAAACTGGATTATTTATGCAGTGTGTTTTGGACCCTAGTCATATAGTGACCCCGTTAATTTCATATGGTTTTGTTAGCCAAGGAATACTCAGAGAATTTGCCATTGCCTTCCTCTGAAATTTAGCTTAGAGCACCTGGTATTCTTTGGCTGTTGCTCATCCAAGTACCAAATAGGCCTCACCTTCCTTATATTCTAAGATCAAAAAGGATTCAATGCTTTCAGGATATTTAGCTTCCAAAGAACAGATGATACACTCCTAAAATATATTTTTATTATACTTTTATCCTACTTCTGCTACAAATGGCTCAAGGAAGCATGAATGATTCTCACAGATAGCAGTTAATTATTACCATAAATTTGTACAGTAGGTTAGACTGAGCAATAGTCCCCCAGTACATTTCATGGCTGAGTGGGGACTGATATCAAGCATACTAACAACCATACTAGAATGATCTGTCTAACCAGTTTTGTTCTGATAGCATTTGCTATAGGTGCTTGTCCATTAGCAATGTAACTCTTAGCTTGTTTCTGTGCGTATATGCTTCCAAGTTACCTATTGTGTATGTGCCTATTGACTTATGGCAGCCCCATTAATTTAATAGGTTTGTTTAGGCAAGGAATACTTTTGTTTGTTGGTTGGTGCTGTGTGCCTTCAAGTTATTTCCAATTTATGGCAACTCTAAGGCAAACCTATCATGGGTTTTTTTGGGGGGGGGTGTTCAAGATTCTTCAGAGGAGGTTTGCGATCGCCTTCCTCTGGGGCTGAGAGCGTGTAATTGCCCAAGGGCACCCACTAGGTTTTATGGCTGAGTTGGGAACTGAATGCTGGTCTCCAGAGTTGTAGTCCAACAATTCAAACCACATACTGTATAAATCACACCAGGACTGGCCCTGTCTTTATATGAAGCATATGCCTCATGCAGCAGATGTTAGGTGGGGTGGGGATTGTACAGAAGTGCTGGAGGACAGTTGTGTGTGCCACTCAGTCTGTCCTGAACCTCCTAAACTGGTTCATTGCCTTCTTGGATGTAGGAGGAAATTGTCTTGCTGCCAGTATTAAAATAAGATTCAATCCCCAACCAGTTCATTTGGCTTCCATATATAGGAATGTGGAGTAGGATCTTGTCCATAGGGAGCAAAAGCCCTATTGAATTCAGAGAAAATTCTGTACATATATGAGAAGGTATGTTGTGCTGCAGATCTGTGAGCCTTGCCCCACTAGACTTTATAGCACTAATATTTCACTTTAATTGCCATGGCAACATCCTGTGGAATCCTGGGATTTGTACTTGAGAGAGAGGCATTTAGAATTCTCAGCCAGAGAGACCTTGGATCTCACTAAACTAAAGATCCCAGAATTCCACATGATGTTGCCATGGCAATAAGAGTGGAATCTAGTGCTACAACAATGTAGTGTGATATGTGATATGGACCAAACTTAACCAAACTTAACCAAATGAGGTATCTGGTAGGAGGCACAAGTATGTACAAAAACAATGCAAAACTTTACTTAAGAATGTATTTTGTGAGAGTCAGTGTGACATGGCGGTTTGAGAACTGGACTACGACTCTGGAGAGCAGGGTTTGATTTCCCGTTTGACCATGAAACCCACCGGGTGACCTTGGGCAAGTCACACACTCTCAGCCTCAGGGGAAGGGAATGGCAAACCTCTGAACAAATCTTGCCAAGAGAACCCTGTGACAGGTTCTCCTCCTTTGTGTTGCCACAAGTCAGAAAGGATTTGAAGGCACACAGAAACAACAGTAAAATGTATTTTTGGAAAGCATGCTATAACTTGAAAGAAAAAGGGCACACTACTGTTTTTTTCTGTGTTTCACAATCCAAAATGCCTCACATTCCTTTTATCAGTTAATTGGTGGCTTGTAAATGGCTTTCCTTTAGGATGCTTCTATAAATTATAGCCTATATATGCTAAATAACTACCACTGATAAAAAATAAAATATAATAAACTATAGCCTATAATAAAGGCTGTGGGGTTTGGGGTGTGAATCCATTTCCTCCTGCTGATCTTTGCCTAGCAAAACATACCTGTTCAGAATTAAATCCCATTAATCTCACTGAGGTTTACTCTTCCTGAAACAGTGAGGTGATATATCCACCCAGTACCAATAAAAATGTATGTTTATAGAACAGTAGCACTTTAAAAGTAGGAAAAATATAGGCTGATTCTGTATCCTCCTGGTTAAAACCTACCCTTCCTTGAAATGGAATGTACCTTTGGGAGAGGCAACAGGCTGGAAGAAAACAAACCACCAGGAAATGTTTGTCTCTTGACTCAGCCGAAAATCTTAGTCTACTACTGAAGACAAAACAAGAGTGAATACTTTTGTTTTCTGCAGTATTCAGTCTAGTATTGAGTCCAGTGCATGCTTTAAGTTACTGATCTTGTTTAAAATAAACTTTTAGCAATTTCTGCTTTGCAGACTGTGTTGAAAAATACACGTGTAGCATAGAGTGTAGACTAAAGTCTATCTATACCTCATTAATTGTTACCACTCAGTGATGTTCCACTTCTCATTCCCTACAGTAACATAATTTTTGGGCAGAATAGTTGGATTTCAGAATAAAATACGTAGAGAGAATAAGCAAATAAGCATTGAACACATTTGTACTACACTGGTTGATGTTCATTATAGAATGATCGAGTTCTTTGGCACAGATTATTTGGTGTGTCCCATGAATGCGCATGGTGACTCATTTCCTTTGTAAGTCTGCTCTTCAGGGCAAAAGTAATGAGGAATTAATTGTGAAAATCAAATGAGTGCAGATATTTTTAAAAATAATAATAAAGTACCCTTCTGCCAATGTGGTAATCATTCTTTCCTATCTCTTGTCTTGTGAAATGGGAGGAAGAATTGATCAGTGATGTAGAAATAGGCTTTCTTTCCTCCTTTTATTCTTTTCTGCCATAGTCATAAAGGCTGACAGATTTTTGTTTGCTTGGTGCATCCCAGTTCTGTTCAAGGTGTGGCCAGGAAAGGATGAGCGGTCTCCAGCAGGTCTTTCAGTTATCATGCCATGACAGAGTACACCAGGACTCCGATTATCCTTTCAGTGGCAGTTATATGTGATGAGTGGATGGACAGGGATTGAGGGGGAGCAGGGCACAAAGCTCCACTGAGACAGATAAGCATAGCTGGCAGGCCTGGAATTAATTAAAGAGCTGGAATTAACTGACATATGTCCAGGGGAAGTACCTGGTAAGCTTGGCGCTAATAGAACAAGCTAGGTGGCTGAGGGGAATCGGTTAGTGGGTTTGCAATGGTCTGTGAAGTGAGTAAATGTGTCTTCCTCGTGACCCTGTTTGTACTAAGAAGATAGGATTACATATCTGTAAAGAGTGCTAGGGAGGCAGAGCAAGGTGGCAATTCCCCCCCCCCCTTTTTTTATTTTTTTAATTAAATTTATTTTTAAAACTTTACAGATCCAAAATTACTTATACAGCATTCACTTTTACCATTTTCATTACATAATTTTTGTCAACGTAAGTATCATACATATAATACATAACGAATCAAATATTAACTACATTCTTTTTTAATTTCTCTTTTAGACTATGCTTATCTAGGAGGTTTATCGCACTAGAGGGCAAACAGGATTTAAACAGGAATTAATCAGGAATTAAACAGGAAATGCCCTATGTTAAACATAAGGCATGTTAAATAAATTTATGGGGGGGGGGGGTTTGGGTGGATTTTCGTCTTTTTACACCCAAGTTCCTTCCTTTTGGTTTTACTGTTCATAAATATATCTAATTTCATTCACAACTTTATCAACTTAGATAGATTCTATTTTTTCCCCCAATACAATGTAACCATTTCCCATTTGTTTGAGACAAATGCATTACACTGTTATAGCACTATTATTCCTCCTTTTGGGTTTATTTATTTATTTATTTATTTGATTCATATCCCACCTTTCTTCCAAAATGGGATTCAAATTCTGGTTCTGAAAACAGATTCTGGACACAGTCTTGGGAGAATACTGCATTACATTGTTATTGTGCTACTTTTCCACTTTTACTGCTATGGCTGCCTCCTGTGGAATTTTGGGATTTGCAGTTTAGGGAAGGACATTTATAATCATCTGCTAGAGAGCTCTTAGGTTTCACTAAACTACAAACCCTAGATTGCCCTAGGAGGCAGCCGTAGCAGTAAAGATAGAATAATAGTGCTGTAACAGTATAGTCCAGTATTCTCCCAAGCCTGTGTCCAGAACCTGTTCCCAGAGACACAATTTGTTGTAACTTGGCACCTCTAATCACAGACAGGGTGGTTTTCTCTCACCAGTAGCCATGCTTGTCAGGTGCGATGTTTGTTCTTACTGTCCCATCTTCCAAAATACCACGGTCATGCATCAAACTTTACAGATGACAGTTTGAAGACATAACTTGCTTGAAGGGTAGTCCTGTTCAAATTTTGTTTAAAGATAAAGATACTAATTTGATGTAATTTGATGTAATTTGGTTTAATAAAGAATAAAGTTTAAAAAAAAAGACAAAGACACATAAAGAGAGAGAGCAGCGAAGCTTGGAAGTTTCCTATTCACAATTGACACCTGGACAGTAGATTAACTAGCCCAGAGCCAGCCCTGCCATTAGGCAGAATGAAGCAGCTGCCTAATATGGCAGATACAAGAACAACAGATTTGATTTTATTTGATTTATAATGGTTTTGTTTTTACTGAGAGGGATTTACTGAGAGTGCTTGTGGGATTTTCTGCCTCAGGTGCCAAATCATTTGGTTGGTTTTGAACATTGCCCGTCTTGAAATAAATGAAATAAATAATAAAACTGAAATGAATGAAATAAATAAATAAATAAATCTTGACATGCAGGGGGTGGGAGGTGGAAGATGCCACTTGCTGTTCCTCTTCAGGCAGAAAAATGTTTTAGTTGGGCCACTGTGGTGATATGTATTGCTTTATAATAATCATTTCTGAATTTATATCTCTGTGTATAAAGTAATGTATACTATTTTAATGCAAATCTCTAATAATTTCATTTGTATTTCCCGCCTCTCCCTGCGGATCGAATGTGGATGCAAATGTGGAGGGACGAGTATATTTCTAAATATGGTGGGTTTTGTTGGCTTCTGAGGCACATTCACATGAACTTGAAGCCTGAGGGCAGGGAACCGTCTAATTTTAAGATTGTATGTACAGCACTGTGTAAATTTACAGTGCTATATAAATAAAGATTAATAATAACTTGACTTTAAGGCCTCTTCCCTCAGCGGCCAACACAGGTGAGGAATGGCTAGGAAATGTTTCCAGTGTTAATTACATCAAATTGTTTGCCATGCCCTGTGCTTCTCAACTAAAAAGCCTTCCTCTTGCCATTACTGGCCAGAATCTTCTAAAGAAAAGGGAACACATTTTTCCCATGAAAATCTAATCCTATGAAGGTGTATTGAAATATCAAGGCTAAAGGCTTGTGTTGCATTTTTGTTCTATTGTTGATGTGTGCCTTCAAGCTGTTTCTGACTTAGGCAAACCTAAAGGTGAACCTATCGTGGTTTTTTTGTTTTTGTTTTTAACAAGATTTGTTCAGAGGAGGTTTGCCATTGCCTTGTTCTATTCCAGATTAATTTGTAAAACACATTTCTTAATCGGAATGAACAGTGCTAAGCACAATGAGAAACATTGCTGGGTTTCTGTCCAAATAGTAAGTATTTTAATGTCAGTAGAATTGCTTGTTGCCATGCATGTGACAGTTACAGTTTAAAATGAATTGCAAATCTTAATTTTTTAGTGCATCTAGCATAACCTAAAGTAAGTTATCCCAGTTGAATTTATCACTATTTCTTTTCTTTCTTTCTTTTTAATTAATAATTTAGGGAACCACCAACAATACCACCATCTCCTTGTGAGTGGGCCTGGGACCACAACTGTAACTCAAACCCAAGACGCATTACTGGAAGTAGACTGAGAATACTGAAACGGGTCTTTCCTCATCAGGTACTTGTTAACAGATCTATAAGATTAGTTTTAGTCAATACTGTAGCCCATAACACTTCACCTTCTATGATAGTTAACACCATATTTAAATCCTACCTAAAATCCTATCTAGATGTGAAACTTGCTTTTCAAGAGCATATGGTTCTATAAACTGTAATCTTAAAAATCAAAGAATTTGCAGCAGTGTAATGTGGTGTAGTGGTTTAAGTGTTGGACTATGACTGTGGAGGCCAGGGTTCAAATCCCCGCTTGGCCCTGAAAACTCACTGGTTGACCTTGGACAAATGACATTCCTTCAGCCTCAGAGGATGGCACTGGAAAAACGCTCCTGAAGAAGCTTGCCCAGAAAACCCTGTGATATGTTCCTCTGAGGATGACCATAAGTTGGAAATGACTTGTAGGCATGTAACACACACACACACACACACACACACACTGCAGTGTAGAAACCATATTGTACTATTGCACTCCTAATATATAACCACACAGAAATTAAGCCTTCAAAGAATGAATGAAACAGAATGGTATTACCCTAAAGCTCACTCAGAGCTTAGTTTTTGTATGGGTAAGGTGTCAATAGGGGGTTACACCTCTCCAAATTCTTACAAGGTTTCCTGTCTGCTCATTCGGTACTTTGCTTCCTTCTGGCCTAGACTCTTAGTGACTCATTTCATCTTTCTTGCTTCTTCTCATGTTTCACTGTGCTCTCCTCTGTGGAGACGATATCTTGGGTTTTCTCCAAGGAGCAGGGGTAAGCCAACCCTGACCCACTATCTTAATTTTGCCCCCAAAATGGTAAATCAGGCCCCTCTGGATGGCATGGTTTATTATTTAAGTGCAATTTCCCCCTCCACTTTTTTAGCCCTGTAAAACAATTTTAAAAAAAGAATTTGGAAGTGACTGTCCTAAGGATCCACATGTGGGCCACGACCATATTTTGCCCATTCCTGCCAGAGGCTAAACTCTGGAGGCAGAGATTATGGGAGAGAAAAATGGGAGTCAGGGAACAGTGATATGGAAAAAACTGAAAACAAGAAGCATAAAGGTTGTCATTACATGTATATCTGATGTAAAATTACACTGAACTTATTTCTGAATAGACATGCATAAGAATACCCTCTAAAATGGTAATAAGGCATAAGGACCCAAATAGGCACAGGAAACATGGGTTTGGGATGGAGTGGGGAGCAAGATAATGTTTGCAAAATGCAAGGCTAGATATGAAAAATTTATGCCCTGAGCTGGTCATATATCATGAACACAACTCATGTTTCATGAGAAGCTGTTTTCCATGATAACTGGCACTCTCTGCTCACCAAACTATTTGAAAATGCTCACCATGCAACTGCAGGTTCTCATACGTCCAACACACTGCAGAAATAATCAAGTTTGAGACCACTTTAACTGCCCTGGCTGCTAGGGAATCCTGGGAATTGTACTTTATTGTGGCACTAGAGCTCTTTGACAGAGAAGGCTAAATGTTTCCCAAAACTACGGTACCCAGAATTCCCTAGCATTGAACCAGAACATTTAAAGTACTCTCAAACTGTATTATTTCTGCAGTGTGTTTTGGACCTTATACAACTTTCACCACCAGCCATTAGGGAGATAGAGAGGCAGTACAGAGTTTCTTGCTCTACTGGAGAAATATACCAGTAGGAGAGGATGATTTTTTTCCCCTAGACTTTCTAGTGAGGACGGGAAGATACCTACAGCAGGGACTCCATGACAAATGCTGCATGTGATCCTTTTGAGTCCAGAAAAGAGAAATTTGTTTCACTATAATTGGCAGTTTTGCTTGTGGGGAGCTGACACTTTCAGTGGTATGGAAAGGCTTTGAGAACATTACTTTTCTGTTTGGAAAAGTTCTGCTTATTTTGCTTGTGACCTTAAAAAAACTGATTACTGTGAAAGAAGAGATTCGGGTGTAATGGAAGCCTGACTCCAAGTGACAGCATGTCAAGAGGAGCTTCTAAAAGCCAAAGAATCTAATGTCATATAAATGTCACCAATGATAAGAAGCCAAGAAACAGAAATGCAGCAAATTAGTTGTACAAAATAAGCAAAAACATAACCTTAAAATATTTCCCCCTCATGGATTTTTTTTATTTAAACCATGTCTCTCTGAATTCTGTTACAAATGTAATGCTGACCTGCTGCAAAAAATGTTTTGAAAACTGAGATCCAAATAGAGAATATATATTGCTTCCTCCTGTCTCTTGTTAGGCTTAATTATGATTTAGAGGTACATCTCCACTGATAATAACATGGACAAATGCCACCAACAGACCATTTAAACCAGATGGTTTCAAACTATGGTTAATGTGAGTACCTTGGAATTTGTGTCTTAGGCCGCGTGAATGTAATAACAACCTTTTAAATTATGAGAATAAGGAAGCACAAATACCTGCTCCAAACTATAGTCTGTCATTTGATCCAAACCTCATTAAGACTGGCTTGCTACAATCTAGAATCAAGAACTTATAATTTTGCACATGGGCCCAAAACACACTGCAGAAATAATCCAGTTTGAGACTGCTTGAACTGCCCTGGCTCAGTGCTAGGAAATCCTGGGAATTGTAGTTTAATGTGGTACTAACGCTCTTTGGCCAAGAAAGCTAAATGTCTCACAAAGCTACAGTTCCCAGAATGCTCTAGCCTTGAGCTAGGGTAGTTAAAGTGGTCTCACACTGAATTATGTTTGCAGTGTGGTTTGTACCATAGAGAAAAGTAAGGAAAGAAAATGGTAACCAAAGGTTCTTGGCTGCTGATTTTTGTAACAACAAACCGTGATGTGGCACTGCATCTAAATCTGTTCTGAGATGTGCTGCTGAATGTATCTACTGGTAATTCTAATGCTCATGTACTTAGCCAATTTGCTCCTGCTTGGCTCTTGCACAAGTGGCCAAACCAGCATTTTGTGGCATTTAATGGGGGTGTTTTAATAATGTTTTGTAAGTATTTTTAAAACTGCTTTTAAGTTGTAATTTCAACTTGTGTTTTCTAAAGAAATTGAAGTCTATTTTAATTGTGTTTTAACTTTTGTATTAAGAACTTCCTAGCTGTACAGTATTTTATTTTTTAAAAGGTTCTACGCTGCCTTGGGTCCCATGTTGGGAGAAAGGTGGGATATTAAACAAACAAACAAACCGTGTTGAATAACTTGTGTTCATCAAGTGGTAATGTTGCTATTGTTGTGCACTTTCAAGTCATTTCTGACTTACAGCAACCCTAAGGTAACCTGTCATGGAGTTTTCTTGACAAGATTTGTTCAGAGGAGGTTTGACGTTGCCTTCCCCTGAGGCTGAGAGCATGTGGCTTGCCCAAGGTCACCCAGTGGGTTTCATGGCCAAGCTGGGACTTGAACCCTGATCTTCATAGTTGTAGTCTAACAGTCAAACCATAGGTTCATTTCAGTTCCAGATTGTTGTACAATAAAATTTGGAAATATCAGTGTGTGTGTGTGTGTGTGTGTGTATGTATGAACACTTCTGCAAAACACTGCAATAGAAGACAGTCTTCTGGAGGGTGGTGCTCTAGATGTTGTTGGACTGCAGCTTGCATCATCCTTCCCTGTTGGCTGTGCTGGCTAGGGCTAAAGTGAAGCTCAATACAAAGAGGGCCACAAATTCCTCACGCCTGTCCTATAATGGTGGAAGTACCTGAAAAATCTACTGGGTTACAAAAGGAAATGTTCCGACAGATCACATCTTCTGACCCATTACCAAGGATTTCAAGGCCAGGTAGCTGTAGTGTCTAGGGAGTCCATCTTCAGGTCATTTTTCTTATCTCTCCAGGTGGTTATGTACCTGAACTCTGGACTGATATTCACTGGCTAAAGTGTAAGCCAGGTCCAGGCAGGCATCATGATTCCTGAATCTGCTTTAGAATCGTGGTGTTGTTTTTCACTAGAACCTTACGGTCCACAAACTGTATCCAGGATCCAATGTTGGAGTTAGATGTCTAGATGTAGGTATGCCTTCAAGTCACCTGTTGACCTTTGATGACACCATAAATTGCATAGGGTTTTCTTAGGCACTAAATGCTCAGAGGTGGTTTTGCCTGTACCTTCCTCTGAAATCTAGCCTACGGTATCTAGGATTCATTGGCAGTCTCTCGACAAATACTAGGGAGGGCGGACCCTGTTTTGCTTTCAAGATCAGATATGATCTGGTGCCTTAAGGGTATTTGGGCCCTGTAGGTGTTTAGGTACACACCTAGAATTGAAACATAGGAATGCCTCTGAGTTCATGGTTCAGATCAAGAAATTGTTTTCATAGCAGAAATGCACTCCATTAACACACACAAACACACACACACACAAAACCCACATTCAATTCTTCACACTTACAGCTCTAGACTCCACTTTAATTGCCATGGCTACATCCTATGGAATTGTGTAGTTTGTAATTTGATGAGGCACTAGAGCACAGTAATGCAAGATTTCTGAATAAACTCCATAAACTCCCTGTCCCAGGATTCCATAGGATGCTGCCATGGAAGGTAAAGTGGAATCATAGGGCTATATTTGTACAATGTAAGAAGACCCAGAGACAGATTGAGCAATTGGCAGATCCATAGTTGGGATCTGAGAAGGAGGTATTGGGAGGTGATGATGCTTATAAAAATGGACAGTATTACAATTAGCTAAGTTTAACACCAGCTTGCATGCTTGGTGTTTTAAACCTCATGTTATCCAGTAAATCTTTCTTATTGTTTTACATCTCTTCCTGAGAATCATTCAAGGGCTTATAGGAGAAATAAATTACACAAAACCAAAACCAAATCCAAATTAATATACATTTGCTTATGTGGTGTTGTAGTTACATTATGGCTTTCAAATAATATCATTTGATAGGTTTTAAGGGAAGGGTGGGGGATAAGATCCCAGGAAGAATGTCAGTGTGAGCAAGCAGCATTTGAGATCCATCACAAGGGTCCCTTGACTTTTGTTGATCAGGTGGCCATAGTAATGCTTGCAGATCACTCAGAAATCTGCTAATAGATCCTGATTTTCCAACTGTCCAGGTGTAATAAAATAAATTTAGTTTAGCAGAATAGCACTGCGGTCCATGATTCCCCTTTCCTAAGCTGTTGCCCTCTAAATGTATTCAACTATGACTCTCACAATCCCCATAAAGCATATCAGTGACTATACTGGCAGGGGGTGATGGCCCAACACTGACAAATAATCCAACACTGGTTGAAGGAGGCTGCTGTAACTACAGGTATGACTTGAATAATTGGAGCAGGTGGTACAGGTTCCCATGGGGCTAATAAGGAGGGAAATAAGACAAGAATCTTGGAAATAGAGTGCAGAGGTTTGATCCCACAACATGAACAGGGTATTGCAGCCATTTCAGTCCAACTATATGATTCTTGGCACTAGTTTCTGGAGTAGAACTGTTTGAGAGCATCTAGTCCCACAAGCCAGTCTTATGCCATGCTTTAGTCCAATTGCTGACTGGTTACAGGAGCTAAACTGGGAGTAGCATTGGCTGTATTTTCACAGGTATCTTTTCCAAAAATATATTATGTCTCATTCGCTGTACACCTCAGAATTCTTGGTTGAATTTTTGTCATGAGCATGTTTTCTGGGAAAGAAGTGGTGTGTTTAAGATGAGCAGTCTTGGGTGTGTAGGATGTTTTATTATGTTTGAGGATGTTTTATTATGTGGAAGGCATCTGGTATTCTTAAAGTAAAACTAGGACATTGAAAGAGAGAAAGTGATGATAACTGGGATAATAACTGATTTCCTTTTCTGGAAGAAACTTCACTTTGCTTTTGAGAGGAAAAGATGTAAGACATGGATTAGACAACCTGAATGAGATAGCTGCTAAAAATACAATTTTATTGCCTTATCTTATTTATTATTGTACTGCATGTTCTCCATTTCTACAGTTATCCAAGTCTGAAACATACAGTTGCTCTGGCAGGAATAAAGTGTCCACTGTGTAAAGGGAAAAATGAAACAAAGGAAGTAATAGTAACAAGTGAGGTTGATCCAAGCTGAAATCAAGAGAGAATGTGTGACAGTAACTCATGGTCTAAAAAGCACAGGCGTCCAACTTGTTTTGTAACCGTCTAAGACCAGGGCTTTAGTGGGCGACCTGCCCTCCAAGTCAGACTGCCACCTGGGCCTGATGAATGTTGTGGTCCAAAATTATCTAAGAATATTGCAAAGGAAGACTGACATGGAAGATGATAAATATATCTTTGCCTTCAATGCTAAAACATAGCCTCTCTCTTTCTCATTTGCCTTGAGTCCCAAGTCTGTGAGAAAAGACATGATATAAATAATCTGTATGCATGAATGAAGTGATTCTCAGGGTGCATGTAGACTGTAGAAATATTTCAGTTTGACAGCACTTTAACTGTCATGGATGCATTCTACATAATCCTGGGAATTGTAGTTTTGTGAGGCACCAATATCCTTTGCCAGTGAAAGCTAACAACCTTTCAAAACTACAACTCCTGGGATTCCATAGGATGGAGCTACAGCACTTAAAGTAGTGTGAAAATGCATTATTTCTATAGTGTAGAGGCACTCTTAGTCATTGTGGTGCTTTAGCACAAATGGCCAGAAGAGTTGAGGAAAGAAATAACAGGGTTTTCCACTTTATTTGAGCTCTCACCTGCATATTTTCCCATAACTTTGAAGTAACTATTTACAAATAACTAGTTCCTTTTCATGTGCAGCATAATAGTAGTTTTGTAATTATTTTCTAGTAAGGATATGACCTTACTAACTGGTGGAAGAGGAATATTAAATTCTGCTTTGCGCTTTGTTGGTGGTGATGAGGTGATAACCAAGAGGGTGGGATAAACTGACCTGGCTCAATTATTGGAAATTATAATTTTGTGAGACATTTAGTCTTCTCTGTCAGAGCTCTAGTGCTCCAAGAAACTACAGTTCCCAGCATCCCATAGCACTGAGCCATGGCAGTTAAAGTAGTGTTAACATGGGTTATTTCCGCAGTGTGGATGCAGCCTATTATGTTTGCACAGTCATGCTTTCTACCATTCAGTGAACTGAGTCTTTTTAAAAACCACAGTTACTAGAATGCATGTTCCTCAACAGTTTTCTTTGCCTCTGTGACCCAGTTAGCCTTCCTGCTCTGAAAATGCCCTGCTGCTCTTGGTGGCCACAGTATCTGCTTCCTGCAAGACAGTCATTGTGGGTAGTGGTTTGAGTGTTGGACAAGGACCCTGCAGACCAGGGTTCGAACTAAAAACACTAAAAAGCATGAATTTACATTTATATTAACCAGGCTCAAAATGGAGGACATTTTGACATTCCTTGTGGACAGAAGGTTGAAAGGTAGGACATGTCCTGAAAAAGGAGGACATGTGGTCACCCTGTCCTTAGAAGCCAGGGGCAATCGCCAGCAGGGTGACCAGATGTCCTCACTGCAAAGAAGGACAAGACACTGCAAAATGTAGGGCAGTAAAAAAAAAAAAAAAAAAAAAGGAAAACATGACCAAATAAAACCAGAAGCATTCATAGAAATATAAATTCATGTGTCTTAGTCAAGCTCAAAATGGAGAAAATTTTGAAATTCCTTCTGGGCAGAAGGCTTAAATGTAGGACATGTCCTGGAAAAGGAGGACCTCTTGTCACCCTAGGCAAGCCACACTCCCTCAGCCTCAGAGGATGCCCATGGCAAACTCCCCTCTGAAGAAACTTTCCAACAAAACCCCATGATATGGTCACCCTAAGTCGGAAAGGTCTTGAAGGCACACAAAACCCACAACAACCAATAGCCCTGTGTGTAGTGTTTTGAGTGTTGGACTATGACTCTGGAGACCAGGGGTTCGAATCCTGGCATGGCCACGTAAACCCACAGGGTGACCTGGAGCAAGTCACACTCTCTCAGCCTTAGAGGAAGGTCATGGCAAACTCCCCTCTGAAGAAAAACTTACCAAGGAAATGCCATAATAGGTTCGTAGTCTTAGGGTCGCCCTAAGTTGGAAACTTAGGATGGTTCCCAACTGGCAAAGGGGTCAGACAAGGCTGCATCTTCTCACCCTATCTGTTCAACTTGTATGCAGAACATATTATATGAAAAGCAGGATTGGACACAGAAGAAAGAGGAGTGAAAATAGGAGGAAGGAGTTTCAACAATCTAAGATATGCAGATGACACCATACTACTAGCTGCAAGCATCACAGACTTGGAACAACTGCTAAGGAAGATCAAGGAGGAAAGTGCAAAAGCCAGCTTACTGTTGAACATAAAGAAAACAAAAATAATGACCACAGAAAATTTACAACCTAGACAATGAGGAAATAGATCAAATAGATCAGGGGGCCTGGGATCAAATATTGATCGGGGTGGGGACTGCAGTCAAAAATCATTAGAAAACTAAGAATGAGGAGGGCAGCTATGAGAGAACTAGAAAATATCCTAAAATGTAAAGACATGCAACTAAGCATGAAAGTTGGAATTATACAAGCCGTTGTGTTCCCTATTACCATCTGTGGATGTGAGAGCTGGACAGTTAAGAAAGTGGATAGGAAGAGAATTAATTCATTTGAGATGTGGTGCTGGAGAAGAGTGCTGAGGTCACCATGGATGATGATGATGATGATTACACTTTATTTATAAAGCACTTTAGTTTACACACTGCTGTACATAAAATAGAATAAAATAAAATAGATCTGCCAGTGGCGTACATTCTAGAAAATGGAACATAAAGCCAAGAAGTTGAACAAATGGGCCCGAGAGCAGATCAAACCAGACATCTCTCTGGAATCTAAGATGTCTAGACTGAGGCTGTTGTACTTTGGGAGTTGTACATGATGTACTTTGTACATCATGAGGAGGCATGACTCAATGGAAAAAACAATAATGCTGGGGAAAGTCGAGGGAAGCAGAAAGAGAGGAAGGCCACATGCTGGATGGATGGACTCTATTAAGGAGGTCATGGGTATGAATTTGCAGGACCTGAGTGAAGCAGTGGAGCACAGGGGGTCTTGGTGATGACTCATCTACGGGGCAGCCAGGGTTGAGATTGACTTGAGAGTGGATAACAACGACCCTGTTGAAACAGCTTCATTGGCTGCCAGTTTGTTTCTGGATACAATTCAAGGTGCTAGTCATCACCTATAAAGCCCTACATGGCTCAGGTCCACACTATTTGACAGACTGCTTCTCCTGGTATGAACTGGCCTGGTGTCTGAGATCCTCTGGAGAAGCCCTTCTCTCCATCTCAACATCATCAGAAACACGGTTGGTGGGAATGCAAGAGAGGGCCTTCTCGGTGGCTGCCCCTAGACTCTGGAACTCCCTGCCCAGGGAATGGATCAGAATGGCTCCTCTTGATAGCCTTCTGCTGGCAGGTTAAGACCTACCTGTTCACACAGGCGTTTAAGGAATTGTTATGAGGACAGGCGGGGATGTTGGACCATTTAAAAAAATTGATACAATTTTTTATATATAGTTTTATCTTTTAAAAATGTATTTTATTCCGTTAATAACTGTTTTAATACTGTAAGAATTTAATTCCTTTTTAATGTACTTTAAAAACTTTTAATAATAATAATAATAATAATTATTATTATTATTTGTATTTCCCGCCTCTCCCCACGGATCGAGGCGGGATTCCAACAGTATAAAAATACAGCACTTAAAAACACTAACCATACAACACAGTTAAAATACCATTCAATTATTATCTAAGCTGTTGCCGTTAATCGGACTATCCATTATCTGGTCAGTCCGAGCATAACAGCTCAGCGGTCAGAGGAGATCGGGGGGTGGGGGGATAGGCTTGCCGGAAGAGATCCGTCTTGAGTGCTTCTTAAAAAGCATCTAGGGTAATAATAAGACGGATCTCCTCCGGCAAGTCATTCCACAGTTTCGGAGCTATGATCGAGAAAGCTCTCTTTGTTGTAGACATCAGTCTTGCATTCCTTACTTCTAGTAAGTTCTTTCCTGATGTTCTGAGAGCGCGGGGCGGATTGTACAGGGAGAGGCGTTTCTTCAAGTAACTCGGGCCCAAGCCATATAGGGCTTTATAGGTAACAACCAACACTTTGTATTGTGCCCGGAAGCTGATTGGCAGCCAGTGCAATGATTTTAGTATCGGGGTGATATGTTCCATTCTAGAAGCCCCAGTAAGTAATCTGGCTGCTGCATTCTGAATTAATTGAAGCTTCCAAACTTGGTACAAAGGTAGCTCCACGTAAAGGGCATTACAGAAATCCAACTGAGAGGTTACCAGCGCATGTACCAATGTTTCAAGGTCCTCCCTGCCTAGGTAGGGACGCAGCTGGCGTATTAGCCGAAACTGGTACCACGCACTCCTGGCTATCTTTATTATTTCATTTCATACAAATCGAAACACAATTTCAATACCGCACATGAATGCAAGCCTAGAACATGAAATAAAAAACCAATTTCCAAACATCTACTCTGAAACGATATCCCCTCCAATAAATTCGACGTCTATAGTTCATATTTTCCCTTTCATCTTTGCCTGTAAACAATGTACTTTGTTGTATAGATTTTTTGTGAATTTTCCCAGGTATGTTTGAGAAATTATTATTAAGCTTTATTTATATAGCACTATAAATTTACACGGCGATGTACAGTATTAATTGTGAGAGATCTTTTTCTGCGTTTTGAATTGTGTTGTGTGGGTTTTTTAAAAAAAAAAATCATCTTGTGGAGGGGCTCTGAGTTCCAGTTCTGGAAAAATAGTGGGATACGAATAAATATAAAAATGATGATGATGATAAATTGGAAAGGACCTGAAGTCCCCCAAGCACCACCACTAGCACCACCTGCCAAACTTGGCCAAACTTCCTCCAACTTTCCACTCTCCTCCTCCTCCTCCTCTTAGCATCTCTTGGCAGGGGGTCTGCCAAGGGCAAGGAGGAGGAAGCAAAAGAAGAAGAGTGGCTGCTGCTGCTGCTGCTGCTGGGGCCAGTCCTCCTCCCTCCCATCCTCCTCCTCTTCATCATGTGAGGAGGCTCCCAGGAACAGCAGAGAGAGAGAGCCTGAGCCTGCCTGCCTGCCTTCAGGGCTGGAGGAGGAGGAGGCTCTTTGGAAGCACAAGGCAGGCCCTGGAGGCGCAATGGTGCAATGGGAGCCGCGCAGCCTGGTTCCTCTTCCAGCCCCCCTGGGACCCAACCAAGTGGAGCAGAAGGGGGGAGGAGGCGGGAAGAGGTCTGTATATGGGACCCTTCCCCTCCAACCCCTTCCTCCCCCTGGGCTTTCCAATACAGCCCTCCTTGCAGAGGTCCCCCCTCTTTTTGAGTTCCCAGCCTTGGCCTCCCCAGAGTGTGTGAGCTGCAGCTCCTTCCCTCTCCATCCCTCCTTCTCTTTTGGGAATGGTAGCTCCCCTTCTCCTCTGCCTGGTGTTTGCAAAGTGTTTGCAAAGTGAGCTGCTTGGAGGGGGGGGGGGGAACCGGTTTGGGGAGGAGAGGAAGAGCAGAGAGAGGCGGGGAGGATGCTGCTGCTGCCTCCTCCTCAACCAGACAAGTGGTTGCTGCCTCTGGGAAGCCTGGCTCTCCAGCCTTTCTGGGGTTAGAGAGAGGGAAGGAGAGGAAGGGGCTGGGGGCTCAAGTTTGGAAGGGCTTTTTTCACCCCCAAAGTAACCCCTTCCCCTGAAAAGGGGGGGGGGGGCCCTAGAGATGCCAGTGCGAGGAGGAGAGCGCTTGCTGCGACCACTAGGCTCCCCTTGGACCAGGGTGAGTAGCTCCCTTGCTCTCTCTGGAGGGACAGGACTGACCTCCTCTCTGGCCCTGCCCAAAGATGGGGGGCTTCCCAAAAGAGGATGGCTCTTTGTTGTTGGTGGTGTTTTTGTTGGGTGCCTTCAGGTGGGACCCCTAAGGCTGGGAACCTATCTATCCTGGGGTTTTCTTGGTAAGTTTTTTCAGAGGGGGTGGTGGTTGCCACTCCCACCTTCTGAGGCTGAGAGAGTGTGACTTGCACCCATTGGGTTGCCATGGCCCATCCAGGACTCGAAGACTGGCCTCCCAGAGCAGGTAGGTCATGAAAGAGATAAATCTATTAACGAACAAAGGTATTCCTCCACATGGTTTGCCCTGGCCATCCTCTGAGGCTGAGAGAGTGGGACTTGCTCAGTGGGTTTCCGTGGCCGAGCTGGGATTCAAACCCAGGTCCCCGTGAGATTATCACACTAGGGTCAATTCCAGAACCATCCCGCAATTATCCCATTATTGGCAATGAATCTCCCATTATTGGCAATGGGATGATTTTGGGGCGGTAATGGGATAATTGTGGGATGGTTCTGGAATTGACCCTGGTGTGATAATCGGAGGTCCAGGTTTGAATCCCTGCTCAGCCAATTGTCCTAATACTCAAGAGCCCATTATTCTTTTTACTCTATATGTGTTGTTCAACTTAGTTGAAGATGTTGTTTAGCTTGTTTGAGAGCTTTTTAAACCACACACACACACACACACACACTTTTTATATTAATTTTTATAGACTGCCCTTTATGACCCCTAACTTCAGTTCTTTTTTCCCCTTTGGAAGCAACCCCCCCACTCATCATCCTCAGCCACAAAATCCTAACCCATCCCCCCCCCCACACCCTCAGCAGTCCAGAGGGTTCAAGGGAGTTTGACCAGATGTCCTCATTGCAAAGGAGGACAAACCACCACAAAATATAGTAGGACATTGGAAGAAAATGGAGGATGTGACTAACTAAAACCAAAAAAACCCCAAAACACTCAGGTAAATGTAAATCCATGCTTCTTGGTCCTGCACAAAACGGAGGACATTTTGGGAATTCCTCTTGGACAGAAAGTTGAAAAAGAGGACTTGTCCTAGAAAAAAAGGAGGACGTCTGGTCACTTTGGGCTGCGTTTACACTGGAGAAATAAACCGGTTTAAGTGCCGTGTCAATGCTGTGAAATTCTGGGAATTGTAGTTTGTTGTGGGGCCCAGAGCGGAGCTCTGCTCCGCTCCGGACCCCACAACAAACTACAATTCCCAGAATTTCACAGCATTGACACGGCACTTAAACCGGTTTATTTCTCCAGTGTGAACGCAGCCTTGGTTCAAGGCAGTTGGGGTAAATATTTGGAGTCGTGGGGATTGGTGTTTGATGTAGGGTTGGCACTTCCTGGAATACGCTAAACACGCATAGAATCATAGAATCATAGAATCATCGAGTTGGAAGAGACCACAAGGGCCATCCAGTCCAACCCTCTGCCATGCAGGACCTCCAAATCAAAGCATCCCCGACAGATGGCCATCCAGCCTCTGCTTAAAGACCTCCAAGGAAGGAGACTCCACTACGCTCCGAGGGAGTGTGTTCCACTGTCGAACAGCCCTTACTGTCAGGAAGTTCCTCCTAATGTTGAAGTGGAATCTCTTTTCCTGCAATTTATATCCATTGTTCCGCGTTCTAATCTCTGCAGCAGCAGAAAACAAGCTTGCTCCCTCCTCAATATGACATCCCTTCAAATATTTAAACAAGGCTATCATATCACCTCTTAACCTTCTCTTCTCCAGGCTAAACATCCCCAGTTCCCTAAGGCGTTCTTCATAGGGCATGGTTTCCAGACCCTTCACCATCTTAGTTGCCCTCCTTTGGACCCGCTCCAGTTTCTCCACATCCTTTTTGAATTGTGGTGCCCAGAACTGGACACAGTATTCCAGGTGGGGCCTGACCAAAGCAGAATAGAGTGGCACCATTACTTCCCTTGACCTAGACACTATACTTCTATTGATGCAGCCTAAAATTGCATTGGCCTTTTTAGCTGCTGCATCGCACTGTTGACTCATGTTCAGCTTATGGTCTACTTGGACTCCTAGATCCCTTTCACATGTGGTCTCATTCAGCCAGGTGTCCCCCATTTTATATCTGTGCATTTCATTTTTCCTCCCTAAGTGCAGAACCTTACATTTCTCTGTGTTGAATTTCATCTTGTTAGCATTGGCCCAGCTTTCTAGTATATTCATGTCATTTTGAATTTTGATCCTGTCCTCTGGGGTATTAGCTACTCCTCCCAGTTTAGTGTCATCTGCAAATTTGATAAGTATGCCCCCAATTCT
The DNA here is from genome assembly GCA_034509955.1 of Urosaurus nigricauda. Taxonomy (NCBI): domain Eukaryota; kingdom Metazoa; phylum Chordata; class Lepidosauria; order Squamata; family Phrynosomatidae; genus Urosaurus; species Urosaurus nigricauda. Next base: position 88,310,598 of record JAOEGL010000002.1, on the reverse strand, counting down.
GTCATCCAAATCATTAATAAAGATGTTGAACAGCACTGGGCCCAGGACAGAACCCTGTGGGACCCCACTGGTCACTTCTCTCCAGGATGAAAAGGAGCCATTGTTGAGCACCCTTTGAGTTCGGCCAGTCAACCAATTACAAATCCATGTAACAGTTAACTTGTCTATCCCACATTTTGCAAGCTTGTTTGCAAGAATGTCATGGGGAACCTTGTCAAAGGCCTTACTGAAATCGAGGTAAACTATATCCACAGCATTCCCTTCATCTACCAAGCTGGTAATTTTATCAAAAAAAGAGATCAGGTTCGTTTGGCATGACTTCTTTTTCTGAAACCCATGTTGGCTTTTTGTGATTATGGCATTGGCTTCTAAATGTTCGCAGACTCTCTGCTTAATGATCTGCTCTAGAATCTTTCCTGCTATTGATGTCAGACTAACTGGACGATAATTGCTGGGATCCTCTTTTTTTCCCTTTTTGAAGATGGGGACAACGTTTGCCCTCCTCCAGTCTGCTGGGACTTCTCCTGTTCTCCAGGAGTTCTCAAAGATTATTGCCAATGGCTCCGATATTACCTTTGCTAGTTCTTTTAATACCCTTGGATGTAGTTCATCTGGTCCTGGAGATTTGTATTCATTTAGATTAACCAGGTATTCCTGTACTGTCTCTTTACTTATTCTGTGCTCAAATTCCCCCAGTCTGTCCCCTTCTTCACTGTCCTCAGGTTGAGCACCTTTTGCCTTTTCTGAGAAGACTGAAGCAAAGAAGGTGTTGAGCATCTTTAAGTTTATGTGTATAAATGAAAAGTTAACTGGTGCCGGCTGCTTGAATGAGAAAAAAAAGTCTTAATTTGATGACTTTGAAAATATAGGGCGAGTCTCCCTTATCCGGAAATATTCTAAAACCCAAAGCTTTTTTCATAGGTGGCAAAGATAGTGACACCATTGCTTTTTGATGCTTCAGTGTACACAAACTTGGCTTCGTGCGCAAAATTGTTACAAGTATTGTGCCTAAAATTAGCTTCTTCCTATGTGGATAAAGTGTATATGAAACATAAATGAATTTTGTGTTTACACTTGGCTCCCATCCTCAAGATAACTCGTTATTTATGTGCAAATATGTATTCCAAAATCCAAAAACCATCTGATCCCAGGCATTTCGGATAAGGGAGAGCCAACCTCTATAATGAAGGATGCTTTTCTTCCAATACTCTATAGCAAAAGGGGATTATAGACACACTGAAGAGGTGTCAAAGATTGGGAAGCATTGTTGTGTCTTGTTACAGATGGGTTGTCAGGATGTACAGACTGGCACGGCTAGTATTTTTGTAAGTAGTTGAAATTCCGTTTTCTGTGGCCATGGTGTATTGCTGACATTTGCATTTAATCTTTCTCAGAAGATGGCAGGATGGCATACTTGGGGTTATCCATGTATCCCTATCCCCTGCTCCAAGTATATTGGGTTGGGAGAGGAAACACGGTGTTCTTAAGCGCTGAGCAAGCATTTAAAAGGAGTTTATTCACCATCCTATGTGTAGACATTTGGTGGGGCAGGAGAGTGCTTACATGAGCTTGGGTGACATTTTTTGTTTTTCTAATGTAACTGAGATGTCCTCAGTATCCTTAGCATAGATAGAACGATAGCACTATACAGTCTGCAGATTTTTTTAAGGCCTCGGATACCTGTGTTTGCTTTCCCATTACAGGTGGTTCAATCAGCTTAGCAAATCTAGGAAGGTGGTATTGTCTTCAGCTACTGCCACTGTAAGCAATGCTTTGTATATGCCTGAATTTTGAACAGGAATGTCGGATGTTACTTTCTTGGTATATTGGCCTCATTATCTACAATCTGTTTGCCATGCACATGCTTGTATCTTTCAGCTGAGAGTAATATGCATGTATCTTTCAACTGAGAGTTCGTGAATTTGAGTCCATGAAAGCAGATGCTTTCTCAAAGTATGTTCCCAAACTAGTTGGAAAAGCAGCTGGATATTGAAGTTAAATATAGGTGTGGCACATTGCTGCTTTGTTGTTGTTCACTTTATTTGATTTCGTTCCCATTCAAGTTTGATTGACGTCCAGTACTTTGCTTTTTCATTGCCTTTTTGTATGGGCCAGGGTTTCTTCTGACTTGACAAAGATTATCTTGCATGCATTCAGATCTGTGAATTATATTTGGGGTGCCTTGTTGCCATCAGAATAGATATTGTTGGGGCATCATTCACACATCTTCACCAGACAGCAGGGAACCTCCATGTGCAGATGCTGGTAGTTTCATGTATTGAAGAAAGGAGGAAAACCCTAGTTATATGAGGGGAAGTCCAGTGACATCACATTGGATTTGACCACAGACCTTGGGCAAGTCACATGCTCTCAGCCTCAGGGGAAGGCAATGGCAAATCTCCTCTGAACAACTCTTGCCAAGAAAACCCCATGACACGTTCATCGTATGGTCACCATACAGAAATGTGAAGGCACACACCACCATACTTTCTTAACTAAAAAACTACACATGTCATATTGGCTAAGTTCCTTTGCCTCTCTCTTACATAGCTGTATCATCTTTCTCCCTGTAACAAATATTGTTCACCTTGTCTGTTAGCTAGTTCTGTATAGGTAAGAGTGCTTCAGTATAATTCTGAGATAAGTGCATTATAATTCTATACAAATTTATAGTATATGAGGGAACAATTACTGCAATATCAAAGATGGGTAACAAAAAATGAGAGCAGGCGACTAGCCTGACATATGGTCTTCCAGAAAGTCCTGTGATTCATGTCCTCATAGTTTTCAGGGCTCCAAGTCTAGGCAGACTTGCATCTCTGTGCAAACAAAGATGAGTGTTTCTAAAGGGAATCTTTTGATGTTCTCCTGGGTAAATTCTCAGTTTCGGGGTGGGGGTTGGGGGGGAACTCTTAAGTACTTGTTGAACTACCTCTATGCAAAATGCAGTCAAAGTGGAAGCTTGTTATAAAGACTTGTTATAAGAAGTTCTGCTGGGTTTTTAAAAATAGTAACCAGAAAGTTAACAACATCCAGATTAAAATAAAATAAAAATTTGCTATCCAAAATAGAAGTGCTGCTGCTGTGTAGATGCAGTTTTACACAGTCTGAACAGTGTGTGTGTGCCTTCAAGTCTCTGAATTTCATTGGGTTTTCTTCGACAAGGAGTACTCTGAGGTGGTTTGACTCTTATGGCAATTATTTAGCTTGTGCATTCAAAATTCCTGGTACTTTCTCTAGTAAGATGCAATAATACATTAGAAATAGAGTGACAGTAGGATTTCCAAATCTGCGCCCCAGATGTTTCCAAGAGTGCTGGTGATTGGTCATGCCTGGTGGCGATGATGAGAAACTGAAGTCAAAAACATGATGAGGGCACCAGGTTGGGGAAGACTGGTACCGTATAAAGCAATAGCATCACACAGACACAGTAGTACCAACAGATACAATAGTACCAAATAATGAGGCCAAACATGCATGACGCCATTGCATTCTTTCTTGACACAACAGTCAGCCTACTTGTTTTTTTAACAGCATTTGTTTTCTTTGTCATTATATGTAGACTGTTAAAAATATAGATACACCTTCGTTTTAATCCATCAAACTTTTCATATTGTAATTTTTTTATGTTTTAGCATTGTATGGCAATCTTAAGAGAAGTTAGAAGCTCTTTGCAGCTTGCAAATGCCTTCAACATAATAGCTGTTGGAAACAATGAGACTATCTATTATTTATGTTTAGTTTAAATAATGTAGTTAACTGTTCTGAATCCATTGCCTCTGTATATATCATTTCCTCAAAGAATATTGGAGCTTGGGCAAGTACAGAAATGATTTAGCTTTTCACACGTTAGTGTCAGATATAACGCTGGCCCTTTGCTGCTGTTTGTTTCCAGGCATTTAGACAATGGTGATGAACATAATATTATTTGCTGTATGCTTAAATTATGACTTGCTAATTTTTTCTGATGCTGATGCAGCCCATACCTCCTTGCTTGTGTATGGGTTATTTGCCTTATTTGATATCCAAGGTTATTCTATCAAAAGGCAGACAATTGTGAAATACACAAGTGTGTGTGTGTGTGTCAGTTACCACACTAGTGAGATCCTATGGGATGATGGGAGTTTAAACAGGAGTTAAACGAGATTTGAATTTAAACAAAACAAATTCGGGTAGTTTATCGCACTAGGGACTGTCCAAGTGAAATAACGCTAAGTTAATCCAAATGCAAAGCAGGGAAAAATACTTTCAGATTGTTCTGAAAGCAAAAAGTGGCTGTTTTTCTCTGCTTTGCGTTCGGATTAATTTCGCGTTATTTCACTTTAACTGTGATGTCATCTGATAAATTTTGGGCATTTCCAGGTTTTCTTTGCTTTAAATCTCCTTTAACTAATGAACTCTTTAAAGAGGTATGTTTTGTGGCAGTATCATCCCTTCCAGTGTTATATCGCTTGTTTGACATTCTGAACATAAGCACCAAGAGAAGTGGCAGTGGCCATTCTACTCAGAAGTGTAAATTGGGCCTAGAGGCATTCTGGGGTAGTAAACTGGATGAGGGGTTCTGGCATTTGTCCAATAAAGTAATTTTTCCAAGCATTGAATAAAAGCTATAGTGACAACTACAGTAATGTTTTGTTCTGTGCTTTTCTGAGCAGGAGGCTGAGATCCACTGTCTGTGCACACCTGGTGACCGTTTGTGTGTGTGTGTGTGTGTATGGCCCTTCAAGTCACTTGTCTATTTATGGCAACCCCATGAATTTCATAGGCAAGAAGTACTCAGAGGTGATTTTGCCTACAGCACCTGGTATTTGTTGGTGGTCTCGCATTCACGTATTAAACCAGGATGCTACTGCTTAGCTTCCAAAATCAGATAGGATCTACTGCCTTGAGGGTATTTAGGAAGTCTGGGGCCCATTTACACTGCATTGTTCCACTCTTAACTTCCATGGCTCCACCCTCTGGAATCATGGGATTTGTAGTTTGATGAAGCACTAGAGAAGCTCTCTGGCTGAGAATTGGAAATGCCCCTCACTAAACTGTCATTCCCAGGATTCCATTGCACAGGACTGTGACCATTGAAATGGAACAATAGTGCTATAGTTCTGGAGTGTGAATGGGCCTCTGACTTTATGAGGTCATCGGGAGGCTGCAGGTGCGAATGGTGGGAGCAGCTGGCAGAACTCAGTCTGGGATTTAACAGGCCTACTAGGCAATGTGCTTGTGGCCTTGGTCCATTTAACTCAATATTGTCAACTCTGACCAGCAGTACAGGCTCTCCAGGTTTTCAGGAAGGATAGTTTCCTCTCCTGACATATCCCTGATTTTTCCCGTGATTCATCCGTCCAAGTACTAAACAGACTGGATCTGCTTAGCTTCCAAAATCAGATGTCAGGTGTTATTCAGAGTGTTACGAGGAATTGGCAGTCTTCAGTCAGAGTACTGACTAGGCACAATCCAGTTTAACCCTAGGAATAATTTGAGGTCACTTGTGGCTGGGGTTGTAGGTGAACCGGAGGGTGATGGGGGAAGGTGTCTAGGGCTGCTTCCTTGGGACCAGCCCTGCAGAAAGATTTACAACAGAGTCATGAAAGGGTACAACAGAGTCATGAAAGAGGTGAGAGTGTGAGACTGGAGTTTTGTTTTCTAGGTTTTATAAACAGTACAGAAATAATTCTGGGATTTGTAGTTTGTTGTGGCACCAGAGAAAACTAAATATCTCACAGACTACAATTCCCAGAATTCCATATCAGTGAGCCATGGCAGTTAAGGTGGCATCAGACTGGATTATTTCGGCAGTGCGGATGCAGCCTTAGTGTGCATCACTATTTTTATTCAAGCCCTGTTTTGGTGGGAAATGATATTTCTCTCTTCAGTAGGAAAGTTATATAGCTTTCATTTTATTTTTTTAAGAAGTTGATATCTCATTTTTCTCCCTATGTGGGACCCCAGGTGTCTTGTATATTTTAGTAGCTGGAGGGGTTTGACGAAGAATTGCTTGTTCGCTTCCTTAGAAATGAGAAATCCACTAATTAACTTTTCTGTGGCTTTTATAAAGCAGAAATGAACACATTCTTTTCACTTTGCAAAGGGAGAGCAAACGCTCATTGCCTTGCACCTTCTTTTAAACTCCTCCTTTTCTTTTCTTGTGTAGTCCAAAACGACTGTTAAGTTTTGTCTGGTTCATTGATAGTTACTCCTATTGAGCCACTTTTCCCAGGGCCAACAGTTTTCTCTGCTTCCAGACACAAAGCAAGGCTACCCACTGTGAGAATTGGCTGAACTGAGTCCTTTGAGCAGTCACAAGATTGTCTGGAAAACATTCTTTAATGCACCACCTTAGAAAAGAGGTGGCTACATATTCATGCAATAGCAGAACATCTAACTGCTCTTCTCCCTTCTCTCCTTTCCTAACACACAACTTCTGTGTGTTCTCATTGTTTTCATATTCTGCATACTGGGGGCCACTTGGCAGAGGGCAGCATTTGAAATCATGGCTTCTATCTGTTGAAACAGGCACATAGTAATAGCTCATTTCCTATATCTCAAACCATTTCCCCTCCTCTTTTTTTGGTGGGAGGAGAGGGAGTTTTGCAGTCCTGTTGCCATTTCGTTTGTTCCTATACCTGGTGCACTGTTAGCAAAAACGAACTTGGAGCAAGAGGTGGGATTCTCCTTCCTTTTTCTTTCCCCCAAATGGCTGCATCTCAGGGGAGAGTGTATCTGATCTGGTTGGGTACAGTAAAATAAGTGAAGAAACCAGCATTTATGTACTGCTTCACCCTAAGGTACTTGTAGTAGTATGAAAGAATGGCTGACAATAATGTGTTGCATTATATGAAAATATTGTAAACACTATATAGAGTATTAAATATTTAAATCATTCTTCATTCACGATTTAAATAGGTGCCTACTTCAGGAGGTGGGTCAAAAGTGTAAAATAAACAACTTCCCTCCCTAGCAGTGTTAGTAACAACATATGAGAACTGCACAAAGAGATTACCAGTTCCCAGCCCCAAACAGCCCTGGGAGTATGAGTAATGCCAGCTAGTTCTAAAGAGCAGGAGGCTGTTGCTTGCCAGTTGAAAAGATACTGCAAAGGAAATATTGAAATAAGTTGCAAGGGGTTGGTATTTGATGCAGGCAGAAACGTCTGTTACAGAAGTAGGACAAGGTCTGAGAGATTCATATGGACACTTTACTTTCCTGAGTTGTAACCACAGTAAAACCAAAGAAGCGATAAGTGTTGGGAAAAAAAAGAAGAAAAGAAAGAAACAGTTAAATGGGGCCTTGGACGATATCAGTAGTTGCTTTGTTTCCTGACTAATGAAGCGAAACAGTTCCAGATTTTTTTAAAGGCTTTTGCAAATGTATCAAACAAGTTAGGGCTATGTCAATGGGTATCTCTCCCTCCTCTGCCCAATTCTCGCATTCTCTTGCCCAGACCTTACAATTACAGTGCAAACAGTTTACAATGGATTATTCATCAGACAAAGAGGTCAGTGTCTGAAAAATCCTCTGAATTAAGCAAAGAGGTTTCTTGTGGTGGTTGTCCTAATTCACCAATGAGTTAAATGACTTAATACAGTTTGAAACATTATTTCAATTGGAGCAGGGTGGTGTCAGAGAATATGCATGTAAGTCAGTAAGTCATGTAAGTTCATGGAAGCCTCCGTTCTCCTACTTTACATATTAGTTTGGGTTAGAAATTTTCTTTAATTTCTATTAGGAGTTTATCTACTACTTTGAAAACAATTAGAAAGTTGAGTTATGATGGATTCAAATTAAGGGCGAGTCTATAATATGTTGAGTATAGTTCAACTAAGAAAATTTCTTTCAGCAAGAGAGAAACTTGAGAAAAGTGTAATCTTATTACACAGAGAGATATATTATGGATAAAAAGTAACATAATAGTTACTTGTCAAAGAAGAAAATACAAAGGCAGGTTTATAGTTGAATATTAACAAAAATAACATCCGCAGATAATTTACATAACTTTAAAGTAGATGATGAGGACATTGAAACACCATATATACGTTGACCTCATGTGTATGTTGAGGGCAGGTTTGGAGGCCAAAATTATGTTTTTTTAAAATATAACCCAAGTGTAAGTCGAGGATAAAACTCAGGGGCATCTAAAAACAAAAGTATGCAAAGGATGAAGGAAAGGATAATGGTGCCAAAGCACACTGCTATTTTCCCAACCAGACATTCAAAAAGGTCAAAAGCAGTACTGTGGCAGAGAAAGTAGAGGCAGTCGGTACTGCTTTTATGTTCTCCTCGGACAGACTAAGCTCTTACCTTTCGCCTCTCTACTCAGAGAAGGAGATGGTTCCTGTTTTGATAAAAGTAAAAGTATAGTACTTACATTGACCTGTGGATAAGTTGACCAGTTTATTTAGGTCTATTTTTTAGTAAAATTTCTAGACTTATACATGAATATATACAGTAATTCAAGATTTTCCATACCTTGGCCAGTCATTAGAATAGACACTTCAGGCAAGAAATCCAAAGAAAACTAGGACTTGGAAGGGCAGCTGTGAAGGAACTAGATGCGATCTTGAAGTGTAAAGATATACATTGAAGACATCCGGCCCTCCATATCCATGGACCCTACATCCTCAGATTCAACCATCCATGCTTGAAATACACGCACGCACGCACGCACGCACACACACACACACACACACAAATCAAACCTTGACTTTGCCATTTCATAAAAGGGAGACCATTTTACTATACCACTGTATGGAGTTGATCACACAGGAGGAATTTCTCTCAATTGCAAATGGAGCCAATTCACAATTACGTGAATTCTCTAGTTTAGCGAATTTACATGAAATCTGATTGCATTCATAATGCATTCAGAATGACTTCCCATTTCTCGAAAATGACTCCCCATTGCCCTAAATTGCGTGAGATACTCTAATACGCAATTACATGAAACTCCATGATTGCGTTCAGATTGCCATTGCATTATACCCCCAGATTTCGTCGTATGATAAACTCCATCATAATGGGACTTGAGTATCTACAGATTTTGGTTTCCATGGGCACCAAACCCTAATGATACCAAGGGCTCACTGTACTAAAGTTAGAATTGTCCATGCCATCATACTTCCCATTACTGTGTATGATTGTGAAAGCTTGACAATGAAGAAAGCTATGAAGAAGAAAACCATTTGAATTGTGGTGCTGGAGAAGAATTCTGTGGATACCATGGCCTGTTTTAAAAGGACCCCAATAAATTGGTCCTAGAGCAAATCAAACCTGAACTCTCCCTACAAGTCAAGATGACTAAGCTGAGACTGTTGTACTTTGGACATATCATGAGAAGACATGACTGACTAGAACAGATAAAATGCTTGAAGATAGGAAGCAGCAGGAAAAGATTAAGACTGCACCCTAGATGGATAGACTCAATCAAGGAAGCCATGACCCTGAGTCTGCAAAACCTGAGCAGGGCTGTTGATGATAGGGTGGCCTGGAGGTCTCATTCATAGGGCTGCTGTAAGTCAATGGAGTCAACAACAAAATATAATAGTTGTATGGTGAATCTTTTTTTTTTAAGTTGGCAAACAACCTGGGCCAAAAGATACAGAGATATCTAAATATGGGAGTGAATGGGAAAGCACAGGGATGGCATTGAGAAGCTACTAAAAACTTTAAAATTCTATCATTGTGTTGAACTGATTAACTATCAATACTGACTTAACTGGATTATATTCCAACAGTGAATAATCTTTTTTATTCCTGGTCCTAAAATGTAAAAATAATTGGTTTCTGCAGTGAATTACAGAAGAAATATAAGGAAAGATAAGACAGTAATATTCGAGAATTGTCTTATGCAAGGGAATCTTATAGCACCTTTGAGACTAACCAGGCAAACCACATTGTAACATAAACTTATGTAGATTTGATCAGTTTACTTAGTCTCAAAGGTGCTACAAGATCCCTTTGCATACTGATATTCTAGTCTAACATGGCTATGTCTCTGAACTCTAGGCTTTGCATTTATAGACAGTGTAGTGCTAATAATTCCTGTTGGACATGTGTTGTGACTGACCATCATTAGTTGTAATTGTTGTGATGCATAGGAAGAGTTTTTATTGTATTCTACTAACAGAGACTAAAGAGTGAAACCATAATATCCATTAAGTGCACTGTTGTTAAGTGGTGGTTTCATGAACTCTTTTAAGGCAGTGTGTACACAGAAATATAGTCCTATGATTATAACATACCTTTAGACTTGTGAATATTGTGCTGCCTTTTATTGTAAGTGGATGCTGTACTGGAATCCTTATCTCCTACTTAAGGGTTCCAGTAGAGAAATGCAAATGTATCTGTCCACATCTGCAGGCTTGGATATTTAATTACACTCCTGTTTATAGCTAACATGATTATTACATTTAGTTTCACAATATGGCTTGGCTACAGATATGCAAACTGTTTAATGTTGTGTCTGTTCTGTATTTGGTACCACATTAATGAATAATAAGGATGTGTGTGTGTGGTTAATATTTTTTCATGTTTACTCCTTACCTGAAAGTTTGATTTCTGTAGGCCAGATGTGGGAAAAGTTCAGCTTCCTCATTGCTGCTGAACTCCAGCTCCAACATTCCTAATTGCTGGCCCTGTTGAGTTGGCCCTATTGAGTAGAGCTGATGGGAACTGTAGTCTGGCAACATCTGGAGGTCTGCACTTTATTGTTCTAAATAAATTGTCATCAGTTTTTTATCAAAAATACAGTGCAAAATTTAGAAATGTTAATCTGGTCCAATTCAGTATGATCCAGTTGTATAATCATAGCCTACTAGTTGGAGAAAAGTGCCTTCTCCAAAATGGTTTCCACCAGATGTTTTTGATGTTTCCACTTGATGTTTTGCCTCTCCAGGTGTTTTGGAATTCAGTCCCCAAAATCCCAGACCATTCGTTTGGTGACTGAGGCTTCTGGGAGTTCATAGAATCATAAAATCTAAGAGTTGGAAGAGGCCACAGCGGGCCATCTAGTTCAACCCCATGCCATGAAGGAATACACAAATGCAGCACTCCTGAAAGATGCCCATCCAACCTTTATCTAAAGACCTCCAAAGACTCCACTCCCCTTAAGGCACTCTGTTCCACTGTTGAACAGTTGTTAACAGTAAATAGGTTTTTAATATTTAGATGGAGTCTGTTTTCTTACAGTTTGAATCTGTTGGATTAGGCAATACAGTAGTTCAAGTCCCAAACATCTGGAAAACCCAAGTTTGATAGCAACTGTTTTAAAGTACAGCTCCCCCAGAGCTTACCATCATAAACAGTCATCAGTGATGATGGGAGTTGTAGTAATACATATCTGGGTTGGGCATCAAATAGGTGAAGGGTGTTCTAAATAGTCCTTCAGAATACATACTGACGTGCATATACAAAGTACGTGTCTTTTAAAGGGTACTTAGGTATATGGCTTGAAAAAAATGTTTTGAAGTAGGCATGTCTATGAATGGATCTCAGTATTATTTTCAAACAGGTTGAATGTTGCCTTTTTGCAACAGCAAATCCTGGTTTAAAAATTAATGAATGGAACCATTGCACACAGTTGCCACTTACTTTTCAAGATTAACTTGTTGGTTTGTGTCATTTTGAAGAAGCTGGTTAGTGGTGTTGGTAGTTCTGAGAAAGTGCTGCCATAGATTGCTGCCAGTCTGTGACTTGGGTGGTTCCTGGATTGTGTTGTTTTATCAAACCAACTGAGGACGCTGTGGCTACTGTACTTTTTCCTAGATCAATGCAAGAGACTGAGAAGAACAATATGAACTGGACACTTTTTGGTGGTCAGGAAGTAGGAAATAAGCTGTCCCCACATCCCTTGTCTAAATGAGCTTCCCCTAAGCAATCCTGGAACATGTTAATAAGCAACAAAATACATATTTTATTGAGTTTGTTGTTGTTAACTGCTATTAAATAAACTTTAACTTATGATGTCTCTATTAATGAGAGACCTCCAAGCGACTCTGTCATTAATAGTCCTGCTTAGATGTTGCAGACTCAGGGTTGTGGCTTCCTTGACTGAGCGTATCAATCTATAATGCAGTCTCCCTCTTTTCCAGTTGCCTTTTATATACCCAAACATTATTGTCTTATCTGGTGAGTCATGTCTTCTCATGATATTGCCAGAGGTCAACAGTCTCAGTTTGGTTGTCTTGGCTTCTAGTAAGAGTTCAGGCTTCGTTTGCACTAGGCACAATTTGTTTGTCTTTTTGTCAGTCTGCAGTATCCACAGAACTCTTATCCAGCACCATATTTTAGATCAGTTGATTTTCTTTGTATCTGCTTTCCTCACTGTCCAGCTTTCACAGCCATACACTGAAATAGAAAACACGATGGCATGGACACTCCTAACTTATTTAGTGATGTATTTTTACACTTCAGGATCTTGTCTAGTTCCTTCACCTTGTCTAGTTCCTTGTTCTTTCTTTGTTGTTGTCGTCTGTTTCTTTGCATCAGTTATTGTAGTAGTTCTCCTTGATCTAGCACACAAGTCACTGAACAGTTGCATTCAGGGTTTTGACTATTTCTTTTTATTGAGTATAATGTTTAAATGATAATTTCAAGACCTGTAGTGGCAAGAGACTGAGAGTTTGTAAGGTTCACATTTCCTTATCTCATGGGATATATGTATGCATCAAAATACTATTTTTCTTTTAAGCTCCATAATTCTGTGTGGATATGTGGGTGGGTGTGCATGTGCACATATGCATGTTGTCATGTGTCATGTGTACTTTAAAACTCACAAAATCATAGCACTGGCAGTGACCACAAGGGCCATTCATAGTCTGAAGTCAACAAAAATTCATGCTACCAGCTCCTTTCTTTCAGTTAGTCTCAAAGGAGAAGATCCATTTGCAGCCCTTACATACAGACAGACAGCTAAAGCACTCCTGAAAGATGGTTGTCCAGCCTCTGTTGAAGGAGCTGCAATGAAGAAGGGTCTAGCACCCTCCACTGTTGAACTTCTCTTTTTATCAATAAGTTCTTCCTAATGTTTTGGTGAGTTGTTTACTCTTAACCAATCAATTTGGAGAAGGCCTTTGACTTCTGCCACTTCCACTCTCAAAATCCATTTGTAGTTGATGATACTGTGCCATGATTCAGTCTTGCAATGTGGTAGATATATTGGGGCCACTAATGATCCAAGAGCATGCAGCAGTCACTTGGTGAAGGAAGGAGACTTCTTTCCTCAAAAAGAAGATGGCTACAGTCTTTACAGACCAATGGTAGTCAGTTCTAAAAATATGTATGTATATAAGTCACCTGTAGAATTATGGCAACTCCATGAATTTCATGGGGTTTTCTTAAGGAAGGAATACTCAGAGGTGTTTTTTGCCAGTTCCTTCCTCTGAAATATGGCCTCCAGCACCTGGTATTTGTTGGCAGGTCTCCCATCCAAGTACTAATCAGAGCTGACCATATTTAGCTTCCAAGATCAAATGAAATCTGATGCTTTGAGGGTGTTTAACCCAGCCCCGGTTCTAAAGAACCTTTTTGGACATCCAGGGAACATAAGAACTGGTGGATGAAGACCGTTATCAAGCCAAGCAAGGACTGTGTAGATTAGCTGAATGATGATAAGAGCATTTGTTGAGGTCTGACAGAAACAGAAATAACTTACAGAAAAAGAACACCGATTATCTGAGTCCATATGGCAGACCTAGATGTTACTATGCTGTAGTGGGAAAAGCTGTGCCTGGGCTGTGGAACCCAGTACTCTGTATGTTTAATTTGATCTCTGAAGCTTATGATGAGCTTCTAATGCTCAAGTCATGACAGAACATGGAAAGTTCAGTTGACTCAGAATTATAGAGTAAGCTTTGATATATGTAATTCTTTCCCTGTTTTTGTAAAGTGACTACACTGATAAGGCAGACATGACCAGACATATCCTTGGGTGCTCGGGACTTATGTGGAGTTGACTCTGCACTTAACATGTCTCAAGAAATTTCCTTCAGTAATGCCCAAGGATTGGTTCCCACTATGCAGAGGTTTTCTTCTGTACCCAGCTGTGAAAGGATTGGAGAGAGATGGAAAATGACTGAAGGTTTGTATATTCCAAAGGGATGATAACACAGATTGAAATAGGTAGTGCCCAATTAGTTTGTTGTGGTCAATTTCTTTGTTATTTATTAACTTATTAAGTCTCAAGATTTTATGATACTTTTTTTTTAAGTTCAAAGTTTGTTCTGATTCCAATAATATCATCCAAGAACAGGGAAAAAAAGAGCAGTGGTCCAGTACATCATCCCCTGGTTTGTAAATATACTCAAGATTATAAAGGCAGGAGAAAGCCATATGCATTTGTTGTTGACCTTTCAGCATCTTTGAATTGGAACTTTAATCTGTACTGATTAATATAGTGAATGATGCAGGATGATGGGAGCTTCATTCAAGCAACAGTTTAGAGGGGCATACATTGGCTTTTCCATTTAGGCTACATCTTCACTGTAGAAATAATCCAGGTTGAGACCACTTTAACTGCCATGGCTCAGTGCTGTGGAATTCTTGGATTTGTACTTTTGTGAAATATGTAGCCTTCTCTGTCAGAGAACTCTGGTACTCAACAAACTACAATTCCCAGAATTCCATAATATCGAACCATGTCAGTTAAAGTGGCATCAACCTGGATTCTGCAGTGAGGCTGCAGCCTTAGACTTGATTTATAAAGACAGATTGCATATGAGTCTGTGGAGCATCATAAATATGTATTTTTACTATAGTATTGTGTACACTGCTCTATGAGTAAGAATTAAATTGCAAGTGATCAGGAACAGATAGGAACAGAGAAGCTGGCTTTTGTTTTTAAGAGGGTTGACACTTAACTACATAGAATTGCATTTTTAAATTGGAAATCTTTGCTGAATTTTTAAATAAGTAGTTAACTTTATCTTGATGGCTACTGCTTTGGAATCCATGATGGGAGAAAGGTGGGATATAAATAAGCAAATCAATCAATGAACCAATCAATGAATCAATCAGTATTCCATTACTTTTACTAGAAGACATGTGGCCCACCCTTGGAAGTCCCCTCAATTCCAAATGCTGCCTGAAGTGTTTCCACCCAGCTGGTGATTATAAGAAATATAATCAAGGCTTTGTTTTTGGAACGGGATAATTCATTCCCATGACTTCATCATTTAATTAGAATCCCAATAGGAGATACAGTAGCACTGTCAATTCTGTGATCTTTATATGAACATACTAGGCTAATCCCCTGTGTATCTACTCAGAAGCATGTTTGATTTGAGTTTAGGGACTTTACTTCTGAGTAATTAGATACAAGTCTATGACCTTAGCAGCATACTTGCTAAGAAATGTAGTTGTGTCTCAAATCAAAGTGCTTTAAATCTCTAAACAGCTTTTTGAAAGACCATATTCACATTTATGATCCTGCCTGGAAAACGAAGTATTGTATACAAGGAAATACCTTTTTTAAAATTCCTACAGACGTTTAGAACTGAAGAATGTTAAAGAAAATTATTATTTTTAACTGTACTGTTTTTAACTGCTTCATTATTATTTTTATTTGTATATGTAGCCTGAGAGCCAGTCTGGTTAATGGTTTGAGTGTTGGACTGTGACTCTGGAGATCAGAGTTCCGTCCCCCGCTCGGCCATGGAAATCCCCTGGGAGTCATTCTCAGCTCGAGAAAATCCCATTATAAGGTTAGGATCACCATGGAAGCCAGTGTGGTGTAGAGGTTTGAGCATTGGGTTAGGACTCTACAGACCAGGGTTCGAATCCTGGCTCAGACTTGCAAACCCGCTGGGTGACCATAGGCAAGTCACAGTCTCTCATCCTTGGAGAATGGCAATCACAAACTTCCTCTGAAGAAACTTGCCAAGAAAACCCCATGATAGGTTCACCTTAGGGTCACCATAAGTCAGAAATGACTTGAAGGCTCACAACAACACAATCACGTTATGTCAGAAATGAGTTGAAGGCACACAACATGTTTAAGTAATTTTAATACTTTTAATAGTTTAATTCTATTTTAATGTTTCTGTATATTTTCAGTTATATTGTGCACATTTTAATTTGTAAGCCATTTGGAGGTCCACTTTTTGGAGATAGGTGGAGTATAAATAAAGCTTGTCATCGTAGTGAGGAACTCATAATTGTCCATCTTTCAACCTCATGGCCCTAACCTTGTGAAACTCCTTTCCTACTTACATTTGCCTAACCCTGGTAGTTTGAGTGTTGTACTGTGACTCTGGAGACCAGGATTCAAATTCTGACTTGGCCATGAAACCCACTGGGTGACCTTGGGTAAGTCACACTCCCTCAGTCTTGGAGGATAACAGTAGCAAACCCCTCTGAAGAAACTTGCCAAGAAATCCCCATGATAGGGTTGCCTTAGGGTCACCCTAACTCAGAAATGACTTGAAGGCACACAACAACAAACCCTTTCTACGCAGGTGAACAACAACAAACCCTTAAACACAGAACAACAACAAACCCTTTCTCCTTCAGCTGAACTTGTCACTGACTTGTAAGTTCAACAATGCTTTCTTCAGAAATAGTTTGTGTCATAGCTGCTGCAGCTGCTATGTTTTGTGTGTAGTTGTGCTTTTCTTTTTGCAGCTGCGAGGGCATAACCTTTAGAAGTGGTTTTTAAAAATATTTGAAGTGTTCTGTAGCTTTTTGGCTGTTATCTCCTTTGTACAGAGTGCAGGGAAGCTAGTAGGCATTATTCCATAGGTGGAAAATGAGAGTTAAAAAAAAAATCCGTGTTTCAGCATGGAGTTAATTTCCTGTGTGTATGTGAAATGGAGCGAATGGATGTCTGACCGCACCCCAGTCCAGGCACTACTTTCTCCAGCTTTGCGCAAGAAATCCTGAAATAGTTGCTTAATGGCACCCTCTGGTGGACCAGTGGTTTTTTGGATCAGGTACTGTTTTAATACCAGGCTGCTCTGTTACAACTGCAACAAATCAATTTAATTTACACTGGCTGCTGGCTTTACTCCACGTTCAATGTAGCTGCAGATATGACTAGGAAGGAGTGATTCAACACCAAATTAAAGAGTTTATCTCTGTGTCATGAATTAACAATTTTGTTCACCCTGCTTTTTGGGTACAACTTCTGTAAATGCACAAGCAACTTAAAACTAAGGAGGCGTCAAGATCTCATTACAAAAATGAGTGGATAATGAATCTGAAACTTGAGGGCAAAAGGAAAATGAGCCACTCAGTGTTATCTAAAATGCTGTTCTAAATAGGCAGGAATTTTCTAACTGATCCAGAAAAAATGGTAAACACAAATTGACGGGGACACGGGGTGGGAAAAGGAGAGGGAAACAATAAGTCTGGTGGGAGGGAGTAATTGGATAAGCCAATATCCCTTTACCATGAAGTAACAGATACACTGAGAAGGTAAGTGGATTCAAATGACAATTTACCTAACTTTATATAGGCTCTTAAGTATGTAACTAATAACAAAAAGATATTTGTATTCTGTGTATTCTGCAGTGATGCTGAGGTTTTCTTGACATCTACCCTCCTAATCTCAGGCCATTGGCCAAGCTGCCTAGGACTTCTGGGAGTTAAAGTCCAAAACAACTGAAGGACCAAAGTCTGAGAACCACTGTTCTACATTTGACAGAGGCAGAACATTAGTTTTGCATAGTAGATAGATACCATTGTTTCTTCATCCCTTCAAAACTGCCCCTGCTGAAGAAAATGGTCTAAATCAGGGGCTACCTTTTGTTTCAAACACTTGGCAGTCAATTAAAGCATGTCACTTAGATGCTGTTGTGGTCCTTGTATGCAGATTTCTCACTCTTGCTCTACTGTCTTCTGTTTTCCTACATGATGTGTTTCTGCAGAAGTAACAATAGGGAGGGAAATGCTTTTTCTGTTGAACGCTGTCAACATACAATAGGTATTTGATTATCTAACCTAACAGTTCTTACCCTGTTTCCCCAAAAATAAGACATCCTCAGAAAATAAGACCTAGTAGAGGTTTGGCTGAATTGCTAAATATAAGGCCTCCCCCGAAAGTAAGACCTAGCAAAGTTTTTGTATATAAATATATATACAGTATATAATAAATGTTAAAAAAATTCTTCAACAATACATGTGTCTTCTTCATGGAAAAATAAGACATCCCCTGAGAATAAGATCTAGCACATCTTTGGGAGCAAAAATTAATACTGTTGGTGAAAAAATAGTCTTCAACCAAATCTCACTTCGTGTGGAAATGTGGTTCAACTGCTGTTGTCCCTTTTTTTGTTGCATGACTTCAAGTAATTCCTAATTTATGGCAATCCCAAAGCAAAATCTATCATGGGATTTATGGCAATCCCAAGGCAAACCTATCATGGGATATTTTGGAAAGATTTGTTCAGAGGGGTTGTTCCTCTCAATCTGAGAGCAGTTCAACATCTCAATACACTTTTTATTCAGAATTAACAATATGCACAGGTAAAATTAAGCAACCAAGTCAGACAAGCCTGGCATCACTAAACAACACATTTTGAACCTTTTAGAGACCACTGGAAGGCTTCTTTCAAAATGCATCTAGGAATGACTTTTTCTTTCACTTCTTTCCACCTTTCTTCTCATTTCGCTTGCCAGACTTAAACCTACATGCTTTTTAACATGCTGTGAGTAGCTGGCGAGACAAATTTACCAGCTGTCCTCTTTTCTCTCTCTATTGCTGTTCATAAGTGCTCAGTAAGGGATTCTGGGGATGGCTGTTTACCTTGCCTGTTGTAAGCAGGCACACATGGGTATGGAAGGATCAACTAGAGTGGAATTACTTTCTTTCTCAGGTCAAGCTTTGTTACAACATGACATCAAAAAGCCCTCCTTCACCATCCTCACAATGACAATTGTATTCCAGCTAGTGAAAAGGATCCATCCACAAATGCTGGCAAAACATCAGGAATAAACTCTTCTTGAACATGGCCATATAGCCCCGAAAAAAAAAACACAAAAATCTATGGATGCCAGCCATGAAAGCCTTTGATTTCATTTTGAATACATATTTGTTACCTTCCCAACACTGGAACATAAGGAGGGATGGTTTCTCAACTAGGCATCCTCACCAGTCTCTCTGCTTTGTGTTTCAACAACAAAATGGCATGTTTCAATATAATGGGCTGTTTGGGACAGAAAGAGAGCCAGCACAGTATGGTGGTCTGAGTGCTGGAATAGGTGTGTGGGAGACAGGGTTCAGATCCCCACCCAGTCATGAAATCCACTAGAACAAACCTCTTTCGAATAAATCTCGCAGAGAAAAAACTATGGAATTGACTCAAAGGCACATAACAACACATCCTAACTTGGGCAGGAAAAATATCACAGTGGCAAAATGCAATAAATTATAAATTAATAAATTAATGGAGACAGTTTGATTCAATTGGCAGCGGCGACCTCCTCCTCCTCACAGCAAATGGCAGGTAGCTGAAATCTGGGGGTGGGGGGCATTGTTCAAAACACATGGGGTGATAATGTTGTAAAATGCCTGCCTTGTAGGCCGAGTTCTTTGTGAATTTTACAAAAAAAAATTGACTTTAATGTGAAATGTCCCATATAGTTGGGATGACAGTACTGCAATTTAACAAGTGTTGCAAAATTACTCTGCAATCCTCTGAATATGTCACTGGATGTGGCAGGACTTCATTCTCAGTAAATATGCATTAGATTGTTTCCCCCTTTTCACTCCTCTCTGCGTAATATACTTTTGTGTTCTTGAGCTTTCTGAATAGAGTTTATAAATCCATGTTCTGTTTGGAATTTGGGGCATGAGGACACCAGAGACTTTGTACCAAGAAAACCCCAAAATTATTAGATCATTCAGCATAAATGTTTGTTTTTATGACATACGTTGGTTCCATTATTTGGGTTGAAGTGATATAAAATGATGTTGTCCTCAGGTATTGTAGAGTGCTATTGTTAGCTTTCTTGTAGGGATGAATGTGCGAACTAGTCCTCCAGTCTGAATTGTTAATATCTGCCATTTTTGAGGAAAGGCCCTGGCTTTAAAGTCTTGAATACTGAATATATTACTGTCTTGAATATGTAACTGTTCATGGTTGTCTTAATAAGATAATCATAGCATCAGATGGCATCGCTCACCGAATAGTACAGGCAGGTTCTCTTGAGCAAACTGTGTGTTCAGAAACTGGAAAATTCATCTGACAGAAACTGGTTGGCAACCTTTTGCACCTTCCTGCTGGTAATGCATCACTGAGATCAGTAAGCTCTTGGCAGAACCAATTTAGTGCAGACAGGAGCTCTTTTTGGATAACGTGCAACTCGGCTGGCTGGCTCTTCCTCTGTAATTCTCTGTATTCGTGTTACTTTGTACATTACCATGTGCTGCTCTTCTGCATGCAAAACCCAGTTGAAGCTGGCAACTTGTTAAACTGTTGCTTTGCAAGCCAGGAGGTGGCATGATTGAGCTACAGGTTTTCTCCACTGAGAGAGCATAACAACTGTCAGAGTCTCTTGGTGAGAGATTAAGGTGTAGGAGAGCGGTACTTCCCCGTTATCAAGTAGAAGAGAGGTGACTGCCATTAGCTTCACCCCTGGCAGAATTCAGCAGGAGGCAAGCAGAGGTTGAGTGCTATGGGATAAGTTAGCAGTGCAGGGAAATGCATTGATCCACAGGGAAAATGTGTGAAGGAAGGAGCTGGGCAAGCTTAAGTGGTGCCAGCCAGTCACAGCTCAGGGAGTGGTGTGAAGGTAGACAGGGGAAAGATGGTCCACAGGTAGGGATAACATTAAAAGAAGATGAGGAAAAATTGCTGAGAGAGAGGGAAAAGCTGTAAAAGAGATTGGCCAGTGAGTTGTTAAATAGTTCAGGGCTTAATGTTCAATCTAATAATGTATTAATAAACTTCTGCTTGTTTCTCTCCCCCCCCCCCCAACTGCTTCGCTAGGTTTTAAGAGAGAGTCTGGTTGCACGTAACACAGTGTACCCACTGACCAACACATCCACTGGTCCTTATAGGGATCACCTTGAGGCCCAAGTACCTGATCCAGCGAGGGATCTTGAGGGGCAAGAGGGCAAAGTGTGTGACAGGAGCCCAAAGGAGTCATCCTGAAGTAGGGACCCTTCTGCTATATAGCTATATGCTGATACTTACAGAAGCCAGCCCAACGGCAATGTGATCTCAGAGGGAAAAACAAAACAAAAACGTTTTGGATTACAACTCCAAAAATCTCCTAGGCAGCATGCTCTACTAAATTCTTTTAAGTTGTAGTCCCAAAAAGTAACATTGTCTTCTTAGCTCAGATTGCATATACTGTACAGCATACAACATTTGCATACTAAATAGAGCTATTGAGTCTTGTACTTAAAAGCTTCTCATATAACTAATTGCCACATTCCCATGTTACTGCAATCCCCTTGGAGGGGAAGATTCTCCATGTTGATTTTTGCCTAGCAAGGAACATTCGTTCTTTAAACAGAAATGTCAAATTACAGTATGGGATTATTTTCCGGTTTAGAAAGTGACATTGGTTGATGAGGTAGGTGTGTTCTCATTTGTGCATGTTTCGGGGTTTTATATGTTACCATGTGAAATGATGGCAGGATTGGCTGAGTATGTAGGCCACTATTGTATTAGAATTACATAACAATGTTTGAGTGGTAGAAACTAATGAAAAGACTGGGACATTCAGAGTCCCTTAACAGATTATAGTCAGCCACAATGAAGACAGCTCAAGCACTACAACGAATGTGGTTACATGCTGTGAAAAAGTTGAGGATTATAAAATGGCACGTGAGTTAATTTTTCAATATTATAAAAATACACATGTATATTATTCAACTTTCCCACCCTTCATCCATTAAGATTTTGTATTTTAAAATGACTAAGATGACTTTATAGTGATGGAAATATAGTATCATTAGTTTAGTTTAACATAGTTTGCAGTTAATGGTCTCTTTGACTTTTATGCTTGTCAGACACTTATGTAGAGCCTGTTTACTAAGTATGACTGACACATTAATCATCAAATTAGTATTCTAATTAGAATTAATTATGTGCAAAATTGTGCTCGTGATAAAGTTTGCTCATACAAAAGATTTTTAATTTAATATTATCTTGGTAGAATTTGTTAAATCACGTATGTCTTTACCAGTTTAATGCTGTGTCAGGACATAATGTGTTCATATTACATTTTGGCAAAATGATGCATTAATACCTTGTCAGGAAGAGGTGGTACTTAGCCCATTTCCTAGTGCATTTGCATTATTGGTTCATCATTATTTGCTCTAGGTTTGTTTGTTTTGAGTATAGTTGGAATTTTATGCTTGTTATGACAGAGTGTTTAATCTTTTCTCTGGTACAGTCGGAAGTCTTCAGATGGTGACTTATAACATCTGTGGTCTTACCCAGCCCCCCGCACTCATTTGCTTCTTCCATTAATCTGTCAGTATTGGTTAGTATCTCTGCAGTGGCAAACAGCTGTAAATTTTATAATGTTTAAGAGATTATGAGTTAGAGATTTAGGACAGCACAGATGGCTTTTGTGCCTAGTGAACTCCCAAGGTGAACTTCCAGTACTTTGTCAATTCTGCGTTTGCTGACCTGTAAAATGTGACCTCAGGAGCTGGTTCCTCTTAGTTTGATTGCTTCAGGACGAAAAACTCAAATTTTCTCTTGGTATAAGTCCTTCCAAGGAATACAGTATTTATATTATCTGCCATCTCCTGAGGCACATGTTACTACACTAACTTCACAAATAATGGAATAATTTGTAGCTCAGTCACAAATAAAAATATTTTTATGTTTTTGCATTAACCAGTGATATTCTTCAAATGCTCCAGTAGCTGTATTCAAATAGAACTCCATTAGAGTTTCTAGTGCAATAAAGGGGAGGGAGGAGGAAGGGAGATCAAAACCAGTTAGAAGAATGGTGTGAAGATAAAACAACAACAACAACAACAAAAGATTTATTTATAGCCCACCCAATTACTAGGAATTCGGGCAGGTTACAACAGTAAAAATGCATTAGAAATACAATAAAATACAAATTGATCCCTTCCCAACCCCCCAATGAAAAAATGAAATGAAAAATGATTTCACTGATCTTGTGATTCAACAATGAGGTTGATTATTCTTTGCAATTCAGGACTTCTTGAAAGTAGTAAGTGTACACCTTCCCTTATGACACTGAAGAAGCTTTTAAAAACATCCCTGTCAATTCAGAGTAGCTCTCCACATTTGTAATCAAAATGCCCCGTATTATAATTTTTTAAAAAATCCCAAAAGCAAACCCTGATTTTGCTATTTTATATAATGGACACTATTTTACAATCCCATTGTATATAATGGAACTTGAACATCCACTGATGATGCTATCAGTGAGGGATCCTGGTACCAAATCCCAGCAGATACCAAGAGTCCACTGTAAATGCATTAAGTGCCACTTAGAACCCATTTTTGTATCTTTATGGAGTTTGCAAACCCCTAGAAGGAGTATTATGGGTGCTCACAGATCTAATATGTGCAGCCCAAATGGCATGGAGTGATTTATCATCTCTGACTGATTTTCCTGCTATGACTACCTAGACAGAGATGGCCTCACTATGATCATCTATGCACTAGTAACCCCTCACTGCTAGCTCTAACCACTTGAATTATTGCAGTGCATTATATATGAAGATATGCTTGAAGATAGTCTGAGAATTTGAGTTATTGTACAGTAGGCTGCAGTGTGGTGTAGCAGTTTGAATATTGGACTGTGACTCTGTAAAACAGAGTTCGAATCCCAGCTCTGCCATGAAACCCACTGGGTGACCCTGGGCAAGTCATACTCTCTCAGTCTCAGGGGATGGCAATAGCAAACCCCCTATGAAGAAACTTACAAAGAAAACCCCATGATAGGTTTGCCTTAGGGTCAGAAATGAGTTGAAGTTGAAGGCACACAACCACAGCAGCAACAACAACAGTATGCAGAATAGGCTGCTCATTAAGACTCATTGTTTCAACAGTTCACCCCACTGCTGGGTCAGTTTGCACTAGGTACCCCTCACTTTCGTGGCCTCATTCATGGTGCTGGTGTTAACCTTTAAAATACTAAATGGCTTAGGATCTGGGTCCTTGTGTGCTTGCCTGTGTATTAAGGTCAGTAATGACAATGTTAAAGGAGTTCTCCAAGTGTTGTGGGCCACAATGATGTGATGCGTAACTACCAGTGAAAGATTGTTTTCAGGCCTTCATCTTCAGGCATGCTTTCCATCTTTAATTTTGGTTTTTGCTTTAACTCTGGCTGCACCTGCACTGCAGAAATAATCTAGTGTGACACCACTTTAACTGCCACAGCTCAGTGTTGTGGAATACTGGGAACTGTAGTTTGTTGTGGCACCAGAGCTCTCTCAGACAGAGAAGGATAAATGTCTAACAAAACTACAGTTCCCAGAATTCCATAGCACTGAGCCATAGCAGTTAAAGTGGTGTCAGACTGGATTATTTCTGTTGTGCAGATGCAGCCTATTTAAATGTTACTGCTGACTCTGACCATTCTTAGCATTCTGGTGTTTTAATGTATTGATACTGTTTTGGCTGTAAAATCTGTACTTTTATTGATTTATTATTTTTTTATATTTGTAAACCTCATCAAACAATATTTAACACTTGAGCAGAATATGAATATGAAGATCTTAAATAAACATACGTATTATTCTTGTGGTACAGCAGCTTTAATGGCTACTAGTTCTGTTTCCGGCACACCACACCACTAGCTATCATGTACAAGCACTTGGTACCAGTTTACCTGAACAGTCATCTTCTTCCAGGTGTACTTTTCCAATTTTTCGTATCTTTGGGAGGGGGCCCTCTTTTTCTCCCACAAAATGTCAAAGGCACAGATGGTGGTGAACTCCCTTGTGAAGAAAGTTTTGTCTGTCCCTTTCTCTGGTGTTCCTTTCCCAACAAGTTAATAACTACTTTAAAATGTAGATAAGCCTTTGGCCTCTCAAGGACTACTTATTTCCCATTTGGTGTGTTTGAAATCAGCTGTTTTACTGTTCAATAGATCTGGGTTTTTTTCTGCTCTGATTTTTAGACTGCTGAATATTTTGACTGAACTATTTATTTTTATCTTAGCTGCACCCCTGGAACTGTGTCTCTGGAAGGGTAGTGTGCAAGGGACTGGTAGTGTATTTGTTCTCTTTCTTTCCTGCAAACTCACTACAGACTGGCAGTCGTTTGTTCTGGACCTTGGTGCAGCTCTGCTCAAACTACAGACATTTTGCACGGCTACTCTATTTTGTGCTTCAAGCCTTGGACGCTGAATGAAATTTCTTGATTGTTGTCTCACTCCTGACAATATTTCTAGATGGTGGGTTATTCTTGCTACTAATCAAAAGATATTGTGCAGCTCTTCTGACTTTCTCTCTTTAATAATGCTTCTGTAGTAAGAGAAAAGGCAGCAGAAGTAGCAGGAAAGTATAGAACAGTTACAACAACATCTGGAACCCAGTAAAATTCTGTAAACAAGACAGAGCTGTAAACAAGACAGAGTGACTGTACAATAAGAGCATTGTCTGGAAGCATCCTTTGTGGTGATTGCTGCATTCTTCTTCTTTATTCTAGTTTTTAATCTTTTGTTGGATGTTAGAGTCCGTTACTTTTTTATTAGAGTCCATTAGGTGTTAGAGTCCATTAGTTTTTTATTAGTTTTATTTTTGAAGGTACTTCGAAGGCCCTCAAGTGGAAACTGCCATAGAAAAACAACATATACAGAGGTCAGTATATATATATTTTATTTCTCTATGGCTGTTTCCATCTATTACAGCATCAGCTGTGGATGATTCCACCTATTATCTGTCTATTAGAGTAGTACAGGCATCCCCTGCTTTTTAACAGCTAGTTTTTGGACATTCCACTATTTCCACAGATCTAAATTAGAGCTACATACCACACTTTGGACCCCTGGTTTGCTCTTTCAACCACACACTATTCCCCCTTCAATTGACTTAGCACCATCTAGTGTTCAGTATTGCATTTGCAAGCTTTTTTGGCAAGAGTTTGGCTTTTCAATTGATTCCATTTTTTGACAGCGCTCAGGTCCCTAACCTGTCAGATAATCAGGGGTTTCATGTATCTGTTTTGACTCCCAGCTGTTTCCTCAGGGTCTTAGTGAGCCGTCTTTCCCACCACAATGGTGGAGACAACCCATTAACAAACCTTCCAGTTCTGGTTCCCATTCAATTTCATTGGGCTCAATTGTGATCCGGGCTTAATATTTCCAAAGTTCAGCCATTGCAGAAGGCAGAATGTTGGTTTTTTCAATTCATTCATTCTGGTTCTAGTGAAGCTGGTGAACCTGTGACATTAAATGACATCAAGTATGTTGTTTGCCCAAATTCCTTTTCTGAATGAATTCTCTTACCTTTTTCCACACCCTGGTTATGCTCTGGTTCAATAGAGAATTTCCAGTATTGGCTCAGGAAAGAATAAAGGATTTGTTCCTGATTTTGGTATATATTTGGTTTGACTAGCTGACTAGGTAATTTACATGCAAGGCATGTGTTCTGAAATCTCTTTGTGTTCTCCAGCAAAATGCATTTGGGTGTAAGGTAATTATGGTCTGTGACCTTCTATTACATTTCGTTTTTGATTTTTTATTTACTCCTAGTGATGCAGATTTATAGCAATGTAGAAAAAACACTGCAGTATAAAATATATCTAAAACTATTCTTGCCATTTTATACAGTTTAAAAAGTCTTTTTTTGTGGGGAATGCTCAGATTTACTTCCTTCCTGATGTTCTATTGACTATTGCTTTTCATTGTGTAACAGGCCCCAGGCATGGAAGAGTTCATATGGGAGCAGTACACAGTGACCTTACAAAAGGTGAGTGATTATTTATGGTCCAGTTTTCTAATAGCTTTTTTTTTACATGTTCCAGTTGATAGTGTATTGGGAAATTCAACATGGCCTCATTCTTAGGGCAATCAATTTTCCGTCACAAAACACTTTCAGGCCTCTTAATTGGAGCATTTAAACTGACTGAATGTCCTTCAGACATTTTGCACTTTAAGTCTGATTCTTGCTGCTGGCCATATTATCTGGAATTGATAGGAGTTGTAGTCTTTAATAATAATAATAATAATAATAATAATAATAATAATGTTTTATTTATAGCCCGCTCCTCTGTATCCAATCAGAGCGGGTTACATCAATTAAAAAATACAAGATAAAATATACACAACCCATACCCAACCACCCCCCCTTAAAATTGAATTAAACTAACATCAATTAAAATGACATAATAAAAATTAATAAAATTAATAAAAATAATAAAAATATCTGGATGCCACCAGATTGGGGGAGGTGGACCCAAAGAATGCTCATGTCTCGCTTTTAAATATTTATTTTTACACCAATAATTTGTTATTATAATTTATTAATAAGTACAGTAATTATCTATGTAGGCCTATCAAATGTTGCTAAAATGTCAGTGTTTTTAGGCTTTTGGTGATGCATAGCGATAGAACAGATGACAGAATATGTGCCCCTGAAACTGGATTTTTTTTAAAAACCTTTGGGTTATGGTAATCAACATTGGTGGCACTGGCCTTGGTGTCACCCAGTGCCGGGGGCTGCCAAAGGGTTGTTGTTGGTGGCTTGTACCCCCCTTCCTCTTTCGTGTTTGCCTGCCTCCCCTCCTCAGCCACCTTCATTCCACCCAGACCTTGCAAAGGCTGCTGGGCAGTGGCAGCAGACCTTGCTGCATTCTCTCCCCTCCCGCTGGCTCACTCGCTCGCCTGGGCAAGTGAGGTGGCAGGAGGGGACGAAAGGGGTACACTCATCCCTCCTCGGCCTGGACTGGTTGAGCAACTACCAGTCCGACTGGTTGAACAATTACGAAGGGTGCACTCATCCCTCCTTCTCTGCTTCTGGCTTGGCTTCCTCCTTGAGAGAGCCAGGCTGGTGGAGCAGCCATGAGGGGCACATTGGCCCTTGGTCCTCCGCTGCCAATCTGGCTTCCTCTAGAGGGAGAGAGTCAGCCTGGTGGAGAAGCCCTGAGGGGTGCATGCTTGCCCTTCCCCTTCTGCTTCTTCTTTTCCCTGCTCCCCATCTCCAGCTGGCCGCCACCTAGTCAGATGTGGAAAGGGCTACTGGTCTGCAGCGTCTGCCTACCCTGGCCTCTATGCTTCCCTCCTGCTGCCTCAGTCACTCACCTTCACCCAGAGCTGCCAGAGTGGCAGCTGCAAGTGAGGAAGCAAGAGAAGATGGAAGAAACACACACTGCCTCTCCTTCTCTGATGCCTTGGCTTCCTCCTTGTGAATGGCAGGTGCCAGTGCAGTAGCACTGGTGCATACATACACTGAGCAGGTGTCACTCTTCCTCTGAGGTGTTACCTGGTGTGGATTACAGCCCTGTAGTGATTGCACTGGTAATCAAGAAGCAAAGAGGAATAATTTCTGGGAACTAGTGTTCCCT
This sequence comes from Urosaurus nigricauda, assembly GCA_034509955.1. Taxonomy (NCBI): domain Eukaryota; kingdom Metazoa; phylum Chordata; class Lepidosauria; order Squamata; family Phrynosomatidae; genus Urosaurus; species Urosaurus nigricauda. The sequence continues at coordinate 88,282,156 of JAOEGL010000002.1, read as the reverse complement.
TTGATCCATAAAGTCCAGCTTGTTTAGCTATTTTTTTTTTAAGATAGAAATTCAATCCTGAGTTAATTGAACTAAATGGAAAAGAAGCAGGAATAAACACTGGGATAGTGGTAGAAAGTACTAAAGCAATTCAGCTTTATTCAGCTATCAAGAGCACAAGATGACAAAATGGATTATAAGGTCCAAATAAGGTCTTGAAATCCATTCTGAATGGCAAGTGTTTGCACATATGGCAAAAGACGTACAAACCATAATGAGTTCAATTGTATTTGTGTCAAGAAGCGATCCATCCATACTTAAGTGACATTTCTAAATAAGCCTGTCCAGAGAATTTGTGTTAACATTAAATAGCCAACAGGGAAAGAATGGAGTTCTGAATGGATTGACTGGCAAGGGTATTGTAAGTATTAAACAACCACCCACTAGCAGTTGCACATTGTTCTTGCAAGGAACAGAACAAAACCAATTCAGCTTCATTTCTGGGATTTAACTTTCATTGAAATAAATGGACTTTTGAGAAGATATCTGTAAATATGAGCTTTTAGCAACTGACAAAAATGCATCACATCTGTGCTCAATTAACACATTGTAATCAGCAATTACCATACCCCATGCAGAGATCTTCCAGCATAGGTTTGTGCTTTTATTATCAATATTTGTAAGCCATCTTTCAGGACAAAAGATTTCTCCAGGCACCTTGCATGAAGAGTTAAAATGTACAAGATTATTAAGATTGACTTGTTCTAGTTTTGTAAACTTAAACATCTGTCTAAAAGCATCTGCAGTCCAGCACACAGAATACATTTTCCTTCTGTTGATATCACTGCAAAGATTATCCAAGAAGGTCAAAAGTTCATAAAAAATTTAAAGCTAATAAGAGTGGAAGGTACAGATTTTTAAAATAAGCTTTCTCCATAAAACAGAAACAAGGTGAAGGTAGTAATCTGGAATAATTGGACTTTCCCTCCCCTCTTGGTTGGGTGATAAATAAATGAAAAATTGGGTGAGATCTAACTCCTACTTCATTATTTACATGCAAGCAGATGCAAAATTAATAATAATAATAATAATAATAATAATGTTTTATTTATAGCCCGCTCCTCTGTATCCAATCAGAGCGGGTTACATCAATTAAAAAATACAAGATAAAATATACACAACCCATACCCAACCACCCCCCCTTAAAATTGAATTAAACTAACATCAATTAAAATGACATAATAAAAATTAATAAAATTAATAAAAATAATAAAAATATCTGGATGCCACCAGATTGGGGGAGGTGGACCCAAAGAATGCTCATGTCTCGCTTTTAAATATTTATTTTTACACCAATAATTTGTTATTATAATTTATTAATAAGTACAGTAATTATCTATGTAGGCCTATCAAATGTTGCTAAAATGTCAGTGTTTTTAGGCTTTTGGTGATGCATAGCGATAGAACAGATGACAGAATATGTGCCCCTGAAACTGGATTTTTTTTAAAAACCTTTGGGTTATGGTAATCAACATTGGTGGCACTGGCCTTGGTGTCACCCAGTGCCGGGGGCTGCCAAAGGGTTGTTGTTGGTGGCTTGTACCCCCCTTCCTCTTTCGTGTTTGCCTGCCTCCCCTCCTCAGCCACCTTCATTCCACCCAGACCTTGCAAAGGCTGCTGGGCAGTGGCAGCAGACCTTGCTGCATTCTCTCCCCTCCCGCTGGCTCACTCGCTCGCATGGGCAAGTGAGGTGGCAGGAGGGGACGAAAGGGGTACACTCATCCCTCCTCGGCCTGGACTGGTTGAGCAACTACCAGTCCGACTGGTTGAACAATTACGAAGGGTGAACTCATCCCTCCTTCTCTGCTTCTGGCTTGGCTTCCTCCTTGAGAGAGCCAGGCTGGTGGAGCAGCCATGAGGGGCACATTGGCCCTTGGTCCTCCGCTGCCAATCTGGCTTCCTCTAGAGGAAGAGAGTCAGCCTGGTGGAGAAGCCCTGAGGGGTGCATGCTTGCCCTTCCCCTTCTGCTTCTTCTTTTGCCTGCTCCCCCTCTCCAGCTGGCCGCCACCCAGTCAGATGTGGAAAGGGCTACTGGTCTGCAGCGTCTGCCTACCCTGGCCTCCATGCTCCCCTCCTGCTGCCTCAGTCACTCACCTTCACCCAGAGCTGCCAGAGTGGCAGCCGCAAGTGAGGAAGCAAGAGGAGATGGAAGAAGCACATACTGCCTCTCCTTCTCTGATGCCTTGGCTTCTTCCTTGTGAAGATTGCCAGGGCAATGGAGAAGAGTGGCAGGTGCCACTGCAGTAGCACTTGTGCATACATACACTGCAGCAGGAGGAGGGCCTGAGCAGCTGTCACTCTTCCTCTGAGGTGTTACCTGGTGTTTACTACACCCCTGTAGTGATGCCACTAATCAAGGAGCAGAGAGGAATAATTTATGGGAACTAGTGTTCCCTTGGATCCATAAAGTCCAGCTTGTTTAGCTATTTTTTTAAAGATAGAAATTCAATCCTGAGTTAATTGAACTAAATGGAAAAGAAGCAGGTATAAACACTGGGATAGTGGTAGAAAGTACTAAAGCAATTCAGCTTTATTCAGCTATCAAGAGCGCAAGATGACAAAATGGATTATAAGGTCCAAATAAGGTCTTGAAATCCATTCTGAATGGTAAGTGTTTGCACATATGGCAAAAGACGTACAAACCATAATGAGTTCAATTGTATTTGTGTCAAGAAGCGATCCATCCATACTTAAGTGACATTTCTAAATAAGCCTGCCCAGAGAGTTTGCGTTAACATTAAATAGCCAACAGGGAAAGAATGGAGTTCTGAATGGATTGACTGGCAAGGGTATTGTAAGTACTAAACAACCATCCACTAGCAGTTGCACATTGTTCTTGCAAGGAACAGAACAAAACCAATTCAGCTTCATTCCTGGGATTTAACTTTCATTGAAATAAATGGATTTTTGAGAAGATACAGTGGTCCCCCAGGTTACGAAAGTAATCTGTTCCGGATTACTTTTCGTAACCCGGAAATTTTCGTTTCCCGGGGGACCGCTTTAGTTGAAGAACCACGCAGCAAATTTAAAGGGGCCACGCAGTTTTTCCGTTTCAGAACCCAGGGTTTCTTTCGCATCCCGGGGCCGTTTTTGCGGCCTCGGCTCTTTCGTTCCCCGGGGTTTTCGTACCCCGGGGGATTTGCAACCCCGGGGGACCACTGTATCTGTAAATATGAGCTTTTAGCAACTGACCAAAATGCATCACATCTGTGCTCAATTAACACATTGTAATCAGCAATTACCATATCCAATGCAGAGATCTTCCAGCATAGGTTTGTGCTTTTATTATCAATATTTGTATGCCATCTTTCAGGACAAAAGATTTCTCCAGGCACCTTGCATGAAGAGTTAAAATATACAAGATGATTATTGACTTGTTCTAGTTTTGTAAACTTAAACATCTGTCTAAAAGCATCTGCAGTCCAGCACACAGAATACATTTTCCTTCTGTTGATATCACTGCAAAGATTATCCAACAAGGTCAAAAGTTCATCAAAAATTTAAATATAATAAGAGTGGAAGGTACAGATTTTTTAAATAAAACAGAAACAAAGTGAAGGTAGGAATCTGGAATAATTGGACTTTCCCTCCCCTCTTGGTTGGGTGATAAATAAATGAAAAATTGGGTGAGATCTAACTTCTTACTTCATTATTTACATGCAAGCAGATGCAAAATAATAATAATCATAAAATGTTTACATATCAGAACTCTGGGATGCTATCACCCAGCATTTAAGGGGCTGAATTTTGTTGCAGTTTTTAGTATGTCCACATACTTTTTCAGAACTCTGCTATCAGTTGAGTTTGTATGATACGCTTACAAATGATGCATGTATCAGAGTATACTCCATTTTAAATCTACTATATTATATATGTTATATAGGATGAAAATAGTGCTTTCAAATGTTGAAAGAATCTTTCTGCTTTCTTATTCTAATCTTTCCACAATGTGGTAGAAGTTATTATATTCCCTCCTCCTGTTGCATATCAGGATGGGGAATTGGATCTGAGAGTAAGTTTGCGTAAGGTTCATGTTAGTTCATGGAAGAGATCAGACTTCCTGATTCATAGGTACTCATTTATAAATGATGAAGTCTAACTTTGTTATTATGTTACTGTAACTACCCCTTCTATCTCTACAGTTCCATCCAGTCCAGATTCCTGTGGTGTATTCATGTGTCCACTTTAGAAACAATCTAAATTTGTGCTACAGTCCTTGACTCTGTAGGAAAGAAAGATTATATATTTCAGTTCATAAAGGATTGTTCGTGACATGCCTAAACTATGTTTGGTGCACCATGCTATTGCTGGCATGCTATTTTCTCAGGATTACACAGTCATGGAAAGGGAAGACAGACAAAGTCTGCAAGGAGCCTATTTCCCTATTTATTTATTTTTATTTATTAGAGTATTTATACCCCGCCCTTCAGCCTTAAAGGCTATCAGAGTGGCTTACAATTATTATTTTTAATTAGACAGTTTCCTGCCCTCAGGCTTATAATCTAAAAAGACACGACACAAAAGGAGAAGGGACTAGTGGGGGGGGGGAGGGGATCAGGTCCAAAAGTTCTTCTCTCCCTCTGAGGCCTGGACCAAGGCAGATGGACTGAAGGGAGGGCTCTGCTTCTTAGTTCAGGCCAAGCCTTGCCTTATGTAGCTGCCAGGCCACTCTCTCCCTCTGATGATGTATTTGGCAAAGGGACGGCTCATCCGCTTACTCTAGGCCATGCCTGATGGAGCTGGCAGGCCTCTCTCTCCCTCTGATGATGCTGATGGCAAAGGGAAGGCTCGTCCACTTACTCTAGGCAAGGCCTAATGCCTTCATAGTCAATGTGCCTGCAGTCCTTTTTCTCTTATCCTCACAGGCTGGCCCCCACTGGTGTAACTGCATGCCAGTAGTTATACTGGCATAGTGCACTAACACGATTTTACCCTATGGCGGAGCCTTAGTTTTATACCGGTTTTAGATTTGGTTGTTTTCTAAAAATCTATTTGCTTGTTCAATATACTGCTTTTTTCCTGAGACAGGACCCAAAATAAATAAGTGGTGCTTTCCCCCCCTTTCCTTTAGGACTCCAAGCGAGGATTTGGGATTGCAGTTTCTGGTGGCAGAGATAACCCCCATTTTGAAAATGGTGAAACATCCATAGTTGTCTCAGATGTCCTTGCAGGTGGCCCAGCAGATGGATTGCTTCAGTAAGTGACACATGCACTCTCACACTTTTTCTATCTCTCTCTTCCCATTTTGCAAACAAATACATTTGGCCCTTTTGCATAAGACAAAGTGTATTTGCCATTTCAAGAACAATGTCTGTAGGGAGCAAATACACTTCTGTGAAGGCACACATTGAACCAAGCTAGTGTCATTATTTACTCCTGCCACCCCTGGACATAGTCCAGTTCTTCTTTTTATTGACCACTGACCTAGTGGTTAAATCATTTGACTTTGGCTGCATCTCCACTATATAAATAATGACGTTTGACATCACTTTAACTGCCATGGCTCCATCCTATGGGATCACAGAATTTGTAGTTTGTTGTGGCACCAGAGCTCTCTAACAGAAAAGGCTAAAAATCTCACAAAACTACAGATCCCAGAATTTCGTAGCACTGAGCCATGGCAGTTAAAGTGGTATCAAACTGCATTATTTTTGCAGTGCAGATGCCACCTTAGACTGAACTCTATCTCTAGTGATGAGTTTAATCTGAACAAAGGATATGGTGGTCTCTTGGATGACACAGGAAAATTATGTGCAGCTGCTGCTTATCAGGATTCACTGCACAGTGGCTGCATCCATGATAGTTTCCTTGGTGAGGTTGAACTGCTGGCAATACCTTTCTACATCCCTTACTGTAAGAGTGGGATGGTGAGCCAGTTTTTATTTGCCCATTGTGAATGGATCAGAAGTAATCAGAGGCATGGTTGTTTCCCCAAGTCAGGGGTGTGACTGTATTCCCCTGGTGATACTGGGTGGATTCCTGTTAGTGACTTTTGTGCCCAGGAGTGTGGCTTATGTGTACATATGTTGTTTTTGGGTGACATACAGAGGGCTGCACTCTAGCCCTTTGTCCAAACCCTCTCCTCTCTGGCAGCTGTAAAGCTCAATGTGGCTGCACTGATGGAAAGGGGAGGCAAAAGGGAGAGTTCAGAAGATGAAAATGTGGCTGCTCTGGGCTCTCAGAGGAAGGAAATAATTGATCTATGATAATCCGTTTCATCTCCACTCCAAGCTTAGATCCAGCTGTTTCTTCACCTTCTGAATTGTATTCCCTCCCTTCCCCTTCCCTTCTGCAGTGTTCAGCGTGAGCCCCTCTTGGTTGAATAACTCCAGGGAGAGGCAGAGAGCGGACATGAAACTGCATAGATGGAGTGTTGCACTCCTCCTGTTTTAATGTCAGATCTCAGTCACTGGCCCACTAGTTAAAGCTCTGGCTAGCATTTTTCTAGCTGGTAGTTTGTCCAGGAAGCTGGCTTTGTTTTCCCGTTTGCCATGTGGGAAATTCTGATTTGGCGGAGGTCAGGACTCAGTTTCTGGGTGCAGTTCATTTACTCCCTTGCCTTCTCACTGTGAGGAAGCTGAAGGGAAACAAAGATGAGCTTACGTAGGTCCTGGGAGTTAGTATGGAAGTCTTTCTATTTCCTGCCATGTCATTTGTGTGCTTCAGTTCTAGTTGCTGTTAGAATTTTGGTAAGTGTCAAGGCTGCTACCTGATCAAAACAAAATTAGTTAATAAGTATGTGAAGAGTATTGCTGTTACAGTATTTTGTGCTTCTTATGATAATACGGTGTGTAAAATGATATGGATTTCTGACTATGTTAGTGGTGGGTATTATGGGTTTTTATCCTCATGTTAAAAACAATCAAACAAACCCACAATGATTTTTTTTCCAAAAAGAGATCTTGCTCCATAATGTCACCAAAATCCATCTGGGAAATGTGGAGATCATTTTCACCAGGTTTGGAAACCTCCAGGAGTCAAAGGAAATGTTTACATTTTTTTTTCAAAACATCTTTCCTTTTTGTTCCTAATTGCCCTGTTCAGGGTGAGCAGGGCATTTTCACCATGTTTGCCATGGGCCAAATTAAGCCCAAGAGAGTCATTTTTAGGAACAGAAAGTGAACAGGAATTGACTTCAGGTCACTTCTGTTTAGAAAAAAAAAAGGGCTCTCTTAGACGAATGCCTCAAAAGATGGCCCTTTATTCCCCTGAGGAAATTTGGGGCCAAAATTTTTTTATTTTTATTTTTGCAGGAGTGTGTGGCAGGTGGTCCAGCCTTCCAAGCTCTCCTGGGGGGTTAACACAGCCCCCTAGCTTTCCACAGTTGCCCAGCTCAGTCTTTGTGAATAGGTTAAGGGAAGGAGTTATGATGAATGTAGCTGCAGTATACTGAAGAGATAAAACTAGTAAATTTTCCATTGATGCTGAATAATAATTAGTACTGTATATACTCGTGTATAAGTCTAGAAATTTAGGTCAAAACCCAAAAACTGACTTGACTTATCCACGAGTCAATATAAGTACTGTATCTTAATTCTTATTTAAAAAAAGAAGGAACCATTTCCTGGTGAAAAGCAAGAGTATAATATGGGAAGCACCAACCTCCTTTACTCTCTCATCCATCCAGTTTTAAGAGTAGAGTTATGTCTGCTGGAATTTTATAAGTTCTTTGACATTGTTTTGCTTTGCTTCATCCTTTAGATGCTTTGCTATATGACCCTAAATTTTACCTTCGACTTATCCATAGGTCATAGTAAAATCCATAATTTTGGTCCCAAAACTTGCCCTCAACTTATACATGAGGTCGAGTATATATGGTACAATGAGATATTGTGCGGTCATGCTGGCCACATGACCACCAGAGTCATCTTTGGACAATTCTAGCTGTATTGCTTAGTAATGGAGATGAGCACTGCCCCCTACAGTCAGTTATTCATGTCAAGGGGAAACCTTTACTTTACTATTAATGAAACTAAGGTTTGCCACAGAAATAAAAGGAATACTTGTGTGAAAAATCAAAATAAAACCATAATAAGCTCAGCTCCATTGCGGTGTTGGTGCTGTGCCTGAACACAGAAAGACCCCTACTGGGTATGAGTAGGCAACATGGTGCCCTCCACTAGAGTCAGCCCTGTCTAACATGTCCAATAGTCAGGAATAGTGGGAGCACTAACCCCATATTCCTGGATGGGATCAGGTTGCTTACCTTGCTAGAGGGCATAACAGAACCCTGCCTTCTCCCTCTGTTCCAACCTCTGTGTCTATCAGGCTGTTAACAGGAGTGGAAGATCCATGTCTTATTTTCCCCTGATACTTCCTTAACACTGGCACTGCCTCATGATAGGACTGAACATAGCCCAACATTTTTAACCAGAGTGAAATTAATATCCATGAAAAAGTTAAGCTGTCTTTTCAAACTAACCATATGCTTCTGTTTGCAGAGAGAATGACAGAGTGGTGATGGTTAACGGTACACCTATGGAAAATGTGCCCCATTCTTTTGCTGTGCAACAGTTAAGGAAAAGTGGGAAAGTGGCTGTCATTGTAAGTTAATTATTATTTGGGTCAGAGAGGCCACTGGAAGCCTGAGCCAAAGTTGGGGTTGGGTGGGAGGGAATGTAACTGTGATGTTACAGAGAAATGTGGAGTTTTGGTGCAGCAAGTGCTTGACTTGAAATACTCAGTAGTTCAGCACTTGGATCCTGAACTATACAGAGGATGTATACTTTTTCTCTTCATTATTGATTTCCCCCACAAATATCTAATCCTGGAGCCTTAAGATCTAAAATTATATATTTTAACTGGAAGTACCACAGGAAAGACTGTGGATCATGTGCTGCACCTCTTCCCAATTTTTTTTAATGGTAACTCGCATGATCCCAAGCTATCAAGTGGGTGAAGTTGCAGTCCAACAATAATGCTGCCATACTCCATGAAATGCTAGAGTTCCTGGAGAATCCTGGCCTGTTGTGTTGTGCAAGTACACCCATGGCTTAATATATATAGGGTAATATGCTATACATGCATGCACATAAGTAATGGTTTGCAAATCTCTCTCTCCTCTCCTCTCTGTATATGTTGTGTGTGTGTGTGTGAGAGAGAGAGAGTGCATGTTTAAAATTCTAATGTTTGCTTGGGGATATTGCAGTGTATATGAGCTTAGCAAAATTTAATGTCTGCCACCAAGGCAATGAAAAATTAAAATAATCTGCAACCAAAAAAGGCTAATATCTCAAAAGTATAAAAAACTGTTCCTATGAAAACAAAGTATTTGTAGAGTCAGCAAATGTAATACTTTCAAAGGAAAGAGGTAGAGGAAGGGAAGCCCCTTCTTTAAAAATGATAGTGCTATACAGGAAGCACTTGTCTGGATATAGCTAGTTCTGTGTTTGAAACATTCTTATTTGGAGAGCAGAAACCTGCTGCTGGCATCTTAGCACTGCATGTGTATAGGGCAGCTACAAGGAACACCCACATTGCACCTAAATATAGCTTTGTGATGGATTTTTAAAGATGAAGATAAAATTATAATTGCAAAATTGTTCTTACATCCTGCAAATAGGTGGTGAAGAGACCATGTAAAGTACAGCTCCCAGCCGTTCAAAGAAGTCCCTCTCTTGATTACGATTATAGAGCCTTTGATGTCATGGATGATCGTGCAGAGCTGGATGGTAGAAGTGCAAGGAGTGGCTATAGCGAAAGGAGCTGGCGGAGTGGAAATGGAGGCCGCAGCCAGAGCTGGGGGGATAGCCTTGACAGGGGATACAGAGCTGGTCCAGATAGGGGACGCAACCACAGCAGAGAGCGCAGCTACAGTCGGGATCGAAGTCGGGGGCGGAGCATGGATAGAGAGAGAAGTTTGGACCGGGAATACCAAAGACCCCGAAGTAGAGGCAGGAGTGTTGACCGAGATGATGTGTATGACCATGGTTATGGTGGTGGTAGGAGCCTGCCAAGAGATTATGACTGGCGATCTCGTCCTGACCCTCCATATGAGAAGAAAGCAAAGAGCAATAGCAGAGACAGGCTTAATTCCCGCAGTTCTTCACCTGAATTGCAGCGCCACTATGAGTATGGACCACCTCAGGAAACAAATGGGCCAGTTAATGTTCTCCTTACCAAAAGCAGATCAAATGAAGGCAAGTGTGCAATGAGTTGTGCTGGATAGGTTGACATGAATGTTTTCCTTTGCTTATTATTTTCTGTCGTTATCAGTATCACAGAGCTTTGCCCTACTTCATGTTCAAACCATTCCCACATGCAGTTCTTTCCATGGAGAAACAGCTAGGGGCTTCAAAAACAACCTTGGAACTTACAATACCTGTGTCCTGCAGACACCTGGACTAGGACATTTTTAAATTTTTTTGGTTTTAATTTTAAAATGAAAGCTCACCTCAGCCCAGTAAATTCTATAGCTAATGCCAGTTTTGCAGATCTTCTGTGCTAGCTCAGGATAAATTGGGAGCAGGGAGGACCTATGTCTGAAATCAGAGAACAGGGGGCCCTCCAGGTACTGTTGAACTACAACTCTCATCAGTTTTCATCATAAGTTTTACTGGCTAGGGCTAATGGGAGTTGCAGGTAAAGAACATCAGGGGATACATGTTCTTTATCCTGTCTTTAAATGGATGTTCACAGCTTCTGGTATATATCCAGAGGATGATAACAAGAATGATGAGAGGCCTGGAGAACCAGTTTTCATAAGAAAAGGCTGTAGGAGTTGAATATGTTTAGTTTAGAGAAGAGATGATTTAGTAACTTGAAAGCCATCTTCAAATAGTTGAAGAGCTGTCACATAGATGATAAGCGGGTTTATTTTGTCTTTTTCCAAACCACTAGAGCCAATTATAAAAAGGGAGAATTCACTAATTATTATGAAGGACTTCTTGGTGGTACAAGCTGTTTGACAGAGAGACAGTCTCAAAATTATGATGAATGCTTTAACGCAGAGACTTGATGGACATCAGTGAGAGAGGCCTTATTATTATTATTATTATTATTACTATTATTATTTTGCATTGTCAGGGTGTTGAACTGGATAACCTTTGAGGACTTTTCTGTTTTATTGTTACTCTGTCTCCATCTGGTCTGTCAGGATCTCTGTCCAGTCTGTCCAAGATACTACATGTAGTCTGGAGACAATGCAGCATTAGAAGCTCACAGGGTACCATGTACTAGATTAGGCGCACATAACCTGTAGCCCAGCAAACCAAACATAACATGCCAATCATATATGGTGAGTTGCCAGGTGCTTGCCAACACCCTGTTTTTTAATTCCCAGGCAGGAAGCCCAAGTTTGATTGAAGGAATATGTTTTTACTTTGTGGGTCAGTAGGTTTATGGTCAATATCAGGTTGTGAGTCACTTGGGAGGGATAGAGGATTGCAAGCAAAAATAAAATTACATTGATGATCTATTACCAATTTTCCATTTTCAGAATACGGTCTCCGTCTTGGAAGTCAGATTTTCATCAAAGAAATGACCAGTACTGGATTGGCAACAAAGGATGGCAATTTGCATGAAGGGGACATCATTCTCAAAGTACGTTCTTGCGTGAAGGGCCCTTAATTTCTTCCAATGGTGGAAAAATGTAGATTCCAAATGGAAACTTTTGACACTGACAAACCATTTTGAAGCTATTTACAAGTAAATATGTTTACCTTACACATCCAGATCAATGGTACAGTGACAGAAAATTTGTCATTATCTGATGCCAGAAAACTGATTGAAAAATCAAGAGGAAAACTCCAGTTGGTTGTCATGAGGGACAGAAAACAAACCCTGATCAACATTCCTTCCATGCATGACAGCGAGTCAGAAATAGAAGGTGAGAGGTTAAAAGACATGTTATTCAGTTTTCTATATAATTTTGTCAATGAACTGTCTGTTTTTACAGTGGAGTAGAAAAATATATATATTTAGATAAGTAGAAAACAAAACTTGCAAAGTATGAAATTCATGTGTTTTGTGGTAGAGATTTCCAGTTCTCCAGAGGTCCTGTGCTAAAGCCAGTATGAGCCATACATCAGCTACTGAATGTGCTTTTCATACCAGGTTTCTTCTTTCCCATTTACTTAATTTACTATACTGTTCTTTCCATAACTCATAGGCTGCTTGGAAAGTAGATTATCTCTGAACCTATACTGCTTGCCCATTAAACACTACTTTATATATGCCACTTTTCCTGTGCAATAGCAATATTTGAAGTGATTAAAAAAAATCTCTCTATTCATGGTTCAGGCAGCCATTAAACAACATCAGACATGACATTCCAGGCTCCATAAACTTTAGTTTATACAGCTGTAAAATGCATGGATGGTCTTTCTACTTTTATTTTGAAACTGGAAATGAATCTTTGAAAATGAGAAAGGAATACAAATAGGTCTTTGCAATCCTACTTGGTTTTTCTCTCCACTATTTGCACTGTCTTTGTTGCAAAAATCCTGATTTTTTAAAAACCAGACTTCTCTGTTTTGTGCACAATAGGAGACTGCTGTAATGTTGGTTTGTCAAACTACTGAATATGTCAGGATCTGATCTGCAGTGTGACCTAAAACTTGAAGAATTTTGCCTCCTCCTATTTCTACCCTGTTATCTTTTCACCTGTGTATATGGGTTGGAACAGTCCCCATCCATGTGTGTGTATGTGTGTACGTATGTTTCAGCAAGGTGTAGTCTGTCCGGGAAGGCTGCCAACAAACAGCTGATAAGAGTGTGCCAGGCAAAGGTAAACAAAAGCAAAGCTGTACAGTAGCAAAGAAGCAGTTCCGAAAGCACAATACCAAACCAGTGTCCAATAGAGCAAAACCAAAAGCCAGTCCAGGGTTCCAGAGGGCAGTTCCGTGAGTTCAATTCAGGATCAAGAATGCCAAAGAGTTGGTCAGCAAGTCCGGTCCAGGGTCAAGAGTTCTAAATCAGTTCAAGGTCTAAGGAGTGAGGAGTCCAGCAACAAAGTCCGAAAGAGTCAAAGAGAGCAGCTTTCACCAAAGGAATGCAGATAGACTCTGACGGAGAGACTTGGCATCTGCCAGGTATTTATATTAAGCTAGCTCCTTATCGCAGGTGCTTGGTGATTAATGAACATTTCTCATGTAACCTTCGGGAATGCCAAAGGCACGCCTTTTCTGTCCTTCTTTGGGTGAAGGTAGGTACCTCGGTGTCCTGCTCTACTAAATCTCCCAGGCCTGGAACCTCTGGCTACTGAATCACAGGGTCCACTGGAGGAGACACAACAGAAGCTAAGGCCTGGCTGATCCAACTCTCCTGGAGCTAGGAGGGCAGAGCTGGGACCTGGCAGAGCAGAACTGGGGCCTGGCTTGGCCTCAGGTTTCACCTGCACCTGAGGGGCCAAGTCCTCCTCGTTGTCCTTCAAGTCCACATCCTGACTGCCCATGATGTAGTGGTTTGAGCATTGGACTATAACTCTGAAGACAAGAGTTCAAATCCCTGCTTGAGCATGGAAATCCACTGGGTGACCTTGGGCAAGGTGGCCCACCCAGAAGTAATGTATGTTTTTGGCTGGAGTGTTTTTTGTTTTGTGTGTTTGCGTGTGTGTGTAATATCATATTTCCCTCAGAACAGATTGGTCTGAATGGTTTGTGTTGAGTGGTCCGCTTCCCAGAGCTCGGGAAGGTGGTAGTTTTTTGGACTACAGCTCTTTTGAAAATCACCAGCCAGCATGGTCACTGGATTTGGGGTATTGTAGTCCAAGCTCTTATCCTTAGAGAAAAAGCAGAGATCTCTGCCCTAACAGTGGTTAAATGCCTCATTTGAATGTCCTTTTGCAAGCCAAGCAATAACAGGTTTTCTTTCTGGAGAACACATGTTTTGATGGGAAACAAACCCCAATATCAGCTTTATGTAATCTCAGATAGCATTCTTGGTTTTGTTAAAGCTGTCATGATTAAAAGACAGCAGGGGAAATATAGGCCTGAATCCAGTTGGTCGTCACAACGGCAGTGGACCTATTAAATCATTTCCTGCGTTATAAGTAAACACTTAGATAAATCCCATTGATTCAACACATCTACTCTAGTTGGGATGAACAATTGGTTTTAGGCTTTATTGTTCAAATACTGTAGATTTCAGCGTACATTCAAATTATTGACAAATGGTTTGCCGGCCTGGACCTTATGCAGTATTCTTTCAACAGATATTTCAGAAATAGAATCAAACCGGTCTTGCTCCCCTCAGGATGACAGAAGACTGCATAATTCTGATTTGGATTCCCATTCTTCCAATGAAAGGTTAAAGGAAAAGCCAAGGTAGGATTATGTTCATCTTACAACTAACAGTGTCCTTAAATCTCTAGCTTTACCTGAACTTCACAATTTTTTTTTTCAGTACAAAAGAAGATACATCCAATAGACTGTCCAAAATGGGAGCCATGCCTACCCCTTTCAGATCAACTGGTGATCTCACAGCTACTCTGATTCCAGAGGCAAAGAGTGAACTGAAGTATCAAGATGATCCTCCAGGTCAGTGGTTGCTTTCCTCTGACAGACCCTCAGTTTCAATAAGAGGAACAATCCTCCTTCTGTTCATATAATTACAAATTTGATCCTTGATTAATAGGATGAGTTTCCAAAAGTGCTTTTCACCACCAAAGCTTCAGACCACCATACTAATTGTCTTAATCTATGCATTAAGAATCATTCCCTTAAGCTACTGCCCTTGACTTTAGACAGAGCTTTCATTGTCAAAGCTCATTTACTTTGACTTGGCAAATGCATGCCAAATTATCTTTCAAGTTATCATTTAAGAGATGATGAGGTTTGATCATTTTTAGGTTTTCAGAATGAAAATAAATCAAAAGATTGGAGGCAGCCAAAGAAAAGTGATGGATTTTTACACATTGGCGCCTGAGGGAGCAGAGAGAAAACTAGAGCAAAATGATTTTATTAAATAAATACTGTAAAAGTATAAAAAAGAATCTTTCCCCCTCTTATTAGGAAAAAATTAATAGTGGTAAGATATGTCAGACAGTTAAGAGACAATGCATTCTATTACAATGGGCAGATTGATCAAATGGCCTTTGAGATCTGATTTGTGATGTCCAGATAATTGAGTGGAAGCAGAGTAAAATAGGCTCAAATTTTATGCCTTTATAAAGTTATTGTTAAGACACTGTAAGATTTTTATTTTTTTTCTGAAATAGACTGACATGACTACTGCTCTGGAAATGGCTACAAATGGGGAAGGAATCCTACCTTAGGGATGACATTGTTAGACAATAAAGTTATATGTTTCCTAATTCAAGCACTTTTGAGTAGTGAATACTATAGTGATGATTGCATAGAAAATGCTGTTTTAAGCATATTTGGAAATACTTTTTTAAGTAAAAAGGTTAGGCTTAGGGTGTAATAGTGCCAACCTGGATTGGCCTTTAGGTGTAGGTGGTCTTATCCTAATGCCTATTTCTTGTCTCTACTGTCTTTTATATTGTTTAAAAGTAAAACAGAAGCTATTGATATGATTTTATGTGTATGTTTTTAATACATACAGTTATTCAACCAAAAGCAGCCCCAAGAACATTCCTTCAGCCGAGTCCTGAAGATCTAGCAATATATGGGTATGGGTTTTTTTAACTTACCTTCACCTGCTAACTTACACACTTTTGAAAAACTGCACTGTTCTGAGTAATAATCTACAGAAAATTTTTACTAAATACTTAACTTATAACCACATTTGTTGAAATGCATTCCTCAAAATACTGTATTCACAGAAGCATAGGGCAGATGTAACACTGCACAGGACAATTTGCAAATGCCAATTATCATGATTGTGAGGAAATTGTAGTTTGTTACTAAACCCAGTTAATGAAAATGCTGGTGTAAACAAACTATAGTTAGCTGTCATAAGGAAGGAGGTTCACACACATAAGGTTGAGGGACAAAGCATACAGGACTTTGGGAATGTTTTAATTTTTCATTATGATTAGCAAAAAAGGCAATATTAAGATGTCGGTAGGTTATTATGATAGTCTTTTTAGAACTGAAAATGCAGAAAATTATTGGTTGTGAGCAAAGAGGCCAGTTTGCCGTGTCAAATTCCACCAAGTTATCAAGGTTGTGAATACAAGGTTGTGGGGAGACAGGTTAGTAAGAACCGTGTTCACAGGTAGCTGGAAACTATTTCAGTTATAGGCCTCCTTTTTTCCATCAGGCAACCACAGTGTTAGCTATTGAATTATGTGTACTATTTGTTCTTACTCTCACTTTTTCCTCTATAGTTGTGGATCCAAGTACACCAGGAATGCACAACATGTGGCCCTTCAGATGTTTTTCAACCTTGATTCCCATAATTCCTCCAACAATAACTGGAGGGTCACAGATTGCCACCTATGGCATACATGACTGCCTAAAGGCATTTGATAGAATACACTAACTTTCATTGAAAGTGTTTAAGGAGGTGGTTTCTGGACAATTCCAATCACTGTTGAAACTGATTTTTTCAATCCATTTCAGTTGGGCTTTTGGCCTTTATTTGGAACAGAAAGTGCTTTGGATGCATATGATGACCATTGCTAGGAAGGAGAGACAGTGTAGAGTACTCCTGTTGATTCTTCTTGGCAGCTTTTGATACTCACCTTTTGACTAGCTGAGTTGCATGCTGGAGATAGTGTTCCTGCTGTGCTTTGACAGTAAACTTCAGAAGGTGATTTGCAAGATTTTTGCTCTACTCCAGCGCAAATTTGATAGGAGGTTCCACAGGGCTCCATTACCATCTGTCTGTCTGTCTAAGAGTTTATATCCTCCTATCTTTTATCATGGGATTTCATGGTAGTGAGAAATAAAACAATACAGTATAAACAATGTAAAATAATTCCAGAGTTAAATTAATACAATAATTTAAACAAAACAAAAGCTTATTAAACATGATAACAAGTTAAAACAACTTAAAAGTTTAGAACAGTTAAAACCATGTACATTTGAAAGTAAATCGGGCCCCAAAAAGGTTTAACAAAAAGCCATGTTTTGATGAGTTGCCTGAAAGAAATCAGGATCAGCACCAATTGGAACTCCCAGGGTATCACAGCAGAGAAAGCAAAAGCCATTATAAACTCCCTTATAAACATCTTATTAAGTTAGGCTGATGTTCTAACAGTGACATTACTTGGACAGAAATGAACATCTTCCATTTATCCACAGTCTGGTAAACTCTTGCTTGGATTGCTTTAACATGGATGCTTTTTAGAAATGGTACAGAATACTCATTTGATCCAAAAAAGTGCAGTAAATTGCATAACTGACATGAACATTACCTCAGTGCTTTGTTCATGTCTACTGGCTTCCAACTAATCTCTGGATCCATTTCTAAGTGCTGGTATTAAAACTTCAGAGTTTTTAATGCAGGGATGAGCCAAGTGTGGCTTGTGGGCTGCTGAGTTTATGGTCTTTTTTGGCACTAAGTGAGGGACCTTGAGTCACAGTTTTGAGAGAATGGTAGGAAATCAATAAATAAGTAAGGCCATGGTCTTTTCACAGGCATTCCAGCCTTTTCATTCTTAAAATATTTGTGAGACTGCTCTTTTAAATATTTTTCGAGTTTTATGCCCTAAGAAATTATTTCTGTTTTGAGTTGTATTTGTTGGTGGCTGTCTCTTGTTCTTGCTTTTGTGCCGTATTAAATTTGACAGTTTTATATATGGAACTATATTTTTAACTTTCAAAGTTAAGCTGCCCTGAGAACATAACAAGTATAAATTTATGTATCATTTCATAAATACACACACAAACACACACATGTATGTTAAAAGGTTTAGCAGATATGCCTATGTTTTTATAAATATTTAGCCTATACTGACTGACAATCATAAACCTGCTTCAAAGTTTTGAGGTAATTGTGCTTTTACATGGGGATGGTTTCAAACATAGGCATGGCAGAGTGTAGCCCAAATGTTCTATAAATAGACCTACGTATATCTCTCATCCCACCCCAGACTCACCATTTAGTTGATGCAGCTCTCTACCCCATCCTGGCCATTCAGGGGCTGTTGGAGAAAGGGGGAATTGAAGGAGCATCTGGCTTTTCCTCTATGTGCTGATCACATCCCCGTTCTCTGCAGTCTCAGCAGATGATATAATTATTCCGCATCTGAATATGGGGACATAGCAAGACACTTCTGCAATCTGCTCTGCTCTCCACTAGCCACCCAATAGCTGTGGGAAGAGGCTGCAGCAATTAAATGGTGAGTCTGGAGTGGAAGGTTTTTGTTGCTGTGGAGGGATGAGGAGACTTCCACACTGCCCAAAATAAGGCATAAATAGGCATTTGTTGGACTTAGGGCTGTGTATATGATAACAGAATGCCGGCAATAGATTAATTTGCTTATAATTGTCTTGTAATTATCTCCATCCTGAAGTCAGTGCTTTCCTCCTTGATGAACGCTATGCTATAGAAATGTCATGTATCCAATGACATTGTATTCATTCTTAAACCCAGCATAATTTTCTCTCCCAAGCCCTGGTACGAAGATGGTGAAATTCAAAAAAGGCGACAGTGTGGGTATCCGGCTGGCTGGCGGGAATGATGTAGGAATATTTGTTGCTGGTATTCAAGAAGGCACCTCAGCAGAGCAGGAAGGTCTCCAAGAGGGGGATCAGATTCTTAAGGTATGTATGCAGAAGACTTTTTGCAACATCAAACAACTGGGCTTTTTAAAAAATACAGTTTGGTGGAGAAGTTGTTTTACTTCAAGATTAACAACCAGAGCATGAAGGCAATACACCACAAATAACAATTTAATTTTGGGGATAATAAGGGCACAAGAATGTTTTTTTTTTTAAGCCAAAAACTGAAAAGCTTCTAATGGCCTTAATTTTTTTCCGTAAAAGTTATAATATTTACTTGTTACTTCTAAAATGTTACTATTGGGGAGGGCATTTTTGGAGCCATTTTGGTGCTTTAAATAGTTCAGGAAGTAACTAAAAATTATAAAATGAGTCACAGCAACAAGTGATTTGAAACAATGTAACAGTATTAATAAAGTGGTCCAAGCTCTGTTGAGAACTATTAAAAAGTGTTTTTCATTGTGTCCTCATTAAAATCAACGGCTGAAGCAATATGAGATTATGATAGTTTCTGACAGTATCTCTACAATTCAGCTGGGATCACAAAAAGAAAAAGAATGAATGACCTAGTTGTATGTTCCAGTTATCCACCTTTGTTATCTACCATAAGTTTTTGAAATCTTAAAGGTACAAAAAGTATTACGCCCCAGATAGGAAATCTGGCACCCTTTTTAAGTGTGTTCTTAATCCTGCTGAATTCAGTGGGACAAAGAGCAGCTTTAGTAACTGCCTATAAAGTAGGGCATAGGTGCCCTGGAGACATACATGAGTTTCAAATGTGAAAAGAGAAAAACTCCTGCATTGAGGTGTAGGAATGCAAGAGTCCTTCTTAGCAAAATGCACTAGAATTCCTAAGAGAACACAAGCACCCGGGCTTCTTTGCCTCCCCCTTGTTCTTAACAAGCAAAACTGAATAAGAGTGCATCTAAATGGGTTTAGAATGGCACCAGGAAATTGTAAGCAACGTATTACCCCCAAAGCAGTTTCTCATTTCCAAATACTTTTTCCAAGCCCCCATTGTTGTTGTTTCTCCATTTTTGCTTTTAGTCAGTGTTAGATACTGTTTGGTAGCTCTTTACAGGCTACTGTGGCTCTGAAATAAATTTCCTTTCTAGCCTTCCCTTTCACCCAGTCTCCAGCTCTACTCCTTGTTCCTATAAATGACTGGATTTACCATTTATCTAATGCTCCTTTTCCTAGGAGTAGTTTTATTTCTGTGCATTGGACCCTCCCACCTCCCAAGCATCCAGAGTACCATTTTAGACTGTTAATAGCCTCTGGGCCCATTCTAAACCCTTTCCTGCATCCGTAATCCAAAGATGAGGCCTTCATCAGAGCAGTATGGTTTACCCCAGTTAACAGGCAAGATCTCATTTTTAGGGGAAGGATACTGGTTGAAGTTGGTTATGCTTTGCTGTTACGAAAATGATTAGTGATGAGTCATTTGGAGGCAAAGTCTGGCCATTTCCTAATTCCATTAAAGTAATACATACACAATTCATTTAGCGCAGACCTCCCAGAGGGCCTTTTCTGCTTCTGCTCCCAGGCTATGGAATGGCCTGCCGGACGAGATGCGTCTCATTACATCACTAGACTGTTTTAAAACAGCCTTAAAGACGCATCTCTTCCGGCAGGCCTTCCCTGAAACTGTATAATCTACCTGGGTCCTAAAATCTTTCAGCCAATTCCCAACTCCTTATCCCCCCCCCCCCTCTGTATTTTGTTGCTACCCATGCTGTGGCCAGCATTGCGGTTTTGTGTACTATGTTGTATTGTATTTTTATTGTTAGTAATTTAATTTTAAACTTAACTAATTTAATCCTATTTAAGGGGGGGAGGTTGGGATGGAATTCTTGAATTATTTTAATCTGTAATCTGTTTTTAACCTTGTTGTACCCCGCCTTGATTGTTTTACAGAGGGGCGGGTAAGAAATAAATATTATTATTATTATTATTATTATTATTATTATTAAATCTGTAAGGTTTTCTAGCTAAAACCAGTTACTCAGGCGACACATTGAAAGGTATACTATTTGTTAGTTTAGAATATTTTCTACTGTATATTATATGGATTTTGCTTAATTATAATGGTTTATGAACATTGTAATTTTTTAACTCTTAACTTTATATAACTCTTATATTTCTGTTGCAATGGCTAATGCAAATAAATGATTGATCACATGATTGATCTATCAGCTTGCTAATTTAAGCCATTATCTTGCAGCTGTTGTTAAAAGCCTTTGTTAAAAACATGGGATTCCCCTTTGACAGTCTGAATTATTTCTCTGAGGTCCAAAACACACTGCAGAAATAATCCCGTTTGAGACCGCTTTAACAGCCCTTGCTCAATGTTAGGGAATTATGGGAACTGTAGTTTTGTGAGATATTTAGCCTTTTCTGCAGAGAGCCCTGGTGCTATAATAAACTACAGTTCACAGGATTCCCTAGCACTGAGCCTGGGCAGTTAAAGTGGTCTGAAACGGGATTATTTCCGCAGTGTTTTTGCCCAAAATGTGTACCGGTAATTTTTTTCCAGGTAAACACTCAAGACTTCAGAGGTATTGTTCGAGAAGATGCTGTGCTGTATCTGTTGGAAATTCCCAGAGGTGATATTGTGACAATTTTGGCCCAAAGCAGATATGATGGTAGGTACCTGGCATACAATTTACGAAAATAATTTTTCTAAGTAATTGAGTTGTTGTTCATTTTTTTCATTTCCATACAGCAATCTCCTAATAATACTTAGCAATGTTAAACTTCCCTCGTGCTCCTCATGACAAGATGCAGCTTTCTCTATTCTCAACTTGAGTGATAAGCATGAATATCTTAAAATTTCTCATTCTGTAAATAGTTGCTAATGAACAAAGCCTACGGCAGTTTTTGTCATCTTTTCAGTTTTACATAGTTATCCAGCAAAACATTTATTCAATAAATATATATGTTGATTTTTAAACAAACAAAAAAACCAAACAGCTTCATTTATATACTGCTTCGTACCACCTAAGCAGTGTCTAAGCGGTTAACAACTGCAAGCTAATTTGCCCCCAATAATCTGGGTACTCATTTTAGTGACCTCGGAAGAATGCAAGCCTGAGTCAAGCTTGGGCCCTTTTGCTGGTATTGAACTCGCAACCTTATGGTTTTGAGTGAGTGGCTGCTGTACAGGCATTTAACCACTGTGCCACCAGGGCTCTTCAGCATATCATAGCATTCAGATTTTTCCAAAAGTAACTAAAAAGTAGCTGTAAGTATTATTTTAAATTATACCTATAATGGTAATGTTGGCAGAGTCTTGGAACAAGGAATTGCTATTTAAAAGTAACTCTTAGCTGCAATAGATGACTGCAATGGTGGCGCAGTGGTTAAATGCCTGTACTGCCGCCACTCACTCAAAACCATAAGGTGGCGAGTTCAAGACCAGCAAAAGGGCCCAAGCTCGACTCAGGCTTTCATCCTTCCGAGGTCGGTAAAATGAGTACCCAGATTGCTGGGGGCAAGTAGCTTACAGTTGTAAACCGCTTAGACACTCCTCAGGCGGTATGAAGCGGTATATAAATGAAGCTGTTTGTTTGTTTTGTTTGCAATGTGGTCATAGTTCTTGTTGTGTGCTTTCAAATCATTTCCAGTTTAGTGCAATCCTAACGTAAACCTATCATAGGGTTTCCTTGGCAAGATTTGTTTGCAAAATTTGCTCTGGCCGTTCTGTAGGCTTGCCCAAGGTCACCCAGTGTATTTCCATAGCTGAGTTGGGATTTGAATATGAGTCCAGTGCCCAAACCTACTGCATGACACTGGCCCTTTGCTGTCTCTTGGGAAATGTCCCACCAACCCTGACATTTGTTTAAAATATAATTAAATTACATGTGGTCTTTCTCTCTCCTCTCCCCTGCTTGACCTTTCATCAGTTTATAGAGACATAATGGCTTGTGGCAGAGGTGATTCTTTCTTCATAAGGACTCATTTTGAGTGTGACAAGGAAACACCACAGAGCTTAGCCTTCACCAGAGGAGAGGTCTTTAGAGTTGTTGATACATTATATGATGGAAAACTGGGACACTGGCTAGCTGTGAGAATTGAGAGTGAATTGGAAAAGGGCCTGATTCCAAATAAAAGCAGGTATGTTGCTCTAGCTGAATTTAATTGTACCTTGGACTTGTCTTTCTCCCTCCACTGTAGTTCTCTTTGACCCAGGTCAGATGGAATATGCAAATCAAAACGTGCAGAACAGATTTTTGATTGCTTGGCTCACCAAAAAGTTGGAGCACTTTGGACTCCACCCCAGTAGCTGTACTTTAGCTGTACCCCTTTACTGAGTCCTAGGGCCCATTCAGACTACGTTATAAACCGGTTAGCAAACCGGTTTAAAATCAAGAAGTTCACACTGAAACTGGATTTAACACTACTGAATCCGGATTTTGCACACCCGTAGCGGGGTAAATCCCCCATAACCCAGGTTTTCCCAAAGCGGGTTTTTTACCGTTTCTTTTGGGAAAACCCGGTTTGCGGGGAATGTGAACTTGGCTCCGATCACGATCGGGTCAAGTTCAGGGGAGGGGAAAAGGCCAGGGGGAGGAACATCCCTCCTCTCCAGGCAAAATCGGGCACTCCAGCATTTTTAAAATATTTTTTTAACTGTATTTTTAAGTAATTATTTATTTTATTATTTTATTTATTTTAGAGTTATTTTATTTTTTATTTATTTATTGTATTTTATTGTATTTTATTTATTAGTAATTTAATTGCATTCAATTGTATTATATTTTAGTATTTTTTAAATATTTTTTAATTTCTTATTTTTTTATTATTATTTTTTTCAGTTTGACAGCTTATGCGCATTCTACGAGGCTCTGTTCCCATCGAAGTTTATGAATGGGGAAAAAGGGAAACTCCTGTCCATATATGGATTGTGGTTCCCTTTCATTGGGCCCTTTAAAAATTGAAAGGGAGCCCCAATCCATATATGGACAGGAGTTTCCCTTTTTCCCCATTCATAAAATTCGATGGGAACGGAGCCTCGTAGTATGCGCATAAGCTGTCAAACTAAAAAAAAAATAAAAAAAATATATAAGAAATTAAAAAAACATTTTAAAAAATACTAAAATAAAATACAGTGACTCAGGTCAAGTTCAGGGGAGGGGAAAAAGCCAGGGGGGGGGACATGCCTCCTCTCCTGGCAAAATTGGGCACTCCTGATTTTTTTTAATATTTTTAATGTATTTTTTATTATTATATTATATTATAATATATTTATATATTATATTATATTATATTGTATTATTTTATTTTATAGTTATTTCATTTATTATTTATTTCATTGTATTTTATTGTATTTCAGTGTATTTTATTGCATTTCATTTCTTAGTAATTTATTGGATTTTTTTGTATTTTTTTGGTATTTTTTAAAATATATTTTTTTCTTTTTTTCCCCCATTGACAGCTGTAATTCGCTTTGGCTGTTCCGTTTTTATGAATGGGGCAGAGGGGAAACCCCTGTCCATATATGGACAGGGGTTCCCTTTCAGGGCCCCATTCATTCTTTAAACTGGAAGGGAATGAATGGGGCCCTTTTAAAGGGAACCCCAGTCCATATATGGACAGGGGTTCCCCCTCTGCCCCATTCATAAAAACGGAACAGCCAAAGCGAATTACAGCTGTCAATGGGGGAAAAAAAAGAAAAAAATATATTTTAAAAAATACCAAAAAAATACAAAAAAAAATCCAATAAATTACTAAGAAATGAAATGCAATAAAATACACTGAAATACAATAAAATACAATGAAATAAATAATAAATGAAATAACTATAAAATAAAATAATACAATGAAATATAATATAATATAATATATAAATATATTATAATATAATATATAAATATAATATAATATAATATATAAATATTATATTATATTATAAATATAATATAATAAAATATTTAATAAAATATTTTATTTAATAAAATAAAATAATACAATATAATATAATATAATATAATATATAAATATAATATAATATAATATATAAATATTATATTATATTATAAATATAATATAATAAAATATTTAATAAAATATTTTATTTTA
Source organism: Urosaurus nigricauda (assembly GCA_034509955.1). Taxonomy (NCBI): domain Eukaryota; kingdom Metazoa; phylum Chordata; class Lepidosauria; order Squamata; family Phrynosomatidae; genus Urosaurus; species Urosaurus nigricauda. The sequence continues at coordinate 88,257,464 of JAOEGL010000002.1, read as the reverse complement.
TAAAATATATATTAAATTTAAAAATAAAAAAAAATATTGAAACATATAGTAAATAATAATTTAAAAAGTACTGGGAGGAGGAGGAGGAGGAGGAGAGGAAAGGATCGCCTCAATCCGCACCGCTCCCAGCCAAATGCTTCATGCGCATAAGCTGTCAAATATTTAAAAATATTAAAAAAAAAAACACAAGCATCTCGCGCGGCCAATGGCCGCATCAGACGTCACCATGACATCATTTGATTGACAACCAAGAGGCTCCATCTTTAATCGGTACTTTTGCATGTATGAACTTCGTTGGGGTAAAATGCACCGGGAAGCCTCAATGGGGGCAAAAGATAGTATGAACTCCTCTCTGGATAGAATCGGTTTGCCACGATCGATCTCATCTGGATCAAACCAGGGCAAATGGGCTAGTCTGGATGGGGCCCTATATAAATGAGTGGTTGCATATTATCCATATGGCAATCCAACATTTAGGGACAATAGCCCACTTTATGAAGGGAGGGTTGAAAGTTGTAGTGGGGCAATTTTGCTGGTCCTACTCCTGGTATGGATGTCAGAGCTGGGTAAAGCCACATGTGTAGACATCTCTGTATGTTCTTCCTTGGGACCTGGAAACATAAGTGGATGGGCTTCTTCAGCTCAGATGTTTTCTCTGACACATAAATATTGGGGACAGGAAAATTTTGTATTGTCAGGGGCTGGATCTGGTGATCTGGCCCTACTGTCCATTTCAGTGAGTGTATGATATTTATCCTGTCTGTCAGTTCATCTATCTCTGCCTTTCCTCCAGTGAACTCCAGATGTTGTATGTGGCCCTGACCTCTCTCCCGCTCTCCAGTCTTCATAGGAGCCCTGTGAATTAGCTCAGGCTGAAATGGGGTGACTTGTTCAAAGTCATCCAGTGAGTTTTCATGACTCAGTGGGGCCCTGAACCTGAATCTCCTAAAGCCCAGTCAAATAATCTGCCACAACATACTGGCTCTTTATAGTATATATGCATATGGATGGAGAGGGCTGTGGCAATCCTCCATTCTGATGGAAGCTACCCCCTATCTGAATAGCAGCTTCCTAGTTGTTCCCCACCCCTACCTGGATCCTTGCCACTAGCTCCACTTACACTTCACACCAGCCCCACTTATACACCACTATTTCTAATGGTAGACATTTAATTGCTTCATGTATTGCTTTAATGTGGAAGGTGTTTTTGGTCTTTAATCTTTCTCTCCAAGATTTTTAACTTTTGAGGAGCATGAACTGCAGAAGATTATGCTCAAAAGAGTACAATAGAGCCTCAGAAATAATGGAAGAATTTTAATTGTAGTTCATACAAGAAAATGGAAACTATCCATTTTATGGTTGCTCTCTGTTGTTGTTACAGTTGGATGAGACTCTGACAAGAAAATACTATGAGGCTCAGCAACAGAGCTGGGTTAACATTGGCACATAGCTTATCAAACATAAAAGAAGAGTCAGAGTTTGGCCTCCTTTAGGACTCTGTCAATCTCTCTTTTAATAATGTGTCAGTTGGTTGCCTTTCTACCCCTACACATGCATATGTCTTACAGCCTTTTGAAAATGGTCAAACTTTGGTCTCTTTTAGGGCTGAACAGATGGCCAGTGTTCAGAATGCTCAGAGAGATGGCTCAAGTGACAGGGCAGACTTCTGGCGAATGCGTGGCCAGCGATCTGGAATGAAGAAAAATTTGAAGAAAAGCCGTGAAGATTTGACAGCGATTGCATCTGTGAGCACTAAATTTCCAGCCTACGAGCGTGTTATGCTCCGGGAGGGTGAGTGAATGACAGCCTATAAAAACTGTTAACTGATTTTTGCATTTTTGTAGAAGACAGGTTCTGCTGGTTTTTCCCTAGCAATTTAAAACAAGTCTAGCCAATCAAGTTTGGCTTTAGGCTACAAGTAAGTGTTAAAATCTGTCTCTGGCTATGAAGATGCTTTGGTCTGTCTAAAGACATCTTAGTTTTTTATATGAGTCATTGTATTCGTTTAGAAGTGTAGTCTCCCCCCCCCCCCTCCGGTTAACCAATATCCTTGTGAATGTCTGAGAAGTGGAAGAAAAAAAGACCAGAATGTTGAATGTTAGTATAAAATATCTAATTGATTTTGTTAATTACAGATGAAGCTTCAGAAATGAACCTGCTAGTTTTAACATTAGTGTGAGACATTTTTAAATCAGTGATTCCAAAACTTTGGTCCTTCAGTGTTTTGGACTTCAGTTCCCAGAAACTCCAGCAAGCTTGGCCAACAATCAAGAATTATGAGAGCTGAAGTCTGAAACATCTGGAGGACTATAGTTTGGGGACTACTTTGTTAAATCATTATGTAGATCTTGATGTTAGTCATTTCATTTTTTAAAAAACTATAGAATTGAAAGAGTGGCACTTGACCCATTGACAGTATAGCCCCCAGTGATATGTTTTGTTGTTGGCTTCTTTTAAAATGCTGCTATTATGGCATAAGCCTGCTTCCCCCCCACCCCCACCATGTTTTTTAGCCTTATCAACCCCACACCAATGTAATTAGCAAAGAGTTTATGAAAGGAAAAAGATCTGAGTCTCTCTTGCAGGCTGTCTGACTGCAGCACAAGCCCCTTGGTATCCTGTTTTCTTTTTGCTCTTCTCTTCCCACACCTTGTTTTCCCTGGGGCTTGGCCTCTTTCTTCTTGTCTCTGTTTCTCCTTAATGTTTCTGTCTTGCACGTTTACTATATTGTCATCCAGTTTCAGTGGTCAAAATGCCCTTGTCTGGTTCCCAACCTCTGTTTCCATCCTGTGTCCCATCCTATATAAGTTCTCCATGCTCCTTTCTTTCTCTATATTTTTGTGTTTCTGCTTGCTCATCATCCACCCCAGTGCTCATACCATGTGCTTAGTGCATTCCTCACTGTCTCATTCCTGCTCTTTTGCACATGTTTCCTTTTTGCAATATCAACACAAGAGACAGTACTTGAGATACATGAGATTAACCTTCCTCATTAACATTCTGTCTGTTTTGCCAACATTTTCAATCCCTGTGGTGTTAAGATCAGGGTGAATATCTTTGGGCAGTTATTAGCCAAAAATTAAATAAATTAGTGTACATACTTTAAAGCTGATAGGTTAATTATGAGCTCTAAAAAAGATATATAAACACTTCAGACATTCTAATGAGTACACAGGGTGGTTCTGTATTTTGTTTTTCCTATTAAAAGTGTAATGTGTGAAGCAGCCTTCAAAATCAGAGGGGCTCATTTGCAGACATATGTAGCAGATACTCTTCAGAACAAGATGCTCTCCTTGTTTAAACTACTGTGTTCCCCATGTTCTCAGTCTGTGGTGGCCAAAATGTTAGGGTTTAAAAAAATTTTTTTTACAGATTAGAACCCCTGTCACTCAGCTGTTTGCCCATTCAGTTGAGCAACAAGTTGGCAGGGAAAGGAGGTTTTGAATTCTCCCCCTAGAAACAGTCCCTGCCTTATTCTGGAACTGGGAATCGTTCCAGAACTCCTCAAAAGTTCTTCCAATCCTGAACACTGACATACATTACTACTATAGCTTAAGTTTTATTGATGGTAAATTATGCTGCAGATGGTGCATAGAAGAGGACCATTCCAGTCCTTTTGCTGATTCCAACGCTTTTAACAGATAATGGTAAAACTGCCCATGCCCACCCCCCAGCTTATTCCTTCATTCAGCAATCAAATCAAATTGCTATCTCTGGAGATATAGGGCAGCTGGGTTGGGTTGCATTCCCTCCCAGGCTGAGGCTGATGGAAGATTGTTTTCCAAGGGTTTCACAATGGTCCTCAATATCCACGGGGAATCCATTCCAGATCCTCCCACAGATATCAAAATCTCCTGATGTTCAAGTCCCATTGTCTTCAGTGGCGGTGCATCTGCGTCACCATTGAAGATAATGGGGCTTCGCTGTCCTAACCCCCCTGAAGCCTGCCTTGCCACTCCCACCACAGCAGAGGGCTCTTCCTCACTACCTCCTACTCTTCCTCACTACTCCTCCTCCCCCACCTCTGCCTGTGCTCTTCCTCTTCCTTCCTCCTTCTCTTTCTCCTCTTCCTCTTACTTGCCCTGCTGCCGCTGCTCTTCTTCCTCTTCCTTCCTCCTCTTCCTTCTCCTCTTTCCCCTGCCTCTGCTGCTGCTGTTCTTCCCCTTCTTTCCTCCTCCTCTTCCGCGCTGCCTCCACCTTTCTCCTCTTCCTCACCCCACCGTCACCGCCACCACCCTTCCTCCTCCTCCTCCTCTGCTGCCCTCTCCACAGGCTTGCCATCCGCAGATGATTAAATCTGCAGATGGCAAGTCTGTGGATAAGCAGGGCCCACTGCGTAATGAGGAAGCTAACAAAAAAACCCAAAGTGTGCAGGCTTGACTCATCTACCCCCAATAGCTATGAGAACAAGATGACCAGATGTCATAACCACAAAGGAAGACAAGGCACTGCAAAATGTAGGACATTCAAGAAAAATGTAGAACATTACAAACTAAAAGCTAAAAACATTAAAATAAATATAAATTTATAAATAAATAAATTTATAAATATCAATTTGCATGTACTGTATGTATTTTAGTATGTATTCAACCATATTTTTCAGATGAACTTTTCATTAAAATACCTGTTGGCTTCCAATATCGTGTGTGTATGTGTGTGTGTGTATACAATCTTTGGGGCAGATTTCTTCACCTGGTTTGTTAACTGCATGACATCTTATTAATAAACTAAAGATTACCTGGCTAGAAATTGAGTTGGCTGAAAAAGTCCCAAAGTGAAGCAGATACAGCTTGAACTATTCAAAGGTGTTGCTGGCATGTTATTTTAAAGTAGGAGTGAGTAACTGTGGGAGAGAGGGGGCCACTTTACCACTCTAAGGGGCATTTTTGCTAGGTTTTTAGGGGCCGCTGGGCCATTTTAGGTCCAGGGAAGGCCTGTTTTAACTTTGGGAAATGACACTTCCTCTTTTCTTCCTTTTAAAACTGGTTTTTCATGGGCCTAAAATGGCCTGGGTTGTGGGGGAAAGATGACAAAAATTTCCTCACACCATCTAGAGGGCATTTGGGATGATTTTAGGGCAAAAAAGTTTTGAACATTTTCTGTGATCCTGGGGTCTCTGGGGGTCACAAACACAGCCCTATATTTTGCAGAGTGGGGTCCAGAGGACTGAAAATTGCCGTATTTTAAAGTAACATTTGAGGCATGCTTCATGATTTTACAAAGGAATGCAAACAACCTGAAGCAGTAGTTGGGCTGAGATGTAGACTTTTTTTTTTAAGCATGAGAACAGATTAGTAGGATAATATTTGTTAAAATAGTAGATCCTTTTTTGGGGGAGTCAAGCTTGAGTGGAATGGCCATATACTTTTATTTATTTTTATTACATGTCAGATATTGCTTGTTAATTCTTGTTGTAAAATCTCATTGGAAACATTTGCCTTTGGGAGGACCAGTTTTTTAAATATATGTAGCTTGTATATGCCAGGTGGTAATCAATTAAGTCCTCCTGTATTCTAAAGCCCACCAAGTTGCTCCAAAAGGATGGTTATGAAGCTAACCTCTGGAAAAGCTTCAAGGTGAGGTGAATGAGGAATGTTCCTTTAGGTAGTTGACTTCTCCCTGTGCAATGTTGGATTTTTCCCATTTAGGAGGTGTGCACTCTTAAATGAATGATTTTCATTTTTGATCATCACAATCATTTTTTTCTTTCTGCTTGCAGCTGGCTTTAGGAGGCCTGTGGTGATTTTTGGTCCCATAGCAGACATTGCCATGGAGAAGTTGTGCAATGAGCTACCTGACCTTTATCAAGCTGCCAGTAAGTCATTCAGTGCTTCTTGCTTATGTTTGATTAATTTATTTTATTTCAATTTATTTTATTGCTTGCTTTTTAGGATGGAGCTCTCACAATGAGATAATGCAAAAAGCAGAAGCAACAGAATATTTGGTAGAATACGTAATCATAAAGTGTACCTAGAATATGTAATCATAAAGTGTACAACTGATTTAGTTCACAGAAATTCACTTAAGGAAATCATCTGATAAAAAGGTACATTTTAAGTGCTTAGTACTGAAGAGGCCAGGGAAACGTTAAGCGGAAGGTAGTTGAACAACTGTGGGTCTGCCACACAGATGGAGCTCCCTTTTGTTCTTCCCCGCATAGTTTCACCAGTGAGCAAACAAGCTGGGCTTTTGACCTTACATATATACTCCAAGATCTGTAACAAATACAAGTAGTGCTATTAAGGTAAGCAAGACCTAAAGTATTTATGGTAGGTGTAGGCAAAATGTATTTCTCCAGAAGTTGTTGGACTACAGCTGTCATGAGCACTAGGTGCTAGTGAGAGATTATAGAAATTTCAGTTCTATAATATATGGAGATCCACATATTTAGAGTCTTTCGGGTAAACAACAGCACTTCGGGTCTGGAAGCTCACTGATGATCATTATAAACTGAAATTATTGGACAAATTTTGACATATACCAATTACTCTTCCAGAAACAGAACCTAAAGATGCTGGTTCAGAGAAGTCCACTGGTGTGGTGCGTTTAAATACTGTGAGGCAAATTATTGAACAGGTACATATTTTCTACTGTTTGTTTTGCTTTTTGATAAAATTAAGACAAATCTGGAGAAAGTGATAATGGTGGTTTGTGAATTTAATTATTCATAAGCGTAACCTCCGTATTGTCACTTTTGTTTTAAACTACAACAGGACAAACATGCTTTATTGGATGTGACACCCAAAGCAGTGGATTTATTAAACTACACACAGTGGTTTCCAATTGTAGTGTTTTTCAACCCAGACAGCAGACAGGGTGTGAAAATCATGCGGCAGAGGCTAATTCCCACATCTAACAAGAGCTCACGGAAGCTTTATGACCAAGCAAATAAATTGAAAAAGACTTGTCCACATCTTTTTACAGGTATGTGAAAATATGTCTCTTGTTTTGTTTCCTGTAGAAACATGTATAAGTGTAGAGTGAATTTTATATGACCCCTCGAGAAAATTCTCATTGCTTTCCTGAACAAAGACGTGTACAATCAAATGTTTTTCCTTCTAAATCTTACTGAAATAAATTTTGGGATGAGTAGGAATTATGTTTTGAATCTATTGGGTGAATCATGCATTTGAAATTTCCTGGTCACCTAGTCCCCTGCAAGCCCTTTCATGCCTTCTTCTTTTGTATGCAAGAAGCTTTAGTTTAATGTTGAAAGTAGGAATTGCCTACCACAAATAATTCTAAAAGGCAGTAAAATAATTGATGGGAACAGTTGCTCCTTGTTGCTAGCAGACAACAGAGTATACAGCCATGTTTTTCAGAATGGTCGGTCACAGTACTGAATGAATGAACCAATTGCAGACAATGTGAATGCAGACAAGAGTTTGCACTGCTTTTTAGATTCATCAGCCAGCACAGACACTGGCTGGCTGAGTCTGAGATTTGTGGTCAGAAAAAGGGCTCCCCCCCCCCCAAGTTTGAGTACAGACCATAAAATGTTGCACTCCAGCCTGTAGTATTAAAATAGAAGTTGAGTAGGAAATTCACAGGCATGAATTTATAGGACCTAAGCAGAAAAGTGGAGGATAGGGACTCTTGCAGATGTGTCATCCACAGGGCTGCCATGAGTTAGGATCAACATGAAAATGGTTAAGAACAACAACAACAAAGGGAAGTATTTATTTATTTGTCTATTTATTATTTCATTTTTTACATCCTACCTTTCTCCTCAAAGAACTTCAGGCTGATAACAAATTTAAAACAGTACAAGTTAAAAATAATTCAAAAGCATTTTATAAATTATTCTTATTATTATTATTAACCTTTATTTATATAGTGCTGTAAATTTACACAGTGCTGTACATACCATCTTTTAATTAGACGGTTCCCTGCCCTCAGGCTTACAATCTGAATAGACACGACACAAAAGGAGAAGGGAAAGGTGGTGGGAAGGGGATGAGGTCCAGTGGTTCTTCTCTCCCTTTGGGGCCTGGACCAAGGCAGATGGACTGGACTGGAGGGCTCGGCTTCTTAATGCATAGTTAAAACAAGGCATCATGGGGCAGACAAGGGCACAATCCTGGGAACTCTTCCCTAAACAATATAGTCTTTAACTCAATTTTGAAACTGGTTAGAAAAGTGATGAGGCGTATATGTGGGGGAAGAAGGTTCCAGGAGTGAGGGGCAGCAAGTGAGAAGGGACGAATCCAGGACAGGGCAGTGGAAATCCTCGGCTGGGACAGGAGACTTTGTCTACCGGAACGGAGGGTACAAATAGGAATGTTAGGAGAAAGAAGTTCAGATAAATAGGGAGGGGCCAGTCCATGGAGGGCTTTGAAAGTCAACAACAAAAGCTTGTACTGGATGCAGAAGGATAAGGGGAGCCAGTGAAGGGAGAATAAAAGAGGAGAAACAAGCATCAATTTATTTAAAAAATATTTAAAAACAATTTTAAAAGTTAAAAAGTTAACATTACACATTAAAATTATTAAAATGTATCAAAAACTACATACAACCCTTGGCATCTGAACCATACAACATTTAATAGCCCAACCCTCATCAGTTAGAAAAATCCTGATGGCACAAAAATGTTTTCCTGTCATGGAAAGCAGAGTAGGGATGGGTTCATCCTAGCCTCTGTAGGTAGGGAGCAGACACTGAGGGGGCCCTTTCCTTTGTTCCTACCAAATGAGCCTCAAAAGGTGATGGGACAGAGAGATAATCCTCTCTGGATTATTTTAGCATTCTGATGGGTTTATGAGATCCTTCAAATAACCTGGACCCAAGCCAGAGGAAAAATTGGTCTGTCATCTGTTTATGGGGAGGATGTTTTAGGCGAAACCTTTAGTAAGGTACAGAAACTTTATTGCCAAAAGCATACATAAAGAATAGTTCCACAATTTATCACTGAAAATAACTAATTTCTTAATACTTTACACTGATTGAGTGTGCCCTTTTATGTTATATTTGTAAATGTTAATTTTAAGTGTCTTAACCAAACATGGCTGGGTTATGCTACTCAGGTACCATAACACTAGGGCAAACATGCCCTTATTCTATTGAAATAATTAGAAGGGATACATTGAAACTTAATTATAGTCATGTTATAACCACATCAAATAATTAATTCTTTTAATCTCTGCAGCTACAATTGATCTAAATTCAGCCAACGATAGCTGGTATGGCAGCCTCAAAGAAACTATTCAGCAACAGCAGAGTGAAGCAGTATGGGTTTCAGAAGGAAAGGTATGTGATGACACACACATGGTTGTTATGTGTATGTGTACTGTCCAAATCACAGTATGGACAGAAACTTTTCTATGGAAGGAGATTGTCATTGTGTACAAAGGGATTTTTCCATTATATGTGCAGAAAATCTTTTCACTCAGACAATGCAGAAGAAATCCTTCAGATTTATTCAACATTTGTTATAGATCATTATAGAACATTTGTTACACAAAAAAACAAAAGAAAACATTGGGTTGAAAATTGTAATTGGGAATCAAAACAGAACAAAAATATATCACAGTATATTTTTTACTCTCCCTAATTAACATTCTAAAATTGTTTTTATGACACTTGCATTGCCACATACTGAAGCTTCTGGTTATTATGAAATTATCTAATGTGAATGTGGATGTGACAAGGAAAGCATAATTTCTTCTCAAAATCCTTTTTTCAGCTGGAAGGAATGGATGATGATATTGAGGATCGTATGTCATACTTAACAGCAATGGGTGCTGACTATCTGAGCTGTGACAGCCGACTGATCAGTGACATGGAGGACACTGATGGAGAAGGTGGGACATACACAGACAATGAGCTAGATGAGCCATCCTATGAGCCCAGAGTGTCTTCTATTAGTCGGTCTTCTGAACCCGTGCAACATGAAGAGGTGAGAAGTTCAGAATGAAACAGGTTGCTTGTTTGTTTCTCTCAAATTAGTCATTATGATGCTTCTTGAACATAACCATGATCAAAAGCAACAAAAACCACGAAACCAATATTACAGTGGTATTAAATAATAATGAGATAGCATAATAGAAGAAAGGAAAGTAGTAATCAATACCATTTTATGGCATGTTCTCCTAAGAATCCTGACATCTGGGAGGTGTGGCTTGGAAAATCACTTGACTTGTGGCACAGAAGACTTTCAGGCAGTCCTTCCCAAAGCTTTGGCTGTGATGATTCCTTGCCTCCCATATAGATGTTCAAAAAATAGGCAGCATGGAAGCAGCCTGTCACCATTGCCACTGGATATTGCCTCTTTTCCTTGCTGTTGGATACCTGGCTACTGCCTCTGCCTTTTCCTTTGCATTCAGTCTAAGGATGCCAGTGGAGGAATAGAATGTGAGCCAATGACAGTAAAACTGACACTTTAGGAAAAATTAGTAGCATTTCAAGGCATTGGTGTAGATTGTTTACACTGGTGAGCAGGACATGATTTTGTATCACCCACAAAGGGGAAAACTTTCCTACTTCATATTAACTGCAGATAAAATGAGAAACATTCAAGTTCAGGCTGTGTAGCATCAGTAGGGAGAGGCAGCTTGTCCTCCTCTGTAGAACAATTTAATGAGGATTATTTAAAATTGCTTCAGTCTAAAATGGTGACAAACAAATGAGCTTCACACATGCATACTATTGCCTTAAAATTATCTAGTATTATGCAGTTGGTTTTATATAGAGCCCTGTGAGAGCAGACTACTGTGACAAACATTGCAAAAACTATGTGATCAACATGAGTGAAGAGTGAAAGAGAAAACTTGCAAAATAGTACCATTGACAAAACCTTTGAATTAAACTGAGTAGGAGGACTGGTCCATAAACCTTTTTGGTGGTGGTGGTAAGATAGGCATTGCAAAGCTGTAATTGTGGCTCACATGAGTTAAGAATTATGTGAATGTATGTGTAATTGTTTATTACTTGTCCTTAGAGTCTAAGGAGACCCAGCCCTGAACCAAGAATTCAGATGAGAAGAGCTGGTAGCAGGGAAGTTCTGAGAGATCCCAGTCCACCTCCAGCATTCAAGCCTGAACCTCCCAAGGTAAAGATAGAGCAAAGGGGCTATTGTTAATTACTGGAACATTTTACACATCCATTGTCTTTCAGTTTTCTCTACCCCAGTTCCTAGCTCCAGATTTTCATTCTAAGCCTAAGGAGATGTTTAGTCGTGTCTTATCCATCTGCGCCTCCTTAATTAAAACATCAATGTAGGACAGGATTTATAAAACATATTAATCAATTTGCTGTTAATGAACACTTCCAGACTGAATCTTCTGTTTTTATATAAATACTAACATATTGGCTTTTCTTTTTATATTAAAGGGTAAACAGCCAAACAAAGAAGATCCATATGATGTCCCTAAGACTTATGAGCCCAGAACAAACAGCCCTAGTGGTATTAGTACAGAAGTATCTGGAATATCAGCTAAAGCAGCTCCTCCACCTATAGCCATCAAACCTACTTTTGGACGTCCTATATTAAAATCCTCTCAGCCAGCCATTCAGCCATCAGAAGTGGAGGAGAAAACTGAGGAGGGTGTAGACGAAGAGGAAAACACACCGAAATCTGTGCTGGGGAAAGTTAAAATATTTGAGAAAATGGACCATAAGGCAAGACTCCAGAGAATGCAAGAATTGCAAGAAGCACAAAATGCCAGGGTATAGAAAGTTGTGTAGCTGTTTTAGTTTAAAAATAAGTTGAATCTTGTGAGCAGAGTTTTGTTAAAGTAAATGGGAGAAGACATAGGGTTTGAGGAGGATGGGTTCCCCTTTTCTGCCCTGAAAATGTAGAATGTTCTCCCAAAATGTGTGGGAGTAGTGTTGGAACTGCAGGGAAAAAAAGGAATCAACAAAGAAGAAAAAGGAAATCAACAAAAATCTCTTCCCTATGAATCAGCCTCCACTTGATCACCCTTAATGGAGAAGCTTCTCTGTATCCAAGCGATATGTCTTCAGGGACACTTCTTTGTTTTAATGTTTTCCCACTAAAACATTTATTTGTTTTATTGTTAGCAATAGTGCATTAATGGTTTTGTACTTTGATGCTCTGCATGCCTTTGAATATTATGAGTCTCTGTAACATGCAGAAATAGATCTTTGTTAGCATGTCACTATGGGAAATATCATTGGGATCAACCACCCATTTATAATTTGAGAGAGTCTTGAGAAATGATCTAATGTTCACATATTCTCTTTTTATAGGTAGAAATAGCTCAGAGACACCCAGACATTTATGCTGTCCCAATCAAAACACAGAAACCAGAACAGAATTGGTCTCAGACTGTCAGGTAAAACAAATTCATTTGTGCATGCTCTTGTTAATATAGAAGGGGCAGTTGACCGTGATCAAGGACACAAAGTTATGTCACCATTGAATGAAAATACTACAAAAATTGCCTTTAAAATTAGATTTTCCCATATATATATATGGCCCAAAAGCAATATGATAGAATGTGTTTTTTTCTACAAGAGTTTAAAAGCTGGTAAATCTCTACTTAAAATATTTGATTTAACTTCTCAGTAAATTAATATTTCTCAGTGATAGTATTCCTCCTTTCTCATATCATATTGATGCATGATGCCCTTCCTCAAATATCTTATCTGGGTTTCAGTCCTGTCTGTATTCAACACAAAGTCCATGCCCTTATTTTAAAGCTTTACTGCATCTTGTTTCCCATCTCTTGTTGCTGCTAATATTACTGCCTGTAATCTCCAGTTCCTCTGTTTCCAGTTAACCAAAGGCTTCCTGTTTCCTTAGGCTGCTCCACCATTTTCCTTTGCTTCTCTCCCCATGCCATAAGAGGAAATGGAAAACCAACTTATGTGCACAATGCCCTTCTCTCTGTCTTCTTCAAATTCCTCCTCAGACCCCACATTTTCAGTGGCGCTTCGAGCTTGTCCTCTTGCCCAGCTGTAACCAGCTCTCAGTATACAATGGAGTTTGTCCATGTTTTCCTCTTTTTCCAGTAGTCTCATCTCAGTCATTTTTCTATTACCCATGTAACACTTTAAGGTGCCCTGTATGCTAAGTGAATAAAAAATAATAATAACCTGGTCATTCATTGTTAACTTGTTCCTTTTATATGTGTTAGTATTGTCAGTATTATGCTACTGTAATGTTTTAAAATAGATAAAGAGATTGCATTCAAAATCCTAATCATTTGTGTGTGTGTGTGGGGGGGGGGGGGAAGATAACATACTCATCAGACTTTTAACTGAGGATCTGTCCGGATAGCGTGCCACTTTTAAATGCCTTTTAAATGTCTTCATCTTGTAGAATCCTTTGATTTGTAGTTTGCTGAGGTCTTTAGAAGTCTAATACAGTACCAGTCCACTCCCCTGAATTAAAGCAGTAAATTCTAAGGAACACACCAACTACAATTCCTGGAGTTCCATAAAATTTAAAATGGCACCATTACAGTGCTATAACTATGGATACAAACTAATTTTTATGAAAAGAATACTCTGAAAATTTGAAAATAGAAGGAGGCAAAAGGGAAACTCCACTGCAGTTCAGGCCATACTGACTGGGAGTGGTAGTCTAAAAAAGTAACTAACAGCCCAAGTTAGGACTGGCACAGCTGTTGGGTAGGATTAAGTGGCAGATTTTGGAATACAGTGAAATGGTTGTGATTTATCCATAGCTTAGTATTAGATATAGCATTATAGCATTATAAAATAGAGCAAAAATAATGGCATTACTAAAGCAAAAAAGAAGTTAACACAGTGTTATATTTTAAATAAATATCAATAGATACTGCTGCATTTTTTGCCTTTTTAGGCTGGTGAGAAGACACTTTTTCTTCTCAGGTGCCAAAAGGTGAATGTGGCATGAGCATGCATACGCTGAACATATTTTGGCTGTTTGAGAGAAGCTCAGCTGTAGAGAAGAGCTTCTTGGCAGTGTTCATTCTGAGGTGGTGGTAAATTCTGAAGAAGCCTTGAAAGTTGGGATAAGACATATTTGGTGATAAATCTGCTTGGAATGCTCTCCCTCTGAGTACTACTTGTTCCAAAATTCACTGAGTTTGTTTTGATGTTATTTCCAGAGCTCCGGAAGCTGAACCGCAGAAACCACCTGCTAGATCTTACCTAGATAAACAAGGGAGTTATGGCAGTGATGCAGAAGAGGAAGACTATCGACGTCAACTAGCTGATAAGTCTAAACGTGGATACTATGGACCACCATCTAGATACAGGGATACAGAACTATAGATTTACTGTCAGCCAGAGCTATTGCTCTGAGGCATACTTGCACAGCCAAAACAGAATCCTGGTTGCTTTTAAAAAGTATACATATATTTTGGGGTTACTGATGAATTCAAGATGTATCTTCATACTGGAATTGCAGGACTTAACTTCATATAAATACTGAATCACTGTTGCCTATTTTATAAAAGGACCAAAAATCTATTTTAAAATTTTGCATTAATTTCTGGCATTTACATGTTTTAAACTGTTTCTATTCCTCACTAAAACTGCCTTTTAAAAATTGTTTTAACTATTATGACATGTTGGAAGATGATGAAAAAATACAGCTCTTTAGTGCAAGAAACAGATAAGTGCCTTTCTAATGAAAAGTGTCTTCAGTTGTTCTCTTGACACTGATACTTGTGCAAAGCCATAATGTTTCTATTGCCTAACTTTTGTATGTTTCATGGCTACCATTTTCCCCTTGGATGTTATTTTTCTACTTTAAATAGATCTGTATACATTTTTTCATAAACAGTGGTTGTACATATGACAAGGTTGTTTTTAAGTTGGCTGCCACAAGCTTTGGGAGCTGTAAGACTGAAAAAAATATGTAGAAAATAAGGGAGATTATTTGTGTCTTAAGCCTTTATATGAGTCATAAAATAATAAAGGGATATATTCTCCATCTGATTACTGTCTTGTTTCTTTTTAGGAATTAAGGAGTTCTTTTTTATGTTGGGTTTTGGAGATTGAATGGAATGAAGTAATTGTAACTAAGCAGTTCTGATAGCCTTTAAGGCTGAAGGGTGGGGTATAAATACAGTACTCTAATAAAATAAAATAAAAGTAAATAAATAAGTAGCTAATAATATTATTTTAAATTAGCTTTTGGCCTATTTTTACTTCTGCTTTTCAACTGTAATTCACAAATCTTGTAGTTTCATGATCCTTTCACAGGGAATATATTTGGAATTCCCACAAAGACTATTATGAAATGAAAAATAGGTCTGTTTAAGTGTTATAATCTACAACCAGTTGAAATACAAGAGATGAGGATAGTTGGTACACATTTCTGTGGTATGCCAATGATTGTTTATATGTACCGTCATGTCCCCAATTGGACCAGATATATACTCTTTCAAGTCTAAATCATTTTTGAGGGCCAGAGCCTACTGCACCTGACCCACAATTTGAGCATTGGCTACTGGGTCTTTATCTTTTAAAGATCTTCTGCATCCAGTCATCTGCAAACTCATTGTTTGAAGTTACTGATGTAAACTGTACAAGATTTATTACTGTATATTGCTGTCCATCATAGAGATTATTCATAGCATAACAACAATAGTTCACCCACTTTTTTGGATTATTCTTTTAGGACCTTCTGCACTGTTAAGGTCCTTCTGTTCTTTACAAAGGCTTTTCTTCCAGTGTTGACTTTTTCATAGTTGCCTTGAGAGATCTGGCATAAAGAATGGAATGGCCTGTACTTTTAGCATTTCCACACCTAAACAGTTCTGAACTTGAAGATTTAGATAGTAATACATTAAAATCCTATTTGAACAATAACTGAACTGCAGAAACAATATCTCAGGACTGACTACATTTGGCCCTTCGTATACATGGATTCTGCCATCCACAGCTTGAAAATACTGAAGGAGGAGGAACTGATCTTGATTTTGCCATTTTATATAAGGTACATCATTTTATTATCCCATTGTATATAATGGATCTTGAGCATCCACAGATTTTGGTATCCATGGCAGGTCCTGGAACCAAAACCCAGTTGATAACAAGGACTCACTGTACATCTTTGACGTTCTAGGGCACAGTTGTTATAAGTAAAACAATCTCATTTTGGCAAGTGGCACATGGAAGTTGTAGAAGTGTTTAACACAAGGAGATCTCCCTAATTTCATGGTCACATTCCATGTCTGTGGCTGCCAAGATCCAGAACTTCACAGTATGGTGGTAGAGGCCCACAGGATGTTTAGGGGAGGTTGTATGTATTCACGATGGGCACAGCGGAGATCACTTGCCTCAGGAAGCTTCTTTTTGTAGTATAATCATTATAGCAACTAAACTGAATGGTTTAAAGAAGTGGTAGTAGAGGAAAACAAAGATTAGTTGCATATTGAATTCCATTTTGTAGTAACATTATACTTTAAAAGGAAATGGATGGGAATATGTACACCTATAGTATGAAGTTTCTCCATAAATATTCCTGTGGAAAATGTGCAATCAAAAGTAAATTACTTTGGGTTTTTTTCCACTGCTGCTTTAAAATAGTTTAAAATCATTGATGTGCTTAAAAAGATATAAGCAACGTTCTTGATGTTTAGGAAATGTTCAAGAACACTGGCAATGAGAGACATCTGTCCTCCTCTCTCAGCATTTTTTCCTTATGTATTAGAGCAAAACTAAAAGAGAGAGTGAAAGATAATACTGATGCAATTCTTACAGAAAGCATGGTAGCCGTCAGTTCAATAAATATACCTAATGCTGATAACAATATGGGAATACTAATATAATTTAATATTGTTTCTTAAAAAACATTAAACTTTTTCCTCAGATTTCACTGCAACAAGTGTGTGAAAGGATACAGGGAGTGTTCTGCAGAATTCTCAACTCAATTTATGTAGGTTTTCACATACCCACCAAAGATAATTACTTGGTTGTGTTTTACCCCTTGAAAGCTTTCATTCCCCAACTCCAATTTAATTATATAGTAATTTATGAATAGTCATCATGCATGTGACACCTTTATAAAACCATGTAATTATGCAGTAGCAGGAGTCCCAATTAGAGACTTTAAAAATTAAAATTTAATGTTAGCTTTTAAGAACCTAGATATAGCAGCAAAGCTCACAAAAACCATGTAATTAAGGGCTGTAGCAAAGTCGCTTTTAAAGTACACACACCACTCATTTATTACTTGATGATGTTTGATATGTAATGGTCCATTTTCAGAGATCACTTGATATGTGATGAACATGTATATGCTAGCATTAAGATTTTCATAATTTGGAGGTAAGTAACACATTAAGGTCACAACATTATACTCAAAAGCCCAATCTGGTTAAGTGCTTTTGAGGCTACTGGAGTTGACAGGAGCCCGTTATCATGGTTTCACTTGTGATCAATAGGTAGGTGAAAGATAAGTGTTCCTAAAGTGAAAATTCTAGAAGATCTACACAAACTATAGCATTAAATCACTGGCACTATCAACTCAATTTGGAACTCGGTTTTTATAAATTATACAGGTTACTGGCCTAGGTTATGCTTTTCTAATACAGTATGCAGTAGCACCTTTGAAACTAACAAAGAAAGAAGAATTCAAAAATACAACCATGTTAGTCTGTAGAATCAGTATGTAGAGAGATCGTGTAGCACCTTTGAGACTCACTGAAAGAAGTTGGGAGCATGAGATTTCCTAGACTTTGGTCTACTTCCTGTTCTAAAAGCATCTGAGGGAGTAGACTGAAGTCTACGAAAACTCATGCTGCCAACTTGTTTCAGTTAGTCTCAAAGGTGCCACAAGATTTTTCTACATACTGAAAGAAAGAAGCTTAGTCTCAAAGGGGCTACAAGAGCCTTTCACATACTGATTTTCCAGACTAACACGGCTAGATCTTTGATTTCCTAATACAGTAATATCACGCTATTCTATTACTATGAAGTATATTTGGATACTATAACTTTTCTTGTTATAGTAGCACCAAGGTAGCTATCTTCCATTAACCTGAGAAGACTGAGTGATGTTCTGTTAGCACTTTGTTTGCATCAGAAACCACTGAAGCTGTTCTGTATTTAAGATTTTAATATTTAGTCTTTTAATTAATTTTATATTTTAATGCCTAATGTTTTAACTTTGTACATTGATCAATCGCTTTTAAAATCTTATATTTATATAGTGGGGTTGCATGCTCCCACGAGGCATGAGGCTACACTCTTGTAGCAGTGCTGTTGGTAGGATCTTCCATGTCAGACAGGCTTTTACTGGGGATCCAGACTAAATGTGCCCAAGAACTATTGTGCAGCAGCAGTTGTAAGAAGCAATGCTGTCAAAGGATTTCTTAGCAACAACAGCAGTAGCACCATAACTAATGTTTGTACTGCGTAGAGCAAGGCATGGTAAACCTAATTTGAAATATCTTTACCAATGTAAACCTTATGATGAAGCAATAAAAGATGAAATGAGATAATGCCAGATGAGACTCCCAGGTCAGAGGTCACTCTACAAGTAGTGCTGTGGCTAATTATACTGTACAACTGGATTCAAGCTGAAAGGATATTTTGCTGTTGAAGTGATCAGAGATGAAAGGAAAATCTGAAGATGTGCAACACATATAGGAACATGGAATATGAGAAGCATGTATCAGGGGGTGTTAGCATATCTTGAGCAAACACTGAAAAAGAGGAAAGACTGTTGGATAGATTCAGTCAAGGAAGCCACAGTCCAGAATATGCAAGACCTGATCAGGGCTGTGGGTGACAGGGTGATTTGGAGGGTTTCTCATTCATAGTATGGTCACCATAAGCTGAAGTCAATTTGATAGCAGTTAACAATACATAGTTTTTAATTGATATTGTTTTAAATATGTTGTTAGATGCTTTAAAACTCTGTTATTGAGAGAAAGGTGGGATATAAATGAATAAAATAATAAGCATAATCGTAGAAAATTTTATGATTACAATAATACACACTGTGTAGGTCAAGTCATTTCTGACTATGGTGACCCTAAGGTGATTTGCTATTGCCATCCTCTGAGTCAGAGAGAGTGTGACTTGCCAAAGTCATGGAATGGATTTTCCTGGCTGAGCAGACATTCGAACCCTGGTCTCTCAAATCATAGTCCAATGCTCAAACCACTACACCATGTTTACTCATGTAGGTCATGTACCACAAAAAAACTTTCTAAATTTGACTGTGTCTGTAGCGCTGTGGGGGTGAGGTATTTCACTCTTGGCAGCCTTGCAGCTGCTGTGTCTATGAAGGAGAGCAGGCATATACTTTATATACACAAGGAGCAGAAAGGAAAAAATGTGTGAAAATTTATGCCTTGGCACTGGGGTATGAGAGGGTAGTTGTGGTAGTTTACTTATCCCACTAGTCTGAAAAGTACCCATGGGCCTTTTAGGTAGATTATGGATGCTACCTTTGTTTTATACCATTAGGTCATGGGTTCAAAATCAATGGCCAGATATCCTAATGCATCTTGGAAGAACAGTTTAAAAAGCAAATACAATTGCTTAGTACAGAGAATTCCTTTTTCAAAGGCATTATTTGCAACTAAATCCAGGCAAAGGGTAGATTGCTCAGCAACACAGGTGCTGATGCCAGTGAAGAAACATTACATCCACACCGAAAGGAAAGTCAAAACCATCTGTCTTAATTCCTGGTTTGTATTTTCATCCATTAGTCCCACTCTGCAGCAATAAAGTTTTTTTTTTTTCTAGAGGCATTGGTTTACAGTTTCAGCTTTTGCCTTTGCACATAGAAGACAGATTGCTCCATGAGCCCTTTTCCTAGTATAGATAATATAAAGGCCTTGTTTCAGGCTGAGATCAAAAAAGGAATGTGAATGTCTTTACTACCATATAGGAGAGATGCCAATATTTTTATCTCAGTAATACAGGTGACAAATCTTGCTTTCTCTGAACGTGCCATTCTCGAAAAATGCTATCTATGTGCTTAAAAAAACAAACCACCCATCATTTACACCTCCTATGCAGGGTGACCGGGGCTGCACCCTCGCTGCAGAAATCATCTGGTTTGACACCGCTTTAACTGCCACAGCTCCATGCTATGGAATTCTGGAAGTGCAGCTCGCGTGCCCAATAAACTACCATTCCTAGGATTTCAACAGCATGCAGCTGTGGCAGTTAAAGTGATGTCAAACCTGATTATTTCTGCAGTGCACGGGTGCAGCCTAGATGTCATAATTGCAAAGGGGGTCAAGGCACCCCCCAAAAATGCAGGGCATTAAAGACAAATAGAGGACATTACCAAATAAACGCTAAAAACACTCATATACATTCATGCTGCTTGGTCATGCTCAAAGTGGAGGACATTTTGGAATTCCTCCTGGACATTCCTCCTGGAATCAAAGATATAGCCGTGTCAGTCTGTAGAATCAGTATGTAGAGAGATCTTGCAGCACCTCTGAGATGAACTGAGGGAAGTTGGCAGCATGAGCTTTCCTAGACTTAAGTCTATTTCTCCGAATGCATCTGAGGAAGTAGACTTAAGTCTAGGAAAGCTCATGCTGCCAACTTCTTTCTTTTAGTTAGTCTCAAAGATGCTGCAATATCACTCTACATACTATTAGGATGAAATGTAGGGCATGTCCTGGAAAAACAGGACTTCTGGTCACTGATCACACATGCCATAGCAATTCTCTCAGATTTACACAAATCTGCGCTTCCTTGACCAGTACTAGGACTCTTAATACAGAAGTTTAAAAAAATGTCTAAACAAGTGCTCCAGGCATAAAAAAAGGAGGCTATTTTTCCAGCTTTCAATCCTCAGTTGCAGAAGGGGTGTTTCACTGGTGCCAATTCCTGATCAAAAGTGACAACACACCTGTCCCATAACAACCACTCCTCTCACTACATTACAGCACTACACTCATATAGTGCTGCTCTTCCACTTTGACTGCTCTGGCTGCCTCCTGTTGCATTCTGAGTTTTGTAGCCCAGTGAGGCCTAAGAGCTCTCTGGCTGAGGATTCTTAATGCCTCTCCTCCTTAAACACAACAGGAGGCAGCCAGAGCAGTCCAAGTGGAATAGCAGTGCTATAAGAGTGCAGTGAGATAATCTAGTGGGACTTTTGGGTGTTGGATGGGACTAGCTAGAGAGTGGGACGATGACTTTGGTTTATTCACAAGAGGAAGGTGGTTTGGGTTTTTTTTTTGTCGAGGTCTTCAGTTTCCTTTGAAAAATCTTAGCACCATAACACCCAGGTATGAGGAGCAGGTTGATTTTTACTGCAATAAGTCAACATACACCTTAGAAATTCACAGCATAATCAATAAGACAAACATTACATGTATGAATTTAAATGTATAAACAGAAATCCAACAATATCTCCTAATATACTACCGTATTACACAAGTTCACAATCTTGTTAAAAACTATAATACAAGTTTACTATACACTGAGAGAAATTAAATATTCCTTTTCACATGATTTTACTAAAAACTGTTGAAGCATCTCCACTGTTATGCGGGCATACATTTTTCAAACCATTTTCCTCCCCGCCCCCCCCCCCCCGGACATGTCCTATATTCCAGCCTTGAGGAGGGATTCCAGAATGTCCTTCATTTTGAGAATGAACAAGAAGCACGGATTTACATTTCTAAGAGTGTTTTTAGCTCTTTTATTTGGCCACGTCCTCCATTTCCCCTCTCAAATGCCCTTTGCACTGAGGACAGCTGGTCACCCAGCAAAAGGAGAATAGGCAGTAGTTAATTGCAATGCAAGGGGGTATTGTAAAGTTTTAATTATCACTTTAAAAAATTTTTTGACAAAATGTTTGTTTTGATTTGTAGTTGTTATCCCTACAGTCACCATTCACATTTACACTTTTTTCCCAGTGTTTCTTGACCCTCTGAATCCTGTTATTGTAGAAGTCTGCAGATTGCGCCTTACGGACCTCCTCATAGGAAGTACATTTCTATACCACTTATCAGTAGTTAAGGCAAAGTTGAGATATTTTTAAGAGAGCTGAGAGGTAGTATCAATGTGTAGAGAGACCTTGCAGCATCTTTGAGACTAACTGAAAGAAAGAAGTTGGCAGCATGAGCTTTCCTACCTAGACTTCAGTCTACTTCCCCTCAGAGGCATTTAGTGGGGTGGACTTTATAAAGACTTTTATCTATGGCAAAAAGAACCAACAATTGTATCCTATCTCCCTTCCACTGAGTCCAGTTTGGCACTGAAAAGAAATATTTTTCCTGTTTCTTGACCAAACAAATCTACCTGCCTTTTGTCCTGCTAGTTTTAAAACCTTCAGACCCTCTTTGTATGTTATAAAGCTAATCCTGCCAAATAAAAAAAAATAAAAAATAAAGGCCTGGTGGTTCCTGTAGTAGTAGTTTGTTTATAATGACTGCCTGGTTTTATATTGTATTATTCCTGAGATTATCTGGCAGGATTTATTTGAATTGATTGTATCCTATGATTCTGTGTAAATCTCTCCAATGAGCCCAGTTTAGCGCTGAAAATAACTAATATTTCTCCTGTTTTATTGCCCAAACAAACCCCTTTTGTTGTGCCTTGCTGGTTATAAAACTTTCAGGCCCTTTTTGTACGTGATAAAGCGATTCTTGCCAAATTAAAAATAAATTAATAAACACATTCATTGTTTTTATTGATTATGGCAATAATATCTCATTTTGCTCCACTTTCGCAGCAAGCTGTAGAAGGACATCTTGGAGGACATTGATCACCCAACTGTAACAAAATGATCAATGATTTCTCTTTCTGGAGCTTTTTAAAACTTTGAAATAATATATTACTGGGTGCAAATTCTCTTTGCTCATTCCCAAGGTCTGTTATTTCTATTGTTTATAAGTTTGTTGTAAAGTCGAAGCCTTTCACGGCTGGCATCTATAGTTTTATTGTGGGTTTTTCAGGCTATGAGGCCATGTCCTCTTCTAGAAACACTACTAGAACACGGCCTCATAGCTTGTGTTATTTTTATAGCGTATTTTTAATTAATTTTTAAAATTACATAACTTAATATTTTTGTGGGTTTTTCAGGCTATAAGGTTGTGTTCTCTTCTAAAAACTCTTCTCGAACATGGCCTCATAGCTTGTGCTATTTTTTTATAGTGTGTCATTTTTTATTTTATTTTTTAATTAAGTTTTATCAAATAACAAATTTATTAATTTTTTTGTGGGTTTATCAGGCTATGAGGCCATGTTCTAGAATTGTTTCTAGAAGAGAACATAGCCTTATAGCCTGCAAAACCCCACAAAAAACTGTAAGTTTGTTATTTGATAAAACTTAATAAAAAAAATAAAGGTCTGGTGGTTCCCATACTAGTACTGGCAGTAGTAATTTGTTTATAATTACTGCATAGTTTTATATTTCATTATTCCTTAGATTGTTACACCTCTGGCAGGATTTATTTGAATGGATTGTACCTGTAAAGGGCCAGATAAACTTGTGGCTCACTCTACAAATAAATGGTAATAGTCGTTGCCGTAGTAGTAGTAGTAGTAATTTGTTTATAATTAATGCATAGTTTTATATTTTATTGTTCCTTAGATTGTTACACCTCTGGCAGGATTTATTTGAATGGATTATACCTGTAAAATGCCATGTAAATTTATGGCGTGCTCTACAAATAAACGGTAATAGTAGTAGCGGCAGTAGTAATTTGTTTATAATTACTGCATAATTTCATATTTTATTATATCTTAGACTGTATGCCTCTGGCAGGATTTACTTGAATCAATTGAATTTATTTATTTATAAGAATTTATTTGACTAATTTATTTGAATTCATTGCACCCATATGAGGGCCATGTAAACTTATGGCGTGCTCTACAAATGGTTATAGTAGTCATAGTCATAGTAATTTGTTTATAATCACTGCACAGTTTTATATTTTGTTATCTCTTAGATTGTTACACCTCTGACAGGAATTATTTGAATTCATTGCACCTGTATGGACTAGGTCCATGTAAAGGTATGGCACACTCTACAAATAAAGTTATAGTAGTTGTAGTCGCAGTAATTTGTTTATAATCACTACACAGTTTCATATTTTATCATCCCTTAGAATTTACGCCTCTGACAGGATTGTATTTGAAGGGATTGTACCCGTTATAGTAATAGTCGTAGTAATTTGTTTGCAATCACTGCAGTTTCATATACGTTATCATCCTTTAGAACTGTGTAAAATGTTCCACCCGACAGGATTTATTTGAATTTTATTGCACTTGTAGGAGGGCCATGTAAACTTATGGTGCGCTCTACAAATAAACAGCTATAGTAGTTGTAGTTCTTTGCTTATAATAATTGCATAGTTTCATGTTTTATTATCCCTTAGATTGTAACACCTCTGACAGGATTTGAATTCATCATTGCACCCGTATGGCTGGAGCCATGTAAACTTATGGCACGCTTTACAAATAAATGGTTATACTGTAGTTGTTGTAGTAGTTTGTTTACAATCACTGCACAGTTTCATACACGTTATCCTTTAGAACTGTGTAAAATGTTCCACCTCGGACAGGATTTATTTGAATTTTATTGCACTTGCAGGAGGGCCATGTAAACTTATGGTGCGCTCTACAAATAAACAGCTATAGTAGTTGTAGTACTTTGCTTATAATAATTGCAGTTTCATGTTTTATTATCCCTTAGAATTGTTACACCTCTGACAGGAATTATTTTGAATTCATCATTGCACCTGTCTGGACTAGGGCCATGTAAAGTTATGGCACACTCTACAAATAAAAGTTATAATAGTTGTAGCCGTAGTAATGTGTTTATAATCACTGCACAGTTTCATAGTATTATTATTTTTTATCATCCTTTAGATTTCTTCCACCTCTGACAGGATTTATTTCGAATTCACTGCACCAGGATGGCTGACTGAGGAGGGCCTTGTGTAAAACTTTTCATGGCGCGCTCAAACAAAACGGTCACAGTTGTTATAGAGTAGTAGCAACAACAACACAACAGCGGCCCCTCAGGGGTGGGTGGGTAGTAGTAGTGTGTGTGTGTGTTTACTAGTGGGAGAGGACTGTGGAGGAGTGTGTGAGGAGGAGAAGGAGGAGGAGTAGGCCAAAGGAGGAGGAGGGCTGGGCGTCGTCGTCGTCGAAGTCTGGGCCTCAGGAGGAGCTGCTGTTGTTGTGAGGCGGCGGCGTCGTCGTCCTGTCAGGAGGAGGGCTGAGGGAGCCATTGGGGCTGAGCCCTGCCTTATTATTATTATTATTATTATTATTATTATTATTATTATTTATTATTATTAATGTCTCTCCCCGTGGTGCTCCCAGGCTCCTGCTGCCCCGCCGCCAGGCTCTCGTCGGCGGTCCCTGAGGCATCCAGGGGCCCTTCTTCTTCCTCGTCGTCCTCCTCAGCCGCCCAGGACCCTCCCCAGCTCCGTTGGTCCCGTCCAGGATGGCACCACCATCACCACCACCACCGGCCCCCTGCTGCCTCCCTTTGCCCCCGGACTCGGCGCCCCAATGCTGTGGCCTCCTCCTCCTCCTATCCCCCTTCTTCTTCCTCGGGGCTGGGGCTGCTCTTGCTGCCGGCCAGACCTCTCCTCTCCCTGGGCCTGCTGCAGCTCATCCTGGGCTGCTGCTTGGTGGCCCTCAGCTTCGGGGCCCTCTCCCTCAGCAGCTCCCCTCAGGTCAAGAACTCATGCCCCTTCTGGGCTGGGTCCTCGGTAAGTATTAG
This sequence comes from Urosaurus nigricauda, assembly GCA_034509955.1. NCBI lineage: Eukaryota > Metazoa > Chordata > Lepidosauria > Squamata > Phrynosomatidae > Urosaurus > Urosaurus nigricauda. The sequence goes on along the minus strand of JAOEGL010000002.1, from coordinate 88,231,846 downwards.
GAAAGAAGCAAGGAAGTAAGGAAGGAAGTAGTAGTGGACTCCTTCCCCCACCCTTCCTCCTCTTTCCCATGTTTTTAGGTCTGTTTTTGCACTATATAGTGCTGTTGTTCCACTATTATTATAACTGCTCTGGCTGCCTCCTCCTCCTGTTGCATTCTGGGGTTTGTAGTCCTTAAAAGAGCTCTCTGGCTGAGGAGGAGGAGGAGGAGGATTCGAAATGGGCCCCCTCCTTGGAACTACAAATCCCACAATGCAACAGGAGGAGGCAGAAGTGGAATAGCAGCAGCCACTATAATTAAGAGTACAGTCAATGAGAGTTTGGGTTTGGCATGTTGCAAGCTTTCGGAGTCACACTGGCTTCTTTTTCATCAGGGAAGCAGGAGAAAGAAATTGAAGTACTAATGGAAACACTAAGATGTATTATGTGTATGTGTATTATATTTAATAATTATTTAATTGAGAATTGAGATTGAGAATATACAGTCAGAGAATTAAGTGTTCAATTAATTGTCCTTCAGCGTTTTACTTCTGTTACAATATCAAGAAGTATTGTTTCAGGCAAAGCTTCCTTATAAACTATATAGCCCTTATGAAGCTACCTATATGTATCTTAGATGCAAATATGAAAATAAGCCTCATTGATTTTAATGGAATTCAAAGATATAGCCATGTTAGCCTGTAGAATCAGTACATGGAGAGATTTTGTAGCACCTTTGCAACTAACTGAAAGAAAGCATGAGCTTTCGTAGACTTCAGTCTACTTAATGCATCTGAGTAAGTAGACTGAAGTATATGAAAGGTCAGGCTGGCAATCTCCCCCCCCCCCCCCCCCAGTTACTCTCAAAGGTGCTGCAAGATCTCTCCACATACTGATTTTCATGAAATTTGCTTCACATTGATGACCAGATCTTCAAGCTGTGTGTCCTTTCTATCTCTTTGTGTCTTGGGTTACAAAGAGTGTTAATTGTCAAAACTGTGAGCCCTTGCAGTTCAAACCAATAAAAATATGATTTAAGGAATTATTGTGTAATTTTCCAGCCCTTTTTGGGAGTAACTAATGAAATTCTACTTCATTATTATTATTATTTTAATTAAAAATATTGTATGTACAGAAAAACCTATGAAATTCATGGGGTTGCCATAAGTTGACTGGTGGCTTGAAAGCATGTGCATACACGCACAATTTTATACCACTTGACTGTGGGATGCCTGGTTATGGGTTGGAGGATGTGGTTTTTCTCTTGAGAGAGTTACAAGTCTACTAAAGATTTCCCCTCAACTGTCGTGAGCCTTTTTGTTGAAACTGAGCTAGAAACTATATATAGCTGGTATTCCAATTCTGCATACTTTGAACAATGCAAATCTTGCGGATTTCAGTTTCCCTGTGCTTTCAAGAAAGACAGATTGCTGCTTCATGGGGAGTAAAATGAAAACAGAGTGATCTAAATATACATCATAGATGCAGAATATGCAGCCTTCCACATGTTTTTAACCCACAATTCACATTCTTCCTCACTAATGACTGATGCGCTGGGCTGATGGAAATTGCCATCCATCAACATCTGGAGGGCCACATATCCCTTCCCTGGTATCTCTGTGTGTTTATATACAAAAGACAAGAGCAAGTGACTTCCATGCCATTTAAAAACAAACAAACTTGAAACTACAGGAAAATTGTATAATATTGATATGATAGTGGTAGAGGTTTAGCTACAGCTCTTCTTTCTATATAGAGAGAAGTAATATTTTTAACAACCTTGCCAAGCACAAATTTATGGTTGTGATATTTGTGGGAGCTAATGCAGGCCAACAAATTTAGATATGTTTATTTTTGAAACCCTCCAGTAAATATAAGCATCTGTTCTATAGCAGTGATAGTGATGGAACGGAGTAGTCTTTCTGTCTTCCAAACAGATGACTGACACTGTCAGTCGCATGACTGTGGTTCTGCATGGCTGTACCTGTATAAGCAAGTCAGGGTCCAGGAGGACAAAGTTACTTCTTACTAATATTAACTACTAGCAGAGTGCCACCTTCACTAGATCAGCCATTCCATTTCAGTTTCTCTTAATTTATAGGTTAAATGCTTTCATATTTATTTATTTATACCTCGTCCTTCAGCCCTAACGGTTATCAGAGCGGCTTATAATTATTATTTTTAATTAGACGGTTTCCTGCCCTCATGCTTACAATCTAAAAAGACATGACACAAAAGGAGAAGGGAAAAGTGGTGGGGAAGAGGATCAGGTCCAGCAGTTCTTCTCTCCCTCTGAGGCCTGGACCAAGGCAGATGGTCAGGAGGGAGGGCTCTGCTTCTTAATCTAGGACAGGCTCAATGGAGTTTGGTCTGCCCTTTCACTCCCTCCTAGGCCAGATGGTGTTGTCATGGAGGGAGGGCTCTTCAACTTGAGGCCAAGCCCGATGGTGTTGCTAGGCCTCTCCTTTCACTCCCTCCCACGCCAGATGGTGTTGTCATGAAGGGAGGGCCCTTCTACTTGAGGCCAGGCCCAATGGTGTTGCTATTTCAAAGAAATACAGTGGGACCCTGGAATCTGGGGGGGGGGGGGGGGAGAGATCCGTTCTGGATTCCCTTGTGGATACCAAAATCCGCCGATGCTCAAGTTGCAACGCCATTAGGGACGACAAGACTTCATGAAGGAGGCGCTGGTAGATTTGACAAGGGACAAGGAGACGAATCCCTCATCCTCCCAGGAGTCACCATCTTCTTTCCCCGGGAGCCTGGGTGACAGTAGTGGCTGAGGGGGCTCCCACTGCGCTGAGGTGCGGCTGACTAAGAGCAGGGAGCCCCCCTCTTAGAAAGCAAAGTCCTATTCAGCTGCTGCCTCTGTTACTTTCCTCTTCCTCTTCTTTCTCCTCCTCCTAGCAGTTCTTGTTGTCATCCTCTTTCTCCTCCTCTTCCTTGCAATCGTTCCTGCTGCCCGAGAAGAGCAGCTTCTGCCAGTTGCAGCCCCACAGGCAGTTGCCCTGATCTGACAGAAACTGGTTTTCTTGGGTGGCAGGAGCCATTGCAATGAGGAGGAAGAGGACAACATGGCATGGATACATTTCTTTACTTCATACCTATGTTAACCATCGCTGAAATCTCAGTCCCCACATCTCTGTCCAAAAATGGATTTGGCTTGCATTGATTCCCCCTCCCTCATATTTTGGTAAAGGGCAGGGAACCGTCTAAGTAAAAAGATTGTATGTACAGCACTGTGTAAATTTACAGTGCTATATAAATAAAGGATTATTATTATTATTATTATTATTATTATTTATCTGGGTAGAACTCACTCATATTAACTGATATTAAATGAGTGCCATTATTAAACTGAAACTACCCATGCACAAATCATATGTATTGGTATTATACAATGTTTTTATTACTCTCTTTCAGTATAAACAAATGTATGTTGCAAAAGTAGGTATTGAATTAAGTCACCTCTAGTTTTGGCAATCTGTGGGAGCTGTGTTATCAGAAATCCAAGTATGAACACTTGTTCCCTTCCCATTCCCACCACATTTTAGTGCATTTTAGGATATTAATTGTAGTGGTTTGAGCTTTGGATTATGACTCTGAACACCAGGGCTTGAATCTACACTTGACCATGGAAATCCACTAGGTGACCTTAGGCAAGTCATACTCACCTGTGAACAAATCTAGCCAATAAAACCCTGTGATAGGCTTGTCTTTGTTGTCATTGTTGTGTGCCTTCAAGTTGTTTCTGATTTATGGAGACCCTATAATCTATTATGGTGTTTTGTTTTGTTTTTCACAAGATGGTCAGTGGAGGTTTGTTGCCTTAGGGTTGCCATTAGAGAAATGACTTGAAGACATACAGCTATAGCGAAATGTTACTTTACAGTGCATGTTTTCTCATGTGATGTTTGTCCGTCATATTCACTACAGTTGGCCTTCCACATTTGTGGCTTTCATATTTGCGGCTTTGATCATTTCTGGTATTGATTAATATGTGCTTTCTAGGAATCTCTAGGTCCTCCAGCGCAACTCTGTCAGATGTTGGCCACAGAGTTGTGCTGGAGAACCTAGAAGTTTCTAGAGAAAACACTTCCCTAGGCATTTTTAGGTCCTCCAGTATGATTCTACGATTAGCTTCTGGCAAATGTTGACCATAGAGTTGCCTCCAGAGAGGTGTCCTCTTAGGTAAAAAGAATAGTGCTTTTTATTTGCGATTTTCCCACATTCACAGAGCTCCTTCACCTCTAACCCCAGGGAATGTGGAGGGACCACTGTATTATGTTTGCTCTTCATTTTGGTGGCACAATTCATCATTATCCAGCAATGATTAAAAAAAGCCATTCTTTTCTATGTCCAGTATGCGAATAATTGAAAATATGGGACATCTGTTTTATTTCATGGAAGTAAAGCTTGTACAGGAGAAATCCCTGTTGGATAATGTACCTATTATGTTTTAAATAATTTCAGATTACAGAATTTCAGATTTATAGAAGGTACAAAATTACATCTATTTTAAACATGGAAAGAAGAAGTGATTTGATGTCATTTTTTATTTTATTTTATTTTTGTTGTTGCAGGTCATTTTATCAGGAATTATAGGATTAACAACATGGAAGAGACCAATGATTCTTTTGGTAGGTGTTAGTTAATATGATGGCTTTCATTAAAATGTAATATTGGAACGTATCATAAGATTGTTATTGTTTAATAGTAGAATGGTTGAAAGAGAAGCAAGGTTATCACTTTTAAAGATAAATAGTCTAATAGGCAAAAAATCATATTACTGTTGATAGCAGTGAGGATCCCAATACTGTTGACAAAGGATAATGTAGGATGCATTAATAACTGTTGGACTTTATTTTATTTTTTGAAAAATATTGAGTTAAAAGCTAAAACGTTGCTTATTTTTATCATGTAATATAGTCGGAATACTGTTTACACTCAGAAGTAGTTTGGCTCAATACTGAACAATTGATTTGGGGGGGGGGGGCTAAATAAAAGCATATTTGAATTTCTAATAATTTAATAGTTCTTGCACTACTCAGCTTTTGAGGACAAGAAGCTCAAGAGCTTGTTTTCCTACTAAGAACTTCACTGTTGGAAGAAAATATTTTGTTCTGCATAGTAGTGTTCATTTCTGTGTTCCTTAGCTGTAATACAACTTTTCCAGTATGTTTATACATGCCAGATAATTAAGAAGATGACCTTGTGGTTGAGATTCTTATATGCAGTAATTATTGAGTGATATAAGTTGCTCTCTAGTACTGTTGCAGAAAGATTCTTCTTTTTTCTATATTTAAAGTTGTTTGACAGTGGAACACACTCCCTCAGAGAGTGGTGGAGTCTCCTTCCTTGGAGGTCTTTAAGCAGAGACTGGATGGCCATTTGTCAGGGATGCTTTGGTGGAGAGTTCCTGCATGGCAGAATGGGGTTGGACTGGATGGCCCGTGTGGTCTCTTCCAGCTCTACGATTCTATGATTCTATGATTCTAAGTTAAATTTAAGTTACCGTCAGGAGAAAAGGGTATGTTAATATTAAGATTTTTAAAAACTGTTTCAAGGTAACCGTAAGGCCATGCAAGCGGTTTAATGGAAGATAGGAACACATGATCCATCTGGAAAGCCACATATAAAATATTTCATTCACTGCTATTGTTCAGAATGATTGTGTATATAATAATAATAATAATAATAATAATAATAATTATTTATATGCCGCCCAATCACAGGGAATCTGGGCAGCTTACAACAGAGGGGATTATACAATTGATAACAATAAACATGAATTAAAAACAAAAACAAATGGCAATGCATTAAACAGTAACAATAAAATCAGATAGCAAATAACAATAACAATGACTAACAAAAATATATAACAAATTATAGCAACAAAAATACATAGTAATTATAACTGTAAAATTAGCAAAGCAAAATACATTACAACAGACCAAAACAAACAAGAAGAAAATAATCTCCATTCTCAACCCCCATCTCAATCCTAAAAACAATGTGAACTATACACACTTAAAAAAGAAAAAGAAAAAAAAAGGAGGGGGGAAGACAAGACTCCTCTTTAAGTCCAGGAGCCAAGTTGAGTCGTGGGTGTAGCCCAGGTAGAAGGAGGGCAAACAAACACTCTCTCAGCCGGTCCTCACTGGCAGATGTTGAAGAGGAGGAAAGGAGGGCCATTCTATTGGGGGGGGGGGGCAGAGAAGGGGAGAGATACAACAGACCCCAAAATACAATCACAATAATAACAGCTTGTTGCACAATATGATCTGGGTGCTGTTGTATCATAAACTGTAACATAGGTGCCACCTTAACTCAGGAAACTCTGAGACCTTATTGCCTTAATAATGTAGGCTGCTATGTTTTAATTTTAATTTTTTTTCTAAATAAAAGTTTCTAATCTGTATAAGTCCTTTGCTGGAGGAAGATACTTTCTATGTAGTAAAGTCCCTTGGCTCCAACCCTCTGGATCAGCATTCTTGAAACACATGTTAATATCATCCATTTGTAAGTTTTTTAATCTACAAAAAGTATTGTGTTTTGCTTAATATTGTCTGATATATTTCCTTAATCATTCTTGCCTCATGTACTGCAGTACTTGCTTGTGTATCTGTAATTCATTTTCATTTCATGTCTTTAAAATAATAAACACCCATCTAATGATAATATTTATTGTTACAATTCTTTAGTATGATTCTTTTCCAAAATGTAGAATAAAAATAACCTTAAATGAACAGCAGCAACATTAATAAAATATTAATAAAAGATAGTTAAAACACACACACACTTACAGTGATGAATGAACAATGATGTATGACAGGGGAAGCCTTCATGTAGTGTTCATTTTATTTGGGCTTTTGTTTAGTCCCAGTTTTTACCTCACTAGTCTTGGAGTAGCTTAAATTTATCACAAGCTGAAACTAAATAACTAGATTTACAGTTGTGAAAATGGTGGGAAAATACTGTGCAAATTTATGTATTTATAGTAATCTATTTTTGCTGGAACATAATATTCAGTACATACCAGTCTAGGTAGAGAATGTAGTGGCTGATGCTGAGACAACAGTAACACTGGAGAAATAGGAACTGGTGCCTCATGGCATGTTTGCAAAAAATTGTAAAAGGAAATAAGTTGTGATGGAAGTGTCTTGTTTCTCCCTTCCATGGCATTTTAATATTCTGCTAGCAAGTTGGTGGCTATACATTTAAAAATTTCAGAACATGGGGTTGGATACAGATGTAAGTGGAAAGTCCTTTTTCTCATTCACCTTCCTTCACTTTCTGTTTCCACAGTTTCTCTTTCTCCACTGTAGTCTCTTGCTTCCTATTGTTTAGCACATTATTCCAGCAGGTCTCCCAAATGATCAGGGATGATTTCTGGAGGCATGCAAAGGATGTCAGTGAGCAGCTAGAGGCATCTCTGCTCACCATTTTCTGGATCTAAGATGCATGTTTGTTTCCTGATTGATGTACATTGCCATTTATTTAAATCTTCAATATACTTTAATTTCATATTTCAAATCGTTTATTACATCCTTCAACTACTGTAATATTTGTGTGAGGCTTATCTGGAACTTCCTAGAGGCTTTGTGGGTACAAAAAGTGACTGGGTTTCAGTCTAGCCACAGGCTGTACTATAAATCTGTCTTGTATTATTGGGAAAGAGTTACATAGGTTAGCCGTTCCAATCAGACGTTTGCTTCTTTTGTCAGAAGCTTTGGAGGCAATCCTTCACATTGATATAAAATAATCCAAGGCAACTCTGAATAAAAGGTTTAATTGAATGAGTAAGCATTTTCAGATTTGCCCCAAATTTTACATACTTATTTCTTAAGTATTTGGAGCCAAGAAAGTGTTCAGACATAATGTATCTCTTTATTCAAAATTCACCATGTAATTCCCCCATTGAGAGTCTAGAGTCTAGGGAGAATAAATCTGTGTTATATCTTATTCTATTTTTGGTAAATGAAGAGGAAGTAGAGTGACATTTGAATCCTTAATGCTGTTGCTGGAATATAAAATAAATTTGTGTGCATTTGAGTCTTTGCATTTTCTTGTCGTTGTGTTTATAATCTATATTTAAGGGGGAGATTACAAACAATTAAAAGCTCAAATGCCAAGAAAAATACTTCCAGTGCTACAAAGTCTCAAAATTGGGTGACAAAGATGACAGCATGTTCACGTCTAGTATTGGGAAATATTATTTGTTATTATGGGTTTCATAGTCTATCAAGTATTATGAGTTTTGGACTATCAATGTTTTGGATTCTGTCCAATCAGTGACATATGGTTGGATAATGTGGAGCATAATTATGCTATTGTGACCCTATCTGTGGTGCCTTGTAAGTCCATTTGACATTGTTCCCAGAGCATCTGTTGTTCTGTCCTCAACACGTGTTTAGCTATATGTCTATCCATACAATCAGCTCACAGCCAGCCACTGATGTAAACAAAAACGTGGAATGTATTAAGAATAATTGTGGACTGTAATAAGAGTAACTTTAAAAAAGGAGATAAAGAATGAAAAGATGAGTGGTAGGATGTGGTAAAAAAGAGAGGAGTAGAAAAGGTGCTTCAGACAGCAGAAACTGAGGAGAACAAAGCCATAGGATGATTTCCAAAAACCTATCAAACATAGTTGCACAGAATCAGGACTAATCTGATTAGTTACATGATATCAGAACTAATCTGATCAGGACTAATAACAGTTCCATGTAGATGAACCCACAGTTATACTTAGGGCAACAGACCTAAAATGTCCCGTGGCGATAGAACACCTATCACTACTGGAATCACAGTATTCTTTTCCTGGAAGCACTGAGTCGCAATTTGTATTTCTACATATTTTATAATCTTCTGTTGTTGTTTTATTGCTGTTGTTTTCTTTAGTTATATTCTGCCTCTTCCCCAGACCCGGAATTCAAGGCAGGATACAAAAGTTAAAAATGGTACAATTAAAAATACACATCATATGAAAGTTAAAATATAATTATACTATAAAAGCAGTTATGGAGATGCCCATTCAAACAACAACAACAAACAGTCAGCCAAAAACAGATATTGCTCATGGCGTGGGCATTGTTTGTCTTTTTAAAAAGAAGCATTAAACTTTCTGAGGAGTTCAGGGTAATGACATAGGCTTATGAAAAGGTTCACATATTTTGACAGCCAAATCCTTTAACATTGTTTTATATATTTTTTATCTTGTTCTAGGTTAACCTGTTTGTTTTGCTTTCTGTTATCTGTGTTCTCTTGAACCTGGCGGGATTTATTCTTGGATGCCAAGGTGCTCAATTTGTGTCCAGTGTACCTAGATGCGATCTGGTGAGAAGCCATTTTACCTGATTATGCCTCAAATGTAATCAATGGTAGCATTTGTAATACAAACCTTTACTGAATTAGAATAAAATAAAATACAGCATATCGAAAGTAGATAGAAAAACATGGCTCTCACCTGTATCAGATAATTTGATATGTTTTTATTCTCCTTTTTAAAAACCTATTCAAGGTCAAAGAAAAAGTAGTAACCATATCAAATGATAAACAGATTAATCTGTTGTCCTATGACTTTACTCTGTTAAATTCTATGCTCATACTCATATTTCCATTAACCCTTGGTTTACTCACTTAGTTCTTATCCCCAGGTGAAATGAAATCTTGGAGTGGAAATACACATTGTGCCATATGAAACATTGAGTTGCACTCCAAAATAGCACACCTAGGATAATTCTGCCCCTCCATTACTTTGATCGTAATAGATGCCATCCATGATATTTTATGACAAAGACCTTGAGATGAGGCTTCATAAAAGTGAAGAGAGGTGTTATGAAGTGGTTTGAAGAGACCCACAGGGCCTAATAATCATTTTTTCTGTTCTGGCTAATGGAACAGAGCCTCATGTTTTGCCTTGAATTCTATATCACTAGCTTGCTAAAGCTAAAAAGACACATCAGCAAGCTAGAGTTTGAGCAGTCTCTCCAAATAAAGATCATTAATAATTAGCAATACTGGGTTGGAGGGGTCACTCAGAACATAATCAGTTGAGTCAAATGTTGTGTCAGCCTAAGCTTTGATTATGCTGGGAAGTAATTAGTGAAGTGCTGAGGCCAATGAGCACCTGTGCACAGTGCTCAATTCACTGTCCTACAACCCACAGATTTGAAGATCTGCTGAATTCAGCCATTTATGTTTCTTAAAGCAAAGATTTTTCCTCCCCGCTTTTGTTAATGAAACTTTGGGGCAAAATAGACCAGCGGAAGGGGCGGCTTCCGAAGCTGGATTGGGGCCACGGCAACCACATGCTGCAGCCCCAATCCGCATTGAAACCACCCGAAAGAGGAACAGCAAATAGCCACTCCTTTTTGGGGTGGCAAAAAGCCGGGTTTTCTGCCTGTGCGCTGTGGCCAGAAGCCAGCTTCATGATGCTCTGGCGGCATATAGCATGTAAAAACCACACTGCTGGGATGCCATGAAGCTGCCCCTGTGCAAATGGCCAGGTGGCTTCTGGGCAGCTTGGGAGCGTGCGGCGTGTAAAAGCCACACTCCCAAGCCACCAGTAAGACAATGCAAAGGGGTGGTCTGTTTCATTTGTTAAATGCTACATATGTTGATGATACTGATTAAATAATATGTATGAGACAAAAGGCACAAATTTATGCAGGTTTACTGAGAAATTAGTTGAGTATAGAACTGTAACATCAAATGTCCCCTGGGTTAATTAGGAAACAAGCTACTCTTTTGAGACTTAAGATATAGTTTATATAACAAGCACATACAATTGAATTTTCTTCAATTGAAGGGAAAAACAGCCTTTGACCTCATGCAGATCTCTTACCGGTAGGTAAATACTGTCATGGCAGGTATTCAATAAGAAGGTTTTGAGACGTTTCAGAAGACTTTATAGGCTTGGAAGGTTATCAAAACCCACATTTCCATCAGTGCTCCAGACAAGAAAAGACATCTTCAAGAGCTTCCATCTGATCAGGGCTAGCTTTTTAATATAACAAATTTAAAAATTCTCAGTTAGGGAGAAACAAGTAAAATGTGATATGTAGAATAGCTGCTATCTGTTCAGCATAATAGTTATTCATGCAGTTCATTGAATGATGTTAGTAAATTGCTTTATGTATTTTAATTCTTTGATTCCCTCTAAGTATACGACATGATATTTTTATTATGTATTGTAAAATTTTCTTTCAATTTACTAATTCATAATTCTTCTTACCTTCTGCAATATTAAAGGTAGATGTGGGTGAAAATAAGTTTTGTTTCTGTTGTGAAGAATTTCTGCCTGCAAAATGCACAGAGAAAGAAAATGCATTGAAGCTTTATCCAGTCCAGTCATGCAGTGCAGTTCACCTTCTCCTCAAGGTGAGGTCATCACCTAACATTGACTCACAGGCAATGAATAAACTGCAGTGAATATTTATCCTGGTATTATGTAATTCCTTTATATATAGTGATGCTGACGGTTTTCAAATGTGCTTCTTCTTTCCTTTTAACACTGTCCTGTTATTTTTTCTTCAGAGCTTGAAGAGGGTTGGGGAAGAAATTGAGACAAAAAGCAACGTGTAAAATTTATGGCTGGGGTGGGAAGACCAGAGCCTGTGGGCTGCATATAGCACCAAATGCTTGTTACAGCCTCCTGAACTCCCCCAAATCTTCAGATCCCCCACTTTTAATATATATTTTTGAGGGGGAAATTGCCCAAACCACCACAAGAGCCCTCAAATAAATCAAATTAGTGTCACTGTTCCCCAGAATCTCTCAGCGATTCTCTCTCATAGTAACATTCCAAAATTGGTTTGAAATACAGGAAACGAAAACTTGACATCACTTCCAGTTGCACATTTCACTGATTTTCAGTGGAAAATGCAGCAATGCAGACTGTCGGGCACACAAGATAAAAATTGTCTGTTAGCATAGTTAACCAGCCTTGGTTTATGGAATGTACTCTTAATCTATAGAATAAGGAAGAGAATCAGCAGGTACAGTGGTTTGTGTGTTGGATTATGTTGGACTATGACTCTGGAGAGCAGAATTCAAAGCCCTGCTTAGTCATGGAAACCCACTGGGTAACCTTGGGTGAATTGCACTCTCTCAGCCTCAGAGGAAGGAAAAGACAAACCCCCTCTGAACAAATCTTCCCAAGAAAATGATAGGTTTGCCATAAGTTGGAAATGACTTGGAAGTACACAACAACAACAAAGAGTGTGCCACACCATTTTGGTAAAACTAGTGAAAGCAAAATAATTTTTTCTTCTTTTGTTGTAAATTACTTCAGGGTTCAACTCAACCTCACACTCATTCATGACTGTTGATATGAAAATGTAATGTGAAAACCACAGTGATTGAATTTGCCTATGAAGGCTGAACTTGATGTTGCTTTTTCCATATAGTTTGACCTTGAGCACAAGGTCCAGTTTTTGCCAATTTTTTTACAGCAGAAAAAAATTCTGCTGAAATTTTCTTCACCTGCCAAATTTCTGGCATTGGAGTAATTTAAAGTTTCAGTTGATCATTTAGAAACACAGTTTAGGCATCCAGTGAAAAGGGGCAGGCAAAGTTACCAAGGGAATATGAACAACAACAACAACGTTTTACATATGAATGATTTTCAGTCTTATTCTCTCCAGTGCTACAAGCATCTGAAAGAAACTAATTGGGGAGGCAGAATCCCCCCCCCCCATACCCTATAGTTATATATCCTTGCACATACCCAGCATGGGCTGTCCAATATTGTTTGAGATTCTGATGTGAGAGATAAGGGGTTTTAAACTCCTCCCACCCTCCCTGTGATACAGATCATGCCCATATGCCAGTTATCTCACACAGAAAAAGGATCTCTTGTTCACACCAATGCAGGTGTTTCCCCTTATGCAATAAGCAGATGCAGAAAGCCCAATCCAGAATTCTCTAGCACACAATACTGTCCTAATCCACATTTTGTTTCATGTGTTGGCTTTTTAGGTTATTTATTTATTTAGTTGTACCAGCATGACAAATAAGATCAGCATTGTAAAATCAGTATCACAAGTTCAAATCAAATAACAATTTCAGACACCTTATCAGCCCCATGGCCAGAAGGTCTGTCCTATGTGTTCCCACAATTACAAATAATTCAAAGGGTTTTTAGCCAATATCAAGTTGCCGAAGGTTCAGGTGGTTATGATCATATCATATTGGCCCAGACCATGGTTTCTGGTGCTGTTGAGTATGTAAGTGTAGTAACCCTGGTGTCTGCTGCAAGTGGTGGACTTGCTACACCAAGGTCCAGTTCTCCACCCCAGTCCAGACTGGATGAAACTAAGTGCTTGGAGACTGAGAGGAGGAATTTGATAAAAGAAGGTTGTTCTGATGCAGTGACAAGTACTATTGTGGCATTTAGGAGAACATCCACTCGGATGATTTATTAGAACACCTGGAGAGCTTTCAAGATGTGGCATTTGGACAATTTTGTGCAATCTAAATCAGCAACTGTCAAGAATATTCTGCCTTTACTGCCATCAGGTCTGGTGAAGGCTTTGAATCCTAACACACACACACACACAAAAGCAAGTGTCAGGTCTGTCATCAGTTCTGGGCATTAAATGGAAGTTGTTATCGTTTCACCCTCATGAAAATATTTTACAAGAGGTGACTTTGCAGACTCCACCAACAGTATATAGATTCTGGGATGGGATTTGAGTCTGGTATTAAATATACTGACTGAGGCCCCAAACAGACAGGGGCTGCTTCCGGCCGTTCCAGGTGCGTGGTGTTTAGACAACACATGCCCCTCGAGTGCCCAGAAGCCGCACTGGGGCTCTCTAAAGCAGCCTGAAATCTGCCCCAAAAGGATCTTTTCCACTCCTTTCCATGTTCCATTTGGGACCAGCAAGAGGCGCTCTCAGGGCCACAACGTGTATTCACTGCAGCCCCAGGACAACTGGGCTGGGAGTGGCTTCTGGCTGCTCCTTCCTGCCCATCTTTTTCACCCCTCAGTCACCTTTTGAGTCAGTGAAGGAGGCTTCACTGCATTTTCTGTGAGTAGTGTTATTAGTAGCTGTCACATTGGCTAGAAGGGTCTCCGAGATCAGAATTTTTGCAAGTTTGAAAAGGGAAAGGTATTGTTGATTATTGATTCATTGTTTGTGACAGAGTCATTGTGGTTGAGAGCTGGGGCTCAGGCTCTGGAATTGCCCATATTTTGTCTGAATCCAGTACACTCACTGGAGAAGAAGTGACATATGTTGGACATCAGAAGGGCTGTGAAAGTGTATATTTGGAGAACAAAAGGGTTTAGAAAGACATAAGCCTTATTTCTCTATTTTCATCCCAGAACAATGGACATTAAAACATCTAAGCTAGTGGTCCCCAAATCCTTTCTCCCCTTTCTTTTCGAGTGGCAATCCTAGCACCCTGATTGCCTATTTCTTCATATTAGGTCTACTGTTCTAATGCAAATTCAAAATTACCAATCTTGGTTGTTGCTCTTTTGGCACCTGGTCACCTTGGGAGCAGCCTCATGGCAAAGACTGACATGGGTGAGAGGCTTCTTGCACCCAGTCACTTTGGGAGCAGCAAACCACTAGTTGGCTGAGCAGTGATCGAGAAACGTCTTCCCCATGCCAGTCTTGTGGCAGGTATGGACAAGAGGCTTCTTGATCTTGGCCGGCTGCTCAGTCAGCTGCTCGGCTGCTGCTCCCTTTGTACTACTCACCCTGTGAGTAAAAACTGAGCAACTGGCTTAGCAGTGACTAAGAAGCTTCTCAATCAAGCTGGCCTTGTGTCAAAGACTGGTGCAATCAAGATCCTTCTTGATTCCTGCTTGCCTGGCTGCTTGGTTGCTGCTCCCAAGGGTGCAAAGAGAGAAGTTTCTCCCCAGAGAGGAAGGACTTGCAAGACAGAGAGGGGCGCAGCCAGCTTCACACTTTTCTCCCTGGCCAGGAAGGACTTGAGAAAAGCAAGGTACTTTACAAGAATCGATCCCAAGTATTCCTCCTGCTCCTTCCCCAGAGACATGCCTTCCCCACACAGCTTCAAGTCACCCCACACACAAACATTATTTCTTCTGCAACCTCATCTTAATAATAAATAATAATAAAATCTTAATTTATATACCGCCCTTCCAATGATCAGGGCGGAGTACAACAAATTCACAATTTAAAACATTCTGGCAGCGTAATAACAATATCGACCCAATATAGCTGTACAGTGGCAACACTCCTAGTCAGCTAATAGTCAGGGAAAAATAACAGCGGGGAGAACAAAATCAGGGGTAGGCCTGCTCGAATAAATATGTTTTTAACCCCTTTTTAAATTGGGTGAGAGAGGCAGCCAAGCGGAGCTCAATGGGCAATGAGTTCCAGAGGCTCGGGGCCGAGATAGAAAAACCCTCTTCATGGTGGTTGATAGTCTGGCCTCTGGAACTCTTAGTAGTTGTTGCCCGGTGGATCTAAGTGTGCGGGGCGGATTATGTGAGGAGAGACAGTCCTTCAGGTACTCTGGGCCCAAGCCATTTAGGGCTTTATAGGTAATAACCAGCACTTTGTACTGAGCCCGGAAGCAAATCGGCAGCCAATGGAGATCTTTCAGAACTGGTGTTATGTGGCAGGCCCTGGGGGCACCAGTGACTAGCCGTGCTACCATATTCTGCACTAATTGTAGCTTCCGAGTATGGTACAGAGGCTGCCCCATGTAGAGCGCATTGCAGAAATCCAACTGAGAAGTTACCAGAGTGTGTACTACAGTTTCAAGGTCCCTCCAGTCCAAGTAGGGGCGCAGCTGGCGCAACAGCCGAAGCTGAAAACAGGTGCTCCTGGCTGTCGCATCCACCTGAGAACTAAGATGGAGCGACGAGTCAAGGAGCACCCCCAAGCTGCATACAGTGTCCTTTACGGGAAGCGTGAGCCCACTCAGGACAGGTGGAACCACCACCATCCCTGGGCCGGGAGAACCTATCACGAGTACTTCCGTTTTCTCTGGATTCAGACTGAGTCTGTTTTCCCTCATCCAGTCCATTACCGATTCCAGACAGGCCACGAGAGGAGTGATGCCATCCCTGGTCACTGCATCAGTCGGAGACATAGAGAAGACTATTTGGGTGTCATCAGCATACTGATAACCCCGCGCCCCATGCCTCCGGATGATCTCTCCCAGCGGTTTCATGTAAATGTTAAAAAGCATGGGGGACAGAATAGCTCCTTGAGGAACCCCAGATGTAAGGGCCCTCTTATCGGAGCAAACGCCCCCCAGCTGCACCATCTGGAACCTCCCAGAGAGGTAGGATCTGAACCACTGGAGCGCAGTGCCCCGGACTCCCACCTCTGCCAGGCGTTCCAGAAGGATACCATGGTCGATGGTATCGAAAGCCGCTGAGATGTCCAAGAGCACCAGCAGGGACACGCTCCCCCTATCGATGCCCAGACGGAGATCATCGACCAGGGCGACCATGGCAGTCTCAACCCCGTAGCCCGCTCGAAAACCGGTTTGAAATGGATCTAGATAATCCGTTTCATCCAAGATCGATTGAGGCTGGATCGCAACCGCCCTCTCGATCACCTTTCCCAAAAATGGCAGTAGTGAAACTGGCCGATAATTGTTATGAACCAGGGGGTCGAGAGAGGGCTTTTTCAATACAGTGGTCCCTCAGTTTACGAATCCCCCTGGGAACGAAATCCCCGGGGTCCGAAACCGGCGGGACCAAAAATTATCCCCCGGGATCCGAAGGATCCCCCGGGATACGAAGAAAAAAACCGCGCGGCCCCTTTAAATCGGCCGCGCGGTCCGTTGAAAATAGCGGTCCCCCGGGAAACGAAGACTTCCGGGTTACGAAAGGGGGACCACTGTATTGGTTTTACAGTGGCCAATTTGAGGTTATCAGGAAATTGCCCCTCTCTCAAGTATGTGTTTATGATCCGGCATAACAGTGATATTACAGCCGGACCCCCCTGTGCCACTAGCCAATCTTGCAGCTTGTCCAGCCAAAGAAAGCAAGCGCAGCAGTGCTGCTCCAACCTGCTGGCCAAGTCCCAGCAGAACTCACAAAGCTTAAATGGGATCCCAGATGTGAAGGCTCCTTTTTACCACCATTTCTCCTGCACCACTAAGTGTTCTAACTCCATGTTCCAGATAATCAGTCAGTCAGTGTCCCAAAATGGCATCATGGGAATGAGCTTGTGGAGGCAGGTGAAGAGTAGGAGACACCACCGCACAAATTAATGAGACTTCACTGTGGTTTTAATGAACCCTGAAAAGAGACATTTCATGCAACCCTCATCCCCACTATGGTCCTAAAGGACGCTGATTCCCCTTGTTTTTCTTGTACACTAATACTTTGACTGGAGGCTGCCCTTGCTGCCCCCTTTTCCCTCTCTGACCCTGGGATCTTTTCTCTTATTATTATTATTATTGACCTTTATTTATATAGTGCTGTAAATTTACACATGACTGTACATACAGTCATTTAATTAGACAGTTCCCTGCTCTCATGCTTACAATCTTACATGCTTACACAATTCCCATTTTGGGAATCACTGATCTCAGCAAATGCTTTCAAGATGGATCAAAAATTGCTTATAATTTTGCAAAAATTCCAAGACTGCAGCATGTCTAGGCACATTCAACACATTCAGTGGCAACTACTACAGATTACAGGGTGGCAGTTTGGTTAGAAGATGTGTGCATAGCAGCGTGATAGAAGGAGCCACCTATGTTTGCTCACCACTATAAAACTGAAAAATATAAATAGGGACATGCAGCCTTTGGAAGGATAATTCATTCAGTTTTGCAACAGGATAATAGTTAGGCCCATCTGAGTGGTGGAAACTTAGGTACAGTATATCCCACAGATAATGGATTGCTCCTTCAGGCTGCCTGGAAATGAGAGGTTGGTCATCTAAGAAGGCTGGAAGAACAATACACCCCCACCTTAGATGTGAAACACCTTTCCACATTCTATCTGTTCTCTCTCAGTTCACTGTTTCTCTCCAGATTAGTAAGGCTATGAAATCAAACTGAATGGAGAGAAAAGAGTTAACTGGATTAGAATTTAGGTTGGTGCAAGAGATTAACCACAGGTTTCCTCCTTCACCCTTCCTAAAATGACCATTCTTGGTAGGTAGCAAACTGTTATTCTGGTTAGTTTTTCTGCTAGACAAATCTGTTTTTGTTTTTTTGTTTTTGTTTTGTCATGGCCTCTGTTCCTCACCTGTCCAACTTTCCACTTCCTGCTCCATCTCAGGGAACAAGGACAGGCTTTCTCATCCCTTGAAGTTTTATCTCTCTGCCATAGTGGCCTACCAGCCTCCTGGTTCACCTTCTACCAAACTTTTCACCTCTCAAAAGCCTCCATCATCTCTGTCCTTCACTTCCTCCGGTTGCACTGCCCTGGTCACTCTCCTTGGTGCTTACTCAACTCACACAACCTCCTTTTAAACCTCTGGTTTCAGCCTCCTTCAATCTCCTCTCCTTCAAGGTGGCATTTTTGGTTGCCATCACCTTGGCCAGATGATCCTTAAAACTCACTGCTCTGCACTTGGATCAGCCTTATCTGCTTTTTCATAGGGATAAAGCTGTCCTTCAACCAGACACTTCTTTCCTACCCAAGGTGATCTCCTCTTTTCACCTTTCACAAGATATTGTCTTACCTACCTTCTACCCTGAGCTATCCACTCCTTTGGAAACGACTATGTACACTCTGGATGTTTGCCGTGCTTTAGCCTTTTATGTTCAATGTTTTGCTGAGTTCTGGTGCTAGCTAGAAAAAGACATGTGATCAAATCCTGATACAGCAGGTTACTGTTAGGGCCCATATATACATTGAGAATGCCTATTGCATATGTAGGGTTACTTGATGTCCAATAATGTTGCTTCTATCTAGCTTTATGTTCCTCATTAATGTTAGAACTGTTGAGATTTGTACATAAATCTGTCTTCAGTTCTCAACAGTTTCTCCAGCACATCCTGGAACTTGATACTGCCATCTGTGGTAACTTCCTAAAGAGGTTAGTTGTCAACAGTTAATGTTTTCTAAAGTAAGCCAACACTAATTGAAGAGATTTCCAATTCCATATCCCCTTCCATAGTTCTTCCACTATTTCACATTATCTATTTGGGAAGAAAAATCTTGTACTGAAGGGAAAACAACAATGTAGGTTGACCCTGAAAGAAGGCCTGTGAAATTGTATGGTGGTTTTTGGAATGTTTTTAAACATAGGTTTTTCTTCTGAAGTAGAGATGAGCCATAAGGCTCAGTTAAAATTCACAGTATAAACTACACAAGATGCACCCCAGGTATGGTATTAAAGCAAATGAGGAGGAGGAGGAGGAGCTGCTGCCACTGCTGCCACTGCCCTTGATCTTTAACAAAAAATACAGGGTTAGAGAAGTTATCATTATTATATTTCACTCCAAGTTAGAAGTATACATCTGAATTAATTTTTATCATGCTGGACATAAAAGGAAGAAAATAAAGTTCATACTAATGAATAAGATATCAGAAAGGCCCAGGATTCTAGGAGGTATGAGCAACCAATATGGCAGCTCTTGTACTACAGCTTGGCTATTGTAGGAAAATCTGCACAAGGATCTCAGAAATGCACAAGATGACAGGGGAATAATACATACTGGGTGGCATCGCGTTGGTTAGTCCAAACTTAAAGTATACCCTTTCCAGCACATGTTAAATGGTGAGTCAACATAAAGGTACATCTCATTGATTAAGTGGGTGTACCCTAGTCAGGACTAACAGGATTTAGGCCATAGAGTAAACAAACAAATTTTACCTGCTCCTCCCTATGGCCTGAGGCAGGGTACAACATATATCAAAATACATAAAATCATTTAAACACATTAAAATACATAAACGCAAGACATGTTAAAATAATCCAACAATAAATTAAAAATTGTTGTTAACTGCCATTGAGTCAGCCCCGACTCATGGCAACCCTGTGGATGAGACATCTCCAAGCCACCCCATTCCCCATTGCTCTGATTAGGTCCTGCAAGTGAATGCCTTCTACCTCCCTGATTAAGTCTATCCATCTGGCATGTGGTCTTCCTCTCTTTCAGCTGCCGTCTACCTTCCCTGGTATTATTATTTTTTCCAGTGATTCATGATATGGCCAAAATGCAACAGCCTCAGTTTCATCATCTTGGCTTCCAGGGAGAATTCAGGCTTGATTTGTTCCAAAACCAATTTGTTTGTTTTTTTGGTTGTCCATGGTATCCTCAGCACTCTTCTCCAATGGCCATCTCTAATGAGATTACGTATTTTATGTTAATCAGCTTTCTTCCCTGTCCAGCTCTCATATACAAACATAGTGATGGGGAATACGATGGCTTGGACAATTGCTGTATACCTTTATATATCTTTGCACTTGTCTAGTTCTTTCATAGCTGCCTTTCGTATTCCTAGTTTTCTTGTTTCTTGACTGCAGTTTCCATTCTGATCAATGTATGATCCAAGGTACAGGAAATATTTAACTATTTTGATTTCTTCTAGGTTGAATTTATGTAGATTCTCCATGGTCATTATTTTTGTTTTCTTTATATGCAAAAGTAATTCTGCCTTTGCACTCTCTTCCTTGAGCTTCCTTAGTAATTTTTTTTCAAGTCTATGATGATGACATACTACTGCTAGTAGTGTGGTGTTATCCTCATATCTTAGGCTGATGGTGTTCCTTTCTCCTCTCTTCACTCCTCCTCCTTCTGAGTCTAAGTCTGCTCTGTGTATAACAGTTTCTACATACAAGTCGAATAAATAGGGTAATAGAATTCATCTTTGCCTGACCCCTTTGCCAATTGGGAATTATTCTGTTTCTCTATATTATGTTCTAACAGTAGTCTCTTGTCCTAAATACAGATTATCAGGATTATTAGGTGTAGTGGCACTCCCATGTCTTTAAGAGCATTTCATAGCTTTTCATGATCTATGCAGTCAGTTAAAAAATTGACAAGCATTGAAATTTGTATTTGCTTACCCTTGTATGTGTTTATTTTTATAGTCCTTTTTTTTGTCCTGCAGAAAGTTCTTTTTGCTCTTTGTGCTATGAATGCTTTGACCACCACTGTGTGTTTAGTGGCTGCAGCTCTTCGTTACCTGCAAATATTTACAACAAGAAGATCCTGCACAGTAAGTGAGTTCAAGTTAAAAAACAAAGCGGCTTTAAATGTAGAGGGATTTTTCTAATTTAAAAAAAATTAAAACAAGTACATTTTGTTGTTAGGAGGAATCCCAGGTTTGCACACAGGAAGTTGAAGAACAAGCTCATATTTCTGATCCAGAAGATTTTGTGCCGCCTGTTCCACCACCTTCTTATTTTGCTACATTCTATTCTTGCACTCCTAGGATGAATCGCAGGTAAAGTGCCAAGACTGAAATTGCTCTGAATGTTATGGGTCACGATGTGATAACTGATTTAACAGCACTTTTACCTATTACAGTAGCCATTTTTCTTAGAAGTTAGAATTTTGTTGTGACTCTCATCCCAATCTCCCAAGTGGTATGGACTGTAATTTTAGATTGACTGCAGGCTATAATTTTGTGGTTTTCATCTCAGAGCCTTGTGACATTTGAGTCTAGGTAAGAGATACGTAGTAATTTGTTGGAAGTTTGATGTTACAACATTTTTATGTCACATGTGCAGCATGCAGAGCTTTTGAAACAGTTGAGAGCAAGGTGGACTTTAAACCATATTTTTCATTTATACTCCGGAAGTTCTTAAGTACAGTGCATTTACTTTTCAGCATTAAAACATATTACTTTGCATCTAAAATAGGTGGATAAAATGCAGACTTCCAGATGTCAACATGGTCACTAGTAAGGAATGCAGTCCTGTAACAATATCCAGAGGGCTACACTCTTTAAAATAATATAATAAATTCTTTATTTATGTTTCCTGCCTCTCCCAATGGATCGAGGTGGGAGTACAAAAATTAAAATCAATAAAACAATTTATACATAAACATCTTAAAACATCAGTCATTTAAAACATCCAACAACATCATATATCCTGTGATCGAAACGCCCAAGAGAGGTGGGATATTCCCAAGCTCAGTTATGGAGGGTCAGATGGAAAAGCCCACTGGAAGAGGTCCGTCTTAAGTGCCTTCTTGAAGGCATCCAGAGTGTTAATAAAACGGATCTCTTCCGGCAGGCTATTCCAAAGTCTGGGGGCAGCGGTGGTGAATAATCTGTTGGAAGTTGATCTTAACCTGACTTTCGGGTAGTCTAATAGTTTCTTTTGAGATGTTTTGAGAGTGTGGGGTGGATTGTGTAGGGAGAGGTGTTCCCTCAAGTAACTCGGGCCTAAGCCATTTAGGACTTTAAAGGTAATGACCAGCACTTTATATTGTGCCTGGAAATTGATCAGCAGCCAGTGGAGTGATCTTAATACAGGTGTAATATGCTCTGATCTCGATGTTTTAGTGATTAGTTTGGCTGCAGCATTTTGGATCAATTGAAGCTTCCTGACTTGGTACAAAGGCAGCCCCATGTAAAGCACATTACAGAAATCTAATCGAGAAGTTACCAGTCTGTATACCACTGTTTCAAGGTCCTTCTGGGCCAGGTGGGGACGCAAGCTGAAGTTGATAACAAGCACTCTTGTCCGTCGCCTCCACCTGAGATGTTAACTGTAGAGACAAGTCCAGGAGAACTCAGAAACTGTGAACTTTGTCCTTTAGAGGAAGTGTGACCCCATCCATGACTGGTTGACAAATCTCCCTGCCTGGACCAGGGGTACTAGTATCTCCGTTTTCTCTGGATTAAGCTTGAGCTTGTTTTCCCCCATCCAGCTCATTACTGACTCAAGACAGGCATTCAGAGGACAGATGCCATCATTGGTCACTGTTTCAGTCAGAAGCATGGAGAAATAAATGTGGGTGTCATCAGCATACTGATAACCCCGTGCCCCATGCCTTCAGATGTCCTCTCCCAGCGGCTTCATGTAAATGTTGAACAGCATGGGAGACAGAATGGTGCCCCGAGGGACGCCAGACATCAGCTCTCTTTTACGAGAGCAACTGTCCCCCACCATCACCATCTAGAATCTGCTCGAGAGATAGGAATGGAACCACTGGAGTACAGTGCCTCTGATACCCAACTCCCTCAACCGTTCCGGGAGGATACCATGGTCAATGGTATCGAATGCTGCTGAGATGTTCAAGAGCACCTGCAGGGTCACACTTCCCCTGTCGATTCCCAGACGGAGATCATCGACCACGGCGACTATGGCTGTCTCCACTCTGTATCCCACCCTGAAGATGGTTTGAAATGGGTCTAGATAATTGGCTTCATGCAAGACAACCTGGAGTTGGAAGGCAACTGCCCTCTCGATCACCTTGCCCAGAAAAGGTAGTAAAGAGACCGGCCTATAATTGTTTCTTAAAAGGGGATCCAGGGAAGGTTTCTTCAAGAGTGGCTTACCCACTGCTTGTTTGAGGGTAGATGGAAATTTCCCCTCCCTGAGGGACATGTTGATTATGGGCCATAGCAGAGTTGTTACTATGTCCCCTCCCTGGGCAGGGATCAAGAGGGCAAGTCATCCTCCTTACACATCCAAGGAGCTTGTCCACTTCATCGGTACTTACAAGCTCGAATCGATCCAGTCTAATAAAGTCCATGGAGTCATTGGACACCTCTCTCTGTGTCTCTCTTATAATGCCGGCTTCAAGATTGACACTTATCTGAGAGGTTTTATCAGCAAAAAAGTCATTAAATGCATCACTCAGGCTGTAGTTGGTTCTAACAATGGATTCAGGGTGGGAGGCAATTGAGTTAGCTCTCTAACGACCCTGAACAGCTCTGCTGGATGTGACTCTGCCGATGCAATACAGACAGCATAGAAAGAATTCTTTGCTGTCTCGATTGCTACTCTGTAAGACTTCAACAGGTTCTCAAGTAGTGTCTTGTCGGATAAGCAGCAGTGTTTCCTCCAGCAGTGCTCTAGTTGTCATGCAGCCCGCTTCATTGTACAAAGATCTTCCGTGTACTATGGTTTTTTATTTGAAGCGAGCCAAAGAGCACGCTCAGGAACGACAATGTATATAGCCCTGGTAAGATCGTTATTCCAGGTATCAACCAAGGCATCAACTGAATCTCTGTCATTCCCAACCATTAGACCCTCTAAGGATTCCTGGAACTGTTTGGGTTCCATCAGCCTTGGAAGGCGGACCATTCTAATAGGTCCTCCACCCCCGAGGGGGATATGGGTAGTAGCCTTTAGCCCAACCTTGACGAGGAATGGTCCGTCCATGACAGGGCAGTGATGTCAATCACCTCTGCCCATGGATTTTCCAGTTCGGTACAATAGACCACATCGAGCATGTGGGGTTTTGGGGCTTTGTTTGTTTGTTTGCTTGTTGTTGTTTTGCAGATTGGGAAAGTGAGGCATGTTTGAATTTTTTTTTCTAATTACTTTGTTATACTGCTTATGGTTATTTGTGTGTATAAAATAACAAATATATTATACTTTTCTTATCACACCTGAGCATTTATTCTGTTTTATCTTTCTGCATACATTCCTGATACATCAGAGGATAAGGTGATTCATTCATGGAGCTTTATTTGTTGCCTAGAATATTTCTGGGGAAAGGATAGTGGTAATTACTGGTCTGAAATATGTTTTTTGCTAGTTAGAAAATAAGGAAATGGGTAAACCCATTGAATCATTTGGACTTAAATAAGTGTTGACTTAACAAGTTCCTATTGGTTCAGTGGTTCTGTCTGAATTAAACTAACACTTGGATTTACCTTTATGGTGAGCAACATCACATGTTCATAAAGGGGTGACATGATTCATTTCGATGTCCTGCCTTAAGGTGAAACATCTACTGAGACAGGATTTCTGGTTGGGTGGGTCTGAAGGAATATAAACCTCTCAGTGTATAGGCCTTAACAGGTTAACAGGAGGTATACATCCTTACAACTGGACTCTTAAGTATTTTACCTATTCCCATATAGTCCTTTCTCTTACACTACACCTAAAAGAAAAAATGGGGTAAACCCTTTCCCCTGGAGAAATGTTGAACCATAAAAGATGTTAAAGATAATGTCAGTAAAGTAGTCTACATTCTCAAATAAAGAGATCAAATTATTTTCCTTTCTTCTGTTCCAGTGCCTCAGACCTGACTATAATGACATATGTTCTTCCCTCTCTACTAGCTCTTCATTTATAATTTTACAGATTGTAGTATGTTATGTTTGCATATACAGGCCTCTAATCCTGAATTTCGCACTAATCCTAAAGACAAAGATCAGTTGTTCCAGTAAATAATACACATCATAGTCTTTATTTTTTGGCTTGTTAAAGGATTCCTAAATTAAAGATTAAGAGATTCTGAAAGGGAAGAATAAATGATATGGGTGGAATTTGTCCATCCCACCCTCAGAGTAAGGCAAAGGCAAACCCCCTCTGAACATGAGTGATAGGATCACCTTAGGATCATCATAAGTCAGAAACAACAACAACAACTGTACTTTGTAATAGCTCTGATGCAATCTTGTCAAGTTTTTTGTTGTTGTTGTTGTTTCAAAGTCTGTGTATAATATTTATATATTTACACACCCTCTTCCCCTTAGGCATAAATATGTTGTAGATAAAATAAATGGAACACAGTTTTTGTTAAACTAGGAATGAGGAAGTCAGTACAAAAGGAAGGTGAGGGAAAGGAAAAGGTTTCT
The DNA here is from genome assembly GCA_034509955.1 of Urosaurus nigricauda. Classification (NCBI taxonomy): domain Eukaryota; kingdom Metazoa; phylum Chordata; class Lepidosauria; order Squamata; family Phrynosomatidae; genus Urosaurus; species Urosaurus nigricauda. Next base: position 88,206,188 of record JAOEGL010000002.1, on the reverse strand, counting down.
TTTGTCATTGACACAGAAATAACAGATGAATGTTTTGAGGTCATTATGGTCTCTATATTTTCATGTCAGATTTGACAGAGGAAGAGATAATAATACAAAATAGATTTTGTTCTCATTTTTTACTTTTTATTTTTTTGTTACTTGATAGTTCCCCTACTTGACTTAGAAATGAATCACTCCTAGGCCTCTTCACAATTTGTTTTTCTAAACAGTATCACTTTGCTGGAAAAGGACATAGGAATATAAACATAGAGAGAGCCTGATTAAATCAGACCAAAGGTAGTCTGGTATCCTATTTTCCGTAGTGGAAGATCTAGCAACTTGATTTACTGTGTGTGTATGTGCCTTCAGGTCATCTGTTGATTTACTACACTTGATCTTAGCCAAAAGGCCGAGAAGCGATTTACATCCTCCTAAATCCTTCTCTTTGTGCGGCCAAATCACCTTTCTGTGAAATGCATTATGTTTAGACATTTGGTTCTTACTAGACACCAAAGTAAGCAAGCTGTATGCAGACATGTTATCTTGTACATGCTGAGCATTTCCCTGCTACCTGCAATCTTGTTGTCTTGCTAGTAATGAAAGCACTAATTAAGTAATTGCTGATTAAGATAACAGTGTTAACTGTTAAGGGTTACACAAGAGTTTCCAAGTGAAGAATAGTGAAGAAAGAAACAAAGTAAATATTCATTAGGGTTGAGAGTGAAGTTATAATTTTGTAATGAAGTAGGAACTCAAGTTTTGTCTGAGGGGAAATCTGTTTATTCTGTTTTTAATAACTGTTAATAGTTTCCATGGATAAATTCAGTATTATTTCTATACTAGTGTTAAATCCAGTATTAAATTCATCCTGAATTTGTATGTTACACAAGAGTTTTGAAATGAAGAATAGTGAAGAATGAAAACAGCTGGACTTAATTTTGCTACTTCCTATTCATTTCAGTAAATCTAGTCTAATATTGAATGCAGCTCCATATTTAGTAGATGTGCTATTTTAGGAAACAACATTATTACAGAACTTTTTCTTACTTATACTGAATGTGTATGAGCCAGGAGCTGTGTACAGCAAGTGATGTTTAGATGTACAAAAAAAAAATGTAAAATACTATTTAACGTTCTCTGTATGAAGAGAATGAAACTTTACATGTGATCTTCAGAAGTGGAGGTTTATTGAAGAAAGTGAGTAGTCATTTTGGCTTGATATAAAATTACTAAAACTTTGGTTGTGGAATAGAGTGAGCTATGTTGGTAGGTTAGGCAGGCTGAGAAGAAGACCAAAGAAACAAGAAGTCTAAAGAAGGGTCAGAGGAAAAGTCAGGCAGTATAGTGTAAGAAAAAGAAATTTGGGAAAGAGTGAAAGCCTGAAGAAAGTGAGGGAACTGAACAAAGGAGAAACAGCAAATTCATAAAGGACCTATAGACTCATAAAAGGCTAAGGGCAAGACTGTTGGCACAAAAGCAGTGGGACAGGAATACTCCATAAGAGATGCTCCCTAGGAGCCAGAATGATTCTTTGAAGCAGAATAGAAATAGTAGGAACAAATTAAGATTCTTGAGAAAAGAATGGCTGGTGGAGGCAATGGTGGATCCATGCAACTTCTGATGTCCTTTGCTTTGGCCGATATGAAGCCAGCCAGCCAGCCATACAGAAACCACCTTACTTTAGAATCTATCTATCTATCTTCTTTGGTTTGAAAAGCTCTTGCTTTTAGCTGCAGCATCCCTCATGGCTGTTTTATAAAATTAATCTGCTGCACCAGTGACTAAACATACATGTTTTTCCAGATACTTACTGATGTACACAGACATTTTCAGTTTAATCTTTTCAGAAATTATCAGAACCATCCTTCCAGTCAGTTTATGTACACATGCAAGTCTAGCGTCTCTTCCTCCCTCTTGTATTTCAAGAAAGCTTATTGATCTGAGAATGGTCCACACTTTCTTCTTGGCTTTGGTCTCCCTGCTGTTACTTGGCTGACTTTCAGGAGCATGTACTAGTGTTGTTGTTGGTCAGATTCCACCTCCCCATTCAGTTGCATGTGATGATTCAACATCTGATTGTCAGACCTGGCAAGTGCTTGAAGCCCAGGGCAGAAACATTTGGGGCTGGTCATCTTTCACTTTTCAACCTTTAAAAACACAAAAAGGGACAAATCTATAAAGGGGCCAAGGAATAACAAAGGACTGTAAGTAATAAATAAACAGGTGCAGTTGCCACTTTTTCCTGTCACCTTGTCCTCTGGACATCACCACAGTCACTGTAGGCAAAAGTGCTTTGGAAGCCAGCTGACAAGATGTAAAAACCTCAATGTTTTTGAACTCTCCATTATGAAGGAAGAAAACCAAGGAAAATGCTGTGGCAGGCTAGATTCCACGTAGGCTCTCCATAGGGTTGTTGAGAGACTGGGATAGTGTGCAGCAGCACTTGGTTTTGCTGTCCTGCTAATGTTGTTGATCTACATTTCCCATTGACCCTGACCCTTTGGTCATGCTGACAGAGACTAATGTGAGTCAGAGTGAAACAATATTCAGATGGCTGTGACCTCCCTATCTGCTTAGCTCACCATTTCTGCCTTCTGCAAGGTACATGTATTTTTTACTTCTAACTAGCAAGATAAGGGGAAGTTGGCTGGGCTTGAGTTCCATTCCCTTACTTTTTTTCTGGACTGAAAACCAGAAACTGATGTCAACAGTGAAGCCATACCCTCCAGGATGTTATAATAATGTATAATATACAACCTAACCCAGCTCCTAGATTTGATCAGCTTCATCTGTGTCTACATCTTTCTTTTTCTTCCCTGCACATAAGACAGTTTTATGAAATGCCTTAAGACAATTTGACCACAGGGCTTTACTGTCTGAAGCAGAAGCCGCAGTAGATACTGTCTTACAAAGGGAAAATGGAAATTGCTTGAACTAATGGAAAGTAAATTTATTGTTCCAGTGTGCAAGACTAATCAGTTGTTGGTCACTTCTGCCTCTTCACTTATTCTGGCTGACGTACCATGCATGAATCATTGCTACATGAATTGCTTTCACCAAAACAGGACAGAAAGTAAGGAATGTAGAACAAAAGCAAACCAGTGTTTGTGTGAAGCCTGAACAAGAATGGCCTCAAATTGCTGTACTATAGCTGAGTAAAATCTTAACATTATATTGACACATCTTTGAGTCAGTCAGTTTTTTTTTTTAAAAAAAAATCCATCTAAATCATCCAGCCACCAGCAGTGGGCTTTGAATCTTTAAGACGAGATGTAAACATATGTTAGAAACAGAATAAAAGAGCAAAAATAGGGATGTCTTCTTCACCACAGTAAACTAGCAATGGACTTGAGTCTGATTTTCCCAGGTGTTGGACTAGAGTGTTATCCTTTAATATGGAAAAAAATGTCAGTATTCACATCCTCTATCTAGGTGGACCAACCAAGAAGGTCATTTCAAAAGATGGACTTGTGAGCATCCTAGTGGAGCTTAATCATACATAGATAAAATCATACAAACCTGGATAGGCAATTGCATGTTTACTTGGATGTAAGTCTGGTTATAATTTACATTGGAGAATTCCAGATACATAGACCCAGAAAGAGGGGCAGAGGGGCTCAACCCTCCCCTAAGATTGTGAGTGCATCTACACTGTAGAAATAATGTAGTTTGACACTACTTTCAGTGCTGTAGCTCCATCCTATGGAATCCTGGGGTCTTTCACCTTCTCTGTCAGAGTGCTGGTGCTTCACAAAACTACAAATCCCAGAATTCTGTAGGATGGATCCATGATGGTCAATATCATACTGTATTATTTCTATAGTGTAGCTGCACCCTGCAATAGAGGGTCTGAGCACTTGTGTGCACACACACATGGAAAGATTAGGCAAATTGAACAACCAAGACTCCCATGCAGTTGAGTCTCCTTAGGAATAATCAATCAGAGATGCACTAAATGATCAAGTGCATGTGTGTGTGGATGCACATACATACATACACAACTATTAAAAACGCTATTGTGGTTAAATCCTCTTATGAGTAACACAGGATGCATGCAGTTTTTCTATGTTTGTATACTTAGGAGTAAGCTATGCTGAAGACAGGGGAAGGATTTCTAAGTACACAACATGCTTATAAGAGTCTCATTATTTATGGGTGATTAAATGATAACAGATAGAAGAAGTAATTTACCCTGCTCCTAACTGTGCCCTTAACCTGATTCTCTACCTTTTATGCTTGGTAGATACACGTTTCTGCATTTTCTTTTTAGAGTATAGTGTGTGCTAACTTATATCTTCTAATTTATTGTCACGGATTTGGTTTGTAATGTAGTGTAGTGGAGGGGAGAATAATAGGGGATGTTATAGGCAACTTTGTTTTCACTTAGTAGGGTCTTATTTTGCTTGAAATATTCTATATTTTTGCTTACTAAGTTTCGTAGTCTTTATTGTTTTACCATTGCTTTTATGATAGTAAGTTTGTTTCATTCTTCAGCTGGTTGTTGTGATTTTAATGCAATGCATTCTGTTTTGTTTTATAAAAAAAATTACCAGCAGCATAATTAATAATAACCTGCCCATTAATGTTGTGTACACGCACATACGCCCCTTAATAGCAATTCTGGGTGCCCTATCTGGAAAGCTGTGTATTTGGGTTGCCAAGGGTTAGGCAGAAAGAAATAGACATTTTGTGAAAAAAATCTTACCTGAGGAACAGTTGTGACTGGCCAGAGTGCAGAATGAAAATGCACACTAATTAAAACCAGCGCATAAAAGGGCAGGACCTTAAAAAAAAAAAAAAGAAGACCACCAGTATGTTGTGGCTATTTGGTGCAGTTCTTCAGGGGGTCAGTCAGTTAGTGATCTTTTTATATATAACTAAAAAGATCTAGTGAATTTTATATAAATTATCAAGATTATATGATGGTACCAAACCTTTGTATAATGATAGCTATTATTGCTGTTATTATGTGCTTTCAGGTCCAATCCATAAATTAAGAAATTATAGAGCCTATCTGAAGGCTTTTTTGACAAGGTTTATTCAGAGGAGTGCCATTGCATTTAAGGCTGAGAGTGTAAGAATGGCCCAGGATCACTAAGTGGGTTTCCCTAATCTCCCAGGGTCTTAGTCCAAGACTCAAACCAGTACAGCACATCGGTTCATAATTATTATACATGGCTGTATATATGCTTGGCAAGATGCTGACACATGTATGTTGGCACATGTATATAGACTATTCACTCAGAAATCAAGATTGTAAAATAGACTTAAGAAAGAATCTAGGAAAAAAATGGAGACTTTTCATAAAACCAGACTACTAGAGTCCCCCCCCCCCATCTTCTGCTTGCTTCAACTACAGGTGCGCAGCAGAAGTTGTCAGTTTTCAGTGAACTAATTTGACATGACAGAGAGAAAACATGTCCTTGTGGTTATCAGCGATGTCACAAATGCTAAACACTAATAGGTTCCCATGGCAATACTGTATCCTATGTGGTAGGTGACAAATGGGAGTGTTGTTTGCTGAGGGGGGGAAATGACTTTTTCAGTAACAATCAGGGGGTTTGGCTAATCATTTGGGGCTGCGACACAGTTTTGTACTGTATTGTATTACTTTGTGCATCACACATTTCCCTTTCCCTCCTCCATTCTGTACTATTCTATGCTTCACAAGTGATTCTGCTGTGTTAGCACAACATTAAAATATGAAATACATATAATTGCAGTATCATGATGGCAGAAGTATTTTTTTGCCATGATGGTAAATACCATTTTAGGAAAAAAAACATATTTTTGTTATAATAATAAAATGTAGTTATAATAATAAATTTTGCATCTGTAATCATGTATTCCTCCTAATCATAAAATGTTTTTGAAAATAAAAAAAATAAAGGCAAACCATCTATTCCATTGAATGAATGTACAGCTGTATGGATGGTCACTTCAGGGAAGCAGGCTGGATGGTCTGACTTTGATCCCAAGATCTAGTGCTCATAGCACCACTAGCAAGAAACAGAAACGTAGTTTCAATGCTAGGAAGATGAGAAGGATGTTTCAGAAAATTGAATATGGCGTTAGCCCCTTATGTGAACAAGCCCTAAGGCCTATAAACAGTTTGAAAATAAATTTGATAAAGATACTTCAGTTGGACTCATTGTATCTTCACTGCTCTACAGCAAGTATGGAAGACCCCAGACTCCTGGGACAGATACAACTCACAAGTGTTTTCCATGTGCCCTATAAGCTTCTGCTGATATCACTTGTGCAGGGTTGAGACAAAATATTGTATAAAGACTATCTACCTGTTTCCCCGAAAATAAGACATCCCCATAAAATAAGACCTAGTAGAGGTTTTGCTGAATTGTTAAATATAAGGCCTCCCCTGAAAGTAAGACCTTACAAAATTTTTGTATATAAATATATATACAGTATATAATAAATGTTCATTTTTTTTTGTTCAACAATAAATGTGAATTCGTCTTCATGGAAAAATAGACACCCTCTAAAATAAGACCTAGTGCATCTTTGGGAACAAAAATTAATATAAGGTATTGTCTTATTTTCGGGGAAACATAGTAAAGTCTGAGAAGCTGCTGCAGTGCAAGAAAGGTTAAAGTGAATGCACAAATATTCTTCCACTTAGACACATTTCACTTTTATTACTGTAGATGTATGAATTAGAACTGTTACTGAACCTATTTAGCATCTACTAGCTTATTTTCCTTCCTCTTATTGCTCTTTTAGATCAGGTATTGACTTAAATCCAATTGCAAGTCTAAACTAGAACAAACTCATTGAATCAATGCGATTTATACAAGTATTGACTTAACCATTCAACAGTTGACTCATTGAGTCTATTCTAGTGTGGCCTAGTAATTGCACTGAGGCCAGTTTATTTACTCAGTTTTACCAGCCTTCTTCTTAGATTTGCGGATCAATTCCATAGAAGTATTTCAGAGTTCATTCTATGTTCACAATAGTTTCCAGCCCATCCACAGGGTTGTATGAATACTGTATGAAGAAGCTTCAGAACCTTGAGCATGATACTTTAACAGTACCTGTACTTGGTCCATACTACCTATACTTTCCAGTCCATACTTGTCAGATATTCCAGTTGAACTGCTGCAATCCACATTGACAGAATCAACTCTAGTTCTAATCAACAGGTATGGAAAACAGAACGCTGGCCAACAGACTGGAAGCAGTCAATATACATCCCTATTCACAAAAAAGGAGATACAAAAGACTGCAGCAACTATAGGACCATAGCACTGATCTCCCATGCAAGCAAAATTATACCCAAAATTTTGCAACATAGACTCCAACCATACAAGGAGAGAGAAATCCCAGATGTCCAAGCAGGGTTCAGGAAAGCTAGAGGCACTAGGGACCACATTGCAAACATATGATGGCTAATGGAGCACAAAAGGGATTTCCAAAAGAAAATGAGCCTGTGCTTGATAGACTTTAGTAAAGCCTTTGACTGCATAGATCATGAAAGACTATGGAATGCCGTCATAGGCATGGGAGTGCCAACACATTTGATAGTCCTGATGAGGAATCTATACTCAGAACAAGAAGCTACTGTCAGAACAGAACATAGAGAAACAGAATGGTTCCCAATTGGCAAAGGGATTAGACAAGGCTGTATCCTTTCACCCTATCTGTTCAACTTTATGCAGAACATATTATAAGAAAAGCAGGCTTGGACACAGAAGAGGGAAGGGTGAAACTAGGAGGAAGGAATATCAACAATCTAAATACACAGATTACATCATAGTGCTAGCAGAAAGCCTCACAGACTTGGAACATCTACTAAAGAAGATCAAAAAAGAAAGTGCAAAGGCAGGCTTAATGCTGAACAAAGAAAACAAAAATAATGACCACCAAGGACCTTCACAAGTTCAACCCAGACAATGAAGAAATAGAAATACTAAAAGAATTCCCATATCTGAGATCAAAGATTGATAGAAGTGGGGACTGCAGTCAGGAAATCAGAAGAAGATTAAAAATGGGGAGGGCAGCCATAAAAGAACTAGAAAAGATTCTAAAATGCAAAGCTATACAACTGAGCACAAAAGTTAGAATCATGCAAGCTGTCGTATTCCCTATTACCATGTATGGATGTGAGAGCTGGACAGTTAAGAAAGATCATAGGAAGAAAATCCATTCATTTGAGATGTGCTGCTGGAGAGAATCCCATGGACAGCCAAAAGGACAAACAAATGGGCCCTAGAGCAGATCAAGCTGGAAACCTCCCTGGAAGCCAGATGACCAAACAGGCTGTAGTACTTTGGACACATCGTGAGAAGTGAGGATTCATTGGAAAAGACAATAATGCTGGGAAAGATAGAAAGAAGTACCTCATAGGAAGAGAAGAAGGCCACATGCCAGATGGATGGACTCTATTAAGGAGGCCACGGGCATGAGTTTACAGGACCTAAGCAAGGCAGTGGAGGACAGGAGGTCTTGGAGATGTCTCATCGATAGGGTCGCCATGGATCAAGATGAACTCGATGGCAGTTAGCAACAACAAATACTTGGTCCTTTTATATCTTTGCATTTTTGGAATTAACTCCCATGCTCTTTACCACTTGCTAGGCTGGTTGAGGCTCCTGGAAGTTACAGTCCAATGATATCATGAGGGCACAAGGTTGTTCCCCTTACTGTAAGCTGTAGTGAACAATGATGATACCACTATCAAGTGCTGGCTTCTTAAGGTCTGCCTTACTGCATACAAATAAGGCTGTTCCTCGACCCAGCCTCTTTTGTGCTAACATAAGAGAAGGATGGTTGGGGGAGGTGGAGTGTGTATGGCAGGAGCAGCCAGAAGACCTTTGTGGCCTAAAGACTACAACAGGATCTTCATGTCTGGATGTTTCTTTGCTGATGTGGTGTATCTAGGAAAGGTGAGCACATATTTATGGACTGTAGGACCAGGAAACAGTCCCAATTTGTCAGATAACCTCCTCTGAGCCTTCTTCTTCAGTGTGGCCTAATCAGATTTGCTAAAATTAATGCAAAATGTATAACCTGTGCAGTTTAAAATTTGCAGCTTAAACATTTGCAGGTGGGTTTTTAATTACAAAATTCTTTTCCACAAGATCTTAATTCCCAAAACGTAATCACTATGTTCTTCCTGGTTACCATGTTAGATGTATTAGTCGGTGTCTTAATTGATAAGGTGTTTCTTTTCAAATTCCTAGTTAAATCTGGACATGTGGGAAATGGTTTAAATGGAAAAACTGTTCACCAATGCCTCCTGGGAAACGCTGAGTCTGAGGGTTATTTATCATAGTGTTTACATTGTTCAGTGATAAACACGAAAGAGAATGTTAAATATAGTAGGAAATGTTATTAAATGCAAGTATAATTACACGCAATCAAAACTGACATTCATGAAAAACAGTAGGCACATAAAAATGGAGTATTGGAATGGCTTGCATTTTTCAAAAGAAAAGCTAGAATGTATTCTTGGGTAACCAGCCTCAGCCTGTCAGAAATAGCTTTCATTAATATTTAATAATCACTTTACTGCGCTGCGCTGGGTTCTGACATTACTTGATCTAGAATTAGCTGTGTGGCAGCAGAGATGACTCTTTATGTGCCAGCTAAATACATAAGTCCTACCCTATTGGGGCTTTACTAGATGTGTATTATGATGGTTCTTTAAAATTAAAAACATTTTGGCTTCTAATTTGTGTCTCTCTGTGTGTGTGTATCTCCATCCATCGCCTGTGTTAAGATTATTTAGGCTTGTGTCTAAATGAGAGTGGATGTGAAATATTTGTGTCAGCCATATTTTAAGCAAGTTCAGAATTAAGATATTTAGGTGCACTTGTTTCTTCACAAAGAGTAATTCCTACTTAGGTTTTCAAGAAAAAGTATTTGTGAAGATTCCTGATGAGCAATTGGCTCTGTTTCTTTCTTTCTTTTTTTTACCCATATACTGTAAAATCAAATCAGTTGCTTTAGTCACTGAGTTCTCTGGGAACACCTTCCATAGCGATTTTTCTTTCTCTTAGGATGCTGGATTCTGATGTCATTCCATTACCACATATTTATGGAGCCAGGATTAAAGGAGTTGAAGTTTTCTGCCCACTAGATCCACCACCTCCTTATGAATCAGTGGTGGGTCAAATGAGTCATGACGAGGTACTGTTCTTTGTATTCCATCAGTTTAATGTGCTTTCACAGTCAGCTAGTGTAATAATTCATACTTCAGATTATTAAATTTTCACTTTCCTGCTGATAAGTAAGCCCAGACACTTTCAGGGGGTATATCAGTGAACTTTTCAATGAATAGGTATGAAAGGTGCTTACCTCATATGGATTACAGTATTTGCATCTCAAATAGATAATTTTTCTTTATTTTTGTTGAAAAGAATTAAATGTGTGACATTTGAATGATGTCATAATTTATCTTTTAAAAAATAAACTTGTTTGTTATCTGAAAGTTCTAAACACATAGAACATATTTTCCTGCTCCCAGCACAGAGAAAAATTCCTAAATTGGAAAATTAAGTATTCCCTCTTCAGAAAACATAAGAGAAATCTTCCTCATTCTAGCTGAAACCAAAAAAAGGTAGCAGTTTTTTTTCTGTCAGAGAATTCAGACCTATACCCTCTTCAAATTGAGATCCAAGAAGCCTATTGCATAATGGACTTGGGATAAAGAACAGATGTTGTATTTTACTGAAACACAGAGGAACTGCCAAATATATCTGTTGATCAGAGAACTAGTGTTATTACTTTATGGATAAACTTTTACAAGGTATGAGCCTGTCTTCCTATTATTTGGTCTATCACTGTTTATTTGAATATTGTTAATTTTCTGTTTAGGAGAGCGCACTTCAAAGTTCAGATGTTACAGAAGTTGTTAATGGCTCATCAAGACAAAACGTATCAAGACAAGTATCTCAAGGTAAAGACAGCATTTGAAAGCGTTTTGCTTGGCCTAATGATGAAGTACAAAGGTATGTGATAATTTATCTATATTTTCCTAACTTTAAACTACAGTTGGCCCTCCATTTTCTCAGGGGACTCGTTCTGGATCCCCCCACAAAAACAAAGGCCTATGCATGTTCAACCCCCATAGGCTTGATTGGGACACCTGCCTGTGTGCATGCCTGTATGTGTGCACGCGGCGGCATGGCCCATTAAAAATAATTGAGGTCACCCCTCTGCAGATTTCCAAGGTCCGAGATCCACGAGTTAGGAGAGGCGACAGTAATTTTTTGTGCAGTTTTTTTACAAATATTTCCTGCTCCAGTTTGCAATAGTGCAGTATTTCTTCCTTTCCTTTTTAGCCATGTTCTTTGTCTCTGCTGTCTGATTTCATTAAAACAGTTTCCCATAGTTTGCTGTTGTTGTGTGCCGTCAAGTCGTTTCTGACTTAGTTTAGATATTCTTAAAAGTGATCTCTCTGTCTGTCTATCTTGAATCCTTTCAAAGGAAAAGCATCTGATAAATGGATAATAGTTTGGATGAGAAAATATCTAAAAACTAAACTCAGTTCCTCTTTAGGGTTAGAAAACAGAACTTCCTTTCTTCTCTGTTCTCTTCTTATTATGTAATAAATTATCGACTTTTGTATAACTCAGTATTCGCATATATCTCAAATATATATATCTTGTCGTTTATCTTTAGTCTATAGTGATACTCTATAGTTCTAAAGAATTTAATCCTTGACCTTAACTTGATATGGGATACAGCATATAGGATTTCTGTAGATTGTTAATTAATTTTTTTTCTCCAGTTAATTTATTCTCTTATTTCACAAAGATCTTAGAAATGTTATTGTTTTTTCCCATTCTTTTTTGAATTTTTTAGCTGGTTTATTCCTTAATGGTTGGGTAAGTTTATCATTTATTATATATTCTTGTAGTCTTGCATACCAGACTGCTAATTTTGGAATATCCTCTTGTTTCCAAAGTTTAGCATATGTAACCCTAGCTGTAGTAAAGATATAAAAAAGTACTTTGCCATGACTTTTTTCCAAATTGTCATTGATCATTCTCAGTAAAAATATCTCTGGCTTAAACTCCAGCTCTATTTGTAAAATTTCTTTAATTTTTTAAAATATTTGTGACCAATATTCTTTGGCTTTCTTACAGAGCCACCAGGTATGGAAGAAGGTCCCTTTTTTTGAGGAACATTTCCAACATCTGTTGCTAGTATTTTTATACATCTTAGATAATTTATCAGGAGTAAGATAACACCGAAATTGCATTTTCCATTGGTTTTCCTTTAACTCCATAGATGCTGTATATTTTTGTCTTTTTTTCCAATTTTTTCCCCATTGGTCATATGGGATATCTTTACCAATATCCAGGGCGCACTTTGTCATTGGGTCTTTAACCGTTTCTGTTTCCATTTCTAGCTTTAGATATTTATAAATCTTAGTAATTTTTTTTTCTTCTGTCGTCATAAGTAATTTTTCTAATTCTATCTGTTTTTCAGTGAACCCATACAGTTTATTGTCCATTTAAAATTTTTCTTTTATTTGGATGTAGATAAACCATTGTATATTTTTTCCCTCTTGCTTCATTTCTTCTAATGTTTTGATTTCAGATTTATTCTGCAATGTTCTAGTTAGTATATTTTGATATCTCAGCCAGTCATGGGCATCCAGTTTCTGGTTTGGGTATATCGCTTCATTGATTGACAATCAGAGTGGAATCTTCTCATTAATGTACCTTTTAAATTTAGACCATATTGTAAACAGGGGCCTTCTTACATAGTGATTGTTGAAGTCTTGATTGACCTTGATCTTATCTTGAAATAAATAAGCGTGCCATCCATATCTATTTTCAATAGATTCTAACTTCAGAAGTCTATCATTTCTTAGGTGTAGCCATTGACGCAACCAAATCAAACAAGCTGCATAGTAAAAGCTTTCAAGATGCGGTAGCCCTAGTCTGCCTCTATCAGTCGTGTCCTGTGTTGATTTCATCTTAATTCTTGGTTTTCTACCCGCCCGTATAAACCTTAAGATGTCTTTCTGCCAGGTTTTAAAAGGGATATCATTCGTCAATATCGGCAAGTTTTGATAGTTGAAGATTTTTCCATCTGGATATGTCGGATTTTATCTCCTGCCAAGTTCTGGAGTAGTTGTTTGAGTTCTTGTTGGTGAAATAGATTCCTAAATATTTAACTTTAGTTTCTTTTTTGAAACCTGTGGTCTTTATAATGTTTGAATATCTTCATTTGTCAAATTAAGGGGAAGAAACTTTGTTTTGTCTTTATTTATCTTAAAACCTGCAATTTCTCCAAAAATCAAAAGCTGTTTCAGTAAAATATGAATATTCTTTGTCGGGTTGGCTAAGTATATTGCCATGTCGTCTGCATATAATTTAATTTTATATTCTTCTCTAAATTTAATAGCTTCAATCTCCTGATCTTTCTTAATCAAGTTTGCTAAAACTTCGATTACTGTTAGGAAAAGAAGGGGTGAAAGGGGACATCCTTGTCTTGTTCCCCTCCAGATTGGAAAGGGTTTTGTTTTTTCCCTATTAACAATTATTTGGGCCTATTGGTTTGTATATAAACTTGGTATATTTCTTAAAAAATTGTCTCCATCATAAAATTCCAGTCGACATTGTCAAATGCCTTTTCGGCATCTAATAGTATGATTGCAGTCTTTTTATCGATTTTTCCCCCAAGGTATTCTATTATATCTAGAAAGTTCCTGATGTAATTTCTCATAGATCTGTTCGGAAGGAAGCCACATTGGTCTTTGTGAATTATTTTTAAAAGGACTCTTTTTAATCTTTCTGCAAGAGTGGTAGTGAATATTTTATAGTCTACATTTAATAATGATATTGGTCGGAAATTTTTAGTTTCTAGTATCTTTTTATCCTCTTTAGGTATTAATGATATATGAGCAAAAGTTAGAATTGTTTTGCTGTCTTCTGATTTAGAAGTTGTTTTGCCTTAATATGAGGTTTTCCATTGCCATTATAACAAAAATGTTCATTCAGATATTTGTAACTGTGGCATTGTTCAATCAGTTGTCCATCTAAGTGGCATTTATGAAGATGCTTCCTCCCTTTAAGTTGTAAAATTCAGTGGCTTCTGTACATGGAATGAAAATGGAAATGGAGATTTCTAACTTTTGCTTTAAGCAGCAAGGAATGGGTAGGCCATTTGGGAAACCAATGGAATTGTCTCAATACAACTGAGATAAGATTTACAGCAGCCCCTTGGTATCCACTGGGGTTGGTTCCAGGACCCTCTGTGGATATCAAAATCTGTGGCTGTTCAAATCCCATTAAATACAGTGAATAGTAAAATGGTGATCCTTATATAAAATGGAAAAAAAATCAAGATTTTGCTTTTTGGAATTTATGTATTTTACATAAATATTATGTATTTTGTGGACGCTTGAATCTGCTTGAAACTGTGGATAAAAAAATCTGTCAGAACGGAGGGCTGACTGAATTTGTCCGAAGCTGTGCCCTATGAGGAGCGACTTAGGGAGCTGAGGATGTTTAGCCTGGAGAAGAGAAGGTTAAGATATGATAGCCCTGTTTAAATATTTGAAGGTATGTCCTATTGAGGACAGAGCAAGCTTATTTTCTGCTGCTCCAGAGACTAGAATGTGGAACAATGGATACAAACTGCAGGAAAAGAGATTCCACCTCAACATTAGGAGGAATTTCCTGACAGTAAGGGCTGTTCAACAGTGGAACACACTTCCTCTGAGTGTAGTGGAGTCCCTTTCCTTGGAGGTCTTTAAGCAGAGGCTGGATGGCCATCTGTCGGGGATGCTTTGATGGACTGGGATGGGTTGGACTGGATGGCCCTTGTGGTCTCTTCCAACTCTGTGTTTCTATGATTCTATGATTCTAGTTAGTCCTTTTTAGCAGTCTAGCCAACATTTTTGATTATTTTCAATGGCAGACCATTGTAGTAATCAGGATTAGAATGACTTTGTTAGTGGTTTAGTTGCATAAATGATGAATGCTACAGATGGGGGCCGAGGCTGAATTTGTGACTTGCCTGGTTTATTCAGTGTGTTATTCAGTAAGGTAGTTAGTATTTGACCCTTAGTCTAAGAGTAATCCCAAATCTGTTACATGATAGTGCATCTCAACATAGTTACACTTGGAGTTTGGAAGCTTTGCTCTTTAGTACCATAACTTCTAGCAGTGCAGAAACTGATATACAGAACAATCTAGAAAGAATGAAGAAATCCACGAGCCCTTTCTTGCTTTTCCAGCTGCTTTTTTTTTTTTTTTTTTGCAAAACCGATAATTTGTTTGAACAATACCTACATGCAAAGCATGTAAACCTGATACTGCATATCCATTCTTGTAAAGTACATCACCATAACTTTAGTTCAAAGCTGATGTAGATCCCCCGCACCCTGCACTGAGCATTTTGTCAATGAGAATTGATTAATTGTCCCGTACTCAGTGTGGGTAGAAAAGAGTAGACAGAAGCAGCAGATGCAGCCATATTTGTTCAACCATGCTTCTCAATACAATTGTTACTAGATTAAAATGTAACTTCAGTAAAGAAAAATATATATACTATTTTGCATGCGAATGTTCATATAAGGTTTATTAGGATGTCTTTGCGAATAAGCATTGGCTTTTACATAATATATACAATAAATGCTTTTTCATGGTATATAGAAATAGCATATCCTAACAATGAAAGGCTGACTACAGTGTTTACTGTTCTGTATCACTAGATGGACAAGAACAGGCAGGCGTAGATTATGGCTGACTCACAGTATCTTGCTCTCTGTTTAATGCTAATGCAGTGGGAAGGGTGGGTGGCAAAGGGAAGGCTATGTTTAGGACGGGAGAGGAAACTGCTGATTCTCTCTGTCTATTTGGCAGCGCTTGGCAACAGTATTGATTGCCCAACTGAAGAGTTGCTGCATGATTTTAAATCTGTCTGCGTGTCTCTGGCAGAAAATCTAAAACGTGACTCCTTTCTGGAAAAAAAGCCAATGCATTCCCTGTGCCAGCCAAGTTGTTCTTAACTGCTAAACCATACCTTATTTCGACTGGATAATAATGCCCCCTTCACCAAAATCCATTGCTACTCTTCTGTTGATTAACTTTAGCAGGCAACCGCTAAAGATAACTAGCAGCTGGTTTATGAATACATATTATTTGATCTTAGAAGCAAATGCAACTTTGCAATTGAGCTGGACATTTTTTCGAGGGGGGAGGGGGTCCAGTCAATGTTTATTTCAGTGGGGACTAGGCTGAGATATATATGCATGCAGCAAAACCTTCAGATGTCTCCCCAAATCAGTTTCATGGCTTTGGTGTCATTTCTTGAGGAAGTCACTTTTGCCCTTTCTCACCTAACCCCTCACGTCAGCTGTTGTTGCTTTGTTTGTAGAGCTGTAGATATATAGACCTGGTATTCTTGGCATTTAAGTCTTTATTGCCAGTGTTTCTGAATTAATTGTTATGTTTGGGTCCTTTAAAAAAATAAAGCAGTATAATGAAAAATGGTTCTGGATTGCTCAGGAGTGAGCATCTTGCATAAATAGGATTGCTAAAAATGAAGCAGTAGCCACATGGTTCCCAAAAATAATTTAGGGCAAATATAAATGCACTCTTATTACCTTCTTGTCTTGTATTTGCTGATGTTCATATCACTGAACTGGCTCTGTAAAATACTCCTATCAGATTAAATAGAAAATGTTCAGTTCATTTTATTTTATTTCTACCCTCCTTTTTAGGGCAGGACTTCACAAGTACTGAAAAGTGTTGAAAAGGAGTACAACATGAAGTACTCCCATGAAGAACGCCTTAGGGAGCTGGGGATGTTTAGCCTGGAGAAGAGAAGGTTAAGAGGTGATATGATAGCCCTGTTTAAATATTTGAAGGGATGTCATATTGAGGAGGGAGCAAGCTTGTTTTCTGCTGCTGCAGAGACTAGAACGCGGAACAATGGATGCAAACTGCAGGAAAAGAGATTCCACCTCAACATTAGGAGGAACTTCCTGACAGTAAGGGCTGTTCGACAGTGGAACACACTCCCTCGGAGTGTAGTGGAGTCTCCTTCCTTAGGGGTCTTTAAGCAGAGGCTGGATGGCCATCTGTCAGGGATGCTTTGACTTGGAGTTCCTGCATGGCAGGGGGTTGGACTGGATGGCCCTTGTGGTCTCTTCCAACTCTATGATTCTATGATTCTATGATTCTAACAATATAAATAATGCATAAGAATTGAATCAGATGGGGAACCAGCCGTAAAACCAATAAATGAGCTCTCCAGAGTGGGGTGGGCTTTTAGAAATTGCTTTAGCCCCATGAAAAGAGACGACATAAGGTTTTTGAGAAAAGAGTGTTACAAGTGTGGGGGCTAAACCTGAAGAGATTCTTCCCCAGTACCTGGCAGCCAGAGAAATTTAGCAGTAGGCCAGAGAGTATAACCCTAGAGGCTGATTTTAAGGCCCAGGCTGTTTGGTTCAGGGGAACTAAGGCAGTCTTTCAGATTATCTGCAGCCATTAAGGGCTTTAAAGTTTTGTGCCAGTACTTTAAATCCATCTTGGAATTAAATGGATAAACAATACAGCTGATGTGCAGGACAGATGTAGTCACACCACTACTACCCCACAAGTATTCTGGTACATAGATTTTGCACCAGCTGAAATTTCTGAACTGTAGGAGACGATTAAGATTACTACATGTTCAGTATCCTATATCCAAAAGGTGTCACTATCTCAGATCCATTTCAGATTTTAGGGGATATTAGATGTTGGATTTTCAGATAAGGGATATGCAACCTGTTCTTTAGTTTCTCAAGGACTTTAAAAATATTGTCCATCTGTAAATGTCATCAATAATTGCATTGGTTCTAAATAAAAACATCCTTATTTGTGTAGAATGGGAATAGATGAAGTGTTTATGGAGCAAAACAGACTGTCTCTGACAAAGCCGGGTTGGGGCTGTGGCAGCCACACACTGCGGTCCCAATCCATATTTTTACTAGTTAAAAAAAAAAAAATAGTGGCAAGCAGCCACTCCTTTTTGTGCTGGCAAGAAGCCAGCTTTTCGGCCCTGCCACAGCCAGAAGCTGGCTTTAAGGGGCTCCAGTGCTGCTTAGGAGCGCCTGGGAGCTGGCCCACATGTGAGCAGCCAGGCGACCTGAAGCTGGCTTCTAGGGACATGTGTCATCTGAATGCCATGCACCCAAGCTTGAAGCTGGCTTTTTATGGCAGTCTGTTTTGCCCATACGTCTCTTTGAATGTTAGCTTCTGAAAACCTCACAGATATGAGCAGGTCCAGATTCTTCTCCAGTAATGAATTTTCTGCAGTCTAAGGAGCTGGATCACTTTCTGTCAAAATAATAGCCACTGTTTTTGTTAGCAGCTGATCCTCTGTGGCAGGAAGCCTGGTGTTTTTTTTTCCTTCTAAAAAAGAGCATCCACATTTTTAGTTTCTTGATGGGCATTACTATAATATGAAAAAAATCCTTTTATTAAAAATACAGCTTCCTAACCTGCTATGAAAATTACATGTTTAAAATGTAATAAGCCTAATGCCAATAAACTGAATACTGGATTCTTTTCTCTCTGTGAAATATTGATATGAGAGATATAGAATATGATGGCTAAAAGGCTGTCTTATTTTTCCTCTCTAAGCAGCTTCCAGCCTCCTTTTTATGTATACCTGCCCATGAATGCATCTCAGAGATGCACAGGTCCATTCATCTCAATCCTGTATATTTGTGTCTGGAAGAGCCACCCCACACTGCCACACACGGCCAAGGGGTCCCTTATTTACATATTTACATACTGTGATCCTACAAGGCTAAGCTTTAAGAGTTCCAGATGTGAAACTCTGCTGTGGCTCCCCTCTTTGGGGATTCACTGTTGCACTTCAATATCTCCCCCCATGGCCATTGTTACCTTATTCCCAGATTGCACCCTTTAATATCCCACGTGGGACCATAAGGACTGTACCTTCCCCCCTCTGCTTTTTTCAAAATAAAGATTGCCCCACAATGCCCCCATGACAGATACTGAAATCATGTGGTTCTACATATGATGTTGGACTGTAACTCACAGCAGCCCTAGTCAGTATAGACATTGCTGAAGGATGCCATGAGTTGCAGTCCTACATCTGAAGACCACATGCTTCCCATCCCTGCCCTAGGGAGCGTGGATAAGCAATTTTTCTTTGAGGGAAAAAAGGTTCCATGGGAGCCCTTGGCTCTAAAACACTTGTAACTCCTTTTGACACTTTTCTTTTTGCTCAGAAGCCTTTCTTTTATCCTTGTGTGGCTCACCAGCCCCGACCATCCTTGTGTATTACTGCCCAAACCGTGCCTTGCCATTTGCATTGCACCTTCATTGCTTATTTGGCCAGTACTAATACTTCTGCTTTCTGTCCTCTTTCTATGTGTTATGACAATTAGAAGTACCTACCTACCGGTATGAGCAGAATGGTGATACTGCAAGTGTTTCTTTTCTGGAAGATACTTGTGATAAAAGCTTGTTACTGTGAGAGTTGTTTTGAGCTAATTTTTAGCATTTGGAATCACTATTTCCCTACATGGTGGGAGCACAATATGAAATCTTTACCTTTTGTCATTCACTGTACTACATCTCTTTTTATTCTTGCATATACGCATGCAAGTTTGTGTATGTGTGTGAATTAAAATGCATGATGACTTTACACTTGCAATCAATTTTATTAAAACTGGTCCCATGAGTAATACAAACATAATTTACCAGATGTGGTACAGTAAATATGTCTTTAGAAATTTCTCTTACTTTTTGCTGACACATGATAATAAGTGATTTTATTCCTTTATAAATATATTGTCTTGTAAAATGATTAGATTTGGTATTGTAACTTATTTTCAAGGAATATGTTTTTATATAATAATTGGTGTAAAGGAATGACTTTAAGATAACCATGTATGCTTTTCTATGTTATACATAATTCAGGAACCTTTTTGTCTATGGATTATATGCAAGTTTGTCCAACTGATTCTCCTCTCTCAGGCTGTTCTTTTTTTATGCAATAGATGGAGATGTTCTTAGTTCTTCAGCCACAGAGACCACCTTGCATCCAGAACCTGGCTTGGCATCTACAGGAACCCAAAGGATTGTCCTCAAGCCTCTCAGGAAACGATCTAAAAGCGATCCTGTGCTTCATGGCTTTCTAGGCAGAGGTGACCAATCATGCTGTAACTCTTTTTGTCAGAGACCACAAAATTGAGGACCCATATTTGCATAATACTGGTTCATCTCCAGTGAGATAGATGCCTTGCAAGGGTGTTATTTAATGTAAAATAATGTATCTATCTACCTTGGTAGTGTGCACACTCTTCAGTTGTCTAGTTTATCCTAGAAACAGGTCTGTAACAGATGGCACTAACAGTCACTTGGTAGGGATTGAAATTATTCAAATGTGTATATTTTGTACAGGATGCCATTTTATTTGTGTTTCTAAGTATCATAGTTACTCTTTAAAAAGGATTCTCTTCTTGTTGCTTTCCAAGTATAGGCAGTCTTGCTTCTGTAATTTAAAAGACCCTGTGTACCTATTGTTTGTTGCTTCTTGACTAGCACTGAATTTCCTCCAAAGAACAGGGCCCAAATCCTTGTGCAATTCCATCTAGTAGATCTGAGTTTTATTGGCATTTTGGGAAATATTTTCCCAAATTAAAATGTTTTCCAGATGTGAGTAAATTTTCTCCATGTGCAAATTCCAGTGTATCTGTTTGGACAGAATTATCAAAATAATCAGTTCCATCTTGAACATAGGACATGGCTGACAATCACAAGAATTGAGTGTGTGTGTTGTGTAATTGGGGCCTTCCTATTGCTGGGTCTAATTGTAATATCCCCCCTTGTTGCCAGTCCTTTATGTGTCACAACCTGTTGCGTATGTTCCTGAACGGATGTTACTAATGTAAAAAATAATAGCAGAATGATATGCAGTTGAGATGGGAACAGTAGCCCTGTGAAATCTTTCAGTGGGTTTATTATTTTGTAGTCAGGTTACTACTGCTTATAACAATAGCTTAGAACCTAAAAATGGCTGAAATTTTTCATCAGAAATATAGCATGTAACTTCATGATTAGCTACACCCCTGACATGTTCCACAACTCTTCTAATGAATTGCAACAATGTGTATTGGGGTTTCTTGTGCAGTGCCCTAATGCTAGGATCCCTATTAATCAATGGGACCCATGGTGTCAAGATCACCTTTGTAAAACAGGATACATTGCACAACAGACTCAATGTTGACTCCATTTGCAAATTGGTTCTAATAATTTAGATACATCTCCAGTTCCCTCCTTAGAGTACAGACATTGTGTATCTTCACAAGTCACTTTTACATGCTTGTGAGTCAGCTTATGATGACATCAATACCTAACAAGATACCTTGTTACAAATACATGAAAACTCTCCCTATCACAATTGCCAAATGTCCACCTGCAATTTACAGGGATGATTTAATAATAAAAATAGGCTTTCTTCTTTGTTTGATCCTCTAGTGAATTCTTACCAGATGGTTTCAGTCAGTCAATAATTGTATTTTACTTCTTTACTGGATTTCCCCATTATGCTTGTGTGCTTTTTCATTGAAGCTACCCAGATGCTTCCAGCAAGGTTTTATTTTTGTCTTCAGGTCCAGTGCTAAGTTGTGAAGCTGC
Source organism: Urosaurus nigricauda (assembly GCA_034509955.1). NCBI lineage: Eukaryota > Metazoa > Chordata > Lepidosauria > Squamata > Phrynosomatidae > Urosaurus > Urosaurus nigricauda. The sequence continues at coordinate 88,184,562 of JAOEGL010000002.1, read as the reverse complement.
CACACAAACAGAATTAAAACCAGAACTGGCTACAGTCATTTTGCGAAAGAGCGTGAGAGCAAAGACATTGCGCTCGAGACCCAGGTCTTTGATAGACTACAAATCCTACATAGATACAAAACTGCTTGTGGCAAAGTTCCTGGAGCAGTCCTCTTGCAGCATGACCCCTGACATCCATGAACTGGTGGAAGACATAAAATCTGTTTTAAAATCAGATGAAGAGCATATGGAGGAAGCCATCACCAGTGCCAGCTTCCTTGAACAGGTAGTTAATTATTGTATCTAATCCCATAAACATTTCTTCACATGTAAATAGCATCTCCAGCTTCCAGGATGCAGGGCCAGTTTGCAGCTGTACTTTTGGATGTGATGCTCAGTGCCAAAGGGTTTGTAGGGTTTGCTGGCTTATTTCAGCTTTGTGCTGGGAACAGGGAAGAAAACAGTTGTTCACACAAATCATATACTTTGAGCTGAATGTGTTGGAGAAATCTATCAAGAATGTAAGTTTCTCTCCTGCTTATAAGTTATTTTTTGCACACTTTCCTCCCATCTTAGAGCTAGTTAAGAGTTTGTATTCAGTAACTTGACATTTCTGAATTTCTAAGAGAACAAATTTCAAATCTTACCCCATAGGAGGGTGAGAGCAAAGCAGGACAAGCATATATTTATGATATTTAGGAACAGCATTAATGAAGTAAATACCTCTTTTTGTCTGGAGGTATGGAATAAGTTTTACTCAGAAAACAAATTAAAGGAAGATAGCACCTGTGGTTGAAGCTATCAAAAAAGTTTAACACCATGTTAAAATAGGGTCAGGCTCAATCTGGTCTGCCTTGGCGCATCCACTGCTCTATGAATGCAGGAAATGGGGAGTGTCAGGTGGTAGGGTGCTTCTACACATGGGGCACTGCAAACAGGTGGGAAGAGGAAGAATAGCAGCAGACTGATCCTCTTGCTTTCCTCTCTGATCTTGGAAGCTAAGAAGAGTCATGTGGATGGGAGAGTGTCAATGAATACCAGGTGCTGTAATGAATACCAGGTGCTGTAGGCTATTAGGTCCGTATCACACTACCCCGTTAGAGGACTATTATTCCACTTTAACTGCTATGGCTGCTTCCTGTGGAATTTTGGGATTTGTAGTTTAGTGAGGTCTAAGAGTTCCAGTTGAGAATTCTAAATGCCCTTCCCTAAACTGCAAATCCCAGGATACCACAGGAGGTAGCCGTAGCAGTTAAAGTGGAATAATATTGCTATAACTGTGTAGTGTGATAGTGTCCATTATATTTCATAAGAAGGAACTGACAAAACTACCTCTGAGTATTCTCTAAGAAAACCCTATGAAGTTAATGGGGTCACTGTAAATCGATAGGCAACTTGAATTTACTTTTTACATTTAAGTTTGTTTCATTTATATGTCACCTTTCTCTCAGAGTAGGTCTCAAGATGGCTTCCTGAAAGTGCAAATTAAAAACATTTACAATAAAACTTCAAAACAGTTTTAACTGACTCATAAAACACACTTAAATCATTAAAAAATAATCAAAAGTTTAAAGGATAAACATCCCAAGTAAAAGCTCCCTCCTACTTATACATTAAAGAAAGCAGGGAAGGAGCCAGCCTAGCTCCTAGAAGGTAGTTCCAGAGGGTAGGAGCAGCCGCTCAGGCCTTCCCTCATGTCCTCAACAAGCATATGTGATGGTGGTGGGACTGAGATAAAATCTTTTCCTGAAGATTTTAAGAGCTCTGGCAAGTTTATATCAGGATGTATGGTCTTTTCTGGACCTAAACCTATAGGGCAGTGATGGCAAACCTTTTAGGGACCAAGTGCCCAAACTAAAAGGCTTTCTGGTACTGGATGTTACCCGGTGCATGTGCCAGGATGTCCCGGGGGGGCAGGATGGAATTCTGAGGTGGGACTTCCTGCCAGGGGTGGGACTTATGGGGCTTGACTCCCCAACACCCCCCTCCACTCCCCGGATCTTCAGTTGCCTCTCTGGAGACAGTTGAAGGCCTGGGAAACAGCTGAAACCCCGGGACAGTCGGAAACCTCACCCTTCATGTGCCCTGAAAAATGGCTTCACTTGCCATCTCTGGCACATGTGCTGTACGTTTGCCACCATGGCTATACAGCTTTATAGGCCATAGCCAGTACTTTAAATTGGGCCTGGAAATGAATAGGTACCCAGTGAAGATATTTTAGCCAGGGAGTTATATGTACCCTATAACTTGAAGGCACAGACACACAAAACAGAAAATTATCTCATGCTGAATTTGGAGCAGCAGCATCAATGGTCCACTTTTGAAACCAGTGACAGATTTTTTTCCCCTTTCCTCTGAGCTGGCTGAGAAATGGCCTTTGCTTAAAAAAAAAAAATTAGAACAGTGAATACTGTGCCTTGTGGATTACTGAATGGTAATGCTGCCAGGAGGGAATAATGTTTGAGACCCAACAATAAAAAGCTAATGAGACTAGATGTGAAAGTACAGTATTTACATCACATGGCATTGGTTTTAGGGCAAATAAAAACTGAAGCAAATAAAAACTTTGCTGGGTCCAGTTCCCAAATTTATACTCAGCTTGAATATTTTTCAGTGTTGACCCATTTTATGTGTTCCATAGATGTTCTTTTTAAAAATAACCACTTCTCTCCTTGTATAAAAACAGATTTGGGAGGTGTTATAAGTTATTAACAGGAGGTATTAATTTTAATGTTTCCTTTCTCTGTGAAGGTAATGACCCCTGGCCATCCATCTGCATCAAGGGCACACACGCTGCCTTTTAGAAGGCACCCAGGACTCTTGCATTTGGAGAGCTGTGGAGATGTGAGCACTTTCACTACAGCACAAACTCAGCTATTAGAGAGGAGAACTCAGAAGTCAGAGCCTGAACGGCCTCATAGCCTTATTGGAGTTTTCCGGGAGACAGTGCTCTGAGCGCACATCTTTGAGATCCTATACCCGACACAATGAACTAAAAAAAGAAAAACCACTTTGTGAAAATACAAGCTAATGGAGAAATCATTATGACGTGTTTCGTACTTAGTGCTGCTTTTGAAAGGTATACTTGAGGACTTCCTTGTAGGGTATTTACTCCAGTGAACACCTCAGTATATTCTGATGCAAAATTGTCTTTTAAAATAAGGATATTCAGGTGCAATTAGTGTAACTGAAGAGCACTGTTTGTTTTGGGATGGCAAGAAGACATGTACATGGATGTGTATGAGAGAAAATCATTCTTTCTACTTAAACTTATGAACTCGTATAGTAAGTGCTTTATGCCTCCAATGTCTGCTGTTTCACTTATGATGAATTGCTAGAACTGCCAATGCTTTGCCTTTCAAAGGAGCTATGAGTTAGCTGTATCTAAGGGCTTAATGCTCTGTGAAAATTAAAGAATATTTTTCCTCCCTTCCATTGCAGAGACCATTGCTTCTCTGGGTATCAGGGGGACTATTTGCTTTTTAGCAAGCAAAGCACATCCTAAAGCCCAGCTACTCAGCTGGACAACTACAGTTTCCTGCTTTTTTCAGAGTAGAGTAAAAAGATAAAGTGAATTTGAAGTGTGTCTTTTAGCCATGTGACAAACCTAGTTATTATTTTTGGTAAAGTGCTGCATGAACATTCAGCCATTCCCTTAAGTCCTATGCTGGGAGAAAGGGAGGGTATAAATAAAATAAAATAAAATAACTTGGGCATGTTTTCTAAAGGACACAGAAGTGCAAGAGTGCTGGGTGGCTGATGGGTGGAGCAGTTCCCTGCTTGCTCACCTATTCCAAACCTTGGAGAGCCACATACCTCAAAGCTCTGTATTGAAGAGGAAAGCTGCACTTGAACTGAATGCAGTAATAGGGCTTGACAGAACACAGGTGCTTCTAGAACAGTCCTACTGCTACAAAGTTTGTCTTCTTCTCCTAAAAGCATTTGAATGGCCAATATAGAAGTCCTGGAAAATTGCCCTAGTGATGATTCAGTATACTTGATGGCTTCTTCCTACATGAACATCTCCATTCTCAGGCCAGACATTATTGCATGGAAATGAGTTAGGCCATCATTGGTTTGAAAGTTGAATGTTGCAAAGGCACATCTGAACAACATTTCCCAATAATTTTTGAACTATTCACAGAAATAGAGAGGTAGAGTTGCCTATATTTCTTTTATACAGTCAAGACAGTTGATCCCATCTGTGCTGGTTTCACAAAATAAACCTCTCCTCACTGTGTTCTTGGAGGACATTAGAATATAGTGCCTTTAAAATCCACCATAACTGAAGACTATGGTTAATATTTGGTGCTACCCTCTAGGCAGCAGAAAACAGGCCAACCTCTCTTCTCTGTGACAGTCCTTGAAGTATTTAAAGAATGCAAGCGTGTAACCTTCAGTCTTGCACTAAGCTGAATATGCCCATTTCCTTCAATCGTTCCTCATCTTTTTTTCACCACACCTCTTCTCATCCTTATTGCCCTTCTCTGACCCTTCTCCAGCTTCCCTATATCCTTCTTGAACTGAGGCTCCCAGAATTAAATAAATATGTACAAGAACTGAACTGAATGAATATGTACAAATAAAATGTAAATTGAGCTGGAACTAAAACAATTTAATTACTGTTTAGAAGCAGAGGTGCCAAGACTCCCATGGTTTTAGCCATGCTTAGAAAAGATGACTGTTTTTCTTTGTGGTCTCAGAGCAGTCAAACACATACATCCTGCATCTATGAAGAGCAGTATTAAAAATCTTCAAGTCTCGCTTCATGAAATGCTGGAGGGAATAATGTCTTAGAGACAGAAATCTTTATCCTAAAGTTCACTCCTCAAATACACTGTACTATCAGGTGTACACCCTTCATACATGCTGTACAGTACTTTGATTCAGCATCTTCCCACATCACCAGTGTTGAATTTAGAGCTTCTACTGTCAGCATTTTAATAAACAACCCCTCGCCATTTTATCCTTATAAATGATAAATTATATAGCCTATCTCTGAGGATCACTCAGAAAGGTAATTTTGAGAGGTATTGGGAAGGTTAGTTGCAAGCAGCCTACCCAAAAGCTGTGAATAGCAGCCAAGCCTTAATTCCAGCTGTCCTGGCACATATGAAGATAGTCCTGTAAAGTCCTGCAACAAGTATGGTGCCACTGCTGCATCATTTCAGTCTACTCTAAAGTGAAGATATGGGCTGGTGTTCAGTATTGCAGTTAGGGATCTGTAAAATTAATGTTACAGATTCAGACCTGCTCTGTATTCAGTAATCTGACAGTCACAGCCACCTTAACAGCCAGCAGCCCCCAGTGTAAGAGCTTCTGGATCTTCCCTTCAGCCAGTAAGGGGAAGGACTTACTACAGGAGTCTTGCATCTGATAGTTGCAACTTGCTGGCTGGCAAGAGGAGGGTGGAAACATTATTTTGCGGTGCCCCGATTGTAAGCTGAATGAGCCTACTGATAAAGTAGACTTGGGTCGGCATTATCATAGCAATAATGGCATGATCATGACTATGTAGTGTTAATGATCAATTACGGATACATAACTTGAGCTTATGCCTCCCACAAATGCAATTCTGCATTTCAGGCAATACTGTATGGTTAAAACACCAATAGGCAAACTTAATGAGAACTTCCTGCAAAGTTTGGAGGGTTAGAATTGAGGGCCAATCTGGTCAATATGGAATTAGAAGAGACCCCAAAGGTCAGTCAATCCAACCCCATCATGTAGAAATAAACTATCAAAGCATTCTCAACAGATGGCTATCCAGTCTTTGTTTGAAAACCTGCAAAGAACGAGGCTCCACCACTCCCAGAGGCAGCATGTTCCATAGTTGAACAGCAATTACCATCAAGAAATTCTTCCTAATGTTGAGGTGGAACCTCTTTTCCTGTCGTTTGCATCCACTGCTCCATCTTCAATATGACATCTCTTTAAACATTTAAACCATGTCACCTCTTAACCTCCTCTTCCCCAGGACGAACATATCAAGCTCCTTAGGCTGCTCCTCGTAGGGCATTATTTCCATACCCTTCACCATTTTGCTTGCCCTCCTCTGGACATGTTCTAGTTTGCCAACATCCTTCATACCTGTGGTGACCAGAACTGGACACAGTATTCAAGTGAGTTCTGACCAAAGCAGAATAAAGTGGCACTATAGTATCTTTGGCCTTTATCTACTGGGAAATAGAGCGGCGCTATACTCTTATTGATGCAGCCTGTAATCATGCTGGTCTTTTTAGCTGTCACATTGCACTGCTGACTCATGTTCAGCTTGTGGGCCCTTTCACACATACTCTTGTCAAGTTCTCCCAAAACACCTGGAGGTAAGGTTTATGGAGCTCTGGAGCATTGAAGAAGATCAAAAAGAAGGAATCTTCATAAATCAACACTGACAACATCTTGGCTATATGTAATGCCTTTTTTGGTATGTCTGGTTTTGTTTTATTGTAAATTTTACAGACATTAGCACTCTGTTAAATAAAGGAATGTAGCACACGGAAATACATCACAACAAAACAGAGGCCAAAAAAAATAGAATTAAAAAAACCCCATATCCCCCAAAGCACTGCCATTGTATTATTGAGGGTGGGGGCAGAATCCTTTGACAAGAGTCTGAAAAATTACATTCAGTAGGTGTGCAGTATCAACATTCCAGGCTCACATTTACATATATATATATATATATTTATATATAGAGCTCATCAAGTTTAATGTTTACAAAAAACAATATTGTTACAAATACAATACTATACTTTTCCTGACGCTTTTCAATAATTTCTATTCACCTTTACAGAACAAAAGTACAATTTAATATTCTTTAGTACTGTGCTGTCTCTCTTCTCCTCTATATATATTTATATATATATATACATACACGCACACGCACACATATACACATACACACACACTTGCCAACTTCAGACAAAGATCTCTTTTTATTCTTGGAAATACAAAGAACTCCCTTTCCTCAAAAGCCTTGCACTTGGAAAATCCCACTGCAAATTATATTACAGTTGGTAAATGGTAAATTAAGAGGCAAAACAACCTTATTGTAAACATGGTAATATTATTAAAATATACAAGTAGGCAACTATGATCCTTGGCGGATTTTTGCAAAACTGGAATTATACAAAACAAATGGTTTATTTCATTCCATAAAGAATGAAAAGCTTTCTATAAAAGCTTAGAAGCTGCTCAAAACACCTGTACTTAAACAATGAGATCATTTTTCAGTTTGTATTTTTCAAATGCCTTCTTTGTAGCTGAGAAGCGTAGAGTTGGATATACAAAAATTTATCTAGTCTGGAAGTCCATTCACAAGAAAGATATCTCCTAGTACAAGCATCCACAGCACCCCAAGTGTTCAGAGAAATGTTCATATGAATGGAGCAGTTATGTAGACAAAAGGTTGACATGGTTTCTGTGTTTGCACCAGCTCCTCCTCCAATTTTTGCAACCATGAAAATCATCCAGAGCTTGGAAAAGTTAGTTTGAACTATAATTCCCCCCCCCCCACCATGGTCAAAAGTAACTTTTCTAAGCTGTGGAACCTCCACAGGTATATATCCCTTTTGGCTGTCCCTTCCTCTTCAATTGTGGTCACATGTGTGCATGCTGAGGAGGGGCTACAATCCTGGCAATGAGCCACATATAAGGTGACAATGCACTGTGCTAGAGCCAGAAAAATCAGGAGAGGTTTAAGACACTGATGGGCTTTCTCCCACACATAATTATACGAAACCAGCTAATGGTGATCCAGGTTCAAAACATGTTCAAGTTCCTAGAAGTATTTGTTTGCTGGATTTTCAAAATTCATATCTGTCTCGCTCTGATTTGTATCCTGCTCTGCTACAGGCTGTATTTCAGAGGAAGGAACTGCAAAACCACCTCTTGAGTATTCCTTGCTGAAGACAAACCTAGGGAATTCATGGGGTCGCCATAAGTCGACAGGCGACTTGAAGGCACATACACACATCATGGTGAGCCTAAAATGGGCAAATCTGAAATAGAAGTAAACCTATTCCAGGAGTCAACACTGATAAAGACTAAACAGTGAAAGACTCAATTCTTCATTCAAGCCATTTGTGAAAAAGCTGCTCTGCTTGTAGGGAAAAAAAAGATGGGGGGATGGAGAGTAGGAATGATCAGATGAAGAAAAGAGAAATGAGTAAAAACAGGGAGGAAAATTAGAGATTCCTGGGTAGGGGGAGAGAACTGTGGGATTAGCTGGGGCCATTAGGAGGAAATGATGGAATATATTGTTTATCATATGCATTACATACAGCACATATAATATCTATACTAAATACTACACAAGTATGAGAAGATGTGTGCATATTTATGTGGTCTATTGTGTAACAGGTGACTATCATGGTAAACACTCCATCAAGATAGTCTCAGATTAAGAGCAGACTACCAATACTAACCTAGAATCAGACAATGTTCAAAATCCCATAGCTAAGGGGATTCCAAAGGAACTATGACCTCAGTCTAGCTAGAAAATGAGACAGACACGTAACACTTTAAAGCCATTTGTTAACACCTGAAGTACCCTGCCTAAGGCTGGGTTGGTGCATTATAAAGTCTCTTTTTGTTCGTGTTGCTGTCACTGCACATCTCTGCATCAACTAGATAATGTGAATATGTGCTGAATTTAATTAAACCTCAACAAATCCAAGTGCTGAAAGTGCTCTGTTCGGCTTTTTTTTTAGCTTTGAAAAACTGTAGCCTTAAGAGCTCTTTTATTGTGGCTGGGTTTCTGTTGGTGACATTCATGGTCTGACTGGGAGTAGTTATGCCTGCTTTGGTACTTTTTTGGACATTGTGTAAGGAGGTAGCCAATACCACCACCTGCTAGCCAATGCAGCAAATAGACTTCAGGTTATGACCGTCTGTCCAGCCATGGATTGGCTGCAAATAGGCCCCAAAGAAGTAGCTGCAGCCTAATGCTGGAGATGGAGACTGCTCCTTCTTCCCTCTATGCACAAATACCACCAGATTGGGCCAAAGCCACTGCTGATCCATGAGAGGGATGATGGAGTTTCACCTGGCAGCATTCCGCTGTTGTGCACAAGGAAAGAAGCCTCTACTGCTTCCCATGGCTATGATAGAGCCTTGTGCTCTCCCAGCATGACAGTGTCTTGGCCTACTCTTGTGCAAAGCATGTATAGTCTGCTCCAAGTACTTAGCTTGTTGTCTAGGTGCACGCCTACTTCACTTTAGTAAAGCAAAGGAACTGAATACATCCGTGAACCCAAACTTAAGAGACTCGTGTGAACATGCATAGCCCAATCCTATGCAGAGTTACCCAATGATTTTGATGGGGTTTGGGGCACCTAAGAACTGGATTACAAATCTGCCTGTTTAAAAAGTACTGTTTTTCCCCTACTGTATATTTCTCCTCTAAAACTATTAGATAATATAATGCAACTGTGTATACAAGTCTTCTGTGAATGAAAAAAAGGAATGAACACTCCTGTCCTATCTCTGTTAATATATTGCAAAATCACCTCTGGCAGTGTCTTATGGAGGAAGGAGCATAAAGAGCTATAGTAACTTCATGTCCATCCCCAACAGTTTGTTCGCATCATAGTTACCCTAAATGACTCAAAGTTGTAGTACAATACTAGTTTCTTGCCACTCAGAGCTTCTGTGTTTTAAGGAGTGGAATCCACATGCATTCACATATAACACCCATGCAGGGCACTGAATCCCAAGGAGTATGCCATTACATATCTATGCAATGTGTGCACAATGCACAACCATGCAACATGCAAACACTCAATCCCTACCCCTGGTAAAGCAGTATTGCCCTGATTTTTCTATGTTTCCTATTTTCCTATGCCCCATACAAATACTAGACAAATTCCAGAAGGGTAACCATGTTGGTTAGTCACAGCAAAACCAACAAAAAATATTGAGACACCTTAAAGATCAAGACGTGTTGTGAGTGAATCTCTTAGGAACCCAAATCCAAAGGTTATACCATAATAAAGGTACAAGTGTTTAAGGTGCCACAGGACCTATACTTTTATGTGTTTTTGCCAAATAATTTTACTACAAATGTTACAGTCAACTGACCTCCTGGATTTTAAATACCATAACCAAAGTGTTTTGGAATACTCGTTCATTGCACAAATACCTGCAGTAAGTGAACCTACTGTCTTAGCATCCCATATGTGGGAATAACTTTACATATATTTATATATATATTTATATATATATATGTATTTGTATATTACAAAATAAATTAAATTTATACCTTCCACTATTCTAATATGGTCCAAAATTAAAGAGAAACTTGTCTTAAAAATAAATATAAAAGTCTGGACTAAAGATATGTTGAAAGTAAACTGGCTCAGAACAACGTAAAACTGTATGCAGACGTGTAAAAAACCACGAATATCGAGCATAAAATTTTCAAATGTGACAGCTTATTAGCCCACATACACATACATACACACACGATTAAAAAAAAACACCTGAAGTTAAGATCTAACTGCATTCCCTTACCGCTCCTGCACCCACAATTTCTCTTCAATATTTAGAATTTTGTCACTCAGTTTTAGAAAGAAACTAGGGAATAGAAAAGTCATTCAAAAATCAAGCTGCACTTAAAAAATAAAGGACTTGGGAAAAGAGAAAGGAAATGTTTAGATCCCAAAGAGCAACATCCAGAAACACTTCGATCCTGAAAACAAATCTTCTATAGACATTTTTAGTCCCAGAGGATTTCCTACCTTTTCACTAACTCTCCCCCAATAAATACACGCTGAATGGCATGAGGGGAGCAGAACTCACCTAAACGTTGGATTATCATCAATTTGCTGCCTTCATACGTAAATTGACTTTTGTCCTCTGGGGAAAAAATGCTCTCCTAACACAACAGGCAGGACAAACTTATTTTGCAGATAAGCCTGCAAACATTCTGTCTATCACTCCGAAAGAATTCATTTTACTTTTTCATTTTTCTTACTTAGTTTTTTTTAAAAGTTTTAATTTAATTCAGCATACTTATTTTTTTGTCTTAACAGACAGAAGCATAAAAGGATGATTTTGCTCAAACAAGTGTGTGTGTACATGTGTGTGTGTTAGTCTTACTTATTTTCAGTTCTGTGAAGAATTACATAAATTCTAGTAGTAAAAAGATGCAACCAAAAATATAATCTCACACACAGCAGAATGATAAAAGGTGAGAAAAAAGAGCAAGAGAAACGTTGCTGCAGACACCAAAATGCAGCACAAGAAAACACCACCATTAATGAAGAGAAATGTCCATGCACACTGGGTGAGCTTCAGATGTAAACTGGTTGTTCCTGTGCAGTCAAGAGTCTGTACATGGCGGCTGGCATGGTCTTCATATGAATCTGGAAGAAGGAAAGAAGTATTGAGTTAGTGCTTCTCTGATGAGTTTCCCAAAGTAGCAATAAAAGATGTTGTACTTTGTTGGGTTGCCTTGCCACAAATGGAGCACCTTCTTCATAACCTTCTACTTGTACCCAACTTTCCCACCAAAAATAAAGTCAAAATGGCTGGCAATATGGAAAAAATAAATATAATAACAAAAGACAAACAATGGTTGAAATCCTGTTGGTGATGTACACACATGCATAACTCCAGGTTATACAAGTGTTATTTTGGGGGGCGGGGTGGGGGGACATTATGAAGGAGATACTCATGATTGTTTTGTGCTAACATCCAACCCAAGGCAGCTTTCCAGCTCATGGTTTGCTACTATCATTGTTTACTGTTGGGGTGTTTGTGTGAAATTGAAATTACCAGGCAACACTTTTTCTAGTTTTAGTTCTGCAGTTGGGGGAAGAGAAATGCGGTCATTCTCCTGGCTCTCAAATTAGTTGTCGGAGGGTTATGAAAGCAACGTCATTTCTCTTCCTACCAGAACTGCACCCAGGATAGATACTGCCTGACTGCTTCCCTTCTTCCTCCCCAGCCAATAAACAGTCATGGCAATAGTTTTTTGGTGGGGCTTTTGGGCTATGTGGCCATGTTCTAGAAGAGTTCCTCTCTGACGTTTTGCCAGCAACTGTGGCTTCATGGCAATGTTTCTGGGGTTTGAAACCTGTCTTGGAAGGAGAAAGCAACATGTAGATGTGTATGTGGAGTGTTATGTGTCAAGTGCCTAAGGTAGAAGCAAGGCTAATATGAAACATTACATGATAAAAATGCTGCTGTAATAAGCCTATTATTTTACTTTACATTAAATATTTTAGAAAAGCCTAGTTAAATTACAGAATCCATTAAAAAATCAACAAATAATAAATCAGGCTGGAATCCTGTATGGGAGATACATATGTTTAAGCACCATAGTTACAGTATTATGCACTGAATCCCAGTGGATTCCCCATCTCCACTTACAGGAAGCAGCTACTGTGATCCACAAGGATCTGTTTCCCTGTCATTTGGGAAGCAGCTGACTGCCATTTCCACCCCCTCCTGTGAGTGAACCCCAGTGCAACAGGCAGAAGCCAAATTCCTACTGTTATTCCCTCTTATCCTGGAGATTCCTAGCCACCTTGAGTCCCTGTACTGGGAGGAAGGTGGGATATAAATAAACAGAATAATAATTATATATAAAAAGGGGTGGAAACATCAGCCATCTGTTTCCTGAACAACAGGGAAACAGACCCTGCTTCTGTCCAGTACGATAAAACCTAGGACCAGTAATGTAATAGCTCAGCATACAAGTGGCCAGCACTTCCTGAAAACTTCCTCCTGATAAACCTTCATCCACACTAGGTTAATGCAGGGACAAGGAAAAACAAGGCCTCCTACATCCCTCTCCTGCCAAATAAACAAACTGCCAAAGGTAATTGCAGCAGTGGTTGAGACTTTATAGCTTAGTGGTTGGGGTGGGGGAAGGGGGGAAGGAATCTTCAGGGAACTGAGGAAGCAAAAAATGTCAAAAAAAACCACTTCCTCCCGTCTCCCTTCCTCCATTAGGAATGCCCCATGAGCACTCATAACAACTCAGAAGTGAGGAGGAATTTTCAACAAAAGTATCTTAAGAAGGTACATTAATTAAATGGATAATGTTTTTACACCTGTGCAAAGACTACCACACTCCCTAGGTAATGAAGTCTGATTGAACTTGGTGTACTTAACCAAGTAAATTGGTGTAATTTGATTGTACAGACTTATCAAAAGAAGCTGAGATCCACCAAATGGGAGCCAGCATAGTGTTTACAGTATCTTACATGGCTGGGATCTATACTTCATTCAACTCCTTCTTTTTCCTGATACTTGCACTTCTTTCTTCTCTTTCTCTATCAGAAAAACCTTTATACAACAACAGAAAGGAACTGGTGCTGATGGCATCATGGCAGTCCTAGTTTGACTCTTAGCTTGGGCCGTGGTCTAGTTGTGAGTCACAATCCACCTGTTTAATACCCTTGGTATAATCAATACACTATTAGACCAAGCAGATCCAAATTCCAATCAATGCTAGCTGAGATTGTATACAATGCTGGCAGATCATAAAACTCTGCAGGTGTACTTTTGCCTCCAGTGTATGGAGCCAGTGTGCTCTCCCATAGCCAGTCACTGCCTGGAGAATAAGGGGCTTCTGTTTTGTATCCAGGAAAAGGCAAGAGTGTCATCCTCTTCATATACCTCCAGCATTTTTGCTGGAGGTCTAGGAGGAGGATGACTCTTCCTTTTTCCCTAGATGCAAAATTGCAGCCAGATGGTGCTTGGGAGCATCTCTCCTCTGGCCTCTGACTGGCCATGGAAGGTGTTACCCAGGACTGGAAAGCTGAGTTTGTATGTAGATGTGTGTGGGGTCCTTGTGCATAGATGTACTGGTTATCTTGTTCCACAATGATTAGAAAGTATTATGCTGGTGTAACAAGAAGTAACACCAGCATATGTTACCAACAGGATTCTGGCCATTATCTCTTATGCTAAGCTTACCTCTTGGCTTGGATATGTGGATAAGTCCTGAGCTGCCTGTAGGAAAGGCAAGATACAAATGTTGACCAATGCTTGCACATACCCAGAGCATGGCCATTCAGCACCTTTCACAAGGAGGCTCCAGTCTCAGCAAAAAGCACTATAAAGCTACACACAATAATGAACAGTCGCCTGCTTGCCTGCATTTGCCTTCTTCCCCCATTTGGTGGCAATAACAATGCAATAAAGCCATCATTTTCTAAAAATGAAGTACAGTACAGAGTTGCTAGCTCCTACCTCACCGACAGCATTTGAGAGAATGTGAACAATCTTTTCATGAGGTGTTGCTACAACACTTTGCCCATTTATTTCAATAATCCGGTGCCCCACACGTACTCCTCCTCGTTCTGCGATCCCTCCTCTCATAAGGCTACAGATCTGGAAAGACACCAAGCAGTGATAACATACAACACTAGGCACTGGAAATGTGAAATGGTACATGCTTCAGTTAGATCAGGACTGGGAACCTGTGTTTCCCCCTCTCTCTTTTGCTTCAACCTACTAGTCAATCTGGCCAATGATGGTGGAAGGGCGACAATTCATCTGGACACCCACAGATCCTGCAGCCCTGAGGTATGGCAAGACTGAGTTGTCATTTGTATAATTTAGCACAATAACTGCAACATCATATGGGCAGATGCTTGGATGGAATCACCATTTTGAATCTGTAGACAGTGCTGGCATCACTTCAAGATATTTAAAGTGGAGGAAACTGATACACTCAACTGATACACTCAAGAATGCAGAACTCTGAGGAATGCGTTTTAGGTGCAGTACATGCACTTCCCCTTCACCATGGAGATGACATAATGTAAGAGCTGTGCCAGCAGCTATGCTGTCTGTGGTACAGAAAAACAGTTTTTCCAAGCTCTAGTGAGCAAGCTATGCTGTTGTCCCAGAGTGCAGAGACCCCACTGGTATAGTTTCCCCCCTTCTTTTTGAGAAAGCAAGATCTCCAGGCAGGCGTCAGCACTGAGCACCAGCCTGATACTTGACCTCATCAGTGTGGTTGGGAAGGTGGGCTGCTTTTCCAGAAAATGCAGCAACAGTCACAATGAAGCCAAGCATAGGGTAATAACTCTTTGCACTTCTGAAACGCTCTTGACTGCAAATAAAACCCGTTTCAAATCATAGTTCCTAAGGAAATGCCTATTTAAACTTAATAATTTGGTAGATACATTATAAAGGGAACTGACATGGCAAAGATAAATGTAAGGGCTCACTGTTTTTGGCACAGATGAAAACAGCATCAGCTGTTTCTCCCGGGGTATGACACATTCCATGTTAGAGATGGGATGTGCTGGTATTTTTAAAAGTGTGATAGTGTTAACATCTGCTCTGCATAATGCAAGTCAGAGGCACTGGTAAATGCAAAAGGCAATTCAAACTACTGCTGTGCAAGCATATTTCATGCTGTAAGTTACTGAATACCACTGGACTTGACAAAACCCTAGAATACATTGCTTTATTTTGTGCAAATTTTGTTCACAGTTCCCCCCAGGAAATAAAGCGATATATTTTTAATAACAGAGATTATGTTTACCATATCAGTAGCAATCTTAGTGGTAACCTGATTTCATATTCTATGTCCTTACTAGTGAGTTAGTATAGCCATGCCCTGCACATTTATGATTAAGGGACATGACAGATTTTAGCTCCAGCAGTCTCTTTTTACAAATTAAGTACAGACATATAGACATATAGACATTCTGTGTGCCTCATTTGACACTCTTCTATATGGATCCATTCTTTAATTTCCAATTTATTTATTTCTTAGATTAACCAAGAGATCTTTAATCTTGTCTTGGCCTAGTGAGTAGACGCTCTGGCTGTGATCCTTTGAATACTGAAGTTAGGTGTTTTGAAATTAATTCTCTGTTTTTCTTCTTTAAAGACCTACAGGGGGTAATAAATTGTTAAGGATTCCACATAAGACTTACAATGCCATTTTGTACACTGAAGCCCAGCTGGTATCTGAGATCTGGTCTTCTGATGAGGACAGTAGTTACTGGAGGACATCTTACTATATTCAGCTTAACTCTGGCCTGATTCTTCAAACCCTTAAAAAAAAGGAGAGGTAATATTTTACATCAGTCCTGCACTAGAATGCTAACATGACCATATGCTTTTAGAGATCAATGTCCACTGTGGTAGCATGTTGCTTAATCTACTGTAATTAAACTCAGAATTTAAAGAAAAATTACTTTCTGGATTTGTTGTTGTTCTGTGCATTCATGTTGTTTCCAATTTATGGTGACCCTAACGCAACTCTGTCATAAGAGTTTTCTTGGCAAGTTTCTTCAGAAGGGGTTTGCCATTGCCATTCTCTGAGGCTGGGAGAGTGTGACTTACTCAAGGTCACCCAATGGGTTTCCAAGACCAAGTTGGGATTTGAACCCTGGTCTTCAGAATCATAGTCCAAGACTCAGATCACTACACTATCCTGGATTACCATTTTCTGGATTACCATTTCCTAAATCCCCAACCAGCATGGCTGGTGAACATACTGATTAGGGGACTTTGGGGACTATAATCTAAAAAGTATTTTTTCCTCAAATCTGATTAAAACCTTTTGTAGCTATGTACCTTCAGGTTGATTATGATTTATGATAGTCCTAGCATACAGATCTCTTAGCAAAATTTATTCAGGGGAAGTTTCTCATGGCCTTCTTTTAAGACTAAGAAAGTATGCTACTTAAGGTCCCCCAGTGGGTTTCGATGGCTGAGGAGGGATTTGAACCCTGGTATCGCACAATGCAAGCCCAACACTCAAGACCACTACACCATGCTGGTTTAACTGAAAATCATCTGATCAAAATTGCTACAACTTTTTAAAAATTACAGTTGTCTGCAATAAAGAAATCCAGAATGCTTTCCTAGACTCTGAATACAAACAACTGATGTAAAAGCCAATAAAGAACTAATGGGAAGGAAGCACATTACAGCAACCACCAAGGTTTTACCTTACAAAAAGTGGCAAGGGATTCAGCCACAAGGAATAGCTCTTATTTCATACAGGAAACACCTGAAGTTGGATACACAAGATCCCACCATTTAGTCAGAATTAAATAATCTAACAGCCACTTACTGATAGTCCTTATTAATACCAATTATCATTTTATCTAGGGATATATTGGCCTAAAATTATTTTAATCTTGCCTAGAGTAGGCCCATTGAATCCTTTACATTTCTCCACGCAATGACTTACCAGAATGGACTGAATGGATGTACTCCAACTGGGCCTAACTTAAAAAGATGCCACCTAGTAGAAGCCCACACACCAGAAGACAGAGTACTAGTTGATTGCGCTCTTTTACTACTCCAGTCAAAACACTGGATCACTACATGGGATTGGCTCACTTCCAACAGCAAATGGGGATCAAATTTTTGAATGCCCACTTAAGCAAACACAGGGGACTGGTTGTGAACCTCTGTTCTGTTCTATATATATTAGTGGCATTATTGCTGCTGCTTCTGCAGCTTTACAAGTACAAGCCCTGGTGGCGCAGTGGTTAAAATGCTTGTACTGCAGCCACTCACTCAAAACCATAAGGTGGCGAGTTCAAGACCAGCAAAGGGCTGAAGCTCGACTCAGGCTTGCATCCTTCCGAGGTCGCTGAAATGAGTACCCAGATTGTTGGGGGGCAAATAGCTTACAATTGTAAACCGCTTAGACACTCCTTAAGGGTATGAAGTGGTATATAAATGAAGCTGTTTGTTTTTTGTTTGTTTGTTTACTTAAAAATGGCACTAGCTATCTGCACTTTGAAACGGCACAGTCTGTTGTTTCATCTCAAAACCCTAAAGCCTCATTTTGCTTGCATGTGACGATGTGGCTGAATATGAATACACAGTTAATCATAAATGTACTGAGTAAACCTCATGCATAGAGTCCTCTGGCAATCATAAGGAAGAATGCCTCCTTTTCACTCATCATGGTGCCTGGACTCTCCCTCAAAAGAAAGCTGTCCCTTGGCCTTAAAGGAGTTGTCCAGTTCAAGCTAATGAAGGCTTTTTGGACCAGCTCTTGCATGGGGTATTCAGCATAAATTCTTGAGGCCCTGGTATAAGTTTGTTCCTGGTGAGCCATCTTTGTGAAGATGACCTATCTGCATCTTTTATACAGGTATCAAAGGCACACCATCCACAGCAAAAGTAAGCAAACAGTCCCAAGATTTACAAAGAGCAAAAGAGGATTGTGCCAAGAAATGTATGTTTTGGACTACAACTCTCCAAATAATCCAACCAGGGATTCTGAGAAAGTAAAAAATGGATCTTTTCCAAACGCCAGTTGTGCCACTGGAAGTCTAGATTGGGGATTTGGATATGATCCTTTGTAATACATAAACCCAACTCTATTAATTGGACAGAAAAGGATTTATGGACAATATATTTCAGGGCAGTCAAGAGTGAGAAGGGAATACTAATTCTTACTAATAGTAATATTTGCTTCCATGAAATATAGCAAAAAAGGGGTATGTATGAAATGCTGATGCCTGGAGAAAGGCCTCTTATACAATTTCAGCTAGCACTTCTTTGCCAGTGTTCCTCACTTAGTCCACTGACACAATATTTGATATTCTTTTTAATCCAACCTAACCAAATGTTTCTTTTCCAATTTGTAAATATGTAAAAGTACATGTTATTTTTATCATGGCCTTTTGCAAAGACAGGAAAAAGTTGCTTGCCTGAAGTGACTGCCCACATCACAGATCAATTCATGCATTTAACCTTTCCATTTGCAGTCCATTTTCCTGCCAGTGGCCTTACCTACCTATCAATATTCACAAGGGTTATATGTGAAATGAACCCCCAGAGAGCTCCAAATGTCAAACGCTTTCTCTCTCATCTCCATATACGCTACTGTGCTCAGCTTGCTTGTTAATCAAGCAAAGAAGGATGGATGCGCACATGGGAAGCCAAGACAGCAAATAAAAATACAACCCTGATATGAAGAAAGGCCAACCGACAGCCATCTGGCACACAAAGAAACACCAAGGCCATAAGACATTTTCATTCTCTTTTATAGCTTCCATTTTGGGTGGTTGGACTTTATTTATAACCCAAAATGCACTGCCCAAAATCCAGGCTCAAACATCATCTGTGCACCATAAGTCTGCCCATTAGCCTTCCCAGTCAGGAAAAAAAATAAAAGGAAGTTCTAAGAGGTAGCATATCTATACATACAATTCACCATGTCTTCCTAAGCTATTAATAAGCCTCCCAGCAATGCTTTCCATAAGCACCTACTCTAAAGAAGCTGCTGGAAAGGGCTGAAATAAAAATACTAACTGAAAATCCTGGATCACAGCACTATGCTACTAAGCATTGCATCACTTGTGCATTCCACACCAAAACAGCTAGCCTTTGCTAAGTGTCACTGTCCTTTAGCAACTACTACATTCAATGTAACATAATTGAGTCTCTAACCTTCTAGCTTTACTCCAGGTATCACCCCAATATATAGTTTAGAAATACAGTCACCCCTCCTAACTCACAGATCTGACATCCTCTTCCTTCGAATATCTGTGGAGGGGCAACCTCCACAATTTTCTATGGTGCGCATGCCTAGGCTGCGCATATGGCTATGAGGCTTGAATATGCACAATCCTCCATTTTTGCAGGGGGGTTGCGGAACTGATCTCCTGCAAAAACGGAGGGCCAACTGCAGATGTACAAACAGTATGTAAAGTTTACATTTCAGGGTGACAATCAGAAACAATCTTCAGAAAACGGAAGCATAACAGTTGAAAGATCTTGTACCAAAAGTAGGACTCTGAATTGGAGACATGGTGGCGTCTCTATAGCAACAAGATAGAAGCACAGAAATGTAATCATTAGGAACTGAGAAAGAATAGTGGAACAGCAATAGCTAATTGTGATAAAAACAGAACCATAAGACCAGTCAGAGCATAACGGCCACAGATTTCATAGAACTGTTTCCCAGAGCAATTCATTCAAATCTCCTAATTGTAAGGAAACCAGCTATAATATAGCACTGATATGCCATCATGAGGGACAGAGACACATACACAGAGCTCTAAGCATAACAGAAGGTTGCAAATCTGCCTCCAGGCTCAAGCATCACACCCCTTTAGCCTGCCACAGAACCAACATACTTCATCACCCTGCTTTGCTGGTGAATCTGGGGCTTGGACCCTTACATTAAGCTGAGTGTATTTTCTATACCTTTATGATACTCTGGCATGTTGAGAGTGGTAAGCCCACCAAACTGGTCCCATTAATTGACATGATCTGGTCCCCTATGTTCAGCTTTCCGGACTTTTCAGCAGGTCCTCCATGCATCATATTGGCAATGATAACCGTAGGCAAGATCGAGCCCCATCCAGACTCTACAATCACCACACCTAGAATTTCCCCCTTCTGCTTCTCAATGAAAACCTGCATTGGGAGAAAAAATGTATGAGAAAAGAAGCCATTTTATTGAAAAGGAATGTATAAAATTATTATGTGTACAATAGTGGAGTGGAATAAAGCAAGCAAACACAGAAGCTCTATTACTACAGATTTAAATAACTCCAAATTGCAGCTTTTGTAAGATTATGCTTCTAAGTGTGAAGTTTAGCATTTTATTCGGCAAACCCGCTTCAAACATATGGACTCGTGTTTTTTTTAAAAAACCCAACAAGCTTTCTTGAAAACCCTGTTATATCTATAGAAGTGAAGCTTCTGATTGCATTAACAGTTTATGTTCTTCAGTCACACTGCACTCGTGCAGCATGCCAAATATTTGAAAGTTGTTTCTTAAACAGAGTACATAGCATATGGTAATCAGTCCAGTGCCCATAAATTTAGTCTGATGTGTTACATCTTTTCAAAGAATTGAGGGGAGGAAAAAAAATCTTTTGGTATCCCTAGAGCTGAGGATTCTGTATAGAAACCCCTCATGAGGAATTCTATTGACTATTGTCTATGTAATTGTTACTAGCACTAGGCTGCTTTGTGAGAGGTGTCATTCAGTCAATGGTATTGTGTCTAAAATGGGGACATACATCTTTGCAGTTTTCAGACTTGGAGAAGTGGATCAAGTCATCATTGTACATGTCCTGGGTGTTGAGCAGGTCACTGTATTCCTTCTGGCTCAGGTCTTCTGGATTTATTCCATTGGCCCTCAAGAATTCCTGGTAGGCCACACTAAATGCCTGGCCTATGGACTGTGCAATTAGTTGTGCCTGTAGCAGTTGCCAAACAGGGAAAGAAAGAGGAACAAAATCAGATGCACCCAATTAGTTCAGAATGTTAAGTGGAAGCCAGAAAGAGTTGTAATAAGTCCTTTTGAAACAGGTATCAATGGAGGGTGGAGGCAGTACCACAGAATGGTGCATCATGGCTATAGTACATTGAGTAGACTCTTTAGTATAATAATTGCTGAGTCCCATAATTCAGTAAAAGCCCCTAGAAGAGATCTCAAAAATATTCTGAATCCCAAACTAGAAACAGATCTCTTCCTCTGAGTCTCTATTCCAAGGCTGGACAACTATGGAAGTTTAGGAGGCTGTATTAGTACCCCAGGAGACCTTGAAGTCTGCACCCACCACCACGACCACCACGACCACCACCACAGCAAATCATTTCTTGCCTCCAAATACCCTCAGGTTGTGCTGAGGCATCTTCAGCCTGATTTTAGGGTCCCCTGAATCATTTTAGGCCCAGGAGAGCCCTTTGAAAAGTAGAATCTAATAAGAGGGATCATAGAGTTTTTAGGGAGGTCCTACACAGTATAGGTAAGCAGATCCAGGTTTATTGTTTAGGATCCCTATTAGTTCACAGGATCAACAGATCTCTTTAACCCACTTTGGTCTTTCACCTGGGATGATCTAGTCTCACCCAGCAATACTTGACTCTAAAATAAGAAGCACAACAGCATCCAAGGAAGCATTTTACTACCTTCTATCCAATTGCTTCCTCCTGGGTCTACTCATAACTCATCAACAGTTATCTTGCTTTTCCTGCGTCAGTTAGTTTTGAAATATGATCCATGAAATATGAGGTACTACAGCCTATAGAAGGTTAGACTAATCACCAATCTATCTAACCAAAGGATCACCTTCTCTCTTATTGGGCTCACTGCAAGAATTAGCCCACTTTTATACCTTCATCGCTTAGTAGCTGCATCAAGTAGCTGATTCTGGGACAATTCTATTCTCATTTTTAATGCAGAAAAAAAGCATCCTTACATCCTCAGATTCAAAGACATGGCAGATCATTTTGTATTGCCTCTTCCCATCCTGAGAGGGATGAGATGCCTCCACGTTATCTTGGGAATTAGATCTTGGCATTCGCCTGCGAGCCATCAATACAACTATATTCCCAATGTCTGCAATGTAGGAAATGGTCCTCAGAGGATGGTCCATCATAGTTTCCTAGGGAAGACAAATCCTCATGTTAGTTTTCATTGTCACTGACGCACAACAATTTAAGAACAGTGGCATTCAAAACACGCAAAGACTTACGTTTTCCAAATTAAAGGGAATTTTCATCACCTCCTACAAAAGCAAAGAAGAGTAGAAGTTCCCACCTGCCACACTGTGAATTCTGGCAGTATGAGATCATAATTTCTGGGCACTTTGCAGAATGTGAGAATTTATCAGCCTGTCAACTCTGTATGTCTAAATTATACTTCTAACCATATTAACTTTACAATTACTTTTTGATACAGAAAAGAAACATGCTCATTTATAACAAAAGACATGCAAGTAATAAAATACAGCTTTTTATTCTGTCTTAAAGTGGCATTTGTTGGCATGACTTTTTATTCTTGTTTTTTTCAATAACAAGAAATTGAAAAGAAATATGTCAGACTTATATTGGGAAACAAGCTGTGATGTGGACAAGAAGATTTAAAAAATTAAGCAATATTGTTAAGCAATACTGACGGCCTCTCTTGTAAATAGATTGGGGAGATAGTTTATTACTTCATTTCACTTCTTATAAAGGATCCAATAGAAATTACCTTATGGCAAAATATAAATGGAAATAAATAGGTGTGGAATGCCTCACTGATATAATGACATAATTCATTTCCAGTATTTTCAAACATGAAGATACTGACACTCACTGACCTGAGTGTCAGCATTGAGCACTTTTATCCTTTGCGTTGAGATGAAGAGGTCAACCTCTGTCATAGGCTGAGATTCACCTTCAGGGGCCTGCAATTAAAGTCAGCTGTAATTAATTGGTGGGGGAGCATTTGAAGAGAAGGTTTAAGTTACACAGAAAGTGTTAGATCATAAATCAAAAGAGCATTAATACACAATCACCAAGTGAGCAGTGCAAAATGTAATATTAGATTGCAGAAGCTATGATAAGCAGAAAGGTATGGAAACTATATACAGAACTGATTTGTGAATTAGAGCCCTGTATTGTACTCAAAACTGTGAGACCTCATCCAATTTTCTTGTTCATGTAAACATCATTCTTCCCAATATGACAGTGAAGGGTTTTTTTTTTGTTTTGTTTTGCTGTCGACAGAAAGGACTGTACTATCCAGGGCTGTACCTGCCATCTCATGAAAGCTGCTAATCACAACCTTCTTTCAAGCAGGGATGGGTAACATATAGCCTGCAAGCATCACATGCCACTTTCAGACTGTTTTAGTGGCCCCCGGATTCCTCTCACTGGGATTTTTTCCCTTTTAAAAAAAAGGAGAGCTGCCCCTTCAGGAGGGATGGTTATATTCTAAAGAAAAGTACAAGGGCTTGATGGGAGGCACTTTGGTGTCCTGTACTCCAAGCTGGAGAAGAGCTCTCAGCAGTTCTGGTTTGGGAAAAAAATGTGAAAACAGCATTTTCAAGGAGGTGAAGCTCACGGCAGGTTAGTGGGGGAGCAAAATTCAATCCTTTCCAAATTAGAAAATGGTTAGCAGCTTCAAGAAGTGGTCTTGCATGCTGGAGGGGAAGGTAAGCTTAATGATACATATGTGCCCACCACTCATTCCCCCAGAAGGATTTTCATACAAAGAAAGCTCTATCAATGCATTTGTGAAAACCTGCAGACCCATCTTTTTCATTCATAACCTTTGAAAAACACTCCCCTACATTTATTTCAGTATGAGCAACTGAAGGGTAGATTTTGGTGGAAAGATTCAGACAAAGAAAGTCACAAGAACTGCAAAAAAGATACAACAGCCCTTCCCTCCCCCGCCCAAAACATTTCAGTCACTGGAAAGAATAAAAAATTAACAATGCAGTTCTTGACTGGGGGGTCATTATTGTCAAACAACAGAATTATAACAGCATTTACTTTCAGAGACATAGCCATGTTAGTATGAATATCAGTATGCAAGGGGACCTCTGAGACTTACTGTGCAAAAGAAGTTGTAGTATAAGGTTTCATATATGTGAAGAAGTTGACCAAGTCTATGAAAGCTCATGCTACAACTTTTTGGCACAGTTAAGTCTCAAAGGTACTACAAGATCCCTTAGAATTTAATTTGATATTGAACATCTATAAGTACAATTCTGTCCATGAAATACCCCTGGCCTTTAAAGAGGCACCTCAAATTCCATTCAAAATTCCAAATATCTATGCAGTTAGTAGCCTTAGAATTTAATTGTATACATACAATTACATTTTTTTTTGCATCCAGCAATCTGATAAATTCATAGGTCAAATGAAACATCCTCTTAATACAAGGGAAGAGAAAATAAAAAGGCTTTTAAAAGTATACCTTATGATAAAACACTTATCCATTAGCACTATATTTCAAAGGTACTTCTAGGAATAGCCTGTTATTTATTTGGTTGTATCTATTAAATATACTGCTATCATTCTAATATGAAATGGCTTAATGATATGTAACAGAGAAGAGCAAACCAAGTAACTGGTTATTTGAAGTGTCAATTTGTATGGTGGTTCAAACAAATTTAAAGAAAAAGCTTGCTGGATACAGATTTTCCCCCCAAAAAATATGTGAAAATGAAAAGTAAGAAATGAGGAAAAATGTAAAAAAAAAACCCCAACAAAAACAGGCAAAGCATCAAGCTGATGAGGTTGTACTGCACCTTCTTTCTGCTTTTGGCTAATTTCTGGGCCATCTGCTTAGCATGTAACAAACAGAGACAGGAGAATGGTTAGAGAAGAACTTGCAGAGACTCCAAATCAAGCAGGGATCCTACGTCATCAAGATTGCGACTGTCACCTGGTGAATTTTTAGTTCTGTTTTATATTTAAAAGGCCACACAGTAGATTATGTTTTGTAAAGTAAGCCTGTACAGACATACAGATTGAGACAGACATACAAAAAAAGGAAAACATTTTGCCCATTAATGAGTACTTTAAAAAAATAAGACTTCCTTCAGTTTAAAGGTGATTCTGCTATCAGGAGAAGGATTATTCTACTGAAGTAAACCTGGACAACTTTTAGCCTCCAGCTGTTGTTGGGCTGCATCTCCTGGTATCCCTTACCACCTAGCTAGGGCTGAAGGAAGTTGACACCTAACAACCTCTGGGGGGGGGGGGGTCACAAGTTGTTCCTATGGGATGCATTTGTCAGTTGCTACACTGTTGCTGTATAAGAAATATCACCTGTTAATTCAGAGGAAATCAAAAGAGCAAATGAGCCCTAATGTTTTGCTATTTCCCATCCTATCCTAAGCATATTATACAGAAATAAGTGTTATAAAATAATTAGGCCTTATTTATGTGCAGGCTGCTTGAAACATCCTCAGCCAGGTGGTTTGCCGTATAGATCCTCTTCCCATTGCAAGGAGAATCTCAATACATTACTACTTCTACAAAGCTGCAGAACTACTCCATATGGAAGATGTGGTGTGTATGACCATGGACAAGTGTCTACTGTTCCAGCTTTCTGGTATAAATAGCTACAAGTACCTGAGTTGGAAGAAAAAGATTTTTACAGACAAGACCTCGTATTTTGCTTTCAACTATACAAAAGCACCAGAGGAACAATACACACAGCACTAGTCCTTACTTAAAACCAGAACACAAATGTCTTCCGTGGGACCATTTTCTAAATGAGGACATTGTTACAAGCCAAAACACCAAATAAAACCCTAACTCTTACTCAAGTCTCTCTGTTAAACTGCCTGTGGGTTCAAGATACTGTACTGAATAGTAGGAGGCATACAGAATACAAATATTAAAACAAGCCTTTATCTTAACAATTGGTAAACACAAAGCTTTTTTTAAAACCTTATAATCAAGAATGTTTTCCTGAGCTTCAAAGAAGAGTGTTAACAAAAAGAAGTCATGCAGTAATTACAGAGGGAAATGCTATAGAAGGGTGAGATATAAACATGTTTAATAAAAACAGAGCAGAATATTTCAGCTAGAACTAGATTTTTCTAGTCTCTTGCCCATCAGCCATTGAAACCATTCAAAACATCAATTGACCCGCTTGTTAAATTCCATATCAACCAGTTGTTAAGTACTTTATTCACCTAGAGAATGTAAATTCCATACCAATCGTTTGTTAAGTACTTTATTTACCTAGAGAAAGTTTATTAAGGGCTGATGACAGTCTCTCACAAGAAAGGTGAGGCACAACCCAAGAGAGATGACTGAACAGGTAGACAGGTTTGACATGAAGGGAACATAGTGATGTAGCTCCAGAGGGAACTATTTTAAAGAGGATATTTTAATGTATACATTGCTGCTGCATTCACAATTTGTGTGTAGAGGGTTTCTGAAATGCATACAGTTAAAACAGAGAGAAGTGTTTCCTCATTAACATCAAGAGAAGGGGTCTCACTGACGTTCAGGGGTTCTTCCATTCAAAGTGGATAATAAGGCAGGATAAGATTTTTTTTTTCTTCTGATGTACATAACCCTCATTTTATACAATGAGAATATTTTCTGGTATCTCAAAGGGAACAAAAACCTCAAAAGGGACTAGGGAACATAATCTCTCAGGACAAAATTAAATTATTTGCCCCAACAAGCCTACTGGTATGTTTGGGACTTGTATAATCAAGACTTATATAAGTCCTATTGACTCAATGGGACTGGTAGGTTGATTTTAGGCTCTGGAATTCACCTCTACTTAAGAACTCAGATCATTGAAATTACTGATATTGTCAAAAGAATCCTGGGGCTACAAGACATTTAAATTATTTCATCTTATTCAGGGGCTGCAGAAACTTGACTAAGGTATGAAAAGGAAAGTCATAAAGAACTAAAAGAAAAATAATAGTAAAATGGTTTTAAGTGGGTGACTGGGGACATTTCTGTTGATGTGTGAACACTTTTAAACAATGGATACATTTTACTGTTATGGCATACTGTCCAAACTTCTGCAAATATTGAACACTTTTATATAAGATGGGCCTCTGTGCAAGAGATCTAAGTAACATCCTCACTGAAATCAATGAGGCTTAATAATGATTGTTTCCTCTATAAAGTACATAATCTGCAATGAGAAAAACATTCAGTAAAATTACTTCTTTAAAAGTTGCTTTTTGCTTTCAAATTGTTTGTGACTTATGGCACCCTAAGGTGACCCTATCACAGGGTGTCTTGGCAAAATTTATTCAAGGAGGGGATACCTTTGCCTTCCTCTGAGGCTGAGAGAATGTGACTTGCCCAAGGGCACCCAGTGAGTGTCCATGGCCAAGTGGTGATTCAAACCATGTTCTCCAGAGTCAGTCCAACATTCAAACCACTATGCCACACTTCCCCTGTTCTTAAAATGAAGCTTAAATAATTACTAGTTTTATCCTTTTAAAGACTCCAAGGTATTTCAAACATCATTAGATTTAAGACAATGGTTTTCTGACTGCTAATTATACATACTAACTACATATGAAAATGTCACAGGTGAAAAAATGTTGTGTAAGGAAAAATCAAATGAAATTTACAAGGCACTCTTATTAAACACTCTATTTAGGGCTTCAAATCAACCTCCAGTAACTACAGACAAATTGTAAACTTAAATAAATATAAAAGAACTCCTGGTCTAAATTCCATGGCATCTCATGGCTTTAAAATCTGGTTTAAAATGTACAAAGTCTAAACATTTCCTGTTTTTGTTTAAAAAGAGAGAGAGAGAGAGAGATTCCCTAGATGACCCTCACAGTCTTGTTCAATTACATGTAGCTGTGGTAAGAGATGTGTCTTGGCTTCTCTTTGTGCTGGGTAATCAGCTCTCTACAACATAGATTTCTCCTTCTCAGATATCAGCTCTAACACATTAATGATAGGGGTAGGTCTGAGGGATACTGTGTATCATTAAGGATGGGGCTTGAAGCAAAATCCCACTGTCTCTTTAAACTGACGGATCCTTCATGTGTTATGCATAATATACAAATAGGGTTGGTGTCAAATTGTGAATACAGTTGGCCCTCCACATTTGTAGCTTTGTTTTTTGTGGATTTGATTATTTGTGGTTTTGCTTAATATGTTCTCTCTATGAATCTCTTGGTCCTCCAGCACAACTCCACTAGAAGTTAGCCATAGAGGTGTGCTGGAGAACCTAGAAGATCCTAGAGAAAACACTTCTCTATGCAACCATAGAGTTGCACTGGAGGACTTGGAGAGTCCTATAGAAGTGTTTTCTTAGGTAAAAAAAACAGTGTGCTTTTTATTTGTGATTTTCCCACATTCATGGGGGTTCGTCATCCCTAATCCCAGTGAATGTGGAGGGACCACAGTACTACCATCCCAGATACACATAATTTGTTATTCTTGGCAGGGGTAAGAACTTATGACAGGACACCATCACACATAAGTGACATAAATGACTAGAAAAGAGGAAAGAGCACAACATGGAATACCATATTTGGAAGCAGCCTCATTTCTTCTGAAATGTAATTTCGCCAGAGACTCATTGGAATGAGGCCTCCATTAATCTGTCTGTCTGTCTGTCTGTCTCTCTCACACACACACTCACATATATACACAAGTATATGCATGCCCATGAATTAACTTATGACAATCAACAGCCTGATCCACAGACAGTTGGAGTCTTATGCCAGATGTAATTATACTCAATTCATTTGGCCTCAATTACACAACATAAGCCATCACAGCACACTCTTCTAGGGCTGCTTTAGGTGTGGTGTGGTGATGCAATTAGCAGTTGTCCTACCATTATTAAGGGGAGTGTTTAGATTGGCTGTTGAGAAAGATTTACCTTGCAAGTAGTTCCTACACAAAATAGACTCTTCTACAACCAAATGGCCCTGTATTATAAATGGTCCCACATCTTACCAATGACACAAGTATGTGGTGGCCACAAGGTGCCAGATCTTGATAATACTAAGATAACGCTTTCTTGTATCACTGACAAGACCTTTAAGGCAAATGCCTGCCACCACAGACTTTCTCAGCTCATTTGTAAATCAGCACAAATCAGGAGCCAAGATAAATAAACATAACCATTTAATTATTTGTAAACTCTGTAGGCCATCATGAAATATGTTTCCTGGGACAGGATATATTGTCTAAAATATCATTTTCATTTTAAAAAGATTCTTTTTAAAAAAAATACATGTAAGTGTACATTTTATAAACCCTGGATTTATCAGATATCTACTAGAAAATACATACATTTAAAACATCTTAATTTTTTTAGTCTCTCTCTCTCT
Organism: Urosaurus nigricauda; assembly: GCA_034509955.1. NCBI lineage: Eukaryota > Metazoa > Chordata > Lepidosauria > Squamata > Phrynosomatidae > Urosaurus > Urosaurus nigricauda. The sequence continues at coordinate 88,155,046 of JAOEGL010000002.1, read as the reverse complement.
CTCTCTCTCTCTAGCTCCCACTGATCACTCCAGAGCCATGCATTTATTTAATATGTTGCCCTGTATTTGCTATCATTGATTATAAAAAAGTTTCCTAAGAAAAGGCCATCAACCCCGAGCCTGAAGCACAGAAGAGCATACAGACCACTGCATGCATGCATTTCTGCACAGAGCATGTAAGGCTGGATGATCTGTAATATTTTGAAGAAGTACAAAAATATTAATTTCCCCAGAGGTTCTTTACAGGTGATGCTTAATACTGCCCAAATTTGTATAATTCTGCCCACAGGGCATGAAATCAACATATTGCATACAAACAGATGACCTATCAAGGCTTTGGAGTCCAGTTATAAAATCACTATTGAAATATCTTTCAGAAGAGACCTTTCACCAGTTGCAGTTTTTAAATATCAAGAGCAAGATACAGCAAGATAGATTCCCCACCTTAATTCGGCTTACAGCTTCTTGAGCCTGCATCATTCTCACATTCTTGGATGGAGTTTTGTCTGAAAGAAGCTGAGTAGAGCCAAGGTAATTGGCAGCAAATATGATTCCATCAATTAAGTCTTCGGGATCACAGGGTCCAGGAACTGCAGTACAGAAAAACTGAATTATTGAGCAAATAATGATACTAATGGTAAAGAAATAAAATATGTCATTGTTGATGCCAGCATGTGAAGGCTGCAAAGGCAGGTTTGGAATGACTTTATTTCTTCATGATAGCAAAAGATCAGACAGAATTAGAGGAGACAGAAAAGGGCCTGCCCCTCTGCTACAGAGACTGCACTTGATAATCCAATGTGACTCTTACATTTGCTCATTCTGTCAAGACAAAAGTTCACCCTGAAGCAAAACAACCTGAATGGATTTTTCCCCTTTCTTTTTTTCGGAAAAGTGCAAAGCTCTTACATGCCCCCACCCTACAAGTCCCTTTCACTTACCTAACCTCAAAAGCTTAAACATAAAGTAATATCAAGCAAAATAATCAAAGCTGTGTATAATAAGAAAATTAAATACATATCCATATATTAGCTTACTCTACGCATGGTATTCTCCTTCCAAATTCTAGCTTGCTTGCTTGCTTGTTTGCTTGCTTTTCTTTTCTAAATGAATAACTGGTTAGGAAATACACTTGTCCCTCCACATTCGCTGGGGTTAGGGGCACAGGACCCCTGTGAATGTAGTAAACCCACAAATAACAAAAACACTATTTTTTTTACCTGCGAGAACCCCTCTCTAGGAATCTCTAGATCCTTCAATGCAACTCTGTGGTCAACATCTTCCAGACATTGAACACAGAATTGTGCTGGATGAGTGACAAATGTCTAGTGGAGTGTTTTCCCTAGGAATCTCTAGGTCCTTCAATGCAACTTTTGGTTGACCATAGAGTTGTGCTGAAGGATCTAGATATTTCTAGAGATAACATATTAAAAAATCCATGAACAATCAAATCTGCAAAAGTCAAAACCACAAATGTGGAGGGACGAGTTAAAAGGAATAGAAAATAAGACATGTAGGGTTAGGGAGATGGTTGGGAAGAAGTCTGTCAAGGGGTTGAATGTTTACACCCACCTCACTCTGTGTGAGTAGGCTGTCAACTTATGGCGACCCCAAGAATTTCATAGGATTTTTAAAGGCAAGGAATACTCAAGAGATGGTTTTGCCAGTTCCTTCCTCTGAAATACAAGCTGCAGCACCTTGTATTTATTGACAGTTTTCCACTGAAGTACTAACTAGGGCTGACTCTGCTTAGTTTCCAAGATCAGATGCGATCTGGTATCTTTAAGGTATTTAGACCAATATTCTACTAATCAAAAAAGTAATGTTTCAAAATTTGGACCACGACAGAAAGCCATGCTTGATTAAGCTTTTAACACATTACTGCAAGCATGCACAATAGCCAACTTGCAACGAGCTGAGGTGAGGATGCATACAATTATCTTTTCCAGATCCAAAGAAAGCATAAGCTGGTCTTTGTCTGCAACCACGAACTGCTGGGCAATTGTGAAACCTAAAGGACCAACAGGTCAAACCAATGGAATCCCTGCCCAACTCCAGGTGTTGAGACTCTGGTCTCCAGAGTCTTAGTTCAGCATTCAACCAATACACGACACTAGCTCTATGTGTTTTAGTTACATATTTTTTTCTTCTTTTTCTTCCGTTTCTTTATTGTCTGTACATATTTTCGGAATGTATATAGTTTTGATTTTATTGTATATTATATTGTTAGTATTAAAAATTGAGAAAAAAATACAAAAAGTGAAGTAAAGTCTACAGCACCTGGCTCTCATTGGCAGTTGCTCATCCAAGGATTAACCAGGCCTGACCCTATTCAGCTTCCAAGATCAGATGGGATTTGGTGTCTTTAGCGTATTTAGGCTCCCTCAAGTTCTAATACCATTCTTGTTATTCTAAATACAATGCATTTTCCTTCTTTGAGGGTATATTTACAATTAGGTTAAATAACAGAATGTTTGGGAGGGTTGGTTTGGGTTTTTTTGTGAATGAAAAAACAAGGTCTGACATACAATTGTTTAATGAAGGTTAGGATAGCAAATTACAGATTCAAAGTCAGCTGTAGGTAGAATTAAAATGTGAGAATTGGATTTTTTGTAAATAAATCCTTATTGTAAATTGTCCAACATGGCACCCTCATATCTATGACATATAGTATTATATCTGTTGGCTCCAGCTAATGGGAGCTGTTGTCTTAAAATTTGGGGGCTTACATGTTGTGCAAGGTTCTTTTAGAAGCTGTTGCTTAGATCATAAGGAAAAAAAAACAGCATCATGCTGGTATGATTGCATTGTTTAATTCTTCAGAAAACTGTAGAACACCAAAGGAACTGCACATCATCAATACCCACACATTGAAACTGATTTCTATCAACTGAAGAAAAATTCATGAGTTAAGAAAAATATGAAACTTAAATATTAGTGTCCAACTACAGTTGCAAATAAGTTAAGAGAAAACTATAAATGCAGTGATGTAATCCATAAAACAATTCAGCCATGTGCACACATTTAAGATAAAATGATCAATAACTAATTGTCCAGTCATATAATCTTTCATAGAAGCATGTCCCAGTAAACTAAATATGATGTGTTCTCCACTAACACTGCATAAGATACTATTACAGCTTAAGATAATTTCATGTTCATTTTAGCATAAGTTACCTTTGTTTCACTGGGACCATTTAAAAATGTTCTTGGCAAGAGGCTGAATGTTTAAAATGTTGGGGTAAGATTGAGGAGACACAGATTCAAATCTCCACTTACCTAGGAAGCTCTTTACATGATCTTAGAATACGCACTATATCTCATCTAAGGATGCAAATCTCTCCTTATTTCAACCTTGCATACAAGAACAAGGAATTCCTAAAATTGTCTTCCCCACTGGGCAAGAATACCAAAGTTTCTGCACATTTTTTCAGTGCTTTTTCAGGTTCAGTACTTTTCAATGAAAAAATTGTGGTTACAAAATCTGATTTATTTATTTTTTTTTGCACAAAAAAGGCCTCAAATGAGAAAACTTTTTGCCATGATTTAACATTTTCCCCCAATATGTCATTGTTATCTTGATGTTTTGTACAGATAAGAAAATTTGTAAATATTTGTTTCAATGCCGTGAAATTCTGGGAATCGTAGTTTGTTGTGTGTCCGCTCTGGGCCCCACAACAAACGACGATTCCCAGAATTTCACAGCACTGAGCCATGGCACTTAAACCAGTTTATTTCTCCAGTGTGAATGCAGCCATAGAATCACAGAATCGTAGAGTTGGAAGAGACCACACGGGCCATTCAGTCCAACCCCCTGCCATGCAGGAACGCCTTCTATGTCACATTTGTATCAAGGTAATTGTTGTTGAGTGTATCCCTTCAAGTTTTTTCCAACTTATGGTGACCCTATCACAGGGTTTTCTGAGGTTGAGAGTGTGCACATATTTTAATAAACTTGTGTCCCAGTTTACACTTATAGCAAAAGATTGATAAAACCTGTTTTAACATCAAGTTTTAAGATAAGCTTACCTTCAACATAGGTTGGGAAAGAAGCCAAGCTTTTTCTTGACTGCAATTAAGATAAACAGGATATCAAACCAAGCTAAGCATAATGAGGTATGCAATAAAATGTATTTCATAAAGAACTTGTCAATTTATTCATTACACAATGACAGCTGTTACCCAGTTTCTGAGGTCAGATTATTAATAAATGTTATAAATATCTCAAAGTATCTGTTATTATTAAGAAGTTAACCTGGAGTGTACTGTGTGCACCCTTAGAATCAACTTCTATGCTGCCCTCAGTACATGCAGTCAGTTTAACAAAAGCAAAGATACTGCTAATGCTAACATTTCACAAACAGAAATAGTGGCAAAGAATTCAAAGATTGAAATATCCAGCCTCTGTATAGATCCTTTCATGTGAAAGGTCTTCTCACTAATTTCTTTCTTTGCTGGAGTGTTAATGTATTTCTAATTCATTTAATGGGACTCAGGCTGCAATCTTCAAACACATTAATTAACAAGGGAACACAGAAATGTATTGTAAATATCTACAATTGACATTTTCTACTTAATTAGTTTAAAACTCTTAAAGTGACAATCTAGTAATATTTCTTGAATGAAGAAGAAAACACTTCTAGAGCAGGAACATACAACAAACAATCTCTGGGTTGCATGCATCTCTGCTCATTTTTGTGGCTTATCATAAATGACATAAGTACTCAAGACAATTTTCAACAGTTTGAAACAAGATTTTGTTTTAAGGGAAATCATGCTTCCAGACATCTCCAGCAAGCAAAATTCCACTTTAAAATTCAAAATCTCTGATTTTAAAAAGTTGGGAATGAATTTCTGGTTCTTTCTACTGCCAAATGCCAGTATGTGTGGGAGAGCGAGTATGTGAGTGTGTGTGTACTCATGACCTGCAACAGGTTCAAGTAGAACATGGCCCCCAGATTCTGGTTGCTGCCACACTACAGAATTAGTGTAGTTTTATATGTTTTAACTATCATAAATTTATCCAATGGGATCCTGGGATTTGTACTTTGTTGTGGAACCAGAACTCTCTGACAGAGAAGGCTAAATATCTCACAAAACTACAAATCCTAGAATTCTGCTGCACTGAGCTATACAGTGGCCATTCCTAGAGACTGAAACACATGTTTCCACTAGCAGCTTATCACTGGAGCTGCTTCTCAGTAGGCTCCTATTCTTATGGAGTTCATAACTGGCCAACAGTTAAGATGTTCAGTTTCAGCTAGAATCTGTAGTACCTTATTCCTAATCAGGGAGTGCTGACAGTATTAAAACAAAGGCTTTCATTTGCTTAAGTCGTTGTTAGCTGCCCTTGAGGAGACTTCGAGACATGATGACTTTGTGAATAAGACCCCTGCAAGACCCCCTGTCTTCAGCATCTCTGCCCAAGGCCTGCAGGCCCAGCCTGTGTCCTCCCTGTGAGAGTCTAACCATCTGGCATGTGGTCTTCTTCTCTCTCTACTGCCTTCCACCTTTCCTAGTATCATTGTCTTTTCTAATAATTCATTTTTTTCACACAATGTGGCCAAAGTGCAACAGTCGCAGTTTAGTCATCCTGGCTTCCAAAGCTAGTTTGGGCTTGATCTATTCTAGAACCCATTTGTTTTTCTTCTTGGCCATCTATGGTATTCTCAGTACTTCCATTGTGTCCCCAACTTCTGTTCAGAGCTCTTCTGGTTCCTGGTCAACTAAACTTAATAGTAAACTTCTTCTATTGGAAAATGCAGGTGCAAATCTATACACACAGTTAGCTCTCATGACAGAAAGATTAGGAGGTCGGTCAGGTTATTTGTGTTTATTTGCATAGTTTTCTCCAAAAAATAATAAAAAAAATTGGTTGAGATAAAAAAATGTATGACTAAGCCACAATATATTGGAAAATGAAAACAATCTATTCAATCCCATGAAAAAGGACTAAACACCTTCCTTCATGTGAAGGAAAGAGTTTCTACCAAATAGCTCAAGATGGTAAGAAAACAGTTTCAGAAAATTAAGTGTTGGAATGAAACTGACATTTTAGTTTCACAGAAGAAACTGCTGTGACCATCTGATCTATTACACTGCTTCTGTGTTTGATATTCCTACATTGATATCATTTTAAATAATTCATCAAATTGCCATAAGCAGATTAAAGTGGTTTATCTTCTGCCTACAAATAGGCAGAGATAATAAAGCAGTAGAACAACAAATACCATTTCTGAGAAAAGCTTAGTGGTAGAAAGTACACAGCTGTCAATTAACTGATAGAAAAGCTTTGCTATTATTATGGGTACTACTATTACCATAAATCTTGATTCCTTCCGTCAGAGAGAGCAGTTTTTACACATTTCTATTAGACTTTGCTACAAATAGTAATGGGTAAAGGCTTCACTTGGAAACACCTGATGAGAGCATGTTCATATTGGTATATGTTCCTATGTGGTAAATTTATCAGGAAAAAAGTACCAGTTGGCCATAATAAGGCCCACAAATGAGACAAAACTGCAACTGGTGCTTTTTAATTTTGTAAAAGTGTTCTTTAAAAACCTATTTCCTGACTGGAGAGATTTATTATAGTTTTATGTAGTTCTACAGAATGTGGCGGCTAGGTTCAGCTAACATCTTCTAAAGTGTAACATGCAAGTAATTCTAACATTAAGGAGTTTTGAGATGAAATTGTCCTGATTTTAAGGAAAACTCAACACCTTCACGTAGATTGCCTTTCAGTATTGGTAACATCCAATGAAAAGTCTGGCAAAAGGCCATTTAAAAGCAACTTCCCACCAAATTACAGATGTGGAAGAAATGTAACACAATATAACAAAATTTTGGGCTATATCCAATTGTTAATCCTAACTAGAGAAGATCAATTTAATCACTAGAATCTTGGTAAGTTAAAAATTATATAATTTTCAGCTATTCAAAGGATCTATTCTAGTTGAAACTAACAACTGGATATAGTAACTAATTAATATACCGTTGCTGTCAATGTGACCACTGAATATGTAGTCTTCTTGTTTTTAATGGGTCCAAGTTCATAGTTTGATTATAGAGGGCTGTTTAGCATATCAGTCTTTTCATTAACTGGGTCATGGGTTAAAGAAGATTAATTTCCTTTTCTAAGCACTACCCATACTAGCAATCATCACTCTAAAGCTATGTACAAGATCCAGGGAGATAGAATAGGAGTGATTTAGCACTTCTGTATTTTGGTAGCTAGGAGGTTTCCTATTTTTGTGCTCAGGATAAAGCAAGTCAACATTAATTGTGCTTTCAAGGAACAACAGAAACCCCTTTTATATGCTCTTTTTAAAAAGTCCAACTCTCAATTCTTCCCACATTAAACATAACTAGGATGCAAAGTCAAATTCTGAGATTGTGGCTGGAATCCTGGCGGTCACTCCCAACTAGAGAAGACCCATTAAATCAATTGTTGAACAATAAGTCACCACATCAGTCAACTCCACTGATTCAGTGGATCTACTCTAGTCAAGACTAACAATAAAATTTTAGGCCAGTAACCCTGAATTAACCAGGTAACCATGCTGTATGGAAGGTTTTGGGAGCTGGAGTCCAAAACATTTTTTCCTGCAAGTTCTGCCAGTAGACAATATTATAAACAACACTGTTGGTAGCCTATTGTACATCTTTAAGTAATGAAATGCCCGTCTTCTGACAGTGAATTGCCGTCCAACAAATACTTTGCTTTGTTAAAGACATTTGGAAAGTTGGATGGATGAAAATTTCCTTTGACTGGCTTTTTGCTAAGAATTATCCAAAAATCTTCAGCCATGCAATGGACAGATTTTAAAAATCAGGAGTATGGGAAACTGAAACAGATCTGTCAATCCAAGCAGGGAGTTTTGATTCCTCTGGATTCAAACCCCAGTGTGTTCAGCCATGTTTGTAGTGCTGATGCATGGTTGCCCCCTCTTTTTTTTGACAGGTTTTTCACCTTCAACAGTAAAACGACAGGCAGTAACAACACAGACCTAAACTGGGAATACTGCACTTTTCAATTTAGCCGCTGGTAATGGTTGAAACTTTCATTTGATTTGTCTTTGACAAGAATTTGCCAAAAGGAAAACCCCATAAATTTGTCCATGAAGGAGATGGAAATAATTTGAGATTTTAAAATTGGAAATGTGGGATAAAGCAAAAGGGATAGAGTTAGCCGTCCCTATGAGATAGAAGGACTACAAGTTCATACTTGGGTCCGGAGGAAAGTCTTTTAAAAGGGAAGTGTATGGACCATGCTTAACACACTGATTGAAGGAACATTTACTTCAAACCAATTATCAGTGATTCTAATGGCATTTGCATCCAAAATCACTGCTTCAGCCTATTGAAATTGACTCGGCCTAAGAATGTAAATTCTGCATTCTTAAACCAGGCAGCTTATTCAAATCTATACAATGAGTGTAAGTAAGATTGCAGCCTAAATCATAAAAGCCATCACATATCGTTAATAAATTATCATTATCAGACACAAATACATGTCAAAAATAACATTCCAGTATTAAATAATGCACAGAAAATAAAGAATTCTAAACACGACAAATATTTCCAGTAAAAGCATTCTTTGTAAAAATACTGCACTCTACCTCCTTATTGGTTGGAGTTTCTGCCGTACCACAGACATCTTGGTGATGTTGAATACTTGATGATTCAGCACCTTGGGGTGAAGATGAATCAGGAGATGGAGACTAGATATAAAAGGATATACAATGAAATGAAATCCTGAATGAACAATATATTGTGTTTTTCTTGTTTTTATTTTGTGACTGAGATTTAGGTGCGGAGCTTCCCAGTAGGAAAAATCTAGGTAACAATTATCAAGCAAATTTACATCACATATCTTTAGACTTGCCACACATTTACACTCATCCCTCCATATTTGCTGGGGTTAGGGGCACATGACCCCCGTAAATGTGGAAAAACCACAAATAACAAAAGCACTAGGTTTTTACCTGAAAGAACACCTCTCTAGGAATCTTTAGACCCCCCAGTGCAACTCTGTGGTCAACATCTGCCAGACATTGACCAAAGAATTGCACTGGGGGTCTACAAATGCCTAGTGGAGTGTTCTCTCTAGAAATCTCTAAGTCCTTCAGTGCAACTTTTGGTTAAAGTGGACCATTGAGTTGCACTGGAGGACCTAGATAATCCTAGAGAGAACATGTTAATTAAATCCAGGAATAATCAAATCTGCAATAGTCAAAGCCACAAATGTGGTGGGATGAGTGTATTTGGAAGCAAATCTTTATTAACTGTAAATCTGCTTAGAATCACAAAGAAATGATGCAAGATTAAAAACTTAGGGTTCCATTTAAGTCACTAATTTGAGAAAGATTTCTATAAGTCTTACCTATGGGTAAAACATTGTACAGCATAATCCTATAAACATAATTTTTACTGATTTCACTGTAACCTTCCAAGGTTTGATTTAGTATTTTGCTGCCAAACATTGGTTAAGTTGTAAATTTTATTAAACCACATAAACTTCATTATTGCAACATTAAATGCATAGAATTTCAAGCATGAATTAGACATTTAAAAACTCTGAATGCAGGTTATTGCTTAAAAAAAGAGTTTGCACATTGGCTGAAGATCTTTATTGTCTTCTATTTTTATTCTGATCAGAATGTAAAATAAGGATGCAAAACAAGCCCACAGATTCACAATGTGATAACGTAGCACTGCAGAGTGGAGTCCTGCCAAAGTTGTTTTCACAATGTGACTTGCATTGGTTAAAACACAGATGTTTTCAAAATGCATCAAAAACTCTTACAAATACACAGTTAGAATGATCAACCTAGTCCTGCTCTTATTTCATTTACCATACACGAGTTCCAAATGGTAACCAACATATTTTAAGAGTAAAGATACAGCTCTCTTTTTTCTCCTACCCTTCTTCCTGTTATTTCTCCCATCCCATTAAGCCACACCCCAAGCTTTCCCTAAACATCCTCTGGTGCAAAGAGTAAAGACTAGTTGAAAAGGTCCTTGAAGTCAGCTGGGTGCCAGAACTAAGCAGGGACCCTTTCACACTACACAGTCATAGCACTATGATTCCGCTTTAAGTGCCATGGCTTAATCCTATGGATCCGGCCATTTGTAGTTTGCTGAGGCACTACAACAGAGATACAATAGTGTTGTCAAACAAAGGCAGTTTGAAAGCAAAATGGCTACTTTTTATTATGCATGCTCATTCCAATTTCCCCTCTGGTTAAAAAAAAGTTTTTTAGGTTTTCGCATTGTTTTATAACAATTTTAACCCAAGGTGATAATGGAACAAAAGAAATATGGATATAGATCATGGGATGAAAACAATCTCTTTCAGACCTGAAAAAACTTATATTCTACCACTATAAAAATGTTTTACTGCTATTAGATCTCATGATATTAAGCTGTGTTACACGTCTGCACCATCAGTAATATTTCATGCAGTCCAGTAGCCATAACCATATTCAGCTTAAAGATTATATTGCTATTTTCCTACTTGGTTGGCTGGTATTCCTGCTGCAAAATCTTTATATACACTGTAACATATGCATCTGACAAGAAATATCACCGATCAATATCCAGCATCATTTAGAATACATAATCATTGATTTGTGTATCTGTCTAGGAAATGTCCCGTTTATCCTACCGTACATTCTGAGTCAGGAATAATCAAAATACTTGGACAGACTCACAATGCAAATTAAAATAGCCAGTAAGATAATGGATGTTTCTACTTTATCTACAGAAATCAGATCAACACAATACTCTCTGATAAAATATAAGCATATTTAAAATTTTGGAACTGTATAGACAGAGCACTTCAGAGTCTAAGGGTGCATTCATACTGTTAGGCAACACATTCTTTGGCAGAGAAGGCTAAAGACCTTGTAAACTAAAATTGCAGGAATCCATAGGATGGAGCTACAGCACTTAAAGTGTTGTCAAATTGCATTATTTTACAGTGTAGATTCATCCAGTTAAAAGAAATTATCCTAAATCACCAATTACCAGAATTCACGTACCATTCTCCTAAGAAACTCAGCCTGATACATCCAAAAATTCTCCATTTTGCTTTTCCTGCTGTTCTGCTTCAGCTATCAAGTCAGCCACTAACTAGCATGTGCCACCAAATTGCTTTTTCCAGTAGTGTTATGTACCTGAGACATGAAAATGAAACCTGTAACATGAGATATTGTGTATGTCCTGTGTAGACTAACCTTCTTTATTACCAGAGCTCTAAGCAGGTCATTCTACCAGAACAAGCAGCCTTTGTTTTACATTAGGGTTTATATTCCTATTATCTAGAGCCTTACATGCGTAGCAGAACACTAGCATTATTGGTATCTTTTAACTTAATAACATTATAGGGAATATTATAAAATGTGAAGTGGTTAGTGTTGTTATTTTATGGCTAAAATTAGATTATTTTTTAAAAAAAAAACAGTCTTAAACCAATTTCGAGAGCCATTACTAACCCAGTATCAATATAAAAGAAATGGAGGAACATTGTTGTGGAGGAAAATGTGTACATTTGCTGTTTTCCCAATTGCCCATAGTCTATCCCTCATGGACAGGGGATACCGATTAAATCCACCTGGAGGGAAGCTGGACAATTTTCCTTTTAAATGACACTTTAAAAAGAAAAATTCCTGAATTGTGAGAGTAGTGGGAGAATTTGTTTATTACAGCAGTGCTAGCCTGAAAGCCGGTGTTCACTGTTCTGAGATTGTTGGTTCTGAAATTGCAATGAAAATCCCAAAAAAATAAAAAAATAAAAAAAATTGCAAGCCCAATTTCATCTGAGAATGTTGTTGTTGTTGTTGTGTGCCTTCAAGTTGTCAGACCCCATCACGGGGTTTTCTGGAGCTGAGAGAGTGTGACTTGTCCAAGATCACTCAACTGTTTTCCATGGCCAAGTGGGCATCAAACCCTGATCTCCAGAGTAGTAGTCCAAAGCTTAATCCATGACACAATGCTGGCTCTGAGAATAGGATATAGATATACAAAACACCACAAATATTATATATAGTACATCCTGGGTTTCTGCAAATCACCCAAAGGAGGGGAACAGAAAATATTAAAGCAATATGTACCAAGGATTTACACTACCTAGAGAAGACAGAAATGGGGACAATTTACAACGAATAAAGAACTCTATATATTTAAGGTTTGGCCTGATTTATATCAGATATTCAGTATATGTAACCAAAGCATTAAATCATCATGGAAGACTGAAATTCCATTGTATGTATGTACAATCCTCAGTCACAATGATCCCAAATGATTCTACGATTCTATGACTTAGTTATATACTGTATATTGTAACTGATAAAACTATGGCTGCCTGAACTGCAGAATTAATGGAGTTTAACACTTTAACTGCCATGGCTATGGCATTCTGGCATTTGTAGGTTTGCGAGCTACTTAGCCATCTCTGTCAGAGAGCTCTGGTGCCACAACATACTACAAAACCCAGGATTCCATAGGATGGAGCCATGCCAGTTAAAATGATGTCAAACTGCATTAATTCTGCATTGTGTTTAGAATTAGATTGTGTTTAGAATTAGATTGCTCACAGATCTCAGTATTTTCCTACAGAACTTAGAATTACTATAAAACTGATATAATAAAGCTGGTATAGTACAGTGGGCCCCTGTCATCCACTGAGGTTTGGTTCCAGGAGGCCCCATGGTTACCAAAATCCTTGGATGCTCAAGTCTCATTAAATACAATGGTGTAGTAAAATGGTGTCCCTTATAAAAATGGCAAAAACAAGATTTGCTTTTGGATTTTATATTATTTTTAAATATCTTCAAGCCATACATGGTTGAATAGCTGGATAAAAAAAATCTGTGGATACAAAGGGTTGACTGTATTCTGTTTAGAAGTACTATGTTGGTTTGAAAGTAGAGGCTGCTGCAATTAATTCTGCATTAATTCTGTAGTGTAGATGCAGCCATAGTTATACTTTAGGTAGACCTTCTGATCTCAACAGATATATTTTAAGTATAAATAAGTCTGGACAGAAGTAGTTAATTTTAAAGTATGAATCAAGCCTTTCATGGAAGTATGAATAATCCTAAAACCCTCCCCACTTTTTAAAAGGCAGAGTCTTAGTTGGCAAAATTCTAGCTATTCAAGCATTAAAATATTCAAAAATTACTTGGTTGGCTGCATAATTTTAGGAATTTATAATATCAATAGAAAGCCCAAAGGAATTCCCAGCTGTTCCAAGCAACATCTCTTCAAGCTTTTGCTTACCAAACACTGAGAATATCACCACATCCATATAACTGGTCACAATGTGCAGCACCTGAAACCTTCTCAATTATTCAATGCAGTCCTTCTCAATTCCCTTTATTAATAATAGATTACCCCTGCTGTGGAAAAACGGAAGGTCTGCAAAGCTGCCTGAGCATCATACTGAGAACCGAGGGAAACTTGTTGACATAAATGGAAATTTAAAACAAAAGGAACATTACCTAAACAGGAGGGAGAAAATGGGAGAGAATGCGTTCCTCAGAAATGTTAAATTCCACTTCATAAAACCAAACCATCCATGTGCATAATTTACTAAACACCATAAAAACAAATCTATGCTGTTTGAGGTTTGCAAGTCCAGGGAAGAGCTGTCATAAGCTGTTCTTCTGCCTCACTGAGTGAGAAGCATTGGGTGTGGAAAATTGCTGCTAGACTGGTCTTGGAAGATGGGACATGCAAAGTTGGCAAGAGATATGTTATATTATGTCAGCCTCCAACTGAAGTAAATATAAGCCTCACACTCAACTTCTTTATCAGGAAACGATGAAATGCGCAACATTAAAATCATATATTTTTCTTTACCAAGATCACTTGCCCCATGTATGCCGACAGATTTATACCTTTGTTCAGATAGGAGAGTGGTAAGTGGGACACCCAGAATATTTCAAGGGGCATTTTTTTAGGTAATGTCTGGGAAATCCACAGTACTATCCACAACTGATTTGATCAAAGCAATCCAGCTTCTTCTTGAGCAAGTATGTTATATGTTTATAGTCTATTTACATGGTTTTTATTGTTTTAAATTTCTTTGCATTTGTTCTATTTGCATTTGCTGCCCTGAGATCTTTTAATATAGTGGAATAGAAATATTTTGATGAATAAATGGTGGTATTAGTACAGCCATCCAGATGTTGTTGGAACCGAACTCCCAGCATTCCTCACAATTGGCTTTAGTAGCTGAGGCTGCTGGGACATGCAAACAATAACATCTGGAAAGTTGCATGTTTCCCATCCCTTTTGTAGAGGAAAGCCTGCAATTATTTTACTACTATTTTAAAAGCTTGCATCGCATCTGTTTTTTCAGAGTGGGCAAACAAAGTTTAAATCCAGGTTTTGCTTCTGGCCAGAGCCGACCCACTGAATTCCCATTGATTCAATTGCTTAGCTGTATCTAGGAATAACAACTGAATTATGGATTGCAGAACACATGGGGCAGAGCAGTGGCATCACTTGGTTTGGTATCACTCAGTGCGATAACTCATGGTGTCACCTCCCCCATGGACCTCCTCCCATACTACACCATACAGAATCCTTGGTAATGTTTTTTGTACTAATGTTACTCATTAATTGTAATTCCTGTATATTGCTGAAGTACTGTAATTCCTGTATATTCCTAAAGTAATGGTAATAGCTGTGGCATAAACAACTGGCAAAAGTAAAATTATAACTTTAAATTACAATGTTATACACACAGTCTAAATGCATTTACTGTACATATAAGTCTACACAGTATCATGTGACTGAAGTGAACATTTGCTAAAATGTGATGTTTTTAAATAATTTTTTTGAAAATTTTCTTTTTTTAAAAAAATGAAATTTAAAAGCTGGGACCTCCCCTTTCTCCTCCCACTAGGTTTCACCCCACTTCTGCATTTTAAAGGGACACAGGTGAATGCCACAGACCATTTCTACCCAAAGACAAATGACTGAGGAGCAGTGGTGTTATCCCCCCCCCTCCTTTAGGCTGTCACTTGGTTCAGAGAATGTGGAGAAGTAATTTGCTCTCCTCCTGACTGTGCATGCAGCTGGCTTAGTTGTGTAGCCCTTGTTCATACCCCTCCTGTTCCTGCTATCAAAAGTTGTGGTTTCCCTTTAAAATAAGGTACACTTTCTTTGTGCACCTTGTTTTAAAGCTTATACACACACACACATGCAAAGCTATCCTATGCTCCAGTCACCAAGTGACCCAGGAATCAGGTGGCTGGAGTGCAGGAACTGTCGTGCAGTTAATTCAGGTTAGTCACAGGTTATCCAGTAAGATGAAGAGAGAAACAAGAGGGCGTCAGGTGGCCCAGGAGTTGTTACACCAAGCCAGTAGTCCAGATAAACAAAGCCAACAAGGAGTTAAGACTCATCAATTGTAGCCACTCAAAAGTCAAGAAACCACTAATGCCAAAGAGTACTACCAATCACCAAGACAAAACAACTGCAAGCAGTAAAGATACCAGGAGCTGCTGGGAGATTTATAGGCAGCTCTCTCAAGACACCAGGTGCTTAATGAGCCAATGTCTCCTATTCAACAGTTGCTGGGATCAGCATAATTTCTCTTTATCTCTTCAATGATCTGCAAATGATGGAAGCGTGTCCTCAGCATTGCTACCTTCTACTGTGGAATAGGGCAAGGGCCCCCCAATGCCTCAGCTCCCAACTCCTGACTCAGAGAGGCCACCATCATCAGGAATTGTAAATTCCTAGAAATATGACTCCTCAGTGTCCGAATCTTCCAATTCCATAGGGTGAGTTATGACAAGAGAAGCAACACCAAGTGCAACTCCTGGTGTTTTGGGAAAATCAACATGCCACTCTCAACCTGAAGAATTTACCCATGCATAGTCAAGACTTTGTGATTGCTACCAGCATGAGGTTAGGAGATCTTAAGCAGTGTTCTAGATAAGAGCCACAGCATACAGGGATGAACACAGTAGAGAAGGCAATCCTTACGGCACCTAAATTCCAAACCTTATGGCTTTTCAGGCTAACATTTCTGCCTTAGCACCCAGAAACCAGGGCCACTCGGTTAAATTAGGCAAAATGAAGTGTAGCAGCACTGTAGGTAACTAGGCATGTGATCAGGTCTGTTTATGCAAGGAATGGTTGTAGAAAGGGCTATAGCTCAGAACAAAAGCTTTGCATGCAGAAGATCCCAGGTTCAATCTTCAGCATCTTCAGATAAGGCAAGGTAACAAATCCTGCATGAAATTATAAAGAGAAGCAACCAGATGGGTAGACAATACTGAACTAGATGGTCCTGTGTTAAGCAAAGACTCCTTCCTCTGCTCCCATGACACTAGATGGAAAAAGGCACTCTTAGCAACCACACCATTGGCACAACCAAGCAAAGTGTTGGATAAATGGATGTTCTGGCCTCAGTCTATGTTCTGCCTTCTGCTATATAGTTAACCCCATACAGTTAACTCACAACCAAACACCCTGAGGTAAATGAAATAATTTTATTCTTGAACTAAATAGTAACAACTAAAGAGTGAGATAAAAGAACGGTGAGACAAGTGGCAGGGCAAGTGGCTAGACGAAATAAAAAAGAGGTGAGCAGATGGCAAAAGGAGACAACTGAGGAGAACCAAGCCAGGGAGAGATAAGATAGAGAAAACCATTCAAACTTAACACAAAGAGTCAGGCCTGGTCAGTTGGTAACAAGTTTATGCATGAACTGCAAAATAGAATTGTAATAAGAGCAAAGAGCAAGAAAACATTTAGCAGAAATGCCCTTTTAGGGCAGAATAAAAAGAATCCTGCTGAATGATAAATTATCAAAGGGAGCATAACCCCATGCAACAGAGTTCGTAAACCCAAGTCTGAGTCAGAAAACGCAGATATCAACAGTATTTCTGAGATTATACTATTTCTCAAACCATATTACTGTCTCATTTGACAAAGTAGTTTTGCATTTCATCCTAGAGGTAAATGCTTGCACTATTCTTGCATTTACAGTTCAAGCATCTTCCCTTTGGAGGTGATCTGTACTTTTTTTTGAGATGGAGCTATGGAAGTAACAGGGAGAGCAAGTTAATCCCCCCACCATCAAGTCCTTTTCAAAGCAACACTGAGTTAATTTTCACTATGTGTTGAAGAGTATGGTCCAAAACACACTGCAGAAATAATCCAATTTGAGACCACTTTAACTGCCCTGGCTCAATCTAGGGAACTGTGGGAACCATGGTTTTGTGATCCATTTTAGCCTTCTCTGTCAGAGAGCTCTGGTACCACAATAAACTACAATTCTCAGGATTCCCTAACACTGAGTTGGGGCGGTTAAAGCAGTCTCAAACTGCATGATTTCTGCAATTTGTTTTGGACCTATGGGATTTTTCTTTTGGATAAGAAACAGCAGTTAACAGGACTATGTATTTCTCAGTCCATCTTGCCCATCTAAGAATGTTTAAAAGAATACAATGAAAACTGAGCATGGAAGCATAGCCACATACAGCATGCATGCGACCACTGAACACTGAGACTCTGCTAGATAAAACGATAAGAGAACTCCCTGGGGATAGCAACCCTAATGTAGGCTGAAGTCAAAAGAATAGCTGACTGCTGACTTGATGTATAAACCAGTATGTTTTATAACCTTCTCCAAATAACTCTTGTAGTTTAATAGACAGAGGGATATACTCAAATCTGGCAAGATGCTGGTGCACACTTAATGCTTTTGTATCTAATAGTGATAGGGGCTAATGCATGAAGCAATACTATGTGGATAACGGAAGGAAACAGTTCTGGTTGTAGAGTGATAGAAACAGTCATATGAATCAAAAGGAGTACTGACAGCTATATTATATAAGCTTGACACAATACCATGCAGGGACTTGGCACTTTTAATAGAAGCAAATGCTTTAGTGTAAATATTTTGAATATGTCTTTAAATGTATATGTTTTAGCTGTGCCACATTATTACTACTAATGATATCACCACCACCACCACCACCACCACCATCATCATCATCATTTTTGTTCCACATTTTCACCAAAATTAGGAATCAAGAAGGCTTACAATTTAAAACAAGCAGGGGTAGTTGTGTTGGCCATTTAACAAATCCAAAAAAATCCAAAAAATCTTGATGCACATACTAAGTTTTTCCTGATGCAAAAAATATGGAGACTTCTTGAGGAATCCATTGTTCTCTACCTACAAATAGGTCTGTGACCTTACTGGAATGGAGACATATTGGACTGCAAAAGAGTGGTCCCTGTTGAGATGCAAATGGACTTTACATTTCCTGGACATTGAAAATTTTCCTATTGCCACATGCCCAGAAGGAGGAAGAGCCTGCCTGCAAAAGATATCCTTGCCAGCACACCATCTTTAATACCTTCAGTTCTAAAAGCCTGGCAGAATAATAATTTAAAAAAAAGTTCCAGGACATAGGGCAAACACTAAGAAGACTTCTCTCTTATGTCTTCATCAGCTATGCTTGTGAAAGTGGTGTGAATGAAAGAAGGGTCTCTCCAGAGGATCTCAGGGCAGGCTCATACAGGGAAATACATTCTGTCAGATACACTGGAGATAAGCCACATAGGGCTTTACAGGTCATAACCAGAACCTTGAACTAATCCTGTAAACAGACTGGCAGTCAGTGGAGCTATAGTTTTTTACGTTTTTTAAAAATTTTACCACTATATTACAACAACAATCAAGGGGTAAGTAAGGAATAATTTGTATTGGAATCATTCTGATAGTGTAATGTTTTGTTTTCCAAGCAGTTAAAAACACTAATACTGATCATCAAAGTGAAAAGTGCACAGTGAGCAATTCTGCCAGATTTTGTCATCCAAAATAGCCATCCAGGTGTTTAGTATACTTACATCTCCTTCTAGTGGCCTCTGATCTTCACCATCCCTGGTTGGGCTGATGTCTTGCCTCATCACCCAAATTGGTTCTTTGGGCTCATCAGGGGTATAAGGGGAACGGATGGTCCTTGTCTTCACTTCCTCAATAGCTTCTTTAATGTCTTTAATGGCCAGTGATATTGCATCCCTTTTTTCCTTGCTATATCTTTGCACTGACTCCCCTACATTAACTGATGGTCTAGATCCAACTGAAAGTTGACTGTTGCTTTCAGGACGCACATTAGTAAGAGCATTACTGGGGTCCATGTTCTGTTCTGCTTCAGGCATGTCTTCAGCAGCTTTGTCTAGGCTCTGAGAACTCATGCTCTGTTTAACTTCAGCCACAATTTGGTCAATATCTTCTTCTTGTTCATAACTGTCCATCCTTGGATATGGAGCAAACTCCGCCTCTTTCTCGGGACTGTCGGACTCTCCGTCAGAGCGCTCATCATAATGGTGGAGGCGTGCACCTAAAGCTTCCTTCCTATAGTTGTCAGCCTCTTCCCTCTCTTGCTCATACAGCCTCAGGCCTTCCCTGACATCAAGGTCAGGTGTGTCACCTATCTCTTCATACACATGTTCCTGCAGCCCATAGTCAGCATAGGGCTCTGCATACTGTTCATCTTCCCCTCGGTGGAAGAGCCGGTGGGTGTACACATAGCCTGAATATGCTGCGTTCATGGCTTCCTCATGTTCAATGGAATGAAAGTGCAAATGGTTGGGAAGAGTTCGGTTATGAAGAGTCTCAGCATGTTCTGCCTCAGCATTTTCAGTGTACTCCTCTGCCTCAGGTCTGTACTGTACTGCATAGGCGCTCTCATCCTCATTCTCTAGCACTCTGTCTCCTTCATAGTTATCTCCTGATGTAGCTATTACATCTCCTTCAGCAGTATCAGTGTGATTATGGAATCCACTCTCAGTGCTAGCTGATCGTGCTAACATACCTTCTTCTTCCTGTCTGGAATGTCCTTCATGGCCACCATTGGCACATCTTGGATAAACAGCATACTGTTGCTGTTCCTCCTCCGCCTCAGAGTGCTCCAGGTCTGCCTCTATAGACTCATTGACTTCTCTACTTCCTGGTTCATCATTGCCCTCTCCTTCAGGTGGTCCCTCAAAATGGTTCATGGCAGATTGTAAAGGACGTCTCACTTATTCTATTGACATTTTGTGTGTTGAGTCTGTAAAGACATGAGCAAAAAAGGGCAGTTATTACACAGTGGCAAAAGAACAAGATATTTTAAAGTTCTGAAGAATTAATATAATATTTCTGCTCTCAAATCTAGCACTGGGTGGCATTTCTGCTTTCAAAAATCAACTTATCTTAGATGCAGTAAAAATCAGAGTCATGAACTAAATTTGATAAACAGAGAGTGAATATCAGATGTTACCCAAACTGTTACCATAAGCAGAAAATACTGAGAAGAACAGAGAATGCATGGTATATAATTACTAGCCAACTAGCCGAAACTGAATAGGCTAGCAAATGAGATACACATTTGTATGAGAGATACTCTGCAAAAAATTAATGCAAATAGAATACTGGTTGAAAAAAGAGAAGAAGTAGAAGACGATTGTTGGAGGACAAAAAACCCTACAAGGGCAAGAGAGAACATATTAAGTTAAAAGGACAAATATGACCTGGGGCAATACATTTAATATGACAGATGGGAAGTACTGTAAGAAGATAGGCTGCTGAGTATAAAAGAAGCATTTACACATAAAAGATATCTGGTAAAAACAGAAAAATGCGGAAAATAAAAGTAAACCAATTGATTCAACACAAGTTGAAGAAAAATGCTGCACAACAACATGGGCTATTCTTGCACTCAAGTGCTCTTGTCTCAAAACAACAATAACAACCAATTCCTTTTCCAGGATAAAATAGAATTAGACATATTCCCCTGCCTTGAACTTTTCATTTTCTCTGCTCTTAAATCAAAAACATAAGCGAAAGCTATTAGCAACAGAAAAATAAAACTGATATTGCTTTTCATAAGCATAATTTTTCCCATCCCCCTCTCACTGTAAAGCTGCTTGAATACCATTTTTACTCTATTGTGCATTTGCTGAAGGCTTTGAAATGCAGCATTATAAAAAAGGAAGGCCCAGGAACATAAAGAGTCAGGAAACCATTTACTCAAGAGTAAAATAAAAATTGTAGCTTGTGATTTATTGCAATTTTGAAGGGGAAAAAAAAGGGGAAAGGTGTTTGTCAAACAGAAGTATTTATCACATGGAATGGCTATAAATGGATATGTCATGTCAATATTTTACAGACTCATAGCATTATGGAGTTAGACATCTATAAACCTAACAATGAGCAGTACATGTAACCACTCCTACTAAGTCCTCTGGAGCCAGTGCTGGAAAGAGAATACTGTCACTAATGCTTGCTGTAGGTCCAAACAGACACATTACATTTTAGCCTGGCATGAGGGCAAACCAAAGCCCCCCCCCCAGATGCAAGTCATAGACTCATAGAATTGGAAGAGACCACAAGGGCCATCCAGTCCCAGCATTCCTCAATACTGACAACAGTGTCTTAATCTATTGGGAACTGAAATCGAATGACATTAAGAGGGACACATTTTGCCAGCCCCTGTTTTAGCCCTTTGTGGCTGAACCAAAAGATGGCTACTGTATATGACTATTAAGCAGTAGTCATTATCCTTTACTAAAAGGGTGGCCAAACCCCACGGTACACATGTAGCCCCCAAGGGGTCAAAATAATTTCTTTTTGCTCCAGAACATCCCAAATACCCTTTAGGGGTGTGTAGAGGCCATTTCTGCCATGTTTGCAGCCTCCCTGGGCCCCTTTACGGATCAAAAACAAAATTGTTCTTAAGACTTTTTTTGCCTGCGACTGTTGCAAAATGTCCACTAGGGGGCATGTTGTAAATTATTTATTTATTTGGGCACAGGAGAAATCTTTTCTAAAAGCAAAACATGGTGAAAATTCCCAATTTTGTTATACATTGATCTACAAATTTCTGAAATCTTTTTTTGTTTTGCCAGTTAATTAGAAGCTGGCAATAAAAATAAAAACAGGAGAAAACATGAACACATAAGAAGTCAAATCCTTTTGTTTCCTCTAGTTCTTCATAGTGGCAAACAAATGTAAAGCACTCATTCTTATTTTTAAAAAAAAGCTGAGAAAAGGGTAGACAAAAATGGATATACAAAAGAATAAAAGGTTTGTGCAGTCAAAGATGTACTAAGCTGGTAAAATTTACTACTCAGCCTTGAATGCTAACAGTGGGAAAGCATATAAATATTTTAAATAAACCGACAAACATCTTCACAATGTACTTCACAAATCTTAAATAAATAAAACTTTTATTTCTATCCTGCTTTTTATCAAGACAATCAAAAGTATGTGTGGAGGAGTCTTGTGTGGGAAGTCCTGAAGGAAGGGATTTTATTCTGGGAAGTCTTGAAGAAAGGATCATAGAATCATAGAAATTTAGAGTTGGAAGAGACCACAAGGGCCATCCAGTCCAACCCCCTGCCGTGCAGGAACTCCCAATCAAAGCATACCCGACAGATGGCCATCCAGCCTCTGCTTAAAAACCTCCAAGGAAGGAGACTCCACCACCCTCTGAGGGAGTGTGTTCCACTGTCGAACAGCTCTTACTGTCAGGAAGTTCCTCCTAATGTTGAGGTGGAATCTTTTTTCCTGCAGTTTGCATCCATTGTTCCGAGTTCTGTTCTCTGGAACAGCAGAAAACAAGCTTGCTCCCTCCTCAATGTGACATCCCTTCAAGTATTTAAACAGGGCGATCATATCACCTCGTAACCTTCTCTTCTCCAGGCTAAACATCCCCAGTTCCCTAAGGCGTTCTTCATAGGGCAAGGTCTCCAGACCCTTCACCATTTTAGTCGCCCTCCTTTGGACCCGCTCCAGTTTCTCCACATCCTTTTTGAATTGTGGTGCCCAGAACTGAACACAGTACTCCAGGTGGGGCCTGACCAATGCAGAATAGAGTGGCACTATTACTTCCCTTGATCTAGACACTATACTTCTATTGATGCAACCTAAAATTGCATTGGCCTTTTTAGCTGCTGCATCACACTGTTGACTCATGTTCAACTTGTGGTCTACTTGGACTCCTAGATCCCTTTCACATGTTGTCTCATTCAGCCAGGTGTCCCCCATCCTATATTTGTGCATTTCATTTTTCCGCCCTACGTGTAGGACCTTACATTTCTCTGTGTTAAATTTCATTTTGTTAGCTTTGGCCCAGATTTCTAGTCTATTCAGGTCATTTTGAATTTTGATCCTGTCCTTTGGGGTATTAGCTACTCCTCCCAATTTGGTGTCATCTGCAAATTTGATAACTAGGCTCTCAATACTGTCATCCAAGTCATTAATAAAGATGCTGAATAGCACTGGGCCCAGGACAGAACCCTGTGGCACCCCACTGGTCACTTCTTTCCAGGATGAAAAGGAACCATTGTTGAGCACCCTTTGGGTTCGGTCAGTCAACCAGTTACAAATCCATGTAACGGTTATCTTGTCTAGTCCACATTTTACAAGCTTGTTTGCAAGGATGTCATGGGGAACCTTGTCAAAGGCCTTACTGAAGTCAAGATATACTATATCCACAGCATTCCCTTCATCTACCAAGCTGGTAATTTTATCAAAAAAAGAGATCAGATTTGTCTGGCATGACTTGTTTCTCTGAAACCCATGTTGGCTTTTTGTGATTATGGAATTATCTTCCAGATATTCACAGACTCTCTGCTTAATGATCTGCTCTAGAATCTTTCCTGGTATTGATGTCAGACTAACCGGACGATAATTGTTGGGATCCTCTTTTTTCCCCTTTTTGAAGATTGGGACAACATTTGCCCTCCTCCAGTCTGCAGGGACTTCTCCTGTTCTCCAGGAGTTCTCAAAGATTATTGCCATTGGTTCCGATATTACATTTGCCAGTTCTTTTAATACCCTAGGATGTAGTTCATCTGGTCCTGGAGACTTATATTCATTTAGATTAACCAGGTATTCCTGTACTGTTTCTTTACTTATTCTGTGCTGAAATTCCCCTATTCTGTCCTCTGCCCCATCATCCTTAGGTTGGGCACCCTTTGCTTTTTCTGAGAAGACTGAAGCAAAGAAGGTGTTGAGCAATTCTGCCTTTTCTCTGTCTTCTGTGAGCATTTTGCCATCTTCTCCACGCAGTGGCCCAACTGTTTCCTTCTTCTTCCTTTTGCTGCGGACATACCCAAAAAAGCCCCTTTTATTGTTCTTAACGTCTCTAGCAAGCCTGAGTTCATTTTGCGCTTTAGCTTTTCTGACTTTATCCCTACATGCGCTGGCTATTTGTTTGAATTCCTCTTTGGTGATTTCCCCATTTTTCCATTTTTTATACATGTTCCGTTTAAAACTTAGCTCAGTTGTAAGTTCCTTAGTCATCCATACTGGTTTCTTGAGACATCTCCCATTTTTCTTCCTCATTGGAACTGTCTGAAATTGTCCCTTTAGTATCTCCCTTTTGAGGAACTCCCATCCATCTTGAACTCCCTTCTCTTTTAGTATTCTTGACCATGGGATCACCCCCAGTATTTCTCTAAGTTTATTGAAATCAGCTTTCCTAAAGTCTAGAATGCGTGTCTGACTATGCTTAGCTTCACCTTTCCACTGTATAACAAACTCCAGGAGGACATGGTCACTCCCACCTAAGGATCCCACCACTTGCACCCCATCAACTAGGTCTTCCCTGTTGGTTAAGATCAGATCCAAAATAGCTGATCCCCTTGTTGCCTCTTCCACCTTTTGGACAATGAAATTGTCTTCAAGGCAAGTGAGGAATTTTCTAGATCTTGAGGATGGCGCTGAGTTTGACTTCCAGCAAATATCAGGGTAGTTGAAGTCCCCCATCAGTACTACATCTCTCCTTCCTGATTGTGTGGTCATCTGTTCTAGAAAGGCATCATCCAGTTCCTCTGTCTGACTTGGGGGTCTGTAGTAGACTCCCACAGTAACATCCCTGTTGTTTCCCTCTCCTTTAATTTTTATCCAGATGCTCTCCACCTGGCTTCCAGTATTGATGTCCTGGATCTCTTCACTGGTGTAAATATCCTTGACATATAATGCTATTCCTCCTCCTTTCTTGTTTGTCCTGTTTCTCTTAAAAAGGTTATACCCCTCTATTTCTATATTCCAATCGTGAGACTCATCCCACCAGGTTTCAGTGATGCCTATTATATCATATTTCCCTTGTTGTGCTAGGAGTGCAAGTTCATCTTGCTTATTTGCCATGCTCTGTGCATTAGTGTAGAGACATCTAAGACCATGTGTCCCCTTTACTTGATGCCTGTGCATGTTTTTTTGGCTCCTTTTGTTGAGTCCTTGCACTGTTTGTCTTCTTCCCTCTATGTCAGTTTGACTATTTTTTCTAGCCGTTTTGCCTTCCAGAATGCTGTCTCCCTTCCCCAGATCACTTAGTTTAAAGCCCTCCTGATCAGATTCTTCAGACTGTTGGCAAAAACGTTTCTTCCAACTGGCGTGAGATGTAGCCCATCCCTTGCTAGAAGTCCCTCCTCATGGAACCGCAGCCCATGATCCAAGAATCCAAATTGTTCTCGGCGACACCATCTGCGGAGCCAGTTGTTGACATCTGCTATTTTCCTCTCTCTTCCTGGACCATGCCCTTCTACTGGTAGAAGAGACGAGATGACAATCTGTGCGTCCATTTCCTTCAGCTTCTTCCCCAGAGCCTCGTAATCCCTTCTGATATTCTGAAGGCTGTGTCTTGCTGTGTCATTCGTTCCCACGTGGACCAAAAGGAAGGGGTATTTGTCAGTAGATTTGACCAGTCTTGTCAGCCTCTCCGTAACACCACGGATCTTTGCCCCAGGGAGACAACACACCTCACGAGACATCTTGTCGGGCCCACAAATCACTGCTTCTGTACCCCTCAGCAAGGAGTCCCCCACCACAACCACGCGCCTCCTCTGAGGCTTAGCAGCAACTCTTCCCTGCGATAGAACTCCCAGGCTCCCCTGCTGTGTCCCTGAAGTCTGTCCACGCTGCTCTTCCTGATCCTCCTTGATAAGTGAAAGGGCTTCGAAACGATTCTGTAGCTGCAAGCTCCTACAGCTATCCCTGATTTCTCTGCTTCTCTGTGTGACATTCCTCCAGCTGTTTGCCTCCTGTGTAGATGAAGTGACCTTCTCACCCCCAGCGACTTTCTCTGTGTGGTCCCCTTCCAAGATCGTTCCTTCCGTTGTGTCGAGAAAAACCTCTTGCTCCCTGACATGCTGAAGTGTTGCTACCCTGGCTTCCAGCTGCTGTACTTTCTCCTCCAAGAGGGCTACCAACTTGGCAGGGGAGACACCATGATCACGAAGGTGGTTCACGAAGGGATCCATCTTAATTGCTTTCTTAAAGATGTCTAAATTAGTAATTTGATGGATCTCATCCAGCAGGCCATTCCAAAAATTAGGAGCAGTTGCAGAAAATGTCCTCTGGGAGGTTGCCATCAATCTTAAAAAACAGGCAGTCAGCCTAGTGCTCATGTTTTGGACTACAGCTCCCATCTACTTCTGGTAGCATGGCTCATGATCAGAAACTGTAGAAGCTGTCATCCAAATATCTGGAGGGCACCAGATATTTGGTGTCTCACTCTGGTCCTCAGAATAATTATGTTTGAATCCAATACCGGATCTTAAAAATACTAATTAAATTTGTCATTGAAACCATACATAACCAGTTTTGTCGTGCTTTGTTCACTACCATCATTTCAAAATTCGATGCTAAGGATTATTTGGCTTTACAAACATATCCATAACTAACCCATTAAAACATTGATGATTTCGTCATGGGAGACAAGCACGACTGGCAATCACACCCTTGTGCTTTTGAGATGATCTAGCTAGGTTTTTAAGAAGTAAGCCTCTATGTGATAATCTCCATAGGCTGAATCTGCACTGCAGAAATAATGCAGTTTGATATCACTTTAACTGCTATGGCTCAACGCTGTGGAATTCCCGGATTTGTAGTTTTGTGAGATATTGTACTTAAGCTTCTCTGTCTCTTGTGCGACAACAAACAATAAATCTCAGGATTCTCCAGGACAGAGTCATGGCAGTTGAAGTGGTGTCAAACTGCTTTAACTTAACTCTGTGGATACACCCTAAGAGTGCAAATTGAGCAGGAAGCAAGCCTCTTGTGGACAGAAGTGCCTTGTTCTTTTGTAATACTGTATCTATCAGGTCTGTACTAAAAATTATGAATAAACCAAGTTCCCGTCTTCCCGGCACACATCTAAAATTAAATTCAAATACTTCCCTGCAATTTTCGTTCCACAACACTGAATGTCAGATGACTTTGCAAATAAAGACATACTACACCTCAGAAAAATGTAGCTCTGTCCCATTAATTACTCACAGCAGCAGCTGCATGCCAATGAACGAACACATACCACAGTACTTTCTAAGCACTCCTGGCTCTTTGCTCAAACTCTGATGGATAGCATGGCATCTGGAAGAAATGAAATTAACAGGATGCTTTCTGGTATTCCTAGCTTCGTATTGAAATCAAAGCTATTGTACTAACTGCACAAAAAACATTCCCAATTTGAATTCTCTCGCTCTCTCTCCTTATAGCCTGGAGACACCCAAATTCCTTCCAAGGTACTATATATACATGACATTTTTCTATCTACTAGTAGGTCTCAGTGGAAGGGGATCTCTGCTATCTTGAATAAAGTGGCTGCCACATAGCCAAATTAATGCAGCATGACATGGGTTTAATTGTCATGGCTACATCCTATGGAATCCTGGGATTTGGAGTTTGTTGTGACATCAGAGCTGGTAGAGAAGGCCAAACATCTCATAAAAAAGCAAATCCCAGTATTCCTATGAATAGAGCCATGGCAGTTAAAGCAGTGTCAAACTGTATTAATTCTGGAGTGTAGATGTAGCCAACGTTTCTGCTTGCCTTACCTAGTGTAGAGTGGAACCAGGGTTCCTAGGGCCTATGGCAGGTTATTTGCCATACCTGTTCCCTTTGAATTTAGCTATAATGTCCACAGTTGAAGTGAAGAGCTTCCCATGAACTATGTATCATTATGAGCTTTTCTTACTGTAATCCAAAGTATTTTAGGGTGGCTTGGAATGAACAAGCCCCATCAGCTTTACAGAAATACTGCTTCTAGTGTACCTTTTTTTAAAAAATAGAAAGAAAGATCAACAGTGCAGCTTAGATATGTTGGTGTCATACCCCTTGGTGATGTCTCTACAGCATCTATTATGATGAGGGCATACACTTTAAAAACTACTGTATTACTATACCACTTCTTACAACAGCTCACTCTGACTGGCAACATCTGGAAAATATGAACTTTTTAAAAAATAACAGTGTCAGGTTGTGAACAGGTGCAAATTGACCCTTCCTCAGCCAATGGAGAAACAGCAAGCAATTTCCTTTTTAGCTTATTTTTATACCTGTATGTATTTGTATTTGCTTGCATAAACCTGTGTTCTTCAAAAATGCCTGTATGGGATTATTTCAAACACCCTCCAGGTTTGTCTGATTTCAATTTATTCCTCTGATGGTTTACAATTAATGATCCTTGGTATAAAGGAATCAGCAGAGAATAATGTTGCTTTCTTACTGCTCAGGAACAATTTCAATTACTTTCCTAATGGGAACTGCACTGGCATGCAGTGATGAATGAGTAAAAATCCACCATGTGGATAAACACATTTTTCAAAGCTAGTATGTTTAATCACATTCTACAATCAACATTTACTCACTAAACTATTTTGTTATTTTTCCTGTGAACTATTTTAGTGGGAAAATATAATTATTACATAGGTTTTTAATAACAATAACTACAACAACCCATATCTTGTCTTTGCTTGCATGGAAAGCAAAGAGTTATATCATCTTTGGTTCATGAAACCATTTGTAAACAGTGCATATCACCAAAAACTTTCAAGCTTACTGCTCATCATTTAAAAGGTAATAAGCAAACTATGTTACAAGTTAATAAATGCAAGGAATGCTATAGAAGAAGTCTTCCTGTATCTTATGAAAACATATATTCATTGAAATATCAATGTAAAAAGCTGATTAGGGGACTAGATGTCTGTGGCTTTTCATGTATTTTTGTGACTGACACATGACTGGGGGGAAAGCCTGGGTTCCTTCACTCTAGAGTAATTTACATTGTTGGGCAGGCATGATCCATCACTGAAAATGTCCATCTAAATAGTGACATTTTCAGGGAACCAGTTAAAAGAAAAATTAAAACTAAAGGAACAGAGTCAATCTTAAATGATTTAAATCATATGCAGGATTTACATTATAGTACTTCATTATCCCATATGATATCTATTTAGCAAATAAAAAAGGATTTGAATTTAAGACTCTGCCTTCCATTTCATCCTCTACTTATTGAGTCTTGAGGATGAAAAGAGATGCAAACTATTTCCTGTAAATCCTTCTGTAATAATGAGGAGACTTCTCATTATTGGAACCTTCTCTGGTATCAAGAATGAAAACCGTAGTGTTCTCAGTTTATGACATCATGCCACATTCCGCAGCAGACCCCTAAGATCATATTCTATGTCCACGAACGATCAATAATGGGGCTCACAAAGTCAGACAAAATAATTAAAGAAAAACAAGTTCAATATTTTAAAAAACCTAAGTTCCACTATGGGTGGGGAATCAAGTTATTTGAGGACCTAAAGCAGCAAGTCAGCTCTCCTCTCTTCCAGAGAAGTAAATAAACAAATATGTGTGACATACCTTATAGTAGGTGTTGGACTAGGATTCCAAGATACCAGGATTCAAATCCCCATTCAGCCATGAAAATATTTTAGGTAACCTTGGGCAAATCACATTCTCTTAGCCTTAGAAGAAAGTAATCACAAACCTCCTCTAAATAAATAAATAATAAATAAATCTTGCCATGGAAACCCTAGGATAGGGTTGCCATCTGTCAGAGTTGACTTGACGGCATATAACAACAACTCATATCTAATGCACACAATTCTAGAGGCTTCCTTGAATCCATACATTTGTCAGCAGAATATTTTTTTTCCTTCATGATTAAAGATGTTTGCTTCCTTCACAGACCCTATCAAGCTTCTTCAGACCATTTTGGGTGACACATTTCCTTATTTTTTTAGTGACGCACAGGTAGCCATCCTAGTACCATCTGCTGTTCCTCTATAGCCAGCAAACTATCTGGAGCCAGCCCTGTGTATATGGTGAAACTATGTGACTCTCTCCCTCACAGATGTGCATTTTTGGCAAGTACACACAAAAGCCATAATATATAAAATGGCCTTTCATGCAGCCGCATCTTCTGCATACCGGTTTGAATTACAGCAATCCAAACAAAAAGAGGAATAAGCAGAATTTGGAAGTAACAAGTTACAAATAACAGCTACTTTTCAGAAATCCCTTTTCCCAGTAATGGAAGTGTAGCTATAATTTTTATGACCATAGTTTAATGAGGAATAACTTCATTTCTTTAAAAGAGTCACTTTAAACTGGGTAACTTAGTGGTAACTGATGGGAGAGGGATTGAACTCTTAACAAACTACATTTTAAAATGTAACTTAAATGGGAATATTTCAAATGTTCTTCAGTCTTAGATCTGCAGAGAATGGCAGGGGATTTTACCACACCTCTGCATCAGATCAGAAGTCTAGAGAAGTGGTATGAATAACCTCACTCCTTGACAAAACAATACAACTGATATATTTGACCACTGTAATTGTTATATTTATATATGGCCACTCAGCAACATGTTATCTTAATTTAAAGTAGTAAATTAAGAAGTCAATATCATTTCAAAAGTTGTGTAGATGTTTCCAGCAGAAAGGGTAAAGGGTTATGACTCAAAAACAGTTAAATATTTGTTAAAATTACAGATATTTAAAAGACCTGGGGGGTATATTTTCTAAACAAAGTCTTCACTTGGTGCTGAAATCACAATAAAAAGTATGAGAGACGCCCCTCATGGGTGTTTTCTGCCTGGTAGTCACCTATTTACTTTCCTTGGTGGAGGTATGTTCAGTTGGTCCTCTAAAGAGGATTTCAAATTTTGGGTAGGCATAAAAGAAAGACTTTTCAGACATCTTGCTCTACCCATATTCAAGGCTTTAGAAGGTCAAAAACAGCACATGAACTGGGTCCACAAACAGACCATGAGTACTGTAACTGAATTGTTTTTAATAATATTGCAACTCTCCATTAGATCAGCTGCAATTTCCAGGCCATTTTCAAAGCCAGATCTACATGCAATATGTTGTAATAATTTAAAATGGAGGTTAACAAAGCTAGTCAAGTGATTACATTCATACTATATAGTAAGTAAGCTGACAGCTTGTAAATCACCTGTATTTTCTTTTCAAACTGATTAAAATGCCATTACTTGCCATTTATTACCCTAAATCCAAACAAGAAAATAAAATTTAGCGTGGAAAGTTTGTGGTTTTTATTTTGAACATGCATAGTTAAAGGTCATCATGGATAAGTGCAAAACCTGTTGAAATTCTTAGTAAGCAATCAATAGCAAGCAACTCCCATTCCAAAAGCCGTCTTACTGGACAAAGACTTCTGCAACATCTCATATGAACAAAAGCAAGCCACTGCAAAAATTAAACATGGTCAAATATTAAAATTGCTTGAGCCCACATTCAAAATGAAAGGGTAATTATCAGAATAATGACATATCATTAATTAGTTTACAAAATCAAGTTAGCCATTAGTAATATATTATTTGAGGGGTGGTGAAACACTAAAACCTTCCCGAAAGTAGAGCTTACTAGTTTAAGGTTTTAGCAGAAAGCAATGGATTAGGGATCAGCACATTCTTCTCTTTCCCTGGTTCCTTATCCCTCAGACAAAAAGAGAGCACCACCCTGCTGCTAGGTTTAAAGGATCTGGCATATGTTTGAATAATGCTGTCATGAGGCAGGTGTTAAGACTAGCAGTCTCTCTCTTGTTCCTCTGCCAGCATGCCTCAGAGGCTAAAACAGATTCCATCCCCAAATAGTATTAAGAGAGAATCAAGTTATTCCTCAGAAATAATTAGGATGGAAAAAGGTGAAATGCAATTAATGTTCTCTGAATTACAAACAATATTCGCAATAATGTCCAAAGCAATTACCCATAACAAATACGTTGTGGCTTTTAAATGGTATTGTTCTCTTCAATGACTTCATAATAATTCCTAGCATATTCTACATGTTGGTGAGATTTCCTGGACCTAATAGAAATGCAAAAAATAAAAAATAAATAAAAAATAAATAGTGGACTCATAAGAGCCTTGCCTAACTGCTTTTGTTTTCCTCTTTTTAAATGAGGAATGCAAGCAGCTTCCCTATGGAAAATTTCCACACACAATTCATGGATCTCACAGCAGAGGACATCATATTGAAATTTTTAACCTGCAAACATAAATTAAGGATCAGGGCTGGGATAAACTTTTAGACTAAGGACCCTCAGCCACCATCACCAGTCTCATGAATCTGCTGGGAGCTATAATACAAAAAACTAACTTTCTATAGCTTTACAAATTATATTTCAACCACTTGTACATCTCCTACTATCAATACTGTTGTGCCACATCTAAAGCTACTCAAAAACAATCATGCACACAATTGTTGATGGTGTCCATTTTTTCATTATGATACATAATCTGTCCCTCTCTATGGCACTTTTAGTGTTGCATATGATCAGTGTCCTATGACATTCAAAACCACCATCAATTTGCTTATAATAAATACTGTAAATAAAAATAAATAATAAAACTTTAATTTATAACCCCTTTTTGTGGGAACAATCAAAGCGGTTCACAAAGATAAAATATGAATACAAATATACACCATATCTCCCCCCTTAAAACAGAATTCTAACATTATAACAATATAATGTAAAAAGCTTTCTAACATCCGCATAAGAAATCTGCATGTTGTATACTGGTTATCGTGGTGCAGATTTTTTTCCCAACATGCACACATTTTTATATAGGAATATAATAGTAGGTAAGGGTTAGAATACCCATTTAAAAAAAAAGAAAAGAAAGAAAAGCAGAATCTTTACATTAACTAAGAAATGTATAAAAACAAAATCCAAACAACTGTGCATCAAACCCTGCATCAAGTAAATTCCCATTTTTGTGCTCAGAATAAATTATCCAGCAATAACTTGACCCAGCAAATTCTAATTATGTGCACAGCTTGGAAAATTTATTTCTGGAGATTACAGTTCCCAGAATCTCCTATTATCCAACACTGCCAGATATGCCATCTAGAGGATTCTGGGAGTTGTACATTCCAATAATGTAATTTACTCAAGCTATGTAAGTTTCTAATACTAAATACTGCCTTATTTCCAGAGTTGTAAGTTTGGGAGGAGCATGGACAAGATGCTGTTAGGAATCCTCCCCTCCATGCATTGTCTCACCCCCTCATTTCTATTGCTAGTACCATTTATAGGTAGAGAGGACAAGACGAGAGGAGGATGCCATTTTCAGTTGCCCCTTGTCCAGAGGGAAAATCATACTACACAATTATAGTGCTGTTATTCTACTTTAACTGCCCTGGTTCCTTCCTATAGAGTATTGGGGACTATAGTGTGATGAAACAACAAAAGGTTCTGCTAAGAATACTAAATGCCCTTCCTTACACTCCAAATCCTAGGATTCCCTGGGAAGTTGCCACTGCAGTTAAAGTGGAATGTGGCATTATAACTGTCTGTGTAATGTGAACAGGCCCCAGTCACTGTTCTCTTATTTAGTATAGATAGTTAAACAACCAACAGGAGGGAAGAAGAATACACCTGTGGATAGTCAACAATTCTGACCCTTTTAACATCAGCCTTGCCAAGCTCAAACACCCAAGTTTTCAAAACTCTGAAATAGATGACAAAATGGAGTTGCAGCAGAAACAAGAGTAGTAAAATCTAGGTCATGGACTACAGGCACATAAACAAAAGCCATAAAGAAAAAACACAGAACTGTAAGTCTGCCACTCTTGGGGCCCATTCCCACTTGCGGAAAAACCCGCATTGGAACTGGGCTGTGCTCCGCTTATGAAAGCGATTCCAAAAGGCCCCTCGTTCACACTATGAAAAGGGGCCTTGTTTGGAACCTCTTTCTTAGCTGGCAATGCTTGTCGTTCCCACTTTAGCTGCCATGTAAGGTGACAGCTCTTAACGCCCCATCCCCTTCCCGCAGGGGAATTTTTTTATTGGGGGGGGGTATTGATCGCAAAATCAATCTTGTGCATTTGTGATTTTGTGCATTTGTGATCTTGTGCATTTGTGATCAGTATAATGAAGAAAAAGAGAAAAAAGGAAGGAAGGAAGGAAGGACCCCCCAGGAGCAAGTGTGTGTGTGTTCCCCCCCGCTTTTCCTCATTATACTGATTGCAAATGCACAAGATTGCAAATGCACAAGATCACAAATGCACAAGATTGATTTTGCGATCAATACCCTCCTCCAAAAAAAACAAAATGATTCTGACCAGCGTTCCCACTTACTGGAAATGCTTCAGAATCGTGTTTTCCTAAAAAGACCACTTTAAAACTAGTGTCAGGAAAGCCTGGGCTATTTGCTTTTAACCCGGTCCTTTCCTCCACTAATCGATCTGATGAGGATCGGAAATCGATTTGAGTGTGAAGGAGGGTCATATAGCCCGCGTCACACTTCAAATCAAAATGTAGTGGGAATGGGGCCTTGATGGTCTTCTCTTGACTTCAGGAGGTATGCCACAGTCATAAAGACTAGAAACTTTTTTAAAATAAAAAAAAAAAGCTAAATCTCTCAGGAATGCTAAATTGTACGTCCATACAGCAGGAAATAAACCGTCCTTTCATTTATCTGAAGGAAGTCAAATCCACAACTAGTACTTCCTCAGCCCATATTGGCATCTAAATGCTGATGGAAGCAGTACCCTTAGTCCTAATTGTACACAATGGGGCAAATTTATTATCCATTAGACTATGCTTCCTACCAGCCTTGCCAAGGGCAAGCTAAGTTCTTTTATCAAGGGGGGGGGTGGATCTGGCTCATTAATTGGAAACCAAAACAGCAAAAAGATATACTTAAATGTTACTTTTTTACAGGCACTTCAGTTCACCTTGAACTTAGTAAAAAGTAGAGGAGGAGAAGGGGGAAGAAAAAAAACCTTATGACACCTCATGCATTGATCTTGAAAAGCCCGCCAAAGAGCCTCAAAGCAAAATCTAGCTCCTCCTCCAGTTTGTATTTTCTGTTTTAGCAATCATGTATGAACAGATCATTCTAAACTGTGAAAATTAACTGTTATATTAGCTTTCAAAAGAATCTACATTTTATATCTTGTGGTCCAGTCAGTTCAGAACATTTTGTCCTAGAACTCAGCTGTAGGAAGGAAAAACAGTCAGGCCTAGGTTAAGATAAATTCAGTTATAGCTCCTAAGCAAGCACCTGCTATAAAATGTTCAGACAAGAATGCAGAACTTCTGTTTTCCAAGAAAAACCCTAGAGCCTGCCCTGCCCTGCCCTGCCAGCATGGTGAAATGATATGCCTTAGGTGGCATCAGGAGGGCAGAAGTGATAAAAGAAGGAATTTGCAATTAAGTGGTGCAAGCAACTGAATCACCTATAATTTGCACCTGCTATCATAATGGCCTAGTTCTATCATTTCTCACTTCATTAAGCCAAAGTATGAGCTCATACACCTGGAGATGCTCACATTGAAACCCAGAAGGCTCAGACTTACCATTGTTTTCTATTTCCTCCAAACTATTTTATCTGTAGTTATGTCCACTACTTGAAAACAAGCCATGACATTAGATTCACTGCAAACTATGATAAAGATCCGAGCTTGTCCCAAAACGGAAAACTATGGTTAGAGAGCCTCTGGTTTGATTGCTTTTGCCATGAAGGAAGGAGTAAAGAGATTTCACGCATGGCCCAAGGCTCTTTCATATTTTGTCTTATTAAACTAAGCTTCGAACTGACTCTCTTTATCAATCTGCCCTTGAAAAAGGAATTACAGACTTCTAAACCATGTTTGGCATTTTGATAAATATGCTCTTGGGTTCACTCTTGGCTTTGTTTAATAAACTGAGATAGGATAATTCAAAGGCAACTATTGTGTGAAGGAATCCTCATTGTAGAGGCAAAAACATTTTGTCCGTTTCCAAAAAGAGGGGGGGGGGGGGGAAGACACAGAGCATTTCATACAGGGGAATATTTGGTAGTTTATTTTGCTCCTATCACACAATTGTAAGAAAAACCTGAAGCAGGGCATCTTACCTTCCTCTCTTGAGGTCACCCTTTTACTGTATTTAATTCAAGTAGCGAGTGGTTTTCTGTTGGCTCAGTTAGATGATCAGAGACAGCTGAGCACACAGTCTGCTTGCTTTCTAAACATAATTAAAACCTTAATGAAGAATGGCAGTCTCTGAATCTACATCTCAAAGCAGGGAGAGGAATGCATTTCTAAGTATGTCACATCCAAATTAGGGCATTAGCTTTAGTACAGAGATACTGCAGTGTGCCTCCCCTTCAAATACAGATTGATTATACCCTGGGGACAGAAGGGATGTCATTGCAATCGGAAAGACCTATTTGATGCTAACCAGAATTATACAGAATTCAACAAAGCAGAATAGAAAAAAGTGAATTAAGTGAAAATATACTCAAAACATTTTAGATCCCTAACTCTCTGAGCAAGAAAAAGTATACAGAAGAATATAATTATTTAACACAGAAGGGAAATTTTTAAAAAATACAGTGGTCTCTTAGTATTCATTGGGATTTGGTTCCAGGACCCCTCAAGAACACCAAAATCCATGGGTTCTGAAGTGCCATTATATACAATGGCACAGTAAAATGGTATCCCTTATATAAAATGCTAAAAGCAAGGTTTGCTTTGGGGGATTTTTTTGTGGGGGAGGAATATTTTAAAACTATTGATGGCTGAATCAATGGATGCAGACTCTGGATACAGAAGGCAGACTGTAGTAAGAGATGCTGAAAAACATGTTTCACTGTTTTGTGTGGTAAAAATAAATAAATCTCTTTTGTGTAGTAAAAATAAATAAATACATAGAGAGGGGGCAACCCATTGCACAGCCTTCCTCAAAATCTCATGTTCCTATGCATTTTCAGATGTAACTCCCATAATCCAATTATGCTAAAAGATTAGAAATAAGAAGTATGGGAGCTGTAGCCTAAAACATATGGAAGGCAGCAAGTTAGAGACAGGTGCTATAGCAATACTGAATGCCTATCCAGGTTTTCTTTCAATGCTTCTCTGATAACATTTGGTTACCATTAACTGTGACCATATGCAATTTCTTCCTTTTTGAAAGTCACCTAGCTGGGAAAAGCATATGAGAAGAAACTTATGACATTAGCCCACTCCATGAGGTTGCCACAGCCAAATGTTTCTAAGCTGACATGACAAGAAATCATGGAAAACCAGTTCCTTCACTGGCCTGGCAATATCCAGATTTGCCTTCCGTTCCCTTCCCATATCAGAACCGCTCAGACTGTACTGGACTAGATGGACCCTGGGATATTCCAGATCAGGAACAGTTATGCTTACTTAATTTTTTTATTGTTGTGTGCCCTCAAGTAGTTTCCAACTTATGGAGACCCTATCATGGGGTTTTCTTGGGCTGAGAGTGTGTGACTTGCCCAAGGTCATTCAGGGAATTTCCATGGCTGAGTGGGGAATCAAACCCTGATCTCCAAGGCATGGAAAACTTGTGTAAAGATTGACTTACAGTTCCCAGTCTTAGACCATAACTTCCAACACCCCTCACCTTTGTCTATTCTAGTGAGGGCTTCTGGAAGTTGCAGCACACAAAGAAAAACATATTTTACTTAAGAATATACATTAATTTTAACCTGGGTTGGCTGATGGGAGTTAGGTGTCAGGGATAAAATCCCTATAGGGCAAATCAATCACTCACTCACTCAATCAATCAATCTATGCAGTGCTTAAAATGGGGCACTCCAGAAGTGAGGTGGATTAGGGAAAGCCAGGACTGTGCTCATGGGATTATGGGAATAATTTTCCAGTAAATTATGGGAATTATGTGGTCTTCCACAAAATTTTAGACCATAACTTCCAACACTCCTCACCTTTAACTATGCTAATAAGGGCTTCTGGAAATTTCAGTGCAATGACATTTAGAGGGCAGTTAATAATAATAATAATAATAATAATAATTTTTTAAAATTTATATCCCACCTCTCTGCACTCAGGCAACCTCCAAATCTCCACCCCTGGCCTAAATCCAAATCCTGCTTCCAACTAGAATAGAGCCAATGGAAACTGCAAGTCAACATTTACATAAGTCCCATTGAATTAGAATGAAATTAAGTGAAATGATTGAGATGGACAAATCCTGGCACAGCACCCAAAGGATCTTTAATATTACAGTGATGAGAGATTTAATAAAGAGCACGACTTAGGCTGCTGCCACACTGCATAATTAATGCAGTTTGACTCTGCTGTAATTGTCATGGCTCCAATCTATGGAAACTTGGATTTGTAGTTTGTTTGCACACCAGACAAGGCTACCGTAAATATCTCACAAAACAACAAAACCCAGAATCCTCATTGTTGAACCATAGCAGTTGAAGTGGTGTCAAGATGCATTAATTTTGCAGTGTAGATGCAGCCCAATAGGCTGCATCTCATTAGATTAACACAAATATTTCTCAGTTTAGATTCCAAGCAATGAATTCTAATGTTTATACTTAAATCCTGGGTCATATTTATTTGATTTATAGCCTGCCTTTCTCACACATGGGGCCCAAAATAGTATACACCATACGCTATAACGATACCAGTGCTTCACACATCAGTATTTTCTCAACACGACAGCCTTCCCCAACCTGGTATCTTCCAAATGTCTTGAACTATAATTTGGATCATTTTCATAATAATTCAAGGAGCAGTTACTTGTCTCCTATCCATGATAAATTGGATAAACATACAACATACTCTAATTATCATATATATGCCTCTCTTTGTACTCGTGAAAGCCTTATTAGAACTTACACACTTCATCTGAATAAATCAAACCAGGAGAAAATATGACAGGGTTGCTATAACCTGGAGTAGAGTTGAGGGTACCTAAGAATGAAAAAACAAAAACCCTTCAGAAAAGTCTTTTCCAAAGAGTTTTGCCACATCAGGCTTATTATATACTTTTTCTTGCCTTTTGGGGGGAACTAGCACAACAGGCCTTTCTAATGCTATGCTTTAACATCTGCCTATACAGAAGTATCTCCAAATTTATTAGCAAGAGCTCTTCAAAGGGGGATGGTTTGTTAACTTGCCCTCCCTCTGCTGGTTGGACTCTGCAATACAAGCAAAATTGAGGGCAAATATGTGGGCCATTGGCCACTTCAATTCTGCATCAGTAACGCTGAACATGTTTTACAGTCTAGACTCCAATCCAGGTATTTGGAGTTCCCGATTTCTTTTCAGTTTTAAACTCCAAATCTTTGCTCACTAAAATAAGTAGAAGTCATACTGTGATTGCTGCAAGCAACTATGTTTTTATCTGAGAGAATACCGCTCTAGAAATCTCTAGGTCCTCCAATGCAACTCTGTGATCAACATCTGGCAGGCACTAACCATAGAATTGCACTGGAGAAGCTACAAATGCCTAGTGGAGTGTTCTCTCTAGGAATCTCTAGGTCCTTCAGTGCAATTTTTGGTTAAAATTGACCATAGAGTTTTGC
The DNA here is from genome assembly GCA_034509955.1 of Urosaurus nigricauda. Lineage (NCBI taxonomy): Eukaryota > Metazoa > Chordata > Lepidosauria > Squamata > Phrynosomatidae > Urosaurus > Urosaurus nigricauda. The sequence continues at coordinate 88,115,408 of JAOEGL010000002.1, read as the reverse complement.
TAGATATTCCTAGAGAGATCATATTAATAAAGTCTGTGAATAATCAAATCTGCAAAAGTCAAAGCTGCAAATGTAGAGGGACAAGTGTATATTGAAAAAAAAAATACTGTATTATTATTATTATTATTATTGACATATTAGAAGTACAGTTTATTCAGAATATAATCACAAATTGATCTCACTTTTTAAAATATCTTATTTTTAGTGGAGTTACGAGGTCCTGAATTGTAAGGAACACCAAAGCTACAAGGGACCAACAAGGAACCCTTTTTGCTCCACTGAATGTCTCTGATTTTTTTAATGGCTTAACATCTCTACTGTAAACCACAAAAGTTTTCACCACGGTATTTTTGTCATTTTTAAAGTACCACAATACTAAAATCTGTGCTTCAATAGATTAATATGGCTACCTTGTTGGGAGGGGGAGTTAAGATATAAAATCAGCTGTTTTCTCTGGCACAATACAAAAAGAACAGTAGTCTCTCACACACACAAATCTGGGTTTTTCTTTTTCTTTTGTTTGTTTGCATTTATGGTAGTTACAGTGTTAGTAACTAGGATGATTTAAGCAGAGGCTGGATGGCCATCTGTTGGGTATGCTTTGATAGGGAGTTCCTGCATGGCAGGGGATTGGACTGGATGGCCCTTGTGGTCTCTTCCAACTCTATGATTCTATGATAGAACCACTAAAGATTGAATGGCTGTGAAATGTGTTAGAGGGATAAAAGAGAGGCTTTGAAAGTTTTCTTCCTTCCCCGTCCTTCCCTTCCCTTCTTGGATTCGATTAAGAGGTTACCCAAAGTTCTCCAAAGAGCTTGGCTTTAGAATAAGACAAATCAACAGTCTCTAGAGAAAGCCAACTAAAAATGATCAAGGAGGTGGAGCATTCCCCGTGTGAAGGAAGGTTACTACATGTGGAGTTTTCTCGCTTAGAAAAGGGCACATAAAGGGGAACAGGACAGCCAACTATACAATTACATTTAATATGAACAAAATGGAGAGGGAGATCTTTTTGTCTGTGTCTTATTAATACTGCAACCTGGGGTTATTCTGTGAAGCTGAACGGTGTGAGATTCATGATGGATGACAGGAGGTATTACTTGAACATGAGATAGATGCAGTGATGGCTGATAATTTAAATGGCTTTACAGGGAGTTGGACAAATTCATGGACAATAATGCTTTCATTAACAGGGTGACCAAATGTCCTCTTTATTCAGGACATGTCCTACATTCCAGCCTTTGGTCCAGGAAGAATTCCAAAATTTTGAATTCCATTTTGAACATGACAAAGAAACATTAATTTATATTTATGTTAGTGTTTTTAGCTTTTATTTTGTAATGGCCTAAATTTTTTTGAATGTCCTACATCTGCAGTGCTTTGTCCTCCTTGGTGGTTATGATATCTGGTCTTCTATTCATAGGGTACTAAGCAAATACTATGTATTATCTCGTCCTCATCTGACTGCCTCAAAGTACAAGTTGAGAGCAGGAGGCTACTACTGTATTGCTATCATGCTGGCAGCCAATTGACTAATCAGTGTAAGAACAGAATACTGGGCCTTTGGGATTCCAGGAATCCAGGGATTCCCAAACTTTGGTCCTCCAGATTTTTGGACTTCACCTCCCAGAAGCCCCAGCCAGCTTGGTCAACAGTAAGGAATTCTGGGAGCTGAAGTCCAAAACATCTGGAGAAAATCTGGAGGAGCAAAGATTGGGAATCACTGTGATGGTCTAATCCATCACAGCTATTCTAGTGGCTGTTGAACAGTGTTTGACTCACCATGCAAGACTGCCATGCAAGATCACCCACACCTGATTTTACAGATATGGAATTTATTGGTGACAACAGTTTAAAATGGTGTTTCGAGCATGACTTTGCCTGTTTCCATCACTAACCCATACTGCAAGCAAGGTATCAAATGCACCCATACCATTTTCACATACAGAAATCATCTCCTTCCACAGGACACAGTGAAATGTGCTGCTGATACAGGCTCCTATCTCCTTCCTAAAGATATTTTGTTCCCATCATGTGCTTCACAAAAGGGATGCAGGACACAAGCTGTAGCTTCCAAAATCATCTAGACAACATTCTATCAGTTATGTCTCAGTTGTCAAAGCAATATCCCTAAATACAAATACTTTGGTCCACAAAAAAGAAACTCATATTCTTGTATGCTAAAATGAACCATTAGACACCCCAGAAATGGCATTGGATATATGGATGGGTGGATATAGCTCCCCCTCCCTCCCCCCCCATCACATTTATTAGCCTATCTTTTTGAGCAAGAAACTGTGAAGACTCATTTTGTGCAAAAGAAAAACCACCTGCTTCCCAAACCTGTAAAGGCTCTGAACCAGTAAATAAAAGGAAGGCAAACATTCTCAGCATCTCACCCCAAATAATGTCCATTACTGAGTACAAAGTGCCACAGGCGAGAAAGGCATTTCAAATCTGAAGAAAAGCAGCAAAGCACAAGTTAACAGTATTAACAGTATTAATCCCTCCAAGCATTAAGAGAGCTCTCCACTGTGCCTACCAGCTTGACCCAAGCCCCTTCTTCCAAAGCACAAAAGCAGAGAGATTGAGTCTTTGCTGTTTTCTGATGCTACACAATGTTCCAAGCAAATTATATTCTATTTAGACAAAAATGAAAGCCAATAAAGAAGGGAAAGCCATTTTATTTTTATTTAATGATAAAAAGAGAGGATAAATTAAGAGAATTGCTCATTCCAAACAGAATTAAGACTTGCCCAAAATACAGAGACAAAGCAGAAGGATTTTTTTAATTATATAATTTAATAATGGCTTGCATCCAAAAATCCAATTGTGGGAGCAGAAGGCATTTTTCACCTCAAGAAATCTAACCCATCTGTAGAGAGATCCTAAAAAACAAAGCAATCCTAATTACTATGGCATCTTAGCCATTGAAATCTCTGGCAGGTAATAATAGTAGATAAACCTAAGACAATACTTCCATTTCTGGTGTTATGTGATTTCTGGGCTCATGTGAATACCTGAGATTACTTTAAGATTGATGGAAAGGAAAATGCTTTTTCTGCTACTACTGTCTGCAACCATTTATTACGTAGTGCCAATATTATACTCTCCCACCAACTTACTCCAGCCATACAGAAATAAGCTGCAGGTCTAATTCTGAAAGTGGCTGGTTACCTTAGTTTCAAATAAAACTAACATCAGTAGAAGCATACCATCATCCCTCAACAATGGAAAACGTGTGGACTTCTAGATGTTGTTGGATCGCACCTCCCACCATTCATCACCATTGGCTCTGCTGGCAAAAATGACAGGGACTGCAGTCCAGAAATATCTGGAGAGCAACACCTTCCTCATCTCTGCTTTACTGATAAATCTGCAGCTCTTCTTTTTTTGTTCAAAATTGTCAGCCCTGAGCCATTAGTTCCCAATCTGGAAAGAGAGTTTACGCTGGAGACAATTTCCTTGTACAAAAGATTTCCAGAGACAAAAGACATTTACAATTCTCACTTTTTATGGCTGATCCAGGCCAAATTTCATGTGCCTTTTTCTATGCCCTTCATAAGGGAAAAAAACAACCTAGCTTTCTACAGCTTCTTGGAAATGCAACTAGAATTGAAGGACAAATTAGATACAACATGTGAGAGTCTTTTTAAAAAATGTAAACTGTGTATCTGGGGACTTGCTTCTGATTGTGATCCCCTCAGGGGAAGGAGAACTTAGGCCTTTTGGCATCCAAATCTGTATAGGACACTTAGCATCCGTAAGGAGCTTTCCTCCCAGTGCAAATAAGGAGTCTGGGATGCATCAGGGAACCAAAAAACATTCACAAAATTGCAAACAAAACAAAACAAAAACCATTCACATCATTTCTAACTGTAAAGGGTGCGGCATTACATTTGGCCCTGACTAGTGTGTGTCTAGACACACAGAACAAAGATCTGTTCAGCAGAAAACATTCAAAACAGCAAATGAAAGGGAAAACAGTATATAAGAAGAATTGAGGCAAATGTTCTTTCAAGTTTGGGAGGGGAAAGAGCAATAAACAGAAAAATGCCAAGCTTGGGAATAAAAAATTACCTGTGGGAAACAGTTTTTATCAAGTACCCAATTGACCTAAATAATTACAGCATTAGGAACATTTCCAGTTTTAAGAGGATACTAAATGAGAATCTATCAAGAGGTTTGAAAGGGTTTGGTAGGACAATTTTTGTACCACTGAATGTGGCAGGCACATGCATGAACAAAATGGTCTGCCTTCCTCTGATGTCCTTTCAATAAAAGACCACCAACAAAGCATCTGTGCGATCAGCACTGTTTTCATTGCTGGAACATCACATCAACTTTCCTGTATGAAAGTAGGAGTTTCGAGGCAGGGAGAGAGAAAGATGGAGAGATCTGGCATGAAAAAAGATATATCCTATATGCAAAGTTAAACTGCCTTACAACTGTGCCCACATTCAATCTGCTTCCTTGTCCAAAGTGAGAAACATCAACTCCCACTCTGATAGGGGAAGACAAGCAGTGTGCTCTATGACAGTCTGCAAACACAAACAAAAACCAACAATAAATGTGTGTGTGTGTGTGCGCGCGCGCATGCATGCACCCTCAAGTCATCTGTTGACTTATGGCAACCCCATGAATTTCACTGGGTGTTTTTAGTCAAGGAATACTCAGAGGTGATTTGTCAATTCCTTTCCCTGAAATATAGTCTACAGCACCTTGTATGTTTTGGCAGTCTCTCATCCAAGTATTAACCATGGCTGACCCTGCTTAAATAGACAGGCTCCTTCTTCCTGCAGGGCTACTACATACAGATAATGAGCCCATTGGTTGGTTCGGAAACTACAGCTAGTACAGAACATGGTGGCCAGACTAGTGTCAGGAACATCTAGGAGGGACCATATTACTCCGGTATTAAGGTCCCTCCACTGGCTGCCTATTAGTTTCCGGGCCCAGTACAAGGTGATGGTCATCACCTTTAAAGTCCTAAATGGCTTGGGTCCAAGCTATCTCCAGGACCGCCTTCTCCCATATAATCCTCCCCGCACACTCCGGTCCTCTGGGAGGAATTTGCTGCAGCCTCAAAAATCTAGGCTTTCGGCTACCTCCCAGAGGGCTTTTCCAAATTGTGGAACAGCCTGCTGGATGAGATCCATCAACTGCCATCTTTATACAGCTTTTAAAAGGCTGTCAAGATGGATCTCTTCCAGCAGGCCTTTCCAGGATAGATACCCCAGCCTCAGGGGCTCCCTCTTTGGTAGACTCCCCAATGTCTATGTAAAAATCAATTAGGATGTTGCCACGTTGTCCTGTTTGTCTTGTATTTTGTATTAATATTGTTTAAATTTCTGCTTAAATTAAATTAAATTTCTGCTTAAATTAAATTTCTGTCCTGCTTAGATATGATGGTTTCTCCCAACATTGTTGGAAAAAATGCTTACTCCCAATACCCATAGTCCTGGAGTATACAGGGTGTTCCCCAGCAAACAGCGTTTTCACCAATCAACAATGCAAAAGTGTCACATAATCTGCCTTATAAAGTGTCAATTGACCATGATCGTATTACCAAAACAATATGTAGGAAACAAGGAAGAATGACTTTTAGAAAACTACCTAACTACACACTCTTTTCAAGAAGTAAAAATGCAAATTAAAAAAAAAATCACCTGCCAACGCAACTAAAGCCAAAACCACACATTAAATTCATGTCAAGTAGTTGCAGCAAAAGAATGCAAGAGAAGAAAAATGAACTTGGCTTGGACCCAGAATGAAAGGTAACATTTACAGAAAATCGCTCACAGCAAAAGACCCCTGAAGAATACAATTGTGATGGATGGTTTGACTCTCAACCTTCAGCAACATAGCTAAGATTTTTACTTCATTAAATCTCTCAGGTTCCTAGAGGGCTATCTTTTCTGCGCGTATCATACTCTATAATATATGAAAGCTAATTCCATTTTTCTGAACCATTCTAAAGTATTAAAATCTGTGCTGAATATGACAACAGGCAGTGACTCTTCAGGGCATAGCTGAAGCACATCCCTATATTTCCAACAGATGGTTATCACATTTACCTATATGGTTGAAATAAGCCAGGAAGAATTGAGGAAGGATAAGAGGTATAACAAGGAAATGACTTGGTTCAGATGCAACAGGAAATGGTTTCCCACTAAGAAAGGACTGAACCAAACCTTAAGCATGTACCATCTCCACTTCTCTTCCCTCTTCTGTACACCAGAGGGTGCTTAGGAGTTTCTACTTCTGATTTTACCAAACCACAGTTGGCTATGACAAATGAACCTGAAGAAAAGTGGTTTGTTAACACTGGTAGTGAAATCATATTAGGACCAAATCACAATGTAAACAAATTGTTGTTCTCCAAGCTTATATGTTAAGGTGGTAGGAGACATTTCTGAATCCAAGGCTTGTGACAGTTTTCACATACCAGGAGACCATGGCTTCCTGTTTTCTCTGAACAAAGCTACTGCCCAATTCAGATTCCTACCTGCTAGCCTGCTCCACGTAGCCTCAAGCAAAACAGGAAAAACTGCCCTGATTCATGAACCTCATTAGATATGTGTATGAAAATGAGATATGGATGTGAATACCTCACCTTCTGATCGCCATTGTTTTAGAAAAAAAATATAAAAATGATCTCTATAAACATTTGTTTCTAAGCACAGATAGCCTACTTTATAAAGACAAAAATGAAAGCAGGTTTGTGCCATCTGGATAACTGCACTGGATTTATATGTTTGCCTCCTCTTTTAAAAGAGTCAGAGAATCATTTTCCTAAATATACAAATAAGAATAGAACTGAAAAACTGATTTTGCCACGTAAACAGAATGTGGCAATGAGAACTATGGTGGCAATGAGAACTATTTGTAATTTTTTTTACGACTATTTGTAATGTTTGTAATTTATCTCCACTGTGTAATTTTGCTAGTGTCATCCTAAAATATTCACACTACCCACTTCATTAAAAACTGTATCATCATTTATTAGCTCACAATTTAGAGTTACAAATATGTGCCATTACTGTAACCTATCTCTGGTTGTATCTTGAGTTGCAAAGCTGTATCACTACTACAAGCCTGTCACTCCTTGCTAACTACAGAAAAGGGCAATAGTACCAGTGCATAAGAGTAGCAGCCATGTTCTTACTGCACAATTCAATATAATCTGGGTTATAATTTATAGTAGTATCTATTTTTATCTATATATAAGATTAGAAAAAAAAAAACACAAACTAAATCAGGTTACTAGCAAAAAAATCCTTCTTCACAAATATCTCTTAAGACCTGCTGTCCCACCACAATTGCACTAGTTTAAGAATAGAAGTATATCAGCTTGGCATAATTTCTTATCACACTTTCCCCCATAATAGTGCTTTTGGTAATCCATGGTCACGTGATCTCTTTTCTACATTGTTAAATGCTGCCTTCTCAGAGGAAGGGGGAAAACAAGCAATTGGGGCTGCCAACCACCTCCAAAAGGTATCAGCTGTCTGAATGTGCACACAGCGGCCAGCTTCAGGAAGGTGTTGGCAGCTGCAATCACTGCTGCTCCCTCTTCCAAAGGATGGGGCTGCTGTGTGCACATTCAGACAGCAGCCCCATATTTCAGGAGGAAGGGTGAGGAAAAGTGACCAGGGTTGCCCAGTGCCTCCTGAAGCCAGCTGTTGTCTGAATGTGGACGAAGTAACCGGCTCCGGGAAGATGTTGGTAGCCACAATTGCTACAAAGGGGAAGGAGCAGAGGACTAGAATCAAGCCCACTTGTGTGACTGCCTGAGAAGTTGAACTGTAGTGGAAAGGACTTAACACCCTTAACTGTAGTGGAAAGGACTTAACACAGTCATAGAATAGCAGTGAGATTGGGAGCCCATTGATGGGTTTTGCCCATCAATGAAAGGGTGCACTACAGTAATGAATGCACTATAAAGCTGCAGCAGGACAGACAGCATGTTGTGTGATAAGCACTGGCCAAAGATGCTTTTATCCTGTTAAAATTCAGCTTTTATCGCCATGTGTGATAAAGTCCTTAGGAAGACAATGGATGGCATCAATATTTACAAAACAAATGCTTTAAATGTTCACTTAGAATCTTCAAAACCATTTCAGTCAAAGTTATGAAAAGGGATGGAAGATTCTACTTCTCTGCTTCCTTAAAATTCCTCCCCAAACTCATCCTGTTTGTGAATCTCCAACACTGTTATTGTAATTAATTTTGGGCTAGAGCTGTTGTACTGCATCAATTCCTCTAAAGAAGTGAATTGTTTACCAGACACTCATGACAAAATAACTCTATTAAGTCTTCAAGGTGCCACAAGAATCATTTTTGTCTCCCAAATCCTCCCTTTTTAGACTGAAGGAGATTAACATGGCCATCTCTTTGAAATATACTCAGTCTGGTATCTTCTCTACCATGTTTTTCATAATGTGGAATTGTAACTTTGTCCCAATTCACTGTAAGAATTCATCTGCAAGCACAAAACTTCAGGGAACATCACAAAGTCTTGTCTCTGGATCCCAATATAGACATCAGAAAGCAAAGGATTCACGTTACGCTGAATTTTTCCTACACAAAATGTTTAACCTGTATAAACAAGTGCACCCAAAACACAAGAAGCTGAGGCCCGAAACAGACAAGCCAAATAGAGCAGCCTCCAGCCACTTCAGAGACATGGTGTTTAGACAACACATGCCCCTGCAGGCCAGAAGCTGCTCCAAGGCTGCCTAAGGTGGTCCAAAGCCGCCGACAAAAAGAGCGGATTTAATCCACTCCTGCCAGCAACCTGTTCAGGACCGCAGTGGCGGCCTGCTTCTGGAGCGGGCTGTCTTGTAACTGTGGTCCCAGAGTGGTCATGGCTTGAGATCGCTCTTTCTGGCTGTCTGCTTCAGTGTTTAGCTGAAGAGAAAGAATCAGTGGAATACTATTGGGGGGGGGGGACATTTTTAGTGCATACACTTTTCGATAGAAATTAAAAAACAACTTGTCCTCAAGTAATGTTGCAGCTCTGATTGCTGGAACATCCATACACAAAATGTTGGTACCAAGTTTTTCCTACCCAGAAACTTATCCTGTCACCTTTTAGAGAAACATCTCACATTAAGTTATTCCAGACATAGAGAGAGAGAGAGAGAGAGAGAGAGAGAGCTTTTATTGAAACAAGGATATTAAATTATATGACAAAAAGCCGTATTTGGATCCAGATAGTTATCCCACTGCAGAGAAAAGAGATGTAATTGGCAGCAATGTGAACTTCAAGTGACAGTTTACTGGCAGATAAGAGGAAGATGTTGGAGAAATCAGCCTGAACAAAGAATTCCCAAAAGCTATGAACTGCTTTATTTTCATAGACTTTTAAAATTCATTTCATAGAAAAAATATTATGGTAATCAGAAGATAAACTTAAATGTGGAAAAGGTATAATAGAAATAAATAATCTTCTTCTTCTTCTGTTTAACATATGTGTGTGAGGCTTCAGATCATCTATTGACTTATAGCAATCCCATAAATTTCACAGGATTTTTAGACAAGGAACACACAGATGTACTTTTGCCATTTCCTTACTCTGCAATATATAAACTGAGAAAAGCGACATGCTTTTTGGATTCCTATCAACAATTACACAGAAAAGATGTTGTTGTTGTTGTTGTTGTTATTCTTTATGGATTGAATGTAAATCACTGTTGTCATCTTACATGTGAAATTATGTCATTATAAACAGGATGATAACAGAACTGAATAAATATTTATTTCCATGGACTTGTGAAAATACAGAAACGTACACTCAAATATTCTCTCAAATCAGCTAGTACAAAATACAGCTTCAGAGATTTTCAGCAGGACCAAGAGGTAGCAACCTTTCTTTTTTTCTTTTTAAGCACTAGGCAATATCTAATGTTAGTCTCAACTAACTAAAGAAGAAATCAAACGTATGACTAACAAATCTCACTCATTCAGTTAGTCTACTCTAGCTAGGACTAATTTATCACATTATCATCTGTTATCAATCCATTTTTAAAGCCATGCTTTAATTGGGACCAAGACCATGGTGGAACATCTGCTTCCACATCAGCTTGTCAGCAAACTACTATCATAACCAAAGCCTTCGTACAGGTAACTAAATCACTAGAAGTGATTTTTGTTGTTGTACCTACTTTTAGGCTGCAATCCTTAATATATTTACCTAAAAGTAAGATTAATTTGACATATTTGACATATATAGCATTTTACTGTAAAGTATCTTCTTTTATTTGTTTTCCTTTTCTTGTGCAAACCATCCTGAGATGCTTTTCTATTACAGTTGGCCCTCTGTTTTTGTAGGGGATCCGTTCAAAAAAAAAAAAAAACCACCGCAAAAATGTTGGCTCGTGCATATTAAAGCCCCATAGGCTTGAATGGGGAGCACCCCCATGCATGCATCCCATTGAAAATAGCAGAGGTCGCCCCTCCATAGATTTTTGAGGTCACAGATCTCAGGTCTGTGAGTTACGAGGAGCAACTGTAAACAGTATCACAGAAAGTTCACAATAGCCAAAGGATCTAACAGTAAATTTCTATAAAGTTAAATTCAGCAGCTGAGAAATCAAAATTAATCCTTTCAAAATCATCTTGTCCAAGTGGTTATGGACTAAGCTGGATCAATCTGTGATTCTCTGAAAGCTGTCTTCCATTTAAAAGAAGTGATCAAAATGACTGAGTAAAGTTCTACAACTCACCCACACATCTAGCATTATTTATTTATTTTTATTTATTTATTTTATTTATATACCGCCTTTCCAAAAAAGATCAAAGCGGTTTACAAAAGTGGATAAACAAGGGTTCTCTTGCCTCAGGCAAGCCCTGATGGAGCTGGGCCTGCCTCTTCTCTCCCTCCTAGGCAGAGGATGGCAGTTGGTATGGAGGGAGAGTCCTCTTGCCTCAGGCAAGCCCTGGTGGAGCTGGGCATGCCTCTTCTCTCCCTCCCTAGGCAGAGGATGGCAGTTGGTATGGAGGGAGAGTCCTCTTGCCTCAGGCAAGCCCTGGTGGAGCTGGGCCTGCCTCTTCTCTCCCTCCCTAGGCAGAGGATGGCAGTTGGTATATTGCTAAATTCACGGATCTCTGAACTGCCATGACTACAAGAAATCTAATTTTGAACAAATGCCAATTTGTGGCTCTGAAAAACAATTTTGAATGTATATACTGAAATTAAATTTGAAAAACAGTTATGAATAACCTTCCAATTTTGTCCTTGAATAACTAGGATCTGAGTTTTATCTCTAGGGTTGCATCCAGATTGCAGAAATAATCAACTATGATGCTACTTTAACTGCCATGGCCCAATGCTATAGAATTGAGGATTTCTAATTTGTTGTGGCATCACAGCTCTGACAGAGAAAGCTAAATGCCTCAGAAAACTACAGTTCTCAGAATTCCATAGCATTGAGCCATATCAGTTAAAGTGGTGTCCAGCTGCTTTATATCTGCACTGTTGATGCAGCCAGGGAGATTTGCCAACCAGGAATTGCCTCTCCAAGAATTTCTTGAAACCAGTATTGGATATGTGACAAGCCAGAACCTAAGAGAAAGATGGAGGAGATACAAACTGAAGAGGAACCTAGTAGTCAGTAAGAGGGGCAGGGGGGAAGAGATGGGTAGAAAGTATTGTAATCTTCTCTAAATGTTGCAAAATGAAATAAGGAGACTGGCAAAAATGCAAAGATAGCCAGGAGTGACATGAAAAAAGAACAGAATAAAAATATTGTAATAAGTAAATAAATTATCCCCAAGCTACGTAACTAACTCTTTAGAGTGAATGGCACTATCTAGAGCAGTCTGCACTTTTGAACCTTGGATCAAACTTCTTACTGATCAGCAAGATCTCTGTCCCACAAAGCCTGTGCTCCCCCTGGTATCATGTCATCCTGTTCAGACAACACAGGCCATTAGCCCTTTGCCAGGATCAGGCAGACCGGATGCGGATCTGGTAGATTTAGGCCAATCCCCATGCAGAGGGGTCTTAACCTAGTTTACAAAATCCAGCTGTTTGCCACAGAGTTTCTAGGAAACTCCGCAGCAACTGGCAGACTGGACAGCCCCACATGTTGTGTCTGCCTCCACTGTTGTGTTTGCCGAGAAGATCCCTCTCACAGCATTGGATGAGGGCACCTGACTGCTTGGGTGTAGCCACATGCCCAATTTCCACCCTTATGGGCCACAACAGGAGTCTTCTCAGCAGACGCGATGCCAGAGACAGGAACAGGGTATATGGCTTGATGGGTCCATGGTGTGGTGGTGGGCGGACATGTAAACACCTGCCCATTGCCACACCGGCCCAGGGACTGACCTGGATCAGTACCTGGGGCAGGATAGCATGGGCTTGGCCATGCTGTCCTGTCTGCCTGCTTAGGGCCTGAATCTGTTTGCGAATGCACATCTAATATTAAGGGAGGAAATGGTTCAAGATTTCCACAGCAACAGATGTAGCATAGTGATAAGACCAACCCCAACCTTTTGAAGGTCACTTCTCAGCACCTGTATATAGATGTTAAACAAAAAATGTGGGGAAACTGAGAAACACCATAAGCCACAGCCCAAGAGTCTGAGGAATAATTCACCAGAACCATATTATCTGTTTAGCCAGATAGGATTTGGCACTTCAAAGCACTTTCCCCAGGTCCTGAAACAGTCAAACATCTGAGAACGATACCATGGTTGATGGAACTGAATGCTACTGGGAGGTTGAACAGAATTAACAGGGATGTACTCCCACTATTCAGTTCCCAAAACAGGAGACAATGACCGTTTCCATTGCTTAGCTGGGCCTAACGCCAAGCTGGAAAGATCTAAATAATCCGTACTGTCCAAAAAAAAAACCCATGGAATTGTACTGCTACTACCACCCTAGAGCTGAACTTTAAAAAGAAAGAAGCTTCTATCAGCCAGGATGGGCAGGGGTCCAGTAAGCAGGATGCAGTCTTCACCTCTCCACATAATTTGTCCACACTCTCATGCCAAAGAACAAGCCATTAAAATTGGACAAGTAGATACCTGAATCATACCCCAGAGCTTGCTCTCAATTTAAATTGATGCAAATTATCTACAGAGTCCAAGAAAATTAAAGGCAGCAAAGATGAAACAGAAAGACTAAAATATAAAGCCTACATATCATTTTGAGTGCTTTCCTGATGGCTGCTTATTTACAAAAGAGAGGCCAAGCATAAAGCTGCTATGTACCAGAGAATGGAGCAATCATGGGGAAATAATCTGTGCTACTTTGGCACTGTACAGTCCAAACAATGCTGGTGCTTTTCCTTCCTACAAAATCATAGGCATTACAGAAAGAATATTACTAAGAATCTAATGTACAAACAGAGACAAACACAATTACCTGTATTGGCTCTCTGTGAAAAATGGTTGAATTAAAAAGTACTAGAGAGCAGTTTTTAAAAATCAGACCATACCAACAAAAAACAATGTAGAAAAATAAATTTCATGCAGACCAACATGTTCCCTGACATCAGGCCATTTTGTTTTTATACCTTTTGGACAATCTAGTTGCAAATATTTTAAAGATATTTTTAAAAGCCATATTTTGAATACTTTAGGCTTGATCATTACATATCCTGGAAAATTGTCATGTAGGCAAAACATAACAAAGATTTAAAGGATTTTTAAGAGATAGAAATTAGTAATTAATTAGACTAAGATAACTACTGAGAAATAAAGACTGTTACCACACTGCAGAAATAACGCAATTTGACACCACTTTAACTTCTAACCATGGCTTCATCCTATGGAATCCTATGGAATTGTGGCACCAGAGGTCTTCGACAGAGAAGGCTAAATATCTTACTACAGATATACAGAAAAACTATAGATCCCAGAATTCCATAGCACCGAAGCATGACAACAGTGTCAAACTGCATTAATTTTGCACCCAAAATGGAGATCAGCTTTTTATTGACACCTACATTCTAAACATTCTACTGAAGCATTTGGCTCCAAAGCATAATTAATAAGCATAATAAACAGCTGTCTGAAGAAACATTATATAAGCATAAGTTAAGCATTTTTGGTTTGATGCATGTCTGGTTAGGAACGCCATGGATGTTTTTAAAGTAAAATAAAAGAACATCCACACATTTTGGGGTTACGGTTACATTTCACCATCCTATTGATGCCTTATAACCTATAGAGTAATCTTCCTTACTCTGTCAAGATAACAGTTTTCCACATCATGGAATAATGCCCCTGTCTTAGCAACAACCCAAATTCTCTTCCTCTGTGGAGTAAGAAAAGAAGTGCCCATCCTTGAATAATATAACAAAAGCACCACACTATTGCTGCTGCTCAGCTCCTGCCTCGCTGTAAAAAGGAGATTCTCTGAAGAGTCCTTTCTTGGAGCCAGACATTATGAGCAGTGCATCCTGGGCAAGGTGTCATGTGCCACATGCTTTTTTAGGTAGTAAGGGGCATATAATTTGCTTCCCTCACCTCACTCCACCTAATGGGAAGGCCTTCCCTGGCCAATACCTTCATAACTATCCAACTATTCAAAACAAACAAACAAACAGACAAACAAAACCCTGGGATGGGGGTTGTACCCTGAGAGGGGTTGGGGGCCACAAGAGAGCCCTAGAGACAGATGAGGCCAATAGGCTTTATCCACCCCTGGCTTGATGTGAAGCAGTACTTATACCCCCTATCTTTAATCTGAAATTATAAGAGAAAAATGCCACATATTTATTTTTATACATTTTTTACATTTGAATACCACTCTTTCAGAAGCACAACATGGGGTAAATTATGGCAACCCAGCTACATAACTAACACAAATATGTAGCATTTGTTTTTAAGTACTGTATAAAGAATAGCAGAAGTTTCCCCTGAAGTACGGGCCTGTACAGATGAGGAGATTCTCCTCCAGATCATTGCTGCGGCAGCCACATGAAACGTGGCTCCTTTCTCTACCACTCCCGGGGTGCCATAAGCACCCTGGCATGTCGCTGTGCCATCCCTCACGTGCCTCGCCATTTGGACGTGGCGCAAGAGGCACATCATCATGGTACACCACATGTGAACGATGGTGCACCTGTGGCTCGTGGTAGGGCTTGGGAGCGTGCAGACACTCTGCTCTACCTAGCCCTACTTTCAGCCCCAGGCCAATGCAAAGGTACCAGGCCTATGTTTCCTGACTAATGAAATCAGCTCTGTCCATCTCAAGGAAGCAGATCTGATTTAACGTCAAATACACAAAAATACTGAATTCATTGTATCAACAAAAGGAATTTAAGGTTGGACTATAAGCTACTTTTTTTGTTAACTTGTTTCTGAAATTGTTAAATAACTAAAACAAGACACCACAATTGAAAAATCTCAAGAACAGGGCTGTACAACAAAAAGAATGGTACATCAATATGATTGAGAAGAGCCAAGTTTATAACTGTCAAAGCATTCTAGAATGAGATCCAGGATTCTACTAAAATGTAGTTAAGACTAAAAATGTGCCCTGGTTATATATCAAGGGGAAAAAAGTAAAAGGAACTCTTCAAAATATCATATAGAATGCAGATGATCCTCAACATGCTAATAAAGGGTATCAGACAGTAGCAATGTTGCTCTTGTTATTATTTCCTGATGACATATGTGATTGGCATGGCAGGTTCCCAGCTCCTTTGCCTATATGGGAGTCCCAAAAGGTTACAAGTGGTACAGTTACATTTTAATAAGGATCTTCATTACAGTTGGTGAGGTGGCACTTGTCCAATGAGATGGGCCATTGGGGAGAAGAGAAAACCTTATAGATGGTGATGAGGAGAGGTTTTAAAAAGACCAAAAAGCAACAAGGCCTGGCCCGTCTGCCTTTGGCTGTGGCTCTGGCTTGGCAGGTCATGGGGAGCTTCTAACCAGCAGCTCTGGAACTAGGAAGCTGATGGAATCAGATAATGGAATCTAGGCTCCCAGCTATCCAGAAACATCAGACTACAAGTCCCATCTGATGTATTAGTGAGATCAGGAAAATGTACCAGTCATGGGCATCAGGTTTTGGATTTATTTTCCTGGTTTGGCTGAATTAACTTCGTACTGCAACTTATGCTTTTGTCTGTGCCTGGAGGGCAAGTTGGTTCTTCATGTAGTTATATCCTTCGTCTATAAAATTCCTTTACTTAGAATAAAGACTTTCTTTAAAGTACACTGTCTCTCCTGCACTCCTTTTTCACAAGCTTTGGCTTGGCCCAAGTGAAATATCAGTAGAATTCCCCAGCTACATCCCAATGCATCGCTAAGGTGTCATAAATTAATAATTGGTGGTGGCAAAAATTCTTTAGATAAAACATGGTCTCAAGGGGTCCCATCCAGCTCAGCACAAGAGGAAGGGGGCCTACAGAGAACCCTAACACCAAAGCATATATAATCAGTTTCTAAATGTTCATGGAACTCCAGTTTCTAGTACTGTAGTTTCTACCAGAGAAGCTGAAAGCATGAGGAAGATTAAGTTTTTGCACTGAACATTTTTTTGTTTAACATTTTGGATTTTAAAAACCAATTGTCTCCCCTCAAAATGTTGATACATCAGGGGCAGTTCAACCACATGTGAGGAAACCTTTCCCCACATCCTTTTGAACAAAATAGGAGAAATGAAATTACTTATTCTATATACTTTTGAAGGAGTGAGATACTGCCTGTGAACCATAAACATTTTCTCCAGCAGCTGCAGAAAGCAATTTAAATGGAAGAGTCACCCATATTCTATTCTACAGCCCATCAGTTACTGTAATCTTTAAAGGCCTGATTCCCAGACCAATTTCTTTTAGGGAAACAATTTATGAGATCACTCTATCAACCAGTAATGAAGTTTAGAAGTTAATCCTTAAACTGACAACTAGGTGTTAGTCAAAATTAGTGACATCTGTGTTTTGTTATATGGTTCTTTTAGTCCCCCCCCCTTTTTTTCCCTTTTTCTCTTTTTATTTTTCCTTCCCCCCTTTTTTCTTATTTTCCTTTTTTCTTTCTTTTATAGTATTGTAATAAGTATGCTGATATGTGTTGATATGGATGATGATATAATGTATATTTAATATTTTGTTTTAATATGCACCAAAAATGTATTTTAAAAAAACAAAACAAAATTAGTAACACCTTTGGAGCACAATAATTTTAGTGTGGAGTGTCAGCCAGTTTGTAAATTTGAAAATTCTGAAAGCATGTCTTTGAACATTTTGTAGTTTTTGATTAATATTTTGAAATGTAACTGGACACCCATACTGGGAAAGTCTGTCACTGTGTGTGTATCTTTTTGACTGCATGATCTATATAGATTTACACTTTATCTACAGATGCAAACTTGGAGGGATTTATGAAAGAACAAGCTGAAGAAGGTAAAATGTTTAGCACACAAACACCAAATCCAAAGAGAAGATCTTAAAAAGGAATTAGCAATTTTATCTATTTTATTTTATTGTGTGTCGTGGAAAAGAAGAAGGATTAGAACCATTAGAGAAAGGCTCACTTTCTACCTCCATATTCACCCAAGGGCAATCACTTTCACGTCTATGAAGACTTATCATTTGCTTTAACTGAAAAGCAAAACAATACAATTTTAAGATTTGGGAAAGCTAAACTTTCTGCTTCTGAAATTACATTGCTTTTGTAAATCTAGTCTCCCCCTTGCAATAAAATACTCACTGTCTGATGCTTTATAACTTTTTTCAACTAAAAGTATTCTGAAACCTTAGACGCTTTGTGCTTAGTGCAAACTTTGTAATTTTCAAATCCCAAAATGTGCCATTGCAGCTATTAGCAAAACGAGAACACAATCAGACACTAATTATTCAGATGATCAAAAGATGACATTTTTGAATAACAGAGATGAAGCTTCATTAAAAAATCAGATTCTCAATTACCTAACTGTGTCAATGTTATTTTTTGGCTAGCTGCTTTCGATGGATACATTAAAAGTTTCTGAAACATTTTCTCATGTGAATAGCTGTCTCATTTGAAATGTAAATAAAATCACTGCAGTGGGCAGCAGAACACAAAAATAAAGCCATTTTTAATCTGTTCCATTTAAGGTATTTGAAAAGATTGCCATCAAGAATCCAGATGTTTTACACATCCAGTGTTAAGATTTCAGTTCATTATAAATTAAAGTACCATATGTTGAAATACAAGGTACACATTTAATAAGAGAAATAGAAGATTAACACAGGCAAAATAATGGAGACAACATTACACCTTCTTTAAATCTATTCAGAGAAGTCTTTGACATGGAAGTGACACTGATTTCAGCAACAACTCCCGGGGGGGGGGGGGGGGAAGCTTTTCAATTAATTTCTTTATGGCATTCCAGTAGTTGAAAAAGAGACGATCAACAGAAAACAATCCAAACTGGTAGGAGGGGAGCAAATGATCTGTCCCAATTTGTATGTTAACAACATATACATTTGTCAGTTTTTTATCATAAAGCGGAAACAGTGCACATCACTTTTTTTTGAATTTTCAGAATTATCTACAAATAAATACATAGCATTAAATAATTACGTATTTGAAAAAATGCACAAAACCAACAATGGATGGGATTCTGTTGGTTCGGCCCACCTAGAGAGTAAACTCATTCAATCAAGTGTTGAATGATGAGTCAACATATAAATAAATCTAATGGATTTCAGTGATGACTGAAATAGGATTTTGGCCTTTATATTCAATGGGGAAGATGTATAAAAATTTGTGCATTAATAAAAATGAATCCAAACACATACTTAAAACCAAAATATGCCTGAATTCTTGTGCAAGGAAGACTGGAACATTACTGCAAACAATTCAGGCAGGACTCTAATAACTACAACAAAACCCTATTTTCACATCCCTAACTGCAGATAGTTAACAATTAGTAGAATGATGGTTAGAATACCAAATTGCAAATACTGTTAACAAATAATGTGTGCGTATCATTTCATAATGTCATATTATAGACAAGGCTTATGGTACAGAAAGACTGAGGCAAGAGTGGACTGTTTAAATGATGTTAAGATAACAAATTCCATCAGCCCTAGCCAGAGCATTGGGCTATGATAATTGTCCAGCAGAGTTTGAGCACAGAATCCCAACAGAAGACTAGAAAAGCCTAGAGAGAATTTTTTTTCAGTTGCATATAGGGCAGCAGCAGCAGCAGAGGCAGCAGCAAATATATTAATCCATGAATAATCAAATCCGTGAATGCAAAAGTAGAGGGTCGACTGTACTTTCCCCCTCTCTCTCACACACACATACACATACATTTTTAAAAATAAGTTTTATGGTCCATAATAATAATACAACATATATAATAAAATTTTACAAAATATTATCATTATTAGATCACATACCTTTTGCCCCCCCCCCCACCCCACCCCATGGCTATGACCAAGTAAATTAGTACCCAGTACCCATAAACAGAGAGAGACTTGTTCTTCCTTATGCTCTTTCTCCTTCTCCCACATTTCAATTCCTGGCTAAATATCTACTTCTTCACTTCTTTTTATCGTGTTCTCTTTCTCCTTTCTCCAACAATCCCTAATCTCCCCCCCCCTCCAGCTAAAGATGACTTATTCACCTTCCCTTTTCTTTCTCAGATTGCCTTATCTCTTAGTTACTGTCATTTTTTCCTTCTATTCCTAGTTCCGCTACCATCCTTTCTCTTCCTTCCCCACTTCAATTCTCCTGGTTGTCATCTCTCTCCTTCCCCATCTCTCTCTGTCTTGCTCATTCTCTTATATTCTTTCTCCTCCTACTCCCACTCCTCCTAGCTACACTTACAATCTTCTTTCAACTCTCCTTACTTCCTATCTCTCCAAATCGTTCTCCTCTGTCTTGATCACAAGAAAATCTTGAACCCATGACTCAGATCTACTGGAAAGCTAAGTTCCATTGAAGTTAATAGGGCTTGGTTCTGAAGACAAATGCAAAGCAATGCACTGTCACCCCTACTCCCAGCATTACTATCATTGTGGTCATATCTTCCCATTCCTAACTATTTGTGATTATTAGTGGCATTATTATGATTATGATTATTTTTACTGTGGGGATGAGGGTTCAACAAGCTAACTGGGAAGAAAGGATGAATAGAAGGAAAGAAAGCAGGCTGACCAACCTACCAACCAACCAACCAACCAGTTGGGGAGTGGTTAATTAGAGTAACCCATTAAAAGCAGACTTTGGAAATTTTTATTTTTGTTTATTTCTCTGGTCAGACTACAACTTCATGTATTGAAACCAATACTCACAAAAGTGTTATAATGGGGAAAGTTGGATTTTTATTTTCAGTGTAGATCTTGGAATGCTTTCTTTAGTGGGACAACAAGTTCAATATATTGTTAAAAGCAATGTTATAAATGTATTAAAAACAGATTTTCCCTTTTCTGTTCAGTGCACAGCTTGGAAAACTTAAAGTACAACCAGAGATGTGTTTTTCTCATTTGCTATGATTTTTCAAAAAAATATTTGAATATGATCTGAGCAACTATGGCTGATGCTTGCTGTATCATGCTTAATGCCAATACTAGGGGTTCTTTCACATAGAGGAGGCAAGTGTTAATAAAATGTGATTAAAATGTGGCAATAGTGTGATTGGGGGGAAGATTATCACGCCCCCATGCACTTCTCCCATTTGTGTCCTGTGCATAAACTGTAATGGACATGCCATTGGGTAATAACAGGAGTTTCTGTTATTACCCAATGACACATCCATTACAGTTTACGCATGGCACACAAACAGGAGAAGTGCGTTGAAGTGTGGTAATCTTTTCCACATTTTAATCATGTTTTATTAACACTTGCCTCCCAGGTGAAAAAGTCCTAGGGCCATCCCTAAGTGTTTTCACTCTGAAATCTCAAAAGCTGGGATGCTCCAGACTCAGCCACTTACTGGTTATGCCTATATAGTAGGATGGGGTGACAAGGCTCCACTGAGTCCTATAATGGGACCCTCCTTGCATCAGCAATATACCTGTAGTGGACTGGGTACAACCAAGGAAATTTATCTTATTTTAAATTGTAATTTCTTCTATATGAAGTAGAAATTTTTGAAATGTAGGACTACTTTCAACACTTCTGCCTCATTACCCTGAGAAGCACCAACAGCTCAACACTAAAAATAGAAGTGTTTTTAAAAGTGAAAAGTTTTTTTAATGTGAATTAACAATTACAGAAGTGGTAGATTGAATATTCTCTGTATAATTAGAGCACTTGTTGTATCATTTTTCTAGCTAGTCAAGCATCCAGAGAAAGCTATACCAGCACTAAGGAATGAAAAAAAAATAGTTGCTCATTCTTTAAATACGAAACAAAGCTCTACTAGGGCATAGCATATTACAGTCACCACTATACAGCACTTGCCTTCTGGTTTGTTGAAGCAGTATGTCAAGCAGTGCTTGCCTTCGCTTTGTCTATGGTTAGGGGCATAGGACTCCAGTGAAAGTTGAAAAAACTGTGTATAACTCAAGCCCCTCCCCCCAAACTATATTTAACATACAGAAAAAGTATGATCCTGAGGTTCAATGTACACCGAATGCCTTTGAGGTGGCAAGGTTTCTTTACAAGGCAGAACGGCAGGACTGGCAGGGCTTGCTGCCTTCTACACTGTTGCCCTATACCATTTTTAATAGGAAGACATGTCCATGTCACCATAGAGACTTACGTGTCCAAAACAGACACTCTTGAGTTGGGGGATTAGACTGTGCTCAAAGGTAGCAGCAAGGAGGCAAGGTGACTAAACCTCGGGGAGTTTTTTCTCTATGGATACAGGTTCCAAGGCGAAACAGAACTTCAAAGGCAGTTTTCCAGATTAAACAGAATTTTATTTAAAAGGGGGAAAACACACGAATACTTGTACAGCATACACTCACACAAGAACCTAGTGATAACAGGAGTTAGCATGGAATAAAATTGAAGCCTTTCTAATGGAAATACTGAATCTGCATGGATCCTGGTTCCGGTCCAAATTGAGGGGATGTCGGACAGAGAAAGACAGCTCTACCACTCCATTTGCCCTTCTGATTGGCAAGTGATAGGAGATTCTCCAAGCAAACTGGCTGAGATTTTGAATGCAAGTAGAAAAATCTAACAGGGTGGGCAAAATGACCCAATATTTATACACAAAGTTCTTCATTGGGGCAAATGCAATGAGTCTGATCTGACAAAAAGGGTCTTTGAAATGGGCTAAGATTGCCTTTGATATGTTTCCCAGAGAGTTAACACCTGGGTATGAAAAGAAGGTAATCAATCACAAACTTTCAAGCCAGAGAGGACATTTCACCATGTCCCCAGTTCTGTGTTTTCCCAAGCCTTGGATCCCTTTGTTCTTGAGGATCGGGGTCCCCCACATCCTTCTCCGACTGATACGCCAGCTGCGTCCCTACTTGGACCGGCAGGACCTTGAAACTGTAGTACATGCTCTGGTAACCTCTCGGTTGGATTTCTGTAACGCGCTCTACATGGGGCAGCCTTTGTATCACACTCAGAAGCTGCAATTAGTGCAAAATTTGGCAGCATGGGTGGCCAGGGTACCTGAAGGACCGTCTCTCCCCACATAATCCGCCCTGCACACTAAGATCTACTGGGCAACAATTATTGAGAGTCCCAGAGGCTAGATTAGTGAACACAACGAAGAGGACATTTTCCATCTCTGCCCCTAGCCTCTGGAATTCACTGCCCACCGAGCTCCGCTTGTCTCCCTCTCTCACCCAATTCAAGAAGGATCTGAAGACTTACCTATTTAAGCAGGCATACTCTTGAATGGGCCTCTCCCATTATCTGCCTTGTTATGTAAGCCGCCTATTGTTTGCCACTGTACATAGCATGGGTGATATTGTTTTTATTGTACTTGAATTGTTTTAATCTATATTGTTTTATGATGTTTTATGATGTTTTAATGTTTGCATATGCTGTATCACCGGAAGGGCGGAAGGGCGGTATAGATCACCGGAAGGGCGGTATAGAAATATTATTATTATTATTATTATTATTATTATTATATTATGTCCAGTAAACAGGTGCCCCTGGCAGCTTCTGCTTGCTACATGAAGATTTGTCCTGTAATAATGGCTTCCACATTCAGGGCCATGGTGGGGTCACCTATCATATTATGATTTTAATATTAAAAGAGGAGGAATAGGTTTTGGGACCCCCTTGTATACTAACATCCATAGTCTCTCAGTCTTGTGAGCCTTGTGATTCCTATTTAAAATGGCATAGGACCGCAGCAGAGGCAGCAGCAAATAATCCAAGGATAATCAAATTTGCAAAAGTCAAGTCCACAAATGTAGAGGGTCAAGTACTGCCAAAAAAAAAAAAAAAGCAAAACACAAAACAAACCTGGCCCAGTAACTGGGGAGGAAGTCTCAGTTCAGCCAAGTTCTTGCTATTTAAAAGATCTGTTCTCCAATGTTATTGTTCTATGTACCATCAAGTAATTCCTGACTTACAGTGACCCTAAGATGAACCAATAATAATAATAATAATGAATAATAATTTTTATTTATATCTCGCCTCTCCCTACAGATCGAGGCAAGTTACAGAAAACAAAAATAACAATAAAATACAACCACCCTCCCTACCCTAAAAACAACAACAATCTAAAATACTAATTAAAATTAATTAAAATGCTTGAGGCGAGACATGTTTCATGCTGTTGACAAGAGATATCAATAATCAGTGTGTGTGTGTGTGGGGGGGGGTTAATCTGGAAAGGCCTGCCAGAAGAGATCTGTCTTAATAGCCTTTTTAAAGCCTTCAAGAGTGGAAACCCTCCCTTCAGCCACCATCTTGAGGGGAGAGAAAGGCAAGCCAGCTCCAACAGGCCTTGCCTGCAAGTAAGAAGAACCCTCCCTTCAGCCACCATCTTGAGGGGAGAGAGGGGCAGCTCCAACAGGCCTTGTGTGACTTTGTCTGCCCCGTTTTAACTGTGCGTTATGAAGCCGAGCCCTCCCTCTAGTCCATCTGCCTTGGTCCAGGCCTCAGAGGGAGAGAAGAACCACCGGACCTGACACCCTTCCCCATCACCTTTCTCTTCTCCTTTTGTGTCATGTCTTTTAGATTGTAAGCCTGAGGGCAGGGAACCGTCTAACTGTAAGTTTATATGTACAGCACTGTGTAAACCTACAGTGCTATATAAAATAATAATAATAATAATAATAATAATAATAATAATAATAATAATAAATGGTCATTCCATAGCCCAGGAGTGGCAGACAAGAAGGCCCTCTGGGAGACCGCAGCCAGCCTGGTCTTCCTAGGCTGCATGTAAATTCTTCCCAGAGGACCTGACTGTGCAGGGTGGATTGTATGGGAGAAGGCGCTCCCACAAATTATCTGGACCCAAGCCATGTACAGCTTTAAAAGTTAATATCAACACCTTACACCGCACCTGGAAACTAACTGGCAGTCAATGGAGGGATTTTAAGACTAGTATTATATGGCCATCTCTGGATGTACCAGCAACCAGTCTGGCAGCCATATTTTGTACCAACTGAAGTTTCCGAACTTGTTTTTGTCCAGGGGGTCAAGGAAGGGCTTTTATCAGCAGAGGTTTTACCAATGCGTCTTTTAAGATAGATGGAAAACAGCCTTCCCTCAAATATACATTAATTATGTAGCTTAAAAGCATCTTAGTTGCTTCTCCCGTCTGGATGGCCAGCCATGAAGGGCAAGGGTCAAGAGGTCATGTAGTCTTTTTCATACTCCCAAGAAGCTTGTCCACATCATCAGTACTCATCGACTCACATTGATCCAGTATAACATTATTCACGGAGCTGCTGGATACCTCTCCTGTCGCTTCTGCACTAATGCCCACGTCCAAGTCAGCTCTTATCTGAGAGATTTTATCTGCAAAGTAGTTATTAAAGGTGTCACAGCAGGCTATGGTAGGTTCTAGTAAAGGGTTCTGGGGGGCAGGAATCTAAGTTAGATCCCTTACCACCCTGAACAACTATGCTGGACAAGACTTCACAGACGCAGTGGAGAAAGACTTCTTTGCTGCATATATTGCCACTCCACAGGGATCAAGAAAATCCCTATGACATGTCTTGTCAGATAAGAGCCCAGTTTTTTGCCAGCAGCTCTCTAGTTGTTGTCCCGCCTGCTTCATTATCCTAAGATCTTCCGTCATGGGGCCGTCTTGGCAAGGTTTGTTCAAAGTGTGATTGCATGCATTTTCCAGAAAGTATGTAGTCTGTCCAATATTGAGACTTAATTGTTTTCCATCAAACATTTAGCATGTGCTTACCCTTTATTGCCCTATATATGGAAAAGTGGGGAGGATGGAAGCAAAAGTGTTCAAAGAACCAAGCACCTGAGTCAGAAGCATTCCTGCCATCACTCCTGATTCTGGGAAGATTCACTTGGATTCTAGTTTGCTGCACTGGGAAAAACACAGGGCACACATGGCTCTCAGATCCCTTGCTGGACAGACTGGAATTATTCATGGGTCCCATTCAACCTGTGGGATGGAGGTGTCCCTATCCTATCTTAGGGGAAATCCTATCTTAGGGGAAATGACTTTCTCATTAGGTAATGCCTAAATCTGAAGAATGAGCAAGGGATGCAGGGGCTATGTGGTTAAGATGCTGAATCTGATGATTGCAAGTTCAAGAGTGAGCCCCCATCACTAGTCCCAGCTTCTGCCAACCTAGCAGTTCAAAAGCATGTAAAAATGTAAGTAGATAAATAGGCACCACTTCAGTGGGAAGGTAACATCGTTCTGTGCAATCAGGCTGGCCACAGAGTTGTCTTTGGCAATGCTGGCTCTTTGGCTTAGTAACTGAGATGAGCACTGCCCCTACAGTTGGACATGACTAGACAAACTTGTTAAAGGAAAACATTTACTTTTTAATCCTAAATACTGTAAAGGCACCAGATCCCATTTGATCTTTAAAGCTAAGCAGGGTCAGCTTTGATTAGTACTTGGATGCAAAACCACCAAAAAACATCAGGTGCTGTAGGCTACATTTCAGAAGAAGGAACTAGCAAAACCAGCTCTGAATATTCCTTTCCTAAGTAAACCTGAGGAAATTCATGGGGTTACTATAAGTTGATAGGCAACTTCAAGGCACACACATATATACATACACAAGTTTATAACCACTTGGTTTTCTCCTAAATATATAGGCAAGTAAGGCCATCTTCTCAATACTGATACACTCATGGTGAAATTGCAACACATAATAATTGAACAATAATTGATGAACAAAATTTTGCAAACACAGGGTAAGTTATGGTATCATCTTTTCAGATAATTAGCATAGATAACAGAAGACAGAAGTAAATGTTCGTTGGTATCAGGGAATGTAGATATCAAGCTAGGCAACCCTCAGCTTTTAAAATTTAAGTTTCTTTCACTTCTTATATAGCTAGTTTCACCAGAAATCAGGTCCTGATCTCCATCCCCCAAAGTAGTGCACAGTATGAATTCTTTCTCACAACATGTGTAAGATTAACATACCAGTTCTGCTTTGTAATTTTTAGCCTTCCTAATTACAGCACAATCCTATGCATAGGGCAGTGGAGTGGAGCAGGGATGGAGGAGATCTGCACAGAGGTCACCATCACATGCAGAGTCCTGCCAGAACGCTGCAACCAGGTCAGGTGATAGAGGGCTTTTTCTTTTCCCCACCAATTGTTCAGTGTGTGTGTTGTTGTTGTTTTCTTTGTTCCATACAGCTAAACCAGATGGAGACCTTGCTGTGGGAGAAAAGTGGCTTTGGAAGCATTGGATCCAAGGCTATGCACAATATGCCACTGAAGAACCTATTTTGGGACTTCTGGGGGGGGGTCTGCATGCATGCATGCACACACACCTTCAAGTTGCTTGTCGATTTATGGTGACTCCATAAATGTCATAGGTTTTTCTTATGCAAGGAATTCTCAGAGGTAGTTTTGTCAGTGGCTTGCTCTGTAATAGAGCTTACAGCGCCTATTTGTTTGCAGCCTCCCATCCAAGTACTAACCAGGGCTGACCCTGCTTAGCTTCCAAGATCTGATGTAATCTGGTCCCTATAGCATGTTTAGGCTCTTTTTTGGGGTACACTACTGGCATAAATGGTGGTACTCCTATCTCCACAAATATTTCCACCAATAAAGGGGCACTCTCATGCCATCCTACTTTCAAAAAGCCAGAGGTGGGTGGGTTGGTCTGTTATTTATGTTATAATCAATTTAATACTGTAATTCTATTTATTGACAGCTATCACTATGTAGCTGCTGGAATTTCAAGGCAGAGTACAGTTAATGAAGAAATAGGGTATATAACCTGAGTTGATCTACCTATAAACACTTATCCTCATCTGGAAATGTGGCAAGAGAGCTAGATCAAATGTGTTTCAGAGGTGGAAGAAAGGAATCCTGCATTAGAGGTATTTTAGGCTATTAAAATCTCCCTGACAGATCAAGACTATCCTTTCCAATTTACACTATAGTGAATATGTTCAAAAGCAGATTATTCAGCTCCAGTATTACAAAATGAAACAAACTTGTCATACAGAAAAGAATCTTAGCAGAAAATATCAAGTATTCTGAAAGGGACTACGTACAGTATTTCCTATTACCACTTTTCCCAACCTGCTATACTGATGTTATACTTTAATTGACAGCTTAACTTCCCCTCCCAAATTCCAGCAGGATATTTAACAGTCTTTTGTAGTATGCAGAATTAATCACTGGGATTTCCAGATGACCTTATGAAACACACATTCCATTGAAAGTCAATACTATTTATGCTGCTGAATTACATACAATTAATGTTCTCTATAAAGGAGATTAAAAGTACCTACACGAGTGTGATTAATCCATTAAGTACAGAATACAACAGGTCTGTTAAAACCATTAGAATTCATCTAAGAAGAAAAAAGTAATGGTGGAGAAGTAGTTGGAATAAGATTTTCTATCAGAAGAAGTGTCCCTGGTCCAGTCTTTACTTCTCTGACTCAGAGATCTATACAAAATGGGTTGCTCCCCATTTTGATTTTTTCATACAGTAATTGACAGATAAATTTGTAGGGTTTTTTTGAGGAGGGAAGCATGCTATATGTTGCAAATATTGCGGGGGGGGGACATGAAGTCTAAATTGTGCAAAATTTATTGATCTGGCATCAATAGCAAATTTTGATTTGCTTTATATGTCCCCACATCCCCATGAAGCCAGCTCTTATTGCCAGTCTGTTTTGTGCCTCACTTTCTTTGACCCCAATCTCCACCCCACCCCAAGCAGCGGAATGTCTAACCATGTTCCTTCCACTGTCACTTACATCCCATGGAAACTGAAACATCTGAAGAAGAAAGAAACCTGTTTGTATGGAAAGTCTTCCATGTGAGCAAGATGCACGGAAAATCAAGTTTCTTGCTCAAGCTGAAAACCTCCAAATGAATATGAACTTTTCTTTTTCAGAAAAGTTCTCTGCTTGTATGAGGCTGAGAAGATGTGCTAGGATAGCACGTCTTTAGTCTAAGAGCTCACCTGGTTGGTCCCCAGGTCAGCATGTTATGGGTGGGTGTTTATCAGGTGGGACCCGCAACAGGCATACTCTCCTTACCTTGCTGAGCCATCACTCCTACTGTAAGGCCCCCCATTTCCATGTCTAATGTGGAAACGGAGCATCTGACTGCACCCACGTGGCCAGGTGCCCCACATTCGTATCAGACACAGTGACAGGGAGCTGTCTCAGTAGGAGAGACAGCACCACAAGAAAAGGAGCATGGGAAACAGTGTTTGCTGTGGAAACTCCACTGAAAACCAAGGGTGAAATTGGCTCAAAGACTGTTTACCCCGGGATTGGGCTGGATCCACCAGATCTGTGTCTGGTCTGCCAGGATCTTGCCTAGTTTTGGCCTGCACTGTCCTCAAGTTAAAGAAAATGAGGCAAGAAATATCTAAACAGGATTCAGGTGTCTCCTTGAACAGAAGAACTTTAAGTAACAAATCAAAAAGCTTTCATGGATGCGATTCCCAAGATATGGAATGCCCTTCCTAAAGAGACATTCCTGGCACCTACACTGCAATCCCATCATCACGAAAAACAAACAAATAAACAGGCATTTCACATTTTAAAAACTTTTTAATGGTTAAAGATTATATTGTATTGCATTTGCTTTTTTACTGCTTTATAACTGATCATAAATGTTCAACCTCTGATATTATAAAGGGTACTCCCTATGAGTTAATTTCCCTTTTGTACAGTACTGGATATTCATTTAGAAAATTACTTCCTTCGCTTTCAAGAATTTTGGAAGTAATTTCCATGGCAGATCACCTGACTACCTAACGTCTACTACGAAGGGCTTGTGTTACTTCTTGATATTATAAAGGGCAGCATACAAATGTTGTAATAAACAAAATTACAGGTAATGAAATAAACTAGCTCCATAATCCATAGTTTGAAGTTGGTCTGATTCAGTAAACCCTAGTAAACGCCAATCATAGGTCAGAGGATGCTGTTTTTAAGATGTTAAAAGAACCATTAGTTCCAAATGGATGCACAAGCTTCCAGTCTCGTCACTACATCAGAGGTGAAGGGAGTTAGGAACACACATATCCAAGCTGTGTTTAACTAATAACTTAAGTTTATTGTTGCATCAAAATGCAGCCTGTATGTATTTACAATCCTAAAATGCATTTGCAATCTTAACTCTGGCTTTACTTAGAAGGCATATAAAGCTTTTAAAAATAAGGACCAGAAGAAAGCAATTAGACAAGAACAATGTGTGAGCATAGCCCCAGAAACTGACACCAAAACTGCACATGAGGCTAACAGACCAAGGGCATGTAAAGTTGAGAACATGATAAAATTTAAAATGCTAAGGGAGTAAACAGTCACTGTGTGTGCCACTTTTACCAATCCCATCTCTACTCATTATCTCCCATGGTCATTTTTTTGACAAGAAAAAATCCTCTTTGAAAGAATCCTCTTTTACACTTTTTTAAAATTGCAGTATTTCTTCCCAAACTTCCCAATCATTTACACATGATTAAAGCAAATTCATATTTAGAGATGTGGGTTTTCCACTCACATATACTTCTCTCAGTCCATATCAGTGAGGGAAATAAATGATCACATTCTGAAGTGTTTTCACTGAAAGCAGCAGTTTATAGATTTTTCTTTAATTAGATTTCAGAAAGGGCTTTATTGTGGTATTTTCTCTAATTTTCTTAAAAATTGCTTTCTTCCCATCAAGCCACTCCCCTATGAATTAATTTCCCTTTTATACAGTACTGGATACTCATTTAGAAAATTACTTCCATTGCTTTCAAGAATTTTAGAAGCAATTTCCGTGGCAGATCATCTGACTACATAATGTCTACTACGAAAGGCTGGCATTATCTCTTGAAAAATAAAGTCTTTTGTAAGTGGTAGTTTTATAATTACTACAAAGTATCCATAATTTTCCTAACACAACCCCATAATGATTACTTGAATTAAACATGAAGGTGATAATCTACATCAGGGACATTTAGGTCAGAAGGCTTTTTCTTTTTATTTAGACTGCCTAAAAACACAGTTTCCCACCAAAACAAACAAATAAACAATGTGATGATTTGTGCCATTAACACGTAATTATTATCCCAATGGAACATGGCACAGGTCATAAGGAGAAGCCTCGTAAATAAGCAATGTTACTATATTATATCCTGAATGACAGTTAATTTAAAGGAGTAATAAGTAATGAATAATCATCCCAAGGATTCTCTTGTTATAAATCAACTTACTCTGCTTAGTATATCAAGAAATTCTTGCAAACTTTGGTTGGAGAAGTATCTGAAATAGAAATGGAACGTTCAGTTTCTGAAGTAGAAAATGAGATGCTCAATTTAAATACATAATTTAGACTGACCTTTTCTTTCACTGGATATTTGTTCAGGACCACTCAGTCTTAACTTTCCAAATTACTCTCAACACACACATGTCATACATTAAAAAAAAAAGTCTTCAAAACACAGACAGGAGGCTGCATATCAAGTTGGGCTGTATACCAGGATATTTCAGAGGAAGGAAATCACAAAACCACCTCTGAGCATTCCTTGCCCCAAAAAACCCTATGAAATTCATGGGGTTACGGGCGGTCGGCAGGTGGTTTGAAAGCACAGACACGCAACATATTCTGAAGTGCTGGGCTGTGGACTCTGTCTTACAGTCAACACAGGTACCCCTCTATTTGTATGTACTATTATTGTTGTTATAATTATGCTTTATTTATATAGCACTGTAGATTTGCACAGCGCTGTACATACAATCAGTAAAATAGATAAAAATAAACCTGCCTATGGCATGCATTCTACAGAATAATAGGATAATACATATAAAATAATGCATAATAATACATGATAGGGTTCAATATAGAGCAGGCAACAAATTAAAAACATCAGATAACAATCACACAATGCTTGGGAATGCTTCACTGAACAGGATAGTCTTTAACTCAGTTTTGAAACTGGTTAAAGAAGTGATGACCCGTGCTTGTGGGGGAAGGAAGTTCTAGGAGTGAAGAGCCGGAGGTGAAAAGGAACGAATCCAGGACAGGCAATAATAATCCTAGGCTGAGACAGCAGACCTTGACTACCAGAACGGAAGGCATGAATGGGAAGGTGAGGAAAAAGAAGTCTGATAAATAAGGAGGGGCCAGCCCATGAAGAGCTTTAAAAGTCAACAATAGAAGCTTATACTGAATATGGAAAGGGAGGGGAAGCCAGTGAAGGGATGACAATAAAGGAGAGATATGGTTGGAGCAGTAGGTGGATATGATAATGCGTGCAGCTGAATGCTGGACAGAAATTAGCAGATGGAGGTGACAAAGAGGAAGCCCTGCCATAATAATAATAATAATAATAATAATAAATTTATTTATATCCAGCCTCTCTGCACTCAGGCAACCAGGGCAACAACAATTAAAATATACATAACATATCCCCCCCAACCCTCCCCCCCATTAAAATAGAATTAAACAATTTGCAGTCTAAAACAGAAGGAGGTACTAGAACAATATTCCTGAATGATGACATCAGCTCTAGGTCATTTGCTGCCCATCCCTCCTTATGGGATGAGATGTGGGAAACAACTAACTTGCAACAGATTCAGTTTTGTAAATAATGTGTGTATGGGCCATCAAGTCACCTGTTGACTTATGGTGAACCCATGAATTTCATATTTTTCTTAGGCAAGGAATACTCAGAGGTGGTTCTGCCAGTTCCTTCATCTGAAATCTGGCCTACAGCACCTAGTATTTGTTGGTGGTCTCCCATCCAAGTACCAATCAGAGATGACCCTGCTTAGCTTCCAAGAACAGAGGTACCTTAGGCTTTGTATATAATACTCTGTACTTTTATCTACTTCCACTTTAATGACTGGATGCAATTGCTTAAAAGCACAATCTCAGCTGTTTTTCAAAAGCATCTGTAATGCTCTTACAGTGGCCTACTGAAATGCTAATGTATTCCATCCTTGTAGGGCATCTCTCAGAGAGTGCCTAAAGAAAGCAATTAGTGGATGTGTAAACAGAAATAAATTAAACAAGTTAGAAGAAGAAACAGAATATTTAAGAGAATGATGTCACTGTGAAGAACATAGTGCTTTTTGAAAGTGTACCACCTGTAATTTTCTCATGCAAGTCACCATCCAGCTATCTCTTTACTTGGGGCATAAAATCAAAAACAGACAAAACAACACCCGCTACCTTTATAACCATTTTCCAACCTTCTTTCTAAACACATTTCTGACAACTTAAACACACTTCCACCAGCTTTGCTTTACCTTGGTAGTGATCCAAGGGCCACACAAAAACTGTTTTTCTTTCAGTAAAAGAGCACTTTTGTGATCTTACACATAAACTATCAGTCTAAGGTCCTGTAAATCAGTGCATTACAAATCCTCTGATGAACAGGGACAGCAATTTTCTTCCCTAGTGTGCCAGGGATGGCCACCATATTTATGCATATTGACTACTATCTGTTCTGGAAACTTATCAGGGACTGCCAACTGATAGTTCATGTACCAACAACTTTAGGTAGCACTGCTCTAATTTATTACTTTCAAAAATAACCATGTAATATATCAAACCTACAAAGCAACCAGGTTAACAATTAAGTCATTACCAGAAGACAGGGAGTGAGATATTTGCATGATGAAGAAAATGTGTTAAACCAATGTGTTAATTGGATAAAGTGAATAACAAGAATAGCAGAAACCTGCTATTGCTTATGGGTATTTAAAAAAAACAACCCAAATGATCCTGTACTACAGTATTCAGTTAACAACTTGACTCCTTTCCTATAGCAATTTGATTACAACTTCTGTACATTCTGTCGTAAAATTTCTTCTTGCTAACTGAATTAAAAAAACAAAACATCTTTTTATTAGCTCTACTACAGTGGGTCCTTGGCATCCACTGGGGGTTGGTTGCAGGACCTCCACAGATACCAAAATTCATGGATGTTCAAGTCCCATTAAATACAATGGTGAAGTAAAATAGTCTTCTTCATATAAAATTGAAAAATCAAGTTTTTTTTGGAATTTCTTTCTTTCTTTCTTTTACTATTTTCAAGCCGTGGATGGTTGAATCCATGGATAAAGAATCCATGGATATGTAGGGCCATCTGTGTTACTTATTATTGCTTTAGGAAGAAAAGAGCACAATTTCTACATAAGGAAAAATACTCCAGTGTGTGCATCCATCTTAAAAGCAAGCATTATATTATTCTTCCAAAATTATTCTGAATGCTGGCCTTTTTAAGGGGTGGGGCACAGGAGGAGCCAGTGCAGTGTAGTGGTTTGAGCACTGGACTACGACTGAAGACCAGGGTGCGAATCCCGCTTGGCCATGGAAACCTACTGTGTGACCTTGGACAAGCCACACTTTCTTAGTCTCAGACAAAGGCAATAACAAACTCTCGCCGAACCAGTCTTGCAAAGAAAACTATCTAACAGGTTTGGCTTAGGGTTGCTCTAAGTTGGAAATAACTTGAAGCACACAACAGGAGGCAACTTTCCTAGGCCTCATATATGAGGGAATCTTCATACAAGGAGAGATTCACATCTTCACTCTTGAATTGTTGTAAATTTCTTTCTTTCGAATCTCACCAATGTGGGCTCCATAAACCTGATGGGATAAAACAATAACAGAACCAACTCCATTGATGATAGTGCCCTTTTGTCATATCGGCATGACCAAGATTATTGCAACTGCAAACATGGCTAATAGTAGCAATCCAGTAGTTCAGTTCTCAAAAAGGGAGATACTGAAGGCGCAATTTCAAACAGTTCCAATGAGGAAGAAAAATGGGAGGTGTCTCAAGAAGCCAGGATGGATGACTAAGGAACTTTCAACTGAGATAAGCCTTAAACAGAACATGTATAAGAAATGGAAAAATGGGGAAATCACCAAAGAGGAGTTCAAACATATAGCCAGCACGTGTAGGGGTAAAGTCAGAAAAGCTAAAGCACAGAATGAACTCAGGCTTGCTAGAGAGGTTAAGAACAATAAAAAGGGCTTTTTTGGGTATGTCCGCAGCAAAAGGAAGAAGGAGGAAACGGTAGGGCCACTGCGTGCAGAAGATGGTAAAATGCTAACAGGGACAGAGAAAAGGCAGAATTACTCAACACCTTCTTTGCTTCAGTCTTCTCAGAAAAGGCAAAGGGTGCTCAACCTAAGGATAATGGGGAAGAAGACAGAATAGGGGAATTTCAGCACAGAATAAGTAAAGAGATAGTACCGGAATACTTGGTTAACCTAAATGAATATAAGTCTCCAGGACCAGATGAACTACATCCAAGGGTATTAAAAGAACTGGCAAATGTAATATCGGAGCCATTGGCAATAATCTTTGAGAAATCCTGGAGAACAGAAGAAGTCCCAGCAGACTGGAGGATGGCAAACGTTGCCCCCATCTTCAAAAAGGGAAAAAAAGAGGATCTCAACAATTATCGTCCAGTTAGTCTGACATCAATACCAGGAAAGATTGTAGAGCAGATAATTAAGCAGAGACTCTGTGAACATTTAGAAGGCAATGCCATAATCACAAAAAGCCAACATGGGTTTCAGAGAAACAGGTCATGCCAGACAAATCTGATCTCTTTTTTTTGATAAAATTACCAGTTTGGTAGATGAGGGGAATGCTGTGGATATAGTATATCTTGATTTCAGTAAGGCCTTTGACAAGGTCCCCCATGACATTCTTGCAAACAAGCTTGTAAAATGTGGGCTAGACAAGGTAACTGTTACATGGATTTATAACTGGTTGACTGGCCGAACTCAAAGGGTGCTCAACAATGGCTTCTTTTCAACCTGGAAAGAAGTGACCAGTGGGGTGCTACAGGGTTCTGTCCTGGGCCCAGTGCTATTCAACATCTTTATTAATGACTTGGATGACAGAATCGGGCGCATACTTATCAAATTTGAGGATGACACCAAATAAGGAGTAGCCAACACTCCAGAAGACAGGATCAAAATTCAAAATGACCTGAATAGACTAGAAAGGTGGGCCAACGCTAACAAAATGAAATTCAAAGAAATGTAGAGTACTGCACTTAGGGTGCAAAAATGAAATGCACAAATATAGGATGGAGGACATCTGGCTGAATGAAACTATGTGTAAAAGGGATCTAGGAGTCCAAGTAGACCATAAGTTGAACATGAGTCAACAGTGTGATGCGGCAGCTAAAAAGGCCAATGCTCTTCTAGGTTGCATCAATAGAAGTATAGCGTTTAGATCAAGGGAAGTAATAGTGCCACTCTATACTGCTTTGGTCAGGCCCCACCTGGAATACTGTGTCCAGTTCTGGGCACCACAATTCAAAAAGGATGTGGAGAAACTGGAGCATGTCCAAAAGAGGGCAACTAAAATGGTGAAGGGTCTGGAAACCATGCCCTATGAGGACCGCCTTAGGGAGCTGGGGATGTTTAGCCTGCAGAAGAGAAGGTTAAGAGGTGATATGATAGCCCTGTTTAAATATTTGAAGGGATGCCACATTGAGGAGGGAGCAAGCTTGTTTTCTGCTGCTGCAGAGACTAGAATGCGGGAAAAATGGATACAAGCTACAGGAAAAGAGATTCCACCTCAACATTAGGAGGAACTTCCTGACAGTAAGGGCTGTTCGACAGTGGAACACACTCCCTTGGAGTGTAGTGGAGTCTCCATCCTTGGAGGTCTTTAAGCAGAGGCTGGATGGCCATCTGTCGGGGATGCTTTGACTGGGAGTTCCTGCATGGCAGGGTGTTGGACTGGATGGCCCTTGTGGTCTCTTCCAACTCTATGATTCTATGATTCTATTATGTTCACAACAATCCTGTGAGAAAGATGAGGGTAAATCAGTGACTGGCTCAAATAATCTAAGGCCCTTTTACACTACACAACTGTAGCACTATGATTCAACTTTAATTGGTTTATCACACTAGGGGGCAAACAGGATTTAAACAGGAATTAAACAGGAATTGTCCTATGTTAAACATAAGGCATTTCCTGTTTAATTCCTGTTTAACTCTCGTTTAAATCCTGTTTGCCCCCTAGTGTGATAAACCTCATCCTGGGATTTGTAGTTTAGGGAGGTGCTTAAAATTCTCTACCAGAGAGTTCTAGTGTCTCACCAAACTGCAAACTTCAGAATTCCATAGATGTTGCCATGGCAGTTAAAAGGGAACTAATGAGCATGATGGCTCAGCAAGCAAGAGAATCTGAATTTTCTCAGTCTCAATCCAATACTCTAATTACTATACCATCCAGACCCCAGGGAAGGGGCCTCAAATGAACATTCTGCCCTAGGCATATCAGTGTCTTTAAAAGGTCTTGTTCTGAATCATCATCTTCTTCTTTATATACGCACGAAGGTCTGCTTAGGCAAGGAGAAACTTTGCTATCTATTTTAAGCACAGAAAAAGATTCATACAAGGAAGGCAGGGAATGGAAACTGAAGAGGACAGAACTTCTATTAGTATTGTCGCTACTGGTATCATGAGCCATGTGACCTAGAATCTTTTTCAGGAAGACAAAAAAAGCAGCAGTAGAAATAAAACATGCCAAGATAGAGAATCATGAAATTTCTTTTAAAAACAAGCAAACACCATCTTACTCGAAATACATTTAAGAAATTCATTTCCACCAGATAAGGGACAAACATCCTCTGGATGGGCTGCTCCTCACACTCACTCCAACAGGTGAGAAAGGGTAGCTCTTTTTAATGTCTCCAACAGGGGAAACCATCTCTTGAAAGGTCAATTGCTATTACCAGTGAAGAAATGCTCCAAGAAAGAAGAAACACTTCCCTTGTTGTTTTTTTAACTGCAAGAGGCTGAAAAACAGAAAAAAGGGGGGCTAAACAACAGGTACGGGAAGAGAGAAAAGACACAGGTGGTAGGAGCCTGCTCCCCTTGCAAAAAGCTACTTACTTTAGCCTCACACCATGTTTGTCCTTTCTCTTCTGGAAATGAACATATTTCAGGTAAGACAAATATTTCTTTTCCCAGCAGTGAAGGGAAGAACATCTTCTAAATAAGGGTGAATAGTGCTGGCGTCAGACAGCCAGCATAGCATAATGGTTTGAGTGTTGGACTATGACTCTGGAGACCAGGGCTCAATTCCCAGCTTGGCCATAAACCCCAATGGTTGACCTTAGGCAAAGTCACACCCTCTCAGCCTTAGGGAAGGCAATGGCAAACCTCTTTTGAACAAATCTTGCCAAGGAAACCCCATTATAGGGATGCCTTAGGGCTGTCATAAGTCAGAAGCGATTTGAAGGCACACAACAAGTGCTCGTGTCCCTAAGATTCTATGGTTTCACCACTTGTAGCATTTACCAGCCACAGGCATCTCTGGCTGAGTCAGGAGTATTGTGTTTATGTTGTTTAATGAATGTTGAAGGTGATTTCCATGTAGCTCCCATACAGATTTCTACTTGGGGGCACTATTGGCCAGAGCCACTGATGTGATTGTGTACCTTGTGGAGTGAGTGACTATTTTTCCTGGTGAATAAGCTCCCAGGGATTCATGGCAGGCTGTAAAGCAGGTCTACCAACTTAGACTGATGCCTCCTTCCCCATAGAACTGGGCTGAAAGAAAACAAATAAGGAGTCAGAAAATGAAAAACTATAGTACTTGTCTTCTTGATGTAAATTTTGATAACTTGCCAAATATCCAATGTATGCCATATCTTCTACAGTTCCTTGACAGAGAGCAGCAGGAGGGGAGGTTCATTTCATTTGCTCTATAAATGGCAGAGTTCACCTGAGCAACAAAGGGGAGATCCAGCCAAAACACCACTGCAAAACTCTTTTCATGCTGACAGGGCACCTAGTTCCAACACCCTGCATGCTGATGTGACGGCAGTCAGGAAGAGTACCTTCTGGCATATGCTGCAGGGAGGCCTCACATAGGGATTCAAAAGGTGGAACTGTTAATGCCTTTAGAATCTGTGTTCAGATTCCAGGAGAGGAAATGATGGACTGTAAGTGGGGCAAGGAGCGACAGTCCCTTGGGGAACAGATGGATGAGATGCAATCCTGGCCACTTGTGTATGCGGCAGCAGTAAAATGCAATTTGCCTCTTGATCTTATTGGGTACGAGACCCCCGGTCAATGTCTGCCTGAAGGAATTCCAATAAGGAGGAAACTGAGAATTCCAAGAAGTCAATGTGTTTGTATCTTCACCACCAGCAGAAAACTCTAAATGTGTATTTGTAAACTCTAAATGTGTATTTGTAGATTTTATCAGTTGAAGTCTGCCTAGAGGCCAAGACAGTGTTTAGCACCTTGTCAGAGTACCCTGAATCCTTCAGCATGCTCCAGTCAATTTCAAAGATGGAGCTGTAACCACTCCAGCTTGGGGTGACAAACCCTCCATCAGTAGATATGGACAGACTGGCACAGGCATGGAACCTAGGGCCACATGCATGATCTCAGAGAGCCAAGCCTTCCTTGGTGACACTGGAGTGACTAGGATCACAGA
Source organism: Urosaurus nigricauda (assembly GCA_034509955.1). NCBI lineage: Eukaryota > Metazoa > Chordata > Lepidosauria > Squamata > Phrynosomatidae > Urosaurus > Urosaurus nigricauda. The sequence goes on along the minus strand of JAOEGL010000002.1, from coordinate 88,076,464 downwards.
GGCTTTTTCTTGTTGTATGTATGCAGAAGTTCATCAGGGAGTATGCAGAAGTTCATCAGGCCAGGGGAGAAAGAGAGCATCTATGCCTTTGGCTCCTTATGTTTGGTATCATAAGATGAACCTGCTTATCTTGAATTCGGCTGTGGAGGCAAACAACCTCCTGGCTGGCTGAATCTCCTGGTTAGCAGATGGTTAGCAGGTGGACACTCCATTCCCACAGTCTATATCTGTCTGGTTGAAGCAGTCTGCCTGGGAGTTCAAAATGCCATGGAGATGCTTTGCCTCTATAGAGAGATGAAATTCTGTCTGTCTTCTAGGCCGCCCATATGAGGGACTTGAACCTTGTTTCACCTTGGTGATTTAAATGGGTTTTATGGTCACATTATCTCTTCTGACCAGGTCTGCCCTGCCCTCAATTAGCTCAGCAAAAGCTGTCAGTCTGATTGCCCTAACTTCCAGCCAGTTGGTGCTTGGTTTCCTCCTGGTTCCATCTGCCCTGAGCTAGGTGCAGCATGCATTGGGCCCAACTTCTCAGACTAGCATCTGATCTGCTCTTTGGCTGGCTTCTAGATGGATCTCCTACTGCTGATGGCAGGGGGAATCCACCATTTGAGGGAGTGGAGAACTAGTGCAGGAATGCAAAGGCAGATTGGTGTGGGAGCAGGAGTCACTGAAGAAGCCTAGCACAGAAGCAAGCTCAAGAAAGACATTCTATGGTTGAGATCATTAGGACCTGTAGATGTGGTTTAGGGACAAGTCTGCAAGGGGGGAAAGTCTGATGTGTTGGTGTTTCTGATGGTCTAAATTATCTCTTAGGGGAGGAAGACCATACCGGACTGAGTGTTGAATATATCTCCAAGTGCTGGATTGCTTGGCTGAACAGCTTCAAGGATGTACTTGAATGTTTCACCCAAAACAGTTCTTCTTGACAAACCAATTAATTCCCTTAGGTTCGATATGGTTCTCTATATGTTATTCTATATGCATTATGAAGAAAATCAACTAGCTGCTCCTGCACTTTTATGAGGACAGCACTATTGTATCAATTTGCATAAGATCATTGATGGCACCCAGTAGGAGCCTATATTTTTGTAGGTTCGTGACTTCAGGGAAGCAAATTAGTCATAAGGTCTGTAGAAGAGCTTGATTTGGTGTTCCTGTCTGAATGGTCTTGCACCATTGATCTGAAGCTACCAAATGTGCACAGAGTCCCAAAGTCTGTCCCCTAAACGTGGAATGGCACCAGGCTTGAGGGTTCTTGTTGTGGAGGGCAACTATTGTCAGCTAGAGTTTTGTGAGGATTGTTGCATTGGTTGGAACCTTTGTTCTCCCCAGTGAGACATGTACCTCCTGAAGTCCCTTGGCTGGGAGGGTTTGAGATAAGGTGTGTAGTGGTTTAGGCATGAAACGATGAATATACCTCTCTGCTGTATCTCATTTTTTCCTTCTCCCCCCCCCCCCTTTTTTTTTATCCTTAGTGTCAACCACGATAGGCTTTGTCTAGTTATTAAACAATCAAGTTCCCAGGAAAGGTGCAAAGGTTAGCTTCTGCTTGGAACTTGAATCCACATTCCATTTTTTAAAACCATAGCCATTGCCTAACCACTACCAACACTGTCTCAGTTCTGGTGATAAACTGAATTGCATCTAGGCTGGTGTCAGCATGAAGACTGCCATCTTCATTAGCTTGTTCATTCCCTGAGTAAGTTTAACATCATTTGGGGGAATTCCCAATAATGTTTCCTTAGCCCAGAGCAGTATGGCTGTAGACATGATGAAAATTGAAGTTATCACCATCAAGGCAACAAAAGAGGCTTCATGCACCTTCTTAAGGGTTGCCTCGCCTTCCTATTCTCCGTAACTTTTAGTGCATCCTTGCCATTCTTACAATAAATGGATATTGAGGCCAAAACAGACACATCGACCAATGGGACTTGTAATTTAGACATTAAATTTTCCAGAATGTTATAGAATTTTTAACACAACCCAAATTGGTCCTGTTCTCCCACTCCTCTCACACTAGATCCATGAAATAGTGGGAACAGAACATCCAGGGTAGAAGGGGTCACTTTTGAAAAAAAAAAAAAGTCCTTGGCCAAGATCTGGAGCCCAGAGACCTCCAAAGGGAAGCTGAGACCAAATGTTCTGACTGCCTTTCTCAGCAGCACAGAAAAATCATCTGGCTGGAAAAAGCACAAGGGACTGCTGAGGCTTCCCCACTATCATCTGAAAATAGTTCCCCCTCCTCCCCTTCTGAAGTGGCAGAAGAGGAGTAATCATCCTCATAAACTTCCCCCGCGGAATGCATGGCATAGACCAGTGTTGGTGAACTTTTTAGAGACCGAGTGCCCAAGCTCTGTGGCGTCCCTGCACTGGGTGTCATCCGGTGCCAGGGGGGACTTCCAAGGGGCAGGACATCTGCCTTCCAGAGGTGGGACACTCCAACTTCTGGGGGCAGGACTTCCGGAAGGGAGTTTCACCTTAAGGTCACCAGAAGCCACTTGAAGGCATGCACGTACACACACAAGGCACACTCTCTTAGCCTCAGGCTACCAATAGCAACCCCCCCTTTGATGAAATGTGCCAAGAAAACTGGGAGCCAGTTAAAGGCACAGGAGGGCCGGGGAAAAGGAGGAACAAGTGCACACCAGCTCTTCCTCTTCCCCTGCCCTCCCGTCCTTTTAAATGCCTCCCCAGGAAAGCTGAAGGGATGGGAGGGTGGGGGAAGAGGAGGAGCCAGCATGCATGCCCACAGAGAGAACTCTGTGCACCAAAGACAGCATAGGTTCACCACCTAGGTTCAGCACGTGTGTCATAGGTTCACCACCACTGGCATAGACCATAGCAGATAGGGGGAGAGAGTTTGGAGGGGGACCAGAATCTCCAGCAGGGCCAGTGATCTTCTTTGTCCAGGGAAGCCTGGATATGTGTCCTGGCTGGCTTGCTAGCTGGCATGCTGGTGGTGGAGTGGGGAGCTTGGGGTGGGGAAAAGGTGGAGAAAAGAAGCAGTAGGTGAGTGATAAAGAAAGGAACAAAAAACAGAAGGGGAAAGGCCTTTTTTAATAGAAGAAGAGAAGTTAGGACTGGAACAGAGACATGGAGAAGGGGGAAAAGAGAAAGGAAATGTGAAATGGGAAGGTTCTGTAGTGATGGAGGAAGAGTGATGAAAGTCGTGTACTATCAGAGCAGAAGGCATGGATAAAACTGACCTTTCTGGGGATTGCTCCCCAATGGGGATACCAAAATAGCATACCCTTTCTGCTTATTGGAGCAAGTGGGAGGAGCAATTCATCCAGAGGATGTTCCCTTCTTCTCTGCTGGGAAATCAGAAAGCAACACCAGATCCTTAGGAATAAACACTGCAGCTCATATAAATGTAAGAAACTGAAACTCTTAGCCCACTGGTTCGTCAAATCCAATACATTCCAGGGATTAGCACTGCAACCTACCATCTTTTCCAATAAAGATCTGCAGGCATATATTAAAGATCTATATTAAACATCTACCATTTCATATAGGTACTCATATAAACAACATTTAATTGCATTTCACTACCTCCTTCAAAATAACCTTTCTGTGCAAAGCCAACTGTAAAAGGCATGAAATTAACATCTGAATACTTATTCTTTTATTTTGCATTTATTTTCATGTCTTATTCTTCTATCTCAATAGACACAAGTATAAGTATATTCTTCATTAATATGGACTTGATTTTCTCAAACTTGTGTAATGTCTCTAGGCCTTGTATAGCATGGTCTATGAACTGATTTTCCACCCTTTTCTCCCCAGCTCCTCGGGAAAAGGATTACTGTACTACATTCAGGGAGGTAGCAGATGATCTGATTGGAGCAAAGGGAGGAAACCAACCCATCAAGGATGGCTCCGCCTTCACCGCCAGAAAAGATCTTATCTTTGGGCCATTTGGGCAAGACAGGCAATAGTTTTTAAGGCTACTGAAAATGGTTTGAGGGGAAGCACTAATATACAAAAGCCACTAGAAAATGCTCCTTTCGTTCTTGATAAGACAGATTTACTAGTTATCATAATGGAGGACTGAAGTAATAAGCAATCCAAAATAATAACTGGTCAAACTATCAGCACAGAAGCCAAGAGCCTGAATGTATTTGCTATATACACCACAGACCCAGAAAATATCTGCAGATGTTACTTGACAGGATCAGGAGACATGAATTTTTGTGAGAAAGGCAAGATACAAATGGCACAAATAAGTATGTTCCAGCAGATGTTGATGTATTCAGCATCCCATCAAATGATACCTCCGGGTTTTTTTGCCAGCATATTTTCCCACTTACACTCACCAGCTTTAACTTCTGACTATATATCTCAACTACCATATATGCACGCTTCTTTAGTGAGGAAATGCTTCATACCTCCTATGTGCTTTACATAAAAACTTGCTGCAGCTATATAAGCAAGGGAGAATAGAGTTTTCCTTGGCCTAAACTCAATTGTCAGTCCCTACTATAGCAGATCCATTGAATCAATGGGAACTTGGTAGGTCAACACTTGATTCAGTGGGTTTGTTCTAGCTGCCACTGAAATTGGATTTAGGTCATCTGATTCTGTAGGTCATACTCACAATGTGCCAGGATTCAACCATCGCAAAGCTCATGAGCTCTGGATCATGGTAGCATTTGCATTTACAGTAACATTCTCTGCAATTTAATCCAATGGAAACTGCTTTTTGGAAAAACAGACACACACAGCCATTCCTATTGAATATCAGCAACAAGCAGTGAACTAGCTAACATCGTAATTGCCAAGGAAGAAAAAGACTGCTATAATCACACCATCTGAAGTCTGAGTAAGAACCATATAAAATGTTACCTCTCCGCATGCCATATATTTGCTCCATGAGAAACGGTTGATAATTTTGAGCCATCTGATCTGTACCAGCACATCCTTAGAAACTGGAATCACACCAGAGTCAAACAGTTGATTTATCACACTTAATATCCAAGTATATGAAACAAATAAGCACACAATTATTTTTAACTGGGAGCAATCAGCTATATTCAGATAAATATATTTTACTTTAATAAGCCCAACTCTTTTAACTGCATAATCCACCTTTTCACTCTTTCCTTTGCAGTGTACAGCAATTAAACCCAGATGTCTCCAACTAACTATACTATCCCATTTTACCTAAGCCAGGAAATGAAGGTGCAGAACACCCCAAGACTTTAAAGCAATTTTAAACCATGATTTAGCTCAGTGGTTCCCAAACTTTTGGTCCTCCAGGTGTTTTGGACTTCAGTTCCCAGAAAGCCCAGCCTCCCTGCCCAGTAATTAGGAATTCTAGGAGGTGAGGTCCAAAACATCTGGAAGATCAAAGTTTGGGAATCACTGGTTTAGCTTATTCAGACTAGGAAACTATGATTAATTGGAAGCTTCCAGATTTACTAATTGGTATGCTGAAGAAGGGAGAAAAGTCTGAAGATACAGGGAAAAGATTCAGAAATATTTCAGCTTACTGGAACTGAGATATAAGTGTTGAAATCCTATAATTTCATTATATTTTAGAATAATTCTTGAGATAAGGTTAACTCCCACTCCAGAATAAATGTAATTTTTGTTTTGTCTAAAATAAAACAGATTACTTTACTCTGTCAAAAAAACAACAGAATACTAAGGTGATTACCGTTCATACCACCATATTTCTCATAACTGAGACCTGGTCAGTGTAGAAAGGGAGTATGAAGAAAATCAACTTATTTGAGACGTAATGCTGGAAAAGAGTTCTGTGGATGTCATAGATGGCTTTAAAAAAAGGATACAAAGACAAATCAGATCTAAACTCGCCCTAGAAATCAGGATGACTAAATTGAGGCCGTCGTATTTTGGCCACATCATGAGAAGGCATGACCCATTAGAAAAAATGGAAATGCTTGGAAAGGTAGACAGCAGTAGGAAGAGAGGAAGACCACGCACACCCCAGATGGATAGACTCAATCAGAGAGGACATGGCCCTAAGTCTGCAGGAGCTGAACAGGGCTATTGAGCATAAGGTTTCTTGGAGATGCCTCATTCGCAGGATTACTAGCAGTCAAAACTGACGAGGGCAATTAACAACAAACGATGAGAAGCTACTCAAAGTCCTCTGTGCCAGAACAAAAACTTGAGAAAGAGAATGAACTCATAAAATTCTCTGGCTCGAAATTCAGATTCTGGGGATCTGAAAAAAAAAAGCTTTCAGCTTGAAGCAATGAAAGATAGCAATTTCAACATAAGGGACTCAAGCTAGGTAGCTGAAACTCTTGGTTCATGTAAACCACACTGCCCCACCCCAGAACAAACTAATTTGGAATTTTTTTTTAAGTATTTCAGTCAGGAAAATCTAAGCATAATGTCAGAATTTCTTCAAACAAAGGCTGTCCATCTGGGATTCCAGAAAGAACTTACTCATTATTTGGTTTAACAAAAGGTAGTACAGTCAGCCCTTCATATCCATGGATTTTTTATCCATGGATTCAAGCATCCAGCTTAAAAATATTCAGAAAGTATATAAATTCCAAAAGCAAGCCTTGATTTTGGCATTTTATATAAGGGATACCATTTTACTGTCTTGTAGTTAACTGTAGTTAATGTTAATTGTAGTTAATAGGATTTGAACATCCATAGATTGTGGTATCCACAGGGGTTTCTGGAACCAAACCCCAATGGATACGAAGGGCCCACTACAAACAGTAGTAAGAAAAAAATGTAATGACCACAGGTGATTTACATAACTTTAATGGAGACAATGAAGACATTGAAATGGTTCAAGATTTTCCAAGCCTTGGTTGTCATTAATTAAAATGAAGAATGCAGCCAAGAAATCCAAAAATGACTAGAGCTTGGAAGGGCAGCTTTGAAGGAACTAAAAAAAGATCTTGAAGTGTAAAGATATATAATTTAATACTAAAGTTAGAATTGTAGTTCCCATTTCTAGCTATGGTTGTGAAAGCTGGATAGTGAAGAAATCTGTTAAGAAGAAAATCAACTCATTTGACATATGGTACTGGAGAAAAATTCTGTAGCTATCAAAGAGTCAAATAAATGGGTCCTAGAGCAAATCAAACCAGAGCTCCCTCTAGAAGCCAAGATGACTAAACTGAGGTTGTCATACCTTGGCCATACATGAGAAGACATGCTACTAGAAAAGAAAATGATGTTTAGCAAAATAGAAGGCAGTAGAAAAAGAGGAAGACCACACTACCAATGGATAGACACAATCAAGGAAGCCATGGTCCTTGATATGAGCAGAACTGTTGATAATAAGGTGTTTTGGAGGTCTCAGTCACCATAAGTCAAAGTTGACTTACAGCAGTTAACAACAACAGCATATGGCAGCAAGAAAGTCAGATAAGACAACAAAAAATATCTATATTTATCCAGCCCTTGGTATCAGCTGGAGGTTCCAGGACTTGCTTAAGAAAGACATCACAGGGAACTGTTAAATCAATCATCTTTGTCCCAAAGGTAACATTTTCTATCAGTCCATAACGCATTATTTGCCAACTGCAGTCTTCCAACTGCAAGACCACATACTGGGGAAAAAAATCTTTCTGGTGGCTATTCAGTATTTAATTATTTTAGATTCCCAGAGAATCAGAGCAGTTCCATTCTAGGTATTTACATGTACATCTTCATATTAGTGGAGATGTTGTACAGATATAGCTGCCTCCAACCAAAGCTGGCCTACCTCTTTTAACTATAAAGCAGAGAGCTAAGATTATTTTGCATGGCCTTTGAATCATGAAATCTGGGGTGGCTGCTCTGGCTGTTTTGAATTTGTAAACTTCTCTGAAGACATTGTTTAGTCTACTTTTAAATATTTCTATATAAGTATTTAATATTTTCAATATTTTATCAGTTGCAAATAACCTCTGGTGGGCTGAGAAGTGATAGAGAAATGCTTTAAAAATTATTTATTAAATTTATTGTTGTTGTTGTTATTAAAATGCATTGATGAACAAATATGAATTCAAAGGCTCTAGTTAAACAAAGGATCAGCTTGAGTATCATGGCAGATGTTGTTTTATCATACAATTCTACACAAGTATTACTGTTGAAAAGTACAAACAGAAAAGCATTACTTGATATCTATTTGGAAATTACTGTATTATTTTTTTAAAAGATCACTGACCATGCATAACTTCAGTCAAAGAAAAATGCCTTTTGTACTGCTTTGAACACCTGGCTTATATGCTGAGTATCTATAACAACAAGAAGAATAACAAAAATCATTTGTTTTAAATCATCCCCAATACAGGAATTCATATTATGCATACTAATTTTGAAATCTCTATATTTGAGAATGTTAGCTGAGTTGCACTCACAACAAGCTAGAGTAATTTATTATTTTACTCCAATATTGCACTTGAGTATGTTGTATTATGTGGGGGTGGAGAGACTTCTGTTTTGTGAGATCTATAATGCTTTATACTAGAGGCTTGAAACACAGCAACTCAAAACAGACAGAAAAAAAAGTGGCTTGGGAGAGAACCAGGTACAAAATGGAGTCTCATGGTGCAAAGCTAATTACCAAGCCAGGTAACTGAGGATGCTAGCTAGAAGATGCTGTTGTGCTGCAGCCTTCACAAGCACTACAGTGCCCTACTTGTGTACTGCATTGCTCTCCACATGATGCATTTCTAACAATGCTCTACAAGTTAGCTAGTATTTAGGACCCACAAGTATGTTCTTACCCATCGATTCTGAGTAAATTATAATACGATAAACTATTCTGCAAGCATGTTTTCCCGTCAGACACAAATAAATCTGATATACAGGACAAAATTTAAACCTGATGCTGTGCAAGCAAGAGAAACCTATGTATAAAGTACTTATTTATTTAAAATGCTGCCCAGTACCAGAAGCTGTCTGGGTAGTTTATATAGTAAAACAGAGTTAACACTATAGAGTATAATGACATAAATGTAGAAAACCAATCATCAGCTAACACAGATATACAATAAAGAAAAGTAAAAATAACATCTGTGTTAAGAGAGGGAAGGCAGAGTAGAACAAAGCTGTGTTCTGTGCATCACATACATCACACGGAATAAAGATGGAGATTTCAGACATTTTACAAACACAAAATTGTTTTTATAGTAACAAGGTTACTACAGAGAGGACTTCAATCAGGATTTTAAATCATTCTTTGCTTTTTTACAACCCAAACCCAGCCTACATAGTGCAGCACTGGAAGGATAGTGAAGTTTCATCCACATCTCTGTCATATTTCAGCTCAAAATGAACTTTCTCAAATGGCTTCTTCACCTTTGGGTGTAAAAGATTATGCAGGTCATCTGTTTTCCGCAGCAAAAAAAAAAAAAGGGGGGGGGGGACTGGATGGAAAGACTTACAAACCTTCTCTCTAGTCCTGCTCTGCCCTGACTCACAGGCTATCTTGATTTAAAAAGACAGAGAGATAGAGGGATTGAGGAAAAAAGAGAGACAGAACACTGGGAAAAGCCCACAGAACTCTGTAAGAGACAGCTAAAGACACACAAGTCTCATTTTTGAGAACTGAAATGGGCAGCTAGGAAGAAAATATTATACTGAAAATGTTGTAATACATCCCTGTTTTGAATTTATTCATAAAACAAAGTTTAAAATAAAAATAATACAGTCAACATGAATACAAATAACCTTGTAATACTAATAGGAAACAGGGCACTTTTCATTTCCCCACTTGAGTCATTCCTGCTTTCAATTAACTTCCCTTGTAATCCGTGATACCGATGTACATTTTCTTGAAGTTAAGAGACAGAATCTTTGGTTCATTTGGAAGATACCAAAAGTCAAATGCAACTTACCGTTAAAAACTGAACTGAATCTACAAATACAGTATGTATTCCACCAACCCCCTCCAACAATGACCCCTTTAAATGCAATCATCAGTAATCACCACATCTGAAAAACTGGTGTCCTTGCCATATTCTCATTTAATAGGTTAGTGGGTTTTTCAACATCATGAATTCTACTGTTTTTACTGATGCTGTTTTTGGAATTTTAAACCATTTAAAGAAAAAACTGTGCTGGAAGGGCAAGAGGTCTGTGATCATTCCCATGAGCATTATTCTGACTGGGAGGACAAATGTGAGTATGGAACTTAGAGAAATGGCAATTATTACTGGCAGCTGGGGTGAACTGTGGAGAATCAGGAATAATAAATAATAATAATAATCAAATTTATTTATATCCCACCCCTCTACAAAATGCAATTGGAAAGAGAGAGACCAGACACAGGATGAAGGTGTGTACATATTTTGTGAGGCAGAAAATACTTTCTGGGTAGATTACAATACCCCCCGTGGATCAAAACAACTCAAGTGGAACATACAAAACCTGGTGAGATATAATTTTTGGTGGTTTAAAACTGCCCCTTGGACTTCAGTAAACCTGTGGGTTTCCTTCATCTCAAAGGTCATGGATTCAAGTTTTTATTTTCCTTATGTTCTCCTTTAAAGGGCTCTATGTCAATGTGTTACTTTAAATGAAAATTGAATCTCACCCAACTATTATTGTATTCATTCATGTTACATAAACATATATCATCAATACATATATCATGTTTGGATTTTGCTTTATCTCTAAATATTTAGCTCTGCTTATTTAAATTATGGACTTGGAACAATTGCTAAGGCAAGGCAGGCTTACTGCTGAACATAAAGAAAACAAAAATGGCCATGGAAGATTTACATAAATTCAACCTAGATAACTAGGGAATCAACGTAGTTAAAGATTTTCCCATAGCTTGGATCAAACATTGATCAGAATGGAGACTGCAGTCAAGAAATCAGAAGAAGACTAGGAATGGGAAGAGCAGATTAAAAGAAGAATTGTCCAAGCCCAGTACCATGTATAGATGTGAAAGCTGGTCAGTGAAGACAGTGGATAGAAAGAAAATCAACTCATTTGAGATATGGCACTGGTGAAAAGTACTGAGCATACTGGAGACAGCCAAAAAGACAAATGGATCCTAGAACAGATCAAGCCTGAACCTTCTCTGCAAGTCAGGATAACTCAAATCCACAAAACAGTGATACCTACATTGGACCAACCAAAATGCATTTTGCAAGCTTTTGAAACTCCACTGGCCTCTTCATCAGGCAAAGGTAGTAAATATCATACAGGAGAAAAAACTATGACCGCATTTTTGTCAAGATGCATCTGCTCTCAGTTCAGGTGGTGTCACTGTTTTGTGGATTCGAGACGTTATTGTACTTTGCTATACGGCCAACATGGCTACCCTCGGATATGTTTTCTAAACTGAGGCTGTAGTACTTTGGCCACATCATGGGAAGGCATGACTCCTTGGAAAGCTATGATGCTAGGAAAGGTGGAAGGCAGTCAAAAGAGAGGAAGACCACATGCCAGATAGTTAGACTCAATCAGAGAGGCCATGGGCCTGGGCCTGCAGATCCTGAGTAAGGGGTCTTTAGGGGGTCATGTTGGTGTCTCCTTCAAAAAACAACAACATTTAAATTATTACATTGTTCTCTTTTTTAAAAAATTCTATGTCAGTGTGTTACTTTAAACGAAAATTGAATCACACCCAACTATTATTGATTTGTTAGCTATTTCTTGCCTTCCTCTCAACAAATGAGACTCAAATATTTACTCTTTTAGAGCTAACACTGGCTGCATCCACATTGCAAAAATAATCTGGTTTGACACCACTTTAATTGCCATGGCTTCATTCTATGGAATTCTGGGAATTGTAGCTTTAGTCTTTGTCAGTGTTCTGGTGCCACAACCAACTACAATTCCCAGAAGTTGTGTCAAACCGGATTATTTCTGCAGTGTGGACATAGCCAAAGTCTATTATAAAATAAAGATTGAAATAAGTAAATTAAGTTGCTTAAATTATGCTGAGGAGACATGGATCTTTATTCAGCTCCTATGTAAAAGCAGGATACTGTCTAAGATTAAAGAGGTAAACAAGCAAATTTTGCTGCAGAATTATTCAGTCAGTTGACATTTATTGCCTCTCAACCCATCAGCCCCCACTTTTTTTTTTAGAATTAACTGATAAAAAAAGAATCAAGTTGTGTTTTAGCTATGCTGGTTAATCAATTTTATTAGGTGTCCTTTGAAGTACGTAATAAAAAATATATGATATGGATCACATTATTAATAACATTCATTTTCCAAAGAGTAGAATTCATTTTGCATTAAGAGAAAATAAACTGTGTGCTTTGTCATATGAAAAATGCCAACAAACAGTGCTCTCATCCTCAGTCTACTTCCTCTGGCAATCTTTCAATTTATATCCAACAGGTCAGCCTATGAATATCTTTTATTTACCAGCTTTCTAAAATGCCAGGCTTCATATCTGGCAGAAGACAAAGCAACAGTCAAAAGACATTACTCTTATTTTAAATCAAGCCAAATGCATTAGTCCTAAACAAAAATGTAGCTGCAAGCTAGAACTACAAAAGAGGCACTATATGCCTGTGAACTATAGGATATGAACAAATACTACATAGCAAACCAGTTTAAATCCAAACCATATGCCCCCTTTTAATTCAGACTACTGTAACCTATATCTAGCCGTAATAATAAACACACTCTACCTATCAGCCTTCTTTTTTTTATCTGGCAATTTATGCAGTAGAATGATAGCTATAATATATGTGTCTGCACATCATGGTAAAGTATGTGACTTGTTGAATTCTGACTTGTATCCAAACCATTTTAGTAAACAAACCATGGCTTGATACTACCTAATTAAAAGTCATAATTTGCTCAATAATATTGACCGTAATTTGGTCAATGAAATCTGGCTTGTTTAAAACATGGCTTTTGTCACATCTAAATCCAGAACCATGGCTCTGGCCTGTCCCCCCAGTCATCGATATTGAAACAGGTGCTGCAAAGAAGCAAGAGAAAAGTAAACTAGAATCAGGATAAACAAAAAACGATTTGCTTGGTTTTCTGCACGGGAATTCTTGGCTAAAGCAACAAACCATGGCAAACATAAACCTTGGTATAGGATGAAACAAATGTGGCCCACAGAAATATTAGCTTGACAACGTGACTATAGTTGTTTGATTCTAGACTTCCGTAATGATATTCAACTTTCTATTAGAGTTGCCCAATTTTCCAGGAAGGATACCTGAAGCTTTTATCGCTGAATAACAAAGAAATAAAACAGATGAAGCCTTTCTGCATCATTTCATTTACAAGCTATTTAGAGCGTCACTTGCTGAATTTCTGTTGGTCATACAACTGATAAAGCCACAACCCAGCATAACAAAAAGAGTGTTGTAAAGTTTTAATTATCACCTTTTAAAAAAAATGACAGAAAGTTTGTTTTGATTTGTAGTTGTTATCTATATGTAGTCACTATCTAGATTTATACATTTTTCCCAGCATATCTTGACCTTACGAATACCTGATATTGTAGAAGTCTGCAGATTGCGCCTTACAAAGGGGTATCATAAAGTAATAATTATCACACAGGAGTTATTGTGGCATATTGATTAAATTTTGTCACTGTCATCATTGGTCCCTAAGTGCACACTGCTGAGAAAATCAACTCATTGAGTCCTTTATTTTTGTGACTGGCTCTGCCAGAAGTGGCTGAAGTGTAAACTCCTTGTCAGGCGCAATCTGCAGACTTTCACAATAATGGTATTTGGAGGGTCAAGAAACGCTCAGGAAAATGTGTAAATCTGGATGGTGACTACATACAGATAAGTTAACTATTACAAATCAAAACAAACTTTTTGTCAAATTTTTTTAAAGGTGATAATTAAAACTTTATGATACCCCCTCGTAATTACGAGATTTTATGTATTTATATACTCATGTATAAGTCTAGAAATTTAGGTTAAAAAAATGACCCCAAATACCTGAGTCAACTTATCCACGGGTCAATGTAAGTACTGTATTTGGTAGTATTCAAAGACATAGCTGTGCTAGTCTGTAGAATCAGTATGTAGAAAGATCTTGTAGCATTTTTGAGGCTCTCTATGTAACTCATATATATTTATTATATACACATACACACATGGTGAAAAGCAAGAGTTTAACTGTCCTGGAAGCACTAACCCTCTTCTATTCTCTCATCCTTCCAGCCTTTAATATGAGCACAAATAATTATACCTGCTGGAATTTTGCAAGTTCTTTGGCATTGTTTTCCTTTCTTCGTTCTTTACATCCTTCATTAAATGCTGCCATATGCTGCTTCATTAAATGCTGCCATTTGTCCTATCAAAATCCATAACCCCAAAACCTGCCCTCGACTTATGTATGAGGTTGACTTATAGTCACATATATATGGTATATTAAAAGATATATTTTCAAAATGTATTAAAGATGGACTAAGAATGATACAGCAGTATGCAAAGGGATGCTGTAGCACCTTTGAGACTAACTGAAAGAAAGAAGCTAATACCATGAGCCTATTTCCTCAAATGAACAGGAAGAAGGCTGGTCTATAAAAGCTCATGCCACCAGATCCCTTCACATATTGATTTTCCAGACTAACATGGCTATGTCTTTGAATTCTAAGTATCATAGAGGCATACATAGAAAACAGATGAACAAAATGAAGCAGTAAATATCTCTATGCAGCATTCATTTCCGGAATCCCACCAAGTAAAATGGGGATCACCAAAGACCCTAGAAGATTCATTTAGAATAAAGAACATAAAAACATTCCTTCATATTAAAAGATAACCAAATCTGTTGGCTGCCGGTCCTTAGAAAGTTTCCAGAAAAGAAAGAAAGAAACTGTACCCAACGGGTGCACTTTTAACACTGGCCCCTGACACAACGGGTGGGGGTGGGGGAATGACTGCCAGTCCCCCACATCGGATAGCCTGAGAAGCACTGGTTTAAAAGATTGACTGTGACCTCAAATGAGGTCAGTCACAACAACTGGAAATAACTCCCTTGGATTTAGCTGGACTTTCTTATATGTGCAAGCCAAACCTATGCATAGATAGTCAGAAAGAAGTCCTGCTGTTTTTACTGATGTTTTCTTCCAAGTGGCTGTGCACAGGAATGCATCTGTGCAGCCAAATTCTGTGCATGCTTACTCAGAAGCATGATCTTCTTTGCTCAATGGTTTTTAGTCCCGTGCAAGTGTGTACAGGGTTTCAGTCTTGTTATGTCTGGATACAGAGGAAAGAGCCCACTGTACAAATCTGTCCACCTATCAAACCAGACAAAATGAAGCTACCCAGATGTATACTTGAGATGTGATGACTTTCAGAATTAAAACAAAGGTGAAATTTTCTTATTCCGTCATTGTTAAGACATATACATAGCAAAATATGCAAGACTTTTTTTTTCTATTTCTCTGTCTCTAATAAATATGACAATGTTCTATATGTGCTTCTGGAATATGTCAAATGCAGGCAGCAAACACTGAAAAATATTTCCCATTTTGACAGCAGTGCAGTAGAACATAAGGTATTGTGACTCAGATACCATCCAGCTGATGTTAGCCAAGTCTCTGAAATACATAAACAAAGGAATGTCTAAATGTGTAGTGATGGATGTGCACATCCATACCTTGAGGCATACTTCCAGGACAGAATCAGCAACATGCTTTGAAATTAGAAATCTGTACCATATATGAAGTCGGTTCATCACAAGATCAGGAAAGTAAGCACCGCTTTTTATTCTTTGTAATACATACTGTTGCTTGTGAGCTAACACACTCTATAAGGAGTATTTCAAAAATATTCAGTTTCACCTCTTAAAGAATGCTACCTGCAGTCTGCTCAATAAGGCTGGCAAGAAAAGATGGGAAGATGTTGAATGAGGCTCAAGGCATTGAATTTATAGCAATATGGGAAAGGTGTTGAATTTATAGCAAAAATGCCCAATTCCCTCTTCCCAACAGTAACAGAAATGACAAATACCCAAATCACAGCCATAGGTATAAAAAGATATAAAAATACACAATCAGGATGGAGAGTGATCAAAACAACAAAGGGCTGCACCAGGATGAGTACAGATGTGGCTCTAAGAGACAAGGCAAGCCAAAGTGCCTCTCTCCCCTGAAACTGATACATGTCAAAAGCAGCAGGTCCTCTCTTCCCAAGCTAAGAAACAACAGTGATAAGAAGAGGAGTAGGATGATGATGATGATGACTAGGATGATGACATCAAGAGCAGCAAGATGATGATGATGATGAAGAAGACTAACAATTTTGTAAGCCACTCTGAGAGCATTTCTAAAGAGCTGAGTATAAATACAATAGATGATGATGATGATGATGATGATGATGACTAGGATGATGACAGCAAGAGTAGTAGGATGATGAAGATGACCAGGATAATGACAGAAAGAGCGGTAGGCTGATGATGAAGATAAGTAGGATGATGACAGCAAGAGTGGTAGGATGATGATGAAGATGACTAGGATAATGACAGCACGAGCAGTAGGATGCTGATGAAGATGACTAAGATGATGACAGCAAAAATAGTAGAATGATGAAGATGTCTAGGATGATGACAGCAAGAATAGTAGGATGATGATGAAGAAGATCAAGATGACCAGGATAATGACAGAAAGAGTGGTAGGATGATGAAGATGACTAGGATGATGACAGCAAGAATAGTAGGATGATGAAGAAGATGAAGATGACCAGGCTGAGATCAGAAAGAGTGGTAGGATGATGATGAAGATGACCAGGATGGTGACAGACTGAGCGGTAGGATGATGATGATGACGACGAAGATGACTAGGACGATGACAGCAAGCGCAGTAGGATGACGATGAAAACGGTGATGAAGATGACTAGGACGATGACAGCATGAATAGTGGGATGACGACGAAGACGGACAATTCTGCGAGCCACTCTGAGACGGAGTACAAACAGCACAAACAACAATAATAACGGCGACTAAGACGACGACAGCCAGAGTGGCAGGAGGATGATGATGAAGATGAAGAGGATGACGATGACGAGTACTCCTTAATCCTAGGAGACGTGGGTCCAGGAGGAGGGTGTGCGTGTGTGTTGTGTGTGTGGAAATGAAAAGAAACCACCAGCGCCCCCCTTCAGAAAAAAAAGAAAATGACTTAATAAATAATTCCTCCTCCTCAAAATATGCCAGGTGTGCCCCTGAAGAATCAGATACACACAGAGAGGGAGAGAGAAGGATACACAACACAACAGATTATAATGGGCTTGGTAGCAAGCAATAATAATCCTTCAGGAATAAAACACAAAACGTCATTCCTGGGCCAAGGCTGTATTTGGGGAAGGGGTGGAAGGAGGGGTGGGGTTTCTGGCTTCTTTTAGGGAGGCCTGGGGGGCTGGGAAGGGGTGAGGGGGCAGCAGGGGGCCCTTTGGGCCCCCTGCTGCCCCCTCACCCCTTCCCAGCCCCCCAGGCCTCCCTAAAAGAAGCCAGAAACCCTACAAATTGGGGTCCACACCTAAAACTGCCCCCTCAGAGTATCACTGGATCCCCCTTTGCCTTGCTTTTCCATCCTCCCCTGCAGCAGGCCCTCCTTGTGGGCGCCTCAGAGTGGCATATACATACATATATACATATAAAAATGTAATAATTATTATTATTTCCCTTCCCTCCCTCTCCTATATACCTCAGAGCCTCCCTCAGGGTTACCTTTGGGCGGGGAAGAAGAAGGAGAAGAAGAAGAAAATGAAGCCTTGTTGTAAGAAGAAGATGAAGAAGAAGAAGAAGAAGGCGCCCTCTCTCTAGTCTCTCCTCCTTCAGCCACCACCAACCCGGCCTCCTCCTCCTCCTCCTCCTCCTCCCTAGTCTCCACCATCTTCCTCCTCCTCCTCCTCCTTCTCCTCCGCCTCCAGCTCCTCCCAGGCCCGCCTCTCTCCCTCCCTCGCCCCGGCCTAGTAGTAGTAGTTGCTGCTCCCTGGCCCTCACTCTGAGGCGTTTTATTATTATTTTATTTATTTCTCTCCTCCTGAGGGGAAGCCATGGAAATGGCGGCGGTGTGGAAGGCCAAAGGGGGGACCAGTCCCTCACCACAAATCCTCCTTTTCTAGAACCTTCCCTCCCACTTCTTCAGTCTTCAGGGGGAAATTAGAACTGTCCTCCATTTTGAGCATGATTTTTAAAAATAAAGCATGAAGGGGCGTCTGTTGTTGTGTTTTATTTTTTATTGGAATGCACTACATTTTGGGGGAGGCTTGTACTTGGTTAGGATGCCCTCCATGTGAGGAGGAGGGCTCCCTCCAAATGCATTGCATTTACATTACATTACAAATTACATAGATTACAAATGCATTACATTTTGGGGTGACTTGTCCTTGGTTAGGTTGCCCTCCATGTGAGGAGAAGGAGGACTCCTTCCAAACATTTACATTACAAATTACATAGATTACAAATGCATTACATTTTGGGGTGATTTGTTCTTGGTTAGGTTGCCCTCCATGTGAGGAGGACTCCTTCCAAACATTTACATTACATTACATTACAAATTACATAGATTACATTTTGGGGGTGACTTGTTCTTGGTTAGGTTGCCCTCCATGAGAGGAGGAGGAGGACTCCCTCCAAATGCATTGCATTTACATTATAAATTACATAGATTACAAATGCATTACATTTTGGGGGTGACTTGTTCTTGGTTAGGTTGCCCTCCATGTGAGGAGGAGGACTCCTTCCAAATGCATTGCATTTACATTACATTACAAAAATACATTACATTATAAGTGCATTACATTCGGGGGTGATTTGTCCTTGGTTAGGTTGCCCTCCATGTAAAGAGGAGGAGGAGGACTCTTGTGCCCCCCAAAAAGAGTGGGATATAAATATAATTAATGATGATGATGATGATGATGATGATGACAGCAAGAGTAGTAGGATGATGAAGATGAAGACGACCAGGATAATGACAGAACAGTAGAGTGATGATGAAAATGAGTAAGTGATGGCAACAAGAATAATGGGGTGATCAAGAAGATGACTACTTCCACCACCATCCAGGAAGAGAGAGCGGCAGGCCAGCTTCATCAGGCCTTGCCTGAAATGAAGAAGAGCCCTCCCTCCAGTCCTTCTGCCATGGTCCAGGCCTCAGAGGGAGAGATGAAGTGTTGGACCTGATCCCCGTCTCCACTGCCATTCCCTTCTCCTTTTGTGTCATGTCTTTTTAGATTGCAAGCCTGCAAGACAGCAGGGAACCGTCTAATTAACGATTTTATGTACAGCGCTGTGTAAATTTACAGCACTATATAAATAAAACATAACAACAATAATAATAATGAAGATGATGAGGATAATGACAGAAAGACCAGTAGGAAGATGATGAAGATAAATAAGATGAAGACAGCAAGAGTAGTAGGATAATGAAGATGAAGATGACTAGTTACCTGGTTCCTGAAAAGCAACACCTACTGAAATTCCCACCTATTATTATTATTATTAAGCTTTATTTATAAAGTGCTGTAAATTTACGCAGCACTGTACATACAATTAATTAAAAACAGATAAAACTGCTTGTGGCGTACATTAAATGAAAAACATTTAAACATAATACATATTACTATTCAAGCAATTAAAGATAGCAAACAGCTAAGTAAAATAAACATAGGATAACAATAACTTTTACTCAGTTGTTAAAAGCACAGGAGCCCTGTCCAGTTTTTACTCTGGCAACTCTTCCCAGTGTCAGCCTGAGACATCTTTAGAAGCCCCTTCTCTTCCACTCTCAGCCCTCAGGCCATGGAAACCCACCATCATGGTGGTGCAGGGAATGCTGACCACGCTGGGTGACACCTCAGAGTTGGGGTGATGCCTGATCTCAGTGGCATCACTAGGGGGCATGGACCACACTGGGTTACACCTCAGAGTTGGGGTGATACCTGATCTCAGTGGCATCACTAGGGGGTATGGACCACACGGGGTGATACCTCAGAGTTGGGGTGATGCCTGATCTCAGTGGCATCACTAGGGGGTATGGACCACACTGGGTTACACCTCAGAGTTGGGGTGATGCCTGATCTCAGTGGCATCACTAGGGGGCATGGACCACACGGGGTGATACCTCAGAGTTGGGGTGATGCCTGATCTCAGTGGCATCACTAGGGGGCATGGACCACACTGGGTTACACCTCAGAGTTGGGGTGATGCCTGATCTCAGTGGCATCACTAGGGGGTATGGACCACACTGGGTTACACCTCAGAGTTGGGGTGATGCCTGATCTCAGTGGCATCACTAGGGGGCATGGACCACACTGGGTGATAACTCAGAGTTGGGGTGATGCCTGATCTCACTGGCATCACTAGGGGGTATGGACCACACTGGGTGACACCTCAGAGTTGGGGTGATGCCTGATCTCAGTGGCTGCCACCACTATCCCCAGCACCTGAACCAGGTGACACCAACACAAGGAACACCAGAGCAGGGGAGGGGGGCAGCAGGTAGGCCATTCTCACTCCCTACAATCCCGTTCCATGCACTTGCACCAGGTGACACCAATGCTAGGGATGCCACTGCCACCATGGCTCGGGTCCATCCTACCTAAGGGACCGCCTCTCCCCGTACGAACCCCCCCCCCCCGGTACACTTCGATCATCTGGGAGGAATCTTTTACAGCCCAGAAAGAGCAGGTTGGTGCAGACCTCCCAGAGGGCCTTCTCAGCGGTCGCCCCCAAGCTTTGGAATGATCTGCCAGACAAGATGCATCTTATTCCATCTCTCGACAGCTTCAAGAAAGCCTTGAAGATGCATCTCTTCCAGCAGGCCTTCCCGGAAAATGTTTAACATTTCCTGGCTCTTTCTTCTACTAGTTTTAGTCCCCATCCTGCTAAACTGCTCAGGAAGTCTTTTGCTGTCGTATTGTTGTTTTTACTTATTTGCAATTGTTTTTAACCTGCCTTTGGTTTAATTCTTTTTTAAGGGGGGGAGTTGGGATTGGAATTGGATATTTTAATTGTGATGTTTTAACTTCTCTTGTACCCCGCCCCGATTGCCCGTTCAGAGGGGCAGGCTAGAAATAATTTTTATTATTATTATTATTATTATTAATTATTATTATTTATTAGCAGGTCTTGAAAAAGGGGCAAGCTGATTGACCTTGCATAGAGGGTGAGCCCTGCAGACCTTTGTCCCAAGTGCCATCTCAATTCTTTGCATGGCTGCCTCTGCATTGCAGAAATACAGTCAGCCCTCCTTATCCACCGATTCTTCATCCATGGATTCAATCATCCACATCTTGGAAATGTTTTTAAAAATATAAATTCCAAAAAGCAAACCTTGATTCTGCCATTTTATAGAAAGGACACCATTTGACTACGCCATTTTATATAACGGGACTTGAGCATCCATGAATTTTGATATCCATGCGGGGGGGGGGGGCTGGAATTAAACCCCAGCAGATACCAAGGTCCCACTGTAATGCAGTTTGTCACTGCTTTAACTGTCCTGGCTCCATGCCATGGAATCATGGGATCTGAAGTTTGTTGTGGCACCAGAGTTCTCTGACAGAGAAGTTCTGCAGTGCAGATACAGCCCCTGTTTGAAGTAAAAATAAGAGACAGTGTGAGAATATGCTGAGTGCCCCTAACATCTGAATAAGCTACAGTGTATGCATGCATGTGTGTGGACATACACATGTGGAAAGAACCATGTGTTCCAGAAGTAGAGAATGAGGTTTGCACGCAGAAGGTCCCATGTTCAATTGATGGCATCTCCAAAGAAGGTTGAGAAATCTCCCAAATGGCTAAAATGTCCAGAAAAGATTTCTTAAACCTGCCTGAAACCTTGGGCACTAATAGTTAGAAAGTCACAGGTGGCCATCATATTTTTGCATTGCCATTACCATAGTCCATTATCAGCAATGGAGATTCTGGGAACCCTAGGCCAAAGCATCTGGAGGGCCACAGGTTCCTGAATCCTGTGGTGGATAATAATAATGTTGATGAGCCAGTGGTCTAACTGCAAGGTAGCTTCCAATGTTCCTATATTTGCTGAGGGAGCAGTTTGGGGAATAGCTGTACCTGCCTGTGTCCCAAAGAAAGACAGATAATTTTTTCCTCTGCCAAATATTGCATATCAAATCAATAAGCTTAGTGGTGATCTAGGGATGGGAGTATTCGAATCACAACTGGAAAGACCCAAATTAAAATCCCCACAATGCTAAAAGCTCACTTCAGGCCTGTCACTATTTATTTCACAGCTGAATCTACTTGGCAGTGTTGACAACATGGGGAAATACCTTGATTTATTTGACTTCTTTATATTTCTCTTTTCTCTCCAAAATGCTGCCGTTACATTCACACGTTCTATAAGCTTTTTGATGAAAATCTTAATGTAAATATAATTAATAAATCAAAAACTCTCCAGACATTAAATTTAGCTACTTTCACAAGGGTGTGGTGTAGTGGTTTGACCATTGGACTATGACTTTGGAGACCAGGATTCAATTTTCTGCTCAATCATGGAAACTCACTGGGTGACCTTGGGCAAGTTGCACACTCTCAGCCCCAGAAAGCCCTATAATAGGTTCATCTTAGGATCACCCTTAGTCAGAAATGACTGGAAGGCAGACAACAATATATACCTAGCACAAAACTATACTGAAAGAAACTATTTCCAGCCTCAAGCCACACTGTCCTACTATTACTCAACCAAGACACAGCCTACTTGTATTTTTCCCCCTCAACTCCAGAAAACAGGCCAGGAGGAACCTGAGCCCCTGTGTGTTGCCTTTAGGAAGGCCATGCTCCACCATAATGCTGGCAGTGAAAGAAGTTCATAGCGAGCACATGCATGCAGAACTTGTGGAACCAAAGCAGGCCAAATAGGTTTTCTGTTGTGTGCTTTCAAGTAATTTCCAACTTATGGCAACCCTAAAGTAAACCTATCACAGGGTTTTTGTAGCAAGATTTATTCAGAAGGGTTTTGCCTTTGCCTTCCCCTGAGGCTGAGAGAGTGTGACTTGGCCCAGGTCACCTACTGGGTTTCCATGGCTTAGTAGGGATTCATGCTGGGGTCTTCAGTCCAACACTGTGGAACAACCTGCCACAGGACCTCCTTCCAGCTCTCTTTCCCCTGGCAGATGAAGACCATTTTATTTGGACAGACATTTGAAATGCAAGTTATATAGCACTAGCATGTGTGAAGTGGTGTGCTGCATTTTCTCTTTTTGTGTTTTAAATGTGGTTTGAAGTGTTTTAATAATGTTTCTAATATATTGTTTTGAAATTATTTTTAACTTTTGTAAAATGAGATTTTAATTTAATCTTGTTTTAAAGTTTTGGAATCTGCTTTGGATCTGGTCTGGTCTGGCAGGATCGAGCCCAATCCTGCCCCTGGGGTTTTGGCCTGCGTCATCTGAATTAGATTATGCCAGGCCAAGGGGAACCCTGGGTCTTTTGGCCCGTGCGGACAACCTGTGAAATATACACCCATTCCAAGTATATAAACTGGAGTTCAACCTGTAAAAACACATATTTCACTACAGTACTGTTCACTAAAGTACTGTCAATTACAGTCTTAGAGGAGAAAAATCTACTCGAGAAAAAAAAAGCAACCAAAAAAGTAACTACTGAAATCAATGGGCCTCGTGTAATGATATTTTTTCCAAAGCAGGGCTAAAGACTACATTTTTGATTCTTAGCCCATACAACTTTTCATTTTTAAATCCATGATCATAGTAAAATGTTAAAATCTTCCAACCACCATCTTATATATAAAAAAAGATTTTATGATCTACATCTACATAATCTATATTGGAGGGGGGGGGCAGAGGTTGTCTAGGTAATATCTTGGAAAATACTGTAATTTAAAAATACAGCTCTTTACAAATATATACACATTGTTTTTTTTAAATTTATTTTTATTAAGTATTACAGACACCAACATAACAAAGACAAAAACAACCAACAACAACATTAACAACAACAACAAATACATAACATATTTTCCCTATAATAAAAAAACATATAAACATACAAAAGTAACTTCCTTCTATTCAGGAATCAATTTCAATTTTCAAGCTCTCAGTCCATTGTATCTTTTCATCTCTTATAATTTTTCCCATTTCTTTACCTTCTTTTTCAACTACACTTATAGTTAATTACAGTTAATTATTTTATCTTGATATACCGGTAGTCATTTTCCCCTTAGTCATCCTTTCTTCTCAACGGCAAACTACATTCTTCCAATCTATCTACAAATATATACACATTGAACAATTCATTCAAATTCCCTGTTTATTAAAAAAAAAAACCCTAATTACATAAAATGTAAAAGACCTTTCATGGATAATATCAAGTGTTTTAATCACAGCACCCAGATGGAGCAAGCCTCTGAGAAATGAACTGCTCTGGCTTAAGGTCCATAACTGGCCTGTGTGTTATTTCTATTAATGTGCTCATGTCCTAGAACAGAGCCACAATACTACTACGGTACAAGGGAGAAAGCAGGAGAGAACATAAATGGGTTTTTAAGGTCAGAAAGCTCAAGAATTGCCAGAGAAAGAAACCAGTGCTTATATCATTTGAAAATCTGGAATCCGGCTTTCAAATGTCATCAGGGTTTAATCTCTAGTATTTATAGTGGCTTGTGAAATACTTACTGTGCAAGTAAATGATTGAGGAAAGTGTCTAGTGGAAGACCACTGGTTATTTCTGAACCAAAAAAGAATATATACTGATATCTAGAGATATTTTTAATAAAAAAACCCTTATGATGCAATGTAATATTATGCCTTATTATGTTAGTAAATTCAATATGTTTTTGACTCCTGTCATAAGAACTTTAAGTTTCAGAAGTATTTTCTCCAATCCCTTTAAATACTATCATGTTACATTCTTTTACAAAAGAAGTATCAGAACAGGAAATAGTAAGGTATTTAGAGTCTAAAATCAATTCCTGGTTTTTTTTAAAAGAGAGAACCAGTTTTTTTCCCAGTAATGCTGTTTTTAATATTTGGTTGACAAAAATTAATAATATTTTAAGAATGTTTAAAAATGTTTTCAAAGCATGACACTATTTATTGTCGTTATCAGTGTGTTGTAAAATGGCACAACTAACAACTATAACATCTTTTAAAAATCTTTATTTGCCTGTCTGTTCAAATAAAAATTCTCTTCCCCTTTTAATTCATTTCATCTGGACACTAGGTATTCATAGCCCATGCAAAAACCTCTCTTAGTTATGGACAGGTCTTCCACAAGTTTTGTGGATTTTACTGAACTATATGATTACTTGAAGAAAGATAATGTAAAGTCTCTAATAGCTTTTACGTTTTGCTACTTATAAGTAAGGTAAGGAGTCCTAACTTTTTGGGAACAGTGAATATAAATATAATTTAATGGTAGATTTTTTTTTTTTTTAGTATCCTGAAACAGGAAAAGGCTGGAACCATACGGTTAAGCACATCTTCACGTGAACAAAGAAAATGTGAAACTATGAGGTTTATTTAGGTAGGTGTGCCTGACCTCTGTACTGTTCACACCTTGTGTATATAGAGAAAAACATTCCTGTTACAACATTCTGTTCATTTAAATGATCTGGATACACTATACTTCACATCCACTTTCTTAATTTCGTAAAGTTAAAAATAGTCCTTCTCTCACGTGAACAGAAGAAACAGAGGTTTTTGATTTGGCAACATTTGAATGTCAGACAAACATTTAAGGTCTGAACGTTAAAAACATGAAGCATTCCAAACCATATATTCTTGGTTCTTCTTCACTTTAAGCTTTTCAGTAACAATAATACAGTATAGAAGTTTAAATGTGATCAGGAATTGTTAAACTGAAGTATTAGTGTGATCAAGGCTATAATATAACAAGAATACACAAACTTGCGGGCCATAGTGGAATGTAAGTTAAAATGGGCTGCTGCCCGTGCTTGGGCAAAAATAATTTTTGAAATCCAAAAATACTTCAGATATGTTAATACATAAAGTTTTCAGGGCAATGTACTGTTACACTGATAGTTTCCAAAGTGTAAAATAAATTTTCTTTTTTATTACACTGTTTGTTCCCCTAAAGTGGCACATTACACTGTACATAACAATGTAATAGTCAGTTATGTGTATTTCTGTGGAATAATATGTAGTAGTTAATTTTAATGTTTCTGCAGTTAATATACATTGTGCATACTACAATTAGTCGATATGTTCTATTTATTCCACAGTAATAAATTTAAAATTAGCAATTCAACCCTATGTGTGAATGCTTGTAA
This sequence comes from Urosaurus nigricauda, assembly GCA_034509955.1. Taxonomy (NCBI): domain Eukaryota; kingdom Metazoa; phylum Chordata; class Lepidosauria; order Squamata; family Phrynosomatidae; genus Urosaurus; species Urosaurus nigricauda. The sequence goes on along the minus strand of JAOEGL010000002.1, from coordinate 88,050,309 downwards.
GGCCCAATATATTCAATGGGACTTACTTCCAGATAAGTGCAGAGGACTGTACTCTAAACGAAAGATAGGAATATTTGTACTTCATTGGTAGAAATTATCTTGTTGGATAAGACCAAAATCAAGGAGTGCTGGACTGTCAGGGAATGCAGCTCTGGGTTTTTATTTTTTCAGAGAAGAAGCAATATCTTTTCCAATGCTAGGTAAAGGGATCTTTATAGTTATGACAAGTCAATGAAATGATAACAAGGCTTTCAAACTATACTCTGACAAGTTAATATAATGGAAGTCAGACAGTGTGGAAAACAAGCAGAAGCTGGATACAGATATACACACTTTAGTTAATGATGTAGGTTTGTCCTTCAACATTATTTCTGTAATTTCTCTGAGCTTTGTCCCCCAGGGTTCTCCGTGCAGCAGCAGGTGAGGCCTGGGAGGTAAAGTGTCAGTGGTCTATTGGATCTCCATCTCCCTCACTAGGTGTCCTGTCCCACAGTCCTGGATATAAGTGTTTCTTTTTAAAGGTGGGTGGCTGGGACAGAATAGGGATTCTGTTGGTGAACTGCCCACCCCGCTGCTCAACAGTCTCCCTTCCTGAGTTGGCTGAGTTGGTCTTGGTAGTGGTGTTGGAGTCTCTGCAGCTGGTTGTGCTGGGGGACCTCAACATCCACATGGAGACTGCTCTGTCAGGAGCATCTCAGGACTTCATGTCTGCCATGACAATCATGGGACTGTAGTATCTGGTGCCACCTATGTTGCTGGACACACTCTAGAGCTAGTTTTCTGTGTGGGAAAATATGCTGATGACCTGGGAATGGAGGAACTCTCTGTAGTTCTGTTGTCATGGACAGATCACTACCTATAGAGCCTCTGTATGGGTGGGGAGCTGATTAAGATGGCCTGCCCCAGGAATAGAGAAATGGACAGGGCTTTGGACACGATTGCTCCTAAGCTTCCCCTCCCACAGAGTGGAGCCAAGCGAGCACCCTGGTTTACCAGGGTGCTGATGGTGATGAAATGAGTGGGACAGAGACTAGAGTGACGAAGGCAGAAAATTCGGAGCGAGTTTAACTGAACATGGGCTATAGTTTTGTTCTGTCCCCTGTGTTATTTAACATCTACATAAAACCACTGGGAGAGGTCATCTGGAGTTTTGGGGTGCGGTGTCACCAATATGCTGATGACACCTAACTCATTCTCTTCTTTCCATCTGACTTCAAGGAAGCTGTCTCTGTACTGAACCAGTGTCTGCTGTCGATAATGGACTGGATGAGGATAAACAAATTAAACATAATCCAGGCAAGACAGAGGTGCCCCTGGTCAGTTCTAAAGCAGATCAGGGAATATGGATCCAGCCTGTGATGGATGGCGTTACACTCCCCCTGAAATCTCAGGTTCGCAGCTTGGGTGTGCTTCTGGATTCAGATCTGAGACTGGATGCCCAGGTTTCAGCTGTGATCAGAAGTGCATTTGTACAGTTAAAACTATTGTAATGCGCTCTACATGGGGCTGCCTTTGGAAACAGTTTGGAAATTGCAGCAGGTTCAAAATGCTACAGCCAGGCTGTTGACTGGGGCTGGCTACAGGGATCATGTCACTCCCCTGCTGAAACAGCTACACTGGCTACCGGTCCATTTCCAGGCAGAATTCAAGGTGCTGGTTTTGACCTTTAAAGCTCTAAATGGCTTGGGTCCAGACTATCTGAAGGAATGAATCACCTTATACAAACTAGCCTGGGCACTAAGATCAGCAGGAGAGGGCTTTCTCTCAGTGCCACCACTTTCGCAAGCGCGGTTGGTGAGGACTCAGGAGATAGCCTTCTCCATGGCTGCTCTCAGACTGTGGAACTCCCTGCCATGGGAGGTCAGGTCAGCCCCCTCCCTGCTCTCTTTCTGCCAGCAGCTGAAGACATTTTTATTAGGCAGGCATTTGGTGGGTGACCTTTAATTTGAATAATGTGGTGTACTGCTTTGCTGTTTTAATGGTTTTTACTGTTTTTAACTATGTTGTTTTTAATCTGTGTTTTAAGGTTGATAGTATGAAATTATTTTTTTAACTTCAGTATTTCAGCTCTGTCTTTTAAAATATTGTAACCTGCCTTGAATCTCATTGTGGGAGAAAAGAATAAATAAATAAATTACAGAAATTTTGGCACCAGAAGTGGGAATAACACAGAAAGAATAGGGATCAGCATAAACATCTTTCAGCAAAAAAGATCAGCATAAACATCTTTCAGCAAACTTTGTATTCAGAACTAAAGATAAGCACATGTGAAATGGAGCTACAGTACCAGATCAGATATGCCTTGCATGAGGAAACAAACATCTGGAATCATCTAGTAACCACTTTAAGGCTTCTTCCAAAATGCATCCAGGGATAATTTTTCCTTTCACCAGCTTCTACTTTTCTAATAATTTCCATGTTGGTGGCCAACCTAGATCTATGCTTTTTAATATGCTTGGGATAGCTTGTGAGGTTTATCTGCTCTCTCCTTTATTCTCCATTTTGCTACTCAGTAAGGGATTCCAAAGGCAGCTGCTGTTTACCATGCCTGGTATGGTTCAATATTGTTGCATTGTTTACTATAAACATACTTCTGCAATTCAGCACCAAACATTTGTGATTCTCCAGACCTCCTTCACCATCCTCTCAATGTTGATGCTGCTAAAAAGACTTCTAGCAAGACAAGAGGACAAAAGGGGGGGGGGGCTGCTTTCCCTGAGGCTCTGTTTACTGAAGTGTGCTCATTTCTCTCATTTTCTCTGACATCATAGTAATGGCTTAAATAGAAATAATCTTTACAAGATTAAATTTCTTAGAAACTAAAAGTTGCCTTTCACCTGGCTGAAGTTCTATGTTGGCAAATAACACTGAATCCGACAAAACTTAGGCACTGCAGAAATAATCCAGTTTGACACCACTTTAACTACCACGGCTCAATGCTATGGGATTCTGGAGATTGTAGTTTGTTGAGGCATCAGAGTGGAGCTCTGTTAAAGTGGTGTCAAACCCGATTATTTCTGCAGTGTGGATCCAACCCTCCTCCCCACTGACAGGGCTGTGTGTATAACTGAGACTCACCTGAGAGGCTTCATTAGTTGTTTTAGATGTCTGTGTTATAATGAGAGTTTTGAAATAGTGTTTGATCTTTTGTGCATAAATGACAGAAAACTAGAAGATCCATTTTAAGGAGGGTATAGCTATAGGAGCTATCAAATGAAGCTCCTGGACTTCAGAATTTACCACTCCGGCAGTGAAGCCAAGATACATCTAACTCACCGCTTTGTTTCTAATATACCAAATGGCTGGTTGTCTCACAAACAGATGTTGACCATCTCCTGTACTTGTCCTTAGTGTGTAAATATTGAACACACTTAGACTTCAATAAAATTGATTGTTGCTGTTATGTGCCTTTAAGCTGACTGTGACTTATGATTACTCTTTCACAAGGCTTTCTTGGCAAGATTTATTCAGAGGAGCTTTGTCATCACTGTCCTCTTAGGCTAAAAGAGTATGACTTGCCCAAAGTTACCCAGTGGGTTTTCATGGCTCAGCACTTTGTCTTCCAGAACTGAGAGCCAGCATGGGGTAGAAGTTGATGAGTGTTGCATGAGGACACTGGCAGACCAGGGTGTGAATCTCCGCTCAGCCATGAAAACCCACTCCTATGAAATCCCACAAAACCCAATGGGTAAGTCACACACTCTCAGACAAATCCCCTCTCAATAAATTCTGCCAAGAAAACCGTATGATAGCTTTGCCTTAGGGTAACACTAGCTCAGGAATGACTTGAAGACACACAGCTTCCAAAATCATAGTAACACTCACTGCCATGCTGCCTTCCCAAATCTCTCAATATTATTTTTAAATGATCAGATAACCTCCAATTTATCTTTCTGTGAATGCTATAGAAGTTCATCACCATAAATTGATTCATGCATAATTGTGAAGTCACATTTTGTCATTTCTCAGTACTACTGCCAACTGATTTCATGTACCATTGTCAGGTTCTGGCACTATGCACAAGACAGCAAAAGTTATTTTTCTCCATTCCCTTCCAGACCATTCTTTTCATTATTATTTTTTAAAGAAACCTTCTTTTCCCACTCTGTTTCTCATAGGGAAAGTGCTCTATACAGATATATATTTACTGGCTTCTGTTATTTCAGCTTTCAAAAAGACACTGGCAATTCCAAAAATCTCCTAGCAAACATGAGGACCAGGGCCGTATTGGATCTCATGTTAAGAGAAAGGTAAGAGAAATACAATAAATAATTATTATTGGGTCTATTTTGTTCTACTTATCTCCAATGCAAAATATATATGAAGAATAGGACTTAAAATATCCTGCTTTAACAGTCTCCTGCATTATCTTACAGCCACCAGTATTTTGCCTCAGTTTCCACTAAGTATTTTGCCTCAGTTTCCACTGGAGTAACTAACTAGAGCAGCAACACTGTTGTTGCGTTCCCAAATTAAAGGAAGAGGAGGACCACCTAGATCACTTACCTTATTTGCAGCACGATATATTCCCCCCTCCCAAAGCACCAAAAAACTAACATCTATAATCTACAATTGTTTGATTGACCATTAGGCATAGAACTAACATGCTGAATCTTTCAATTCCCATTTCAAAATGGACTACAGTTTGGTCTTCCAGCCCTTTTAAATCCAGATCAGCATTGATTAGAGAAAACACCTTGAAAATCATACACAAGTGGTACTTGACTCCAGTGAAGCTAGCTGGAATGGTTAAAAATGTTTCCTCCAAATGTTATGATAATGGCACATTTCTACATATGTGGCTAGACTGCCCCAAAATAAACACATTTTGGTAATTGATACCTGACCAAATTCCATTGATTAATAGCCAAAAGTAAAATTATGTCCAGAAATGCTTTTGTTATCAATATATGTAGACACAAACTCAAATCTGAAACATAAAAATCTTATAGATTTCTTCACAGCAGCAGCCCATGTAGAAATAGTAAGATGTTGGAAAACAGGAAAGGTGTCTCTGGATATGTGGTGGAAACCACATATAGGACCTATGGTTACTTGAAAAACTGTATGACAGAATGGCAAGGAGGACCAAAATCAGGACTTTTCGTGGATAAATGATTCCCGCTCATTGACTTTGTAAATAAAGATAGAAACAAGAGTAGACAACCTCCATCCTATCTGAACCTTTGGTCGGACATTCTGGACTAGATTTACAGAAAGACAGCACTGGACTTTAAAAACGGCTTACATTTAGCAGAACCCAAGAAGGAGACCTACAATTTAATTCAATTTGAGATGAATTGTTTTAATTTGCTTTATTGTTGTGTCATGTTTTGTACACAGGTGTTCACTTACAATAACAAGAAAAAAAATGTTGTTGTGAGCCTTCAGGTTGTTTGACCTACAGCAACCCTAAGGCAAACCTATCACAGGGTTTTCTTTTACAAGAGTTGTTGAGAGGGGGTTTGCCTTTGTCTTCTCCTGAGGCTGAGTGTTTGACTTGCCCAAGGTTCCCCAGTAGGTTTCCACTGCTGACCAGGTATTCAAAACCTAGTCTATAGTAGTCCACTGCTCAAACTACTATACTATACTGCCTCTGCTTCTACTGAAGTAACTAATCAGCTGCAGTATAGCTTCAGATAAATGAGTCTGGCCTTGGGCGTTTAATTTTTGTGTTCATTCAAGTCAAGCACTGCTAAATTGAAAGGATGGCTTATAAAGGACCCCAAGGAAGTGAGCTGGAACCAAGAAATCCGTTCTTCTTGAGACCTGTCAAGAGTTTTCAGTTCCAGAAAAAGCTGATTAATAAGGAGTAATATGTTCTTCAAGTGCTTCTCCTACACAGATGCATTTTTTTCCTATCAACAGCTACCCAACTTCCAAAAATGAGTAAATCTAGGCAAAGATTTAGAAGATAGTTTTGATTTTTTTTAAAGCAGCAATTCAATAATTATATCAAATTGTATTTTGTTTCAATTGCATGTTCTAAATCTTCTGAAACAGGTTGTCTCAAAAGACTGTGTAAAAACAAATAAGATTAAAATGCCATGTTTTATTGTTTTTAACAAAATGCATCCAACTGCTTACAAAAAAACAAAACAAAAACAAGTTCTGCAATTTTCCCAAGTTTAACAGCTTTCCAAACAATACACCATCTCACAAAGATCATATGCACACTTGACAAGATTCTGACATGTCATTAGAACGTTGTCTGGTGTGGCTATTTTAGAAGTGCCATTCATGGTGCTACCCAGCAGTCATGTATAGGTTGTAACAGCGTTCAGTAACTATACAACATTGTCGAATTAAGCCACTGAGAACTTAATTCTGCAGTTTGATTTGGAAATACTGATTATTTATCTTCTTTTAGATGGGTTCTCAATCTTCTTCTGTGTGCACACCAGCTAGTGGGAATTGTATAGTGTTTAGACCACTGATTTTTAAGAAGTGTTGATTGTTTTAAGCTTCATCTTGCCCAGAGACCTATCCACATTGCAGAAACATCCAGTTTGAGATTGCTTTACCTGCCCTGACTCAGTGCTAGGGAATCCAAGGAATTGTAGTTTATTGTGGCACCAGAGCTCTCTGACAAAGAAGGCTAAGTGTCTCAGAAAACTACAGTTCCCACAATTCCTTAGCATTGAGCCAGAGCAGTTAAAGTGGTCTCAAACTGGATTATTTCTGCAGTGTGTTTTGGACCAGGGTAAAATCACAGCAGTTTGAATCCACTTTATTTGCCTTGTCACCATACTGCAGAATCCTGTATTATTATTATTATTATTATTATTATTATTTGGTAAGGATACATAGAATTCTGTGCTAGAGACCTTTAGTACATGTCTTGAATCATAACAATAGAGCTACCTAGTGGAGAATTCTAAATTCCTCCAACATTACAAATTTCAGGCTACCATAGGATGGAAATCATGACAGCTAAAGTAGTAGGTTGCTACAACTTGCAGGGTAGAAATATCACCAGTTAGATTTATTATTCTGCATCTTCATTAATTCTGGCAAGATGATGGGCAAACTGTCCTTTACCTATAATAAAGCTTAAACAGACTGGAAGAAGCAGAGAGAGATGGTGGTTTAGCCTCTCCTCCATCCTCTTTTTGTTGTTCAGAATCCCACCCAGCCATTTCTGATAAGTTTATGTTAACAAGAACCACTTGTTTATATAGACCTGTTTGTAAATCGAATTCTTCATAGGCCCCACTTGAGTTCTCCAACTTAAAAAAGGAGTTTGGTCGTCACCAGAAAAAAAGCCTTCTTCGTTGTGCCCTTGCAATGCCCTCTCAATGCCATTTAATTTGCCCTCATTATTATTTTTGATGGTGAATTAAATTGGGATGAGTAGATACAACGCTATAACAGAGGTATTTTCATTTAGAAGAGTCACACATGTGTGTGGGAGTGCAAAAGGGGGCAACACCAGCTCTCTTGAAATATTAAATATTTCCCCTGCCATGGTGAAAGTGTGAGAGAAAAGCATTTGTAGTAAGAAATCTATCATCACAGTAGCACTTTGTGGACCGACCGCACACAAGGCTAGTTAGGTTTAGTTTTGCCTTTATTTAGGAACTGTCTTATACATTAATGTGTTCTAATATATCATATGTGTGTTATTATATTTTGTGTCCACAATATGAACATTTTACAAAGCTAAAGTGTAATGTTACTGCTTCCAATATTATATTGGTTTCTATGAAAAAAATCTCCTAAAAATTGCTTCCTATCAAGTCCCTCCTTTTGATATCTTACCAATTATCTTGATTCTGCCACAAAAATTATATGTCACACTTCTGAGTGACATATGAAATGGAAAAGGACTGGATCCAAGAGCAATAATTATTTCCAGTAGAATGCTGGGAAAAATCCCCAAGTCCCTGCCTATATGACAACTGTCAATCAGAAGCATATGAAGCCTTCAGCACTGAAGCCTCCTGGTACTATAGTTTCACCAGTCACCCACATGACAGCTGTCATTCAGGGGAGTAGCATGAGATACTAAATGCAATCCTATGCTCTGCAATGCAAAGAACAATGGTATTATCACCTAGTACTGCCAGTTTCTGAGATACACTTTCAAACTAATTCCCACTTGGCTGAATATAGTTCAGATGTGTGAAAGTGGTCAGAGTTCCCTTCTTTAAAGTGAAAGCTATGAGCTGGTCAGATGATTTGATTTTCAGTTAACACAAATAGTAGTTGAAAATCTCTAGATGTCAGTACAATCCTGTCATGTTACAAAGAGGAAAATGAACTTGAATTCAAGATACAGTCACACAGAAGACTGTCATTTTAGGAGAAGAAATTTTATTTAAAAACTGCCAACATGTAGCCAAAAAAGTACACTATTTTCCATTTTATACATAAATAACAATAACTTATCACTGTGCTTAGTATATTCTGTCACTAGAACATTATATATAAACACACACACACCCAAATGTACTGATAAATAAGTGGAAAATTCATTTTGTTGTTCATTGATACTGTCACCACTGCAATTTTACCTGTTAAATCTGGAAGACATCTGCATAGGGATGGACAGAACTCTAAAACCAGTCTGTAATATAATTTTACATCACTAATATTAGGTAAGAAAGAATTCATCATGAGTACAAAATGTTTGAGAAAGAATCAAACTATAATTTTGTGGGCAGTACTGGGAAACTGTTTGGCATCTACTGTCCAGTTCTGTGATGATGACAACCTATGCCAACGTTTTAAGCAGGATGAAGTTTCCACTGCTCTCCAGATACACACAGAAGAGAATCTAATAAAATCAGAAGGCTCAGCATCAGAATGGTTGCTCTACAGATGACTAGGGTCTAGGATAAACTAAGAATGACTGGAAGAGAATATGCATTCCTATGTAGTTACAATACATAAAGAAGTACTTTATGTAGCTACATTAAACCTAAATCATAGCAGTAGTACAAACCAGGAAGAGCTGGTGTGGAAGTATGCATTTTTATTGCACCAAAATATGTACCTTGGTTTTTGAAAATGGCAAAATCAAAGCAATTCAACATCTGTAGAAAAGATCTCAAAAGCAGACTATGTATTTAGCTATGTATCCATGTGAACAGTTTGCGCTGAGCAATACTGTAGCATAAAAACAGGTTTTAGGTAAGCACCACACTATCTGCCCCCACATCACTGCCTTTAATATAATGACATCCCTATTGTTTTTTGTTTTTGCATCAAAAACAGCTCTTCCTGCAAAGCAATTTTACATATTCACCCATTATTTTCTCCAAGCAAATAGCCACCAGTTCCAATGGGGGTCAGGATCATAAAACTGAATTTAAATGGTATACATATATTTTTAAGCCTAAACCCAATATGCATTCAAAATCCCAGGACATTTTTTAAAGTACAGCAGGCCCTTGATATCCATAAGCTTGCCATCTGCAGATTTAACCATCTGTGGATGGCAAGCCCTGTTGCTTTCAATGACCACCAACTAGGTCATGGCTACCACTGAAATCAATAGGACTCGAGGTCCGTTGCTTTAAATGAGCACCCACTATGTCACGCCTGGCATTGAAATCTATAGGATTTGAGGTCCCATGTTTTTATCTGCGCACATGCAGGGGGGCAGCCCAAAATGGATCCTCGCGGATACGAAGGACGGACTGTAGTGAATAGTGCATTTTTTCAAAAAAAGATCTTCCAAACAAGATGTTTTATAGCTAAAAAAGGAAAGGCATATGATCAAGTGCTTTCTTCATTGCCGTAACATCACCATGCACGGTAGGATTTATTTGTCAGTAACAGAAACTGCAATTGTGCATTCTTTAACACAATTCCTATCATGGTGTGATAACTATTTTCCAAAAATGGCAGATTCTACTGTTGGTCAACAATTTCAACTTCCCAATCACCACTGTAGTGCAATTACAGGCAAGAAAAAGTGTTGTGTTACTTGGTCCCAACCATAGGAACTAATTGTCATTAGCATTTTTCATGTCCTTCCACTTTCTTGCCTTTTGGATGGAAATTTACATTCATGCTAAAATATTTTATTGATCAGAATGATGGTTTGGTATCTCAACTACCCTATTAAGGTATTTTAGGGTAAGACAACAATCAAGCTAAGACATGGATGCACATGTTTTAGGGATTAAGGAGCCGAATTGGCCTCTATGACTGGTCCCCAAATTTGTATTCCCCCACAATGCCTCCTCAGGAATGTAAGGGCAATTTCATCTCATTTTTGGACTTCTCTGGAGCCATTTTAGCCGCAGGAGAGGCCTTTTTCCTTCCTATTAGAAAAAAAATATTTGTGGCTTAAACAGCTTGAGTGCACCAAAGCATGACAAAATTACCTTTCACATCTCAGGTAACATTTGAGGGCAAAACTGGGGGTTGGGAGCCTCCAAAAAAGGCTAATAGGCCACCCCTGGACTAACTCCACCCAGAAAACCTTATGACAGATAACTAGACTTCAGAGAACTCTAACTGCCACCACATTATTAATCAACAAACTTTATTGTCTCTTTAGTCTTTCCTTACTGATACTCTCCCTGATAATACTCCAGATGAATATATGAAGCCTGTAGACTGCAACTAAAGGAAAGAGCAAACAATTGATTTCTACTCTGTTTGTCCTTCACCCTATTGAACAGCAGCTACACACATTTTTTAAAAAGGTAAGGTACAAGTATTCAAGACGTACATGTGCGCAGCCCTAATTAGAATAGAGCTTACCTGTTGTGAACAATTAATTACAGAGAGACTTCCAAGGTCCTTCCATACTTTCCCAAACAGCCTGTCAGAATTTTAGAGCTGCCATTTACAAATTATATATACTTGACCTCATTTAAACATTTGAGAAGCACTGACATATCTTTTGAGTTTCACCATAGTGAAAGACTATAAATTGCTTATTTATCATTAAGTTAGGAAATCACCACACTGCACTTTTATAGTGCTGCTATTCCACTTTTACTGCTCAGTTGCTTCCTGTTGCATTCTGGGATTAGCAGTTGGGGCCGGGGGGGGGGGGGTTATTTAAGATACTCAGCCAGAGAGCTCTTAGGCCTCACTGAACTACGAACCTCAGAATGCAAAAGGAGGCAGCCAGAGCAGTAAAAGTGGAATAGCAGCATTACAAGAGGATAATCTATTTAGTGCCAAATTCAGACTATTGTAAGGTATGGCCTGAATTGAAATTCTTCATATTAATTCTCTCCAGTACGTTATTTGATATTTGTCACTGTTTTTCCTCAACAAACTCCAATGCTACAAAGTCCTTGCTGAACTGTGGAACAATGACAATTTAGCTGTTGAGATTTTCTCTAATTTTTGATGTACATATGATAAAATTGTATAAAATTGTATAATAATAAGACCACAAGACTGCATGTGGTCACCATTTTTCATGTATGAAGAATAAACTATTAAGATGGCGGTAACAGAATGTGAATACTGATGCTGACAAAGACCTGATCCAGATGTAATAAGAAACCATAGTTGTCCAGTGGGATGGTCAAGTCATGGTAATCTCAGACACACACACACACACACACACACACACCCCTACCTTTCATTGCCGGGAAATGTAGTGTGTTTAAACAAAGATTAGTGGAAAAAATCATAATTACAATATTAGGCACTCTGGCAAAATGTGCTTTGTTTAAAATAAGCCTTGGGTCCAATTTAGCTGTAGCAAGCTATATACTTGCACACTTATCCTCTCCTCTACCATATGCATTAAGACTGACATCTTACTTCTGATTTTGAACAAAACAAAATCAGAATCAAAAGTGTTTGATCTTGCATGCATGAAAGAGAGGAAATGCAAAGGTATGCAGCTTGCCAAAGTTAACCAAATGCTTGTTTTATTCCATGACTAACCTGCAAATGAGAACCTCTTGAATTAAAATTGATGAGGTTCTACAACAGATGCTTACTCATGTACTGTATCCAGTAGATTTGTTGTTTTGTGCCTTCAAGTCATTTCCACAGTATGGCGACCCTAAGGTAAACCTAACACAGGGTTTTCTTGGCAAGGTTTGTTCAGAGAAGATTTCACCTTGCCTTTTTCTGAGGCTGAGAGATTGTGACTTGCCCAAGGCCACCTAGTGGGTTTCCATGGCCGAGTAAGAACTCAAAACCTGTTCTCCAGAGTCCTAGTCCAGCACCCAAACCACTACACTACTCTGCAAAAATTTGCAGATGTAAGCAGTGAACAATTCACTTGGAAATATTACATTGTAATGACACTGAGGCCAGGAACCAAGGGTTCCCCCACAAAAAAAAAAGCACGACAACAGAAGCTCGAATATAATGTATGAAAATGCTTTGGAGAAAGGAGTGTTGACATCACTCAAACAATTTGTATTCTGTTCCTGGTTATATCAAAGCACATAACCATCCAAGTATACATAGGGCATTTGGCCATAGTTAAATATAGTGCACAATACGCGGCTTTCAGCTTATGCTGAAGCTGCGCAGCCAAAGAATGAATGGTGCACTGTGAGCATGAGCCCCATTATATTCAATGGGGCTCGAGCATAGTGCTTTTTGCCTTACGTGGGGTGTGTGTGTGTCTGGAACGGATTCCCCGTGTAAGGTAAGGGCCCACTGTATGTGTATATCTATTTCAGCAAGTGCTGTCAAGCATCTGCACACATTTTGGTATGTTTGCATCCAGTTTCAAATACCTCTTATGTCATCACAGTATCGTCACTGGAACTGTGTATTATAGGCATCATCTGGTCAGATTTAAAGAAGTTCTAGGCTACAATCTGATTTCTCAGTTAAACTTCTATTGTCAGAAAGCAAGCCAATTATATGTCTGAAATGAATAGCACCTAAACTACAATCTTATGCACACTTGCTTGGGAGTAAACCCACTGGACTCAGCTTACAAACATACCTAAGATTGTGCTGTATATTTATATATATATATGTGTGTGTGTGTGTGTGTGTGTATATGTATATATATTGGTGGACCATACCCATGTAAATAAACATATTCCAAACAGCAATGGTTGTATGAATCACAAATATTGTTTCTTTTAGAAGAAGAAAAAAATGCATCTTTCCCTGCCTCAAATCAACATACATGTGATTTTGCTACCTGGGAAGCTGTGGTGGGTTTAGGTGTCATGGGGTGAAACAGACTGGTGGAAGGGGTGACTTGAAGCTGCCTCTTTTGAAACTGGATTGGGGCTATGGCAAACACACGCCGTGGCCCCCATCCACCTTGAAGCCGGTTGAAAAAGAAAGCTGGCTTCATGATGTTCCAGCGATGTGCAGCATGTAAATGCTGCGCTGCTGGAGGGTCATGAAGCCGCCCATGTGTGAACGGCTGGAAGGCTTCTGGGTGGCTTGGGAGCATGCAGTGTGTAAATGCCACACTCCCAAGCGGCCCAAAAGGCAGTGCAAAGGAGAGGACTGTTTCGTCTCATAATTAGTCAACTAGAGTAGTAGTAGAAATTATTAATTTGTGCTCTTAAATACAATATAATTTCAAATCCCTCTTTCATGAATACAGTACAAAGAGGTAAATGCTTAACGTACAATATGAAGCCCACAGCTATTTTGATTTAAGATACGAAATAAGTTGAAGATATGCAAAAGAACAAGAACTCAGGACAGGAAGCTGCAGTCAGGTCAGAATATGAAGAAACAGAATGGTTTCCAATTGGGTCAGGCAAGGATACATTCTATCAACTTATCTATTTAATTTATATGCTGAGAACATTATAGAAAAGCAGGACTGGACTCAGAGGAAGGAGGCATGAAAATTGGAAGGAGGAACATCAACGATCTAAGATATAGAGATGACACACCATAATGCTAGTAAAATATATCAGAGAAATGAAAAGATTACTGAAGAAGGTCAAGGCAGAAAGTACAAAGTGTTCAGCTTCATTTACATCTGAACATCAAGAAAACAAAATTAATGACCGTAGAGGAACTACACAAATTTAATGTAGACAAAGAAGACACAGAAACAGTTAAAGCATACCCATACTTTGGATCAAACAGTGATCAGAATGAAGAGTGCAGTTAAGAAATCAGACGATATGGAAGGGCAGATATGAAGGAACTAGACAAGATCCTGAAGTGTGAAGATATATCATTAAATAAAAGGTAGGGTTGACTATGTCATTATGTTTCCCATTTCTATGTATGACTGTGAAAGCTGGACAGTGAAGAAAGCTGATTAAAACAAATCAGCTCATTTGAGATGTGGTGCTGGAGAGGACTGCTAAAAAGAGCAATGAATGGGTTCAAGAAATCAGGCCCAAACTCTTCCTGAAAGCAAACTGAGGTTGTCATATTTTGGCCATATCATGAGAAGAAAGGACACACTAGAAAATACTAAACTGCTTTGTAAAGTGGAAGGCAATAAGGAAAGAGGAAGACCACATTACAGCTGGATAGGCTCAATCAGAGACGTCACGGCTATGACTGCATGAACTGAGCAAGGTGGTTGATAGAGTGACTTGGAGGTCTCTCATACATATGGTCGCCATGGGTTGAGGTCGACCTGAAGGCAATTAACAACAAATGCAAATGATGCAGAAAAGGTTGTGTTTAAAAAAAAAGCCATTAACCAGTTACAGCATTAGTTAGAGGTTAAAGAGACTACTATTATGCATTTAAATATTTACACATTATAGATTGTAGAGCACTTTTAAAAAGGAATCTAATGCACTAGAGAGAATCTATGCCCTGAGTAAAGGTAGCATTACAAACTAGGAGTCACAGGGAAGAGTCAGAACTTCCACCTGTGATCTTGATGTATACTGAAAGCATCAATAAACACATATCCCCATTTCCTTCATCTGACCAAAGTACAGTGCTTGGTTTGTGGAAATAGCAGTATGGAGTTCAAGCACTGGAAAGCTTTCTGTCTTGGCAAAGTACTGAAAACTATTTAGGAAAGTCAACTGACTAAATTGATAAAGTTTTCACCCTCCAAACTCCCCTAACTTGAGGTTCATAAAAACAGGCTCACCTGAAACCATCTCAATTTTAGGAGGTAATCACTATTATCAATAAAACATCACGTCCATATTCTTCAGGGAGAAAACTATTTAGGGCATTACATATTAAGCACAATAATAGACAAAAAAATTGTCATGTCCAATGATGTGCTCTGGATTTGTCTTACATCAACAGGTGCATTTAAAACATGCTTCAAAATAGTGGGCCCTCCTTCTCTACATCTTATATTTAATATCAAAAGTATTTTAATTTTAAGAGAATTGTTGTCGGTGGAGAGAAATGTGTCTAAGGTGCTTTCAAAAGTCACATCAATCTTTCACTTGGTTGATCTTGAAATGTCTACAGCAAATATAAACTGACAGTCTAATTTCTGCCATTAGAGAAGATAATACAAAAACTCACGTTCACTTGTGCATTCTTCAGAAAGCATTACAGTTTGGAAATGGGACTAAAATAACATTTTCTATTATCGAAAATGATGGTATTCTCACAGGAAACCACGCAGCACCTTGAAAACTTGCTTACTGGATTTGGTTGTACTAATTGCTGTTCCCTGATATTGATGCAACAACATTATTAACTTAGAACAGTTATATGCTACATTATTTCAAAAGGATAGAACAAAAGAAGTTGCTCATATTATACAGTTAATATTCTAATCGTATGGTACCATTACTGAGAGTATGAGCAAAAGGAAGAAAAGTAAAGATGGAAAAGAAATTGAGGTATAATAGAGAAACAATAATCACTAAGTGCTAAAAAAGCGAACAATGCAACAAATAATATAAAATATGTGGATTATTCAAACATCTATTATTTAACTCTTGCATATTAAAAGAACATGTCTTTTTAAACGCTGTTTTACAAAAAAGTATGAGCATTCTGTCAATTGTTAACAACTTAGAAGACACAGATTAGCAACTCTCACAAACCTGTAGTCAGTCCATAGGTGATAGGGACTTTTATACAGACTGAACTAAAACCACATCACCGCAACTCAGCCTAGACTGGTGTTAAATGTCACTGTCTGCCATACCACCATTGTGTTGCTCACAAGGTGTAAAGTTAACATCTCTGACCCTTTTATAGTCAACTAACCCAAGCTTACTTAAAGCAAAGGGAGAAAATTAACCGAAGGAACATTGGGTAAAGCAGAGTCAGCTGATTGGTGCCTTGGAGAATGTTTGCTCTATGGGCCAAAGTTAGCCTTGCCTGCTACTCAGCAGCCCCAGTCAGAAAAAACAACCTGTAGGCAAAATCCCCTGAAGATCAGCCTCACAGCATTCTCAAACACTGCAAGGTATGGTAGCTGAAGAGAGGCTTCCCAAATCATACCATAAGATCTTTTACCAGGAAAGGTCATCAAGGAATGGGTAAACCACTTAACCCACATTTCTTTCCATGAAGACAAACATTTTTGCCTCCAAGGAAAATGTATTCCCACAGGACTTCCCATCAATTTAAAAATAGAGGATTAGAAATAAAAAGAAAAAGGGAAAAAGACAAAAACAATGAACATGATTTAACATAGTTTTCACCACAGTGCAAATACTACATTGGGATACCTTAATACAGTATTGTATTAAAACCTCAAGTAAAAAGCTACTACAGATTCTGTTATATAATAAGTAACTGGGTTGCAGCAGCTGTCTTGTATTTACTGCCTGTTTTACCTCAGTAATGCCATGTGAGATGAA
This sequence comes from Urosaurus nigricauda, assembly GCA_034509955.1. Classification (NCBI taxonomy): domain Eukaryota; kingdom Metazoa; phylum Chordata; class Lepidosauria; order Squamata; family Phrynosomatidae; genus Urosaurus; species Urosaurus nigricauda. Next base: position 88,033,636 of record JAOEGL010000002.1, on the reverse strand, counting down.
GAGTCAATTAATGATTCAGCACTTGTCAGTATGTTTAGATTGCTGCAGAGAATGTTATGTTCATGGTGACTTCATTGTTGAATCCTCTTTAATGAGGAACTCATTTCTGTTGTATATACAATATCCAAAAACATCTGCAATTCCTACTCATCCAAAATGTGCCACCACAAGATCATTTCAAGTATACAGGCACAGGGGAGATTGTTCATAGGTAACAAGAGTACAAAAAAAAGGAGGGGGGAGGAGAAAGAGTTCCAGCACTCCCTGAATGCCTACACACACATGTGGTATCTGTATTTTGATATGGGATCTATATTCATTCAAAAACCTATGAGAGTACTCGTGCTTTCTGATGAATGGGTAAACAACATGCGCTGGTTCAATTATTAAGTCTGAGTATCTTGACCTATGACATTCTAAAAGCTCAGTGTAGTGCTATTTAGCACTGCAGAACTGCACTAGGTGACTTTTAATGTATGATAATCAGCAGTGCCTAGAGGCACAAGTAAATAAATGGGACCTGTTGCATTCCTGACCCTCTTGCCAGTTTGGGACTTCAAAGAAACCACTCAAATTAAAACTAAGTCTTCACAACTCATAAATTCTAATTTATACAATGCCACAAACTTTCACACTTGAAAATATATTACTTGGGAGAGATCACACAGCTTTTACACTATTTAAAATATGGCTACAAAAATAAATCTTAAAAACACCTGCTTCAATTTGTGTCTGTGAACATCTATCTTTTCTTTGCTATGAGTGATGATGATCAATCAAATTCATATTTTGCTTTGTAATGGTAACTTTGTTCATTTAGGCCCCCAACACTGTAAGATCACAGCGTTCAACTTTATGCCTATGATACTGGAAGGACTGCCAAATTTAATAAGCAGAGTTACAGTATCACTATTTATATATAGTTCCAGGTAATTTATCTGGGACTTCAGTTTAAAAATCAAAGAGAAATTTCTAGTCACGTTTCACTATTTTCTTTGAAAGCTTTAATAAAATCAGTCCAGCTCAAGCGAGAAGGAAAGTGTCTGCCCACCACAGACTTTTTCTTTTATTGCATCCACATTTCTTATTTCATTCACATTTCATCTCCGCATACATTCATGTGGTGAAACCCAAGGAACAGAAAAAATGAGCCAAAAATGGAGATGCTGTTGCCCATCTATTGGCTGCTGTTTCACATCCTCTACTTATTTAAAAGTGGGTAGGTGAGATGGGGGTGTCTGGGATCATGAGAGAGGAATCTTTTTCAATGAGTGGAGGATGCACCAACCTAGTGCTGAGAGGATTGCACTTTAAGCGAAGAAGTCTCCATGATGACAGTATGACATAGCCAGACAATCTAGCCAGGTCACAGCCACATACCTAGTAAAATTACAATGTGCATTACAATTCCAAAAGTTAAAAGTTTCACACCTTCTGGGAAGTGAGCACTACAAGAGATTGACACAAGATGACCAAAGCTCTGACAGGGACAATATTAAATAAATACTGCCCCATGCCTAGGTGGATGTTTTGTATTTCCTTATCTTCCCATCATACTTTTGTTTTTTGTTTTTGTTTTTTGACAGCTAGAGAAATCATTACCCCATACCCTTTCTTCCTTTGGTGAATTAATTTGTCACTTCACCATTAGGTCATGGACTTCAGCTGGTACTACTGCTGCTACTGCTTCTACTTTCTTCCCTAGATCTATGCATTGCTTATTGGCATGCAAAGAAAACAGATGCAACTGTGACTAGAAATGTTTCACTGGCATCTGGATCTGTGCAGCTGGTAAGCTGTGAGAGAAACCCATAAAAACGAGCCCTTTTTAAAGTGGCATGCTATTTTTTCAGGCAAGGAGAACTTGATTCATGGCCTTTCAAATGTGTGCCTGCACACACTGCTAGTCTCTTAGGCTCTATAATTAGTAGTGTTTTCTTATACTGCTGGACAGATCCTTAGGCACTGGCTCTTCAGCTATGCAATGACTTCCCTGCTGACCAGAATGTACAAATTCCCACCAGAAGCAAACAAAGCCATTACTCTGACTGAAATAAATGTGGAACCTTGTTCATAAGCATTTTTGCTTTGGAGTATACATGGGTTTCACCACCGGAGTCATGTACAGTGGGTTGTATTCATGCATTTATCATGGTATATACTATAAAGGTTTAGGAATCTCAAATGTAGTCCATCATTAATACCAGCACAAATCAATCATACTTCACTGTGCTGTTAACAAAGCAATAAGGAATAACAGCTTGTCTAGAAGAAAATTAATTTCCACCTCAATGTACATTTGATGGATGTATAAATAATAAAAAGTTTTGACAAGGAGGCTGAAGAGAACACTACTTCTCAATGAGAGAACTGAGCACGTCTACAGAGAAAAAAACCTTGTTCTTGTTTAAACACACATAAAAAGTGGCAAGCAGTCATTTTAATTATTTTCATCCTCCATATCTCTTGTGTTTTTATCTATGCCATATCATAGGTTGGAGGCTTTGGGTAACTGTAGTATATTTTGAAACATACATCATTAACAATGGCTTAAGTAAAAGAAAAATATGCAGGGAGGAACTTTAATAAATATACGTGTGTGTGTGTGAGAGAGAGAGAGAGATTGAGAGAGTTTGAGAATGAGGAAGGTTTTTCTCATAACTGCTCTACCATTTCATACTAATTACAGGCCACTGGAACTGGTACTAAAATGAGAGTATAAGCCACAGTACTTTAGGGTTGTTAAGAACAATTTAAACATGAAAAACTGGCTGATATCACCCTGAACATTTACAGAAGATCAGTGGTGCAAGTCAAAAAATGCAATGATAAAATGAAAAGATAAAATGAAAACTTAAAATGAAACTGACCTAAACTCCTGCCTATACAGATATTACTAATGATTATCCATTGCGTTCAGTGGCCAATGCCTTTGATTAGGTGAATTTGTTATGTGAGAGAAATTCAGAAATGAGTTGTTTTCCACCAGTGGACCCAACCTTTGTTTTCCTGGCTTTTCAATTACATTTGCTACTTTAAAAGTTCTATTTATCTTAATTTAAGGGGGAAATGGTACATAGTTTGTATTAGAATTCAGGGATTTTGTAATAGGAAGCTATCCTCTAAAGATACAGAAATTTACTAAAACTTAAATGCTCAACATCAGGGTGCATTTACAAATTAAGTTAAACTAAAGCCATTGTTGGCAAATAAAATGTAGCACTGACAACAACAATGAAGAGAGAAAAGTGCCAGGGGCCATTATGTCCACCTGTGCAAGAAAAGAGAATATTGCACTAAACAAAGGACCCTGCAGGTTTTTTGTTTATGTTTAAATCTCCACCTTCATTGACCTAGAAAAGAAACCAACCATTTTCTGTATGCACCAGCAAACCTTGCCTGCTCTACCTCTCTACATGTTGATAAAACATGATCAATGAACCTGTATTCTGCTTCTAGACTGACAGAGTCCTGCATAGGTGCACGTTTCAGGCGTTTAGTTTCTTGAGTGTAGCCTTGTCTGTTGGCTTCAATCAGGCCATCAACATCCATGGCTTGAGTCACATGACCAAGTGCTCCTCCAGGGTGTAAGTTATTCAGTGTTCCATCCCCATTGTTTGCAGCAGTTGACCAGAGGCTTGGAAGCGGAAACTTGTTCTTTAAATGGTGCTGGAGCCAGAACACATGCCGTCTTCAAAGAGAAGAAATTAGAGAGAGGGAAATCCACAAAAGGTCTAGTATTTCTTATGGAATGGCTGACTATAAATGATATCACTATCTTTCTCCTCTGTAAGCATAATAAACTTCACATGTTCAGCATTTAAAAAACAACAAGGCTGACTTCCAGCTTAGAAAACCAAACACGGTGCATAGCACTTGTCACCATGATCATTTTCTAGGTGCACACCTAATGAAACATTTGCATCTGTTGCCATAAAGGTCATGAAAAGATGTAAGAATAATTAATAAGGGGAAATTAATAAAATTCTCTTTTTTTCTATGCAAATGATACGAAAGCTGTCTAACTGGACAGCAAATACTGTTAAGAGTCAAGGTCTGTTAGTTCATCGCACCTAAAGGAACAGAATTTGAAAACCTGAGAGTCTGAAAAAGTGCCATTCACAGGGTCAGTTTATTTTAAAACTTTATGTGATGGAGAATGGGGTGGCTAAAGTTTGAAAGGATCCGATGCTGAAGCACATCATATCGGTTTCATGGCAGATGAAAACCTGAGAGTCTGAAAAAGTGCCATGGCAGATGAAACTGGAAGAACAACTTTTTAAAACTACAGCTCGCAGAATCCCCCAGCCAGCATGGCCACTGGCTAGAGAATTCTGGGACTTGTAGTCCAAAAAAATAACTTTTCCAAGCCCTGCCCAGCAGCAATGCAGACTCCTCATTTAGATTGATACAAATGTTAACTGTAGAATATAGTTTCTAATTGCTTGGGCTCAGTATGCCAGGGATGCTATTCTCTCTTTTGCAAGAATATTTAAAAGCAGGACTCAGTAGAGGTACGGCAGGAAAACCTCAGCCATTGTTAGCACCCCAGATGCAGCCTGTAGATCTACTGCTCCCTGCTTCTACTCCTGCCAATAAACTGTAGCAGTACTGATGTATGCAATGTAACAACAACAACTATATTAACTATATAGTATTCATTTTAATTTTATTTTAATTTGTAAGCTTTTTGTTGTTAGGTTTATTTATACCATGCCTTTCCCCAGAACTGGGACTCAGGGCAGCTTACAAATTAAAATAAAATTAAAATGAATACTATATAGTTAATATAGTCAAGTTAAAGAGCCCTCTCTCCATGGAAACACCATCTGGCCTAGGAGGGAGTGAAAGGACAGGCCAAACTGCATTGGGCCTGTCCTAGATTATGAAGCAGAGTCCTCCCTCCATGCCATCTGCCTTAGTCCAGGCGTCAGAGGGAGAGAAGAACTTTTGGACCTGATCCCCTTCTCCACCACCATTCCCTTCTCCTTTTGTGTTGTGTCTTCTTAGATTGTAAGCCTGAGGGCAGGGAACCATCTAATTAAAATAATAATTGTAAGCCGCTCTGATAGCCTTTAGGGCTGAAGAGTGGGGTATAAATAAATAAAAAACAAACAAACAAAGAGAAACAATCAATATTAAAATATTAAAACAGAATTAAATTAAAACAGAAGTAACACTAACTAAGGTTAGTCACTTGTAATGTAACAAGGAAGTCTTGTTTCAAATCCTGGTAAACAGAAAACCCTAATTAGAAATAACGAGAATTTTGCAAAATTAGTCTTACTGGACAGCAGTAGAGGTGGGGGATCTCCCCTAATCAAGAAGTGTTCATCATGCAGTGGCTCACACAAGAGTCTGATCCCAGGATATTCTCCCCTTACTACAGCCTGGTAAGACTTGTTATGAAATGTTTTGAGCTCTCTCATCTTCCAGTTAAGTCCAGTAAAACTCATTTTCTGGAAAGGCTTTTTAGGTGGTTAACAGAGTAAAAGAGGGAAAAGGTAAATTATACTTAAAAAGTCTGCCCTCTCCTCTTGCAACACTAAATTATGAAATGTATCATAAAGTTAAATTTAGAACAGACAATTCTAAAACTTCGCACTGTCTGTCAAAGCAAAAATAATACCTGTAAGTGGCCTACCTAATAGGTAAGTGTGTCCTATTATTATTGTGAATAATTATTGTGAATTTTAAAACAATTTAACTGTGAGCCGCCTCACAGAAAGGTGGCATAGAAATATAATAAATAAAAAAATAAAAAATAAAGAATTTCAATATTGTACTAAGTAAAATAATTCTAAATGATAAAGTAGCTAGCACTGCAAAGCAGGTGCATGAAGCTTCAGTAAGTTGTCTGCAGGGTGACTGTGCAGTCCTTGGTGTTTTCTCTGCCATCACCACAAACCACCAGTATTAAGGCGTGCCAGCTTGGAGAAATTCATTATATTTGAGTGGTGACTTACCCACATCAACCCCCATATTCATGAATACATTTCCTTACCTGTGACACCAAAGGGTTTCATGCCCTGGGAAAGTATTAATCAAATCAGTGCAGAGTTCGACTTCTTCCGTTAGAAGAAGAGTGCAGTCAGGCTGATGTTCTTCTACACAGGCAGCTTCTGCATCAGCATTTTCTCCTCCATTTTTTGGAATACTAGGAGCTTGCTGATTGTGCAGCTGTACAGAGCAGTCTGTCCCAGTTTTACCAGTTAAAGACTTTAATAAAAACTGGCGATAGTGGAACCCACTATGGTCTGATACATGCATGGAAACCCAATGTTTAGTGGAAGAAAGTTCATCAAGAAGAATCTGAAAATGAAAATCAGATAGTGAAATTAAACTGCCCATAAAAATAAGCTAAAAGCCCTGCTTCTTAATATTCTTTCAAAAGGGAGGTAAAATCTTTAAGACAAGGGAAGCTTTCCTCAGGCAAAAGTGATTGAGTAGAGCACCCCCCCCCCAGAAAGGGGGGGGAGGCTTTTCTTTTCTCATCACCCACCAATCAATTCTCTATTTCTGTTCTGAATCTCCAAAGTTTCTGCTTTTCCAGATGGTGACAGACAGGTAGGCAGGTCCACACAGAAGCTGGAAGACTCAAGTGCAGCCCATGGAAGCTAGTGCTCCTTTTCAAGTATTGTGAGAAAGCTGTAGCCATTACACTGCATGGCTGGGTGGCCAAGGTCATTCATGTGTGTGCTTGCCTCTCAATATTGCTTTTGTTTCCCCTCAAGGCAACCACTAATCCTTCAGAGAATAAAGACAAGAAACTGACTGGCAGACATGCCACTAAATTTGCCTCAGAAGGTAGGACCAGGTCCAATGGTCTGAAGTTACAGAAAAGTAGGTTTCGATTGAACATCAAAGGAATTTCTTAATAGTAGGAATGGTTCAGCAATGGAATCAGTTGCATAGATAGGTGGTGGGGTCTCCTCTGGACATCTTCAGAAGGAGCCTGAACAGCTACCACCTAGGGATGCATTAGGTGGAGATCCTACATTGAGCAGGGTGTTGAACTAAATGGCCCATGAGGCCCCTTCCAACTCTATAATTCTATGTTGTTGTTTGCCTTCCAGTTGTTTATGACTTATGGTGACCCTCAAGTGGGGTTTTCTTGGCAAGATTTGTTTAGAGTGGATTTGCCATAGTTTTCCTCTGAGGCTGAGTGTGGCTTGTCCAAGGTACTCAGTGGGCTTCCATGGCCGAGCCAGAACTTGAACAGGGGTCTCCAGAATAACAGCCCAACAAGTGAACCACTACACCACCTTGAATCTTTGACAAAACCACAAATATCCCTCACCTAACAACTACCCATTTTTTATATTTTTGTTACACACTCTTTCCCAATTATGTCAATAGATATACAGTCCCTTAAAAGATGATAGTTACACGGTTGCTCAGAGGTCATGCTTACATACCTTTTGAAATCTTAAGTTTCCAATCATTTTTATCCAATTTAATTTTCCCAGTTATTTTGGTTTCTGTTGAAGTGGATTGCATTTTAACACAACTTTTTTCTCCCTACTTCTTTACAGATCTAGATTTCCCACAAACACGTATCCATTCAACAGTTGCTGGCTCAGCACTGCAGAAACAATGGACTCTGGGATCTGACAGTTCAGGATAAAAGATACTACCTATGGTTTAGAAACATGCTAGTCTGTTGGGACAGGACAGCTGCCAGGAGCAAGTGAAACTGCTAGCAACTTGGAATTTTAGAGCATGATTTCAACACACACACACACACACACACAAACTCTGCAGCAGGTAGAAGAACACATGTGCTTCTTTGCAGGCACTATTGCTTCTGTTACCCATGCCCTAAACCTTTCAGATCTTAGATGTTCCAGCATGGTAGCTAGGATTTAGTGGAAGAGAATGGCCAAGTAAAATTGCAAATGATGATTCTGTTAGGAAAAATTCCCTAAACCAAACTACATCGATCCAGCAGGCAACTGAGGATTATAATAATAGAAAGTTTCAGAGAAAGGGTTCTAGCAATCAGTCACAATGAGCAGGTCCACACAGTATCTCTTAAAGCACAACAATGCCTTCTGGGTAAGGCATATAGCCTTTTAAACACACACACAAAACAGTTTCCTTTGAAAACTTCCTTCTCTCAAAAGTATAGCTAAAGCCAAAGCCAAGTATGGGTGTGTGTTCACACACTGTAATGACACTGTGGAAGTTGGCTGTCTCTATATAAACTCCAGTAAATAAGCAATTGAATGTATGTATCTCCTCAACTAAGATATTTAATCCTGAAGACATCATCTGGCCAACTAGAAGGGAGTGAAAGAGGCCTAGCAGCACCATCCGGCCTGGCCTCAAGTTCAAGAGCCCTCCCTTCATGACAACACTATCTGGTTGCCTAGGAGGGAGTGACAGGAGAGGCCAAACTCCATCGGGCCTAGATTACGAAGCCGAGCCCTCCCTCCAGTCCATCTGCCTTGGTCCAGGCTTCAGAGGGAGAGAACTGCTGGACCTGATCCCCTTTCCCATCACCATTCCCTTCTGCTTTTGTGTCGTGTCTTTTAGATTGTAAGCCTGAGGGCAGGGAACAGTCTTAAAAAAATAATAATTGTAAGCCGCTCTGATAGCTTTTAGGGCTGAAGAGCGGGGTATAAATACATAAAAAAGAGACCAAACATGCTGAAAACTGCACTGGTATGAGCCAAGGATATCTGGGTGTTAAAGATTCCGAATTAGCAATATACTTTTAGGCAAAATCCCTGACATTAAAAAGAGACCCTTTCCCTGGAATTCATGGCCTAGCCAATGGGAAAAAGCACACTAGTGGCTCAAATAAAAATACAGTGGACCTTTCCCTTATACGGGGATCCATTCTGGACCCCCCTCCATAAGAGAAAAAGCATGTATGCTTGCGCCCCATTGAAAATAATGGGATGCAAGCCTGTGGTGCGTGCGTCGCAAGCATACATGTACACCACTGCCCCCCCCCCCCCGTAGCTTCTGCATAGGCTGGAAGCCGCATATGGTGCAGGTGCACTGTAATCTAGACCTGATGAAGTAGCTGAGTAAATCCAACACTCCAGAAATAAATAGAAAGAGTGAATTGCTTCTCTCTATCTCGGGTGGTCTTGCAATAAAACTGGAGGTACATCAGCAGAGATTGCTCAAATCATTAGCCTGTTTCTTGCTGGTCATTCCAGAGCACCTACACTCTTGGTAAATAAAAAAAAGATGAAATTAATGAATCAGAGAACTCAGAGAAACTGAAACTGACAGATAGTTTAACTCCTAATTGTGAAGATTCATTCAGCTTTCCTTCAAACACCCCATGTCTAGGGTATTTCCCAGAAACAGAAAGACTGTGGCAGACCAAGTTCAATTTAAGAAGGAAGATAGGAGCCACATTATGTGGTCAGAGGTAAAAATGACATATTCATGTATGGTGGCTCTGAGATCCAACGCTTTTAGGACCTAACTCCAACTATGTTGCAATAAAGAAACTTATTCTAACCACACAAAAATGTGGCAATCCTACAATGCTTGTGATCCATCTTTAACAGAAGGCTGTTCCAAACTGCAATATCAAATTGAGCAAAATATTCCTATACTTCCTGAAATTTCGAAAAGAATCTTTTACCCCTTTAAGTATTTAACTCCATTTCATCAGGTAATCTTTCCTACATCTGTTCTCCCACCCAATTTTAACTAAGCATAGCAACACATAGGTCCATCTCTTTTTGCTCTCATTATTGTCAGCAGCTATTAATCTTTTAGCTAATGTGTTCAGGATGAACCTCAAGCATACTTCTATTAAACAGGAGTACGTTTATTAAATCTTTTCACAGATATTATTATTGTGGTGACTTCCCATCCTATATAAGAAATTCTGCAAATGCTAGAGATCATCTCATAATACGGTGATTCGTCACATTTATCTGTTAATTGAATGAAGTATGTAATATTGTGTAACAATTTGCCAGTTTAAGACAAATGCTTCTCCAGTGTCAATGGGTATTCAATGGGTATTCTACATTCTCAGTAAGACATTTAGGTGTAACTCTTTCCTTCAATCTATACAAGAACACATCCCTTAATTACAAAATGAGACTTCATACAGTAAAAGAGCCTCTTAGATAATAAGAAATAAATAAAATTGCCATGGCTGGGTAGAATTCCATCCTTCCCACAAATTGCTACATATTTTACACTACTCCTCCTGACTCAACTAATACCTTGTCAAAATGCTGGTAATGTTTATTTACTGACTCACAGCTGGAACAGACCGGCATAAAAAGCCGGTTTCCTGGGGGGCATGGCATGCACACGACGCATGCACCCAAGATGCCTGGATGCTGGCTTCAACCTGCCCAGACATTTACACAGGGGCTGGCTTCTGGGCACTCCGCCTTAAAGCTGGCTTCCCAATGTGGCAGGGTGGAAAAGCTGGCTTTTTGCCACTGCAAAAAGGAGTGACTCTTTGTCACTCCTTTTTCAGGCAGCAAAAAGGTGGATTGGGGCTGCGGCATGCAGTGGCCCCAATCAGGCTTTGTCATGGATGGCTTGAAGAACAGGCACACACCTGTTCCTCCTCTTCCCCACCCTTCTACGCCCTTAACAGTCTCCAGGGAGGTAGCTAAAGGCATGGAAGAGTGGGGGAAGAGGAGGAACAGGAGTGCACCTGTTCCTCCTCTTTCCTGTCCTCCTGTGTCTTTGTTTCTGGGGAAGTTCTGCCCCTGAAAGTCCCCAAGAACACCTTTCAGTTGGGGCACTCATTCTCTAAAAGATTTACCATCACTTGGAGTGGTGGCCCCCAAAATAATTTTTCCAGTTTTTAGTGTTAGGTCAAGAGGACTTAAACATGCACCTACATAAAAATGCACATTTAAAAAGATCTGCCAATATTCTGAACCCATTAGAAGTTAGGAATAGCAACTGACAAGCACTCCTACTATTTTTGCAACCTGGATTTCTAGAATTCTATGTAGTGAGCCTTCTTGTCAGAAACTATATATGAACTTGACTAAAGTATGCCAAAGGCAACTTAATTTAAAGTGTAGTATATAGTGTCACCCTGGATTAAACCTTAAAAGAATGTTATTTTCAAAAGCAAGTTGAAAACATACCTTGTTAAATGATAGATAGAAAGTCTTTCTGCCCTCTCTTTCTCCCTCAACACTTCTCCTCTATGCTCTCTTTTTACTGGGGAAATCAAGTGACAGAGGCCGCCAGGCTGCCTAACTTTCTCTTGGGTCAGTGACATACTTCCCGCATATTATTAAAATGTCCTCATCATTCTTCACGTTTCTCAGGTAACAAGACAGAGACGGGGAGATGACTGCTTTTAAAATGAATTCCCTGCAAGGAACTGAACACCGTTTGCATACTCAGCACCCTCCGTTTGGAAAGGCTCAGGCTGGCCAGCAGATAATGGTGGAGATGAAAGAATGCAGAGTCAAGCACAGCTTCAGGGAAGGTCAACAGGCCTGCATAAAACCAAGGCACCAAGCCTGCGTTCAGAGAAATTGCAATGTGAAAGTCATATGAATATTGTCCTTTTGCAGTTTAGATTGGGCAGGTATCGCAGCTTCCAAATTGCTTGTATAATCCATTTTAGAGAACAGCCCCTGAGTACTGCCCTGAAGGGGTGGAACCAGCTGCTTTTCGATCAGGCATTTCTGCTCCTGTTGATAAGGCATTCTTAAAGCCAGTTAGCCACATTCTGGTTGTTTGATGTCGTACTAATTCATTAAACCAGCATAAGCTCAGCTAAGAATGTCCTTAGATATTTGAAAGGCACTTATAAATACCATTATGCTGTTTCTAAACTGTTTGATCTCTTTGAACCTATACTAATACATGATTTGCATTTTAACAATGCAAATGTCTTTAGAGAACATAGGAAGCAGAAATCCAAAGAACCAGAGTGTTTGTTGTACTATATTGTTTTTTGTACTCTAATAGCAGACTTTTTAATGGTTTATATGAGAGCCAGTGTGCCATGGTGGTTGGCACACTTGGACTGTGACTCTGGAGACCAGGGTTCAATTTCCCACTAGGACACGAAACCCACTGAGTGACCTTGGGCAAGTCACAGCCTCTGGGGAAGGCAATGACAAACCTCTTCTGAACAAATCTTGAAAGGAAAACCCCATAATAAGTTTGCCTTAGGGTCACCATAAGCCATAAAAACCTGAAGTCACAGAAAAACAATCATTTTAATACCACATATACTTGTGTATATATCAAAATTTGTATCAAAAAATTGACCCCCCAAAACTGGGCCGACTTATACACAGGTCAATACAATAATAGGCTCATCCCCCAGCCTCTTTCCAGGCTGGCTGCCTCCTGAAGGGGACAGCCAAGCTGGGAAGGAGGAGGAAGGGTGAGTGTTTGCCCCCTGAGCTTCTTCCCAGGCTGGCTGCCTCCTGAACGGGATAGCTGAGGAGGAGGAGGAAGGGTGAGCGTTCACCCCCCTGAGCCTCTTCCCAGCCTGACTGCCTCCCAAAAGGGACAGCCAGGCTGAGGAGGAAGGGTGAGCATCCCCCCCCCTCGAACTTCTTCCCAGGCTGGCTGCCTCCTTTAAATCCTTTGTTACATGCCCTTAAGTTCTACCCTCGACTTATCCACAGGTCCCATAAATATCCATAATTTTGGCCCCAAAACCTATCCTCGACTTATGAGGTACTTATGGTTTAGTATATACAGTACATCTTTACTCCTTTATTCTCTTTCACATTTTTGCTTCTCTTGTCAAGGCACAGATCTGAATCAACTGATATTGTAGCTCAGTGCACCTTGCAGTTGCCAGACTGTCCTACTCTGTAAATCAGTACAATAGTTTGTCCCAATTATTTTCTCACCTTCTCCAAAGCTCCCTATCAGTCAATAGTGACTGAAATTCAATTTCAAAAACTTTTATATTATATTATTATGTATATTATATTATTAAAAAAGAAAAGGAAGAGTCCCAATATTCAAAATATTTCCTAAAAAGTTAAAAGGAAGACTTTTTGTTCACTATACTATACCTTGGTGCTGAGCTTTGCCATGTTCTGTAAAACCCAGATGCGATGAGACCAGGCATTATAATTACTTGGATATCTTCCAGCAGCTTCGCAGCAAATCTCCATTTCTTCTTTCACTAAGCACTGTACTCTTTCTGTGGGTACTGTTTCCAAATTCCCTTTAGTCACAAGAGTGGGCAAGGAGTTTTCCTGAATTAATTGTTGCAGCACCCATCGTCTGGTTAAGCAGCATAGAGAGTTAAGAGTGCAAAAGCCAATTTAAGAAAGTGATCACATTTCCTTTTTATTTGTTACTCTATTACACAAGCTCTCAATTCAGAGCAAGAAGTAAGTTGGAATGGAGAAAATAAATACAGTAATCTTACACTAATGATCAGTCAACACTAAAATACTTCTTTAGGTAGATAAGTGTTTTCTTTGAGTAGCTTCGGCTAGCCATTTCAGACAATATTTTGAAGATGAATCTTGGTAAAATACATTCTGAACTAGTGATTCCTTTTGAAGGACTTGTCCTAATCGCATTGAGAATCAACGTCATTAGGCAAATTTCATTATCAGACACTGGCCACGTTCAGATATATATGCCCTAGTTTAATAAGCCAGGATATGTACAAGCTTTGTGTCTCCAAAAGGAACCCTTTCGACTCCCTTTGTATGAATGGCAACACAAATTGTGACGTCAAGCTGGCTTCCAAAAACTGTGGTTATAGTTACCTCCCACTTCCTGGTTTTGCCACTTACATGAAAGGACGAGTGAAACAGAAAGCAAAGAGCAGAACTTTCTCAAAGTAATGACTTATTATCCTCCTACTACCAAACCCCAAATAAGGTATATACCATGGGCACTCGGTATCTGGGGGGATACATTCCAGTCCCCTCCACAGATACCAAAATCCATGGATACTCAAGTTCTGTTGGCTCAAATGGTTGTGCGTGCCATTAGAGACAATGGGACATCACTAGAAAAAAGGTGTCAATTACAAGTAACTAATTACTTTTAGCTTGCTACTTCCAGGCTGTGGAAATGAGGTGCATATGGGTGCACAAGATTTATCTATACCCTGATTTATTAAATTAAGATCTGGTTGCCCAAACTACACCAATAACTATCCATTCTGTCCATGCTGTTAATGATAACAACTTCTCATGTTCTTTCTTAATAATTGTTTTTCTAAACCAATTGTAAGTAATACTGAAGTAAGATCAGCAAGATAAGCATTTCCTTATAGTTCACCTTCTCTATGTCCTTTCAGTCTCTGTGCACTAGGTGGGGATCACGCATGGCCCCACAGATATTACCAGCTAAATCTCCCATTAGCCTTATTAGCCCAGCCAATGATGAGCTGTAGTACAACTGTTTCTGTATAGCCACATATTCCCCTATCCTTACTCTAGGCAGTCCTTTCTGAAATGAACAGAATTGTACCTAATGGTCTATTGTTTCATCACATCACAGAATTATATAACATTAAGAAAATTTATGTTCTAACTGCAACTATTTTCCTAATACCTTCCAGTACTTAGCTTTGCCTTTTTCACTACTTCAGTGTGCAAAGTTTATGATTTCAGAGAGATCTCCAGTACTACCTCTAGATTTCTTACTGAGGTAGTTGCTACCAATTTAGAGATATATGCAGTACAGAACACTTATTTTCAATGCAACATCATTTGGAGAGTGGACAGCTTTTTCTACAGGTAGGTCCAGGACACACCTGGTAGTTTTCCTTCATCACAAGTAGCATCTGTGACCCAAATCTCACAGAGGAAACACAAACATCTGTGTCGATAAATACAATACACACATACCTATTTATAATAAACAGAGGGTGACAAACCTGTGAATCCATGTTTCCGGACTTTTTGGAAACTTAGTTAGTGCCAGTTTTCCAAGATGTAAATCTTTAACTGGACTTAAAGTGCCAGATAATATTAATTCTTTCCTGAAAAAAGAAAAAAAATCTAAGTTATACAGAACAAATTTATTGATGACAACTGGTACTGATGACAACCAGTTATACGGGACAGACAAATTTATTAGTGACAATGAGAATGCTATGTGTAGTAAAATTACACACAGTATCCACTACATAACATTATTTAAACCCTGGCAGAAAATTAACTATAAATTAAATTTATAACAATATGAGAGCCACAAAAATATACTTTATTACATGAAACAAAGAAGTATTGTATATGCTCAACTATAAGTTAAGAAATTTAAGTCTAAGAATTAACCTTAAAAACCTTGGTCAACTTAACCACGCTTCAGTGCTGGAATAGGAGTTGAGGCTGGCCTAGAGGTTCAAGGGAGAAAAAAGAAGGAAGCCAAGGCCCTAGAGTACCTCTATGCGCCTCAAGCTGGGATGAGTTTTCTGAGTTGCTTTTAGACAATCCACTCCTTCAAACCCCACCTCCAGTAAAACAGGCCCCTAGAAGTCCCTGCCACACTCAGAGCGTTTTTTGAAGGGGGCGGCCATAAGCGGCCGAGCAATGCGAGGGGCCCGTCCGGGCCAGAGTCCTCGTAAAAATCCTAACAAAAAACTAGAGTCACCTCAAGGGAAAACAACAGGGAGAAAATAAGAAAAACCAAGAAAAACTAAGAAAAACCAAGAGTATTGGATCTACTCAGCCTTTCGTCGCGAAGAGCACTCCTACGGAGATGTTTCTCTTGCGGTGGACAAAAGAGAACTGAAGGAGGAGCTACATTGGCGGGATTGGGCATGCTCAGGGAGAGGGAGGGGTGGGGCTCCTGCCAATCTGCTCAGCTTTTCAGCATTCCAGATGGAGTATCTGTGCAGGCGCAAACCCCTATTGTGTGAGGCACAGAGACCACGAAGAAGAAACTATACATAGTGAGCACCCCAGATCAGCTTGTGGGAGGGTGGCTTGTGGGAGCAAGTTGTCCAACTGCAACTCAGAAAAATCCTCCTGGCCTGAGGTGCACTCTAGGGTCTTTTCTGGCAGCCTATGCTTCCTCTTTCCTTCTCCTCTGAGGTGGACAGACCAGCCCCTGTGCACCTCAAGTCAGAAGGAGATTTCTGGGTTACTATTAAATTATTTGCTCCCTTGTCGCCCCCCCCCCTGCCCCCCGCAGCAAGGGCTCCCCAGAGGTCCTGAGAAACCACCCGGAGCTATTGTTCCAGATCAGGTCACATGTGTGTTTGTGAGTGTGTGTGTGTTGTGCCAAGGGAGTAGATCATCCAAAAGCAACGCAGAAAATGCATCCCAGCTCAAGGCACACTCTGCCTGTGCAAAATGATGCTACCTCTCTTCTCTCCCACCCCCGCCATCAATTTCCCACACTCTTCTTCCCAGCTCACATGTATACCTTCTTTTCCCTCATTTTTGAAAAAGGAAACATGGTAAACACATGTGCTCTCTCCCTCCCTCTCTCAATACATATACAGTAGAATCTCGATTATGCCAAATAAACTGTACCGGCTGATAGTTGGATAACTGAAAATGTTGGATAATCCGGAAAGTCCAAGAAAAGCCTTGAAATCACTATGAATTGCAAATGTATTGAGGTTTTATTGCAATAATAGTACAGTGGTCCCCCGGGTTACGAAGGTAATCCGTTCCGGATTACCTTTCGTAACCCGGAAATCTTCGTTGCCCGGGGGATCGCATTCTCTGACGGACCGCGCAGCAAATTTAAAGGGGCCACGCGGTTTTTCGTCTTCGGATCCCGGGGTTTTTTTCGGATCCCGGGGGATGTTTTGCGGTCCCGGCGGTTTCGGGTCCCGGGGATTTCGTTCCCCGAGGGGTTCGTAAACCGGGGGACCACTGTAAAAGTAAATGTAAAGAAATCACTGATCAACATTGTGATGTACAGTATAAATAGTTCAGTCCTCTGAAAATTTAAAGAAATCACAGAAAATTTAAAGAAATCACAGCACCAGTGACGTTAGATAATTCAGAATGTTGGATAACCAAAGGTTGGATAATCGAGACTCTACTGTATAATGTATAATATGTAAACACAAAGGTACCCTACACTTTGGGCAGGGAAGCTGGT
Organism: Urosaurus nigricauda; assembly: GCA_034509955.1. Lineage (NCBI taxonomy): Eukaryota > Metazoa > Chordata > Lepidosauria > Squamata > Phrynosomatidae > Urosaurus > Urosaurus nigricauda. The sequence goes on along the minus strand of JAOEGL010000002.1, from coordinate 88,016,617 downwards.
CTTTGCTGGAGGAGAAGGCAAGCTATAGGCAGCAAACTTCTCCAACTGCTTGTCCAATGACACACACCTCTCTCTCCTCCCCCACACTTGCTGCTGCACACTTTCCAACCTCAGTCCTACTGTATCTCCATTTGATAATGAAAGCTGTGTTTCCTACACAGTGGAGCAAGGGAGGAGAGAAAGAGCCCAGCTGCTGCCTGTTTCCCCCCTCCCGCTGCTTTTCACTGCCACCTCACCTGCATTCAGTGCACCTCCTCTGTCTCCCCCTTCCTGCTTCCTTCCCATGCCGGCCTGATGACTCCATCATTAATCCCAGGCAGCGTCCCTTCCCATTAAGTGTCCAAGCCCCCTTGTCCAGCCACCTTTCTTTGCCTTCCACTTCCACGGCCACTTCAGTCCACTCTGTTGCATTTGCTACTCTTCTCCAACACCAGCCAAGTTCAGACCAGGCTTTTCTTCACACTCAGCTCCCCTTCTTTCTCCCCAAGTCCCTGATGTGGGTCTCCTCTAGTGCCATTCCCAGCCAACCTTCAAAACCCTCCTCCTCACACACAAATACACCCACCCAACCCATTTTAACAAGATTCATGGCCTCCTCCCATTATCTCTGCACATTTGCAAATTCACCTCAAACTTCATGGCTCTAACAAACATACACAGATATGCACCTCTCTGTCTTTCCCCCTAGTCTCCTCCTAACCAGGCAGCCTACCCCACACAGACCCCTCCACCCTCCTCCTAAAATTTTCCCAGAGTACTTTCCCTTCCTTGCACCACTTGACTTACCTTAGTCTCCCCACACCCACTGGTCACTTTCCAAAGACACAGCACACAACTAGATCCCAAGTTTCAATCTCTCCCCCATGCAATTCTGACAGTCTCCCAGCACACACCCACACACATTTTCCTAGTTTTCTTTCCCTATTTGGCTCCTTGCAAGTTGCAAATTATGTGTGATAATTTCCCTTTGTGATAAGTGCTACAAAATTATCAAATTAAATATAAAGGCTGGAATTTGCTTCAACCTTTCCAACCTTTCCAACATGCCCCTAAATTTTACCCTTGATTTATCCATTTGTCATAATAAATTCTGCAATTGTGGGCCTCAAACCTGTCTTTGCTTATACACAGATCAACTTAAACATGTGTATATATGGAAGTCAAAACACTGAACTCAATGAGCAGTAAACATTTCACAAATGGCATTGTCTTCACAGTAAGAAATATTGCTACCAATGGCATATAACTCCTTCACGACCTTTTGGGTTCTTCCCTCCACATTACCAAATCATTGATCCATATGCTCTCTTAAATATTAGATACAGTCTATTTAAAAATCTGCCTCAAATTCCCAATTCTTGTCAAGCAGTCCTGGCATATTTTAAAACAAAAGTTGCACAGATATAGACCTATCTGAAGTAAGTATTCCCAGCTGGTATGAGAAGTTAATTCCTGCTGAGTTAAGTTATTGTAAGCAAAGCCAGGAACTATAATCTTTTATTTAATTAAAATAAAATTGCCCAAATCCTACTCATTTTGTCTAAGCAGACACCTAAACAATAAATCACTACACTCATTCTTTTTCCCTCCATCCCATCATAGTTTTCCTATGGGCTGCATGTTGTTGTTGCTGTGTGCCTTCAGGTCATTTTGAACTTATGGCAATCCTTTTCCTTTGCCTTTCAAGACTGAGAAAATGTGACTTGCTCAAGGTCTCCCAATGGGTTTCCATGGTAGGGTGGGCTTTTGAACTCTGGTCTCCAGAGATATAGTCCAATACTGAAACAAGTACAACATTCTGACTCTCAGATAAAATATGACCACTACACAAAACCATTTGTGAGCCATGTATATATTCAGGAAAATTTTGTTAAGCTGCATACAAGTATGTATATGCCACATAAATATGGAGCAAAAAGTTGCATGAGCACATGCCATGTACATGTGCCTCTTAAACATTTTCCTACAAAGCACTTTTCAGGTAGAGAAATAATAAGTGATGCTGCCTTTACAGCCTTCTTCACATAGCTGAAGAGTTTATGCAGCTCCCTCCCCACCAGTGTTTTATATTATGTACTCTTAATAGATTCACAATATTCAATCAGTTTTTACAAAATATTTAAAAAAACAGGGACAGATTCAGAACTAAAAAGCTAAAATTATGCAAAAAGGGAATAGAAAGAAGAAGAAGAGACTTTAGTTGTTTGACAATATATTCTGTCATTGATAGAAATGCTCTGTGGGATGCCCTTCTGTAGAAGCCTAAAGGAAGATATAATGAAAAGGAAATGCTTTTACAATGGTTGTAGTAAAAGTACTTTTTGGTATTCTGCTACAGGCTGTAAGGGCACTTATCCTTAATTAAAAAACAAAACAAAACACCCAGCTATAGATTCTTTTCCTCTCTAGTTCAGTTTTAAATTTGTATGTGAAGCATAAAAGTGTAGTAAGGCATGAAATTTACAATGACTTTCAAAAAGGGTGAAGCTAAATTGGCTTATTAGGCAGGCATTTTTTCTTAGCTTTAATATTTACATATGGTTCCATTTCCTGAGTCCAGCATGATGGTCAGTGAAGCTCAGGTGCCTCAGAGCTGCAAATTACCTTAGGAACACAAAAAGGAAAAACATTGTTGGCTTTCATACTGTACTCAGTACTTCATACTCAGGAGGTGGACAACGGCAGACTGAAAACAATGAAGCCTCAATGTGCACTTGCTGCATTATTTATTAATGGAGAATACTTGATTGCAAGTGTCCTAAGCATTCCAATGTAACAAGATGCATACATTTTCAACACCTCAAGCCATTTAAGGGAAGTCGTGACTCGATTCAACATTTTCAAGACCGTACTGTTGATTTATGCAGCAGCAGAATTCTGCATACATCACTCCTAGAACTAGTCTCTCTGGTTACCTCTTCCTCTGAAAAAAAAAATCCTTTCAAAGAGGAATGGGCAACGTGTGATCCCTGTGACCCAAACCTGTGACTCATGAGCCCCCAAACCTGATTTTTTTTTTAAAAAAAAAAAATGGGCTGATTTTCAGCCATCTTTTCTCCAAAAAACCCACTCCAAACACATCCCAATTGTGGCAGTTTACTTCTCCCCTCCCCAACCCCACACCTGAAAATTGGCCGAAACGATATGAGAAGTAATATTATGTCAGGCTGTCATGTTCTGGCATATTGAAACTTAGTCTTGTGGCCCACTGGAGGGATGACAGAGGCTCCCTACCTTCCACAGTTTCCCAAATCCTACTCTACAGTTATCTGGCAAAAATTCTTACTAAGAAGAAACCCAATACAGTGCTTCTGCTATAGCATCACGTTATACAGAGCTATGGAACTGAGTAGGCTGTACAGAGAAAAAATTATCTGTTAAACAACAGGATATTCTCACAGCACGACAAGCAACACAAGAGTTGCAGATGACTACACAGGGGAAAGAAACCTTAGTTTCATCATACAGTCTAAGGACGTGAAAAGACAGAGAATCATGAATGATAAAAGATTGTGGGGCTGGAAGAGATACAGAAAGCAGTTCTTCCCGATGTCCTGGAGAGAGTCACAATCTCTTCAGTCTGTACAGAATAAACAGAGATAATAGACAATATATCTTACATTGGAATGTGGGGTTTTTTTAAGGATGGAAAGACTAGAAATTATTCCAATGGTCAAAATTTGTTTTTCAGGTGTCATGAAGCCTTGCTGAGAAACATCCTGGACTAATGAGAATTTTCACACTTCAGGAGTTATTCTGCACAAAATCCATACATGGATGTTTTGTGCAGAAACCACCACTTTCTGTGCAGGAAACAGCATTTTCTGCATGGAAAATATTTCAGTGTAAAAATTTTAATTCTGGCATCTGCACAGAAAAAAAGTTGCAATTGAGGATTGGTTCTGTGTAAAATAAATACATAGTTGATTTTAAGAGAAAACAGCATTTTGGCATAGGAAATTCTATGCAACTTTTCTGCAGAATAAGTTCCAAATTATGAAAGCTTTCAAGTCCTACATGGTTTTGGAAAACTATCTTGTAATGGGAAGAAAACTGCTGATATGCATTGCAAGAAAAACAATGACTGCAACTACCACTGCAAAATTAATGGTTTCTCACCACTTTAACTGCCATGGCTCCGTGCTATGGAATTCTAGGATTTGTAGTTTTGTGAGATATTTAGCCTTCTCTATCAAAGTTCTCTGGTGTCATGGATGGAGCCATGAATATTAAAGTGGTGTCAAACTGCATTAACTCTGCAGGGTGGCAGCAGCCAACATTAACAATGTCAAATTACTTTGGAGGACAGTTTAATGGATAATGTAAGGAATTATGTTTAGAAGGTAATATTCTAAGTTTTGATAAGGGAGTATGGGATCCACACAATAAGCAGACTGAAAGCATAACAGCTGCTCAAATGAAGCCTCCACACAGGAGCTGTTACATCTAACACAGTCCTTTTACTCTGCATTTTGAGAAGCACAGAAGGTGCTTAGGATTTCCCCAAAGCTTACATGTCAAGCAACATCTCTTATGGTAAGCAGAAGTCTGATCTTCATCTTTCTTTCACACCGATGTTAGGGTCTTTCCTTCTAATTTTGCCTCCATCAACTACATTGTGGTTTTGTTCAGCACTCCATTTAAAAAAAACAAAACCTATTTCTGCTCTTTGCTACTCAGTTCAGTACTTTTACATAAACATGTATTCCTTCTCCATATTAGTCCCTGCTTTTATCGCAAGAAAATGTTCTTAAATATTAAAAAGTATGGTCCTTCAAGCACTGTTAAGTGTTAACACAGGTTTTGTGTCATTTCCTTCCATGGATACCCTTTCATTCACTTTTCACTGGTTTTATGAACATTTTTTCTAGCCAGTACCCCCTTTGAACTTGAAATGTGTTACTAGTTTGGTTGGCACACACAGCCTTTCTTGAGCAGAGGCTGATAGAAATTAGGTAAATCTGATTAAGGAAGAACAAGCAAATGACCTTCACTGAGTGAAGGAAGGAAAACTGGAATTGATCTATGCAAGTCCATGAAGACAAAAACTGCACCTATAACATGAACAGAAAAAATAAATGATCAGATCTCACATTTGAAGGGGGAAAAAGGTTTTGCATTTTCCATGGACTTTAAAATCTTATTGTTGCTTTTAACACAGTTTTTCTTTGCTATCTATGCTCTTTGACCTGTTTTTTTAAACTTTATTCCATGTTTTAGTACTGTATTTTGCTGTATTGCATTGTTGCATTTTTAATTTTATTCTGGGATCTGCCTACAGAATGTCTTGTTATTAGACAGTGTACCGAGATCTAATAAATATGTATGTAAAGAATCAAATTCAAGAGATTTTTGTCTCTGTCATTTGTTTGTGACATCACTATGTGACAAGATCTCTTACAAGCCTTTCTGTAAAAGCAGATTTGCGAGATTCTAGATATGAGTCTCTATATGATCAATCAACCTGTGCTCCCTCATAAGTTTTGGATGACATTACTTGAAAAATATAGGTCCAAATCCCATAGGTAGTCCCTGTTACAAACTGAGCACTGGTTTGTACCATAGTTTGCAAAATTTAAGCACCTGAAGCCCAAATAGTTTATTTGTAAAGTATAAAAGTAGTAAAGAATAAAGCAGGAATAGTTCTGTTAATGCCAAGGGCATTAGCTCTCATCAATTCCAGGCAGGAAGCCAATCTAATTGTAAACAATCTGATAAAGGGGAAATGGCTTGAAATAGAATAGAAACAAATGACTGACTTGTAATGAACCTGACTACAGGGGGTTACTAGTGTCAGATGACTGATGCAATCAGATGAAAGGCAGCCAAGTCTCCAACTGGTCTCCAAGAGTAAGTATTACCTCACAGAGTAGAGGTCAATAAGATCTCTGATACAATTGGCTAGAAGAATGTTGTTTATATTAATAAAGGCTAGTAATGATCTGACTGGACAGATACAGGCTGTAGAACTATCAAACCGCCTCTAGAGACAGAATCCTAACTGAACACCAGTCTGCTATGCACCAAGTTAGTTGTTCCTACCAATTTCAATGTTCATAGCTGATAGGACACAGGCAAAACTGGTGAGAGGGAAATCTACTCCCAAATAGAACTCTTTTCTAATTAAATTAATGTCCATTATGAATATAATGAGTGCTCATTATAAATTGTTGATAGGTATAACAATGTCCAGGGATATTATTTTCTTGGATGCCTGCATATTTCCTCCGGAGACATTATGTTTATGTTCCTCTATGTGTTAAGTACAGAGATGCCTACTAGAGAAAAGGAAAAGATATAAAGATTTGGTTCCTAATGAATGCCTGACCTGTAGTGTAATATAATGAATGTAATGTGCATGGACACTTTAAAGTTTATGTTCCTCCCTGAGGGTGGTGGTGTATATATGTATGTAATAAAAAAGACTAAAAGAATACCAAATATCCAGAGATTTCAAGACTTAAGTAGAGTGCTGATGCTAACTTTTCCTGTTTGAACTCTCCTGTGGTTCACAAGTTGAGAGCCCAACAACAACAAACCCTAGGTGGAACTACCCAATAGGATTTTAGCAACAAGTTTTTTTAAAGCAATTCTTAACACCATCATGAACATTTTACCAAATTAAAATGTGGCTCTGTTTTAAACATCACAGATTCCGCCATAAATTATTGTCTGGATGAAATCTCAAAATACATAAACAAGACAGTCCAAGGGTCTTCCTTGGATCTAGCCATTTTCCATATGGGTTAAAATGAGTCCAGCAATAACCCTGTGGGCACTATGCAATGATGTATTTTCCCAGCGGGACAGTGGATAGTTTGTAAATGCAAGTCCTCTTTTTGCCTCCTTTTCTCTTTCCTGGTTTGAGAAGAATATATTGATGTGCTCATTAAAAAAAATCTTCACACAACTGCAAATAGGATGGAACAGAATTTTTACTGATCATGTGCAAAACTGAAAGATCTCTCCATCCTTTGCTGTACTGTTCACTAGTTAGCTTTGTGTGCAAAGTCATCCTACTCTGTTGATATCCTTAGACCCCAAGGCTGTACTTCCAAGAAATGAATCTGAGTTCAGTAAATCCTGCTTTGAAATAAATGTGCACTGGACTGCAGCCCTAAATCTCCCTCCAAAGTCTTAAATGTACAAACCACATTATTCTAGTATTTTAAAACACTGACATTTATACTTTATCATACCATTAAAGGTAAAGGTAGTCCCTTGACATGAATGTCTAGTCGTAACTGAGTGTAGGGGGTGATGCTCATCACCGTTGCTAAGCAGAAGAATTAGGATTGTCTGAGGACTACTTTGGCAGTCATGTGGCCAGCATGACTGCACTGAATGCTTTTACCTTTCCACTGAGAAGTAGTACCTATTTATCTACTTGCTTTTACATACTTTTGAACTGCTAATTTGGCAGAATCTGGGACTAGTCACAGGAGCTCACCCCATCAACCAGCACTTGGGCCTTGAACTGTCAACCTTCCAATCATCAGAACTGATGTCTTAACCACTAAGCCACTGCATCCCTCAAATACCAATTAACAGCTAAATAACAAACTGGCATCTTAACCACTAAGTCACTGCATCCCTTAAACACCATTAAATAGCTTAAAAACCTAATTCCTTCTACCTAAGGGACAGGGAAGATGTGGTCCTCCAGATGTTACTAGACTTATCAGTCTCTGACAGAGCAACCTATGATGAGAACTAAGGTTGGCCAGCAAAGATCACTCTGGATCTGACCACCATTCCTCCAACAGCTGATCCAAGTTGAACAAGAGCTTTGTTAGTGGCAATCTAGAGTCCATCAGGCAAAGCTCCCATTCAGCTTACCGTATATACTCGACTATAAGTCGAGAAATTTGTGCCCCCAAATGCCCTCCAAAATCCTGGGGTAGACGTATACATGGGTCAATGCGGTATAAGCCTACCCCAGGCTGGAAAGGGAGAGCGTTCTCCCTGGCCAGGCTTCTTCCTTCCTTCGGAGGAGACCCGGGCAGCGAGAAGGCGCCGGTCAGCTGCCCTCCTCACAAACCTCTCTCTGGAGTCCTCTCTTCTTCCCTCCTGTCTGTCTTTGGCCCCGCGGCCTGAGTCCCTCCCTTTCCACGCAGACTCTGGAGGACTCGGCTGCGGGCTCGTGGCTGATGAGGGGGAGGCATCAGGCGGGAAAAAGAGAGCCTAGAGCTCTGCTTCAGCCACTCAGGCGGCCCCACTGCAGAAATAACCAGGTTTGGCCCCACTTTAATTCTTTCTGACTCGCGGCTATGGAATTCTGGGAGTTGGAGTCTGTTGTTGTGGGGCCCAGAGCACAAGGCTTGACTCTTTTCTCGCTGAAGGCTATGGAATTCTGGGAGTTGGAGTCTGTTGTGGGGTCCAGAGAGGGGGGGTCCTTGGGAGGGGGCAGAAGAGAAAAAGGGGTGGAGGGGCAGGCCAACACCGAGAGGGATTTGGATTCTTGGATCATGGGCTGCGGTTCCATGAGGAGGGACTTCTTGCAACAGACGGGTTGCATCTCACGCCAGTTGGAAGAAATGTTTTTGCCAACAGTCTCAAGAACTTGATCAGGAGAGCTTTAAACTGAGTTCCGAGGGGAAGGGAGACAATAAGGAAGGCAAAAGGGATGGCGAAAATAGTCAAACTGACATAGAGGAAACAAGGCAAACAATGCAAGGACCCAACAGTGGGAGGCAAAAAAACTTGCACAGGCAGCAAGTAGAAGGGAACCATGGTCTGCGATGTCTCTACACTAATGCACAGAGCATGGGAAATAAGCAAGATGAACTCGAACTCCTAGTACAACAAAGCAAATATGATATAATAGGCATCACTGAAACCTGGTGGGATGAGTCTCATGATTGGAATGTGGAAATAGAGGGGTATAACCTTATTAAGAGAAATAGGCCAAACAGGAAAGGAGGAGGAATAGCACTATATGTCAGAGATATTTACACCAGTGAAGAGATCCTGGACATCAATCATGGAAGCCAGGTGGAGAGCATCTGGATAAGAATCAAAGGGGAGGGAAACAACAAGGGTGTTACGGTGGGAGTCTACTACAGACCCCCAAGTCAGACTGAGGAATTGGATGATATCTTTCTAGAACAGATGACCACACAGTCAGAAAAGAGAGATGTAGTAGTGATAGGCGACTTCAACTATCCTGATATTTGCTGGAAGTCAAACTCAGCAAAATCCTCAAGGTCTAGCAAATTCCTCACTTGCCTGGAAGACAATTTCATGGTCCAAAAGGTGGAAGAGGCAACAAGGGGGTCAGCTATTTTAGATCTGATCCTAACCAACAAGGAGGACTTGGTTAATGGGGTGCAAGTGGTGGGATCATTAGGTGGAAGTGACCATGTTCTCCTGGAGTTTGTAATACAGTGGAAAGGAGAAGCCAGGCAGAGTCAGACACGCATCCTAGACTTTAGGAGAGCGGATTTCAGTAAACTTAGAGAAGTATTGAGGGCGATTCCATGGTCAGAAATACTAAAAGATAAAGGAGTTCAGGACGGATGGGACTTTCTCAAAAGGGAGATACTGAAGGCACAATTTCAAACAGTTCCAGTGAGAAAGAAAAACGGGAGGTGTCTCAAGAAACCAGGATGGATGACTAAGGAACTTTCAACTGAGCTAAGTTTGAAACGGAACATGTATAAGAAATGGAAAAAGGGGGAAATCACGAAAAAGGAATTCAAAGAAATAGCAGGCATGTGTAGGGGTAAAGTCAGAAAAGCTAAAGCGCAGAATGAACTCAGGCTTGCTAGAGAGGTTAAGAACAATAAAAAGGGCTTTTTTGGATATGTCCGCAGCAAAAGGAAGAAGAAGGAAACAGTAGGGCCACTGCGTGGAGAAGATGGCAAAATGCTAACAGGAGATAGAGAAAAGGCAGAATTACTCAACACCTTCTTTGCCTCAGTCTTCTCAGAAAAGGCAAAGGGTGCTCAACCTGAGGATAATGGAGCAGAGAACAGAATAGGGGAATTTCAGCACAGAATAAGTAAAGAGATAGTAGAGGAACACCTTGTTAATCTAAATGAATTTAAGTCTCCGGGACCAGATGAACTCCATCCAAGGGTATTAAAAGAACTGGCAAAAGTAATATCGGAGCCATTGGCAATCATATTTGAAAACTCCTGGAGAACAGGAGAGATCCCGGCGGACTGGCGAAGGGCAAACGTTGTCCCCATCTTCAAAAAGGGGAAAAAAGAGGATCCCAACAATTATCGTCCAGTTAGTCTGACATCAGTTCTAGGAAAGATTCTGGAGCAGATCATTAAACAGAGAGTCTGTGAACATCTAGAAGGCAATGCCATAATCACAAAAACTCAACATGGGTTTCAGAGAAACAAGTCATGCCAGACAAATCTAATCTCTTTCTTTGATAAAATTACCAGTTTGGTAGATGAAGGGAATGCTGTGGATATAGTATATCTTGATTTCAGTAAGGCCTTTGACAAGGTTTCCCATGACATTCTTGCAAACAAGCTTGTAAAATGTGGGCTAGACAAAGGAACTGTTAAATGGATCTGTAATTGGTTGACTGGCCGAACCCAAAGGGTGCTCAACAATGGCTCCTTTTCATCCTGGAGAGAAGTGACCAGTGGGGTCCCACAGGGCTCTGTCCTGGGCCCAGTGCTATTCAACATCTTTATCAATGACCTGGATGACAGAATTGGGAGCATACTAATCAAATTTGCAGATGACACCAAATTAGGGGGAATAGCTAATACCCCAGAGGACAGGATCAAAATTCAAAATGACCTGAATAGACTAGAAAGCTGGGCCAAAGCTAACAAAATGAAATTCAACACAGAGAAATGTAAGGTATTGCACTTAGGGCGGAAAAATAAAATGCACAGATATAGGATGGGTGACACCTGGCTGAATGAAACTACATGTGAAAGGGATCTAGGAGTCCAAGTAGACCACAAGTTGAACATGAGTGAACAGTGTGATGCGGCAGCTAAAAAGGCCAATGCTATTTTGGGCTGCATTAATAGAAGTATAGTGTCTAGATCAAGAGAAGTAATAGTGCCACTGTATTCTGCTTTGGTCAGGCCCCACCTAGAATATTGTGTCCAGTTCTGGGCGCCACAATTCAGAAAGGACATTGAGAAACTGGAGCGTGTCCAAAGGAGGGCGACAAAAATGGTGAAGGGTCTGGAAACCATGCCCTATGAGGAACGACTTAGGGAGCTGGGGATGTTTAGCCTGGAGAAAAGAAGGTTAAGAGGTGATATGATAGCCCTGTTTAAATATTTGAAAGGATGTCATATTGAGGAGGGAGCAAGCTTGTTTTCTGCTGCTCCAGAGAACAGGACCCGGAACAATGGATGCAAGATACAGGAAAAGAGATTCCACCTCAACATTAGGAAGAACTTCCTGACAGTAAGGGCTGTTCGACAGTGGAACGCACTTCCTCGGAAGGTGATTGAGTCTCCTTCCTTGGAGGTCTTTAAGCAGAGGCTGGATGGCCATCTGTCGGGGATGCTTTGATTTGGATTTCCTGCATGGCAGGGGGTTGGACTGGATGGCCCTAGTGGTCTCTTCCAACTCTACGATTCTATGATTCTATGATTCTATTTAGGTATCCCTCCTTCTATCCCTCTGTCTGTCTGTCTATCTATCTAGCTATCATTCTGTCCTTCCCTCTCTAGTTATCCCACTCTGCATCCAATCATCTATCTATTATCTATCTATCTATCTACCTACCTACCCTTCCCTCTCTAGCTATCCCATTCTCCGTCCAATCATCTATCTATCTATCTATCTATCTGTCTATCTATCATTCTGTCCTTCCCTCTCTAGCTATCTCACTCTCCATCCAATTATCTATCTATCTATCTATCTATCCTTCCCTCTCTAGTTATCCCACTCTCCATCCAATCATCCATCTTTCTTTCTTTTTCTTTCTTTCTTTCTTTCTTTCTTTCTTTCCTTCCCTCTCTAGCTATCCCACTATCTATCTATCTATCTATCTATCTATCTATTCCCAGCGTCTCTGTCCCTCCAGCCTGTCTCCCTCCTCCAGGGGAGAAAGCCCAGCTCGAGAAACAGAGACGCTGGGAAGGGTGTGTTTGCCTTGCAGCCTCCTCTCCATCCAGGATCCCTCGGGAGGAGGAGAAAGCCTGGCTGGAGAGGAGACTGCAAGGCAAACGCGTGCCCTTCCCAGCATCTCTCTAGCCGGGCTTTCTCCTCAGGAGGGAGCCCAGATGGAGAGACTCTGATCGCCCCAGAGCCTCTCCCCAGCTGGGCTGCCCCCTTAAGCCTACCCTCGACTTATCCACGGGTCATACAAAAATCCCTATTTTTGGCCCCAAAAGTTGACCTCGACTTATACATGAGGCCGACTTATACATGAGTATATACAGTATATCAAACAAGCAAACAACACTTTTATGAGAGGATCATCATAAAATACAGTTGATTTAAGAGCATCTGACAATAACATGGTTTTATTCATTATCCAGCTGTCAGAACCATACATGGACGTTGAAAATACAATGGCATGGACAATTCTAACTTGAGCACTTCACTGCATGTTTTCTGTTTTTATTTCTTGCATTTGGTTTAATTTGTAAACCATTTTGAATTTCAATTCTGAGAGGAAACATGGGATATAAAATAAACAGAAACAACAATTTGAAAAACATAACATAAGGAGAGTCATTTAGTGACTTGCATACACTCTGTCGGTGGAAAGCTTTCAGTGCACAAGTCAAGAAATGCTGATGAAACAGAAGAGTAGGTAACCTTCTGCTCATTTTCCTCTCCCAGTGCAGCCTCCAAATCTGCTTTAGAGTATTGGGAGATCATCTGAAACAATGTGAGAGGTGGCACTGATAGCTGTGAATGGAGAAGGAGAAAGATCCTCCCCCTAATTCTTCTGGAAAGAGCAACCTAGGCTTATGTGCTTGTATGGAGTTTTCCAATGGCAGGAGCAAGCTCTGGATCCAATCCAGCATTGTGATACATACTGCTTTTTCTATGTTGCTATAGAAAAAAGAGATTGCACACGATGCCTGTATTTACATGCCAATTTTCATCCCTAGCACTCTGTGGGCTGTACAAAAAATGTTTTTAAAATGAAAAAATTAAAACCAGAAATAACCACACAATGACTTTTGTGTGTGTGTGTGCGTGCGTGCATGTGTGCATAGGGGGTGGTATTTAAATCCCTCAAGGCCTCCATGAATAGCAAAACCCTATTTTCCCTCCCCATTTTTAGAAGGGGTGATGCTAGAGCTCCAGAGTAGGTGGAGAGTGCAGAACAAGACCTGGAACCAAACGTAATCCCAGGGCCAGACTTTGCCCATCCAGGTGGTAAACTATGATTTATAATAGCAAAATAATCCTTCTCCTGGCACACATTCTCCTCCCTCTCCAACTAAGTCACAAGGAGGATTTCAAAAGTTTTTTGTGGGTTTTTCGGCTATGTGACCATGTTATAGAAGAGTTTATTCCTGACATTTCGCCAGCATCTGTGGCTGGCATCTTCAGAGAATTTCTCTGAAGATGCCAGCCACAGATGTTGGCGAAACGTCAGGAACAAACTCTTCTAGAACATGGCCACATAGCCCAAAACCCCCCAGAAAACCTATGGATGCCAGCCATGAAAGCCTTCGACTTCACAATTTCAAAAGTGTTTCCTTCAGATTTCAATTAACTACATTTCAACGTTACCCCAAACTCTAAACTGCAAATATTCTTAACTATGCTTTTTGAAACAAGCCAGCTTTGTTAAAAGACAGTTGAAACTGCATTGTTTAAGCAAACTACAGTTAAGATAAACCACAATTTGTAGAGCTCCGATGACATGGCAAGGTGCAGTTAATAAAAAATGGAAACAAACGTTTCCAAAGCCCTCCTTACCACAAAACTGAAGAAAGAGTGTGGCACCTGTAAATTCGAGAGATTAGGTTCATTGCTTTGACAAGAAAAATATGGTTTAGCATATCATCCAAATTACTATTTGCTTCCATTGAACACATGAATTTATTCATATTCACGGATGAATGGCAAATTGATGCCTTATACTGCTCTCCACAAAGTAATTGCTGAGAAAAGAAGATCTGGCAAAAGATCTTATTCAATGCCATCATTTAGATTGAAGTCCATTATTTACATATCAGGAAAGTGAGTCTACTGTATATATTCATGTATAAGTCTAAAAATTTTAGTCAAAACATTGACCCCTCCAAAAACTGGGTCGACTTCTCAATGAGTCAAAAATGGAACCTCTCTCTTTCTCTGAGTAGAGTGGCAAAAGGAGAGACCTTAGTCCATCCAAGCACCACCTAAGCATCCTTTGTTACGTGCCTGTTTTACCATCAACGTATCCATGGTTCAGATAAAAATCCATAATTTTGGTACCAAAAACCTGCCCTCCACTTATACATAAGATCAATTTATAGTTGAGCATATACGTTACATCTCATGAGACTAAGACTACAGCTCTAAGTGTATTTATCAGAAAGTTAAGGCCCACTGAACAGATTGGGATTTCCTTCCATATGTTTAGAATTGAACTGCAAGAAACGTTTATGCTTTTTGTTTATGTGAGTGTGTGCATGTGCAACACAGACAACTTACTTTCCATTTTAATCTGAAAGAACACAGACTATTTCGTTAAAACAAAGTTTTTAGAGTCTTATGGTGAAAATAATTAAAGTGAGCTTTGTATGCTCCCTTGCCACATGGACTGGCAAAGGTTATAAATCTGCCATTGTAAAAGACCAATCACAGATATGGCTCTTTAGTCAAAATATATCCTTTTCCCCAGGTGGATATAGTAAAGACTGAAATTCATGTTCTGAAAGTACTGTCATGAAGTGTGAAAGATGGTAACATTATGGGGGAGGACAGAGATAAGAAATCTCATTAAAAGATTTTGTAAAGTACCTCAGCTGAAAGGACACCCGATAGGTTGTTTCATACTGCTTTAAAAGGCCTATGGCTCAGACAGATTTTCATGGAGTTACCAAAAAAGCTGTATGTGCTCAACATACCTTACATTCCATGCAGTAGTGAAGTCTGGGTTCAATAGCAGCAATGTGCAGGTGATATCTATCAACTCTAAAAAGAAAAACAAACCATCAAAAACTATAAAAGTCAGTATTTATGTTCTCAAGAGTCACAGAAGCCTCCAACAATACTTTTTTATTAATACATGAACAGAATCAACTATTTTCTTAACAATGTGGACATCTTTGTTAGCTCCAAATTCCTTAGCCAATGGACTCTTTCTGGTAACAAACAACAACAAGAACAACCCCAAATGGGAAGCATGAAATAATGGGGGTGAAGACAATGGCAAACCTCCTTTTAACACATCTTGCCAAGAAAAACCCATGATAGGTTTGCCTTAGGCTTACCATAAGTTGGAAACGACTTAGGGGACACAAGAACAACAACAAATTTGCTTTTTTTAAAATTCAGTTCATTAAGACAGCTGCTCATGAGACACTATATAGCATATTAACAATAGTTCTCAAATTGTGGCGCATGACCCAAAAGGGAGGAGCAAGAGTTCCCCACCAGGGAGAATGGGACACAAGAAATATAGGTTCCCATTAACTGATAATTGATCCAAGGCAACCCACCTCCCCATTGTTTCATTGGATCTGACTTCAGCAGAGGGCATGGGAGGGAAGGGGCTTAGACTAACCCAAACTGAGAACCACCAGAATATATCATGGATGGCAGTCTATGAACCAAATGAAATGTGTTACGTCTTTAAGGTGCTACTGAAATATTCATTGTTTATGTAATATAGAGTAACACTAGCTGCCCACTTGGAAATGCTAATGTCTACCTGAGGGAAGGGTGGTCTACAGTAGCAAGAGAGGAGTCACTATAAAAGAAACCTAGTTTAGATCCAATGGCTCCTGGTAATTACTTTCCATGTCAGTTTTGTTATTCTAAGGTACAAAGTTGGAGCTAAGGGTGTCCCCAGGTATTTAAATGATCCAAGCAAAGACCGATCACACAACTTTTGTCTATGTATATACTAAAATGCTAATTTTAAATCTATTAGAGTTTAAAGTTCACAAATGTAGTAAGCAAGAATAAGTTATACAGAGCATGTTTCCCTCTCACCATTTATCAATTATAGCCTCCTCACATCACTGTATATGGATGCTGCAATCCTATACATGCTTGCTAAGTTTAGTGGGGCTTACTCCAACATAAGTGGACATAGGACCACGGTATTGTAGTCATGCTAACAGCAATCCCTCATTTTAAAAATTCTTTTGGCAACATTACATGAAACTTTTACTGTTCTGGTGTTCTTACGGCTCTCATCTATCTTTACCCTCTATAGACAAGTTCTCATTGTCTCCCCACCCCTCTTTTCCATATGTCAAGACTTCACCAGAAATAAGATAGCTAAGAATAAGCCAGGAATGTCCATTAACAAAGATAAATTCTGGAATAGGAGGAAAATACCTCCGTCTATGTATCAAATACCTTTCCCTTACCACTGAAAATAGCATCCATGCAAATAAGGAAAACCAGGGATGATGAAACATGCATCAATTGATCTGAATGGGCAGTTTATTAACCCTACGCTACCATGCTTACGACTCAAGAATGACATTTGAGTCATACAGGAAGTCATAGCTGCAGTGCTATGCTCACTATACTGCGCAGAAGCTTCCCTGAACACATAGAGCATTAATTACTGCCACCCACCAATCCAATTAACTCATGTTCTTATTAAAGTTTGTCATTTATGAAGAACTAAATGCAAGGAGCACTTTCTGGAGCTTTGGAAAGGGAAATAAAGAGAGAATAAAATGAAGATGTTTGTGACACAGAATATATATGCTATGAAATGTAGACAGAAGAAAGAAAATGAGAAGCAAAGTAGAAATAGAACAAAAAGCCTCTGGGCTAAAAGAAAGTAAAATTTAGAGACAATTAGAAGTACTTAGAAAGGTGAAAGGAGGGAGGTACAGAAAATAAGAATGGAATAACAAAGAATGAAGTGGAATGATATGGGGTGAGAGGGTATAGCGAAAATACTCTTCTGCAGTTATCAAAGCAATGCTGCCCTCTTGAGTCAATAAAAATGTAAAAGTGGCCCTTAAGAGGAGCTTGAGGTACAACTCTGTTTCCAATAAAATACACAACTGCAAAATGAGAACAGACACTGCATAGATCTATACTCAAGTATACAATAGATGATTCTAATGAATAAACCAGAACTCAATGAAAGAAAAATATTTATTTAGTAAAATATTTTCATCTTGCCCTATATCACAAGAGCTCAGTGTGGTGTACTAATATAATTCATTTAAAATAACTTTTAAAATTAAAACATCATGGAATAACTTTAAATTTCTTAATAGCATACTAAAAATTAGCAATTAAAACATTTTAAAACAATTTAAATATATGTACCTATATAGATATCAGCAAAATTATTAATCCTTCCATTAATAAAACACCATGTTTTAACTTAGTGTCACAGAGTGATGCCAGCTTCACTGTCAATGAAACCCACAAAAGGAAGGGATTTCACAACAGGAGTGCCACAACAAAAAGGGCCTTCTCTCTAATCTGGGCATCTTGTGACCACTTTTCTTGTGTTACCATCTCCCTGTTCTGTGCCCACCTTGTATTATGGCATTACAGTATACATTCTTGTATAAACTGACCTCATGTGTAAGTTGAGGACAGTTTTTGGGCCAAAATGATGGATTCTGATATGACCCGTTGATAAGTCAAGGGTCAAACACTGGAGCATGTTGCAAAAGATCTAAAGGAGAAAACAAAGCACCACTTCCCTCCCTATTTCTGCCTTTCTGGACCTCTCCCAAGGGTCACAGTTGGCATGAAAAATGTGGAAAAAAACCTTGGCGCGTGCACGCATACACGCATGCACACACACACGCTCTCTCCCCTTTCCCTTTACCACCATGATTTCCAAGGCTCATGGCTTGCAAAATGGGGTACAAACCCCTCTCTCTCTTCCCTTCACCCTTGGTATTTCCAAAGCTCATGGCTTGCAAAATGGGTACAAACCTCTCCCTCTCTCTCTCCCCTTCTTCACCCCCAGGATTTCCAAGGCTCATGGCTTGCAAAACGGGTACAGACTTCTCTCTTTTTTTCTTTTCACCCCCAGGATTTTGAAGGCCCATGTCTTGCAAAACAGGGTACAGACCTCTCTCTCTCCTTCCTTCAGCCCCAGGATTTCCAAGGCTCATAGCTTGCAAAACAGGGCACAAGCCTCGGCATGCTCTCTCTCTCTCCCTGGCCTCACCAGTCGTTTGTTAGCTCTGGCTACGAAGGAGGGCTGAAGGATAAGACACACACAGAGGAGAGCATGCAGACCGGGACTCAAATAGGGAAGCAAACTCTCCCTCTCTCTCTCCACGTTTCCCTTGTAAGCAGCTGTTTGCTAGCGCTGGCTACAAAGGAAGGCTGAGAGATAACACACACACGCACACACAGAGTGCACAGGGACTCAACTGGAGAGCTGTTTAAAGACCCCTGGCTATGAAGGATGGGTGGGCACTTCTTTTAGGAACTTTATAAGCAGTATTAACTTACTGCCCCGTATATAAGTCGACGCATGATTTTGGAATCCATTTTGGGGCATAAATTTCTCTTGGGGCTTAAATTTCTCAGTTGAGTATATACAGTATATAAACTGCATGTTATTATACTGTACATGCATATCCTATCTTTCTTTAACAAAGCCAGAGATACCATTAGTTTTAAAGTGAATTTTTAACTAGGGGATCACCAGTAGTCTCATACATATGCCTGACATATACTAACTTGCCTCGGAATCATGTGCTTTTAAATGATGCCTTTCAGTCATTATCTACAGTCATCCCCCGAGTTACGAAGGTAATCCGTTACAGATTACCTTTCGTAACCCGGAAGCTTTCGTTTCCCGGGGGACCGCTTTAGCGGACGGACAGCGCGGCCGATTTAAAGGGGCCGCACAGTTTTTTTTCTTCGGATCCTGGGGGATCTTTCGGATCCTGGGGGATACGTTAGCGGTCCCGCCGGTTTCATACCCCGGGGTTTTCGTTCCCCGGGGGATTCGTAAGCCGGGGGACCACTGTACTTTAATAATTATCTCTTGATATCCAGTCTACTTGCCAGCTCTGCCAGTACTGACTGTCTTTTTTAAAAAATGAATATACAGAAGAAATCAACCATTTCTAGTGCTTTGTCACTCTTGTTATGTGCCTTCAAGCTGTTTCCAACTTATGGAGACTCTAAGGTCACCAACCCTATCCTGGGGTTCTCTGAGGCTGAGAGTGTGTCACTTGCCTAAGGTCACCCAGTGGGTTTCCATCACTGAGCAGGGATTCAGATCCTGATCTCCAGAGTTGTAATCCAAAACTCAATCCAGTATGGCATGCAGGCTCACTTTGCATATTAAGATCTAGAGAACATAATATAGAACATAATATACTGAATATTCTTGCCAAGATCCAATGGTGTACTTCCGCTGATTTCCACTGCTTCTACCAGAAAAGGCAATTCACCTCCCTCTTAAACCCTTGGATGGACTCAAAAACATGATTGAGAGGGCCACATCAGGAGAGAGCAATAGGTCAGCTACCAAATCCAATGTATAACAGCTGCTTTAAAAAAAAGTGGCCTGTGAGCTATGGAACACTTTCCCCACAGAATATTCATTTAGCCCTCACCTAATCTGTTTTATGGCAACAGCAGCCATCTCTCTGAATTCTGATCCCTTCAGATCTGGATTTGCGACCACACCACCGTACAGAATCTGCCTCACGCAGCAAGGCATGAAAGGTGTCAGATTAGGACCCTCATCTCCTGAGTAGTGAATCAGTGAGTCACTACTCAAAATTAATCTCTCCCCCTTCCCACTTTCTCTCTGCAATTCTCCATCTTCTAGATGCAGAAACAAATTCAACATTATTGTGTGTTGTAAATTAGAATGTTCTTGCTTGCTGTGGACTCCTGCCAGACAAATATAATTGATTCTCTCAGATATCAAGCCAAAATGCAGACGTTCATGCCAAAACAATGTATTATTTCTTTAATATATCAATTGGTCTGATTTTGAGTCAAATGAGTGGGACCAGGGCAGATTAAAAACATATATATATAATGCTCTTATATGATGCTCACTGGAATAAATGGAACTAATTTCAGTGAAATTAGAATGAGAATAGGATATGTGACTCATGATAGTATACATCTCTCTTTTTCATATTTTGGTCAAATAAATAAATGTGTGAACAATCTGACCATCACAGTCAAGGAAAAGACAGTATTTTGCTGTTGCTGTGTACCTTCAAATCGTTTCTGACTTATGGCAACCCTAAGTAGAACTAATCACAAGGCTTTCTTGGTAAGATTTGTTCTGAGGTGCATCTGAGGAAGTAGACCAAGTCTATAAGTTTATGCTACATCTTTCTCAGTCTCAAAGGTTCTACAAAATCCCTTTGCGTACTGATATTGCAGACTACCACAACTATGTCTCTGAATTAAAATTCAACACTTACCTAGATGTAAAGTCCAACCCAGCTGTTTCCAAGTGAATGTTTTTATGATTACAGCCTTAGCCATTAAAGTGAACCTATTCCCTAGTGTTCCCTGTCTTGTTCTTTACAATGAAAATCTAAACGTTTTATAGAGGCATTACCACCACTTCTTTAGATCCATCTCTGTGTTTCCAGTGATTCAAAAGCTGAGGCAATGATGTGTTATCACATGCTGAATGCTTTCAACAAAAACTGAACTGCACAATTTATATCCAATTACTATCCCAACCAAAGATGACCAAATGAATTAAAGGAATCTTGGTAGGCCATTGATCAAATGGGCCCAACACTAGTTGGACATAGCAAGTCAATTTAAGCCCACATGACTTCAATAATCTATTTCTGTTCCTAACTGCAGGCTTGTTATTCTAAAATCAACAACACAGAGTCTGAGTCCCAGACCTGGACTCAGTCACTACCTGATAGAAAAATGTATTTGTATCCCATCTTTTATTGTGTGATTTCAGGGCGTCATACAGATAAAACAACTAGTCATTCTTAACTGTCTTCAATGAATGAAAGACATCCAAGACACCCAGTCATCAACTGTCCAAGTCATCAACAGTCATAAACTGTCCTGCTCAGATCTTGCAAACCTGGAGCCAAGGCATCCTTGGTTATCCATGTGTAATGTGGTCTTCCTCTTTCCTAGACAGTTATGGATTAGATGTCCACCAAGTTTCTAAAAGATATACCCTTTATAAAAGATAACCCTGCACATAAGGAAAGCACTGTATTATTAAAACAATATATAGCTTGGTCCCAAGTTTCTTTATATTTCACATGTTAGGCGTAAGTAAAATCTGCAACTCCAAAATATCTTTTTATGGTTCACATTGTCATACTAGCAAATGTACCTAGTGAAAAAGATGTATTCCTATTGTAAAAATGGTAACAAACAGGTGAAAATCAACAATAAAGGTCAATATCTTCAAACATACCTTCAAGTTTTTTTAAAAAGGCAAACAGAAGAACACTGAAAAGAACTCACCATCTTAAATACATCCTGTTGAACGCTTTCAGTACCTCAGTATATTTTCTGTTCACTAGATGAACATAGTTAAGAGCTCTTCACATTAATTTGGTATCAGGGTACTTTATGCTATTTATTTTATAAAATGTATACCTGTCCCTTCAAAGCCAATCAACACTCCTACGGTGGCTTACAAAAAAAGGACATTACAAGCTACATCAAACATCTAAAAGCTAATCCAGAAGTGGCTCTCCAGATGCTTTAGAACTACAATTCCTACCCTTCCTATCCAGCACAACCAACAGTGAAGTAAGGTGAGAGCTGTAGTCCAACAACATCTGGAGAGCTAAATACTGATCCTTGCTAGACTATTCCAACATTATAAAAGTAGACTTCTATTTTTTTTAATAGAAGTTATCATTTGCCTGCCCTCTATACACCCCCCACACCATCCAATCTAATTAAGAAGGTTCCCAAAGCGTTTGTCGGCTATATTCCTTACAAAAACAATAAAATGATACAAGACAGGAAAATGCAAGAACAGCCATACAAACTTAAAATTATATGCTACTTTCAAAAAGTCTGTTTGTGAAAGAGGAAATATGCATTCAAGATATATAGAACCCGAGATTGGAAAAATAACTAATTTTTAATTATAAGTTTGGAATACAGGTGAATAGGAGTGTTTTTGAAAGAGGTAAGAAAAACATTTTAACAGATTTCTTAATTCCTCATTGGCTGGATCTCATGTATTTTGAACAGAGCTCAGAAAAGTTACTTTTTTGAACCCTGAATCCTCCAACCATGGTTTTGAACAGGTTGATCTGCAGTCTGCCCAACATGAGGCCTGTTTTTGATGGCTCTACTGAGTGAATACTTGCAGTACCTATCAATGAACACAAAAAACCCTGCAAATGCATGTTCATTCAGTCTACATACATAACAGCCTAACTGCCAAAAACAAGAAATTCAGTGGAAAGGGTGTTACTGACCACTGCATGACCCAAGATATCTGTTTTGCCTATTAAGTGAGAATTAGAGATAAATTTGTCACTCAAGTCAATGGCAAAAGCTGGATTGCCCTCCTGTCTTTTATGTAAGACACTGTAAAAATTATATGTCTCTGATTCCAAAGAGCTAAGCCCACCATAGGAAATATTTATATGGCCGCTGAGACATTTTTAAAATCTTCTATTATTAAGCTACGAACCCTAAGTATTACATTACAAAGTCACCTTGCTTTGTATTCATCTGAGAATTAGCTACTTTTCTAGTCTGAACAATGAGTGTAACTTACACTAAGCACATTATAGGGAATTAATCCCATCAATTTTAAAGGAGGCTACATTAAATGAGGTATGCTCAGAATTACAGTCTTTGGCCTAAATGTGATGCAAATTTAGAAATGTTTAAATCAATGGCTTTAAGTATGCCAAATGTTTTGTGTGGGGATTTAGGTCCCACATAGCCTTCTGCAGCTTTCCCAGAATGGCCCTATAAAAGTATTGATTCCCTGCAAATAGTGGAAAAGACAGAACATAAATGACTAGAAACAAAAGCATCACCTTATTTAACACACTTGCATGACATCATTGTCAAGATACAATAGATATTTGTTCCAGCATTTCCCATGCTGGCAATTCACAGTAAAATTAGGAACATGTACAGCCGTCTCTCCATTTTTGTGGGGATCTGTTCCAGGACCCCCCCCCCCCCCCGCTGCCTGAAAATGGAAATCTGAATGGCTTGACTGGCTGCATGCCACGGGCACACATGCCATTTTAACCCTCCCCACGTGCCAGTCTGCAAAGGATAGCGACCATGTACTCGAAGTTCATGAAAATGGAGGGAGGACTGTATTAACCAAGCAATGTATATTTTATGGAGTAACTTACCTTCTTTGTTGAGCCATTGTTTTCTTTGTCTATAGTGAAGGAGTTTGTTATGGACATATGGCAAAAGAAATTTAACGCACCAGCTTTCCACGCCAAGTTTGTTTTCTACTAGGACTATTGGGCTCCGGTTATATCTGGCTTCAGGACAGGGAATTAATCCAATTTCATCTCTAAAAGCCAAAAAAGACAAGTAAAAATATAATTAGATTCCTATTTCCCCCTTTCACCACTTGTTAATCATAAAGTTCCTGCCACTTTTTTCTTATTTGGCCCAGCCACTTCATTTCTTCTTGCATAATCATGAGCCTTCTTCCTTCATCCTGCCTGTCTGATCCTTGTTAAATTTCCAGCAGGGAAACAAACAAACTGAAAATGTCCTTTTATGTAATTAATTCTTATATACATTGACTTAGAAATAAGTCCCAAAGTATTCAATGGGGTTTTCTCCCAAAAAATTACCTAGGAAACCCCACCAACATGGCCATTTTCATGTTACTGGAGATTAGTAGGATAGATCTCATCAAATGAGGCAGATTTTAAATAAGGACAATGGAGAGCTGACAGTTGGGCAAGTCAAAAGAAAGTGTCAGTTGGGAGCGATTTGTGTAATGAGGTGTCTGAATTGTTTAAAGGAAACATGTTGTTATATGTTTGCAACTAAGAACTAGAACTTGCTAAAGCATTTACTATTCTATGGGATATGATGAACCACATTCATTCTCTTGTTAATTTGTTAACTCTGGTCCAAAACACACTGTCAAAATAATACAACCTGAGACCCGGTCTCAATGCTAGGGAATTCTAGGAACTGTGGTTTTATGAGACATTTAGCCTTCTCTATCAGTGAGTTCTGATGCCACACTAAACTACAATTCTAAGAATTCCCTAGCACTGAGCCAGGGGCAATTAAAGCAGTCTGAAACTGGATTATTTTTGCAGTGTGTTTTGGACCTCTGACTCTGACTAGCTTTATTCATCCTAAATCAAGGGGTGGTCATGCTTACCATAAAGAACATAAAACTCTCTCTCTCTCTCTCTCTCTCTCTCACACACACACACACACACAAGTCCACAATGAGTTCACCCCAAAATCCAGGGAGTGATTTTCAAAGCGGGTCCTTGGGCAAGGTGAGTGTGCAGGCTAGGAACCGTGGGACTAAGGCTAGGAACCATGGGACAGCCAAGAGAACTTTTCACTTAAACAGACATTTGGTGATTAATTGGTTGTGCAGTAGGATTTTCAAATGGTCCGTGTGTGGTTGTTGTTATGTGCCTTCAATTCACTTCTGATTTATGGCAACCCTAAGGCAACCCTATCCTGGTGTTTTCTTGGCAAGATTTGTTGGGAGGAGGTTTGTCACGGCCTTCCCCAGAGGCTGAGAGACAGTGACTTGTCTAAGGTCACCCAGTGGGTTTCATGGCTTAGCAGGGAATCCAACCCAGGTCTCCAGAGTCACAGTCCAACACTCAGACCGCTAGGCCATATTGCATTTTTATCTTTATAGTTATGCTTTTACAATGATTATATATTGTTTTCAATTAAAGTGTTTTACCGTGTTAAATAATTTAATTGTACAGTTGACCCACTGAATATATGGATTTTCTATCAATGGATTTAAGCGTCCACATCTTGAAAATATTTTTAAAATACATAAATTCCAAAAAACAAACCTTGCTTTTGCCATTTTACATAAGGCAAACCATTTTATTAACCATTGTATTTAATGGGACTTGAGCATACACGTATTTTGTTATTCATAGGGGGTCCTGGAACCAAACCCCAGAGGATACCAAGGGCCCACTGTAAAAAGCAATGGATGGTCAACTGGAAAAAGATGATAAGAACTGAGGAATGAATTTGAAAGCTGAGTGCATATTGGCATAGCATGGCAGTGAACAGTTTGCTGTTCTCAGCTGCTCTCCTGCTCTCTATGTGGTCCTGTAGGCTAAGCAAACCCCAACCACTATTATATATAAAAAAAATTGTGGGGCAGCTTCCCACACATAAGTAATAGTGTGCTTGGTGAAGGGGAGCAATACTGTTTCTTTCATGGAGAGATAGGACAGGACTCATTTTCACAATTTCCATAACCATTTCTAGAGCTTAGCAGGAAGGGAGGTGAGCTTTAGACACTGCCATATTTGTGTGGTATACCAGTGTGTGGAATACAAACATGTGTAACACCCCTGTTCACCTGGAATAAGTGGTGACCCTCAAGGCCAAAAAGCATGTGGAGACACAGTGCAGTATAACCTAATTAAACCAACAACAGGAAGACATTTACCATATATACTTGACTATAAGTCAACCTCGTGTATAAGTTGAGGGCAAGTTTTGGAGCCAAAATAATGGATTTTGACTTGACCCATGGATAGGCTGAGTGTAAAACTTGGAGGCCCCTTCAGTGTGTGCATGCGAGGGGCAAAAGGAAAGCAGCTATCAATAGGAGGCTTCAGTATATCAGCCTTCGCTCTCAAGACAGTGAATCTCAAGTGTGGGAGAGGGACTGTTAAACAAACAGCAATCAATGAATCACCAAGAACTCTATCTTCTTGGCTCAAGACAGAAAGAAACTGCATGGGTAATTCTGAAAGAGCTACTATCACATTACCATACTGATCTATAAATAAGTCGACCTAGGATTTTGGGGTTAATTTCTGGGCATAAATTTTTAGACGTATAGCTCCAGCTTAAACATTTAAGACAAGGTACTTATATATCTAGTCTTCTCACATTGTTTCAAAAAAGCTATGTAGCAGGTAACATTTACGTACAGTACCATTGATATTCATTGATTTTGTTTCCTTTTCTCAGCTCTTTTTATGGGAATGAGTGCTTCATGTCTGTTTGGCACTATGGATAAGGACTAGAAGAGACAAATTTTTGTTTAATTTTAGTTATGTCGATGGTTTCTCATGTTTTTTTATTGTGACCCTTCTAGGACTGGAGGTTGTATCCCAATACCTGGGTTTGGAGCTGATACCATAAGTACCTACATTTTGTCTGGATTCAGTTTCAATTTGTTTTCCCTCATCCAATCCATTGCTGCTTTAAGACAGTCATTGAGAGGAGAGAGCCCATCTGAAGTCAAAGCTGATGACTGAGACATGGAGAAATATATCTGAGTGTCATCAGCGTATTGATCAATCCAATGCCTCTGAATGATCTCTCCCAGTGGCTTCATGTATATGATGAAAAGCCTTGAGGACAGGACGGCGCCTTGTGGAACGCCACAATTAAGCTCCTTCCTTGCTGAGCAACTGTCCCCGAGCACTACCCTTTGGAACCTGCCCGAGATGATGGAACGGAATAACTAGTCACAGGTGGTCAGACTTCCTCCTCTGTTCCCTTATCTGTTGGAGTTCCTCAGGGCTCAGTCCTGGGTCCCCTTTTGTTCTCTCTGTACACATTGTCCCTTGGTAAACTCATCAATTATTTTGGTTTCTTCTTTCATCTGCATGCTGTACGCTGATGACACTCAGCTGTACCTTTCCACCTCTGACCTTTTGCCAGGGCTTGAACAGCAAGTCTCCTCTTGTCTGGCTGCCATCTCTCAGTGGATGCAACATCGGCGCTTGAAGCGCAATATGTCTAAGACAGAGCTTCTCATCTTCCCACCTAAGCCCACCCTTCAATACTCTTTTTCTGTTTCTGTTGATGGCACTTCTATTCAACCGGTTCAGCAAGCCTACAGTCTTGGTTTCATCTTTGATTCCTCTCTGTCGTTTATTCCCCAGATTCAGGCCACCGCCAAGACCTGTAGATTCTCTCTTTACAACATTGCTAAAATCCATCTATTCCTCTCAGCCTCCACTGCCAAGACTCTGGTCCATGCCCTGGTGATTTCACGACTAGATTATTGTAACCTTCTTTTGACAGGGATTCCTCTCTCTCACCTCCATCCTTTAATCTCTGTCCAGAACTCAGCTGCATGTATTATCACAGCCGCTCGCCGCTTTGACCATGTTTCTCCTCTTTTATCCTCCCTTCATTGGCTCCCCTTCCCCTTCTGCATCCAGTACAAGCTTTTGTTACTGACTTTCAAAGCCCTCCACGGATTGGCCCCTCCTTACATGTCTGAACTTCTTTCTCCTCACACTCCTTCTCGTAACCTCCGTTCTGGTAGTCAAGGTCTCCTGTCCCAGCCGAGGATCTCCACTGTCCTGTCCCAGATTCGTCCCTTCTCACTTGCTGCCCCCCACACCTGGAACCTTCTTCCCCCACATGTGCGCCTCATCACTTCTCTAACCAGATTCAAAATTAAGTTAAAGACTATATTGTTTAGGCAAGCGTTCCCAGGATTGTGCCATCTGCCCCAGGATGCCTCCTATTAACTATGTATTAAGAAGCCGTGCCCTCCCTCCAGTCCATCTGCATTGGTCCTGGCCCCAGAGGGAGAGAAGAAGTAGTGAACCTCATCCCCTTCCCACCACCTTTCCCTTTTCCTTTTGTGTTGTCTCTTTTTGACTGTAAGCCTGAGGGCAGGGATCTGTCTAATTATAAGATTATATGTACAGCACTGTGTAAATTTACAGTGCTATATAAATACAATTGATAATAATAATAATAATAATAATAATAATATAGTGTCAAATGCCGCTGAGAGGTCCAGTAGGACCAACAGGGTCACATTACCCTTGTCGATGTCTAGACGAAAGTCATCAGCCACAGCAACCATGGCAGTCTCAACTTCAAATCCCATCCTAAAGCCAGTTTGAAATAGATCTAGATAATCAGTTTCCTCCAAGACAGCTTGGAGTTGAAGAGAAACCACTCTCTCGATCACCTTGCTCAAATATGGTAATAAAGAGACTGGCTTGTAGTTCTTCATATTGAGGGGGGTTAAGAGAGGTTTTTTTCAGGAGCGGCCTAACCGCCGCTTCCTTCAAACATGATGGAACATGACCCTCCCTAAGGCATGCATTGATGATGTCCCTTAAGAACACCCTGGACAGCAGCCACGAAGGGCAAGGGCCGAGAGGACAAGTTGTTTTCCTCACTTTTCCAAGGCGCTTGTCCACGTCATCAGTACTTACAAATTGAAATTGATCCAGTATAACCACATCAGCAGATTTGCTGGATACCTCATCAGTTGATTCTGTTATAACTCTGGTATAACATATATAATATATATATATATATACACACACACACACACACACACACACATATAATATGTATGTAATAGACTGGTATATGACTGCACTATAAACACTATAGGTGTATTCAACAACTTTTCTCCATAACAAAAAGCATTTGCATTTATGAATCAACTGTCATGAGTGAAATTTTCCTTACTTAAGTGGAAGTTCCTTCTGTTAAGACTGAACACCATCTTATTGTGCCAGTGATGGCACTTTTCTCTAAAAATGTGTCTGTGAATGAAGACTGGAGTGGAACTTACATTTGTTTATGTTTGGTTTAACAGTTGAGCATTTAACATAGAATCAATTTTCTTGTATCTCTTAATGTAATACTTAGATTGCATTAACACAACATGGCAAGTCTTGGCATGGGCGACTGAAATCTGGCTTGTTGTGACAAATAAACCCACTACTGTTAAGAAGCAATGGTTTGTTATCCAAACATAATTCCAGCCTAAATCCAAGGTCTTTTGTTTGCTTATGAACACAGGCTTGCTTAAATCACGAACTGGGATGACATTCAAAATCACAACCGTAGCCTGTTTTCTCAAGATGTTCACCTTGAATGTGACAAAAAGAAACAAAACAGAAATAAGAAATACAAGCCAAAGACTGTATGATTATTTACCACATGATTTGTAGCATAAGCAACAAACCACAACTTATTGTGATGTATGAATGTAGCCTTAACATAGTACTGGAAAAGCAACCTATGGCATCCTTTAACAGCAGAGGAAAGCAGATATTTCCCAATACTTCATGAACATTCATTTATCATCCAATTTAGAGAGGTTTCTGAAGTGAACATTTTTTAAAATAATATCTACAAATAGCTCAACTGTAATATAACTTAGTTTATGAACAGGTTCTAAAATGAGTTAAAGCTCAAAACACAGCACATCAAGTTTGACAAATTAAATAGATATTTAAAAATAGAGCAGAGCCAAGGTGGTTTGTCCTACTTTGGTGAGAAAAACACCGATGAGCAAAACATGTCAAAACTTTTGAGTGAAAAATATGAGAATGATGTTTAATTTATAACTCCTACAGAAATAAAAAAAAACCTTACCTTTCTGTAATAAGATTGCTTTAATCTACTTGAAAGCAAGAGAAAACCCAGTATGACAGACAATACCACACATCCCAAGAACAGAGGTTCAAAGAAACCGCCTTCTTAAGGGCTTTTGTCTTTGTTTATCACAGAGGTAAATGTGCCAGGAATCTGAGATTGCTAAGGCTGCTTGTAGTGTGCACATGCAGAGATAAACATGTATTTGCAACCATATAATGCATGAGGCCACCATTCACCCACCTAACCACAGCAGAAGCTTCCCAGCTATTGAAAGAACAGCTGCATTTGATCTTAGCCCACAAGAGTACTTTATTCTAAAACTAATTTCACTTTCTGGGCAGAAAGAACAGAGTCCTGTTTCTGTCACTACTGAAGGGCTGGTATTGTGTGGGAAGCTTAGCCTCTTGAGTAAAAAGCAGAAAGCAATGGATCATTTCTCTAGCTTTCAATGAACTACTTCAAGATATAAAACATTAATGGATTCCTTTCCTCCAAGCTCTCATGTGTTATAGTTCAAACATCAGCACCTACCCAAGATTTCAGCTCTATTTTTATTCAACATTTCCTACACTACTTTCCCAAAATTGCTAAGCAAGAAGTATAAAATTGAGAATACAAGGCTGCGCAATCAAAACAAAACAACAATTAAAAGATCACCACAAAAAACAGCTACCAAGGTCAACCTCGTAAAGCCAAAAGGCACTTCTAATCACTATCACTATTCAACTACCCAGGAACAGGGGTGGTTCTAGGAAGAGACCTCTGTGGTAAACCTGATTTTTATGATGAAACCTAGTTCAGTTTGAAACAACCATAATACTTCCCCCAGATCCCCAGCTGGGGATCTAAGACAGCTTCACCTAACATGGAATCCTCCATTTGTGCTGGACATGATCCCCAGACAAGAATTATCACACTGATTGCGGCTAACAGGAAGAGCACTGCAAGTGCATCTAGATTACTATGTTGGGAAAGACTACACAGCACCTCCATCTTGTCTAGATTAAACTTCAGTTTATTCACAGCCTTTTCAGAACTGATCCTGATCCTGATCCAGTTCAAAACTTCAACTGTCTTCACTGGGCCTGGAAGACTGAAATGTAAGACGGAGACAGTATCACCTGATCACACCCTACCCCATGTCCTGATGCACTTTTCATGTGAAAAGCTAACAGCAGAGAGGACCAATCTCTCAGCACCACAGTGAGACAAACCAGTCAGGAAGAAGAGAAGTCCTATCATGGCCAGGCAGTCTAGAAGAATACAAGGGTCAATAAAATCTAATTGTGTTGAGAGACTCAGGAAAATTAGCAGGGTCACATACTCATCCTAACCATGTCCCACCACAGATCATGCTTTCCCCAATAATGGCAAATTAATACTTAAGCATGAGATCACGATGTATCTGTATTCCACACACAGATGGAAAATAAAAGAGATTAGAGAGAATGACCAATATGTAGTTCATGTAGATGTAACCAGTTAAGAACTCAACAATATTACACTAACTGTTAGACAGCAATATGTAATGAACAATCAAGTGCATTTATATGCGATTAGAATCATAGAATCATAGAACTGGAAGAGAGCACAAGGGCCACCCAGTCCAACCCCCCTGCCATGCAGGAACTCTCCATCAAAGCATCCCCAACAGATGGCCATCCAGCCTCTGCTTAAAGACCTCCAAGGAAGGAGACTCCACTACACTCCGATTAAAACTGGGCTAGCATGTATTAATGACATGAAGCCTATATTAATGACATGAAGGCTGTCTCCCAT
The DNA here is from genome assembly GCA_034509955.1 of Urosaurus nigricauda. Taxonomy (NCBI): domain Eukaryota; kingdom Metazoa; phylum Chordata; class Lepidosauria; order Squamata; family Phrynosomatidae; genus Urosaurus; species Urosaurus nigricauda. The sequence continues at coordinate 87,985,201 of JAOEGL010000002.1, read as the reverse complement.
TTTGCACAGGGAGTGGCATAAGCAGGGTGGCCCAAAGGGACAGTGGGCATCACTGCTTGCCTCATGGCAATCACTATTTGCCTCATACAAGGAAGGGAACAGCAGATTATGTAGCAATTCCCAAAGCTAATCTCTGTGTAGCCTTGCTTTGTGCAACCAATTCAATGTCGCATCTACCTCTACCACGCAGCTATCATTTGGGACTTACAATGATGAGATCTACTTTATTTTCGATCTTGACACCGACACCTGATGAAAACCAAAGTGACATCAAAGCCACAGTACAACTCAGTAAGCTGAGAGTGCATTTCAGGTCCTCTCTGCCTTACTTATCAAGTTTCCCCAAATCAGCACTACAGAATCACAACAGCAACTCCTTGCCTCCTCTATAAGGAGGTTCAAGGAAAATGTGAATTCCTGGTGGTTTTTTTTTTTTACTTTTAACTGTACAGCAAAGTCATAAAATCCCTGTAAAAACAATGTAAGAACTACCCAGTGCTTCAAAGGCATACAGTACAGTTATATCTAAGAGATGCATAAAGATAATAAAACCACAAAATCTCACGCAATACAGAAAAGTGTGTTTTTGATTGTACCATCTGTCCATGCAGTTATCATTATAACACAGAGGCAGAAGACATTTATCTCAAGCCGTGAAAACGGCCCAAAGCTCTTGGTTATGCATTTTTACTGCCCACTTTCAAAAATGCACCTCTCCCTGTAAGAGTTATGATAGTCCCCATGGAGAACTGAACGCTGGTGCCTTGTGGCCAACCATCAAACAATATTTTTTTCCTTTTAAAAAAAGTTGGGAGAAAGTGTTACTTGCTTTCATTAATTTTAGCAGCTTTCTGGATTTTAATCAAAGTTTGTTCAGCTTGCCGACCTCAGAAATTCTAAGTAATATATAATTACATCCTCCCTCTATTGCAAGTGCCAACGCCTTGACCTCAGAGGAAGAACCGGCAGTATCTGCTGGAGTTGGTCCCTTTCCTCATTGCCATTCCCTTTTATGCCATGTCTTTTTAGTTTGTGAGGGCAGGGAACGGTCCAATTAACAATCTGTAGGCAGCTCTGAGAGCCTTTGCGGCTGAAGGGCGAGGTAGAAATGCTCTAAATAAATAAGTAAGTTTTGAGAACTGGGGATATATATACTTAAAAATAGGTTAACCAGATTTACCTGCTTTAAACGCTTCTCTGAAATCTTTACAGCTAAGCACCTATACGCATCTCTGTCGCTGACCCACAAGCGTGACCTTCAGCATTTATTCTTACCTAACAGGATCAACCCATGCTATTGATTCCCTCCCTCGCTCCGAGAATCCTATCTCTAAACTTCTCTATTTTAGTTAATAATTACTATGACAAAGAGAGTACATGAAGGTGCTGGGTGGACTTAAAATCCTATTAAGAAAAGGAGGGAGGGAGAAGAATAACTGGAAAACTGGGGCTACCGCACCCCTACAGAAATACGAAAAAATAGACAGTGCGCTGCCATGCAGTCTATTAAGTATCTCTGGAGTAATTTTATTTGCAGAAGTTGCATAAAGCACAACCTTGTGCAAGGAAATTCCGTCCAGAAACTCTTCATAGGAGAGGTAAAAATTATATATATACACACATATATATAATATTCCTTATCACCACAATCAGGAAAACCAGTCTATAAAGGGATCTTGTTGCCCCTTTAAAAGTAACTGAAGAAAGTAAGCTTGTGGTTTTGCTTTGCTACCAACTTCTTTCTTTCTGTTAAGTCTCTTTATATACACACACACACACACAGATATATATATACACACATATACATGCATACACACACACATATACACACACGTATACACACATGTGTATATATACACACATATATCCATACATACAAGTGTGTATATACATACACATACACACATATATATACACACACATATACACAAACATATGTAAATACACACACATGTAAATACACACAGATATATACATACACACATGTATATATATCACACACGTATATATACACACACACATAAATACACACAAACACATATATATATACGCATATATTTACACACACACACACACACTTATAAATACACACACACATAAATACACACGTGTGTGTATATATATATACACACACAAACACACATAAACATATATATACATATATGTGTGATATGTATGCATTTGTGTATGTATGTATATATGTGTGTGTGTATGTATTTAGAATCATGGTTCTATATACATATACACACATACATATATACACACACACACGTGTATATATGTGTGTGTATATATACACACATACACACACACGTGTATATATGTGTGCACATGTGTATATACATGTGTGTATTTATATATGTGTATACCAATATATATATATATATGTGTGTGTGTGTGTGTGTTTATGTGTGTGTAAGTATAGATACATGTGCGATATATATACATGTGTGTATGTATATATCTGTGTGTATGTGTGTGTGTATGTATATATGTGTGCACACATATATATACATACACACACACATGTGTATATGTGTGTGTGTGTATATATACACACACATACACATAAATACACACATGTATATATGTGTGTGTGTAATATATATACACACACATACACACATATACACACAAGACCCCCTTCTTTGGCAGTTCCCCTACACTTCCACAACTACAACACAACACAAAAGAAGACACAAAAAACTTGGGAAGTGAAGGAAGTTACAAACTCTTGGGGGTGGGGGTGGATCAAGGCTATGGAATTCTGGGAGTTGGAGTTTGTTGTGGGCCCGAAGGGCCCACAACAAACTCCAACTCCCAGAATTCCATAGCGACTGAGTCAAACAAAGAGTTAAAGCGCTCCCAAACCGGGTTAATCCCTCCAGTGTGGACGCCCCTGAGTCCCTCCCTTGACTCACATGTGTGGGTTGCGCTTGAAGGCGTTGTTGATGTCCTTCACCACCCGCTGCACCAGCACAGCCACCTCTTCAGGGGACTCGGCCATCTTCTTCCCTCCCAGTCCCAGTCCCTTCCCTGCTGCTGCTGCTGAGCTTGATGTTGTTCTGCTGCTGCTGCTGCTGCCTGGGACTGGAGGGAGGGACCACGGCGGCCTCTGATTGGCCGAGCGGCGAGAGACAAGCACTTCCCCGGTCAAAGGCCCCCTCGCCTTCACTCAGGGCGGAAGCAGCCTCAGCCAATCACCGCCCGCATGCAAATTTCCTTCCTGCCTCAGGAGGATTCTGCACTCAATCTGAATAGACTTCCAAGGCCCCCCTCCCCTCCTCTCTGCCCCTCAGCCAATCACCGCCCACATGCAAATTTACCTCCTACGTCATAATGCCCTCCCTGCCAGCCTTGGCCAATGAAGGGTCTGGGATTATTCTGGCAGCTGAAGTCCAAAAAATCTGGAGTTTGGGGACCCAGCACTGTTCTAGCACTAGACTCTTATAGTGCTGCTGCTATCCCACTTTGACTACTGTCTCTGGCTGCCTCCTCCTCCTGTTGCATTCTGGGATTTGTAGTTCAAGGAGGGGGCATTTAGAACCCTCAGCCAGAGAGCTCTTAGGCCTCAATGGACTACAAACCCCAGAATGCAAGAGGAGGCATTCATTATATATTGTATGTATGTGTGTGTGTATATATATATATACACACAAAAACTTTGCAAGGTCTTATTTTCAGGGAAGGACTTATATTTAGCAATTCAAGAAAACCTCTATTAGTTCTAGGGATGTCTTATTTTCAGGGAAACAGGGTATTTGGACTTAAATTACTCTAGACTGAACTTCAGATTAAACTCTGTTCAATTTAGTCTAGAACTAAAAGTTTCACCTTCCAGCACAAGATACTAATCCACAAGATAATATAGCCAAATGTTATACCATTGATTACAACCAGCAAAAGTTAAGCAAAAGTGCTTAAGGTTTCTAGCTAAATGAATTGGATTCAGTGCGGTTTACTTTGGTTCGATAATTCCCAAAATAAAATAAAATGTTGGGAAACTAATCTCTCCTTCCTCTGAACCCAGTGGCATATACTTCCAATGAAATTTGCACATATGATTTTGCGCATTTAGTTGGAAATAAACGCCAGTGGATTCAGAGCAAGGAGAAGGAAATAGAAAGAAACGGGCTAACCGTCTCTGAGCTATACATCTTACCTGGAAGTCCAATAAAAATTGAACATAACTCTTCCAAATATCCCTGTTTGAGACGAGACTATAGAGAATAACGTCAGTCCCATTTCATAGTGTATTATAACCTATGCAAAAGGGATCAGGAGGGAGAAATAATTGTTTATTTGGGACACATCTTTTTGTGGAACGCAACTATTTTGTGAGGCTCTGTTAGACAGAATGAAAAGATATCTAAACCAAAACTTGGAAGGCTGCTCTGTCCAAACCCTGAACAATCATTTCAACTAGTGCCTAAATTAAATGGCTCTTCAGTTATTTTATATAACCTGTTTCTGTCATGGTGTTGTCTTTATTGCCTTCTTAAAGGCCTCAAGAAGAGTGGAAATTTTGACGAATCTCTTCCAGAAGGTCGTTCCAAATTTTTGGAGCCACTACAGAAAAAGTCCTCTGAGAAGCTGACGCTAATCTAGATCTTCTTGGTTGTAAGAAATTCTTCTCAGAGGGACGGAGAGTACAGGAAAGATTATATGGGAGGAGGCGTTCCTTCAAATAAGATGGACCCAGGCCATATAGGGCTTTATACGTGATGACCAACACCTTGTACTGTGCCCAGAAGCTAATGGGCAGCCAGTGTTAATGATTTTAAAATTGGTGTAATGTGGTTGAATTTAAGATTTTCCAGTGACCAATCTGGCTGCCATTATTTTGCACCAGTTGAAGCTTGCAGACGTGGCACAAGGGTTGCCCCATGTAGAGCACGTTACAAAAATCAAGAAGAGATGTTACCAGTACATGCACAACCATTTCAAGATCCCGCTGCTCCAGGTAGGGTCGCGTATGGCGCTATACAAATAAGTGTATAATAATAATACCCACTGCTGAGTAGATTGGTGAATCCGTTGACTATAATTTCTCACGATCAGAATCCTTTGCTTTGAGCCTGAATTCTTGATACCTGTTAGCTACTACTGATCTGGTGGCATTCAGCTGTCAATGTGCAGCGTCCAACAGATACGTGGGGACAGGAAAGGGTGATTGCATACACACTTGGGTTTCAGTTTGCATTATCTCCATTTACAGCATTTCAGATTTACATTGTTTCTCCAGAAACAGATGAATAAATAAAGTCTCATCCACAAACTGTTAGTTCTCCCAGTTTGCCTGTACGGTTAAGAAAGAGCGGAAGCAGGAGAGTGAGGTGAGTCTGAGTACTGGTGGAAGAAAACTGGCTGGACTGAGTTTCATTTATCTGCCTAGGTTAGGTGAATGGGAAAGGGGAGAAAGCAACTATTACTTGAAGGAAAGGGTTTCTTTTGCCTCCTTTGAAGAGAGTGCAAAATGAAGAAAGAACCTGGCATCTTGCAGTTTTGGTGCAGCTATAGGGAAGCGTTTTCTCTGCTTGTGTAGGTGGGGAAGTCATAATGAGGAGAGAGCAAACTGGGAACACTAACAATACCAAAAGAGAGCCATGTGATGTAGTGCTCTGAGCATTGGACTGCACCTCTGGAGTTCAGGGTTCAAATCCGTGCCTACAAAAACCCTATGAAATTCATGGGGTAACCATAAGCCAACAGCCTACATGAGGTAACCACAAGTCAACAGACATGTGTGCCCACTTCGATTTTTATATGATGGTGGGAGCCAGAATGGTATTGTGGTTTAATCGTTGGATTCTGTAGATCAGGGTTTGATTCCCTGCTTGGCCATGGAAACCCACTGGGTGACCCTGGGCAAGTCACACACACACTCAGCCCCATAAAACCCTGTGATAGGTTCCGCTTAGGGTCGCCATAAGTCAGAAAATACTCAAAAGCACACAATAACAACAATCTATCACAGCACAACAAAAATAAAGTAAGGCAAATTCAAAGCAAACGGTTCTTCTTTGGAGTTGCTAATCCTAGGAAAGAGCTTGAGGCGTGTGCCAGCTGTCACCCACTAGTTTCTTTTCTTACAATGACATGATCAACACTGCTGTGTCTCTGAGCATGTGCAGAGTGATTTTTCTTCGCCACATGGGCATTGCCACAAAACTAGGCCCTTCACACAGCTGAACTCAAAATGCATGGAAGTTTCCAGACAGACACAGAACTCTCTCTTCCAGGGTGACCAGACATCATAACCGCAAAAGAGGACAAGGCACTGCAAAATGTAGGGTGTTCAAGAAAAATTTAGAGCATTACCCCCCAAGTTAAAAAGACTAATATAAATATAGCAATAGCAAGTACATTTCTATACCGCTTAACAGTACACTTAAGCACTTCCTAAGTGGTTTACAAAGCGTAAGCTCATATAAATTCATGCTTCTTAGTCATGTTCAGAATGAAAGACTTTTTGGAATTCCTCCTAGACAGAAGGCTTAAATGTAGTCCATGTCCTGGAAAAGGAGGACGTCTGGCCACTGTGTCTCTTCTGACGCTAGAAGATGAAACAGGAATACTGTTGGAATCTACTAAGGACCACAAAGAGTGAAATTCAACTTTTTTCTGTCATTAGAGTGATGGTTCATAGGCACTATTAGGGAGTGATGGTTCATAGGCATTCATTAGGAAGTTAAGTGTGATGTAGTGGTTTAAGCATTGGACCATGACTTTGGAGACCAGAGTTCAAATCCTGGCTCTGCCATGTGAACCCACAGGGTGACCTTGGGCAAGTCACACACTCTCAGCCTCAAAGGAAGGCTTTGGCAAACCATTAAGAAACTTGCCAAGAAAACCCCATGATAGAGTCACCACAAGTCGGATGGGCCACAACACACACAATATCAACAACAACAACAGGCCCACACACTTTATTATTGCCTGGCCTAGGGATAAAGGCACTCAACAGCCTCTAACGTGTGATTGCGGTCCAAAACACACTGCAGAAACAACCCAATTTGAGACCACTTTTAACAGCTCTGGCTCAGTGCTAGGGAATTCTGGGAAACATAGTTTTGTGAGACATTTAGCCTCTGTCAGATAGAGCTGTGCTGCCACAGGAAGCTACAGTTCCCAGGATTCCCTAGGACTGAGCCAGGGCAACCAAAGCAGTCTCAAACTGGATTGTTTCTGCAGTGTGTTTTGGACCTTACGATGCCAGTTTCAGTGGATTGAATCTTGGCTTGTGTTTTGGGCCTATATCGTGGGAGTTGTAGTTTGTTTTTTAATCTCTGTGAGGTTAAAAGGTAGAAATGTAGTTCCAGCCCTGAGGCGGAACAATCCCGGTGTTGGTTTCCTCGCAGCTGTGTTTATCATTACCATGGAGACGATTGTGGGCATCAAAACACAGGAGTTGCTCTCCTGGACTTTGGCTCACTTGGGTTGAGAGTGACAGTCTTGGGTTGAGAAGTGGCTCTATTTCTATTTTATTTATCTCCTTATAAAGAGTGAGGTGTTTGTCTACAGGGTTACGCCGCTGAGAACAACAAATTGATGTGAACAGAAGGAGGAGTGTGTCTGCTGCTCTTCGTTGCGAAAGGAGTGGGACAAAGAGCTCTTGGGAGCTGTAGGGTAGCCAAAGAAAGTTTGGGAAATGGAGCTAGGCCCTACAGATGTGATGGAGCGCAAAGGGGCCCTGACTTTGCGCTCCAATCATGCCCACTATGGGAGACCAACTCTTGTGTACCTATGGTAAGGATAAAACGCGTGCACACACACACACACACACACATATCATAATATTTTACATCGTATTTGTGCTAGGGCTTATCTGCACTGCAGAAATAATGCACTTCGGCACCACTTTAATTGCCATGCCTCTGTGGGATTTGTAGTTTTGTGGGCGGTTTATCCTTCTCTGATGCCACTGTTGTTGTATGCTTTCAAATTCTTTCCTACTTATGGTGACCCTAAGGCAGTGGTTCTCAACCTTCCTAATGCTGTGACCCTTTAAAACAGTTCCTCATGCTGTGCTGACCCCCCCCCCCCCACTATAAAATTATTTTCATTGCTACCCATAACTGTAATTTTGCTACTGGTCTTGGGTGACCCCTGCGAAAGGGTCGTTCAAACCCTGAAGGAGTCACGACCCACAGGTTGAGGCAAACCTATCATGGAGTCTTCTTGGCAACATTTGTTCAGATAGGGTTTGCCTTTTGCCTTCCTCTGAGGCTGAGAGAGTGTGACTTGTCCAAGGTCACGCAGAAGGTTTCCATACCGAGTAGGGATTAACCCTGGTCTTCAATGCTCAAACCACTGACTCATGCTGGCTCATCCTGGGGCTGCAACAAACTATAAATCCCAGCATTCCATAGCAGGGAGCCACAGCAGTTAAAGCAGTGTCAAAATGCATTATTTCTGCAATGCAGATGCAGCCTGTCAAATGGCATAATATACTTTGATTACTTTTACTATGAAGTTGTCACCAGTTTTTTCCTGCAGCTGTAATGGCTAAGTCTATTCTTGTTAAAATCTCACTTGACAGGGGCATGTGATGCACTGTATTACTTTTAATTATCTTTATGTTGCTTGTTGGTTGCAAATTTTTCCTTTCAGATATCTTTAAAGCAGGAGCCCCCAACCTGGGCTAGTGAACACACTGAGAACTTTGATAAAATGTGGACACTCAGAACATAGTGATAGAGAGGCATAGGCTTCATTTTAAAAACGGTAACCGCAGTGGGCATCACTAGTCACAGAAAACCCATTACCCCCCGGAAGACAGACTGTGGAGGTTAAAATAAAAATATTTTGAACAAGAACCTAAGAACAAGATAGGGGTGACGTGTGGGCCACAACTGTCAAATTACATGTTTACACCTCCACAAATGATACCCAATGCACAACAGGCAAACCAGAAAGAATTAGAGAAACATACCGGTAAATAAATAAAACACAGCTAGGCAAAACATCCACCCACCCACATATTCCATACACAAAACCCCCAAACCCAACACAAAACATACATAATTCCTGACAGCATATAAACCAACCAAGGACTTAATAAACATTACCAGCAACATCACAGAACTATTGAAATACATGCAACACTAGCAAAATACCTTACTCATTCCCCACCCACCTGGGCAACTACATAGGCTTCAGAATAATGCTCTGCAATTTTTAAAATTATCTGTCTATCTATCTATCTATCTATCTATCTATCTATGGAAAATACAGGGGAGGGGAGGGGCAGAATCTTTCCTTTCCCAGTAGGCTCAGGCAAGAGCAAATTGTTGTAGCCTCTCCTTCCTTGTATTTTCTTCCTCATTCACAACTTTTACCAGCTTGACCACTGTTTGATATTGCTTGACCACGTGTCCTGGTTTTCATCTATAAAATGCTGGAGGGTATGCTATTGTATTCATCTCTTTAATACTGCCCATATAACTTAATTGTTAGTATCTTTTTAATTGTTTCAAGGTATTGTAACAGAGAGACTGAACCTAAGGATTATGACATACATGAAATTTCTCTGGGCTCTAAAAATTTATGTCGCTCTACATACTGGCGACTTGGGACGATGGACCAGGTAAGAAAGTTATTTTTCTATAATTTACATAAAGTTGATATTAAAATTGATATTAAATTTGATCTGCAGTAGCTAAGAAAACTGTTGTTGATAAAAGAGACAGTTTACAGTACTATCACAAGACCTGGGGCATCTACCAAAATTCTGTTTCCTTACAGCTCCTCAGAAGTACAGTACCTGAATTTTGCCCCTGGATCTATGTAGAGCAGCTTAGAAGTGTGCCTATTGCATTTTATGTGTGTTACAAAGATTTTGCTTGCTTTTAATGAAAGGTTGAAAGTATTATATTAGTTTAAAGGGAAGCCCAGAGTAGGCCTTTTAGGGGCTCCGCCATAGAAATAAGGGCTACCCAAGTCAAAAGGGTTGGGAACCCCTGATTTAGAGGATAAAACTGGGCATTCCCAGTATTCAGTGCTTTGAGCTTCTCATGGAAGAATAAGGTATAATAAACATCTAAAGCACCAAGGTCCTATCTTGTATTCTCTCTTTTTGTGTAATTCTTGGCAGACTTGCCATTGAATACATGGACATCAATCTCTTGATTTATTGCCAAGTTATCATTGTGTGTGTGTCAATGAGCCATCACAAAATAACAAGCAGAACTGCACACATTTACCTCAGTAGTGTCACTAGGGTTGGTGTCACCTGGTGCAGGGGAAGGTGCAAACTACCTTGTCCCCCTGCCCAGCGAGACCACCATCCCCTGGCTTTCAGAGTCCTGCATGGCGTCCCATGGAGCTGCTGCCATGTGGGAATCTGAAGACTCTCCTGCTCCACACATCCTGACCTTCAGAATCTACTGCCTCTGGCTCCTGCCATGCAGCCATCTGAAGGCTCCTTTGCTCCCACCTTCAGGGATGACTGCTACACACAGGACTCTGAAAGCACATCTTTTCCCAGCAGCTGCTGCTACTGAAGAAGGCAGCCTGGCAGCCTCCAGAGAGCCCGTTTAGAGCTGCTGGGCAAGTAGGAAAGCACCTTTTCTTGCTAGCCCAGTAGCCATGCCAATCCCTCCAGGTGTACCACCCCACTGGGTGACACACTCCTCTGTGGCATCACCTGGTGCAGTCCATGCACCCCTAGTGATGCCCCTGATTCACCTGAGATTCTTGTTTAGTGAAGTAAAAATTTTATAAATGAAGTTTGAGCCATACAGTGGAAGACTGATCAGAATTTGGAATGGCTTGTCTTTGTTAGAAATACTGAGACTACCATAATTCATAACGCAGGGTATTAGAAAATTTTCCAAACCTTGATATTAATGGGATCTGAGTCATTTGGATGCAGTCCTTAATAAAAGCTCTGAGGCTAATCTCAAACCTAATCCCCAAATTTGGTTTTACATTGCTATAGTATTTAATAGTGGTGATACAAGTGTGAGTGCTGATTTAAATATATAAACATGAAGTGGAAGAACATACAGATGTACAATTTTCTGATTACATTCTAATACTTGTTCTTAAAATAACCAAGTTTGATTTATTGTGCTGCTGCTGCTGTTGCTGTTGTGAGCCTTAAAGTAATTTCTGACATATAGTGACCCCAAAGTGAACCTATCATAGGGTTTTCTTGGCAAGAAATGTTCAGAGGACAGTTACCTTTAGCCGTCCTCTGGGAGTGTGACTTGCCCAAGGCCACCCAGTGTGTTTCTGTGGCTGAGAGGAGATTCTAATCCTTGTTTCCCAGAGTTGTAGACCAACACTGAAACCACACCATGCTGTCACTCCAGTTGTGCTTTATTTGTGTTAAAGAACTGAAGGCAGTGAAAAAATGGGGGGGGGGGGGCAGTGGAATGCAGTGCTATAAAACTTGTATTACTCCCTAATCAGATCTGTCTGCAAAAGATGGAGGGATGATGCCCTACATTCAGTTTAGCTGCAAACAGAGTAAATCTATTGAATAAACATAACTTATGCCAGTGTTGATGTACCAAGCTCCTATTGATTAATTCATACTCTGCTTCAGTTCTCAAACAGTGGTACAGGACCCCCAGGGGGAAGCGAAGGTTGCAGGAGGAGTGCGGGCAAAATTTAGAGGCCCTGATCCCCCTTCTCTGTTTCTCAAACTTTTCTGTCCTGGAGAGTATGTGTAAAATGTACATATATTAAGAACTGAATTCATTTAAATAAAACTGTTCTAATTAGAACGATACTTACCTGGTAGGGGAGACACCATGATCATGAAGGTAGATTTCCCAGGTTGAGGCTCATCCATTGCACTTCGGGTGTTCTGACCTCTCCGATTTTCCCAAATGTGGAAAACTCGACTACATAATTTAACAAGTGTTAAAATTTGAACATGCATGAATGTGTGAATCAAAATATTCCCACTAAAGAAATCAATATTTTTATTCTTATGCTACATTGGTAGGGGTTTGCAGTATCCATATGTAGATGTAAAGGGAATCACAAGAGTAAAAAATTTGAGAGCCACTGCTGTACTTGGAGCAAACAATTGGATTTAGGTATATGTCAGGAGTGGGAGAGAGCCAGCATGGCATAGTGTTAGACTAGGACACTGGGAGACCAGGGTAATAATCCCAGCTCGGGCAAGTTACACGCTTACAGCCTCAGAGGATGGCAATGGCAAACCTCCTCTGAACAAATCCTGCCAAGAAAACCCCATGACAGATGTGCTTTAGGATCGCCATTAAGTCAGAAATGACTTCAAGGCACGCAGCAGCAGCAGCAGCAACAGCAACAGCAACGACAACAACACCAGGACAGATTAGGGATTCTGTTGGCTCAACAGTCTGCCTTCCTGAGCTAGCTGTGGTGGTCTCAGGGGTGTTGGTACTAGCTGTGGTGGTCTCAGGGGTGTTGGTACTAGAGTCTCCATAGCTTGTGATGCTGGGGTACTTCAATATGCCAAGGCTACTTTGTCAGGAGTGGCTCAGGACTACATGTCCACCATATGGGTCTGTCCCAACTGGTATCTGGCCCTACTCATGCTGCTGGATACATTCTAGACCTTGTTTTCAGTTCCCAGGACTGTGCCATCTGCCCCAGGATGCCTCATTTTAACTATGTATTAAGAAGCCGTGCCCTCCCTCCAGTCCATCTGCCTTGGTCCTGGCCCCAGAGGGAGAGAAGAACCACTGAACCTCACCCCCTTTCCAATCACTTTCCCCTCATCCTTTTATGTTGTCTCTTTTAGACTGTAAGCCTGAGGGCAGGGATCCATCTAATATAAAATTGTATGTACAGCACTGTGTAAATTTACAGCGCTATATAAATAAAGGATAATAATAATAATAATAATAATAATAATAGTGATTTGGGAATGGAGGAGCTTTGTGTTTGGTTGTCATGGACAGATCATTTCTTGGCCAGGTTTAGTCTTGCTGAGACTTAAGAGGGTTCACTCCAGGAGGTTTATGGATCTGAATGGATTCCTGATAGCTCTTTGGAGGTTTCCTGCTGCCTTGGCAAGTGATTCTGTCAAAACCCTGGTTGATCTCTGGAATGCGAAAATGACCACGGCAGTTTACACTTGTTCTTAAGTGTCTTGTCTCATGAAGTGGAGCTAAGCCAGTCCATTGGTTTTCTAAGAAGCTAGTAACAATGAAATGAACAAGACAAAGACTAGAGTGACAGTGGCAGAAAACTCAATGAGACTGACTGAAAATAGGCTAAAATCTATCTGAAGGCCTATGGTGGAGCAATAAAGGTGGTCAACAAGGCTTTTCTGATCAAAACCATTGCAACTGCACAGAACCATTCAGCTGAGCTTTTTCGAGCGTTCAAGGATCTGTTACAATGTGGTCCAGGGGCGAATGTAAGCCACTCAGCTTGCTGCAAAGAATTTGCCCACCATTTTGCAGATAAAATCACTTGGATTCACTCTGAGATGCCAGTTTCAGTGGACTGAATCTTGGCTCCTGTTTGCCCAGTGTTGATGGATATTTTTCAGTTTGTGCAGCCTGAGGATATGGACAGGATTGGAGAGGAAAGACTCACCACATGTGTACTAGACTCTTGCCTCTCCTGGCTTGTTAAACAGGCCAGAGGAGGACTGGCTGGGTAGGGTAAGGAAAGGGATTAATACCTCTTTACAGCAAGGCAGGCAACATGTCTGAAGGAGGCTGTGGTAAGGCCTCTTTTTAAAAACCTTCCTTTGATCCTACTCTACTGGATAACTATAGGCCACTCTCCAACCTTCCATTTTTGGGCAAGGTGCTGGAGTGTGTGATGGCTTCCCAACTCCAAGGGTTCCTTGATAAGGTGAATTATCTAGATTTATGTGAATCTGTTTTCAGACCTGGTTATGGGACAGAAATAACTTTGTTCGCCTTAGTGGGTGACCTGTGCAGGGATCTGGCAGGGGGGGAGTGTGCCCCTGTTGGTTGTGCTGGACCTCTCAGTGGCTTTTGATACAATTGACCATGGTATCCTCTCTTTGCTTCTCTGGGATGGGGCTTGAAGGTAGTTCTACAGTGGCTTCATTCATTCTTGGAGTGGCACTTGCAGAGGATGGTGCTAGGGATTTCTGCTTGACTCCTTGGCCATTAGTGTGTGGGGGCCCTCAGGGTTTAGTGTTGTCCCCTGTGCTATTTAACATTAACATTGAACTGCGGGGAGAATTGTCTGGAATTTTGGAGTAAAGTTTCACCAGTATACTGATTATACCCAGCTCCATCACTCCTTTCCACCCAATACCAAGGAAGCTGTTCCTGTCCTAAACTGGTATCTGGCAGACGTAATGGATTGGATGAGGGCAAACAAATTGAAGCTTAATCCAGACAAGACAGAGGTGATCCTAGTCAGTCAAAAGACAGATTCAGGAATTAAGATTCAGCCTGTGTTGGATGAAGTTACCCTCACCCTGAAAACACAGGTTTGAAATTTGGGGGTATTCCTCGATTCAGCTCTGAGCCTGGAGCCCCAGTTTTCAGTAGTAACCAGAAATGCCTTTGCCCCTTAAAGCTAGTGCGCCAATTGCACCCATTCCTGGAGAAGTCAGATCTGGCCATAGTGGTACATGCCTTGTTTACATCCTGTTTTGACTACTGTAATGTACTGTCTTTGAAAAAGTGCATAAAAAGTTGAGTTGGATCAAAGAGCTTCACCCAGGTTGTTAACTGGAGCTGGCTACTAGGAGCATACGACTCCCTTGTTGCAACAGCTCCATTGGCTGGTGGTCCATTTCTGGGTACAGTTTAAAGTACTCATTTGACCAAAAAAACATAATATAGCTTGGGTGCAGATTATTTGGAGGACCACATCTCTCTTTATGAGACCACCACAGCATTAAGATAATTTGGAGAGGCTTTCCTTTCTATCTCATCACTTTTTCAGACTCGTTTAGTGGGAACAAGGGAGAGGACCTCCCAGGCTCTAACTCATTCCCTATACAGGCCAGGATGGCAGCATCCCTGCTTTTCTTTCTGTGGCAAGTAAAAACATTCTTGTGCTGTCAGGCTTTTTCACACGGGCGAGGGTTGTGCTTTTAAATGCCATGTAATCCAGATTTTAAGGTTTGTACAGAGTTTTTAATGCATTTTAATTTTTAATGTGTAATGTTTTTAACTTGTTAAAATTATTTAATTTTTTTTAACTTTCTATTTACATTTTAATGTTTTTGTATTTTTTTTAACTTGTACTGTTCTAAATTTGTTGTTAGCTGTCTTAAGTTCCTATATCGGGAGAAAGGCAGGAAATAAAATAAATAAATAACTGTAAGCTGTAATTTTTCTGAAATATCTTCTCTTTCTTGTTTATATTTACTTTTAGAAATGGATAACCACAAATCAGGATTTTTTGTCTCAACCTTATAGAATTAAAGACTATAAAGAACTGGAAATTCATAAGTCTATGTTGGATAAAGATAATTTTGAAATTGCTGTTACTGACAGGTATCTATGGGTGCTTTTGAATCCATATGCATAATTCAAATACAGTTGTCCCATTCCGAAACACACACCCCCATCAGAAAAACCACAAATATCCAAGCCCCATTGCAGATAATGGCTGCGTGCACTGCAAACACGCACACAATTTTGTCTCTTCTAGCTTCCTGTCTTTAGAAATTCAAGACCATGAATGGGAAGTCTATGAACTAGAAGGGATGAATGTAATACCGTATGATGATATATAACTTATTATGGGTCCTTTTCCCTCTTCTATCTTTTTGTCTTTCAGTACTTATTCTCAAAATTATTTATTTCTATTCCTATTCATTTCCAACAATTCCTATACATATTTCACGTATCTGTAATACAGCTGAGTACTGTATTCACCAAGAGAGTACTGGGTAGAAATATTAACTGGCATTAAATTCATCTTGATGAATGCACTGCAAAGTAAAAATTGTATGAAGCTTCCTTGTGCTGTAGGTTCTACTGTGTACTAGAGGGATCTATCAAAATGAGGATAGTTTGGATGTTCAATTATCTCTCAGCAGTAAATTTAAAAATTAATACATGTTTGAACCAGTCTGGCACATTTTATCCAGTAGAGAGCAGTAGTGACTATTTTGAGAAATGCACTGTGATAATCCTAGGAGCAATGTCAGCTATGTCAAAAGCAGTTTTGTGTTAGTGTCGTATGAAAACTGGATGGGGATAAAAAAGAAGCTGATATCCTATATACATTTCCCTGGAATGTCCCATTCAGTTCAGCAGGATGTACTTCTAAGTAGACGTATATATATAATATATATTAGAATTGGATTTGCGCTTAATTATTTAAATTTTGCTTATAATCTGAAATTGTGTCTCTTTTATTCTTTCAGGGAGACAGGGCTACCTGAGTCAGGGTTTGGAGCTGCATTGCCACGTCACTCTCCACATCGTTTTAAAATGTTAGTGTTTGAAGAATTCTGGAAAAGAACTTGGAAACATTACTATTTGGACTGTAGCATCCAGAATTTGCTGGCTGGGAAGTTCTGGGAATTGTAATGCAAAACCCCAAACTTTTCCAAACACTGATAGCTAGTTTAGGAATTATGCTATGGCTCTGAATTGTATCTATATTGGGGTTTTAAAATATTTGTGAATTATATACAGAAAAGAACAATTAATCAGTGTACTGTTTTATGTTGTTTAGTATGTAACATTATTCTTGGCCACTAGTGTGTAGAATCCTCCATTTCTGAGTAATTACGATAAGCACTTTAATGATAGCATTTTGCACTAAAAATTAATAATATAGCATTTATTTTCAGTGATATATCTTTGTACAGCCTTTCATTCTTATATGACTTTGACCTAATCTTGAGAAATCCTCTGCTGGAAATCAAATGACTTTAGGACTTTCAACCACAAAAAAGTGACCAAATTAATGGGAATATGTTCTGTCATTCCCCCCTCCTTTCTTTTGATCTAAAAGCAGGAGACTTAGTGCACAAAAAAGGTCCCTAATGTCCCCAAAACTTACCTTAATTTAATTGGCATTGAAGAGAAGACATTTATTTTGATTCCATTAATTCTAGCTGAGTCTTTAAATTTGTGTTACATTACAGTTCAAAAACTTGATCACAACGCAAAAGAAAAAATCTCACCCATGTTTTCGTTCCCACTCTGTCCCTGTTTTGAATTTGGAAGAGAAATAAGTATCTTCAAGAATATTGGAAAATGGCATTTCTCACCTACCCCACCCATTGTGTGAAACAATGAACATTAGCAGGAATTGGATTTGCCACCTGCGGATGCTTAAATCTGCAGGTGGCAAACCCATGGTTGTGTATGGCGGGCTTATTGTTGAATGTATTGATGAGTAAGCTTTATCTCCCTTTGAGCCGGAAGAGACTGGCATAAAAAGCCCTCTTCCAGCCATCTTGGAGGTGTGGTGTACACACTACACATGCCTCTAGGCACCTGGACGCCGCCCCACTGCCCAGATGTTGGCCAGCTTCCGCGCACTCCCATGGCATGGCGTTTATATGTGACATGCTGCAGGAGCGCCATAAAGCTGTGGTGGGGCAGGAAAAGCCAGCTTTTTGCTGGTGCAAAATAGAGTCGCAATCTGCCACTTTTTGGGGGGCCAGCAAAAAGGTGGATTGGGGCCTTGGAAAGCAGTTGCTTTGGCGCATGGTTCCGTAGCAGCACCAATCTGCCGTTTTTAGGCAGTCTGTTTCACCCCTTAGTCTTATTTTGAAAACTAGATTTTATAAAACATTAGAGTTGGAGAGTGAGCATCTGCCTTAGATGGCAAAAGGACGGTCAGTGGTGCAGAGCAGAAACTTTACAGAGGTCATATGTTAAAATGAAAAATGTTACGAGGTGATCTTTTTGCAAGATGATCCCAACATGCTTTGTTTTATATATTGGCTTTGTCCATTGTAAATCACACACTAGTAACAGCCAGTGCTTTTACCATATGGCAAAGTAGATGAGATGGCTGCATATATGCATCATTCATATATCAAGATGTCAGTTGGTTGAGGTCTGGTTTTTTATATGAGAGGAAGGTTGAAGTTATTAAGTCTGGATTGTTTTAATTTATTTTTTAGTTATTTATGTAATGTTTTTATCCATTGTGTTTTGCCATGGAGCCTTGTCAGGTTAAGAGGTGATAAAATAAATGCCTTGCATTACATAACTTTTCTCTATGGGTCCACATATTGGAAGTCGACTGGGCTGGGATAGATATCTGAAGTGACAGAGTATGGAGAGACAAGTTGAAGAGAGACTGCAATGCTATATAAATTGTAAAAATGGTTTCTGTGCCTCTATTATAATATTAAATTAAGGCCCAAAGCAGACAGACCAAAAGGACTGTTCCAGGACCACAGCAACCGCACATGATCTGGGCCTCTATTTAGCTATGTTACATGCTGGGGAGTAAAAAAAAAAGAAAAAAAAAGAAATGATATTTATTCCATAGCATTTTTATACTGCTTTTTATTTTTAAAAATCTCAAATCATCTCACAATAAAATCACATATAATAAAACAGTATGTAAAATAATGGAATGATAAAATCCATCAGAATCATTTATTAAAAACCAAAAGTATTTCAAAGAATGAATAATTAGGCAAATTATCAGAAAAATCCCTTCATCTACAGATGAGTTCTTAGCTGACAGTAGAAACATCCAATACCAGAGACCATCTAATTTGAGGAGGAAACCATTGAACCTTATGAGAACCACAACAGAAAAGGCCCTCCTCTGCACTACAAGCAAATGAGCTTCACCAGAGTACCAATAACAGTGTCTTCCCTCTTAGAATGCAAAGACTAGGATGATTTGTACAAACAAAAATCCATCAGTGATACCTTTAATGGCCAATTGAAATGCACAATATACTTGTTGCAAGCTTTCGAAGCTCCATGGGCTTCTTCATCAAACAAGATGTTACAAACCAAACAGAAGGGGGGAAAAACAATTGGAGATGTTTAATCAGATGCCTGCATGTTGTTTCAGTCCTTAGTAAAGAGGTTTGCAGGCAAAAAACATCTTTTGCTATTAGAATAACTATACAGTGGGCTGTTATCTGCAAGGGTTTGGTTTCAGGACCCTCCGCAGATACATAAATCTCTGGATGCTCATATCATATTACATACAAGGGCATAGTAAAATGGCGTCCTGTATATAAAATGGCAAAATCAAGGTTTGACTTTTGAAAATTTGTTTGTGTGTGTGAATATTTTCAGTCTGTGGATGGTTAAATCTGTGGATGCAGAATCTATGGATACAGAGAGCCGACTGTATATTATAAATTATTTTAAAGAGTTCTTACAGATAAAGTGGTTAAAAATATAATCCCGAGGAATGCTACTAATTCATATTTTCTATTTAACAGGCTTCTGCATACAACATACCAAATGGACTACGTTCCGCCATATGACTATCAATCATATGTATGTATACAGGAATTTTGTTGTTGTTGTGGACCTTCAAGTTGCTTCTGACTTATGACAACACTAAGGCAAACCTGTCGTGAGGTTTTCTTGGCAAGATTTGTTCAAAGGAGGTTTGCCATTGCCTTCTCCTCAAGCTGAGAGCATGTGACATGCCTAAGGTCACATAGGACCTTAGGTCACATAGGAATAGAAAAGGGGTTTCCTGAGATTCCCTTGCATACGAAGAGCATGGCATACTGAACAATTGCCACAAGGAGGACTTTTCAGGCAGGCTCTACCAAGTGAATGGAATGTACACACTGACACTAAGATGTACATTTAGATACATAGCAATAGGATTTGACAGTCAGCTCTTAATGCCTTGCCGTTTAAGCAATGAAGTTTTAATGTCTTAACATTTAAGCAATACCAAAGTATAGAGTATATGGACATTTGAGCTTGCACTTGCTCTGCTAATGGGCTAACTGGCAAATCACTCCTGACAAATCATTTGCCTCACTATCTTTTCCAGGATGAAAGAGGCCTAAGAAAAACTATTGCCTTTTTGAAAGAGTTTCATTATTTCCTTGAGCAAAGAAGCTTGATACTTAATTGGGTAACAAAATAGTTTCATTGTATATTGGCATCCATTTTTGTGAGCCCTGAACAATTTAACTTTATGATATTAGAGGTTCGATGAATTAAAAGCATCAAGAGAATGCAGATTTATTTCTATGTGTTTTTTTTATGTGTGGGATACTTTAAAATAGACTCTTTAATGCATTTCTGTGCCAGTAAATGAGGATGGAAAGTGTTTTAATGTGTAATGGTTTGGGCTAGACTTCTTGCTTTATGTGCCAGGGATTTTAGTACAATGAGAATCATGGCAAGATATTTTTGTAACCGTGGGGACTCATAAAGGAAATGTATTGTTTTTGTTTTGTTTTGTTTGTATTTGCACATAAAATTTCAGCTATCATGAAGGAAGATGCCCCCCCCCCCCTTGGAACACATATGTACCCTCTGAACATTTTGATCTCATTAAGCATAGAAACATTCATTTATTTCATGTTTATGTGTAAAATGTATTTCTCATTCTTGCTATTCCTTTTCCCTCAAATCCTATTCCAACCAAATCAGCATCTGCCACCTCCCTATACATGTAACATAATTATAGAATTATATTCATGTAGAACTCCTTATTTCTCATCCCATTGTTGGCTTTGTTAATCTTCTATCAATTACTTTACTGTGAATCTTCTATCCCTTGGCTCTATGCTTTCTTAAGACTATCACTATCCTAGTCTTCTTCTGATTTCTTGACATGTTCAGTATTTGAACCAAAGTGTGGGAACTCTTTGACTATTTCTCATTCACCCACTCCTAGAGCCTAGAAAAGCACAAAATTTGAGCTGAATCAGCATAGAGGGCCTCTGTCTTTTGGGGGAAAACAAACCTAAAGGGAACCTCCAGCTTCTCCTGGTTTTGGTATTTTTCTTTAAAAATTCAGCATTTCTGAGCCTGGTGCAGCCCACATTGGGTGGTGGGACAAAAATTAGCCCTTGGGGCATTGGAAGTTGCACACCACTGAACTATACATATTGAAAGTGCCATGTGGAACAGCAAACATACTTTTCCAAACTATGAGTTTTAAGTCTCACTTTAAAAGACAAAATAAATAAATAAAAAAATCACCAGGCAAGAAAAAGTATGTTTTTCATGTTACTAGGACAGTAAAAAGAATTCCCCTTCAGTGTTATTCAAAATGTATGAAAAATGAGGCATGAAGTCTCCATGGAGAAAAAAAATGAAGTTTCCAAAACTCTTTTTTATTTTGCCACTTAACTGCTGCCAAGTGAGTACATCCAGGAGGAAGAAATCAATGACCAAGAGCTGCAGAACTGTAAGGGAAAGGGAAATGTTGGTTGCTGGTGGCAGCAATGCTGGAAGTCTCTATAGTAGCAAGGGCTAAGGTCAGGGCCATGGAGAAGCATCAGTGGCATTGTACTGAAAGTCTACCCAGGCAGATAAGCAGGACTGCCATTTAGGATAAATCAGTTTAAATGTCCTGCTACCTATATCTGCTATACGTCTCTAAATATGGACCAAATGGTGCAATCATATAAATTTTACTGGAGAAAAAAATGTATATCTTAAATTGAAGAATTTCTGATAAATCTTTACTCAATTATAGTTAGCATTCATTGCTTAAAACTGTCTTTTGATTACTAACATACTCTTCTGTATTTTCTTTAGGTTATACTTGATGCTGGAGGCTACTCTGTAGTTCACAGAAAATGTCATTCTCAGTTCACTGACACAGCAGACTACAGAAGGCATGGTATTAACACATGGCAAGATGAGAGTGGAATTTATGCTAACACAGATCTAAAGCAAAAAGTATTCCCTGTAACTAACCCTATACCGACAAATGTGTATGAAAAAGATTCTTAAACATTGCTAACAGTACAAAGCATTTCCAGGTCAAAGATAAAGAGAAAATCTGTAACTGTATACATTATATTTTTGTAGAATCATTCTCATGGTTCTAGACTAAATCTGTGCACTTAAACAATAAATAAATTGGGACTCAAACTTTCCTCTTCTTCTTGGTGTCAAAAACAGCAGGTACATTATCTGTTACTCCAATCTCCCAACATCATTTTGTTGATCTTTCAGCAAGATGCTGGGAAATCAATTGTGAGTCTTTCGGCATATCAGCTGTGTACTGTACCACTGAGATGTTGTCCTTCCCCTTATGTGAACAGTGTGTGCTCAGCAAGCAGGTTTCTTTTCTTCTCCTTAAGATGTGTAGTTATTTGCAGTCTTCTATGGACAGCTGCTGTACTGTTACACCCCTCACAAAGATAGACCACTTGTGGCATTTATTTGCACAAGCAGCCCCTGGAAAATTCAGTTGCTGGCTCTAACTGGCTGTTTTTGCTGTTCAGGAAACTGAATTGGAATTTAAAGTACCAGCAGTTACTATAACACAAAGCATCTCAAGTAACTATCAAGCTTTTCTTTGAAGGATTCTTTTTAATGCTAATACAGTGTCAGTTAATGAGGCATTTCATTGTTTTATTCTTTTTTTCCATAGAGAATGGAAATGGTTTAAGCCTTCCTTCACTGAAGGGCCCCCTTTGAATAACTGGAGGGAGTGAAATTGGAGAATATAAAAGCTCTTTTATAAAGCAATAACATAGCCAAGATACTTCTCTCATGAATGGCCAGTACCCATGGTGTTAATCTATCCCACACTATCTAAAATTAATGCATTTCAAGAATTTGGCAAGTTCAAGAACACATTATAACATGCACAGGATGTAGATAGAACAGATTGCATGGGTTGGATGTAACACCTTGTAATTTCAAGAGATCTTTAATGTTTTTCCATTAATCCCAGGTGTTTGTGTTTGGCTTCTGCAATAGATGAAAATAGGAAATGTTTATTGATATGCTCACTATTAAATTCATCAGTCATTTAGGTTGTAGACTAAATGAATACTATATCAAGTATTTATGTTCATGGGAGACTGTAAAACTGTTGTATTTGGTTCTCCCAATCCGTCATCTTCTAGCACATCTCAGAAATGAATAAGACTGCTAAAACATTTTGGTCTTCATTGCTCTTAAAGCAGTGCTGTGATCCTTTCAGAGTTTTACTTATGTGATTTGGACTCTTTTATTTGTTGTTACCAGCAATGGAAACACATTAGTAAATCTCATAATAGTCCTCAACAGCACCTGGCAGTGTCCCTTTACTGGTGGAAAATTTTTTTGGATGTAGGAATACAACCAGCAGTGAGCTCAGGAGATGTAGGGCTTTGGTCTCTCATATATTTCTCCAAACCCCATCTCCACCATTTACCACCGCAAACAGCTGCTTCAATTTTCCATAACGCAGGGCTGGTGCTGCCTGAAGCCCAATTCATGTTACCCAAGTGATGGTGTAGCTACTAACCACCACAAAGAAATAGCTTTGCTGTGGCAGAGGGTTATGTCATGGATGACCTGTGAAGAGCAAAGGAAATGTCAACCTGTAACCACATCTATATCAGTATTAAGCAGGCAGATTTGGAGGAGGAAGAGAACTGGTGTGGAAAGGAATTCTGTAACCATGTTGCCACATAGCCTGAGCTTCCCATACTTGTATAATTACTGAATTAAAAGCTGAACTCCTGGAAAGTATTTTGACATGACTAGCATATGTTCCCATTATGTGTGAGTTAAAGCCTGATGAAGCAGAACCATGGACCAATTGTGATGCTATTTAGAGGAAGCAGATAGATACCATTACATGCACTTGCTTATAATGTGTAGTGTGGACATAGAATTGTAACTATCCATGCTTGGAAAAACTACTTGGCTAGGCTAGCAGCAGGATTCTGGGACTTGTAGTAAAAAGTAACTTTTCCAAATGATGAACTAAATTGTTAGCTAAACCATTTTGCTAGTTAAACAACTGTGAGTATCTAACCTACCTCTGCCAAAAGATTATACCTTCAAATGCAGGCTGTCCTCAAGAACATCCTATGGTACAAATGTAGGCATGGTGAGCCTCTTATGCCACCCAGAAGCTGCTCTCTTTCTTACCTTTTGCTTTTAGGGGATTAAGTGTACTCCTAGCATTGTATATGTATTCCGTGCTGAACAAGCAGCTCGGAAATGGTGTTTGTCTTTGTTTCTGTGGCAACAATACTACCTTAAAAGTGCAATACTAGAAGGGAAACAGAAACACAAAATACCCCCACACAACCCCAAAAATGTTTGTTCAGCAAGAGTGTTTGCTCTTCATTTATTTGTCTCAGAGGCTTTAACTTGATGTGGCAGAAATAAGATATGTTTCTTATGGCATAGCTTTAAAGTGATGGGTGGGTGAGGTGGGCAGCTACCAGATAGAGGGTTTTCTCCATAGTGGCATACCAGTTGTATAATGCTTTCTCTGGAAAGATTTGCCTAGCCCCTACTTTATTGATTATTATTTTTTTTGCCAAGCACAGAAATTATTTGCAAGGATCTCTTTCTATAGATGTTCATACTGTCTGTGAAGACACCTTGAGCACAGGCCTTCAGGACATGCCCATGAGGGAGCAGGTCTATGCAGTGTGGCTTTACTTCCCACTCACCCAATTAGGAAAGATAATTTTTGAACACTCAAACAGAACTTCTGTCATGATGTGGAAGACTGACTAGGTGAACGATGTCCTTGCACTTTTTCCCACCTGGGTCCTAACTTGTGATGGGTAACTTCAAGGTCCATGCCTGCTCACCCTGCTTTATGGTTCTTTAAACCAGACTGAGATTGGACCGCCCTTCACATATAATATGGATATTTGATGATACTGTCAGGATATAGTCCTCTGAAGAGACTGGTCCTCCTACAGCTCTTTAAACAGAGGAGTGTCCATTGGTAACAGAAAATACTGCTTTCCCACACTACAGCTATCAGAATCCCCACTGACCATGCTAGCTGGAAATATGGTAGCTGTGATCCAAAAAGTAACTTTTCAAGCCTTTATATGTAATAAAATGTCATTCTAACATAAGTTATCCTGTTTGAATATTGCACCTTCATGCATCACTGCAGTTTCCTGCATCCATTGCTTGTTCAAGTTTGCTTTCTCCTTGCATTTTCAGATGTCCAACAAAGGCCCTTCCCTTGTTGTGGGGACTCCATGTCAATACATCCCACAAAATATTCCTTTCAAGGAATAACAGCCACAATTCCACATGGGTCTGCTTGTTTTCTTTAAGCGTTGTTCTTCTCTAAACAAGGCCAGCCTCATGACAACTGCATTTGCCTTTCCGAGGCCATTTATTATTAAGGAGGGGAGTGGAAAATGTTATATGTAAATGTTTTGGTAGTCAAAGCATTGGACCTGAAAAGAAATGCCAAAGAAAAGCCAAGTGATTTGTTTAAACACAGCGGGATGACATTTGGAATCTGCCACTGTTGCATACACTTCTGGATGGCTAAATGAATAAATGTTGACAGCTGAGCTAGTCAAAACAGAGCTAATGGAACTCACAATATTCAGAATTTGTTTAAAAAGTAATGTTTTCAAGGATTCCTGGAAACCCTAAAACTGGTGTGTTTTTATAAAAACAATTATTTAACAGCTTTTGCATCTCCATGTTTAATTTTTTATTCAATGTGGTTTAAAATGCTTGATACTGATGATCTCCCTATCATATGTGCTACTTTGGGAGTCATCCTGCTCAAACAAGACAGAGAGGAAATTAATGAAAAATACCCTCACTCACCCACCGCACTGTACAAGTCAGCCAGAACTGTCTAGTAAATCGATATCCATTCACTGATAGCTGGCTTGTGATTTTTATGAGCTTGGTTTGAATGCCCCTCATAGCCTGCAAGGACACATAGACACAAGTCTATGAATTATAGAATCACAGAGTTGGAAGAGACCAATTACAAATCCACCTAACAGTATTGTCTAGACAGCATTTTACTAGCTTGTTTGCAAGAATAACATGGGGGACCTTGTCAAAAGCCTTATTAAAATCAAGATATGCTACATCCGCAGCATTCCTTTAATCTATCATGCTGCTATTTTTATTTAAAAAGAGGTAAGTCTGGCATGACCTGTTTTTGAGAAACTTGTGCTGGCTTTTTGTGATTATGGTATTCCTTTCTAAATACTTACAGACTGTCTGTTTAATTATCTGCTCTGGAATCTTCCCTGGTATTGATGTCAGGTTAACTAGGCAGTAATTGTTTGGGTCTTCCTTTTTGAAGATGGGAACAAAGAAATCCTCCAGTCTGCTGGGATTTCTCCTGTTCTCCAGGAATTCTCAAAGTTTATTGCCAATGGCTCTGAGGTTACTTCTGCCAGTTCTTTTAATACCCTTGTAGTTCATCTGGCCTTGGAGAGAACCTCATTTAGGTTCATCAAGTATTCCTGTTCTACCTTTTTACTTATTCTGTGCTGCATTTCCCCTCCTGCATCCTCTGCTCCATTTTCCTCAGGTTGAGCACTATTTTCCTTTTGTGAGAAGACTGAGGTAAAGAAGGTGTTCAGTATTTCTGCCTTTTCTCTGTCGCCTGTTAGCATTTCACCATCTTCTCCCAGCAATGTCCCTGCCATTTCCTTCTTCATTTTGCTACAGACATAACCAAAGCAAAACAAACCACACAACACTTTTTATTGTTCTTAACTTCTCTTGCAAGCCTGAGCTCATTTTGCACTTCAGTTTTTCTGACTATCCCCCTACATGTGCTAGCTGTTTGTGTGAATTCCTCTTTGGTGATTTCCTTCTTTTTCTATTTCTTATACATCTTCTGCTTAAAACATAAGTTCAGTTGAAAGTTTTTTGGTCATCTATTCTGGTTTCTTGAGATACTTCCCATTTTTCCTCCTCACTGGAACTGTTTGAAATTGTACCTTCAATATCTCCCTTTTCAGAAACTCCCATCCATCTTGAACTCCCTTCTCTTTTACTATGCTTGATCATGGGATCACCCCCAGTATTTCTCTAAGGGTGTGAAACAAACTGCCCCAAAGGGGTGGTTACAGACCGCCCCTGACAAAGCCAGATTGGGGCCACGGCAACCACATGCTACTGCCCCAATCTGCTGCAGCATTGGCCAAAAGAGTGGTTTTCAACTGCTCCTTTTTCGGCCATAGAAAAGCCAGCTTTAATGGCTCTTCTGCAGCCCTGCGGCAGCTTCCTAGCATGTTGGGGGCTTACAGTGTGTAACTGCCATGCCCCTAAGATGCCTAGAAGCCGGCCCACGTGTGGACAGCCGGGCAGCTGGAAGCCGGCTTCCGGGCAACTTCAGAGTGTGCAGCATCAAAATGCTGTGCTCTGAAGCTGCCTGGATGGCGGCACAAAGGGGCAGTCTGTTTCATCCCTAAGTTTACTGAAATCAGCTTTCCTAAAGTCTAGAATGCATGTCTGACTATGCTTAGCTTAGCTTCCTCTTTCCACTGTATAACAAACTCCAGGAGAACATGATCACCCCCATCTAAGGATCCCACCACTTGCACAATCAGATCATCATTGTTGGTTCAGGATCAGATCTAAAATAGCTGATCCCCCTGTTGCCTCTTTCACCTTTTGGATAATGAAATTGTCTTCCAGGCAGGTCAGGTATTTGCTAGACCTTAAGGTTTCGGCTGAGTTTGACTTCCAGCAAATTTCAGGATAGTTGAAATCACTCATCACTACTATATCTCTCCTTTCTGAGTTTGTGGTCATCTGTTCTAGAAAGGCCTCATCCATTTCCTCAGTCTGACTTGGCAGTCTGTAGTAGGCTCCCACAATATCATACCTGTTGTTTCCTTCCCTTTTACTTTTTATTCAGATGATCTGCACTTGGCTTCAAGGTTTTAAGTATTGGGTGTTTTCACAGGTGTAAACCTCCTTGACATATATCTGGCTTGGGAGGGAGTGAAGAGGCAGGCCCAGCTCCATGCCATCTGCCTTGGTCCAGGCCTCAGAGGGAAAGAAGAAACTGGACCTCATCCCCTTCCCCATCACCATCCCCTTCTCCTTTTGTGTCGTGTCTTTTTAGAGTGTAAGCCTGAGGGCAGGGAACCATCTAAGTAAAACTAATTATTATTGTAAGCCGCTCTGATAGCCATTAGGGCTGAAGAGCATCATATAAATACCATAAATAAATAAATAAATAAATAAAATATAATGCTACTCCTCCTCTGTTCCTGTTTGGCCTATTTCTTTTTAAAAGGTTATAGCTCTCTATTACTATGTGGCCTGTAGTAATACTACTACATAATCTGTGCTGATAAAGGACACAGAATTGTATTCCTCTGACTTTGTCCCTAAAATGTCACCCACCAGCATTTAAAAAAAATAAAAATAAAAATATTATTAAAATAATTAATTTATAAAGTTAAAATCATTTAATGAAAAGACAGAATATTAAAAAATCAACAAAATAGCACACCATTATAATTAATTTCTGTCATAATTAATTTCTGAAAGCCTGAAGGAATAAGAAGTTTCTCACTCACCAGCAGAAGGAGCACAAGGATGGGGCCATCCTAGCCTCTCTAGGGAAGAGGTTTCAAAGTCTGGGAGCAACCACTGAGAAGG
Organism: Urosaurus nigricauda; assembly: GCA_034509955.1. Lineage (NCBI taxonomy): Eukaryota > Metazoa > Chordata > Lepidosauria > Squamata > Phrynosomatidae > Urosaurus > Urosaurus nigricauda. The sequence continues at coordinate 87,956,747 of JAOEGL010000002.1, read as the reverse complement.
CCCTCTCCCTTGCTCCCAGCTAACAAAGCTAAATTGATAGTGGGACAGAGAAGGCCATCTCCCAAAAATCTAAAATGTCAAACAACTTCATTTAGGGAAAGACGAACCTTCAAATAGCCTGGACCGCAGTCACATAGTAGTTGTACATAATCAAGCTGGACCTTTATTTGAGCACCACTTTTTATCATTATTTCAAGTTTTAAAAATAATGAGTAATATTTGAATGCGTATTTTTATCATATCTTGAGTCTGAGCAGGGTTGTGTTTGTTTGGCCTTGCAGCAAAGTGAAAACTTCAGAAACAATTTGAAATACTTACCCCAGCAGATTACTTGGGAGTCTTCAGCATGTTTCTCCTGCCTCTGCAATGACTTCTTGATTATATATTTTACCCACATAAACTGCTTACTGTCTATACATGTCAGAATAGTTTCCAAGAAATCCTATCTCATGAAGCATTCCTTTGTTCTGCCTGTGAAAGTTAGAAGCTGTGAAAATATCTGGCATGGCATCAGAATCCTTTGGTGTGCTGACAGAAATAAGTCAAGAAAAACAGCTGTTTCTGATAGGAAAGACAATTATTGCTACTTGGTGTATGTGACTGTAGGACTAGTCCATAAAGAAAATATGTTCAGCTTTACAAACTGTTGAGATCTGCCATGATTCTGGGAGTCTGGCCTACCCATGCCTGTTTTTGGAGCCCCTAAAGCCCTCACATGTGTCTGAAAACCTGAAGAACTGAACTCCAGAAACAGTGAAATCTTGTTTAAACCAGGGTGCACACCCTCTCGCTGCCTTGCCTTGGTTACCATTTTTTTCCTATACAGTTTCAGCAGGAAATCAGATTCATCAGCTTCAATTGATCTCTTGCAATTGTTTAGCCCTAATAAGTCTTGAAAGCCTGAAGGAATCCTGGGCCCAGTGCTCAGTGCTATTCAACATCTTTACGAGTTACTTGGATGAAGGAATAGAGGGCATGCTTATGATTGTGCATTCCTGTATGGCAGGGACTTGGACTGGATGGCCCTTGTGGTCTCTTCCAACTATACTATGATTCTAGTACAGAAGATCCCAAAAGAGGAGTCATCTGAAAAAAAGTCACTGAAGAAAATAAGACGTTTCAGCTAAACAATTATTGCAAAGCATCTATTAAATACTCAACACTCTCTCTTTTTCAATTTACACTTTACAGATCGTTCAGCTAATTCTAGTAGTCAGGACACCCAGGGTGTGACAGTGGTGTTCCCTCACCTGTTGTCACCTAGTGATGGAGTTGGGGCTTCTGAAGGGTGGAGCTTCTGGGGCAAGTAGAATAGGACAGGATGGGATGCGATGGGATGTGGGGAGGGCCTGACTGGATGTCATCCCTCTTCTGGGGTGTCACTGGGTCCAGGCAGCACCACCGCATGCCCCTAATGATGCTACTGGTGTATGAACATTGCAAAAAAGCAAGCAAAAAGAGACTGTGGGAAGAAAGAAGAGTAATACAAGGTGGTATCGTAAAATAATAATTATCACCCAGAAGTTATTGTGGTATTTTGATGAAATTTTGTCATTTCAAGACAGATGTTGATGCTGTTGGGAGAAGGGGAAGAGGATTTATTTTTTGGTCGTCTGGTAACCATGGATGAATCTTGGATCTATCAGTATGATCCAGAGACCAAAACCATGAGCATGGAGTGGAAACATGCCAATTCCCCTCCTCCCAAAAAAGGTAAAGATGCAAAAATCAACATGGAAGGTCATGGTCTCAGTATTTTGGGACCATCATGGAGTCATTCTCATAGATTACCTTGCAAAAGGACAAACCATCACTGGCACATACTACAGCAATCTTCTGGACAAGTTGTCAGATGCTTTGAAAAAGAAACACTATGGTATGCTCTCCAGAGGCATTCGTCTTCTAGCTGACAATGCACCAGCTCACTCATCTCAAGTTGCAGTTAACAAAGCAAGGGCATGTGCCTTTGCAGCATCTGCCTTATTCTCCTGACCTTGCATTGTTCCCAGAAATGAAATCAGTGGGGTTGCTGATTTGACAACAGAAATGACACCATTCATGACATGGAAGAGTGATTTAAGGCGCAATCTGCAGACTTCTACAATAATGGTATTCAGAGGGTCAAGAAATGCTTGGAAAAATGTGTAAATCTGGATGGTGACTACACAGAGAAAAGTTAACAACTACAAATCAAAACAAACTTTCTGTCAATTTTTTTGAAGTGATAATTACAACTTTATTATATCTCCTTGTATGTGTCAGTGACTGCTCGCTCTGTGGTGATAGCAATCATGAAGGACAGGAGCAGCAGCTGATACCAATGGCAGTAAGGCAGAGCCTTTGAGGACCCCCCCCCCCCCCAAAATTTGAAGCAGGCATTGACTGACTACAGTTGCAGAGGGTCTTCAGGATTCTCCAATAGGAATCTTTAGGCCTATCTAGTCATTTTAGGGATTGAACCTAGGGCCTTCTACATACAAAGCATGCAATCTACCACTATACGTACAAATATTCACACCAGGGGCAGGCACCTATAGTCTTCCCAATATTTTTGGACTGAAACTCCCATCAGCCCTAGCTGATATAGTATAATCAATGGTGAGGGATTATGGAAGTTGCATTTGAACAGCATCTAGAGGCCTGCAGTTACCCATCTCTGACTTGGAAAAATCCATATGCAAAGAGACCTTATAACACCTTTGAGACTACCTGTGTGAAACAGGTTATAGCATAAGCTTTAAACTTGGGAGTTTAGAGTACAGCTAAAAAACACAATTTACCGCTGCCTATTTCAATTCAAATTTGGGATATATTTAAATTTAATTGCATGTATTTTGCTGCTGCTGCCTCCCGTTGAGTGCAACCTGGCTAACTTCTGGCTAGAATCCGTGCTCAGCCAGCCTCTTTTCAAAACTGGGAAGCTCCCAGCTTTGCAAATCAGCCAACTGAGCTCAGATTCTAGCTGGAAGTTACCTGGGATTCACCTGGCCAGCTGCATGAGCAGCAAAATGCATGCGATAATATCAGGATGTATCCCAAATGCGAATCAAAATCCGCAGTGATAAGCCACGTTTTTTTAGCTGCGCACTAAATTCCTTCATCTATGTCTTCAGATGCAGCCTACAAAAGATTCTGTTGCACTTTCTTTCACACAGTTTCAAAGGTGCTACAAGATCCCTTTGCATAGTGATATTCCAGACTAACATGGCCATAGAAAAATCCAGTTGTTAGTACAGTAAAATTGTGACACAAGATTAGACCAGCGGTCCACTAAGTCTAGCACTCTCTGTTCTTCATGGGAACAAGACTCCAATTGCTACCCAATAACTTTTAATTGTGATTGCTAACAACAGATACTATCTGCATGGACAGTGTGTGCTCTGGGACTAGACTATTGGCCATCCCCAAAGCCCTGAAGAAATAGATCTTCTTAAAGTGGTATTTTAAGGTGTACAAGTACATAGAGAACTGAGTCGGGGGTTATTGTATTAGTTGCTTCGGTATAACTAAAACATTCCACTGCTGCTGCTGCAACTCATTAAGATTGTATACAAAGTTCTCAAATGGAGACCTTGGCACATGTTTTGTTTAGAAAATATCTGTATATTTTGAGTATCATTAACTGACTCACCAGAAATACACAGAAGTCTTGAAAGCAGAATATTAATCAGGACAAAATAGTGGATTAGGAAAGGATTCCCCAAACTACTAATGCAAGTGCTGCTGGCATTCTGCACACCAGAGAAGTAGTGTAAACATACCACATGGCAAGAGGCAGTATTGCTTTCAGAGTTCTACTGTGCGATCATTTGCCATTTTGCCATTTTGTAAACTTAAAAACAACATTATGAATCTTTATGTCCTTTTTTCAAATATTAACCATCTGTCTGATTTTAACCTACTTATTTTCTGGCACAGTTTGTACTTGTTGTGGTTCTGTTCCTGGTGCTTACGAAACAATCCCTAGTCGCGTAGTGAAAGTCCCTAATAAAAATACAAAACACAACTATGGAAATAGCTTCAAAGACACAGAAAGCCTCTGAGGATTCAAGCCACACAAGAAATACATCTGTGATTGTAAATATAATATATTCTACATTAGATGAATACAGCTGGGAAGAACCTCCAGGGTGCATCTACAATGTAGAACTAATGCAGTTTGACACCAGTTTAAGTGCTGTAGCTCCATCCTATGAAATACTTAGATTTGTAGTTTTACAAGGTCTTTAGTAGCCTTTTCTGCCAAGCGTGTTGGTGCCTCACAAAATTACAAATGCCAGGGTTCTGTGGTGTCAAACTGCATTATTTCTACAGTGTAGATGTATGCATTAGATCGATGCATTTACTGTATATAAGTAGGCATCCTAGCTTATAAAGCTCTAAGCCTAAAAGATGATATAAGACAGTGTCCATAGAATCAAAACATATTGCACACACACACACATAAATTCTCATTCCCAGTGACAGCCATGGTTTATGTATGGGTAACGATAGCCCTCTTCACTTGTTACTTGCTTGTAAGGAAATCTATTCTATAAAGAAGTAAGGCTGCAGCTATTCAGTATACATTCAGGGGGCGATCAGTGCAACCGTTTGGCAGGGACAATTCCAATTAATCCTTTATTTTTCTCACCTTTTTGCTGCTTTTAACATGTCTCAGCTTCTCTCTCTTCCTCTCACTTTTCTCTTTTGTCCTCAAATTGAGTTTAAAGTACAAAAATAGTTTGCACTCAATTAACTCAGTAGATGGGAGAGGAGAGGAGAGGACAGGTGGAATCTCAGCCTTCCCAATAGACTCAGACAAAAACAAACGGGGGCAGCGTCTCCTAGCTTGTGTGGTCTTCCTCATTAATAAGCTTTGCCATCTTCACCATACTCTGATGTCGCTTGGCGACATGGGTCATAGTTTTCATCTGTGATATGTTACAGGGTATGCAACTAGGATCAATCACACAGCTGCTATAACATAGGACTCTTTCACATGGGAGAATTTCACTCAATCCCGAATGGAGGGAAAAGTGAGGTCAATTTGAAATTTAGCGTTATATCGCGATTACTGTTCACACATAATGACTTACACAGCAGCCCCTGCGAAGGTAATCCAAGGCGAGTTTGCAGGAAATCTTCATATCATTTCCTTCCCCACACATTTAAGATTTTGAATTAACAATCTTGTGCATGCGCAAAGGCGTGTCCCATCCTCTGTAAACTTCCGGGTGAACCACCCCCCTCAGCTTCCTTCTTGTCCATTGTTTCGTGTTATTGCGTTATTGCATTTGACAAATTTGACAGGGCCCCTCCAAACTCTGGCATGCCTAGATCTCCCGATCTAGGCATCCCAAAGCCCCCTGAAACCACTGGGCTACCTAAATCTCCAGATCTAGGCATCCCAGGTGCCCCCAAGCCCCTTGGATGAACATATCCCAGCCCCCCCAACCCCTGGGATACCTAGATCTCCTGATCTAGGCATCCAAGAGCCCCCTCCAAACCCCTGGGATGCCTAGATCTCCCGATCTAGGCATCCCAGCCCCCCTCCAAACCCCCGGGATGCCTAGATCTCCCGATCTAGGCATCCTGGCCCTCCCCCCTCCAAACTTCTGGGCTGCCTAGATCTCCCGATCTAGGCATCCCAGGGAGGGATGACATCTCCTAAAAAATGGGGAGGGATAGTAAACACCCCTCTGCCATTAGTTTCTCCCCTCTAGAGAAGTCTCTAGGTAACCAGGAAGCCAAACTGCTGTAGAGGATCATGGGAACTGAAGTTGTCAATGACGGGGAGGGGGAATCCCAGGGCAGAAAGGAAAATGCATTCCACACCAATGCTAATTTGAATGGACCCCTAATTTGCACGGGAATAAGACTTGTAACTTCGATGGTTGCCTGAATTTACATAAACTTGAATTTACATAAATGACCCATGGATGCCTTCGTACTGGCCCCGCATTGCCAGTAATCACATATGAATGTCTTTTGTGTAATAATGCGAATTCGGATGACAACACCAAATTGGCGCTACTTTAACCTTCCAATTCAGCCCTGTGTGAAAGAGTCCATAGACTTTCCTCTTCATATGATCATGCTTCATGTTGGAAAGTCAGGAATTGGATGCAGGAAGTCAGAGGCAGATTGAGCAAGTTGACTCCATCACTTTTCTGAGGTGGTTTTACAATCAAGTTAACATATTAATCAGCCTTGTTATCTGCCCAAGTTCGCCATGCCCTAGTCTTTAATAATCAAACTGTCCTTTCAAAGCCTGGACAAATGGCATTTTTGAATTACAGTTTCTAGAAACCCCTGCCAGCATGGCTATTGACCATGCAGTCTGGGGATTATGGGAGTTTTAGCCCAACACAAACTTTTACAGATTGTGCTTTCATTGCTGTCTCTTCCCTACCACCTATTCTGTTCTGGATTGTAATCTCCTTATATATGGGGATTTGCCAAAACTTTTCTCTCCCCTGGCTAGTGGCTGTAAGATGCCATGTTCACTGCTGGAGAAGGAGAATAATGTAAGTGGGCTCTGAAAAGAGGATATGGTTGTCAGATCATTAATTCAGAATAAAGGAACATCCAAAATTGCTAGGCAAATGAAGGCATATTTGGTGTTTTCTCATGTAAATACCAAGCTCTGAAATCTTTTTGTTTTTAGCCTGACACTGTGTACTCAATCTTAATTCCATTGAGACCAATGGCTGCACATGGCATTGCCCAGATTCTTGCATGTCATTGACACAACTTTTATCATTTAAAAATAAGGAATATCATCGTTTGCAACAGTGGATATGCACAATGCACCCTGAACTGAAGAATAGCAAAGCTTCCTATGCATACAAAAAATCTACACATCCTTCAGAAGTTTGGGGGCTTTGGGAGCTACAACAACCTTCAGAACCCTCCAGAATGCATGGTCAAATTGAGAGCTGTTGTCCAAACAAGTAACTTTTCCATGCTCCAAAAGCAGTATTGTCATCTTTGTCTAAGAGTCCTAGAGGAATCTCTTTTTTAACCCCAAAGCTTGATTCAAAGTCAGCTCCAAATCTCCAAATATCACCAGGCTAAGAATCTGAAAAACACACACATGCAGACCTGAAACTGGCAAGATCCTGCCGTGTTTGTCTTTTATTTTCCTGATTTTCCACCAACGCCATTGCAATATTTTCCATGGTGATGGTAGGGAGCAAAAACTCATTAGGAACATGTACCAGCAAATAGGTTGCTAGTGAATTAAAACAAAAACAGAGGGAGACTAGAGAAGATGATGGAAAGCAGAAATCACAGATCAGTATCCTAGGAAGGGACAGTTCTGCTGTGGCTGGGTACAGGGGATATAGGCAGGGGTGCCATATAGAATGCACTCTACGTGGGGCTCCCTTTAGAAACTGTTCAGAAACTTCAGCAGGTGCAAAATGCTGCGGCAAGAATGCTGACTGGGGCCAGTTATAGGGAGCATATAACTCTCTTCCTGGAACAGCTTCAGTCCAGATTATTTGAGAGACCATATCTCCCCATATGAATCAGCTAGAGACCTAAGATCTTCACAACCATACTTGCGTTTTGTCAGGAGAAAAAAAAAGGTTTTATTCAGGCAGGCTTTTAATGTGTAATCACGGGCTGGCTTTTATATGGGGTGTTTGTTATATGGGGTGGGTATTGTGGTTTTAATGTTTGTAATTTTTTATTGTGTTTAGCTGATGTTTTCAATTGTTTTATTGTAATATGTTTGTTAGAATTTTTATTTGTGAGCTGCCTTGGGTCCCTTTCTGGGAGAAAGGTGGCATAGAAATCAAATAAATATCTACTGCAATATTTATCCACTGCAATTTAGTTCCAGGATCCCCCATGGATAACAAAATCTGTGGATGCTCAAGTCCCATTAAATTCAATGGCATAGTAAAATGGTTTCCCTTATATAAAATGGCAAAATCAAAGTTTGCTTTTTGGAATTTATACAGTTTTGAAAAATTTTCAAGTTGTGGATGCTTGAATCTGTGGATAATAAGTCTGTGGATCTGAAGAGCTGAATGTATGTGAATATGAACATGCATGGTGGGATTTCAACTCCCCCCCCCCACCTCCACCAGTGGCTGCACTCATATGACAGAGCATATGACACAGGGAATACATGCACACAGTCGAAAAATCCCTTTGCACTGATGTGACTACATAATAGGGCTCCCATGTGGCTTTCCAAACTGATTTCAAAACAGGTGTGAGTGTCAGTAAAGGGATCAAACCAGGACAGAGATACTACACAGTGGGGCTGGGATACTGTAGAATCAGCCTAGGAGATGCCTGTTACAGGTCCCCAACTTCAATCCCATCTCACACCATATAAAACATATTATCAAGCTGAGGGTGTTGTGTGCCTTCAAGTCATTTTTGATTTATGATGACCCTAAGCTGAATCTATCATGGGATTTTCTTGGCAAGATTTGTTCAGAGACAGTTTGCCATGGCCTTTCCCTGAGGCTGACAGCATGTGACTTGGTCACCCAGTGGGTTTCATGGCCAAGTGGGAACCAAATCCTGATCTCCAGAGTTGTAGTTTGACACTCAAACCACTACTGTGTTTCCCCAAAAATAAGACAGTGTCTTATTTTTTGCTCCCAAAGATGTACTAGGTTGTATTTTCAGGGGATGTCTCATTTTTCCATGAAGTAGAATTCAAATTTATTGTTGAACAAACAAAACAAAACAAAACAAAACATTTATTATATAGTGTATATATATATTTATATACACAAACTTTGTTAGGTCTTACTTTCGGGGGAGGCCTTATACAGGTATTTAGCAATTCAGCAAAACCTCTACTAGGTCCTATTTTCTGAGGATGTCTTATTTTCGGGGAAAGAGGGTATGCCAACCTAGATCAACCTACAAGGCAGAATTAAGTCAAGGGTTAGGGTTGTTGTTAAATGTTAACTGCAGATTAAAAGCAGATTAAAAAGATTTGCAGGTCTTGTCCATGATAATCCACCTGTCAAAATAGAAATAAAAATAAAAAGTGCAAGTAATTTCTTTCCATCAGTTGCCATTCCATCTGAGCTGCTGTTGCAGATTTGTCTTTCACACATCTTACAACAGAACCCTTTCTCAGGAGAACACTGGCAAGTCGCCAAAAGAAACAGACAAGATGCACAGCGTTCAATACAGCCTGAGCAAAAATTCCATTGTGGTGAAGTCCTATTTTTCAGTTAAGCTTTTATCCACCTTATCTACAGCTGAGTTTGTGGCCCTCCTCTTGACCTTGAGAATGTTTTAGCTAAATTGCTGAAGGCGGGAAGGGAGGAATTTTTGTTTTCTCTGGGGCATTTGCAAGGCTTTAAGGTACATTAGGAATGATATAGCACAGATCTCTTAGTATTACAGTGTGTGTAATTAGTTTCATTTTGTTTCTGCTGTAAATCAAAGTAAGGCATAAGCAAGATGGGAACCTCTCTTGTTTCAAGTGATCAAGGTCATGCTTGGCTTAGATGCTTTTAATAACTATAGTCAAGTATGGCTCACAAGTAATTCCCAGGAGCCTTAGCTTCCATTGATTTTTTTAAAAAATGTTTTCACTCAGTCTATACTATCAGTGTTCAAATATTCAGTAATTACAGATCTAGTGATCATCTCATTTCTATTATAAGCTGCACAACAGAGAGTCTAAATTTCTCCCCTTTCCCCTTCCAGTCCCTACCTTTGTCTGAAACACATATGCATATGTACATGCACACAGACACACACACACTACTTACACTTCATTCCTAGAACAGTACCACGATGAAAACATTTTAAATATCAATACATGGATGCAGTAGGAATAGGATAGGGAGAAGCTGTTTGCTTGAAAGCCAGTATGTTTCAGGCTAAAACAGCAGACCTGGAAGATTAGGTTTTAAGTTTCAGCCTTAAACATGGTTTGCAACACTGCTTTTCAGGCTATCTGATGTGGGGGACTGGCATGCCCCCCATGTGCCAGTGACTGGTACCATTATCGGTGCCCTTTGGCTCCCACTGTTTCTTTCTTTCGAAACTGCTGCTACTTTGAGTAGGTTTGATCGACATGATTTCATTTCAAGTAACTGACACGGAGGACAACAATTTACCCCCCAGTTTGCCAGAAACTGGCACCATAATTGATGACCACTGGCTACAACTATTTCTTTCCTGAAAACTTGCCAGGGACCAGCATTCTACCTCCAAATGATCCCAGTCTTCTGCTAAGACTCTTGCTTCCCACTGCTTCTCCCTCTGTCCCAGTCTATTCTCCAAACCATTTATTTTGTTCCTCTCTATAGCATAATATTAAAAAACTCAATTCATCAAGAAAGCTAATCCCAAAAATAGTCAGATGTCTGTGTGCACGAGCACATTCCCCTGTTCCTGGTACGAAAATACCAAATTAAATAACTTAAATGTTTACTATCTACAAATATAGAAATGGCTATAATGTAACGTAGAACACTAGTGTAGCATAGTAGTTTGGAGTTTTGGACTATGACTCTGGAGACCAGCATTTGAATCATACTCTCTCAGCCTCAGAGGCAGTCAAAGTCAAGCATACTCTGAACAAATATTGTCTATAAAACCCCTTAGGGTCACCTGGAAAGGACTTGAAGGCACATGACAATAAATATTGTAATGTGATACAGAAAAGGCTTCAAGCAATCTTGTGGAGGTGTCAGAATTGCCTCTGTACGGTGTGAGTGAAATCTGAGGCCACCATTTCAATGCTTCCCTTGTTGTCTTATTGCAGTTGGTATAAGCCAATGTTAAACCATTTGCTTTCTGTCTTGCAATTTGCTGATCTGGAGTCTCATTTGCTGAAGGCATAACCTTTCCCATTATGTCTGATGCTCTGTGCACCTTTTGCTATTTAGTTTTTACAAGAGGAGAATATCGGTTTTGATATCCTGAAAAAAGCTACCGTGCACTTAGGGGTGTTGGTCACCCTAAACATACTACTGCAGGTTATAGACAGATTAAAATGGATTAAAACATCATCATCATCATCATCATCATCATCATCATCATCATCATCATCTTACATTTCCTCCAAAATTATTCACAACATTGAAATAATTTAAAACATACAATTAAAAGGTTAAGAAGCACTTAAAATATGCATTTTTAAGACCAAATAAACCTGAGGCACACATCTATAGAGTCCCTGTAGTATCCATGTTAAGTTCCAGGTATCTGGGCTTCATGCTTTGGAACAATGGTGGACACATGCATACACATTGGACACACCACACAATTCATTTGATTATTTATGATCCTTTACTTTCACTGTGTTGAATTCATACTATCATCTCAAATTCAGCTCAAGGGATTATGCACAATGTTATTCTGAAACTGCTGGGCTGAGAAACTGTTGACATTCCATAACGAAGCAGCAGCCTGCTGCTGGCAGAAAACTAATGTGTAACTCCATATGGTTTAGATCATTAATGTATCTGGTATTAAAAGCACAGTGTTCTGCCCCATATCAGTTTCAAAAAGCATGTGAGGATGTTTGTAAGATTAATGGCAGGAACCGGTCAAGTTGTTGAAAAAAACCAAGTAATGCACAGTTGGGGGGGACAAGTCTTGAATTACAAAGAGAGCATCTTGACTGGTAATGCAGAAATTAATTGATGGGTCATTAAATATGCATGAATTATACAATTAGTTGGGTCTAACAAAGTGTGACTCCTTGTGGTAGAGTCCCCTGGGCTTTGCTGGGTTTTGTCAGTTGTTGTTGCTTCCATATTAACTCATTCTATTCTTGTTGGAGCTGTCTTAGGCAATTTCTTGTATCTGCACTAAGGCTGTTCCAAAGTGTTATTTTTTAAACCAGTGAATGATTTGCTGAAGTTGCCCTGTGGCCTCAAGGACAATTTTTTTTCTTCTTGCACTTTTTGAAAAAAAAATTACAGTTGTAGTACAAAAATGCCATTTAACAGATGTACTGTAGCATTACTACTCACATGAGATAAAAATGGAATGAAAGAAAAGGAAAGGAAGGATATCTTTTGGTATAATAATATCTTGGAGTGAAAAAAAAAACCCACTCAAGGGTGGGAATAAAAATTTTGCAGCTGGTGCTGGGTGTTACCCCCAAGAACTACAGCCAAAAAATGCCACAGCCTCCAGCAACCTCCCAGCACATTTGCCCTGTCTTGAGGAGCTCTCAGACTGAATTCTTGAGCAATGAGAGTGAAGCCCAAATGTCTATAGGGTTTCTATTCTTGGAAAATGTCTTACTTGCCTCCTCCCAGCCTAGACCAGCCCAGCCTAAGAAATCAGAATCATATATTTTTGGATGCTCTAAAGGGCAGATTTTTATCATCTTCTTCCTGATAAGATACTAGTGAGCTAATGTGAATACAGCTATTCAAGGATGATGATGATGGTGGTGGTGATGGTGGCGGTGGTGATTATGGAAGGATATAGCTCAAATAATGAGTGGATGTATTATTTCAAACAATAACTAAATGAGATATAGCCAAAGGTAAGACCTTTTCTGCCCCCTGGTGTAATTCAGCTATTTCTCAGGAGTGACTTCATCAAATGAAAAATCTAGATGACCAAGGGAAAGTAGATTTTCTGTCTATCACAGCCATTTTTTTTAAAAATCACATAGGAAAATGTCTACTTTGTATTTGGACAAGGGAGTTTTGCCTATCCCATCATATTCAGTTCTTTTGATGTGGCAGTTTTTACATTTGGTATCTTATGTAATTAGTCGTCTTCTTCTGAACCTTATCGTAGCCTGTTATAACCTGCCATCATTTTCTTCTATTTCAAGCTGGCCAGGAAAGCCACAGACTAGTCATTTTCCTTGTAGCTTAAATTTGTTTCCTGTGCAGCACAAATACATGGTGCACAAACACACTCACAAAGAAATGCTGGGTACAAGGGTTATTGCTTAAAGGGTGGGGAATTTTGGCCTGCTCTGAGTTACCCAACCAATGGGTGAGCCATGAGTTTCAAGCATCATTGAAAACAGCTGGCACTGCGAACCACAGAGACAAATGTAGTGTTGATTTTAGTCTAAATAAAAATAGCTAGAGGAAGCAGGCTGATCTAGTGGCTAGCCATTTGGAAAATAAGAACAAGCATGTCTAAAATATTGACCTCTTAGCAATGAATGTTATTCTAAACATATTACTCTAGTATGAGAGCCTAACTTGGACAAAAGAATATAGGTTGGATGAAACACTAACGGTCAAATTATATGGCAGCCACAAATAATGTTACTCCTAAGTCCCATTCTCCATTGGGAAGTGCTTTGGAATGCAGAAGAATGCTTTACTCACACCCTACCAGAAAATTTACCATTCTCCTACCACCATCACTTTTACCCATGTTCTGGACTTCATGTAAACATAAAACATTTTAAAAAATGAGCAGAAGTTGCCCCCCAAACAGGCCTGTAAATGCAGGAGTGCAAACTTCTGGTCACTTTCAGAGCACATTTGGGGGTGATTTTAGCTCAAACAGTGCCCTATCATGGGGATGTCAGTTGGCTGCTATTCTTGCCACATTTGACCACCCCAGCTCTAAAGCCTTGTATTGCAAGGTATAGTTGCCATATTTTCTTTGGCATGTTTCTTTTCCCTCTAAAACTGTGTGACTGCCAGAAAACAACAGCTGAAACGGGCCCAGCTTTTTTTTGCCATGGAGTTAGGCTGTTCATTGGTTGAATTTCTGCCTGTTGTGCATCTGTTAAAATCATAGAAGAGTTGCCTGAGGAAAGGTGACAGTACCTTTCTACAGTTCTCTCACAATACTAGCATGTATGGATCATGGAGGAAATAAGAAGGATGAGTCCATTCACACTGATGCACGTTTATTGGTAGAAATGTCTTATTTGTACACATATTAGACTAACAATGGGAAAAATAAAGATATGTTCATTCTTCGTACTGTGTTATGTGCAATATCACAATACTATTTTCAGTAGGACATTAAACATTATGTTTGACAACTGGTATGTTCATTAAGGCTTCAATGAAGCCATAAATAGCCATTAGGGACATGTGTGTATTGACAAGTATTTAAGTTTAACAACTTTTCTGCTCATCCTAATCATACACCACCACCTGGATAACTTCTCAAATGGAATTGCCTGTTCAGAATCCCTTACATGTGTTTTTCTGTTAACTCATATCTTAAGCTTGTTTGAACATTTGATTGTTGTTTTTGGCTTAATATTCTTTGTGGAACTGAAATAAGTAAAAGTAAAAAACCAAAATAAAACCTTATTGCACAGTAGTGGTTCTCAACCTTTTAGGTCAAGGACACGTTTGGAAATCTGATGAAAGCTATAGACTCCATCCATAGAAACATGGACTTAGGAGTTTATCACATGGGGACCATATATACCTCCATACTGATAATGATTAAAATGTCCGCATCCTGCAAAAGTGTGCAAATGTGGAAATGGATTTTGCACGCAGAACAAATAATGCGTTAGAGGCTCATTCCTAAAGCAAGAAATATAGTAGAACACACATTTGGTTTTCACACAGATGGATGTAAAACCTGTTTATGGTTTGGCAATCATGTTTTTGCACGTACGTACAGAAGAATTAGTTAGAATCATAGAATCATAGAGTTGGAAGAGATCACAAGGGCCATCCAGTCCAACCCCATTCTGCCATGCAGGAACTCCAAATCAAAGCATCCCTGACAGATGTCCATCCAGTCTCTGCTTAAAGACCTCCAAGGACGGAGACTCCACTACATTCCAAGGGAGTGTTTTCCACTGTCGAACAGCCCTTACTGTCAGGAAGTTCCTCCTAATGTTGAGGTGGAATCTCTTTTCCTGCAGCTTGCATCCATTGTTCCACGTTCTCGTCTCTGCAGCAGCAGAAAACAAGTTTGTTCCCTCCTCAATATAACATCCCTTCAAATATTTAAACAGGGCTATCATATCACCTCTTAACCTTCTCTTCTCCAGGCTAAACATCCCCAGTTCCCTAAGGCGGTCCTCATAGGGCATGGTTTCCAGACCCTTCACCATCTTAATTGCCCTCCTTTGGACACGCTCCAGTTTCTCCATATCCTTTTTGAATTGTGGTGCCCAGAATTGGACAAAGTATTCCAGGTGGGGCCTGACCAAAGCAGAATAGAGCGCCACTATTACTTCCCTTGATCTAGATGCTATACTTCTATTGATGCAGCCTAAAATTGCATTGGCCTTTTTAGCTGCCACATCACACTGTTGACTCATGTTCAACTTATGGTCTACTTGGATTCCCAGATCCCTTTGACATGTAGTTTCATTCAGCCAGGTGTCCCCCATCCTATATCTGTGCATTTCATTTTTGTGCCCTAAGTGCAGTACCTTACATTTCTCTGCATTGAATTTCATTTTGTAAGAGTTGGCCCAGCTTTCTAGTCTATTCAGGTCATTTTGAATTTTCATCCTGTCTTCTGGAGTATTGGCTACTCCTCCTAATTTGGTGTCATCTGCAAATTTGATAAGTATTCCCCCAATTCTGTCATCCAAGTCATTAATAAAGATGTTGAATAGCAATGTACTGTCCCTTATTTTATAAATATACTGTACTTATAAATATACTTATAAATATACTGTACTGTCCCTTATTTTCCCAGAAATGGTATCCAACCTATGTAAAAAGAACAAAACATTACCCAAAAAATAGGAAAGTTTTTTTTAAAAAGCATAAAAGGTTGCTTTCCTCTTCGTAAGGCGCAATCTGCAGACTTTACAATATCAGGTATTCGGAGGGTCAAGATACACTGGGAGAAATGTATAAATCTAGATAGTGACTACATAGAGACAAGTTAAGAACTACAAATCAAAACAAACTTTCTGTCAATTTTTAAAAAAGATGATCATTAAAACTTTTAGATACTCCCTCATACATATTACATTTATTGCTTTGAGCAAGAGAATGATGTCCTTGCCAATAAACAGCAATTGGTATGTCTGACTACAAAAGTGTATTGAGGTGGTCTGGCATTTCCTGCGGTCAAAGTGTATATCACCTTTATAGCAATCTCTGGAAGATGACAGATGTCCTACCGTATTTCCCTGAAAATAAGACAGTGTCTTATATTATTTTTTGCTCCCAAAGATGCGCTAGGTCTTATTTTCAGAGGATGTCTTCTTTTTCCATGAAGACGAATTCACATTTATTGTTGAACAATTTTTTTTAATATTTATTATATATTGTATATTTATGAATATACAAAAACTTTGCTAGGTCTTACTTTTGGGGGAGGCCTTATATTTAGCAATTCAGCAAAACCTCTACTAGGTTTTATTTTCTGAGGATGTCTTACTTTCAGGGAAACAGGGTAACTGCAAAGGAGGACAAGGCACTGCAAAATGTAGGGCATTCAAGAAAAATGTTGGACATTACAAAATAAAAGCTAAAAACATTAATACAAATATAAATCAATGCTTCTTAGTTCTGCTCAAAATGGAGAACATTTTTGAACTCCTCCTGGACAGAAGACTGAAATTTAGAACATGTTCTGGAAAAGGAGGACATCTGGTCACCCTAATCTCTGGTCATACTGTTTCCCGGTTAAGTGCTAGCTTCCAGCCTCAAGGGTTTAGCATGCCAATACATATCTCTATGTTTGGCCGAGGTGGATTGTTTTTGTACTTCCTTGTCAACAGCACAAACGCTGAAACACTTTCTATGGAAACTTCCCCTAAGCTAAGTATTATCATCAGGCACAGAAGCAGTTCTCCCATGAGCACTCTTTGGCAAACATTTCTCAGAGACTTTCCACTGGATATGATCACTATAAAATTCAAAAGGTTTTATCTTCCCCCACCCGCCGCCCCATGCTCTCTAATAATAGCATAGATCTTCATGACCACAGCTGGATTACCATTGTGAACATTAATCATTATGGGAGGGCAAAACAACCTTAATCCGAGATAGGAAGTAAGCACCATATATCATGGGTCATGCCAGACACATGTATTCAGCACTTATAGTACAGTCTGTTTGCCCGCCCGCCCCCTGCCCTTTGCTCTTTTTGATCTTGGCAACGTATGTTTAAAGTGAAAAGCTCCAGCTATTATTAATCAGAGGCTTATTAATCACATAATGTTGTTGACCCTTATCATTTCTAGATCCTTGTCTTGTAATTTTGGCATATTTTGACTTTTTTAGATCTATAGTTTCAACAGAATACCTAAAATGCTGTCAGTCGTATCTTTTGTAAGTACAAAAATACAAGGAGAGTGTGCTGCACATCATGTACGGTGCCATTTGATTTCAGGCTGGTCATTCAAGATGGTTATTGGAAGCCAGTTGAAAGATGGAAATATAGAGGCTTTCATGATGTAGCAGCTGAAGCTAAACCTTAGGGTCACTATAAGTTGGAAATTACTTGAAGGCGCACAACAACAACAACAACAGTCATATCTAATGTTATGTCTTATTGATTAAATAGTTGCTTTAGGTAGTGCTCATGTTGGATTTAGTCTGCAGAAGTTAAGATCTGATGGAGACTAGTTTGACCCTGGATGTAATCTTATTAGTATACTGTACTATGATGGTGTAACTACTTATAGGCAGTTGTGGGGTCATGAGGAAAAAAGCCATGAGTACACTGGCCGTAAAGGAAGCAAGGCCTGAAGCTGGCAAATTTTTGTATGTATTCTGGCCATCACCACATAGTCCTGGAAAAATTAAACTGCAAGTGCCATGAGGTGCAGCCCATATCTCAGGTGATGAATTTTGGATTTAATTTTTATGGATATGAATGCTTTATTCAATATGCTTCATCCCTTAGATGGACATTAACTTGACTGCCACTTGTGGAAAAGGGGAAATTCTTTCCAGAGCCACTAATAGGACCATTTAATAGCCATGACAGAGGAAGAGAGAGGCAGAAGGGATGCATATAATCCTGAGCTTTGCTGATCTGCCTCATAATTACAGTTTAGGATAGTACAGTAACTATAGTGAACTGTCATTTACTGTTATATTGAATTTAGCCATTATGTCCATAGCACGTTAGAGCAGCCTTGAATAGCAAACTCGATTTGTTGCCTTCAGCTTCTGTTAAGAAAACATTTGGAAATATGTGAACTCATTGTTAAATAACATTTTGCCATTTTTAAAATAGTACTGGATACTGAAAACAGTCTCTCACTATCTCCGAATAATATCAGGATGTTCTTTGTGTTAACATGTCAGCATTTTCAAATACTTTTCTAGGAGCATGGACATTTTAAAATGTGTTAATGTAACCATATATATTTTTCTTAAGCCTATGTACAATGATTTATGAAACAAGCCTTGACACATGGAATAACTGTAAATCTACAATACTTGGGGAATTGAGGGTTACATCAATATGGTTCAGATTATTCTCTGCTCTGTGTTTAAAAACAAAACAAAACAAAACAACCCAAACCCTCAATTTAAATGGCTTTGGCTCAGAATTAGAAAAATGAAGTGTACTGTGGATCAAGTTTTACAAATCAGTTCTATGCTAGAAACTAGTCTGTGAGAAAGCAAATCATTATAAATGAACTGGGAATAAATCTGGCCCTTTTAATTAGTACGGAATTCCCAGGAAAAGAAAATCTGAGATCATCCTATTTATACAGCATTACAATAATGCTGGTGAAAAGCTGTAATGAATGGGAACACCCACACCAGCCCCTAAGAGCTATTTACTATCGTTAGAATTTTGGCTCTTTCTAATGAAAGAGAAATATTCAATGTACTGTAAAGCACATTTTATAGAGAAAGGCCACCAGTGCAGCTGTCTCAAAAGTTTCCTCAATAATGTTTTATAAAATTGTCTTCCTCATCTGGGAGTGCAAGAACAAATCTGACCATGTGAGCTGATCCCCATGCTATATCGACAGTGAGTGTCTGCCTAGTATTTCCAAACTGTGTTCTGTCAGGTTTAACTCAGTAGTAACAGTGCATAGGGCTCTAGCCTTAACCAAACTTGATATTAGTACTAATATTTGTTTTTCTTGCAGAATCGGTTCTTTATTTTTTGGCTTCAGAGCCACTATCTGAGAGGCATCTCACACTAGGGGATCTTTCAAGATTTGTGCTGCAAATAAGTTTCCTTGGGAGCTTTTTAGACTGAAAACCACAGGTTTCTTGTATAATTCCCTGCCCATCTTTGCCAGAATTTTTTTGTGCAATGAAGCACCTCTTGTGTGAAACTCAGACTCAGCACTTTGCTGATTCCCTTCCTTTTTCCAGCTGACATCAGCTTAGCCTCTACTCTTGACTAAGCATCTGCTTTATCCTTTGGTTAGTTCTGCTAATTTTGAGCCTTGCTCTTTTGCTCATGCAGCAAAATGATCTTCCATTGCTTTGACCACTCAAATATTGTTCTTGCTTCTTTCCAAGCAGAATACAGCTGTTGTCACAAAATGAATTTGTTTCCCCATTTTGGGGGGGGGGGGGTATGTTGTTCCTTAAGGTTATGTTTCAGTACACTATTTTAACCCTCAAATTTCAGTATTTTGTTCTGGAGAAAATGTGATGCCTGTCACATTCACATTCACACATAGCAGTCATATTGTATAAAAGCTGAAATTATTCCATGCTTGACTGGTTTTGTAGTCCTAAAACATATATACAAATGACACACAGAAAGCAATATATATAAGAAATAGCCAATATAGCCCAAGAACACAAATATACCAGGAAATTCTCTTATGCAGGACACATGGAACGATGAGTATTATTAATAATTTAATCTGCCTATTTCCTTAAGGAAGCATGAGATGATTCTATAGTTTTGAATATGACTGGATAGTGCTATATACTGGGAAATACATCTTGTGTTCTAGAACCAATGTTGCTAGAATGAATCAGAAATATGTAATTAAAAATAAGCACTACTTTTATCAGATGGTTTTCTTTTGTTGCTTGCTTGCCAGACCAGACCTCAGAGTTGCAACCCATTATTGAATGCTTAAATCTTATCAATTATTTCAGCTGGGCTTCTCCACATAAAGATAATGAACCCTGTATTCAGGGTTGTAACCAAATGATTCTGGTTCTTTATTTGTTGTTTTGCTGATTTGACTTGAATCTGCAGTCTATTCCATTCTTTTTGGCATTGTTCAGTGTTAGATCATACTTGAACTTCTACCAATACTACATAGAAGGATGAGAGACAAAGCAGCCGGTTTGATTATTTGCAGAAAGGTGCTAGAGTTTTGTCTCAAAAAAGCTTAAATAAGCACATACTTTTGTGGTTTCACGCAGAAGATGGGTGCAGCCCAGAATGTGCTCGTGCAATCTGTTCATGTTTTTCCATAATCAAAAACCAACCATCTAACCTGTTTGAGCCTTCTTGGTTTAAAATAAAGGATGAGTTGAAGGTTTTCTAGAAGAAGAGCTATGCCAACTTATTCATGCCACAAGGCATAGGTTCTATTGCAAAGGCAAATTACTATTTGCATAATTCAAGATGGGAATTCCCAGGAATCCACATTGTTGCTCATGGATGTGCACAAGGATTACTATCTTTTTCACAAGCATGATATAACTTGAATCTTTCATTAGCCATCTGCACAATTATAGCTCATCTTTTCTATAAGAATAGTGTGGTGTTTCCGTCTTCTCTAAAGGCTATCATTAGAAAGTTTGTTTCCAGCATGGCTCTATGGTCTTCTATGCCCTAAACCAAGTGTGGGAATTTTGTAGTCTTTGAGTATTACTGAACTGCATTTCACAGCATTCCTCACTATTTGCTACCGTATGATGACAGCCCAACAACATCTGGAAAGCTGATATCATAGAGCCATGTCTCCATCACACTACAGTTTAGGGAATAATTGATTTTCTAGAATCTTGGAAACAACACACATTCATTATAAATGGAGAAACAAAAAAATTGTAAGCAATTTAGTCTTAGAAAACTAATTGGAAAGGCAACTTTGAAAGAATTAGAGAATGCCCTCAAGTATAAAGACAAAGCATTAAATACCAATGTGTGGAAATTATCGCACTGCAATTCACCCATGGAATAGATGTGGGATTTAAAAGTCAAAGACATATTATATCACACTGCCCCATAGCTGGGAAGTATGCTACCCTTATGCAATCCACACTTCTCCAGGCTTCTTGCACAGTTTTTCAAACACAAGGTTTTCCCGTTCTTGAAAAATTGCACAAGAAGCCCAAAGAAGAGCGGATTGCATGCGGATTGCATGCTGCCCAGCTATGGGGCAGTGTGATAAAATTTGTCTTTGACTTTTAAATCCCACATCTATCCCACTGGTGAATTGGTGGTGCGATAATGTCCTAAAACTCATTTATGCTATAATATTACAATTTTCTAAGTATGGTGATCAAAGATGAAGGAAGGTGATAGGAAGAATTTCTGTTTATTTGAAATGGGATGCTGTAGGAGAGTTCCAGAGATAGCTAAAGAGACAAATAAATGGGAACGAGAGCAAATCAAACCTGAATTCTCCTCAGAAGCCAACATAACTAACTTGAGGCTATTGTACTTTAAACACATCATGAGGTGATGTGGATCACTGGAAAAGGCAATAATGCTTGGTAAAGAAGACAGGTGGAAAAGAGAAAGATCACATAGCAGATAGATTCTATCAAGAAAGCCATGGTCCTGAGTTTGTACAATTTGAGCCAAGCAGTTGGTGACTGAGCTCTTGGCTGTCTCCCATTCACGGGGTCATCATACCTTAAGCCAACTTGACAATAAGAAATATTGTGTTCTTTAATTTTATCACCTCAGAAGAGGAATTTCTGAAGATTTTTATGTTCTATGCAGCATTAGAGCTAATAAGGTTACTTTTTTGAATTTCAGTTCCCAGAATTTTCCAGCCATGCTAGCTGCAGAATACTGGGAACTGCAGTATAAAGAGATACATTTTCCAAGCTCTAGTATTCTTACCTTTATATATGACTATGAGTATCCTATATAAAGCCAGTGTGGTGTAGTGGTTTGAGTATTGGGCTTGAGACTAGGATTTGAATCCCCACTCAGCCATGGAAACCCACTGAGTGACCTTGGGCAAGTCGCAATCTCTCAGCCATAGAGGAAGGCAAAAGTCAAACCCCCTCTGATTAAATCTTGGCAAAAGTCAAACCCCCTCTGAATAAATCTTGGCAAAAGAAAATCCATGATAACAACTTGAAGGCACGCAACAACAATAAATTGGTATCCAGAGCCAGAACAGAGATTTAGGTGCATTCACAGAGCAAGTTCGCGCTGCAACTTGTACAAAATTTCCAGCCTGTGGTTGGCAGAACTGCAGTCTACTTCATTAAAATATACATGATAACATATATACTCTTGAAGCAGATGTCTGTTTTGTTTTGTCCTAAGCAAAAGATAGATAAGTGGGAGGTTCAGAACACATGCCAGCAGTGTATACCATCTTAAAACCTGAATCCTGTTGAGATTCTGAATATGTGGAGCTGGGCTTTGAAAATTAAGCTTTATGTATAGAGAATAGATGTGAACAAAGGGACATTGTTGTGAAGCAGTGAATGTGCATTTGTTTGTAGTTTGTAGAAGGTTGCGAACTTAAAACTGGTCAAAAAGCAAGCCTGATCTAGTCCAACTGAATCCCCATCCGCCTATTATCTCAACACCAGTGGTTATTTTTGTTTTCTTATAATTCACATTCAAATTATATTATTAATGCAGAAATGTGCAATTAAATGCAGAAACGTGCATTTCCAAAGACAGATAGGGAAGTTTTACTTGAAAGAGTTCACTTGTAATTCATAATGAATTTATGGATGCTGCTAATTCATCATGAAAACTGGAAACAATTGTTCAAATGTAAATTATGCTGCTTCATTATAAGAGTGTCTGTTTGGAGTGTCTAGACATTTGATGACTAAATTGCTTTTTAATCAGGCATGTTGAAAACATGTTGTCATATTAATAATGAGGAAATAGGATTAACAAATCCCTTTAAGACAGATGGAATGGTTTTATCTCTACAGTGCTTTTCACTGTAAGCCATTAGAAGGGCTGCATGTAGCACTGAGTACTGGAACAAAGGGGCCGATGCTCATCCATGCACATGTCCATAGTGGGAAATACACATTTTTGCTAAGATGACTGTCTTTGTGCACCATCTTCTACATTTAAATATTTTCCTGGCAGGATATTAAACACCTCTTTGCCACTTTTAATCTTCTCTTTTCATGATGGGGCATGAACATCATCAGCAACAATTTGGGTGAGACACATGTAAGGCTTCTTAGGGCCACCTCTGGTCCATGGGCCATGGGTTACTTTTATACAGATCAGTGAACATTGTGTAGAAATAGATCATTATTAAATTGCCTTCTTGGCAAAAAAAACAAAAAACAAAACCCAGTTTTGCTAAATTACGAAGGTCAATGCTGTTCAAAGAAATGGTCTGCACAATGGTGCCATCTGTGAGCCGTTGGCTGCTGATCCATGGTGAGTTTCCAGGAAACTATGTGGATTTGACAATAATAAAGCACAAATATGGTGCTGGTCCCTGGCACACTGGGGGAAAAATCACCAGTCTGCCACATCAGATAGTTAGAGAAGAAGCACTGGGGTAGGTCTGTTTCACATTAAGCTGCTTGCCTTGAAAGGACTCTGGCTGATTTTTCCATGAGATTTTTTGTATGACCACATAGAGAAAAAGTGGCATGCCCATATGAGTGCCACTTTCCCAATTTTTCCTGTGTGGACTGGCCCACACAGGGACTGACCCATACCTGTGTTTCTGGCCACCACAGCACACATATGAGTTGCTTCCCAAGACAGTGTGCAATTGCCACAGGTAATTTGCAATTTTTTCTTCTATTCCAGGCACTACAACAGAAATTAAAGTACATTGTCCCTGGCTATTGCCATGTTTTCTGGGAGCAGATGAAAGTTGTAATCTAAAACATCTAGTGCCCATCATATTGAAAGAAAGTTTTGTTAAACTGTTCAACCCTTTTAGGATATTTTTGCTGGGATGGTCCTTAAATTGCTTTCGGTATTAGAGCCCTTGAGCACTGCTGAGGCATGGCTTCCCACAATCTACTGAAAGCAGAATGCAGTTTGTACTCTAACAAACTAGTCCAGCGGAGTGGTATTATCTATCAAAGCCATTCCCTGTGGCTAAGATCATCCTGTAATATTTCCTTACAATTAAAAGTTTATTGCCTTCAGGCTCTCCCTCTTTTACTGCATCCTGTCAACCCTTTTAGTTTTAAGGACAAGGTGCAACTTACAAAATAAATTATTTTTATGCTGCCTTCTCAGACAGAATATGGAGAGAACAAGTGTATGTCTTTTCCAAGCATGTTTTCTGTGCTCAAGGCTTTATACTAGTCTTCAGTAATCTGATGTCCTCCAGATGCCTTGGATTACCATATCTGTAAACCCTGTTCATTTGATAGCTGGGAAGGATAAGAACTGTCCCAAACATCTGGAGAGTGCACCATATTGGGGAAGGCTGCTTTTTATCGTGACATGCTGTAGAATTCTTTCAAAATACTCATTTTTTCAAAATATTCCCTAGGACTTTATCACATGAGCATATTAAAAGATGGATAATAGCACCTTTGGTCATACTTATCGCATAACATTACACCAAACCATTGCCACAGTGCCTCCAAGTCATGGTTAGGAGGTCCCTTGCCAATGATGGGCAATACCTGTCAATAAGTTCCCAGTCACGCTTCTGTGGCATTAGTCCTCTGGTGTGATAAATTACTCCAGCTGCAGTTAAAAGACTGGGCAGTAACATGGTCTCAGCCTCCTTTTCTTTCCCCTCACTATCCCTAAACAAGCTGTTTTTCTTCCCCGCCATCTTTCCTTTTCTTTTTTCCCCACTAAATCACATTGTCATAATTTCTAAATTGTGATACAACTTAAAAAAAACACCTTGAAATGCATGCTGGGTTGGACAAAAGGGCAGTGAGGCAGGGTTGAGGGGAGTCCAGAAGATGGCTGAGGGACTGTCAATTGCTGAAACATCCCCAGTCACACTATTGAAGGGATGTGTGATGCTGAGAGTTCCTAAACCTATATGTATGTTTATTTTTGCTTATAATATTGCAGCAAGAATGGTGCTCATGTGATAATGTGTGTTTAGTCATGTGCATGCCCTTGTCTTAATCTAGCCACAGTCATATGCTATAATGTTCCCCTCTCTTATAGATAGGAGTGGACTCAGTGCAGTGTGGGCTTCATTCCTTATAAGGGGATATCTATAGTCCTTTTTGTTGCTTTTTTTAAAAAAGGAGGGAAGATGTGGATGTTCTTGCTTTGAAGAGGAGGAAAGTCTAAAAGGAACAATGCCAGGTTCAAGTGTTATTGTGCACAAAAGTGGCACATTGTAGCTTCTTTTTTAAAAAAGTAGAAGAAAACAAAACAGTTAACCAAACTCTGTTGTATTCCATCTGTTTATGGAGAGCATCAATAGTATCACAGGCACAATACATTGAGTATCTGTGCAAACCACTGAAATGCTACAGAAATGACATTTTCAGTGGAGAAGGCAAAATCACATTCCAGGTCTTCACCATTTAAAAAAATCTTATTTATACACATGGAATATTACAAACATAACAGGTAACAAACAGGTTAATAAAACATAGTAAAAAATGAATACATTTAAGTAAAAATAAAATATGAAGATGGATGCTAATGCGTAGGGTTATAAAAATGAAAACAACTACAGTGGACATTGCTGAGAATCAAAACCTAGTTGAAGTCTCCCATAAGAGCTGGTTCCAAAGTTCTGATGATAGGCCGGTGGAGTTGTCATTTGGGAATTTTTATTAACACATTCTAGGAATTGAAGCCATTTCTCTATAAAAGAATACCTGTAATATAATGCAGACTTCCTCAGCTCTCTCTGCCCCATACTCAGTCAGTATTGAGGAAATCCAGGGTGGGCAGTGTGGGCCTGCCCCTGAGTGGAAAGACACAACTGCCTCAGACCAATTTTGGGTGTCAGAAAAGGGCAGCACATGGTTGACCATTTATTTTTTTATTGTGGGAAATTTTTCAACCTATTTATTGGCAGTGAGGAGGAGAGATATTTGTGGGACTTTGTACCTCATGTACCAAAATAACTTGGCAGACTTTGGGTGCTGAATGCCTTGACTTAGGTGTATGGGAGGGACACCCTTTGCCCTTTTCCAGAGGGACAGCCAATGTTTTGAGGCTCAAGTGTGTGCACCCCCCCCCCAGCAATGAAGGCACCTAATGGGAGAGGGGGAGAATACAAATGTGATCTATACCTAAGGATATCTACAATTTCTTCATTTATTGAGTGTGCTGAAGAAGGGACGGTGGGGCACCCAAGCCCTCCTGGTTAGCAGTGTGTGTGTTGTGGTGTTGCTTTGCCTTCAAGTCCTTGCTGATTTATGGTGACCCCAAGGCAAATCTATCACAGAGTTTTCTTGGCAAGTTTCTCCAGTTTGCCATTGCCATTGTGGCTGAGAGAGTGTGACTTGCCCAAGGTTGCTCAGTGGAGTTTCATGGCTGAGCAGGTGGCTGAGCAGACTGTGACCCTGCCGTAGTCACAGTCCAATGCTCAAACCCTTGTGTTGTGTGCCTTCAAGTCCCTTTGGACATATGGTGACACTACTGTGACCCTATCACAAGGTTTTCTTGGCAAGCTTCTGCAGACCTGGGTGACCAGGCCAGGCATCCTCATGGAGGTTTTCTTGGCAAGTTTTTTCAGAGGGGTTTTTCCATTGCCCTTGCCATACTCAATGCCAGCTAAAGTTTTCCTGATGCAAAAGCTTGAAGACTTGAGAAATTCAGTGTCCTCTGCCTAACAAGGAGGCCTGTTGGAGGATGGAGACATATGAGTTTATCATATGATGGAATTCGGGGGTATAAAGCAATGGCAATCCAAACGCAATCATGGGGTTTTCCATAATTGTATATGAGCGTATCTCATGCAATTTCAGGCAAAAGGGAAGTCATTCCGAACGCAATCATGGATTTTACGTTATTGCGTATTAGAGTATCTCACGCAATTTTGGGCAATGGGGCGGTCATTTTTGGGAAATGGGAAGTCATTCTGAATGCATTCCAAATGCAATCAGATTTCACGTAAATTCACTAAACTAGCAAATTTACGTTAATTCGAATTGGCTCAATTCAAAATTGGGAGAAATTCCTTCCGTGTGATAAACTCCATACACTGGATTGCAAAGGAAATAGAATTTTTGTGTTGCAGATGTTATTGGCTTTGAACTTTGAGAATCTCCTAGTAGCCACATGTCCAGAAGGAGCAGGAGGTACCAGACTGCAAGAGAGACCATCTGAGAAGAAAAACATTAATATGCAGGCCTATGACTAACATTTTCTTTTTTTCTCTCTTGTATGGTTTTTAACACCTTGCTTGATGAAGAAGCTAGTGGAGCTTCGAATGCTTGCAAACATGTACTGTAGAAAGAGAGACCTTGTAACACCTTTGAGACCGACAGAAAGAAAGAAGTTGGCAGCATGTGCTTTCCGAGACTTAAGCCTATTTCCCCAGAAGCATTCCAGAAAGTAGACTTAAGTCTGATTGATGAAATACGTCTACCAAATGCATCTGAGGAAGTAGACTGAAGTCTAGGAAAGCTCATGCTGCCAACTTCTTTCTCTGTGTCAAAGGTGCTACAAGAGCTCTCTATACATGGATTCTACAGACTAACATGGCTATATCTTTGAATTGTATCTTCATTGTATATATTCATGTGTGTGTGTGTGTGTGTATGTGTGTGTGCATATATATATATATATATATATGTCCAAATGCATGAGGAAGTAGACTGAAGCCTGGGAAAGCTCCTGCTGCCCAGGTGTTACAAGATCTCTCTACATACTCATTCTACAGACTAACACGGCTCTATCTTTGTATTGTATCTTTACTGTATATATTTACACACACATATATATGACCAAATGCATCTGAGGAAGTAAACTAAAGTCCATGAAAGCTCCTGCTCCCAATGTCTTTCTATCTGTGAGTCTCAAGATCTGTCTGATTGATCAAATGCATCTTCCAAATGCATCTAGAATCATAGAATCACAGAGCTAGAAGAGGCCCCAAAGGCCATCCAATCCAACCCCTCTGCCATGCAGGAACTCTTGATCAAAGCATACCCGACAGATGGTCATCCAGCCTCTGCTTAAAGACCTCCAAGGAAGAAGACCTCCAAAGAAGGAGGAAGTAGACTGAAGTCTAGGAAAGCTCATGCTGCCAACTTCTTTCTCTCAGTCTCAAGATTTCTCTACATATGGATTCTACAGACTAACACGACTATACCTTTGAATTGCATCTTTATTGTGTGTGTGTGTGTGTGTATGTGTATGTGTGTGTGTCCAAATGCATCTGAGGAAGTAGACTGAAGTCCAGCAAAGCTCCTGTTCCCAACTTCGTTCTACCACTCTCAAAGGTGCTGCAAGATCTGTCTACATACAGATTCTACAGATTCTACACGGCTAGATCTTTGAATTGTATCTTAATTGTATATATTCATATATATAGATATGTGTGTGTGTGTTTGTCTAAATGCATCTGAGGAAGTAGAGTGAAGCCTAGGACAGCTCCTGCTGCCAACTTCTTTCTTTCTTTGAATCTCAAAGGTATTACAAGAGCACTGTGGATGCAGCCCGAGTGTTTTTTGCTTTTTATTTTGTGGTGTCCTACATTTTCTTTCTTGAACACCCTACATCTTATAGTGCTTTGTTCTCAGATCTTTGAATTGTATCTTTATTGCCTCTCTCCCTCCCTCTCTCTCTATATATGGCCAAATGCATCTGAGAAGCTCCAGCTGCCAACTTCTTTCTTTCAGTGACTCTCAAATGTGCTGCAAGATCTCTCTACAGACTAACAATACTGTATCTTTGAATTCTGTGCATTTATATTGTGCATTTTTGGTTGCCCCTCAACTGGTGAATTTTTGGGGGCTCTTGGATTTGATAGATGGCCAACACAACTGCCTCTGGATGTTATGATGAGGCTGAGACAGTGTGATTTGCCCAGGAGGGTCACCCAATGGGTTTCCAGGGCAGAGTGGGTACACCCTTTTCTAGTCACCAACCCTGACACAGGGACAAAACTGGGATCATCATGGAGGACCCTGGCTTGCCTTGCCAGCCCCCCAGGAAAAGGAGGGAAGGAGAGAGAGGGAAAGAAGGGTGGCTGATGATGTGAGGAGGAGGCAGCCCTCCTTCTTCCTCCAGTCCCTTCCTTCCTTCTTTCTTTCTTTCCCTCTCTGCTGCCTGACTGCTGCTGGCCCTCTGCCCTCCTCAGCCAGCCCTCCCTCCTCTCCCCTTCCAGCTGCTGCTGCTGCTGCTTCTTTTCCTTCTTCTTCTTCTTCCACTTTGGTGCTCCAAGCCTTTCATTCAGACTTTGCAACTCCACACTCCAGGAGTGGCTTCTTCTCTCAAGGGCCACTATGATCCTCCTCTGTCTCCTCACCTGGCAAGGTAAGCCAAAGCAAAGAAAGGGGCATGGTGATGGCAGAGGCACTTGCAGGCTTCCCCGGATCTTTCTTTTTTCTTTTCTTTCTTTCTTTCCAATGCTGCATCTGCACTGCAGAATATAATCCTCTTTGACACCACTTCTGGGCAGGGTGACCAGACCTCCTGATTGCAAAGGAGGACAAAGCCCTGGGAGATGTAGAGAGAGAAATTGTAGGGACACTACAAAAGAAAAAAAAGCTAAAAAACACCTGGACTGCATCCAGACTGGAGGAATAAGCCGGTTTGGCCCCGCTTTAACTCTTTGTCTGGCTGAAGGCTATGGAATTCTGGGAGTTGGAGTTGGAGACTAAAGAGAGAAGTTGGGAGCATGAGCTTTTCTAGACTTGAGCCTCCTTCCTCAGATGCATGTGGTGGTGACACTTCCTTGCTGTTTGTTTGTGAAAGTGGAATGAAATAATAATAATAATAATAATAATAATAATAGTAGTAGTAGTAGTACAGCAGATAATGGGCAGGTCCCACTGCTGTCAACGGGGCTGCCTATTCTTCTGAGGGCAACCCAAGGACAGGGTAAGCAGACGTCCTCCTTTTCCAGGACATGTCCTCCATTCCAACCTTCTGTCCAGGAGGAAGCCCAAAGTGTCCTCCATTTGGAGCATGACTAAGAAACATGCATTTACATTGGTATGTTTCGAGGTTTTACTGTGTAATGTCCTCCATTTCCCTTGACCGTCCTACATTTTGCAGAGCCTTGTCCTCCTTTGCAACTAGGGCATCAGGTCTGAGGGCCTGCTTTTTCCTAAAGAGCACACTGCTGGCACAGCCCTTGCTTGCCCCATGCACAGCTTTCTATGATCTCTGGACTAGCCATGAACTAACTGAGCTCTCTTGTGTCTCCTCTAGTTTTGCAGTTTGGCCAAGCTCTTGAACTCCCAGCGGGCTCTTGTGCCTTTGAAGGCAGCACTTGTGGCTATGAATCAGACCTCGCATCCCTGCCCTGGATCTTGAATGAAGAAGGTATGGATGGATTTTTTTTGGGGGGGGGGGAAGGGTTGTGGTTGTGTTTTGTTCTCATATTTCACAGGACATGCCCAATAATGCTGCTGCCTCTTTTGTTGCTGTGTGCCTTCAGGTTGTTTCTGACTTAGGGTGGTCCTAAGGTGAACCTATCATTGGGCTTTCTTGGTAAGATGTGTTCAGAGGTGGTTTGCCATTGCCTTCCTCTGAGGCTGAGAGCATGTGACTTGCCCAAGGTCACCCAGTGGGTTTACAAGGCCGGGCTGGGAATCAAACTCAGAGTCATAATCCAACGCACAGACCACTCTACCATGCCAGCTCTCACAGAACGACAAATCTCAGGATCCTGTAGGGACCTTATCAGACGGGAAGAATTTCTCTTTATTGCGAATGGAACCAATTGGAGCCAATTCAAATTCACGTGAATTTGCTAGTTTAGCGAATTCACGTGAATTCCTATTGCATTCAGAATGCGTTCAGAATGACTTCCCATTATCCGAAAATGACCCCCCCATTGCCCGAAATTGCGTGAGATTCTTTAATTCGCAATAATGTAAAACCCATGATTGCGTTCGGAATGACTTCCCTTTTGCCCAGAATTGTGTGAGATACTTTAATTCGCAATAACGTGAAACCCCAGGATTGCGTTCAGATTGCCATTGGATTATACTTCCAATTTCCAATGTCTGATAAGGTCCAAACTGCCTTGTTTCAACACTATAGATGCAAACTACTCCCCCCCCCCTCAGGCTTTGTTAGTCTAACATGCTTGTTTTCTTTTCTTTTTTAAACATATGTTTCTATGGCAAGCCAGTTTTAAAACTGTGTCCTCTTTCCTTCAGTTGAAAATGTAAAAAGATGCGTTTTACAACTAAGGAAGCTAGCTGCAAGCCAAATTTGGAAGCCAAGTTTGAAAAATGCTCCAGTGGTGTTCTGCCTGATCCCAACCGTATTTATTTAGAATGAAATCTCATTAGGAGTCTTCTGGGCTCTGCTCCCAAGTGCATAAACATAGGGACTACAGAGTAGATTCATAATGATGTTACAGCAGAATCATTTGCAGATAAGTTGGCACATTTATACTAACAGGGGAGGGCCTGGGTCCTGTTCGCTTCTGCAGAAATAATACAATATGACAAAACTTTAACTGCCACAGCTCAATGCTATGAAATCCTGGGTTTTGTAGTTTGTTTTGGCACCACAGCTCTATGACAGAGGCAGCTAAATATCTCACAAAACTACAGATCCCAGAATTCTATCGTATTGAGCCATGGCAGCTAAAGCAGTGCCAAGCCGCATTATTTCTGTAGTGTACATTACACTCGTAGCTCAAACGATATACTTTGTGTGTAGAAATCCCAGATTTATTCCCAGTGAAATGGGATCAGGGGGCAGATGATAGGAAAGATTTCTACTTTAGACCTTTGGTACTGACAGCAGAGAAAGGGTTGCAGTGAGTAAAGATTATGAATTGAAAGGGGTGGGTGGGGGAGGCTTGCAGAGTCAGATGAGATGCTTATCTAGTCCAGCAGATAACCAGAGGACTTTGGGAAATTCACAAGCAGGACATCAGGACGTTAGGAAAGTAGCTAGGGGTATACGGTTTCCTACATTCTTGTAGCTAGGAGACAGGTACCAAGATTTTGTTGTCTTTATTTTATTTGCAATATTTATGTACCACCTTTTTCTAAATAAAAGTTTTTGGAGCCCCACTTCAGTTTGTTTAGTGAACAAAAAATGCTTGTTACAAGATACTGGTTAGACCTCCCAGGTAGGCAATTTTGAGTATCTAGATTATGGCTTTCTCACAATTACTCACTATTTGCTATGCTCTCTAAGGCTGTTGGAAGTTGTAGGCCAAAAACATTTAGAGGGCTGCCGTTAGCCTTCTGTGGCCAAATGCACCAGTCACTCCTGCCCCAAATGGATGCACAATTAGTATCTGCCTGAAGGCAACCCTATTCACATACAGGGTGTTCAGATGCAGAGCTTTCTCAACAAGGAGGACTTTTCCTAGGGCTCATTTACACTATGATATATACTCCACTACACTATTACATAGCACTATCGTTCCACTTTTACTGCTATGGCTGCTTCCTGTGGCATTCTGGGGTTTGTAGTTTAGTGAGGCCTAAGAGCTCTCTGGCTGAGAGTTCTACATGCCCTTCCCTAAATAGCAAATCCCATGATTTCACAGAAGGCAGCAACCGCAGTTAAAGTGTAATAATAGCACTATAACAGTGTAGTGCAATATTGTCCTAAACACTATTATTCCACGTTAACTGTCACGGCTCCATCCAAGGGAATCCTGTGATCTGCAGTTTAGGGAGCATAGTTTGCCAGAGTCTCAGATTCTCAGCCAGAGTAGTTTGCCTTATCAAACTACAAACTCCAGGATTCCATAGGATGCACTATAATTCTATAGTGTGAGTTAGCCCTTAGTCTATCAAGATTATTCATGGAGGGAACCCTGAGTACACAGATGCTTGCACACATAGACTCAGAGTGACACACATTTTGATCAGGTGTGATGTGTTCTCCAGAACCTCTTCAAATGTTTGTTCTTGAATTTCTGAAGATGGCTAAAGAGGTTTAAAGAATACAAAGTGATTTATAAT
The DNA here is from genome assembly GCA_034509955.1 of Urosaurus nigricauda. Classification (NCBI taxonomy): domain Eukaryota; kingdom Metazoa; phylum Chordata; class Lepidosauria; order Squamata; family Phrynosomatidae; genus Urosaurus; species Urosaurus nigricauda. The sequence goes on along the minus strand of JAOEGL010000002.1, from coordinate 87,923,709 downwards.
ACTTAAATTTAAAAATAGACAGAAACATCCTGAAAAACAAACTGAAAAAGTGAAGTCAGATACAAGGAAGAGCAAAAATACCTTTTGAAAAAGAATCAACTATCAAAAGGGTGGTTGGAATAAGTATATTTTTACTTCTGAAAGTTTTTTTGCATTCATTGAACATGAGTGGAATAGCAATTCCAAGGGTGGCTATTTAGGGCTACCACAGGAAAAAAAGAAAAGGGGAAAAAACCTCTACTCCAATTACATGACAGCTGAGCATCCAAAAAAAGATAGGAACTGAGTAAGTGGCCAGTTTCATGTGGAACACTGAGACGAATGCTTTAAATATAAAACTATTTTATGACTGAATTTTTCTGCTGAGGAGATGATGCATTCTTTTTGAGAAATGTATGCTTTTCAGTGGCTAAGATGGTGTCCACGTTGGGGGTATAGTGGGAAGGCACAGAGAGGTATGCTGGCATAATTCACACTGCTACAACAAACCTGTGAATCTTCATGTTGTTTACATTTGATCTTAGCATCACATTCAGTGACACTTAGAACCTTAGGAGTTTATCAGATGACGGAAATTGGAAGTATAATCTAATGGCAATCCGAACGCAATCATGGGGTTTCATGTTATTGTGTATTAAAGTATCTCATGCAATTTCGGGCAAAAGGGAAGTCATTCCGAACACAATCATAGGTTTTACGTTATTTCGCATTAAAGCTTCTCATGCAATTCCGGGCGATGGGGGGGGGGGGTCATTTTTGGGCAATGGGAAGTCATTCTGAATGCGTTCCGAACACAATTGGAATTCATATAAATTCGCTAAACTAGCGAATTCACATGAATCCGAATTGGCTCCAATTGGCTCCATTCACAATAAAGAGAAATTCCTCCCATCTGATAAACTCCTTAGAAACAATGGGAAGAAAGTCCTTAGAACTTGGAATTGGACAGTACACAAGAAGCACCACAAACTCCCAGCAAAAGTTTCTGTGGAGTGGAGAGATTATGAAAAACAAAAGAAGTAAAGGAAAAGAAAATGAACACATCCGGTACTTAAGTGGGTATTGGGTATTTTCTACTATCATTGCCCTTATAACCTTTGCAGCTTCACAATCAGAAGATGTTTTGGTTTATTCATACTGGTGATTTATGCTGGTTCGTATCACCCCACTTAATATTAATCTTTGACTTTCTTCTCACTTCCAAACACAAACCTGCTTCTTTTTTTTGAACCTCAGTAGAAAGATGGCACATTTTATGCTTATACTGTAGTGTAAATTGGATGTTAGATATGGTATCTCCAAACCCAGATGGCTTTTCAGATGTGTTGAAATCCTCACATGGTCCCAGTGCTCACTTAATTTTTTTTTTTTTTTTTTTTTTGCAGTTATAGTGAAATATTGGTAAACTGCAATGTTGGTATTGCTGTGTATGTTTCCTTTGAGCAATAGATACTCACTGACAGTCTTCTCCAGGGCCTCAGTTCCTACAGGTAATGAGTATTATTGCAAGGGAGAGGTGATCTTGCTTAAAGGAAACAAATGTAACAACAACATGATTACAGTTGTTGTTGCAGTTACATTTTTATTATCTTTATTTATACCCAGTAGTGTCACTAGGGCAGTGCCAGGGATCAGACTGCATTGTGTTACACAATCAGAGGGGGTGACACGACTTCCTTGTGCGAGAAGGTGCAGGCTCCATTCTGATGAAGAGTCAGGAAGACTTGCTGGTTAGCGAGGCTTCTGCATGTGTCTTGTGTTTCTCTGTCCTGTAGCTTAGTCTGGACCACTTCTTCTTGCTTCCCTCCATAGTCATTCAACTTCAGCTACTCTGCACCTGCTCTGCCTTTAGTGTCCATTTATACCCTGGTATAGGGGCTGACTCTTTTCTCCTCTTCTCCCTTCTCTTCCTATTCACCGGGCTTGGCATGTGAGGTATGGTTTGGCTAGTAATCGCTCCAAGTGGCTGTTCCTTCTGGCCGCCCAAAAGTACAGCCAGAGAGTTGTAGGGGGAAGCAAGGAAAAGCAAAATTGTCACATCTTGAAGGACTTCTCACTCTCTCTGGTCAAGAGAAGCCAGAGCAGCAGTCTCTGTCAGCCTAAGGCGGTACCTCTACTGCTCAAGTAGAAGGAGTGTGAGACAAGTTGCCCACTGAGCTAAACACATGCTTAAAAAGGCATATATTGTAACACTGGTTAAAACCCCAGATTCAGGAGTATACGCATAGCCAGCTTATCACATCTCCTTTCTGGTTCCCACCCTACACACCACATTCCAAAACTCCCATTCATATGGTCTGGCCTTAGGCAACATCTTTCCTTCTGCCTTTGTCTGTCAATAGCTATAGTTAAAATTGAACTTGTTACTACATCACCATATCCCCAAGCTTTACATTTCTATAGCTATTCATTCAGTCTGATTATAAAAGTCCTTCTTGGACACGAGTTCGCTCCATGTATCTGAGGATGTAGACCTAGAACTTTTGTTGTTGTTCTTATGTGCCTTCAAGATGTTTCAATCTTACGGAGACCCTAGAGTGAACCTGTCACAAGGCTTTCTGGGGCTGAGAGGATGTGACTCATCCAAGGTCACCAGTGGGTTTTCATGGCTGACCAGGGAGTCAGGCCCTGTTCTCCAGACCTAATCTTACACTCACACTGGTTCTCACTTAGAATCTTATCCCAAGATAAAAGAAATCTGAGTGCAGCGAGAGAGAAGCGACTTTCTCCTTGCCTTTCTGCATGTTGCTGTAGCACTTCTGTATTCTTCTTGAGGGAGATGGTCATACACGTTGTGCTGGAAAAATCAGTTTAGCAAAAGGCATGCTTTTATGTCCATCTCCTTCTGGAAGGAGAAATGAAGTGCTACGATGACGTGCAGAGAGGCAAGGAGAAATCCGCTTCTTTCTTGCTGTGTCTTGCCTTTCTTTTGTAATGCAATAAGACTTCTAGTCTATGAATGTTTGTGTTACAACTTCTTTCACACAATTCATCTCAAAGGTGCTACAAGATTCCATTGCATATTGTTCCCACAAGGCATAGACAGCAATTAGCTTATATATATTCAACAGAATAATATGGTAGAATTTCATCTGGGAAAATGGACTGTATCACTTCAGACTTAGAAGAATCAGGAAAAAAGTGATTTATATCCTTTAGGTCCACTCTGCCCTTTTCACCTTGTTTTGTTGTTGTATGTGTGAGCAAGAACTGATATAGCTTTAAGAGGTGTGAGGGGGTGGGGGGTGGGGGTGGTATAGGGATACATAGATGGTAGCTATATCAGAGCCTCTTGGCTATAACAAGTAAATATAACCTCCAAGTTCAGAAGCAGGAAGATGAGAATCTGAATACCATAGTCAAGAGTTGGTACACGTCTGTGTTAGGTGCACTGAGCTGGCAGGACTCTTATGTTCTTAAATTGGCTATTTTTTAAGGGGAATGTTGATGTTTTTAAGGATGATGACAATTTTACAAGTGCATGTACATATATCAGGGCTGTCCAGATTATGACCCATCACACCAAAATCAGGCCATGAATTATGTTTTCAGCACATAGCACCTAGTTGCTTGGCAGTCCACAAGCAAAAAAGCTGGGTGGGAAAGAAAAGGAAGGCTTGTTATGTGGATGAGCTCCTGTTTGGCTTGTTGGGTTGTAAATTCTGGAGACCTGATATAACCAGCATATATGAACAGCAACTGTGTGCTTGGACATTCAGTCTAACAGAAGCAATGGCGCTGCATGAAAGAACACTTCTGGCTGTGTGGTCTCTGGACCAATTTGGCAACAACTTTGGGATTATGGCATGAGAAGTGACACATTACAGTGACTACTCATGTGAGGTAGTCAGACTGTGGTTTAAATTTGGCCTTGGCCAAGGACTGTTTGATGTTAGGTAAGTCATGACTTATTCATCTGCAATAGAGAGCATACTAACAGTGAAGGATGTGAAGTCTAACGTTTTCATGGCCGGTATCTATAATTTTTTGTGGATTTTCCAGACCATGTTCTAGAAGAGTTTCATCCTGACGTTTCACCAGCATCTGTAGCTGGCATCTTCAGATAATGTTTGCCTGGAAAGTGAAGGATGTATCTGAGGCTTGCTGGTAGGGGCTCACAAATTCTGGATAAGTTTGGGAGCCGATTTCAAATAAAAAAATCTCCTGCCTTTTCCCTTTTTGGGCCAATGCTGTATGGCTAGCCAAATTTGGTGCAGAGCTTACCTTTCTGGTTGCCACTTAACTGTGGTGCCGCAACCAAGAAAACTCCCCTTGCCCTTTCTTTCTTTGTAGAAGGAAAAGTGTGAAGAGCAGGCATGGTCTGTTTTGGTCCTGCTAGGCTAAAACTCTAGGATTGTCTCAGGAGTGAAACTATTCCCAGCCTTCCTCTCAAACATGGAATGGTGCGGGTAAAGGGGTTGGCATGTAATTGCTGGGACAATCCATGCACAGTTCTGCATCTCCAAGGTTAGACAAACATTGGGACGTGCCCCCTGTATGCCAGAGGACAATGAGACACTCTCGGTGGCAAGAGTAAAGAGTGGAAGCCAGATCCTGATGTGATGTATCAGAATCATTTTAAAGGCTAGAGTTGTGTAATTAGCAAATACATAAATGCCTGTTGTTGTTGTTGATGATGATGATGTTACCGGTAATAGTAGTAAGACAGAAGGATGTTCTGTCCCTAAACAGTGATCCGAGAACATCCAGTGCACAGATTTTAGTCTGCTAGATAATAGGATGAACAACAGTGCACTATGTCAAATGTGACTATAGCTGGAATACTCTCCTAGAAATGTAGAAAGGCAATATAAAATAGAAATATTTGTTTGATGGCAGGGCAAGACATACAGTCACTTTAGCAACATTGTTTGCTACAGTGTTTGATTTATCATTGCAACCTTTTTGAAGACACAGTTTACCTTTTCTGAAGACATACTGATTAAGCAGAAGCCATGTGCCCAAGTGACATCAATGATCATAAACTGTATAATACAGGGTAGCCAGTATGTTCTCGATAAATCAGCACAGCAGAGTGTTGGACATATTGGCTTCTGGTTGTAGAAAATAATGTAATAGATATCTGCCCCCCCTTTTTTTTTGCTGAGTATTTTGTTTTAGTTGAAAACAAATTGCCTTTGCCATTTGGTACAACTAAGCTTCTGTCATTATAGATTTTATTTGGAAACATGCTTGTTACATGAACTTTGATAGGACAGTTGATCTACTAATTCAGTTAATAGGTAGCAGTTGGGCCTGTTTATATTTCCATTCTAGTTTTCTAGCACTTTGTAACTCTGCAATAAATTATTTCAGGAGGCCATTTATCCAAGTATTCTTCAAAGTCTTCCATTGTGGACAGTTGTTATCTTGTTTTAAGTAGCTTTAGATTACAAACATGCATAACCAGGTTGACCAGGTTGAGAATATTATAAAGATACAGGTGGCTCTTGATTTAGGTCTGGGTTGCATTCCTGGATTTATGTGGTAAATTGAGATTAATTTAAATGATGGGAGCTGATTCATAAGGCAACCATAGGAGACCATGGGGAGCTGAAGTAACCAAAAAGTTAGCAATTGTAACCCACTACAAATTTTTAAAAGTTTAAAGCATAAAGCATAATATATCTTTTCCAAGCAAGAAAAGTATGCAGATGCTCTTAAGAATCAGATCTCAGAGGGGCTTGGCTGTCAGGAACTGGTTTGCCATTATGTGACAGGTCCTCTTCAGAAGACCATACAGCCTTCTCTAGTAGGCTTCCAAGGTGGAGAAAGCACATTTGGGAGGGCAGGGGGTGACAACACACCTCCTGCTGCCTCTTCTGCAGCAGGCACAACAGGAGGAGGGGCAGCCCATCTCCTGTACAGTAACCAGATGAACTAAAAACAAAAAACAGCAACAGCTACCTAACTTGCACAAAATACCCCACTGATCTTTCCCTCCCTCTTCAAGTTTTCTCTCTACTATTTCCACTGCTCATGTCTTCCTGTCCTAGCTACCTTGTCATTCTCTGAGGCATGTCTTCCTTCTGGTTTGCCTTCCTGGTCATCTTCTGTCCATCCTGATGTCTCTCCACCCCACCCACCCCCATGTCTCTCTTTCCATTTCTTGCCACTGCTCCACTCTTATCTCCTCTTTGGCCCTTGTTTCTACATCTTTCTTATGTCTGCACCCTCTTTTCCTCTCCACTCTTGTTGCTTTGTCCTCGTATTCTTTCTGCCCCACTTTAATCTCTTCCCATATGAGAGTCTTCTTGTGACTCCTTACCCCTTCTTGCCTCCCCTGCATCCTCCTTTCCTTTCTTTGCCAGTAGTCCTGTCTTTTACCTTCCTTCCTGACTTGCTCTCCCCCTGTTACTTTCCCTGCTCTGGCAACTGTCATAAATTTGAAATGTTGTAAATAGGGAAGATGTAAATCACGCCTGTAATGGGAAACTGTTTTTCTCTACAAGGCAGTTGAGATTCTTGGATCATTTTTGACACACACTGGAGTTCAGTGGCATAACAGAGACACTTAAAAACTTGCATAAGAGGAATGGCACTCAGTTCAGAAACTCATAAGTTTCTGAAGCATTTTAAAAGCCTGATATATTCATGTAGCATCTTTTCTTTCAAAGATGAAATAAAGACCTATAGTGAATGTAATAGCTTGTTTTGCTTATTAATCTTTAACTAGTATGGCACAATGCCAAACAGAATTCCATCTTCACCTTCACTTTATAGGCAGTCAATCAATTCTTTATTATGACCAGAGACCCAGCAAAATCAAATACACAAATTAAATTAGAAACACATGGAACAATTAGTCAATTCATAGAGACAGAGCTGATTTCATACATCGTCCTCTAGTACAGAAGTTAGCTGTTCTCTGACCCTGACCACCTCAGACAAAAATGTGACCATAACTTTATATGTAATACATATGTAGGATTGCTAGGTAAGCAGTAGTATCCTATTCACTGAGATTTCGGACCCAAACCAAGTGACAGATCCTTGTTCAAGGGCCTTTCTGATGCCACAGCAAAGGAGCATTCAAGTTTTAGGGGACAGAATGCAAGTGCTTCTGCATTCACTGATTGTAGAAAAGACCATGAAGGCAGTGCAGGTTGATGGGCTAGAAATCAAGTGAAACCTGACCAACTTGGGAATGTGGTAACCAACAGCCACTTTGGATCCTCTGCAAAAAGAAAGTTGAGATATAACTTAAACAGATACATGAATATGAGGCATGGGGGGGGGGGACCCCAAAGGATTTTTCATTGGTTGGGTAGATGGCAATATGTACTTACTGTAGCAGTTGCCTTTTTTTTTTTTTTTGCTTCTGGCCGCTCTCCCCCCCCCCCCCCCCCTATGTAAGGAGTGTAAGAGCAGAATTGTTGCATTTGTAGTGGGTTTGAGCCTTTTAATGGGTTGCATGAATTTTTTGTTAGGAGGTTTGAGTGCTTAGTTTGCAGAGGCATGAGTGTGAGTGTGCCCCTGTCCTACTGTAGCTCCCCTGTCAAAATCTCATGTGCCTTTAAATACTGTACACATGATGTGGTAATTTTTTTCAGGCCCAACACAGGCTTGTGGAAGGTTTTCTTCAGGCCATTTTGACCAGAGCTTGTCCAATGAATGCTCATGAGCTGTAGCACTTCCACTGTGCTCCCTGCTTTGTTTCAAATGGCACAATGAGGCCAAGTATGCACCTTTCTTTTCAGTCCCCTGGCGTTTTAGTGTACCAGTGTTGCACAAGCCCAACAAACTTGCAAACACCTTTAAGGTGAGCCAAAGAGCCCTGGTGCCATCTGGGAATGGGTGGAGATAGGGATTCATGCTTTAAAGCCACTTCATATATAAAAATCAAACTTCCCCCTCCTCCAGTGCTACTTGCCCTGAAATGTGCCTTCCGGTTTGGAGACCTAGAGAAGCACAATAGTTCCTTGAGACTTCAGCCAGTGCTCTGAAAACCGACAATCCTGTCACATGTCCCTTTCCCTCTCTAACACACACAGACTTTTTGTTTGTGTATAGGAAGGTTGGATTTTAGGCCCTCATCACACGGAAGGACGTATGTTGTCAAAACGTTGCTGAACTGTTGCAGAAGCGCCAAAGGTGGGATCATCCGTTGTGCTTCTAAAACGTAATGGAAGCTTCTCACTTTCCTTCCGTCGACAAAGCACGTGCGGAGAAGCCAGGAGAAGTGATTTTTTGAATAACAGGATATCCCCTTAGGTCCTTAGTCCTAAATCAGTGGCTTACAATCAAATCTGCATTTTGCCGCTCACTTACTGGGTTTGTTATTGTGTGCCTTCAAGTCATTTCCAGTTCATCGCAACCCTAAGGCAAGCCTGGTGGTGCAGTGGTTAAATGCCTGTACTGCAGCCACTCACTCAAAACCATAAGGTTGCGAGTTCAATATCAGCCAGGGCTCAAGCTCGACTCAGGCTTGCATCCTTCCGAGGTTGCTAAAATGAGTACCTAGCTTGTTGGGGGCAATTAGCTTACAGTTGTAAACTGTTTAGAGACTGCTTAGTTTAGTATGAAGCGGTATATAAATGAAGCTGCTATTGCTATCATGGGATTTTCTTGGCATGTTTATCTCACAGGGGGTTTGCCATTGCCATCCTCTGAGGCTGAGAGAGTGTGACTTGCCCAAAGTCACCCAGTGGATTTTCATGGCTGAATGAACTCTGGTCTCCAGAGTCGTAGTCCAGTGCTCAGACACCTATGCCAAGCTGGCTCTCACTCATTTGGATATGCATCTTGTATTTAGCCAAGAAACATTCATAATTCCATTGCCTCCCCCCACCATTATGTACTTCAAGAAACAAAATCTGAAAGCTACCAATTTGATTTATTTCTGCTGGAGAGGTTAGGTAACTCTTGCAAAATGAACACTGTGCATTATACCATATTTATTTCTCAAGAGTTTAGTGATATAAACCCCTGATTTATGAGGTTGTATGTGTCTTTGCCTTTCTTCTCACTTCTAATTTACAGAACATCCATTTGAAACATCTCTCCAGGAGGTGTGCAAAAAAGGAAAAAGGCAAGATGTTAAGAAAGGTACTAAGATAATAAAAATAGCATTGTGATTTATAATAAAATAGATTAGCAGAAAGAAATGAAAATACTGCGTCAGAAGTTATGCAAAAACATTTTGTCCAGGTCTGTCACAAGTCCAGGTCTATAACAGATGTTTTAAAGCAAAGAGTTTATTAGGTGTCAGTTTTTCTTAATCAATGTACCTGACCCTCCCAGGCCATGTGAAAACTGTGCAGTCTTGATTCATGGTCCAGACTTGACACATGATGCTGCCTTGCTGTCTTTAAGCTAGGAGATTTTTCTCTTTGATATTGCATTGGGATGGTTTCAATTTAGTATTTTTAAACAGATTTTATGTTTGTAGTTAGCTGAGTTTGAGAAATTTGTTTGAGGAATGGTGTACAAATGCCTAATATGAGTACAAAACTTAGATTTCAGACCCCATAACTTGTGGGATCAATGCACAAAGCACTCACTGAATCAGAAAGACTAGCACAAAACACAGAGGCATCTTTTCTCTTAGTTTCCAGTTGATTGTTGCAACATTAACTCAATCCATATGGAGTCTGGAGTCCAGCCTTGAGGAGGAAGAAAAAGATGAGCTCAGAGAGTCTACTGAGACAGGTGATCAGAAATAGCTGATGGTAACAAAAAATTTTCTTGTGGTAGTGGTAGGATGGATTTGTTTGTAAGCCCCCACCCAATGCAGCTGAAGAAGGGAAGAAAGCGAGGAACTGGGAAGTCCTGTGTGGCTCAGCTTTTGAGATATATAATACATGTTCTGTTTCTTTTCCTGATATTCTGTCAAGCTTATTCTGACAGTTCATGAGACACAGCTATGACATTTCCCACCAGTCTGGCTTTAGAGTCTGCATGTGCTTAATGAGGTCACTGCACATTTTTTTAAAAAAATAATGCTTATGGAATCTAAGAAATACTCAAGTCTAGGCCTTTCTTTGCCAAAAACTTAGTTGAAAAGATAATTTCCTATAGAAATGGTTAGTACTGAAACATAGACCTGGAACTCTCCATTTGCCTTTGCCTTCTATTTGCCTCTTACAGTATAGATGTAATTCCAGATATTTGATACTGCTTACTTTTCTTCAAGAGTGTGTTGCTTTTTTTTCTTGACATGTTTAGCTTGGCAAATGTATCTAGAGTGGTGCTGATGGACTGCATTTGGAAACAAAAACTGAGAAACTTGCTGGTCTGAATGTTAGAAAATTCATGACCGTAGTGATTAGATTTCCGTTTACAGTAGTTAAAGGCTTTAAAGGCACATGGTTTTCCATAACAATTGCTATACAGAGTATTAAAAATGCATACAACCAGGACTTCTCTTTGTAGCTTCCCATAGGATTTGGAGACATGCATTCTCTGAAATTAAGAGCTTCGGCTATGGAAACCTAGGAGGTGTCGTTGAAAAAACTAACCCCCCCCCCCCATATAATGGTAAAATGATTCTTGAGTATTGGAAAAGAGAACTGGAGTAAAACACCCATGGTTGTGGTTTCACACAATTTCACATCTTTTTGTGGTGAAAGAGATGAGTTTGAAGAGATGAAACAGCTACTCTTCAGCCTGGATGCTTTCCAATAAATGAAAAACAACACATTGTTGTTGTTAGCCAACATTTGTTTTTTTGGAAGGGCAGTGTGCTGTTGAGACACTGGCTTTGGAAATGTTGAAACTTATGAATTTATGGTAGCGACAGAAAAAAGTCATAGCTTTGGTGCTGGAGTTAAGGGTGGGTGGTTGAACCATGAGTAAGAGCAAACCATGGCTTTGACTTTAACTGGCAGGGAGAGACCAAAGGGGTGGGTATGATCCACCCGCTGTGCATTAATCTCTCCCTTCCTCACTGCCAAAATGAATTGACAGCAAATTCCCATTGGTTGCTGCTGGGAAAAGACTGGCTCTTTTCAAAAGAAGTGCTTAAATCCCTGTTTCCGAAAAACCCAATTTAAGGGGGATTTGCACTGATATCCCCTGAATTTGGATCAAAAAACCCCTGGCACAAGTGTGAACCACCCTGATTTAAACTGGTTTGCAAACTGGTTTAAAACATAGTGTGAACGACCCCATAATTTTATTGGTTTTTGTATGGAGGACTGTTGGCTGTTGCTGTGTTGGTTTTTCCTACTGTAATAACTAACATAACACTGAATTTCCTGGATGACAGAAATAATTCTATGGGTTCCTTTTTGCTCTTTCTACATTGGTTTTTACCACACAAACACAGGAGGTGGTTTTTACTGGCATGTGAACTCAAAAGGAAAGTTCTGTTATTTCTGTTGTATGTGGCTGTTGTCTCCTGGTTTTCTTAAAGTCACATAATTAATTGTAGAGTATTATTGTGATCAAATTAAGACTGTTTTGACTCACTCTAGTGATTCCTAATATTAATAGACAATAAGAATGAGAAACCTACATTACTTTATGTACTCTCATATGCTTATTTTATTCTATGTGTTTATAAGTTGCACCCTACTGCAAACTTGTCAGAAGGTGTTTGCTTCTATAAACTGAAACCATCAGATTCCAAACAGCATCAAAGTATCTTCCTGCAAGCTGTCTGTTTTCTTGCCTTTATGGACTGACGGGAGATCGGTAATGAGAGGTGATGATAGCAGGTGACACGACAATTCCAGGTCACAGAAAGTTTCTCTGTTGCTCTTTGAGGATAATGCATGACAGAGCATGTTGAGACGTTTCCTGCTGCAACATGCTAAATGTTTTTTGGTCAAGATAAGATTTTCAAATATTTTCAACACCACAGAACTCCCCAATACAGAACTCACACACAGTGTTTATACAGATCCTATTCAAAATTTCATACATGGCATTTTGGAATACAATCTTAGGAGATTATTGCACAAACCTTTTAAATCAGAATTAAAGCAGGATAATAACATCTTTGGCTATACTTACTAGATGATGTCATATCTCTCTCGTTGATGCTTTGCATTTCCAGCATTGGTAGAGCGTATCTTTTCATTGATGGAGAAAACCCATCAAACCGAGAATATCTCGGTTTTCCGATTATGGCCTGAGCTGTGATAGGTCCTTTGCACTATTGTTCGATATGTCTGTAGTCACATGGTGTCATTGGGTGAAATTCCCCTCCTCTACCTGCTCCACCTCACCAAAGCCAACTATGTTCCTTTCCTTGTCTATTTCTTTTCTATTTTCTTTTTTAAAAATCACATTGCATTGCCATAATCATTCAACTGTGTTAAAACACACACACACACACAGACACAAAATGGAAAGGCACACTTGATAGGGCATAGAGCAGGAAGGTAGGTATATAAAGGCCATGCAGAATAGAGAGTGTGGAACTATGGATTACCAAAGCAGCACCTTTGCGCTATTACAGAGAAGTGTGAATCATGAATGTTCCCAAATCGGTATGCTTCCCCTTCCTTACACTAACACAGTTTTGGAGAGATAGAAGGCTGGTGTGGTAAAGTTCTTAGTGATTGATTAGGAACAAAGCTAGTCAGACTGATAAAATAAACTTTGCTTAATGGGTTATCTGCGTTAAAATTGATCCATTATATAAATATATTTGTATAGCACCAACCATCTATCTATGTGTTTAAGAAGAAGAATTGTATTAGGTAGACTCTTTCAGTGACAGCTCTTCAGTGTCTGGAAGACTTGAATTTAGTAACAGTTGCCCTTCAGTGCCATAGTTGTGGGACACAATCTGTAGACCTTGGTGAGTTGTACAGAGGTTGAACAGTATTACCAGTCTTTTATTTTAATGATAATGGAGGATATGGTGGCTTCTCTCCCTACATTATCCTCAGAAACTAGGAACAGTGAGAATTTAATTTAGTTCATTTTAAAAAAAATAAAAAGGCTTCTTTGACAGTTACACCACAGGCAGTTTCAACATAGTCCTACCCGTAGTGGAATGTGCTGATCTTATTAAATTTGGCAAGTTCAGATACTTGATCACTTGTATCATTTATTTTTGAGATGAGCTTTCTACAGTTCACACTTACCCCCATAAATTTCAGGCAACAAAAGATGAATGGAAATTGACTCATTTATTCATTCTTATCTGTAACTTTGCTAAATGGATTTCTCCTCAGCCATTTTTTACATTTTTAAATCAAGGTGGAGCAGCCCTCTGGCCTCCATCTTCCCTGGTAGTGCTCACTGATCAAATGCCTAAAGTGCAAATGTTTCTTAATGGAAGGGATTATTTTTCCCCAACCATTGTTCCTCCTATGTAGGGCTTCCCAGAGTTCCACAATTTATGATAGCTGAGTTAATGGATATATTGCAAAAGACCAATAATTCTGGACTGTATTGACCTATGGATCCCCCCCTCCTCCTCCTGTGTGCCTTCAAGTTTCTGATTTATGTCAACCCTCAAGCAAACCTGTTAAAAGTTTTTCTTGGCAAGATTGATTCAGGAGGCTTTGGCATTGCCTTTCTCTAGGGCTGAAAGAATATAAGTCACTTAAGATCACCCAGTGAGTTTACATTGTCAGTGAGGGTTTGAACCCTTGACTCCTGGAGTTCTAGTCTATCATTCAAACTAAAATACGGATACCACAGTTTTCATGAAAAGTTGCTACACTCCGATAATTTCTCAATAACATTATTATATTATATTATGCAAGATTTGTTTGTGATAAGTAAACTTACAAGAATTGGAACATATGTTCCAAGTCTTGTCACACATAGGTTTCATGAAATTTTGCAAATTTTTGCAAATCTGCTTTTCAAAGAAAAGGTGGCACTGGGGCTTTACAGACTGCCCCTTCGAGGGCAAATCTGTGCCGCCCCTCTTTGCCGCACAGCGTTGCCGCAGCAACCAAACGGTGCGGCACTGCTGCGCAGCAAGGAAGGAGTGCCTAGAAGCGCTCCTTTCTTTTGGGTGCCAGATTGAGGCCAGGGCAGCTGCACCGGCAGCCCCTGCGGCCCCAATCCGGCTTTTTCCAGCAAAAAGAGAAGCAGCAAATTGCCACTTATCTTTGGGCTGGAAAGGGAGTGTCCGTGGGGCTGCATTCCCCACAGACACTCCAGGAGCCCTGAGGGAGCCCTGGGGGGAAAGGGGCTCTTTTGGGTGCCATAGGAACGAGCCGTGCCCACAAAAGAACTCCCTTTCAGGGCTCTGTCTGGGGAGATTTCCCCATGGAGCCCCAAAAGGGACCTCTCCCAGGCCTCCCTGGAGCTCTGTTTCTGGGCTCCTTCTGGGGAGATTTCCCCAAGGAACCCTGAAAGGGAGGTCTCCCAGGCCTCCCTGATTTTCCCAGAGCACGGAGAAGCGGCAAAATGCCGCTTCTCTATGGTCTGGGAAAGGGGTGTCCTTGGGGCTGCATGCCCCAAGGACACCCCGACAACTGCAGCCATGGAAGGAAGGAACTTAAAGTAACTAGAATAAAAATAGGGATTTCATAAACCTACATTCAGAGACTGGCTTGATCTATTTTGGAAACTGGATCTTTCTTAAAAACTCAAATTTGCAAAGGATAATAATAATACATATAAATATATAAATACTGTATATAGTCAATATTTATTGTGTATGTCATTAAAGAAGATTCTCTATCTTCTGTCATAATTATTTGAATTTCTGGAAAAGAGTACTTTAATACCCTCCCTATTGCTAAGTGGCCAGCATAACTTACAGCTGCTCTTCTACTCCCTCATTTGTAATTGTTTTTTTTTCCTTGTAAGCTGTATTTATCTTTAACAAATAAGAAAAAAAATATCACTGCTATTGAGCAAAATATAGGTCAGATACAGCATGGTAAAATGAAGTTCTCAGAATTTAAATATTTTTTTTATTCACCTGGATAAACACAAGGGTGTGTTAGAAGTTATGTTCAATAAATAATAATATTGGAAAGGTAGGGCTGGTGGTCTGAACTCTTGTCCAGCCTGGAAAAAAAGTCAAGCCTCGTTTCAAAAGTACAAACTGCAATTTGTATTCAAAACTCCCTCCCTCCTGCTGATAAGGAAGTGGTTTCATTGATGAGAGAAGACAGAGCTTAACAGTTTTGTTTACCTCCACTGAACGGAGACCTACCATATTGGTTCAAAGTGGCACATCTCACATTGTGAGGTATTGTGCAGCATCTAGAGATGTTGGGCAACCCAATTTGGATTTAAAAGAGGGTAAATTTCTATACTTAATAGGCTTTGTCTTGGGTATGCAGCTCCAATGCTCTTTACCACCCAGATTATCTTAAAGCCACAATCAGTGTTTGATGGAATGTTCACCTCTCCCCTTTGCAAGCACATGGTTGTTGTTGTTGTTTTACTCCTCCATAGAACAACTTTGAGGTCATGTTTTGCTCAGCCCGGAGGCGTTCCCTTCACTTCAGGAAGCATCTCTCAAATTAGGAAGAGTTTAAATAGAGATACAGAGAGAGAGTCTCTCTCTTTCTGTCTGAGAACTGCCTCCGTGCCTTTTGCTGCTCTGACTTCCAGTCATCCAGATTCCTCTTCACAGTGGAGGGTAAAAAAAAAATCCATCTATTTGTAGTTCCTTGAGCTTAGCTACACCGCTCTTAGATTGGTTAGAAGTAGGGTTTTAACACCCATGTCATTTCCCTCCTCTTTTATATTGAGAAACAGCTTGCACTGAATATAGACTGTTCTGCTGGTTTCTGCTGCTATCTTTTTCTGTCTTTTTAATAAACAAATAGTTGTTCTTGTGGTAAAAGCAGCTTATTCTTGTCCTGATTTCTTCCCTTCTACCTCATTCTCATTTAGAGTCATTCTGGGTAATTGTCTTTTTAAAAAACTTTCAGTTTGTAAGGTCTTCCAGACAGTTAGTGCTTGGAGGAGCTTTCAGGACACTGAATTCCTCAAGAATTTCATTGTGCTTCTCTGCCTAACACAGAGGTTTTTAGCTCCACAAAGGATGGAGACAAACTGGATCTTAAAGGGAGTATTATTTTGTCTTGCTGATGGAATATAAATTTTATTTCCTGGACTTTAAGAATCTCCCAGTACTAACATGGTCAGAAGAAGGAGGGGTCTTCTTGCACGAATACCCCTCCATACCATCTGAACTGAGAACAAGCACCAGAACATATTGACAAAATGCAGGCCTGTGACTAGCACCATATTTTCCCCCTCCTCTGTGCTTTTTAACACCTTTGCTTGGTGAAGCAAGTAGAACATCGGAAGCTTGCAACATGTATATTGTGCATTTTGGTTGGGCCAATAAAGGTTTTGTGGATTTTTGATGTTATTGCATTTTCTCCCAAGTTCTTCATGCCAGGGCAGGAGAAGAATGGAAGGGTGTAACTTTATGACTGGCAGTTTGGTTTCCCAACCAGAGCATAACTTTACCAATGGTATCTTCTTGTTTCTGATTACAGGGCTTTGGGGAGTAGGGTTGCCAGATTTAGCTTTAGTGGTTGTGTAGAACAGGAAATTTTAGCAGGTGCTGCTTCAACTGGATAACAAGTTACAAGTGACACTTGCAAAGATTTCTTTTTTTTTTTTACACAATTAGTGTTACAGGAGTTGTTTTCAGTTTTCATTCTGGCAACCCTACTGGGGGGAGATATAGCAGAAACTTCCTCTGAGGTTATACTTCTGTTTTTCATTGTATCTTGTGGTTCTGTATATGTGGTAGCCAAGCCAATATCCAGGGCTTCTAGGAATGGGCTGAAAGACAGCAGTAAAAGAGACACCTGTATCCATTGTTTCCCATTCAGTAGTTGGCAATTGCTGTCATCAGCTTCCCCAGGCAGTTATGGTGTCCCCACAATCTGAGCCAAGCTTCCTAGGCTTTCCCCCATGCTGTCAATAGAGCGAAGGTGGGGAACTACTTTCCTACTAAAGGTGGTGTCTTCTGGGAATGTATAAGTTAGGCCTTTTGAGAAAAGGAGTCACAAGTTTCAGACAGCCAGGGAATGGGACTGGAAGGTGCAGCATTTTAAAGTCTGGTGATCATAAGCTAAGCTTCTTGTGGAGCTAGGCCTCCAAACAAAGAAGAGAGAGGAGAGATGCAATACACTCTCAGCTTGCAAATACTAGCTGAGATTGGCCAGCTTTACTCTTTTCTTCACTGTGCAATGAAAAGGGGAGAAGAGAGAAGCACTCTTATAGGATGGAGGACAACTATACATACTATCTGAGATTGGCTGGTTTTGCATTCCACTGTAGTTGGGAGGGAGTATGGCAAAAGGAATCCTCACTATTACTTCCAGTAATTATTTTCGAAAGGGGATGGGGCTTGAGGATGGGGAGCCCTCAGGAACCTTACCTGAGATTCCTTCATCATCCAGGTTAGGTCCATGGGTTTGAGATTCTCTCCTTGATCTACAAGTTCATATCCAGACTAGAAGCATATGTGTATAGGAACTTTTCATGTTCTACCTTTGCTCTGAAGTAACTGGCTGCATTCTTGTTCTTGCCTGGTAGTGGCAAAGTTGTTATTTTGAACATTTATTGCTGGGTTTTTCTTGTGATCCTTGAACTTTTTATGAGTGTGTACACTGTGCCTAGAGTTTGCTTTTCTGAATAGTTTCCCGAAATCTAACTGCTGAATTCTGACCTCACCACAGCCACAATTTTTAAAAGTATGTTGTATACTTTATGCTGTTTATGTTTAATTTTATTTTAAGGGGGATTGAGGGATTTGAATTGTATGTTGCTTTTTTAATCTTTGTAAGCTGCCCCGATTGCATCTTGTAGAAGGGTGGGATATAAATAATAATAATATTAATTATTATTATTATTCATGTGCGGTCTGATGTGCATAGGACATTCTTATGTAAAATCACATGCCTGGGGAGGACAAAATATTGTTCTGCATCTTTGGACTGTCTGAGCTTTATCACACTAGTGAGATCCCATGGGAAAACGACATTTAAACAAGAGTTAAATTAAATTTGAATTTAAACAGAACCCACAAATTCAGGAAGTTTATCACACCGAATTGCTGCTAAAGTGAAAAAGTTAAATCTAAGTTAAAGCAGAGAAAAATGCCACCTTTTTACTTTCAGAATTTTCCGAAAGTAAAAAGCTGCCTTTTTTCTGGTGCAATTTCAGTTTAACTTCGTGTTATTTTATGTTAACAGCGGCGTCGTGTGATATACTTCGGCCATTTCCAGGTTTTCTCTAATTTAACTCTCATTTAAATCCTGTTTTCCCGGGGGATCTTGCTAGAGTAAGACTGCTAAGATTTACAGTTCAACCTAAAGTAGAAAGCTGCACATTGACCACCTCATCATATAGTAACAGCTCAGTCCTATGTGTGTGTGTGTTGTTTTATTTAAAGTCCCACTATGTTCAACAACTTCATATTTTCATGCATCTTGTTAAGTTGCTTTTACAGTGGCCCTTTTGTTTAGAATTGTTTACTCATCCATATCATATCACTCTCATACTATCACATTCCAGTATTTTCTCCATCCTGTTGTGTATACTGATGAAACATCTCTTTTAACTCTGCTTCCAGATAGCTGTCACAAATTAATGCCTCAGCAGTGCTGAAAGTGCTTTGGCCTCAAAGGATTCTTACAGTCAGCATTTTACTAGAAAGAAGGCTTTCATGTGTACCTCCATAAGTGCAGCTTCACAAATTTTTAAAAAATGCATATTGACATATTTTCCTACACATGTTTAGTCAGAAATAAATCCCACTGTTTTCAGTAGGATTTGCTGCCTTTGAAATGAATTTACAGTTGGAAGTTTTGGACTGCTAAGTACACACGAAAAGCCACTGTGAGATAAACTTTAAAATATTCACCATAATTGTAGATGCTTACAACATTGTTAGCAATCTTTTCTTTAAAAAAACTGACTCTTCTGTGACAAATTATGTAAGGTACATATTCCTTCCTTAAAAGACTATGATTAATTTTTAAAATAAAATTTCCTCATTTCTCTTTTAGCTCTATATTTTTTGGGAATAATATCTGCACAGTTTGAATGTATCTCTCCATTTGGCAAAAGAGATTAAGTATTATTATTAGTATTCAGTTCATATGTAATTTCTGCCTTGTCCCTGTGGTTTAAAAAAACAGCCTAGGAAACCCTGGGTTCTTAGCAAATGTTTGGGGCTCCTTCTTTAGCAGATAGGTTCATGTGGAAAAGGTTATTTATTACAGGGCAGAAAATTTGAAAACTACACCACTTGACTTTATACAAATCCTCCAAAAGAGAATATATGATTGTGTATAAAAATAGTAAATAAGATTGGTTTTTGTGGATTTTTGGGCTGTTTGTCCATGATCTAGAAGAGTTTGTTTCTGACCTTTCACCAGCATCTGTGGCTGGCATATTCAGAGAATGGCATAGAAGTGAGTGGAGTATATATACTTTGTGACCCTGGGTTGGGAGGAGTGATTTCCATGTTAATCTGTGTATTGTCTGTTGTTGAATGGCAAGGCCTCAGGGTGGGAGGATATGCAAAGAGAATTGTGTCTGTTAAATTAGAGATCCATTGTTTGCTGGGAAAACCCCTGACCCTGAGTGGTTTTCATTTGCATTTGCTGGGACTTGATTTTAATGTTTTTGAGGACTGGTAGCCAAACTTTGCTAATATTAAGAGTTTCTTCTTTCCTGTTGAAGTTGTCCAGGTGTTTGTGGAAGTCAATGGCTTCCCTGTGCATTCTGACCTGATACTTGTTGGCACAGTCCAGAATTTCAGCATTTTCAAACAGCATTTTATGCCCAGGATGGTTTGTAACATGTTCTGCTACTGCTGATTTTTCTGACTGAACCAGTCTGCAGTGTCTCTCATGTTCCTTGATTTGTGTTTGAACACTGCATTTGGTGGTCCCTATGCGGTAAACTCCTGCAGCTGTGAAAGGGTCTCTCCTGTCCTTTGCTCTGTGCAGCATTTGTTGGATTTTCTAGGTCGGTTTGTAAATAAGATGACTGAAAGGAAAATAAAGTTTTGACATTGACTCTTTATTTTTATGTTGTTTCCAGAAAAGTGTTAAGACTTTTCCCTGTCATCATAACCATATAAGTCTATTGTACTCAAACAGTCTTTTAAAAATAGACATTATTATCATAACAATCCTTGCTTAACACTTACTTTAAAATGAGCACCAAAGTAACTGTATTTAGGGAACAATCTGTTACTGATAAAAAACCCACACTCATGTTTCCATTCAGTTGCATAAACATACTCTTAAGAGAAATAATAAACCTGCAAAATTTATGTCAGGATAAATTCCTAAATTCCCATTAATATTACCATGACTTGGCAGTTATTTGCAATCCACATATCTTAAAATTACACACATCAGCTTGTTCAGCTACACTTGCATAAATATGACTAAGCTAGTTTATACAAAAGTGTGCCAGTTTAAATGGAAAATTTGTGTGACCATTATTTTACATGATTACAAAAAACATTTCGATCATTTTATGATGAACAGAATAGTTTAAGTGCGCCAAGTGGTTTAGAAACCTGAGTTTATTCACCATCGCTATAATACCACAGAGGGAGCTAAAAATAGTCCTATTGAATGGATGAGAACCTGAGAAAGAAACAATGGCAGACTGTCTAATGGCAGAGGTGCTCATCTATTGCAACTTAATCTGCTGCAATCTTCAAGCTCACCTTCAATGTGTTTAGTATTGCCCTCTTGTTCAAAGAATCTGATATGATCAAGGCAAGAATATAATTTCATTTTATACATGACTGCATCACATCTTCAGATCTCTAATCTAGCAAGCCCACAAGCCAAGCACTCATGTGCAACTTTGGTACAACTGCATGGGGAGACCAGTGATTTTCATTTCCAAAGAAGGAAACAATTCTGTCCCCTGGTCTTTGTTCTAACTGGAATGACTGCTCCCCCACCATGCCACCCAATTTTTGTTCCAAGTAGTGTGACTGAGGTTATAATCTGAGAGACAGCAACCCCAATGTGCTGCTTGCATCTTTTTTGCTATGTTGTTAAAAATGTTTTTGTTGTGACATTGAGGAGGATGGTGGGAAATTGACTGATAGCTTCTCTCTCCAGAGGAACATTTCTCTCTTCAACAGCATCACTGTACAAGGAGTGTATGTGTAAGAGTTTGTGTGTTTGTGTGTGTGCAGCAGGAGGAGGAGGAGGAGGAGGAGGAGGAGGAGGAGGAGGAGGGGGGTAGTCACTATGGTAAGCGCCCTTGAGCTTTAGATCCTATTGCCCCATTGATAATCCAGACTTATTTCTGTGGGCTATTTGATTTTGACCCCTAAGGGAGTGATACACTGATCACATTTGTGTGTGTGTTACAGCATGCTAACTCTTAGGACTTTATCACACCAGGCTATTCTTTTGCCATAATTGTGCTAGTTTAAGAATGGAAGTATACCAGTTTGGCATCATTTCTTATCACAGTTTTCCCCATAATAGCACTGTGGTGATCCATGGTCATGTCATCTGTTTTGGACACTGACAAACACCACCTTGCGGGAGGAAGGCTGGGAACAAGCAATTGTGGCTGCTAACTGCTTCCCGAAGCTAGCTGCTGTGTAAATGTGCACACAGCAACTGGCTTCAGGAAGCTGTTGGTAGATGCAATTGCTATGAGAACAGAAGGGGAAGACAGCAAAATCACGCACAGTCACATTATGAGAAGCAGAACTGCAGTAGAAAGGACCTATTGCACAAAGGCTGTAATGGAATAACAGCAGGATTAAGAGCCTATTGACAGGTTTTGTCTGTCAATGAAAAGGTGTGCAACAGCAGTGAATAAAATGCAAGACAGCAGCAGGACAGAGACAACGTCATGTGATAAGTACCGGCCAAAGCACTTTTATCATGTTGAAATTCTGTTTTTCTAGCTGGTGTGATAAAGTCCTTAAAGGGCAGAACACCCTGTTTTGAAGACTTAAAATGCAGAACCTGATCCCAAAACAATGGCTGCATTTCCAGTTTGTCTCCTTCTGTCTCTGTCAGAACAGATTAGAATGAAACCATACACAGAGTGGGTGGAATCAATTGGAAGATATATGACTAGCTATGTTGAGGCATTTAAAATAGAGAAGTATAATAATAAAGTATCAGCACAAGAGCTACCTGTTCCAAAATGTTTTATATGTACAGTTTTCTTTCATCAAAAGAGCCCTCCCTCCATCCACCATCTTGAGGGGGAGAAAGGCAAGCCAGCTCCAACAGGCCTTGCCTAAAAAGAAGAAGAGCCCTCCCTCCAGTTCATCTGCCTTGGTCCAGGCCTCTGAGGGAGAGAAGATCTGCTGGACTTTTCCCCCTTCCCCACCACCTCTCCCTTCTCCTTTTGTGTCGTGTCTTTTTAGACTGTAAGCCTAAGGGCAGGGAAATGTCTCAATTAACAAATTGTAAGCCGTTCTGATAGCCTTGGCTGAAGAGCGAGATAGAAATAAAACATTATTATTATTATTATTATTATTATTATTATCTATTTTAATATTCTAACAATTTAATTCTGATTTAATGTATCAATTTTCTATGTTTTAATTGCATTGCTTAAATGTTGTGAAGCTCTGAGTCCCAGTTTTGGGAAAAGAGTGGGATACTGCTACTACTGCTACAACTAATAACAAACAGCTTTATTTATATACCGCTTCATATTGCCTAAGCAGTGCCTAAGTGGTTTACCACTGTAAGCTAATTTGCCCCCAACAATCTGGGTACTCATTTTAGCGACCTTGGAAGGATGCAAGCCTGAGTTGAGCTTGAGCCCTTTTTGCTGGTATTGAACTCACAACCTTGTGGTTTTGATTTAGTGGCTGCAGTACAGGCATTTAACCACTTCGCCACCAGGGCTCTTCAATATCTGGTCAGAGAATGAGTTGTAGGGACTACTTCAGCTCTCATGCTATGTGGATGGTATTGTTTACCAGATTAATATTTTAACGTTTCTACCATGGAATGTTAACTTCACTTGCATGAATTCCACACATCTATTACAGTGAACAGACAACTCTGGGATTTTAGCCCACCCATCTACTACTGACAGCCATCCAGATACAACACAGTGGTGAAGCTGTATCTAATCACAGCATAAGACACCATGCCATATTCTTATTGCCTCAGTAAGGCATCTGCTAAAAGCATAGCTCTTAGCAGCTGTAATTCACTGGCATTTTGAAGACTAAATGAATATGGAAAGCCTTAAACAGAATGCTTTAAATAAAAAGTTTTTTTTTATTATTATTATTGGCTTTTGGTAATCTGTGTTAAAGCAGTGAATGGAGTGAGACCTGGGATCTTGAAATAGATAGATAGATAGATAGATAGATAGATATAGCCTGCTAACAGACATAATGGAATTGTTCATCAGGTTGTGGACTGTAGACCATTAAAAGTTATGCTGGGAATTTCTTTGTCCTATTTAATCTCAGAGATATTTTTAAGCTTCCCCCACAGAGAAAGGATATATCTGGTGAAGAGAAGCCATGGTCCTAATCTGGGGTTCCCCTTCCAGCCATGGGCCTAATCTGAGGTTTGAGAGCCAGCTGAGTACTTGGGGAGCCAGTAAACCTGCTAAACCAACAATATCCTGTTCTCTGAGTTTTTAGGGTCCAAATCAAAATCAAGGTCCCTAGAATGTCACAGGATGAGGCAGGCAAGTGTTTGGGAACAACAACCGCTGCTGGGCTGGTTGATGGTAGAAATGTGCATGGGGGAATCAAGGAGAAATCTGGTTATCCAGTGAAGAAAGCCAAGGGGAAAACAGCTTTGACAGTTGTGTAGGTAGCAAAATGCAACCAGAAGCTGTAGTCTTTGCTGTGATTCCTGTTTTTCACATCCCACACATCCTTCCTTATAGCACATGTGACATGTGAGGAACATTTCTGGGCACAAGCTATAGTTTGTGGAAAGTTCATGCCAGCCCACAGGGGAATGCCCACCCCCCACCAAAAAACCTTTGGCCTGATCTAGATTGGCAAAAAGAAGTGTGTTCATGGCTGCATGAAACTCTAGCCTTTAGATGAGAAAAAGGGAAAGTATGCCATGAAAATGCTTTTTTTGCGTTTTAGGGGAGAAGAAGCGCCTTTAAAAAGGTGCTGGTTTTCCCAGCTTCTTTTTTAAAAACTGCAGAACAGCACAGCTCCATCTAAAGGCTGCAAGCCTTTAAGGAAAAGGCAACTTCATGTCACACTTTCCTGCCAATCTAGAAAGCCCCTTTGTTGCTCTGCTGCCAGGGCTGAAACAAGGAGGCTCATGAACTTGCACTTTTGCTCCTGCCTTGCTACAGGTGGCATTGCAGTCTCAAGTACATGCATGCATTAGCCATCTCTCCTCACCACTCCTGGCTTTTTCATGCATCAATATTGCTCAAGCACAATATTTATATACAGACAACTCCAAGCTGAGCCAGGGAGCCTTTCCATCAGCTGAGAATGGTGTAAATGGTTGCTCAGGTTTTAAAAGAATGTCACACACACAAATATTTTTTTCTCCTCCAGTACTGCTTGCCCTGGGATTTGTCTCCTTGCTTTGAAACTCAAAGAAACATATCAGTTCCCTGGTACATTCCTAAGGTCCCTTAAGATCTGAGAAGCTAAGGACCAGTGATGTTAGGGGAAGTGGCTGTTTTTAGGTGTGTCTAGGGGCAAAAGAAACATGTCTTGGAAGAAGAAGTTCTCTTTGTTAATGGTACCCTGCTACTGAAGCCTAAATTAAAGTTTTAAAAGGTATAGAACAACTAAACTGATTTCTTCAGGAAACAAAAGTTGAGATATCCACATTCCAATTAATTATAGGTTGAGTCTTCATGATCCAAAATTCCAAAACTTGAAATATTCCAAAAACCAAAACTTTATTCACAAGTGCTGAAATAGTGACACCTTTGCTTTTTGATTAAATTTTGAGTGAGTTAAATGTACACAAACTTTGTCTCATGCACAAATTTATTTACGTTATTGTGTAAAATTACCTTCAGGCTATGTGTTTGTTGTGTTCATTAATTTTTGTTTAGACTTGGGTTTCATCTCCAAGATAGATCATTATGTACATTTATACAAATACAGGTATTCCAAAATCCCTCCAAATCCAAATGCCCAAACAGCCCTGGTCCCAAGCATTTTGGATCAGGAAGACTCAACTTGTACTATTAAAAGTTATTATTGCACTCTCTTCATTGGAGTATTTGGGATATGGAACAGAGGATGTTCAAAAAGTGTAAAATGATTTAATTCCTATGTGATAATGTGAGCTTGCCCTGTATCTTGTTACACAAGACATTTATTCCAGTTTAAATCATTTGTTTGAGTGAGTGAGTTACAAGACCAGAGATCGGCTCTTGATCTGCTGCTGGAAATGTACATTATCACTTTGATTTATTTCATAGAAAAACATAATTGTTTGCCTTGAGTTCTCCCAGAAACAGAATATAACAGACCGCTTTTACTGAAGGACCACACAGACACTGGCTGTTAGGAATAAACTGTAGCTTAGTTATGTTTTCATGTTTGTTAAGATGCATTCCAAAGATCAGTTACATTTCTGTTTCCAATTTATATTGATATATGAGACAATTCATTGATGAAGAAAAGTCAGCATGGCATAAAAAAGGTGAACAAAATGTATCAAAATGTATGCAAATATTTATCCACTTTTCAGAACAGAGTTGTTCTTAGGACTCTGTGTTCTGTCCAGAGAAGAGATTTATTAGAATCTTTAGATGAGAAGATAAGACACAACCCAACAACATCAGTATTCATCTGCCAGTTTAAGAGAGGTTTAAACAGCCTAAAAAACCAATAGGGTGACCAAAGAACAGAATTTCCAATACAAGCAGATATTTTCTTTCAGTTCCATATGTTGAGTTTCTGAATGACAGGGGTACCCAGAAAGGAAACATGCAGAGACTTAGAATTCCTGGAAAATCCAAGCAGTTATCCAAAATATTAGCCAAAGTACTGAATAGAGTTCAATGCATACCCTGGACTGTCAAAAAGTTGAATGAACAGGTCCTGGAGCAAATCAAGCCTGAACTCTTCCTAGAAGCCAAAATCACTAAACTGAGACTTTCATACTTTGGACTTATAATGAGAGGACATCAACAGAAATGACAATAATGTTTGGCAAGATAAAAGGCAGTAGGAAAAGAGGAAGATCACATTAAAGTTGGATAGAGTCAATTAAAGAAGCTATGTTTGCAAGATTTGTGGAAGGCTGTTGATGACAGGGTAACTTGGTGGTCTCTCATTCATAGTGTCTCCACAAGCTGAAATCAACTTGACAGTGGTTAACAACAACAACTACTTTGAGGTTGTGTTGTGTAATGCTGTGTTATTTTGTTTTGTTTGTTTTGCACAATGAAAGACAGAAAATTTCCACAGATTACTGTACAATATTGTTTGTAGTTTCCCCTTAGAAAGTAGATATCACATGGTTGACTATTTTTTATATCAGAGGTATATTTTGACTTAGGAGATACTCAAATTTTATTTGTACCAATGATAATATATTTGGAAATCTATAAATCCTTAAAACATTTTGGAAATATTGGTGTGAGATCATCTGTTTTGGACAGAACAAAGAAAATATCAATGTAATAACTGTTGTTGTTTGCCTTCAAGCTGTTTATGACTTTTGGCAACCCACAAGGTTTTCTTGGCAGGTTTGCTATTGCCATCATCTGAGGCTGAGAGAGTGTGACTTGCCCAAAATCATCCAGTGGGCATTCAATAATTAGGCAGTTTTATTTTGTTCAAAATGGTCCAATACAGACAAACATTTAATTGATATTTTAAGTCAACAATTTTGAGATACTGAAAATGTATGGCTCGGGATGGAGATTTACATCATGTTAGGTGCTCTTTTCTTAAGGTCTGGATGTTTTTATAGGGTATGTAGACAATTTCTGAGATGACAGGCAAAAACCTGCACAATTTTACAGTTGGCTTAAATCAGGGGTGGGAAACTGTGGAAGGTTAAGAGGCTGTATTAGTCCCCACAAAACCAAGGAGGGCCACACCTCTCTACTGCACTTGCTCCTACTCTTGCAAAAAACAACAACAATATGTTTGCCCCCAAACCACTATGATTTGGGGCTTTCCATGCCCATTTTAGGCCCAGAAGAAGTCTTTTTAACAACAACAAATGAGTAAAAGTCATTTACTATATACTTCCTGTTTCAAAAAAGCCTCTCCTAGGCCTAAATTGGTTGAGGGAGGAGCAAAATGTGGTGTAAATGCACTCCTCACTTCTAATGCATATTTTGGGGAATTTTGGCACAAAACATTTTTTTAAAAAAAATTGTTGCTGACTCCTGGGGAGCTCAGTGGACCTCTAAATGTGGTGGAAATTCCCTAGAGTGCATTTGGGGACATTTGGAGGCATTCTGGAGGATTTCTCCTGTAGCTATACTTTGTACATCCCCCCCTTACACTCATAAAATTATGTTAATAAGACAACAGAAATGTTAACGTGGTTGCAGCAGCTGTTGTTCTTGTCCACTGTGAGAAACCACAGTCTGTGTCTAACATAAAGGAATGACTTCACTTCTCAACTTGGCAACTGCTGAGAGAGGTGGTAAGGTCTTTTTTTCTGGCATCTTCAAAAAGAGACTAGTCATGTACTTGCTGGGATTGTTTTAGTCAGAGTTCTTGAATTGAGTAAGTGGTTGAAGCTGATGGCCCATATGCCCCTTTCAACTCTATGATTCTATGATTCCATGACTTATATTTTAAAGACCTTTGGATAAATGTATAGATTTAGTTCATCAGATAAATGAAATCAAAACTATTTCAGATATGGAAGGTTTTAGTGACTTTGGAAAACAAGTTTATGACCTTGTGAGAATAATATTTTTACACAGACACACACACACTTCAAAATGTAGATTTTGCTACATGTGTAAAACATAAGGATTGAGATCCTGTTTCAGGAGGTCTACCTGTATCATGTAGTTACATCTTTGTAAATGTGTCTCCCAATGTAGGCAGTGCGACCCTCTTGGGAAAAGAGCGGGATACAAATAAATATAATAAATAAACATTTTTCTGTGTTGTCTGAGAATGGAGGATGCTGAACAGTGACAAGTTTAGTTATTTTTCTCTAGCTGGGTGTGCTGCAACATGCAGTTGCAGAGACCTCCAAGGGTTCTTGTGAGATCTGTGCACATTATGTTCTTACAGGACATCTAGCTGCAAAAAAGCAATTTGACATGTTCCCACCCATCTCAGAAAACATGGAAGTGTCCATGCTGCAGAGGAACTGCAATGATTACAAGGTGATTTTTTGCGGGTGGGAATTTGGTTGTTGTGTGATGAGAACAGAATTCCAACCTACACATTGGCCATAAAAGTGAATTGTGAGCTGTACATCTGATCTATACCATTGTAACTCACTGACAGGATGGCAGCTGATGTGTTTAAGATGAATACCACTGTAAAAATTTAAACGTGGTATTATGGTATTAGCATCAGCTAGAACAAAAGTGCTTTTTCACATTCACGTAACACTTCTTCTTGGTGCATGTATTATAAGATTTGCCTCAGCTGTCTACTGGTGCTGCTACTGCTGAAAGGATGTTTCATTCTTTCCATTCTCCAGCTGCCAGAAAAAATATTGTCCCCCTCTCTGATGAATAAAGCTGTTTGCTTCTCACTAATGCTTGGCAGAAACTTAAGTACATGGACTCAATAAGTGTGTATGTGCTTGTAAGTGTAACTAGGGAAAAGAGAGAAACACTTACCTCTTAACTGGATCTAACCAAATTACTGGTTGAAAAATGTATGGAAGCCTAGTTCTAACTCCTCCCTCCCTATCATAATGGATAAATTAAGACACTGGATGCAATTAAGAAGAATTTAACTATGCTTTAGTGTCACTGAAACCAATGTATCTTACATTTGATCTAGAAAAGTACCTTATTCAGCATGAAGGGAAGCACTATATATTAGCAATGGGAACTAGAACTGAACAAATCTGGCAACTATCACCAGGGTCACCCCTATCATTTGTCTGTGTGTAGCAACTGCTTCAGATGGCAGGTGCTGAGGATTGCTCCTCTTGAACCCTCATCTGTTCCCCTTCTGTTGGCAGAGGTATACATGTTACACAGCCTGTTCTGGACCTCTGAATTAGCCTTCTGCCTGAAGTGTGGTGTTGAACACTATCCTGTGACCTGTACTAAATGAACGTTCAAGTGCCAGTTGGCTTTTGGTGTATGGAATGAGGAATGAATTCCATCCTGGCCTTCACTCTAGGGACCAAAATTGCTAGGCTGAATCTGTGATTCCCTTGAAAGTTTCTCCAGTATCTGTGATCATATAAATGGCTGTGACTTATCTCTGAGCAGTTAGAGGTTCACACAAATACTTACCTAGATGGCTACAAGCATAGCTGTGGGTGCAAGTGGGAGATGCTTGTGTATGAGAAAAACTGAGTTCTGAACTGGACATTTTCCTCTTGATTTCAAACCTGCTTCCTGGAACAGATCTACACTCCTTTTAATCTACTAACTGCAGCATTTTTGGCTTAACAGAATACATCTAGCATGCCTGTGGTTAGGATTCCAGCTGTTTACATCAGTAGGAGCTTGCAGCCATTCTAAGTTTTCCCAAATGATTTGTATTTGTTTTTTAAATAACCAGTAAAACACATTAAAAACAGTAGCAGTAGCAGAAGGCAGGGAACCGTCTAATTAAATGATTGTATGTACAGTGCTGTGTAAATTTACAGTGCTAGATAAATAAAGCTTAATAATAATAATAATAGCAGTTAGCATTTTTCTATTCACATGGGTCATAGGGTGTGGTTTTATTACATATTTTGATTGAAGAAAAGTAAGACAATGACACAGTGCTGACAAAATACATTCTTCGTGAAAACACATGCTGGATTTTTAAAATATTAGAGATCCATGTTTTAAATACATGTATTTTATAAGTATAGTGTTGTGTGTATCTTCTTTTTTTAAAAAATAGCAGCTGTGGGCTAATACTTTTTCAAATTTATGCTCATAAGCAAACAAACTTCAAAGATTAAAATCAAATAGACACATAGCCATGGATGCTTATATGTTTGGGCCAAAGGCATTAAAGTGCTTAGCAGTTACTATGTCTCAGCAATGTAAGTAAAGTACATCACTTTTTGAGATCTATTCACCATACAGTCCTTTTAATGTGTGAATAACTGTTCCATTTGACTATTCACCATGTGGTCTTTGGTGATTAGGAAGGCAGATGCTTGGGAGTCTTCTCCCATAATCTTAAATCACTAAGGGCTTTTCTAGATAAGGCTATTACTGTGCAGTTCCCTTATTATTTCATAGATTTTATGAGGGATCCCAGATAATCACATTTTACCTCTGTAACCCTTTCATGTTTCCTCACCACTTTTGTCATTTTTCTTTCCACAGAAAATCTGTTAAGGAGGGAAAGACAGGGTATCTTTTGATTGGCTGTGATAAGTGCTATCCATCTCAATGCTTTAGACTTTGATTTTACATTGTTATCTTGGATCGATGATGTTGCCTTGAGTCTTGCTTTCTTGTGCATCAAATAACAGGCTATGACTGCTGTGATGCATCTGTGCCACCTGAGACTATGCACATAATATTGTGGTTTAAGAGACCAGTTGAAGAAATATGTCTGTTCACACACAGCTATTTTTACTTATTTTTATTTTCTTCAATTTACCTCACAGGATTATTGTGAGAGATCTATGAATGCTGTGGTGAGATTCTTGGCGGATGTAATGGAATATAAAAAAGTAAATGTCCGGATCAGCTCTACGTGGTCTGAAAGTCCTTCCTGTGATGGCGCAGGAGGGATGGGACAAGGATGGGAAAAGGCTGGGACAACATCCTGTCCCCCATCTGATAATCTCCTGTATCTCTGAAGTGTGGTTAGGGCATCCCTTTTCATTGACGGGAAAACCTGTCAATAAGCCCCTGATTGGTACTGCAGTCCCATTAGTCCTCAGGTACAAAATGTCATTTCCATGGCAGTTCTGATATTGTCAGTGTCCACTCTTCTTCCCTTGTCCCCCCTCTTGTCGCAGGCTGGTTTCCTTTATTTTCCCTTTTCGTCTTTTATTTTAACTTAAATCACATTAACATGATTTTGGAACTGCGTTAAAAATAAAATTATTAAAAAAGCATTCTAGGTAGGGCATAGGGCAGGAAGGTGGGGCTAAGGGGGACTGTGGAAGACAGCACAACAGCAGGAACATCATGCTATTGTGGAGACATACAATAATGGCTACTCTCAAACTGGCATGTTTCTTCTGCATTAACTAATATTACAGTGAAAAAGGGGTTTTGTGATCATGTCTTTAGTCTCCCATCCAGGTGCTCTGAAGAGTCTGAAACTTGCCTTGTTTTAAAGATGAAAGCAGTGTGTGTTGTTGCCATTTCAAATTTAGGCTCCAGCTTAAGACCAAACTATGTGTGATGCTAAATGCTAACTGTGTGAATGAATTTTCAAGATGGAAATGATTCCACTTCATGCACAAAGCTCCTGCTAGTCCCCTGCTGGAGGGCATGAGCTACTTTAAAATATATTTCTTTTCATTACTTTTAGTAAGAAGAGTATGCTTTTGGCATGTATATGGGTATTAAATATTCAGTGGATTGTCCATTCAGCTCTTTCTTTAAAATGCAACATGGATGTAGTTGTAGATTACAATCATATAAAACTATTGTTGCACTGTTAATTTAGTAGAATTGAGCAAAAATGATGCACAATAATTCTCTTTCTCATTTTGTAGATCTCAAGATGTATTTCCTAGTTTTTCAGACAGTGAGTACAGAAGTGGAAAGGAAATGGCACAGCAATTCATTAGTGTATGGAACAAATGCTTCTTTTCCTCTTTTGGTTTAAAAATTAATAAACTTTAATTGAACTGTATGGAAGCCAGGTTAACTTGCTTTTGCTGTTGTTTATGGGACAGATGGCATAGCCTGGTTCTAATTAAACTTGCCATAGTGGCATTGGCATTTAAATAGGATGAAACCTTAGATGATATTTCACACAAATGGGATTGTATGAGATGGTTCGTGTGTGAGTGTGCATGCGAGCACACTAGGTTACTTATACTGATCAATGCATTTATCACAGATTGGAATGAGTGGACTGCCATATCTTCTTGAACTGCAACTTCCATCAGCTCTAGCCAGCGCTGCCAATAGTGCAGGGTAACAGTTGCAGTTCAGCAACATCTGGTTCCTGTGTCTGATTCAAATAGTTCATTTGGTTATTTGAGGTTTCCATTTACACAGTCTATAGTGCTGTTGCCAGTACACCAGAACTCTAGAAAGCCAAGGTTTGCTTCTACAGTCTTCTATGGCTGAAATAAAAATAGGATTAATTCTAACCTGCAATTGCAGGATGAGCATTGAAGCCTATACTAGTTTGATAATCATATGTTGTTCTTGGATCAAAACAAGGATAATTTGGAAGCATAATTTTTGTTTCAAATTGAATGTTAACTTATACTCTTTTTTGGTAAACACTAAGTACAGTAGTCAGAAACTTGCCATTTTTCTTTTTCTGTCTCCCTGTTTAAGTCTTCAGTGTGAATGTACTTATATCCAAAATTCAAACATGCTCTAATCTAAATTCCATTTATTTCCATTTCATACTACTGGCTTATATAGCCAAGCTGAGGGTAATTAAGGTCACAAGAGAACTTAGAAATGTATTTTTTAAAATGTGTAGGATTAAAGACTAATTCAGATGTTACAGTCCTTCATGTGAAGAACAATGAAAAATGTTTTCATGCATTGATGCTCCACCTGATGAGAACAAGATAAGATTTGTATTTGTTAAGAGGCCTAAGCATGCTAATGAGTTCAAAACCACATTCTCAGTTCCTATTCAGAAACATACTTTTAAAAGTTTAGATGGGAAGCTTTTAGTATGATGTCTTGTTAACCTGATTCCCTGTTGTGCTGTGTATTAGAATGTTATCTATTGGTTATTTGATTTTGTAGTTGATTCTGGCACTCTTTAAAAGTAATGAGACTAGCTGGCAACTGTCCTGAATGAGCTTTTTGCCAGTGAAAAACAAAAATATGTTGTATAGGATGTACGTTCTTCCCTATGACCATTGCCCTAATTGTATTGGAAAGAGAACACAGTGCATGAAGTAACTCTTGTGGAAGTATGACTTATTTATCAGGCGGCATGACTCCTGGCTCCTTTTTGTTTTGGTCCTCTCTGGAGGTACTCACACAGTATGAGTTTAGGCGTGTTTACTGTGAAAGAATTTGCAATAAACTCAGTAGGACTCACTATTCATAAACAGACAAAAATATAATGAATAGATTTGTAAACTCTTATGTAGTATATATGTTAAATATTCAGCTAAGAACGCTAATTGTATATGTTTCTCAGCCTTGCCTGTAGATTTCAGTTGGGAATGATTGTACTGTCATACTGAGTGATACTTTTATTCATCTTAAGGTGTAGGTGTGTATCTGTGTGTCTTTTACAATGGATCCAGATGCTTTGAATCTGACCACTGACTTCGCCAGTTGGGGATAATGGGAGTGTCATTGAAATTTTTTTTGATAGAACTGTATTAGTGTGATTATATACATAACATAGTTTTCCAGGTAATAATGCAAATTTGTTTGTGCTTTTCCAGGTCATTACATTTCTTTGGATACCTCACAGGGTACGAATGGTGACACAGCTGTATTGCTTAGTCCTGAACTCTCTACAGAAGAATGGAGCTGTATTAGACTCATATACCAAATTGCCACATCTTCAGAGTTGACAGTAGATCCTACTGCTTTAAACGTGTACCTCAGGGTGGAAGGGGAAAGTTTTGATCATTTACTTTGGACAACTACAGAACCCTCAGAGAGCTGGCTCATTGCTAGCTTAGATCTAAGAAATAGCACCGACAAATACAAGGTAGGCATAGCTTTGGAACAAAGCACTGCATTTAGTTACGTGGGTTTCTGAAAATGTACGTATTAGTTCATTTTGTATCTTGCCTTTCCACCACTGATATTTAAACATATGAACTAAGGCTAAGTATTAATTGCTTCAATTAGACATACAAGAGGCTAATAATTTTTGAAGAGCTGATAAAGAATTGTTTGCAAGTGCATGTGTGCTTCGGTTTTGTGTTTAAGTCTGTGTTTATCTACTTTCCTGTGAAAACACTGTGAACAATAACACCAGGGACAACTGTAGCTTTATTCAGGCATTTGTGAGTGGGCATTAAACACGTGTGGTGTAGAAGATAGCATGGCATTGCCAAGTTGTGTCTCAGCATCTGCACATTCATTACAATATATTTAGAGAGATCTCATGCATACTACTGTACGTGTGGGGATTCCCTTCAGGTGTGTTAATTAATGTGTCTAGATAAGTAAAGAGCCTGTTATCTTCCTCTTAACATTCATTGTATCCTTATAAATGTTTGAAAAGAGCTACCTAGAATAGGAATACCTAGAAAGAAAGGGGAGAACATCGAACTTGTGATTAAAAAATAATTATAGATTTTAGTTATGGCTCTAGATTATACAGGTTATTTTGAATAATATTAGAATATAAAACCGGGCATCTCAAATCAGAGAATTTGAACATAGGCTACGTTATTTTTTTTCTGAATCTGTAGGTAGTTCTTTTTGTATTTATATATCAAGTATATTTCTTTATAAGACAGATGGACAGGTCCTAACAGAGTGTTTCGCTTACTATAATTTGATGATCAGAATGAAGTCCTAGGAAGTCAGATGTTTCCTTTTATGTCTCACTCCCTTTTTCCTTTGTCGATTGTTATTCATGTCTGTTAATTGTGTATTAGATTTGTTATGTATTAATATGTATGTGACCCTTAGATAGGTTTGTATTTTGATTTATGCACTAGATAGATTGTGTTTATTTTTTATTATATGTTGTGTTGTTATTGTATAATGTTATTTTATACAATAAAATTATTTAATAAAAAAAAAGAAAAGAAAAGAAAAGAGCTATAGTAATCAATGTGTTGGAACTCCAGTTTTTCTTAGCAAGGTTTGTCAGGAAGTTGCAATATCCACCAAGAAGATTATTCACTAGGATGGAAACAGAGATCTTTCCCAGCATGATATTTATAAACAGCATTATATGTAACACATATGTTTGTACTTAATTGACTTCATTCTATTCCATGTTCAAGATTTTGAAATAGCAGATTTTTCACAATTTTTTTTCTTTCTTTTACTGGGATCAAATTTTAAAATATTGTAAACAACATTTTGTGATATATTAGTGGCATATGACATATCCTATATCAGTGTACCAAGTTGACGACTATACAGTGGACTTGCACCCCCTTCCTCATGTCCACATATGTACACACACACTGAATAAATGCTGGAGATATTCAGCAAAGCCTCTTGTATACTACTACTACTACTACTACTACTACTTCTACAAGAGAATACTGCATTGAGGACAATCCTAGTGGTATAAGGCAGAACTGAGAGCCCCTAAAACTTAAAATTTGTTTAATTTTAACAAATGCTGTGAAAAATTCTAGTACCTAACATTTTCCTGTTTTTGGCTTATTTTGTAGATTGTATTAGAAGGTGTATTGGGAAGAGACATTTTTGCCAGCATAGCAGTTTTTGAAATTAAAATTACTACCGGCTACTGCATAGGTAGGTTGCT
The DNA here is from genome assembly GCA_034509955.1 of Urosaurus nigricauda. NCBI lineage: Eukaryota > Metazoa > Chordata > Lepidosauria > Squamata > Phrynosomatidae > Urosaurus > Urosaurus nigricauda. Next base: position 87,888,140 of record JAOEGL010000002.1, on the reverse strand, counting down.
TTTTATAATAATTGCTTCTGAATTTGTGTTTAATTGAGAAACTTCCTTTAAAAGGAACATTAGTTTAGAACATTAGATCAGTATAATATTAATGAACTTCTTAACAAGTGTTCTAGTAGTTTATTATAGATGCATAAACTGTGGCTTATTAAAGCAATACTGTTTTTAAAATCCACAGCAAAACCAGAGGCATTGTAACAATTTAACCTGAGCAAGTAAGGTGTTTATGCATATAGATTTTAGGTACTTTTAATTTTATATTATATCATCCTTAACAATCCAACCACAAGACAGCTTATACATGTACATAACAAAGTAATAATGGTCTGCTGTCCAGGTGTATAGCTATCACTCTCATTAGGGAGAGGCCAGTGAGATGGCATGAGGCAGGCCCAGGAGGACTGCCCTAGTTCGCTTTCTGCTGGAGTTAGATCAGGACCCTGGACAGGCACAAGGTAGCTCAGTCAGCAGATGTCAGGAACAAGTGATCAAGGATGAGGACTGCAAGCAGCAATCCTGCAGCTGCAAAGGAGGAAGAACAGGTTAGGAGTGGTTTGTTGCAACTGCTAGATCTTTTCAGTTTGGCCAGGAGATTCAAGACTAGCATTCTGCTTTTTTATTGCTGCAACCTGTTGGGTAAAAGAGCACTGTCCTTTGGTACAGACATTGGCTCTTTCTTGCTGGTTGGATTTCAGTTGTGGGGGCTTGATCTGCAGAAACCTCTCTTGATCTTCAGAAATATCAGTTCTCAGAAATACCATTCCTTAGAGCCAATAAGCAAAGGTGCATCCTCAGGTCTTGGGGGCCTAGGGGGAAAAAATCTAGTGTTTGTGGATCTGCTTAGAATGGGTCTGGGAATTAACCCATTGCCTCCTCAGAGCCACTAACTTTTAGAGACTTCTAGGGTTTGAAATATGGAGCCACGGGATTGCACTAGTACAATGTTACAGCAGAACACCGAGGATGCATCATCATCACATATGCAACTAAATTGTGAAGAGCAAAAGAATGAATAAGGTTGCCAAAGATTTCTATCAGGAACAGAAGAGCCAAAGGATTGCTGAGGAATGATTGATCCACAGATAGTGTATCTGCACAAAGGCCTTTAGCAACTGGCATGATCTGCTGATTGCTTTTTTGGTGTGAGTGCAGTTGCCAGAAGCCTCTACAGCAGAACACACTGTGTGCTACTTAGCAATGACCGGTTTTGCCAGTTATTTATCTACAGATACTTTTATATATATAGTCCTTTGAGAAAACTATATTAGCTTACTAGAAAAGCAGATTTATAGTACAAGTCAAGGTCTCATTAGCATGTACCACCCCCCAGATTAACCCTTTGTAGTCTGAGAAAACCCCCAAGTGACTGATGGGTCCCAGTCACTACAATACATGGTTCAGAATTGCCATTCAGTTCAGTTGACTGCAGTCCTCTACCTAAATATCTGGGAACAAGCTCCATTGAACTCAGCTTTTCTTACTTCTGAGTAGATATGTATAAGATTGAATTGACAGAACCAAATTTCACATTTGTCAGTATGTCCACTGAAGAATCTTGAATTGCTTGGAATCTGGAATCTGATTTCAAATTCCATTCTCTCTTGCTTATGTGGCCATGTGTAACACATCCTATCTCTTATAATAATGGCAACAGCAATGACCTATTTATACAATTAAGAACAATGTATATAGTTTTTTGTGGGGCTTTCGGGCTATGTGGCCATGTTCTAAGAGTTCCTTTCTGACGTTTCGCCAGCATCTGTGGCTGGTATCTTCAGAGAAAGATGTCAAAGAAAGATGCTCTGAAAATGCCAGCCGCAGATGCTGGCGAAACTTCAGAAAGGAACTCTTTTCGAAAATGGCCACATAGCCCGAAAGCCCCCACAAAAAACTATGGATGCCGGCCATGAAAGCCTTCGACTCAACAATGTGAATACTTTAAAAGTGCTTGGAAAACAACAGAGGTTATGGACAATGAACATGTAGATTTTCCCATTCATTGGGTATAGTCTGAAAATAACAACAACAACAACAACAACAACAACAACTTATATTCCACCTTTCTCCCAATATAGGGACTCAAGGTGGCACACAGCAAATTTAAAACAATATAATTTAAAACAATACAAAAGCATTTAGAAAGATAAATATACTTTTTTTAAAAAAAATAATTTTTTATTTAAATATATATTTTTGGTTGCCAAATGACTTACTTTGAAATATTGAAATGTAGGTACTTCTGCATACAGCAGGTTACACCAATTATCATTTTATGATCCAGTCAAGGAGCATGTGGTTTTTTCATAGATAAGATGCTATAGCAAATGTTATAACTTGGAGGAAAGGTTTTTGAAACTCTTTGAAATTTAGACTTGATTCTTCTTGAGGCTAGTCTCATAAATGATTACATTACTCTTCATTCTGGTCAAATAGAATGCAATGTGGCCACAAATGATTTACAGGAATTTGGGCTTTTTGCATTGCCCTCCACTGCTTAAGCTCCTTAAATTCTGCAGGAAAAGGTTTCACAGTTTTTACCAGAGTATCTGTGGAAACCTGCAGAAATGCAAGTTATTGCATGTGTGGCCATATGTCTGCTTCGTATAGAATTCACTTCCTGAAAATTTGTGCAGAAACTTGAAGACAACCATCAATGTGATGTGCGAAAATCTGCAGCAATGTGCATAATACATGTAGACTAGCCCTTGGATAGTCTCAGCTAGAACAGACCAACTGTCAACATATAAGTAATTCCTATTCATTCAGTGGATCTGCTCTAGTTGAGATTAACAATAGGATTCAGGCTTTAGATCCATGTAGTTATATAAAGGGCTCACAACTCATTTTCCTTCCACTGTCTGTTCAGTGTCGTTATCCTTTTATTTTATATTGAATATCTACTGATAATTTAGTTGTCAATTTAATAGGTGAGCAAATGGGTAATGATGATAACAGGTCGGAAGAAGATATGGTTATCGATTTATTATCTTTCTGACTAAAGTATAAATATTTATTTTTTAAAAGAATCAATACACTGAATTGATTTTAGCCAATACGCCAGTTGTTTAGTGTGTTGTGATACTGATGTACCATGCTCTCGGAACCTCAATTAACTCTTTGTAAATTTCAGAATGTAATTTTGAAGAAAACCATCTGTGTGGTTACATGAACCGCTGGAACCCCAATGTAAACTGGTTTGTAGGTGGAGGCAACATTGGAAATTCCCAATCCATCCTTCCAAGAGATCACACTCTTAATGATGAATTTGGTAAGTGAAGAGATTCCTCAGAAAGAAGTGATGAAGAGATGTTAGTATTAAATCAGAAAAATATTCCATTACAAAGTGTTTTCATTCATTGCTTCATCTGTTGGAAGGATTTTGTTTTGATTTGTCACACTGCAATACAAGAGTGTCATTAATGACTTTTTTTAAAAAAATTACATAATGGAGAGCTCAGAAAATATATTTGAAAGAGGAAAAGATGAGAGGGGGAAACTGCAAACTGAATTCATTAGTGGCATTCCCCCCCTCCCCCCATCCCCAATATAAAGGGAGCATCTCTTTCTCTCTCATTCTCTTTCTGAAAATGCAAACATCCAGGCATTGTTCCAAGAATAATTTCTCCAGAATTTTGTCAGCTGTTCACTAGGATAATGAACATGAATAAAATTAAATTCACATTAACTTAATTCTCGATCAGGATAATAATTCCATTATTTCAAGAAGTATGTATGTTCTCTTACAACATTATTCAGAAAAAGTTAAAGGTACTATATTATTTTAGAAATAGTGTGAAAACACATCCATTTATTTCATTGGAGGCATTTTCTTTTGTGTGTGTGTGTGTGCACTGCTGGTAGATAACCACTGAACCTCCATGAAGTGTGTCTTGCTTTTAGGATCTGTGAGAATATATATCCCAAAAAAGATACAGGTCTTGATTTTCAGTGAGATCTGCATACAGAAGCCTCTGCAGATGCATATTTCCATTCTGATAATTAAAGTAGGCATTACATTAAATGTGCATATTATACATTTTAAAAACAAACAAGCAAATAGTAGCTACTGATTGGGAGAAATAATGTCTATCAAGTTTACAACACAAGGCAGTAGGCTGGAGGAGTTTAACCCTTCTTTGCTTTCTGTAATCCAGGTCAAAATCATCCCTCAAAAATCCTGGGTTTGGGGAGAAATAATTCACACCAATGGTAAACAACAATTTCTGCATCGGAATTCCATTCTGCTACTGAGCACCCTTTATTATTGTTTAAGCCTAACAGTTTTATTTTCAGGCATCAGTTTAGGGAAGGTGTTTGAGTAATCCTGTTGATTTCTGCAGAAGTGACAGGGGTATTCTTTCTTTCTTTCTGTAGCTTACAAACCCCTATTAATCTAGTCTGATTGCCAATTTCTTAAAAGCATTTAGCTGTTACACCCGCTGGCTGGCCTGGCCCTGGCAAATATGTCAACCTGTTGTATTTTGCAGAGTTGTCTAATAAAAATGTAAAAGTAATGACTTTGTGTGGTTGGGGTTAAGACATTCATGGGTTGCATTGCTGGAGAAGGCACAAGAAGATGATCTTCACAAATGCCTTCTCTCCTCAGTGCCAGTTCCCATACTGTTGTGGGGAATCTCTTGACCCTCTAGAATAGCTTGTGGTTGGGAGGATGGAGAGAGCAGCAGGGCACATGGATGGAAATAGCCTCCTCCCTTCCTCCCAACAGAAGCTATCATTGGATTATTATTATTATTATTATTAACCTTTATTTATATAGCGCTGTAAATTTACACAGTGCTGTACATACAATCTTATAAATTAGACAGTTCCCTGCCCTCAGGCTTACAATCTAAGAGAGACAACAACAAAGCGAAGGGAAAGGTGGTGGGAAAGGGGATGAGGTCCAGTGGGATCCCTGCCCAAATGGAGCCCTTCTGTTTGTGGAAAGACATCAACCGTGAGTCTTTTATATAAAGCATGAAATGAAACAAAATAAATAATAAAATGGGGGAACTCTTAGTTTCTTTAATTTGAAAGAGAAACATGTTAAAACGAACCATTTCTGAAGCAATTTATCAGATGTAGAATTTTCCTCCATATGGAGGAAGAATGAAAAATAAATCTTCTCTCTTGAATGTGCTTTCTTCTTCCAAGGACTAAAAACAAATAGAAGATTTTGTTTTTCTTCAGAAGGGATGAATCTACTAAACAAAGATCAGATTAATGTTTGTACTGAGCTCATGTAAACAATGTAAAACTCTAGTCTCTAGTATTTTATTGAGCATGGAAATACTGTATTCTGATGTATTACATCTCAAACTAGAAGAGAATCCTCACAAAATCATGTCTTTTCTCCTGCAAATGATTGTATTGTTGGTGAAGTTTGTGCCCTCAGTATTCTCTTGCAAACCAGAGATTAGATGGGTTCTTAAATTTTGAATTAGAGGGCTCTTTAGTGATGTTAAAACCACAAAATGTTATATTTATGCACTGGAAAGACTGAGTGCAGCAGATGCATTTGGCTCTAAAACCAAAGCAGATGTCAAATCCAGAGGATATTATTGCTCATTCAACAGACTTTGCTCATTTTCATGTGTTTTTTTTTTTATTATCCTGATGAAAAAGTCACACTTCTGACTGGAAAACTGTTTTGATCTGATATAATCTGATTTTAAGATTCTTCTTTTTGTTTTGTTTTATTTAAACATAACTGCAGCTCTGAAAACGGATGTAATGTCATTACAGTTTGTAGCTCGTAGGGGTGTGTGTGTGTGTGTGTGTAGGTACCTTCAAGCCATTTGTCAATTTATGGCAATCCCATTAATTTTATAGAGCAATGGAACATAAATATAGAACACCTATAAGAATCAGGTCTGTGTTCCCATTGGTTTTTATGACATAATTGTACAAATTTAATTTAATGGGTGCATCTCTTAAAAGTATACCTTGCTGAGAGAGAAATTTTAGGGATGTAGCAAGAAATTTGGAGGAAACTGGTCATTTTGCTTCCATGTACTACAATTTCATCCCTGTTTCAAGATGGCTAGTAAAGAAGCATATATAGTAAGGCTGGTGAGTTAAAAAGCACATTATTTGATACTGAGACCAGATTTGAGCAGTCCTCTTTTTAAAAAAAATGAAAACAGAGCTCTAATCTACAGTGCTATAGAGTTGATTTTCTTTCTGTCGGCATTCTTCAATGTCCAATTCTCACATCCATACACTGTGGTGAGGAATACAATGGTTTGCATGATTCAATGTTATGTCTTTGCACTTTAGGATCTTGTCTAGTCTAATACACACACACACATTTAGAATTGTTCCAAATTTGCTTCAGAAATTTCAAAATCTTTTTTTGCCCCACCATAGATGAGAGTTAGTAATTACTCTTCTCTAGATAGTTTTTGAACAGGTTTGCTCTCTATAATTTTAATCTATGTTTTACTAAACACTAAAAAAAGAGAAAAATTCCCAGAAAAAATAATATTCAACATGAAATCTGTGCTGGAACTGCAGAGAGAAGGAAGAATTTGCCAGGGCCATAAAAGAGGCATCAACTGTCAAGCCAAGTTTTTCTCAAAACCAAGGTAGAAGTGGCCAATAACTAAAGTTAAAAGAGTTTGAAAAACACCAGCCAGTTACTGCTGCTGGTATTGTAAAATGCTCCTCCCTAGCAACACATAAACCAACACTAAAACGTTTACTTATGAAATGTCTTTTCTGCTTTAGTATTTAGAGCTACACTTTTTTATGTGCACTGATTTGACCAATTTTCTGTTTCTTTCTCTCCTTCCCTATCTATGCTTTTATGTTTTCACTGATTTTCTTTTTAAAAGATGCTTTAACTATATAGAGATGGCTTTGGTACCTACTAGACTTTTGTACTTACTAGGTTGGACTGGCTCAAGATTTTAGAGAATTTAAAATAGAAAATCTAAACAGGACCTTTCCTGCATACACGTCAGTCCATCAAAATCAAAGCGTATAAAGCAGCCTCCTGTATAATTTGGCATTGCAAATATGCCAGCGTTCATATTGGGATTCTAATCTTACTTCTATTGATTTGGCTGGATTTAGTGGAAATAGGTCTGAGCACCTACATTTAGGATCAGTGGCTGCTTCATTTCACTGCAGCTACCATCTTGAGGGGAGAGAAAGGCAGGCCACCTCCTGCTGGAAGCAAGAAGAGCCCTCCCTTCAACCACCATCTTGAGGGGAGAGAGAGGCAGGCCACCTCCTGCTGCAAGCAAGAAGAGCCCTCCCTTCAACCAGCATCTTGAGGGGAGAGAGATGCAGGCCACCTCCTGCTGCAAGCAAGAAGAGCCCTCCCTTCAACCACCATCTTGAGGGGAGAGAGATGCAGGCCACCTCCTGCTGCAAGCAAGAAGAGCCCTCCCTTCAACCACCATCTTGAGGGGAGAGAGATGCAGGCCACCTCCTGCTGCAAGCAAGAAGAGCCCTCCCTTCAACCACCATCTTGAGGGGAGAGAGAGGCAGGCCACCTCCTGCTGCAAGCAAGAAGAGCCCTCCCTTCAACCACCATCTTGAGGGGAGTGAAAGGCAGGCCACCTCCTGCTGCAAGCAAGAAGAGCCCTCCCTTCAACCACCATCTTGAGGGGAGTGAAAGGCAGGCCACCTCCTGCTGGAAGCAAGAAGAGCCCTCCCTTCAACCACCATCTTGAGGGGAGAGAGATGCAGGCCACCTCCTGCTGCAAGCAAGAAGAGCCCTCCCTTCAACCACCATCTTGAGGGGAGAGAGATGCAGGCCACCTCCTGCTGGAAGCAAGAAGAGCCCTCCCTTCAACCACCATCTTGAGGGGAGAGAGAGGCAGGCCACCTCCTGCTGGAAGCAAGAAGAGCCCTCCCTTCAACCACCATCTTGAGGGGAGAGAGATGCAGGCCACCTCCTGCTGCAAGCAAGAAGAGCCCTCCCTTCAACCACCATCTTGAGGGGAGAGAGAGGCAGGCCACCTCCTGCTGGAAGCAAGAAGAGCCCTCCCTTCAACCACCATCTTGAGGGGAGAGAGAGGCAGGCCACCTCCTGCTGGAAGCAAGAAGAGCCCTCCCTTCAACCACCATCTTGAGGGGAGAGAGATGCAGGCCACCTCCTGCTGGAAGCAAGAAGAGCCCTCCCTTCAACCACCATCTTGAGGGGAGAGAGATGCAGGCCACCTCCTGCTGGAAGCAAGAAGAGCCCTCCCTTCAACCACCATCTTGAGGGGAGAGAGATGCAGGCCACCTCCTGCTGGAAGCAAGAAGAGCCCTCCCTTCAACCACCATCTTGAGGGGAGAGAGAGGCAGGCCACCTCCTGCTGGAAGCAAGAAGAGCCCTCCCTTCAACCACCATCTTGAGGGGAGAGAGAGGCAGGCCACCTCCTGCTGGAAGCAAGAAGAGCCCTCCCTTCAACCACCATCTTGAGGGGAGAGAGATGCAGGCCACCTCCTGCTGGAAGCAAGAAGAGCCCTCCCTTCAACCACCATCTTGAAGGGAGAGAAAGGCAGGCCACCTCCTGCTGGAAGCAAGAAGAGCCCTCCCTTCAACCACCATCTTGAGGGGAGAGAAAGGCAGGCCACCTCCTGCTGGAAGCAAGAAGAGCCCTCCCTTCAACCACCATCTTGAGGGGAGAGAGAGGCGGGCCACCTCCTGCTGGAAGCAAGAAGAGCCCTCCCTTCAACCACCATCTTGAGGGGACTTAATTGTCTAATTAACAAATTGTCAGCCGCTCTGATAGCTTTGGCTGAAGAGCGGGGTATAAATAAAATGTATTATTATTATTATTATTATTTAGGCTGCAAAGCTGTAGCAGTTTACTTGGGACTTAACTTGCAGTTCAGTGGTACTTGCTTCTAAGTAGATAGGACCAGGAATCTGCCCAGACCTTATTCTGTATCACGGTGAGGCTCAGGGTGAGGCTGGATCTGTTACCAGGAAAATTTTGTGTAGGCTTGTCCAAATCATTTTGCAGATATTGCATTACTTGCATTAATTATTAGTACGTTATTTATTTATTTTAAACATTTCTGTTACTGCCTTTCATTAGATCAGATTTCAGAGTGATGCAGCACATATAAAGAAAAAAATCATTAAAATCCTAATGTAGTAAAACATTCAATAGCCCCTTTCCATATTTGGTTATGTATTTCTGTATCCATTGCCACCATTCTTTGCCTCCCACTTTTGCGGCAGCCCCTTGTGGGTTTCCCAGCCCTCAGAACATATTTTTAAAGGATACACATGAAGGCTGAAAGATGAAGAGGGTCAATAATGTTGGTAGTAGCCAGCACTGTTAGTAGCCATGATAAAAGACAGAAGATAAAAAAATTGAAGGCAGATTGAGAGATTATGTGGACTAAAATGCATGGGTAAATGAAACCTTCTTAACCTGGATTTTATGAACGGATCTTGTACCACCTTTGAGAATAACTGTGTGAAAAAAGTTGTAGCATAAGCTTTCATAGATAGAGGCCTGAAACAGATGGACCGAAAGCACCACCTTCAAGCCAATCTGGGGACATGGCTTTCAGAAGATGCATTCCCCCGGATTAGGCCAAAGTTGCACTGCAGCCGCCTAAGGTGGCCCAAACCCAGCCTCAAAAGGAGTGCAAAAAAATAGAGCTCCGCGGTGGCCAAACTTGGGACACTGGTGTCTCATTGTCATGGTCATGTGCCGCTCAGGATGTGATTTTGGCTCCAAGCCATCCATCTGCTTGAGGCCAGAGTCTACTTCTTCAGATGCTTGGAGTGAACTAGTGTCAAGAAAGGTCCTTTGCAGTCTACATAGCCTCTGAAATCATCTGCTACAATTTCTTTCTTTCAGTTAGCCTCAAAGGTACTATAAGATCCCTTTACATATTGATATTCCAGATTAACATGGCCGCGTTTTTGAATGATGCTGACAAAGTTTGTAAACCAGGTTAAAGGTACATCTCTTTAGAACAAAGGAATAGCTGTGGTCACAGTATTTATTATTTAACATATTTATATACATGTTTTCAGGAGAAACAAATACTAAAACAGAATATATCAATAATAGTGACATAATACAATAGAAAGACAAATTATGAGGGTGGATCACCCTTTTGAAAACCACATCTCACTACATAGCAGAGCAGGAAGTTTAGTGATGATATTTGCAGAGACCAGCTCAGCTAGAACAATCTGGGTTAAATGGAGATAGTTCTGTCTTGTCTCTCCTTCCCCCTGATCCAGATGGTTCTTGCATAATTAGGGAGTCTGTGTCAGCTAAACTATAATCTAGCTTCATCATGCAATGTTGGCAAAGCCAATGATGGAGATGTAGGAGGTTCAGAGAACAACTCCTCTGCCAAGTTAGCATATCAGATATTTGTTTCTTTTTCACGATCCACATTTATTATTAGTTAGACACAAACTTCAATTTTTTTACAATGAATTAATAAGAGGTAAGAAGAGTGTTAGCATGATGTAATGGTTTGAGCATTGGACTACGGAAGAGAGAGGTTCGAATCCCCACTTGGCCATGGAAACTCACTGGCTGACCTTGGGCAAGTCACACACCATCAACCTCAGAGGTAGGAAGTGGCAAGCCCCCTCTGAATAAAACTTGCCAAGAAAATCCCATTACGGGTTTCCCTTAGTATCATCATAAATTGGAAATGACTTGAAGGAACCAAGAAAAAGCAAACAAGGGGAGAATGCAAGAAGGAGACTTTCGATGTATTGTTTTAGCCTTTTCTTCATCTGAATAAGAAGATGAGTTTGATAGAAAATTATATTCAAAAAATTAGACCTTGGAAGAGAAATGGAAACAGAAGTCACTTTTTCCAATCTTATTAACAGAGGCATTTAAAAGAAGCTCACAGCTGTTTACTTAGTGTTCATTATTTATATGTTGTGCATCAAATACCTGTTCCACTACTGTAGAAACTCCATTTTTGTGTATGATCAATCAATTTATTACGATCAACTGATCAGACATCAAATAACAACCATGACAGTAAAATAACAAGTATGACAATAAAATAACAGTAACCTTAACATCAAATTATAACATCTGATTATAAAAGTGACTAAAAATTTAAGGGTATAAAAGCATTCTAAAATTATTGTAAAAACATGAAATAAAAAAATAAAATAAAATCATTATAAAACCTTAAACAAATTTTACCATTTTATGCCGACGGACCATTGCCGCTGCACAGAAACTAGCCACTTTTGTTGTTATTAATGAACAATGGTCTGCCAGCAAATAAGACACGTAGAATTCATCAGTTCTTCCCGGGAAACGACTAAGAATTGGATAGATAAAAATATGGCGGTAACCATAATAGAAAGGGCAGTACAAGAACACATGACCTATTGTCTCCACTGTACCAGTACCTCAAGGACATGTGCGAGCATCATAGAGGATATTATTATATCTCCCTTCCAATAGGGCTGAAGGTAAAACATTAAATTTTCTAAGGTAAATGCTTTCCTGTATTTTGGAATGGTTAAAAGGTTCAAATGGTTAGCTAACACAAAGGCATGGCCATTATCTCTGAAATCAGTGTATGAACAAAATTCTCTTATTTTTAGGCCACTACATGTATGTGGACTCTCTCTATGTCAAACACTTCCAGGAAGTGGCTCAGCTGGTTTCTCCTAGGACAACAACTCCTGTGTCAGGCTGTTTGTCCTTTTACTACCAAGTGCAGCAGGAAAATGGCATTGTTTTCACCATCTACATGAGAGATGTAAATGGCTTTTATGAAGAGCTTTGGAAAGCTGACAGCTCCATGTATAATGGCTGGGTTTTAGGAGAAGTTGATTTCAACGCTCCATACCCAATGGAGGTAAGGCCATCTGATTTGTATGTTTCCATCTCATACAGTTTGCCAGTACTAGAGTTTGAAATTCATGTTTCTGTGGCTTTTTTTAATCTCTTAGTATAGTGGGATGATATTTAAAATATTTTGTTTCTCCAAAGAATTCTGACACCATCAGAATAAAAACCTGCAGTGTAGATTTTAATTGGACATCAAAACATCATGTGAACATGTGGAAATGTATTGTGTATGTTACAATGAAATAAACATGATATAGTAATAAAATAGTGATGCATGGGTTTTGTTCCTAGGTTATATTTGAAGTTGCTTTTAACAGTGCCAAAGGGGGATATATTGCTCTTGATGACATTTCGTTCTCTCCAGTTTTCTGCAGTAATCGTACAGGTATGACTTTCTTCCCTTCCTTATTTATTTATTCCTGGTCTGTTTTGGGGTATGAAATTGAATGTGCTGTACTAAACTGCATCCTAGTCAATGTAACTATTTTTGGTATTTAAAGAATTAAAGGTTTATTTAATAATGTAAATCAAGGATATCAACAAATCACCAGCGGAAAACACTGGTAGTATGGCAGCCATGTATAAGGTGTACCAACTACTGATGAGTAAAAACATCACCAGGCTCTGGAACTCGCTTTCCATAAAAATTAAACTGACGCCCTCTCTATTTTCTTTTCTCAGACAAGCACAGACTTTTCTGTTTCCATAAGCATTTGATTATTGATTGTATAAGGCCCATCTCACCTAAACAATGTGATGGGTCTTGCTAATTGTTGTGTGTGTGTGTGTGTATACATACGTATGTGCACGCTCATGTTTAATAGAGTGTGTTTTAATGTGTTTTTCTTTTTTTATTGTTTAGCTTTCTAATTTTTTTTAATTTTTGTGAATTTTTAACTACATATCTTTTAATTTGTTTGTAAACCACATTGAGTCCCAAACTGGGAAAAAGGCAGGAAATAAATAAATAAATAAATAAATAAAATTGTCATCATCGTCATCATCATTCATTCAATCGTTAGAAGTGCCGGTTACTTAAAAACAATTAACTAATATTTTAAATAAATAAATAAAGAATAAACAACTAAAATAACTCTTCTCCTAGGTATAGCTAGGGAATAATCTTACTTGAAGCCCCATAGAGCTGTTGGTCAGAGTTGACAATACTGAGCTAGATGGATGATTGATTTGACAGTATAAAACAGTTTCAAATGCAGGTTTAAATGTCTGTCTTTTCACTGGATAAATTCCTTAATCAGCTGAAACATCTCTATTCGATAATCTTTTGAATGGCTAGAAAGATCTGCTGAGTTCTCTTAAAAAATGTCAGGCTGTTATTGTGAAATCAGATGTGCCTGTGGCATTAAAGAAGCAATATTCCAGATGTCATTTATCACAGGGGAGGAAAAAACCCAAGGCAAGCCAAACAGTACTTTTGGTATTCTTTGCTTAATATATTTTAGACAGATCTTCCCTAGAAGAGCAGTATTTCTTAGCATACTGATGTCTGTGTTCTTATATGTTAGACTGAAGGCAGGACTGGAATTTGAAGACACCTTTCCATCTACAGTTCTTGTCTGTAGATCTTTTATACAGGGGGCAGTCCAAAGATAAATATTAATTATGTCTTAGAGGAGGCTTTTGTTGTTGTTATTATTATTTGGCACCTGTTGCTTATTTATTTTTGTAGCTCCTTTTGCACACACATTTAACTATCAAAGCAATTTGACTGTGTCTTACAGAAGTGATATCAGCTTGACTTTTGCCATATATCTACAACGAATGGGCGTTACTGTCTGCTGTGGGCACAGTATGCCCCCAGATAATTTCACATAGGTTTGGTACTGGACGATATTGTCAACTCTGAACTTCAGGGACTTTCCAGGATTTGAGGCAGGATTCTTTCTTTTTGGTATTCTATGGTACTTACCCATCCGAATACAGGCCTGAGCTTCAGATGAGATTAGATGTGTTCAGATTGGTATTGCAGTTGTAACAATCCCTTGCATGGCCAGGGTGCATCTTATCCTGCAGACATGAATGCATGTACAAGCTGTTAGGTGCAATGGGAAGTCTGGGTACATTTCTCACAAGTCTACTCATTTAATTGATACAAGCTACTGGTGGTTTAAAATGCAAGTGGACTTGCATAGAAGTCAGAAGGAGGACTGGGTGGGAATATAGGGAGCATGCACCGACTTCCCATTTCTCTTGTTGATTTGATGAATAAGCATCTGTGTTTTCGTGGGTGGGGATGATTATGTCTTTCCCTTTGTGGGCGTCTTCCTATTTTTATATGTCTTTCCTGTTCAGTGGTTACATAGGGCCCGTACAGACAGGCCAAAATAAAGCTGCTTTGGGTCACTTTGGAGGTATGTTGTTTAAATGATGCATGTGTCCTAAGACTCCAGAAGCCGTGGCTTTGGTGCAGCTTCTGGACTCTTAGGATACATGCATCATTTAAACAACATACCTCCAAAGTGAGGCAAAGCAGCTTTATTTTGGCCTATCTGTATGGGGCCATAATTAACTACTAGTAATGGTCAAATTACAAACAAAACAAAAATAAATAAATGATTTAAGCATATTTGTTCTTAATGCTCATTTGCTTTGATCTATGTATTCCTGCTAACTATGAAGGTCCACCGGTTTTACCTTCTTTTACTCTGTCTCTTTCTGTTACATCTCAGAAATTTCCTTTAGTCCTACACAGGCGAGTTGCAGTTTTGAGGATGATCTCTGCAATTTTTACCAGGATCATAAGGATGGCCCTGGCTGGAGCAGGGTAAAAGTAAAGCCTAATGCATATAGACCAGGTGACCATACTACTGGCATGGGTAAGCAGAAAAGCCTCTTGGTGAAAGTTAAAAGTAGGACATGCTGATGAACTTCCTCAGTATTTTAGATCAGATCTCAGCTAATAACACAAACTTTGTGGGAAACTGGAACTCACCAGAATTTTCTCAACAGAACATAATTTGACACAAAGATTGTGGGCACTGCAATAGCCCATGAGATAACTTTTATAAGAATCTTAGTTCCATGATGGCACTCAACCAAAGACAAAATGAGGAAGGAGCCTTGTATTCTTCTTGACCCTCTCCTGGCCTTACAATGAACAAACATTGCATGCTAAATCCTTCTTTTGATATAAATCACTGAACAGACTAGGTAAATAAGTGCTATTCTGTCCAGAAAGGAATGTTTTAACACATGAGGCTTAAAGAGGGTCTTGCTTTGGGAGCTGGGTAACTTCATGGTCTAATTTCCATATCAATAACAATCAGATATTGACAAAATGGTGTGTGGAAGTGAGAGGCTCAAAGATGATGTAAGCCTCCTGCATTAAATCACAAAATTGCTTCAGCTTATAAAACTCAGAACAGCTAGTTTTCTAGTTTCTAGTTAAGAAAAGAAAGGTAGAAAGGTAATTCAGAGTTAGGCTAGGTCACATTAACAGTAAACATGGTCAGCGACAGAGCAGTAAGATAGAAAATGGGCTCAGTCAAACCTATATATCTTCAGTTATTGCTCTCCTGTATTAATTATTTGTTTTACACACACACACACACACACACACACACACTCCAGTCTTTCATACAGTGAGCTCAAAGCAACATCCCTGATGTCCTCTTTCCAGTGTTATCACTCTCAGCCTGAGATAGATCAGGCTGAGACTGACTGGTCCAAATTCACCTACAGAGTTTCATGGCTCAGTGCAGTCTGCATCTTGAAATCTTCCAAATGCAAATGTGTCTGAAGTGTGTCTTTTTTCCTTGACATTACTTTGTTTTTGTTATATGTATGCATACTTATTTGTGTATGAAATTACTTTAAGATTGTATAATCTTGTGTCGTATCTTCTTTTCTTTTTTCTTAATGTGCTATTCATAAAAACTCTGGTGGAGGGGAGAATCATATGCTATGTCAACTTATGTCATTCCTGTAGTCAGGGAGTGGTGGCTTTGGAGCTGATTCACCCTGCCAGTCAAGCTGCTGCAGCCAGGATGTGGAAAGAGAAGTATTTTCTTTGTGCTATCAAAATGTGTTAATTTCCAGTGACATCTGGAAATTGGCTAAGTAAAACTGAAAAATATTCTGATGGCAGAAAACTTAACAGAGGAGATTTTCTTGCTCTTAAGAGGCATGATATTATATAATTTGTAGTGATCATAAATTGCAGAATTGCCAGTGGAAATTTTCTGTCACACCTAATGACAAAATGCCTAGAAGTGTTTTAAAATGAATAGATGCAAGAGATTATTAGAAATGTTTTTTAAGATTGTCTTGTTTTGCAGGTTACTACTTGATGGCAAACACAAAGTTTACATCGCAGCCTGGGTACATTGGCCGTTTATATAGCCCCACTTTGCCAGGAAATTTACAGTATTGTCTGCGGTTTTATTTTGCCTTATACGGCTTTTTCAAAATGAGTGATACCTTGGCTGTTTACATCTTTGAAGAGAACCACGTGGTTCAAGAAAAAATCTGGTCAGTTTTAGAAACTCCCAGAGGAGTCTGGACTCAGGCTGAAATCACTTTCAAAAAGCCCATGCCTTGCAAGGTAACAACCAGTGCTTTTGGTCTGGGTGACCATTGTTTTCACTTTGCCCTAAGTAGAGTTTTACTAAAAAGAAGGCAGTAGTTTGAGAATGGTAGTATGAGAATGGACAGGCAATTGCAATTTATAGGAGAAGGGAAGGGTTAGACCCAATTACTTGATGCCATAGAGAGTGGGAGCTATTACCAAAGATCACAATGCTATTGTAATTTAAAAGGTACAGTCTCACTGTTAATATGTCACTAATCATTAAAAAAAAAAAGATTAGTGTAACTGAACCTGAATGAAGACCATGTAGATCAGGGCTGGGGAGGGTATGGCCCTCTCGAGATTGTTGGACTCCAACTCCTATAAGCCTTAGCCAACATAGCCAATAGTGAGGGATAATGGGTATGTTACTTCAGTAATGTGTGGTGTTTCATATTATGATGACAACAAAAAGAACACTTAAAATCTTAATGTCGTCATTGACAATAGCTTTGCTGGAATTTTTTGATCAAATATCATCCCATTCAATGCATTTCCTATTCATAAATCCCCTGCAGGTAAACTGCCTACAGGCAAAAATACTAAGATCACACTTAGGACTTGTTTGATCTGCCCTGTGGTTGATTTTGTATAAGTTTTATTTTTTGGCTGTCTGCAAATATCGTAAACGGACCCTGGCAGCCAAGTTGACTCTTGGCTATCCTTGAATGTCAAAGGGAGTGAAAGAATCAGAGCTGTTTTTTAGAGCCTTTTTTAGTTAGAAGACTTTTGCAGCTGGAAAAAAAAGAAACTTATTTTTAAAAATAAATTTTGTGCCACATTTCCTTACACTGGAAAGAATACTACCTAAAACAGGTATGAAATGCTGTTCACGTTTAAGTTTTTTGGTTATGCTTTTTATGAGCACATTTGTGTGTGTGTGTGTTGGGAAAGATATATAGCAGACCAATGAAAGAACTCTGTGTCTAAGGTTGTGTAGTTTTGCCTTTTGCTTTTTTTTTTTTTTTTTTGGTAGGATCTGTTTGAATTAGCCCTCTGAAGCAATCATTGGCACTAGAGAATTTGGTACAGGAAACGAGCAACTGAGCCACTGACATAGGGAAAAAACACCATTTCAAAATTTTTGATAGGTGTGATCCAGCCAAATAAATTGTAAATTGAGATAGATACAGATGAATAACAGCAAATATGTATCTAAAACCTATACTTGAAACAAAATGCAAAGCTCTGACATTGTACTCTCAATAAACTAAGGTCTCCAACTTCTTTGTTTACAACGATGTCATCTGTTGCCATTAGCAAACAAACAAACAAACAAACAAAAAGGTATAAAGAGGCAATATATCATTGAACCTTTCAGTTTTTTTAGGTTACTAGTTTTCCTATGGAATTCCACCCTGTGCAGTCAGCACTTTTTTGTTTGTTTGTTTGTTTGCAGGAACATGGTTCTTATGTCTTCATTAAGTAGTAAAATTTGTCAATAGGTTCCAGACTTTGGGGACCAGAATATAAATCCTTTATAAATATATATAGTTCTATATTGAAATAAATTTCCTTAAATTTTCTAGAAAGATTATTTCCTTGTTTTATCATTTAATAGCTTGAAGCTTTTTTTAAATCAGAAATTATTTTTCTTTTATAGTATTTTTGTTAAAGTAGTTGTATATACATACAGGCCTAAATACCCTCAAGTTGTGTGATCTTGTATGATCTTGGAAGCTAAGCAAGGTCAGCCTTGGTTAGTCCTTGGGTGGGAGACCATCAAGGAATACCAGGTGGTATAGGCTATATTTCAGAGGAAAGAAATGGCAAATAACCTCTGAGTATTCCCTGTTTAAGGAGTTTATCAGACAACGGAAATTGAAAGTATAATCTAATGGCAATCCGAACGCAATCATGGGGTTTTGCGTTATTAAGAATTAAAGCATCTCACACAATTTTGGGCCATGGGGGGGTCATTTTGGGGAAATGAGAAGTCAATCTGAATGCATTCTGAACTCAATGGGAATTCACGTGAATTCGAATTGACTCCATTCGAAATAGAGAAAAATTCCTCCCGTCTGATAAACTCCTAAGAAAAGTCTATGAAATTCATGGAATTGTGCTATAAGTTGACAGGTGACTTGAAGGCACATATACACAGTGAATGTGTCAGGGGTAGGAGCTAATAATACTTTTGAGGACAAAAGATTTGTTGGAAAAAAAATAATCATAGAGCTAGAGTTTCATCAGAGAGTAAACACACTTGTAAAAATTTGTTGGAAATCTAATAATATGTTGTGTGTGTGTGTGCGCGCGCGCCTCCAAATCAGCTGCTGATTTATGGTGGCCCATAAATTTCACAGGGCTTTTTTAAAAGCAAGGAATATGGAGGGGCTGTACAGATGGCCCCTAAAGGGCAGTGGGACGCTGCCCCTTTCCTTGCCAGATCGGGGCCATGGTAACTGCATGCTGCAACCCCAATCTGGTCTTTCCATGGCCAGCTGCAAAACAGCTCCTTTTTGCGCCACAGAAAGGGCACCTTTGAATTGCAAATGGACATTAAATTTCCTTGACTTCCTTGAAGCCATAGTAGGCTGTACTTGTACTTGATTTGACACCTTTTTAAATTGTAACCATGTTAACATAGGTCCAAAACACACTGCAGAAACAATCCAGTTTGAGACCGCTTTACTTGCCCTGGCCCAAGGCTAGGGAATTCTGGGGACTGTAGTTTAGCCATCTCTGTCAGAGAGCTCTGGTGCCACAATACACTACAATTCCCAGGATTCCCTACCACTGAGCTAGAGCAGTTAAAGCAGTCTCAAACTGGATTATTTCTGCAGTGCATTTTGAATCATAGTCTCTGTGAATTTGTAGGAGAAAATAGTATTGTAGTAGACATTTAAATTTTTTAAGTCTATTTGTGTGTTAGTTTTCAAACTCTGATGCATTCCCTTGGTGTGATCTTGATAGTACAGGAGACAAATAATTTAAAACTCTAATTTATTTAGTGTCCACCACACAGATTAAAAAAATAATCTGCTGAGTTGTGTCACATTAGCTGGGATATAAATCAGAGAAGTTTTCAGATACTGTGGCAAAATTCTAGAAAGTGATGGTTAGTTAATAGTCATAATTTTAGTTCTTGAGCAGCAGGTATTGAGAAAGTAAAGGACTATTTATCTTCATTAATGATGGCTATGATTGCTTGTAATAATTATTGTAATAATTTATGATAACATAAAGCAAGATGGCTTATTTTATTTGGTCTGATAAAATGTAATACACTGCACAGATATGTTAAATTAACAAGTGATTTAGACTGTGTCATCTTATTTGTATTCTAATTTATGTTATTGTTTATGAGAGTTTTCTTTGCAAAAATAATTAAAAGAATGGTGGTGGTGGGGGGGTTGGTTGGTCAGTGTCCAAGCTAATTTTCATTCATTGGTTGTATGCAGTTTCTAATTTGAATACTAGACTTAAAATATACAAAAAATACCATTCACTAAAGGGGACTGAAGGTACAAGTTATTTAATCAGTTGCAAATGGGAGTATGTAATGTACAGGTTACAGCTATTTCAATCACCTCTCTTTATAGGTGAACTGGAAGAGTAATTGCAACAATATTTCAGACACTATCTAGAAAAATGGCACATTTACAATTACATTTGCTGCTTCTCCCAAAAGCGCTTCTTGCTTTGAGCATAAAACAGCCAAGTAGCTGTGGAAAAATTATAACCCACAATGAAATCTCACTGTGGATGCCAGCTGGAAGAAATCTAGCCAACTGTGGCTTTTATTCACTGATTCCGCTATTAATTATTCTTTTTTTTTCTTTCCAAAAAGTAGTTTTCAGGGGGTGAAAGAAGGCAACATATTGTATTTTGTTAATACAGCATTGCTCGCATACCATCTCTCAATAATAATTCTGCAACTTTTGGGGGGTGAGCTTTCAAATTTATTAATTCGATCCTGTAAAGAGTGTTGCAACTAAGTAGTACACATTTATTGACATGGTTACTGTGCTGTTATCTGAAGGCTGGTCTAAATTATCCTGAAGGCTAACAGCATCCACACAACTGGCCACATTTCTAGATTGGCAGGAAAGTGTGACATGAAGTTGCCTTTACCTTAATGCTTAGCAGCTACATTGCAAGCCCCAGGTGTGCATTTAAAAGGTACAGGGCAGCTAGACTGAGGGGTGTGGGAACGACTTATCTGAGGTCTTTTCTGTGGCTCAGCAGCCACATTGGAAGCTGTCAGAACGCTACAAACACAGGCGGAGCAGCTGCACCAGTGGCAATGAATGCGGCTTTTAGCTGCGCCGAACCTTTAATTTTTTTTCCTTGCCGGCTGCGGACTGCACAGCTGCGCAGTTCCCAGCCGGCAAACCTGCATAACTGCACAGTTCCCAGCTGGCAGCCTGCTGGGAACAGTGCAACTGTGCAGTTGTGCAGGTTTGCCTGCTGGAAACTGCGCAGTTGTGCAGGTTTCCCGGCTGCTGGCTGGGAAATGCGCAACTGTGCAGTTGGCAGCCGGCAAGGAAAATTTTTTTAAAGTTTCAGTGTCATTCCGGTTTCTCTGCTTTTTAAAAACTGTGCAGTTGCACTGGTGCATCATGAATGAGCCCCTTTATTTTGTGAATGAATCGACATGTTATCCATAGTAGAATAACAGTTATAGCATCCCAGAGTCCCTACTGTGCATGTCTAGGGTTCGGATTAGGGCTGGAGCTAGGGTTTGGGAGCTTTAAAAAACTGTGCAGTTAAACCCCAGCTTTTACACCTGCAGGGCATTGGGCGTTTTAATTAGAAGTGAACTCCACACCACGCATGCTCCCAACTCATGATCCATTACGATCCGCACCTGTATCGCTGCCTTTTAATGGGCGCTTTAAAGACACAGCGGCCCCTTCAACTGCGCAACTACACCGCAGCCTTCAGATGGAACTGCACTGTTCCGCAGTTTTTAAAAAAGAAGCTGGGAAAACCAGCACCTTTTTAAAGGCGCTTCTTCTCCCCTAAAACGTAAAAAAAGCATTTTCATGGCACACTTTCCCTTTTTCTCATCTAAAGGCTAGACTTTCATGCAGCCATGAACACACTTCTTTTTACCAATCTAGAATAGGCCATCGTGTGCAAAGATTCACCACAGATTGAGGACTTGATTTATAAAGTAATGGGGGGGAGGTAGTAATAGCGTTTCTGTATACTGATCATGGCTGATAATTGATCATTATAGAGATCAACTGAAACTGACCCATTTAGCACTTATTGTATGTATATCCAAACCACACATTAGCAATAGATTTTATATTCAAACACTGAAAGCAGCTCCTTTAGATGTCATAATTACCATGACTATTAGTTGTTAAGGTTCTGCAGGATTTATTTATTTGTTTTGCTTTTGCTGAAATAGGCTAACACAGCTTCCTTTCTAGAATTGAAGGTATGGTTTATATTGATTAAACAATTTTAATCAGTAGGATTATGCTTCATAGTTCTAGTTTTATCAGTCTTATTATAGATTCTACTATATCATTCCTCATACTGGCTTTGCCCATTAGCAACAGTCCCTCCATGCAAATGAAAACCACCCAGGGTCAAGGGGTTTTCCAGCAGACAATGGATCATTAATTAAATAGACCACCCTGAGGCCTTGCCATTCAAAAATAGAACAACACACAGATTAACATGCAAATCTTTTCTCCTCAGCCAACAGTATATATATACCCCACTCGCTTCCATGCCAGCATTTTCTGAAGATGCTAGCCACAGATGAAACGTCAGGAAAAAAACCTTTTCTAGAACACGGCTCCATAGCCCGAAAAAAACCCAAAAAACTAGTCCCTCCCATGATTCTTTTTCAAGGCTATGTCTTGTAAAAGTGACTAAATAGAGTCACTTTATAAACAAGAACTGGCTAGCACCTTATCAGATATATTAATAAAAAACTGGCATAAATAGAAGTGCTGTTTAATACAGACTTTATTGATACTGATCTACACTAGAAATGCATTGAATTAGGAATTTCTTCTTGCTTAAATTGCTTTTGTTCCAATAAGCCAGAATGAAAAAACTGAAGAAGTACAATTGTTATTATTAGTAAAAGCGGAAGAACTTTTAAAATTAGGGTTTTAAAATGAGGTATTAATTAGCATATGTTTTTTGTAAATTTCAGGTGGTATTTGTGAGCTGGTGCAGAAGCTTTTGGGACTGTGGGCTAGTGGCATTAGATGATGTATCTGTGACCTTAGGAAGCTGTCATGTTGCCGGTAAGATCAATTTGACTATAAAACCCATAGTATGTCTTTGTTACTACTCTTGAGGTGTACTCAGCCAAGAAAAATACTATAGTCAACCCTCTGTTTTTGTGGGGAATCCGCTCTGGACCCCCCCTCCTGCAAAAACGAAGACTTGCATGTATTCAAGCCCCGTAGGCTTGAATGGGGCGTGCCCCCATGAGGATGTGGGGGGTGTGTGCTACAGGGGCACGCCCCATTGACAATAACAGAGGTCACTCCTCTGTGAGTAATCAAAAACGTGGATCCCAAGTACACAAGAAAGGAGGGGCGACTGTAATTTGTTGGTGAAGAGAATCCCCTAATAAAATTCCATATTTATTTTAAAAAATATTTTATAACATACTATAATTACATTATCATTCTCCAGTTAACAGCTTTGCATCCTGCAGTGGTATAGTCAAAATGCCTTTCTCACGTCAGGTGCGATGAGTAGAAGAGGATTTACACACTTGGTCTATCATAGGATATAGGTAGAGCCATGTACATTGGTCCCAATTCAAAATCAGCACATACATGACTTCCACACAAGATGGGCTGATACAGACCATACACATAACACCACTCACTTATAATGTTATGGAGAGCCTAAGGCATTGCAGTGGTGAAAATGGCTGGTTCCAATGATCCTGGTACTTAGTGCAGCCAAATTGTGCATAATAAGTTGCCATGGTCTCCAGATGGTCATCCATTGTCCTGAACTCTTCCAGGCAAGAAGGTACATCTTACTTTGCAACTCAGGGAGCAGGACCAGTGTTGCAACTGAATAAATAACAGAATCTGCTTCAGGCTGAATCAATGAAACAATAAAACAATGCAACCGTACCTCAATCTCAGTACTGTTAGGAACAGACAATAGAGTTTATCACATGGGAGGAATTTCTCTCAATTTTGAAAGAAAGGGAAGTGAGGCCAGTTCGGAATTGAGTAAATTCGCTAGTTCAGCGAATTTACATGATTGCGTATTGACACTGCATTGCGTTCAGAACTATCCGAAATTGCTTCCCAGTGCCCGAAATTGCACGTGATAGTTTCTCACACAATCATGCGAAACCCCACGATTGCATTCGGAAGGACTTCCCTTTGCTCAAAAATGTGTTTGATCAGCTTTCACGCAATCACGCGAAACCCCATGATTGCATTCAGATTGCCATTGGATTATACTTCCAATTCCCTTTGTGTGATAAATTCCAATGCTTCTCTTGTTATGTGAAAACACTTCTTTTTGATGCCTGAAGTCGTTAAAGTAATTTTAAAAAAACCCTCCAGTTTACTCTGCTGTTTTGGAGAAGAACTGTTTTTTTTTTTTTTTTAACTTGGCTGAGCCTTATGGATGCATAGACCTGTATAAGATTGCACCATATGCCATCAATCCTATACCCACTTCCTGGGAATTAAATTTTAAAAATGAGGCAGCAAATTGGAGTGTGGGGGTGTGGGCAGTCATAGGCAACACAGAGGCAACACATGTGGTAAACCTCCAGGTATGCACCTATGGGTCCAGTGGGAGTGCAAGTGAGTGGCCAGAATGATGGAAAACAGAGGAAGGCTACTTGATTATGTGAATATACACATGTGGGGCAGGAATAACTAAACACACCCACACCTACTGTGGTCCTTTGACTGGACATAAACCGATATAGGAAACACATGAACACAGTAGAGACGCTGCCTTGCACCAATATGATTACATGATGAGGGTCCCATGTGTTACACGTAATACTGGTGATATAATTTGGCCCACAACACTTAAATATAATCTCTCTCATACATATCAAGTTTATCTATATCAGACAGGGCCATATATACCATACTTTAAAATATTAACTGCAAATACCTGGTTGCAGATATATTGCCTGCTTTTCCTGGAGAATGTACTTTTGAACGAAATGAGTGTGGATTCATTCAGCAAAAAAGAAACCGAAGTGGGTGGCATAGAAGAAGAGGTCAAACTCCGACATCTTACACTGGACCAAAAGGAGACCACACTACTGGGGTAGGTGAGTTACAGTTTAAATTATGAACTTCAGTTAGAGTCAATGCATTTCAGACCCATTTCTAGCCCTGTGTTATCACACAACATTTGCTGACCCTTGAGTTCTCCTTCTTCCTTCTCTCAGGGGTTAAACTTTGGATAAAAAGGATTGCCTTTTGTTCTGGTGTCCCCCCCCCCCAAACAGTTTTTGTTTTGGTCCTTTTTTTGTGTGTGGTCTACACAAGGGGGAGGACAGGTGATGTGTTGATATTTTTGACTGCACACATAAGCACCATCATATAATATTTGTTTCAGACTGATGCACAGGGATGGGTTGGGGAGTCTTACCCAGAAAGGCCAAATGAGGAGCACATACAAAGGTATTGTTGCTTGTGATGACTGGGGTACCAAGGGCTGGCTGACTGGCTGACTTGAAGGAGATTCTTTGCTGTTGTTGCTGCTTCTGGTGAGTCAGTCCCTGAGCCTGTGGGAGTTTCCACATCTAGTGTTAAGAGGCAGGAGTAGAGGCCAGGGAACGTCAATGGGATCCTTCACACTGTTCACTTTCTGGGAGAAAATCCAGACTCACTAAAGCTAGACTGAGAGAGTCTTTCCCTGGAAGTAAGTTGTAGACAAGTATAGGATTGCATTCTGTAAAGGAAAGATACTACATAGGGGCATATGCAAATAAGACACTTTTGACAAAATATTGCATATCTTTTGACAAGATAGTTGCATATGTGCATATGCACATATATATGAAAAAATATAAACATTTCCTGGGGGAAAAAACAAGGAGACTTTAAAAAAAATCTCCGGGGCTGCATCTCTTCTTGATTCATGTAGCCAAGACAATACTGGTTTTCATGGTAATGGGAGACCTAAATGCACACTACCAAGATGTCCCCTTACTTCAGTTTTACCTTTCCATGTAGCTTGCAAGACCAGTTCAGGGTCAAACTAAAAACTACTGTGGCACAACAGGGGCTGACTGGAATCCTAAATAAACTGAAGCAGGTTTATCAGTGGCTCAGAACATGCTGTTATGTAGATTGTATCTTAGATAGTATTGATTATACTATTTAAAAAAAGAATCAGAGATTAAGATAGAAAGGTTTTGAAATTTTTTAATCCACGTTAGCATCATGTATGTAAGGCATGATACCTCGCCCGTATGCCAGAGATAGCACATGATGCCCTGAAAAGGTGAGTCAGTTCTTCAGCATCAGCATCAGCATCACTGCCTTATAGTATTCTAGATGACATTCCTTTCTATTATTATTATTATCATCAATAATATTAAGCAATATTAATATTATATTAATATTAATACAATGTTATTATATTTATTATAATTATATTATTATTATCATTAATAATAATAATAGTAATAATAATAATATAGTCATTAAACCCTAGTTGCTTACCCTGAGAAGGTACTTGCAGTGCCAAGGCAAGAAACAGAAAACCTCTTTAAAAGTTCACATTTTCTTATTAACAACAAAAATTTCAGCCCAATCTCATTTTACTATTCTAGACTGCCATCTTTCATTTCCTTTTCAGTCCTGTCTAATAAAACTATGGGCTTGTCTGCACCAGTCAAAAACTCCTTCCTCACCCCAAAACTGGTGCTGGCAGTCCTCATGACATCTGGCTACTTCCAGGGAGATGTTAGAGTTTTTGGACTCTTTCATACAAGGCTAAATTGGAAGTATAATTTAAGGTCAATTCGAATGCAATCATGGGTTTTACGTTATTGCGAATTAACTCTTCGCATGCAAATTCGGGCAAGAGGGAAGCCAATTCGAATGCAATCATGGGTTTTACTTTATTGCGAATTAAAGCTTCGCATGCAAATTCGGGCAGGAGGGGGTTATTTTCGGGTAATGGGAAGTAATTCCGAACGGAGCAGGGGTTCATGTAAATTCGCTAAACAAGCGAATTTACATAAATCCGCATTGGCTCCATTCGGAGTTGGGAGAAATTCCTCCCCGTTTGAAAGAGTCCATTGTCTCTTATCCTGACTTTTCTCTGAAATAAGCAAAGTCAGGGAAAACTCAAACGTTTCGCAGAAAACCCAGCGTGATTTTAATTTCATTGTGCGTATGGACAGCTGGATCTGATTCAGCCTGATCCAGGAGATTATCACATGGAGATGGGACGAAGACAGGATCGCTTCTCCCACCTTATCTCATTTTTTGACTGTGATCCCGCAAAAGGCTTTCAGATCGTAGCACTATTGTCCCTTCATTGAAGCGGCATTGCATTAACGTGAACACCTCCCCCCCCCCTTTAATGCTGGGCATTGCTGCGACAATGATGGGATCTGTGTGATGTTGTTTGAAATTTTTTTGTGTTATTGCAGTCAATCACGCTTTCCAGAGAGGATAATGTCTGGATAACCGCGATGTTGTATCAAAATCTTCTCGCGATTGCACTATGAGAATGGGAAAAGGATGGGACAAGGATGTTTTATCCCCTATCATATAATCTCCCCAGTTTTCCACACACCAAGAGATGCACCATCCTTCTTATCCACTCTAAGCAGTGCAAGGAAAAGGGATGGCCTGATTTTTGAGCCACTGCTAACCCTTCTTTATGGGTACAGTATAGGAGCTCTGTATAAATCCTGCTCAGCATGCAGACACTTCTGCTGAGGTCAAAATAGGGCACTCATGTGATAAACAAGGAGGAGATAGAGCCACCCTCTTCCTGTTGATCACATGGTGGGGTGGCCCATTCTTACTTCAGCAGAAGTGACAGCGACAGCCAGGGAGCTGCTTGGCTAGACGCTGCAGTGTTGGCAGCACTGGTGGCACCAAGTGGAATGGGGCCAGAAGTGCCGATGTGGCATTGCCCTGGCAGGTCTGTGTTCATCTCATCACAGCATCTCACCAGATTTGGCGTGGTGCATATGGTTGCCATTGTGGTTAGTCTGGGACCAGTACAGGGCATAATGTTCTGGACTGACCCCAAATTAAGTGGCCAATGTAGATGTGCCCTGGGTGGAGTTTGGACAAACTGACTGATCAATACAGGAAAAGATCCTGCTGAAGAATTGTTCGGTGCAGTGCTTCTCAAACTATTTGCTGTGTGGGAGCAGTAATGATTTTATTCAAATGTGCAAGGGACCACCGCCATACTTACGGCTTATGGCAACTCTCATGTGAACATATAATGAGGTTTTCTTGGCAAGCTTTTTTCAGAGGAGGGTTGCTTTTGCTTTCCTCTGAGGCTGAGTGTGTGAGAGACTTGCTTAAGGTCACCCAGTGCGTTTCTATGGCTGGGCAAGGATTTGAACCCTGATTTCCTTAGAGCCCAGTACTCAAACCACCACACCATGCTGGCTGTCATAGGAAAATACAGTTTAGATTTTTAAAGATTTTTTCACTAATCCATTTCAAACAGATATAATTAATGCAATTTTGTGCATCTTTAGAAACATTCATAATTATTAACAGCTGTTCCTGCTATTCTTGGAGCTCTTGCTGTCTCCTGAGAGTGATATCAACTCTATTGCTTTCAGGACTGATTGGGGCTGCTGTAGGTAGAGGAGGGAAGACATTTTTCTTAGTATGAGGAGCAAGGAATATTAGAATTATACAACAGAAGCTGGAAAATATAATGTTGTTGGTTATTGTGAATTCGAAGGCTTTCATGGCTGGCATCCATAGTTTTTTGTGATTATTATTGATAGGATGTCCCAACACTCAGCGTGGTGTAGTGATTTGAGACAGATAGGCAGGTAGATTAGGATAGATAATCTGATTCTGAAGTGACTGGTTTAAATTTGATGAGATGTTTGAAAACATAAGTATAATAAAAGTTGAATTTACAGTAAAAGTTGATTCATAGCAAGTGCTATGTGCATGACCTACATTGTTTGTCTCTTTATCCTCTTCCTCCTTTATGCCAACAGCAATGTTTTATTGCTCATCCACCCATTGGTTTGTATTTTTCTACTGCCATTACATTTTTGGTCTTTATACGTAAAAAGCAGAAGAGGTGTTTCACATCTTGCATATGGTCTTTCTCTCACCATCCCACCACTTGCTGCTTACAAAGGGAGAGAAGAATTTTGAAATGTTAATGCTGGATTTAAAGAGGAATGCAGGATGAGCAAATATATGCAAATGAAATAATTTTCAAAACTGCCACTGGTTTCATAATTAATTCCAAGTATATCATGTAGGTTTTTGGGACCATAATAATTTGGGTGGTTTTAATTGACTGAGGCTGTGAAGTTCTCTAATCTGACCAGAATGTGCAGACAGAAGTGAATCATTCTTTATCAAGTCATACATTGCAATTAGTAGATTACAGGCTTTCCTCCTAATCTGTATATTATTGGCCCAGAGTGGAATCCAGTGGCGCTGTACCACTCACAGAATATAATGTATTTGTGCCGGTGAGTGTGTGTTTGTACCTAGCAGAATCAAGGGGGAGGGATGTTTATTGGAGATTCTGCCTTCAGTTCTCTTTCTCTGAGAGACCTTCAAGACCAGTGTCAAGGTTGGATGAGATTGTTGTTGTGTACCTTTCCACCTTACGGTGACCCTGTCATGGGGTCTTTTTGGTAAGTTTCTTCAGAGGAGGTTTGCCATTGCCATCCTCTGAGCCTGAGAGAGTGTGATTTGCCCAAGGAAATCACTGGGTTTCCATGGCCGAGTGGGGATTTGAACCCCAGTCTCCAGAGTCATAGTCCAAAGGTCAAACTACTACACCATGCTGGTTGAATGGGGGGATTTCAGTGAAAATTGGGGGGGGGGGGGGTCTTGTTCCAGTTCTTCTTTGTTAACAAAGGTGTCTGTATGCTGGGTCAAAAGGTATGATGTTGCTTGGCCGCTTTAAATGTGCTTATTACATTTTTCACAAACACAATCTTTCATTACTGTAGTCAGTTTGTTTGGGATATAAATGCCATGGATAATTCTGTCACTGCCATAATAATTGCTTCCACACTAGGCTTTTTCTCCAGAATATCCGTTTGTTTTGTTTTTGCCTTAAAAAAAGAATAGAAAATGCTGTTGAGCTTGATTTTTTTTTCTACCCCTGATTAAAATGCAGTTCCAGCATCACACTATGCAGTGGGACAGTCAGTATGCTGTCAACATATTTAAGGACTATTTTACCTTTAAACAGAAGCCTTCATCTACAGGTTCAACCAATCTTATTTCTTCCCATGCATAGTTGTTAAGAGATTTAACATTAAATTGATCTATAATGTCAGTTTCCATTTGGTAATGTTTAAATCATTGCTTTCCTTGCTACTTTTCTCCTCTGGCCAAATAACTCTATTTTATTTTATTATTATTATTTTAAAAAGAAACCATTAATTAAGAGAAACCATTAATTAAGACACCACCTTGGATAGGATAAAAACTAACAAAGGGCCCCTCATCACTAAGCCTTCAGCTCTGCTCACTAGGTGTCAACAGCTGACTCTACAAGGAGAGCTTTGTTGAATGGGACTCATCTGTGGGAAGGACCTTCGAGATTTATATAGGATCCAGGCACTGCTACATAATATGTTGTGTGGAGCCACTGTTTGAATTCTTCTTCCAGCAAACTGCAGAAAAGTAATCTCTTGGTAGCTTTAAAGACTTATGGTTTGGATGTAACCAGTACAAATTTACTGAACTATGACCAATATAATTCCTTAGGCAAGAGAACGTAGGCTGAGTATAAGAAAGTATCAAGATGAATTATCTTCTAATTTTCTTTTTTTATAGGATATTATATGTACATAGAAGCATCTAATATGATCTATGGACAAAAGGCACGGCTTATTTCGAGGTTACTACGACGGACCTTTGGCTATCAGTGTCTTATATTTTTTTACCATATGTATGGAGCTGGGACTGGGCTCTTAAATGTTTATGTGAAAAAGCATGGTGCTAAGGAAGAGACACTCATCTGGAGAAGGCGAGGTGAACAAAGCGTCACATGGTTAAGAGGTCTAATAGAATATACCTGTGATAAATCACACCAGGTAAACAAAATGTGCATTGAGTATTACCTTCAGAGGGTTTGGCAATAGCAAGTACATTTCTATACTGCTTATCGGTGAACTAAGCACTCACTAAGCAGTTTACAATGCGTAAGTTAATTGCCCCCAACAAACTGGGTACTTGTTTTAGTGACCTCAGAAGGATGCAAGGCTGGGATTGAACTCGGAAGGATGGAAGGAGCCCCTGGGATTGAACTCACAACCTTGTGGCTGCAGTACAGGCATTTAACCACTTCGTAACAAGGGGATTCACAAATAAAAACAATTTAACTTTTTTCAAGTTTGGATGTGTTTATTTTTGATGCAGGTTTGAACGAGAAAGTGAAACATGTTCTGGGCAAGGAAGGGAACCTCTGGTAGAATTATGGGTTCTTAGTTTACTTATGTTTCACCCTATGATACATGACAAGAACATGTATCATATTTGTTTTTAATGTAATGACCAAGAGGTGTTCTAAAGCCATTGTTTTGCTTCATAAACATTGCTATATGTTTTCGCTCCACCATCACTGGATTATTTTCTGACCGAGGATTGAAGTACCAGTAGCCTAAATTATTCTAAATTATAGTCCCAAATTCATTTGTTTTAGGTCTCCAGTGTTAGTAGCATACTGAAAACAAAAAATTGGGTGAAATTTTGGACATTTTCTAATTCCCTAAATCTGCAAAGAAAATATGTCTCAGATATGGGGGGAAATAATTTTTGGATTCCATTTTCCCCCCCGCTGTTGATCTGAAACACAAGTGAACTGCCTGAATGACCAAAGAGAGTAAGTGAGGGGCAGTGTCTGGAACATGCTGGTTCTAGAGACCAGGGAATAAGTCAATAAATCTGAGTGAATCTCACTTCTCAGTACAAAAATTACAAAAACAGTGCCTTCAGACACACTTAAATAGTTTTTTTTTTTTACATATACAGATCATATTTGAAGCAGTTCGTGGAGTGTCAATAAAAGGTGACATTGCTATAGATGACATTTTGTTTCAAAGAGGACCTTGTAAAGGTAAATTTAACTTGCTTAAATATGTTCTTTACCTAATATTTAGTATATAACTCACATTATCTCTTATCAAATGTACTTGAAGCAAAGTGCAGTATTTAAGCCACTAATATTAATCATAAAACAATAAAATGAGTCAGCTGCTACTGGCAATTGTATGTAAATTCTCTGTAGATCTCTAAACAGATGTTACTCCAATAGCTCTCGCCAATAATAAAATATTAAATTTTCTTACCAAATGTTACCAGCAGCTTAAATTTTGCTAGGTCATTCTGAAAGAAAGAGATATGCTTGTTAGGTTCCATCCCACACCAGCTTAGCTTGGGTTAAAATGAGGGATTGATTGTATACAATATATACAGACTGATTAAATCTTTTCTCTTCCTCTCTCTAGAAATGGGAGAAACCACATTACAGTCTTCTGGATATTCTGCTGATTTTAACGAAATTGAATACTGAGCCTTAGAGAAGCAGACGAAGCATCACCTTGCTGATCTATAAGACAAACTGCACCACTCCCTCCAGACTCTCACTCTTAAAAGTGTTAAATACTGGACACAAAGGCATGGGAAGAAATCAGCAAAGCCTCTGTCTTGGCCTTGCTAATAATGTTACTGACTCAGGGCTTCCCTCACTTTGTTTTTGTTGTACTTTATCTTGCATGTAACATCAGTTATTCTAGAGTTTTTCATTTGCACAAAGTGTGCACTAATGGACTTAGATGCTTTTTGATAAATATTTTTGGGCACATAATTACAGAAGGTGAAATGGACACAATCATTAATTGTGTTAACAAGATCTGCATTCAGTGAATGTCTTGTCTTGAGCAAATAAAGGATTTACAGTAGTTTAAGAATTTTGAAATAATGAAGGAAATATTGTTGAACACATAATTTTCTGTAGGCTTATTAAAATTGTCTCAGCTGTTGTTGGTTCAAGCACGTCTTGGTTGTAATACATTAAGTGTCCCATAAACATAAGGCGTTTATTTTTCCATTTTGCTATTGCTTTTCAGCAGTTACGGTAGTGGATTCATTTGTCAACCTTGCAGCTAATAAATGAACCTCTTTAAGTGTTCTGTAAATGTATGTTCTGTGTAACAACACAGACCAGCATTAATTACAGCAAGCTCAGTTTGGAATGCATTTTTAATTTTTCATATATATATATATATATATATATATCAGGGTTTGAGAGATGTGCACAGAATGGTTTTTATATCTTAATTAGCAACAAATTTTGCATTCTGGCCAGACATCTGCGCCACACACTTTGTTACTGAATGTTGTATAGATACGTGTGTAAGTGCATTTTGTATATTATGTGTGTGCATGTGCTTAATTTTTTTTTTTTTACAATTGCAAATATCTAATAAAATGTAATTTTAAATAACTTCACTGGTTCCAAAAGTGACCTTCATCAGTTTTGTGTAGTGTATGTTCTACCCTCCACATCACCAGGGTTAGGGGTGCAAGACCCCCACAAAAGTGGAAAACCATGAATATGAGGAGGGGAGCCTAGGATGGAAAAGGATGAGTGCACACATGCTTTTCCCAGTTGCTCCTGTCCTAGGCTTTCCTCCCCTCATGCTGGAAGGGAGAAAAAGCCCAGGATGGGAGGAGGAAAAGGAGGGGACGCCCTTCCAGGAAGTTGCGGTGGGGTGGAGGTTGCGGGGGGGGGGGGGAACATAGTCGAACTCATGAATAGTATAAACTGCAAATGTAAAACCTGCAAATGGGGAGGGCCAGCTGTATTTGTCTACATCACCTGGAGAAGGTGATCTTATTACTGACCCCCATCCTGTGGTAACTTCCAAACCAGACTTTAAACATGCTTTTAAAAGGGTGTTTAGAACATACAGTTGAATTTATAAAATGAGACTTGCTGCAATAATGCTTCTTTTTCAAGAGTGTTGTTGGCTTACAGATTACTTGTAGATGTAATTCATACTACTGGAACTGATCTATAAGAGGTTTTATGACACTAAATCTCTCTCCCCCCCCCCCCACTACAAAACAACCTCCTTCTGTACAAGCCTATATATACAATGGGCCCTCCACATTTGCTGGGTTTAGGGGCAGTCTTTTTGCCTCACCAGTCTGGCATTCTGTTAAATGGGTATTTTGTTTGTGTGTTTGTTTTATTATTTTTAAGAAGAAAAGAAATAACAAAATGCATTGGTTCATCTACTTCAGGGTCTCCAATCTACCATTCTTTCTTTCTTTTTTATTTCAGTGTATCCACAGGATAAATAAAATAAAATAAATTAGTTGATGACTCCTGAGCTAGTTGATCTATTACATTTTGTTTCCTTTGAAAACTTACAAGATTCTAGCCATTTCGAGAGTGTGACTTTTTGCCATGTTTTTTTATCCTTGCTTTCTTCATCACCACTTGGACAGAGGGGCATGAAGAAGGGTCACACTTCTTATAGGCTGTCTTACCTTTTCTGTGCTTTCCATGAGCAGCAACTAAACTGTTGCTGTCCATGACCTTAGAGTTTAACAGACAACGGTAATTGGAAGTATAATCCAATGGCAATCCGAATGCAATCATGGGTTTTACGTTATTGCGTATTAGAGTATCTCACGCAATTTTGGGCAATGGGGGGGGGTCATTTTCAGGCAATGGGAAGTCATTCTGAATGCATTCCGAACACAATTAGAATTCACGTAAATTCGCTAAACTAGCAAATTTACATGAATTCGAATTGGCTCCATTTGAAATAGAGAGAAATTCCTCCCGTCTGATCAACTCCCTTTTGAAAATGACTCCAGTGATAAGATGACCAAGAAAGAACAGACAGCTTTCGGTAGAGGCAGGGAAATATAAATATTTTTTTTTTGTTATTCTTGAGTTTGACCAAGCCAATCAAGACAGTAAGGAGACTGTTCTTGTTTATGACCTTAACTTGTTCCCCTCTATTCCAAACAGATTGAACCCTAGAAGGAAATTACAATGCATATGCTATTCAAAACACACCAAATCTGATCATTAGACTACCAATGTGCAGAACAAAGTATATTACTTCTTAAACAAGTCTCAAAGCAGAGAAGGGCTGCTAGATCAGTGACAGGAGGAGGTGGTATGGCAGTGAAGACAGACCAGGCTGGTTGAAGAGAAAGCAGAAGTATTCTGTGGCTGTTCCTCTTTCTGATTTAACTTTTAATCAACAGATTCTTGGCTATTCTCAGATCTCCCATCAGTCCCCAAAAGGCTGCTGCCTATTGCCAGGTCATTTAACTGGAAAAAGGATCTCTGATCCCAGATTTGATTCAAGATGAGTAAGCTGACCTTATATGTGTGATTAAAACCTGGTGGATAGAAGAGGGTGCTGTCAGCTTGGCCGTGCTATGCAAGCCAGGTGTTTCAGATATAGCCATAGGCAAAAACTGATGGGCAGGGAGATGGAATTGTAGTATTTCATATGAGTTCACATCCACCTCAGTGAGGTGCTCTGTTTGGCAGTCTCCCAAGTCTGAGTGTTTATAGTTGGTGCTGGGAAAATGAGACAGAAGAGGAATTCTAATGGGGTACCACCCTACCCACTGCCCAGCTGTCTCCTTGTCTTAGCTGATGGACACAGTCTCAGTGGTGGGGGTGGTCTCCACAAAATCTATTATGCTGGTGCATTTTAACATGCATGCTGAGACAATAGACACAACTGGTCCCGGGCATTTCTTAGTTGGGTACAGAGCATGGACTTCTTGGTTTTCTCAGGAGTTTGGACAACTAAATGCTTCAATAGATGACTAAAGCAACAGTGGAGGAAGACTTGGAATCAGTTCCAATCAGGCTGAGGTTATGGCTCAATTTAAAGCCTAATCTGAAGTAGTGAAGATGGCAAACAGTTTTTGCTGCCCGTTACATTAGCACAATCTCATCCGGCAGTTATTTCACAAAGATCCAAAGCACAGTGCAGAAATACTACGGCTATAATCCCTTTGCAGATCTGACCACATTGATCCACATCTTCATCACCTCCCAGTTAGAGTACTGCTATGCATTCTATATAGGCCTGCCCTTGAATAGAATTTGGATGCTATCATTGTGTGCCTTCAAGTCATTTCCGACTTATGAAGACTGGGCAAGTTTATCAAAGGGTTTTCTTGGCAAGATTTGATCGGGGGGGGGGGGTGGCTTTGCCTTCCTCTAAGGGTGAGAGAATGTGCCAACGTTCAAACCACTATACTATGCTGGCTTCATATAGGTTACTAATTGTCATATCCAAGAATAAGAACACTAAAGCTTGGAAAGGTTATCTTTTTGAACTGTTGGCTCTCTTTGGATGCAATGGCTAACACAAAATTTCACTGTTAATTATCATGTGTGTACTTACTGACCACATATTACTAGTCTTGGACTACCTGCATGGGCTTCCAATTGGATTTGAGATAGATTCAAGGTGCTGGTTTTGTTGTACTAAGTTCTAAATGACTTGTGAAAGTTGGCCTCTTGCCATATGAGTCTGCTTGAAATCTGAGCTCCCCAGCGGAAGCCATGTTGCTTGTCCAACCACCCCAAGATGCTATGCTGGTGAGTACACACGGCAGGGCTTTCTTTGTAGCAGCATCCCAGCTTTGAAAGGAGGTCAAGCTGGGTCTATCCTATTTAGCTTTGGGTAGGCAACAAAGACTGCATTATTCCATATGCTCTTTAGTCCTTAAAATTTGGAACAGTTTCTCTGAATTTTTAAACTGTGAATATATTTCTTCAAACAACAACCCTATTTGTTAAGAAAGTGCTTTGGTCTGTTTTTCAATAATTTTCTTATTTGTTTATAATTAATGCTATAAATAATGTGCTTATCTATTGTATATTGGCTCAGGTGGCCTGGTTGGCTGAAACATGACAAAAAAACAGCAACCCAACTTTAAATAAACAAAAGCACATGAAAGTATGTGCCAGAGGCCAGTGTAAAGATCAACATCACTGAGCATCTCTTGAAACCCAAGAGATAACACCCACTGTTTGGTAAAAGCTTACTTCTAATCACCAAAGACCCCTGCATCTGTTGCCATTGCCACTTGCTTATCCATTCATTTATCTAGCCAGGAGGGAAAATGCTAACATTCAAGGATGGTGAGCAGAAGGAAAAGTAGAAACAGCTGCTACTGAGCCAAGAGGAAAAGGAGAACAAATGTACAATGGTAGGGAGGGCATTTTTATGCCATCCTTCCCATAATTGGAGCCAGTAGTGCTTGGAATCACTACATGCATCCAAACACATCCGTTTGCTATAAAGCAAGAATGGGAATTGTGGAGCCTTGCAGATGTTACTAGACTACAACTCCCAAGAACCCTAGCCAGCACAGAAGAATGCTTGGAGTTGCAATTCAGCAATATCTGGAGGGCCACACAATTACCATCCCTGCTATAAAGAGAGTTTAGATGCACTAATGACACAAGTAGGTGCAATGGGAGGTGTCATTGTTAGTGGTTTCCATTTCTATTTCCTTTTATCACCCTCTGCCCAGAATGAGGCAGGTTTTTCATGTCAGGCACAGCTCTGCTGCACGGAAATGTCAAAACAATTCTCATTTCTTTACATATTTATTGCATTTCTGTATGGCCTTTCTCCCAAAATACTCAACACAGTTTATAATTTTTAAAAATGAAAAGCCAGGGCTTGGAAAAAATTACTTTCTTGGACAAAACCTCAGCCAGGATGTTAACTTTTCCAAGGTCAGCAAAAAAGCAATTATCTGCATCACAGTTAAGCAACTCCTAAAGAAACAATAAAGTTCATCCAGGTGCTAGTGGTATCTTTGGCAGCCTTGGCATTAGCAACCCATTCAGTTGCTTCTCTGTCTTGTATTGCCTGATTCAAGACAATTGGAGGGTTACCAACAATCATTTATCAGAAGTGAATGTAAAGCAAGTAAGCATGTAACTGTGAAGCGGAAGGCTTTCACGGCCAGCATCCATAGTTTTTTGTGGATTTTTTCAAGCTATGTGGCCGTGTTCTGGAAAAGTTTATTCCTGATGTTTCACCAGCATCTGTGGCTGGCATCTTCAGAGAATGCTGGCATGCAAGTGAGTAGGGTATATAGCCATATATTGTGTGACCCTCGGTTGAGAGCAAGTGATTTACATGTTAATCTGTGTGTTGGTCTGTTGTTCAAATTCTGAAACACTGAAATTCTGGACCTAGCCAACAACTACTAGGTCAGAATGCACAGAGAAGCCATTGAAATCCACAAGCACCTAGACAACTTCAATAGAAAAGAAGAAACCCTGAAAGTAAATAAAGTTTGGCTACCAGTCCTGAAAAACACCAAAATCAAGATCCAGCAAGTGCAAAAGAAAACCACCCAGGGTCAGGGGTTTTCCCAGAAGACAATAATCACTATTTAAATAGACACCCTGAGCCCTTGACATTCAACAACAGACCAGCACAGAGATTAACATGTAAATCACTTGCTCTCAACCAAGGATCATGCAGTATATATACCCCACTCACTTCCATGTCTGCATTCTCTGAAGATGCCAGCTACAGATGCTGGAGAAACGTCAGGAATGAACTGTTCTAGAAGAGGGTCACATAACACACACACACCACGAAAAACTAAGCATGTAATTGTTTGGTATGCTGTTTGTAACATCCTGCATATAGGATTTTGGGATACATCACTTTCACATTCAGAGTCAGCATAGCTGCTCTAAAGTCTGTACATTTTTCCAATTAAGACAGAGAGCTTGGAGTTTATCGCTCAGCATTTTAAACTGGCTGCAGCCTCGCAGGCTGGAGCCAGGGATTATTTCACACTAAATCACCATTGAATCACTGTCCACCATCATCATGGGTCCAAGTCATGTACCATCAGCATTTTTTAGAAGTCAGAAAGTTTTCCGAATTCTAAAAAGTGCTGGTGGAGTGCAGCTTGGATCCGGCTAGGACCTAGACTAATGGCAGCTAGGGGGTTGGCGGCGATTTAGTGTGCAATAATCCTTGCCTCCATCCTGCATCAAGGCTCCAGTCTGGGAGGCGGGAGCCAGTTTAAAATGCTGAGCAATAAGCTCCTTTGTTTCTAAAGCAGCAAGGAAAGAATGTAATGAAATATTTCTCAAGGCATTCTCAGTACAAGTGCTCCCCCCCCCTCATTTGGATCTCATGTTATCCTCAAAATCCAAGGAATTTTGCAAGGAAAATCCAGAATAACTAAACTACATACTTTCCATAGTAGTGAGGAACTTAGCTTCTTGGTATTCTTCGAAATTTCAGTACAGCCATTCACCTCCATTTCGTCTTTGCAATAGCCTTCTACTTCCTTTCATGAAATCATCTCTCATGGCAATGTTTCTAAATATTTCCTTAATTTAAATTCATTTATATTCCTTATATCAGTCACTGAGAGTTGACAATAGACCCCTCTGTGTCTTTTTCTTGCAGATGGTCTTTTATATTACAAGTCCTAAATGTCTTGTAATATAGAAGTACTTGTAAAACTGTATGTCATCAGGAAAAATTAGAATACCATGCTGCCATCTCGTGGAAACTTGCTGCATGGCAATTACAGTGGTGCAGAATCAATACACCACTTTAATTGCCATGGCTAAATGCTATGAAATTCTGGGATTTGTAGTTTTGGGAGATATTTAGCCAACAACAACGTTTATATATAATGCCCTTTCCACCAAAGGGAGGTACATAAAAACATATATAATAAAAAGTGAACAATAAAATACCACACTATAAAATACTAAAATAATATACAAATATATTAAAAACAAAACAAAACAAAATCTTCCTCAGTCACTGTCAATCTCGGCCATTTTAGGCATGCTCGCCAATTTAATCTGGCAAATCGCTTTCAGCCTTGACACAGCCACATGCATTGGTGGAGTTGCCAATAATCCTTTGTCTGCGGATCTTAAATTTCAAGATGGTACGTGGCATGTTATATCCGAGCTGCCAAATGCAGGGGGAGGTTAAATTGCAGGGGCTTAAACACTGGGACCAAAAGCTTATAATGAGCCCTAGCCTGAACTGGTAGCCAGTGGAGGGATCTATGAGAGGAAGAGACATGTCAGTATTTGGGGAGATTTAAAACAAACTGGACAGCACTGTTCTGAATTAAAACCAGCAGGAAGGCAAACCTAGTCCCAGTCCAGCTCCAGCAATATTACAATAGTCCAGGCGTGAAATAACAAGGCCTGGACAAGCAAATGGGCAGTCTCAACAAGAAACCATAAAAGTAACAAGTGTATAGAACAGCTCAATATATAAAACATTGTTAAAATTGTTGTTTAAATAAAGTTTTGTATTTGTTCAAGAAAAACTCATCTGGAATCTGAATACTTACCATGCTACTAACAATTCAAAACCTATTTTGGGGTTAAAGTGATAGTCACAAAAAGGTGGCAGGATCACAAATTAATAAGAAAAATAGTGTTAAATAGGCACCTGTTTTAACTCCAGAGGGATGTTGCAGCCGCCAAATTGTGCGACGTCCCTCTGGAGTAAAAAGAACCTGGTTCTTCTGGGTTCTTTTAGCGATTTTCTTTTAGTGCCCAGGTTACATCGCGAGTACGCTGTTTTTGCACTTGTGATGTAAGGGACATGCAGCAACATGTGGACACTATGCGTCCGTTACGTCAAGATGGCACCCCCTGTGTGGACGGGAGGCCGCCATTAGGCTGCCCCCATTACACACTAGGGTTCCAGACCATACAGTTGCTGCAGTGGGCAGTGGGTTGGACAACAAAAGATATCAACCAAGAAAAAAGATCCAGCAGAGAAAGCAAAACCAGAGATCATGATGACCTATATGGAGAACTTGATGACATCTGTAAGAAACGCTTTGCAGTGTGCGGGAGAAAATTTAAAGGCTGCTCAAGGCACCCAAAGATTCTGGTCCAGTGAGACAGGAAGAAATAGAGACTTTTTACTATATGAAGTGCTAAGTCTTCAGCCACTGAAAAGAAACACGTTGGTGTTCGCAAGAATTGATCCAGTAAAACTTCCTGAGGACAATGGTGTAAATGAGATAACAGACTGGGAAACAAGTATATTGTTATATGTCATTAATGTAATGGGGGAGGAGAAACTTTCAGACCCATACTGGGAACATGGAAAAGAGTTTAAAGATGATGCTCCCATCAGTCTTCAATCCAGTAAGAGAGGGGTTAGAAGATTGAAAATGTTTGATAATGAATTTAATAGGAGCATATTAAAAATCTGAATGTAAGATATATGGTGTTTAAAGTGTTGAGCATAAACAACTGCCATGGTTAATGTGAATACGATGTTAGACTTCCAAGAAGAGTATGATAAGAAAATATAATAAATTGAATAAACATTAAAAATATAGGTTTGATACGAAATACAAATGGACAAGAAATGCATATTTGCTGTTGGTTTACAAAAGAAACCTAAAAATGCATAAATTGATAATAGTCATTGGTAAATGAAAAATATAACTAAGATGAAACTGTGTTCTGTATTAGAGTAAAAGTAAATATAGAGTTAAAGAATAATTTTGAATGCAACTGATAAACTGGTAAAGTGTATATAAGGTAAAATAAATATGAAAAAAATGTATATTTTTTTTAAATGAAATGTTACGTGTTGTTATGACTGATTCTAAGATAAAAGGGTAAGTACAAAAACAGGTAAAATATTTAGGAAAGGTATATTGTTTTGTTATGTCACTTCGATACTCATTGACACATGCGAGCTTAAAAGGAGCTTGAATGTATCAATGACTTTTTTTAAAGGGGGAGGTGTGTGGAGAGCTGACAGTGATGGACCAGGCTAGTAACGACCAACTGGGAGAGAGCTGGCAATCAGCTAATCAAACTGAAGGCTGGAGATGATAAATAGGGCAGTTGGTGACAGATAGATAAATAGGGTTTGAGTTAAGTTCAGATAGGATTTCAATTAAGTCCAGAGGGACAGTTGTTGTGAAGTTTCCAGTCAGAGACAGGGATGGTTAGGGGTAGAGTCCAGAGAGAGAGAGTTGCTAGACTGGGACTAGGAGTTAGTTAGCCTGGTTGGCTAGTGTGGAGATAAGTTTGAAAAGAAAATATAATAATAATAATAATAATAATAATAATAATTTCTTACCCGCCCCTCTGTAAAACAATCGAGGCGGGGTACAACAAGGTTAAAAACAGATTAAAATAATTCAAGAATTTCATCCCAACCTCCCCCCCCTTAAAATAGGATTAAATTAGTTAAGTTTAAAATTAAATTAATAACAATAAAAGTACAATACAACATAGTACACAAAACCGCAATGCTGGCCACAGCATGGGTAGCAATAAAATACAGGGGGGGGGGGGGGGGGATAAGGAGTTGGGAATTGGCTGAAAGATTTTAGGAGCCAGGTAGATTATACAGTTTCAGGGAAGGCCTGCCAGAAGAGATGCGTCTTTAAGGCTATTTTAAAACAGTCTAGTGATGTAATGAGACACATCTCGTCTGGCAGGCCATTCCATAGCCTGGGAGCAGAAGCAGAAAAGATTGTGCAAGTTTTAAATGAAAGTAACCCATTTTCCCTAGAGAGAGAGTGTGTGTAAAAGACACCATAACAGTAAAAAAGTGTATAGAACAGCTCAATATGTAAAACATTGTTAAAACTGTTGTTTACATAAAGTTTTGTAGTTGTTCAGGAACGACTCGTCTGGAACATGAATACTTACCATGCTACTAGCAATTCAAAACATATTTTGGGGTTAAAGTGATAGTCACAAAAAGGTGGCAGGATCACAAATTAATAAGAAAAATAGTGTGAAAAGTACAGGTGTGCGTGACTATTAAATGGCAGCAGTTGGATGAAAAGGCCCAGGGTGCTGTCATTCGAGAAACTTACTGGTGGAGAATAATGTGATCATGACAGAAAGCTACCTCTGAAATAAGAAGTCCAAGGGGAAGCGTATACACTTGTCCCTCCACATTTGCGGCTTTGACTTTTGCAGCTTGGATTATTCATGGATTTTATCAATATGTTCTCTCTAGGAATATCTGGGTCCTGCAGTACAACTCTATGGTCAACTTGAACCAAAAGTCGCACAGAAGGACCTAGAGATTCCTAGAGAAAAGACTCCACTAGGCATTTGTAGCTTCTCTAGCTCAATTCTGTGGTCAATGTCTGGAAGATGTTGACCACAGAGTTGCATTGGAGGACCTAGAGATTCCTAGAAAGGTGTTTTCGCGGGTGAAAACATCATGTTTTTGTTATTTGCAGTTTTTGCACATTCATGGGGGGTCCTGTGTCCCTAACCTTAGTAATGTGGAGGGAGGAGTGTATAATGACAAGAGAGGAGTTCAACGGAGGGGGGCTTTCTGCCAAAGCAATTGTCCTTCCTCTTTCACAGGATTTTAGAGGAGGCCCTGACATTG
The DNA here is from genome assembly GCA_034509955.1 of Urosaurus nigricauda. Lineage (NCBI taxonomy): Eukaryota > Metazoa > Chordata > Lepidosauria > Squamata > Phrynosomatidae > Urosaurus > Urosaurus nigricauda. The sequence continues at coordinate 87,845,164 of JAOEGL010000002.1, read as the reverse complement.
TAGTGTCTTCCATCCGTAACTCTCTTGGGTTTCTCCACTGTTTACTCTTTCTTTTTTCTTTGCACAGAAAATTCATTAAAAGGCAAAGGCAAAATAGTTCCATCACATTATGCCTTTTGACTGGAAGTGAGGTGGACAGAGGCAGAAAAGCAACACTGTCTGTGTAGTGAGAAAACCATAGCAGGACGAAGGTTGTGGGTAAAAAGTCAAAGCTGAAAAGAACAAACAGAAGATGTTGATTGTGCCATTAGCTTGTCCTCCTTTTCCTGCTTACGCAACTATAGTCCTTGCATAACTAGATAGCAATATGCGTACAAGAACTTTGTTAGACAGGTCAAACGAAAATGTAAAAGCTCAGAGTGTACTTATATACGCTAACGTACTGTGTAAAGTTGGGTTCAGGAAATTGTGTAAAATAATGGGCTGGGGCTAAGCGAATAACCAATTGCAGAACAGAATGTATAGGCTGAATGTTGAGGCCACCCCTGTGATGTAGGGCAATGGAGGCCCAGGGTTTGGAAAAGATTCCCCCGGGACTGTACTTTCCATCTTACTTGGGCCTCAGGTGGTCCAAAACACACTGCAGAAATAATCCAGTTCGAGACCGCTTTAACTGCCCTGGCTCGATTGTTCAGCAATTTTGGGAACTGTAGTTTTGTGAGATATTTAGCCTTCTCTGTCATAGAGCTCTGGGGCCACAAAAAGCTACAAGTTCCAGGATTCCCTAGCACTGAGCCAGGGTAATTAATGCGGTCTCAATCTGGATTATTTCTGCAGTGTGTTTTGGACCTCGGAGGTTTTCTTGGCAAGATCTGTTCAGAGGGGGTTCGCCATTGCCTGCCCCTGAGGCTGAGAGAGTGTGACTCGTCGCCAAAGTTTGCTCAGCGGGTTTCATGGCCGAGCCCAGGAATTCGAACCCCGATCTCCAGAGTTGTGGTCCAAGACACTAAGGCAAGTGGCCCACAAACGGTGCCTTTCGAGGGAATTTTGGACTTGGGCTCCCAGAATGCCAGAGTGCTATTGGCCAAGGTGGCTGAGGATTCTGGGAAATGGAGTCCAAAATCTCTCTTAAAGGGGACAGTTTGGGGCCCACTTGTCTGTACTGATATTTGGCACCGCTTTAACTCTTTGTCTGATCAATTGCTATGGAATAGCCCCTACCCCACAACAAAACTCCAACTCCCAGAATTCCATAGCCTTGAGCCACACAGAGCCAAAGCGGTGCCAAACCGGGTTATTATTAATTGTAAGCCGCTCTGATAGCCTTTAAGGCTGAAGGGAGGGGTATAAATACTTTAATAAATAAATAAAATAAAATTTCTCCTCAGCCCTCAGAGAACTACGTTTCCCAGCAAGCCCCGCTTCCTCAGAAACCAGGCTGTCATGCTCTTCCTGTCGCAAGGCACCATGGGAATCGTAGTTTGCAATGGAACCAAACATTGGGCTGACTGAGGAAGAAATGCTCCGTGCAAGAGACTTGAAATAAAGTAACTGACAGCCCAAAGCTTTCCTAGATTCGTCAAATGCAGGGTTCAACCCCTTATATATACGCAAAATGGGGATTCCCCCCTTGCTTCCCCGAACAGCCAATGGGCGCTCCGCGGCCGCATCACGTGAGCAAAAACCCAATCGCCATTGGCCGCCCGCGACGTCACTTATGTCCTTTTCTTCCCGCCTCGCGTGATCCCGCCCCTCGGAGCTCTTTCTGACCAATCGGAGCCTTCTCTTTCTGAGCTGCTCTCGTTGAGGAGGGAAACGTATTAGTCCCCGAGCCGCCTCAGCCAATGAGGAGCGACCACAGAGTGACGTAATCCACCAGTCAGCCAATGAGCGTCGGAGCTGGGCTGGTGGCCGGCTAAGATACGAGAAGAAGAACGCATCGCTTTCGTTGCGGGGCGGCAAGGCCGAGATGGCGACCCCGGCCAAGCGCAAACCCAGGGTCGGGGAGGCTGAAGAGGGCGGCAGTGGAGACAATAACCGCAGCGGCAGCCAAAGGGCGGAGCGGGAGGAGGAGGAGGAGGAGGGAGGAGGCTCGGGCTTCGTCCAAGGCGCCATTGTGAGGATCGCGATGGAGAACTTCCTGTGAGTGAGCGGCGGTGTCTCTCTCAGTCTGTGCGCGTGCGCGAGACACCACAGGGGCGGGGCTGCCTCGCGGAGGGAGGGAGGGGGCGTGGCCAGCGGGCGAGGCAGGCAGCGCGAGCGAGCGACGCGGCCGTTGGGGTGGGCGTGGCTTTCGGCTGCTTGAGTGGGGCGGGGCTATCTGTCGCCTTGGAAACCGAGCTCCTATATAAAGTGACGGTTAACTGTTGGAGGTTGAAATTAAGAAACGGCCTTGTTGTTGTGTGGAAGGAAGGCGGTGGCCTCCCTCGCTAGAACTAGGGTTGTTGTGGCCACCCCCTCCATAATATTAATGATAATAATAATTATTATTAATTAATTAACTATTAATAATTATTAATTATGAATGATAGTAATAAATTTTATTTATAGCCCTCTGAAACAACAGAGTAAAACAATATCATTGTTTTCAATATCCGTTTACTCTCCTCCTTTCTTCCCACACCACACAAAACCTGTTCCTACACACCACACAATATTTTTAGTCATCATCATCATGGTTGGGTTTTTTTTCAGTACTAATGTCACTCATAATAAAACATAATTCCTGTGTATTTGTCATGGTTGTAGAATCATAGAAGAGTTGGAAGAGACCCCAAAGAGGGCCATCCAGTCCAACCCCATTCTGCCATGCAGGAACTCTCCATCAAAGCATCCCCATTGACAGATGGCCATCCAGCCTCTGCTTAAAGACCTCCAAGGAAGGAGACTCCACCACCCTCGGAGGGAGAGTGTTCCACTGTCGAACAGCCCTTACTGTCAGGAAGTTCCTCCTAATGTTGAGGTGGAATCTCTTTTCCTGCAGTTTGCATCCACTGTTCCGCATCCTAGTCTCTGGAGCAGCAGAAAACAAGCTTGCTCCCTCCTCAATGTGTCATCCCATCAAGTATTTAAACAGGGCGATCATATCACCTCTGAACCTTCTCTTCTCCAGGCTAAACATCCCCAGCTCCCTAAGGCGTTCTTCATAGGGCAAGGTTTCCAGACCCTTCACCATTTTAATCGCCCTCCTTTGGACCCGCTCCAGTTTCTCCACATCCTTTTTGAATTGTGGTGCCCAGAACTGGACACAGTATTCCAGGTGGGGCCTGACCAAAGCAGAATAGAGTGGCACTATTACTTCCCTGGATCTAGACACTATACTTCTATATTCAAGCCACCATCTTGAGGGGAGAGAGATGCAGGCCACCTCCTGCTGGAAGCAAGAAGAGCCCTCCCTTCAACCACCATCTTGAGGGGAGAGAGATGCAGGCCACCTCCTGCTGGAAGCAAGAAGAGCCCTCCCTTCAACCACCATCTTGAGAGGAGAGAGATGCAGGCCACCTCCTGCTGGAAGCAAGAAGAGCCCTCCCTTCAACCACCATCTTGAGGGGAGAGAGATGCAGGCCACCTCCTGCTGGAAGCAAGAAGAGCCCTCCCTTCAACCACCATCTTGAGGGGAGAGAGATGCAGGCCACCTCCTGCTGGAAGCAAGAAGAGCCCTCCCTTCAACCACCATCTTGAGGGGAGAGAGATGCAGGCCACCTCCTGCTGGAAGCAAGAAGAGCCCTCCCTTCAACCACCATCTTGAGGGGAGAGAAAGGCAGGCCACCTCCTGCTGGTAGCAAGAAGAGCCCTCCCTTCAACCACCATCTTGAGGGGAGAGAGATGCAGGCCACCTCCTGCTGGAAGCAAGAAGAGCCCTCCCTTCAACCACCATCTTGAGGGGAGAGAGATGCAGGCCACCTCCTGCTGGAAGCAAGAAGAGCCCTCCCTTCAACCACCATCTTGAGGGGAGAGAGATGCAGGCCACCTCCTGCTGGAAGCAAGAAGAGCCCTCCCTTCAACCACCATCTTGAGGGGAGAGAGATGCAGGCCACCTCCTGCTGGAAGCAAGAAGAGCCCTCCCTTCAACCACCATCTTGAGGGGAGAGAGATGCAGGCCACCTCCTGCTGGAAGCAAGAAGAGCCCTCCCTTCAACCACCATCTTGAGGGGAGAGAGATGCAGGCCACCTCCTGCTGGAAGCAAGAAGAGCCCTCCCTTCAACCACCATCTTGAGGGGAGAGAGATGCAGGCCACCTCCTGCTGGAAGCAAGAAGAGCCCTCCCTTCAACCACCATCTTGAGGGGAGAGAGATGCAGGCCACCTCCTGCTGGAAGCAAGAAGAGCCCTCCCTTCAACCACCATCTTGAGGGGAGAGAGATGCAGGCCACCTCCTGCTGGAAGCAAGAAGAGCCCTCCCTTCAACCACCATCTTGAGGGGAGAGAGATGCAGGCCACCTCCTGCTGGAAGCAAGAAGAGCCCTCCCTTCAACCACCATCTTGAGGGGAGAGAGATGCAGGCCACCTCCTGCTGGAAGCAAGAAGAGCCCTCCCTTCAACCACCATCTTGAGGGGAGAGAGATGCAGGCCACCTCCTGCTGGAAGCAAGAAGAGCCCTCCCTTCAACCACCATCTTGAGGGGAGAGAGATGCAGGCCACCTCCTGCTGGAAGCAAGAAGAGCCCTCCCTTCAACCACCATCTTGAGGGGAGAGAGATGCAGGCCACCTCCTGCTGGAAGCAAGAAGAGCCCTCCCTTCAACCACCATCTTGAGGGGAGAGAAAGGCAGGCCACCTCCTGCTGGTAGCAAGAAGAGCCCTCCCTTCAACCACCATCTTGAGGGGAGAGAGATGCAGGCCACCTCCTGCTGGAAGCAAGAAGAGCCCTCCCTTCAACCACCATCTTGAGGGGAGAGAGATGCAGGCCACCTCCTGCTGGAAGCAAGAAGAGCCCTCCCTTCAACCACCATCTTGAGGGGAGAGAGATGCAGGCCACCTCCTGCTGGAAGCAAGAAGAGCCCTCCCTTCAACCACCATCTTGAGGGGAGAGAAAGGCAGGCCACCTCCTGCTGGTAGCAAGAAGAGCCCTCCCTTCAACCACCATCTTGAGGGGAGAGAGATGCAGGCCACCTCCTGCTGGAAGCAAGAAGAGCCCTCCCTTCAACCACCATCTTGAGGGGAGAGAGATGCAGGCCACCTCCTGCTGGAAGCAAGAAGAGCCCTCCCTTCAACCACCATCTTGAGGGGAGAGAAAGGCAGGCCACCTCCTGCTGGTAGCAAGAAGAGCCCTCCCTTCAACCACCATCTTGAGGGGAGAGAGATGCAGGCCACCTCCTGCTGCAAACAAGAAGAGCCCTCCCTTCAACCACCATCTTGAGGGGAGTTAATTGTGTAATTAACAAATTGTAAGCCGCTCTGATAGCTTTGGCTGAAGAGCGGGGTATAAATAAAATTTATTATTATTATTATTATTATTATTGATGCAGCCTAAAATTGCATTGGCCTTTTTAGCTGCTGCTGAAAAGTATAGTTGTGAACGCTTAGCACAATTAACGTTATTCCCTCAAATGACTACATCATACCCACAGAAGAAATGTGTCTCATGTTATACGTAGCCTTTTTCATGTTGTGGAATTTGAAATTTGGTAAAATGGGGTGGTTTTTTTTTTAATTGAACATTGTATTTGTTTTATAAACAATGATATAAACAAAAAACACAGACAACAAAAAGCCTTGGAGAAAAGTCCTTCATTGGAGGTCTTTAAGCAGAAGCTGGATGGCTCTCTCTCGGGGATGCTTTGATTGGGAGTTCCTGCATGGCAGAATGGGGTTGGACTGGACGGCCCTTGTGGTCTCTTCCAACTCTAGGATTCTATGAATGCCACAGCCTATTTCTGCCCATAGGTGGATGTTTGAGGAACAATGGAGTTAGCCCCACTAAGGGCATCACCAGGTGTGGTTCTTACCCCCTGTGACACCCCTGGATGAAAGAAGGTGTCCTGGGGATGGTGGTGGTGGGGTGCTTCTCCTCTTGCCAAGCTGCCCCTGAACTTGGTATGGTGCCCACACTTGGCTGCATCGGCATTTCAGATATTATTCAGCTTGTGACTGACTTAACTACCACGGCTCAGTGCTGTGGAATCCTGGGAACTGTAGTTTTGTGAGAGTTTGCCTTCTCTGTCAGAGAGCTATGAGGGGCCACTTTAATGGTGGTGGTGGTGGTTGTGCACCTTCAGAGGGGGCCTGCCATGGCCATTCTCTGACACTGAGAAAGTGTGACTTGCCCAAGGCAGGATGACCAGATGTCCTCACCGCAAAGGGGACAAGGCACTGCAAAATAGAGGACATTGCCAAACGAAAGTTGTAACCTGCTCATATAAATGCAAATTCATCCTGAATGTGGAGGACATTTTGGAATTCCTCTTGTGGACAGAAGGCTGAAATGTAGGACATGTTCTGGGAAGGAAGGATAGCTGGTCACCCTGGTCCAAGGTCACCCAGTGGGTGTACATGGGCAAGACAGGATTTGGACCATGGCGTCCAGAGTACATTGCTCAAACCACTACACCATGCTGGCTGTCTTTGCCGCAACAAACTATAAATCCCAGGATTTCATAGCACTGATCCATAGCAGTTAAAGTGGTACCAAATTGGATTAAATCAAAATAAATTATTTTAGTAGCCTTAAAAGTGGCCTCAAAAGCCAGCACCAAGGTTATGTCCCCTTTTTGGTTTGTCCAATAAAGATATTACAGGTTGGCACTCCCTGAGATGTTATCTGAAATGTTTGGAACCAGAAGTATTTTTGATTGAAATAAAAAATACTTCTGGTCCCAGACATTTCAGATAAAAGATTTTCATATGTTTTGAATATTTGCATATACATAATGAAATATCTTGGAGATGGGACTCAAATCTAAACATGAAATTCATTTATGCTTTGTGTACACCTTATACACATAGCCTGAAGGCTATGAATTTTAAAATCAATATTTTAAAACAATTCTCTGCATTAAACAAAGTTAGTGTATATTGAACCATCAGGAAGCAAAGATGTTACTGTCTCAGTTAGATATGTGGAAAACTTTGGATTATGGAATATTTTGGAATTCCTGATAATGGAGATCCAGTCTGTACTGTACAGTAATATGTGAAAAAGGCACACAGGCTCCTGTACCCATCCCTCTTAGATGAGGGACTGAAGATAACATGAATGGACATATAGAATAGAGTAGGATCCCTTATTACGAGGGTTTGTATTACACAGTTTCAGTTACTCACAAAGACCTTGTTACATGTATTGTGTACATTTTATATATTCTAATGTGCACCAATGATATTTTTTGGATATAATCAGTATATAAGTATTCATAAATTTAATAAAATGTTTCAGAAAACAGTGTGAAGTTAAAATATAATTTACTCCTGTTATAGTAGTCTACATTTTTGTTCTTTTCCAGCTTCATTTTGTGATAACATTGCTTTTCAGGACGTACAATAACTGTGTGGTATATCCAGGGCCCCATCTAAACATGATAGTGGGAGCTAATGGAACGGGTAAATCAAGCATTGTTTGTGCTATATGCCTGGGATTAGCAGGAAAACCTTCTTTCATAGGAAGAGCAGACAAGGTGAGGATAACTCTTTTCACCCTAATACAATTATATTAGAATTCAGTAATATCTGTTATGGTATATTTGAATTGCACAAGATTATTTTCTTATGATAAATGGAAAATAGATATCAGACTAAGAGACAATAAGAGCTGTTTGACTGTGGAACACACTCCCTTGGAGAGTGGTGGAGTCTTCTTTGGAGATTTTTAAACAGAGGCTGGATGGCCATCTGTTGGGGGTGCTTTAATTGTGAGTTCCTGCATGGCAGAATTCGGTTGGACTGGATGGCCCTTGTGGTTTCTTCCAACCCTATACGTCTATGACTTATGTACCTTAATAAACTGTGCTTTTTTCATTGTTGATTGCCATATTTACTATGTGTCTTGAGTACCTCCCTCCAAAACTTTGCTATATTGTAGTTGCTATATATTTTAGCACCATGGTAAGTGGACTTGAGGTTGTTAGTTTACCTGTAATAGTAAATACCAGGTATGGAGCTTAGGCCAGAGCTTAGGCTCATGGCTAGAGCTTAGGCTCATGATTTTCAGTGATCTGTCCTAAAAAAACTGTAATTCAGCTGAGTTTTCTTCTTTTCTTCCCATTCTCATTGGTTTAGGGGCTATTTTTTCTTTGAATTGCTGTACAGGACTACAGAATTTTTAAATATTTAGTGAAAGACAAATAATAATGTTTGTTACATATTAGGCTTATATGTTTATTTTTACATTTTCTTTGCCCTAGGTTGGTCACTACGTGAAGCGGGGTTGTGACAAAGGAGTTGTTGAAATTGAGGTGTGAGTAACCAAACCTGTTCATCTTTTCATTGTGTTTAAATGTTTTTAATGACTTTTAAGTAATTTATTTTTCTGAAAAAAATAGATGGGAAACTGCAATAATGAGATACTGAACTAGCATGTTTTTTAAAATTTTATTTTTTGGTAGTAAATCTTTTATGATCATGGTGAGTAGGTGACTTTTTTGTCTTTTTTAACTAGGTTTAAGAAGCCAACTAACCTTATTATCACACGAGAAATATCTGTAGCAAACAACCAATCAACTTGGTTTATTAACAAAAAAATATCGACTCTAAAAATGGTAGAGGACCAAATCTCGGCTTTAAATATTCAAGTAGGCAATCTTTGCCAGTTTCTTCCTCAGGTATGAACAGTTTTCATTTTGAAGAGAATATATACAGTTGCTGGGTCATGTTAGGTTCTAGAGAATGCCATGCTAAGGGATGAGACAGTTCATTGGGAGACCAAAGTAACAGTGAGAAATGTTGGCTAGTATTGGATGCAGCAGGAATGAAAAGTAACTCCTTATAATGTGACCTCACTTGTCAGAATTATCTCAGACATATAGATTCATATTATTATTATCATCATTATTTTATTCATTTTTACCTTGGCTGTCTCCTGATAATTGGACTCAAGGCAGCTAACCCCATATTTAAAACAATACACATTAAAACAATGCAAACGTATTAATAAAAGTATTAATATGACATTTTAAAAATAATTAAACCACAAATGAAGTTAAAACACTAAACATTAAGAATATTAAAATGCATTAAAAGCCTTGGTGGATTATCTGTGCAAGGAACTGGATGGGGGAGTATGTCCCTGTTGGTTCTCAGTGGCTGTCAGTGACCTCACCTATGATATCCTTTTGGCCTGACTCTAGGATGGGACTTGGGGGCACTGTTACACAGTGGTTCTGGTCTTATCTGGAGGGTGAACTCAGAAGATGGTGCCATTGCCCTATTGGGGCCCTCAAAGTTCTGTTTAACATTTACATGGAACCACTGGGAGAGGTCATCTGGAGCTTTGGGGTGTTGTGTCACCAGTATGCTGATGATACCTAACTCTATCTCTCCTTTACATCTATCTCTGTATTGAACCAACTTCTGTTATCAGTAATGGACTGGATGAGGGCAAACAAATGAAAATTTAATCCAGACAAGACAGAGGTGCTCCTGGTCAGTTGTAAAGCAGAACATAGAATAGATCAGAACTTTGCCTGTACTGAAGGGGGTTACACTCCCCTTGAAATCTCAAGTTGGCAGCTTGAGTGTTCTCCTGGACTCAACTCTGAGCCTGGGTGCCCTGGTTTCAGCAGTGACCAGGGGAGCATTTGCACAGGTAAAACATCAGATCTGACGATGGTGAAACATGCTTTTGGACTACTGTAACACACTGAAATTGCCCCTGCATTTGGGAGCAAATAAGTTCTTTTTCAGTGGTGTGTCAAGTGGGGGCAACTCTGAGGTACTTTGGAGGCCAGTGGTTCCCCTTCGTCCCTGACAGTGTCAACCCTGGTGTCAAGTGGCTCATTTGGCCCTGTGGTGTAACCACCCCTCTTTAGTAAGCTGCCTCTGTGTTGCATAGTGTAGCTCTTCTGAAAACAGTAAGACCCAAGGGAGCAATTCAGGAGCAATTAAAATTGTTTTGTGTCTTGCTATCAGCACCCTGTTGAAAACATTTGTCTTGGTTCCAGTGTGCAGATTCTTCCCAGTAGAGGAACTTCTTGGAGATGTTGCCTTCTGCTGATGGGGTACTAATAATTATAAGCCGCTCTGAGAGCCTTTAGGGCTGAAGGGCTGGGTATAAATACTGTAAATAAATACATAAATAAAATAGGTGGCTTTTTGTGGTGTTAAAAGAATGTGCCCAAGTCACAGTGTGATGGTGCATGGAATCTTCTGATTGAGGAGGGGAAAGTTGTCCCAAAGCTTATGTAAGGTGCTTCACAGGCTGTGTACCATGAAGTAACTTTGTAGTTAGCAAGTAGTTAGGGTATAAGCTTAGTTGTTGGCAAACTTCAGAACTGTATGCAGGATATTTACATGAGTTTTTTAAAAAAGTATAATTTGAGGTTACATATAGTAGACAATGTACTGCAGGTTATTTTTTTTTTTTACTAAAATTTGACCAGCAGGACAGAGTTGGAGAGTTTGCAAAATTATCCAAGATTGAACTACTTGAAGCCACAGAGAAATCAGTTGGTCCTCCAGAGATGTATAGATTTCACTGTGAACTAAAGAATTTCAGGAACAGAGAACTAGAACTTAAAGTAAGTAACTAATGTGTATGGAAAATATGTTTCTTCTTGTTCTAAAGACCCTAAACATTTAAAAATAAACATGTAACAATATTTCAGTTCTAGAAGGATGACATACTAGTAGAGCCACCTTTCATTACTACCAGGAGTTAAGGGTATAATGTGTTGTAACTTGGTACAGTTCTTGCAGCAAGGTATTTTTAGTGTTGTTTTTTTTATTGCACCTGTGATTTTTTTTTTATTTTTATGGGTGTAATTTATCATTGGCACTGATCAGTTAGCTACCTTGTATCTCATTATTGGTAGAAAAGCAGCATATAAATGACAAAAATAAATATTAAAAGATAAGACCGTTCCTGCCTAGAGGTACAAAAAGGTAGAAGGAGGGGTTAGTGAAAACACTTGGAGCAGCTGTTTTTTTCATTGACTGATGGATGGGATCAGACTAGTAGTTCCAAATGTACCATTTCTAAACTCTGTTAATTACATGCTAGAGATGCCCCTGGTTTCATTGTTATTGTTCAGGCCATTTAGGATTCCTGTTTAAGAAGAATTTGAAACCAAATGTCCTGTGATTTAAAATCCTGATCAACTGAAAATTCTGATTAACCATTAACTGTAGTTAAGGCAGAGGTGAGAACTGGTCTGATTAGTAGAAGGGAAATGGCATGTCACCCACTTCAGATCTTTTGACAGTGCCAAATGTGCTGTCACCACCAGTTCTCTGTCTTATTTATAAACAAATTAATCACCATTCTTATGTCACTGGCATGGAACAGATGGGCCAAAAGAAGTGGTTTCTGGATGCCTTGGGCCAATAATGGAAAAAAGAAATGCATAGGTTAAACAATCCACAATAAGTAAAGGTATTTCTAGTACACAGTATTATTGATTAAATGCTGATAGGACATAAATATTTGCAATCCTACTTGTTAGATGTTTAGAGATTTAAAGCAAAGTATAGAAATTCTCACATTTTTTTCTAAATTAGACTAACGATACTATATCTTTACTTTATGTTTGTGTTTTTGTTCCATTGATAGAAATCTGAATTCTTCTCATGTGCTTATTTGATTTGTAAATAGGGCATGAAGCAATGACAAAATGAGAACTAATTTTATTAATTCTGACAGAATGCACTGGAGGAGAAAAATAGCAATATAGAGAAAATGAAGCAAAAGAATGCAAGGTATCAGCAAGATGTGGAGCGATATTTCGAATATAAGCGGCATCAGGATAAAATTGCAATGCTTGAAAGCAAAAGGCCCTGGGTGGTAAGAGCTTTTTTTTTTTAAGGACTTCTTGAAATGTTCCTTAATAACACAACACAAACAAGATACTTGACTAAAAAAATTAATTAAATAGAAAAGTTATATACGAGGAAACAGCAATCAATAGACTGAACCCATCTGGACAATTTTGGATTTTGGAGAATTTGAGATTTCGGGATTCTGGATAAGGGACACTCAACCTGTAGTAGCAGAGATGAATTTGTCTCATAGAGGGAACAAAGAGTTGTGAACCTAGAAATAAAAGAAAAAAGACAAATATTACAATTAAAAAAAATGGTATGACTCTTTAATGAAACAGACTGGAAACTCAATTAGTCTATTGTTAAACTTGATATAGATGCTTCTTTTGCTAAGTAATGCCTAGTTAGGGCATCCCTCCTGAAACATATGTTGATGGATGATATGATAATTACCTGGCACTAGTATCCCACTGTCATCTGTCTAAGAAGAATCCAAATGCCCACAGAAAGTCCCTAAGCTTTTTGAACACTGTGTAATGTCTTTAATAACTGTTCACTTCTTGCTAGATTTATGACAATGTTCGTAAGCAGCACGAAGAGGTAAAAATAAACCGAGATCGTCAGAAAGCAGAACTAAAAGCATTAAAAAAAGCACGGTCTCCCATGATGCATCAGATCCAAGAGGCTGAGGCGGAGTGTCAAATGCTGGATAGCAAAATCAGGGAGAAGGCCAGTATTTTCCATTTTTAGTGTTATTTTGCTTGTAAATCTCATAAATGTCAGGGAGATTAATTAAAACTAGAGTTTTAGAGTTCCAATATTAAATACGGTAGCATATGAAATTTAAAATGGAAGCTGTTCTACTAATTGGTTTAAAAAGGAGCTAGTGGTCTAAAATCATAGAATGAAAAGCCCTGTGTAATCTTGCCTGCCTCCCAACTTCCATTACTGTATATGCTACAAAATGCAGATTTACTGTGTCATATGAAATGAGTATTGTTCAGTAGAAAGATATGCTGGATGATGGATTAATCTCATTTAGGAGACTGTTTCCAATTCCAGACTGGGTACTGAGTCCTTAGTAGGTAAGCAGTGATCTCTAATTTAGATGGAGGGGCTATTCTCAAATTCATTTTTTAAAATGAGATCAATGTTTTGAGCTTGAGAACTGGACCCACAGCAAGTAGAACATATTGGTATGTTGATCCAGTAAAGGCAGATCACCATGCTCATACTGTCTCTTCCAGAACTAGTCAGACTAGGGAGTGCATATTATGCACTATTGGAAAAGTCTGGTGTTCTCTTCAGTACTGAAACTGATTACATAGCAAGGGTAGCTCTGTCTTTCTGATAAAGTTCTTGGTTCAAGACCTAGAGCCTCCAGTAGGCATGAATAAAACTAATTTACCCCATTCTTTATAAAGAAATGTGGCCCATACTCAACTTTCTGTCTATTTTTGTAGTAGTTCATGATGTCCCAAGGAAAGAAAAAAAAATCACTACCTGTTTTCTGTTGGACTGATTGTAAGTGGCCTATGGGTTTCGTGTGGCCACCAACCACTTTTACAGTCCCAACCGTTGAAGCAATCCGTGCCACAAAATGCGGCGATAATTCTGTAAGAAAACAAGGTGCTCAGGGTATGACCATAAATTATGACCACCTTGTTTTCAAATCAAAACTGTACTCTCATTAGCCCTGTCAAAGTATGATTCTGCTTTAGAACAAAATGTGTGATTCCTCTGCAACTTGCTTACAAAAGTACTGTTTTCCTGCCATCATGTCTCCAAACTTGGCAGCATGGGAGCAAATTCAGCAGCACAGTTGTGGCCCTGAGTGAGTGGGAGGTCCATTGTGGCCTGTAGCTGCTAGGACAGAATGAGGAAGCATGTGCTGTTTCAGGTGTTGTTGGACTACAATTCCCAGAAGTTCTAGCCAACATAGCTGTTGGTGGGAATGCTAGGAGATGCAATCAAACGAAGGCCCATATATTTCCCACGCCTACCCTACGAAGTTACCCATCGTGTTGAATATGAAGAAAACACAATATCTTTCTGATTTCACTGGGCTATAACAGAATAGCAACTGTGTTAATTATATAGGAATTTAATAAAATGATTTCTTATTGGTGTGGCGTATAAACACTACAGCAGTAGTACACTTACATCAAGAAGCAATTACTCAGAAATATTTTCGATCAAATGTAAAAACTGTGGGGCCTCAGTATCCAGAACTTCTGCAGATACCAAAATGCAGATACTGTATGCTCAAGTCAGTAACATTTAAAATTACCTGGGCACCAGGAAGGCATTCTTCCTGCACTGTTTCCCACCTATCACAGAGGCTCTACCAAAATTTAAACCCTTTCCTAACTCTGTTTTCCACTTTCTCAACCTTCCATCAGAAAGCCTTTGCCAGATTTTAAATCCCCTTGTCACCAATCCACCTCAGGGAGGGCAGCAGAAGGACTGGAGCAAGGATGTGATTGGTAGAAAAGGGGTTTAAATTCTGGCAGAGGCTTCCTTATGAGAGGGTGGGAAACAGAGTGAGGCAGGGTTTAAATTTTAGCAGCAGCTTTGAACTGTGAAGGTGGGAAAGAGGGTGAGAAAGAGGTTTAAATTTGATTCTGGCTTTGTGAAGGGATTGACATCCATTGGGAAGGGAGGCATTGGCTTGCCTGAGTCTTGCCTCAGTGCCCTGGGACCACTTCTCAGTCTGGGCATCACAGGTTTTTTGTTTTGTTTTTACATTTTTCTTCATTTCAATCCATGGTTGCTCAAATCCTTAAGTATAGAACCTGCGGATACTGAGGGTCCACTGTACCATGTGAAGGTCAATTCATTGTATAATAGAATAGTAGCATGCTCATGTTGGCTATAATACTTTTTGCTAGGGAATTTCATAATTAGAGCTGCTTTTAAAATATTTTTACCATCTAGACTGCAGCTATCAAAGAAACATCTGAGAAGTGTAAACAGCAACAGGAAGCTTTGGAGAGAAAAGACAAAGAAGTAAGACATGTTTTTACCTTTAAAACCTTAGGAAACGTTAAATCTTAGCAGATAGGCACAAACCTCTTCCTCCTGCTTGTGTTGCTTTTGTGTTACTTTTTACCTTAATTTCTGGCAGTGGCATTAATTTTTGTCACAAATGTTGTATGTTGAAATACAACAATGTTTATAAACAAGGGGAATTCTGCATCAATGAATTTGGCAAGTTTGTTTGATCTTGATACATATTCCAGGTAATATTGATAGGATTGTGTAGTTGTTTGGATAATTTACATCTGTGCAATATAAAATTTTAAAAGGCCATAATATTTTTTTTATAAAAGCTAACAGCTATGTAGAAAACAGACAAGTGCCTCATAATTGTAAGGTAAAACTAGCATTTCATTTTAAGTTTTCACTGCCTCATTTCTCATTAAAAAATCAAGGGCCACAGCTTGTAGCTACATTGCTCACACTTTGGATCCCTAAGACCATATGTTCAGTCCCTGGTAATGCCAGATGAAATCGAAAAACTCCTGCCTGGCACCCTAGCGAGCTGCAGCCAGGCCTTATCAACAGTACTGAGCTGGATGATACCCTGTGGCTCTAATAATGAAGGTCAAGATGATTTAGGATGATCCTGCTCTGCTTTTAAACAAAGTGACAAGAAATTGCCCAGGTTTGCTATTTCATGGAATGACAGTGGTTGAATTTGCATTGGGCAATAACTGTAATCTGAGTTTATCGCAGCTATAATGCAGTTGGCCCTCCATATCAACAGGTTTACCATCCATGGATTGGAGCATCTGTGGATGGCCTCGCCCTGTTCTCAACAGTAGCATGTTCGCATGGCTGCACCAATGTGGTTGTGCACATGTCCCACTGCTATCAATTTTAATGGGACTTGACCTCCTGCAGAATTTGGCATCCACGGTGTGTGTGTGTGTGTGTCTGGAATGGCACCCCTGCAAACACGAAGGGCCAAATCCTCTCTTTTTTTCTTACTGCTTTGCATTGGAATCTTATTTTATTGATGACCAGCTTGGAAAACATTTTTCCTTAGATCGAGAATGTTAAATTAGACTTGAGGAAGAAGAGAGAGTCAGAAATGGACCGTCAGAAGAGAATACAAAACACTCGTAAGATGATAGACGACTGGAATAATGAACTAAAAAATACAGATAGCACTGCGAATATTCAGCCTCAAATGGATTCTGTCACGTCTGCCCTTAAAAAGCTGCAGGAAGAGAGAGTAAATATTGATGGGAGAGTCAATGATATTCACAGACAAAAGGAGAACTTGCTACAGGAAAAAAAAGGTAAATGGGCTTAATTGCATGTATGCTGTTAACATACTTGGAATTCCACAGAAGTAAATTGATGTGAACATTCAAAATCATCTTGATCCCCCAGTTTGAAGATACAGATTCCATTTTAGCCTGTGGATTGCATGAGGAGGAAGAAAACCTTAGTTCCTCTGGAGCTCTTTGGATCCTGTCTGTTTTTGCAAGTTGTTGTGCACCAGAATTTACTTTTTTCTTTTTTTCTTTTTTTTTTTTTTACAGTTTCTCATTTTGGTCTGATTCTCTATTGAAAATTTATAGGAATAGCTGTAGCTTCTGAAGTGCAAAGCTTAGGTCTTTCATTGTTATGGGAATAGCAGTGTGAAAAATCACCACTTGATGTGTTGACGTTGGACTTTCCCCCAGATACAATCCCTAGCAGGGGTATTTACTCCCACCACTGACCTTTCCACAGTTTGTTGTTTTACACTTTGGAACTGAAATAGATTTAACTGGCATTGTTACCATTTGTACTACATGGTCTCAGATTAAATACACCTGTTTCTGGAAGCACCCCATCTCACCTGTCTGTTGGAGAGCATATTGTTAGCATATCTAAAGAAGTCTCACAATTCTGACTGCTGTCAAAGGTGCTTCTATCAAGAGGATCAAATACTTATGCAGCTAACAAGAGCCACATATTTTTTGTTTACTTTTGTAATACAATAAAAATATGTTTGACTTTCACAATGTTGAACATCTTCTGTAATTCAAATGATGACAATACTACTTATACCCTTTTCAGTTCCAGGTTGTAACACAACAAAATGTGAAAAGGTCAAAGGAAGTGAATACTTCTGTAAGGTCTTGTGGATCTTTCTATTGTCTTATTGCAGTGATCATTTCCTGATGGAAGTGAGGGGAAAGATGATGAGTCCAGCTGTAAGCATTCTGTTAAAGACATCTTAGTAACCAAATAGTACCTATAGTTGTGATTATGAAGGGTAGTAAACATGACTTTTAAAGCTGTGTCAAAATTTCAGGGGTAGCTGATCGCATTGAGCAGTTTGAGAATTTGATGAATATGAAAGAGGAGAAGCTGAGAGGGAGATTCCGAGACACACACATTGCTCTTTTGTGGTTGAGACAGAACAGAAACCGGTTTAAAGGGCGTGTCTGTGAACCTATGATGCTTGCAGTAAGCTGATTCACTTCAATATTGCGCAACTTAGTCATCACTAAAATTGAAATGTCACTTATGCTATAACCCCATTTTTAAAGCTTTAATAAGGTAATCCACTGTTTTAATGTGAATGGTGAAAATTGGCATACATGTACTTTCATGCCTTCAGTTGATTCTGTGGCTGTAATTTGCCTCATGCAATTGCAAGCATGAAAAGTACAGAATATTATTCCATGTAAAGCCTTTGTATTTTGGAAACAATGTGTTAAATACTATGAAGTAACAGACATATGTTCAGCAACTCTTTCTTGGTGGTCTGTTCTTTCTAAGTGGAAATCTTAATTTTCCTTACTCTTGCCCTTACTATTACTGAGCTTTTAGAGTTTCAGAAAAACATTGCATTTTGGGATGAAATGAAAGCTACCTTACAACATGAGAACATAGGCCTTTAGCATCTTTATTTCTACACCAAATTCTATATCAAAAAACTTAATGCAATAATTTTTTTTGAATAGGTTGCACCATGCTGTCTCTGAGACTGTCAAAAGTAATGTTATTTCAGAGTTAGAAGAAGTATTTGTCTTTTTCAAACTCAGTTTTGACTATGAAGTTATTATAATGCCAATGTACCATAATCACAAACATTTTCAAGTCTAAGAATTGTTAGTTCTCTCCTTCAGGTCTGCTAAATTGCAATAATATTAACAACATCCAATGAGTTCTCATTAATACATACTGTTCTATATGACCCTTTTTGGGACTTGGATTTCTAGAGGTATGTGGTTTAGAAGTCCTCCCCCACCCAGTGCCCCCAAAATATTGTGGGGTGACTTTGGTTTCATCAAGACAGGACTCTGTATTGAGTGTTCAGGAACAAATCACTCTTTTTCAGCATCACATGTATCTCATGGGATTTGCTTGAGGTATGCCATGTATTATTCACAAACTCTGGCTTCCTTCTCACATATCATGGGAACCCTTTGCCGTGCATCTTCCTCTTTTACTGACAAGGTAGCACTAGAAGTTTTCTGCTGTGACTCCTCTTTGCACCAAAAATCTGAATAGGTTTCTTGTTACCCAAGTGTGGTGATTCCCATGACAGAAAGACACAGTCACAATAGGACTACAGTGCAACCACCCAAACTATGAATTAAGGGACTTCTATAATATTATTTATTACAAATTAATTTTATATAATTTCAAACAATAACTTAAATTCTGTTTGTTTCTTGTTAAACGTTCAGTGTAAACCAGATTTTTATTTTACATTTGTATTAATAAGAAATTAAATTAAAATTATGTCTTTGCAAAAATGAAATAGGTTTAAAGGGCATATGTCTCTGTGGGGTGGATATACGTTCATGTCTTTGCCACACTGTTAATGTAAGACACTGTATTATCATTTAGTTCCTAGGTAACATTTTCAACAACTAGGCATGTTAAGCCAGATCACATTTAATCAGTATAATAAAGAGGACCTTTTTGGCAAACGGTCCCAGATTATGGAACGGCCTGCTGGACATATTACCACTTTAATAAGACAGATTTCTCCCGGCAAGCCTTTCCTGAATAGATACCCAGCCACCAAAGGAATATCCAACCTATCAACCCTGATTTCTGCTGCAATCCATTGTGTTGTTATTTATCATTTTAAGTACTGTTTTTAAATCGTTAACTGTTTGTGTTTTAAGATGGGTGGGTGTGGGAGATATGGAATGTATGTTTTTAATGCTGTTGGTTGCGTTGCGCAGAGGGGCGGGATAAAAATATTATTATTATTATTATTATTTATTAATAATAAAAATATTATTATTATTATTATTATTATTATTATTATTATTTAGAAATGAAAGTTTACCTTTCCTTTAACAGCCATGTATTTTGCAGTGGTATGGTGAAGTAGCTCTTTCACCTTCATATGAATTTTATTGTTATATTTTAGTTGATTTTTCTGTAAATGTTATTATGTTTCTTCTTGCCCAGATCAATATGAGAGATCAAAAGCATGCTAAATACGTAGAAAATCACCTTTCATCCAACGATATGAGGGCCTTTGTCTTCGAAATCAAAGAAGATATGGAAATCTTTCTGAAAGAGGCAAGGACTTAGCTGTATGATTACAAAATGGTTGATATAATATGCCCCATGTTAAAGACCACAATAAATAGGCTGTTCATTTGCCAGTATTTTTAAAAAAATAATGATAGCCCCATGAAAAATCAGAAAGAATTGCTAATTTTTCTCATTTCAAATGTCTTAATTATATAGCACTTCCACCCCCACCCCCTCAAATAAGAGAACTGCTTCAAATGGTCCTAGGGCCCAAATATAATGGCCTGTTGCACTACCACAGGAGTGGGCAAAGTTGGAATGAGGGTTGCATACTGTTCCTAGGGATGCTTTTGTGGCCTGAGTGACTCGTAGGATTCAAAAAGTGACTTCTGTTGTTGTTTTTAGAAAGGTTTCTCATGGGCAGAAAAATGTCCCTGGTCCCCTAGAAAATACTGTGTTGGTAAGGCCACAGCTTTTCTCATCTTGATGCTGCCACCTTTGCTTCTAAAAGTGGTGTACTGTAACTATGCTGGTGGAGCAAAGAGATTCTCATGAATAAGTTTTGGAACAATCTTGTAAGTGTGCTTTTTTAAAAAAAAAATTGAAAGAGCAAAGCTTGATTTTGCCATTTTATGTCCTGGACTGCGGCCAGCACACACCAACAAAAGCTGATAAGACAGTTCCACAAACCTAAACGTTGATCTCAGGAATAGTCCAAAAGCCAGAGCCGAGGTCAGGGTTGGGGAAATCACAAAAGTCAGTCCGAGGTCAGGGCAAGGAGAAAGCAGCAAAAGTCCAAGTCATTCCAAGGTCAATGCAAACCAGAGTTCCAAAGACATGAAGCCAGCACACAGTCACACCAAGAGACTTACAATAAATTCTGGCAAAGGGATGGCGTCCCACACGTGCTTAAGTAGGAGACACCCTCCCTGTTGGCAGCTGTGCTTTATTACCAGCTTGCTTTTCAGCAAGCCTGCGGGACCAACACACACAAGCACTGTCAGCCCTCCTCTCCTTAAAGGAGGGAACCACCAAACTGGATTCTTCATTTGAAACCTCACTCAGTTGCTTAGCCTCTGAAGGGACCTCCACAGTGCTAGAGCCTGGCTGGGCTCCCACTCCTGGGGCTGAAATGTCAGGACTGGGGTCTGGCATGTCAGAACTGGGACCTGGTCTAGCCTCTAACTCCTCTTTCTCCTGAGGAGCCATGTCCTCCTCCTCATCCATTGACTCCATCTCTTGGCTGGCCATGACATTTTATATAAGAGACACCATTTTACTATGCCACTCTATATAATGGGACTTGAGCATCCATGGATTTTGGTATCCTTGGGGGGGGGGGGTTCAGGAACCAAATCCGAGTGGATACCAAGGGCCCACTGTATATACATTGAACCCAGTAAGGTGTACTTCTGAGTAGGCATATACAAAAGCATTACAGATTTCCTTATTCCTTTGATACCAAGCTTCTCCCTTCTAGTCAGACCTTGAAACATCGACTTTCAATGGTAATTTATTGCTTTGCATCCTTGAGTAAATGAATAATCTGTTACATTCTTCATTACATTCTCTTTACATTTCTCATTACTTAACGCATAGGAGAATGTTGTCTTTTAGTAAGAGACTCTTAACATCTTCTATCTATAGTTACCCATGTGGAAGATTTAATGTATATTTTTAGCTTAATCAGTTCACCCTTGCTTCTATTCCATCCTCTTTCTTTCTTTCTTTCCTTCCTTCCTTCCTTCCTTCCTTCCTTCCTTCCTTTCTTTCTGGGGAATGATGCCACACAGAAGTGACATTTCTGCTGCACATAGTCATTTTCCAGTGTGGGACTGTCAAAAGTATCTAGCCACCTCATATAATTAAGGGGCAAAGATGTAAGTGCCTTTACTCATAGGCAACACACTTCCCAGTCTTAAAACAACAAATACTGTCTAAAACAGTGGTCCCCAAACTGTGCCCTTTAAATGATTTTGGACTTCAGCTCCCAGAAGCCTCCACCATATTGGCTATTAGTCTTGGATTCTGGGAGCTGAAGTCCAAAATTCCTTAAAGAGCACAGTTTGGGGATCCTTGGTCTAAAAGGTGTTGATTGCAACTCTCCTTGCTTATTTCCTACCATGTTATTTTGGGAAAGATGGAGCTTACAGCCAGTTAGTGACAAGCATAACTCTTTCCAGGTATTGTTATAACATGTTATTTCCAGGCAGTCCAAGCATTATTCAAGGACCAAAATATGAATTTTGGTTCAGATGAACAAGCTACAAATAACTGAAAATTGGGATCAACACAGCTTGGTCTTGTTCTTGGTAGGCTTGGAGATGGAAGGCATTTCAAAATACTTTTTGAAACACAGTTCTTTTTACTGCTTTCACTTACCTGAGACAGCTGTGAAAGGAATCAGTATCAGGGGCTTCCCTTATGCCATTGCCTTTGCAGAAAGATAAAAGTTTTTCTGTTTCCTGATGTACAAATCATATAACAAAGCTACCATGCATGTGCTTATAGTTTTACTATGTCACATGATTATCATTTTGAGGTAATTTAAAAATGATTTTTTTTTCTTTACTGGTGTAATTTTTCAGATCCGTGACATTCAGAAACTAAAAGTGAATGCTGTGTGTGCACCTAGTGAAGCATGTGATCAAAGCAGACCTTCAAAACCAATTGAAGAGCTGCAGTAAGTATTAAACTACTAGTCATAATATTTCATACTATTAAAGGGGGAAATTATTATTCTGGCTCACATCTAATGATGAGCGAGGACTGAGGGAGGCTTTGTTTATTGCTTATGTGCACTGTGTTCATGCATGTATTCTGATTGCTCCCACTGCATACTGGAGTGGCTAAACCAGGATGTAGTCAGGTGGTCTTCCAGATATTTCTGCAACACAACTCCAGTGTGCTATCTTGGCTAAGTCTGTTGGCAATTGCAGTACAACAAAATCTTGAAGGCCGTATGAGTCTCACCCCTGCCTAAGCAAAACATGATCCTTCCACCTCTGGTTTGTTAATACTGATATGTGAAGGAGGAACTCTGACTTGTCTCCCCATATTTCTCTGGCAAGTCAGTCACAAGCCAAGAAGAAAAGATGGCTCATCACTCTGTCTGGAGGAGACAAAAGTTAGAGTTCCTTGTGTGCACATCTTGATCAGCAAACAATTGATGGAAGGTCTGCTGTTTGTGTAACCAGTCCACCTTGCAGGAGCAAAGTGGGAATATTGAGCAGTATGCACCAATATGCTGATTTGGTTTCAACAATTTCTTGTATGTACATGATTGAGCAGTGAATCACCCAGCTGTTTGGTCTGTTATATACCTAATGGACACCGGAATTTGAGATTTCTATTTTTAGGTTTCAAGTTGTTTCTCTTGGTTGTACTGGTAAGGTTGATTAAAAGGAGTGTAATGTATATAACAACAACAACAAAACAACTTTATTTAATAATAATAATAATAACAATATTTATTTATATCCCGCCCCTTTGAGATCAATCGAAGCAGCTTCAGCCAAGGCTATCAGAGCGGGTTACAATTTGTTAATTAGGCATTTCCCTGCTTTCAGGCTTACAATCTAAAAGAAAAGACACAAAAGGAGAAGGGAATGGCAGTAGGGAAGGGGGAAAAGTCCAGCAGATCTTCTCTCCCTCGGAGGCCTGGACCAAGGCAGATGGACTGGAGGGAGGGCACTTCTTCTTTTTAGACAAGGCCTGGAAGCTGGTTTGCCTTTCTCTCCCTCAAGATGGTGGATGGAGGGAAGGCTCTTTTTCCCTTCAGGCAAGGCCTGTTGGAGTTAGCTTGCCTTTCTCTCCCTCAAGATGGTGGATGGAGGGAGGGATCTTCTTCAGGCAAGGCCTGTTGGAGCTGGCTTGCCTTTCTCTCCCTCAAGATGGTGGATTGAGGGAGGGGTCTTTTTCCCTTCAGACAAGGCATGTAGGAGCTGGCTTGCCTTTCTTTCTCTCCAAAAGTTTTAAGACAGAACTAGCGGATATGTGGCCCTCCACTTGTTGAATTCTTATGCCCAGCATAGCCAGAATAACAATTAGTGAGGGATTATGAGAGTTACAGTCAGGAGGGATTCATGTTCCCAGTTCCTGCTTTACTAAGTAGTGATGAAAGAGTAAAAGGCACTTTATGAACATTTCAATTTAAGAACTTTCCACTCTTGGTTTTCTGACTGCTATTTGTAGCCACTTACTTATTGCCACATTTACAGTAATAGGTGAAATAAACACTTTTCTTCTCTAACATCACTCCTTATTAAGTTTAAACAAAGTACTTGAAAGGTAACTGAACAAATCGACAGGAAATGGAAAGAGAGATACAGATTAGTGACAAAACCGATCAGTTTGTAATTTGTTCCGAGACCTTGTATTTCAGGAGAACCTATCCCAACTTGACAGTTTCCAGATATATTGAAAGCACATCATTCCAAGGAAGCAATTGTGTTAAAGACTTTGGCCCTGTACACACTGCCAAGATGTGACATCCTGGCAGCATGTGCAGGGGAAAAAAAGAGCTGGGCACCCAGTCATGTGACGTCCCAGTGATGTCACAGCTGTGATGGACTGCCCACACAGCAGATAAAAAGGAGCTGTGCTAGGCCGCTCCTTTTTTGCTGCTCAGCTGCACAGATCCGTCTGGTTGCTGCTGCGCAGCAAAAAGGGACGTCTACAGACCACCTTTTTCAGGCAGTCTGTACAGCCCCTTTGTTGTCCAGCTGGAAAAATTAAAGTGCAGGAAAAGCAATTTTAAAGGAGCACTTAGGCCAATAACAAAATGTAGCCTGGGGTCAGTGGTGGCAGTTTTTGTCATTTTCTGAAAATACCATAGCCAATTTTGAAAACTAACATTTAAGTAGTGAATTATTTTAATTATTAGTATTGAAGACAACAAATTCATCTCTCAGTTTCTGACTTTAGACCTCATGTTTCAGGCTCCACAATTTATCTAATTCTGTCTGTAATAAAGTGCAGAAATGGACTAAAGTTAACTTTTGATCTCCGTTCCTCGTTTCTCTATTTTTCTCTCTTAATATTCTTGCTTTGAGAATTGTTTATATATCTTCAAGGTGTAGAGGAGAAAGTATCTAACTGAGTCTTTCCTTCTTCAGCCGGTATGGATTTTTCTCTTACATGCGAGAATTATTTGATGCTCCTCCTCCTGTGATGAGTTATTTGTGTCATCAATATCGTGTTCATGAGGTTGCTATTGGAAGTGAGAAGACCAGAAATATGATTGAAAGGGTGAGTTATGTTATTGAACATGCCAAGGGGTGGTGTACTGTTTAGAAAGGCTACTTATGCTAAGTTTTTATATAATAAAAATGAATAAATTAAAAATGAATACCTGTTGATTGAATGTCACGCCTGCTTGTTGTTGTCTCATTTAAGTGGTATTCATATCTGCTTCTTGTCTTATTTTAAGTTATACAAAATGGTTTTCATCATACTGTAAGCTCTCAAAATGGCTTACAATACAGTGTCAAAAGCACAAAAGATATTTAAAGTTCTACTGGTTCTTTTACTGTATGCAAAGGAATCTTGTAGCATCCTTGAGACTGTGTGGTGGAAGTTGTAGCATAAATTTTTATAGACTTGGGTTACTTCCACATTACTTCATTTGCCTACAGACTGCCTCTCAAACACTTACTTATGAGAGGATGCACATCACAGGTGGGGAGAAAGGTAGAAGACCTTGCCACAAACTCAAATGCCAGCTCTGCTCACACATCTATTCAGGAAATTTCATCAGAGAATCTAATAACATAATATACAATATTGGTGGGACTTTCACTTGTTCATCCTCTAATGTGATATATGCCATCCTCCAGTGCAGTGGTTCTCAACCTTTGTCTTGCCTCATGTTTTGGACTTCAACTCCCAGAAGTCCCAGCTAGTTTGCCCAAATGATCAGGAATTCTGGGAGCTGAAGTCTAAGGACCTGGAGGACCTAAGGTTGAGAACCACTGCAGTCTAGTGTGATATATGCCATTCTCTGTCAACAGTGCTCTTCAGCACTCTACATTGGGTAAACAGGCTAGTCTCTTCACCAGAAGATAAATAGACACAAATCATATATTAGGATTGGGAGTGTACAAAGCTCCTTGAACAAAAAACTACAAAGGTGATTGGAAAGAAAAACAGATGAATTATAGTATATTCACTAACTTCAATCCATCAGTAGTGGGTTGAACAAAGACAATAACTTCCTGACACTGGACACCCTTAGCAAGTTTAACATAACTCTTTTCTGATTCCCAGCCTGCCCACTCCATATTCCAAAACTCCCTCACACCATTTCATAGGGATATCCAACCACCCTGGCCTTAGGAAACATCTGTCCTCCTGTCTTTGTCCTTCAACAACCATAGTTAAAAATGAACTTGTGACCTCATTACCATACCCATGTGTTTTTCATTTCTGTGGCTATCCATACAGTCTAATTAGAGTATGAAAGTCCTTCTCAAGCATCATTTCACTCCATGCATCTGAGGATGTAGACCCAGATAACAAAAGTTTATGCTACAGCTTCTTCCACATAGTTAGCCTCAAAGGGGCTACAAGATCCCTTTGCATACTGATATTTCATACTAACATGACTGTACTGTTCCTTATATGTTTTCCCTTTTCAGAATCACTGTCTAATTGTGTGATCCTGGCTTTCTTTCATGCTCAGGTCATAAAGGAAACAAAACTTAGGCAGCTGTACACAGCAGAAGAACGGTACACAGTAAAAATATCTCCTTACACAAATGAAAGTATTTCCAGTAATGCATCACTGAGGCCAGCACAGTATCTTACTGTCATAGTGGATGAAGATAAAAAAAGACAGCTGGAAAATCAAAAAAATGTAAGTTGATTCATGGTGGTCTTTTAAGGTATAGATAGCAGCCCATGTTTTGAAATGTTGGGAGTTAAGAATCTTTAGAGTATGTGGTCCCAGCAATTTGACGGGTATTTTCTACCATATATACTTGTGTATAAGTCGACCTCGTGTATAAGTCGAGGTCAACTGTTGGGGCCAAAAATGGGGATTTTTGTATGACCCATAGATAAGTCGAGGGTGGGCTTAAGAGGGCAGCCAAGCAGGGGAGAGGCTCTGGGGTAGTCAGCGTCTCTCCATCTGGGCTCCCTCCTGAGGAGAAAGCCTGGCTAGGGAGATGCTGGGAAGGGCACGCGTTTGCCTTGCAGTCTCCTCTCCAGCCAAGGCAAACACACCCTTCCCAGCGTCTCTCTTTCTCTAGCTGGGTTTTTTCCCCTGGAGGAGGGAGACAGGCTGGAGGGACAGAGATGCTGGGAATAGATAGATAGATAGACAAACAAACAAACAAACAGATAGATGATTGGATGGAGAGTGGGATAGATAGAAGAAGGGATAGCTAGAGAGGGAAAGATAGATAGATGATTGGATGGAGAGTGGGATAGATAGAAGAAGGGATAGCTAGAGAGGGAAAGATAGATAGATGATTGGATGGAGAGTGGGATAGATAGAAGAAGGGATAGCTAGAGAGGGAAGGATAGATAGATAGAGAGACAGACAGACAGACAGAGGGATAGAGGGAGGGATACCTAAATAGATAGGTAGGGATGGATGGATGGATGGATGGAGAGAGTGGGATTGATGGAGGGAGGGATAGCTAGGGAAGGAAGGATAGAGAGAGAGAAATAGCTAAATGGATGGATAGATGGAGAGAGGGGGAATAGGCAAAAGAAGGATAGATAGGGAGGGAAGGATGGATGGATGAATTGGAAGGGGGCTTTGGAGGGAGCCAGGGACAGAGGCACTTCCTCCCATTTTCTGCCCAGAGGCTGGTGCTGGGCTGCCCCCCACCCCTTTTTCTCTTCTGCCCCCTCCCAAGGACCCCTACCCCTCTCTGGACCCCACAAAATACTCCAACTCCCAGAATTCCATAGCCTTCAGCCAGAAAAGAGTCAAGCCTTGTGCTCTGGGCCCCACAACAGACTCCAGCTCCCAGAATTCCATAGCCTTGAGTCAGAAAGAGTTAAAGTGGGGCCAAAGCTGGTTATTTCTGCAGTGGTCTGAGTGGCTGAAGCAGAGCTCTCACGTGAGTCACGCCACTCTCTGCTCCCTTTTTCCTGTTGCCTGGTGCCTCCCCCTCAGCCACGAGCCAACCGAGTCCTCCTGAATCTGAGTGGTTGGGAAAGGGAGGGACTCAGGCCGGGCCAAGGACAGGAGGGAAGAAGAGAAGACTCAAGAAGAAGACTCAAGAGAGATACGAAGGAGGGAGCCCGGCCAGGGAGAACGCTCTGCCTTTCCAGCCTGGGGTAGACTTATACCGCATTGCCCCGGGTATACGTCTACCCCAGGATTTTGGAGGGTATTTGGGGGCACAAATTTCTCGACTTATAGTCGAGTATATACGGTATCTATTGTACTCAGCATTTTCCACTTTAATGCAACAATTCCAAGTAAACTCACTTGCAAGGAAACCTCAGGTAAATACTTTTAGGATCAATATGCAAGTATCTCTACCACAAGAATAGTTAAACTTTGTCTTTAAGATGCTGTGTACTGTTTTAAAGTCACTTTTAAAAAATGTAGTAATTGTTAGGAGCAGGTTCTTTTTTCTTCATTTCACTGAACTTTACATGGTTGTTTGCAACCTCTTACTATATTGCTAGTTGTGTGTATTTGGTGATTCTTTCCTCCATCCTCTCAGAAGATTGCTCTTCTACACTAAGAACTCAAGGAGGTGGAAAGTGCCTGTCTCAGCAGGAAGCTGCTAAAGACTGACTCACTGTCAATTAATTTAAAATATTTCTGCCAGTCATCGAAGTTGCTTATGATCTCATTGTGAAGTTCACAAGAATATTCCTCACAAAATCACCAGAAAAATAAACCAATACAATTCTCTCAAAGTAGAGGGTCTTACAGAGGGTGTGCCACCACAGAAGAGACCTTGCTCCTCAATGCTCAATGCTTTTGAGCTTCCTCAAAAGTTGATGCCAATCTCGGAGCAGGAGTTGGTTCAGGATCTTTATAGCATGGGGAGGAGACATTTTGAAACTTTATTTTACTTCAACATGATGTAGATTCTGGTAATAAAAGAGCTTAATACGGGTCTGAGATGTTCAATGATTTCTGAGAATCTGTAATACTGGAATAATATTTTGTTTTAAGACGTAAATCTCTTACAATATACTTCTTACTATAAAGTATATTGTAAGAGATTTTCAGCAGGCAGAAAGTTGATGCTTCTGGCAATGTGTGTTATCATTGCAGGAAGGTAGTCCATTGCAGGAGGTAGTCCAGTGTTACAGATTCTCAGAAACCATTGAATACCTCAGATCCTTATTAAGCTCTTTTTCTACCAGAATGTACATCATGTTGAAGTAAAGTACAGTGGTCCCCCGGGTTACGAAAGTAATCCGTTCCAGGATCCCTTTCGTAACCCGAAAACCTTCGTAACCCAGGGGACCGCTGTAAGTATAGGAAAGCGCTTGGCGCGATTTGAATTTCATGCCGCTTTCCTTTCTTAAGCCGGCGTTTTTTTCGTAACCTGGGGCCGTTTTTCTGGCCCCGGTTTTTTCGTACCCCGGCTCTTTCGTACCCCGGGGTTTTCGTAACCCGGGGGACCACTGTAAGTATTAAAGCGCTGGTTTCGTAATGTCTCCTTCCCACACTTTAAAGATCCTCAACTGAGTCCTGCTCTGAGACTGGCATTAACTTCTGAGGAAGCTCACATAGCAAAGGAGCAATTTAATTGACTAAATCTACAAACCTAGAAATATATCTAGATGGAAGTCCTGTTGAACTCATTAGGCCTGACTTCTGAGCAGATGTGCTGAGGATTTCATAGTTAATAAAAAACTTGGGGCTGCCATTTGTGAACTTAATTGTTGAAGATTGTTTGGCGGTTAGTCTAAATGGTAAATCACTGTTTTGTTCAACATAGTTGAATGGGCCGTGAAAAGGAGTGGTAAGAAATCACTCCTTTTGTGGCCAATTTTGGGTGGCATTCCGTGGCCAGAGTGCAGCCTCCGCTCAGCCTCATTGGGGGCGTGCATCATTTGCATACCCTGCCCCTGGATCGGCCTGATGGTGACCCTTTTGGCCCATCTGTTTAAGGCCATAGTTGTTGACTGAGAAGGGATGTTGCTTTCAAGCAGTAAGTGCCATATAACTTTAATGAGATTATGCTGAGAACATTATAAAATGATATTTTTTTCTGTGCTGTTTACTTTATTGTTTACTTACTTTACTGTTTAGGAAATTAACAGGCAGTTACAGTCATTAGATTCTATTAAGGCTGATCTCATGGAAAAGCAGAAACATCTGGAACACAGAGACAATGAGCTCCGACAACAGAAAAAGGAGCTTCTAGATAAAAAAAATAAAAGGAAGCAGTTGGAATCAAAAATTAGCATGAAATATGACAGGTATACATTTTTGTGATGACACATGCTATTTGTTTGCAATGTTGTTTTTAAATTTTAAATTGAAAAACAAAATTCAGAAAACACAGACAAAACTGGATCAGGAGTTTCATTACCTTATTAAACAAATGGGGGGGGGGGGAAGGTTCTATTGAGAAATAAGAACTATTGACATAGAAGATATAAGTTAATTTTATTTATGTATTTATCTCCCATCTTCCTCTCAAATAGAGCTCAAAGCAACTTACAATATAGGTTAAATAAAATAGCTATGGGAGAATGGGGAGGAAGGTGTGTGTGTATGTTTGTGACTGGATCAGCTGTTGCTCCCATAGAAATAAAAATTGCCCTGCACTCTCTTTGCTTCCAGCAACCCATTCCCAGGCACGGAGGGAAAGTGGGGAGGAAGGTCAATGTCTGTGTGAATGAGCTGCCACCATCAGCATTACCATAATGACCCATATATACATCGACCCAGGATTTTGGGGTCAATTTTTGGGCATAAATTTCTTGACTTATAGATGAGTATATATGGTATATTGAATGTAGTTGTCTTACTTTCTAGTTAATAGCAATACATCCTAATGTAGCCTCTGGAAATTTTGTAATAATCCACATAATGCCCATAATTTTTATTTTTTTTTTGCGCAGTTTAAGACAGATGGAACAAGATGCCATCAACCTGGAATATGAAACAGAGAGAGCAAGCAGTAAAATAAAACAAATTAACACAGAGAAAGTAAAACTTGTGTCAGAGTTTATGCACCTAATAAAGGTAAAAATAATTTTTAAAGGGCTACTGTTGATACTATTGTATATTATGAAATTATAATGCATTACTACTTATTCATTCTTTCCTTGAAGAAGGCACATTTAAATATATTAATTCACATGTATATTGAACTTAATTCTTAATTGCTTGTCACTCAATTGCTTTCCCCATATTAGAAGCATTTTGTTGAGCGGTATTGGCAAACATGAAAGCTTTTGATCAGTAATAGCTGTTCAACACATGCAAATTATTACTTGTGTTAGTCATTGTGGTACATGATGTGTATTAGCTGAATATGCTTTAAATTTGTGGAATCTGTATCTGGCATCAATGTTGCTGTCCACCTAACTATTTCAGTACCTGCATCAGTAATCAGCTACTCTGCAAAATGTTTGTCTGTTCAAATCTGTCTTAAAGAAAGAATAATTGGTCAACTCAATCTGGGCAAAGGTTCCAGTAAGGTTGAACCTGTAAGGTTGTGTTTCTTTTAATTCAGAGGTGAGGAACATCCATTTACATGCACATTATTAGTCAGTCCTTGATAACACTCTTAGGCCTATTATATTCCTCTTGCTGGAATATAGCACCCAACACCCAACCCAAATTGGAACTTGGGGGCTGTACAAACAGCCCTGTAGGGGTGGCCTCCAGCCGCCCCTTTTTCAGCCAGATCTGGGTCTGTGGCAACTGTGTGAGTGAAAAGGAGCCACAAAAAGCGGATCCTTTTTGTGCCCTGCGGCTTGGCAGTGCTCTTTCGGTGCTGCGTCATATGTCTGTTGTGCTGGAGTAGTGCCATGATGCCATGTGCCATGTGGTGCGGCACGCAGCATCATGGCCCCTGGGGGGGAGCTGGGGCGTGCGTCATGGAGACGCTACGCCCGAACTCCACCCCTCAGCTGATCTTTCAGGCCAACCTGAAGAACCCCTTGGTTGCCCAAAATGTTACCTAGATTCTGTTAACCTGCACTCTGCCTGTTTTTTTGATCTCACTTCTCTAATCATTGGTGCTTCTCCACGTGGGGGATGGAATGCACAGTTTGTAAAGAAACACAATGTATGTGATGGGATGAGTTTAACACAGGTTTACAGGTTTGCACAGCATTACTGCTGGAAGGGAAATGTGGATTTACTACGGTTTGCTAGTTTAACATACTCCATGAATGTTCTCACTTTTCCATCATGTAGATGTGGAGTGCTCTATGTCTTTTAATAAATGTTGAGAGAGTTAGAAGGTGGAATAGGTATACCAGTATGGGATGGAAAGGTAAACAATACCAAGTTATTTTTCCTCACTGATGTTGCAGGCACTCAGTTGCACTGCGGATTGCTCAGATTACAACAAACATTTTAGAAGGAAAAATGCATCTTCCTCAGTGCTTGAATACAATGTTTTGTGGCAAGGAAAATATGTTGTCAATGTATTGGAGGCTTTTCTCCAAGACAATCCAAATCAATTGCAACAACTGAGCAACAGTCAGGAAAAAGAATCTGGTATGGCTCCTATATGTCACATTACATAATGATAATGTAGTTGATTGGAGCATCACTCAATATTTGGTTACCCAAAGTGGGAGTGGGGGTGGTGCTTTTGTTGGTTGCTCCTACTGCCTATTTTCTGAACTGCTGCTAGGTGCTCTTGGGTTTTAGTTTTGTGAGCTAGGCAGACATCCAGAGGTAAAAATCCAAGTGCCAGGTTGAGGATCGTTGTACAGAAAAGACCCAGTTCTTTGTTGTGTGTGAAGTTACTCCATGGTGTACTGTAACAAAGATGATAAGGCTCTAGACAAAGGGATGATGTACACCGCCCTGATTACCGGAAGGGCGGTATATAAATAAAGTTTTTATTATTTTATTATTATTATGAAACAGGTGGCCGTGAAGGAGTGACTTCCAGGCGCAAGTCTGGGACAGTGGCGACAACATGACTCGTTCCCAAAGCGGGCCTCTATATGCAGTCCCAAGCTGTGCTGGCCAGGAGTCGGTTTAAAAATAACTCCTTTTTGTGGCAGCTTTGGGCTCCATTTGGCAGCGATGGAGCGGTTTCCGGTTGCTTTGGAGGCTGCAGCATGTAAACTCCGTGCCCCCAAAGCAGCTGGAAGCCTCTTCTTTTGGCCCATTTGTTTTGTGCCTCATAGAATGACAGATATGTAACACTGCCTTTGAAGTATAGTTGGTCAGCTTTCTGATAACGTTTTCAATTACACTACATTAGTTTATCCCTAGCAGTAAGCTGCTAGCTCAGACAGAAAAGGCATTGCCACTAAACCGGCACCAGTGTCAAGTGTGACAGATATTCTCTTTAGCAACCTCTCTGAACACTCTTTACAGACTTGTATGACCCTGAATGAACAGAAAACAGCTTTAGTTCTACAAAATACAACAGCTGCTTTTCACAAGAACAGAATGGAAGCTGAATGTAAAGCTGCAATTGTACAAATACGAGCTGTAGAGGTAAGAGTTCCATTTTTCAATGTGCTGAATGAACTTGAAAATATACTTAATATGTTAACTTGGAAAAATGTTTGGAAGAAGGGCCATAGATCAGTGACAGAGCAGAAAGTTCAGAACCTGAAATCTCTAAAAGGGGATAGGAAAATCTTCTGTCTGAAACACTGGACAAAATTCTGCTGCTTCTGATGATTTAGCTATACTCTTGCCCCATAAGGAAAGGTAAGTATAGAAGGGAAAGTTTTTTGCTTCTTTTTTTTTTTGAAGTGGAAAGTGCACTATGATCCAGACATCAAAGAATGAGTTAAATATGAAGATTAAAAACAGATTAGAAATAGTAGTAAATGAGGAGAGAGACTGTTAAAAAGTTTCACTGACAAGGCAGGATTGATAAAACTGAGAGGAGAGAGAGGAAGACAATGGATTCAGTGGAAAAGAAAAGGCTCGTGGCTATTGCTTCTGGAATGGGTACAAAGTGTTAATAACCCAAAGGATTGTGGATTGTTCCTCTGCACCATCCAGAGAATTGCTGATGGCAAAGCTTGGACATAATGTCCAATATTCCTTTCCCACTAATGAAAGCATAACCTAGTCATGTTATAATTGTAACAAGATTGGGGGTAGTTTTATTCCTTTTGTAGTATGGTAACTTTTTGTTACATTTCTCATTACTTTTTATCAAGTAAGTCCCATTAAAATCAATGGACTTACTGGCAGGCAAGTGTGTGGGTAAAACTGTAGCCTTAAGCACTCACAGTAAGGTAACAGGGAGAAAATGATCTGTTGTCCAAATAAAATTTTATAATCTTTCTTGTAGAAGGGAAATTCCTGCTTTCTTTAGCATTTGGTTCTTGTGAAGCAGAACAAATCAATTTATTAAAAGCAGCATTTAAAGTGTAAATTTTTAAAAGAAATTCTGTGCATTATTCATAAGCTCTTCTTATGTCAATCTGGGCATACTGTCATGTCATTCTCTTACCACTCTCCAATTATTCCTATGGATAATTATTTTAAAAGATTATTTAAAAGATTAATTTATGCTTGTGCTTATTTTTAATTATGTTTCAAACTACCATATATACTTGACTATACATTGGCCTCATGTATAAGTCAAGGACAGGTTTGGGGGCTAAAATTATGGATTTTGATATGACCTATGGATAAGTTGAGGGTAAAAGTTAGGGGCATGGAAATGAAGGATATAAAGGATGAAGCAAAGGAAAACAATGCCAAAGAACTTTACAAAATACCAGCAGACATAACTATTGGCCCTCATAAGGTTAGATGAATGACTGAGTGGAAGGGTAAGTGCTTTCAGGGCAGATTAAACTCATGCCTTTCACCTGAGGATGATTGTGTGTGTGTGTGTGTATGATTTAAAGTACAGTATTTATATTGACCCATGGATAAGTTGACTCAGGTTTTTTGGGTCAATTTTTTAACCTAAATTTCTAGACTTATACATGAGTATATACAGTAGTCAGGTAAGTTTTGTACGAAAGGCCAGTCGCTTATTGAAACCAATGCAGATATGTTGAAGTAATGAAAGCAAATGGGGAAAGAATTATTTTCTAAAGTTGAAACTATAATTGTATGTGCCTCAAGTTTTTGGACCTTAGGACATGCTCTGGCTGTGACAATAGCAGTAACATTCAGCTAGGTGGAGCAATAGTCAGGTTCTAAATAAGATAACTTGCTATGTTCATATGTATCTTCCATTATCATTAACAAAATAATATGAAGTGGCACAGTGCTTACACAGATTACATTACCTTGATAAAAGTAGGTCAGCATCTCTCTCTCTCTCTCTCTCTCTCTCTCTCTCTCTCTACATATATATATATATATACACACACACACACACACACACACACAACAAGACATAGGAGGCTATTTTTCTGGTGGTTCTTTTTGCCTCCTAAATGCAATCTGTGGGTTCAGCTGAACTGTATAGCAGCAGTTAACACTCACTGCTTTTTTATAACCAAGAAGGTTTGAACAGTCAAGTAAAAATTCCATTGCATCTAGTGTGCCTTGGAATTATTCCTGTTCCTGTGTGTTTTGTTGATAGTCTTTCAGAGTGCTTTGAACAAGCTGTGGCAGACAAGCAAAATAAAATTCACTCTTTTTCTGTGGGAGACTAATGCCACATATGTGCCTTCTGTGAGCTTCACACAGGGATTCATTGGGAATAGTTAAACATTGTCTCTTGGATTAGAATATGTTGCCCTTGTTAACATGCATGCACATTAAAAATGCCACATGAACATTGGCAGTTTTGGCGTGTTTTTCATATTCAACACAGCACATTAGATCAGGAGCTCAAGTATTATTTTAAGCAATTCTCTTAATGAATATGAGTAGCACATGTGTGTTTTATGACCCATATGGAACAGTCAGGGGGATTGTTAGCCCCATCTGCTCATCAGATAATTGGCACTGTCACCTTTGTATTTGACAACTGTTTTGAGAGAGACTTGTAAATTGTCTTGCTGGGTGTGATTTTTTTGGTACATGCACTGTGCACGTTTGAGAGAAATATCCACAAAGTTCTATTCAGAACATACATCACAGCCTTTATTTTAGAACACTTTTCAATAACATAGCAATCCTGTTTTCCTTCTGTCTGCATTGTTCATCTGTAATTATTTAGGGAAACTGTGAGACTGTGTGCCTCTTCAGCACAGGGCTTGTCTACATGAATGCTTTAACCCAGTCCCCTGGGCTCATTCTGTCCTGTTTACATGAATGTAAGGCCAGAACTCCCAAGTTGGTTTTGGACTGTCTTCATGACACCCATGCCTGATTTGGGACTTCCTCCCCATAAGCTTCATTAAACAACTCACCGAGTGATGGTAGTTGCCATTTTATTCATAGTCCCTGTGAGCTGCCCGGTGCCACTGCTGTGGATGCAAGTTGGTCTGAGGTCAGAATGAGGTGCTCAGCATCAGTAGTATGGCTGGGCGCCTCATTGTGCCCTTAGTGGCCCAGAGTATCCTTGCAGATGTAGACCCACCCTCTATTTTACAGGAGATTTTTGCTCAACCACTACCATTAATGCCCTTGCTTCTCCTAATGACAATGGAGCTACTCCTAATATAAAAATATGGGGAAATCTTCATGATCTGTAGAATATCTCCTTATGATTACAGTAACAAGTATGAGATAACTTGTAAATAAAAAGAGTAATAGTTCCAAGTTTGCAAAACAAGGGTAAAGTTTATTATTCTTCAGAAGTCCCAACATATCCATGCTTCATGCAAATAATTTTTTTCCTCAGGAATTTTTTTGTTTTGTTTTGTTTTGGCATATAAGCAATGCATGTATTTACTAGCTGATTTCAGTGAAATCAGTGAAGTAGTGATGGCTGATAGATTCCGCTAAGCACAATTATTTAGTTGATTTCTAACCTTTGAGGTGTTCTGATATTTTTCTTAAAGCTGTGTTCCTGAAATGATTCTTGTGGGTGAATATAAATATGTAATATTTGCATTATTATTAACGTTAAAAAGCACCTAAATTTTTTGAAGAATTACATAGAGATTAAAAGATACTCCCTGCCAGCATGGTGCAGTGATTTGAGCATTAGATTATGACTTTGGCGAGCAGGGTTCAAATCCCTGCTTTGCCATAAAAACCCACTGGCTGACCTTGGGCAAGTCCCATGCTCTCAGCCTTAGGCAAGGGCAATGGCAAACTTCCTCTGAACTTACAAAACTACAAATCCCAGGATTCTTTAGAATTGAGCCATGTCACTTAAAATGGTGTCAAACTACAATATTTCTACAGTATAGGTGCCTCCCAGTCCTCGTCTGATGGCTTAAAGAATGTATTTCTTTTCAGCTGCATCAGTTGTTGATTGGTGACTCAACACATAAGTAAATCCCATTGATTCAGTGGATCTACTCTAGTCAGGACTGACAACAGGAGTTACACTATAGTGGAAGATCATGGCTTTCTGCTTTGTGATGGAGATAAGGTGTGTCTTGGGCCCATTCCACAAAGTGTGGTGTCGGTCAGGTGCAGCCAGTGTTCCTTCAGCCAGTGCTTGGGTCTGTGTAGAACTCCCCTCCCTGTTGTCGTAATGGGGCAGGCAAGAAGAGAATAAAAGTAGGTCACATTGGCTTTTTTAAGATAGACTATCCCACTCATTGTAATTGTGTCTGTGCCTTAGTAATTTCTAAAGGAACTCCTACCCATAACTTGGATGTTTGCTTATGATAGCTAAAAGTTCATTCTGTTGGAATTTGAAAATTTGTGCAATATAACTAATGATTGGATCAAGATTACTTTTGCTGCTGAAATCTGTTCCCATGAAGAGATAAAACACAGAAAATAGAATCAAAAGTAGTGGTGTGGAGTATCTTCAGAAGCTCAGAAATGCTGTTGAGACACATGAGCTCTAGCAGTTCCAGCCAGCAACTTTGGATGAGCACTTAACCATGAGCAGTTAATTGTGTCTGATATGACAAAATTAGATGTAAAGACTTTGATTTTTAGAGGTGTTAATGATATGTTAGGTGTAGAGTGGTTTTGTATGTACATTTCAGGTATCACTAGGCAGTGATAAATTATTATTTTGTTCTGATGGTATCCGTAATGCTGATTCATTATGAGTGGAACTAGCATTTCTTTGAAGCCCAGTGGAGGAGAAGCTAGTCTCATAGGTCATATCCAGGATTTCTTCTGTTTTTGTATTAAGTGTGTGTCAGTGCATCTTATTCTTTGTATGGATGAGCATCATAATAGTTGTCGCATTATGTGATAGTAAAATGGAAGACTTAGCACCATGAAGATCTGTATTCAAGCTTCCACTCAGATATGATGTTCATTAGGTAACTCTGCTTCAGAAATGGTATCCCAGCTCAACTAAAAATGATGGGCATGGGGGAAGAGAAACTATTCATGTTGCTCTGTGCTGATTGCATGAAGTGCATTGTAATAAATTTAAATCATAGAATCATAGAGTTGGAAGAGACCACAAGGGCCATCCAGCCCAACCCCCTGCCATGCAGGAACTCCCAGTCAAAGCATCCCCAACAGATGGCCATCCAGTCTCTGCTTAAAGACCTCCAAGGCGGAGACTCCACCACACTCTGAGGGAGTGTGTTCCACTGTCGAACAGCCCTTACTGTCAGGGAGTTCCTCCTAATGTTGAGGTGGAATCTCTTTTCCTGCAGCTTGCATCCATTGTTCCGCAGGGCTATCATATCACCTCTTAACCTTCTCTTCTCCAGGCTAAACATCCCCAGCTCCCTAAGGCGATCCTCATAGGGCATGGTTTCCAGACCCTTCACCATTTTAGTCGCCCTCCTTTGGACCCGCTCCAGTTTCTCCACATCCTTTTTGAATTGGGGTGCCCAGAACTGAACACAGTATTCCAGGTGGGGCCTGACCAAAGCAGAATAGAGCGCCACTATTACTTCCCTTGATCTAGACGCTATACTTCTATTGATGCAGCCTAGAATAGCATTGGCCTTTTTAGCTGCTGCATCGCACTGTTGACTCATGTTCAACTTATGGTCTACTTGAACTCCTAGATCCCTTTCACACATAGTTTCATTCAGCCAGATGTCCCCCATCATATATCTCTGCATTTCATTTTTGCGCCCTAAGTACAGTACCTTACATTTCTCCACATTGAATTTCATTTTGTTAGCGTTGGCCCAGTTTTTAATCTATTCAGGTCATTTTGAATTTTGATCCTGTCTTCTGGAGTATTGGCTACTCCTCCTAATTTGGTTAGGAGAACTCAGGATCTTATTACTTCAAAATCAATTAATCTACCTTGCCATTTATGTACATCTGCATGAGGTGTGGACCTCACGGCAGTCCTTTTGCCTTAGAGCCCAAAACCTTCTGTGCTCTTTAATACATTTTCAAGGTTGTATGGGTTGTAACTCTCCATATTGCTATTTTATTTGACAGATCCAGACAGCAGACTGAATTGGCCATCTTGAACAAGAGCTAGGTATAAGCTATGAGCTATGGCCAGTAAGTGTGGGATAAGGCAGGAAGAACAGACAAACTAGGTTACCCCTTCATTTCAGAGATTATGAAGCACAACCTCTTTACTCCCAATATGGACCCTGTGTCTCCTCCTACATATATGTCTCCTCCAAATTCACCTGCTCTCATATCTTGGACTAATTAAAAGGTAGTTAAAAAGAGAACTCAGGATCTTATTAATTCAAAATTCAGACTTACAGTAGAAATTATAGCCAATTCCTTGTTGGATTTTTATATGCATTGCAATTACTCGTTTGGTTTTGTAAAGATAGATACTTTCTCTCCCTAAAAGTAAAACTTGTGTAGGTGTGTGAGGAGGGGTTTCTTAGCTTTGGAGCTTATTCTGTGCACAGTTCAGGATGGTCATGTCTTAGCAATCCCAGAACTCTTAATAAGTGTTGGAAGTGTTGCCAGGACTAAACTGTGTTCAGTCAATTGATACTGTTTATTGCATATTAGTTAGGAGATTTGTTGAATTCCTGGTTGGCCATCAGATACAGTGGTTGGGCTGTGTTTTATCTGGCAGTTCACAATATCAGAAGGCCGTGTAGTGATAATGGTTTTTTGTGTGTGTGTGTGTGTTTACTTGAAGCCGACCAGGTTTTCTTTAAAAATAAAGAGACTATTCAGTTTGCATTCTTTTGTTTATTGTAGCACCAGCTGACGGAGTTGGAAGAAAAGAAGAGCGTGCTTTTGGAGAGGTGTAAAGAATTAATGCGGAAAGCTGAGCAAGCTTGTAACCTCCATCCAGATCAAAAAATTCCAGACAAATTAAGCATAGTAAGAAGCCCAATAGAAGATATCATCTTCTCTCTCTCTCTTTCTCTCTCTCTTGGTTTTTAGGGTGGGTGGCTATATAATTCAATGCACATCTTCAAAACATCTGCAGTAAACCAGTAAAAAGAAAATAGTAAAAACCTTTGAATTTAAAGTCAGGAAGAATAAAATAAAATTTATGTAGCACTGCACATTTAACATTTGTGACCAGGTATCCACCATCAAGAAAGCCCTCTCTTCTTTCTGTTCACTGCCTCATTTATCTCAGATGATATTAGTATCTTCAAAGAGAGGATCCATTCATAGGCAGATTCAAATACCTGGGTCCAATTTGTATAGAGCTTTAAATGTCACCATCAGCCTACCACTTTGAATTATTCTTGGAATGGGGCTGGAGGCCAGTACAACCCTTGGAGAACTGGCAGTGTGTATTCTTCATAACCACTCCCCAGTTAGTAATCTAACAGTGGTATCCTAAACTAGCATTTCTGACCAGTCTTTAAAAGCTTCCTAACTTACTGTACACTAGAGTAGTGAAAACTGGGTGTGAATAATCAGTGTGAATAATCAGAAAGACTTCAGCTAGTTCTACTAGCCTTAGTTTCTGAAAGTTATTCAGTGCTACAGACGACACTGAGACTATTAGAGGTGTCATCCAGTTTCTCACTGATTACAGACATTGGCCTAGCTCTTACACTGTGTCGTCTGATTCAGAGTAAAAGAGGAGTAAAGCTTGATATTATCAGATCTTGGACTCTTAAGGCCCTCCTCAGCATTCTTTTGAACTTCAGTAAGTGCACTTCTTCTTGCTGAGTTTCCAAAGGGTACTATAGTTTTAACGCATGAGTAAATTAATCTGTCCTCTGTGTTTTCTAATTTAATTGCTCATACGTCCACTGTCTTTTTGGTGTATGACCCTTTTGTTACCTTCTTTAGAATTGTTTATTATGGCTACATCCACGTTTCAGAAATAATCTAGTTTGACACCACTTTAACTACTATGGCTCTGTGATATGGAATTCTGGGAACTGTAGTTTTGTAAGACATTTTGTCTTCTCTGTTAGAGCTGTGGTGCCTCAACAAACTATGGATTCCAAGATTTCACAGAACAGAGTCATGACAGTTAAAGTGGTATCAGACTGGATTATTTGTGCAGTGCAGATGCAGCCTAAGTAGAGTTCCTCACTACAGCACAAGCATACCTTCTGGACAAGGCTCCATTGTGATACAGTTCACTTTATTCTGTGTACACAACAGTGGAAATACCTATGCTGCATAATCAAGAACCCATAGTTCCTTGCCCCATAGCATTCTCTTGCTCTTTATTGAGCGTGACAAGAAATGTCCTAGATGTCTCCTATTTAAAATTGTGAACAAGGCAGGCATTGTCTTTACTGTAGAGCACAACATCAGGCAAGATGCAATTTTCTCTCCAACTCCAAACTAAGAGGGGGAAATTGCCATTTGATAGTGCAGTGCCACCTTGGAGCAGCTCACCAGGCCACCACTAAATCTATCCTCTACTCCTCACCCTAGCTCAAAGTGAACAGGAAAAATCTGTTCTGGCCCACAACCTCTTCTGCAGCCATCTTTTCTACTTGCTACTGTGTCCACTGAGAGTTAATAATCATTCTCCCAATTTCCTTCCTTGAGTCAAGGGGTGCTTCTGAATGAATCATTCAGAATCAGTACTGGCATTTAACCACTGCACCACCAGGGCTCCTTATTGTAAATGCTAAGTTGGATATCACACTACACTGTTATAGTGCTATTAATCTACTTTAACTGCTTTGGCTTCTTCCACAGCCTTCTGTGGAGTCCTGGCTTTGTAGTTTAGGGAGGGACATTTAGAATTCTCAGCCAGAGAATTCTTAGGCCTCACTAAATTATAAAGCCCAGAATTCTACAAGAGGCAGCCATAGCACTTAAAGTGGAATAATAGCACTATAACAGTATAGTGTGATATTGACCAAAGTACTTTCAGGACTAAAAACATATACATATATGAGATTGTGTACACAATCTGGGCTCATGAATGGGTTTAACTGAACTGCAATATTTGTGGAGCCCTGCATTTTAGGAAGAGAGATTGTCTTTCAAGTGGCAGAAGAGCGAGTTCGACAGTGATGGTATCCTGATCTTGAGAAATGCTAGGAGCACCTTCATGGCTCAGCCCAACAAAGAAAAATGCTTGTTCT
Source organism: Urosaurus nigricauda (assembly GCA_034509955.1). Lineage (NCBI taxonomy): Eukaryota > Metazoa > Chordata > Lepidosauria > Squamata > Phrynosomatidae > Urosaurus > Urosaurus nigricauda. Next base: position 87,803,203 of record JAOEGL010000002.1, on the reverse strand, counting down.
ATCCCCCGTTTTCAAGCATATGGCTATTTCCAACATGAGTATCATCTCTGTTGCACTGAAGAACAGAGAGGCTCAGCAGCTAGACATTTCACTGTTTTCCAAGTCTCAGTGTGAGATTTAGACAGTTCTAGAGAAGAGCAGAAGATGTTGCCAGTTTTTTTTTTTTCCCCAAAAAACTACACTCGCCACTAGAGACTTGGAAAACATATCTTGATCCCTGAAGATCCTAATGAAAACTAGAAAGAGGAGCACAGGCCTGCATGAGGTAAAAGCAGCGCTTTCATTCATATGAAAGAGCAATACCTTTTATAAATCTTAATTTTTACATTGCCACTACCATCTTAATTTACACAAACTGATGCAATTGTTCCTTTCTTTTAGGGACTCAAAGGGCTTCCAGATACACTGGATGAAATTGATGCTTTGCTGAATGAAGAGAAATCAAGAGCTTCCTGCTTCACAGGCCTCAGCCCTTCAGTATGTATCCCCAGTATTTGACTCCCACACTGTACTAGGTTGCTTGGTGATAATAATAATAATACTAAACTGAGCAGTAGGAACAATGTGTTGTAAATGCCAGTTTCTGAGTATATTAGAATTTTAAAGAGTTTTTTTTCCCTAAGGACCAGTGTGTTCTGTGCTGCTTCTGTTCTTTAAAAAAGGAGGGGCGGAGGAGGGGGGGATGGAGAATAAGAGAGAGGAGAAGAGAGAGAAAAATTACCTCTGCCTCATAGTTTAGTTTATGACAGCAGACTTGTTTGTTTAATGCAAGGCTGACACTTACCCTGTGTGAAGTAAGTTATTTCTGAAGTCCCTCCCCTTGTCACATTTCTCCAGTGCTGAACCAGAAGAAGTTCCTAGTATGTTATGAGGGAAACAGGGGGCACTCACCTGTTTACCCATGTTCCCCTTCTGCTTTTAAAATCAGGCCCTCCTAGTGCTTCCATTTTGTATTTAATTAGGGGGAATTCTGTTTTAAACCAATAGGTTTGCCGCTCTGACAAGTAGCTTGAGTCTCTGTCTGTTGAAGCTGCAGCAGTACCTTGGGTTCTCTTCACTTAAGCTAAAATGTATCTGAGGTTATGAATACACAATGTATGCATTATTAATTCAGGGTAACATTGTAAGTGAGCTCTCCACAGAAAGGTCTGGATTGTAAGTAGGTGCTCTGATATACTTTCTGTTTCACAGTCTGGCAGGGACCCATGCTCACAAATGGCTTCTCTCCAAGTCATTCTATAGAAAAAACAAGCGTTTGCTTTCAGCATTATGCAAGGGGATACAATCAGAGTTAACTCGAATTACTTAGGCAAACATTGGCCTAAGACATCAGAAGGGCTGCCAGACCCAGAAGAACCCATAGGAGCGAAGATGAACAACCACCCAAAGGGAAGGTATTTTTACCATACATCAGAGGAGTCACAGATAGAATAGGGAAACTGGTGAGGAAACACAACCTCCGAATGGTCTACAAACCGATCAAGAACCATTCAGCGAAGGACAGGAGAGACCCACTCACAGCCGCAGGGCTTATTGTATACCATGCAGCTGCAAACAAGTCTACATAGAGACCACCAAACACAGTGTTCAAACACAAATCAAGGAACACAAAAAACACTGCAGACTAGGTCAGCTTGAAAAACCAGCAGTAGCAGAACATGTTATAAACCATCCTGGGTATAAAATGCTGTTTGAAAATACTAAATTTCTGTACCATGCCAACAACTTTCAGGTCAGAATGGACAGGGAAGCCATTGAAATCCTTATCATATGGACAACGTAAGTAGGAAAGAAGAAATTCTTAAAGTAAACCAAGTTTGGCTACCAGCCCTGAAAAACACCAAAATCAAGACCCAGCAAATGCAAATGAAAGCCACCCAGAATGAGGGGGATTCCTAGCAGACAATGGATCATTAAGTAAATGGACACCCTGTAGGCCTTGCCATTCAATAACAGAACAATACATAGATTAACATGCAAATTACCTCCTCTCAATGAACAGTATATATACTCTACTCCCTTTCATTCTATCATTCTCTGAAGATGCTAGACACAGCTGCTGGTGAAACATCAGGAATATACTCTTCTGGAACATGGCCTCATAGCCCGAAAAATCCAGAAAAAAATACTGGCCTGAATACTATTGTTAGTACTAACTAGAACAGAAATCCTGTAGTCAGTGGGATTTACGTACATGTTGACTACCTGTTCACAGTTGATTCAGAAGGTGTACTTTGGAAATAACCAACAGGATATATGCTATTGGCAGTGCGTGCCCTGGGAAGTCGCCAAGAAGACAATGGAAAGATTAATCAAAAGTACTGAAGTAAATGTTGGCTGACTTACAGTGCTTTAAAAACAGCAAAAGAAGCATAGATGAGGATGTTTTCTTCTTACAAGCCTCTTTAACATTTTAAGCTAGAGTCCCAAATTCTTCAAAGCAGGTGACTTCTAGACTTGAAAGGGGGGAAGGTTTGTACCAGGGAGGGAGCTTTAGGTTTGTAATTGGGGTAAGTGGTCATTCCTTTGTAGGCAGCCTCAGTGACCTTTTTCTTAACTCGTCCTTGCTTGATCTCTCTCCTTCATGTCACTGTTGCATTCACATCTGCTTATGCAGGGGCTTGTATCTCTTGTGGAACTCAGTATAGCATCAGGCAGCACTCTTTTTCCCTTCTGCATCCCAACCATTGCTGGCAGGTTTAGCCACAGCTGAGATACTGATTTTCACTGGGTGAATTTGGTTTTCAAACTCAGGAGCCATCCCAAAAGTCACATTTTCTCAAAGGCAAAAGAAATGGAAAAAGCTGAGCTGAGAAGCAGAAGGGGCTTGCAAACCCTCCCTTCTTCACTGAACCACAGGTTTCATACATTTTTGTATGTGAAAAACAGATAGAAAATGTGGTGTTTGTGTGGCTTGCATTGTATTGTTCATTTTGAAGATTCTGTCTTTCACATAGAGTACCTTCTTTCTGCCAGGTTGTTGAAGAATGTAAGAAAAGGAAAGAAGAAATAGCACAAATGACACTGGAGCTGGAGCAGGGGAAAAAAGAGTTGGACAATTACAGGCAAAATATTTCACAGGTATTTTTGTGGGTTGTTATTGCCATTATTTTTACTGGTATTTACTGGTAATTAAAACAAATTCAATTAAGATATACACTGTTTCCCCAAAAATAAGACATCCCCATAAAATCAGACCTAGTAGAGGTTTTGCTGAATTGGTAAATTGCTAAATATAAGGCCTCCCCTGAAAGTAAGACCTAGCAAAGTTTTTGTATGTAAATATATATACAGTATATAATAAATATTCAATTTTTTTTGTTCAACAATAAATGTGTTTCTTCTTCATGGAAAAATAAGACATCCTCTGAAAAGAAGACCTACCACATCTTTGGGAGCAAAAATTAATATAAGACACTGTCTTATTTTTGGGGAAACACAGTAGTAATGTATATTAGCCAAACTGCAGTAATAAATGCTATAAATTAAACATCTCAGTCAGCTGTGTGGGAATGGCAGGTTGTAAGAGCTACAGTGCTTCTGCAGGAGAATCATGGGTATACATTTACCAGAAAGGCCAGCTTCCCTTCCCTCCATTGCCATTCTGTTGCAGAATGAACCCAGTGTGGTAAAACATAGCTCTAGCAACTGTCCATGCTAGGAGTGCCAGGGATTAAGTGAGTAGACTCATGTATTTCTTTAATCTGAGTTACATGTGGATTGGAATTGGTGGCCTCATATAAGTGTTTCACCTGCACTGTGGCTTTTCAGCAATCAATACTTGATGACGATGGTAGTGCCTATATGTGCTGCCAGGATCCAACATACAGTGTACTGTCAAGATGGTGCAGTACAGCACAGGCGCCATCTGCTGCGCCTGTGTACCATGTGGCAACTGCAACTGGATATCATATTTTCTTTGCCCTCCTGACCCAGTTTACATCTGGCACCTTGGTGCACCTGCACACATACCAGAGGACTGCAGGATGGTGATTAGGGCACTATTGAAAACTTCAGTTGAATGATTATTAGATGACTGATTGTGAAATCCTCTGCTATGAAATCCTGTTAGCATGTTATAAGTCTCTTTATTTTCAGGTTAAGGAAAGGTGGCTAAATCCACTGAAAGAGTTGGTTGAACAAATCAATGAAAGGTTTAGCAGCTTTTTTAGCTCTATGCAATGTGCAGGGGAAGTGGATCTTCACACAGAAAATGAGGTATGATTATCTGGATTATATATTGTTTAACTAACAGAGGAAATCTCTCCCTTAGATGTATGAATTTTAACACCTCACTTAAAGGAGGAGGAATAATCTTCATCTCTGATTGCTTTCTGATATATTATCACTTTAGAAACAGTTATGGGAAGGTTGTAGCATACTTTCTTGAAAAGTATAAACTGTTGTTCTCTGAATGGAATTAGCATTAATACCATTTAAATACTCACATTTGAATACTAAAATTTTATCTGATGCAATACCACCAGCAATTTCAGTTGCAACTCCCAAGCAGTCCAGATCAGTTCCCAGGGTTCTTCTTTAGTTATCTTACTAAGAAATGACACTCAGAACAGGCATATGTAGATGAAAAGAGCAGAGTTCTTCAAAGGCAGTGAGGCTTAGTTCTCCATAGGTCCTGTTGAATTCTACAAGGCAAGATAAACAAGTGTAGGCTGATATCCAGTGCACATCTACCTAGGAGTAAGACCTTAAGAAAATTGTACAGTTTCCCTCTGAGTAAACAGTCATAGAGTTGCAATAGCAGTGTAGAACAGCTGAGTACAGTGTATTACAGCTGAGAAGAAGCAAAACCTAGGGAGTCACAGAAAAACAAGGATCAGCAAAGACAGCCCCCTCCCTCAGGGGTGTCCATGAGTCTACTTGATCTAGTTTTACTTGATCATGTTTTTAACTGAATCTGTCCCTGTTCACTTCTCTTGACTAAGTAAAGTGCTGCGCAGACCGGCCATTAAGGCTTGCCTTGGGAGTGGAATTGGTGTGTAGCGTCCACATGATGCATGCCCTGACTCTGCCCCCATGGTGGCATGATGCTGCGTGCTGCACACATGGCTCATGGTATCACAGCGCTCCTCTGGCACTGCATCCATATGATGCAGCACCAAAGGAGCACCATAAAACTGCAGTGCCGATATTATGGCGCCCTGGAAAGGTCAGATCATGGCCGTGGTGTGAGGTTACCACGGGTCCCAATCTGGTGAAGAAGGAGGCAGCTGCAGGCTGCCCGTTCAGGGGTGGTCTGCACAGCCTCTTAGATGCTACTCTTTCTGATGCCTCTATGGTAAAGCAAAAACTTGCCTTCAGTCTTGGGTTCTTGGTGGGTCAAACCTCAACTTTTCCGGGTTTAATTTTTGTGGATGGATATGATTGTTCACAAATTTAGCGTCAATAATTATATGGGAATTATTTTGAAGTTTTGCAGCCTACTGAGAAAAATTGTAGACAACACACTTAGGCTTCTAAGTGTAAAGAAAACCTTTAAAAAAGGTTTAGTAAGTCATATATGCCAAGTATCTCTGCTTCCCCTTCCAACCCAGGAGCCTTGCCTAGCTCTGGTCGCCCCACCGTAGTTGGCTTTCTCTTCTCTGGCCACATGTGGGACTACAAGGCCTGGTCTGCCCTGTGATGGCAGAACAGAAGCACTTTTAAGAAATCCTCATTGGAGCAGCAATGTGTTGGCAAATCCAGTGACTAATGTCTGTTGTTTGATATATAGGGACCGTCTTCCCAAATGTATTTTGATACTGCTCTTAAAACACAGTAAAGTATTAAATAAAGCCTTACATTTAAAATCAATGTACTGTCAACATTGCATTCTGCATGGTTAAATAAGTATTTCAACAGAAGTCCCACCCACTGCACTTCATTAACATGGTGGAAGTTTCACTATGGTTTGGCTGTGATGTCTGAATTGGCAAACTAGTCTGCCACCTCTGAGAAGCAAGATTATAATGCCATGGGTTGAAATTAGCCTGCAAATCATGATTTGTATGCTATGTTTTAGTGTAAAATCAGTGAACCATAATTTGGTCTATTGCTCTGCCTCCAAGAGTGGTTGCACTATGGCAGCAGGAATAAGGATATGGCCGCCAGCACCAAGCCGATGGAAGATGAACATGTATAAACAGCTCCAATCCATGGCTTCCCTGTTGAATATTTAGAAGTTCTAAACATGACTGCAGATCTTGGCTTGATGTACTGTCTGAATTGGACTACTGGAATGTTCTTTTTTCTCATATACCGTATATACTTGACTATAAGTCGACCTCAGGTATAAGTCGAGGGCAGGTTTTTGGGCCAAAATTTTGGATTTTGATATGACCCATAGATAAGTCGAGGGTAAAACTTAGGGGCATGTAACAAAAGATCTAAAGGATGAAGCAAAGGAAAACAATGCCAAAGAACGTACAAAATTCCAGCAGACATAACTGTTTGCACTCATCCTAAAGGATGGATGGATGAAAGAACAGAAAAGGGTCAGTGCTGCCAGGACAGATCATGCTCTTGCCTTTCACCAGGAGATTGCTCCCCCTTTTGATCTGAGTTAATATACAGAATTTACATTGACCCATGGATAAGTCGATCCAGATTTTTGCAGTCAATTTTTTGACTAAAATTTCTAGACTTATACATGAGTATATACAGTATTATCAGTGGCTGTGTGCTAATTTATAGATCTCTAACATTAATGTCTTTTTTTGACAGGAAGAATATGATAAGTATGGGATCCGCATACGAGTCAAATTCCGCAGCAGCACTCAACTTCACGAGCTGACTCAACACCATCAGAGTGGAGGGGAGAAAAGTGTTTCAACTATGTTGTACTTAATGGCTTTGCAGGATCTCAACAGGTGTCCCTTCAGAGTAGTGGATGAAATAAATCAGGTATTCTTGCTATTGTTATGCATGTGAAAGTGGGGCTTCTTCAGCTGTATTGAGTAAGATGAAGGAAAATATTAATGCCTTTATTTGTTTTAAAGGGAATGGACCCTGTTAATGAGAGGAGAGTCTTCGATGTCGTGGTAAGAACTGCCTGTAAAGAGAGCACTTCTCAGTACTTCTTTATTACACCAAAGGTGTGTATCTACAAACTGTGTGCTTTCTATGTCTTCTGTTGTTTAGATTTCTTTGTTTACAGGATTTTAAAAAAAGATCAAAAGATTAAAAAACCCTTTAAAACCCTACTACATTGGTTGTCAATGTAGTTTGTTTCCTCTGCATGTTTCAGACTTCAGATCCCATAAGCCCCAATAAGCATAGCCAGTGATCAAAAATTCAGGGAGTTGTAGTCAAAAAAGCTAGAAGGCCAGGGGTTGAGAACCACACCTCTAGTAGAAGCTGAACACAGAAAAATGCAAGTCTGCCACATCTTTTATCGCAGGAGTGATAACATTCATTTGCAGCAGCATTGGGATAATCACTTCCCTTCTGTGTAAATGAGGTGATAACAAGGCTTTGAAAGCTGACTGTGGGTGGTGACAAATTAGCATAGAGAATGAGGAAGGTAATCAAACAAGGGCTGTGTCCTTTTCTTTGGCAGAGTTCCTACTTCATGCTCACATTTGCATGATTTTTGTATTTGTAATTAAAAATAACAGTTGTTTTTTGGCTGTCTAAAGAAGATTTGTTAAAACTCATTGTGCTTTACATGGAATTGCAAGTAAACATTGCTGAATTCAATGGCCCGATCTAGAGGGGCACAAAGCGGCATGTTAAGGGCTAGAAAAGCCACATTTAGGGCTAGGGAGGGTGCAGCGTTTACTCCCTCCCTAGCCCTAAAGCGTATGGGCGCCGCCAGTTTTAAATGGCGGTGTCCATACGGACGTGCCATGATGGTGTCATGACGCGCGCAGCGTTTAGAAGCGCTGCACGCGTCATGACGCCATTGCGCCGCGGGAGGGCACCAAGCATGCCCTTTCCACGGCACAAAAAGGAGCTCCTAAACGGAGCTCCTTTTTGCTTCCGGGTCTTTGTCGCGGCCTTTAAATTCTTCCCTCAGCCCCTCCAAGGGAAGCGGGGTGCAGCGGGTACCCAGGGCATCTGCTGCACCCTGGTTTGAGGCTGTGGGGAAGCGGCAGTTTGCCGCTTCCTTATGGCCTCCAGAAGCAGTAGGATGGGGCTGCGGAGGCTGCCAGTGTGGCAGCCTTGGCCCCATCTCACCGCTTCTTGGGGTGAGTACGGACCACCCCTTTTGGGCGGTCTGGAAAGCCCCAGTGGAGTTTTTATGCTGAGAAACTGTGTAGAACTTCCATCTTGCCTCTAAAACTTAATAAGATTTTTAGTGAAGTTTTAAAACAGAATATTAGCTACTCTGACTACTGGAAGAGCCAAATAGAACTGTTTCTGTCAGTTTTTCAATTGCCCCTTGGATGTGGCTCTGGATTCTCTTTTAGTATGTGTCTATTAGGGGTTGTTAATGATGAGCTTTTCAAGATGTCACTTTTTAACTTATAAAACTTTTTGCTTAGGACTTGCCACTCTAAGGTAGGAGTGGACAAAATTTAGAATTGGATCTACTGGTAGAGATCTTTGGGTGATTTGCAATAGATCTACAAATATTTCTGACTTCCATTTATTTAGTAACATCATGAATGAAAAAATCTCTTCCTCCCAATACATTAAACTGAAGAAAGCTAAAGCTAGAGGGTGAGGATAAATTCCCTGGTTTTTTGTGTGAAAATTATATGAAAGCAATGCTCAGTTCTGATACCTTTACTAGAAACACATTCTTGGTAATAGCCATAGGATTATTGTAGAGATGAGCAACCGTTGGGGGCTGCATTGACCCCACCCAGAATCCTTAGGGGTCTATTTCCCCCCAACAAGATTTCAAGGTTGTTGCTGCCTCTGACCACCTCTGGGGTGGGCAAGGGTAATTTTGCTGCACTTTTTAGCATGGAAGGCCTCTTTTATGAAAATGGTGGCCCCTGGGACATGATAAAATTGGCCTCTCACATCCCCTGGCATGTATTTTGGGGTAATTTTTTTCAAAGCTTTTTTGAACCCCCCAAAGCCTCAAAAATGGCCCTGGGGGCTGCATGTGTCTTGTAGGATAAACTTTCCCCACCTGTGGCTTAATTATAATTGAATATTTGCCCCTGAGCCACAAAGTTGAATCTATATCAGGTAATAGACCTTGGACTTCTAGTTAAAAAAAATCTTGTTAAGATTATTTTTGGTCTGAAATTCTTAGAATATCACATCTAGTATGACCACTTTTGTAATCTCCATTAAAAACAGAAGTGATAAATAAAGTAGGTTTTGGAATCCCAAAATCTACATTCACAGTGTAGAAGGTGGTGTCTCTCCCTTATAAGCTTTCCTATTCTTTGAAACTTACAGGGGAAGCTCTGCTTTCCACCTTCTTGTTAAAACCTTGAAACTAGGCCTTTTTTCAGTTGTGGTTCTTTGGAAGTTTGTTTTGAGAGAGACCTTTGTCTTCCAAATACTGTAATAAAGAAAATAATAGACATATCTTTATTGAAACTTAGTGATCCAGAAGCCCTATCCCTCACATGGCAAGAGTTCTCCTATGTCTTTCTCCCTCCCTATGGGAGGACCTCTTCCAGTGAAATAAAGTATCCCTTTAGTTTAGTGGTTCCCAACCTTTGGTCCTTGATTTATTTTCGACTGCAGATCCAAGAAGCCCCAGCCAACTTGCTCAACAGTCAGAAAATATGGGAGCTAAAACATCTGGAGGACTAAAGGTTGGGAAACACTGCTTTAGTCTAAACCACTGCGAGTCTCGTGTTGGTAAGGGTTGAAGGCTTTACTGTAATTAGTAAATGTTAATGTACTTAATAGGGAAGCATTAGCTCTTTAATTCTGTTCTGTCTCTGATGTGGAGCCCAGTGTCATGGACAGTAAGGAAACTAGCAGTGGTTGTGGTTGACTCATGTCAATAATTAGTGGGTGGTGCTCTGCTGCTTGTCTGTGATGCAGGTCCCTGTCCACTTTGCATAATCTTTGTGGTCTTGAAATGAGGAACCTATCAGGTTGTGCACACCTCTTAAACCTGGTGCAGGCTCTGAGGGAAATCCTATGATGATTCAGTCCGTTTAAACTGATTTATTTTGAACATTGTTTGTCCGCTAGCCAGAGTTGTATGGAAAATTACATTATTTATTGATGTTACCCTTATGTTCCTTTTCTAAACAACTTTTTTGTTTCTTAAAAAAAATCTTAATGTCTACCTCTTCCCGTATTTGCTCTTTAGCTATCCCTTTTTTCTTTCTTTCTTTCTTTCTTTCTTTCTTTCCTTCCTTCCTTCCTTCCTTCCTTCCTTCCTTCCCTCCTTCTTCTTCTTCTTCTTCTTCTTCTTCTTCTTCTTCTTCTTCTCCTTCCTTCCTTTCTTTCTTTCTTTCTTTCTTTCTTTCTTTCTTTTTTTGCCTGTCACCCAGCTTTTCCATATATATAGCACTGGATCCTGCTGCCAGTGGCAAAAATCTGTTGGGTTGTACCCATCAATAATATTAATGTAGTAATTGTTTGTATGATTGTGATGGAAATCTAATAAAGTTATTTTAAAAAAATAATGTTCATGTCATGATGCTTATGTAGCCAGTACAAGAGTGTTGTGGAGCTTAATAAAAACAATGGAAGATTAATTGAGATTTTAATTTATTCAGTATGTGTTGTTATGCCCACCTGGCAAAAATGCCTGGCTTTGGAGAATCAAAAAGGAAAGCATGCAATATCATATGTTTCTGAGGAGTAAAATCTAGGTGTTGTATATCAATAAATACACACATGTGCTTGGTGTGTGTGTACTGTTTTTAATAGAGTTTTCTTCCTTAATTGCCTTACAGCTGTTACAGGACCTCACTTACGACAAAAAAATGACTGTTTTGTTGGTCTACAATGGATCTTCTATGCTTGAATCAAGAAAGTGGAACTTAGCAGGTTTCCATAGGAGACGTCGGCGATTTCAGCCATGACTAATCAGTAAAGATCTTCCTGATGCCTTTTGAAAAATAGCTGGAGCATGTTGAAGAACTTAAATTTCTTCCTTTATTTAAAAGCACAGCTCTGTTGAAGAGACTATTGATGGCCTACATTTTATGTGACTACAAATGTGTACTTTACCTTTTTTGGTTATTTCCTCTGGAGGACCACAAGTACCAGCTCTGAGAAAAACATCAGAAGTTTTTTGTATCAGCTGTTCTTGCTTGTTTTCTAGGAAAAATAATCTCTCCCTCCCCATATTTTGCAAAATCTTTTTGTATAATAAATTTATACTGGAATTTTTTTCATTTGTATTATTCTTGAAACACTGTGCAAGCTCATAATATGCAGAAGAAAATTATTGTTTTTCGCAACAGACTTCCATTGTGACTGGTAACTTTATTGAGTTTTGAGTTAGGTAAATCCAGGGAGAGTAGGAAGAGGAGGGAGAGGAGAAAAGAAAAAGTGAAAAAGAAAACAGGTGGCTGTTACTTGGACACTAGGCTCTTCTGGTGAGATGTAGCATTTGTCACAAATTGATGGAAGGGTAGATGTTTGCAATTCCCAGTAGAATCATTTAGGGCAGGCTATAATCATAAATATGAGGGAATTTGTAAGCGTGCATGGGATACGGTGATGCTTCTGAGTAAACATAGAATATGTTAAAACATTAAATTCAGGAATGCAGTAAATGCATGGGATTGTGCTGCATATGTCTTGAGGTTATTGAACTTTGTTGAGATGCCATCAAATTGGCTTCCTTGCTGTCACCTATGCAAAGACTGAGCTCTCCTGCTCTAAGTAATGCCTGAAAGCTGTAAGTAATACCTGAATCAATAACCCTCAGAAATGAGGTTTCATTTATAAAGTCCTTCAGACTTTTTTTTTTTTAAAAAGCAGTTTCCTTAAGGTTGGGCATTTAGAGGGTAGGGTGGAAGGAATGGTCTGTTGTACCACATTTTGTTAAAGGCTATACATCCAATTGTACACGTTTATGTAATGCTAACTTTATTTTGTGGCATCTTTCCATTGCTGGTTTTGAACATATGCCATCTTTTTGCTTTTAAATATTTCACTATGCAAACAAGGAAAACAATGCTTTGTTTGAATTAGTCCTAATGGTTAATCATATAATTACATACTGTGATTCTAAGAGCCCAGGCTTGAACAATTCTTTGTTTATGTTAGGGACACTGCTACTTCTTCAGTCACTATATATTTCTGCATCTAAGGAAATTATCACATTGCCTTTCCTCCCAGCTTGACATGGACTTAAACTTTTAAAAACTTTTTAAAAACTGGTGTTATCTCACTCCTCTCTGCCCAGTCTGGAGGCATCCCATACTGGTCTTGGCATCCTGTACCCGATCCGGACTTCTCCGGCACCAAGACCAGTATGGGATGCCTCTGGACTGGGCAGAAAGGAGTGCATTTACACCCATTTTAAAAAAGTTTTTAAAAGTTTCAGCCTATGCTGAGGCTGGGAGGAAAGGGGATGCGATAATTTCATAACAGAACAATTCTAAGTCTGTCATTAGAGAAAAGAGTAAGTTTCGGGGGTTGATGGCAAAAGGAAAGAAAAGCTATTCCAGCCCTCCCTAATGGACTGGAATATAGTGCTTCCAGTCATTCGATATCTCTTCCAAAAGCCAAACACTTGCCTAGGGAGACACACTTCATATCACCCTTTCTGTCAACATTGACATGATGCACAACAATTGCTGTTGAGTTCATCACTTTTTTTCCCTTGGGAACCGAGAACACTTACTAGTCCTTTTTATATGCAGACTCCCTTTGTAGTGTACAAGGTGTGCCATTTCAATTATGGATTTGCTGGATTATTCTTTCATCATGCAGCAACAGAATTCTGTCGGAAGGAGCTTCTGCTGAGGATGCAATAAGAGCCAAATTACATGCTGTACCCAGGAAATCTGCGATTTGGATCCTTCACTTTACCACCAGAGGCCACTGTAATACCAACTGCTGGAAAGCTGCCTTGAAAGCAATAAGTTGCAGAGAACAGGGAATAACATCCTTCACTTTCAATTTGAATGAGATACTTGGGCCCTTTTCAAAACTATATTGGGCTGTCCTGTTTCCCTGCAACCAATATTTCTGTGTCAGTTCAATAGTAGTGGAAAACTGAGGTGCATGGTAAGTGCCAGCAGGAAACAAGAGGAAGGAGATACCGGAGTTGTGGAGATGTGTGTGCATTAACTGTCCTCACATCAACCCTTATTGATGACCTGATGAATTATTCTATGTATGGGATGGTAGTGTCCTGATATACTGCAGAGTTGTTGATAAGAAGGAGGTGACTTCAGTCAACACTATGTTAGCAGGGTGATCCTTTTGCTTCAAACAAAGGAAGAGTATGAACTTCACGAATATAACTTTACCAGACAGAATAATTGGTTGTGCCGTTCAATACACAGGACAACAGATAGCAATTTGCAGTGTTAGGCCTATATAGTATATACATCTAACAAGTCTTTGAAATGTTAAGAATATAAAAGTTTAAGTGGTGAATCATGCCCATGTTTCATGATTAGCTCAAACTGGTATAGGTCAAGTTGTTTCTTCTAATCTTTGTCCCTAGTATAACTCTTAGAACTGAAAAACAATGATGTTATGTCTTTGTCAGTAACTTCTGAAGCCCCAAAACTAACTTCAGTCTAAACTCTGTTTCATTTGGCATCTGTATTGTTTTCAGAACTGGTATAACTGCCAGAAAACTATTTATAGAAATATGGAAATTAACTAAGGCTGAATTTGCATAACATTTGACATTGTGCTATGTACAAATGTGTTCATGCTTCCAAGCCAAACCAATAAAATATACACTGTATGTACTCCTGTACCAATTTATACTTGTGATAAGGGCTTAATCCACACCTGCAAAATAATTCATCTTCTGTTCACAGTATACTACCCTGGTTGAACCCTGTTAAGACCACTCCCTCTCATTTCAATCTGAACTCAAATTGGAATTGAAAGACACCTGAGGTCACTTCAATGTAAAAGGATGTTTTTACCATGGTCTCAAGTTCGCTGTATTGGATTATTTTGGGTCACATAAATGCAGTGGCCGTTTTTCCCCTCACCCATCCCCAAATAAATCCGTATATCCAAATATCCATATAGACTAGTAGCCTTTCTTGTTTTCCTGTTATTCTTCCCACCACTTGCACACCCATTTGGATAGCTTGTACAGTATATGGTCCAGTTTCCTCTTCCCTTTGTAACCCCACAACCTCTCCATCCCATGTAAGTCTGCCTATTTGTCAGGAGAATTAAACACCTTCTTCAGTTTAGCCCATGACACTTAAAGTTCCCCACATAATATTCCCTTGTGATTACCAGAATTTTAAGAATATATATTAACCCTACAGAATGGAACAGCTAGTTTGTAAACCTATTGGTTCCAATCCAGCAAAAATTACAGCCTGATCCTCCCCATGTTTCTTTGAGTCTATTTCCAGCTGGGTCCAAAGGAATTTATTCTCCAATAAGGAGAATTCCTGTGCCATCTTACTAGGGAATAAGTCCCACTGGGCTCAGTTGAATTTACTTTTCTGTAAGAACATATAAAATTGTGTTTTTTTTTAAAAAAGTGAGCTCTATTGAACTTATAGGATCTACATTCTGAATAGTCATGCATACAATCACAGTGTTTTTGGAGAAGTGAAGCTGAAGCAGATGGAAGCACAGAATCATTGGCTATGAACAGGAAAAATAAAACTTGGTCAGATTATGGCAAAAAGGGGTTTTTCTTCAGTGAAGATGGAGCAATGGAAAAGAAAATGTATGTGGTGAAAAAAGCAGCAAGAATATGTACTACTGAATATGGACTGAACAGTGAGGAAAATGTAAAGTGGAAATAGCTATCAAAATTGTTATATTGTGAAGTGTCTGGTTGCTCCTGGGCCATTGCTTGCTTCTAGGGGGAAGAGATGTACTTGCTACAAGAAGAGAATTTGGGGATCTCTTGGTAGTGCTTTTTGAGTCTCATTTGCTGGCTGGAATTTTGGGTAAGAGGGTGGGTTTTTTGCTGCCATCCTTCATCCTTGCTTTGTAACCTTTAGGACTGATGGTTGCAATGTAGACAATGGCCTGGTGTCTGTTGGTTAGACCCACTGAATCAATTGTTGGATGATGAATCAACACTTATGCCAATCCCACTGGTCGTTGGGTTCACTCTAGCTGGGACCAACAATAGGCCATTGTGTAAAGTGTAACTGGTACTGAGTACTGCTGCCTACCTCACAGAAAAGGTAGAGTGTTTTAATCCTCTCCCCCTATCAGTTCTATAGAAGTTGCATAGGCTTTTATGCCAAATTCAAAGTCACTATGTTGTTCTCTGAGGCTGCATCTGCACTGCAGAATTAATAGTTTGACACCACTTTGACTGGCATGCCTCAAGGTATGGAATTCTGTAGTTTGTGTAGATTTTTGTAGTTTGTGAGATGTTTAGCGTTTTCTGTCAGAGAGCTCTACTGCCCCAACAAACTAGAAATCCCAGAATTCCACAGGATGGAGCCATGACAGTTGAACGGTTTCAAACTACCTTCATTCTGCAGATTTAGGAGCAGCCTTTTGACAATGGCAGCTGGTTGTTTTCATGTCAGTGAGATGGTGAATCCATTTCAGGCCTTAGTCCAAACCTTAAGAAAGCTATCTAATTTGGAAAGAAGGATTCAGTGTGTTTCATAGATCCTTCAGTCCTGGAGTGGATTCACTACTCCAAGGAGCCCTAAACAACATTGATTGCATGAGCATGTTTGGGAGAGGTTTTCGAGAACGACCTGTAAAGCAGTGGTTTTTTGGTCCTTCAGGTGTTTTGGACTTCAGCCACCGCTTCCTGACTGTTGACTAAGGTGTCTGGGGATTCTGGGAGTTGAAATACAAAAAACCTGGAAGTTTGGGAATCACTGCTGTAAAGGGAAGAGCCAGGCAAGACTGAGCAGATCCAGACAATTGCAGTCTTTGGAAAGGGGAAGAGAGGAATTACAATCAGGTCTGTTAAACTGTCAGAGAAGGCCAGTTAGAAATAGAATTAGGGCCAAGTAGAAATAGAGATAGGGATGGGGGAGATAGGAATAAATTAAAGTGGATAAGGCAGTTAAGAAGAGAGGAACTGATGTGATTTGAATAGGTTTTTTGTTTGATGGGAGCTGAGAGAATGAAAAGAGTTGAAGGAGTTCATATTTAACTTACTTGCTATATAATAAATCTTTACAGATTTTTTTTTTACTACTGCCCAAATTTTTTGATGTAGGAATTGTTAAGAAGGATTCAGTATGCTCAACCCATTGACATCAACACAGCCACCTTTCCAGAATAGTGGTCACCTTGAGGCCCAAGCACCAAACCAAGACAGAAAACTTGAGCGTAAAAAGGCAAAGTGGATGATGGGAGCCCAAGAGTCGGACCTTTGGGGATTCTAATGCTCAGGGATGATGCCAGTTGTCAACCAAAGATCTAGTTTGACAATGGTGTCTTATACGAAGCATCCTTGGCATGTACTGCTGAAGAAGAACATGTAGTCATACATTCATTATTCATGTGGAGGGTGATGGCAAAAACCAGCTGTGTTGGGCTTACTTAGCTTTTGAACATTGCAACAGTTCATTTGGTGGAAAATGTGGCAGTTTGGCTATTGACTGAAACTAGCTGCTCACCATCCCTGTTGAAACAGCTCCGGTGACTTCTCATTCATTTCTAGGTCTGTTCAAAGTGCCAGTGTGTCAATATTCAAAATCCAATATAGCTTGGAAGGCAGAATGTTGGAAGGCCTGCCTTCCCTTGTATGAAGGAATATGAAAATTCAGATTTTTTCCTAAGTGTCCCCTGCCTCAAAGATGGCTGACAATTAGAAAACAATTTTTACCATTGCTGGTGCCCAATATATGGAACAGTCTCCCAACACCGATTTCTTTACCATCCCTATCATTAGGCTTTAGAAGCAAGGGTTAAAACCTTTATCTTTGCCCTGACTTTTTATCAGTGACTAGATAGTTTTTCTGGTGAATGGTTGTAGTTGCTATCTCATTCAGTGCTTATTTTTATCCTACTGATTTTTTGAAAAGCGGTGCTGTTGCTTTTAGAACTCTGCTATTTTAAGTACTTCTGCTACCTAAGAATCTCAACAGATACTAATTTTTTTTAAAAAAGGGAAAATCTACATTGTTTCTATACTCCCCATCATTTCCAACAATGAAAGCTGGGACATAGTGACCAAGTAATATCAAACTGTGGTCAGGATGACAAAAGTTATTAATGAGGAAGAGCACTCAAATTAGGAGAGGCTGCAGCAGCTTGCTTTTGCCTGAGCCAACTGGGAAGGGTAAGATTCCATGCTTCCTCTCCTCTGCCTCCTGCTAAGTTCTGGAGCCAGAGCATGTCCAGAGAAGGGTGATCAAAATGGTGAAAGGTCTGGAAACTATGTCCTATAAGAAGAGGCTCAGGGAGCTGGGTATTCCGCCTAGGGAAGAGAAGGTTAAGAAAGATCACAGCCATGTTTCAGTATTTGAAGGGATGTCATATTGAGGATGGAGCAAGTTTGTTTTCTGCTGCTCCAGAGAACAGAACAGAGAGCAATGGATTCAAGCTACATGAAGATATCCTACCTAAACATTGCGAGGGACTTCTTGAGGATAAGAACTGTTCTGACAGTGGAACATGCTGCTTCTGAGAGTGGTGGAGTCCCCTTCTTTGGAGGCTTTTCAATAGAGACTGGATGGTCATCTGTCAGGGGTGCTTTGATTGTGTATTCTGGTACAGCTGGAGGTTAGACTGGATGGCTCTTGGGGTTTCTTCCTAGATGGTCCTTGTGGGTCTCTAGAATTCTACTATAGCACTCTTAACTCCATTTACACTAGTTAAAATAAACTGAGGACAACAAAGGGGCAAAGTGGGAGGCAGAGAAAGAAACTGGAACATTTTAAACACAGCTGAAAAAGGGGGCGAGTATTGATCTTAAATGTTCCTGTCCCAAAGCGGGACTACCCTGTATATACTTGAGTATAAGTTGACCACATGTATAAGTCGAGGGCAAGTTTTGGGGCCAAAATTATGGATTTTACTATGAACCATGGATAAGTCGAGGGTAAAACTTAGGGGCATATAGCAAAGGATCTAAAGGATGAAGCAAAGCAAAACAATGTCAAATAACTTCCAAAAGTCCATCAGACACAACTCTTTGTGCTTATTCTTAAGACTGAATGGATGAGAAAGTAAAGAGGGTCAGTGCTTCTAGGACAGATTATACTCTTGCTGTTCACCAAGGGATGGTTCCTTCTTTTAAATAGTTTAAATACAGTACTGACATTGACCAGTGGATAAGTCGACTCAGGTTATTTGGGTCAATCTTTTGACCTAAATTTCCAGACTTATACATGAGTATATACAGTATTCTTGCCAAAGTGGAGCTCATGGGTCCTCCCGTAGTGGAATGTTGTGCAAACACACACAATCACAAACCATCCCAAGCAATGTCATGTTTCTTTTCATTATTTTTTATTATTATTTGGACAATTTATATACATATGTACAAAAACACCTATGCCTACTTTTTTTCTTTTTTACAATTTCATGTGATTTACAAAACAGGACAGCAAAATAACTTAGAAAGGATACGAATACTGTACAAAAATAAAATGGATTAAACTTGTAAAGGTTGGTATTTTACAGTGTTACAGATTTGTTAATCTGTCATAAAACAGCATTTGAAGAGCATTTGAAGTTCTGGTGCATACTGGGCTAAGTCCATCACCAAACAGAAAAGAGACCTATATAGAAGTCATCTGAATTGTTCACAAAAGATGTTGTATAGCTATAGTTTTAAAGCCATGGCTTCTCTAGGAAGGTCTTTCAGAACTGAGGAGAGGAGCCGCCTTCACATCAGCACTCTTTAAAGAATTTTCAGAGTAATGTGGCAAGTGTGTTTGCAGACAGCTTGCTATTTCTTTCTTCTCAACACTTGCCAACAGTCCCTTCCCAAACTCCTTTTTCTTAAAAATGATTACAGCTTATTTTTTTTTTACCACATTTTGAAGTTTGCACATGAAATTCATTGACTGCTTTTACAACAAGTGATAAACACATCTTACTTTATGTTGATTTTGTTGTTGTTAGTAGTAGTTAATAAACTTTGGGCAGCTTTTGATGTTACTTTTGGAAGACCCCTAAGAAGCATGGTTTACACTTCGATACTAATCATACTTATTTGAAAGCAAGTCTCTCAACTTCAGTAAAACCCTGCCTTCAGATAAGTGTGTTGAGAATTACAGCCAGGGAAACAGTCTTCTGCTTCTAAGAGTAGAGTCATGACCCTCCTTGAGACTTGTCCTATATACATTTCTCTTCTGGGGGCACAGGCATGTATGCTACTTTTCCCATAACATTTCCATGAATACATCTGGGCCTATATACATGTTTGGGTCTGGAAACCCTTGCCACTATTTTTCTGCTGCAAAGCAATGGGGAGACAGAACAACTTGTAAGACAAAAGCAGTAGGATTACTGCCTTGCTGGTTGATTTTCCTTCCAGTCCATTGCAGCCACATTCCTTCACTTAACTCAACTTGGGTAAAAGATAGTGGTGGGTGAGGAAGAGTTTAGTACCACAACAGCTATCATTTCTTTCCTGAAAAATAATTCTTTTATCCCCTGAATTGCTTTCACACAAAAGAAGTGACATCCAAGATTCCCAAACAGAGCGTGCATATACACTGTAGAAATAATGCAGTTTGACACCACTTTTAACGGTCATGGCTCTATTCTACAGAATCTGGGATTTGTAGATTTGTGAAGCACCAGCTCTCTTTGGCAAAGAAGGCTAAAAACCTTGTAAAACTACAGATCCCAGAATTCCATAGGATGGAACTATAGCATTTAAAGTGGTGATGAACTGCAATATTTCTACAGCGTAGATGTACCCAGAGTTTGAACAGTTACTTTTCCAAGTTACTTTGTGGACTTCAACTTCCATAATCCTCCATCTATACAATGGCCATATTGCGTGGGGGATTATGAGGGTTGCAGTCCAGAAAACTTACCTTTCCTTGCTCTGTTCCCAACATGATACTGGCCACCAAACACATATAGCAGCCCTTTAAGACCTAGTTATGCACACCCATATCTGCTTAAAGTAACATAGGAGGCAGTCCAGTGTCACTCTGTGGCCACGGACAGGAGCACATGATGGCTTCACTGATAATGGTAGTTCTCCTTCCACCATGCATCACGAGAGCCATGTAGACTGCTTGCATTGAAGGAGTTGTCTGACTTGTATAATGCTAGCAAAACCAGCCACACACCTTAGTGTGAAGACATACTTAGATGTTCAACTACAAGTAAGACAACTATTCACAACAAACTCACGGCTGCACTAAAAACAAGTACCACCATCATAAGCTGAATGGTCATGTGCACCTCACTATAGTGACAATTAAGAGCATACTTCCTCCCACACTCTGGTACCCTGCAGGCGTGTGGAACCGCAACTCCTACAATCTCCAGACAGCCTTTTGGCTGGGAATGATAGCAGTTGCACTCCATCACACTGGATAGGCTCCAGGTTACAGGAAGGTGGATCAAGAGTATCACAAATTTGAATGTTAAATGGTTTTTGGAAAATTTTTTGGCTGTTTTTGGAATTTTTTTAAAATGGAAGATCTATTAAGAGAATAAACCTAAACATTAAGTTTATACATTCTATGATAGCCTTTGCAGATTAAGAATGTTTTTACGAGATGAACAATTCACACAATTTTTGTTTGTTTGTTTTAAATGATATTCTGCTTACAGGCTGTGTGTTAATGCATTTTTAGGGCACAGCAGAGTGTTATTTCAGGCTGTCTGGCTGGCCCGGTTAAGGCAAAGCAATTCCTATAGCCTACAGTATACAAGAGAACCACACGGATGGAACTATCGGGCCTTCTTGGATCTTCTAAGCTGAGAGGCCAGGTGATAGCCCCCAGCTGGGGGTGGAGGTGACCATGCCGTGTGGGAATCATACCCCTCAGGAATGCAGGCTAGTGCCCTAACCACTATGCCACCACACCTCAATTTCTCATGTGCCTCAGTCTCCCATCTGACCTAATTAATTAAGGAGGTGTTGTTCATTGTGCCTGTGGCTTGCCTTATGAAATAACAACACTCAGCATCCAGGCTCTAGATAGCTAATACTGCACTTGTCCTATATCAGAGCAACAGTATTATTCTAGTTCAATTAGCAAGACTTCCAAAAGAATCTAGGCTCTGACAAGTTGGTCTTGTATAGCAGGGGAGGACAGTTGGAACGATACGACTTTGTGAGTTGCTGGACTACCTCAAGGTCCTCACCCTAACACACAAGGCAGCATTAACAGTACTGGTAAAGCAGAATACTTTTTACACGAGAGCAATACAAATAGCCAGGCTACCTATTTTTTTTATAAGGAAGAACAAACGTCCCTACAACTTATTTTGGACACCAGAAATTAATTTTGGTTTTATCATAAAACAAACGTTTCAAAAAGCTGAAACGGAGGTAGAAAGTGTGCTTGGTTTCCTGACATGTCTTCACTGAAGAAAACTCATCCCTTTTTGCTTTTAAAATGCCATAGATTGTTCTTTGCCCCTAACACCTTTATTTAGAAGCCGTTCTCTTCGCATAGACAGATTTTATAATGAACCACACAGGTAAAATGCTAGATGCATACTGAGTTCTAGTGCTGGAAGCCACAAACGATTGTAGAATACTCTACTCTCTGAGATGTTGTTTTATTTTTTTTTCTAGGAAGCTAGCTTTTTATCAGGTGAAACAAAGATACTGTCATTGCAGGTGTACTTTACAAGAGTTGTATATGTACAGATCTTTACAATGATGGGGCAAATTGATCCTGATATAATCCCACTATCATTAATGTGATTATCTCAGAGATGAATTTAGCCCTATATACAAGACAGTTGCACCTTGTCTTCCTTCATGCGAAGGAGGAGTAAAGAACATACAACCAGGAGAACATTTCTGGGGTTGATGGGGTGGGTGTCTGTAAACATAATGCTCCACCATTACAAGAGATGGGGGAGGGAAAGTCCATGATTACAACCTCTGTAAGGTTCATGCTTTTAACATTAACAAAGATGATAGTTTGGCTAGACGCAAAAGATCCCCTCCCCCCCAATGATGCGTTTGCTCCTGTTTGAAAGAGCAAACTTTAGCATATAAGCAGGTGAAATATTGCCATCATCATTAACTATATCAAGCCTGCCACACAGAATGAGATTGCACAGTACATCAGGGCAAGGCTTGTGTTGTAAAGAAATATTTCAACATACCTCCTGCGCGGTAGTTTTAGTTACCTCATTGTTGTTGTTATTGTTGTTGTTGGTGGTGTCCCCCCCCCCCCCATTCTCTGTACAACAGCTGCAACTTATGAAAAGGTAGAAGTCTGTTGAAAAGTTTTTAAAAATGAGTTGTAGTTGTCTCTGATCGAGCAGAGACTGTTTTGTGGGTGGGGGGAAGATATCTGTTCCCACCACAAATGCACATAGTTCCCATTGGCTGATACAGGAATCTGGCAAGTAGATGAAAAGAATGCACCATTGAGAGAGAGAGAGACAGTCAGTAATAAGGAAAAAAACCTTTACAAAAGTGGTAGCTTATCAAGATGGTAGCTGCTGTTATGCATTCATTCCAACAAAATACAGCAGAATAAAGCACTGTTAGTGGTATTCATATAGTACAGTACGGTATACGCTTTTCAGATGAAAATCTAAGAACAGCTGAAAGAAGGAAAATATTATGATCTCATACTTCTGCCACATTCTTTCGAGTGGCTTGTTGCAGTGTTATTTTCCCCCAATGGCAAGCCAAAAACAAAACCACATATGTACGATACCAGCTTATTTCTTGTTTTCCTTTTTAGTTTAGTAATTTTCACCAGGGAAAAAAGGAGCAACTTATACTCAAAAGTTTAGCTCTTTTTTAAAAACAACCACCAAAAGACCTGGTTGTACCAAACAGGTCCTCCTGAGTATAAATTTCAGCTTCATTCTTCTTTCATTACTTTTGTATACCAATTCACTATTAATAACAACAGATGTAATGGTTTTTTAACCCTTTAACAGTCTTGAATAGAGTGGATCATTGAGAAAGAGAAGCGAACCTTCTTCTAAGGATGTGCTATGGAGCTTGGTTTTTTTTTTAAAAAAAAAAACCTCAAGAAATACTTACGTGTGTTGAAAAGTGGTTTTCCTAAACTTTTTTTGTTTTGTTTTTCTTTTAAATACAAGCAGCATTACATTAGTCAACAAAACAAGTCCATGACACAGCAATCACAAAGAGCTTGGAATCACTACTGTGGTGTCACAGGTCAAACCACCCAGTCAGACATATATACATCAGTGTTGATTCTTTAAACTATATATATAAAAAAGTTGCATTATTTCTGCTGATCCCCACAGTCTTTCCCCCTCCCACCCAGCAGCCACTGATTTAAGACTGTTGTTGGTAGCATAGTAGGGGTGGATGGGACAAAATATTAAACCTTTTGTTTTTCAACTTCCAGCTACATGTGCTTTAAAAATGCAAGTAGGGGGAATATCACTGTACAGTGGCAGACATATTTGTGCTGATCAGTTATGCCCCCTTTGATGGTGGTGGTCTCCCCCTCCATCTCCGCCAGTCATTCCTTCAAAAGGAGGCAGAGCTGGCCTTTTTAGATCGCTTGATCATGCTGGGGTGGAATTCAGTATGGCGACGGGCATGCTTTGTCAGGTGGTCACTCCTCATGAACCGCTTCTCACAGAGTGGACATCGGAACTGCTTCTCCCCAGTGTGGGTTCGGTAGTGCCGTGTTAGCTCATCAGAGCGTGAAAACTTTTTAAGGCAATCTGGCCAAGTGCAAGGGAATGGGCGTTCACCTGGAAAGAGAGAAGCAGAGAATTAAGGAAACAGAAATATAAGGGCTAAGGCTAGCATTTGATTGATTAGAAGTTTGAAAATTGAACACAAGTATATCAATACAGATAATATTTTGAGGGAAGTCAACCGTTGCTGTCATGGAAGTAACTCAGGCCATTTTTGGCAGTTTACTACACAATTATTGCAAAATGTCTCACCAATATTAAGGTTTCAAATGAGTGGCATCAATGGCAAAACCCAGAGCTTGGACTGGTTACAGTCTTTTTTTTTTATGCAAGGAGTGGTGTGTGTGTGTGTGTGTGTGTGTGCTATAGTTCCCAGATTCTCCCAGGTAGCATGTTCACTAGTCAGGCCGGATGGAGTCACTTTCCCTAAGCTCTGGGAATTGCATAAATCTAGTTGAGAGACATGGAAACTGGCATGGAACTATCCAACAGAGCAGTTTGCCCAGTTCTGGCAATTGGTTTAAATATAGCTTTCTGGAATCCCCAGTGCAGAGAAGTTTCCTGCTTTGAAAGATACTGAGCAGCCAAACTCTGATCCAGGATTAAAAGCATGAGTCTACCACTGGGCCACTGGCACTGTTGCTTGTCTGTATTCAGCCATGGCTTTTAATCTGTACAGAACAAATTGATTAGATTAATTAATTATTTTAGCCTTAATAGCAGCAGAGCAACCACAGAAATTTCCTATAAGAAGAAATACCAAAATGATACCTTCAAACAAAATTGCCACCCTTTAACCTGGCAAGTTATGGGTGGTGCTACTGTATGTTCGAACAGCATTAAGAAAAGACATCAAAGATCCTACTGAGAACTTACCATACCCTTAATAGGTATTTAGTTATTTTATTAAGCATTACGCCAACATATGTCACTAATAGGATGCCAGACAAAATGGGGACACAGATAATGTAGACAAACTCATCCTGACCAAAATTGTCATAAATTTGTACAGCATGATCAGTTTAGCAACATAATCTTTCACCTAATCATCATGGTAATTTCTGTCGTCATCCTCATCCAGTCAACGCTCAGTGTCTGTGGACATGCCACTTGTGCATTTCAGTATCCGTGGACAGCAAGCCCATGTTGTCCCCCATGGTGATGCATGCACACAGCTGCGCTGCCATTAGGGACAAATATTCTGGCAACTGTATTTAAAGTTGTTCCACATTTTTCCATGGATTAGGTCACCTAAGCTCCAGTTTGGAGGCAGGCACAGAAGGTGGTGTTGGCATTGTAGGACTGAAACGCCTCCATTTGTGGCTCCCTTGATCTCTTTTTTCCCTCAGCAGAAGCGCCACTGCAGCTGCCTCAGAACAACCAGCATTGCCTGGCATCCCCCTTTTGACAAGGCCAGACAAGAAGTGGGCTTGACGTTTCCGAGGAGAAAAAGGAGAGAACAGCCAGGCGATGCTGGGAGACCCAAGGCAGCCACAGTGGCACTTCTGCTGAGGAAAAAAAGAGAGTGAGGGAGCCATAGACAGAGATGTTTCGGCCCTACCATGCTGATGCCACCTTCTGCAGCTGCCTCCAAACTGGAGCTTAGGTAACCTAATCCATGGGTAAAGTTGGAAAGATGTGGACCAGCTTTAAATACTGGTACAGTGGTCCCCCAGGTTACGAAGGTAATCCGTTCCGGATTACCTTTCGTAACCCGGAAATACACGTAAACTGGGGGACCGCTTTAAGGGACGGACCGCGCGGCCGATTTAAAGAGGCCTCGCAGTTTTTCCCTTTCATTCCCCGGGGGATCTTTCAGATCCCGGGGGAATTTTTGCGGTCCCGCCGGTTTCGGACCCCGGGGATTTCGTTCCCCGGGGGATTCGTAAACCGGGGGACCACTGTACCAGAATATTTGTCCCTAATGGCAGTGTGGCTGCATACACATGCCACCACTAGGGACAATGTGGGCTTGAGCATCTGTGGATTTTGGTATCTGTGGGGGTCCAGAATGGATCCCCCGTGGGTACCAAGGGCCAACTGTATTTAATTTGTTTAAATGCATCATCATCATCATCACCATCATCATCATCATCATCATCATCATCATCATCTTGCTGCTGCTGCTGTTGTTGGCTGGAATCCATTTGGGTAGTTACAAATCCATACCAACAGTTACACATTCAAGATGGCTTCATATTCACAATCCCTACATTTAGGGTATACATAGGGGACCACATGTGCAAGGGAGTGGAATAAAAAGGTTTTCACCTGCTGATTCAAGGACAAGAAGTGAGGCGTGCTAGCCTCCCGGGGGGGGGGGGGAATCACAAAAGCCTGGGCGCAGCCACTGCAAAGGCCCTCTGTCAATGCAGGAACTTATCCAGCTTTTAAAAATTCTGGGTGCATTTGGAAAACGGCAAAGTTAGCTTTCCAGTTCAGATTAGTCAATCAGTATAGGTGACCATATGATCTACCTTTCCATATCAGTTAGATCAATGTCTTTGATTTTAACAATTAGGCCACGATCCAGCAGAGTCATGGACCATTTATATCTCAATGGGAATTAACTGTGCATTCTT
This sequence comes from Urosaurus nigricauda, assembly GCA_034509955.1. NCBI lineage: Eukaryota > Metazoa > Chordata > Lepidosauria > Squamata > Phrynosomatidae > Urosaurus > Urosaurus nigricauda. Next base: position 87,776,801 of record JAOEGL010000002.1, on the reverse strand, counting down.
ATTTATTTATTTCCAGGATTTATATTCTACCTTTCTCCCACAATAGGATTCAAGGCGGGTACTTATGTACTAGTAGTATCAAGTTGATGTAAAGAAATATACATTGAAGCTCTAAGGCTGCAATCCTACAATGATGAGTCCCATTTACCACAGAGGCACTTACTTTAACACAAACATGCACAGAATTGCTCTTTGAAGTATGTATGGTACAAATAAATTCAATGCTTAGAACAGCATTGGATGGAAGGGCTAGAGGTCTCAGAACCCCCAAGACAACAAGAGCAGTGGACATGTGTATTTCAAATCATCATAATCCTCATCATCAATGGCAAATACTGAATGAATCAGGGAAGGCCTCCCTTCATAAAAGAGATTACTCAGGAGGACGGAAAGTTAATTGGGCAGACCTCTTGTGTGCATCAGCTACTTGGAAAGTCGAGTCATCTAAATCCTTTCAAGTCCTATTGACTTTTAATGGTTTAGGTTCTCACCTAAACAGAGAAGATATTTTCCTCAATCATTGCCAAAGATGAATGGGTTGGGTTTTTGTTGTTGTTGTTGTTAAATGCATAAGTAGACTGGAATGTTGGTCAGAGGATCTTTTGCTATTAAGGTCTTCAGACTGTTTCATCTGGACAGTTGCCATGTGGCATGAGGAGTCAAGGAGTAAGAACAAGGACAGCTCAGTTTTCTATGAATCATCTCTACAAACCTGTGTCAGTTTTCTTTCTCCTCTTCTCTTTCACTGGCACCAACAGCTTGTAAGATGTGATTAATTATTTTTGTATCTATGTGCCTGCTAAGACTCTCACACGTGGCATTTTAATAGACTCAACTGTAGCATTGAGAAATGAGTCTAAAAAGAACTCACATTCCAAATAAATAAATAAAAATACATCTGCTCTATCTACCACTCTGGCTGCTTTGATTAAGAAAATGTAACTGCTAACTGATCTACTTCAAAGCTTCAACAAAGACTGATGTGACTAAAAGTCAAAACCCACCATTCTCAAAGCAAAATTAATGTAACTAATGACATATGCTATCAAAGCCATTTACTCTCAGCAAACTACCATTATGAATTAGCTTAACTCCTAAAGACTGCTTGCAAAGACACTAACATCCACATTACAGATTTGTGAGGATGGCATAATCTGCAAGATATTCATACCTACATGTGACTTCCAGTCCTCTCAAACCCAACAAACATAATAGGATTTCAACATAAAATATCAGTCTTAGGTAAAAGCAAACAGAATCTACAGAAAGGGACTGTACAATCTTTGAGTATACAGTTGGCCCTCCTTATCCACAGATTTTTTTTTATCCACGGATTTGAGCATATAAAGCTTGAAATTATTCCCCAAATGTATAAATTCCAAATAACAAACCTCAATTTTCCATTTTATATATGGGACACCATTTTATTGTGCCATTACATTTAATGGGACTTGAGCATCCATGGGCTTTGTTATCCACCGAGAGTCCTGGAACCAAACCCCAGTGGATAACAAGGGCCCACTGTACTTCGAGTATGAAACATCCAATCTCTGTTGAAAGGCAAGTGATTTGTAACATGGGCCTAAAAACCCTGAAGGTACCAGATCCCATGTGACCTTGGAAGCTAAGTAGGGTCAGTGCTTGTTAGCACTTGGATGGGAGATCAGCTATGAATACCAGCTGCTGTAGGTTATATTTCAGAGGAAGGAATTGGCATATTCATCTTTGAGTATTCCTTACCTACAAAAACTCTATGAAATTCATGAGGTTGCCATAAGTCAATAGGCAGCTTGAAGGCACATACATACATATACACAGAGTAAAATAAGTTATGTCCAACACAAGCTTTGCAAAGTTGCAGATTTTGGACTACAATTGAAAGAATCCCCAGCCAAGCATTGCTGCATGAATTCTGGAAGTTGTACAGCAAAAAAGTACCTTTTTAATACCAACAACAACAACAACAAATTTTTATTTTTAGCCTGCCCCTCTGAGCGAGCAATCGGGGTGGGGTAGAGAATTTTTTGGTGCACATTTTCTGTATAATTTTTTGTGCACATTTGTACAAATAGTGCATCTCTTTTCACAAAACTGATGTTTGCATGTAAGTAAAAAGGCAGTCTGTGTGAGACAGTCTGCAGTGCCTTGTGCATTTCGAGTCCTTTCAGCATTGTAATGTGTATTTACAAATTTCAGAACAAACAGGCTTCCCTATACAGTTCAGTTGATCTATAATTGTTTAAAAAGGTAGCTCTGTGGAGCTGCATCTTTTGATGGCAGGTATGGCAGGGTGGGGTGGAAGTGACCATGAGTGCAACAGATTCTATGTATTTACAAGGATCCAGATGCCCTAAATCCCATTAGTTAGTTTGAGCAGACTGACTAAGTCAGCTGTTGACTGATGAATCAACAAGTAGGTAAATTCCATTGATTCAGTAGATTGGCTTTAGCTGTGGCTAGCAGTAGGACAATTGACTGTTGATTGGCTAGATAACTGCATATTCTGAAATACAGCCTCAGAATCCTATGGCCTAGAAACTTATTTTTCTAATAATAAACCAGAAAGAAAGTTGTAATGAGTAGGAATAAAAATACTACAGCAGACATCATGCTCTCTAAGTGAAGCCTCAGACCTGCAGACTGTTACCAGCCAGTGATGTCAATATAAATGGATATTGATGCTTTTACGCTCCCTCATGGAAGTCTCATGAATGAAGTAGTAGGCACAGACCTGGATGCCAGTTTTGATTGTTGAGCAGATTCTTGGCAATGGTGACAAGAGTCACCAATCCTAGCTAAACTTGCTTACAGTCCCAGTAACTGTCTTGTTTAAACTTACAAGTAATAACATAGGGGAGATGTGTTTATGGTAGTATCAGCATAACACTCAAACTAGGCCATAGTTGCTATGTGTAAATGAATAGCTGTAAAGAAATTATTTGTCATATCAGTCTATGCACTAATTAAGATCCAGGCAGTATTGTTGCCTGCCCTTTTCATACAATAAACTTGAGGTCTGGTATTTTCAACAAATGCTCAAAACTGTGGAGCAAGAGGTTAAGTCCTGGTGTTGCTGTTTCCAAAAAGCTGTAAAACTTTCGTAGTTTTACAGTAGACCCTTCCAGGACCCACAGTGGATACAAAAATCCATAGATGTTCAAGTCACATTAAATGCAACTGATAGCAAAATACTGTCCTTGATATAAAATGGCAAAATCAAGGTTTGCTTTTTGCAATTTGTATCTTTTTGGAATACTTCCAAACTGTGGATGATTGAATCCATGTTTAAAAGATCTGTGGATACTGTGTTTCCCCGAAAATAAGGCAGTGTCTTATATTATTTTTTGCTCCCAAAGATGTGCTAGGTCTTATTTTCAGAGGATGTCTTATTTTTCCATGAAGAAGAATTAACATTTATTGTTGAACAAAAAAAAAATTAACATTTATTATATATTGTATATATTTATCTACAAAAACTTTGCTAGGTCTTACTTTTGGGGGAGGCCTTATATTTAGCAATTCAGCAAAACCTTTACTAGGTCTTATTTTCTAAGGATGTCTTATTTTCGGGGAAACAGGGTAAGGAGGGCTGACTGTATTCAAGGGAACATTTACATTTTCGAAGGCTGCTGCTTTATAATGATTTAGTGTATTTTATTTAAAAAACTTCTAATGTTATTTTGAGAATGTGGAAAGAGGCTATTTTAAACAAACCAACAAACGTGACAGAAAAAATTCAAGGATTCTTACAATGAATTTTAGGAGACATATCTAAATACCTAACTCAAGGGATGGGGAAAAACTGGACAGCTGGCAAAGGCAAAAATAATGCAATATTAATGCATTTGATAGGATCCAAAATAAGTTCCAATGAGGCATTTTTGTATGTACAAAGATATGAGAGTAATAACTAATTATCTAATACTCAATGTGAGAATAACTAGTAATTAAATGAGAAGCTGAAAGATCAAAGAGAAAACTGGTCCTGATCAGCGGTGGACAATCTGTATTCCTCCAGATATTGTTAGATTGCAACTCCCACCTGCTCCAGTGAGTACAGTCAATAGTGAATGATATCAAGAGATGCAATCTGACAACAAATATCTATGAGCCCTAGTTGTCCACTCCTATTCTTGACAGAAACATCACAATGAAGCAATCCAGGACAATGGCTTTACAAATGGCCAAATGGTCAAGCCCTCTTCTCTGCAAGAACTAATCAAGATAAAATACTGTGATTAGATGTGCCTATCCATATCCTCACCTTGTTAGTAATAGCAAACATAGTGAAGACTTGCATGAAGACACAGCATTGTTCAGTGGTACTGTAAATGCAACTTCAGTTAAAACTCAAACAAGCTTGAATCAGGTTTTAAATGAGCTGATAGCCTATTTCAACACAATAGATTTAAGTCCAAAATCCCCAACTACTGCTTCCCTAGATGCCCAGTTTTCATCTTCTATGGTTCCATTTTTTTGGTCACTCTTGTGAACATTTTGGTGCTGGCACCAGTATTTTGAATGTCCTTCATCTCTACAAAGTTTGCAGTATCTGCTGCATGGAAACAAGAACAATGGCAACGCCTTTAGACATTCCTCGAGATCCTGGCACCCCAATTTCAATGGATAATTTCAAGAATAATTTTATTAGGTAGATAATTATATGTGATAATTCCAATAGCAGAATGAGCTAAGGAATTTAAGATCCTACAGATGCTATTGGACTGCAGCTTCCCTTACCTCTTAGCATTGCCTCTATTGTTTTGGGCTCATGGGAATTGCAGTCCAAGATCTGGAGAATGACACATTCCCCACCACATGCTAGGGTGTGTGAATCATAGTATGCTCTGTCTGGATTCTACTCAAAGGAAGACTCATTAGTCTGCCTCTTAAGAACTTAAATAAAAAGAATAATAAACTTTATTTTTATGCCCCGCCTTTCTGCTGCAGGAATCAAGGCGGCTTACATGACTAAAATATATTGGAATAATACAGTACGTACAAAGTAGGGAGAGTACATAAATTAGATGGAACTATTCTGGGAAGGCCTGTCGGAAGAGATCCGCCTTGGCAGCTTTTTTGAAGCTGTCTAGGCTGGTTATTTGATGGATCTCTTCCGGTAAGGCATTCCATAGTTGAGGAAGCGGCAGTGGAGAACGTCCTCTGGGAATTGATTTTTGTATGTACAAATTTGAATTAAACATCACACTGTTTATAAAAGGGAGAATCAAAGTCCTGGGAAAGGGGCAGGGGAGATATAAATTGCTGCTGTCTTGAAAGATATGTGATTTGCCAGGTGTTTTTGGACTTGACCCCACAATCCCTGACTATTATTGGCTATTCTAACTGAGGCTTAAGGGACATGGAAGTCGAACACATCCAGAGGATCAAAGGATGAGAACTATTGATTTAGACTGACTTGACAGAACCCCAAACTCCCCACACCATGCTGAAAGAAATCAATGAAACTATCTATTAGATAAGCCTTCCCCAAACTGCTGGACTTCAGAGGTATTTGAGTACAACTCCCAGCATCCCCAGCCAGCAATGGCCAGCTTGGCTGTGGATGATCAGAGTTCTATTCTAGCACATCTGCAAGTTGCCAGACTGGAGAAGCCTCTATCTGGGAGGAATGTTTAATATTGCTGAGGTCTAAAACGGGATGGAAGGGGCATAATAAATAGTTTTGTGGCTCATTAATATATTTAATAGTGCAGGGTTTCATATGAAGTAGGGGAGTTATTCTTATGTCAAGTATATTGGCGATATAAGAGACAGAGAACAGTGGAGTGTAATGGTGGTGACATACTATGAGCTACCCAAGCTATCCATAGCCAAATCACAGAGATGATTAGTACCAAAACAATATTCATCTAAATATATGTACAGTGCAATCAGATGTGTCAGGTCCAATGAGTAATGTGAGAACAGAATTAAGTGAATACCATCACAATGTAGGAAATAAAAGGTCCCATGTGATGCCTGTGGGAAGTGAATTCTCTGCTTCTTAGAAGTGGAGGAAGAGTAATCCATGATTTTTTAAAAAATAAGGGATAAAGAAGCTCAGCAGCCCTGTCATTGCTACAACTGTTCTGTACCTTAGTGTATTTTTGTGAAGTGGTAAGACATCATGTTCGGTAGATCCTACTACAGTAGTATTGTCCTCTAGATGATCTTATGAATTCTATCAAGTGTTCCAGTCAATTATTCTTGTTTATATATTTCTTTCCACTGAGTTTTACCACATACAGTATACACTCATTAGAGACAACCTCCATTTCTCATTGTGAGAAGCACCCAGCTATGTGCCTTCTCTTCCCACATGATCTTGGGGTAAAAGTGGTTTCCGGAATGAGAAATACAGGCAGCTGGCAGGTTTATTAATGGCACACTCAGCTATGAAAACCCACTGGATGACCTTGGGCAAGTCACACTTAACAACTTTAAGGCAAATAACACAAACAGAGTCATATGGAAACCAAGGAAATAGAATGACTTATGTTCAGAGTCCTTCTGTGCCCATAAGAACCTAATAAATAGGGTTCCCCGCTGCTCCTCTAGTTCAGCTTTTTCAGACAGAGAAAACAGAACCAGTGTGGAAGCAGAAAAGGAACGTAGAAGGAAGATTATGGACTAACAAAGGCTCTGTATTTTTCAAGAAAACAAACACTTTTGACTGAGAGCTCTAGAAAATACAAGGAAACATAAATATAAACTTCTGAATGGAAATGAATGACAACTAGGATCCCCAATTGAACCATAACAAGTTCCTCAGGGGTAGGGTATTATTCAGAATATGACTGCTTGTACAGACTGAGCATAGCCATTAGTAAAAATGTGCCTAGATTACTCCAGAGAGCTGAGGTAAATTCCTGGCTAAGAAGATCAGTTGTTCCTCTTACACTTTGCTATCCTGCACTTCCTGGCCGGCCTTGAATCTAGCCTACTTGGCAATGGTCTTAATAGCTCCACTACATTTATGCTGAAGACTTGTACATTAAAGTCAAGTAAGGAGGCAGAATAAAATACCAGTGCAAACAAATGTTTGGTCTAGCAAACATCATGTGTGTACTACAGCTGAACTAGTCAACATTTTTTCAATTTTTAATTATTATTTATTTTATTACAACAGCTCATAGCTTGCGAAAAGACCAGAAAGCTGGTTTTAAAGTCAAATCACCTGCTAATGGCTTCCATAAAGTGGCCATTTTGCAAATGAACTATGCATACATTTCTAATACTTTTGAATTATTAACTTGTCCAATGTTGTCTTTTTTTGAAAACTTCAAAGTGGTAAAAATACACTGTGAGATAGAGGGAATCTTGGGCTGTGGCACCCTCCTCTCACCAATGTGGTATCATTTTGCCTCCAAGTACAAATACAGTGGGCCCTTGTTACCTGCTGGGGCTTGGCTCCAGGACCTCCCATGGATAACAAAATCTGTGGATGTTTGAGTCCCATTAAATACAATAGCATAGTAAAATGGTGCTATGTAAAATGGAAAATTCAAGGTTTGCTATTTAGAATTACCCAACACACCTCATTTTTCCTCTGGAGTCTTATTTTAATTTCATTCTAGCTGACACTCTACCATTTATACTTTCAATGGAAGGAATATCAAATTTTGAAAGCCCCTAATTTTCTATTCTAAAGCATCAACCACTGGTGCCTATCCCCCCTCCCCAAGAATGGAAGTCTTTAACAACAGGTTTCTGAACTCTCATAGAGACCTCTGCAAAGAGGTCAATCTTTCGCCAATAAGCAAATACATTTTTATTTTGGCAGGCTTTTTAACGTAATAATTGTGACAGGATGCTTTTATAAGGAGTGTGTGTTTTAGTTATGTTTTAATTTTTTGCATGTTTTTAATGTTAATTTTATATTGTTTTAATTAGATTACTTTAGTCCTATACAGACTGGTCGGAGTCAAGGATGAGCGTCTTGACACTCGACGCCCTTATGCCACTACCAGGGTGCCATTTTCGAGCACACAGGTCCACACAGCACGTGCCATGATGACACACCTCTGGTGCAGTGCCCAAATGGGCATCACGCTGCCCCGGAATAGCTATGGTTCCCTTTCTAGGGCACAAAAAGGAGCTGCTATGGGTGGCTTCTTTTTGTGTCCTCCGAAGGCTGGAAGGGGGCCACGGTGTGCGGTTGCCACAACCCCTATCTGGGGCAAAAGCGGGGAGGGTCTCACTGCCCCTTCCAGCCAATCTGTACAGCCCCTTTAACTGTTTTTAAATTTTCGCTGTAAAGTTTTGGAAAAATGTTTCTATCTTGTGAGCTGCCTTGAGTCCCTTTCTGGGAGAAAGATGGCATAATAAATAAATAAATAAGAAGAATAACAGAAGAGGAAATTTTACAAAACTCTCGCAAAAGTCGAGCTCCTAGTACCATGAAACATAGAAATGCACTCACTTAGACCCAAGTCCCAGAAACAAAAACATATCCTGTACCCACAACAAAAGAACTAACATTAAATCCCAAACCTAGGTCACAGGGAGTACATGTGCACATTCTGGGTATGTTATCAGAGAGCCAATGTACCTCTGAATACTAGCCAGAGTCAGTATTCAAAGTAGAATGACAGAAGATCTATGGCCATCCTGTGGGATATGGGATGCTGCTACTGGGCTGATCCAGTTGAGCTTTCTATAAATTTTAGCCCTTTGAGTTGGTGTAGGCAACCTAGTGCCTTTCTGATGTTTTGTATTACAATTGCCACCATCTCTAACCTTCTTGGTGGCTAATGCTGATGGGACATGTAAGGCCTAAACAGTTGGATGTCATCAGGATAAGCAACTGTGCTGACACAAATGTTTCACATTTGAAGTTTGTACTTTTTATTCCTTTAAAAAAAAACCCCTGAATAAATGCACAGAATAATTCCAGAGCTCAGGATTGCATTTCTCTTTGGAGGGGAAAAATCAGACTCACATATTGCAACCACATTCCTGCTGCAAGCTGCAAGGGTTATTAGGAAAAGGATTGAAAATAAAATGGCATAAAATAAGAAAAGCAGCCACAATTATGATTTTAATAGACATCTATAGTAATCTAGAATATGTTTCTTTTGGCTGCTGTGAAAGAAAATGCTCAGGCATTTGGAATTTGGTATTTTAGGAGGAAAGCATGACTAGGCAGCACATGATTTAAAGAATTATGACTGATATGAATAAAAGAGAGAGAATCTTCCCCACTCCAGAAGTCAGGCTCACTCTTCTTCTAACAAGTCTACCCACTCACTTCTGTGGATTTCTCTGTGCCCCCTCCCCCGTATATTCACCCTATTCTGCAACATGCTGCAACTCTTGTTATAGCATTTTAAGGGGGCTGAGAGGATTTATGGGGAGAAGGGAATGGGGAAGGCCCCTTCTGCCAGTCCAATTTAGAGAAATGACTATATATCAGGATATGGTGCAGGACACTAGATTAGATAGCTTAGGGAAAGATTAGGCCTCACATTTGTTGAAGAGAGAGCTCTCCAGGGTTGTAGCTAGAGGGGAGCAAAATGAAGTCATGGCCCTGCAGAAAGAATTCCTTTATTCCAAATCTAATTCTACATCAGGAAATTTCCCAAAATTTCTAGCACTGCAGTAAGTTAAAACTTCAGTTGAGCATGTAGAAATATGTAAAGAGATATTGTAGCACCTTTGAGACTAACTGAAAGAAAGAAATTAGCAGCATGAGCTTTTGTAGACTTCAGTCTACTTCCTCAGATGAATTTGCATCTGAGGAAGCAGACTAAAGTCTAAGAAAGCTCATGCTGCCAATTTCTTTCTTTCAGTTAGTCTCAAACATGCTACAAGATCTCTCTATATACTGATTCTACAGACTAACATGGATAGATCTTTGAATTCTACTCAATGTAGAAATACAGTTTAGGCACCCAAAGAAAGGGGCAGGTAAAGTTACCAGGGGCATGCGAACACAGCAAACATAAGACTTCTAAGTGTGAACAATTTTTAGTCTTTCATTCTCTGCAGTGCTAGAAATTTGAGGACTGAAGGAAAATTTCATTCAGAGGACAGAATTCTTATTTGGGAAGGCAATACCCCCATTTTGCCCACTCCTCCCATACGGTAGCTACACATGTCTGTGGAATGTACTTTTATTCTCCATATTAGCTGATTGGAGTTTCCTTCATGAATACTGTATCATTGTGGCCTATCTGACAGGCTATTGTTGTAAATGAATGCCAGATCAAATGGAGTCAGTGCATTCTTACATTGTTTATATTTTGGTTTGTAGCTACTTTTAAATACCGCATATGAGGAACTAGTTGAACAATCAGACAAAGAAGGTGGAGCTCTGTACCCACTCCATAAATAAAGGGATATACTGGATAGAGGACAGATGAACCCAAAGCATGTTCTCAGAGTCCACTAGCATGAAAATCCAATCCCCACAAAAGATAAATGCAAAAACAATACAAAATACTACGCATTCTTCTTTGTCTCCTAAAGCCTCAGGAATCTGTGACATTCCTCTTGCATCCAGGAGTGCTTAAGAGTCCTGAGCTCTTGTGTTGTCCAGGCATACATCCCCTGCTTTGCATTAGCACTAGATTACTTCATTCTCATCCTTGGCTCTCTGGACACCTGTTCATTTAAGCCAGGGATGTGTCAGAACTGCCCAGATGTTATTATTAGTGGATAAGTGAACAGCACCAAGAATGTGTCGAGATTAGATTGTATTCCTTATTCCAGAATGGTTGCTCTCATCTCTCTGGGCTGTTGAACTGGCCCTTCTACCTTTTAATTTTTCTTCTAGTATGATTATCTTGGACAAATGATTACTGGCCAGCCAACAGAATTTGAAAACCCAATTCCATGGACTTGATCTCAGAATTAAGGATTCCACTCTCACTGAATCCAGATGTTCATGAGCATCTGGATACTTTGTGACCGGCTGGCAACTTGCTAGAAACATTCACTATGGTTGCAATGATACTGATGCTAGCAAGAAAAAACTGGATTCACATCAGTCCTTGCTTTTTATGCTATAGCTCTCACAAACCTGCCATGCTGGCTGACGTATTCTGAGAGTTGTAGTACAAAAAGGTACATTTACTAGCTCTGTTCAGGCCTAATGTATGTAAATTTTAATTTCTATGGGAACGGTATCTGATATCGACAAGAACATGGAAGGCAACGGCTGGTTTTCTTTTGGGCAGTGCTGAGACACAAATGGATATCTACATCAGGCTCCCTGCACTAATGTGGCATGCACAGTAGGTATGGGTAGCAAATTAGTTGTTCTCACTTGGAAGGAACAAAGGTAATTTGAACTGCTGCATGGGAGAACAGTTTTCAGTGCACTAGTCAAGCAGCAAGAGTGGGAAGCAAGATCTCCAGGTTATCCCACTGCAGATAAGGAGCATGAGCAAAATATCTACTTGTCTGTACAGGATATTTTATTGCTGCATTTTTATTGCTGCATTTTATAATCTATGCAAGGCACCTGGCATTCTCCGTATTAAAACAATGAATGCAGGACAGTGTTGTTGTTGTTTTTTTAAATTGGGATGCTGTATTTTGCCTTCCACATCTTAAATTGTGGTTCCCCTCCTCTGTTATGCCACCTTACGAATTTAGAAAATTGTGTGCCTTTTCATTTATTTCTAACTGGGAAAATAGATGGGAATATGCTTTGTTAGAAGGAGCAAGTATGTTGCAGTTTCAGATTGCCTTCCTGGACTAGAAAGGGCAGGGTGACATTGGCTGGCCCCAACATTCTTAAACAGTAAGAGTTTATATAATACAGCAATGAAATATTCACAGGTGTTCAGTATGGGCTCTTCTCAAGCAAGAGAAAAAGAGAAGAACCATATATTGAGACTTTCTTAACCCAGACCCCATCATCATCTTGGTCTTCTTGGGACCGTGCCACAGGGATGAATGTACTTGCCCAGAGAGATATGTGTGTACATATACATATACATAAACAGTAATATCACATATTTTACTATGCTAGAAATGGAGAATCTTTGGCCCTCCAGATGATGAATTAGTACTCTCGTTACCTTCATCAATGGCCAGGCTAGCCAGGGCTTATGGGAAATGGAGTTCAAAACTCTAGAGGGGCACAACTTGCCTAAACAGTGTTCCATGCTAAAGTATAACTTGTAAGAATAATCCATTAAATGCATTTCCTGACTTGCCAAGAATTCTGATTTGCAGATCATTGCTGCCATGTTCCAGGAGTCTGACTGGAGGGAGGGTTCTCTCTTCCCCAGAAGCCTATGTGGTTTTCCAGGGCTCTGTTACAAAGCAGGAAGGACAGGCTGCCATCAGCAGCCAAGTTAGTCGGCAGGCTTAAGAACAAGTGAAGGCTTCATTGAGGTCCTTTTCTGGCCCATATAAATTGCTTACTTCACCACAATAACGGTTGTAATTCCTCCCCACCCTCCCTCCAGTGCTTGGGGTTCTGTATATGTCACCAGAGTTCTCAAGTCTTTGGTCTTAGAATCATAGAATCATAGAGTTGGAAGAGACCACAAGGGCCATCCAGTCCAACCCCCTGCCATGCAGGAACTCTCCATCAAAGCATCCCTGACAGATGGCCATCCAGCCTCTGCTTAAAAACCTCCAAAGAAGGATACTCCACCACTCTCCGAGGGAGTGTGTTCCACTGTCGAAAAGCCCTTACTGACAGGAAGTTTCTCCTAATGTTGAGGTGGAATCTCTTTTCCTGTAGCTTACATCCATTGTTCCGGGTCCTAGTCTCTGGAGCAGCAGAAAACAAGCTTTCTCCCTCCTCAATATGAAAGCCCTTCAAATATTTAAACAGGGCTATCTTATCTCCTCTTAACCTTCTCTTCTCCAGGCTAAACATCCCCAGTTTCCTAAGGAATTCCTCATAGGGCATGGTTTCCAGACCCTTCACCATTTTAGTCGCTCTCATTTGGACCTGCTCCAGTTTCTCCGCATCCTTTTTAAATTGTGGTGCCCAAAACTGGACGCAATATTCCAGATGGGGCCTGACCAAAGCAGTATAGAGTGGCACTATTACTTCCCTTGATCTAGACTCTATACTTCTATTGATGCAGCCTAAAATAGCATTGGCCTTTTTAGCTGCTGCATCGCCCTGTTGCCTCATGTTCAACTTGTGGTCTACTTGGACTCCTAGATCCCTTTCACATGTGGTCTTGTTCAGCCAGGTGTCCCCCATCTTATAACTGTGCATTTCATTTTTCCGTCCTAAGTGCAGTACCTTACATTTCTGTGTTGAATTTCATTTTGTTAGCTTTGGCCCAGCTTTCTAGTCTATTCAGGTCATTTTGAATTTTGATCCTGTCTTCTGGGGTATTTTAGAAGTTTTGGACATCAGTTCCCAAAATCTCTGACCGCTGGCCTAGCTGGTTCTGGGAGCTGAAGTCCAAAATATATAGAGGCCCCAAGCTTGAGAACCATTATTATAGATGATTGTTTGGTTAGTAGTATCAAACTGTTAATATTAACTGTCACAATTTTGGGTGGTTTTGGTATGTGGCTGGATCCAGCATGGGACAGATGAGACCATGTGCCTATCATGCCCAGTATGGGTGGGGTGGTCCCCCTAAGGGTTGTTTGGGTATAAATAACCAGGTTAGGGACAGATGGCTCTTCTTTACTCACCAGTCACAAGGGAAGTCATGCAATGGCTTCTGCCTGAGCGGATCCCAGAACTATCCATAGACAGGTTGGATGAATGGATCCAAGCTGCCTTGAATCCCATTTTGGGAGAAAGGTGGACTAGAAATCTAATAAATAAATAAATAAATAAATAAATAAAATTCCAGCTGCCAACAGACAATTCAACCAATGACTAGACAATCACTGGCCATTATGTAGGTAAATGTATGCCTAGATCTCGACCCTGCTGTGGGCTGAGCCCATTAAATTTTAGCCAATAATGTTGTGGCCTTTTCTATTAAAAAATTGGTTGTTGCTCATTCTTGCTCAAAGTCAAGCCTTACACTTGCTGCTGAGTCCTCAGTATTGGCATTTTCAGACAACTAAGAGCACCAGTCTTTCTGAGCGTGAGAAAGTTACTTTTGAGATTATAATGCCCATAATCACCCAGTCGGCATGTATTCTGGTAGCTGTGGTCTAAAAAGTGACTTTTCCAAGTTCTGCCATCTTGGTATGAAAGGAACAAGCTGATAAGGAAGCATGACTCTTAATGCTTCAATATGCATTTCCCTTCTTAAACTAGAACATGATAATTCCTTATTTCAGGTGAAGAAGAAGGGGCAAGGAAAAAAAATCACCTAAACTTTAGCAAGAATATCTTAATGATAAGAGATCTTCAGCAGTGGAATAAACTGCCTTGGAGGGGGGCAGCCTCTCAATCTTTGGAGGTCTTTAAACAGACATTGGATGAGCATCTGTCAGGAATGTAGTAGCTATGTATCCCTACATAGTACCAGTTTGAGTTAGAGGGCCCTTGTGGTCCCTTCCAACTCTATGATTCTAAGAAATGAACATTAGCTAGCAATGAATATAATTTGAGTTAAACTACCATATATACTCGACTCTAAGTTGACTTTATGTATAAGTTGAGGGCAGGTTTTGGGGGCAAATTTATGGATTTTGGTATGACCCTTGGATATGTTGAGGGTAAAACTTAGGGACATGCAACAAAGGATCTAAATGATCAAGCAAAGGAAAACAATGCCAAAGAACCTACAAAGTTCTGGCAGGCATAATGGTTTTGGCTAACACTAAAGGCTGGATGGAAGAGAGAGACGTCAGTGCTTCCAGGACAGATTGCACTCTTGTCTTTCACCAGGGGATGGTTCCCCTTTTAATAAGATTTATAGTATAGTATTTACATTGACCCATGAATAAGTCGACCTAGGTTTTTGGGGTCAATTTTTTTACAAAAAATTTCTAGACTTATACATGAATATATGCAGTAGTCCATTGCATCCAATCCTGCCAGCTGTTTTACTTGATATATTTACGGCCAAGTAGAGTGTAGGTATCTCTGACGTGTTCATCATATATAGAAGTAACAGGATTCTTCCAAAGGTAAAGCCTTACTGTCATGCCAGTCACCTCAGGTAGTTATTTTGTTTACAAGATCATTAGCTGTCCATTCACATATATTTTTCCCTGTATGAAAAGCACAACTCTAGGAGACAGGTCAAAAGGGTGCAAAGGGGCAAGCTACCCACAAAAAAAATCACAGCCAAATTTCTGGACTCCTGTCTTATTTGAAGGAAAGGCATTTTCCAAACATACAGATACACATATCATCTGGATAGCTCAACACTGAGTAAAATGCAGCCTCCAAGACCTCTCTCTCTCTCTCTCTCTGCTATTTGCTGCCAATGTGGTATATAGCCTGCCCAATTAGAAATGTACTTTGTTTGCCCTCCTCCATCAATGTGTTTTGCTTCTGCCCCTACAGCACAATATACTGTGAGAATCCTTCCACAATGGATTGATTTTAAAGTCCTTAGGGTAACTCCCATCTTGTCTTCACCTGTAACTGTAGCACTTTAATGTTAATTGCCACTGTGGATTTAGGACAGGAGTGGGAAATACGTAGTCCTCCAGATGTTGCTGGGCTCCACTCCCAGATTTTTTTTCACACTTTTCTATGCTGCCTGGAGTTTTTGGGAGTTAAAAGTCCAATGGCATTTGTAGGGCTGTGTGATTTTGGCCCACAGGGCTATTAAGTTGTGCTTGAATCCAGGAACTCACACAGAAACTGTAAGAGAAACATGGGAGTTGGAGAGAATGCCTCATGCAGTCTTCAAATTCCTACTTCCCAGATACTCTTGTTATGTGCTTTCAAGATGACTCTGACTTATGGCAACCCTTTTGCAGGATTTTCTTGCAAGACTTATTCTGAGGACTTTGCTGTTGCCTTCCTCTTAAGGTGAGAAAATGCTACTCACCCAAGAACACTCAGGGGTTTCTGAGGATAACCAATGATTTGAACATGGCCTCCTGCAGTGGCTCAAACCACTAACTATGCTGGCTCCCAGATGTACCTAGTGACTGACTGATGCCCCCTACATGATGAGAAAGCTTGAGAAAAAGATTATTGTATTAATCTATTAGGCTAACAGACCATTCCATTTTTGTCCTCCATCCTCACCATGATTTTCATGATCTGGGCTCTGCTGTTGCCACGTGTTTGGGGTCATACAGACTGTGCATCAGCCTTCACATACCCATCCTACTCATTCGTTGGGATGAGGCAGTCTGTCCTAAATCTGAGGATGCAATTGGTCCTACAGCTGGTGAGATCTAAGTACAAAAGCTTTGTGTCAAGGGTACTGCCCATGCACCCATAAATCTGAACAATTATAATGAATCAGAGCTCACTGAAGAACATTTCACTTAAGAAGGAGAGTGAGTAGGAGGCTGAACACAGGTGCCAAGAGCAGAAATTCTGTCCCTGTTCTTCAGAATAAAATTTGAGAGCATGTGATAAGCATTAAAAATGTAAGACAAAGGAGTAGCTAAGGGCAAACACACATCTTCTTTACACTGTGGCTGTGAAAGACTGCATAGCAAATCAGACTGATGGCCCAGAAACCAACTTCAGATGAAGAAAAGACCTATTATTATTGGAAATGTTATTTTTTTCTACTATAACTCCTTCTGGCTGGGTGATTCTGGGAGTTGTGGTTCAAACAAGTAACCTGTCCAAGACTCTGTTTTAAGGAACTTGAAAGGTTGGAAATTGCAAAAGTGATACCCTTTAAGAAAAATGAAGAGGGAAAAGCATTGGAGACAACAACAAGGTCTGATGGAAGAAAAATATAGTCAGGAAATGCCAGTGTATAGCTGTGGAATGCAAGAGCCATGAATCTTCAATCTGGCTGGGGTCGTTTATACATATGTAGAGTTCAAGTGCCTCATATGCTCTGGACATTGCCGTCTTCATCTATAGGATCAGGCTAAATAAGACTGCCTTATTTGTCTCATTCATACCATTCTGCTCCACTTCAGCTACAAATGATAGTAATTCTGGTTCATACCAGAAAACACGTGGGGAACGGTGGCTCTCTAGATGCTGCTCTGCTCCACTACAAGTCATATTGAACTGGCCTGAACCAGGCCATGCCAGTTGGGCTAATAGGAGCTGGAGTCCCACAACACTTGGAGATACTCCAGCACTTATGTGAGAATGTGGGGATTCATTAGCTCAGGTGTGGCATTTATAAACACTACAAGCAATTCAAAGTTATTTCAAATCAAATCTCGAAGTATTGTTTATTAATTGCCACCCAGAGCACTTTTCCAGCTGGTAAAAGACAAGGGCTAAACCAAATAGCCAACCCCAGCTACAGTCAGACCAAGGTTGGGAATCAGGTGGCCCTTAGAGTGGTGCTGGATTGCAAGTCCTAGCAAGCCTAGCTAGCCTAGCCAATGGTAAGGAATTCTACGAGCTGCAGTCCAGCAACTACTGGAAGAGCTGCTCAGTTCTCACTCCTGAGTTAAACTGCCTATTCAAGGGGACAATGGTAAATCAACACTTATGAAAGTCTTATTGTTTTAGCTAACCTACTTTGGTTGGGATTAACATCTGGATTTAGCCTAGAGTCGCTAAAGCGATACTAATCATTGAACTAACTTGGTGGAAAAAAAAAAATCTTGAGCTCAGAAATCATTTGGACTAGAATATAAGTGAGCTTATATACAAGCATGATAGGTCAATGAATAATGCAAGTAATTTACATTACTAACATACAGAAGGGCCTTAGTCAATATTTCTTAGAACACAGAACAGATGCTGTTATCAGTAGAATATTAACCAGTGGCAGGAAGAGGGAACATGCCATGGTCTTTCTGATATTGCTGCTCTTCAGACTAACTGGAAGCGTCTTCATGTTGCTTCTTTCCCTTTTGCATCGTTCCAGAGCTAAACAGAGCTTCTTTTTCCTCTGATGAGACTAATGACACACCCCAAATGTAATTTAGATTAACATTTGGCTATTAGTTCTTCGTGAAAATCAATGTATTTCTACTACTTTTAAGTACTGTGCTTCAAACCACATAGTATGCATCTGGATTTCTTTTCTTTTCTTTTTTACTTTTCAGTGCTAAAATGCAACAAATCTTGCTTAAAAACTGCTGGCTTGGTGTTTACGGCAAGCAAACATGACCTCTATGGCTTCATAAGTGAATGTACCAAGAAAGCGAGTTGGTGTTCACAATCTTCCTTCCTGTGTTCTGTGTTTTAACCACAGGAATCACTGCAGAGTGACACATGACACTCCTTTTCCTGCTCCTCTTCCATCCTGCCCTGATCACGATGCCAGTTCCGTGAAGAGAAAGGCAGGACTGGGACTCACTCCCGGGTTTCCTTCCAGAGCAGTGAGAACTAGGCCAGAAAGACACTTCGGCGGGAGTTCAGCCAGAATCCATGTTTTGCCACTCCCTCCTGGAGGGAGATGACGTTCAGTACACAGATGCTTGCCTACTATCTTTTACTGGTTACTGAATGAAACTCTTCCTCTTTCAGTCCACTTTTAAAAAAAATTCATCCACATAAGAAATATTAACACCAATCACGGCAAAGTTCTCCTTTCCCTCCTCCTTCTCCCACTAGGTTGGCTTCCGTGGGCATTCATTTGAAAGAATGTGCCAGCTGGATACCTAATACAGAGCTTCAGCAACCTCCAACAACTGCTTAAAATCTGAAAACAAGATGGTTTGCAAGAGTCTGAATTACCGCAGCAGATACATTTCACATATTACTGAGTTAATATTCCATTGAATAGCTGTATCCTCTATAACCCATATTGGCTAAATCAGGGCACGGAACTGTCCTATTTTAGGGATAAGAGGAGTTATGGATAAACATTCTGCCTTTTACTTTTGCTCCTTCTCCCATTTTTAAATAAAGGAAATTTATGGGAAAATCCATATTCACAGAAGGAAAGCCCTTTCAAAAGTCATGCAGCATGGACCAAGGCAGTGCTGAATATCCTCATCACATTAGATCAGCTCCAAACATATGCAATTTCTATAACATAATCCATCCTATTGAGTTATTCCCCCTAGACCAGTGGTTCTCAACCTTCTCAATGCTGCGACCCACAGGTTGAGAACCGCAAAGGGGTCATGACCCACAGGTTGAGAACTAGAGTATTATAGATTATGGCGCCAACCCTGAGTCTTAGGCGACCCCTGTAAAAGGGTCGTTTACCCCCCCAAGGGGTCGTGACCCCACAGGTTGAGAACCGCTGCCCTAGACTTTGCCAAGACAAGCACCAGACGAACATAGGTTACACCCATCTCCAAGACTGACCATCTCCAACCGAAATGCAGAGACATGTTTTCTTGTGACTTGACTATCAATACATACATCTCATAACCACTAAAAAGTCATGTTGAGGTTACAAAGCGTGTTCTGTCACTATGGTCCTACAGCTTGTCATTATACCTTGTGCGCCATTTCATGTCTGATCACAGATCACACTGTCAACACCCTTATACACAATGAACTGATACAACATGCTTTGCTGGAAAAGGGGGCATTCACCCATTGCTTAGTTCTCCAAAAAAAAAAAAAAAAAAAAGAGAGAGCTCTCCTTAACCAAGCCCACGTGGGAGCGATCTGTTGTTATCTTTCAAGACATCACATCGCCATCTGCTAGTGATGCGCACGCTGTGACTGCAGCATACTACCAGCTGTGCTCCGTAGCAGAGAAGGTAGCCCTAGATAGTGGATCGGGGTTTGAACCAGGAATGACCAAGCAGACCCTTGGAAACCTCAGTTTTGACTCAACGTCAGCTTTCTAAACCCAACAGATCTGGTAGCTCTCCATAATTCCAATGGCTCAAAGGAGGACTTCTGCCATATTCCTCCGAACTAAACAAGCACAGAGTCCTTGAGAAAGAATAGGTGTTCCCTGGTTACATTAAGCACCTATAATTGCACCCTAATGACAGGTTCGAGATGAAATAAAGACTCTGGTTTGCCTTCTCTGCCTTTTTGCTCCCCAAAGGAGTCTACGTTGCAACACGCTTAGACATTACGAGCGCCCACGTGTTTCTTCACGACAATTTGGAAAAGACGTCATCGACCCACGCCAGCCCACGGAAACCTGGCCACGCCCAACCGAACCAAGACGGAAGCAAGATGTGCCACGAAGGCTAATAAGTTCACCTTTTTTAAAAAAAGGGGGCTAAAGAAGCTGATTACAAGGAAATGCCTAGCCTTTTGTGGGTTTTTGGGGCTATGGGGCCACATTCTTGAAGAGTTCGATCCTGATGTTTCACGTCCAGATGCCAGTGAAATGTCAGGAACAAACCCTCTAGAAGGTGGTCACATTGTCTGGAAAAACGCACAAAGAACGATGGATTTCGGCCACGAAAGCCTTCGACTTCGCATTCGAAAACTGCCCTTTGATAGGGCTGTGCCGTGTTACATAAAATGGGTGGGACGGTTCCCAGGACTCCCAAAGAGAGGAGCCGCATCCAAACTTGCCCCGGTTGGCAAGAGCCGGGTGGAGAGACTGCACGGCCGAGGCCGATCATCGCCTCCATCCTCCGTGTGTAGGCTGCCTCTTTCCGAAAAGGAAGCAAAAACCCAGAAAATCACAGGCTTGACATAAGCACTTTTTGGACCAACGACAGCTCCTCTGCTGGCCTGACCATCCTCAGTGATGGAGAGAAGCGAAGCGAGAGAGGAAGGAGGAGGAGAGTGGAGGGGGAAAAATATATATATAATGAGAAAGAGAGGCAGATTCAGGAGCACCCACTCATCCACCCACCAGTCCTGAATGTGACGTGCCATTGGCAGTAACACCTTGTACCCACAATGTACCCACCAGCTTGGCAGGGAAAGCTTAGGTTGGGATTGAAAGGGGGGCAGAGAGCATCTCTTTTGGGCACCAGTTTTCTCAGTGGCTTGGCTCCATGCTAGGGCATTCTGGGAATTGTCGTTGGTTGTGGGGCCCCAGAGCGGAGCGAAGCTCCGCTCTGGGACCCCACAACCAACGACAATTCCCAGAATGCCCTAGCATGGAGCCAAGCCACTGAGAAAACTGGTGCCCAAAAGAGATGCTCTCTGCAGTGTGGATGCAGCCATGGACCAGGCGAGCCAGTGGAGGCGCACAGCAACAGCAGCATCTTTAAAGAGAGGAGAGTTCAAATGAGGACACGCTTAGGGAAAGGGGAAAAAATATATATGAGCTCAATGCCAAGAGAGAGTGGAGCAGCCGCAGAAAGGCTTTCCTCTCTTTTTCTTTTGCATTTACAAGCTGGGGCCAAGGAGGCGTTTTTTTTTGTTTTTTTTTGCATCGACCCTGGATAGGTCTTTATGACCCACAAACAAACCACCCCAACCATCACCACCCCGAACAAGCCCAAGGTCTCACCTGTGTGCACTCTGTAGTGGGCTTTGAGGTGGGAGGACTTGCCGTAGACCTTCCCGCAGCCGCCGTAGGGGCACTTGTGTCTCTTCTCGGTGGGGGGCTTCCCTTTGGAGGACTTGTCCTCCGGGGCTGCCCCGCCCCTGCCTTGCTCCTTGGGGGCTCTGGGTTCGGATCCCGTCGTAGTAGGGGTAACAGGAGGAGTAATGGGAGTGGGGCAAAGGGAAGGGCTGGAGTCGGTGGTGGTGGTGGTGAGAGCAGTGGTAGTAGTGCCTCCTCCTCCTCCTCCGTCGTCGCTGCTGCTGCTGCTGCTCTCCTCTTCCTCGTCGTCGGGGCTGCTGGCCTCGCTGCAGAGGGAGCGGGAGGGCAGGGGCCGGTACTTGTTGAGCTCCAGGAGGCTCTTGGCGATGGTGACCAGGGTGCAGTAGTCCTTCCAGGCGTCGCGGGGGTCCCCCATCTCCTTGGTCACTGCCTCCCCCTCTCCCTCTCCCTCTCCCTCTTCGGGGGCCATGGGCACCCCCAGGCTCCCCTTGCCTCCTTCCTCTTCCTCTTCCTCCTCCTCCTCCTCCTCTTGGCTCAGCTCCGGAGGGACCGAGGCGCGGTTGGAGATGGAGACCAGGCACTGGGCGGCCACGAAGTCCATGTAGGCCACCGCAGACATCCTCCCTCCGCCACGGAGAGGCTGCGGACTCTGCCCTCCAAAATGGGGATCCCTCTTCTCCTCCTTCCTTCCTTCCTCCCTCCCTTTACATAACCGCGACCGTCCAGTGACCCCCCTCCCCAAAGGCAGCCCCCAGGAGCAGGGAGGAGGAGGAGGAGGAGGAGGAGGAGGGGGGAGACCCAGACCACCACCACGACCCCGACGACGCCTCCTCCTCGGCTACCTTTTGACCTCCTCCTCCTCCTCCTCCTCCTCCTCTTCCTCCTCCTCCAGGGCTCCTCTCAGCCCCACAGCCCTCCAGGGCAAGGCGCCTCCGTCGAAGCCTCCTCTTCCTGCTCCTGATCCTTTTCCAAGAGGGGGGGGGGAAGGAAGGAGGCAGGGGAGGACCCCCCACTTCTACACAAAAACAAGGGGGTGGGGGGGTTGCTGCTTCCTCCTCTTCCTCCTCCTCCTCCTTTCTGCTCTTCCTCCTCCAGGTGCTGCTGTAGAAGAAGGGGAGGTCTAGGAAGGGGGGAGACCCCCAGGTCACCACGAAATGGGGGGGGGAGGGAGTGGGTTTGGGGAGGGGTTCTTTCCCACGCCTCTTCCTCCTCCTCCTCCTCCTCCTCCTCTTCCTCCTCCTGGAGGTGCTGCTGCAGCAGAAGGGAAGGTCTCTGAGGGGTCACCAAAGGAGGGACAGACAGCTGGGTTTGGTGGGAGGGGGACCTGTTTCTCACGCCTCCTCTTCCTCCTCCTCCTCCGGGTGCTGGAAGGGGAAAGCCCTGTGCCACCGAAAGGGAGGCAGGTGGGGAGGGGTCTTCTTCTTAGTGGTGGCTCCCCCCTCCTCTTCCTTTTCCTCCTTCCCTTCCCTCTTCGTGTCCTGCAAGGTGGAAGGTCTCTTGAGGGGGAGACCCCCTTCTCACCAATGAAGGGGGGGGGAGATATGTGGGTGGGTTGTTTTTAGATTGTATCCCACCACTCTTCCTCCTCTTCCTCCTCTTCTTCCTTCTCTCAGAAGCAGAGTTCAGTGCCGGGCTCCCCTTCTGCACTCCTTGCCGGGGAGAGGGCTGCTGCTGCTGGTGCTGGTGCTGCTGTCAGGAGGCGTCTTGGGCAGCGTGGCTCCAGCCCTGGCCCCCCTCTTCTTCCCACTGCCTTCCTGGAGGGTGCTCCTGAGTCTTGCTGCTGCTGCTGCTCTGGTCCTGTAGTTTGCCAGAAGGAGGAGAAGCAGCCCATCCCGCCCCTGGGGGGTCCCTCCTTCCCTTTCCCTTCCCTTCCTGCTCTTTGCAACCTCCACCAAGTGATGCCCTCTTTCTGTTTCCCTCCCTTCCTCCTTCCTCGGTCCTTCCCTTCCGAAGAAGGAGGAGAAGGAGAAGGACCCTAGCCTTGAGGGGGGTGTGTCCACAGGAGGAGGAGCCCTCGGCCAATCCCAGGACCCCCCCCTTCCCTCCTTCCCTCCCTCCCTCCACCACCGCCTCGTGCTACTCCGGGAGCCTGGCAGTGCCCCCCTCCCTCTTAAAAGGGCCATGGCACAGACGCTGGGAGGAGGAGGAGGAGGAGGAGGAGGACTGGAGGAACAGGAGGAGGAGTGCCAAGGCCACCCTCACCCCCCCTGGCAGGTGGGGGACCCTCTCCCCCCGGCCCTCCTTCCCCGAGAGCCCCCAGCCCAGAAAGAAGGGGCTTCAAGGGGGCTCCCCCAGAAGCAGCCCCATAGACTAGTCCCAGCAACCGAGGAGCCAATGGAAAGTCGCCCGGCTGATGTCACTGGCCCGGGCTCCGCCAATCCCAAATAACATTCCGGGCAGTTTTTCACTTCGCCAACAACAAAAACAATCGTCCATCCCAGGGACGAAGAGGAGGAGGGAGGGAGGCTTTTTGCTGGGACGAGGGGGGAAGTCCTGTGTAAACTTTGGTGGGAGGAATGGGGAGGGGTTGGTTGGTTTTAAAATAGAGTCTGGGAAACACTTTTAAAATTTTTTTTGGAACAGATCAAGTTGTAGGTGTTGCTGAGCTTCTGAGTTTTGGGCCATCCTCATCTTGGAAAGTTTGGGTTCGGAGGGAGTTTGCCTTTGCCTCCTTCTGAGGCTGAGAGAGTGTGGCTTGACCAAGAGAGAGTGGGTTCTCATGACCAAGCAGGGATTACAACCCTCGTCTCCAGAGTCCTTCAAATCCAAATTTTTATGGCAATCCTAAAGCAAATTTATCATGGGGTTTACTTGGCAAGTTTTATCATGGGGGGAGGTTGCCTTTGCCTCCCTCTAAGGCTGAGAGAGTGTGACTTGACCAAAGTCACCCAATAGGTTCCTGTGATCAAGCAGGGATTCCAATATTGGTCTCCTGAGTCAGAGTCGGACCCTAAAACTTCAACACCATGTTGGCTCTCAAGTGTTTTGTTGCTGTTGTTGGGTGCCTTCGAGTCATTTCCAACTTATGGAGAACCTATCATGGGTTTTTCTTGGCAAGCTTTGTTCAGAGGAGGCTTGCCATGGCCTTCCCCTGAGGCTGAGAGCGTGTGACTTGCCCAAGGTCACCCAGTGGGTTTCCATGGCTGGCAGGCATTCAAACCCTGATCTCCTGAGTCATAGTCCAACCCTCAAAACACTCCTCCATACTGGCTTTGAAGTTCTTTGTTTCTATTGTGTGCCTTCAAGTCATGTCTGACTTGTGGTGGCCCTAAGGCAAACCTTTCATGGAGTTTTCTTGGCAAGATATATTCAGAGGGAATTGGCCAATGCCCTGAGGCTGAAAGCATGTGGCTTGCCCAAGATCACCCAATAGGTTCCATGGCCAAGGGAGGAATTGAACCCTGGTCTCCCAGTCTCCTCAAACCACCGTTAATCGTCTCAGAACAAATAACCATTAAAAACATGTTTTTATTCCAAAGAACAATACAACAGCAGGGGGGGAAAGACACAATGTGTGTGTTTTAAAAAAGAGAGATTAATCAAAAGAGCAAGTGAAATTATACACCAAAGGCCTTATGAAAAATGATCTGGTTCACTGACTTCTGGAAGGTTGCTAATGGATGTAAGACAGGCTGCCCTTGGAAGGGAGTTCCAGAGCAGAACAGAAGTATGGCTACTGGACTGGCCCTCTCCGTAATCCCAACAAATATATGTGTCTGGAGAAAGACTGTCTTTCAGACATTTTGCTCCCAGACTATTCAGGGCCGTCAAGCTGAGCACTGTACCAGCACCCAGAAATCATTTGGAAGATGGTGGTGCTGTTTCAGCAAGAGAGTAGTAAATTCCCTATAGGCAACTATTATTAACAATTAGGACTGTCTCTACTTTAAACACAGTTTTATATGGAGCACATTGCAGTCTGTTGACACGATGTAAGGCATGATGTAAGGCATGTACCACTCTGGCTTGATTTTCAGTCTCCAGGTAGGGCAGAGTTTCTGTACCAGTCTCAGCTTGGCCAAGGCACTTCTGGCCACTGCTGAGACTAGAGATTCTGGGATCGATGCCAGGTACAGGAGAACCTGCAAAGGTGTTTTCAAAGGTAGTGCTACTCGAGGTACTTTGCTGTGTAGTTTGTACATAGCGTACCAATGGGGGAAAATAGTACTGAAGGAATTTGAGCCAGAACCTCAAACAAAGCACAGTTTGGTAGTCCATAGCTAAGTAGTCATCACGCATATCACCAGATACACCCCTCCCAGCAATGCAACAAAAGGAACCAGATGTCCCATGACAAATCCACTTGCTGGATTGTTTCCAACATGAAATATACCCCAGGTCAACATGGTATGCCATGTTCAGCATTGCAGTTGTCTTACGGCCAAGTGCACAGCCCTGTGAGCAACAGTCCCATGGAGTGAAGTGCAACACCTGTCTGGATTTCTCCTTAACAGTGTGGTGAGAACAACTGTTGAGTACAGAGAAAGAAAGAGACATTTAATCCCCTTCAGTGTAGTTACAATTGGTTCTCTCTGGCTAAAGAGGATGATCATTGCTACAGAACGAATACTTCTTGTTCATGGAACTTTACCCCAGATTACTTCTTGGAGGTTCTGATTTCTTCATTACTCCCTTTACACACACTTTTGTCTGTTTTGTTACCGTTCTCATGCCTTGGCGTATGAACGTCCTGGGTGATGGACCCACTGATTACATACAAGCTGAAGCAATCATTCATATCTGCTCCTTGTTCTTTATCTGCTGAAAGTTTCTTTACATTTGGCAGTTTTTGAAACATTCACCTCCAGCAGTATATAGTATCTGCATGGAGCTAATCCCTCTCAAACACTGTGATGTGAGGCCTAAAGCTCTGACACGAGAAGAGACCTATAAAGGCAGACTATGACTTGGCCTCCCCACATCTTGCTCTGTAGCAAGGAGATAACTCTTAATGGACTGATATTTTGACAGAAGTGACAGAAACAGATGGATGTTCAGAAGGGTGTGTCCTGAGTGCCTTATGTGACTTTCTACATCCAAGGTATATAGCAGGGGTGGGAAGCCTGTTGGCCCTCCATATATTTTGGACTGTAATTCCCACAGTCTCTCATATGGACTATGCTGGATGAGCCAGATGGCCAAAATATCTTGAGGCCATAAAGTCAAGACCAACTTGACTCTGCCAGCATGGTTACTTCAATGGCAAATGGTGAAAGAAGAAAATGGTGGTGGCAGTGGTGAAATGGAAAGAAAGGAGCCTGTGGCAGCAGTCAGAGAACGTGCCACTCACAAATCACTGGTTCCTCAAACAGAGCCTGGCTTCTGGCAGGGTCAACAGAACCAAGGCAGCATGGGAGAGGCTGCATGGACAATTGCTGCCTTCTCCTGTGGGACTGCAGAGAATCATAGAATCATAGAATCATAGAGTTGGAAGAGACTACAAGGGCCATCCAGTCCAACCCCCTGCCATGCAGGAACTCCCAGTCAAAGCATCCCCAACAGATGGCCATCCAGCCTCTGCTTAAAGACCTCCAAGGATGGAGACTCCACTACACTCCGAGGGAGTGTGTTCCACCGTCGAACAGCCCTTACTGTCAGGAAGTTCCTCCTAATGTTGAGGTGGAATCTCTTTTCCTGCAGCTTGCATCCATTGTTCTGTGTTCTAGTCTCTGCAGCAGCCAAAAACAAGCTTGCTCCCTCTTCAATATGACATCCCTTCAAATATTTGAACAGGGCTATCAAATCACCTCTTAACCTTCTCTTCTCCAGGCTAAACATCCCTAGTTCCCTAAGTCGTTCCTCATAGGGCAGGGTTTCCAGACCCTTCACCATCTTAGTTGCCCTCCTTTGGACACGCTCCAGTTTCTCGACATCCTTTTTGAATTGTGGTGCCCAGAACTGGACACAGTATTCCAGGTGGGGCCTGACCAAAGCAGAATAGAGTGGCACTATTACTTCCTTTGATCTAGACACTATATCTATTGATGCAGCCTAAAATAGCATTGGCCTTTTTAGCTGCCGCATCACACTGTTGACTCATGTTCAACTTGTGGTCTACTTGGACTCCTAGATCCCTTTCACACATAGTTTCATTCAGCCAGATGTCCCCAATCCTATATCTGTGCATTTCATTTTTGCGTCCTAAGTGCAGTACCTTACATTTCTCCGCATTGAATTTCATTTTGTAAGCGTTGGCCCAGCTTTCTAGTCTATTCAGGTCATTCTGAATGTCAATCCTGTCTTCTGGAGTATTGGCTACTCCTCCTAATTTGGTGTCATCTGCAAATTTGATAAGTATGCCCACAATTCTGTCATCCAAGTCATTAATAAAGATATTGAATAGGACTGGGCCCAGTACAGAACCCTGAGGGACGCCACTGGTCACTTCTCTCCAGGATGAAAAGGAGCCATTGTTGAGCACCCTTTGGGTTCGGCCAGTCAACCAGTTACAAATCCATGTAACAGTTACCTTGTCTAGCCCACATTTTACAAGCTTGCTTGCAAGAATGTCATGGGGAACCTTGTCAAAGGCCTTACTGAAATCAAGATATACTGTATCCACAGCATTCCCTTCATCTACCAAACTGGTAATTTTATCAAAAAAAAGAGATCAGATTTGTCTGGCAAGACTTGTTTCTCTGAAACCCATGTTGGCTTTTTGTGATTATGGCATTCCCTCAGGCCATACACTTAAAGGTCTGTTATGCAAGTGGTTTACTCTCAAGCTGCTGTGAACAAATGGTGGCCCTGGGGTGCTGTTTTTGTGGCCTCTGACACTCTCCCAGGTTTCCCTGCACTGCCCTTTTTCTGAAATAAATGAGGATGAATTACGTCTCCTGGATCCCTCCAGGAGTGAAACTTTTTTTCTTTTAAATAGGTTGCAGACCCTGTCTGGCTTTAAAATACAATTTTTCGACACAAGAAATAGATTTCTGACTATTCCTCCTCCTACTCCTCCTTTAGGCATTGTTGGCCGTTTTTGTGACTCCCAGAGAGCCCTGTGGCAGAAATTTGGCATTTGGATCTACTCAAGCTGCCTGATGGGATCCTTGCCAGTGTTCCTTAACCAGGTGTGTAGGATTATTCAAATTATGATTAATCAAAGAATAAGAGTAATTTTCGTATCCCTACATGTTAGACAATAACTATTTCATCTTTTTATAGATCTAGCTGTAGTCATCTCTTAGGTAAGAGGTGCCTCACTAGGCTGCTTGGAAGAGGCCACACAGTTGCTCACCAATAGATATGTGTCAAAGCCAAGAATGTGCCTGACAAGGATGCCCTGTAAAATCTTGTCACCATGAAGGCTCTGTCTTCAGAATGACAGTAATATTATTAATATTATTAACATAATCAGTATCATTGTGAATAACATTTCATAAAACAACAGCTCCCCAGCTTTCAGTCTTCTCCCACTTTTTTTTAACTTAACCACTTTCATTAAAGCCTTTATAGATTAAAAGCTGTTTACACTGAATGTGAAGAAAGGAATATGAAGTGGTGGGGATCCACTGTCAAGTCTGCTGGATGATGGGGTCAGCAGATAGTTATTTGGACCAATGGCAGGTAAACAAAGTTTCAACAAATCAACAACCCTTAAAGGAAACTATAGGTGTAGGTTATCTTTTACATAAAAGTAAAGAGACTATGTAGTCTGAGTTGTACAATCTCCCCACCGCATGTTTCCTGAAGGTATGATTGGTATATTATTTTGGATACACCTCTGTTTGCATTCAGTGGCCAGTATCCAATACAGCCCTTCCATTGATGGTACTCCTTCTGCCAATTAAAAAAGGGAGGGAGGGGTTCACCCATCCAGCAGCCTCCAATACACCCCCCCCAAAAACTGCTCAGAGCCAGTGGCATGGAAAAGGAGGGAAAGAATATTTCCCTACACAAGCCCCTGGTGTTATCATGATGTCTGCTTTAGGCCAGCATTTACTAGACACCTAAGAATCACAAGTGGATATCTGCTTGCTGAATGTGTCTGCTGTTTTACCTCTTCTGTCTGACTGCAGCCCACTGTGCTTCCTACGGAGTGTAGAGAAGAATCACCAGAATGCCATATAGGATACAGGTTTAAGGACATGCATTTTCCTAAACAGTAATAAAACAGAAGGAACAACTCTAGGAACAACATCTCAAGTGTAAAAACCTATTCACATAACTCCAGTTCCAAGACTTGGCAGATGGTGACATGGAATGAGGTCTTTCTGCAGGAGCATCAACCCTGTAGAGCAGCCTCCTCATGAGTGTCCACCTAACTGCAGTACTGAGTGCCTTGAGATGCCTGGGAAATTCTTTGTTGCTTCCACAGGCTTGTGTCTCTTGTGGATCCCCTGCTGCTCTGACTAGGTTTCTATTGGCTTCCATACTCGTATTAAAATGTTTTTGGTGGATTTATGCCTGTTGTAATTTTAATTTTCATACTTTCCATATCATATCATATCAATTGGATTTATAACCAAATCTGCTCTACTATTTAACAATTTTCTGACTGTTTTCTTATTTCCACTATTGTTAACTCTTCTCTACACTTGTCTTAACATAAAAATAGAAAATAAATAAGATGGGGGAAAATCTCTTTATTCACTTTCCCCAGATGACTCACCATGCACATTGGATGAGAAGGTGCCACACAGATTCTGTTACATGAACAAAATAATGATTCATGTACAGAAAAGCATTTGTAACATTCAGGAAATTGCTTTGTGTTTTCCATTGAGCCCTCTTCAGGAAAGGTCAGGTGTACTTTCACTACTCTTGAAAGGTTTTAAGACTGTAATAAGGGCAAATGCCCGTCGCCTTTTGGACTTTTGTAAATTTCTTTCCAAGTATTTTTAGTCAAAAATAAATGAAGAATGAACCAAGCAATCTATTGTCTCTAGTTATGTCTGGAAATGCTTTTCTGTGCTTCTTCAGTAAGTACTTCAGTAAATAAGTTTTCATTGTCCAAAAGACAACATTGGGTGAGTTAATTCAAAAAAGAGAATGCCTAAAAATAGTGAAGATTGCTGCTTCATGACTTCCTACTTAAGAGATAGCGACCTTCTGTATTTTCCCTTCCAGTGTCATAACTCCCTCTACTTAATTTGAACAAACTTTCTTAAATCATCAGCGATGTATGGCCACACCTGGAGACAGGATGAATTTGGTCAGTAAGTCAAATTTCCTCTTGGAAAAAAATTGTCACAGTTGAAAACAGAAAGCCTAAAAATGGGAGGCCGTTTTGAATTGGTGTTGGGATGACTAGAATATCCTGTCTCCTTTTTATTTGACTGCTGGAATAATAATAACAATAGAAGAGTCAGAGAAATGAGCTGTGCATAATTATCCAGCACTGATATTTAAAAGCATAGATTTACAAGTCAGTGACTCCTACTAAACCCCAACGTTAATCTAGATTAATTTGACACACCTTATCATATTGTGCCCTTTCCCTCTGCAGGTTCTTTGAGTAGCCTCAGATTGCTATCAGTGCTTAAGAGGCTTGTTGTGTTCTGCCTACCCATGGGGAAAACATGTCCAAGTATAGATTTACATTTAGATGGACATTGTTTAGATAAATTTAGATGGACATTGTTCTGATTTCTCCCACAGATGCTGAAATTACAATAACATAGGATATTGCGAAGCTATTGACAGTTCTTAGATAGAGAAATGAAATTTTCATTCCCAGAACTGTAGACAATCATGTCAAATATATTTAAATGAACAGCATAATGTGAGATTACTCATAAGCATAAAACAGAGATTTAAAAAGTTAATTTGGAAGCATAGCTCCATTGTTATGGCCTAATAATAGACTAGGTTCAGAATTAAAGCCAAGATCATCTACACTAGGAGTAGACAACAGTGAGTGGTATGTGTCAGGGGCTCCCCCAAGGATCACACTTCCCCAAGGACCCCAACTCCCCCAAGAGCCACGCCACTACACAAAAAGCCTAAATGCCACCATTTTCCTTTGCAGTCCCTCTCAAATTCAGGGGCATATTATCATTTCCTGTCACCATTTTGAGAGAGACTATACAGAAAAATGGAGGCATAGGGAGTAGTACAGGGTTTTGGAGTGCTTATGGAAGTGGGATGGTTTTTTTTTAAAAAAAACATTTTCACATGTTTGGGGCTTTCTACATGTTTTTAAAATATGGTAGTGGTTGTGCTGGGCTTTTGGAAACTGATGGGAGTTTCAGAGGCCACAAAAAGGGGAGGGGGTCCAGGGGCCACACCTGACCTATGGACCACATTATGCTCAGCCTTGATATATAGTTTTAATGTAGCAAAAATATACACCAGTACAGATATCCTGGATCCCATGGCTGCACAACTCATTCTGCTCTAGATGTATAACAATCAATTAGCTCCCTGCCTACCAAGTCAAAAGTGAGTGAGAAGGCACTTCTTGCAGCACAAGTGGCTATGCGCCTACACAACCTCCATGAAAGTGCAACCACATGTGCAACTGTTTTTATACTTACGTAATGCTCTACCAAAATTCTAGCTGATGTGAGAAGAGCTCATTGTTCACTGAGGACATTATCACACCAGCTTGCTATCCTGACACAATCCTGCGAGTTTAAGAATGGAAGCATATTGGTTTGGCATAATTTCCTATCACACTGTTCCCATGACAGCGCTTTGGCGATCCATGATTGCATTATCTGTTTTCCACACTGACTGTTCTCCACATTGACAAATGCTGTCTATCAGGGGGCAAAGTTGGTTGCTGTATGCACATTCACACAGCAACCCTGGGGAGAAGCGGGGGACAAGCGATCCTAGTTGCCAACACCTCATTGAAGGTGTACACAGCAATCAGCTTCAGGAAGGTACTGTCACTGGGTGGGGGGGGGGGGAGGAGGAGAGAAGCAGAATCACACACATTCATGCCACGTCACTGCCTAAGAAACAGAAATGCCCCAGAAGGGACCTATCTTACCAAGGCAGAAATGGGAACAGAGAAATTGAGAGCCTATTGACAAGTTTTGTCCATCAGTGAAAAGGTGCACAAGAGCAATGAACAGATTTCAAGGCAGCAGACATTTTGCTCAAGTCAGGTGGGAAGGGAAAGATTCTGCCTCAACTCTCCCTCACTAAGTTAAGTGAGTACAAACTTCTTTTTCACTTTGAACTCAAGTTTGTAGCAACTGCAATAAGGTGAAGACAAAGGATGAAAATGGGTGGAGAAGAAAGAAATTTGAAAAGGAGCTGAAAAATTGGAACATCAGAGAATTAATCAGGACTGTCAAGGCAATTGGGGGGGTAAGAAAACCCCATGATAGGTTTGCCTTAGAGTTGCCATAAGTCAGAAACAACTTGAAGGCTCACAACACACACATGGTATAATAGAATGAGTGGATGTAAAGGTCAGAAATTCAGGTGATGTTTGTGATACTCATTTGGAAAAAACAGGCTTATGAGACCAGTTTGGGCTCCTATTTCCACCTTGTCATCATGGCCACTGTAGTCCAAATTTCTGAGCCTGAACCCACAGCATCCCAAATGACATCTGTTTCTGAGGAATTAGTTCCCTTTATCTGAAGGTTTTACATTTTGGTTCAGGCAGTGCACAAGGCAGGAACTGACAAAAGGCAATGAAGTGTAAGGCCCCAGGCTTTTTTTATTTAGACCAACTTTAGACCGTCAGCCTGAATCTGTTTTATTAGCTGCTGCTCTTTATTGTTTGTAATTGGCTAATTTACTGATTGAGTGCCAGTGTGGTTTAGTGATTTGAGCATTGGACTTTGATTCTGGAGGCCAGGGTTCAAATCCTTGCTCTGCCATGGAAGCCCACTGGGTGGCATTGGGCAGGTCACACCCTCTCAGTCTCAGAGGCAAGGGCAAACTCCCTCTGAACACATGCTGCCAAGAAAATCCGATGATAGTGTTGCCTGGGGTCACCATAAACTGGGAAACAACTTGAAGGCATACAACAATAACAACATGAACACTTTATTCATCTTTGTTACTTTTAAACCTGCTTGATTTATATATTGTTTATATTTAATACGATTATCTTATGTTGTATTTTATTTTGTTTACTCCCTTAGGCATCGTTATATGGAAAGATAGAATAAGGAAGTAATACATACATATTAAGGGCTAGAACCTGGGCGAAAAAAGTCTGGCTCAAGGGGGAAAAATGGTTTGGCTGAAGTAAGTTATCAGTTTTGAGCTATCCAAGGTCCTGCAATCCCAGTCATATGCTACCTCCAAAAGGTCTGATTAAAACCAAAAACTACTGTATATTGCACCTCATAGACTAAGAAACGTACTTACAGTATTCGTTCCAATTGCAACCCCCTGGGGCACCCTGTTGCTGACCTTAACAATGGTCATAAGTGAGGAAATAGACTCCAAACGGAACTTATACTGAAAGACTGCTGAGTTACAATTCATCAGGAAGTTCTAATCTGTCATGAGAGCTATGAATCAGGATAAAGCTTTCTTATCACACTACATGCATTAATTGACTTACCTAGAGCCAGAATGATTTTTAAAATCAATTTTGTAAATGCCCAGGGGTTGCAATGTCAGTACATTTTGCACTGCATTTCTTTCTGATGTCAGCCGTCTACACTACCATCCCCAACCATATGTGCCTCATATATACCTGAAATTCTGCATAACATTCCCTCTATCGGATGAAATGGTCTACAATCAACAAAAATTATGCTCTGACAAATTTTGTTAGGATTTTACAGAACCTTTTGTTGTTTCTTGCTGTAACAAAAGTTGACTGATGAAGCCACCTCAGGCATCTGTCTTACCCTCTGGATTTTTACTTCTGGTCAGGGCAGGACATCTGTGGAAGATTTTATAAAAGGTAGAAAAAAACATGCATGACTTAAGTGACATATACAATTATGCCCCAAATGAGAAACTTAATTATAGTGTAAAAAGCAGAATATGTGCATATGTGTTTTACAGCAAAAGAGTGATAGTTCTTTATCTGCGCCAGTCTTTCCTTAGATAATAAACATTTTTATGGACCTGTTTTAATTTTAAAATAGTAGAAACAGGGACTATTTAACTACTTTCTGTATGACACATCACGTTATAGGTTCATAATTTAAGAATGTTTCTGACGTGTTTTATTTCTGTTCTTCAAATAGTCCAAATATTTAATTTAACTATTATGATTATGCTAAATTACATAGACATAACTTTCTTGGGGGCAGGATATCAGCTCCTATATAAGCATTGTACAACAATGCTCACAAAATGAAGTAGCTGTCCTCTCAAGCACCCAATTTGTTTTGTTTTATTCTGTTCTGTGTTTTTGTTTTGTTTTGTCTTGTTTTTTGAATCAGTTAACTAATGAACAGGTGCTCACATTGTAGGAGAGTCCCCTGAAGCAGACACTGAGCACAAATGGCAGCTTTTGCTCAAGAGAAACTATTATTCAAGTTGGGGTCAAGGTCGTGAGCTGAAAAGAGGATGAGATTGGTACTTGTTTCTCCTTTACCAAGAAGAAGCTAACAAAGCCACAAGTTGCCCCTAGTAGAAGGACACAGAAGAGGAATATCATGACCTCAGGGTGAAGGAGTGGAGGATTCAGGTCAGGGTCAGTGTGCTGGTCTTTGACAGAGAAAGGAACCATTGTGGGGGGAAAACAAGAGGGAAGAATAAAGAATAAGAGCAAATATTCTTTATTCTTATAGAGTACAAGCAAGTTCCAGATGCATCTGAGTCAGGAAAGAGGTAACAGCTTTCTTGTTCATTGCTTAAGATTTACAGACGCTCTGAAGCTTCTGGAAGACACAGTTCCTTATTTTATTCATCTTCACAGTAAGTTTAACAGAAAGGATAGTTGAAGATGCGATATTGGGTGGTAAGTCTGCAACTGGGTGAGATAATAGCTCTAGTTTGGTAGCTAACCACATGCACACCACATCTGGCCACGCCTTTTCAGCAAAATATATTTGGATCCATAGACAGGATGTAATGCAAACTTTTGTTTTCTTTCCACATCCTCTAACACACATACAGGATGGGAGCAACCTATGATTCTTTCCATCTATGGTGTAAGAAGAAAAGTTTCAACAATTTTAAATTGCCTTTCACTTTCTTATACTTTTCCCTGGCACGTATTTTCAAGAAAGAAAATGCATCGTAATAGTAGTCATTTACATGCCTAAAATAACTACATGATATATATTAAAGAAAACAAACACAAAACAGAACAAAGAAACTCTGTTCAAAAGTTTATAACCTAATCAATTAAATTATATAACAAGAAATTGTGGGGGAGGGCGAATGAAGAGTGAAATAAAAGTGATGGAGGATATTGATCAAATAAGAGAATAATGTAGGGCTGGGACATAGAGGTACAGATCAAACCTATGTACTTTACTCAAGTAAGCCCAATTCAGTTCAGTGGGACATACAGCATCTTCTCATAAGTATGCATTGGAATTTAGCCTTACTCATGTTTCAGACTAAATTTTTATGACTAAATTAACCCACATGAATTTCCACAGGTCTCTTCTAAATCTATCCAACTCACAATCTGCACAACTCACAATCATGAAAATGAAAGAAGCAAGTCTTTAAACAGTTCTTAATTAAGAGATTTGTTCTACAAGATCTCAACAGCTAGTGCGTTTTAGGCATAAGGAGTTGTTAAAAAAAAGCACATTAATTAACTAAAAAAACAACTGAGTGGAATACATGTGAATATCACTAAACTAGAAGTATAGCAGAAGGATATGTGATAGCTGGAAAATAAATATAAGGAACAAGTTAATTAAAAAAATCTTTTAATACTGTACAATCTTATTCATGTTTACTCAGAAGTAATTCTAACATTATATCTTACAGAGTTCCCTGTAGTCTTAAAATAGATTTTAAAAAATTGCACAACCAATCAAGAAAGAGTAATTTAAAAAGTAAAATTGTATATCTGAAGAGAGATAATAAACTGAATCATTGGATGAAAAACTAAGATTAAAAACTAAGACATGGATAAACTAAGAGTTACAGTAATTTAAATTACAGTACATAAAATTAAAGAATGAACTATATAATGTCAGTTTCAGAAGGGGTTCATGTGAAATTATCTAGAGTTAGAATTGTGTGCCCATTGCTTACAGTAGATTATCCTGATTTCATTTTATTTTCTAATGGCACATTCTTATGTCAGAATATTCACTTATTTAGGATAAAAAGGCCTAGCATGAGCAAATGGTTTGGAAATGAAAATAGTATGTAAATATGAAGTAGTATTAGTGACCCTAACGACAAGCGCATAGGTTTGACCCAGCATATTTGCATCAATTATATATTGAGTCCAAACATGGAAATTGTTCAGTATTATTGTAAAGTCTATTTATTTGATCTGAGGAAGTGGGAAAAACTTGGAAAATATAAATAAACTAATTCTAATGGTTCTACTAGGCATTATGCTTTCATTGTCCATTGAGTCATTCAAAATAAATAAAATAAAAAATGATTATTTAATATTTGTTTTTAATTCTCTAGACTACAGGCTTAATTCTTGAAACCTTTGACAAAAATAGAATCGGACTGACATTTCTCTTCATTCTGAATGTTGAAACTTCAACACACTGATACATCAATGTTCAGAAACATTGAGACAACGTCTGCTATTGACATGTGAATTTCAAATATGTGAGTTTAGATTATTGTTTGGGCTGTGGAGATGGTGTTGCACATTCTTATTTATGAAGTGGCATCTAAATTTTAAATTCACAGCAAACATTCTGAGTATGAAGTTCTTTGTTACTTTGGGGCTTGGGGATTTTTTTTTCTTGCTTGACCTTTAAATCATTTAACCAAAATTGCATGCACGTTCTTCACTGTATTTATTATTAATCAGAAAAGAAACAAAACATTCTTTCTCAAATGCTTTCTAGGATCCATCGACTTAACTGTGATGGAGATTTGTCTGGTTTTAGGAGCATTCAAAATAGGTCAGATGAACCAGAGTTCAGAATGCCTTTACTGGTGTTTAAATATCAATGTGATATATGTGTCTCCACTAAGAGAAACAGCCTTTTAAAATACAGTATATATGAAGTTTCAGCTACCACAGGTACAATCACTACGAAAAAAGTATAACCTTAAAATAAAAGTTGACTTCATAAATATGGGCTACACTCTGGTGTTAAATTTTATGTAGGATATTTTTGCACACATCACTAAATCTATTCAACATGATTGTTTTCTAGGCTGTTTTTTTGGAGATGGACTCCATTAAACTATATATTTGTTGAGAGCAGATATAGTTCAGTTTTCTGAAGTGATTGTTCAATGCTTCTACTAATGGTTGTTTTATTAATGGTTGTTCATAGAACAGTTTCAGCTCCTGTAATTGGCCTAGACAGCTCCTTTCCTGAGCGTGAGATGTTTGACTGAAAATAATGAAATATTATAAGGAGAGTACCATTACTTTTCCATTGCTAATATGTTTTGTCCTTCACAAAGATGTGATACTGGTCTGTGGTCTGAACAGGGTGACATGTGAGTGCTCATTGGTTGGATTAGATGCCTCCTAGGGTGGTTATACACTGGCCAGAATCCTTTGGGTTGCTCCTAGAGATTCTGGCCCGAAAGCTGCCCTGAATTTCCCATTACTTGGGCACATGTATGTCCCACTGTGCCATCTGATGCCACAGCGGTCAGCATGAGTCGCTCCCTCTGAGATCAAAAACAAGGTGCCCAGCATCGATCACACAACTGGGTGCTTCATTGTGACCTCAGAGGAAGTGACTCACATTAGTTGTGGTGGTGGTGGTCTTCCATTTTGTAGCCACTATAAATTCCCAAAAGAGTTATGGGAGATTTCCCCTCATTTTTTTTTTTTTTTTTTTTTTTTTTTGCTTCTTGCTTCTAGGAAGTTTCCTAACTGAGACATTATGTTCAAACTGGCAACTGCAACGTTGGTGACAATCAAAACACCTTCTTTCATATTTTAAAACATATATCTCAATGTCCTGATGAGATAGGCCAGGCTTTCTGGTTGCTTCTAGAAACCCCTACCTTGAAACTGTGACATGAACCTGCACAGTGGAACTTGGACAACAACCAAAATACTCTGCCAAATGCTGAATGTCTAGGATGATTTCTCAAAGCAATGTGACACTTTTCCCAATCTCTGCTTCTAGGAAGCCTAGTTTGCAATTTCAACTTGAGACTTGGGGTTGCAACCTGAATGACAACAAAAAATATTGTAAAATTTTGAAGTGTCTTGTGTGATGTCCAAGTGAATCATGGCTGCCAGAGATATACACACAGACATTTCCTTTTAATATTATAAACTTTTGTGGACTTCACCTCAAGTTATCTGCACGGAATGTTGTCTCAGTTGATGGATTTTAAAACACACTGACAGATAATAATTTGGAAATCTGTGAAAGGTGCAGAATTATAATCAGTGGGGTCATAGGAAACAAAAAGTACAAGTAACAATTATTGCCTTAACAATGGCCATTAAGAAATGGTAGTTACAAGATAGCACAGACGTTCTTGCATTGACTAGTCAATGAATGCACGCATTGTGAGAAAAAGATTCTCTCTCTGCCCAAGCGAGAGCAGTTGGATTTCTTGATGAATTCTTGTAGGTGGGGTACTACAATCAGTGGGAGAGAAGAGAGGCGAAATAAGTACTGACAGCGATAATTACCTTAACAGTGGCTGTTTACATGCAGTAGTTGGATGGTAATGCAGACATCCTTGCATCGATGAACCTGTTAAGAAGTATAGAGACTTTTTAAAAGAGAGTTTGTCCTTGTTCCAGCTATAGGAGATAGAACTGAATACTCTTAATTAATTGTTAATTGTTTCATTTTGAAATTTTTCACTTTTGTCATTTGCCTTTCTTACTGCTGTTGATAAGTAACCCATATTTCCTTCAAAGAGTGAAGGGTATCAAACACTATTTTTCTACCTCTACGGCTCATACCAGTCCTGTGAAGTTAGTTTAGTTGAGATAGAATTTGTAGTTGTAGAGATAATTTAGTCATTATTCAAATATATTTAGCCTCCCCAAAGTAACAGCATGGGGTACAGTCAGTAATATAGCTTTAAGAGACTTTGAACAATTTAAATCAACTTAATGATACTAAACCCACAGTCCAATTCACTTAGAACCAACCAACCAACACATTCATTGCCCAAAGTTTAGGTGAACAGCTAGGGTTTCATTTCACACTGAAACGAATGGGTGTAAGCCTCTCTCCAAGGACAACTTGTCTCATGACTGACCCAACATCACTCATGAGTTTCTCAAATTAACTTGGCTTTCTTTATTTCTGGGGCAAAATTAGATATATAGAATATTGTGCCTGGTATCCACATCCGAGGTGGAGGGGTCTAATTTCCATTGGTCCTGTAGTGTGTGTGGATGGGAATGGCAGTGATGAGCCTTTTTCTAGCCATGATGAAATTTGCAGCCCACATGCATTTCAGTGAACAACAATGAATTTGGTTAGACATCAAAACAGGACCTAGGCCAAAGGGTGCCCCAGATAAGAAGATTTCTTCACATCAGTCTTATAGCCAATACCTTGGCTTCTTTTTTTTAAAAAAATGGCCTGTGCAGGCTATTTCCGATGCTGGACCAGAGTCACAGCAACATGTGGCAAGTGGTGCCCCAGGGATGTTTCTAGAGTCACTTTCTGTTGTAAAAGAACAACCTCCCTTGGAAGGGGGGGGCTAAAATGCTGGAAATGCTTCCACACTAACTAGAGGGCATTTGGGGGCAATTATTTGGGGTTTGTTTGGGTAGGGGGAGGGATGTGACATGAAATGCAGCCCTCAAAGGCCACCGCATGGTGGTTAAGCATCCTAGACTCTTGACAGGTGTCTATCCACAGGAGCTCCAGATGGGTGACCCAACATTATTGTAACCTGCTTGCACCGTACATGCAAATTACTTTTCCCACCCAGTATCCTTCAAACATATCCTTAAATATGGACACTCTCATAAACACAATGTGTACATAGAAGTGTTGTCCATATGCTTGGTGTAGTTCACTCTCAAGTAATTGTCCACAGGGTAGACTGTACACAGCCTTTGTTATTCCTGGGAGAGCTCAATGACAACCATTGTCCTAATATTTCTAAGTGCTTGATCATTTAGTACACTTCTGACTCATCTACATAGGAGTCTGGGTGGTCAGAAGATCCAATTGTGCCAGATGATTTCAGGAGGGGCTCAGCCAGCATGGTGCGGTGGTTTGAGCATTGGACTATGACTCCGGAGACCAGAGTTTGAATCCTGGCTTGGCCATGAAAACTAACTAGGTGAGCTTGGGCGAGTCACATCCTCTCAGCCTCAGAGGATGGCAATGGCAACCCCTTTCTAAAGAAACCTTGCCAAGAAAACCCCATGATAGGTTTGCCTTAGGGTCACCATAAGTTAGAAATGACTTGAAGGTACACAACAACAACGACAACTATCAGCTACCTTGACTTAGTCTGGGGCAGGGGAGAGTTGAGCGCTCCCTGGCTACCCATCCCAGGGTCCATGTCCACCTCTGTCCTAGATACGCCATTTCCAAACATGATACAACATGTACTTGTTCAGATGTGTACAAATTACATTTATTCATGCCGCATGAACCATTTATATCATTTCTTTTTGATGTGGAGTAGAGAATTTAGCACCCACAACAGGTGCGCTTGGGACCCAGAGCATCCCAAGCCCTGTACCCAGAGTGATCGCTTTGGGTTGTCCTACCATCAATATTACAAGTGAAACGGCATCCAGTTCTTTAGCAATAACGAATCCTTTAGACAGTAACTGGATCGCTTGGTTAGTCCAGCAAGGCCGAATGAATCTGAATCTACTTGGTCTACTTAGAAAGGCCCCATGGAAGAGAGAGGGGTCTTCAGGAAGAAAAAATAAATAAATAAAAAGTGGGCGAGGCCTTGTGCATAATTTATTGGAAGGACATTCCAGGCATTGGGTGGGTGGGGGCAAAAATAAGATGATGTGAAATGGAGACAAAGAAAGAATTTACTGGTGTCAGTGGTAAACTGGGCAAGGCAGGATGTGAAGGAGGCACGGCCTTTCCTTCTGAGTTGCATTTGGAGCTCTCCTGTTCATGGATGGACTTTTTAGGCAATGCGCCCCACAAAAGAAATCTGCAGGAGCAACAAAACACCATCGCTAAGTCTTGGTCGGCCTGGCCTAGTGGTTTGAGTGTTGGAATAGACTCTGAAGGCCAGGGTTCGATCCCCAGTTCGAGTTCAGGGTGCCCTCACTGCAAAGGAGGAGAAGGCACCACAAAATGGAGGGCATTTAAGGAAAGCGGGGGGGGGGGGGACAGTTGTGGTGTAGTGGTTTGAGTGTCAGACTATGAACTTGGAAACCAGGGTTCGAATCTCGGCTTGGCCGTGGAAACCCACCAGGTGACCTTGGGCGAGTCACACTCTCTCGGCCTCAGGGGAAATCAAAGGCAAACACCTCCTCTGAATGAATCTTCTCAAGAAAACCTTAGGGTCTCCAATATGTCAGAAAGGACTTGGAAGGCACACTGATAGATATAAGTGACAAGAAGTGACCTGACTCGCAGGAGCCATTCTTAGGAGGGAAGCCAACCAACCAAAAGTAGGAAAATGTGATAACTTTTGTGATAAATGTGATAACGTCCTTTCCTTGACAGCCAAACAAATGCTGAGAAAGTGGAACCTCAGGAAAAAACCAAACTTTCCCTGTTGTTTGGAGGAGAGAACTTCCTCCAATGCAGAGCAAGGAAGGAGGAGGAGTTGTTGTTGGCGGTGGGCCCCCCTCCCCGCCCGCAGTGCAGGCTGCAGCCGTACGTGCAACGAAGCCACACGCTGTTCGGGCAAAAGTACACGCATCGCCCTTTTAAGGCCCTGCTGCAGGCAGGCGAAGGGAGGCGAAGGAGCCGAGTTCATCTGAGGACACAGTCCCAGTTCTCAGAAATCCCTTCGCTGCTGGAACATCGAGCTCCCTTTACTGCAGTTGAACAAACTGCCCTAGATTGGGGGCTGAGGGAGAGAGAGAGAGAGAGAGAGAGGAGGAGGAGGAGGAGGAGGAGAGCCCGCCTCTCTCTCTCTCTCTCTCTCTTTCCCAGCCCCAGCTCGTGCAGGAGGCTCAGGGCGCCCAGGCCCACGTGAGCTGCAATGAAATTAGCACCTCCACCTCGGAGACAGGCAGGCAGGGAGAGGAGGAAAGGGAAAGGGAAGCAGGAAAAGGGGAAGGGAAAAGGAAGCAAGGAAGGGAAGGGAATGGAAGCAAGGAAGGGAAGGCAAGAAGGGAATGGAAAGGAAAGGAAGGAAGGAAGGGAATAAAAGGGAAGGGAAGCAAGGATGAACTGGAAGGGAGGAAGGAAAGGGAGGGGAAAGAAATGAAAGAAGGGAGGAAGGAATGGAAAGGGAGCAAGGAAGAGGAAGGAAGGAAAGGGGAAGGGATGAAGGAAAGAGAGAAAAGAAAGGATGAAAGAAG
The DNA here is from genome assembly GCA_034509955.1 of Urosaurus nigricauda. Classification (NCBI taxonomy): domain Eukaryota; kingdom Metazoa; phylum Chordata; class Lepidosauria; order Squamata; family Phrynosomatidae; genus Urosaurus; species Urosaurus nigricauda. The sequence goes on along the minus strand of JAOEGL010000002.1, from coordinate 87,733,985 downwards.
GAAGGGAGGAAGAGGGAAGGGAAGGCTGGCTGCTGCCTGGCTCCTGGCCTGGGGCCACCATCAGTGCTCATGCCACTCATTGGGAGGAGGGCGAGGCTCCTTCCTTCCCATTGAGTGGCATGGACACTGAGGGTGGTGGTGGCCCCAGGCCAGGAGCCAGTGGCCTCCATCCCTCCCATGATGAATATCCCATCCCCTGCTGCTGCCGCCACGCCTTCTTTCCCATTTCCCCTGCCCTTCCCAAGTACTGTACAGTCTTTCCAGCAGACGCCTGCCTGACTCTGTCTGCTTTTTTGAGTGGGCAAGCAACCTCAACTGCTGGCAGCAGCCTGGAAGAAGGGCGAGAGAGAGAGATGGCTGTGTGTGTGAGGCCAAAGAATGGCATGCCAACCCCCCTCAGGACATGGCACACAGCAGCAGCAGCTCCTCCTGAGGCTTTGCAAGGAGGCATTTGGGAGGAAGGAACAAGGAAGGAAGGAGGAAGGGCAGAAGAGGGATCCACCCTTTCACTTTTACACAGACACGAAGGGAGTGGAAGAAGGGTTGGAGATAATGCCACCCACGCTGTAAAATAAAGATTGGGGGGGGGGGGTAATGAAGGCAGGCTATTTATAAAGAGGAGGATTAGGCACAGCAGCCCAGGCTCGGGGGCACCCCTGAGGAGGGAGGAAAGGAGCCCCCTTCACCCCCACTTTGGAGGGTGGCACCCTCCTTGGCACACCATCACCACCAGTGTGACACATTGCCCCTGATCTGTGCTTGCTTTTTTCACCACCCCTTCCCTCTGAGTCAGACAGGGATGCGTTTCCTGTAGCTGCTGGGCTGTGTGTGTGTCTCTGTGTGTGTGTGTGTTGTGTCATGAGTGTGTGTGTGTTATGTTTTGAACAGTTTGTTCCATCCTACTCACCCGCCCCACTCCTCCTCTGCCCAGCTTGCCCCCTTCCACACATGAAAGCCTCTGTGTGTGTGTGTGTGTGTGTGTTACTGTTGTGTACTTTCGTTTCCTACTTAGGGCGACCCTATCATGGGGTTTCCTTGGCAGGGTTGGCTCAGTGGGAGGTTTGGCATTGCCTTCCCTTGAGGCTGAGAGAGTGTGACTTGGTCTCCAGAAGAGCCCTCTATTATCAAGAGTCATTGGAGTCCAGCACAGGGCTCCTAATAATTTGGAGGGCTAGCCTTGGCTGCTTCACAATTGCCACCAGATGATGATGATGATGATTTATTATGGAGGTGACCCAAAAATGTGACAGACCTAAACCACACCCCACACTATGGCTCCTCTTCCCAAAGGGGTCCCTCATTGCTCCCACAAAACTGAAAGATGAAGCAGGCAACCCTAAAATAGGTGTGTGTGTGTGTGTGTAACCCCATTGTGACAAAGCACCATTGCAAAGTGGAGGACATTCCCCAAGGAATTTTTGTTTTAAAAAAATGGAGGACATTCCTCAAGAAAAATTCCTACTAAGAAATGTCAATTCATTCTCCTGAACCCTGCACCAAATGGAGGACATTTTGGAGTCCCTCCTGGATGGAGAAATAAAAAGCCTAAAACCACTAATACTGTAATATAAATGTCAGTTCGTGCTTCTGAGCCCTGCTGCAAATGTGGGGCATTTTAAAATCCCTCCAGGGCAGAAGGTGACGGTTAAGTGGCGGTTAATTGGAGGACAGTTCCAGAGAAAGGAGGACCAGACGCCTGTGGAGAGAGATCCCTGTGTGTGTTAGAAAACAAGGGCCATGCTGACATGAACATTGAACAGGCGTTGGTGGTTGTCAGAGAAAATAAAATAAAATAATTTTTATTTTATTAATAAAATAATAATAAAAACACACGCCCCCCCCCGCGCTCCTTCTTCCCTCATGAGGTTAAAAAGAGACAGACACACACACGACGACGCCATTATCCCCTCAGGGCTGATCATCATAAGCCCCCTTCTTCTTCATCATCATGCTTTCGCTGGCAGCCCCCTCTTCTTTGGTTCGCCTTCCCCGCCTCTTCTTCTTCTCCAGTCCTGTCAGAGCCATTTTCCCCGCCGCCGCCTTCTGTCCGTCAAGACGAAGCCTCTCCTCCTCCATCTCCGCCCCGTTTCACCTCAAATAACCCGCCGTTCCTCTCCTCAGCCATCCCTCCGCCCTCCGCCTCGTAGCCAGGCTGCCTCCCGCCTGCCTCCATGTTGTACACACGGAAAGCACTCCCTCCTCTCTCCCTCCTCCTCCTTCATCTTTTCCCTCAGCCAGCCCCCGCACTTTCTATTAACTAACACACACAGCTTTATCCAAGGAGAAAGGGGAAAGAGAGAGACATGGCTGAGGGGGATATATATTCTTCACGGGGGGCGTCCCTGCTCTCGCCATGAAGGGAGAAAGGGAAAAAAAGGCGCTGAGGGGAAAAGAGGTCTCAGGTGTGGCTCCCGCCTTTACCTCAGACTTCTTAGCGCCTTTTTAATCCCCTCAGCAACCAGACCCCTCAGTAGCACTCGACGACACCCCTGACCTCGGGGGGGGGGTCTCTAGTTTTCCCTTATTTTTTAATTATTCTTCGTCTCCCCACCACCACCACCCTGTCCGCCATTTCCAGGACCCGTCCTCCATTTCAACCTTCTGAGGGGGGTTTCACACTGTCCTCCATTTTGGGCAGGACTCAGAAGCATGAGTTGATGACATTCATATTAGTGGGGTTTTTTTTAGCCTTTATTTTCTCTCTCCAGGAATTCCATAGAGTTGGGAGAGACCCCCCAAAGAGGGCCACCCAGTCCAACCCCATTCTGCCATGCAGGAACTCTCCATCAAAGTATTCCCATTGACAGATGGCCATCCAGCCTCTGCTTAAAGACCTCCAAGGAAGGAGACTCCACCACTCTCTGAGGGAGTGTGTTCAACTGTTGAACTGCCTTTACTGTTGGGAAGTTCTTCGTAATGTTGAGGTGGAATCCCTTTTCCAGCAGTTTGCATCCATTGTTCCACGTTCTAGTCTCTGCAGCAGCAGAAAATAAGCTTGCTCCCTCAATATGACATCCCTTCAAGTATTTAAACAGGGCTATCATATAACCTCTTAACCTTCTCTTATCCAGGCTAAACATCCCCAGCTCTCCCTAAGTCACTCCTCATAGGGCATTGCTTCAGAATATCCTCCCATTTTGAGCAGGACTCAGAAGCATGAGTTGACATTTCTATGAGAGTTTTTAGCTTTTATTTGTCCACCCAGGAGGGATTACAGAATGTCCTCCAGGTTGTGACTATGAAGCATGAGTTGACTTTCATATTAGTGTTTTTAGCTTTTATTTTGCACTCAGGAGGGATTACAGAATGTCCTCCATTTTGAGCAGGACTGAGAAGCATGACTTGACATTTTATATTAGTGTTTTTTTAACTTTTTATTTTTCCATTCAGGAAGAATTCCAGAATGTCCTCCATTTCGGACAGGATCAGAAGCATGGATCTTGGCTTGGCCATGGAAACCCATTGGGTGACCTCTTGGGCAAGAAGTCACACTCTCTCAGCCTCAGGGGAAAGCAATGGCAACCCCCCCCCCCACATCTTGCCAAGAAAAACCCAGGATAGGTTCCCCTTAGGTGGAAATGACTTGAAGGCACACAGCAACAGCAACAGCAGCATAATAAAAGCTAAAAACACTTAACATAAATATAAATCCTTCCTTCTGACTCATCATGCTCCAAATGGGAGGGCCTTTTTGGAATTCCTCCTGGACAGAAGGCTGAAATGGAGGGCATGTCCTGGAAAAGGAGGACCTTGGGTCACCCTAGGTTTATTAATTTAATGTAAATTAAATGAATATTTAATTAAAACATTTAATTTAATTTAAGCAGGAAGGGTTGCTCCAGTGCTGTGATAAATCTAAGGGGTGTGTGTGTGTTTCAGATTACAGAGGCTTTGCTTCTATAGTGGGAATTTCCTCTGTCCCATACACAAAAAAAAACCCCCCACATGTAAAGTATGTTTTTATTGTATGATGATGAGATGAATAATAAAAAATATTTGGGGAGAAAAAAACATAAACACACACACACAAGCACATCTCTCATGGTTTTATTTTGTGATCCTGAGGATGTTGGGCATCACTCTGCCATTGCTAGGCACCCTTTCCTTCCTTCCTTCCTTCCTTCCTTCCTTCCTTCTGCTGCTTGGACTGTCCCTCATTCATTCCAGCACATCAGAGGAGCTGCTGCATAGAACATAAGGGAGCTCCCTGGGCCACGTAGAGCGCATTCCAGAGAACAGCCTGTACATCAGCTCCCCCCCTCCCTCTCTCTCCCTTCCTTATCTTTGACATTTCTCAGAAAGATACAGCGGCTATTAGCATTGTTATTACTACTCCCCTCCACTGACACTGCTGCTGCTGCTGCAATCCCAGAGAGGGGTCCAGGGGGCGCTGGCTCCTCACTCAGCTGCTCTCCAGCCCAGCCTTCCAGGCAGGCAGGCAGGCAGCAAGAAGACATCTGTTATATTATCTGGGTTGTTTACATACTCAAGGACTGGCCTGGTGGTGGTGGTGGTGGGAGTTGAAAAGCTGGGCGGGTGAAGGAGAATTGGGGGTGGCTGGGTGGAGTTAAATTATCTCCCCCCCCTTTTTATTTTGCCTCAATTTTTGTAGAGTATGTGAGACTGCCTATGTGCACTTTCGTGTGTGTGTGTGTGTGTGTGTGTGTGTACAGAATGTCCTATATTTTGCAGCACCCTTTCTTCTGCTGTTGTGACATCTGGTCACAAGCAACTTATTCCCCCACCCTATAGGGGTGTGTGTGTGTAAAAATGTCCTACATTTTGCACTGCCCTTTCCTTCTTTTGCCATTATGACATCTAGTCAGAAGCTATTTATCCCCCTCCTTTGCCATTATGACATGGTCACAAACAACTTATTTCTCCCCCGCCCCCCAATATGTGTGTGTGTGTGTATAAAAATAACATGTGTGTGTGTGTGTGTGTATATATATATATATATATATAATATCCTACATTTTGCAGTGCCCTTTTGCTCTTTTGCCATTATGACATCTGGTCACAAGCTACTTACCCCCTCACCATATATATCTATGTAGCTATAGATATATATGTATATGTGTATGTATGTGTATAAAATGTCCTACATTTTGCAGTACCCTTTTCCTCTTTTGCCATTATAACATCTGCTCACAAGCAACGTATCCCCCCACCCATATATGTATGCATGTGCATGTATAAAAATAACATATGTGTATGCGTTTGTATAAAATGCCCTTTTCCCCTTTTGCCATTATGACATCTGGTCACAAGCAACTTATCCCCCCCCCCTCATATATGTGTGTGTATGTGTGTGTGTGTAGATGAAGGAGAATTGGGGTGGTTCAGTGAAGACAATTTTTTGCTTTAATTTTTGTAGACTATGTGAGACTGCCTGTGTGCACTTTTGTGCATGTGTGTATGTGTGTGCGTGTGTTTGTGATGCCCTTTCCTCCTTTGCCAATATGACATTTGTTCACAAGCAACTTTCCCCTCAGTACATACACACACATACACACACATAGTGTGAGCAGATGTCCTTCTTTTGCAGGACATGTCCTACATTACAGCCTTCTATCCAGACAGACTTTCAAAATATCCTCCATTTCGAGCATGACTAAGAAGCATATGTGTGCATGTGCGTGTGTATACACACAGACACTAACACACACACAAAACATAACCAGACAGCATAATGACAAAGGAGGATAGAGCACCACCAAATGTAGGACATTCAAGAAAAATGTAGCACATCACAAAACTTAAAGCTAGAAACAAACACATTCCTGCTTCTTAGTCATGCTTGAAATGGAGGACATTTTGAAAGCCTATCTGAATAGAAGGCTGAAATGTAGGACATGTCCTGGAAAATGAGGACATGTGGTTACCCTGTGCGTATGTGGGGGATAGGAAGAGAGGTCGCTTGTTTCAGCTGACAGCAGGCTTCTTCAAACAATAAATAGCAGCATCTTTCTTTAAAAATAAATCAGGTCAAAACAAAAAGCTTCTGACACCTGCTGAATGTAAAGTCACTATGCTAACCAAAGGGTGCAAAGGGATCTTGTAGCACCTATGAAACTAACAGAAAAGAAAGAAAGAAAGAAAGAAAGAAAGAAATCTTGTGACATTTTCAGAATTTGCTTTTAGCAGGTCTCCAGAAGAAGACAGTCCGGTTTCAGTGAAACAGTCCCTGAGATCATGTTAGTGCATGCCCTTCACATATGCATTTGGGTAACTGATAACAGTAATGACAGCTTTTGTCTGAGATATGGCAAAGGCAGGAGGTGGCCTTTTGCCTATTTGATTTTCAAAATATGACTACCAAAAATCCATATTAGGACAATAACCTTTAATAGGCTAACCCAAAGATCACAAAACAGTGTGTGGGCTTTTCTAATTCTCTTCATAAGGCCTGATGGTAAACAAGCAAAGGGTGAGGGGGTTGACTTGTTGATGAAGCCAGAGAGTCTGCATTTAGTCACAGTTTTAAAAGGGAATGGGGAAGAGATTAAGGACTTTCAGATTAGACTCTGCTAGGTGCTGTGATGGTTTATAGTAGCAGCTAAGAAAATCCCTAAGGCAGCTGGGTTAAGATAACAATGGCTGGCCCTTGTGTTTTTAAAAACACAGAATCCAGCTGTTACTCAGATCTCTCTAAATTCTTGGTTAAAAGTAAAAAAATAAAAATACAGATTCCTTGGTAGGTGGAATACAGAAAAGAGAAGCTGAACAGTTTTCATAGCAACCAAGCCAGAGTTGTTTTAGATGGTGTACTGTACTGGGTTTCAGAAAGTTATCAGAAAATAATGAATTTGGTGGCATTACTTAGTGGTTGGAAGGGAAAGCTACTTCAAAAATAAAATCCCTGCTTCAGATGGTATAAAAATCTCTTCTTGCACAGCTACCACTAGATGTGTTTTGGATTTCAAGATACCACATTTTAGCCACCACAGGAAATCTTATGGAAAGAGCCAGTGCACTGGGACCTTGCTATCTGAGGCTTCTGCCTCCAACAAAAGTAAAGCAATTTTTACTAATATTGGGACTGACTGGCATGCTTTGCTTCTACACCACCTAAAGTTTTCCTGATGCATAACATGAAGACTTCTTGAGAAATTCAGTGTTCTCTATCTACACAGGAGTCTGTGGCTTCACAAAGGAAGGAGACCTAATGAATGCAATCATGGGGTTTCATGTTATTGTGTGTTAGAGTATATCATGCAATTTCGGGCAAAAGGGAAGTCATTCTGAATGCAATCATGGGTTTTACGTTACTCCGTATTAGAGTATCTCACGCAATTTCGGGCAATGGGAAGTCATTCTGAACACATTCCGAATGCAATTAGAATTCACGTAAATTTGCTAAACTAGCAAATTTACGTGAATTTGAATTGGCTCCATTCGAAATAGAGAGAAATTCCTCCCATCTGATAAACTCCTTTGAAAGCTTGCAACATGTAATTGTGTATAATAAAGATACCATTGTTTGGGTGTTATTGAATCCCAGGACTGTTTGTCTGAAAGCACCCTAAATTTGAGATGGACCTTCCAATGGGCAATTGCTCTCTTTCTTAACTGGAATCACATATGAGACGGGAAGAGCTTTCCCCTCTGTCATTTCCTTAACTTGGAAGGTGAGGAGGAGGACCATGTAGTATCTCCCTATTGGCTTTAGTCAGTGATCAGAGGTAAAAGGAAGATCCCTATTGTATAAGTCTTGCTAACGGATGGTATGGTAAGGGATGTAGGAATACACTGTGTCCCTACAGGGAGAGGCATGGGACTGCATGCCTCATCTCAAAGTAAGGGCAATTCGGCCCTGAGGACCCAGTGTCAATCCACTCTTAGCTTAAACAATGAAAAGCAAATTTGCTTTTGCTATCTTCTCGATTTTAGGGTAGTACCTCAGGCTATGCACCCAGTTTCATATGCTGAGTAACAGTGAAGAAGTGCTGCTTTATCTTTTCAGCAGATCTCCTTTCTTTGTCCTTCTTGCTGAAGTGTGTAACTCAGAAATGCTAAAGACTTCTACAGATGCATATTTTTTATCACAAGGCTAAGGACACATTAAATAAAACTTGTTTAAAATTTAGAGCAGAAAGGGTTATAGACTTCCCAGTAGACAGAGCTGATGAACAGTGTTCTTGGCTACCACTATGTTCTGAAATGTAAGCAATGATTGACATAGAAACACCAGTAGCTATAATTGTAAATAACAAGAGAATGCTTAGATACCCCATTTATGAGTGCTTCTATGCCTTCAAGAGATAGTAAAGAAATATAGCTACTCTAAATGAATTCATGTCTCCAGGGCCAGATGAGCTGCATCCAAGAGTACATAAAGAACTTGCGGATGTAATCTCAGAGCCACTGTCAATCATCTTTGAGAATTCTTGGAGGACAGAAGAGTTCCCAGCAGACTGAAGAAGGGCAAATGTTGTCCTGTTTTCAAAAAGAGCAAAAAAAGAGGGCCCAAGGAACTACTGACCAGTCAGATTAATGTTGATACCAGGGGACATTCCTGAACAGATAATTAAACAGTCTCTGTGCGCTTAGAAAGGAATCCTGTGATTACTAAGAGTGATTACACGCATTTCTCAAAAAGAAGTCATGCCAAAACTAATTTTGTCTTATTTTTTATAGAGTTACAGGACTGGTAGATCAGGGGAATGCTGTGGATGTAGTATATTTTAATTTCAGTAAGGCTGAAATGATCTTCTTACAGGAAAACTAGTGACCTGTGGGTTAGATGATGTTACAGTTAAGTGGATGTTTAACTGATCAACAGATTGAATCCAGAGAGTATTCACCAATGGTTGCTCTTCATCCTGGAGAGATGTGATTAGTGGTGTTCCCCAGGTTTTGTCTTGAGACCGGTGTTGGTTAATTTTTTTTATAAATGACTTAGATTATAGAACAGAAGACATGCTTATCAAATTTGCAGATGACATCAAATTGAGGGAGTAGCTAATACCCCAGTGGAGAGAAACAGAATTAAAAATGACATTGACGAACTGGGCCAAAATTAACAAAATAAATTTCAACATAGTTAAATGTAAGGTACTATATCTAGGCAGGAAAAATAAAATGTACAAGTATAAGATAGGGGACATCTGGCTTGAAAGCATGTGCAAAAAGAACTAGGGGTCTTAGTAGACCACACGTTAAATATGAGCCAACAGCATGATACAGGGGTCAAAAAAGCCAATGCAATTCTGGGCTGCATCAACAGAAGCATAGGGTCCATATTGTCTTCTTTTGCCCTTGGGAAGCAAACCAGACTCTCAACATGAAAGCACAGCATTTCACAGAGTTATAGGAAGAGAGAACTCACAAAGACATCAGCTGAGAAACAGAGGTAGTCCAGTCTGGTCCAAATTGTTCACGGTTCAGTACACAGTCCAAGTAGACAGTCCAAAGCATAGTCCCAAAGAGTAGTTAGAAGTCCAGGCTGAGTTCAAGGCAAAAGGGCAAACAGTTATAGAACATGACACAAGCATTTCTTTGACCAAGAAAGGTTGGTTGCTGTCAGCAGCACTTGTACAGGTCTCGCATGTGCTCCCAAATTGCGGTGTACTTTCTATAAATAGTGTAAGTGACTGCAACTCTTCACCTCAATGTCTCTCCACTGGGATAGGTATAGGTAAGGCCAAATCTTCCTCTGGTGCTGGGACCTCTCCCTGTGGTTGCTGGGGGGTTCTGCTCCTGTGGGTTCTAGGGACTCTGATCCTGTGGCTGCAGACCTTTGGACTCTCAGATTCTCCATCAGAGCCTTCATTTTCTGACTTGATCCTGTGGCTGCAGAACTGGCATGTCCTTTGGGCTCTCAGATTCTCTATCAGAGCCTTCATTTTCTGACTCAGAGTCCATCCCAGAGTCCTGGAGGCAGGACGTGATGCAGACTGAGTAGTAATGCCACTCTATTCTGCTTCGGTCAGACATCATCTGGGATACTACCGTATGACCAGTTCTGGGCACCACAGTTCAAGAAGGATGTGGACAAGCTGGAGCATGTCCAGAGAAGGGCCACCAAGATGATCAAAGGTCTGGAAATCAAACCATATGCATCCACCACAGATGGCCATGCAGCTTCTGCTTAAAGACCTCCAAGGAAGGAGACTCCACCACTCTCTGAGGGAGTGTGTTCGACGGTAAGGGCTGTTCAACAGTGGAACACACTCCTTCAGAGAGTGGTGGAGTATCCTTCCTTGGAGGTCTTTAAGCAGAGGCTGGATGGCCATCAGTCGGGGATGCTTTGATAGGGGGATCCTGCATGGCAGGGGGTTGGACTGGATGGCCCTTGGGACTCCTCCAACTCTATGATTCTATTCTATGATTATGAGGAATGACTGCATGTGATTGATGGCAGCCAATCACAGCACAGGAAATGCTGTGAAGGGGGACCTATGGGGGTGGAAAGGATATGAAACTGGGGCTTGACTCCAACAGAAAGCAAATAGAGGAAATATGGCTTAGAGAGAGGGAAAGGCTATAACAGAGATTAGACACTCAGCCAGGGGGAAGAACTGGGTAGGAGTTTGGGCAATTGTGAATTATTAAATAGTCTAGAGGTTAAAGTGTAATCTAATTGCATACTGATAAACCTCTACTTTTTATTTTATTTTTCGCAACTATGGCTGTTTCTGTTAAGTTTTGATAGAAAGTCTGGTCACACTTACCACGGTGAGTCCACAGAACAACCTATTCACTCTTCCATATAAGCATCAACTTGAGGCCCAAGTACCTGATCCAGGGAGGGATTCAGAGAGAGGTAAAGGGGCAAGGTGAGTGACAGGAGCCCAAACGTTTGGAACTATGGGGCCAGCCAAGGAGGAGGATCTGCCATACTGGTTATGTTACATTTGCAGAAAAGAAGACTGAGAAGTGACATGATAGCTATCTTTAATAGCTGAAGGGATGTCATGTAGATGATAGAGCAAGTTTGTTTTCTGCTGCTCTAAAGACTAAAAACTGAACCAGTGAATTCAAATTCCTGTAAAAGAGATTGCACTTAAACATTAGAAAGAACATTTTTATTGGGAACTGTCCAACAGTGGAATAACTTGCTTGAGAGGATGGTAGACTCCCCTTCTTTGGAGGTCTCTGAATAGAGGTTGGATTTTGGAGGTGCTTTAGTTGTAAATCTTTATGTGGCAGGGGGTTGGACTTGATAGAATCATAGAATTACAGAATTATAGAACTGGAAGAGATCACAAGGGCCATCCAGTCCAACCCCCTGCCATGCAGGAGCTCACAATCACAGCATCCCTAACAAATGGTTATCCAACCTCTGTTTAAAAACCTCCAAATAAAGAGACTTCACCACTCTCCAAGGGAGTATGTTCCATTGTCAAACAGCTCTTACTGTCAAGAAGTTCTTCCTAATGTTGAGGTGGAATCTCTTTTCCTGTAGTTTGAATCCATTGTCCTGGGGTCCTGTTCTCTGGAGCATCAGAAAACAAGCTTACTTGAGCCTCAATATGACAATATGACATATTTAAATAAGGCTATCATATCACCTCTTAACCATCTCTTCTCCAGGCTAAACATACCCAGCGCCCTAAGTCACTCATCATATGGCATGGTTTCGAGACCTTTCACCATTTTAGTTACCCTCCTCTGGACATGTTCCAGCTTGTCAACATCCTTTTTAAATTGTGGGGTCCAGAACTGGACACGGTATTCCAGGTGAGGCCTGACCAAAGCAGAAAAGTGGCACTATTACATCCCTTGATCTAGACACTATACTTCTTTTGACGAGGCCTAGAATCACGTTGGCTTTTTAAGCTGCTGCACAACACTGTTAACTCATGTTCACCTTGTGGTCTACTAGGACTCCTAGATTCCTTTTACATGTAGTCTTATTAAGCCATGTGTCCCCCATCCCATATCTCTGTATTTCATTTTTTCTGCCTAAGTTGCAATACTTTATATTTCTCAATTGAAATTCATTTTGTTAGTTTTGGTCCAGCTTTCCAATCTATTAAGATCATTTTGAATTTTGATCCTCTCCTCTGGGATATCACCTATTCCTCCTAATTTGGTGCCATTTGATAAGCATGCCCTTTATTCATTCATCCAAGTCATTGATAAAGATGTTGAATGAAAGAATGTAGGGCATGCTTATTATTGCCATCATCCTATTCCCCAACCATGGTCAGAAACCAAGTAATAAACTATGGAAGAGACAGATCTCTCTCTCTCTCTGAACAGCTGGGTTTCTATGTAACGACAGTCTTCTATATGTTTTGAAGAAAAGGAGATGGTCTGAAATGTTATTGGGGGTTTACAGTGAAGACAATATTCCATTGTTGAGGATTTTCCAGGAAAGCATGGGTGAATTGTCTTCAATGACAATCTCATAAATGCTCCTGTTACCTGATACCCCGTTGTTGTTTCCCCCCACAATTCCATGTTATTTCTCAATTTCTGTTTTGGGTGTTTATTGCTGAAAAGAAGTAAAGGTCTGAAATTAGGACTAGCTTCTGTCCTCTAGTGCAGGGGTGGGAATCATGTTGTTGGGTTCACCCCATAACCAATGGTGACAGATGATGGAGTTGTAGACCAGTAACATTTGAAGGCTCACACACTCCCCTTCTGTGGGAGAAAAAGTACCACTATGTAATATCCATGCACAAAACTGAAAGTCATCTACATCCTAATGTTGTCAGGGTCTGCTTCTTATATTAAGAGTAAATGTAACAAAAGAAATTCTATCAATGACTACTGCAGGATGATCTATAAACCACTTTGTCTCCTATCAGCTCTGAGAGTGGTTTGTCAACAATGTCAGTGAACATAGTTCCATTGTTTTTCCCATACCTTGCCCCATCTCTGCCTCATTTGTAATCTGTACAAGGCCTTGTGGGGTTCTGACACATTGAAGCATTTGTAGAGATGCTGCTGTATAGCCTGCTTTGCTTGCAATGAAACAGAAAGCAAGCAGTAGTGATGTAAGGTAGAAATTAGTAGCCTTTTATCATCACAGTATCCTTTATAGTGCAATCCTTATGAATGCCAACTGAGAAATAAGTTCTACTTCATCTGAAAGCATATATTTTAAAGTAAATCTGTGCAGAGTTGCAGCCTCAATTAACATCTTATCTGTCTAGTGTTTGATATTAGATTCAGGTAAGAACCTTAATCTATGGGCTTAAATACCCTAAAGGCATGAGATCCTATCTAGATCTTAGGAGCTAAGCAGGGTCAACCCTGGTTAGTACATGGATGGGAGAGCACCCATGAATATCAGGTGTATATTTTTGAGGAAAGTGTTACCAGACCCTGTACAATATATTTTGTTATATTTTTATTATAATAGCAGTTACAGAGGGGCCATAAGCATGAGCCTTGAAAGGTCAAATGACCTTTAAGTGAACTGTTGACTGGTCACAGATCTGAGGGCATGTGGAAAGAACCCCAATAACTTGATGGCTTTGAATATTGCTGCTTCTCCATCCCTGCAGTGTGCATTTCCTCTTGAAGGTCACAGACAAAGGTTTGTCAGTATAAAGCATTAAGCCAATCTTTCTGCTAGCCCCCATTGTACTTTCCCATAGCTAATCCTGTCCGGACTCCCTGGGTTGTCCTGATCTTATTACAGCTTGATTAAATCAATGTCACTGCCATCAACCACACTTTTTGTAACTCTGAAGTTAAAACCATCAACCAGGATGGAATCCATTGCTTCTGGGATTCCTGGAAAATAGATCCAGCTGTCTCAAGACTCTAAAAAGCATGCCATGGCACTCACATGCTGGCTAAATCTGAAAACAAGTAGGAACACTATGGATTTCATATTAGCCCCTTAACACAAGCTGCCCCCCCACCCCCAAGTTTCAAGCAGGCTTATTGAGCCACTGTCACTTCTATCATCCCCTGATTGGAACTCTGCTTCTGGATGGGTAAGGCATTGCTTTACCTTAACCTTGCTAAATGCTACTACCTTTAATTTTGTTAGTTCTTGTGTGTATGTCCATATGTGTGAATACAATTGCATGAATGGTGATTTCCCCCTTTGCAGTTAATCAATAAAACTAAGGGGTGAAGCAGACTGTCCCTTTGTGCTGGCTTGGAGGTAATATCTGAGCACAGCTGGGAAGCCACACAGCTGTGTGTACACTGGCTGCAGAAACGCCAAAAAGTCAGCGTAGTGGCAGAAAGGACGGCTTTTTTCTGCCCCAAATATGAATGGACTTTTTCAACTCCTATTTGGGGTGGAAGCTAGCTGGATTTGTGCCACAGTATGCAGTTGCTATGGCACCAATCTGGCTCTCTCAGGGGTGGCATCATGCCTCCCCATCAGGACCGTCTGTTTTGCCCCTAAGTTGTACTTTGCACTAAGAGATCTAGTTCATGGACCAGTTATACAAAGGCTGAGACCTTGGCTTTTCATTACCAAAGCCTTCTTGCTCCTTCCCATTGCACTAAATCAATTTCCCCATTGAGTTAAATGTGTGGGTGCCCTGTTGGTATTTAATAATAATAATAATAAGCTTTAATAATAATAATAAGCTAATAATAATAAGCTAAATAATAATTTAGGTAGAACTGGCAAAACTTCATCTGAATAGATCTTGCCTAGGGAATCTCTATGGAATTCATGGGGTGGCCATAAGTTGTCAGGCCATAAACTGAACACACATGTATATACACACACCAGGTCTGAAGAGCATTGACGTGCATTGGACTGTCACTAAATTAATAAGCCGAGAAAAGACCAAATTTCTCCTCCAGTAGCTCCATCCCTCCTTGCATCATAATTCAAAATTGGTTTAAGATTCTGGGGTGTTCCAAACGTTGTAAACAAAGCTTTCCAGTCTGGAAAAATGGGAAACAGTTGTTAATTAGAGATTTCTCATTTTAATCACAGCTCACAAGTAGGTAGGAGCAAAGGATCTGCATGCAGAGACAATTGTTTTGTTCATATCTTGGATTGTTAAACTGATATATGATCACCTGAAAGGAGCTTATGACCGTAATACAAACCACCACCAGGAAGATATGCTCTTTATCAAGTTGGACAATGTGACTGTAATTTGCACTTTTGGATTTTGTACTTACTGTATTGCTGGCTTGACAACTCTGCAGCATCTTATCCTCTTAGAACATTTTTATTAATTAGCTCTTATTGCAAGAGTGCTGGCAAAAATCCTGTTTTTGTGCATGCCATCTCTAAATGAAATGTGCAATCTATTATTGTGCCCTCTTAATCAGTCAACAGTGAAATGGTGAAGCTTAATCTATCCTCCTATGGTTATTTGAAATCTGGAACTTTGTTGTACTCCACCAGTCTTAATTAGGTCAGCACTGCATGGTTTTAAAAAGCACACCTCATTTTACATACACAGCTGAATTTTGAGGCTGGATTGCAACAAAGATGTTGTAACAAGTATCATAAAGAATTGCCAGAGATTTAAGAATATTCACTGTTCAACTAATTCTAGTGCAGGAAAGCCCTTCATGGGTTTTTCAGGCAATTAGTAACAACAGGCATACACTCTTGTCTTCTACAATGCCCTAATCCCAACCTGTGTGATGATTGTGCCATTATATTGATCAAGAGTCTGCAGATTTTTGCACTGAATATAATGTTGCCACATTAGGTCCTACACTAGACCTAATCCCATGCTGGATCAGACCTATTTTACTAGCATTTCCTAGTCTCACAGGGGCTAAACAGACAGGCAAAAAAGGTGCTTTCAGGCTGGCTTGAAGGTGTGGTGTTAAGTGACACATGCCTTGAAGCCAGCAGAAAAGTGTCCTTATTCAGAGAAAAGCCGTTTCAAAAAGAAGCAGTTTTTTATCTGCTTCTTCCTGGCTTGAAGCCATGTCATGTGTTCATGACATGAGCACTCCAGCTGCCTTGGGAGCCGGTGGTGCGGTTGGTGGGTTTTCAGTGTGGCTTCAGAAAAGCCACTTTTTCCTGCCCATCTGTTTTGCCCCATAGTGACCACCAGCAATCTGGGAATCTTACAAATGGGAAACCCATGTTCATAGCAACTGATGCTGACTCTGGTCCAAGCTATCTGCAGGGCCTTATCTTCCTATATGAGCCTGTTTATGTCTCCTAGAAGCCCTTCTCTCTGTCTCACCTCCTTCACAGGCACATATGGCAGGAACACAGGAGAGGGCCTTTTCATGACTACTCCCAGTCTCTGGAATTCCATTGCCAGAGAGGTTAGACTGGCACCCTCCTTGCTATCCTTTGTTCACAGGCAGGTGAAGACCTTTTGCTTTAACAGATCTCTGAGGGCTGATTACTTGGGAGGAAAAGGTTTTTAATTGCTTTTAATTTTATTGATAGTTTAATTATATTTTTAACTCTTGTATAATGATTAAGTCCCACACTGGGAATAACACAGGATGACAGCGATGATGATGATGATGATGATACAATAGTGCACTACCACTGATACTAGAAGTAGTCCACAATCATCATTCTTAGTGGCCATTGGCTATTTTGCAGTGGCAAGGTCCCCTTTGCTTCTCTGATACCTTTTCTGAGACCAGCTAGTTGACTTTATTTGTCTAGTGGTCATTTTTGCCCCCTCCAAAACCTTATAATGCCACATTCATCCATTTTCCAATGCCCAAATGCCTTGGGGTGCAAAGCCTTTGGTGGCAAGATTGGCCATCTAAATCCTATTTTGGTCCCCAGATCTAGATCAGAAATGGCCTTTTTTTTTAAAACAAGGAAGCATTTGTAAGCAGAAGGTTTTGAGGTTGCACGAGGGGCCATGTGGGCTGCATTATGCATGTGGCCAGTGTGGTGCACTTTGTCCGTTCCTGTCTGAGACAGTGCTTAACCTTCCTTACTACTGTTTATTTGCCTTGTTTATGCCAGAGTAAAACTGAGTATGGCCTATAGTAAGAATATAAGAAGAGCCCTGTTGCTTTAGACTGAGGAGACAGGAGCTTAATTTTTTTTAAAAAATTAATGGGAGAATGCTCGTCTTAAGGGAGATCATGCAGTACAGCATCCTGTCTCCAAAAATGGCCAAGCATTATGCTTCTAGGAAGACCACATGCAGATTCAGTCTGGAAGGCAACATTTCTCACACAAAATCTGGCTATTGTACCTCATAACTGGTATTTAGGGTGATATAATGGTTAAGTTTGAGAGTTAAATATATTTTAGATTTGCATTGGCTTATTGTACTGTACTATCACAGAAGAAACAGTCTGAATTTTTAAAAAAAACAGTTTTTATGCAAAGGCATAAACAAAAAGTGTAACTACAGGACTATAATATAGTATAATATATTATAGGACTATAATATAGATTTAAGAGACCCCAAATACTTGTTGTTGTTGTTGTTGTTTTGTGCCCTCAAGTCATTTCTGATTGATGGCGACCACAAAGTGAACATATCACAGGATTTTCTTGGCAAAATTTGTTCAGAGTGGGTTTGACTTTGCCTTTCTCTGAAGCTGAGAGAGGGTGATTTGCTGAAGGTCATTCAGTGGGTTTCCATGACTGAATGGGGATTCAAACCTAAGTCTCCTAAGTCACAGTCTAATGCTCAAACCACTACAGGACACTGGCCCTCTGGTCTATCCTGATACCAGTATAAGAATCCACAGCAAAATCCTTGAGAACTGGCCTCTCCTTAAAGACCTCCTGCAAAGATAAGTCTACCATCCTCTGAAGCAGTCTACCTGTTGAACAGTGTTTTACCATCAGAAAGTCTTCCTAATGTTTAGTCAAAACTTTTCTTATAATTTAAATCCATAAGTTCAAAACTATTGGTCCTATCCTTTGGAGCAGAAGAAAAGAAAACAAGCTTGCTCCATTTTCCAAATAGCAACACTTCAGATATTTAAATATGGTTATCATATCATGTCTCAATCTTCTCTTCTCCAGGCTAAACATATCGAGCTCAGTTAAGATTGAAAAGCCAAGACTGAGATGTGGTACGATAGACATCTTACAAGATTGCTTGGAAGATTGAGATGTGAATTGATACTCTACAAAAATAACGTTAGCAGAAAGTGTTATTCCATTTTGAATTTCAATTTAATATCCTTTGCTGTAGATCATTTCTTAATCTTTGACCTTACAGATGTTTGTATCTTCAGCTCTCACAGTTTCAACCAGCATGGGCAGATTTGCTTTGCTTTCTTGGAGATGAAGTAGTATCGCTGGAGATTAAGTAATATCCAGAAAAAATCTGGATATCCAAAGGTTGAGAACCATTGTTCTTTTTAAAAAAGGTAGAAAATGATCTATGCTTATATTATCTGTCGTGTTCAAAGTACTTTGTAATGTTGCCTGAAACAAGCACCATCACCACAGCTTGGCAACACTACAAAACTGACTTTGTACAGATGCTCCTTGGCTAAGAACTAAACACTCAGGGTAGCCTTGAACCTGAAGTACTGTATTTACTCATGTATAAGTCTAGAAATTTTAGTCCAAACAATGGACCTCCATAACCTGGGTTGACATATTTATGGGTCAATGTAAGTACTGTAGCTCAATCTTTATCAGAAAAAGAACCATCCCCTTCTCTGACTAGCATGGCAAATGGCAAGAATTTAGTCTAACCCACGAGTCCCTAAAAGAAGCACCAACTCCCTCTACTCTTGGCCATGGCACCGCCTCTGGCCTTTTAAAAACCCTGGACAGGAAAATGGCAGCAGTGGTTCTTTGATGCTTCCCCTCAAAGGAGCACTGAGACAGTAGAGCCGGCCAGTGCTTCTTTTGAAGTTCTTCTTTGACTGACTTAAGGGCTCTACAGACAGCCCAAGAGCCCAACTCCCTCTGGAAGTGCTGGGTTGGGGACGTGGCAACTGAATGCCATGCCCCGAACCTAGTGTGAAAAGGAGCCATTCAAAGGGCACCATAAGCTCCCCCTGTTGTGTTATGATGCCCCTTGTGTGCAGTGCAGCTTGGGTGCTGCATACGAGGGATGTCATTATGGCACACGCCGTCTGGATGGGTGTGCGCCATGATGGCAGCCAGGCAGCGATATTAGGGCTTTGAGCATGTAAATGTTCAGCCCTACCTGAGCACTAGTTTGTCTGCAGGCCAGCACAAAATATCTGAACAGGCTCTTAGCTCTCATCTTTAGGCTCTCTGCTCAGAAAAGGAGACGGTCCCTTTTTTTTTTATAAAAATAATACTGTATCTTAATTTTTATCAAAAAAAGGAAAAGAAAAACCATCTGCTTTCTGAGTAGAGTGGCAACAGGCCTTTTTGAATGCCTGGGTGCCCATGAGGCGACACTGATGCTTTCAAAGAATGGTCCTTGACGTATCCACAGGTCATATCAAAATCATTAATTTTGGCTC
Organism: Urosaurus nigricauda; assembly: GCA_034509955.1. Classification (NCBI taxonomy): domain Eukaryota; kingdom Metazoa; phylum Chordata; class Lepidosauria; order Squamata; family Phrynosomatidae; genus Urosaurus; species Urosaurus nigricauda. The sequence continues at coordinate 87,714,692 of JAOEGL010000002.1, read as the reverse complement.
CAAAATCTGCCCCCAATTTATATTTGAGGTCAATTTATACACAAGTACATATGGTATATAAGTATTTTATGTGATGTAAACAGCTAGGAGTAGATACTATGATGCTGCTACAAGAAAGAGAAAATAATATAATTTGACATATATTGCTTATTCCCCAAATTGGTAACCCACTATTGGTCCTTATCAAACCATTCTTCTTGTTTTAAAGGCAGGGCACATATTGAGATGAGAACATTATTTTAATCTGTAGCACTTCCACTCTTTGTTCCTTTTGTGCAGCAAAATAGGGCAAGCTTGCACATTTACCTGCTGAATGTTCATGGCAGATATTGGCCCTTCATGAGTGTTATTGGCTTAGGTGTATTTGGAAGACTGGGGAATGATGATATTGCAGAATTGTTTCATAAAATGATTACTACAGCATAATCTGAGATGTTCAGTCAGACATGTCTTTCAAAGTGAGGTCGAAAATGGAACACAGCACATAAAACATACGTAAAACTGCTCCGAATAACCAAATGGACACAGCACACAACGAGCTTTTATAAAAGTGTTAATATGAGGGCTGGGTCTCCAGGTGTTGTGTGGGTCTCCAGATGTTGCTGCACTGCAGCTTCCTATCAGCCTTAGTGAGCATAGCCAATGCTGGGGTATTGGGGAATTGCAATCCATTAATGTCACATATTGTGTTTTATGCATACAATAGCATTTGCCTTCACAATCATAGCTTGTAACTCATAATTGCTCTCTAACAGGCCACAAACATTCTTAGAAAATCTTTGAGGACAGCCTCCAGTGGAATGCAAGAAATGATAGCTGGTTGGGTATGGATGGGATGGGAAAGGGACGCCATATAAAAACAAACAAAAAAACAACCCACTTGCATATATGAATTACCTTTGGATCTCAGATTCAGTGTGCTTCTAATACATGAGAATCTCAGAGATATAGTGCCAGCCATAAATACTCTGTAAGTATTATACAACAACACTGAATCCAACAGAAATTAAGAAAAATCAGTGCTGTTGAAAAAAGTCCCTAAATTCTTGTGAAGTATATGAAGAGGACAGTTAATGTCACCTATGTATCCATCCTCCAAGGACTTATGACTCGGAGGACTAAAACTGTGGCTAATGGATGATTACTTAAATGAACAAAAGGACCATATCTGCTCATAATTTCTGCCTGAAAAAGAACCCTTTAATGCTTTTAAAATAATAAATTTTCCATCAGCTCACAGTGGTTTTCCAACAGTCCAGTCCTGCAAATGCCCCAAATACATTCTTTGAGCCAAAACTGGACTTGCATGCTTCATCCTCCAAGGAGCTCTTTTACTAAATCAGTCTGATCTTTACTGGCATTCTTCAGATACTGCAATTGGATGTTGTTGTGTGCCTTCAAGTTGCTTCTGGCTTTTGGCAACCCTTATAGCAAATCTTTGACAAAATTTGTTTGCAGGGGATGTGCCTTTGCCTCCCTTTAAGGCTGAGAAAGTGTGACTTGCCCAAGATCACCCAGTGGGTTTTCATGGCTAAGCAGTGATTCAAACCCTGGCTGCCTTGAGTTGTATGTACATACTCAAATCAATGTACCACACTGATTCTCATAATGCAATTACATGCTTATGTACAATTTTTTTTTTAATTCAGGAGTGTTAAAATCAAATGAACAATGAGGAACAGGGCAAGGGACGGTTTTCCCCTAAACTTTAGGAAATGAATAGAAATGTCCTGTTCTACATGATACAATTACAGAAGAGGTTAATAGGTTAGCATTGCAAAACCAAGACCCTTTAACCTCTCTTTTTGTCATCATGGTAGAATACACAAAATAATAGCTCTGCCAAAGCCCTCAGGATAAGAACAACCTCAAGAGTAGTTTGGAAAGAGCATTTCACAGTAAATCCTCCAGACTTTTGTTTTGCTGTCTGTAATCTATTGATCATTTGATAAACTTGGATTGTTATGTTGAACTTGTTTTGCATGGGCTTGATACTTTTAGTGGTATCTGTAGATTTATAGCTTGGGGGGGGGGGATGGCAGAGATGGGGAGAAGGTTTAACTTTTATCATAGATTAAATCATATGTATCAGGAATTCCATTTTCCATTATCACTCCATTCTCCAACACTGTGAAGTGGTCACATGAGATAATTTATTTTTAGGTATCACAGACAATGAAATTTCCTGCTTGGAAATGACAACAAAAATGCCACTTGCTCAAATTCATGGTATATGTGGAAAAATCCATCCAGTCCCTTCAGCATAAATGCTAAGAACCATTGTCTCGTGAACTTTAGACCTTTGTAGATAATCCATCAGTCTCAAAAGATTGTTCCTGTGTCAGTAGCTGGAACAGAGCACATGAGACTGGAAGCACTGGAGTTTGGGATAGTCTCAACATTTGTATTTGTGGTAAATGTGAGCTGATATTCCTGGCAGTCAGTGACTCTGTTCCTTTACTTAGTGTACACTGGGACTTTCCCCTTTTTAATAAACAAAACATTTTGATATTTGAAGTAATTCAGATGTAATTCAGATGTATAAGTATGTGTAGTTCTGCTTTGGGAATAATGATTTGTGCTAATGCAGCTAGCTGTAGCAGCTACTGGTGCAAAGCATGTATAATAAGGCTGGCCAGCTACCTTGCTTGAAAGTTACATTTGTGAAATGTTACTATAGTATGAAAAGAAAAATTAAACTGGCTGTTTGCATTAAATATGACCCTGCTTAAATAAACATTAATTAGTCCCTGTGCCTGTACAGAGAACAGGACTGTACAGAGCTGTCTGTAAAGATTTATAGCTTTCATGAGGTAGCAGGAATGTATAGAACAGGGATTAAGCTGTCTCCTTTGCTCAAAACAAAATTTTAAAAGTGAAACCAAAGCTTGTACAGTGGGCCCTTCATATCTGTTGGGGTTTGGTTCCAGAACCTTCCGTGGATACCAACATTTGTAGATGCTCAAGTCCCATTATATACAGTGGCATAGTAAAATGGTATACCATATATAAAATGACAAAATCAAAGTTTGCTGTTTGGATTTTTTTATTTTATTTTATCAAGCTGTGAATGGTTGAAGCAGTAGATATATAATCTGTTGATACAGAGGCTGTACTGACTGTACTCTAGAAAAACAACAAAGTGTCTTGTGGAAATCTAAAGACTAATGCATGTACAGTTTTTTGACAGATTAGAGTTTGCATTGTCATATGCTTCAGTTGACTCAAGTACACAGAAGCTTATGACATACCAAATCTGCTAATTTATAATGTACTACATAATACTGTTCTATGACATTTTGCTAATTGAAGTGGAGACCAAATTATAATGCTTCCAGAACTTGGAGATGTTACTTGTTTGGGCCACAACTCCCAGTTTCCCCCAGACAGCCAGTATCTTGTTATTAACTGCCCTCAAGTCAACTTTGACTCATGGCAACCCTGTGGATGAGACATCTCCAACCACCCCAGTCCTCTTTCTCTCTGCTTAGGTCCTGCAGGCCTAGGCCTGTGTCCTCCCTGATCAAGTCTAACTATCTGGTATGTGGTCTTCCTCTACTTCTAATGGTGGTGCCACAAGACTGTTTTCCCTCATGCCACAGGTTAAATTCCTCTGGCAGGCGCTTTGCATGATAGGCCTGTGCTATGTAAATAAATTTTTTAAAAAGAGAGAAATCCCCAGTGTCCTTTCACTTAAAGTAACCAAATCCACTAATTTTGTCCCTGAAATTTCACCACAGATATCAGCAAATAGCACAGTCCATTGAAGCCAGTAGTTTGACTGTTACAAACCGGTACCAGGGGAAAGTAGTCAGTGTCAAATTTAATGGTAGATGGAGGCAGATTTAGTCCTTGGCTCATCTCTAAATTAATGAAGAATTTTTCAAGACTTACAGAGAAATACTTTCTAGCCACTTAAACCAGTACTGTAGTTTGTGAAATCACTGAGATAGTAATTAAACTGCTCTTCATGTACATAGAACTAGGAGTAGAAGCTGGTTGTGCATTTGTAGGGGCTGTAGTCCCAAACAGTAACTTTTCTAACCTCTCCTGAATACTTTTTCAGGAGATGCTGAAAAAGAATCTCTTCAGGAGATTCGGGGATGCTTTGACTGGGAGTTCCTGCATGGCAGGGGGTTGGACTGGATGGCCCTTGTGGTCTCTTCCAACTCTATGATTCTATGATTCTTTTCGGAATGTCTTCCCTCTATCTCTTTTAAACACACACACACACAGGGGGGGGGGCTTTTCACTGGATATAGCTGCATACATCTGTATACCCTTCCTTCAAACTTTTCAGGATCTCAGTTCCTTTGGCCTTTTCCTCTGTCAATATTATGATTTTTTTCCCTTTTTCATCTCACCACAAAGACTTGCAATTTCTAAAGGGTGAATGATTTCAATGTATGGGCTTTGTAAAATCCCACAATAATATTTGGAATTAATTAGATAAAAATTATCTAATAAAAATAATATTTGGAACGAATTGACTTGCATAAACAGAATAAATTGTTTTTGTAGTGTTGTAATTCAAGTACCTGGAAAGTGAAGGTGGGCAGGGTGGAGGAGCAAAAAGGAGGCACATTTTTCCCTGGAAAAGCGCCTCTCAGTCTTTGCATACTTGCAGACTTTACCATGTTGCTTGGTTCTTTGTAAATGTTGGCAACCCCCTAGCGAATAACAAAGGACATACAGAAAGCTATGCTAAGTTTGGGTAAATACTGGTTTGTTCAAATATTTGGAGGATAGACAATCTTGGGTGGCCTAAGAAAGAATATTTTCTTAGAGTGCTTATTATAACACTCAAAGTCCATCCTAGTTTAAGCAAAACTACTGTACCTAAATTGATCCTCTCTCTCTGTCTGTCTCATTTAGACTTGAGGGGGGGGGGGGACATAATGTTTAACTTTGGTTATGTGTTTGCTTCTAGCACCTCTGGTGTTAGGGGAAAGCCTTGTTTTCAGAAATGCATCTGTAGAACTAGAAGTACACATTATTTGTATATGATAAAAAGTGAAAAAGAAAACCCTTTTGAAATCATCACTTTGAAGCAGAAATCAAAACAGGGATATTTCCAGAGATTAATTATGAATAATTGGATACTAATGCAGTGACAGTATGCATGCAGAAGTTAATCCATTCACATGAAGAAGAAGGGAGCAGAGAGTATGGGTGGGAAAAATCTCCCCTCCCCATTTTACAATGATCAAAGCCTTCCTGTAAATTTGCAAGAATCAGTGGAGGCAGATGACAGTCAGTATGGGAACGAGGATGACATTTTTAAATATAGTGGGTGCAGATGAAAAGTGCAGTGAACACACACACACACACACACACAATAATAATAGGGATTTATGCCAAATGAGCAACACAATTTTGATGCAGCCCTGTACAAAACAAACTCAGTGGATAATTCAGAATGATTTTAATGGCTTCTTAAGCATGCTCAGGTTAAAACCATGCAGTTTCTGGCTCCAGGTTTTTGTAGGGAGCTAATGCAATGCACTGCCTCAAAAAGGTTGAATGGGATCATATTAAGGTAGCCCCGGGGCTATTTTGTGGCCCTGATACCTGGCTTGAGCTGTAAATTTCAGAGGGACACGTGTCAGAGGGCCAAGCAGAGTGTGGTTTACATGGCAAAAATTATAATCTAGGAAGAATGCTAGGAGAGGTTGCAGCAGGTTGCTTTTGCTTGAACCTGCAGGAAAGAGCAAGATTCCACCCCTCCACTCCTCCCTGCTTGAGTTGAATGCAAACTACTTTTGCCCTCTAGTCTGAACAGAGTTGGCTGAGGACAAAGGTGGAAAGTGGAAGGAAAGAGAAACTGGGATATTTTAAAAGCACCTGAAAAAGTGGGATGGCAGGATTAATGAGGACTATTTCTTGGACAGTGGGAGGGTATGGAAACAATTTAACTGGTCTTTCCCTGGGATCTTTTCCGTCTGCTTCCCTTTCTAAGGTAGTTGAGGACAGTTTATATCACATCAGATTTCCATCGTACCGAAGTACCAAGAATTAAGATGGACAGAGAAGCAAATGGATCCTGCTCAGAACTGAGAGATAAGAATAGCAGCTCCCCCCACCTTTCTTCCTTGTTATCACAGCTCTGTCTTTGCAATGCTCTCTGAACAATACATTTTCAGAGCAAGCAGTGTGAAAAGGGCACTTGAGGGACAGGGTTTATTTGCACAGAAACTGTATTTGTTCTTGTGTCTACAATGGAGGCACAAGATGGGTGAGGGAGGAGAAGGAACAAATCTGTATTAATTGAAAAGGGCACTTTACTGGTGGAGAAACTGGGGAATTCATAAAGGCAAGAAAAGAACTCAGAAAAGTCACTGTTTTGAACTACAATCCCCCAAATCCGCAGCCAGGATTGTGGGAGCTATGATCTAAAAAGTAACTTTCCCATTCTAGACTTTTTTTTTATAAGTTTAAAAATGCCTTGCCATCTCATGAGACTACTGGATTTGTTGCTGTGTCTGATATGGAAGCAGCAAGGCTGGAAGAAGATGATGAAAATCCACATAAACCTGTCAATCACCCTTTGCTGGGCTGGGTATTCAGAGAGCTCCCCTTCTGTAGTGTTGTCTAAAACAGTCTTGACTGTGATTGACAGCATTGTGAATGTTCATGATGATCCTGACATCATCAGGTGGCCGTTTTAAACAAAAATTATTGTTTCAATCACGTCTCTCTCTTTCCATCTCCTTCTTCAGTAGGACCAACCAGATTTACTCTTTTTCTGGAATGGCTATATTCCTTAATCCTTCCTCCCAGGCTCATATTGCACACCAAAAGATGGATTAGACAAAGAGGGGGAGAGGGACAGAAATATTTGGTTTTCAGTATTTAAACCTTAAGTTGAATGTAGTGATTCCTAGGATTATCATTCATATCTGGGCTAGCTCAAGACATATTGTTGCCTAAGATTTTTTAGTAAACAAAAACAGGCATACAAAATTAAATATCATAGGATATTGTAATATTGCAAAAACAGGATGACACTGCACTCATATATATGACAATAATGACCATAAGCAAAAGTACATGGAATTGATGTTGCAAAGAGTCTATAGGGAAGTACCCAGCAGAAATATCAAATTATAAAGCAGTCTTGGGGAAGACTTGAAAAGTCATAAATTCCCCACTCCAGGAAAACTTCAAATTCCTGATAGCTGGACTTGCCATGCTGAAGATTAGAAGTGTGGATTGGATGAATAATAAATCAGAGAGTAGGAGTAGTAGAATAAGAGACCCCAGGAAGTTCTGGCCCCCGTTTCATCTTCAGGAGATTTCTTCAGCTACATATTCTTATACCAATATGAAATATCAACAATCATGCATATAAACCATATAAGTAGTACAAAAATAATAGGCTCACATACCAACAATATTATATAAAGATACAATCTACTTCCATCATTGCAATAATACACAATGCCTATTTTGCACATTCACACAGCAGCCTCATGTAAGTAATCACAACCACCAACTGCTTCCTGAAGCCAGCTACTGTGTGAATGTGCATACAGCTTTTGGCTTTTGGAAGCTGTTGGCAGTCACAATTGCTGTAAAGAGGAATGGAAGAGGAGCAAAATCATGTCCACTTCCACCATGTCATTGCCTGAGAAGCAGAACTGCAGTGGAAGAGACCTATCACATAAAGATAGTAATGGAACAGCAGTGAGACTGAGAGCCTATTGATGGATTTTACCCATCAATGAAAAGATGCAGTACAGTAACTAATGGGATGCAAGGCAGTAGCAGGATGGACGATGTCATGTGATAAGTATCGGGCAAAGACACTTTTATCCTGTTAAAATTCTGCTTCCATAGCCTCCAAACTCTAAACATACCAAAAAAGATTACATGCATGCCTATTTCACACTGAAGTTACTCATTCTCCCAGTTGTCTTGGAAACTTTGCCTGATTGTCAGTGTGAGTTAAACCAGATAATGGAAAAGTTCCACCAGAAATTTCCCAAGTCTGAATTAAGCCAAAGACTGGCATTCCTCTCAGGGAACTCATCTGCCAAAAATTAACCTGTTCAAACTCTGATTTAAGTATACCTGCAATCCTTGACATTCCCTGCTTCTGCTTACCTCTAAACTAAGAGACATCTTTTAGGAAGCATGTCCATTCAGGACCAAAGGGGCTTACCATATCTCTCCAATTTATGGACAAAATCACACAAGTGTGTGAGCAATTAATCATTGATCATTCTGAAGAATAAAGATGAAGAAGATGTGAGAGTTTTAATTCATATGTTTAATTGTTTAGATTGGATTAAAGCTGCATCCACACTGCAGAATTAATGTAGTTAAACACTGCTTTAACTGCTATAGCTCCATTCTACGGAATTCTGGGATTTGTCATTTGTTGTGGCACCAGAGCTGTCTGACACAAAAGGCTGAATATTTTACGAAACCACAAATCGTGGATTCTGTTGGACTGAGCCAAGCAGTGCCAAACTGCCTTATTTCTGCCATACAGATTCAGCCTTAGAAGGAAGAACAGAAGACTTTCTCTGTCATTAAATGTGACAGCTCTTGGTTATCCAGCACATTAGTGGGATAAAATATTGTGCTGAATTTATCTTGTGGAATCCCACTGAAATCAGTTGGATTAGGCCAACAGAAGCACTTTCTGAAACTCAACATCTGGTGACCAGTGAGTCAAAAATATCAAAACACTTCTAACAACCTTTGTCCAAAGCCCATGTGTGGGTATTGTGACTGGGAAGAGTATTGTTCCTTTGGACTTCCCTTAGCTATAATTAAACTGACAGAGTACTGGGGGAGGGAGGGGGGACACTCTTTCAAGTGGAGAACAGCAATTCAGCTCCTAGGGCAGAAAGTCAGCTAATTCAGTGACCTTGATCTCCCATCCATGCGCACCCATGTGTGTGTATTTTGCTAATGTAGATGCAGCAATCCTTTGACTGGTTCAGGGATTGAGAGTGTCTCTATTGTAGAGCTGCTGTGGCTGAGCTCATGTTGTTGATCTTGTTTTACAGCCGCCCTGCCTGTTGTGCAGAGAACAGAATGTTCTCTTCAGTGAACTTAAGCTGAACTTCTCCAGCCCACTTTGTCTCTGGAACCACACGGTTACAAGGGAAAGGGAAAGAAAGAGAATGAGATTGATTATTTGAGATGCTTTTTATAAATAAAGAAAACCATATAGGATATGATTTCACGTCAGCCACTTAGCATAATCTCTCTCTCCTTTACAAGGCAACACAAATACACACTTGCAATATAAGCAAACGTAATGCTTCCCAGCCATGCAGGCTGCTAACGTAACCTATTTGCTGCACAGAAATGGAATCAGGCGTTTGCTTTGTTTCTTTCTCAGTATCAGGCAGAGCTGAGCACTGCACATTTCTTTTTATTTTCTCATATTCTCCCACTAGATCATCTGTTTCCTATCCAAAGCTAGGATTTCAAAGGAAACTCAAATTCATACGTAAATGGGAAGACGACAAGGAGGTTAACACCTCTTTCTGAGCCATATCTGAGTGCAAAGACAGCCACAGTGGGATAAAGAGATTCAAATGGCAGTAGGCCTATTTTGGGCTCATCAGAACAAACTTATAGAAGTGGTTTGCAGTGCAGGCTCTTTCTTTCGCTGGCTTATCCATATTGTGCTTAAACAGTAAATGGTGCACAGTTGCCATTTTTGCCAATTTGCTGCTGTAGCAAGATGCTAGGGAAGCATGAGAATTTTTTGGGCATGTACTCCTATGGGCTAGCATATGTTTCATAGTACTGGAAACTAAGGATACAGCAACTTTTTATAACTGTTATAAAAAGAACTTGAGAAATCAAAGAGGCAAGCTACAGAAATACAGGATGTAATAATAATTGGCATTGTCCGTGATCCCTTCAATTGACAAGATAAATATTGGCTTATATTATGAAACAAAATCAATAAAGGTTTCTCAAGAAGGAGAGCAGTTAATAATGGAATCCACAAGGAGGAAGTAATCCATTTAAGCTAAAGAAATACTCATAGAATCATAGACTCATAGAGTTGGAAGAGACCACAAAGGCCATCGAATCCAACCTCCTGCCATGGAGGAGGACATAATCAGAGTGTTCCTGACAGATAGCCATCCCGCCTCTCTTCAAAAACCTTCAAAGAAGGAGACCCCATCATCCTCTGAGGCAGTGTATTCCACTGTCAAACAGCTCTTACTGTCAGGAAATTCTTCTTGATGTTGAGGTGGAATCTCTCTTCCTGTAGCTTGAATCTATTGTTCTGTGCCCTAGTTTCTGGAGCAGCAGAAAACAGTTTAGTGGAGTGCTAGGTCTGTTACAGGTTTAATGATGTGCTGTTGGGTAATGTAGGCAATTGCTTAATACCCCCTTTGTGGTTTCCATCATTATGAGCATAGAACAAACAAACAAACAACAACAACAACAAAAGCCACCACAGATGCAACTTGGGCTCCAATGGGCAATGATCTCATACAGAACTATGCATAGCTCACTCATATAGAGCTTGGAAGAAATATTTTCTAGACTCCAACTCCCAGAACCCCCCAGGCAACATGTATTCTTCCCCACACATTGCTCCTATAGCTGTCCTCCTGAAAATACAGTTTCAGGAGCAGATGTTGCAATGAATGTAAATGGCACTGTGTGTCCAGTTGAACCCTTTTCCCACTTGATATTTGTTTGCTCCCAATGACCAGCCCCTCCAAGCACATCCAGAGAAGTTATAAATGAGTGTTTGCAAGGGGCTGAGGCCCTGATCTCTCTCCAAGGATGCCTGTACTTGTATCCCTGTTCTCCGAGTCTGCAAAATTATTCTCATTTACATGGGATTAAAATACATTGAATTGAACAGGACTCCTGAGTTGGCACGTAGAGGGCTGCACTCTTATTCAGTTGTTCCATTATTCTTTGGCCTTTGGACCAATTAACATATTCCAACAGGGTTTCCCACTTAAAATTTAGTGAAATAGGGCCTGCCGGAGGTCATCCAATAATTCAGTGTAGACCATTGGGAAAGGATCTTTCTTCTTTCATCCTCTCCCAAGTTCTTTTCCTATGCCTGGAATTACTTTTGCCCATGGGGAAAATAGCAGATTTCACATTCCCCCCCGCTTATGGGACCAATAACTGCATCTGGCAGAGTGTAAAGTAGAGCCACCACAGTTCTGCTGAGCTTCCCCCTTGCCCCCTTGCAAAAAGCAGCTTCTTAGTATTGGGTTGAGTCCCCCCACCAATCATTACTGTCTGGGGAATGATGGGTGTATGTGCTTAGAGACCTATGGCTGCAGGTCTGCAGCTGGAGGGCAGTGATAAAAGGTCTGGAAACCAAGCCTGGTGAGGAATGACTGAGGGGGCTGAGTGCGTTTAGCTCAGAGAAGAGAAAACTGAGACCAGACATGATTGCTATCTTTAAATAGCTCAAGGGATGTCATGTAGAAGATGGAGGAAGCTTGTTTTCTGCTGCTCCAGAGACTAGAAAACAAACCAAGAGATTCCATCTGAACATAGGAAGAAACCTTTTACTGTAAGAGATGTTTGACAGTGGAAAAATAACCTTAGAGGGTGGTGGACTCTCCATCTTTGGAGGTCTTTAAGCAGAAATTGGACAGGCATCATTTGGAAGTGCTCTAGTTGTGTATTCTTGCATGGCAGGGGGTTGGAATAGATGGTTCTTATGGTCCTTTCCCACTACATCTCCAGTGAGTATCCTAGGGAGTTGTGGGCATTATCTCACTCTCTCTAATAAGCATGGGTATTATTAATGTTTTTTAAAAAGAGAGGGGTCATTTTTATGACTTTGCCATGTCACATCTACTTTGGTCCTTCACGTTTCTGGTCATATACAAATATAATTCAATAGTTTTCACTGATTCATTTTAACAGCTATTTTAATTTAAATACACAGGTTATGGTTATAATGTGCTGAACTCAACTATGCACCTGGATATTAGTTTTATAGCCATTTATTTCCATGGTTACAAACTCCACATGGTAGAATTAGGATGTGTATGAAGAGGAAAGTACTATTTAACTGGATCAGGAATGCATAGAACTTTGCTTTCCTGCTATACATCTCTAAAACTCCTTTGGTTTTGTATATCTTTGTGGGTTTTTTTAAAAACATAACTTTATGCTAATATTATTTGCATAATGTTCTTTTATTTTTTACTTCTATATTAAAATCATGGTTTCCACAAAAATACAGTGAACCATTTCTTGTACTGATGAGTGCCGTCGAAATGGTTGATGGTTAAATCCTGCTCGGAGTCTGATGATCTGGGGAATAGTTGCTTTCATGACACCCACATTTTGTGTCATAGCCACCTTTTTGCCATATGTCTCTTCTTGTTTATGCCATTTATTGGCCTTTGAATTCTCTCATCTCTTGGCATCTGTGGACACATATACTTACTCAGTGAGGGTGTGCTTGCACTGGCAATTTGTCAGGGCTTTAGCACACAATTTATTTACAGGATGCTTCTGCTGTCTGACTGTAGTTTTCCATAAGATGATAAGAGCATGATGGATCAACCCAAAGGCCAGTCTACTTCAGCATTGTTTCCACAGAAACAGAATGACCAGAAGCCTATGGGTTGTCCTCAAGCAGGATACAAATTCAACCACACCCTTTTGCTCATGTCCTGCTGCAACTGGCATTGAGAAGCACACTGCCTCTAATATGGGAAATAATACATAGTCACTAGTAACTAGCTCCCACTGATAGTCTTCACCTCTGAATTTGTCAAATTTTCTTCTGAAGTCAAAGTGTAGGAAGCATTTGTAAGGGGAACTAAGAAGGAAGGGTACGGGAAGAAGATGAGAACCAACTGAAAATATAGATGGAAAGTAAGAGAGACAAGAATGATAAAATTAACCAAAAAAAAAAATCTTCTTCATCCTAGAACTGTTTTGTCGACACGGTAGATGATAATGATACTGTGTTTTGATGTATGGAATTTATCTATTGTATGATGATATGGATATATGACAATATGGATGTACTATGTTAAATTTTAAATTGTTTAATAATTTTTTAATTAAAAAAACATCTAAAGTCAATCAAGTTGGTGGCTATCATGAAATCTTGAGGGAGTAGATTTCAGTGCTTATCTACTGCCTATAAATTGATCTCATGTATAACTTGAGGGCAGGTTTTGCAGCCAAATTTATGGATTTTTATATGACCTGTGATAGCTCAAGGGATAAACTTAGTGGCAAGTAACAAAGGTTGGGGGTGGAGAGTGCTTTCAGGACAGATTACACTTTTGCCTTTCACTAGGGGATGGTTCCTTTTTTTATGAGTCAAAGTATTGTATTTACATTGGCATGTGGATAAACCGACTCAGTTTTTGGGGGGTCGATTTCTGACTAAAAATTCTAGACTTATACATGAGTATATACAGTTTGCACTGAATAAGGTTGTGAGTTCAATACTAGCCAAGGGTTCAGGCTTGACTCAGGTCTGCATCCTTCCAAAGTTGCTAAAATGAGTACCCAGCTTATTGGGGGCAATTAGCTTACAGCTGTAAACCGCTTAGAGACTGTTTAGGTGGTATGAAACGATATATAAATGAAGCTGCTATTGCTTTTTCTTTTCATCTACGGGGAATCTCCCCTATTACATCGTTCCAGTATATAATCCACTTCCATATCTTGCATAATGTTAGATATCTCTACCATGTTTTCCATTACTGGCTCCCCAATCATAAACTAAATAATCCCAAATATCACACTTTTCCTCATAGGAGAGTAGGTCCAGCCCCTAAACAGTTTGCTTTCTCTTTTCTGCTCCTTTTCTAGGACTATAATACATTTTTTTAAATGTGGCAATCACAGGTGTACACAGTACCCTGGTGGCACAGTGGTTAAATGCCTGTACTGCAGCCACTCACTCAAAACCATAAGGTTGCGAGTTCAAGACCAGCAAAAGGGCTCAAGCTTGACTCAGGCTTGCATCCTTCCGAGATCGCTAAAATGAGTACCCAGATTGTTGGGGGCAAATTGCTTACAGTTGTAAACCGCTTAGGCACTCCTTAGGCAGTATGAAGCAGTATATAAATGAAGCTGTTTGTTTGTTTCTTTAGCTATGGGCACACCATGGCTTTGGATAAGGCAGAGATAAAGAACCTTTGTTCCTCTAGGTATTTTCTCATACAACTTTTATTAGCCCATCCAACACTCTTAATGGTAAGGGACAATGGAAGTTGTAGTCCAAAACCTCTGAAGGCTTAAAGGTTTCCTAGACCACCATAAAGGCAGCATGATACAGTGGTCCCCCGGGTTACGAAAGTAATCCGTTCCGGATTACCTTTCGTAACCCGGAAGTCTTCGCAACCCAGGGGACCGCTTTGTTTGCTGGACCGCGCGGCAAATTTAAAGGGGCCGCACGGTTTTTTTCTTTGGAACCCGTTTTTTTCCCGTAAGCCGGGGCCGTTTTTGCGGTCCCGGCTCTTTCGTACCCCGGGGTTTTCGTACCCCGGGGGATTCGTAACCTGGGGGACCACTGTATTGGCATTTAAAATTTTTTTTTTCCCAATTATGGTCAATATAGAATTTGTATTTTTCACAGCAGACACACACTGCATAAGATACTATCCATTGCAACCCCCAGATCCCTTTCTTGAGCAGTCTTCACCAGATCACACGAACATATATCAAACTTGGGAGTTGTTGGTTCCAATATACATTTCTTTACACTTGTTCACCTTGGCTAGCATTTTCCATTTTAATGTCCATACCCTCAGTATGAATCTTTGTGGCTCTTCACTGTCCATGTTTGTCTCAACTGACTTAAATAATTATGTGTCACTGGTAGACAAAGCCTTATGCATTCTAACAGGGAATTAATTAGCTCACAAGGAACAGAGAATACCATGCATAATAGACCTTAAAAGACACAGAATCAAAGGAATGTAATAAAAATCTTCAGATCAGAATTCATTTAGTGGAAATCAACTTTGACAGCATGATAATTGGTGGGGAAATAGACTGCAGAGGGCTGCCCTTCCATTCTTGGGAGGACTACTAGGTCAGGACAAAGCAAATCAGGGTTCTAAGACTTCTGAAAGAAGTAAAGAGGAGACGTAAAAAAGAAATGGAGGGGGGTGGATAAAAGGATTTCATGGTGCTTTGCCTGCTTCCTGAATGAAGTCACAGTACCAGAAACAGAGTCTGGGGCAGTAGGGACAGCTAAGCTAAGCATACACCCACACCCAGTTTCCAGAGCTTAGCACTGTCCTTGGCTTCTTGAACTCTCTGTTCCCATTTCCCTCTCTTCCACTGGGGCCTAATAAGACTCTGGATCACATTCTGTGACATGGCAATATCTTCAGAGTTTGACAGGACAAAACAGATCTGGAACAGAAAGCTGGAAGAGGAGTCCGCCCTCTGTATCCGCGGACTCACCATCCACCGATTTAAGCATCCGCGGACAGCAAGCCCATATGGGGGGGAGGCTGGCAGTGGAGGAGGAGGAGGAACAGGAGGCAGTGGTGGCAGGAAGAGGAGGAAGGAGCAGGAGGAAGAAAGAGGCGGAGGAAGAGGAGGAAGAGGTGGCGGCAGGGACAAGAGGAGGAAAAGGAAGAGAGAGGAAGGAAGAGGAGGAGGGAGAGGAAGAGGCAGCAGCAGTGGTGCAGGGAGTAGGAGGAAGAAGAGCAGGAAGAGGAAGGAAGAAGAGGAGGGAGGAGGAAGAGCAACAGCAGTGGGGAGAAAGAGGAGGAAGAGGAAGGAAGAGGAGGAAGAGCAGAGGCAGTAGCGGCAGGGGGTAAGAGGAAGAGTAGGAGGAACAAGGAAGAGGAGGAGAGAGGAGGAAGGGAGGCAGTCACCCACCTTAATGAGGCGGGCTTCAGGGAGGCCAGGAACAAAGTCCCATTGTCCCCAATGTTGGCCACGCCACCATTGAGGACAATGGGACTTGAACATCTACAGATTTAGGTATGTAGAGGGGGAACCAGAACAGATTCACCCGCAGATACTGAGGACTACTGTATGATACATAACTAATCATGGAACCATTGCTCCCAAATCTGGTTTAACAAACAGAACAGCAGCAGTAGCAGCAGCAGCAGCAGCAATAACATATCTCAGCACCCACACCTACATAGAAAAGTGAGTGAAAGAATGGAAACCTAGCATGTGTACAGAAACAGCTTCCTGAAGCTAGGAAGGGTTGCAAGATACAGTACCTTCCCTGAAACTTCATTCGGTCCTTCCTAAACACATAGCTGAAGTTTGTGAAACCTTGTTATGGATGAGTAGGGAAGGAAAGGAAGGATGGCCCAAGAGTGGAGATGGGAATCATACAGCCCTCTTGATGTTCTTGCTCCACCACTCACAGCAACCCCAGTCCATCATAACTATTAGTGAATACTGACAGCTGCTGTTTAACACCCTAGCTCCTGGCTAAGAGGCTTTGCTTCCACTGAAGAAGTCACTGAGAATGTGGAAGAAAATGTTTTCTGGGAGAACAAACTAACAGGCTTTTCTTCAGGAGGAGCACTTGTTAACAAACCAGAATGGGGTGTTGGGGAAGAGGATTGCTTAGAAAATTAATTTTTAACAGTAATTCCTATTATGCATGATGATGTTCTATCCCGTCTAGCTCATTATATTACTCATCACTTTTCTGTTACTTCTCTACTGCCTTTACAAATCTGAAGATCCATAAGAGAATAGTGTAGAACAGATATGGGCATAGTATTGCCCACAGGCTGTGTGTGGATACTGGATACTATTTTTTCAACCTCTGAAACTCTCCATCAATCCTTCAAACCCTCTGATTTTGATTAATGATAAACCTTTTGTGGAATGGCAAAGGGATCTCTTGACATTTATTTGGGCAGGAAAGAAGCCCAGAATAAAAAATAAATTGTTGCAAGGTGAGACAGCGAGGGGAGGTCTTGGACTGCCAAATTCAAAATATATTATTATGCTTGTTGTTTGGATTGGATTAAAGACTGGATTAGGTTGGATAACGGAAGAATGTTGCAATTAGAAGGGGTAGGTAATCGTTATGGCTGGCATGCCTATACATCTTATGAAAAAGTAAAGGTTAACAAGAATTTTAAGAATCATTTTGTTAGGAAAGCTTTATAGAGTTTGGCAAAAGTTCAAGTTACATGTGAATTGAAGGATTCCAGTCTGGGTCTCAATCAATGAGGCCTTTCATCAGAAAGAGGAAATGATAAAAGGGAAATGGATGAAGTATTCAGACTTATTAGTAAAGGAAGGAAATGGGAATTATAGGATGAAATTACCAGAACTATTGACAGAAGAACATAACTATTGGTGGTTTTCATATTGTCAAATCTCTGAGAAGTTCAGGATGGATAGGAAACTAACTTGTTTTGCCACTGAGAAGATAGAATTGGAGAAAGTATTGACAAAAGAAAATAACAACACAATATCATAATATATAACATAATATCAAAAATATAAAAAATATTAAGATTAGAAATGGAATCAGAACTTATTAAGGACTGTATGACAAAGTGGGCCCAGGACTGTGGGGAGAACATCTTAATAGAAGAATGGGAAAAGAACTAGCAAAAAAGACATAAAAGATAAACATAGGGCATTTCCTGTTTAACTCTGGTTTAACTCTCATTTAAATCCTGTTTGCCCTCAGTGTGAAAAAGCAGTAAGACATACATGTTATATTGGTTTAAAAGAGAAGTATTTTAAGATGCAATTTAGATGGTATCATACCCCAGATAGATTATCAAATATATATAAAAATCACAACAATCAATGTTGGAAATGTGACAGGGAAAAGAGTACCATGTTACATATGTGGTGGTCATGTACAAAAGCAAAGCAGTACCGGACTGAAATTCATGAAATATTTTTGGAAGTAATTCAAGTTAAAATATCAAAGAGACCAAAATATTCATTCTAGGTATCATGGACTGGATATGGAAAATATATGACCTTATGGAAAATAATAAATTGATGCAATTGATTAGATATGGATCTAGACAAAAATTTAAAAATGATTGGCTTCCGATTACAGAATATTTAAGATCATATTGGGACTGAAAAATAAAAGGATAAATTAAGAACTAATTAATGATTAAATACTGGTAAAGGCATAGCTAAAGAGATTAATCTAATTTCAGTTGAGTAAGGCCCGGTGCAGACTGGCCTTAAAGGCTGGTTTGGAGGCAGAGGCAGGACATAGCGTCCACATGATGCATGTTCCGACTCTTCCCCCAGGGTGACATGATGCCACACACCACTCCACACAGCATGTAGTGTGATGGTGCTCCTCTGGCTCTGCACGCACACAGTGCAGCACCGAAGGAGCACTGTAAATCTATGCCACCGCACCTATTGTGCTCTTTGGAGGGTCCAAAAAGGAGCTGCTTTTTGCGGCTTCTTTTTGCAGCTCCTTTTTGGACCCTGGAAAGGCCAGATTGGGGCCATGGCATGCAGTTGCTGCAGCCCCGATCTGGCTGTAAAAGGGGCGGCTGGAGGCACAGCCCCTCAGAAAGATGTGATAGTTTAAAAGCAGTGGCAGACTAAATTGATAAAATAGTAAATCCGTAGGGATTTTTAAACTGCTAGTAAAAGAACGAGGAACGTTTGACAATAACCAAAATTAGAGGACAGGAAGTTGCTTTGTTTTGTGCATACTGTATTGTATTATGTGTGTGATGGCTTTGTTGTTCTTTGTTTTATATGTTGTGTTGTATATTATTATATGTAATATGTTGCATGTTCTTGTTCTGCTTTGTGTGTGAATATATATTTTTAATATAAATAAAATTGGGGGAAAATCCCTCAAAGCCTCCAACCTCCCCCTTAAAAAAAATCAGCACAGTTTTCAGGCCATTTTTGTCCCAAACCCATGCAGAAAGTCCTCCAAACACGAGAAAATGCACTAAAATATTGCCACACTATTCTTGCAAGCACTCCAGAACTCTGTACTACTCCTAAATATCTTCATTGACCTATACCTATAAAATTCCTAAAAATGACATTTCAAAGTTACTAGAAATGAGAAATATACTTTTGATTACATTTTGCAAGGATCTAAGGGAAACCTTTGACAGATTACCATGTAGACAATGTCAGAATCCACAAAAGGATTAATAGTATACATGTCAAAGATCACAGATAATTGCTGACAATGTGAGGGAGCAGATGCAGACATTAACATACATGTTGGCCATGCTTATTGATAGGAAATGTTTGGCTTGAGGAACTGATAATATGTCAAGTTATATCTTGCCAATGGATCAAGTAATGATATTGCGTTGCCACTTAAAAAGGGTAGAGACAGTATGATGTACTGGTCTGAGAGTTGGACTATGACTCTGGAGATCAGAGTTTGATTCCCTGCTCAACCATTATAGGGTGACCTTGGGAAGGTCACTGGGTGACCTTGAGGAAATTACACTCTCTCAGCCTTAGGAGAAGGCAGTCGCAAACCTCCTCCGAATAAACATAGCCAAGAAAATGCCATGATAAGTTCACCTTAGGGTTGCTGTAAGTTGAAAATAACTTGAAGGCACACAACAACAACAACAACAAACTTAAAAAGGATAGTGAAATCAGAAAATAAAGAATTGTACAGTTATTACTGTAGATTTAGTCAAGCGTATTTCTCATAAATGGGGAAAGTCTTTGCTCAAGATCCAATGATTACACTGGCAGAACTTAACTTTTGCCCAGTGAAGGTGGTTCATGGAGTCAATGGCTTTTCCTCCTCCTGTCCTGGATGCCAAGGGCAACCAAAGGCTACCAGGCTCAGCTCCACCACCCTGGCCACTAACTGGCCATGAGAGCATGTCAAGAGCCATTGGGCGCCAGAAGAAGGAGAAGAAGCAGCTGTCACTGCCAGAGAAGGTCATCGTTTTTATGTCAAGTGTCCAAGGGCAGGCAGATGAAACCTAAGGCTTTTCTGCATGATTTAAATGCATACATCTCATGTTATCTAGTAGTGGCAGCAAGACTGGTCCTCACGAGAGAGTGGAAAACCAACAAAATCCCAACAAGTATGGAGTGACTTGGAAAAGTAACGGAAATGGCTCAGATAGATAAATTAACCAATTTGGCAAGAAGAATACAAATGGAGGCTTTTATAGATAACTGGAAACTAGAGTAAAATAGAAGATTTAAGTGGGAGAAACAATTTAGGAAACCAACTAGAAAATATGCAGCAAGTCTTTTGTTGTTATTTTTTGTTTGTTATTTTTAAGGTAGGGAGGGAGTTCAGGGGAAGGGGATGTTGTTTGCATATGTTTCATTGTCTGTTTTGACTTGTATGTGTTGAAGTGCTTGTGTTTACTTTTTGAATAAACTTTTTTTTAAAAAAAATAAAAGACGTACAGGCAGGATAATAAAATAAAATACTCCATAGTATTTGAATAGAATGTGATCCAGCTACGTGAAATTCAGAGTAATTCAGGCTTTTTTCAGAGTGTGTGTGCATAAGCCCAGAAATTTAGCAGAAAAAGGCTTCATGATTTTTACTGGAGTATCTGGGAGTATCCATGAGCATTTTCAAATGTGTGGCTGTCTGTCTGCTTTACATGGATTCAATTGGCTTTGCATTTTTGGCAGAAGGAGGGCAAATAGATGCCCATTTGCACAAGAAAGAGAAGACAAACACTGATGTGAATATGCAAAAACCCACAGCAATTCACTTAATACATTTATGGTTAGTTTAGCCCCTAGGCACACTCCCACAATCAATGGCTGGTGGAGATAAAGTTCAAGCCAGGAACCTTTGGCTGTTTTACTCACCCAAGTATAAGTCTGCTGTGCAAGGAGCAGGATACCTCCTTTTGCAACAGCCTTAAAACTATGGCATAACCAGTGTAACATGTTTTTTAATTGTTGTAAGTGGCTTTAAGTCCCAGTCTGGGGAAAATGCAGGAAATAATTTTTTTAAAAAACCCACAACAAACATGCATAGTGACAAAGATAAAACAGACATGCAGGGTGTGTGATATGGCCTATATGGTTAAGTTTATTAATTTAATTAGAATCTGAGAAGACAGACAAAAAGGTTTTTTTTTTTATAAATGGTCCTTTGTTTACACTATTTGAATGACAAGGTTCAAGATGAAATTTGATCCATATAAGTTTTTGACTGCAGTATAACCTGCTTGGAAATAATGGGTAAAATTTGTTTGTCTCCTTATGTTGCTGCTGTTGTTGCTGCTGTTGTAGGCCCTCCGAGTGCTCTTACAGAGGAGCAGATTATAAATAAACCATTATTATTATTATTATTATTATTATTATTATTATTTCTGATGTATGGCAACCCTAAGGTAAACCTAATTTAAGGTGAACATGGGATTTTCTTGCTGAGTTTCTTCAGAGGAGATTTGCCATTGCCATCATTTGAGGCCAAGAGAGTGCAACTTGCCCAAGGTCACTCAGTGAGTTTCCATGGCCAAGCCTGGATTTGAACCTTGGTCTCCAGAGTCACAGTCCAACACCCAAATCACTACCAGTCTGGCTCTTTTTGTCTCCTTATATAGCAATAATAGTAGTAGTAGTAACAACAACAACAACAACAACAACAACATATTTAGAACAGTAAGTAGTAGTCAACATTTGGACTGCGTCAATGAAGTAGTGTTCTCAACTGCAATTTTATTGTTGAAATGTAGCTTTGTTGTACCTTTTTTATCAAGAAAAGTCCTTGTCAGGGGTAACTGTGTTAACATGTAACTTGTTACTTGCAGACTCAGTGCAGAACAATCTTTAAGAGGCTCTTTGGCAGACTTCCCAGGTTCTGTGGTAAGAGTTCACCAAAGCAAATGATTTCAGTGGTTTTCATAGTAATTTCAGCTCAGGGATGGTGACAGGATTAGGCACCTTGGACCCTGGACAAGCATGGCAGAACCAACCCCACTGAGAGGGGCCAAAAGAGTTGAACCAAAATTGAATGAAGTACTGCACTTCAAAATACTTTATTAAATAGGCTCCACACTGTGCTTCAGGAAATGAATATACGTTCAGGCAGGATCAGCACAGTCTGGTAAGATGAGTGGTCAGTCCATCCCTATTCAGGAGGAACAGGACAGATGGATGTTTGGGATGGTTGAGGCCTCTAATGGCCCCATGACTGTAGGCCTGAGCAGAATATTGGGCAGCGGCAAGAGATCACAGGGCATTTGGAGTCCGCCTTTTTAAAGCAATTTTTGTCTAAGCTAGTCTGCCTTCAGAATTTTAAATATTAATTTTTGAAAGAGATTGTCGATAAAAGCAAAATTGGTTTGGCTCAACTATCTGAAAATATCTAGAATCCATGGTCCCCAAACTTTGGTCTACCAGGTGTTTTGGACTTCAGCTTCCAGTATTCCTGACTGGAGCTAGCTGGGAAGTTGAAGTCCAAAAACCTGCAGGACCAAAGTTTGGGAACTATTATTTTTCACCAATAACTGGATTGTGATGAGGGTTGCCACAGTTTCAGAAAGCGGCTAAAAAATGTACAGGTTGAGGAGGAAGTTAATCTCCATCCAGGCCAATTTCCTGACACCTTCAGTTATGTTATCCTGAAGGCAGGAAAATCATTCCTCAAGGGATTTGTACAAACTGTACAAAGGGAAGGAAGCACACCTAGTTTTGATGGGGCAATCATTGAGCAATTGCCAGGGTTATTGCTACTGCATAACAGTCTCTGGAGACTACCCCTGTAAAGATGTGCCTTGTTGGCCAGGTGCATGCATACTTAATACCTTCTGGTGGCTAATTCAAGTTATATTGCTGTAACAAAGGCTACATTTACACTGCAGAATTAATGCAGTTTGACATTGCTTTATCTGCCACAGCACAGTATTATAGAATTTTGGGATTTGTATTTAGCCTTCTTTGTCAGAGGGCTCTGATGCCACAGCAAACTACAAATCCCAGGATTCCACAGGATGGAGCCATGAAAATTAAAGCGGTGTCAAATTACAAAACTGTATATACTCGACTATAAGTTGACCTCATGTGTAAGTTGAGGGCAAGTTTTGGGGCTAAAAATGATGAGATAATTAATATACTGGCTATGTTCTAGCTATAGGGAAATGAGAAACCTTTGTCTCTATTCAAGCCAAGGAGATAACCTTGTGATGGCTTCATGTTCATTGTCCCCCCTTTCCCTCCCCCAAATTTGTTCCCATTGGGAAACAACTGAACAATGTTTTATCAAGGGTTTACCTGTGGCTTGAATTCAATAGATTTCCAATGGTTCTAAATTTAACAAAAGCTGTGGTCATTTTCACACTTACCTAAGAAATCATGTTGAGTGGATCACACTGCTCTTCTGGATCCAGTCTAGTACACAAAAACATGTACTTTAGGCTTCCAATGGCCAGAAAGTACAAGCTGAACACATTTCTCTAAAACTTTTGCAAAGGAGTTTATCACATGGGAGGAATTTCTCTCAATTGCAAATGGAGCCAATTTGCAATTACGTGAATTCACTAGTTTGGCAAATTTACGTGAAATCTGATTGTTCAGATGCGTTCAGAATGACTTCCCTATTGCCTGAAATTGCGTGAGATACTCTAATACGCAATTACATGAAACTCCATGATTGCGTTTGGAATGACTTCCCATTGTCCGAAATTGCATGAGATACACTCATTCGCAATAATGTGAAACCCCATGATTGCGTTCGGATTGCCATTGCATTATACCCCCAAATTCTGTCGTATGATAAAATCCAAAAGTGGCAATGGCAACCCACCCTGAAAAAACTTGCTGAGAAAATCCTATGATAGGTTCACCTTAGGGTGTCCTTAAGTAAAAATTGACTTGTAGGCAAACATCTATAACAACAGCAAAAATTCATATTTCCAAATCTCTTACTAGATACAGTTGGCACTCTGCATCCACAGATTCTTTATATCCAGCTTCAACCATGCCCAGTTTGAAAACTATTTTTAAAATATAAATTCCAAAAAGCAAACCTTAGACACCATTTTACTTTGCCATTGTATTTAATGGGACTTGAATATCCATGGATTTTGGTATCCATTTGTTTGTGTGTGTGTCTGTGTCATGGAACCAAACCCCAGTGGATACCAAGGGCCCACTGTGTTTTTAAAACTATGTATTATCTGCCTTAAGTCACTGAGAAATGTATTTTCCTCACAGCAAAGCTTGTTTTGGGACAGATTCTTGATCCTTGCGTTTGCAAAACACTTTCTAAATCCACATGAAAATTCTAGGGATTTTAAACTTATTATTAATTTGTGAATTGTTTAAGACTGCCTTATAATGGAAATGAATCCATTCTTTTGCTTAAGTACATTCAGAAAATGTTGGGAGGAACAACTAATTTTCCCAAGCTGACCAAACTGGTTTTGTTTCTTAAACTTTCACTAAGAATGCAATTTTGTTCTGAAATCACCTAGCAATAGAACGTCACTCATTACACCAATGGGTTTTGAAATGTTGTTCTCATTGTTGTCAAGGCTCACCCAGGCCCACAGCATTCCACTGCTTGCCATCAAATGAAGGAAGGGTGTTTCTACCTGCCTTGTTGGAATCCATAACAACCGAATCGGTTACATCCAAAATACACTTTCACTTTGATTGTTGCTATGGTGATCATAAGCTGATCATGTCACCAGAACAACTGTTAAAGAGTTATATGGGTGTTGCCACTTGTTTAAATGACCATTTTAAAGACTGCCAGATTCACAAGCTTATAAAGAGGTGTGTACATCTCTATATTGTTGGACTGCAGTTCCCATCAGCTCTGCAACTCTCATCATCATAGCCAATGATGAGAGCTCATGGGAGCTGCAGTCCAGCAACAACTGGAGGGCTACCTATTCCTTATTCTGCATCTAAGATGAAGAAAGTCTTAATACCCTGACATTTGGTGTCAGCCTCCCACCTTCGGCTCTGTAGCTTTACTTTACATAAGTTTTTTAAAAAGGCTGGAATCCTACTAATGATATACACTGGTATAAGTACCCTCATATACTTGTTAGGTTGTTTTTGTGGGTCTTCAAGTTGTTTCTGGCTTAAGGCAACCTCAAGACATGGGGTTTTCTTGGCATGTTTCTTCAGAGAGGGTTTGCCATTGCCATCCTTTGGGGCTGAGACAATATGACTTGCCCAAGATCACCCAGTGGGTTTACATGGCCGAGCCAGGACACCACACCATGCTGTACCAGATATTGTACTTTTTGGCTTGTGGCACAATGGATATATCCTGTTCCAAGTTATGAAAGAAGGATTCAGCTGATGTAACTGTTGTGTAAGTGACCGTGTTTTTAAAGTGGTTGTATAACTGTGTTTCCTAGTGCAAATGGGACATTTCTCTATTGGAGCATGTGTCAGCATGGTTTTGTATACAGGAATGAGCATGCCACTGGTCTGTATATGAGCTGTGAAGTGTGAGTGCTACACAATTCTACCAGGGGAAATTTATATAATCAGTCAATGTGTTCAGTTTTCTTCTTTTTCTCGAGAAAGAATAAAGTTCACCACTGCAATGTATGGGGAGGAGGGCTGCTTGCACACTATAGTCCTGACCAATATCACCTTGCTGAGTTGTTATTCTTCCACAGGAGAGAGGTTTCCAGTAAGTGCCAATAACAGAGGGGTATGTATGTGAGATGCAGTATTTTAAAAAGTCTCCACCTTTATTGTTCCCTTTCCTACTATGGCTATTTTGAAAGGAAAACATGGTTTGATATGTGCAATCCCACATTTCACACATATTTTTGGGGTGGTGACTGATGGGCAAGGTTAACAGGACCTGTTGCAGCAAAAACAAGCAAGAATTTAGTTGTTCCTCAAAGTTTCAATTGAAGTAAGCTTTATTTGGCAGAGGCATAGGTTTTCATGGACTGCAGTAAATCAGATGCAAGTATTGCCTGCTCTATTCCCATCCACAGAGCCCCAAAGGATGTAATGTGGAGATCCTTGATCAGCGCTCCTGGCTGTATTTTACTTTAAAGGATCCATTGGAGGGCTTCGATTAAAAGCAGACATAGTGGGGCTCATGAAACAGGGACTTCACCTTCTTTCCATTTTCCTAACCCAACTGTTAGTAGCTGTGTTTGGACAAAAGTAAAGATATAATGCTATAACTTGGCCTTGCCCAATTTGGAGCCAGATGTGTTGGACTATAAACTCCACAAGTTACCCAGGTTGTCAGTTGGCCTACCAGAGTGGGGACTGGGGTGATAAGAGTTGTAGTCCAACATGTCTGGATGGCCCTAGAGGGATCTAGATTAATGAAAGAGCAGCTCAGGGGAATGGCAACTCAGAATTAGAACCTATTCCCACAGTTGCTCCCTCCACAAGATGGAGAATTATGCCAAGGCACTAAGGTTCCTGATCATGTATAAAGAATCCCAATGCATTCCCAAGACTCACTCTCCTTCTCCTTCTCTCTCTCTTTCTCTCTGTGCAAATTCCAATGTATATACAGTAATTGGAGGAGGAATTTGTTGCTCTAATGTTCTGCCTGCATCTTCATTTATCACTGAACATAATATTTGTAAAGGGCTTACTGCAATCAGATATTTTGAGATGATTATTGACACGGTGGAACCAAGGCCAGCCCTGTCATAGACAGAGTGAGGGAGATGCCTCAGGACAACAAAAGGTTATTTATTTTCTTCATTGCAACTGTTTTTCCTCCCAGGGATGGTTCATGATACATATGGGATTTTCTTCTTCAGGTGCCAAAATAACTTAAGTGGTCTTGAGTTCTTTGCACCTTGACAGTTTGACAATCATGGTTCTTTGCCAATAGGTCAAAAACTGTATTGGGCCACCCCTGGGGAAGGACTTGTTTCTCCTAGTTTTGTGGATATTTCCCACAGGTTTTTCCTTTTTATCACACAGAGCAGCTGTTGGTTGTAGCTTCAGATAAGAGTGAAAGCTGAGTAGAGGGGGTGGGGTAGGGAAGGGGCTGTTTAACTCGCTTGTTACCAGAAGTTTGTCCAAGATCATCTCTTCTGTTTTTCTCTCTGAGACAAAGATATGGAGACATGCTGTTCCATGCACTGAAGTACACAAAACTCAGGACAAATCACCCTGAATCTGTTTTGAGAGATTATGCAAAACCAGCCACTCTTGAACCACACCTTTGCTCCACTAAAGCCAGTGTTATCTACCTAACAAGCAAAACTGTGAAACTGGAAAGCCTACATGAGCAACGCTATTATGAATGACTAGTTTCCTTAACACTTTTTAAAAGACAAAACAAAAGCATAAAACAGCTTGGCAAGGTATTTTCAGAACTTGGAGCTTAGAATTGAAAAATGTATAACATGAGAGCAGGACTGAGAATACAAAATTATTTCTCAAGGGAATTGGTGGCATTTTCTGACAACTGTTCTCTCTTTCGGCTACAATTTTCTGTGGATAGGTTCTATATTTGGCCAGGATCATATGCCTCACTCACAGACACTTCTATGGGTCCGACTATAAATCCCTCTGTGAGTAAGTTTTGCTGCTATGGTCTCTTCACGCCTTTTTTTGGAGTCATGTTTACCAGTAGGCTTACACTCCAAAAATGGAAAATGAGTATGCCTTTATTTTTATTTTTACTTTTGTTTTCTTTTGATTTGTAGCTTCATCACAAAAGTTATGGGAGAAAGGCCGGACCAGTCATGCCTCCATATGGAAGTCAGTGTACTAGCTAGATTGTACTAAAAATAAATTCTCTTATTTTAAAATCTACTAATTGGTCTCTATGCCTTTTTCTTGCCTCTCCCCTAGTTTAAGTCTACCAGTAAGGAGTTGCTGCATATGTGTGGGAGCACACCCTCCAACATCTGGGATACCTGTAGCCAACCAACATATGCCATTGTGTGGTCAAGTTGGAAAGAGTTATTAGTGATGAAGAACAGATAAGCTAGGAGAGGCTGCGGCAATTTACTTTTGCCTGATCCTCTTGGGAATACCAAGATCCTTTCCTTTCCCCTTCCTTGAGACAACTGAATGAGCAGAGCTTTTGCACTCTGAACTCAGTTTGCAGCAACTAAAGTCAGCTGAGGACCAAGAAGGAAGGTGGGATGAAGAAAGAGAAACTAGGGAGTTTATAACACAAAGGGAATTGGAAGTATAATCCAATGGCAATGTGAGTGCAATCATGGGGTTTTGCGTGATTGCGTGAAAGCTGATCACACACATTTTTGGGCAAAGGGAAGTCCTTCTGAACGCAATCATGGGGTTTCGTGTGATTGCGTGAGAAACTATCACATGCAATTTCGAGCACTGGGAGTGTAGCCAAGAGCCTAGTTGGGGAATTTTACTATTAGCTCAAATTGCGAGATGGGTCTGCTACAACAACCCTGCGAGGTCGCCTCCCGCTGTGTATACCAAGAAGACTGGGGTTCCAAGAAATTGAGCAGAGACAGGCTTGTCTAATTAATAATGTCCAATTTATTAAAGATAAAGACAATCACACAATGCTCTCTCTCTCACACACACATACAAGGCTCAGGAAAATCAGTGTTTAGCAGTGGGGATAGTTTGAGGCTTGACTAATGGTGATGCTTACCAAAGTGTAGATTCTCCTCTGGGGATTGAATGAGACAGTGATTTCAGTGAGCAGCTCTTGTTGGTGACCAGTTCAGAGATCAGACTGACGTGGAGTATGCAGACCTCTGTGCTGGCACACTGAGGGCCCAAAACTAGGGGTTTTTATGGGGAAAATATCCCCTCTGGCAAAGGTGTTTAATGGTGGGCTGATTGTTTGTACAATAGGGTCTGATAGACTCGAAGGGATTAATCCTTTGTAATTATCACCTGGAGAGGATGTCTCAAAGCTCCCCAGATTATGAGGAGATGCTCCAGGAGGACAAACATTACACCTCCAAATTGATCAGATTATAATCTGAGGCGACTCCCTTTGACTATCTGGTGATAGTATGTGTCTGAGAGGATGTGTCCACTATACTCTAATCCTCTTTTTCCTGTTTGACCAGTCTTTTCTGGTCTGGCCAGTTTCCAGGCTTGACCAGCAGCCAGGGTTCATCTAGGGGTCATATAAATGTATATCATTTATGCCATGATTTTATACAGAGCACTATGGGTAACAGGAGGCAATTTCGGGCAGTTCTGAACTCAATGCAATGTCAATACGCAATCATGTAAATTAGCTGAACTGGCGAATTTACTCAATTCCTAACTGGCCTCACTTCCATTTCTTTCGAAACTGGGAGAAATTCCTCCCATGTGATAAACTCCTAGGACATTTTAAAAGTAGCTCAAACATGGGAGGAGAGAGGATTAATTGGGACTGTCCCTGCCAAATTGGGACAGTTGGAGGGTATGTGGAAGTGATAGCTGAAGACAAGAGGGTTTTCCCATAAAGCAGAAATAGGTATATTGTGGCTTGGGAAGTGAATGTTCTGAAGCAAGAACAACCCAAAGAACAACCCAAAACACCTATTTAACAACAACAACAACAACAACAACAACAACTCTTCCTTTTTGTTTTCTCATACCCTGCCAGTGGAGTGTCTAGGGGACTGGCAGGGTTCCATGGAGCAGGAAAACACTCTGGGACCTTCCTGTACCATAGAGAGGGTCTGCAGTTGCCACACAAGTAGTGCTGGGAGCAAATGATGAGCAAATGCGGAAGCAGTGAGGACAAAAGTCAGGTAACAAGTGAGTTAAAATGATGAAGTGGTGCAGCTTGTGGTGGGTACAAGATGGCCCCATAGTCCCAGCAAGTTGCTCACTCCTGTCATAGAGGGTAGGTAGCGAATATTTGTGAAGAAGGGTAAAAAGCAGATTTTTCTCTGGGAAGATGATTTGTGAAGGGTAAAATTTATTCCCAACCCGTCTCCATGGCCACAACCTGAATCCCCTCCTTTAACTTCCTATTTTTAATAAACTTTCAAAGAAATAAAAAAAATATGGTCATACATCTCTTGGTTTCTGTGGCATGTGACAGTGATTTCTTTTAAAATACAGTGATCTGCAGAATCTTTGCCCATTTCTTTCACAATATGAATGTTCGCCCCACAAATAGCATTGGTTGGAGGGTAGGTAGGGTAAATACCACTGTCCCATGCCCTCCACCTGTCCTGAACTGAGAAAGATAGTATTGATTAATCTATCATCCCACTTTTTCAGCTGCTTATAGAATGGCTACTTCTCACCGTCTTTGCCTTCAGCTTACTTGAGTTGCTGCAAATTGAGTTCAAAATGCAAAAGCAGTTTGCACTCCGTTAACCTACTAAGAGGGAAAGAGATGAGGGAATAAAGTCTTGCCTTTTCAGAAAGCTCAGGAAAAAGTAAATTCAGTGGCATCCCCACTGCGGGTATTTCTGGGCTGCCGAGGGGGACTAATCGAGGTGGTGATGGCAAAACCCTTGTTCTTCCCCACAGTGGTGCCTTCCTCCTGAGGAGGGAGTCACTACCGTGGTGAAGCATGGAAGGGTACACTTGCACTTCCAGGCTTCACCTTGGTGGTTGCTCCCTCCTCAGGAGGAGGCCACTGCCCCAGTAAAGCCTGGAGGGATGTGTGTGCCCTTTTCCTTTGCCATGGTGGCAGCCTCCCCCTGAGGAGGAAACCACTGCTGCCATGAAGCCACAATCCACCCCGCACACTCAGATCATTAGGGAAGAACTTGTTAGAGGGTGTAAACACCAAACTGGTGTCAACTTCCCATAGGGCATTCTCCGCTGCAGCCCCAAAGATGTGGAACGACTTGCCATAAGAGATCCGTCTAATTACCACCTTGGATGCTTTTAAAAAGGCACTTAAGATGGATCTCTTCCGGCGGGCTTATCCACCTGATATTTTGTGATAAATCATGGAATGTTACCAATATTGAAGGAACAATTACAACTTACCGCACTGAAGCCTGTTTGATTGTTCACTCCTAATTATTGCAATAGTTGCTGTTGATGTCTCATATAATGTTTTTATATGGAATTTTAATGTTTTTTGTATTGTTTTATAACTCTGTTTATTAATATGTTGGAATCCCGCTTCGATCGGATGGAGAAGCGGGAAATAGAAATAAAAATTATTATTGTTGTTGTTGTTGATGGCCTACCTTCTGGTGAGGAGTTCCTTTACTTAGGTTGGACAATGAAAGGAAGAATTAATCTGTGATCAGGGCTGACATGAAAGACTTACCAACTTGGTCAAATTTGTCAGAGCTTATGCTGTCCTAGAATAACCTTTCAGTGCCCAAGGTCACGTTCACACCATGAGGCAGAGGAATAGGACACTGTGGAATGGGTTATAGCTAGGAATATGAAAATCTCTCAGGCCTTGTCTGCATAGGTCAAAAAGAAAGGCCCCCCCCCCCATTCTGGCATTGCCCTGTTCAGACAACACATGGCCCATGTGTTTATGTGGGCACTCTGGACAATATGTTGTGTGTCCGGCAACAGAACTGAATACTGGCTATAGAACTGGGGCATAACAAGGTTAACACAATTTTGAAAATCTTACCTGTTGCTTTAGGTCTTCCAGGAAGATCCAGAATCCTCAGTTTCTGTACCATTGCAGCTGTGATCATCACAGGGTGCCTTGTTCTGACCTGAGAGGCAAGTGACCTATGGCGGTGGTGGACGAATTGGGCAGTGTAGCCAGATGCCTGTGCAGCTAGCCATAGCGGTGTGGAAACAGAGGCTGAGGTAATGGGAGGATACTCCTGACAGTGTAGACAAGGCCTCATGCTCTATTTTATTGTGCTTTTCTAAATCCCATTTTCATCTTTGTTCCATCTTTGATTAGTATCAGGTTGTGAAATCAGGTTGCCTTTTCTTCTTACAAGAGAATTTAGTTCTCTATCTTTTATTGTAAAAGATGAATTTTAAATACTTTCCCCTCATTATCTAATGCACATTTATACATCCTTTACAGTTCTATGTCATTTTTGGATACTGTTGTTTTAGAAATGCACGTGTTGTGTTGTATTTTATTTCTTTGAAACCGCAAATCTCATAAACATGTTTCTCAGAGGCAATTCTTTCACTGTGCCTCTGGAAATGTGGAGTGAATCCTTCCATCAAGAAGTCTGTATCCAGTGAAATTATTTTCCATCCCTAGTCACAATATGGGGTGGTGGGAGGGAGGGCATAATTCATGTGGAGAAAATTTCAACCTCTCTTCAAGGGCGGGAGATGCCAGCCTGACTGGGACAAAAGCCTTTATCTCAAGAGGCAGCTAAAACAACTTGACCTGAGGCCTACTTGATAAGCCTGTAACTTTTGGTGCTTTAGGCAGGAAAGAGGCTATCAGGCTGAGTATTATTGAAGGAAAGATTCCAGCTGAAGAAAGATACAGCTGCTGAAAGGAAACAGCTCAGGGACACCTTATTAAATGAATAAGGAAATGTAGTAAGAGCTGTTGGAACACGCTCCCTTGGAGAGTGGTGGAGTCTCCTCCTTTGAAGGTTTTTGAACAGAGGTTGGATGGCCATTTGTTGGGGTTGCTTTGATTGTGAGTTCCTGCATGGCAGGGGGTTTGGACTGGATGGCCTTTGTGGTCTCTTCTAGCTCTATGATTCTATGAAAGTATTGACTGAGCAGAACAGCTCCCCATTCCTCCCCCCTTCTCTATCTTCTAGCTTTTCTTTACACTCCATTGAGAGAATCCCTCACCCCACATTTTTTCATGTTACATTAACTTTTTGCTTTGTTCTGATGTGTATGTGGAAGTCACTGTTTTCAGTGTAAAAAGATTACCAGTCCATCATTCTGTTATTAACAGTGCCCATCTAGCTAGTGCTATCTAGAATATATGCAGTGAAATTAAAAGATCAGCCCATGAACCAAAGCTTGGAAAAGTTCCTGTTTGTTTTAATCATATTTCCTTGAATCCCCTTTAGGTACCTCTATCTCTATAGTAATTTATCCCAAATCAGCCCTAGACCACCCACTCACGTATCATTGTATGTTGGGAAAAAGTTCATAAGTAACCCCTTTCAATGCAAGGGTGATACAGTTGGCCCTCCATATCCACGGATATGGATATCCATGGATCCAACCATTCACGGTTTGAAAGTATTTAAAAAATCAAAATACAAACCTTGATTTTGCCGTTTTATATAAGGGACACTGTTTTGCTGTGCCATTGTATTTAATGGGACTTGAGTATCCATAGATTTTGGGATTCACGGGGGACTTGGAACAGAACCCCAGCAAACACCAAGGGCCCACTGTATTACACTAGCAACTATTTTTGAACTGACAGAAAATAAGGTAAACATCTTTGTGGTGGTGAATTTCAGAGAGGAAACAGTGACATCCTGTGGACAGATTTATATACCAACTTTAGATTTAAAGTGAAATTTTCAAAAGTTAACTTGAGATGGAGGACCTTAACCAAACCAAATTAGTAGCTAACATAGGGTTCTATTTACATCTGTTGACAGGCACTGAAATGCAGGTACAAAGATTAGCAATGAAGCATCAGATACATTTTTTTTTCAATGAAACTATAATGATGTAGCTCTAGCCATTCCAATTTATAGTAAAGATTCAAAATAAGGTTCAAATTGTGGATGAAAAATTAAAGAGAAAATACAGATTTGAGAGACTGAAAACAAGGAGATTGAAAATACATGACTGAGAGTATTCTATACAAGGAGATATTAAAGTATTCCTTTAGAACTGTTGAACATCTTTAGACATGCTAGGCTGGCAAGTATATACAGTATATATCGTATATACTCAACTATAAGTCGACCTCATGTATAAGTCAAGGGCAAGTTTTGGGGCCAAAATAATGGATTTTGCTATGACCCATGGATTAAGTCGAGGGTAAAATTTAGGGGAATATAGAAAAGGATCTAAAGGATGAAGCAAAGCAAAACAATGTCAAATAACTTCCAAAAATCCATCAGAAATAACTCTTTGTGCTTATTCTTAAGACTGGATGGATGAGAGAGTAAAGGGGGTCACCACTTCCAGGACAGATTATATTCTTGCTTTTCACCAGGGGATGGTTCCTTCTTTTAAATAAGAGTTAAGATACAGTACTTACATTGACCCGCGGATAAGTCAACTCAGGTTTTTGGGGTCAATTTTTTGACCTAAATTTCTAGACATACATGAGTATATACAGTATGCCTTAACTCAGTGGCATAGATGATCAGATGATATTTATGCATTTTTTATAGAAGGATGTGACTTGTTCAAACTCTAGAGTTATGGAGACCATTGAAAAATTATTCAGTGTGCTAGGGGCGGGATATAAATAAATGTTGTTATTATTATTACCCACAAATGGGGGCAACGGTGTGTAATATGCACATCTGTATACAGTGATGGGAAGATGCTTACCATGTAAAGCCATCTTTGATGGGACAAACTCTCCATACCAGTACTCCTGAAATGTATAGGATGAGTATGGAGTATTTCTACATGGGTAGGTTGAGTCAGTTAGTAAGCAGTTTACAACAGACATAGAATTAATTTGCTGACAGGACATTACCTGGCTGCAAGGAGAGAGTGGATGTGGGCAAAAATACTGAGACTCATTTAAAGAAAATGGGGGTAGCATTGATCAGAAGACAGCTTACCTAAAGTGGGGATGGTAAAACTTGTTGTGGCTGGAATAGCACAGTGAAAAAAATCACATATACACCTCAGGAGTATTCCTGCATCTGCTGCTGCTTCTAACAGATCAGGTGGTATCCACGAGTGTCCTTTGCCCAGCTTCACTTGGAATGCCAACTGTACCCTTTCTTTGTGGGAGAAGATTTGGCTGCAGTGACCCAAATCCTTATTGTTTGTTATTTTTCTGCTAGAGTAAACCCTTTGAATCAATAGGATTTGCACAAGTGTTGACTCATCATTCAACAATTGATTCAGTGGGTCTACTCTAGTAGAGACTATCAATAGGATATAGGCCAGTGACTCATGCTTTAATCAGCTGCCATTTATATTATTGTAGTATGTTCTGTGTTGTGCGGCCTTTGCAACAGGTTCACAAATTATAGTTACTGCCGAGTACAGCAGTTAGACTGTTGTAAGACTGCACTTTCTAAAATGCATTACATTAGTATTTGACCTACTTCACTGCCTTCAGAAATCAATAGAAGACTAGTATTTGGAAGGACAGTTATGAAGGAAATGGATCCTAAAAAAAAATAAAGATATATAATTGAATACCAAAGTCAGGATTCTTCATGCCATCATCATATGTTACCCACTTGGCTCCAGGATCCCCCATGGATAGCAAAATCTGTGGATGCTCAAGTCCCATTAAAAACAATGACATAGCAAAGTGGTGTTCCTCATATCAAATGGCAAAATCAAGGCTTGCTATTTGGAATTTATCCTTTTTAAAAATATGTTTTTATTGTATATTGCCCCAACTGCTTGCTAGGTAGAGAGCTTATCAAAGTGAAGCACTTTTGTATCCTATGGAAGTCAATGTGGGGAGTTAAATGTATATTAATATGCTAGCTTTATAAGGTTTTGCAACCATGTGTATTTGTGTTTGTGGTCCTCTAGAACAGTGAAAAACAGCCAGGGAAAAAGATATTTTCTCTTTTAGGGAAATATCAAGTCTCTGTAAGGAGCTAATTACTAGATTGCCTTTCAAAATGAATACACAAATCCATTAAGATTATCTTTCCAAATAGTGATTACTATTCCTAGGTGACTGGGTCTGAGTTCAGTTCCAAACATGCCTGAACTATGAATTCTGAACTCTTGCTTCTTATTTTACAGAGCAGGAGCTGTGGGGGAAACTGTCACCCTCCAGGTGTTGTTGGACTGCATTTCCCAACAGCCCTCAACACTGGCTATGCTAGCCAGGGCTTCCAGCAATATCTGGAAGACCATACATTGCTGACCAGTGACTTGCATATCTACAGAAGAAAGAAGTTTGAGGTTGCATTACCACATGTGCTTAAGCTCAGTGGGACTTAATTTTCGAATAAACATGAATAAGGTTTTATTGCCATCCCTGCACAGAGTATTGCAGAATTTATAGAGGGAAGAATCTTGGAGTGGCTCCAAGTACATTCATGTTATTTTGGCCTGCAACTCCTGACTTTTTTCTGCAAAAAGCACCTTTCTGGAATGACCATTTGTCACCTTAGAGAAAAGGTACATTGTATCCCCAGCCGTGGAAATAACAGTAACTTAAAAGATGCGCTGTGAAAGGATGTCAATACAGTCTTCAGCAAGAATAAGTGAGCTCATCCTCTGACTATCTACAATCTACAGATTTTGTGACATGATTCCCAAAGAAATTTGTACTGAGTTTTAAAACTATAACATAACATCAAAAGACAATTTAGAGGTAATATTATAAAAAGTAAAACCATATAAAATCTTTTTGTGAGTAAGTTAGAATCTGTTGTGCAGTCTCAGAATTGAACAAATGTCCTTTTTTGATAATACTGCTCATCTTTCCAGTGGCAGCTCACTAGAACCACTAAGCACAATAAAATGAACTGTCCATTGTTCATGTGAAGATGAGAAGTGTCTCAGATTATAGAGCACACTGGCGCAATGGGTCCTCTTTAGTGTTGTGCTAACTGGCTGAGTGAGACATTCATCCCAGGCCTTTAAACACTTGGGGTGAATAGCCTTGGTTGCTGCTGTATGTACTAATTTGAATTTTGGGGAAAAATGACTGTTTCCAAAAGCCAGCTTTTAAAAATAGATTTTTCCCTAGTCTTTTGGCTTTCCTCTTCCCCTTCCTTCTGTTTGACCATGGATCCCTAATTTATGTGGCAGTTGCTGCAGAGTTAATGTTGATGGTTCTCCATCACTTTCCCTGGATGTCAAGTCACTTCCATTGTTGCTTGGATGAAAGAAACATGAGAACCTACTGTAATGGCTTAGCTGGTCTCACTGTTAAGATAGAGAGAGGTGAGGTAATAAGAAGAAATGAAGAATACAGAGGGGGAAAAGTACTAGTGAGCTTTTCTGAAAAATAAAATAAAATAAAATAAAATAAAAAATCAAGGATAAAAGAAAGTTGAGGTGAAAAGGGAATCAGGACAGCAGTGTTTAGCATTGTGAAACTAGAAAATGAGAACAAAATGAGACAAAGGACATGACCTTTTAAATGGCAAACCAGAGGCGCATTTTTTGCAAAAGTTTCCCAACTTTAAAATAGTCTCTTATCTATAGCCACTCATTGAAGATAATAGAAGCAATCTGTGATCCAGACAGTGATCCCCTGCAGGCCTGAGGCTCTCCATTGTTTTAATGCAAGAATGGGAACTGTGCAGCTTGTAGGCAGCATTTTATCCTTTGGTGTGTCCAGTGCAACCCATGGAACTTGCACCATTCCATTCAGAATTCCCTATTTTTTGCGATGTGTATGTCAAAACTTCACATTCCCTTCTGCTTCCCAAGGTCTAGAAATGCAGTTTCAGGCAGTTCCCAAAGTCAACTAGGAGTGACACCCAAACACTGCAGCAGCATGGGGCAAACCTTCAGAGTTCTAGAGGAGCCTAAAATAGTGCAATGCCTGCTCTCACAATCCAGAACATGCCCAGCCCTATTTTCTAGGGTGGCTATCCCATTTTAGTCTTTGTGAAGAAAAGAGGTCTTTTAGGAAAACTAACCACAACCAATTAGTGACAGGGAGGATGTGGGAAGCGGTGCCTGGGCAATGTTTTCAGTAGTTCAGCACCCGGTGAAAGAAACAGCTGTTGTTGTCACCCCAGATCTCCAGCAACTATGCTGGATGCTTCTAGCACAATGATCCCCAACCTTTGTTCCTCCAGGTGTTTTGAACTTCACCTCCCAGAATTGTCAATCCTTAGGCCAAGATGGCTGGGGTTTCTGGGAGATGAAGTGCCAGCGTTGGACTGACAGAAAGAGAAACATGCATGGTTGATTTGGATATCAAAATCTGACCACAAATAAAGGTAACAGGGAACTGCAGGCTTGTTTTGATCTACATCCCTTTTTATTGCAAAACATTTGTTACAGAAATTTCAAAAGTCCTATAGCAATAATTGCCAACTTCTGTTTTTTCTTACATTTCTAAGTATACATCCTAAAAGTGCATTGTGAATCCAGTGGAACTTTAAAAAAAGGTCATTCTCCTAGGTATTTACCTATCTATATATCTTATGGGTGAGAATATAAATCTTTCCAGGAAGTAATTCAGAAATTACATTTTTATTTGTTTTTAAATAGGCTATTTAAATATAATCTTTGTAAATGATAATCCCAGTAATATATAATCTGTAACTTTTAGGTTCTGTTCCAAACATTGTTCCAGACAAAAATAGCAGCAGAGAAACTCCCCTTAGAGTGGATGGCTGTAGTGATGGAAAAAAATGTCCCTTTAATATTTCTTACTGTTGCATACACATATCAGTTCTTATTTGACTATTGTTAACATCTACAATAAAATGTTGTGTTTTTACAGTTCTTCCAATTTTCAGACATACTGTACTGGTAACTCTTTTAAAGGGGTAAGAATTCTTTTAGTTCTGGTGACAAGCAGAAGAACATACCTTCCATTTCAATTAGAAGGACAGGCATATGCAGGTTTCTGATGTCAATCTCAGTTGAATAAGGCTGGTCTAGTCAAATGGCAAATTCCATAAAGTGCCTTTCCAGAATTAGTTATGTAGCAGGTCCTTGGTATCCACTGCGGTTTGGTTCCAGGACCCCCTGTGTATACCAAAATTCAAATGGTTGCTCAAGTCCTATTAAATACAATGGTGTAGTAAAATGGTGTCCCTTGTATAAAATGGCAAAATCAAGTTTTGTTTTTTGGAATTTATAATCTTTTTGAATAGATTTTCAAACTGTAGATGGTTGAATCCATGGATAATGAATCCATGACAGTAGGTGCAATCTATGCATGCTTTGGAGAAGATTCCACTGTGTTCTGTAAAATGGGATTTACTCCCATGTGGGTGAGCACACAATTGGAACCTCGTTTTGTCTAGCTATATGCTACCATTTTCATACCAGTGAGGCAGTGCAAATCTGAACAGTCAACTCTTCCAAAAGAAGAGTTTGGAAACTTTTTGGGACAACAGTACCCAGAATGCAACGGTGTTACTGGAAGTGACTTCCCCAAGCTTTTCTCCAAAGTTTTACTGCTATACTGAGGCACATTCAAATTATTGTCCATGATCAGTGATGTGCTTCAAGTGCAGGAGTCCGGGATGAACATATAAGAATTTCCAGAACCCAACAGGGCTGGTCCAAGATATTTTGTGGCCTGAGGTGGAGCATCAAATTATGTTCCACTCATCGATACATCTCAGTAAGTTGTATAGTGTTTGAGCCAATGATGTTATTTTGGCACATGAAGCAGAAAAGCCTACAAGCATTTCTGGCAATAAGACATAAACTAAACTATTTTGTTTTTGTCTTTTGATGATACCAAATCTGCCACCTGAAATGACTGTCTCACTATGTCAAATTATAGGACCTGTCCTGAGCTACAACAATTTCTGTTGATTTTGATAGCTGATCAACAAATACAAATTGAAATTGGTGTAAATCTCTTAGAGATCTTGGACTTTGACACTTAAAGGAAACTGTTTCTCCAGAGAAAGGGGAAAAAAACAGGCACAGACTGATTTCCAGAATGCTCTAATGAAAAAGGGTGTTTTTGTGTAATTAGATTAATACCAGAGATTTGGAAAATTTACTTTTTTGGACTGCAGCTGCTAGAAATTAGAATGAGGGATTATAGGAGTTGAAATTTAAAAAGTAGTATTTCCAAGTTCTGATGTTTAATAGTGATAATTATTAAACTGAAAGTATAGATTTCTCCTTCTTCAAATGGATAAGTTTGTGCAAATAAGCTTTTTAAAAATGCTAGGTGTGCCAGAGATTACTAAACTCCTTCGCTCCAAACCCCTGACATCTTAACTATTGGAATCCAAAAAGGCATTCATCATTTTCTTGTCTTGATTCCTGAATCCATCAAAAGCAATAACCTGAGAATATGGAACAAATTTGTATTTTGTTCATCTAAAAGCTTAACAGTTTCCAGTAACATTTTTATTTCTACTCACTAGGCTCAGTTCAGCTTGTCAGTCTGTTCATCTTTTATCTGGGGAGACAGATCTGGTGAATGTGAGTAGAAACTTCATTGCCTCTTTTCAGCTGCAGGAATTAAATGCTTTTATCTTCAACCATCTTCTTCTAGAATGGTTCCCCTGGTAGCAGTGGGCAGTGGGAATCCCTCTCTAAAGCTATTATTCTGTAGATCCCATCATTGCTGTGATTCTGACCACTGGCATCAGCAATCCCACAAAGCCAGTGTGCTGTTTTTTATATAGAAAATGTTAGGCTCATGTTTTAAGGCTCCATGTGATGCAAGTGCTCAATTTACTACATGAGCACTGGCTTGCAAAACTGAGTTTCATCCCTACATTTATCAAGAACTGGACAGGTACACAATCTAAAATATTCATTTGCCTTTGCTCCTACAATGACTTTCCTAAGTTACCAAAACACTGAGCAAGCAGCACATATCCCTATATCCAGATACACAGGCACCTTCTCCCAAATATTGAAAATCATATGAAAGTTTACTTTCCAGACACTTCAGCAATTTTGCTTATGTGGATTATGGGTTTTATTTTCTTACTGACAAGTGTTACAACTTCAGTAATTTGCAACTTGTTGCTGTTAACAGGCCTATTCTAAAACTAGTAATGAAGTATTTCCAAAATATATATCTTATTTCAGTTAGAAATGCTATAGGCTCAAGACCTATGCTGTTCAATACTTCATTCCATGTAATATTAAAGTGCTGTTAAAAATCAATTTCATTAAAACAAACACATTGGAAAAGAATGTACAAGTCCAAAAATTGTTTTCATTCTAACTGGATTCATTGTTACACGCAGGCAATATTGAAATGTTAAACTCTGTAATAGTCCAAAGGAATTAATGGAACAATGCATGCATTTTCATCAGCACAAAATAAGACTGAACTTTAAGGAAGAAGAAACTATTTCAATCATTATCACACTATTATTGTGAAAGAATAATGTGCTATAATTCCATATCTAGGACAAGTATATACCCAACTATAGAGTAGCATCACTTAAACTGGAAACAACAGAATGAATCACTATATGAAAATAT
Organism: Urosaurus nigricauda; assembly: GCA_034509955.1. Taxonomy (NCBI): domain Eukaryota; kingdom Metazoa; phylum Chordata; class Lepidosauria; order Squamata; family Phrynosomatidae; genus Urosaurus; species Urosaurus nigricauda. Next base: position 87,673,697 of record JAOEGL010000002.1, on the reverse strand, counting down.
TTTAAAAATACTGTACACTGCTTCCTTAATTGTCCAGCATATGTAAACAAACAGCTAACTGAGTTTTAAAATATTACTTTAAAGTTAATTATCTTATCTTTGCATAACATGCCAGTTTGTTCTTTCACACTATCACAACGCACCTATCACAGCTCACAGTGGCTCATCAGAGAATTATATGCCAGTTCACAGACATTGACAGTGGAGCTATACAGAAGAAGTGAAACATACAGCAGCTACAGATTGTGACTCCTTGCCCAAGAAATGCATATTATTTTATATCTATATATCTATATAACTATATGCTGGCAATGTGGCTAGCAGAGGCTATTGATCAGTGTAACATGTGCTGCATTATTGAAGGTTATACACAGCATAAACATTTGACTAGACATTGCCAAGTCAAATGCTGTTGTATAACATCCACTAATATGATCACATATCTCCACCATATTGGATTATGCATGGGACAGAATAATTTTTTTATAATATAGCAGTCAATACTGAAAATAGTGGGCTCCCATCACACAAGTAAAAAATCTGATTATCCAAACTTGTTGGTGCTCTCTCATTTCATCTCATGTTAGTGTGGCCTTCCTGTTCATTTTAAATGTTTGATCAGCAATTATAAAGGCAATATTTTGATGATTTAGGATTACAAACAACAAATCTGAACTTCTCTAGATAACAAGGAACTCTCCCCTCCCACTTTTTAGAAGCTGCAATGAGATACGTAAATACTGCATGGTTTCTTGCCATCACTTGGAAAGCTAATACAGTGGATTGTTCCAAATGCTCAACATGGGGTGTTCATAGAAAAAAAAATTGAAATATAGGAAGTATTTACAACAGGCATTAGAAGAGGCATCATGGTGTAAAGAAAACCATAGTTTCTGGAAAACTGTTTCATAATCACATAGCTGGTATTAAATATATATTCTCTCTGTGTTCATCTATGTATTACCTTTTCAGAATTCAAAAAGATAAAGAGTACTTCCATTTCCACACTCTCCAAAGTAGTTTACTCATTTTTGTTTACTCCCTGTTGAGTTGGCAGCTCAGACAACAAAAAAGTATTTTGCTGCTTAATCACTACTTCAGTTAATTACTGCTGGTTGATCTTATAGATATGAACAAACCCAAAGGTTCCTGTTCTGCATACCTGGAGTTCAATCTAGTTTATTAAAAGGTTGTATTTGAATTTTTATGCAGCTACTGAGTGGGATAATATCTTAACTGTAAATGATGGAAGAAGTCATGGCATACTGTACTTTTTTCAGCAATGAAGATTCAAGGGGAAATGACAGAAGGTTCATTGGCAGTCTTGCTGATTGAAGTGTGTGCTTACCTTGAGAGTTAAAATGTGCTTTCCACAAGTGACATGAATGTAATTTTGTCCTCAACATTCTTGAAACATACAGATAAGGTGGATATTAAAGGTAAAAATGTGCAAGAATCATTTTAAAAATTGACTAATAATTCCTAGAAAGTAGCTCATCCAATTCAAATTATCTGGTGGATGCATTTTGATGATTCCAAACATATGTGGGCTGGAATTCTCTATCATGATCTATCTTGTGGATACTTAGTTATGTAGCAGAGGTTCCAAGGAACACTATTAGTGAATTATGAAGATGTGTGAAGAGTGTCTCACTGTGCATCAGTCTGGTTGTGCGTCGGTTTCTTTTCTGGCTTATCTAGTAATGTAACAGTTGCCCTTTGATGAATATGGACATCACAGGACCGCTCCATTTCTGCAGATGCAATCCACTTACAAAGATGTAAGTCCCCATGTCTTTTAAGATCTCTCTCTCTCTCTCACTCATTCACACACTTTTTTATTGCTTTGTTCTAGTTGGGAATTATATTTGCTTTCAGAATACAAATTCTGTACAAATTCATTAATTCACAAAAATGACAAAGTTTGGCTTTTTGTCAACAAAAGCCACAATTTATATATGGACAAGCCTCAATGACAGTATGTGTTTTCATGTGTACTTGAAAGAATTCTCCACAGGGCCTAGAAGAATATTAAAAGCAGGCATTTTTGTTACAGAATGCATAGATATCATTTCCCTTGCTGACAGTTGTAGTTTTTCACTTCAGTAAACAGCTTGGAAAAAGAAGCCTTTGTTAATTGGTTAATTTGATATTGTCAAATTGATGACCACTCTTTAACATAGTGGATAGTACTATGAGTAGTAGCACAAATGCATTGTTACCTGCAAGGCCTAATGCAGCTCAGTGTAGTGTCACTGAACAAAAAATAGGAAATAATTCAAAAGGGTATTAAAGTGCCTATTTTTTTCAAAAGTATTTTGAGACCTTGAGCAAATCATGCCTGAATTCTCCCTAGAAAACAAGATGACTAAACTGAGGTTGTTGCACTTTGGCTGTGTCATGAGAAGACATGATTCCCTAGAAAAAACTATAATGCTTGGTATGGTAGAAAGCAGTAGGGAAAGAGGAAGACTGCATTTCAGATGGACAGACTCAACCAAGGAAGCCATGGCCCTGAGTCTGCAATACCTGAGCAGGGTGGTTGATGATAAGATGGCCAGAAGGTTTCCCATTCTTAGGGTCGCCATAAGTCAAAGATGACTTGATGGCAGTTGAGACTTATTCCACACTAATAACAGTCAGCTTTGTTAAATGTTAAATCATTCTACTGCTTGAAAGTATTTGTGGAGCTCATTTACAATATAAACCTTGATATGTTTTGTATGCCCAAACTAGAACTGAGACAGGACTGGCATTCTATTCTGATCAATTCCAAATATGCTTAGTTTGATAGACATCACTGAAATAGTACTTTAACACTCTTTCAGGCTGTACCAATAGCAGGTTAGAACTACCTCACAATATTACACTTTAGTCTTAAGGCGGTTTAACTTTGAATTATTGTGGTAAATATGAAAGTAGGCATTATGAGCAGTGTTATCAGTTATCACACTCCCTCAGAGTATAGTGGAGTCTCCTTCCTTAGAGGTCTTTAAGCAGAGGCTGGATGGCCATCTGTCGGGGATGCTTTGATTGGGAGTTCCTGCATGGCAGGGGGTTGGACTGGATGGCCCTTGTGGTTTCTTCCAACTCTATGATTCTATGAAAAGCACCAGGGAAAGAATTTCTGGATATAAATCTTAGATACAGGAATTACTGTATATAATCATGTATAAGTCTAGAAATTTTAGTAAAAAAAATCAACACCAAAAAACCTGTGTTAGCATATCCATGGGTCAATGTAAGTACTGTACCTTAACTCTTATCAAAACAGGAACTATCCCCTTCTCTGATTAAAGTGGCAAAAGGTGAGAATCCATCCTGGGAGCACCTAAAAGAAGCACCAACCTCCTCTATTCTTTCTGCTGCAGCACCACTGGTGGTGGGAAAATAGTGGCATTCTTTGGCATTGTTTTCCTTTGCTATGTCCCTTACATCCTTTGCTACATGCCTCTAAGTTTTACACTTGATATCCATGGGTTATATCAAAATCCATAATTCTGGCCCCAACGTTATGCATGAGGTCGACTTATACATAAGTATATATATGGTAACTATACTGCATGCTATTATATGAGTTAGAATCAAGATACCATTTAGCTTAGTTTTGCATTAAAAAAAATATCTGAAATTCCCTTGGTAAGTGTGGGGATTGAAAGCACTTTGGGGGGCAAATTGGAGTGGGAAAATGTGCTCTGCTCTGAAGTGTTCTTTCTCTTCCTAAAGTTGCTCTTCTAAATTACACAACAAAAGTCAGGTCCTCAGCAGAAGTATGTGTATAAACAGATAGTGACAAACTGATGTTGGACGTGTAAAGCAGACTGGCAAAGAAAATTGCTTTGTCCTTGGTCCCTGAACAATCAGCACATCTTAAGACTCATTTGCATGCATTCAGACAAGTCAGAGTTCTGCTCTTGATCTGCAATAAATCCACATTACAGAAAGGTACAGACTACAGAACAGATGGGTACAATAGTTGGATTAATAGCAGGGACGGAGTATACAGCATAGTGAAGGAAGTTCCATCGACTATGTAATTGAAATCAGCATGCCATTTTGCTGCTCATAATGCTTGCCTCTTTGCCCCTACCCAGTGTCAGATAAAAGTAATCCCACATAGACCATCAGAGTTTTGTGGTTATACAGGTGTCCTTGCCAGTCATTCTGGACAGCTGCAACAAACCCTGATGACTGTCTGTACCAGCTGAAGCTTATGGACTGTGCCAGGCTTCCTTGCCCTGTGATGCATTGCGCTTGCATGTAAATGTTCAGGCCAAGATGGTTAAGACAGAAGAAAGGAATTTAGTCAGTGAACATCAGAGAGTGCAGAAGGTTTTTTAAGTGGACAATGGGACAGTGATGCCTCTATCTATCTATCTATCTATCTATCTATCTATCTAATATTACTAAGTAATGATTACTTATTTCTCTAAATGTGTTTCATGATTAAGATTTTCTTCTCGTGGGCACTGCAATCTATTTGCTGTATTATCCCATTAACAGTGTGAACCACCTTCAAAGTAATAGTGTGAACTCCTTTCAGTCCCTGCAACCCACAAGAATTCTTGTGAACACTCATGTCAAGTAGGCCTGTGGGGTGGTGGGATGGGGCTGGCACTTTCATTCCAGGGCATGGTATTACTGTCTTATTATTTTGTTTCTCTGTAGAATGGAAGCATAGTTATTGTTGTTTTTAATGGCTTTTGCATGTATCAGATCCTAATTTCGCTTTGGTGGTTTAACTAACCTCTGCAAACCTTTGTTTTGTCAGAGAAGAACATTATTCAGCATCTTCTGTGCTCCTTCAAGATCAGACCATAAAATGAACATACAGTACTATAAATATTGTAACGTTCTGGTACAATATGTCTTAACATAAAAAGGTGGCTAAATGGGAGAACAGTTATGATAACACAGCAGTGACAAAAAGAAGAAAAGCAGCAGTGGATGCAAATACTGAAAAATAATGATATGAAAATGTAGCACAGAACACAGAACATGATATCAATTCTGCTCTTATTTTCACCATCATCATCACATTTTAACAAATTCCACAAAATACATACCTCCTAACTTTGTGTGGTTAAAAAAATAAATATTTACTATTCCACTTAATTACATTCATCCTGAGCTTGCTCAACTGTGCTAGAAAGCCTGTTTAATAACAGGAAACCATGTGACTACTTATTAAATAAATTGTTCCCTTTTCCTCATGCTGCTATACAAAAGGCATCTCTTTTCTTCCCTTCTTGAAAATATAAACATTTGTGGCACTATAAGTTAATACAAAAAAGAGACTGGTGAACTGTGAGAGTGTTCAGCTAATTTCTCTTTACCAGGATTAAAGAGAGGTACAGAGATGTGAACAGGCTGGGGACAGTTAAGGACTGGTTTGCTTTTGGTTTCAGTAGAATAATACAAAGATGTACTTCATCAGCCATCACAAAAATGGTACTGATGTAAAAGCCAAGAGAATCAAAATGGAAATACCATCTTTGTATGCAGTTATTTTGTTTCTCTTTTAAAAAAACACACAATCTATCCCCATTTCAAAGGCAGATTTCTTAATTTCTTCACCCATTTATGCATGATATCATAAAGGTTTTTAAAAAATAACATTTCTATATTTTTTTCCACCCACCCCCCTACCCACACCGAGTGCAATTGTCAACTAGGTCAAGATACAGAAGCCCAGTACTTGACACTGAGATTACAAAGTGCTAACTTGACAGGTGGCAGCTGCCAGCTGTTGCTGACATATCACGGTCTGAAGTTACTCCATTCTGCTAAAGAAAAGAGCTGGAGAGCAGACAATTCTCTGACAATTCTCTTTGTCACACAGTTGCTACCTCTAACTGTGCTTGCTCTCAAAGCTATGGAAGGCACCTGTTCTAGAGAGTCTTCTCATGGACAAGGTGTCCCCTCTGTTCTCTGGTTTGGATGACTTGCTCCTTTGGAACGTATTTCGAAGGCTTGCTGCATTGCGCTGCCTATCAAGTTTATCACTGATGGAGTAGCTTTTCCGGGTGTGTGCATACAACAAGTTGGATTCATCTGCAGAATAACTGTTGGCCCGTTCAATTTTTGGAAGAGGGATATTGTTAGGCAGTGTTCTAGATGTATTGCTTTCTTGAGATGACAAAGAAACCATTCTTTTGTCTTTGGCTTCAGTATCCTCATTATCAGAGCTTGGGTGGCTTAGTTCTGCCTCCCTCTCAGGGTGGCAGCATCCTAAGTCATCCATTTTGTCTCCATGGTTCCCAGGGAAGCTGGATCTTTCTGCAATGGTTTGAGGTGCACTGACACACCTTGTGTCTATGCAGTCTGTGATACTTGTGTACTCTGCTGTTTTGACTGGCACTCCAAGGCTGCTGAAATAGCTCCGAGAAGGTGAGAACATGAAACTGTGAGATTTGACAATGGGTGCATCATCCAAAAGAAATGGCGATGTGGCCAAGTATCGACTGCTTTTAGACCGCTCTAAGGTATGGTATAAGGGAGGGTCAGATTCCCATGGATTTTGGCTTTCTGTGACTTGTGAATAGTCTGAAGAAAACACCCTTGTTTCTATTGAAGAGGCATCTTCATAATCAATACTCCTGCCTGAAATTCTGTCAGCAGGAGAACCACTGATGTAAGCACTACTTGAGAGGACGCTGGAAGCTATCTGAGCTTGAAGAGCTGGGTCTCCCGTCCCTAGGATATTTATTGAACTGTCAAGGGGTTCTATTACAGACTGCAGCTCATCCATAGCAGAGACATAAATGTCTATGCAAGAGGAAGGCCTTCTGGAATCTGGGGCAATAGAGAGAGTGCTTGTAGGCACTAAGGGTACTTTTTGCTCTTTTGAGACAGAATGAGAGCTACTGGCACGATGGAGGCTCAGAGATCTTTCTTTAAAAATGCTTTCAAACTTCTCCAACCCACACTTGTCCTTCATATTCACTGCATAAAAGGAGTGACTTCTCAAGCGGGGTGTTACTGTTGGAGAGGTTGGTGACATTGACTCCTCCCCTGTGGGATCAATACTCTCTTGAAGTTTGTAACTGTTTCCTTCTTGGCTGTTGAAGCTACTCTGCCTGACAATGTAGGCTGTGTCAGTACAGTCAGAGGATGTTCGAGACCGCACCTTAGTGGCTTCTCCTCTGTCTAGGCCTGTTAGCTTATCTAATGCTGTAGCCATTCGCCCTATCATGTCTTCCAGCTGAGCAAGCCGGATGTCTACAGTTTGAAGTGAAGCCTTCATACAGTGTTCTCGTTCATTCACTTCCTCTAATCGCATGGCCATATTCTCTACCCTATATAAGGAAAAGGAAAAGCGAGAAAAGCAGAATTAGTTTCACATATGGCAAGAGGTTAATTTGATTTATTGACCATCAAATTACTAATTGGGTACTGTTAATAATTCCAATTATTGTACTTACTATAACAATAATAATCAAGGTGAGTGTGTGTGCACGAAAGAGAAACAAAGATATTTCCTTAGATTTGAGATCTCCAGGAGATAATCAGCCTAATGGAATACCATATCTGCTTTGCTGAAGTATCCCAGGTTATCTCAAAAGAACACATTTTAAGAAAATTTGGATTTTATTCTTAACCATTAGTATTTTCTATAAACTGTTACAAATATTCCACTTCAAAAATAAAAATGACATATCTTTCATAGACTATGACTTACTGGCAATATAGTATATTGCTTTAGTGTAGTCTCTTTGTAATGTAAGGAGATAATTTTTTTAAAAAAAGCTAAGTAAAAATCCAGTAGATTCAAGACATTGAATGTCTTAGAGTTGATTGAATGTCGATGTGTTGGTATTTTGTTGTCTTATATGTATGTTGGTGTATTTTTGTGTATTGTGCTGTGTGATCTGATTTGTATGTTTTTTATATTTTTGAAATATTTTTTTTTAAATTAAAAATTTAAGAAATCCAGTAGATTGATGTCGGCTTTTAAAATGTAATTTTTTTAAAAAAATTAGATGGATGGATTTTTTTTTATTTCTGACAAAAGATATATCTTCTAAGAGACATATCAAGGTTACATTGAGAAAAATATCAAATTCTAATTTCATACATGGGCTTCACATTTAGATTCTGAATATAAGATTTCTGAAGCCTTCAGGTGTAAGTGATACAAGTACTGGTTCCTCCATTTTATGGATTAAATGGAAGTAGGGAACATGGGACCCTCCAGATGTTGTATTAGGGCTGAGAAGAGCTGAAGTCTGACATCTGGTCGGAATATATTCTCCATCCTTGGACAAAATGTTGAAAAGACCAGATCTATGAAAGGTAGTACAGTCAGCCCTTCATATTCTCTGGGATTAGGGACACAAGATTCCTACAAAAGTGGAAAAATATGAATAACACTAAGCCCCCCTCCAAGCCATATTTAACACACACAAAAAGTATGATTCACAGATTCAACCCACTGTGGATGCCTTTGAGGCAGATGGGTTCCTTTGCAAGGTAGAAGAAGATGGCTACCCCTACTGCTGCCCTACACCATTTTTAATAGGGACTTGTCATATGCTCACAGACTGTCAATCTCATGAGGCTTGTAGTTCCTATTAAAAATGGGACAGTGCAGCAGTGAAGGAGGCAGCAAGTGACTGGTGAATAATCAAATCTGCAAAAGTTAAACCCACAAATGTGGAGGGGTGACTGTAGTTTGTTTAATTAAAGTATATTCTATACACTGCCTTGGATCCCATATTGGGAGAAATGTGTGATATAATTTAAGTCTAATGTTACACTGCTGCACATCTATTTCCTTGTTTAACATTTTTTCCAGCTTGCCCAATGGCAGCCAGATGAGTGTAGCTCCATCATAGCCCAAACATTAGCTGCAGGGGACAACAAGAAAGCTCCCTCTACATCTGCCATCCTTTGACCTCCACCATCCAGGACAGACCTCAGGCATAAGAACATGGGAAGGGCTTAATGCTCTGCCAGCATCAAAGAGAAACCTGGCCTAAATTTGCCAGGCATATTGGAGTACTGTATTTGATACATGTAAAGTCAAAGGAGATGCTTGCTTGTAAAATGAATTTAATTACAACTGTGCTGGATGAGAAGGGAATCCTTACAAGGAATGGAGCATGTGGGAAAGGAGGCATATTTCTTTCCTCCTTTGTGCAATCAGAACAATCTACTGGCACTAATGGGAACATTTCTCTTAAGCTTGCTAGCTGTCAGCACAGGAGAGATTTTGGCTTCAATCAGACTGGGGTGAGAGGTAACCCTTTTGTCACCAAAAGTCTTTACTCCATCATGCATCTGGGCTTAATAGGGAAAAATTATATGTAACTACATGCTGTGTGTCAAATGAATATCCAATGTGGCTAGAAAGCACCCCTTTGTTGGATTATATCCTGCAATCTTTATTTTATAATGTTAATTTAGTAAAAACATCTATCATTTTGTAGTATAAATAATGTAGCTTTTTGGGAAATTTTCATTCAAGTACTACCAACTTTTGATTACTTCTAGTTTCAAGACAATATTGTCTAATTTGTGGACAGTAAATATGTGTTACTGTTTAGTTTCTAAACAGTAGAATTAGGCCCGATACAAATAGGTGCATTGTGGTGCCCTGGCGCCAAAACTAGGATTCGGGAGCGTGCAACATCTGCACACCCCCGAACCCTAGCATGTAATGGCGGTGCCATCATGGCAGCCTCCCATTCACATGGGGCCACCATGATGATGCATGCACCGTACTACGTCCAGACGTTGCTGGCAGGAAGTGGCGTCATGGGGGCACCCTTTCCTGTTTGCGGCACTGCAAAAAAGCTGCTGCTCTAGGCAGCTTCTTTTTGGCAGCACATTGGTGCATGCGGCTGCTGCAGCACCGACTTGGGGCAAAGACGGGCAGCATGGAGCTGCCTGTCTGTTGAGCTCCTTAGTTATCGTCATATCATTATCCCTTAGCTATCATCATAAGGTACTGCCAATTTTTCTAGTGTGCAGAATACGAAAGAACATTTTATAGCTGTTTTCTTACAAAATAAAAGGTAAAAGGGTAAAGGTTCTCTCTTTGACATGTTTATCAAATCATATCCAACAGTAGGGGCGATGCTCATCTCTGTTACTAAGCCAAAGAGCCAGTGTTGTCAAAGACGACTCTGTGATCATGACTGCACAGAACACTGTTACCTTCCCATTGAAGTGGTACATATTTATCTATTTGCACTTCTACATGCTTTCAAACTGCTAGGTTGGCAGAGGCTGGGACTAGTGACAGGACCTCACTCTGTCCAATAATAATAATAATAATAATAATAATAATAATAATAATAATAGTTTATTTATAATATAACATGGCGCTTGGGTCTCAAACTGCTGACCTTGCGATTGTCAGAATCAGCATCTTAACTGCTGATCCACAACATCCCTTACAAAATGACAGGTATTGATATTCTAAGACAGACAAAATTCAAACATATACAAAACATATACAAAAATTATCCACCTTTCAGAGGTAACACGGATTCTCTCATCATTAGAAGAATTGAATCTATCATCTTTTTCTCTGAAATATTCTTCTATGCATTGTTCTTCAAAATCATGAACCTTCTTCAGCTCATCATCTGTTATAAAAAGCTCTGTACAAAATGCATGAGGCAATGACAAAGCAACAGTTAAAAGCAATTAATTAGGCATCTTTGTAAGATCCTGCCCATTTTGTGGATTTAAAAATGCATCTCCCATCCCTTACCTGATTGGGGATCATTTCAATAATTTCCAAATTTGTAACCCTACATTGCAAGAGTCATATTTTATGCATGCCATTATGGCTTTGACTTTATATTACATTCTGAAAAACAGTTTTGTATAGACTGTCTGGGTTTCTGTAGAAGTCTCAGTAGCATTTGATTTGATGATTTAGGCTTTGTCTGCATGGGCCAAAAGGCTTGTTCCCTCCCTGAGCACATTTTGGCATTGTCCTGTTTGGCTTGGTTCCCAAATCCCAGTTCTGACTAAAGCACTCCAAATGATGACTGGCATGTTCTGCACCAGATCTGGATTATAACACCTTTAAAACACTTTTTAAAAAACTACCTGTTACTCTGCATCTTCCAGGAAGTTCCAGAGCCCTCTGTCCCATGCTATATCACCTGTCTCCACAGGCATCCTGCTGAGCCGCTCAGTATCCCTGCTGCCATGCAGATCATTTGCTCTGAGTTCAGAACAAAGCACCCAGTCATGTGTTCAAGACTAGGTGCCTCATTCTGACTTCAGAAGGGAGTGACTGGCGGCAGATGTACTGGGCGGCTCAGTGGGATGCCTGTGCAGACAGCTGCTACAGTGCAGGAATGGAGGGCTAGGTAACATGAGGCGGCTGTTGCAGCTGCAGGGCCAAGATACTCTGAGCTGCCCTCGGGTATCTTGCCCTGGGCACACAGGACCTTGGTTACTTACTCCTACTCCTCGTTGTGTTCCACTTACAATTCTACTGACACATCTGCTGAGTTCTACCTACCTTATTGAGCACATTGAGGACTAGCAGTTGTGTTCTGAATTACACAGGTATCTCTACACACTGCTGCTTGTGTGTAAGAACACTATCCACATCTACCCACACACTACTGAGAACCCTAGTGATGGTATAACATGCTCTTTTTGCATTGCTTTATTTGATCAAAGCCAAACACCACTCAGCTGTAAGTGAGATGTGAAGAAAATTACGTTAAATCAGTCTATGTGGAGTTGGCTTTGCAAAGTATGAAAATTACAACTGGTTCTGAAAGTGGTATCAATTGAATTAGGCTATATGGAGCATATAACTCTAGTTCTGTGGCAATGTTATGGGTTCCCAATTTGCTTATAGGTCCACTAAACTATAGTTTTTTGTGGGGTTTTTGGGCTATGCAGCCACATTCTAGAAGAGTTTCTTCTTGGAAGAAACTCTTTTAGAACATGGCCACATAGGAAGAAACTCTTCTAGAATTTGGCCACATAGTCTAAAGCCCTACGGTATTTTAAGCACTACTGTCTCCCATGTAAAGCTATCAATGTACTATACTAAGGTGATCTATGGAAACCTTCTCTGTATTTCCAAAGCAGTATGTTTCTACGTAGGGCAGAGTTTTTTCAGCAGCATTCATATTGTAAAAATCTTTCCTGGGAGAGATATGCCTAGTTCTTTCCACACTGGGATTTAGATAGTGAATCAAGACTTGTTTTGAAGGTCATTTGAAATAACTCACAATTGAAAGTTTCCCCATTTAGTTGCTATTTTACTGCTGCCATTGTTGTGGCTGTATTTATGTTGTCACTTCACATTTTGATGTTCTGTTTAATAGTTTTATACATTGCCGATTAGAGAGGGTTCGTGTTGGAGCACATGATTTGCATGCAGAAGATCTCTGCCATCTTGACACAACTGTCTTTCACATTACTTAATTGTTGCATTTTGATAACACTTTAATTGCCATGGCTCCACAGAATCCTGAAGTTTGTAGTTTCTTGAGGTATTCAGAATTCTCTTCCAGAAGAGTTGTAGTCTGTTGGGTGTGTATGTATAAGTGTCTTCAGGTCACCTGCCAACTTAGAGTGGCCCCATGACTATCTTAGGTTTTTCTTAGGCAAGCAGTATTCAGAGATGGTTTCGCCATTTCCTTCCTCTGAATTATTGCCTACAGCAATTGCCATTTGTAGGCAGTCTCTCATTCAAGTACTAACCATGGCTGATGCTGCTTAACTTGCAAGATCAGATAGGATCTAGTGCCTTTAAGGTATTTAGACTCTGCTTTGATTCATTCATTTAGAGTATTTATACCTCTCCTCTTCTGCCACAAAGACTCTAGGGCTGCTTACCAATTGTTAATTTGACAGTTCCCTGCCCTCAGGCTACCAGTCTAAAAAAGAGATGACACAAAAGGAGAAGGGAATGGCAGTGGGGAAGGGAATCGAGTCCAGCAGATACTGCCTGTTCTTTCCCTCTCCGTTACCAAACTAAAAATCTCAGGATTCCATAACATGCAGCTGTGGCAGTTAAAGGGGTATCAAAATGCTAGTTGTGTAGTGTGGAAGTGACCATGGAAGGATTGGTGATCAGTAAAGATTTTCTTGCAGGATCCAAGAGAGAGCTGCAGGCAGTCAAAGTAACCAATGCTGATCTAGAGTGAGAAATTGTGTAACTAGTGGTAAAGCAGCTTCCTTGGGATCCTGGTAAATGTAAGATAAACCAGAGGCAGAAGTATCACATCTGATGAAGTAGAATAGAGTCTATGAAAGTTTATGCAAGTAGCAAGTACATTTCTATACTGCTTATCAGTGCACTTAAGCACTCCCTAAATGGTTTATAATGTGTAAGATAATGTGTAACAAGCTGGGTACTCATTTTAGCAACCTTGGAAGGATGCAAGCCTGAGTTAAGCTTGAGCCCTTGGCTGTTATTGAACTCACAGCCTTGCAGTTTATGAGTGAGTAGCTGCAGTACAGGCATTTAACCACTGTGCCACCAGGGCTAAAAAATTATTTTTCTCTGTTAGTCTCAAAGACACTACAGGATTCCTTTATATCTCTTTATCATGAAACAGATGTACTGATTTTCTTGCATATCTCAATCCAAGGTTTCTAAAGTTCATTTTGCATGTTATACTAAGGAAATGGCACAATGCCAAACTGCACAGGCATTTCCCAATATGGTTAGCTGGATATATGCACAGTAATAATCATTACAGAGTTTTTATCTGCCTCGAGTCACAACAGTTTACACACAAGTTGTGTTCTTGTGGCGATGCTCTTGTTATCATCCTTAGTTGTTCTCTCTAAAGTGACAGAAACAGATAAGTAAATCTGAGTAATCCTTCCAAACTCCCCCTGCTCCAGATTTGTGAAAGATCAGCTGCATGAAACTTACTCAGCCCATAGTCTGTTTCATCTGGGTCACTGTCATGTTTTCGCCATCTGCAGCATATGTGTTGAAATATCATAGTCATGTGACTGAAGATGATTAGCGGAGGAGGCAAGACTGGTCTTTCGTGGAATGTCATGATGAGCTGATACCTCTGAAACTTCCATACTTGGTTAGATATAGATTTAACTTCAAAGAATGTGTTGCTGAAACAAGAAAAGAGGACATTGGCTTCTGATAAACAGAACTACTTTCTTAGGGTGTAGGCACACAGCAGAATGAAAACAGTTTGACACAACTTTAATTGCTATGAGTCTATCATCCAGAATCCTTCCATCAGGGATTTGTAGTTTGGTGAGGCACCAGAGCTCTCTGACAGACCAGGCTGAATAACTCACCAAACTACAAATCCCAGGATTCTGTAGGAAAGTGTCGAGACAGTTAAAGTTGTGCCAAACTGCTTTAATTCTGCAGTGTGGCTACACCTCCAAATACCATATGCAGTACTGAGGCCATTACACACAGGGCACAGCAGAAAACCTGGGCGTATATGCAGTATGGAATGGTAACCAGTCCTGAATCTTTGATAGATTTACTAACAGACACTCAAACACTTCTTTGTCTCATTTGCAAGTTGCATTTTTAGTTGAAGACTTTAAAAAATTGTGGTACATCTAAAAAAAGTTGCAGTTATAGAAAGAGATAAGTAGCTACCAGAATAAGGCAGAAGAACCAAAAACACCAGAAATATTCATAAAGCGTCTCAAATATCAACTCATCTTATTAATGTGAAAATTAGAATAAAACCATTCCTTGCCATGTCATTAAGGGCCCTTTCACAGATAGCAATATGACCGTATTTTAACTGCTGTGATAACTTCCCATTGGAATCCCGGATTTGTAGTTTGGTGAGGCACTAGAGCCCTCTGGCTGAGAATAGTACACAACTTTCCCTAAGCTACAGATCAGAAGATGAATGAAGCCATGGCAATTAAAGTGGAATCATAGTGCTATAACTGTGCAGTGTGAAAGGGCCTGGAGATAGCACAAAATGTGAAGTCAAAGGCTTCAATGGCCAGAATCCATAGATTTTTCTGGGTTTTTCAGGCTATATTTTCTCTGAAGATGCCAGCCACAGATGCTGGTGAAACATCAGGAAGAAATTCTTCTAGAACATGGCCATATAGCCTGAAAAACCAACAAAAATATATAGCACAAGATGTTTAGAGTAGGTATAAAGGGCCCACATAAAGCCCTTAGAAAAGCATGTTACAGGTGGCCTGTGGAGAGGTTCAGGCCTGAGATGTAACATGCCACAAGTAATAGTTTTACTTAAAACATGTTACTGTTCTGGAATAATAAGGGAATAAGGATGTTCCTTCTGCAAAATAATGTCATGATTATTAACACATTTTTTGGGTGTAATGTTTATGCACCGCATGAAAAGTAGCAATGTTATCAGTAATTACATTACTTTATGCAGTACGTATGTTAGCTCATTATTTGACTTTGGGGACATTTATATCACTTTTCTCATTTTAGACCATTTTCTTTTACAGGTGGATTTTCTCCAAACCCTCATAAACTCATCATGATCATCATCACCCCCCACCTTTCCCCAAGTCAGTGATGATAATGCGTTAGTTTTGGGGGCTTCTTCAGAAGTTGCATAACATATTACTTTTAAAAAGTATCCTTTCCAGTTCTGGAAGAATTGTACTAGAGGCTTCTCCCTTGTGAGCTATCATTGCCATTGATGGTAATGTGCAATAGCTGTGTGGCTGCATTCCTAAACCACTGATGTAAGATAAGAACCTAATTTAATATTAGATTCAATCTGACACCTTTTGGAAATGCTGGGTCCAGTTAATCAAGAAAACAACCAAAACAAAATGGTTTTGCTTTCCGTGCTGTAATGTGCAC
This sequence comes from Urosaurus nigricauda, assembly GCA_034509955.1. Classification (NCBI taxonomy): domain Eukaryota; kingdom Metazoa; phylum Chordata; class Lepidosauria; order Squamata; family Phrynosomatidae; genus Urosaurus; species Urosaurus nigricauda. The sequence continues at coordinate 87,657,907 of JAOEGL010000002.1, read as the reverse complement.
TGTAGAAATAATGCACTTTGACAGCACTTTAACTGCCATGGCTTCATCTTATGGAATTCTGGGATTTGTACTTTGTTATGGCATCAAAGCCCTCTGACAGAAAAGGCTAAATATCTGACAAAATGACAAGTCCCAGAACTTCATAACATTGAGCTATGACAGTTAAAGTGTTGTCAAAATGCATTATTTCTGCAGGGCAGATTGGAACCAAGGCATAGCAAGAAGGGTTAGTTCTAGGTTTCAGGAAACCCATAGCAAAGAGTTGTCTGTGAGCTACATTAGGTGTGGCCTGCCTTAGTAGCAGCAGAAAGAGGAGACAAGTTGCCATTTCAAATTTCCCATAATGGCCCACAGTGGCATCTCTGCCCTGGTTTCGCCTGGTGCAGGGGAGAAGTGCTGCAGGGGAGGGCTTCTGGGGGCTGCGCATTCAGCCTCCCTTGGAGTCACCCTGTCCCTCTCCTCATGAGGAGAAGGATGGGATGGCATAGGGGCAGTGTGCTTGGCCTCCCTTGGGGCTGCACTGTCCTTCTGCTCATGAGAAGAAGGATGGAACAGCACTGAGGGAGGCCCAACTGGGAGTCATCCCTCTTCTAGGGTGTCATCCAGCGTGGTCTGCATCACCCACACTTATGATGATGCCATTGATGCCACACAATGCTTGCCATAGATTTGTTCCAGGTTACTGTGGAAAATTGAAAATGGAAGCTTGCAGCCTCTGCCACTTGGGGAGAGGGCCCAGGGTAGAGGTAACAATGGTATGTCTTGCTAGGATGGGCTCCTGATTGCTGCCCAAGGAAGCTGAGCTCTGGCGTCGGTCCTCCAATAATCTGGATGCAGGCAACTTCTCTCTCTCTCTCTCTCTCTCTGGCTCACAAAGAAAAACAATTAAAAGAACTTAAAGATCACTTCTAAAATTGACTCACTCTCAGCCTGATAACTTGATGTTCAGTTAAGAATCAGAAAGCAGGTAGCAAAAAACAGAACTTGGAATATTATTGCAGAATTTTAATGTCTTAGTGTTACCTTTCTTTTATTTTAAAGCAACATGTTGCTCATTACTTATGTGTCATCTAAGTAGCTTGCTGCTAACATGTTAATTTTTAGAAATTATTTTAAAAACCAGAAAATGTGAAGCAACCCAAAATACATTCAAATATAAATATAATTATGCATCTTGTTTTAAATTGGACAACACTTCAACAGTTTCCTGCATCAAGCCTATCTTGGTTTTGAGGAAGAACTCTTGGCCAAATCTCTTCTTCCAGAACAATATTCTCAGAATTATTCAGAAACAAAAGGTAACCAATTTTTACCAATTTATAAATTTCCCTCCTGGATTACCCCACAATAAATCTCAGTTGCTAATCATGTAAACCTACCACTAACTCTATCAACAACTATAATCCAATTTGGTTCATTCTATCCTATTTCCTACCATGGTTACTACAGTCAGAACCAGAATATCAGTGGTGTAATCAGTGCAATTGTTCCAGGCTTCTCACTTGGCAGGGACCCCCTGATAAAGGTGAAAATGGGTCACTTGCTTTCTCTTCAGAACCTCCCAGTGTTCCTTTGTCATCAATATTTTGTGAGTTAACTGACTAACTAAACAACAAAAGCATGGGATCAGGTTGCCAGCCTTATAAAAGTTGCTGAAAATGGGTTCTCACAAGGAAAAAAAAACAGCCTTGTGCTGCTTTTTATTTTGATACTTAATTTCTGTGCTGCTGCTCCAATAGTCCACACACATGCACAAAGGGGGCCTATTCTGGGAATTGCTTCAAGGGCCCCAATTTCTTAATCTGGCCTTGTCAACAATCACTGAATTTTTACACAAACAGATACACATATAAAGTTATGAAACTTACTTAAAAACAGCAATCAGCAAATTCACCAGAAGGATGTTTGCAACCAACAGATAGCAAGCCATTATGGCTGGAACAATCCATGCACCTGTTTTGCAGGGAGGCAGTTGGATTATTTTACCATCCTCTCTGGTTTCATTTTGACCACAAGGAGCTAGAAGAAACAGGGAATGAGAGGAAGGAAAAAATGAATCCTAATTTGCAAAACCTTTAAGAGAGGTTATTAAATATTTAAGAATATAATCTATTTCAAAAGCTTAATAATCACCATGGGTTTACTCCTTTCCCCTCCCTGCACAAAAGATTGGATTACCAAGATCAAGCGCTCTGAAAATCGATGACACAATTCCTACTGCTGTGGCTACTGAATGTTATGTCTTTTGATAGGTTCTTTAAACTAGTTTGCTGAGAAATATAAGGATGTATTCAGAATGAATGGCCTCGGCAGGCATTCCTCTTTTTCTAGAAATTTACTGCACATTGTCAAAGTGCACTCAACTAAACATGACATGAATTGATTAATACATTTGTGTAAAATTTATTTTCTCTGTTAATGTTTGACTTTTTTTTTGATAACAGGTAGGTAGTGCAGGAATAACCATCAAACAAGTACAGTATAAAACAAGAAACTATTTGAGCATGTCAGTATGCAAGAATAAGATTCAAAGAAAGGTTGCATGATTTTATTGGCACATTACTTTCATACTGTTAAGGACTTCTGACACTAAAATAAAGTCAAGCCAGAGAAGATACAATCAGATATTTATAGAATCTGATTCATGTTATATAGACAACATAGCAGATACTTGAATTTATTTTCTGTTGTTACATTCATTTGGGAGTGAGGAAAGGGGAAAATGGAAAGGGTATAGGGTTCTCCAACTTGCTAGCAAACCTTCCTTCCATCTGAGAGTTAATGATGATAATATATAAAGAACCACAACAACATCATACAGTCCATACTGATCAAACAAATAAGGAGGCCAGTGCTTAAGAAACTTGTAAGACACAGAATTCACTTGATACAATCTTAGCTGTTGATGCAGGCTTACTACTACACAGCAAGTACAGCTTGCTGCTGAATGGGTGAGAAAAACGGCACCTCCTGTAACAAACAGATGGTATTTACTCAACCCCCCCCCCCCCTTCAGCATGGAGGAATCTGCTTGGCAGAGATATAAAATCACAGGTGAGTGGTGAAGCAGCTCCATTGGGACTTCAGAAGTTAGAAAGCAAGGAAGTATGAAGGGGAAAAAAGTAACACACCAAGAAGCAATTACATATGGGAGATGGGAGAAAGGACAGGGGCAATGGTGTGGTCAGGTTAGCGCCACACTGCTAGTTTATTTAGAAAAGGATTATTTATGTATATGCCTTCAGGTCAACTTATGGTAACCCCATGAATTCTACGAAGTTTTCTCAGGTGAGGAATGCAGGTGGTTTTGCTAGTTCCTTCCTCTGAACTATAGCCTATGGCCCCTGGCATTTGTTGGTGTCTCCCATCCAAGTCGTAACCAGAGCTGACACTTCTTAGCTTCTACAGGATCTGGTACCTTCAGGGTATTTAGCCCACTAAAATAGTTAATATAGGCCTGATACAGACTGGCGTGAAGAGGCACCTGGGTGGCGCCATTAGGGTTCGGGAGCGTGCATCATTTATATGCTCCGGCACCATTACGTAACACTGTTTACATGGCATACCTAATGGCGCCGCTGCAACTGTGCAGCTTCTGCATGGAGCTGCATAGTTGTGGCAGTGAAAAGGCGCTTAATGGCACCTTTTTTTGCTGTGCTGCAACTGCACAGCAAAAAGGAGCACACTTTCCCCACTTCTTTTTTGTGGTGCAACTGCACCGCAGCATCTAACTGCTGCAGCGCAGTTGCACCGCAAAAAGAGGAGGCACCAGACCGCCCTTTTTGAGCGGTCTGTTCCACCCCATAATGTTATTTGCTTGTTTCCTTGAGACACTTCTTTGCCCATCTCTTTGTTCTTTGCCCATTTTCCTTGTGTGTCATATTATTCAGCTTGTAAATTTGCTTTTTATTGATCAGAGCTAAGCTACTCTGGGAGCTTTTTAGCTGAGGAATGGGGTAAAATACCTAAATGACTAAGAGCTCGAACAGACGGCCCTTTTAAACCACTGTCCAAGCCTCATTGGAGTGCAGCGTTTTGATGCTGCACATTACGATGACACCCTGAAGCTGCCTGGAAGTTGGACAGTTGCCCAGATGTGGACGGCTTCAAGGCGCTGTGATGCTGCGGCATTTGTATGGTGCACATTGCTGAAGCAGCTTAAATCTGACATGGAGCTGTTGTGGGGTGGGAAGAGCCGCCTTTTCCATGGCTAAAAAAGGACTGGATCTTTGTCCCTCCTTTTTTCAGCTGACCTCAAGGTGGATTGGGGCCATGGCATGTGTTCACCATGGTTCCAACCCATCTTCAGAAGGGGCGGCTCCAGGCCACTCCTTCTGCCCCATCTGTTTTGGTTCTAAGTAAGTAAGCCAATTCTGAAGCAAGAACAAACTTGGTTTCTTGGCACCTTTTTCACATGCTGCATCTGAATGCTTTGCCCTTCACTAAAATCTTGTTAAATCAGACTTAGACAGCTGTTTAATAGGAGCTTAAAATTAGAATTGAAAACGTGTACCCTCAAATGTGTGTTGTAATTACTGAATAGAATCACAATTGCTTTTTGGGTACAGTTATCAATTACAGGTAATGCAAAAAATGAACTGGAAGATTATGCAATCAAAATTGATAAACTTCCACTGAGAGAACCCTTTCCAATGCTCAGATTCATTTCTATAATGGAGGTATAATACCAACATCTAAAAGAGGGGAGTTTATGAGTCCATCTCTTTCTCTCTTTCTTTTTCTCTGCTATAGCTCCCAGATTGTGAAAACTAGCATGCATCCAAAGGCTGCCCTAAATCCAGAAATTCCATTCCTATTTCCAAGTATAGCACAGACATTGGACGTTATCACACGGGAGGAATTTCTCTCAATTTCGAAAGAAATGAAAGTGGGGCCAGTTCAGAATTGAGTGAATTTGCTAGTTCAGTGACTTTACGTGATTGTATATTGATGCAGCATCGCGTTCGGAACTGCCCGAAATTGCCTCCCAGTGCCTGAAATTGTGTGTGATATTTTCTCACACAATAATGTGAAACCCCATAATTGCGTTCAGAAGGACTTCCCATTGCCTGAAAATGCATGTGTTCAGCTTTCAAGCAATAACGCGAAATCCCATGATTGTGTCCAGATTGCCATTGGATTATACTTCCAATTCCCACTGTGTGATAAACTCCACTGAGTCAGTTCAGTAGATCTACTCTAGTTGTAACCAGCAATAGGATTTAGACTGTAAGATATAGGACTTTGTTGTGGTTAATGGCTGAAACAAAGATGTTGAAACAAAATGATTTTTTTTGTCTCTTACAAGCAAACCCATGGTAAAGCAATGCATTCAACCAATATTACACTAAGGATAGTCAGTATAAAAGGTGCCACCTGATGGCAGTAAATTAACTCTCTTCGACAGGGATGGCCCTACCATTAGGAAGAGTAAGGCAGTCCCCTCAGGCCAGTGAACAGCAGAGTTCCATGAGGGGAACACTGCAAAGTTTATTGATTTGTTATTCTAGAGTCAGAGAGACATGGAGGTATATGTGGGTTTTTCTGCCTCTGGTGCCAAATAACTTGTCTAGTGTTACTGTGCATCTTGATTTGATGGTTGCAGAGGATGAGAGGAGAAGGGAAGCACCTTTACTTGCTCTGCCTCAGGCAGCACAATGGCCTGTCAGTCAGCCTGTCCTTCTGTATCAGGAACAGAAGCCTGTCCCCTATGCGTGCAAGTGTACTTGCTAACATTAACTTGTCCCACAAGAAAATAAAGGAAATTCTCTGCAGAGAAAATTTAAAGGAAGTAATTCTTTGAATGACATTTTATTGCACATTTGTTGAATTAATTTCCTATTTCAGGTTGTTTTTAGTGTTTTGAGCTCATTTTGGGAATCCAAGACACCAGTCTCATGATCAGCCTAATAAACCATAGATAGGAAGGTTTTGAGGTATAATATTTCACAAGAGACAACCCTATTAGATTCCCCCCCCCCCCGCCTTGAATGCACTGTATGGAAAAATCCTGATTCTGTTGAAGGCATTGTAGGCCAATGTTTTTCCATTGCAGATGATACTACATTGATTTTTTTAGAAGTGAGAAAAAGCTTTAGAAGTTTAGAAAAAAGATTAAAGAGGAAGATTGACTTTCATAGTGTGACAGAGTAAGAATATTTTTAGAACTTTATTTATTACATATATATATATATATATATATATATTGGCTTTTCCTCCATGGATTTTTAGGCATTCTTGTCCCACAATTGTGTTCTTACATCAAATCTGTAAAGTATATGTGGTTGATAAACAGTGACATCACTCAGTTAGCTATATGGCTGAGGCGGCATATTTGAACCAGGGTCTCTTTGGTTGTAGTTAAACACTTTGATTGTTCCATCACTCCGATGCTCAGATGAGCCTATCTCTTGAGGTGCTGTACAATTCAACTGTTCTGGGCATTGCCCATTTTTGTTATATCTCTGCATCAGGAATGGTTCTGAGATGACTTTAATGCAAATGATGAAGACATTGAAACAGTTCAAGATTTTTCATACCTTGGCTCAATCTTTAATCAGTGGAAACAATAGTAATGAAATCAGAAGATTAGGACTTGGAAGGATAGCTATGAAGGAACTGTATACTAAAATTAGGACTAATGAGAAGTCAGAACTCACTAGAAAGACAATAATGCTTGATAAGGCAGAAGGCAGCAGGAAGAGTGGAAGATTGCACTGTAGATGGTTTGATTCAATCAGTGAAGATATGGCCATGAGTCTGCAGGACCTGAGCAGAGCTGCTGAGGACAGGATAGCTTGGAGGTATTTCATTCATGGAGCCACCTTGAAGTCAACTCAAAGGCAGCTGACAACAACAAGATGTCACAACTCAAGACCAGTGTTGGCTGATGGGTCCCTTGTTAATGTTGTGGTGAATCCACTCTGAGTTTTAGTTTAAAACTTTAAAACAAGTATCCAAGGTGCTGAATCTATTTGGAGATCGTTACTTTAACCTTCAGACCATCATTAGGAAGCAGAGAACTCAAGAACTGGGCTGGTAGGGGTGTAAAGAATAGCCTCAGATTTTATTAACTCTTTTGATTTCAGTTTCAGGGGGATTTTTGCCTTCTTGCCCAGGTTCTTAAAAAGAAAGCTCTGGTTTATGTGCCTCAAAAAAGGATGCATTGTAGGTATGCTTTCACAAAAACAAAACCCCAAAATATGAAAAACCATATAAGTGAAGCAAGCCAAAACTTTCATCTTATATGTCCTTCCAACACAGCAGGTCTCTGACTTGAGAGGTGGTACTTTGGGCTCACAGAAATCTTCATTTGAAAAATTCCTTATGGAACACCAGTGGCTCTCCCATGGCATTGAGCATGCTCCAGCAATAGAGAGCTTAGCATTTGCAGAAACAGACCCCTGGAATTTACCAACAATAAACATACAAAACTATAAAGGCAGTATTTTGTACTCAGTCCAAACTCCGATGTTTTTTCCCTTAAAACTAGAAGAAGCACAGTAGCAAAGGCAATTAACCAAAAGCACATTTCTGGTCATGGGACAGGATCAAGAGCAAAGAAGACTGTGGCTACATTTGCCCATCCACTTTCTCACTTTTTCAGGATTTAAAATTTCACTTGAAATGATTGCTAGCCAAGGAGGATTTATCCAGCATTCTTTTGGATAGATAGCCTCTCACAGGGGATTTAAAATGGAATTAATTCAGTTTCTTTGAAGAACACAGTTTACTAGCTTGGAAATAATTTCTCAGTCCTTCTCTCCAGAACTATTAATAGTCTTTGGACACCCTCCTCCTCAGTCTTGTACAGCTTTATTCCAAAATTTCTGTCGTGTGCATTCATTCTGTGTTGCACATTCTGTAGTGGGCATTCATTCTGTGTTGCAATTAATAGTATACACTGAATATATATTATATTGCTTGCTAGAGTAATTATTTAAAATTTGTGACATATGAAAATTATGAGACACTTGTGCTTTGTTAGAAATTACAGAAGAATTTAAAATTTGTCAGTCTTTAAAAACTTGTAATTATTTTTAAAAAGTTTTTTTAATTAGATCATTAAAAATTATATATCTCTTCTACATTTCCAGGCTGCGGATTACAGTACTGTATTATCTTCTGTGTTGATTGACCTGCTTCTTGAAACTGGAAAATCAAAGGGCATGCTGGTCTAAAGCAGTGAACAATATTGGTCTGATTAACCATGGCTTCTTAGACAATGAATGGACTTTTATGCTCACATAAATAGTCTCCCCCCCACCAATAATTTAACCCACAATTTTGTCACCAGCATGCTGAAGATACCTAGTTCTATTTCTCCTTTCCACCTAACTCCAAGGAGTCCGTTCTTGTCCTAAATCAGTGTCTCATGGTTGTAATGCTTTGGATGAGGGCAAACAAATTGAAGTATAATCCATACAGAGGTGCTCTTGATCAGATGAAAAGAGATCTTAGAGTAGGGAGTGAGATTGTGTTAGATGGGATTATACTCCTCCTGGAAAAAAAACAAAACAGGTTTGCAGTTTGGGTATACTCCTGGATTCAGCCCTGAGCCTGTAGGCCCTGGTCACAGTGGTGACCAGGAGTACATTTGAACAATTAAAGCTAGTGCACCAACAGTACCCATTCTTGGAGAAGTTGAATCTGACCACAAAAAACATGCCTTGATAACATCTCAGTTGAAGTAATATAACATGCTGTATGTGCAGCCTTGGAAGAATGCTCAGAAACTTCAATTGTCCTGAAGAGCAGCATCCGGATTGTTAATTGTGGCAGACTACAGGCAGCATATAACTTCCTTGTTGCAACAACTCTACTGGCTGCCAGTCCATTTCCAGACAGAGTTCAAAGTGCTGGTGATGACCTATATGGCTTGGATCCAGGCTATCTGAAAGACTATATCTCCCTTTATGAGCCCATCAGAGCTCTAAGATCTTCTGGAGAGGCCCTTCTCTCTGCCTTATCACCTTCTCAGCAAGTTAAATTTTTTTATGCCATACAGCTTTTAAGGAACTGACTGAGGTGGGCTTTTAATGCTGTGCAATGCTATTTTAAGACTAGTATGTAGTATTTTAATGAATTTTAATTATTTTAGTATGTAACGTTATGAACGTTATAACTTGCTTAATTGTTTTAAAAATAAATTTTATATTTATACTTTTACTGAATATTTTGCATAGCTTTAATTTATATTGCTTTAGAGATGCTTTGAGTCTCATTATTGAGAAAAATGCAGAATCTAATGAATAAAATAACAACAACAGCTTCCAAGGTTTGTAACATTGCAGTGTCCTGCTGTGTTATTGTTATATGGACAATCAGAGGTGGGAATTATGCAGCCCTTGTTGGACTGCAATGTTCAGCATCCCTCAGTATTGACTGTGATAAAATCATAGAATCATAGAATACCTGCTAGAAGCTACTGTTCAACAACATTTGCAGGACCACATGATTTTCACCTCTGAGCTAACTCTAGTTGCTAGTCTCAACTAGAGTAGTTCCATTGAATCAATGGGAATTACATAACTTCTGAATTACCATGCAATCATTGATTCAATGGGTCTTCTCTAGTGAATACTAATAATTTAATTTAGCTCCCTGGTTTACTCTCTGATTAAAAAGCATGATATGAAACCAGGGGTTGTAGTCAGAATAAATCACAATTTGTTAGTTTCAGCAAAATAGGAAAGGCTGATTTGAAAAACACTAAGATTTTGGTTTATAAAAAATAAGGAAAGAAACAAAGAAGAGGAAGAGAAAATATAATGGATCAGTGCTTGCTTTTAACTAGAATATATGGTTTACCGGGACCAACATTGCAACATTTGGACTGGGTCACTGCAAAGAAGCTACCAAGGATCATGTTAAAGGCCTATCTTAACCCATTGGAACTATTGACTTTCATTTGAACGACAGATTGTCATACAAATCACCATCTGCTTTTGTCATGTAGCAGGCAGGGTTAACTATGAGAAAAACAAGTCCGAAATCCTTTCGCTCTCATACAACTGGTTTGTGTTTCTAGCCACTGTTTGTAGGTAAGAGCACCAGAAAGCCTAGAAAAAGATTCTTGGACAGTATACAGAATCCTATTAAAGAGTTGCTAGTATGAAGAAGAAATGATAGCTTAAAAACGCACACCTGTGCATTTGCAGTTCTAAGCATTATTCTCCCCTCTAGAGTCAGTACAGCATGTAGTCCTGCAATGTACAGGCACAGTGCTGTTTTGATAAGCAACTATGCAAGAGATGTGAGAGGAAACATTGGAAAACATGGTTTCTATCCACTTCTGCTCAGTCATGCTATCACTGTTGTCTCCAAAAATCTCCAGTTTCTACCCTTCTGTGTCATGTTCATTTGCCCTGTCCTCTTTTATCTCCTTTTTGTAGCTTTGCATCTGGTTCATTCCCTAGTGTATGTATGTGCCTTCAAGTCACCTGTTGACTTATCGAGACCCCATGAATTTCATGGTGTTTTCTTGGGCAAGGAACACTGAAGTGGTGATTTTGCCAGTTCCTTCCTCTGAATTATAGCCTACACCAGCCAGTATTCATAGGTAATCTCCCATCCAAGTGCTAACCGGGACTAATCTTAGACAGGATCAGGTGCCTTTAGGATATTTAGGCCTCTTTATTGGTCACCTAATGACAACCAACAGTTACTCATTTTTTTTAAAAAGCTATCTTATGTGAGGATTTGTGATCTGTGTGATTTTTAAATCTTTGCCTGATGAAGAAGCCAGTGCTTGCATGATGCCTTTTGTGCATTTTGGCTGGGCAATAATGCAGTAAAGGTATTGCTCCTTTGTGGATTTTGTATGTTATTGTATTTTGCTGCATGGCTGACAGGGATACCCCTGAATATGTTTCTTGAGTAAGTGAGTGAAAGACTGTATCTTCAGCCATTTTCACTGTCGTCCCCCCTCCACCTACTGTTCTTAAACATGTTTCCATGGAATTATATCATGGACTAAAGAGAGATAAAAAAGTTTTGGAACAAATTGGTCTGAGCACTGGACTATGACCCTGGAGGCCAGGTTTCAAATCCTGGCTTGGCCATGGGAACCCAGCTAGTGACCTTGGGCAAATCACACTTTCTCAGCTTCAGAGTATGGCAATGACAAATCTACTCTAAAGAAACATGCCAAGAAAACTCCAGGTTCACTTTAGGGTCACTATAAGTTGAAAATGACTTGAAGGCACACAACAACAAGGACAAAGTATCAAGAAGGTGATAGGGCCAGATGAAGGTGATAGGGCCACAGGATACTCCAATTCAAGATTTTATCCATTGGCTTTTCTTTCAAACCACTACCCGAGATTCTTTAAACTATACACACCAGGGACTAAACCCGAGTCCTTCTGTATGTAATACAGATGATCTACCACTAAACCACAGTCCCTTTCAAAGCCAAGTCCTGAGGCCTAGAAGGCTAGTAAAAAAAAATCTATCATGCCTCAAATAATCAAATATCACTTATTTAAAATAATTATGAATACACTCTTTTCTCTAAATAAATGCCATTCCTCAAATCAGCTCTACAGTCTAAAGAATATTCATGCATATTCAAATTTTCTCCAATCAGAAATAATTCAGGCATTTAGTTATTGACACCCCACCACAACCAAAATTGCACAATGAACATGCAGTTGCTTGGAAATCATCACATGTAATGTGATTTCTCTTTCAGAGAAATTAAGATAAACACAAAACACATACATTGATTGGAGAGGCTGCCAGTTGATGGATGTGGACAGTTAACTTGGCCAGCCTGATGTCATGCAAAATAACCAAAAAGCAAACACCTAAAAATAATTCATTTTTTGCAAATAGTATTTGTCGATTTCTCAAATTCAGCAAAGCGTTTTATAACATTTAGGTCTGATATATACTATGTGACATGTGGGTTTTTTTAAAAAAGATCCAGAACTTGTTGTTATCGAGATATACAAATCAATGCAACTAGGAAAAACACAAGGAAAAGCTGAACACAAATACAGCATGTTGTGTAACTGTTTTTAAATAATTAACATACAGTCCTGAGATGTTCTGACTGACATTTGAGAAAGTACAAATACTCTAGAATACTCTGAACAATAAATTGTGGCTGATTTAGCTTAGGCCAGTGTGGAGATAGAGGGTTGTAAATTTTGAAATCGTGTCAAAAATAAATAGTGCCAAAAATTAGTACATACAGTGTTCAGTTTAACAAATCTATATATTTGTGTTTTTGGGGTTGGCCTATGATACTGCTTTATTTTTTTTTAGACACTTTACTTTTATATCATATGTGTGAATACATGTATAGTTTGATAATTCAATATATTGGAAGAAAATGCTAGATTTTAAGTCCCAGCATAGCAGTAGCATGAGAAGAATTTTCTTAAACAACTATCTGTTTGAGTTCAGATTTCTTCAGATGTTCACCTCCCTTTGGGCATACAAAATTATGCTGTGAACAGTCAGACAACTGCTCTATGTGTAACACGAACATGACATCCCTGGTTGTTCTGCCAAACAATTAGCCAAAAATCATCGTGAGTTAATAGGCCCTGTCGAGAATTTGGATAACACAAGGGCTTGCAAACTGCTTTCTCGGTCTGAAATGGTGATGTTTAAAACAGCATAGGGACCTTTTAATCCCTTACAAACTCCCATCAAATTCTTCAAGGGAAGGATGGCACAACTTCTTTTGCAACTTCTCAATTTCATACAATGTACCTGATGATGCAGTAATTATTTTTGCAGATTCATGCAAAAGTTCAGTTATCAGTAACAATGACCAGTAACAATCATCAAAGTGGTAACTCTTTCTTAAAACAGATTTCTCGGTGTAACAGCATCTGACAGTATGGTAAAAGACAACAGCAGCCACAATTGTTTTTTAACCCCTTCTCTTCACTTGCATGGTTCTAAACTACAATCAGCACATCAGATAATTAAAAGCAATCCACTGCCCCATTGCCATGGAATGAGTTGCACTAGGGCAGATTCTTAGTACAACATCAATAAATGGCCACTTGTAGAGGAACAGACATATAAGAAAGGAAACCCTAAGCTCTGTGACTTTCCTCTGTCCCCACACTTCCTTCCATTATCATAGCTATGGTCTTCCTATACCCTGCAAAGAATTTTGAAATTTAGGGGGAAAAGAAAGATGGAACCAAGCAGAAAGCTAAACTCAGGGGGAAAAAATCCTCCATGAATGCCAGTTTTTATTTGGCTTGAATGCCCTGCTACTGTTGAGAATAGAAAGGAAGGTTTTCCAAGGATAGTATAGGCTTTTGCAAAAACCATCCATACAAGCTTCTAGAACATTTCCTTTCATGTGGGAATATTAAACAGAAGGTTAAAGTGAATACCAGTGCAAATGAATTCATGATAATCCAGATGTCAACATCTGGGAAAATCAAACTGTTTCTTTTTACATTCCATCTTGAATTCCATATGAGGATGATCTGTATCACTGAAGCACAGGTATTTCTTAAGGAAGCACCTGGGATACAATGCATCTAAAAGCACAGATGGAATGGTTTCTTTCTAACAATCACTGGAGCAACCTCTCACTTTTAAATGCCACCTATGTACATTTAAGTGGAAATCCTCCCACCTTCCCCTCTGCATAAAGGATGACATTCCTGCTCTCACTGTTGCATTCCTACTGCTGCATGACTTCACAGTAGCACTTATCTACTCTGGCATGTTATACTGGGTAGCACCAAGAGGATTCATTAAAACAGAATACTGATGTTTGCAGATGGCCAGGCAAATGAATTCTTAGGACAACATATATGGAAACGGGTGTTAGATTTGGAGCACAAGAATATAATTTAACATTTCTATAATATTCTTAAGTGTTCAAAACACTTAGCATGTATCATCTAATTGCAACCCTTGCAAGGGCCCTATAATATCAATCAGGAGTATTATCCACTACTTTACAGATTTGGGTAACTGAGGCTGAAAAAGAGAGCACCTAGAGCCCCCAGTGCATTGATGGCAGACGTGACATTTGAACTAGTGATTTTCTGAGTTACAGCTCAGTCTTTTGGCCACTATGCAGCAGCAACAAACAGTGAACAATCTAAAATGTGACCTATTTTTCTTACATTAATAGTTAAACAAAATGTATCATGATCTTTGAATTACTTTTATTTCACCAATTTTGAACACACCATAGCAACAAACCATATGTGCCAGCAGACAATCAATAATGTTATTCACAACAACTATGGTACTAGTTCTAGTCAGTTCCAGAGCTGAATTCTTAGTAGCAAACCGGCTTTGATGTGTATGTTCCAAAATCAAACAAATGAATGGAGCGGGGGGAATGAACCACTGGTATAATCTACACTAGAGGATGAAATTAGTTTAACAGTCACTCCCTCTTTCCAGGAAAGTACAGTTCTGTTGGGATCTCCAACAGAATTCTAAGCACTCTCACCAAAACAATAATTCCCAAGATTCTTCGAGGAGATCATTATGACAGTTAAACCAAAGCCAAATATATATTTAACCTTATATCTTTGATATGCCAATGAACACAGTGTGGATACCTTAGATAATCTGAATAAATGAAATAATAAATGTGCCAGTTTTAATATGATTTATATGTACTACAAAGAAAAAAAATACTGTAGCTTGGCGAGGGTATGATTCTTTTCATTAGGAAATGTTTTTGATATTACCTGCTAAAATTAACAGCTTAAATGGCAATAATTAACGGATCCCCCCCGCCCCAACATTATACTTTCCTGTGATGTTTGAGCCTCTATCCTGAGCCATTTATTGAGAGTGTCAAAAATGATCTTTTAAGACATCACCAGATCAAAGTTTGATACCTGACTTTGGAGTATGAGAATCATAAACGTGCTTACGGTCTATCTGGTCTGCAAACACTTCCCCATATATCATCCAATACGGCATGTAAAAAATATTTTTTGCTAGTTTCCATGAAGGTTCTTCATTGGGGAAGAGTATTGCCTGCCTTGCAACACCAAAGCTCATCAGAACAACCAACATAATAATGACAAAATACATCATGTCTATCATCTGAAAGAAAAGAAGAGAAGAGAGAGACAGAAAAAAGAGAAATATGTCTACTCTGTCCTGTGAGATCAGTGAAAATCTAAAGCATAAGAACCAAGTTATTCAAACACCTTACAGTATTTTCAGCGTATCCTAGCTCCTCACAGCCAACTCTCCCCAACTGTATTTTAGATACAGTCAGTCCTCCATATTGGTGGGCTAGCCATCCACGGATTGGAGCATCCATGGATGGCTCTGCCCCATTATTGTCAATGGCAGCATATGCATTCAGGTGTGCTGACATGCAGGTTGGAGTCCATCAATGGTAATGAGACTTGAGGTCCTGCAATTTTTGCTATCTGGGTGGGCAGGTGGGGGAGAAGGGTCCAGAACCAAATTCCTGCTGGTGTGGAAGACCAAGTGTACTTATGATGGCCTTTCCTTGGTCCTGCCAGACTTCAGCTGTGTATCCCACTTAGACACCTTAAATAAATATCCTTATTTCCTTATTTGGAATAGCATCTTCTTCTTCCTTCTCCAAGCTCCTTACATGCTAACCCATGCTGTCTCTCCTGCTTTCCACCCCTAAAACACTTCCAACAGAGTTAACCCATTATTTCTCTATCTGAATATAATGTATAATACACTGTTCATAATGAGTTGTATCCTATGAGTGATATTCTAAACTTGAGCTCTGTTTTTTTTTTTTTTTTTGGCTGATCACCTTCCTTAGAAAACCCACTTTGCCTTGCTTGGGCTTCTTGGTTCCTGAATCTAGGCTAAAAATCCTACTGACATACGTTCCTTCTCTACATATGAACATTATGTATGTTCATGGATGAAGATATGGAAGAGGACATGCATGAAGACATGTAGTAGCAAATGTGAATGAAAGATTCAAGTATTTGTGGATAAACAGGGGTATTACACATCATGTTAATTGGCTGTCATCTAAGCCACCCAATAACAATTGGTCTTGTAGGAGAAGGCAGATTGATTTTACATCTCATCCCATCCCATCCCACAAATTTAGGCTGATAGAGATGGCTCAACTTGATATACACTAATGGTTTGATGACTACACATCAAGGAGCAGAGCTGATTTTGCCAAACCTTTTCTGTTCTCCTTAGGGCTTATACTCTATCCTTGACAGCCACTTTCTTCCAGTCCTAAACTCAAAATTCATTCACAATGTTTCAAGGTGATTACAATGTGCCTTACATGAGATAAGCTGGAAGTCATGCCAGAAGAAGTGGTGCTGTGTGCCAGGAAGAGCAATAGTGTATGCACTTTAACGGGGCTCCAGCATACGCAAAATTTCCCTTATGCGGGGGGGGGGGTTTCCGAAACAGATCCCCCGTGTAAAGGAAGAGACCACTGTATTTAACTCAAAAGAGTTATCTGGGTTCTTTCTACAGTGTCACAAACAGCTTTTGCCTATAGTGTTTTATATAGCAATTCAAATTTATTGTTTATTTTTACTCTTTGTTTTAATAAGTATTGTTCTTGATCTCATCAAGGACCTCAGCCTAAATAAATAACAACAAAAACAAAACAGCCAAGCCAAAACCTTGCTATCAAGAACATTTCTGTGAAGATGCTGGAGGCAAAACATAAAGTTCTACTATAAGAAATTGAAGACACATGCCACAGAGGAGGCCAGAGAAAAGTCATGTGTGCTGATGGATAAGTGCAAGGATTTTGAGTTGCCTGGAGCCAGGCTTAGCATTACAGCCAGAGGTTGCAAGAAACAAGTATCACTTTCTATTCGACAGAATAGAACATTGTTTCAATTATAACATGCAATACAGAAAGGAAAGATGGGAAATTCTTTCTTACCATTTTCCCAATCATCATTACATATGGCCCCAAATATTTGTTCACCCCGAAGATGTCTAGCAATCGGATATACCAGTAAATGATGTTGACACAGTATATAACACGACCATCACTCCTGAGTGGCAGATCCTGGAGTCGAAGTATCATACCCACAGAAAACAGGAGAATAGCAATGAGATCGGTAACATTCCAGTACTCCTGAAGCCATACTTTCACTTTCTGCAGCAGCTTCCCAGGTTCTGACATTAATATCTAGGGAACATGAAAGAAGGATTCAGCATAGATGGAGAAAAACATATTAAGCATAGGTAGAGAAAAGCATATACAATACAGATAAAAAGCCAAGCTGATAAACACGTTTCAGATTAGGCACGATCCAGCAATTAAGCATATGGACTGGGAATCAGAAGTACATAGGTGTACACGGACCTCTGTGACACCTCAAGGCAAGACATGGCCCAAGAGTTGCCAGAGTAAAAACTGGAACAGCTCCTATACCTTTGATGGTTGTATAGAAGAGAGAGTTTCAATGGTTGTTGCTTGTTAACTTGATTGAATGACAAGCAACACCTGCTGAAATTCCCTCTTCTACACAACCGTTAAAGGTACAGAAGCTGACCCAGTTTTCACTCTGGCAACATACTTGTGACTCTTGGCCTTATCTGGCTTCACAACCTACATCCTGTAGAGTTGGCAGAACAGGAAGGGCCAAGGCATGCAGTTCAGAAAGGCATCAATAACCTGCACACAGCAACAGCAATATTTGTCACTTATATTGTTTGTAAACCTTGTATTATCCTTTTTGCTGGATCCATAATACATGTCTTAATTTTGATTCCACGAATTCATAACAATTACACTAAGGATTTCAGATTTATTGACTGTGGATATTTTTAGGTAGGTACTGACAATTTGAAATTATTTTCAGGTGGCATAGAATAAAACATAAAAAAGGAAAATAATAAATTAAAAAAAAGTTGTTTGGGAAAAAGCAGTATTTATATCACACCCAAAAAAGGAGTTCAATTCTCTTAAATTCAAAGAAGTCTTTATTGATACTAAAGAGCCCTCTTGTGGCTGTAAAGAATATATTCATTGCTATCTTCATGTTGTTTTGATTAAGCATGGTTACAGAATGATTTGGGCAGTTACAAATAATATATAGTGTGGACTTCTGGAAAGAGTATTTATTTTTTGATTAATGCCATAAGACTGATTTTTTTATTGTCAATCCAATATCTTCTACAGGTGGATGATCTAAGGATGCATTTACACCAGGGATGGGAAAGAGCAGCTGATGGCTTGAAAACACCCCAAAACTGTTTTTCAAGTCTCCAGATCCCCCACATTTCCTCCAAACAGAACTACATAGATTTTTTAAACTCAAAAACCCCTACATTTTTATCTATTTCCTTGTTTGAAAAAAGGCCTCACCTGGACCTAAAACAAGTGTGTGTGCATAACATTTAAAAACAAAACTGAATGAAAAAATCCAGTTATGGCATGGCCCACCAGTGGCAAAATGCAATCCTCTGATCCTCAGCAGTCGTCTGTCCCTGATTTACAAACTTAACATATGTAAGTTCTTCAGGGATCTTGCACATAACTGTATGTGTCATTGATGTTAACTGCTGTGAAGCCAACTTAGACATATGAGGACCCTATGAATGAAAGACCTCCAAGTCACCCTGTCATCAACAGCCCCACTCAGGTCTTGCAAACTCAGAGCCATGGCTTTCTTGACTGAGACTATCCCTCTGGAATGTGGTCTTTCTTTTTCATCTGAACCTATTTGCTGTTACGTTCCTGATTAAATTTGGCCTCCAAAGCTATCATTTGCGTAGTAGAATAAATATACATGTACTACATAGGAATATGGAAAAAGGGATTTTTTTTTTTAAAAAAAGAAGAGTATGAAAATGCATCCTTAAAAGGTTTTAGAGATGTGTTGTATAAAAAAGAAGAAAAAGACATTGGCTTGAATTAATTTTAAGCCCCATTCGCGCTTCTTTGTGCCTGTCTAGATCGGGGCCTAAGTGTCCTTTTCACAATCAGAAAAGCTTTTATTCTGGCAGAGGTTCTTATAAATGAAAGAAGGAATCAGTTTTTACCAATCCCACCCTTCTTTTCTTGCTTTTTTTTGCCATAAAGGTTGCTTCAATGTATGATGACCCTATGAATGAAAGACTTCCTAGAGCCTCAAAGAGTAAGGTGTGTTTACACTGTAGCATGCCTTTTTCAGAAGGTCCTGCAAGACTGCCCCCTCATTTTCTGGGGGTGTAAGGTGCCTAAGTTAAAAAATGAACAAAAATTCTCAATTTTTGTTGTGGGGACAGCAGAGGAAGGGGACCCAGAATTCAAGTTATTGTTCATAATATTTTCAACAACATATTGAACTTAAGTGGCAAACAATGCTACTAAAGCAATTCTCTTTGCAGATCATTCAAGACAATATTACCTCTCTCATCTTCTCTATTCCCATTGTAAAAATATATGAGATAACTATCCATTCCTGCATGGAAGGCCAGCGTTCCATCTTCACCAACACAATATAATTGAACAACATCAGGTATCCAACGTATGCCATCTGTTTTTTAAAAAATATATATATAAATCTTCAGGATGCAAATACTACTTAATCCAGTCACAGTTTTCTGTTCATAGTTTTTCTTTCTTTCTTTTTTTAAAAACACATTCTAATCTAGCAATTATTCATGTATGTAACATTTACAAAGCACATCACATAATACCAGCTCATCTTTCCACATTTATTTCAATGATGTGGACAACTCCCTGTCTACAAGATGAAGTGAGAAAGTGCCCATTTTTGTGAGGTGGCTTTGAAGCATGTCAGCTCATGCTACATCAAAGTGCATTTAGATGTCACCAATTAGATCTACTCAAATCCAATTTACTAATATTTCAAAATTTGGTATAAAATTCTTGGAAACACAGACCATTAATTGGACTACTGCAATTGTCTACATTGGGGAGTGAGAACCACTGTGTATTTACTCCCATTAAGTCTGTAAGAATATTTATTTGAAATGTCTCATTGATTTCTGGCTATGATTCATGACATATAAATAGACTCAAGTACTTATCTTTTCCCACACCATATATAGTTTTATAGCATTATCTATGCCAGGAGTTCCCAACCTTTTTAGAATCAATGTCTATGGCAGAGCCCCTAAAGAGGCCTACCCTTTGTCTTACAAGTTAATGGTGTTTAGAAGTAGTATTACTTTTTGTTTCTTATTCTTTAATTTCATTCAATTTGTATTTCTTTCATTTTCCTGGGGCTGCCGCAAAGCACTTGGAAAGTACATAAACTAAGGGATCCTTGCAGCACAGGTTGGGAACTACTGGTCTACGCAATGCAAACATAAAAGGGACATTCACAAATTTGTATCATAAGGGACAGATGATAAAATGATAGTCACGTCTTACAGTATAGAACCAAAATTTAACTATTGGGGCATTGTAGAATTCATAGATCTTGCGTCCAAAGGGGATCCATCTGTGTCTGCTCTGAACTTCTTCCTCTTCCTTCTTTCGTGATGATGACTCTCCATTGCTACGTCCCAACATTGCCTAGTGTGAGAAATAACAAGGAAACAAACTGACTCAGATGCCAAATCTAATCTCACAGGATCATTGGATGAAACAACATTCAACAAAAGTTATAAACACTGACTTTTCATCTTATATACTGTAATACAGTAACTTATGTCCAATAAAGCATCAAGAAAATGCGACTCTTGTAAATGTCAAATTGCCATTCATAATACTGACTGAATTTCAAATATTTTATCACTACCACTTCAAGAGGGACTCTCAATATAAATGCAACTCCTGGATCTCTTCTAGCTTTCAATTGCTGAAGAATAAGATCACAGAAAAGTTTCTCTTATTTGCCTTTAAAAAAAAAAGTGTTATGACAAAAAGTATTAAAAAGTATTATAAGGTGATTTGGGAAGATGTGGCTCACAGAACTGCTTATGAACTCCTTTCTGCATGCCATCCCTCCCATAAATAAATTTATCCTGTCCTTTAAGTGCTGCGTAGTGTAATTCTGCCACTTTCCCACCTCCTGGTAATTTTAGGTGATTTTTTTTAAAAAACTGGAAGTTGACTTCCAAATCACTTCCTTAAAAAAATAAAAATAAAGATCTCTCCTGGGACATAAGGAATGTAAGAAAATCCCTAGGAATGGTGATCACAGGCACCCGTTTGGGATAATGTGGCTTCCTAGCCCCAGACAGTCTGCTCACTCTTTCTGTTAGTCTGAATTTCACAATCCAGAAATTTTGTTGCTACTATGTTGAAATATTCAGTATCTTACTAATACAACTTGGGCTAGAAATCTTCTTTGGCAGTGAACAATGAAATCATAGGGAAGTCTATCCAGTAATGTCCTACTGAGTTAATATCCCATTGACTTAATCCTAGGCAAATGAGTATAGGACTATAGCCTCAACCTTAAGATTATTTTTTCCTGCAGATGTGTAAATTAATATATTATTATATATAGAATGCTTCAAATAATTATTAATGAATACTGGGTAGAAGGCAAACCTAGACATAGAATAATGACTAATTTAAATCTTATTTATTTCAGTGGGTTTGTTTAAGAATGCCTAAATCTGGACCTAGCAGTCTTTGGTTGAAATTCTGTGCATCTGATTTAAAGGGGGCATTCTTGTAATTCAATTCTGTATTGTTGGAAATTGATCAATATAGGTCAAATAAGTGGAAATATAGCAGTATGTTTACATTAATATGAAATATGATGTGAATTTACAAGGTAGAAAAGAGAAAATTTCATCTGAGGAAGCGTATTATCTTTTGTTAGAAAATGTAAATAAAAGAGGAAAACACAAAGATATTTGTATTATATCCTTCCTTTATCAATAGCTATATTTTAAAATCATTATTTTTAATCTTTTTCATTCCACTTTGAAACAGTTTATAAAAATGTTGCAAATGAATGAATTAATAAAGAAGGAAATCATTTAAAGAAATTTATTTATTTATTTATTTGCTTTTCCAGGTTTTGGCTTTATGAGAAACGACAGTTTCCACGATAAGCACAAAGCTGAAAAAGATTCAGCAAAGCAAATGGAGATGTATGCACCTATGTCGATATGATATAACCAATTGAAAATGTTACAAGAGAGCTGCATCCCATGGTGCAGCATGCACTGGGGTAGCTGGAAAACCCACATTATTTTTCAAAGTGGAGGCCAATAGTGGATTATATTAGAGTCAAGTGGTGAAAAGCACCAGCAACTCCCTTTTTAGTTTTTATCATTGTTATGTGCCTAAGGTATGGTGACCCTAAGGTTAACATATCACGGGGGGTTCTTGGCAATATTTCTTCAGAGTGATTTGCCTTTGACTGAGAAAGGCTGAGAGTTGTGAATTGTGGCTTGCCCAGGTCATCCAGTGAGTTTCCATGGCTGAGTGTGGATTTGAACCCTGGTCTCCAGAGTCATACGCCAACACTCAAACCACTGGCTCTCCTTGGCTGCATCCACACTGGGGAAATAACCTGGTTTGGCACCGCTTTAAATTCCCTGGCTGAAGGCTATGCGATTCTGGGAGTTGGAGTATGTTGTCGGGTCCAGAGCCATTCCCATGTGTTTAAGCTCTCTTCATAAGAATGCTGTATGTTTTCAATGCTCACCTGTCAGAGTAGTAATAGTCTAGAGCTGGGTTAAAAGTCCCAAGCTTTTAGGATTAGAATTTTAGGCTGAGAGATCACTGAAATCAATAGGACCTAATTAGTTATTATTCTATGTCTATGTTTGGCTCCTAACCTGTATTCATTAATTATCTTTTCAAACTTTGTATATTTAATAATATATTGTTTATACATCTGTGGAAAACCTAAGTAATTGATATGATTACTGGTCAGTGGGATATTCTTTTGCTTGAGTTCTTCTTTGGCCTAAGCCAGTGATGGTGAACCTTTTAGAAACTGAGTGCCCAAACTGCAACCCAAAACCCACTTATTTATTGCAAAGTGCCAACATGGCAATTTAACCTGAATACTGGAGCCAAAAAGCCATTTTAACACCCATCAGAAAAATATAGCTGAGTACATAATAAAGTGAGAACCAGCATGGTTTAATGGTTTGAGAGTTGGGCTATGACTCTAGAAACCTGCTTTCAATTCCCAGCTGGGCCATGAAACCCACTGGGTGACTTTGGGCAAGTCACACAGTCTTAGCCTCAAATGATGGCAATGGCAGAAATCCTCTCTGAACAAATCTTGCCAAGAAAACCCCAGGACAGGTTTGTCTTAAGGTTGCCATAAGTAAGAAACGACTTGGAGGCACACAACAACAACAAATGTAATAAAGCACAGAAGGCACACTACAATAACAAGAACAACAAATATGTAGTATAGAGAGCCAGCTTGGTGTAGTGGTTTGAGCATGTGACTCTGGAGTTTGGGGCTTGAATCCCAGCTTGGCCATGAAACCTACTGGATGACCTTGGGCAAGTCACACAGACTCAGCCTCAAATGATGGAAATGGAAAAAATGGCTGGTTCTCTAAATTCATACACAAGTTGCACGCCTCTCTTCTGGCAGTGGTGGCAGCAGCAGTGGGTTCTGAGGGAAGTGAGGCTTCTCCGCCCTGATCGCAGGAAGGGCGGTATACAAATAAAGCTTATTATTATTATTATTATTATTATTCTCCAGGCCCCTGGAAGCTGGGGGCAGCCAGAATGGCCAGTGGGAGAAAGGAAACAGCCCTTCCCACCAACCGAGTTTTAAAAACTCAACACCACACCCCTTTCTCGCCAATACTAATAAAAAACAGTTTCATTTATATACCGCTTCATACCGTCTAAGTGTCTAAGCGGTTTACAACTGTAAGCTACTTGCCCCTAACAATCTGGGTACTCATTTTAGCAACCTCGGAAGGATGCAAGCCTGAGTCAAGCTTGGGCCATTTTGCTGGTATTGAACTCGCAACCTTATGGTTTTGAGTGAGTGGCTGCAGTACAGGCCTTTGACCACTGCGTCACCAAGAAAACCCCAGGATATGTTTGCCTTAAGGTCGCTACAAGTTGTGTCTGCACTGACAGGAAATCCCAGCTTATCATTGGGGCTTCCAGATCTATAGGGAGGACAAGCACACATTCCTGGGTCAGTGGCTCACCCTGGACACCTCCCCCTGTCCCTGTACCAGTGCACAGTCCACACACCCATGGGATTAAGTTTCTGACCTGATTTGGGGCAAATGGGGATTCTTTTTACTCCAGAGAATTGCCCTGGAGTGCAGATTGAACCTATGTTCCACCTGTTTCAGCCCTATACATCATTCTAAACAGGTCAATGTGGGAGCAAGGAGGGAACATTTCTTTTCCTCCATATGGTCATGGTCCAATTTAAGGTGAAGACCCTCTATTACAATTAATACTTTTATGGATTTTGATCATTGGGTTTGTTGTAATTAGTGTTATGTTGCCAACAAATAAGTCTGTGACCATTTGTGGCTTTGAATCTTGATCTTATGTATATATTCCTGGATGCAGTTACCTAATAAGTGGATGATGAGAGCAAATTGGAGGGAAGCGGAGTGATACCCCCACTATGTACTTCTCTCAGTCTTGAAGGGATTAAAGGCTGTTGTGATAAGAGCCTTCTACACTGCATAGAATTTATGTAAAATACTGATAAAATTGTCCCCTGTTTTCATTTTCAAATTTTAAAGAGAATATTCCAGCCCCGCATATTAAATCTCTTGGTTGATTGCTTGGTGTAGATGCATTTAGCCTGCTGGGATGGATGACATTTTAAAAAGTCTGACCAGATTTACAATAGATTATTTTTTTTATAAATCCAAATTTATTTTGCTTGATATGTTATGAGGAAATATTGCTTAATTATTGTTTAATTAAAACAATTAAAATATAATTAAGATGTCAATTAAAACATTCCAAAAGAATGTACACAAGCATGAACTCTCAGATCCTTTCCCATTCTTTCTGCCTTCTCTCACTGCCTTCTCCTAAATGTTTCTTGGGGTGGGGGTGGAAACTGCAATCTTTCCTGCTATATTGGGAATATTGGAAATGTCCAGAAATTACCAGCATTCCTGGCGTTTAGCTGAAACTGCTCATCTAAACCTCAAGAATTTTGAAATAATTCTTCATTTGTGAATGTGGTTGAACTTAGTGGCCCATAGTAATTTCAAAGCAATTATAGGAGAATAAAGTGTTATCAGAATGGAAGCTATGGCCCGATACAGACGGGCAGTAAGAGGTGCCGTTGTGGCGCGATTAGGATTAGGGAGGGTGCAGCATCTACACCCTCCCTAACCCTAGTGCATATAGACGCTGCCATTTTAAAATGGTGGTGTCCATACGGGTGCGCTATCAAAATGTCATGGTGTGCACAGCGTTTAGATAATGCTGCGCGCACCTGACATAATGGCGCCACGGGAGAGCGCCTAAGGCGCCCTTTCTATGGTGCCAAAAGGAGCTCCTTTTTTGTACCTGGTCCTTGGTGTGGCCATGAGATGGCCACATCAAGGAGCCCGAGGGGGAAGGGGCCACAGCGGCAGCCCCTTTCTCCCCTCGGAACCGCTATCGGTTGCACCAGTGATGCAAGTGTGGTGTAGAGACGTGCGGATGCTGCATTGCAGTTGCATCATGGATACACACCCTGTGCAGGCAGGGCTACACAGTCATGGTGCCACCAGCACATACTAGGGCTTGAGTTGCTGTGTGCTCCTGAGCCCTGGTTTTGGTCCCATGATGGTGCTTTTCACCCGTCTGTACTGGGCCTATGATTCACCTTCAGTTTGGGTGATTCTGGCAAGAACATGTGAAGCACCCATCAATAACAAGTTTTGGAAAGACCTGTTTTCTTTCTGGAGGACCTACGTAACATTTTTCTTGGTTAAAAGGTAAAGGTAAAGGTAAAGGTTTTCCCTTGACAAGATTGTCTAGTCAGGTCCGACTGTAGGGGACGGTGCTCATCTAAGCTGAGGGAGCCACTATTGTCAAAGATGATCCCATGGTCATGTGGCCAGAACAATTGCACGGAATGCTGTTACCTTCCCACCGAGGTGGTACCTATTTATCTACTTGCACTTTTATATGCTTTCAAACTGCTAGGTTGGCAGAAACTGAGAATAATCATAAATCAGTGTATGTAAGCCTACATGTAACATGGCAAGAGCAACATTTGAATGCATACTATACAAATCCTATCTACTTGTTACATCCCGATGTTCATTCTTGTCAACCTACTCTTTTCTGCATCCTTTACAGCCTGTCTCTCAGCCTCAATGGTTGCCTAGCAAACGTTTCTGCCCACTTCCTCCCTTTTTTCTGTCTGTTTCCCCCTTTCTTCTCGAGTATGTCAACTTTTTGTTCATTGTTAGCATTGGAACAGCATTTACACCTTTGTAGGCTGGGAATCAGTAAATTCACAACATCAGACATTACCAGTACTATCTTCCCTGTAACTGAACATTCCCTGAGGCTCTTCTCTGTCAACTGCATAAAGCTTGATCATATCCAAGATCCTCAGAGATATAAGCAGTTTTTCTTAAAAAGTTTAACGTTAGGTAGAGGGAAAAGACCACAGGCAGAAGACAAAGGACACTGTCAAGAGGGTGGAGAAGAGGGAACATGGAAAGCCATGTTATTTCTCTCTACACAAGACGATGCATCACAGCAGCTTGGGCTTCTACATTTTCAAACCAGGAGTTTTATGGGAGGGGAAACATGGTATTCAGAAAACAAGGAAGGTTGCTGGAGACTTACAGGGGGGATTTACAATTCATTGCACTGTCAACCCATGAAACAAGCTGTGCTTATTGGATCTGAATAAGCACTTCATTTACTGATCAGAAGCCACCAATAAGTAACTACACTTAAAGCAGAACAAGCTTGTTTCAGAGGAAAGCAACCTGTCAGACTTATGCTGGCTTAAGATCTTTTCCTCTTTTTCCACCCAGTGTCCAAGGTCTTGCCTGTATAGGGTTCCTGTAGGTTGATCTTGTGCCTAGGGTCTTCTGCTTCCCTGAATTTTTGTTCTTGTAGGCAGACCCTTCTCCTTGCACAGAGGCAAGGTCATGGGGACAGCTCTTGCTGAGGGCCTGTGGGAAACAGCCTCATTTTTAACAAAATGTAATAAAGCAAAACAACTTTAAAAACCATGTTTCAAAATTGAATATGGACACCGGAAGACCAGTCAATAGCAGTGATAGTATAAGTAATTACAAAGTCTTAGCCAGAGGTGATCCTGGAGATTTTTTAATAGTGAGGATTTTAAGTGGCTTGATTCTCTCTTTTGCATCCTATATATTCCTTTTTAAATTAGTATCTAAATTAGCTTGGCACAGTCTCGAACAGACTTCTCATCGATGCTAACGTGTTTGCCAGCATAGGCAACTGTTACAGAATGTGTACTTCTAATGTTGTAAAGAGTGTGGGTGTGGGAGATTCAATCATTAGTGATACTGTACTAGTAGAAGCCAACCTTTAGGATTATAAATTAATACCTAGGTAACAAAACTAGTTGTGAGAATCCCTAGTTTCAATAGAAAGACTTGAAAAAGGTCACACTTTCCAGCTTCCAACTAAAACCTTTATTATCTTAAAGCTAGCCTAACATGTGGTTCCTTAATCTATCTGTGAAAGCCACACAGAAAAAGTTTCCACATTGTTTCATGACCATAATAGATACTATGTATGTTTTTAGGATTTTTAAATAACCAATTTCTAAAATAATACAGTTGTCCTCCTACATATGCGGCTTTGACTTTTGCGGATTTCATTATTTGTGGATTTGATTAATACATTTTCTCTAGGAAACTCTAGGTTTCCAGTGCAACTCTGTTGTCAATGTCTGCCAAAAGTCATGCTGGAGGATCTTAGAGATTCTTAGAGGAAACGCTCCTCTAGACATTTATAAGTCCTCTGGCATGATTCTATAGTCAACTTCTGGCAGATAGAGTTGTGCTGGAGGACCTAGAAATTCCCAGAGAGGTGTTCTCTGAGGTAAAAAATTAGTGTTTTTTTTATTTGCGATTTTCCCACTTTCACAGGGGTCATGTGCCCCTAACCTCTGCAAATGTGGCAGGTCGCTGTACATCCACAGGTATCATGAAATGAAATGTTTTGTATGGGTACCTTGGAGCAAGTTATAATTTCTTCAGTTTAATTCATTTGAGAAAACTTCTTGGGAATTTGAAAAAGCCTGAGCCCAAGGACATAATGTTTTAGCCTGATTTTATCTGGATATGATATGCCTTAGTGATATATGAATCAGAGTGAGAGGGCGGGAAATAAATGCAAAATATCGTGTGTTTGGTATTATAGCTGTAACTGGAGTTATGTTTCCTACACTGATTGACTGAATTTTAATGGAATATTATTCACTTCTTTTTTCTATGTTATGACAGTATGCATATTTAAAAGATAGTTACCCAAGAATGCACTTTTTATTATTAATCATTTAACTGGTGATAAATGACACATAGATTATTATTTTGACATCACTGTGAGTATTTGATAACTCCTCTATTATGCCCAAGCTTATATTTCATTTAGATACTGCAGTAATAACAACTAACAATCCTTGTGTTATGGTACAGTCTGAATGTTCTATAATTCTCCTTTGCATGATCATGAAATATATGTCCCTTATAGAAGTGTGATACACCACTGTAGTGTGCACACACATTACTGTGTATTTATTATCAATTTACTATTAAAATATTCAAATCCTATCCTATAGTGTAACATTTTTAGACAGCTTACAAAAATCTGTTTAGCAATATAAAATTTTAAACAATAAAAATAAGTAAAATTTTCTAAAAACATTTTAAACATTTCAACATTTTAAATTGTTAAGCAGTTTAAAGTCATACAGGTGGACAAATCTAAATGAAATCCGTAGGCTGCCAAAAGCCTATTAGTATGCCATCACAATTCACCAGCAGGATGCCCCTGTTGGTTTGAGTGCCATCCTTTTGGTGACTTAAGATAGCATAAGTCAGACTTAAAAGACTTAATTTACAACCCATCACAGCTGAGTTTTTGGGTTGTAGCAAATGTCAGAATTTTATACCAACTGTGCAACAATGAAAATATCCCCCCAAATTTTACCTCTTTTCAGCTTCAGTTCTTCAAAATTAGGCATTTTCTGGTCAGGGGAGAGGGGAGGAGCAGCAGACAAGTGTCCACTATTTCCTGTTCCTCCAGCGGACCTCTGGGGATCCTTCCTGCAGAAATCCATGTCATTACTCTGCACCTAGGTATAGGAAAATACTGAGATCCTCGTCTGCTGCTGTCTTCTGACCAGGAGAAGGGACTTCCATTTTCTCAAAGGGAAAATGAAAGTAGTTCTAAGTAGAAGTGAGTTGAAATAGAGAAATTCTGACCGAGCTACTGAACACTGTTTATTTTAATAGTTAACTTCAATAAGTGGTGCCAGGAGAAATATTTGATGGAGTGTGCTTCCTAATGCAAATAGAAATCTCAATAGCAAGGAGAATCATGGTAATGCAGAACATTTACACCAGTATTATTCCCTTACTGTGAGTTCCATGTCTTCCTCTTCTTTTTCTTTCACTGGTTTTTCTGGTTCCTCTGGTTCTTTCTCTTGAAGTTGGACTTCTTGAGCTTGGGACATGTAAGGCATGTCATCTTTGTTTTTGAACTCCAAGCTGAGAATTGAAGGAGGAAGTAGAATTCCTAGAATTACCTAAAGCAATAATAATGATAACAATAATCATCACAATTAACAGGTTAGGGTTATGCCAATTGCTCATTCACTTTCAAATTACACATGCTCCTTTGAGCCTTCCAGGAATTTGATATTTGTACATGTGAGCGCAGCCAATGTATGGACCATGAGAGGGATGAAAGGGGCAGCAACAGGCCATATAGTACTCTCTACAGATTTGGCATTTTTAATGGAGCCACCTCTTAAGATGGAAAGATATACAGTGCATCTAATTTTGCTAGAAACAGGGCATAAAAATAACCAATACTTTACTAAACTATGTGGTGCAATCTTTTCCAGCAGCTCAAACTATTACAGTAACTTGACTTTAAAAGAGTCCTGACCTTTAGACTTGAGTTCTTACGCATCCGGAGCCTCCCCATCCACATATCTGTGAGCAGCATTTGGCTACAAGTGTGAGCAATGAAATCTCGATGCTTGGCTGCTACTGCAAGTTGCAGGCATGTGGCATTGCTCCAGTTCTTCAGCTCATAGGTCAGCAGTTTCATTGCCAGTTGTTCATCCTGCTTGTAGGATTGGTCCAATAGCTCCACTGCCAGCTGGCCAAAATCTCTGCAATATAGGGCCATTTGGTTAGTTTGTACAACTTTTCACATGCCCATGAACAGCTTCTGCTGAGGATTAAATCACTCTCCAATACTCTTGGCCAAAGGGGACTTTCAAGCACTGGTGCTTCCATTTTTGACACCCACTTACATTTCTTCATTTATTTTTAATTCTTTTTAAAAAATTTTCAGCTAAGCATTAGCTTTTAGTTCCTTCCTTCCCTCATTACTCACCTGCCATTTTATACCTGAACTAACCTGTTTCCGATTACATGTCCATGAATGAATTAAATTTCTTAAGGAATCTGCCACTAAGGATAAACAAGCAGTTTTTAACTGGGCTATAAGACTGAAATTCAATCTTATCAGTGTAATCTTCCTTTTAAAAAAATCCAACCTAGGCCTGATACAGTGCTTGACTGTAATAGTGCACTGAACCCGGATGAACTGACTGAACTGTTTGAGGGAACAAAAGTTGCTCCAGGCCAACCTCCTAGTCAGGCTAGGCCACATTACACCCAGACATCTGCAGTGTCTTTCTCTTACTTTCTGGGCACAATTTAAGGTTCTGTTTTCTGCCAATAAATCTCTGCGCTTTTACAAAAACCTGAAAGACCACCATGAGGACAACACTTGTGCCTTCTCTATTGTACCACCTACGTACAGTATTACATTTTAACAGCAGACACACAGGAGTGTCCTTGATGGTTATCTTATGACTATAGAGATCCTTTACCTACTGTGGTAAATGGATGAGTCATTTTGGGAAGCACAGTGAGATTTCTTGTTTCATTTGGGTATTAACAGCCTCATTTTATAAATCTGAATCTGAATAGGTGAGATAAATAGAAGTAAGTTAATATGAATGTATTAATTATTCAACCTGGAATTGTGATTTAGCTCCTGAGATATGTCATCCACCATATCATTCTCAGATGCTTCGTGGGCCATGGCTTTGCAGAGCTTACAGGCCACCAAAGCCTTAGCCATGGCCTCCTCTCCATGCTGCCAGAAGAAGAGGGCCATCTTCTGGCGCTTCATCAACACAGCCCACACCATCAACTCATGAAAGGGGAAAGGAAAATGATTAATCTCAGGATCATCCAGGTCAATATCCACTTCTTCCTCTCGCTTCTTGGTTGTTTTTCTTCCCCTTCTCAGTGGAACATCATCCTGTTAAACATTGAGAAAATGTCATTAGACCAAAACAGGTTCAGACACATATCTTACTCAGAAGACATTAAGCTGGTTCCCTAGCACCAGCCCCACTTGTCCCTTACCATCTTGCTTCCTATATTTTACCTTAATCCAACTATACCGAGCCATTACTCAGCAGTCAGATTTTTTCACAATGATCATTCAGATTTCCATATTTAGAAGTAAATGGTCAACATTTTAATCCTGTCCTGGGAGAAGGGCGGGAAGTTCCTTACTTAAATATTCATGTATACGTCGAAGTCAGGTTTTCAGGCCAAAATTAAGGATTTTAATATGACCCATGGATAATTCAATGGTAAAACTTAGGGAGACAGCCAGACTGGGGAGGAGGCTTGAGAGGCAAAGACCCATGTTTCCTCCTCCTCCTCCTCCTCTTTAGCCTGGCTGTCCCTGTGGGAGACAGTTGGGATGGGAAAGGGTGTGAGGGCAAATGCCCCTTCTTCTGCCCGCCCTTCCACTGTCCAGTTGCAAACCCCAGCATGATTATGATCCTACTGATGTCATTCACTACTCCATAGTGTCAGGTGCACCTTTACTGATCGCTTTTTAAAAAATTAATGGCCTTGTAAAATATATATATTGATATAGTGCCCAGGATCCAAAGAGCAACTTTAAATATGTCTAAAGACTTTGGCATACCTGATGGGATATTTAACTCCCCCACTTTGAATATTGGATTACCATAATCAGCATCAAGAGATGATTTGGAAAGTTTTGTCAATTGTATTGTGAGGGAGGCTACTA
Source organism: Urosaurus nigricauda (assembly GCA_034509955.1). Lineage (NCBI taxonomy): Eukaryota > Metazoa > Chordata > Lepidosauria > Squamata > Phrynosomatidae > Urosaurus > Urosaurus nigricauda. Next base: position 87,625,746 of record JAOEGL010000002.1, on the reverse strand, counting down.
TTTAAAAAACATCAACATAGAACTATGAGCTATGGTTCATATAGTCTTCTATAACTTGTCTCTAGGCTATCTGAAGGACTACATCTTCCTATATTAGCCTACCCAGGCTTTAGGCTCTTCAGGTAAAGCCCTTCTCTTAGTTTGCCAGCCTCAGCTGTATGTTTGGTGTGGAAGCAAAGAGGTCCTTTTGGTAGCTGCTCCTACCAAAAGGCAGGAAGGCTGAGGAAAGCTAGGATGTCTCCTTCGGGCCTGGCTTTTAGTAGCTGACTGGCTGCTGAGGAAAACGTCCTTTACTAGTGGATGCTGTACTTTTTTACTGATACAATTTCAAGCTGGTTTTAATTCAGTTCTGTTTTAATATTATAATTTGTTTAGCTGTATCTTAATATTATAATATTTGTGTTTTTGTTAGCATCTGTTTTGAAACTTTTTTTGTGAACTATTCTGCATCCCAATTTTTATTGAAATATAAATAAAATAAATCAGTGAAACCAAGTTAATAGGTTCTTTGGATTCATAGTGACTGGTACTATAAAATACAATCTATTGTGGATGCATGTTTTTTAGAGAAAGGCTTATATCAGAATGGTTACATGGCACTTACCTCCATCCCTAGAAGTTTCAGGGCTTTGGGCTGTAGACAGAAAGGAAAACAACAACAGCATGTATATTGTTTTGTAGACAGATAGACAGAAATAATACATATACACAGCCGTACCCACACCTGCACCTAAAATTGCATTACAGTACAAAGACTACTAGTGACATCAGTGCTCAGATGATGAAATTGAACACATTTATCAGAGAAGCCTCTGGATGTTACTAGCCCTACTAAACTACCATGTACATATAGGGTCAAGTGTACTGTTTCTTTGAGTCTAAAGGGAAATATTTTTTTCATGTGTCCAAGTTTTTGATGTTATTTTGGAAAATTGTGGGCCACTGCACAAAGTTCCAAGACTTGGCCAATGTTGCTTTTAATGGCAGAGGCATAAGACATGTGCTTTTTAGGTATGTTTGAGCACTTGTTTTTGACGATTCAGTTACAATTAATACTAGTAATTGGAGAAAAGCACAAGTCCTATGTAGAAATGCAGAAACTGTATCTGTGGTAGAGCCATGGATACTGTCTCACTTTCTCCAACCTTGACATTCTCACACTGAATGGAAAAAAGTGTGAAAGTGTATTGTAAACCTATTAGTCAGGATGCAGCTACAATCCTCCCTGTAACTGGCAACCTTGAGTAAAGGACTTTTATTTGCAATGAAGAATGTAACATGGTCACAGTCCCCTCAGTAGAATATAAATATTTCCTTGTTTCATTCTCACAAACAAACATGGAAATTTATCCCTGATGCAAGGTGGGATTAAAAGAGTTTTTGTACATTATTCAATGATCTTTCACATCCTGGGAATTTTCTGGTGAACATTTTGCACATGAAACACGTATAGTACACCCTTGCCTTATGCGGGGATCTATTCCAGACCCCCCTGTATAAGGCAAATCCTGTGTATGCTCAAGCCCCATTGAAAACATATTGGGCGGTATGGTGTGCATGCCATAGGCATGCACATCATTGCCACTTCTGTTGCCTGGCTTTCCGCATAAGGTGAAAGCCACATATAGCACACCCACATATGAAGTGGGTGCACTGTTATTTTGTTTCAAATACACATTTTCCCTACAAATATATTATGCACATACTAAATTGGCAAAAGAGGAAGAAAGTGCTGATTTTTTTTGGTTGTTACTCAAGAATGAAAAATCTTGGCACCTTTTTTTTTAAAGCATTGATCTCAATACTTCAAGAAGATAATCCCTTCTCATTGAGGACAGTAACATTTGGGAATATTTTTTACATTCCTGTACCTCAAATATACCCAGTGATCAGGGTATTCAGGAGTGGAGATGGTGGGGCTGGCATGCATGGTCCAGTGGTCTCTTCATGGTCACTGTTTCTAAATGCCTGAATACGACTCCTATCTCTACCACAGGCAGTAACTTACACAATTCCCAGAATGTTTCCTCCTATTCCAAGAGCCCATGATCTCACCAAATAGTTTCAATCATCATTTACAAAAATTCTAAACTGGGAGAATGCATTCCTTCTGTGTCTCTCTGTGTATATATGTGCATTTAAATGGTTCTTCAACCTTCATTTAGAAAAAGATAGTATTTTCATGGCAAAGAAAACTGCAAATCTTTTCTTAAAAAGAACTTGCTTAACTATGGCATCTCCCTATTCAGATGTTGACCAGGATAACATTGGCACCTTTGGAAAAAGCCATTCTGCACCTTTGTATCAGATTAGTACCCTAAAGGCACCAGATCCTGTCAGATCTTGAAAGGTAATCAGAGTCAGCCCTGGGGCTTGTCAATAAGTAGAAGTATTAAGCTAAATGGTGCAGATTTTCACACATTTGCATCAACACTCAATTGTCTTCACTTTGCTGAGCACATTTGCATATATTTGACCTTCCCCTGCAAAAATGTGCAGCCTTGTGAATCCATGTGAAGTGGCTGGACAACCACACATTCAGTAATGCACATCCTTGCAGATACATGTGGATGCTCCAGTAAAAACTGTGAATCCTTTTAAAGCTGAGTTTATGGAGGGTTTTTTTTTGGCCACCCCACCCCCCCACCCCCTGCAAAAAGCCCAAATTCCTCCAAATTGCATGTGGCTGGATCACAGTCTATTGGATGTGAATGAGGAATATTTTAATCATGTAGACAAACCACTGGTTAGTATGTGGATGGGAGATCCCTAGTGAACACCAGTTGCTGTAGGCTATATTTCAGAAGAAGGAATGATAAATCATCTGTTTTTCTCACCTAAGTAAACCCTATGAAATTCATGGAGTTGCCATAAGTCAACACATGACTTGAAAGTACACACACACACACACACACAGAGTAGCATCCCAGGCTTGCATTCCTTTACAGTGTATTGTTTGGCTGTAAACAGTGCTTCTCGCTGAAAGCAGATATGCAGTGATGTTCCACTCTACTTAGTCCGATCACTATTTATTTTCCAGCTCATACAGACAACTCATTTCTCATCTCAGTCCTTTGAGTCTGCACTTTTATGAAACAGTTTTAAAAAAATGAACAGAAATAATTCTTACTCTTTTGGGCCCAAACAAGTTGTGGTAGAGGGTTCGGAAGCGTTTTCGAGTATAATTACAGCGATAAGCTCCTCCCATCAGGTATTCAATCACCAGGCCAATATCGATGAGGCTTATCCTATAATCTGGAGGTAGGTTTCCCTATTTCCCCCCCAGTTGAATAAAAGATATATATATATATACAGAACAAGGGAATTGGGGGTGGGGAAGACAGAAAGATAAAGCTGATTATTATGTCTATTAAACAAACCTTTATGTAACTATGAGAGGTTTTAAAATGAAATAAAACATTACAAAAACATAAGAATATATTATTATACTGGTTAATTAATTCACCTTAAAATAGATCCAACCGAAACCTGGATATTCACGCTTGGAAAGAAGACATAAATTAAATAAGAAGATGCATTAAAAGGTCACAGTAACAGAAAATAATAAACTCTCAGAACACAGGATTCAGGCTCTTCAGGAGACACCACTGCAGAACAAAAAAAAAAAGCATGAGGGCAAAGCATTTTCTAGAAGATTCGGTATGTCTGTTGGATGCTGGTTGTGGAGTGTTTCCTGTGTCAGCCTATAACAGGTTGTGTCCTCTTGAATGTGTGTAGACTCTGGCAAGGCTACATCTCTGCCTCCATAAAACCATTAAGATTGTTTCCTCATGATTTAGCCCTTAGGTAGAAAGAACAATATGGTGCATATAATCTGCTAAACACCTTAAACTCATGCTCTGTCCTTTTACTGGATACAATTCTCAAGTGATTAGGAGTGTGCAAAGAACTAGAAGGTTCCCTCTCCGTTCCTCCGTAACTGTAGGTTCCACTTTTATTTCCCTTGGGGGGGAAATGTTTTTATTCACAGAACTAGAAATTAACTAGCAGTCAAGAATGAAAAAAGGAGAAGGTCTGCTATTAACCGTCTCTGCAGACATGCCATGTAGGATGACATCCGTATCCATATTCTCCATATCCATGCATTCTGCATCCACAGATTCAACCATCCATGGCTTGAAAAGAAAAGAAAAAATCCCAAAGGCAACCTTGATGTTGTTATTTTATAGAAGGGAATTTTTTTTAATGACACCATTGTATATAATGGAACTTGAGCATCCATGGATTTTGGTATCAACTGAGGTGGTAGTCCTGGAACCAAACCCCAGCACATACCAAGGACCCACTGAATAAAACTGGGATGATCACCAACTTGTTATGGGATGTAGCGAGTTGTGGTGTTGTGAAAAATAAAATAAAAAACAAACCCTGTATGCCAGTGACACACTTCTACACACACACACCTCATGTCATTTCTACTTTAAATAACTATTTCTAGCAGAGACATTTTTTGTATACAGGCTGCCGTACTGCCAAATGGAATTAACATTTTACCTCATTATATAGTATTGGCTGAGTCAAACAATTTACCTGATAAGTAACTACTGAGAAGTTACCCCACTGACCTCTCCTAATATTGAAGATGCCATGTTTCCTTGTTGTCCTTACAATGGAAACTCACTTCACACACAAAAAGCCTCAAATGTACAAAGAACTGTGATTGTCTATATCCCAACACAAGTGTGTGACTTTAATGATGTTATTGCATCATATACACTGGAGGATCTATTTATTCTGGAGGTGGTAGATAACTCTTGACTCATTTTTGTGGCTTGCAAACATCCCAGAGCCATCTTGTTCCCAATTCAATTAAAAAATAATAATAATCCATTTCACCTCTGGAGGTCTCCACACATCAGTTTTGTGTTATAACATACTGCAGGCACTCCAATCCCCACAACTTAATTCAAAAACTAAAAGGGGACCTCTAGCCACTTTCAGTTTTGATTTTGGATTCCCCTAAATCAATATTCCCTGGCCTGGTATGGATATGTGTATTTTCTGGTTATAAATAAAGGGAACACATGTGTACATCCTGGCATAATCTCCCTAACCTGGTTCTTTTGACATATGTTGGACTGCAACTGCCATCTTCTCTAGTCAACATAGTGGAGTTGCAGTTCAACATATCTGAAGCACATCATACTGGGAAAGAGTGAGTGGGTGCATGTCTGAAGTTAAAATATTTGGAAAAGTTTATCAGTTCCAAATATTTTAAAAGGTGACTCGCCCAATTTTACTTGTGTGGTCTCTTCACAGTTGATAGGCCTATGGACATTGTGCACTAACATTTAATATAGTAAGAACCAGCCATTAGGCAGTTTCTCTTTTTCATAATAGGGTCATTTTAGGGAGTTCTAAACACCTGATCAACCAGTGAAGAAGATATATTCTTTCTTCTCAAAATGAGGATCTGTACATCCCAACTAGAGCCTTATTGCATGAGAAAACGAGGCAGAAAACAAAGCAGAAATGATGGAGTTTATACCATTGGCTTTGCTCCTACGATAGATGTGAGATGTAACTTTAAGAAGGTGGATCTTATCACATTTCCCCATCACCAGGGAGTACGCAGCCCGTCTGCAACCTGGGTTTCCATTGCATTTTTTCAAGAATGGGAAAATCCTGTTCTTGAAAAGATGTGGGAGGAGCCTGGAGAAGCCCAGGTTGCAAAAGGGCTGTAGTAGTTCCTGGTGACAGGGAAATGTAATCAGATCCACTTTCTTAAAGTTACATCCTGCATGTATCACAGGAGCAAAGCCAATGCGATAAACTCCAATGTCATATTGCTTCAGCTCTCTTCCCATGGGAGGCAGTTGTAAAAATGCATCTTGTTTCCAGCTGGAAAAATTGATCAACAAAAGATACCCTTTTACAACTGTCTCCCGCAGGAAGAGAAGTGAAGCACTATGCCACAGAGAAAGCCACTACTCTCCAGCTCTGTTTCCCCTTTGTTTTCTTGTGTTAACAAGTTTGGAGGGGCCTGCAAGCAGGCTTGCTCAGTTTTACTGTGACTTGACACACACAGAGCATTTTCATCATTTGCTGAAATATGTTTTACATTATAGCTTCATTTTGTGGATCCTGACACCACTGCAATCCTAAAATACACCTATTTGAAAAGCAACTACCTACATGTGAGGACTGAGGAGTAAAATTAAAGAACTGTCACCAGCAGGATAGGCATTAAATTTTTAAATATACATTCATAACTGATAAATGTAGTGCTGTGGAACAAGGAAGTACAAGGAAAACTGTCCATTTTCTTGTCATCTGTACAGAACAGAAACAAAAAAATCAAGAAGCTGGAAGTATTTGTTATATGGACATTAGAGGGCACTCTTTATCCACCAAACACTCCATTTCTTTTTCCTTTTGTTTTTTTCAGTAATCTTTCAAATGATGATGTGGGTACTCATTATAAGTCAACTGCTTTCCCAACATAATAATTTGAGGCCACCACTATTCATATATGAGGAAGATTGTCTTTATTAAGTAAATTAAAGGAGATGAAGGGTGAATTGCTATTCTCTCACACAAACATATCAGAATCGCACATGACTTTTAATGGAGATAGTTGGCACTACGCCCAAAAAGTCAGTGTAAGTGTCAGACACTAGCAAAGGCAGCCTTCTTCTTTTTATTTCTCCTTATGCAGGAATATCTTCTGGAGGTTCCTTTTTATTTAGCTGTTTGAATGTTGCACACTTCCCATATCTATAATTAGATCACGTCTAGATCATATATTAGATTATTTATGTTTATAAATATTACACACACACACACAAAATTAAAATATTTGTATCCTGACCTACATCATAAGAGCTCAGGATGGTGTTCAAGGAAGATAAATGTAAAGAGTTTAAAACAATTTAAAGCAATAACATATAATTTAAATAGACTAAAGCATATTAAATATGACGAATATGTTAAAAATAGGGTTAAAAGATTAAAATTGCCCTCTTCCACATCTTCACACAAGTAGGACACAGAAGAGGGCTCCCTCTGCACAATTTAATCCATGGGCAGGCACATATAGGGAGTGATGATGCCACAAGTATCAAGGGCCCAAGCTATTTCTTTAACCCAGAGATAAACCAGAACAACATTTTACTTTCATAAAGGTCTCTCTTAGATCTAAAATATCCAAGCGAGGCCCCAAGGGAGGTGTGAGGGGCACACACACACACACACAATTTTATTACTAAAATATGCAAGAGTCTCAGTTGCACAAAATTCTTCACTAAGCTTTCAGCTTTTTGAAGCTTGACTGCTGTCACTTACTACTTTGTGTTTTTCATTTTTGATAGCTGAATTTGCAAATACTGCAAAATTCCACAAAGAGGCACATAGTCAGGCATAACATTTAAGCTGCTATTCAGTGAAATTAAGCACAGAGAGACAGCGTATGCCTACTGCATAGGTAATACTTCACGTTTGGCATATTTGGTCCCAAGCAATTATAGCAAAATTGAAAATTTAGCTACCAGGCTCTAAAATGCATCTGCATTAGAGCACCTGCTTCAGAACAGTCATCTGTCTCTGTCATGCACAGTGAACCATCTGACTGTCAAAATAATGATATGTACTATTAAGAGGCCATTTTCTAGATGCCATGTCTTTTAAATTGATGTCAAGCTCTCTGATGGATTGACTGAGGAGGAACGAATTTCATTCCTCGGTATGGGACTACTATAATCCATCCAATATCTTGTAGCACAGCACATTTCTTGCTCCTCATTTATAAAATAACAAGGGTGGTTTCTGATGGGGAACCAAGGGAATAACAATAAGAGAATAGTTCTCTTATTCCTGAATTCCAGGAGGTCTTTAAAAGGTGGCAGAATGTTGTTCCATTAATGTATTTACATGGAGGTCTGGGACAGATACATTGCAGGTAAACAGTGGTTATTGGTTTTGTAAGACATGGTTGGGGAGAGGTTCATAGTGGTGCACTGACCCAACAGTGACTGGCAGGTATGCAGCATCAGGAGGAGATTAAGTAGTACACATCAGGAGGGTGAATGCAACTAGCTGGGTGATAGTGTGAGAGAACAGGGTGTGGAAGTTGCATCCAGGTGCCAATTGGCAGCTGTTGCACAGTTTGGGGGGAAACTGTTGCACAAGCTGACTTCCTTGCACAACATCAGAAAACATAGCGATGGTATAGCTCCCAGATCAAGTAGCACAACATAATTCAGGATACCATTACTGTGCTACTTCACATTATTGATAACACAAAGGAAGCTCTCAACAGATTCATTTTACCTTCTTATCATCTGCAAATATTTTTCACATACCCCCCACCAACATCTGGATGGGCTTTTATGTACCTAAATACCTTAAAACATTTCTTGAGACTTTTTTCTCTCTCTTCTTTCTGAGTATCGCTCAGATTTTACTGAAGAAAACAACAGTATTGTGTTGCACTCACTCTTGTTACTTTCACGCAAGCCTTCATACAAAAGTGTCCCCAACATGAAATCTAGAGATTTGGGAAGATGAAATGAACTAGTTTCCAAATCTGAATCATTGGTGCATGTATTCAGGTCGCAAACCCAGTTCTGTTATATAGAAGAGTGGTCAGATATGGAGGGACAACAATAAGGTGCCAAATATCAGCAGCACCATTTTATAACTCTTTTTGTAGTTTAATTGCTTTCTCATTGCTGCATGCTGTCATATATTAATGGCAGTTTATGCCTGGGGGTAGGTAGGGAGAGAAAAGATTCCATTCAATTTTCAGTTCAGTCCTTGATTGATTATCCCTATTCAATTATGCTTCCTCCTTCTGTGATTACTACTGGATGAAGGGGAGAGCAAGTATGAGCCCATCATCCTCACCCCTTCCCTCATGTCCTGTCCCCATCCTTCTAGTCTTTCACATGTTGGGGGGAGGGTGTACTTCTGCAATGGGAAAATTCATTTTTACTTTCTTTCTACTCAAGTAGGTTTGTTCCATAATTTAAAACCTTCATATTCCTGGGTGCTAAATTGTGTGTGAAGCATGTTCATGTAGAAAAAACTGACAGCTGCAGTCATTTGGTCCCCAACATATGGACATGGGTACAGGGATGGCAATATGGTTTTGGAGGAGGCACAGAGGTAGGCCACCATGTGCATCATTGCTCTTCCTTCACATGATGGAAACTTCATGGAGTTGGGGGAAGGAGAAAAATAACTGAACAAATCTAATTAGGGGGACTAAATGAGAAGGTTTTGCTCATCTTGTTCAATCAATCAATCAGTCATCTTGTTTATGATATAACTTTTTTCTTCACTGTTCTTTAAAAGTGGCTTCCCTTTGCAACTTATTTTTAAAACTTTTCTTTTCGACATAAGCTCAAGTTTGAATTCTGATTTTTGGACAGAGACAAAAGTGTCTTGCTAAACTGCACTGATTTTTCCGCCAAATGGAATTGGATGTTTTAAATACATATAGCACATAGTGAAACTGAAAATGTTGCAATGAGTCAAGACCCAGCACAATCAACAATTATATAATTTGCATTGTCCAACACTGTCCTGCACTATGGAAATCAGCATCCAAAATAGTGGTGGGAATTAAAAAAAAAAAAGCTAACAGCATAAGTCCACACTGCATGAAAAACACCTACAATTCTGCTAGCAAAAGCACTCTACCCAAAGCATCTAAAATCACTGAGAGAGCAGCCCAATAATTAATTAACTACATTGTACACAGAAAGTTGAGAGTCAATACAAACACACACTACACAACTTAACGGCAGAAGGCAGAGAAGGATTTTACTGAAAGCTCATGCAAAACAGGGGCTGCCTCTAATGACAAGAAGCTCCCACAGCATTACCTTCAGGCTACTGTCCATCTGTTGGACTCTTACCTTTTTGACGTCTCTGACAAGATGATACAAAGTGTTGGATGGTCCATGTCTCTGAAAATGATCAACAACAGAAAAATCAAGCTATTTTGACCTATCTCAAGAAAGTTATTTGAAACAAAGCAAAAGATATGTCAACTTTTAATGTATGACTGCTTAACACCCCAACCTCCATCAAACAAACTACTGATATTGTGACAATTTCTTACTTTACCAAATTTTTACAATAAAATCCGGGTTATACTATACCCTTCCCAACTGCAGGGGTTCAGTTCCAGGAGCCCCTTCAGATGGGAAAAGAGAAAAAAATCACCCATATTATTCAATGGGTGGCAAGGTATGCACACATTGATGCTGTATAATATGAAGTGTAGCAATGTATGTGTGGTTGAGTCTGTGGATCACTAGCCTACTGATATGGCAGGCCTACAATATCGCTTTCCATGATACAGTGAAATGGTCCATTTTTGTCCACTATTACATGGCACCAGTCTTTGTGACATAACATTTATTCTGGTGAATGAATACTGTCCCAAGCACTGTTTTGGCAAAAGGGAAGAGACAGTGTCCTGAGGCATTCAAACTACATTTTTTCAGAGGCTGGTGGCCATATTCCAAATAAGGCATACAGCTGAATAAAATCTGCAGTTTTGTGACACCATGTATCACAAAATTGGTCAGTAGCAAACAGCTGAAAATGATTCATGTAAACATTCCCTTGGAAGTCCACTGTCTGGCTTATTATTAAAGTCAGAAATAAAACAGACTCTCAGTTCTTTGTAGTGCTAGTATCAGAATCTGGAACTGGGTTTTGAAAATGAACACCCTTGGTTTGGAAAACACTGAACCATTATGAATTGAAGTGAAGCCTTCCTGTGACTGGAAACCTGAGAAATCCAAAGTAAATTCTTTTCCCCCAATATGATAGCCCAAGCTGATGCCACATAGAAGTAAACATATGCAACGTATTGCTGGAAAATGTTCCACATGAGATGCTGCCACATGAGATGAAATAAAGGTAACTTAATTTTCATTGCTGTGAATTTCAAAGCCATGGTTCAGAGTTTACCAGGCAACCAAAGTATCTGCAGAATGGGAGAGCAATAGAAATGCTCCTTCCTTACTATCATGTTGTTCAATTAGCATACATTACAGATGATTCACTGAGAAGCATATTTCTGTAAATTTTAATATTATGATACAAGTTTTCATGTGTTCTGGTTCCTGAATCTTTGTGGTAGCCACTTAAAGGCTTTACATCTAGTCTGGGCAAAGAACCACCTTTGTTTCCCCACCTCCAGCTGCTTTCCTGATTTCATACTCCAGAAAAAAAATGCTGTAAAATTTATTTCCCTCCATCCCTAGAAACCTCCAGGAGTGATAGTTTTGTATTAGAAAAGAGAATGCTGCCTTCCGACCACTCCAATGATCCAAACTGGAAGTGGACCTGCAGCTGTTTTGAGTTCTGATTTTTAATTATTTCCCTTCTATTTTTATAATTGATTGGCCTATAGTGGGTTCCTAACCCCCGGATCATTTGAATTTGCCCACCCCTGCTGAACATAAATTGATCCCACTTGTATAATTCTTTTTCTTTAAAAATGTTTGTGTGTAAATATGTGTGTGTATGTACGAACAGACTGGTGAATGTAATGCCTCTACAATACTTTACGCATGTGGTTCTGTTCCCTTTCTCACCATGGGAAAAAAACAACCTGGTGCCAATTTTTTGACCATCTTTGCAGCTCCAGAGAGGACTTCTTCCAATACAGGTACAACATAAAAGTAAGTGCAACATTTACCTTTTTCCTAGAAAATGTACATCTTTGATAGAAGTGGCAGGAAATATTGCCACCCTGTAACTTTTAAATTGTCTATTTTAAGACCAGACAATTCATGGCGACATTTTCACAACAGAAACTACAAAAAGCAGAGTTACATGTTGAACTGAGAGCAAATTATTAACAGTATTGTAACTATAGAACTGTGTAGCTGACAGGCCTTGGTGCTTGTCTTTTCAGAAAATTACATTTTGATAACTCTTATAGGATTCAAACAAAGACCAATTCATAACTCATAGTGAGCACTCCCTAAAAATGCTTTAAGGCAACCATAATATTAACTTATTTTATAAAGAGTTTGTTGGATGAATTTCTGTGCACCATTCTAATGCCCGAAGGAAGGTGAAACAAACAAACAGAAAATTTGTTTTAGCTTGGCCCTACCGTATTGTACAATTCCTCTAGTCTGGAGATGGTGAGAAAACGGTGCATGCTTACTCCATTCTCTATGAGCAATTTCACAAAATCCACTCTGTCCAATACCAGGGCATCCAACATTGCTTGTTCAAGGGACCCCACCTGAAAAGGAAAAAACTCAGTCAGATTGTTACTAGTCAGGTTGTTACTAGAGGGATCCAGATGAAAACCGAGCTTTAGCACTTAAAGGATCTGGCATAGGAATGGGAGAGTCCAGTTTAACAGTTCATATTTATGTAATTCTTTTTCATTAAAACTCCACAAAAAGGATATGTTAGTTTAATTTTTCTGTATTCTTTTCAGACATATATCCTATTTGAGGTGTCATAACCTGAAATATTTACTGTATCCACTGCAGTACCATATATAGGCATTTTCTTCCCCCATCCCCAATTCTTTTTTCTAACAATCCCTAGTATGGAATTTGTCTTTTTCATCTTTACTGCACTTGAGCACATTTTCACTTCGTGAATTAGGGGCTCGACAGATAGCCCAACAGGGGCGGCTCTGTGCTGCCTCTGGAAGCTCTGGATTGGGGATCCGGCAACCAGATGCCATACCACCAACCTGCTGGAAACAGGAGCCATGAAACATGGCTCCTAGTTTTGGCACTACAGGGGTGCCATAAGGGCCGCCTTATGACACCCTTCGTGCACAGTGCTGTTTAGGTGTTGCACACAATGGATGTCATCATGGTATGCACCATCAATATGGGTGTGCACCAAGATGGCACCCAGGGTGCACAGTAGGGTTTCAGAGCATTTCAGCCCTCACACAACCCTGGTTCGGGTCCAGGCTGGCACAAAGTGCCGGTCTGTACAGGCCCTTACTGTTGGTAAAAAATCTGCATGATCAGTGCAAAATTCATAATCTTCACTGCTTCCCCCAGTGTGGGGATATGACATATCTTCCAACTGTCATGACTGAGGAGGACATTCCAGATTAATTCTCTGTCAACATAATTTGTCAGATGCTTTTAAATTTGCTTACTTTCTCTCTTCTCTTCCAGTTTCTCCCCATTTCTCTTCAGGTTACTTCAATTGCTGCCAAATGAGTTCAAAATGCAACAGTAGTTTGCATTCAATTAATTTAGCAGGAAGGAGGGGAGCTGGGAGGTCAGAATCATGCCTTTCCCAACAGTCTCGTGCAAAAGCAAACTGCTGCAGCCTTCCTAGCCAATTCCTCATTAATAACTTTAGATATCTCACCCACACTTTAGTGTTGTTTTGCCACATAAGTCTAGTTTTCAACTGAAATGTTGGAAGGTATGATGTCATTTTACACTAACTTACACTGGCCCAAAACAGACGGTCCAAAAGAAGTGGTTTCCAGCCACTTTAGGAATGTGGCGTTCAGATGATGAATACCCCCAAAGAGGCTGGAAGCCACTCCAAAGCTGCTCCAAGGCAGCAGGAACCGGACTTTTCAGGAGTGGAATTAATCTGCTCCTGCAGGGGACCCATTTGGGACTATAGTGGCAGCCCACTTTGGGCACGGGTCATCCAGTTGCTGCGATACTGATGCTATGAGCCCTGGAATGGCCACAAGTCACTTCTTCCAGGCTCTCTGCTTCAGCCCACTGAAAACAATTTGTTCATTGCTTATTTTCTCAGGTTGGAGGTCTGCTTTGCAAAATCTTCACAGTGGGCTTTGTTTTTCCCTGCCCTGAATAATGAGTGTTATCCAAAAGCTTTCAAACCTTACTTATCATTTCTGCATCCACATCCTTTACAAATACAAATTAAAACACACAGATCCCACTACTACAGTTTATGAAACACTATTCTGAGAACCTACTCACATACCCTGCTTTTTCTTCTTCAACTAGCTACTAATTTTTAACAGAATATGGTTTATGATGTCAAGCTTGTTATTTTCACTCGGACACCTTTGTTAGAAGCATTTTGGAAAGTTGAACTATATGATGTCTACCTGATGACTTCCTTCTATCTACATTCCTTGCTAATATTTTCAAAAATCCCACATGTTCACAAAGCAGAAGTTCTCAGTGGCTACAATTTCAAATAAAATACATTTACAGTACTTAAAAAAAGAAAAAAAAAGTCAATCCGATTCACTTGCAGCAAGTCTTCTATATTTGAATCATTTTAGCTTTAATAAAGCTTTATTTCAATTGACCCGGACAGACATTATCCTAATTGGCTATGAGTTTTCCAGCTTCCTATTAAAATCTCTTTTTTAAAATAGGTGTTACATTGGCTACTTAAAAGAGAAGCAAGAAGACTGCTTTTAGTGACAGCTAGCACCTCTTTTGTCAGAAGATCCCCAATTTTACAGTGAGAACATGTCCTATCTTGATGTTTTATCTGTCAGTCAGCCACTATACTTCACCTCTACTTAACTTTCACAATATCCTCAAAAACTGGTTCACATGTGGGCTTCTGTCCAAATCTTCCTTAGAGAAGACTGGCACAAAGAATTCTTGGAGCTTCAACATTCTCTTCATACCTCTGTAACACCACACCACACCTCTCTACTTGGTTTCTTCATTCTGATATACATAACAAAAAGTTTAATTTGACCAAATCAGTAGCTTATGACACTATGCAATCCTCCCTAAGTTTAAGCATAACAAATTTAATTTGAGTCTTTTCTCTGATTAGTCCTTTCTGCTTACAGTTCCTTATCCCTTTTATCCTCTTTCTCAAGCCACTGCTGACATTCCTGCAGGTCCAACTCAGTTTGTTCATTATCTATAGCCTTCCTTCAGTCTCTTCCCCTTTTATCATATGGAATCTCTACCAGTTTTTGTTTTGGCCAAATAGTCCACATTTTTCTTCTGACAGAAGCTGGCGTGGAAAATTTTTGCTTATGAGCAATTAACATTCTCTGTCAACAGTGTCTGCCAGTATAGGATGTCATTTCCCAAATCTGATGAAGTGGACTTTATTACACAAAAGATTATGTTATAAGACAATTCCCCCAGTCTTTAAGGTGCTAGTAGAAGGGAGATTCCTGACCTGTTATGAAGAACTTTAATGAGGCCACTAGATGGCAATATTTCCTTTAGGAAGACTTAACAGAGTATCATTTCAGTTAAGGTGTTAAAACTTGTTTACCTCTCTTGACTCAATATTCTGGAAACCCTCTTTTATGATTATGAAACAATTCCCCTCCCCACATATTATATTGAATATTATGTTCAAAGTGGTGTATATACAGTACCGGCCACTGTTGCCCATAAATAAAAATCTGGCTGCGTGCGATGTCTACTCTGTTCCAGGCTAATGCCAGACTCAGTTGATCTGGAGCAGAGGCATTGGCTCCTGTACAAAGAGACAAACAATAAACACATTTTATTAAATAATGAGCAGTGAAATACATACTCAAGAGATGGCGCGGGAGGCAAATACATTGTGCTTATAAAGAGGTAATTTACATGAACAATGTTCATGGCTTTAAAAACATCACAAAATGAAATGTGAATAAATTTGGATTCTTAACATTCATCTCTTTATTTTGGAAGTCTCAATTTAGTAATGAAAACTCATAGAATCATAGAGTTGGAAGAGACCACAAGGGCCATCCAACCCAACCCCCTGTAATGTAGGAAGAAACAATCAAAGCACCCCTGACAAATGGCCATTCAGTCTCTATTTAAAAACTTCCAAAGGAGGTGGCTCCGTTCCACTCCAAGGTAGTGTATTCCCCTGTTGAACCACTCTTACCATCAGGAAGTCCTTCCCAATGTTTAGATGGAATCTCTGTTTCCTGTAGTTTGAACCCATTGCTCTGGGTCCTATTTTCTGGAGCTGCAGAATACAATCTTGCTCCATCTTCAAGATATTTAACATGGCTATCATCTAACTTATTAACCTTTTCTTCTTCAGGCTAAACACACCCAGCTCTCTAAGCTATTCATCACAGGGCATGGTTTCCAGACCTAATGAGGAGTCTCATTAGAACATACCAGTACAGATTTTTTTTGTCTAATATTTGCATTTGCCAAGCAATTCCCATAATATAATGTATTTTGATATACTGTTTTCACAAATGCACATGTCTTAGTCGAAGGCTTTCATGGCCGGCATCCATAGTTTTTTGTGGAGCTTTCGGGCTATGTGGCCATGTTCTAGAAGAGTTCCTTTCTGATGTTTCGCCAGCATCTGTGGCTGGCATCTTCAGAGAATTTATCTGAAGATGCCAGACACAGATGCTGGCGAAACGTCAGAAAGGAACTCTTCTAGAACATGGCCACATAGCCTGAAAGCTCCACAAAAAACTATGCACATGTCTTAGTTTGCACTCTACCTTAATATTCATGCTATTTATATGGTAAATTCAAAGAAGCACGATCACAGAATCATAGAATCATAGAGTTGGAAGAGACGCTCAAGGATACCAATGGCATTTCACTTTGCATACTGTTTTGGGAAGTGTGAATTAGGTAGGTTCACACCAAAATGTGAACTGAACAAATTTCTTTCTTACCTCTAACTCTGAGGGTTTGAACTAGACTGAGAACCAAGACTCTTGGAATTCCTCACTTATCTATCTATTCCTTGCCAAGATAAAAAGCATACAGCAAATCAGTGAAGTCTGAAGTAAATACTGTTCTCTTTTTTTAAAAAAAAATTAAAAGCCATGTTACATAATCCTTTCTCCATCACTAGCATAGGTTCTTAAAGGGATGTGTGTGTGAGTGCACCATTCTATTGGTATACCAAAACATCATAGTATTTTTTTTTTTTTACTAGCAAAGGAAGAGTTTGGATCACAGAATTTGGCTAAATCACTGAATGTGGAAACTGGCAAATTCTTCTGATGTTTTTACTTCTACTATCCCAACACAATTTAAAAAAACCAACTACAAGGAGCATATGTACATATATGCCTAGCAGAGCTTGGTAATACTACCTTTTGGCTTACAGCTCCCAGAATCTCTGGCCATCAAGGTCACTAGGGAATTCTGGGAACAATAGTCTAAAAAAAGGATCATTTACAAGCTGTGTATAATATCTGGGTCTGAAGTTCCATGAAGAAAAAGCCTATGGGAAATGTAGAAAAAATGTTTCAGGTCAGAAAGGGATCAAAAGGTGAAATCAAATGAAAGATGACAAGAGTGTTGATGTGGCTAGAGTATCAGTCATTGCACAGTAATGAGACTATGTCAAATATCCAGCATTTCCAAAGCAATTAGGTTTCTTCAGTGGACTGTATAAAAGAGATGGACTGACAAGCTAGAAAGTATATGCTTTCATACAATTAAAAAATAAAAATAAAATGATCATAACTTAAGAAAAATCAAGAAAGGAAACAAGGGATAGCCTTGTTTGTCTGATGCAGCTAAAAAGATTGAAATGCTAAAAATATATGCTCAATATTTTTACATATATTTTAAGTACAAAACTTATCCGATGCATATTTAAAGTTTTATTTATTTAAGCTTTACATGGCACTTCATGGCCATTTGGCCCCCTTCCATGCCCATGTACGTGGATAACTCTTAATGCATCCAATGAAGCCCGTAATACATTTGTTAGTCTTTCAAGTGGTAAAATGTGCATTGTTATAAAGGGGGAAATGCAATGTAAAAATAACAACAGAGGGAAGCTTTAAATTACAAATGTTGCTTATTAGATTCTGATTTCTGATTTCTAGTCCAGCATTTTAGCACTTAACCACATTGGTTCCTAGTACATCTGAAACCTCAGTCTTCCTTATGCTGAAACCCTAGTCTCTGGATTTCAGGGAGAACACTTGAAGCAATTACAATGATAATCGGAAGGGGAATGCCAATAAATTTATTCAGGGAGAACATCATTGGCATTAAAAGCAAGAAATGTCTATGAATTGGCATTTGAAGATGCAATTGATGTAACAGGGAAAAAAAGGCCTCAGCAGATTTTAATCAGAAACTGGTATTCCCAAACAAACAAAGCAACCTGCTAAAGACCTGCCAAAGAAAAGTGCTAGCAGAGCACATATATCTTTATTTTATTGCATGTATGACTCTATGATATATAGGTTAAAGCAAGATTTTTACAGATATCATCTCTACATTATTTTGCTTCTTCATATTAAAATATAAATTCTGTTGGGCATAAGGCCCTTTGGTTTCCTGTTTCATGTTCCCTTTAGATTTCAAGAGGAACGAAACCTGATCAAGGCAGAAAAAATGCTCTGAGAACTATCACGTGGTTTCTGTGTTGTTGCTAGGATACCCTCTACATTTGTCTGTCTGTGTTAGAATACTGTCTTTTCCATCCTGTGACTTCTAGACAGATTTACATCACACTACTGTTACATCAGAGCAATCTTTCTGTTTCAGTAGCTGGACACTATGGGTACATCTGAGCCTGAATCCTAGCTTAACCCACAATGTACAAGTATACGAAATTTCTGTCATTCAGTTTCACTGAAGATTCATGATGTGAGTGTGTGTGTGTGTGGGGGGGCGGTGATCCTACTGTGCAAAAGCAAGGAATAAATGGTAGTTCTGGGCATTTATACTATCAAGATAAGTTGAGTTCAAATTAATTTTGTCTAGGATAGAAGATGGAATATATAACTCACCACCAGTTTACCAATCATAGCAAATACTTCCTGCCTTTTTACCAGCATACATATACAGTAAGAAAATATAGACATATAGCACAAAGAATCCACTGCAACATTCTTTTATGCCAGTGAAAGAGACTAATACTCAAGAGTTGCCAATCTACCAGCCTTCACACCTGCTAACAGCCATCTGTCAGCCAATTTATCTGCTGGTCTTTTTCAGATCAAACCCTTCCACCTGTTTTTCCCCTGTGCAATGCTATGGTATGTGCGTGGGAGAAGGCCTGATGTCTTTCCTGCTCTAGGCAAGTTTAACAGAACTTGCATTTACAAAGTGCCCACCCCTCAGTGAAACATAATACGCTATGCTAATTCCCACATTTTCGTTTCAAATCAAATGTAATAACCATTTCATGGTTGACACTCACTGCCCTATGAGCTGGAGGACAGGAGCAACATTGTTTAGCAGCTGCTGGACAGATGCTTTCTGAGCATGACTCATGGCACATTTACAAGCTAGAAAGAACACAGAGCCATCCGGCTCAGGTAAGCTTGGCAATATGCTTCACTGAACACAACAATGGAAAGGAAATGAACATATATCACCCAATGTGCTTCTTTCACGATATTAACAGCTCAGACACTACAAGGGATTACAGCCGCTCTTCAAGTCTATTGGGGACTGAATACTGTAATAAAAAGACTGAAAAATGAGTAAGTCATCTGCTACTGAAATGGCGACCTTCTTGTGAATCAAGTGGCCCTAGTATCCACTTCACTACTCAATGAAACCAAGACTTAACACTGACACATAGCTCTACACTTGCAAGCCTGCATCCTCCCATCCTCTGGTCATTGTCATGACCCAGGAGGAAAGCCTACTGCTCTTGCTTACTGATGGAGAAGAGAGGGAGTCTAGGCAATTCAGACCATGGAAAAACAGCCTGGTTATGGAAACAGAAATGGGGATGCACTCTCAAACGGAGTGTACCTGCCTTTCCCATGCCCCAGGAGATCGCAGGAACCACATCTTTATGCTCTGAGTCCCCCCCCCCCCCTCGCTACTGAAACCTAAAGCAATATAGAACTTGAGGAAAAAGATGCTATCAATCAGCCAGTCAACTAGTCAATTATTGTACTTATGCCCTGCTTTTTCCTTTGAAATCTGGGATTAAAAGGTTTAAGGATTAAAATGGTATTAAACTCAACCATTTAAAACACTAAAAACATAGAATAAAAGTAGCATATCACACATAAAAATAGAAAGTGTTTTACATGTAAATCAATCAATTTCGAAACACCTGCTGGAAGAGAAAGAAAGGACTGCAAGGAGGGTAGTAGCCTAGATTTCCTAGGAAGAATGTTCCAGGATCTGGGAGCAGCAAGAGAAAAGGCATTCCCTCTAAATATGCCTGTGAAGATGGTGGAATCAAGACAGGAACCTCCCTTAGAAGAAGAAAGCACGTGGGAAGGTTCATATGGGAAGCTATGGTCCACCAGATAGATTGGGCCAGAAGCTAGAAGGGATTCTTTTCTCTCACAGGGTGAAAGAGTGATTCAGGAGAGGAAGCCCTTTGTAGTACAAAATACAGTAGCGGACCATTCACACTACGTTCCAAACTAGTTTGCAAAGTGGTTTAAATTGGGGTCTTTCACACTTGTGCCAGGTTTTCCTGACCCAAATTTGGGGGTCGTTCACACTTGCCCTGGGTTTTCCTGACTGGAATTCAGAGGGGCGGGCAGTGGAAATCCCCCTTAACCAGGTTTTTTTTTTTTAAGATGGGGATTTCAGAGGTTCTTTTCAAAGGAACCTTTTTTTGGTGTGAGCTGCCAATGGGAACTTGAAGCCAATCCCAATTGGAGCAATCTTCTTCCTCTGCTCTTCCTCTTCTTCCTCACCCCCCTCCCCGCTGCTGCTCTTTCTCTTCCATCTCCTCTTCATTTTGCCCCTGCTGCGGCATCTGTTGTCCCTCCACTTCTTCTGTCCCCCACACCTGCTGTGGGTCTGCCTTCCTCCTCTTGCTCTCTTCCTCCTCCTCATCTGCCCCCTGCACCTGCCCTGGGTTTGTCTTCCTCTGCCCCCTGCATCTGCTGTGGGTCTGCCTTTCTCCTCTTGCTCTCTTTCCTCTTCCTCCTCCTCATCTGCCCCTGCTGCCGCAACTGCTAGGATGGAATCTCTCCATGGTATTTTACCCAGTTCCCCAGTGTGAATGGGAATTGGGATAAAATGCCATGGAGTGATTCAGTCATGGCAAATCAATGCCATGGAGAGATTTGATCATGACAAAGCAATGGAAATAACCTGATTTCCACACCAGGTTATGTCCTAGTGTAATTATGTGTAATAACAGATCATTTACACCTGCCAAAATGTTCATATTTTATTCTCTGCTTTGAAAGAGTGGAAAACAGAGATTGTGCATAGTGTAGCTAGTAGATTACTTGCTACATTGATTTGTAAATGCCTCCTTTTGATATTGTACTGGGATGCTTGAAACAAACAGAGAACTATTGAATTACCCCCCTTGATCAATCAATGGGAATTTACGAACAATCTTCATGGAATAATAATCAGACTAATATTCAGGCTGAGAAGGTATTCTAGGGTCAGCACATACACAGAAACATATTTATAACAGTAACAATACAGATACACACTCCTTTCCATATCCATATCCATATCCCAAACAGTGACTTTCTAATGTGGCTGATGAAGCAGGGTATAGTCTGTAAAAGCTCTTTAAACTGCAACAGATTACTGTAATATATCTGTCACTTTGAGAATTGTCCCTGGATATATACTCCTGAAATGCAGATGGATGGTTTTAATATCATCTCTGGAAGATGGGTCTGACTCACATTCTGGATATCTAGAGCAGTCACAACCCTCCACTAAACCCACATGGACAATAGGGTATCTGCTTTGCAGAACCTGACTCACAACCATGTCAATCATGTGCCATCATGACAATGAAAGATAAAATGTGATCTAAGATTTCTCTTTTCAAGTTTAAGGCAGGATAGCATGGTAATTGCTATTTTAGATACATTGTCTTTCATTGTCAGTTTAAATAATTTTGGAATGGAACAGACAATGTAAGACTCAGAGCCTTATCATATTTCAAAAGTAAATCAATATGGAGCAGTAGAGAAGCAGCTTTCTGCTTACTTCTCCACATACCCTCTATGCACTTCCATTCTCTTTCCAAGGGAGACAGTCATAAAAGCATGCCTTTTGCCAAAGGGATTTTTCTAGTGCAACAAAGACACACTTTTATGATTGTCTCCCTAGGGAAAGAATGGAAGTGCTTCAAGGGCGTGCAGAGAACTAAGCGAAAAGCCACTTGCATTACTTTTGTAATGAAATAAGGCTCTTAGTCATATCTGGCCTACCAAAGTTTCCCTCTATTCCCAGAACCTAGTTATTTCTCTTCTAGTAATTCCATGGCTGGTGACTGAACAATTTTGGTATTAGAAAGTTTTATTTAAAAAAGGAATTTCAGAAGTCTAAAGAAAAACATTAATATTGTTTTCAGTATGCTTTAGCTCCACAAGGTCAGCAACACAAAGATGAAGATAGTAATGTTGCATCCAGAGAGTAAGCATCCTGAGATTTTTTTCACTTAATAAATTATTTCCTTGTTGTGTATTATTATGTACTGCAAGGGAGTTAAGACTTTTAATTCACTGGAACAAATAAGAGCAAAAGAACAAAAGGAACCAACAGAGAATAGTACACAGGACATATTGTCCTTGTTTGCTACACACAAAAATACTTTATATGTAAATATAAATATACAATGATAGATGTTGAAAGGAGTTGCACCAAGTACATAGGAATCTAAAATCTGAATCTGTCTTTTATACATCTGAAATGAATGTATCAATTGTTAATCTACCAAAACTGGAGCAAAAGCTAGAGAATATTTTTTTCTAACAATGTAAAGAATAAATGTTAACATTCAGAACTGGAACACTGAACTAATTTGGGAGTGGGAGTATATATTTTAATTTTCTTATTTTAAATAAAGTGTTTCTTTTGTTCCCTCCTTTTTACAAATTGCAGATTATACACTTCAAAATGTTCTTTGGAAACTTTGGCATATAATCTAGTGGTTCTCAAACATGAGTTTGGGACTTCAACTCCCAGAATTCCTGACCACTGGTTATGCAGGCTGGGAAGTCTGGGGTTTGAAGTCCTAACCTTCTAGAGGATTAAAAATGGGGAAACACTGACTATAGTCAGGACAGATACAAGTATTAACTGAAAAATAAAAACTTAGATAATTGGTTGCATTTATGACTCAACCTAAATACTGTAAAGCACAAATATAACTCACAGTTTTCTGGACTATAACTAATTTGGCAGCACACAGAGTAGATGGGTGACTTTTTCTGATTTTATACATCGCGCACCCATGACTTCACTCCATCAATGAAGGTAACTTTTCACACTGCTATTCTGTTCACAGTCCTGTGGCCTCTCCATACTTAGGACATTACTACACACAGCTTTTAAACTGCGATTACACTGGGAAAGAAGTGGTTTTGACAATACTCATTTAATGATGCTGCCTCCAACCCATGGCTGCCCAGTACCCAACCCATCCTTTTTCATTGATGGGGGAAACCCATGAATGACTTGGCAATTGCGCAAGTCCCCAGGTCCTTGGGCAGTTGGACAATTGTCATCAGTATCCCTTCCTCCACCTGTCCCCCTCCTCTTCACTATTCCAAAGCACCCTGATTACTTTCACTTATTTTTTTCTATTTCTTTTCTATTAAAAAAAACTTCTTTAGACTTCAATCATGGCACCAGAGCTCTGGAATTGCCTTTAAAAAGCAAAAAATCAACCCCACCCATTAAAAGCATGCCGGGTAGGGCATAAGGCAGGAAGATAGGATTAAGGGAGAGGTCAGGAGGAGAACCCGAGGGGAGTTTCAGCCTGGTCACACAACTGAGAGAGGTGCAGTGATGGTTGCCTTGAAAGTGGTATGTTACCATATGCAGTAATGGTTACCTTGAAAGTGGAGTTGGCCCTCCTTATCCACAGATTTTTTTATCCAAGGATTTGAGCATACACGGCTTGTAAATATTCCCCAAAAGTATAAATTTCAAATAGCAAACCTTGATCTTCCATTATATATATGGGACACCATTTTGTTGGGCCATTATATTTAATGGGACTTAAGTATTCCATGTATTTGTTATCCACGGAGGGTCCTGGAAACAAACCCCAGCAGATAAAAAGAGCCCAATGTGGTATGTTATCATTCTGTGATTGCTTGTGTGGAAGAGTCCTTAGATAGGCCAGTCATCTGATGTCGAACATGTACTCTACTGCTTTGGCTCTATTAGTCATACTAGTGTGGTAGAGCTGTCAGCATCGCAAACCTGCTGGCACAACCTTCAAAAGCCCAGAGTTACTGAGCTGGCATATATGTAGACTATGGTCCAAAACACATTGCAGAAATAAACCAGTTTGACACAGCTTTAACTGTCCTGGCTCAGTGTTAGGGAATTTTGGGAACTGTAACTGTGAGACATTTATTTTATTTTTTAAAAATATTTTTATTAATATATTTAGCCAACATATAAAATCAATCTATTAACAAACTACAGCACACCCACATTAATTATGGTAAAATATGGAAAGAAATAAAAAATGACTTGCAAAAGTGGACAAAGTTACAAATTTCTTTTTTGGGGAGCGTCTCTACAATAAAATGAATATTTTGCCAAAATTTATGTACTTATTTCAAAATCTACCCATCATTAATAATGAGAATAGTTTTGCGAGACATTGTGAGACATTTAGCGTTCTTTGTCAGAGAACTCTTATGCCACAAGAAACAACACTTCCCAGGATTCCCTAGCACTGAGACGGGGCAGTTAAAGCAGTCTCAAACTGGATTATTTCTTCAGTGTGTTTTGGATCTGTATTTTCTCTTAATGTTTGATGTGACTATTTGAGCACAATCTATCCACTCCCATATAAATATCATGGCAGTGAGAATGCATAAAACAACAACAACAACAACAATGACTTCCCACAAAAAGGATTTATGTCTATTACTGTTTGCTGACATTCTTATAAGATGGATAACCTTAAAAAAAAAAAGAGTGTAGGTTTCTTAAAGTCACTGCACGCTTGATTATATCTGAACATTTAATGTACTCTGTAGATGAAATAAACCAGCATTTATGTCACCAAGTATTTCATTTTCCGCATATGGATAGTCTTGTCTACTGGTAAGTACATTTCATTCATCACAAATCATACTGCGGGTAAAGGAGGCAGCAGAAAGAAATTTGAAAGTAGAGTCTTATCTAATGCTTTTCCAATATAATTTGGATGTCAGACATGGAACCTGAACCCTCAGCTTGTTCCCATTACTCTTCTTGGAAAGGAAAAGAGCTATGATAATGGAGGATTTAGAGGGATAGTAGTTCTATCAGGACTGTTTGCTGGTAACAATTGGCCACTAAAATTTGGTGCAGAACTGAAAAATGAAGAATGAAAACATATGAGAGACAGAAAAATGAATCTAATTTGATACAGACTTGCTTGGTAGAAAACTCTTACCTTTCAGCAAAGCTGTTAAGATAGCCAGATCAATGTCTTGATGTCCTTCTGATCCCATGCGAAACACTGTAATCTGAAATGCAAAAATCAGTGGTATTTTTTGAGACAGTTTCCCGCCTTCCCCCCATTTATATTTAAAAAGATGAAAAGAATGTCACAAGGTCAATGCATAAAATATATCTATTCCTATATAATCCAGATCTTGGAAAAGTTACTTTAGCGATTATCACACTGGGGCTAATTTAGGCATTAAAGAGAGATTAAAGTACATTTAAAGCATCCCACAAATAAAGCAAAAATGGTGAGCAATTGCACAAATGATTATCACACGTAATTGTGCAAATAAAGTGATATCAGAAATGCATTGTCGCTGAAATCCCAAAAGTAAAAAGATACGCGTTAATGCTTCTTTGTGACCACTTTAATGGCAGGTTTTGTGCAACATCATGTGAAATCATTTCTCCTAATTACACGATTTTTCTGGGATATTCACAAAATAAACTCCCAATGTCCTTCATGTGATAAACTGCTTTGTTGGACTACAAATCCTGGAACCCTGCAGCTGGCAGGGCCACTGGCCATGCTGGTTATGTTATTCTGGATGCTGCATTCAGAAAAGTAACTTTTCCAATCCCTAATAGGGTTGAAAAGTGTTTAAGTATGAAAATATTGAGGACAAACACAACTGAGGAGCATCAATGCAACACAGAATTTCAAGGCCCGATAACCCAACAAGAAAGGGAGAGGTGACGAAACACTAATAAAGCTATCATGAAACCAGAGCAGGACTGAAATGGAAATCCTGTGTGGAATATTTATTTGTTTGTTTTCAATCCTGCCTTCCCGCCCCAATAAGGCATAATATATTATTGTGTCTAAAACAGAGGGAGTCCCTTTCCTTACTAACTGTTGAGAGTCAATAGTGAAAAACTAGGCATAGCTGTTTATTGCAGGAAACCATTACCAGGCCAGTGACCTAATTTCACTGTGGAAATGTCATCATAATTTGCAACCCCTGTTGCTAGTTAAAAGATAATTTATCAACACTGCCCATCTATTCCAACCTGGCAACACTGTAAGGGTGGGATTTTTCAGTTAAAACATGTTTTAGTTAAACTGTTGCAAGGAACAATAATACTGCAACAAATAAGATGAAAAATCATGACAAAAAGTGGAAGACCACAGAAGAAATCCTTAGGTGCCTATTACAGTTGGCTATCCTTATCCATGGATTTTTTTATCCAAGGATTTGAGCATACACGGCTTGTATATATTCCTAAAAAGTATAAATTCCAAATAGCAAACTTTGATTTTTCATTTTATATATGGGACACCATTTTCTTGTGCCATTATATTTAATGGGACTTGAGCTTACATGGATTTTGTTATCCACGGAGGGTCCTGGAACCAAACCCCAGCGGACAACAAGGGCCCATTGTATTCTGTGATTCCAGAACAAATAAATATATACCAAATATCCCCTAACTATGCCATGGTTAAAGAGACAGTATAAATCTTTTTGAGACACAGGCTGAAAACACAGGATAACTATTATTGTGTATGATAAGAGGACTGAAATATATAGAGACTGTATGCTAGTATAAATTGCTGTGGCGATTGGTTGGCAGCCACCTAGGATTAAGCTTGTTAACACAGGATCAACCAAATTGCCATGGCAACTGTCCCGATATTATTTCCTGTTCTGTCACTAACCAGAGAAATGCAGCTGCTCAAAAATTGCAAGGGATTTATTAGATACAAAATTGTAAGGTATTTATTAGCAAAAGCCCCCAGCACCTCTACATTGTTTGTTGGTTATTTTTGTTTTTCACCAGGAAAAGTTTTGTATATGGCTGACCTAAATACTCATTTTTCAGTCATCTGTACAGAAAGAAATCAATGCCGATAATCCTATTATATACACACTGTATCCAAAAGGATAAGATTTCAGAGCAAGCAGGTTACAGTACTTTGGTAAAGCATATTGCTCTGTTCAAAATTAAGCAAAGTCATGAACATTTAGTTTTGGAATAGGCACTGAATGTATGGGTGAAAAAATTGAACTAAGACTGCTGCCACACTATGAAATTAATGCTGTTTGGCATCACTTTAACTGGCTCCATCCTCAGATTGGTATTTTGTAGTAATACCAGAGCTCTCTGACAGAAAAGACGAAACATTTTATAAATTACCAGAAGTTTATAGCATTGAGCCATGATAGTTACAGTCAAACTACATTAATTCTGCAGAGCAGATGCAACCTAAATGCACCAAACAGTTTGCAAAAATAAATTATGGAAGGGGGTGATTGTAGGCCTCCCTGATTAAAATAACAAAAACCTCATAACACTTACACCCCTCCTTTTTAGATATAGGAAAATAAATGGGACCAACATTCAATAGTTTATCTCTGAGTTTCACTGAAGGCAATGGCAAACCTCATTTGAACAACTTTTGCCATGAATACCCCAGGACAGATACTCCTTAGGGTCGCCATAAATTGGAAAAAGACTCGGAAGGTGCACAACGACAACAACAATAGCAAATTAGGAGATTATTGCACCCAAAAATCCCGCTGGGATAGATACAGGATTGAAAAGTAAAACATGGATGTCACTGCATGCAGCTGCGGTCTGGCGAGTGCAAACCGTATGCAGCCCAGTCCTCACCTGGGCTTATCCTGCTTGACTTATCCAAGCTCACATTTTTGAAAAAACCCTGGATAAGCACCCGTGCTTGACTTTTCTATCTTGTGTCTATTTCTATGTGTGATAATCTACTTAGATCTGAGCTGCCATGGCTACATTCTATAGGATCTAGGGGTTTATAGTTTGCAGAGGCACTAGAAGTGCTGTCTGACTGAGAATGCTAAATATCCCTCCTTAAAGGCAAATCCCAAAATTCTATACGATAATGGTTTCCAACCTGTGCTCCAAGGAGCCCTTAGGGCTCCGTGTGCACTTTCCAAGTGTTCCATGGCTCCTCCAGAAAAATGAAAAGAATAAAAGTGGAATGAAATTAAGGAAAAAGAAACAAAAAGTAACATTACTCCTAAACACCATTAACTTGTAAGACATATAGTAAGCCTCCTAGGGGCTCTGCCACAGAAATTGATTAAAAAAAGGACTCAGTGAGTCAAAAATATTAGGAGCCCCTGCTATAGGATGTTGCCATGATAGTTAAAAGTGGAATACAGCACTATAATAATGTAGTGTAAAAGGGCCTAGGAGTGGTGATTCAGCTTTTAAATTCCTACACTTTCTGACATGAGAAAACAGCCACTTCTCATAACCATCAGCAGGCTTCCAATAACATATGTTTTGAATCCCCACTACCCCAGTTTCTGGCATTTGGGACAATGTTACCCCCAAAAGGGCCTTGCTACTAAATGGTCTATGGACTTGCTAAAATTGCTCATGCCTGCATTATAAGAAAACACTAATAGTTCACTTATATAAAAAATTAGTTTGCTAACTAGAAATTGGGACCAAATAAAAGTCCTCATCAAACCATCCTCTGTTTAAAAACATCCAAACAAGGGGATTCCACCAGTCTCCGAGGAAATGTGGTCCACTGCAAAACAGCTCTTACTTCAGGAGGTTCTTCCTAATGTTGAGGTGGAATCACTTTCTCTGTAATTTTAATCCATTGCTCCACGCCCTATTCTATGGACCAGCAGAAAACAAGCTTGCTCCATCCTCAATATGAAACCCCTTCAAATATTTAAAAAGGGCTATCATACATGCATAAATCATGAATAAAGTTCTAATCAGAAGACTAGCTGCTGCATTTTGCATTAGCTGCAGTTTCTCAGTTGTCTTCAAGGGTGGCCCTACAAAGAATGTATCACAGTAGTTTAACTGAGAAGTTAACAGTGTATCTCAATGCAATCCTAAAACCTCACAGATTCTGAAACTGTGAAAGATCCACAGTTGCATTGATTTGCAGGTTCCTTTTCTGCTTGATACACTTTCTTTGGTACAATTTTGGTACAAAGAAAAGATGATAAATAAAATATAATTCGATTGTGCACCTTTTTACAGCTGACAGCCTTTATTACATTCAGCCAGTTTGTGTTTAATTGTGGATTAAACATGTTAAAAGGAAAAGAATGGATAATGACAGTATGTAACAACCAATATTATTCCAACATATCCTGACTGATTCTGACACTGCTGGGCAACTATCTCATCATGGCTACTCAGTACGAAATAATATATTGGAATGATTGTTCTTCAGATAATGTGATTTGAGATAAATATATCGTAGAAGAGATGTACAATTTCATTTGGCAACCAAAAGCTCAACCATATCAGCAATTTACATTGGTTCAATACTACTCAATTAATTGTTTTTTGTTCAAATTTATTATCAGCCATCTTGAGTGTGATTCTTGGGAGAAAAATGGGATTATATCACCACCACCACCACCATCATTATCATGCCTTTCTCCAGTCTAAATCTGATGCCGCCACACCACTGCATTAATGCACATTGACACTGCTTTAACTGCTTGGCTCATTGCTACAGAATTTTGGGATTTGTAGAGAGAGATTTAGCCTTTTCTAATGGAGAACTCTAGTTCCACAAGGAACTACAAATCCCATGATTCCATAGCATTAAACTATGGCAATTAAACATATGTCAAAATGCATTACTTCTGTAGTGTGCAGCAGCAGGCTGGACTCAAAGTGGCTTAAAACAGTTAAAAGAAACATACCGGTAACTTTAAAAAATACAAAATACAAACATTAAAAATATAATTAAATTATCAATAAAATTAAAACCAGTTAAAAACACAGCTATTAAAAACAACAAATAAACAATACACAGATAGAACAGCACAATTCTGCAAGGCCCAGTCATCTTGAGCAGTCAATATTCAAATGCCTACTGGAAGAAACATATTTTGACCTGGATGATATAAATGTCTAAACCTGACTGATACACATTCAGTACAGAAATATAGACAGAAATGAGGTTGCAATCTGAATTGCATAGGCAAATTTCTTATAAGCTCAGATGAAACACTGAAAAAAGATAGAAGTTGATCGTTTATTATCTGTTCTAACTCTATGCATTCTCATTTTCAATTTTAATGCAATTCCTCAAAGGATGAAAGAGTGAGTGAATACTGAAAGAAATAATTATCTACTTATTCAAAAAAAAATTCTTGTTTATTTGGTGTTTACTGAAGCTGAAGTGTTTACTGAAGCTCCCATAAAATAGACAAGACTGGTTTCTTAAGAAATATGGTCTAAATGCAATTGCTAGTCCCATCTAGAATAAGCAGTGAATCAACTGCTGAATCCTGAAAATGCAGGGAACCTACACAGAGAACTGGACAGGGGGAATGTGTTCCTGTTAGTTCTGTTGGACCTCTCAGTGGCTTTTGATACGAACAACCATGGTGCAGTTGCCACCTCTCTGCGATGAGACTTGGAGGTACTGGTTTACAGTGGCTCTGTTCCTTTCTGGAGGGGCAAGCCCAGAAGGTGGTGCTGGGGGACTCCTGTTTGACCCCCTGGCCATTGCCCTGTGCGGTCCCTCAGGGTTGTTCCCTATGCTATTTAACATATACGTGAAACTTCTGGGAGAGGTCATCCGGAGTTTTGGGGTGATGTGCCATCAATATGTGGATGACACTCAACTCTGCTATTGCTTTCCAGCTCAGTTCAAGGAGGCTGTCCTGGTGTTAAACCAGTGTCTGTCATCAGTAATGGACTGGATGAGGGTAAACAAATGGAAATTTAATGCAGACAAGACAGAGGTGCTCCTGATTATTCAGAAGGCAGATCAGAGAACAGTGTTCCAGCCTCTGTTAGATGAGGTTACACTCCCTCTGAAGACACAGATTCATAGTATGGGGGTACATCTGGACTCAGCTTTGAACCTGGAGGCCCAGGTCTCTGCAATGACCAGGAGTGCATTTGCACATTTAAAACTTGTGCACCAACTGCACCCGTTCCTTAAAATGCCAGTTCTGGCCTTGGTGGTACATGCCTTGGTTACTTCCTGTTTGGACTACTGTAATGAGCTCTATTTGGGGCTGCCTTTGAAGAATGTTCAGAAACTTCAGCTGGTCCAAAGACCTGCAGCCAGATTGTTAACAGAGGCAGGTTACAAAGACCACACAATGCCCCTGCTGAAACAGCTCCACTGGCTGCCAGTTTGTTTCTGGGCATAATTCAAAGGGTTGGTTATGATCTATAAAGCCTTATAGGACACAGGTACAGGCTATTTGGCACACCATATCTCCCTCTATGAGTTGACCTGGGCCCTGAGATCCTTTTCAGAGGCCCTTCTCTCTGTCCCATCACCATCACAAGGTTGGTGGGGACATGAGAGAGGGTGTTTTCTGTGGCTGCCCTTAGACTCTGGAACTCCCTGCCCAGGAAGACCAGAATGGCCCCTTCCTTGTTGGCCTTCCACCGGCAGGCAAAGAACTTCTTATGCAGGAAGGCTTTTTAAAACAGAATGTTCTTAAAGGACTGGCTTAGGATGTTGTATCATTTTAAGTGTTTTAAATTTTTATCTTTTTAATTCTATTTTTATTATTTTAATATGCACTGTAATCTATTTTGATATTGTAACAACTTAATTCTGTTTTAATGTATCACTTTTCTATGTTTAAACTGTATTACTTATTTTGTTTTAGTGTTATGAGCCACTCTGGGTCCCAGTTCTGGGAAATGAGTGGGATATAAATAAATACATGCAACAACAACAATAATAATCCTAAAATGCAAAGTCAACATGTGTGTAAATCCCATTTATGCAATGGCTCTAGTCTAGGTGAGGTGAGAAATTGGATTTCAGATGTTGTGTTTAATCCCACATAAATTTCTCCAGGATTGCAGCCTTCAGTGTGTTTTTCTGCCTCTCCCTTCCCACATCCATCTGTTGATCAACTCTTTGAAATCCTGTTTCCCAAATCCCTAGGTAATGGCAATCCATTGTGCTCAAGCCAAAAGCATCTTTAGTGAGCAATCAGAAATGATTCAGTAAGGGAGAAAAAAGTGTTCTGTAAAATGTAATTTAATGTGCTGAACTCTTCAAGAACAACTCAGATTTCAGTCTCCATACAGTCCACACTAAGAATGTATGTGGAGGAGTACAAGCAGCAAAATGCACAAATTGCAATACTCTTGGGAGCAAACCAAGAAGCAACAACAACATTCTTGAAATATGAACTGAAGCCTGATTCAAAGGAAGGTTAATGAACTGGCACAAATACCACAAAGTGATTTTTCCTACACCGTAGCAATTGTAAAGATGCGTGCTAATATTCTACATCAGCGACTCAGTTACATATACATAACTACTCTATATACTCCTGTATAAGTGTAGACATTTTAGTCAACAAAAACCAACCCAAAAAGCCTGTGTTGACCTGTCCACTGGTCAAGGTAAATATTGTATTTTAACTTTTATACAAAAGAAACCATCCCTTTCTCTGTCTAGAATAGCAAAAGGTGAGAGCTTGGTCAGTCCCAGTAATACCTAAAAGAAGCACCAACCCCCTCTACTCTCTCTACTGTGGTTCTGCTTCTGACCTTTCTGAATGCCTTGGCAGGAAAATGGCAGCAGTGGTAGCTCTTTAGTGCTTCTCTTTAAAGGAAAACTAAAAGGAATTGGGATTTCAATAGCAATAGCAAGTACATTTCTATATTGCTTATCAGTGAACTAGAACTCCCTAAGCAGTTTACAATGTGTAAGCCAATTGCCCCCAACAAGCTGGGTACTCATTTTACCAGCCTACGAAAGGACGGAAGGCTGAGTGGACCCTGGAGCCCTTCTCTAGGATCGAACTTACAACATTGTGGCTGCAGTACCAGCGTTTAACCACTGTGCCACCAGGGCTCCTTGTAAGGTTTTGAAGGATTTGAATAAAACATCTGTGTATGTTTGTCAGCTTTTCTGGGTTAAAATCAGGCAAAGTTATCATGCAAAAGTTAAAGGCTATAATCACTGCTAATGATGGAGTTTATCACATGCCTTAATAATCCATTTTACCTCTATCCAGCTTAAATCTTAATTCGGACTACATCCTGATCTTGGAGTTTATCACATTAACAAATAAGCTGACTTACTTCTTCCAGCTTGAATTCAGGATTCAGGATGCTCCTGGATGTTATCATACCTAAATCACCACCTATCTAGCTGGGATCCAGCCACTGCCTGGATGCATCCTGGGTCAAAGCCTAGCTCAGCTGGCCCATTTTTGAGGTCGGAAGCTACCCAACTTATAAAAAGTGCTGGCTGAGCAAGGCTTCAGCTCAGGATGCATCTGGGCAGCGGCATCCTGGCTACATTGGCAGTGATTTAGATATGATAACTTTGGGGGCATCCTGGATCCTGAATTCAAGCTGGAAGGGGTAAAGCGGCTTATTTGTTAATTTGATAAGCTCCCTTATTGGAAAGTTTTTGCTACCAAATCTGCCGCCCGAATACACCCCAGGTGCATTCCCACTTCCAGGAGCACTCCTTGTGGCTCTTTTCAGATCCAGCAGTTTTCCACCTTAAGAAAATGGCCGCCAGAGTGCTCCTGGAAGCGGGGATGCACCCAGGATATATTTGGTCAGCAGATTCAGTGGCAAAAACCTTCCAATAAGATCAGGATGCAGCCCAAATTAATACTTAAGATGGATAGAGGTAAAAGGGATTATTAAGCAATGTGATAAGCTTCACAATCACCATTTCCTTTCTTTGCTTTTTCATTCGTGTTGATGTGTGCAACTTCTAAGCCCTGCCTGTGCCTGGTTGCCTCCCCCACACATCGCACAGCCACAATGTACTGTAGCTTCCTCCTAATTCATTCAGCCTTTAGAATGAGTACAAAGAATTATGCCTTCCAAAATTTTGTAAATTTTTTGATATCATTTTCCTTTGCTTTGTCCTTTACATCCTTTGTTACATGCCTCTAAGTTTTACTTTTGATTTATCCACAGGTCATATCAAAATGAGAGCCAGTATGGCATAATGTCTTGAGCCTTCAACAATGACTTTGGAGACCAGGGTTTGAATCCTGGCTTGGCTATGGAAACCCACTGGGTGACCTTGGGCAAGGCACACCTATTCAGCCTCAAAGGATGGCCATGGCAACCCCTCTCAGAAAAAAACACTTGACAAGAAAACCCCAGGGTAGAGTTGCCCTAAATTGGAAACAACATATCAAAATTCATAATTTTGATCCCCAAACCTGCCATTGGCCTATACAAGAGGTCAAATTGTAAATGAGTATACATGGTAAGTAACATCTCCTGGCTGGTCCGCCTTAAAATCCAGCAGTCACATCAGGTGAAGGAGGTCTGTTCAGTTGCCAACTGGGGCGCAAGAATGAGTGAGGCTGCAATACAGTCCTGCTTTTGAGTGTTACAGCCTCTCTTGCTGGCAGACGGGGAGCAGAAGCATCCACCTCCTTGTGCCCTGATTGGCAATTGAACAGATCCCCTTTGCCTCATGTGGCTGCTGACTGTTATAGTGGGTTCAGGGGACATTTATGATTTTGGCAATAGTGCCACATTTGTGACTACATAGTCTAACTGAATACAGAGCAGTTACAAATGGGTAACTTTAGGGCCTTGTCTGCATGGGCCAAAAGACCCATTTCTCCTCCATTTTGGCATTGTTCTGTTTGGACAACACACGGCTGAAACCCTGGTTCTGGTACAAGCAGTCCAGATGATGTCTGGCACATTCACCACCATACCTCTTTTTTGGATGGTGCACATGTGTGTAAATCCCATTTATTCAGTGGCTCTACTAACCCATTTTGCCTCTTCCAAAATTTCTCCCTCATGTCCACTGTCAAACCTGAGTGGGCTCTGCCATGACAATTCATTGAACAAGGATGAAGGGGGCAATTCAGAAGACCAAGGAGAAGTTGTTACAGCTACAATTGTAGTCAAGGATAGAGCTTTCTTGGATAGAGAGTGACTTATTTTTTCTTCCCCTCACAGCTAAGATTAATAACTTCTAGGTCCCCTTTGCTCTCCTCTGCTACCAGTGAATGCAGTAGCAACATTTGTGTGTTGTGTATGTTGTGCACCGCCCTGATCGTTGGAAGGGCGGTATATAAATAAAATATTATTATTATTATTATTATTATTATTATTATTCCCCCACTCACCAGGGACATTCTACTTGCTGGGTGGGAAGAAAGGGGCAGAGCAGCACACAGGCAGCATTACACACCGGTGCAATACAGGATTTCAATCCATATGTATATGTAAGATTACACAGGACTGAAAAGAAAGTCTTCATTACTCAATATTTTGTATCTGCAACTCACACAGCCCATATCCCTGTTTTCTCAGAATAAGTATGGATTGAATTTGTGCCAGGTCTCAGGGATGGCAAAGTGTGATTTCAGTATTAAAATGAGACATTAATAATGAAATCCCTTTTGGTTCTCGAAGTTAGGGGAAGGAATCTCACGCTCTGTGGGCCACAAGTACCCCTACACATTTTTTTCAGGTGCATTAATCCCTTTTAGATTACTGTACTCTGCTGTAAACTGGGAGAAGGATCAAAAACAGCAGCTGCCCCTGGAGGTTCCAGAAGTAGCCATTATCCTTTAGAACGAGGTACAGCCACACATATGCCTCATCCCTCCCTCAGGCAGTGTCACAGGAGCAGAAGTAGGCAGTTAAAAGTAATTTCTAGATAGTGCTATCCATGCTGGCTCCTGGGAAGTGATTGCCCCTAGACCGCCAGAGTTTGCACATCTTCACAGTAAACATATTTGGAGGGCAAGCCTTCTCACCACCCACCACTTCACTCTGCCATCAATAAATTGCTACAGAGCTGTATATTACATCAAATGAAGAACTGCAGTTTCCAGAAAACATGGCATGCAATTCAGGCAGCTTTGAACTTTTGAACCCTGGAACCTCCCTTGGGGATTACACCCAAGCCTGTGAAATTATGACAAGTTACCTTTGTACATCATAGGTATAGGGAATGAGATATTGTTAAGAGTTTTTTCAGAAAGACTGGTGGTTTGTTAAAAAAAATCCTAAGAATTATTAAATATTGCTCCTCAGTTCTGCACTGTTTGTATTCAATTTCACTGAAATTACATCCTTCTGATCAGTGTTTCAGTATCTTCTAATCTGGATTTGCATCATTGGCTCACTGATTTAAAAGATGTGTCCATTTGTATCCACTGGGTCTCCAAATGCCAGGACTTGGTACCCATTTGGATACATAAGTATTACTCAAAAATGCTTTGTGAAAGGGGAACAACTGGGTTGCCAGTTCAGGATCATCCCATCCCCTGAGGTTTCTGGGTCAAGGCCTGAGACATAGGAACCAACCCTGGTGAACTCATTAAATATTAAGTACAGTGGTCCCCCGGGTTACGAAGGTAATCCGTTCCGGATTACCTTTCGTAACCCGGAAGCTTTTGTTTCCCGGGGGACCGCTTTTTTCAATGGACCGCATGGCCATTTAAAGGGGCCGCGCGGCTTTTTTCGTTTCGTATCCCGGGGGATATTTCGTATCCCGGGGGATACATTGCCGGTCCGCCGCCTTTCGGATCCCGGGGTTTTCGTAACCCGGGGGATTCGTAAGGCGGGGGACCACTGTACTAATCATAGTTCCTCACAGTTTATCATTAGAACACAAGCATACACAGAATATATTTTCCTGTTTGCAAGTTAATTATTAGCCAAAGGAGTTGTTTCTAGATCAAGGTGGCATGAGGAGATTATTTCTTTTCTCTTACTTAAGGGGATGGAATAAGGAACAT
Organism: Urosaurus nigricauda; assembly: GCA_034509955.1. Classification (NCBI taxonomy): domain Eukaryota; kingdom Metazoa; phylum Chordata; class Lepidosauria; order Squamata; family Phrynosomatidae; genus Urosaurus; species Urosaurus nigricauda. Next base: position 87,588,746 of record JAOEGL010000002.1, on the reverse strand, counting down.
TTACGCTAGTTCACTTGCTTCTAACCAGAAGGTGAATGCAGAGCAGAATGGAGGGTGGGTCCTGATGTCACAACTACTAGAAGGGAAGTAGTATGTTAACTAAATAAATACCTGGGAGTTTCTCATACGATTGAATTTGGGGGTATAATGCAATGGCAATCCGAATGCAATCATGGGGTTTCACGTAATTGCGTATGAGTGTATCTCATGCAATTTCAGGCAATGGGGGTCATTTTTGGGAAATGGGAAGTCATTCTGAATGCATTCCGAACGCAATTAGAATTCATGTAAATTCATAAGTTTAGCGAATTTACGTGAATTAGAATTGGCTCCATTCGAAATTGGGAGAAATTCCTCCTGTGTGATAAACTTCCTGGAGTGTCTTTGCAAGTGGCAGCAACAAATCATTTAAGATTTGCAAACTGTAGCACGCTACTACTCTAGTAGCTGTGGCAGAGCCCCTTCTTCTTGCTTGGATCTGAGCCTCGCAAAACTTGAGAATTTGAACCCTTGCCTCTTGCCTGGAAATGGCCCAGAAAAACTTGAGATTCCAGGCTAGGCTCTGAGAACTGGCAATCATAGGCACACCTCCCCCGCCACCCATGCATGCCAGTTTCTCCTGCCTATACTCCACCATATGAATTTCTGTCAGTCAGGCTAACCTTCAGCTAGAGGCATGGCTAAGAATGTAAAAGATTCTGGGACCAGATCCTAATGATACAAATCTACTTCAAATTTAGGCTAAACTCATGATGATGAGACTTTCTCTCTCCCGCCAGCCCTCCCCCAGCTGTGGTATTGAAACCTGCTCAGCAGAGTCTCCTAGCCCTCCAGAATACAATTCTAACTAAGTGCCAGAAAAGACGGCCCTTTAAAGCTGCTGTCTGGGTGGCTTAGGAGTGTGGCTTTTATGATGCTAGCACGCTGCCCTGAAGCTGCCCAGAAGTTGAGCGGCTGCCCAGTTTTTTCTGCTCTTTTTCAAGGCAGATTGGGGCTGTGGTGTGTGTTTCACATGGCCCCAAACCATCTTCAGTGAGGGTGGCTTCAAGCCACCCCTTCTTGCTGGTCTGTTCCAGCCCTAAGATCTGCCAACAAATATGGAAAACAAAGCAGTGGCCCATAGACCAGAAAAGATCAATACACATTCCAATACACAAAAAGAGAGACATAGAAGACTGTAGGAAATACAGGACCATTGCACTAATTTCCCAGGCAAGTAAAGTCATGCTCAAAATTCTGCAGCAAAGACTCCTACCATATATGGAACAAGAAATCCTAAAGCTGCAAGTTGGTTTCAGAAAAGGAAGAGGATCTAAGGATCACATTGAGAACCTATGTTGGATAATACAGCACACCAAAAAAAAATCTGCATGTGCTGTATTGACATCTTTGACTGCATAGACCATGAAAAACTATGGAATGATCTCAAAGAAGTGGGAACAACCGTATATTTGATCACCATGGTGTGTAGCCTGTACTTAGAACTAGATGCTGCTGTCAGAACTTAATACGGTGAGACAGAATGGTTTGCACACACAATAAATTTGGTCATGTTCTTTACTTGTGATGTCTACATTTTAAGATTTATACCTTGTATATCTCTTTTTAGATATGCCTTAGAAACTGTAAATTACAATTGTTTTGTAAACTATTTTAAATGTAACTTATATGTTATGCTGGTTTTTAAAAAAATACTTGAGTTTGGGTTTTATTTTTATTTGGGTGCATGACTGCATAATAAAGACAGATATATTGACTGAACCCTCTTACCACAAATGTTATGCCCTTATAAACTACTCCCCCTTGACCTCTTGTATGACAATTAAGCTTAGGAAAAGACTCCCATTGCAAATAATAGAAGGGCCTATCTCAAATTTAACTGTCATGATGATGCAGGTTTGGTGTCCCTATCTAGGGAATTTATCATACGATGGAATTTGGAGGTATAATACAATGGCAATCCGAATGCAATCATGGGGTTTCACGTTATTGTGAATGTGTGTATCTCACACAATTTTGGGCAATTGGAAGTCTTTCCGAACACAATCATGGGGTTTCACCTAATTGCGTGTTAGAGTATCTCACACAATTTCGGGCAATGGGGGGGTCATTTTCAGGAAATGGGAAGTCATTCTGAACACATTCCGAACACAATTAGAATTCATGTAAATTCGCCAAACTAGCGAATTTATGTGAATTCGAATTGGTTCCATTTGAAATTGAGAGAAATTCATCCCATGTGATAAACTGCCACAGTGAATATGAGGGGAGACAGGTTGCCTTCCCAACTGCAATTTCAATTCCCAACTGCACCTTGCATCACAACGTAAACTGAGGGGGAAAAAATCTCACCACTAGTACAAATTAGGGCTTTGGTAAACAGATCTGGGGCTGAACCCCCATTTCAAAGTCTTTCTTCTATAGAACCAAAAGAACAGGAGCAACAGGGTATACTTCTCTGCCTCCCAATTCGTTAGTGCTGGTACCCCTCCTCACTTGCATAACATTCTTAGGAATATGTAGGTTTAGGGGAAAGTGAATTCATTTTCTTTTAGGTTACAAAAAATGCATGGGGCAGGAGGATATACAGTGGGTGCTTGGTGTCCACTGGGATTTGGTTCCAAAATCCATGGATGCTCAAGCCCCATTACATACAATGGAATAGTAAAATGGTATTCCTTATATAAAATGGCAAAATTAAAGTTTTCTTTTGGGATTTAAAAAAAAAAACACTTTCAAGACATGAATGGTTTAATCCACAGATTAAAAAGCCATGGACATGGAGGGTCAGCTGTGTTTGCATAATGATGCGGAATTTACTTTTTCTTTTTGGCAGTAGATTGCATGCTGAGGTGGTATAGTGTACTGATTGGTTCAGGATTCAAATCCCTGCCTGGCCATGGAAACCCTCTGGGTGACCCTGGGCAAGTCACATTTTCTCAGGCTTAGAGGATCTCAATAATAAACATCATCTGAATAAACCTTACCAAGAAAACCCTATGACAGGGTTGCCATAAGTCAATGTTGGCCTGAAGGCATGTTACAATACCAGTAGACAAATTGTAATTACTAGTAGATCCAAAAGAAACGAAAGAGAGAAACTGGAAAAAAGAGGTCTCAGAATCGGTCTCCCAGGAAGATTTTGTCAATGCTTCCATCTCAGATTCTTACGTGAAATGTAAGTAAAGTGGTTTCACATGAATAAATCAGATAGAACCATGTGTTGTGCACTGACGGCTTTAGGAAGCAGGCAAGTTGTACATCTAGGATGAGCAAAGAAATATCCCCACCTTGACAAATACTGGCTGTAGTTTCTGCTAAAACCTGTTGTATTTATCAGTACTGCTCCAAGAAACTGAGATGCTTCCATGTCTTCCTACCATCAAGGTGTCCTGCCTTAGATGAAATCTAAAAGCTTTGAAGCCCTAACTACACAGCCATTGTTTTTTCTGCTTAATTTTTTCCTTTCAACAGTGTGCTCATTGAACATAAAAGGAGTAGATATGAATTGCATTCTGATGTCTTTCTGAAAGCACAAAGAGTGATAATGTATCAACGGTAAGCACGCAAGTATACTACAGGGCATTTTATTCTATTTGTCTCAAGAGGATAAGCCTAGATGTAAAAGAAACAAATTCATTCTTCAGTGCCAGGATTGATAGTGTCTGCTGTCAGCAAAACAGAAACCCAAAGATGCTACATAAGCAGCAGAAGCAATGGCAATCAGGCAATAGTACTGCCTATTAGAAGCAGAAGTCTTAAGGCACTGCAGGTGCTGTATCATCCCTTTGACATATCTTTTGCTATCATTTCACTGCTCTGTTTTGGAATTTAGAAGGAACAAACACAAGGCTCAGAATTATAACTGTTCATGTTTATTTAACATCTGTTGATTATTTTGCAGGTGTCTCATAAAGGCAAAACTGCTTTTACATCACTAATAGAAACTGCTCATAAAGGGTAAGTCTCTTCTGTTCTCAGGCAGGCTTATTAATACATTATGGTCCTCTTAGTAGAAGAGCAACTCATATTCCAGAATGTCTTAACATTTATAATTCAGCTGGATATGGCTGAATATTTTAGTGAAAAATTTCCCCTGACACCAAAATCAGGAAGAGAAGGAGAGAGAAAAAGAGAGAGACCAAGAATGAGGAAAGGAAGGAGGGAATGTGTGTACATCAAATGATGGAGGATGAGCTGTTTATAGGGAAATGTACTATATAAACATTTTGATTACAGAAAATTATGCAGATAATATATATATATATATATATATATCTTACTTCTATCACTGATGAGAACTTCAGTAGCCAATCGAAAAGTTTTGTTTCCTTAGCATAAGATAGAAGAGCATAAGAAAGAGCCGACTTAGACGCCAATGTTTTAGCAGTATCTGCAAACGAAGCACCTAGCAACTCCGTTGTTGTCACTGTACTGGATGAGTTTCAATCTGTAAGTACTGATGACGTGGACAAGCTCCTTGGAAGTGTGAGGAAGACGACCTGCTCTCTAGATCCATGTCCATCATGGCTGGTCGTCCAGGGAGGGGGCACATTGAAGACATTCCTTTGGAATGTAGTCAATGCATCCCTCAGGGAAGGTATAATTCCATCCTGTCTGAAGGAGGCGGCTGTTAAGCCTCTCCTGAAGAAACCTTCCCTTGATCCCCTGGACAGAAACAACTACAGACCAGTTTCCTTGCTGCCGTTTCTAAGCAAGGTGATTGAGAGAGCAGTCGCCTCCCAACTCCAAGCTGTCTTGGATGAAACTGATTTTCCTGATTCATTTCAAACTGGCTTCTGGACAGGATATGGAGTTGAGACTGCCATGGTTACTCTGACAGATGACCTCCGCTTGAGTATCAACAGGGGTAGTGTGACCCTGTTAGTGCTCTTGGATCTCTCAGTGGCCTTTGATACTATAGATCATGCCATCCTTTTGGACTGGCTGAGTGAGATGGGCATTGGAGGCAATGCTTTGCAGTGGTTCTGGTCCTTCCTCTCTGGCAAAGGGTGAGACTCGGGGACAGTTGCTCCTCCAAAATCGAGCTTAATTGTGGCGTCCCTCAGGGCGCCATCCTGTCCCCGATGTATTTAATATCTACATGAAGCCGCTGGGTGAGATCATTCGGAGGCATGGAGCTCAGTGTCTTCAGTATGCTGATGACTCTCAAATATATCTCTCCATGACCAGATCATCGGCTCCGACTTCAGATGGCATCTCCCCTTTTAATGACTGCCTTGCAGTGGTAATGGATTGGATGAGGGAAAACAGATTGAAGCTTAATCCAGACAAAATGGAGGTACTGACAGTTACCGGCCTGAAACCAGGTCTGGGAATACAACTCCTGGTCCTAGATGGAGTCACACTCTCCTCGAAGGACTCTGTTCGCAGTCTGGGAGTACTTCTAGACTCGTCGCTTCACATGACTAGTCAGGTGAATGTGACGGTTAGAAGTGCCTGTTATCAGCTTCGGCTGATATGCCAGCTGCGCCCTTTCCTGGAGATGAGGGATCTGGAAACTGTGGTACATGCCTTGGTCACCTCACGTTTAGATTACTGCAATGCGCTGTACATGGGGCTGCCCTTGTGCTTAACCCGGAAACTCCAATTGGTTCAAAATATGGCAGCCAGATTAGTCACTGGGGCATCTAGGAGAGAGCACATAACACCTGTGCTAAAATCTCTCCACTGGCTGCCGATTAGTTTCCGGGCACAGTACAAGGTGCTGGTTTTGACCTTTAAAGCCCTACATGGCTCAGGTCCATCCTATCTAAGGGACCGCCTCTTCCATACGAGCCCCCTCACACACTCCGATCCTCTGGGAGGAATCTGCTACAGCCTAAGAAAACTAGGATTGCGCAGACCTCCCAGAGGGCGTTTTCTGCTGTTGCTCCCAGGCTGTGGAATGGCCTGCCGGATGAGATGTGCCTTATTACAACTTTGGACAGTTTCAAGAGATCTGTCAAGATGCATTTCTTCCGGCAGGCCTTCCCCGACAATGATAAAATCTATACCGCTATTGTCCATCTAGACTCACCCTCAGAGACATTAGTCATTTCGAGGCTGCCTATCATTTTAATGAGAGCCAAATTAATGTTCTATGGTTTTATCTACTGTTTTTAATTTTACTTTAGTTTAATTCTATCTTAAGGGGGTGGGAGGAGGGATTGGGTTGCTATAATTGTGTCTGTATTTTATATGTTGTACCCTGCCCCGATTGCTCACCCAGAGGGGCGGGATATAAATAAAATTATTATTATTATTATTATTATTATTATTATTCAGAAAGCAGTCGAGACATATGGTATATATTCCATGAGGTAGCATTTACAACCTAATATGTTGGTGAAATATACTTGAGCATCAGGAAAAAAGTCATCTGAATCACAACAGTAACAAACTGGCATTAATCAAGGGCATGTGAGGGCAAAGCACAAAACATAAACAATTTTCTACACTTGCTTGAAATGTTGTCAGTTTGTACATTTTGTTCCATTATTTTCACAAGACAGCTACAAATGGCTTTCTCCATCTCATTTTGACAATGGTCCTATAAAGCAGCTTAGAATGAGGTTAAATGAATTGCCTGAGGTTAGTCAGGTAGATCAATGGATGAGCAGAGACTGGAGACACAGAATCCTCCAGACCAAATCCACTCCATTGCATTCCACTAGTGGTTTTATACTCTGTTTTCCTGATATTATCCTCACTGACTTTTACTAAAGATTTGGAATTATGTTCTGTTAATATATAGTGGGAGGGGGACTGCAAAACAGATGAAGGCTATTCTCCCCCTTGATCTGCCCACCTGCATCCAGGTTTTCAAATTATAGTAATAAAGGACAGTCATAATTCATGGCATGCAGGGTTGATATTTGGTAAGTAGCTATTAACAAGTTATGGTCTACCTAAATACAAAATGAAAGTATGAACTTCTGTTAACTTGGCCATGTTATTTCTTTTTACAATTAACATACTGTGCGCACTCATAAATTACGTTTCTGCCTTTATGAAGGACCAATATCCAAAATGTAGGATTTGTGGGCATCTTGTTCAGTCTATGTAAAAGGAAAAGCTTTCCAACCCTTAAATGGGGGGGGGGGGGTGTATTGCTTATAATAAGGGACACCTAGAAAACCTTTCTTCATAGGCCACATTATCTCTTCCATTGTGACCATAAGTGATGTCATGTCATGCCTACTGTCATTTTTGGCCATTGGTTTGTTTTGCTTTTTGATGTTTCAGGCTTATGGGGGTGTCAGAGAGAAACGAGGGGCAAAAATGCCATGTTTTGCAGCATTTTTGAGTAGTTTAGGGATTTGGGGGGGGGATAATTTTTAAAACAAAAACAAGTGGGTGAGTAGGAGGGAGTCTTCTAGGGCTGCAGAATGGGGTCCCAGGACAGTATGTTGCTCAAAGGCCACACGACTGTAGTCCTGACACACTGAAGCAGGTGCTTGATATACTCAACAAACATTAGCAGTAAATGCCAACAGAAGATCATCTTCAGCAGAGACAAAATTAATCCAAGTGAACTACATATTTGGGAGTGGAAGGATGTTTCTGATAGATACATGACTAGGAAAAAGAAAGTAAATGGTATGTGGGAAGATTCCCTTTTCCTTTAGATTCATGCCTCAGATTATAAACCTGAGAACAGGTAATGGTCAAATTAACAATCTGTAAAACACTCTGGTAGCCTTTTGGCTGAAGAGTAGTGTATCAATATTCTAAATAAAATAAATAAATAATAAATTTATAGGTAAAGAAGCAACGGAGCAGACAATATCAAGAGGGAACAATTTCCTGTTTCTGCTTCTATAGGCTCCTAGGAGTTTATCACACAGGAGGAATTTCTCTCAATTTCGAAAGAAATGAAAGTGGGGCCACTTTGGAAATGAGTGAATTTGCTAGTTCAGCGAATTTACGTAATTGCATATTGATGCTGCATCGCATTCAGAATGACTTCCCATTGCCCAAAATTGCCCAAAATTGCATGTGATAATTTCTCATGCAATAATGTGAAACCCCATGATTGCGTTCGGAAGGACTTCCCATTGCCCGAAAATGCATGTGGTAATCTCTCACTCAATAACATGAAACTCCATGATTGCATTTGAATTATGCTTCCAATTTCTGTCGTCTGATAAACTCCCTAGTGGAACATAGTTACTTTTTCAAATGTGGTTGCATCTTTGAAAACTTGTAATAGCTCTGGAGTGCAATTTGTTCAGGGACTGGCTGAGTGGTAGGACTTCTTGGACCTCACCATGGCTCTGTGTCGACTGAGGATGTACTGTAGGACATAACCAATATTTTTTACTTGCAGTATTTGCAATAAGAAATGATTAGCAAACTGCTTGTCAATGAAGACTTGTGTGTTATTAGCCATATCAATTCACAGATTAGGGAACAAGGATGTAAACTGAATTTACATTTCCCCTGAAGTGGGAGAGTTGAAGCTGTTCACTTTGAGTCTATTCCTGGGTTCACCTCTTAGCCTGAATCACCAGGTTTGTGCATTGGGAAGTGATGTGTCTGCACAGTTCAAGCTAACACATCAGCTAAATACCTGTTCCTGGAAGATCTGATCTGGCCATGATCCATGCATTCATTACATCCTGTTTGGATTACTGTAATTAGCACTATCTTTGAAAATTGTAGTGTGCCCAGAGCAGAAGCAAATAACTCCTTAGTTAAAACAGCTTTCCATGCTGTTTTTGGGTGAAGTTCAAAGTAGTTATTGTCTGTAAGTCCTATACAACTTTGGTGTAAGATAATGAAACACTCTGTGAGCATTGACATCATCAGGGGAGGTCCTTCTTTCAGTTCTGCAGCCCTCAAAAGTATGTTCTTGGTGAGGATGCAAAAAAGGCTTTCTAGGTGGCTGTTCCCAAGCTCTGGAACTCATTACAAGGAAAATTTGAATGGTCCTCTACTTGCTGTACTTTTGTAGGTAGGTAAAGACTTTCCTATTCAGGAAGGCTTTGGGCAATTGACTAACTGTGGAGGAGAAAGCATTTAACAGGTGGGATCTGTCTTTATTAACTCTTGCTTATCATACCAATTGATGTTCTTTTCACTGTTTTAAATTCATTTGTAAAACATTTTTATAAATTGCTCAATCCTATTTTAATAATGTATCATGCATTCTTATTTGAACATTTTCAAAAATCATGTTGAAAACCATCTGGCTTGATTCCTATTTCTGGAAGAAAGGCAGAATGTAAATCAAAATATATAAACAAACAATAATAAGAACATTCTAATAAGTTTCTGAAGAACTCTCAAGTTCCCTGTGAAGATGACTACAACATATGGTTCTGGCTACAGTTATCATGGTTACAAATCTCGGTGAAATATCAAAAGCAGAAGAAATGGCTACTTAATGCTTCACTTGCAAGGTTCTTTGATATTATGACCACAGACTGTTTTTCACAGCCAGTAGAGAAGTCTTCATTTGGGCATGAGTGTCATGTGCACTTTCATTCTGCCACATGAAGACAGTGCCATGTGGCCTTTTATATGATAGAGGATAATTTTATCCGTTACAAGCTGCCATTTCTTATTACTTCATTTTATAGCTAACCTGCACTTAACCTGAACAGAATTATGTACACTTCTTACTTATTTATTATATGTATTTCTCTTCCATTTTCTCCTGAGGGCACATAGTAGCAACTTAGCAGTATAAAGCGGTCTGTATCCCCTGAGGAACTGAAAAGAAATGGACCCCATAAATGGATTAAAAATGAAAGGAAGGGAAATTATTTGATCTGACTCTTGGTGATAAGGTTAAAGGCATCTTGACATATATGCTGGTGTATGGGAAAGAAAATAGTAAGAACATGGCCCTTCATCTTCAGAACCACCTGGATGGATGTTAAAAAAACTGATAAGGCTTCAGATTAATTCATTGAGGAGAATGTGACTAATATGTAAATGTGACCTTGCTGAATATTTTAAGTGCAGAACAAAGCTGCTGCTATTGAAATAAACAGGGTGCCCTAGATGTTTTCACAACATACAGGATCAAGCTTCCTTCATATTTCTCCCTCTACAAAAAATGACTTAAGTAGGTTAATAGCAGAAAAGGAACTGAGTGGCATATTGAATAAAACATTGAATCAGTACCTTTTGAGTGTCAACCTGAATTCTAGGTAAAAACATTACAGATTACTAACTCTCTGGAGACCACTCACTGCAACAGTTACTCTAGGAAGAAAAACATCCCTGTAATTGCTGCCAGCACACTTGTAAAGAAGCAGCACAAAAAACACATTTAAAGATCCTAGGATCCTTTAGGAGATCTAGAATTGTTCTAGTTTGTGCAGCATTTTGGCAGAACTTGACAGCATTAAGTCTTAACTAGTAATCCTCTGCCCCCAACACATGACACCACAATGGTAACTCACCCCTTTGCAACTATAATTACTTTTATAGTTTGTAGGATGTGGTCTTGCTAAATGGATGAGCAGGGATATCATGTGATCCAAGTGTTTCTTTGTGCTGTATCTAGACTTTATGTTCTATTGTGGTTATGGAGGTTATCACAAGGTGGATGGGGGCTGAGTGTTTTCAACCACAGGCTAGCAGCTTCTTACATTCAGATATTTTTAAAAAAACTAATTAAACAGGAACTATGTTAGCCACTTTTGAGAAGCCAGGAAGCAAAGTTACTTTTTTAAAAACCCACTGTAACTATGATGATAACCAGTTTGGGTCACTGTAACTATAACTCTGAATTGATTTTTAAAAGCATCTTTTCCAGCTTTGTAATTTTGTTCAAAAGGATTATTTGAGAAGCAAATACAAATATAGCTATAGTGATAGAATAAATCAGCTGAATAAAATGGAAAAACATGAATACTTATAGGCATATTTGATCCATTCAAGTATGCAGTCATATAACGACATATTTAAAGCATGGTGTTTTTTTAATATAAGATCATGTGTGCACTATCTTATTCAAGAATCACATGTGTCGGTATGGCCCTTTACATTCTCTTCCCTGACTGATGTCCTTCCATGATTTTGATACTGTTGTATCAAAATGTCAAGAATGAAGTTTTTAAAAGCAAGTTGAAATGGTGAAAATGGTAAATGCCCCATATGGGGTAGTGGACTGGAGTATGATGGGGAACAGAACAACAGCTCAGTAGCACAGTGTATGGTGTACAGGTGGAAGGTCTCAGATTAAATCTCTGACACCTCCAGGTAAGGATGAAGGCCTTCTCCCAGAAATCCAAAAAGCTGTTCCTGGTAAATGTAGACAGTACTAAAGTAGATGGACCAATGGTTGGAATAGTATAAGACAACTTTATATATTCCATTTGTAGGATTTTACATATTCATACATGGACTATCAGGAAGGTGCTATTTAGTGGAACAGTGGTGTGAAGGTAGGGGAACAGAGGTTCATGAGAACATTGTAACGTCAGAAGCACAAAGCATGCCCACTTGCACTGATTGGTTAATTAATTAATTAATTAATCAGATTTATATCCACCTTTCTTTTAAAAGTGAGGCTGAAGAACATGGGAAAGATGTCTATTTCAGACTTTTGCTATGAAAATACCACTTCTCAAATGCTGTTCTGTCAATTTAAAATGGAAAATCAATGATTATGATTACATTAAAGAGAGAGAAAAATGTGGTTTTGAAACACTTCTAACTACAAAATGTACTGACTATGAAGAATTAAATGTTACAATGATAACTGTTAGTAATTTGTGAATATGTGAATGTACACAGTTCTCACATCAGAGGTACAAATGTGAGGTTTTGAAAAACAGCATGACATATTAGTCTGCTGCAGCATAAAAAGGAAAGCAGGAAGAGGGAAAAAGGAATCTAGTAGAACCTTTAAGATTAAATGGTTTATTTTAGCATGAGCTTTTGTGGATTTCAAATGAGGTATAATTCAAATTATCATAATTTCTTCCATCTACCTCCCTGCACATTTACAAAGAAGCAGAATATATTTATAGTGAGTGGAATAATCTCCTGAGACATAATTATAGGAATCTGCCTTATATAGAATATTTTCTAAAATGACTTGGCATAAACTCTTCTGAGTTTTAAAAAGAATCCTCTCTCTCAGTTCTATTTGAAGAGGCAAGAAACTGAGCCTGGGATATTTTACATGCAAATCATTTGTTCTGACGATGAGCTGTGTCCCGTCCCTGTGTTATAAAACACATATTTACGCAGGAAATTGTTATTAACTGTAACAGCAATTTTAGTTTCAAAAGTGGGCACAACATTAAGCAGGCTTATGTGAATAATGGCAATAGGAATACTCAGCTGTGTAACTGAAAACAATTCAATAGGTTGCATTTTATATGAAAAGACACACTATTAAAGAAAATTCCTTCCTGAATTTGGTTCTCATTTGTGTCTCCTCAAAATCTGGCTAGGTAGTGATTATTTACACCATCAGTTATCCTGGGGTGGGGGACTTTTAACTTTATCAGCTGAATCACAGTTTGAAGTCAAGTGAAAGAAAAAAGAAATTCTAGTAAAACCATCACTCTATAAGTGAGCAGGAAAACAATAACAATGGATGGACTGTAGGAGTTGCTGTAAACGAAACTGACACCCAGTTGATTTGAGATTGCGCACTGTTTTCCAGATTGAGTAGTTTGTGTGTTAAAGGTGGAAAAGAGAAAAACACAGAAAAATCCTTTTCTCAGGATACTTCCTATTCTTTCTACTTTCCAGCGTATGTAACTGAAGCACAGGACAACATAAAATTATCATCTAGAGACCATGAGCACAAACTGCATGGCCCAGAGGGGTTTCAGTGCAGCCTTTGTGATAAAGACTGATTTCTCCAGTCCCTAGCACCTTTCAATCCTCCACATTTTCAATCACAAAAACTCTTCAAAAGTCTTCAAGGCTGTAAAAAATGCTATTTTGAGGGGAAGGGAGGAGAATTCCACTTCTCCGAAGCAGCAAGAACCTTGCTCAAAATATTCCCAAAGGTGATTTGGAGTGGCCTGATACACAAAATAGTGGCTACGAAGGTGTGACTATGGCCCTCTGGAAGAGCTAAAAATAGGTAAGTGTGGTAATGAAGGATGAAGCTCCAGGATGTGAAGCATGGTCACTCTGATTTAGAACTATTAACAGAAAAATAAATAAATAGCTAGAACAAGTTCTCTAACTCCATGTTAGGGCACATGCTTTGCATATAAAAGTTCAGCAGTCCAGTATTTAGCTTCTACCTTTGAAAGAAAGTGATAAAGCAGCTCTGGAAAAGATCAATCCTCTTACTGCCCAAAGAAGACCTAGAACTGACCCAGTGGTTTGGCTTGCACAGAATATAAGCACGGGATCCAGTGGCAACTGCACAGGTCTTAAGCCCCCCTGCTTCACCTCCCCTCTTTCCTTCTGGCATAGCTATTAGGAAGAGACTAGAAGCTTTCCCTTCTGATTTTTAACTGATAATAATGATACTCTTTGTAAAGGGTCAAAGGTTAGAAGTTATTTTCCCTCCTATGAGGCCAATTGGGAATCACATCACCCCATAGCTGAAACTAGAAAGTCTAAAGTCTAACTCAATTAAAAAAAACTTGATAGGGAAGAATGAAGTGTGGCAACTGCCTTTTTTCCTAAAGTAGAATTGCACCTTTTCTTTTCTGGACATTTTTTTTTGTCTCTGCTGCAGATTTTTGAGAATCACTTTCCTTGCATTGGAAATTAATGACATGGCCCTGCAATTACTGCAATCTTTTGTGTCTCCCTTCTTTATGGACAGGAATGTAGATAGACCATTTCTTCATTTCTTGAAGAAATGGGAGTGCCAACACATTATATTGTTCTGATGAGAAACCTGTACTAAGGACAAGAGGTTACTGTTAGAACAAAATATGGAGAAACAGAATGGTATATAATTGGGAAAGAGGTCAGGCACGGCTGCATTATACTGCCCTATTTGTACAATTTGTATGCAGAAAATATCATATGAAGAGCAGGTTTAGACTCAGAAGAAGGAGTGAAGATTAGGGGAAGAAATATCAACAATTCAAGATATGCAAACAATACCATATTACTATCAGAAAATAACAATAACCAAGAACTGTTACTAAAGAAAGTTAAAGAAGAAAGTGCAAAGGCGGGCTTCCTGCTGAACATTAACAAAAATTATGACCATGGAGGATCTACATACATTCAATCTAGAAAATGAAGAAATAGAAATAGTTAAAGATTTACCATACCTTGGATCCACCATTGATCAGAATGGAGATTGCAGTTAAAAATCAGAAGATTAGGAATGGGAAGGTATGAAAGAACTAGACAAAATCCTAATGAGTAAATATATAAAGCTAAACACTAAAGTAAGGATAATCCAAGCCATTGTATTTTCCATCACCATTTACAGGTGGGAGAGCTGGATAGTGAAGTAAGCAGATAGAAAATCAACTCATTTGAAATGGGGTGCTGAAGAAGAGTGCTGAGAATACCATGGACAACCAGAAAGTCAACCAAATGGATATTAGAGTAGTTCAGGCTTCTATTGAAGCCAAGAGGACAAAACTGACATTGGGTTGGAAAAGACTGGCAAGAAGGGGTGGCTAGAAGCCGTCCCTGCTAAAGACGGATTGGGGTTGTGGCAAACACACACTGCAGCCCCAATCCGCCTTGAACCCAGCCCAAACAGGAGTGCAGCTCCAGGGTGGCTTGAAAACTCTCCAGCGACAGTCAAAACTCCACACTGCTGAGCAAGCTGAAGCCGCCCATATCTGGGGGCCCACCTGGCTTCAGGGCAGCTTCTGGGCATCATTGGACTGTGTGGCATGTAAATGCTGCACTCTGATGATGCCTGGAAGCAGACTTTTTTTTTTTTTTTTGGGCTGTCTGTTTTGGCCCATTGAGAAGACATGACTCACTGGAAAAAAACAATAGTATTGGGAAAAGTAGAGAAAGAGGAAGGATGCATGCTAGATGGAGGCCATGACCCTGAGCCTGAAGGACCTGAGCAGAATAGTTGAAGATGGGGGATGGGGGGTGGTGGTGGTCACTCAAAGGGTCACCATGAGTTGAAGTCTACTTGAAGACAACTAACAACAACAAATTATGGCCCAAAGGTCACGTTTTGTCCACCCCTATTTTATATCAAATCTGAGAACTGTGATTATCATTAATTATGGTTTGCAGAAAGAAGTTAACCTTATCGACATTGGTTTCAACCTGGCTTGTTCCCTTACATCATCTAACAATTACTATAATCTGTCTGAGAGTAGAAAAAACAGTTGGAAGGAGCCAGGCAGAAGGAGGGAAAGAGTAAAAGACAAAAGCTTCACCAGATTCCTTTTCACACTGCTAATTGTTTAGGCGCCTAACACCTGAATGCAGTCCATCTGAGGCACCTTTGAGCCATATACACTAGATATAGTACACTTCTTAAAATTCAAGTCTGTGGATAAGCTGCCAAAGCATGACAACACCTTATCTGTATGGGTTTATATATCAGTTACTCTTGCAATCAGAAACATCACTTGCTTCAAATAGCAGTACTTTTTTTTCTGTTTTCATTATCTTATCATACCCTCTTCACATGTATCATAATCCTCTTATTTTCCTATTCAGAAAAATGACGCATTGAATTTATTGGAGGTCTTGTCTTGAATTGACAAAATCCAGTCTCTTTGCGAATCCTGGTTTCTTTTAATGTTGACATCTAAATAAATGTTTAGATATTTGGGAGGTTTCAGGATGTCAGCATGCCGAAAAGAGAAGCAAACACAAAAATAATGCAGTCTCTTCCTCTTTCTCTCTCTCCTTCTTTTTATAGCAAGGGACTTTGATTGGATTTATGTGTCATTTTACTAGACAAGAATCTTTCCTCCATGGAAATCAAGGTTATTTATCATCCTCAAAAAAATTACTTAGGCTATAATAAGATCTGGGGTATTGATCCAGTGGAAACATCTGAACAAGATAAGAGTTGTAGATAGTCATAGCAGATGACAGAAAGAAAAGGTGAAGGTAGGACAGAGAGTGGGGGTGAAGAGGGGAATAACCTGAATCTACAGGCTGCTTACAGTCTTTTATTTCAGTAGCAAAGGTAGGCAGAGAAGGAGGCAGACAACAACTTCTGACATAGGTTTGTGATATGTTGGGAATCTCAAAGAAACAAGTGCCATTTCTATAGGCTTGTGATAAATTTCTAACGGGGATCCATCTGTTTTTCTCCTGAATCTTTGTCTGCTTTGAAAACCTGTCAAGAAGGGTCTTATCTTTTTTTTAAAACAAACAAACAAACAAACAAACAAACAAAAAACAAATAGAGGACTGATGGATTTCTCTCTCTCTTTGTTGTTTTTAGTTTCCACTGTTTGAGCTCCTTGCATTTCTGGCTATGTGATGTGAATTTATAGCCAGATATGAATATGAATGTCTGTATACTAATATTAGCCACTGCGAAGGTGGGATATTAAATAAATAAATAAATAAATATAATAAATAAATATAATAAATAAATATTTAAACATTTATTATAATATAATATAATATATAATTATATAATTATAATATATAATACACTATTATAATTATTATATTATATGATTAAACAAGCGAGATTTTTAAAAAACACACCTTGGAGACCAGAAGCCTAACAATTTCTCACATATGCCCTAGGACCTATAATTCCTATTGCCAGTGCTGATTCTAATTGGTCTGATATCTCAATGACCCAGATTATGTTCTGACTCAGGCTACTGGCAAAGAAAGAACAGTACAATCTATTCTTTGCTGGCAAAGAATTTCCAAAAGGCCACCCACCCCCCACACGCTTACCAACGTGAGACTTGATGATCTAGAGATACCAGGGACTGAAATTTGATCCTTCTGCATGCAAAGCATGTACTATACTATACAAGTGTAGACCATCCTGATTATTATAGTGCTTGTTCCTCCCTCTTGTTATTAGTCCTCACTTGACCTTCCTTCTGGGGTGGTGATTTTTTCATTTGGATTGTGGCTGGAGAAGGAAGGGTTAAACTTCCTGCTTGTATGCTCTGGTCCCAATGAAATTCAGTCTCTTGTGCCTGTTGTAAATTACAATAACTTGCTCCCCCCACATTTACCAGAGGCTTCCAAGTGACACATTAAACATCAAGTCTAGTTTGCCCTTGAGTTTTGGACACCTTGGTGTCAAATGAGAAAAATCGATACAAATCAAACAAAAATCCTTGGCCACTTTTCTCATATGTTCTTGACCGCCACAACACACCCCTGCAGCCACAGCTGGAACCTGTCATCACATTTGGAGTGGGGTTTTGTAACAAGACAACACAAATGTCTACCATCAAAATATTCTAATACAAATGCACAACTCCTAGTTCTCCTTATTCTCACCAAAGAGAGTAAATAAAATACTATCTAGCAAAAGAGAAAAGCTGCTTCTATCCTGCATGCAAACAGAGATGGGATTTTCTTGTATCCTTTTAGTTACAACTAATTTAATGGTTTCCCTTGCTTCTTTTACGACAGAATATGTGCTCCTGGGATTCAACAGTGGTCTTTTGTGGAGCAGTAATTGGCATCTGCCATCTAAATTCCTGTCCTAAATTCTCATCCTTAATTTAGCACAATGGTGTTCCTAAACCCACTGAGGCCGATGGCACTACAGTAAAAACAACACATATCAACTATCTAAGATATGGTCACATTCATTTTGACAGTGCTTAGGCATGCTTGCCTAAATGTCAAGCAAGTGACTTGTAAGGATTTGAAGTTAAGGGTTTTCAATCTCACTTATAACATTTGCTTAATAGCACTGGTTTATTGATGGCATTTACTGAATCTCATTATGTTTTTTTAGTCACTCAGTGGTTGTGTTGCCCAAATATGAAGGAATCTTTGGAAGCTGATGGGTGTTACAAATGGCAGGTCTCTCCCTTCACCTTTCCTGGATATACAGTATTGCCATTTAGGTATTATTTTATGAGCCATGACTAATTAATTTTGTAATGGAAGATCATCAGATCTTTTACAAGGAGTGGATAAAAGAAATTAAGCATCTAATCATCTTGGATTGACTCCAGTATTGAAGAAGGTTACTGGGGCTTACTAACTAATGGCAGCTTTGGTGACTCAGATTTTATCCTGCTGCCTTTCTTACCAATTCAGCTTTCTTCATAACCCTTGAGTAAGTTATATAATTGGAAACCTTTTGTATACTTCAGTTTCCCAAATTAATTATGGCAGCTTTCTCCTTCTCATTGTCATTCCTTAAAAGAACTTCTGCAATGGGAGGGAGTGAAAAGGCAGGCCCATCACCATCCAGGCCTTGCTTGAAGAAGGTGAGCCTCCCCCGCCCACGAATGGCATCTGAATCCATCCAGCCTGGAAAGGAGTGAAAAGGCAGGCCCATCGCCATCGGGTCTAGTCTTGATTAAGAATAGCCCTCCCTCCAATCCATCTGCGTTGGTCCTTGCCACAGAGGGAGAGAAGAAATGCCGGGCCTGATCCCCTTCCACCATTACCCACCACCCTTCTCCTTTTGTGTCATGTCTTTTTAGATTGTAAGCCCGAGGGCAGGGAACCATCTAAATCAAAAGATTGTATGTACAGTGCTGTGTAAATTTACAGTGCTATATAAATAAAGCTTAATAATAATAATAATAATAATAAACCTAACCATGCTGAATTATTTTCAGTTTAGAGCTTTGCTTTGCTTTGTGAATCACTACCAATATTTTTTCACCTTTCAACTTTGGCAACACATAATCTATTTGCAGTAGGAGAAATGCTTGTTTCTAGCTTTTTGACTGTCTTTTATCACTATAAGAACAGATTGATTGAATTAACTAGCCTTTTAAGAAAGTATTTTTTAAAGTGCTGATCCCATTTAATAGCGACAATGACTATGCTGGAGAAGAGTGCTGAGGATAAAGTGGACAGCCACAAAGACAAACAAATGGGTCCTTGAACAGTTGACAACAACAACTTTGTTTAGCTTTTCTATGTTATACACAACATTACTGTACACATGTTATTATTAAATAAATGCTGCTTTACTTAACAACAACAACAAAAACCCTGTTAAATAAAAACTTTCAACCTGAGCTAGGCTCTGGTAAATTATGATACAGACCATCCAAAAGGGGCAGTCTGGTGCCACCTCTTTTTGTGGAGCATCTGCGCTGCAGCAGCTAGATGCTGCAGTGCAGTTTCGCCACAAAAAAAGGAGTGGGGAAACCACACTCCTTTTTTGCGCCTCAATTGAGGTGCGAGAGGGGCAGCTGTGCAGCTGCGGTGGTGCCATTACGAACACCATCTAAACGGCATTATGTAATGCCGCCGGCGCCATTACAGGTTAGGGTTTGGGAGTGTGCAAATGCTGTGCGCTCCCGAACCCTAATGGCACTTCCCAGGCGCCTGTTAGTGCCCGTCTGTATCGGGCCAATGTTTGCAATCAGAAAGTCTTCTTGTCACAAGTACCATTTCCATGCATTCTGCTAGGCTGCTCCCTTTGTTCAGAAAAACCACTTTCCCTGTCAGGTCCCTCTGCAATATCTTTTTGATCAAGTAAAGTTTTTCCTGAACCACTTCAGGATTATTTTTACTTGTCACCATCACTGCCATTTGACCCACCTCAACATGCCTAATGCCTCTCCCTCATTATCAGTCCCAAAATAACCACTGGCAGAGATGGATAGAAACAAAAGCACACTTCTGTTCTAAAGCTCCTTTCTTATTGTTAATTTAAACTGTATGTGGAAGCTC
Source organism: Urosaurus nigricauda (assembly GCA_034509955.1). NCBI lineage: Eukaryota > Metazoa > Chordata > Lepidosauria > Squamata > Phrynosomatidae > Urosaurus > Urosaurus nigricauda. The sequence goes on along the minus strand of JAOEGL010000002.1, from coordinate 87,569,003 downwards.
AGTTAAGAGAGATACAATATGATGGATATATTTGTAATGTGCCTTGAATATACTTTTGATTGAATTCAAAGGATAAAACGTTTCAGTTAAAGGAGATGAAAGAAAAAGGAGAAAAGCTAAACCAGGAGAAGTTTTGTGCCATATAGAGAACAGGCATCTGTGTTGAAGTCAGGGATTGCTTTGGTCATGTCACTGACAGCTGCATTTAAAAAACTTTTAAATCACCATCACCACCATCATTATCATCATCATTGTCACCACTACCACCACCATTATTGCTTATTATTATTATTATTATTATTATTATTATTATTAGCCTGATCCCATCAATCACAGCAGTTGATGTGCAATAAGTGTGAATGAGGTTGGGGATGGTTCTGAGGGGTTACTGTGTAGCTATGTAAATATGATGGCTATGCATTCATGACAGAGAATTCTTACCAAAAATTGAAAATTTGCCTCAAGCAGAAGTGAATTTAATCAATTGCTCAGATTTATTACTAATTATTATTAACAATAAATTGAATAGTAAATTTATCAGGCTCCAGAGCACTCTCTTTCAACTGCAGCCAATTGTTGTGGTTGTGTGTGCCTTCAAGTGGTTTCCAACTTATGCTAACTGAAAGGCGACCCTATCACGGGATTTTCTTGGCAAGAGGGTTTTTTGTTGGTGCCCCCCTCTGAAGTTGACAAAGGCCTAAAACAGACGGCCTAGTAAAGCCACCTTCTGGGTGGCATAGGACTGGGGCATTTAGACAGCGAACATTCCCAAGTTGTTTTGAAGCTGCCCAGGTGTTTAGATGTGGGGGACTTCAAGTTGCTCTGGTGGCACAATGTTTATACACTGCACACCACTGGAATGGCTTGCAGATGGTTTCAAACCGTTGCAGGATGGGAAAAGTCTGCTTTTTGCCAGCCAAAAAAGGAACAGATATTTGCAGCTCCTTTTTCAGCTTTTGGAAAAATAAAAAGATTAAGGATTGAGAGGACTGGGCTATCATTTAAGCCACAACACTTAGTGCTCTGGGCTTTTTATGGGCAATTTCCCCCTCTAAATATTGGAGGACATGTTCAGTAAGCATGGTGGTATTGGCAACCACAAAAAGGGGCTAAGGTCAATACAAGGGTAACAGGCTGTATCCATGAGCTAGAAAAAACATGTCTAACAAATTACTTCTGATGTTATAAGTTGTCTGACCTCTCCAGATTGCATGTAACCAATGTTCGAGCCCTGAATATGGTCTCTTTCATATTACACAATTGTAGCACTTTGATTCCACCTGGCTCCAGCCAATGGAATTCTGGGATTTTTCATGTTTCATGAGGTATTAAGAATTTTCTTTCAGAGAGTTCAAGCACCAAACTACAAATACCAAGTCTGTAGGATACAACCACGGCAGTTAAAGTGGTATCAAACTGCTGTAATTGTGTAGTGTGAAAGAGACCTGTGCTTCAGTAGTGAGAACAGATAATGAATTTATTTCAGCAATGTGCACTAAGTAGCCCTTTCTTGTGCATTCTATGATAAATGTATTGAGGAACAAACGGATTAATTTTAAAATTAAAAATTATGTTGAGACACATATAAAATATCATCCTGGAAAATGAGCTGAGAGGCACAGATTTTCTGAATGGCTTTGGATATATTATTAAGCTGTTTGAGAAATTTCACTTTTGATTCTGAATATACATAAAATTCCTTCCTTTCCTTATCTTGTGGATGAATTTCCTATCCCTTCTATGACTTGCTCTACATTGGCAGTGATACTAATTTAGGCCAAGCCTAACCAGGATTATATAAAGCTTGTTTACAAGCTCATTTCTGACTTAGATTTCCAATTATTATTTTGAGTCAATCTAATTTAGCTTTAGGCACAGATTGTGTGAGGTGGACTCAAGGAACAATGTCTGGAATGAAAAAGAGGAAACCACATGTGAGCCAAAATGAGACTTATGGACCAGATCAATACATCACCGGCTCCTTAGTTTCATGTCTAGTGAATATACTTGCATACCAGTTCCTTTTTCTTCATACATTCCATGAGGATTATAAAGAGATGCTGTGCCTGGGTTCGGGTGTAGGTGAATGTCTTCTGGATTGTAACAAGCAACTGGTCCCTCAGAGATTCATTGATAAGTCTGAAATTAAAAAAAAGGTTTAAAGAATCTAGAATCACAAAATCAATGAATAACCATCAGCCCATACAGTGTTTTTTTTTTAAAAGCATGCAGACATGAGAAAATCCCAATATTTTATCATATGAAAAATTGATATACAGGTTGAATATCCCTTATCCGAAATGTTTGGGTTCAAAGGTATTTTGTATTTTGTGGTTCCCCCCACCCCCAGATTTTGGAATGGAGTACCTGTATTTACATATTCATAGGTACTGAGTTGTCTTGGTGCTGGGGTCCAAGTCTAAACACAAAATTCATTTATGTTTCCTTTATGCCTTATACACACAACCTGAAAGTAATGTTATGCAATATGTTAAATAAGCTTGTGTACATTGAACCATCAGAAATAAAGGTGTCACTATCTCAGCCACCCAAGAAAAAAGTTTTGGTTTTTGGAGTATTTCAGAATAATGGAGGCTCAACCTGTACGAAGATCAGCAACCAATATAGATAGAATAAATATAGTTCTCATACCTTGCATAATAAAGTAAAGTTTATTTCTTTGCATGGTTTAGTCTGTTCCTACCATATTGTACCATATGAGAAGGTACAATAGCAAAAGAAGTCACTAGAACCCCAACCAACTCCTTTACAAATAGGTATTTCCTTCAATAATCCCAGAGAGCAGAGCCTGGAAGTTTCTTGTTTGCTTCGGACAATTCACAGGATCCTGCAGCCAGTGTGGTCAGTGGTCATATTGTTGGGGGGATTCTGGGAGGTTGGTTTCAAATATATAAATTAAGTCCCTGTGAGTTTATCAACTATGGTCCACGTCCTTTGACCTCAAAGCCAGTTTCAAAGAATTACAAGTCAGTTTATTCAGGGAAACAAAAGGCAGGAATTTTTCCAAGTCTAAAATGCTGTCCCTGAAAAAAGGAATGCTATTTTATCAGAGAATCAGTTTTAATTTACAGCATTATTGCATGCAAGGTTACTGAGTAATAGGGATTTTGTCTGCAGTTCACAATGTAGGATCAAATGTACTGTTTGCTATACTTCCATGTGCTGAACATCAACTTCTGACAGCAGGTAATTAGGATATATGGAGGAGTTCATTTATTGTGCAGCATTTGCTGCCTACACTTATTTAATTTTAATTGGAAAGCTTGCTAATTCCTTTATTAAATAATTAGTTACCCCATCCCTATCCAAAATCTTTATTAAATCAATGCAGAAATTATTTTTACACAGTGCATTTTTTCCTGACATTGTCACATTTTTAATAACTTAAAAAAATATTTCTGTCAGTGGCAAAAATTCATCACACATGAGATTATTATAAACCACCTAATCTGATGAGTAGCAAATTAAATGGCAAATATTTAACAGAACAGAACAGTTAACACACACACACACTCAAGTGCTAGAACATCACAGCAGCAAAATGAAACCAATTTCAACCACAATTTTGAAAAGCCTAGTTTTTAAAAAATATAAAGTCTTAATGTGACACACAAAAAAACACATGAGATCACGTGCAGAGCAAACACCATTCCAAAGGAAGGGCACAACAGCCAAGAAGGTCCTTTCACTGGTTGGGTGACTGATCCTTGAAGGCATGATTTAGAGGGGGTGGAATCCTGCTATTTTAACTAACAGCTGCTTTTGTCCTATTTTAAAATGGTTGCATTTTGTACTATCTATAGGTATTTTTATTGTTACATTTTAAAAAAATGTAAATTTACGTTGGAAATATTTTCATGTGGTGGGATGGAATAATGAAATAAAATAACATACTAGATAGAATATAAGCCATCTGGTATTTTTAATGATACTTTCACACACTTCTGTTCACCAAAATCTCTTCATGCACCTTTTTAAAAAAAATATAGTCACTACACTACAAGGTGGCATTAGAGTTGTGCACAAGGCTATTTACTAATTTCTCTTTAATTTTGGTGCTGATGTGGCTTTCACAGTACTTGCTGTCCTTGAACTGTCACCTTAAAAAGTGCCTCACACAAGGATTTAAGAATGATTTTTATAGATGTCTGGTACAATGTACCTAAAGCTACAGATTTATTGAAAACTGTTACTAAATAGGGTTGCCAAAAGCCACTGTGTTACTGTGACTACCTAGTATACACAACATTTCCCACAGGACATTACCTGTTCTTTCATGTATCATCAGTCTATTGATTCCAGATATTTCTTGATGATATTTAAAAACCATCCCTTTCTGATTTGAAATGGTCCAATGTTCCAAAAGCATCGCTTTTCCAGGAATTGTGAAATTTACATTTAAGTTAGTTGTCCAGTGAAGATACTCAATGCATTTGAAAGGAGATTTGGAAATCCATTTCTTCCTTCTACTTCATTAAGTTTACTCAGGAGATTCAGTACATATTCTACTGAAATCACTTTTAACTCACTTTTTAATGGATGGCATTGTTTCACAGATGCTTGGCATCAGAATAAAATATTTAATGAATTTTTTGGTTCCTGATTTCCAGACAGTGGAATGACCAGCCAATGACACTTTTCATTAATATGCCTCAGCACAGCATTGCTAACTAGAATGCATTATGCTGGATTTAGCCATTCAGAAAAAATGTATCCTTTGAAGTGTGAAAGCTTTCATACTGTGATAGTTATTTTCTCATCTAAAATATCATAGGTTTGTCATCTGCTTAAATGAATCACATTTTATAAAGGAAGCCAAGGTAATCAAATATAGACTATAATCCACAGGAACTATTAAGAAAGGATTCTCATCCTGCCAAAGCCCATGTCTGGTATTAACTCCTCTGCTATCTATTTTTTTTTCTAAGTTTCCTAAAAAGATCTTACAAACTACCACAAACACAGTCTAGCTCAAACCTCTTCATAGTTTTTGTATTATATTTGATTAGGCAAAAATAATACAAAGTGATGTGATGATGATGATGAGATCTATCAGAAAACTACCAAACACACACACACACACACACACACAAAACAAACAGCTTTATTTATATACCGCTTCATACCGCCTAAGGAGTGTCTAAGTGGTTTACAACTGTAAGCTACTTGCCCCAAAAATCTGGGTACTCATTTTAGAGACCTCGGAAGGATGCAAGCCTGAGTTGAGCTTGAGCCCTTTTTGCTAGTCTTGAACTCGCAACCTTATGGTTTTGAGTGAGTGGCTGCAGTACAGGCATTTAACCACTGCGCCACCAGAGCAATTTAACTTTCTCCTCCAGGGAATTTTGGCAATTTAACTCTCTCCTCCAGGGCTTTCCAATCCATAGGGAAGAGACAAGGACCTATATTTCCCCCAGGAACAGCATGTGAAGAAAGAGTAAGGCATTTCCTTTTCCAGGACCAATGCTGCAATGAAACGTGTTCATTTCTCTTTTTTTAAAAAAAGGATATGGGAGATAGTAATCACTACAGCTCCTGTAAGTCCTAGCCAGAATGAGCCAATGGTGAGGGCTAATGGGAGATATAATTCAACAATTGGTAGGCCACATATTCCCCTATACTACAGTAACTATTTGTAGTGACTGGGACCCACCAGTCACTTGGGGGCTTTCTCAGACTACAAAGGGTTAATCTGGGGGGGGGGGGTGGTACATGCTAATGAGAGCTTGCATCACATGCTAATGAGTAATTACATCACATATAACCTATGGCCCCTTTAACCAATCAGTGAATTGGACTGGGACTTTTCAAGACCCTTCTATCTGAAACCTTTAAAAAGCCTTGAACCCATGTGCTCTTTGGTCGTCTTCTTCTTTGTTTGGGAAGTCCAGCTGTTGAACCGCTGCCAACAGGGCAGGCTGGGATGTGGTCTGAGCTAGCCAAAAGGGGGCCAGCTCCCACATCCAGACTCCCCAAGGACTGCAATCCCATATCTCTATGTGAGTAACTTAGAGTTATGTTAGCTAGTGCGATTTAGGCCTTTTATGTTTCTTATGGCTTGCTTGAAATGAACATTTGTGTAACTATGCTCCTGTACCTGCAAAGCAAGGAGGTCTTGCATGAATGAGATACCTCTATGCTCTATTCTTGTGTAGTTAGAATAAATCCATTTTCTTGAAATGCATCTGTTTGCTCTTTATTCCTACAACACGTGCCTTAGCTCGGTGGTTGCTTGCTGGTAGCAAGTGGGAAGTGGAAAAGAACTATAACTCCCTTTAGCAAGCCCTAGTGTGTGCTAAACAGGGGAATTCAGTTGTAATTCGCTAGGTGGTGGCAGCAATAGGTTTGGAGGACCGCAGGGGTGCCCATACCACTCAGTAGGGAGTGGAAACAGGGATCCAGGGGACTCTAAGGGGGAAACCCAAAAGAAGGTCCCTTGGGGTTAAGGGCCAGGAGCAGGGTGTTGCTGGGTTGCTTAACCCCTGGGATCATCACACTATTCCCAGATTCAAATAAAAAGGAACAAGAGTTTTGCTTTCCCTGTTTTAGAATATCCACAGTGATTTGTAAGCTGACTGAGTTCATGCAGTCATTTCAAACTCCATTCTCAAGATCACTGGGGTGCCTCATACACTTAGAGGGGACCTTTAAATGAAAAGATAAGAAATGGCATACAAGTTTCCTGAAAGAAAGCTTGTCTACCAGTGTTAATCTTCCTTTGCAGTACACAGCATGGGGAAGTGTTGTTGGGGTCATTTGAGGACACACTATCCATTTTCATATGGGGACAGCTATATGCAACAGGCTTGGCCTGCGCAGCTGTTCATCAGCAGACAATTACTGTGGCTCCTAAGGGCAGGACATTTTAAGAGCCATTGGTTTAAATCAGTGCAGTGGTGGTAAATTTTGAAGGGCAGGTACTCCTCATGATAACCCCTAGCTATGTTCTCAAGGAGAATTGTAAAATGCAGGCAATTGGTTGAGCCATATCTATCTATCTATCTATCTATCTATCTATCTATCTATCTTCCTGCCTCTTTCTTTGCTACACACACACAAAACAGCAGCACATAACACAGTATCTAATATCAAGTTATTTATCAGCAGTAGCTGACAATAATAAAATAAAATCAAATAAAATAGGAAACCGGCAGTGTAGAGTATTGATTAGCATACAGGACTCGGTTTGGGTTCACAACAAAACTAGTCTAAAATGAGGAAGAGTATATAAATGAGGAATAAAATGAAGACGAGTGTATAATTTCAACAGTAAAGGTATTTGCCTATGTGCAAATAAAATGTCTCCCAATTCTTGATGGGTCTACACAGGATTGTATCTTGAAAACAATGTGATGGCCTTTCCCTTTTGCACTTCCATGACCCAGATTTTCAATTGATAAATGTATACATTTTAAAGAGGTAGGAGAAAACATTTATGTGGTATGTATTTTCAATACCAGAGTCAACAAGCTAATCCACTGGGGGTAAAAAAAAGAAAAAAGAATTCACAGTCACCGCTCTCATGCATACACTTTCCATTTATTTATTGTGCATTTTTCATGACTTTCTGCAACCATTATTCCTTTTCTTGATTCTTGTTGGATTCCATTAACCTGAAAGTGCTTCTGCACGACATGATTCCAGGCAATAAGTAATTACTAGTGGCTATAAGGTTTAAGCTGCCATGACCTGTCTGATGATATTACTAAAAGGAAAATAATTTCTCCTAATGCTACAGAGCCATTGCTTTGTCTTTTCAGAGTGGCATCATTGCCCAACAGTGTTGTCTAGCAAGAACTGTAATATGATCCAGGTTTAGTGGCATACCATGTCAAGACTAACTGTTTTAGAATAATTTAAAGTATGTATTGCAGATGTTTATTATCTGACTGAAAGTAGTACAATGGACCTGAAGGTCTCCATGAATGCCTGTTATTGTGTATCCTTTAGGAATATAGCTGCTTCCTCCATTCTCTACCAACAAGGAAATGGCCACATTCAGAGGTGAGTGTGTGTGTGTGTGCATATGCACGTGTTTGGATCTGAGTAAAGATAGGATTTGCAGGGCATTTTGGTTGTTGCATGGTTGGCAGAAAATTCCAATCTCTGCAATGACCAAAAAGGGAGTTGCAGTGGTCTAAATCCAGTTTATGCCACCATAATTCACCAACAAGATGCCAGTGAAAACACAGTTATCCCAATTGGGGTTGGCACCTGACTGCACATCCACATTCTGCCACAGTTCTGCATCTTCAACTGGATCCAAGTGAGGAAACCTGCTGCAGGAATCCTTTCCTCTCCACTACCAAAACCAGGTTACCTTGTGATCAGTTTTGGTTTTTTTGCAAAGGTATGAAAAACAAAAAATGTATTTATAGGGAGAAAAATGTGTGGAACACAGATCTATTTCTTAATTACTACTGTAGCCAGTTTTACTTTTAATCATTTAAATGCAGTGCTAAAAATTATTACACTGAGCTGTGCACACCACAAAATATGCTAAAACTTCACTCCTGAAGGAAATTTAAAAGATAAGATTCTATAACATAGACAATTTAAAAATTAAAAGAGAAAATGATATAGAATGTCCTGAAGGGTAGAATGCAGACAAGACAAAGTAATGAAAACTTTGTTTCAAAAATATGAAGTGTTCTTTAAGCACCACTGCATTTTAAGACATAGCGTGATGTGACAGGCTTGTTCTTCTCTTATGCAAATGGATGTTTCTGTGCATTTGGTGTTTCTTGATGTTGGGAAATAGGCCACTTGAATCAGTCTTTTGCCTCAAAAGCCACTTTAAAAACCATACCCCTTGACTAATTGTAAGACCCCAATGTACTAAAAAGGACAGACAGCAGTTTTGAATTTGGGCTACATTAGGGTTTGCAGAATTGATGTCCTGGGTCTATATTGGTGCCACAGTTAAACTGTGATACAAGCTGCTTTGGTATTACTGTGGGCAGCTCTACCTATGTGCTTCCTTGCTATCTGCTGAGCCTTTGTTTAGACAGAAACTGTATAATAATACCCCTAGGTCTCCCATGTGTCAACTTCAAAAGAGAAGTGACTCTCCCTCAAAGAGTTAAATGGGATTCTTCAAAGTAATATTCATTTTGCAGTTTCTCTATACTGATTTCAAGGTTATCCCAGGTAATTTTTTTATTTTTATTTTTTGCAATACATTTTCCCATGGATTAATTGAAGATTCATGTGAATAAAATTGTACAGATTAGAGGGAGAGATGGCTGCTTTCCTTTATTTTTTAAACATAATTTGCTGTGTGACCTCACACTTAACTTTTAACCTTTATGAAATACTCAGTTTATACTGTGAAGCTTCTAGGCCACTGGCAAGACCTGGTATTTTCCCACGCAATTTCTTGGTGATTCAGTAAAGCAGAAATAATTGTAACTTGGAACAGAGGAGGGAAATATCTTGTATTATTTAAACAAACAAATCATATATAACAAATACATACTCTGGCTTCTACCACCAGCCAGGATAGCCTGGGACACTTTCCTCTAACAAAGATCATAACAAGAGTTATGAGGTTATAAGGTAAATTATATCATTTCTTGTAATAAAGAAACAGTTCCTGTATTGTTGATGTTGTACAAAATGTTGGCTATGTGAGATACACCCATTCATCTAGTAATGATACCCACATTCTCATAATTTCTCCAACCCCATATGTAGCTTCCCACTCTTCCAAGATTTCTCATGGGTAATCCTGTCCCAAAGGTTTTCCCACAACACTCAGAATTCATTTAAGAGACATATGCAAGTGTAAGTCATGCTACATGTACACAGCCTAAAAGTCACTACTGCACAACAGATGTATTCTTCTGATAGCATTGGAAGTGGAGTTGCACAGACAGAATATTCATCTGTTCATCTTGTCTATGCAAGTTACACAATGTACATTGTGGCAGTGCATCCTATACTTTGCACTGCAGTTGTACTTTTTGTACTTTTGCACTGTGGTTGTGCATTGTATACTGTGCAGTGCACAATGGCACCCATGTGTTGCACAATGTCCATATGCATGTATTTACACTACACTTAAGGGATGTTGGCTTTAGGCCCGTGAGTGTTTTCATATTTCTTTATGCGTGGTTTTAGACAGTGGTAATGGAAGCTACTAGCCAAAGATAAATAGTAAAAGCAGTAAACTTGGATCACAAATAGCACCTGGGTGAGCAGAGGGGATTTAAAACCACATTGGTTTCAGGGTCATATATGGACCTCTTTAGGTTCGAGAAAAAAAATGAAATTGGCTTAATAATTGAGTGCCAAGTGTTGTTATGACTCCTGAGGATAGCCTTAAGGATTTCAACAATTTCTCTAATAAGCTCTGGGATCTTAAAATTCTTTTCTCCTCAGATGAGGGCTGTCACCTAGTTTAAGAGATTAGTTGATTAATTGTAGCAGCACATTAGATGTAGAGAGAAGAATATGATATGCAAGCATTTTGTATTTATAAAAAAAAAGGCATGTGTGTTTAAAGCATACTTGGAAACAGCAATATAATAAATCCAGTAAAGGGAGCATATGGAACATAATACGTGAAACACTCAGATGGTGATCCTAGCTGTCACTGAAATAGGCAGAGACATACTTAGAAGTTTGTTCCAATAAAGTCACTTTCCAGCAGAAGCAGTATTTGTAGGACTGGTGCCCGAATGAGTTCATGCTCTCATTTGGCAGTCTCCTTGTATGCCAAACACACTAGAGAACAAAACTCCCAGCAGAATGGCTTCTTTCTTTGCTCTGGCAGGTCCAGTAGAGACAGATGACAGGGCCTTGGCATCCTTCTGTCTGACATGGAAATCTCTTTTGAACTGATGCCCTGTGTCAGAGAGGATAATGCACACAGTGCGAAATTGCATTGCAGTCTTTCAGCTGTGAAGCCTGTTACACTGCAATGAACAGATGAGTTTCAGGATCTGGGCCATAGCCAAGTCTAAATTATTTAGTGGATTGTCACCAGATGACTTCTGGGTATGGGGTAAATAGTAGATAAGAACAGTTTTAACCCACTATCCAGTGCTTTTTATACCTCTTCCATACGCCTCTCTATCCTGCTGCTATTTATCTGCACCTCTGTAACCAATCCTATAAGCACACCATATGAACTCTTTCTTTAAAAGCATCAAAAGATGAATTGCTTGCACTGAAATGGAAACTATATAACTGTGGGTTTTCTTTGTCACTTTGGTACTATAACAAAGGGAAATATTACAATGGAACTAGCAGAAAGAGCGAAGACACATTAACTTAAGCTAAACTGTGCACGCTGTGCACTTCTCCCCCATCTCCAATTAAAAATCTACAGTACAAAATAAATTATTGGAAATTATGCATTTTAAACCATTTTCTCCTTATTTTGCTTACTGTCTATACTCATGTATAGGTCAACCTTATGTATAAGTCAGCCTTACGTATAAGTACAGGGCAGGTTTGGGGGCCAAAATTATAGATCATGATACATATGAACCAAGCATAGGTCTAAGGTAAAACTTAGGGGCATGCAACAAAGGATATAAAGGAAAAAGTAAAGGAAAACAATGCCAAAGAACTTACAAATTTCTGGCAGGCATAACTGTTTGTGCTCACCATAAAGGCTGGATTGTTTTTTTTTTAAATAAGGACTTAAAAAATAAGGACTGGCAAAAAGAAAAGAAAAGAAAAAAAAGACAAGACAAGACAAGACAAGAAAGATGCCAAAGTACACATAAGCTCAGCAGTCTTCCTTTAGCTCAAGGACTGCATTCAGTTTCAGAAAAATGCTTGTGTGTGTGTGTTCTAATGCTGGATGTATTCTAAAGAAAAAATGATGGGACCATAATCCCCAGAATATGATAGCTCACTATTCTCTATTCTTAGTGCCAGTAACCAAAGCATGAGAGCCACTTCAGCCTTCTGGAAGGTGAACGCCCCCTTCCAAGGACTGGCTATATCATGGACTGGTTTAAGGTGGCCATCTTAAACATCCCATCCTGGGATGTGGTAGGATGTGGTAGGAAGATGCAAGCAGGATAGCATGTCTGCTACCCTCCTATACAGTGTCTCAAAGCCAGAAGATTTCAATGACATATAAGATGAAACTGCAGGTCCAGTTGGTTTGTGTGTATGGAAGTGGGAAGAGGTGCCAACATCTCTTTCATCACAGTGGTGATGACAACATTTTCAGGGATGTAAAAGTTATGGCTGGCCTTGCATGCTAAGGGATGTGAGTATAAAAGTAGGCAAAGTATTAGTCTCAACCACCATCACAATAATAATCTCTTTACAGTATAGACATTTCCTCAGAATACATGTGCTATTCCTATTTAAATATGAACTCTATGCAGTTGTATTTGGTTTCAAAAAGGCATTTAAGGTACTGAAACAATCAGCTTGTGATTATTGATTCTAGGCAGAGAAACCACAATTGGTGTTGTGAACACGGTGTACTCTGAGCAGACAACCAGTGCATATAAATTAGAAAATATAGACTGTCTTGGTAGGGTTTTAAAAACCAAATCCCAGTGTGAACATTTCTGATAAAGAAAGGAAAATGAAGTCAAGAGACATTGCCCTGGTTCATACATTTACTAGAACTCAGTAATGAAACAGCACAATGCAGAAAAATTTCTACCTGAAGTGACATATATGAGATGTCTAAAGAAGGAATCTCAGTTAAAATATACTTTAGTATATGTCTGCAGCATTTTTAACAATACTTTAAAAATGTTTCATACTTTCTACAGGAAAATGTAGTGCACTGATTTCCTGTTTTAGGCAGGAATCTTTAGAAAGGCCAAGCAAATGTTAGGAACAATCTCTTCGATATCTATAAGAATGAATCAGCTCATATGCAGTTTTACTGTGATTAAGGTGGCTTGAACTATCACAGCCAAGCATTATGTGGTGTTCTTGAAAGAATAATAGCTGGAAAGTAAAAAAGGCTGTCTTTTAAAATAATATTTTTGAGAATCTACATTTAAAAGGCTGGTTTCACTAGAGATAATTCAAAAGTTCACTTCCTTTTATTTCTTCACAATCTTGTTTTTCTTAATAGTAAAAGCATTACAAGAATAGACTTATATTCTGGACTTTTCATATATTTTCAAGGAAGCAAATGGCAATGAAGATGGGACTGAATATACAGGAAAGCATTTTAGACTGATAAAAAGGAACAGAAGGGGAATGACTTGAACTCTGCTTAAGCCAACAAATATATTACAAGGTATTTAAGTAGAATGATCTTATCTCAGGGAGTATTATTATTATTATTATTATTAACCTTTATTTATATAGCGCTGTAAATTTACACAGTGCTGTACATACAATCTACAGTGTCCATTAGCTTCTGTCATAATACCAGAGCCTGGAGTCACTCAGTTAAACACTGGAGGATCCAGATCAGAGAACAAGATATACTTCTTCATATGGTGTATAGGTAAAATGTGGACAACTTTAGAAGAGAATTAGGTAAATTCCTGGAGGTCAGAACCATTGCTACTAGTCAGGTTAGTTATACATCATCTCTCATACCAAAGACAATATGCTTCCATAAATCAGTTGCTTGAGAACTCAAGGTAGACAGTGCAGTTAAGTTCATTTTCTTTTTGTGGAATTCTGAAAGGCATCTAGGAACAGAACACTGGACTAGATAGACATTTTCACCAGTTGGCTCTTTTATTCCTGTGTAGCAGTTCTACAATATCAAGAAGTCTTTGGACTTTATCACATGTGGGTTTTAAATCATAACTGTACCAAGAGAATAGCACCTTTGGCAGTACCTATTGCAAAACATTGCCCCAACCCTTTGTTGCTGAGCCTCTGAAGAGTTGTTAAAGGACATCTTTTCACTGATGGGAAATTCTGTTAATAAGTGGCAAATTGTGCTGCCACTACATTAGTCCACACGTGTGATAAGTGACAGCCTGTGGCAGTCCTGATATTGTGCAGTCATGTGGCGTTAGTCTCCTTCTTTCCCTCTTGCTGTTCCCAAGCAGACTTTTTTGTTTTGTTTTGTTTTTTACAAAATTGCATTCCCATAGCTCCAAAATTGTGTTACAAATAAAAAAATAAATAAAAAATAAAATAGGAAAGGCATGCTGGATAGGACACAGGGAAGAAATGGGTTCACAAGCAATGCAGAAGAGAGCATATGGGACCACTGATGGCCCCCATCATGCTATTGAAGAGAGGTGTGTTAATAAAAGCTCCGAATCTGGTATATTTCTGTTCTTTTTAAATAACATGATTGTGGCAAGATCAAGTTGGTTTATGTGATTGATAAAGTTCTTTAATGACATTTTAGTACAACCTTTCAAAACCCAATGGATTATGCTTTTCCATGTTAGAATGTGTTGGGACATACTGCTTTCATGGTTCTACTGCTAAGGTTTCTTTATTGATAGCATTTTAAAAAAAATCACACACACACACACATTCTTGTTTTGGAAGTCAAAGGACCCTTGATTAGTATGAATAAAACCACCCACTAAAAAAGTAGTATTCATTAGTAAAGAGAACAATAAGTAATATTTGTTCAAAGTAATCATGTCTGATGTAATCATGGCAGTAAAATGACCCACAGGAGTTTTAAGTAATCGATTGTCTCTACAGAAGAGCGGGTTATAAATAATTTATTATTATTATTATTATTATTATTACACATGGTTTTTAGTGAACATTAATGGTGTACTCCAGTTAACAAAGCTGCATAAGCAAAATGAAGTAGTAAGCTTTAGAAGTAAGGCAAGCAATACTATGAAAGGAATATAAAGACAGGAATTTCTGTATGAGGACTGCCTTTAGCCAGGAGAATTCCAATCTGTTTGAGCCTCATTGTTACATTCTCTACTTAGGAATAGGTGAAGCTTATAAGCACAGAAATATCTGAGACAAATGGTATGAGCAGAAAAACTTATCTGTTACTGTTTCTTTATTATTTTTATTTGCTCTGACATAGCATTTCCTTGTGCCTGCATCATGTGTGACAGCACTGGTAGTCATACTTGAGCTTGGAAAAAGTACTCTTCTTTTTAAACACCCAGAATTATAGCAATCATAGTCACACACCTGCCCCAAACATTTCCAAGCTATGCCATATCCTCAGAGTACATACCAAATGCTGTTATGGTACATTACAAATACACCATCCTCACACACGCACCAAAGGGCAGCAGTATGCAACAGAACACTTTTTTTTTTAAAAAAAATCATTTAACAGTCATGAAATAGTGAGTTGGCAAGGAATAATATATTGTTAGTATATTGAGGTTCAGCTTGAGAGACCATGGTTCACAAATTTTACTGGATGGACCTGAATTACTCACTGTCCTTTCTATCAAACAGAAGGATCACCTGCCAGGCTAAATCTGTCCTTCAAAAACAGTGCTTGTAGATGACATTGTTATTCTTGTCATGACAAAAGCTGTGGTCCTGTCCCACTATACATCTGGCCCCACTTATGAGGTTCTCGAAGCACTGAACAGATGGGGGGGGGAGGAGCCTGGGTTTCCCTAGAGTTCCCTGATTCTGAGGGATCACTTATTGTCCACGTGGTCCACTGCCAGAACAGACTGAACAGCCGCAGTTCACACTACCCCTCTCCCAATGCAAGAATGGAGCCACCACAATGAAGCAATTGCAGTGTCAAGTCACACCACTCCATTATCTTTGCCTCCTGGAATGCATGTGCACCATTGCATGAATGTGCCACCTGCAACTGTTATCATCTCCCTTGTCCCACCCAGCTGCTCGCCCACTGGACGCTGCATGTCCTGCTGCTTGATCACTGATCATATAGCTAGTATGCCGGTGTGATAGTGTGCGCTTTGCAGCTGGGCCTGGAGCAAACTGGAGTTATTCTGTTTCTGTGTTTAGCCCTGGAGCACAGCTTCAGCTTGTTTCCTCCCGTCTTGGCCATGTGCGTCATATAAACAAGTATGGCTCAAAACAAGGTGAAATCATTTCTTTTTGTCCATGTGGACAGCACCCAGGTCTTCAGTTCAGCTCAAGCAAAGAAATGCATTAATGACTGTGGAGTCCTGCTCATGAATGAGCTTCCTTTATTGCAGAACCGGTGGTGTCTCACTCACTCGCATGTATTAACTGTTGGCAATAATGGTTATACCCACTTAATTACTGCAGTACAATTATACTTCTGTTATATCTGAAACAAGCAAATAGAAGAATGGTTGCAAAGAAGGATTTATCTCAACAAACTGTTTTGGCAATAGACTCACCCTCCTTCTTCTGAGTACTTATGACCAAATGCAAGGATGTCTGATGCCCGACCGCTGCCATCACATACTACAACTGGAACTGGTGGAGTGTCACGTAGATATTCCAAAACAATAGATATTACATTGGGTCCTCCTTCCACAATGAGAGCCACTACTGGGACCCCTTGCCCGATCCCTGGAGTGAAACATACAAAAGAAAAAAAAGGAAAGAAAAAGAGTCCAGCAAATCAAAAATACACAAGAAGGAAACAAACTGAAGTTATAACTGGCACTGTTTGGCCAAAGCAGTACTTAAAAGCCCATCCCCTAAATGATGTATGTCTCATGAAATCCCCTGCAGAGAATATAACCTATATTTATATGAGGAATAATGTGTTGGTTAACTAATGTACTAAAAGTAACAAAGACAGGTAAAGAAGCAGTTTTTAAGAAACAAGGTGAGGTAAATCATGATTGAAAGTAGATGTATGGCATCTAGGTGGCAACATGATATGCCACAGCAAAGAAAGATGATTTCAGCTGTGTTCCTAGCAAATTGCTAGCAAATGACTTCTTCTACTTTAAGGTTGTAACCTGTTAGCACACCTGACACCCCCATGCTGCATATGGGACTCTTCATATTTTCATGCTTGTCATATCTAGAGCCAGGCATATTTTAAGAGGTCACAATCATCTTTGAAACACAGGAAACTTTCCCTTGGGAAAGTAACATGGACTCAAAGGAGTTTATCAGATGGGAGGAATTTCTCTTTATTTTGAATGGAGCCATTTGGAGCCAATTCGAATTCACGTGAATTCGCTAGTTTAGCAAATTTACATGAATTCCAATTGCATTTGGAATGTGTTCAGAATGACTTCCTGTTACCCGAAAATGATTTCCCATCGCCCGAAATTCCATGAGATGCTTTAATACGAAATAACGTAAAACCCATGATTGCATTCGGAATGACTTCTCCTTTGAGTGAGATACTTTAATACGCAATAATGTGAAACCCCATGTTTGTGTTCAGATTTCCATTAGATTATACTTCCAATTTCCATCGTCTGATAAACTCCACAGATACCAAAGTACTAAGTAATACTAAGTAATACCAAAATAAAGGTTAAATGGGGATGCTGATCACTTCGTCTTCCCTCATGCCTTCTGAACACAGTCTTGCACCAAGAGACAAAGGAGGTCTCATTGCACTAAGATGACTAAGATCAGTTTTCCTACCTATCCCATGCTGTGTTCCCAGCCAACTTCCCTATCCATCTACCCTGAGGCTCTCCTAAATCCAATCACTGTTTTGTTAATCTGAAGTTAAAGCCATCAGTCATTCCAGAATCCCAGAATCCCATTCTTGTTTCAGTGAAAAGACCATCAGGTCTTTATTACACTGCAAGATATCACCAAGTATTCCTTGAGGCTAGAGGTCAGATACAAATATCAGTCCCAATTCTAGCCTGATGTGTGCACCAAGGGTCTCCTTCTCTCTCCATGTTGCCCTGAGACACTGTTTGAGCCACACACCACTTTCCCTGGAATCCTGGGAAAGTGACAATTGTCACCACCTTCAACAATCCTCATCCTCTGCTATCTAAATTCCATACCTCCATTTCAGTTAGCCTTGTATGGTGTCTAAGACTGAATTGTTACTGTGCATTTGTGTGCTCTGTTTCCTCATTCTAAAATAAAACCTTCTTTATTCATTAATTTGGCATCCTCCCACAGTTAGTACTAGTATAAACATCCTCAGGCTACTCAGCCTAACAAAACATCCTTTGAGCTAAGCAATTCCTAGAAACTGTGGTACATGCACTGGTAACCTTATGACTCGATTTCTGCAATGCGCTCTACATGGGGCTACCCTTGTGCCTAGTCTGGAAACTTCAGTTAGTTCAAAACATGGCAGCCAGGTTGGTCACTGGGAGACCTAGATGTGACCACATAACAGCCATCCTAAAATTGCTTCACTGGCTGCCTATTAGTTTCTGGGTGCAGCACAAGGTGTTGGTTATAACTTTTAAAGTCCTACATGGCTTGGGTACAACCTATCTAAGCCTCCTTCCTTACAATCCACCCCACACACTCAGGTCCTCTGGGAAGAATTTATTGCAGCCTGTAAAGACCGGGTTAAATGCAACTTTCCAGAGGACCTCTTCCTCAACTGCTCCCAGATTATGAAATGAACTGCCAGAGGAGCTCCGTCATATTACCAGCTTGGACAGCTTTAAAAAGGCTGTCAAGATGTATCTCTTCTGGCAGGCCTTCTCTGAATGGCCAATAGAGTATTTGTGCCCCATCTCCCTGTCCCTGATTATTTTAATTGTATTTCTTTTAATGTTTAATCTGTTTAACTGATGTTTTAGGGGAGGGAGGGAATGGTTGGGATATGGGGCATGTATGTTGTTTTACTTGTAAGCCACCTCAATTGTCTTTGACAGAGAGGCGGGGTAAAAATAAAGCTTTTATTTTATTTATTTTTTTATTCCCCAAACATTTAAAAAATGCTGACACAGTTGGTATGGACCCCAAGTCCCCCCGCCCCATCTTTTTGGGTAACAAATCCACTGCAATTTTTTCTCTCTTTTTGTATTGATTTAATTGCTTTAATTGTTCTTTGCCTCAGGAGGGATTGCAGGTTATCTTAAACAAATAAATAAAATTCAGTTGCAATTCATTTCAATACAGCACCTTTATGCTTAATGCAGGAGCCACAAAACACATATGAGTCTCATCAATATAATAGCCTCCAGTTCATTTAAATGGGTTGAACAGCTCTAAGAAGGAAGTACTGTAGAATGAATGGGTAATACCCTTCCTATTGAATACCTCTTCTACATATGAGGTATTTATCTCTATTGACAACTGCAACATATCAAAATTTGCCTAAAATCTTTACCATATGAGATCCAAGTCTTCATTTTAAAACCAATGAAATCCACAATGATATTTGTAAACTAGGAGACATGAAAACATACAACCCGTTAATACGTAAGGACAGTATCTGAGTACTCCTGAAGGACACATAGGTGAGTATTCCATCACTTTTAGAATTCTCCTGAATGTTATACTTTATAATACATCTCACTCATGGTCTTATCGCACCTAGAAAATGTATAAATATTACTCCACACTGACCTGGGTCCTTTTATACTACACAATTACAGTGATGTGACTTCAATTTAACTGTCATAGAAGCATCCTACAGAATTGTGGATTTCCACTTTAGGGAGGGATATTTATAATTCTCATCCAGAGAGTTCTAGTGTTCCTCAACTACAAATTACAGGATTCCATTGGATGTGTAGTGTGAAAAGGCCCAAGATCATTATAGAATCCAAGTTTAGATTCATGAAGTATAATGTACCACTTAATTTGTTCTGTGTTTTTTTTATATGTAACAATTTTTTGTTTTTTCAAAGTTCAAAGTACAACAAAATGATAATTTTTCAGTTCTCAGCAACTGATAATTAAGTGGCTGTATTGTTTATCAAGTCAGAAAAGAAGATAGGAATATGTTTGGTGAAACTAAACTGTAATTTATCATTGGTTATTATCCCTATACCCATCTCCCATAATCCCTGTCAATGATAAATTACAGTTCAGAGCCACAGAATTTAGTTTTCTTTTCTGACCTACAGAACAACACACCCACCTATCCCACCATGAGGAGAAGACAAAGGAGAACAAGGGGATAGGTTGGTATAAAACATTTTTCTGCATGAGGTAAAGGTCAAGGTGACAAATTTCATCCAGACAGGGAAGCTAAATACAAAGGCAGTTTCAGCCCTCCTGCAGATCCACCATGTCAGCCTGATGTCTCCTTCAAATAGCATCTCTTGAAAGGAATGGACTTTCACTGCTGAGATATGAATCCATGAGGTATCAGCTGGTGAGTTTATCTTCTCTATCTTCACCTGGAGCTATTTAAATCCAAGACTCTTTAGATTGTAAGCATGAAGGCAGGGAACCGTCTAATTAAATGATTGAATGTACAGTGTTGTGTAAATTTACAGTGTTATATAAAGAAACGTTAATCATAACAATGCTAATAATAATAATGATAAGACAAAGAGATGCTTGGCACATCCTTGAGCATTTTAGTATCCTCTACTATTCAATTTCATCATTTTGTCAGGCTGGAGAATCCAAAGTTTAGTCCCTTTGCTCAAAATCACAGGCTCAGGAAACATCTTTCTCAGATTATTCATGAGACTCAGAGTGGATTTTTGCCAAAAAGACAATGAAAGAGTACATTATGACTTCTGACTCTGTGGGAGATATGTCCCCAGTACTGCAAATAGTGAAAATCACAGATAATATTGAACCCAATATTTTCTGTAGAAGTTGTCCAGAGAATTGCGCTGGAGGACTTCCAGAGGTTTAGAAAGACATATTTTTTCAGATGCAGATAAATGAAACTGCTAGTACTGGCCCCATGGATATGGGCATTGTTCCATAATGTAAAAACTGTCCTGAACTGAGGACATCATAATGAGAAAAAGGCTCTTTTGACTTTTTTTGGATGCAGAGAAAGCATTTGACAACACTTCTTGGATGAAATGGACTTTGGTAAAAATATTATCTGGGATATAAAGACATAAATGTATCAATCCTATACAAAAGGGAGCTAGACAAAGATGTCATCTCTCACCTTTGTTGGAGACTTTTTTGAGAAACATCAGACAAGATGACAGACAGAATTCATGGAGGATTAAAAAAAGAACATTATAAATTGAGAGTTTATGCAGATGATCTTGTGACAATGACAGACAATCCACTGAACTCAATGAAGGGGCTTTTTAAAAAAAAAGAAAAAATGAAGCTGTTTGGGGCATATTCCAGGTTTAAAGTGAATTGTGATAAAACAAAATTGTTGATTAAAATATGATTTCAGAAGAGGAAAATGAGTTAATTGCTCTTTCTAATTTTAAAGAGGAAAAAAGGGGGATTAAATATTTTGGAGTTACAATCACAAAGAACAACAATTCATTAATTTCAAAATAATTATGATAAAATCTGAAGAGAAATTTAGAGACTTAAACAACAGAGAATGTTAAATTTATCATTTTGGGGGAGAACTACAGTAATAAAAGCAAATGTTTGCCAATACATTTATTTTACTTTCATATATCCCCACAATCACATAATTTGTGGTTACTGTGATTAATAATTTTAGAATTATTTAGTTGGATCTGTAATGTTAGAATAAAATTTCCCCCCCCAGCCATTATAATCAGGACGGGGTGTGTGCGCTCTACAGAATCTTATTTAGTAGTTATCTCTCCCCCCCTCCTTTTGCTCTCTTTTTCTTTTTCTCTCTTTTGTCTTTTTATCTTGTAAAAAAAAGATGTTGATTTTAAATTAGAGTGTTTGTGTTATAAATTAATAATAATAAAAGACCATCTTCTTCCTTATGCATACAGGTCAGGATTCTGTTTGTCATTTTGTTGTTGTGTGCCTTCAACTCATTTCTGATTTTTGGAGAAGCTACAGGGTTTTCTTGGCAGAATTTGTTCAGATGGACTTTTGCCCTTGCCTGCCTCTTGAGGTTGAGAGTGTATGACTTGCCCAAGGTCACCAAGTGGATTTTCATGACCAAGTGGGAATTCGAACCCTGGTCTTCAGAATGATAGTTCAGTGCTCAGACTTCTACACCACACTGGCTCTCATACGAAGCTTGGAATACTGAAATATAGTTGACTTTGTTCATGGCTTTTGCAACTTGTAAGTCAGGGCATTTTCCCTAAGTAGGAAGCATAAGGTGAAATGAAATATCTTCTGTTATATAAAAGCATTATGTAACAACAGCTTCTCTTTATTCATATATTCTATAACATCAGAAGTGCCACTTGAAGAGAGGAACTTTTAATTCAATGTATTGATGGCTTCTCTCCCCATGCCCCATATTTTTCTCACTATGCACTTCAAGCACTGTTAAATCCTTTCTGACCTTTGGTTCTATGTCTTTGCCTATCTGTTAATCTCTGTACAGACTGCTTTTGCATGCATTTTATTAGCAGCCTTAAAACTTGTTCAGTAATGGGAACAAGATGCTCCCCTTTCCTCATTCACAACTCATTTGCAATTAAGTGTCTTGTTCTGAGGTTGCCTGTTTCAGGATATGCTTCAGTTCCCAGGTATTCAATCTATACCTCTGCAGTGTGAATTAACTGCAATGTTGACAGCAGCATTGGCTGGGTTTTTGCCCCAGTAGGTTTTTGGAAACTTGACTCCATGGGTAACCCTCAGAATAACAAATTCGGCATAAATGAGTTTGCAAGTGTGTGGCTGCATATCTTTTTGCAGAGCTGAAAAAGGCAAAATTCATTTATCCACTCTGTTGTTTCACAGTTGCATGAATCCCCAGGATAACATGGCTGTGAAAAAAAAACACACACGGAAGCATGCAGGAGCCTCAGGCAGCTTTGATTTCACATGAAACCTAGGCCTGTTTCCAAGATGAATCAGGATGCTTAAGGAAAGACATTTCCCATGCTCTGAATTCTTGATATTTGTTCTACAGCAGCACATTTTTGTTGAAGCATTGCCCTTTATTGTGCTATAAGAAAGAAACCTCATGGCTAAGGGTTTCTTTTGCAATGAAATAAAGGAAAACTGAACATCTCATACCCACGACACTGCAGAGGACACATACTAATTTAGCATGGCCCGTATCTCAGTTGTTACAGTTGACATGGCATTAAATAAGCAATGAATTGGAAGATGCCTCAGAAAGGATGAGTTCTGGGATGCTATACAGAATGATAGGAAATGGCTCAGAGGCATTATTTTGTACAAAAGGCTTGCTTTTAATGGCTGGTTGTATGCTTGCTAGAGCCTGAGTTTAAATGCTTTTGGATTGCAGGCAGTGGGCCAAAATATGCAAGAATAAGCAAATTTAAATTGAAACGTCAATAAATTTGCCGTTTAAAAGAAAAAACCCCAATGGGCATTTCCCTGGCTGCCACATATGGTCCATGAATTTCTTGAATGATATAAGAGAAGTATATCAAAATGTATCCTTTAGTAAATTATTTGACCAATGTCCTGTGGAAAATGTTGATTAAAACTTTATCTGCTCTTTGTTCTGTCAAAACTCCCCTTATCACCACATTCTTTCAATACTTATATCAAAGTTAGGAGAAATTAGACAATTTTATGTTTAAACAAACAGATGAAAAGATTTTTACCCAGGTTCTCTAATCTGAGGATCAAACCTGAAATTACAGAGCAGTATAATAGGCAAATGGCAGAAAATGAGGGGAAGGGGGACAGAAAAGAAAATGATCATCTAATCTGTGTGTTTTTATAGGGACTGCTGTAAGTTACTGCTATATCTTAAAATATTTCCAAATATTCTGGATAGATCCAGGGTTTTGATCCTCTCAGAGAGAGCATCTATAAGCGAAATTCTACTCAGGACATACCACTGGTGGAAAGAACAGTGTGGAGTCATTTTTTGGATATTATCCCTCCTTCTACAGTCCCCAGCTTCATTTCTCTGACGTCCCTCACAACCCCTATAGCAAATTCTCAGGGGACAATGGTGACTATAGAGGAGGGGAAATCAGCAAAGATTTCTGTCTCTTCCATTCAGCCAGCAGAAAATCTTTAATGGCTCAAAAGCCAACAACTGATGGAAGGAGCCGTTTCATTTGTGGAAAATTTTTTGTTAATCCACAACATTGTATGAATAACCTATACGGACAACTAATTATAAAAGAACAACTCCATCCCATAGTACAGATCTGATGTTACAACTCAGGGGCAATTGCCATAGCATCTAGGGGCTTGTCTACACTTGCCAGAATAATCTGGGCTTCCCCTGGAGTTTTCTAGGCCCTGTATTCCACTCAAGCTCCCCTGCCCTTACCTGCTAAAGAAGACACGTGGTTGTGGGACCCACAAACTGTCCAGTATCACTGCTGTGGGTGTGAGTCACCGAGGACAGAATGAGGTGCCCAGCCTCATAATGACCTCAGACAAGCCCAGAGTGACTTGCATCCATGAGCAACTCAACAGGATGCTGAGGTACTCGTAACTGACTGTGACACATAACTGCCACATTTTGCTTTGGCTTTCCTGGAAAATCCAAAGCAAAGGTAAGTTTTTAAAATGTGGGACAAGTGTAGAAACCTCCAATCAGATCTCAGCATTGTGTAAACAGCCCAAATCTAATGTGGGGTTTGGGGGCTGTGGTGTAAATACCACACGGCCAGCCCCCCGGGGGGGGGGAATTCAGGGTATGGAGCTAATGTAGACAAGCCGTAGGAGCTCCAGATGCAGCAATCAACCTGGGAATTGCTGAAATTTAACTTTAGCTTATAAACATAAATATCTTAAGTAAGAGAAACCCACTGCTAGCCAAGTTATGCTTGTCTGTCATAACTTATATTGGTATCTGGATACAGATATTGCTTGGTTATCATATACTGTTCTAGCTACAACCAGACACCAAGGAAGCACCCCAGGGTACATAAATGCATTAATTACTGAACATAATGTGAGAGGAAAATCAGGACGTAAGTAAATGAGCATTCCAATGCATTTGATGGTGGTGCAATGGTCAGAGAAGATGCTGGTGATGACAATTGAACGTCCCTTTGCCTTCCCAGCCCCCTTCATATATTCTCAGGCATAGGATGACAAAGGGAAGTCCACGGGTCACATGAATAGGTACTGCAGACACTTTACAATGTTAGAATTTGCCACTCAACTTCAGCCTTCCCTACATTCTTCTCCAATTCATGTCTACTCTTCTTCTGGAAGAATAATTTTAGCTCTAACAATCCACCTAAAATGGACTATAAAGCACTAATATTCTATACTAAAATGATATGGAAGATATTGCCGTTATTTCAAAACTCAGAAAAGCTGATCATCCTGAAGTTCACTTGGCTTTGGTAAACTAACACCAGTTATTTAATTCAATGCACATACTTACATGATGGAGTGGAAGATTGTTCAGAAAATATACATTTTTTTTTGGGGGGGGGAGGGATTTGAGATATCTTTAGGTGAATCATTAGGCATCTGACCTTCCCTGCTTTCAGTGTAGCAGCCTGAATCATCGAGTCTACAGTCTGGCGCTAGTTTAATAAAGTCAGCCAGTCTTTTGACTGCAACTTTAATGTGTGGAAATATTTGAAAGAAAGCAAAATATCCTAAACAATACTCTACTGAAACAGGCACTTATAAGTGTTGCTTCTTTGAAGTTGTTCTGTGATTCAATCCATTGTTTTAAAACAGATAGGAGCTACATTTGGACACATCATCTTAAACTCCTAGAGGCTGCATCCTCTGCCTTTCACCTCCAGCTCAGCAGCACAGTAGCAATAAACCAGTGTCCATTGCAGGAAGCATGACCTTGCTTTAGTGATAATTTAGTGGTAAAACTGGCAGCTTTGGGAGAGTTGGGTGGCGGCAAAAAAACAAAACAAAACAAAAACAGCTGGAGGTGGAGCCACATGTGGCTGACATGCCATGAGCTGCTCATTTCTGTTTTGAAAGGGGAAGTGAAATAATTTTTACTCCAAGAGGAATAATTTAATGGCAAGATTTACAGGAAAAAGCATTACTGCAATCTTATAGTCGGGAGGCATGTATGTGTATGAAAAATCTGTACTGAAACAACTTGGACTTTCCTCACATGGCCTATGTAAATTCTGTGCCTTCTATAAATTTATGTAGCTTATACTTTGCCTCCAAGTGGACATTATTTATTCTCTTTCTGTCAATTTCAAAAAAGGCCAAGAGGCACTTGGCCCATCCCCTTATGACTACAAAAGTTCCAAGCATTGCTTACAAATCTTGGGGCCTTAAAATGTGAGACTTAAAACTGAAGTTGATGTTTCAGGGTGCCCAGTACCAAATTCTGCCGTTGTGTAGTGAGTGATGTAGATTATGGAATCATGGAATTCACACATTCCTGCTTATATGTGACATGTGTGGTTATCTTTCAGGAGAATTTTCTAGCCACGAAATGGCACCATGCAGCTTTGTTAAAAATGATCAGGATTTGACAAATGATGCATTGCAAAAAAACCAACAACACCCCTTCCCATACATCCCCACCCATGAGTGCATTCATTCGGGAGATTTCAGGGGAAGGAGCTTGCAATGACAAAGAATGGCTTGGTAAACAGTGGAACAATTCCACTTAGACTTTTTCAAAATGGACAAGGCATCCATCAGGGAAGTTTGAGATACAAAAGAGTCTGCTTTGGCTCAAGACATCAAAACCTTTGAAATCCATCACTGTGAAACACCTGGAGACTTATTGGCAATAGTGGTGCAAGCCAATTAGTAATAACAAACGGATCAGTTTGATATAATCCAGTTGTAGATGGACATGCTTTGATTTCTTGTAGGGCACTTTAACAGTTGCACATGCCTTTTCAAGGTTACTTTGTTCCCTTCTTTCCATTTATGACAGAAATATATGAAGAAAACACTTTAAAAAATAAATAAAAAGTACTATTTGTTCTCTATTTTCTCAGCAGGCTTACTGTGTTCCACCAGCTGTTTCAAAGAGAAACATAATAGCTACTTTCTACTGAGGACAAAGAATAGCATTCACATTAAAAAAACAACAGCAGCAAGGCTGATCCACCAGTTTCCTTCATAGGTATGGGAATTAGAGTTAGATACTAGAAACTACTGGTAAGAACAACAAATTTAGCCTCCCCCCCCACCCCCAGATTGTGAGATGAACCTACATTTCCTCCCCCATATTTTTATTCTGGCTACAGAGGAAGAAATCAATGTAAGTTTAAATAAAGAGATCCATTATATATTATTCTATACTTAATGGATCAAACCTAAGAGCTGCTATTGAAACATTACAGTTTTTCTTCCCAGGGAGATGAGGATATGTCAGCCACTGCACCCTGGGGGAAAATATACCAATATTGTCACCCAGTAAATCTGTATCACCCTGTAATGAGATAACTATGAGCAAAGATTTAGGATGATGGTTTATCAGTCTCTGAAATGACTGAATATATCCTGCTATTAAATTGGCATGTTTGCTCTAAATGCCAAAGAGCAGCTGTTCAGTCTAATTTAAACGCTGTGTCCCTAATGATTTGATTCCACATATATGCAAAGAAGTCAAAATTCAAGCACTACAGGCTGGCTGTTATATAACTAGGATTCAAATGGTGATAGAATTACATTTTGCCCTGATGCACTTAGACTGCTATTTGTACTTGATTGCTTAATTGCTTTCTGATACTCTGATTGTGCTATATCTTGGTAGCAATAAGTTAGAAACTGGGTTGTAAAGGATATTTTTCAACAAAAAATTGCTTTTGGAAAACCGCCTAACCTAGAAAGAATCCTTTCTATGTAGACAGAACCGTGTTTTTAAATTTCAGAGTTTTATGCAGGTCATGCATTCGTTCACTTGTTTTTACAATGATACAAACAAAGAAAAAACCCTTGCAAGTAAGAATGATCACTAAGTGAAACCTCAATACAACAGCACCATTGTATCGATTTTCTATTTAAACAATAGCAGCTGTGGTGGATACCTTTCCTGCATACTTCAGAAACAGAATTCCAAAGTTTAGTCAAGCTGAATATTTTCTAGTCAAGCCTCTAGAGGCTAGTGTGCTCATTCTGAATGAAATAAATGTACAATCTAAAAGGATTTGATTCTGACTTTAAAAAAGAAATGTGACTAGCAAGCATATGGAAACAGATGGTCCTTGTGAGTACACCAAATTCCCATGTTCGGATACCACATTCAAAGGAATAAATGTAATGTTCTTCTCAGCAGAGTAACAGTAATGTATCTAATAGATGCTATGGCATGACCATAGACTTTTCATTTCAAGTCTCTTCAGTCACACAGCCTGATCCCACTGCCACAGATATAGTTTTTGCCTAAGGAAGGGGCCAAATGCACTGCAGAAACAATCCAGTTTGACACCACTTTAACTGGCCTGGCTCAATGCTAGGGAATTCTGGGAACAGTAGTTCTGTGAGACATTTGGCCTTCTCTGTCAGAGAGCTCTGGTACTACAAGAAACTACAATTCCCAAAATTCCCTAGCACTAAGCCAGAGCAGTTAAAGTGGTCTCAAACTGGATTATTTCTGCAGTGTGTTTTGGGCCAAAGAGCATTAACAGGATGAATACCGTTAACAGCTTCTCCTTCCCAAACTCCACTGTATATAACAGATGAGAGTGTTACTGAGGATTCATTCATCACTGAACAGATTGCTCCGTGCAAAAGATATACAGTCAAGTGGTTTTCTCAGGGCTGAAACAGACAGTTGGGTAAAGCTGACTTGTAGTCAGCTTGGGAGTGTGGTGTTTAGACACCTCTCTTGAGTTGCCTTGAAGCTGTGCTGGCAATTACATGCCGGCTGGCTTCTGGGCAACTTGGGGGTGTGGTATTTAGATGCCATTCATCCCACAGCTGGTGAAAAGCCAGCTCCAGAAGCAAAGGGGAAGATGTTTTCCACCCCAAACAGCAGTGGATTTTTTCCACTTCTATGTGGGAAGAAAGGTGGTCAGATTGGGACTGTGGCATGTGGTTGCTTTCTCTAGGGCGGCTTGAAGCTGCCCTTTCAGGGCCGTCTGTTTTGACTCTCAGTTATCTTAATATTTTCACAACAGAGGAATAAAGGTCTATATCGTAGCCTGAAATCTATTATATGTATACTACTTCTAGCTTTAGAAAGACAGTTGAGAGTGTTAGTATTAATGTAATTTTGAAGGCCATTAGTCAAGACCAGACAGTTCTTATAGAGACACTTGGCTATACTTAATTATAACATGAACTTTTCCACCATGGTTCATTGATGATACATGTATTTAGCTGTGAAATGGTCTAGGAAATTAAGCATCTCAAACTGAGCCAGAAAATATACTTGTAGTATATAGTATTATCAGTTTTCAAGAGTAAGCGTAGTGTAACATAGACTCAGTCAAGTCCCTTCCAGAACTGAGAAGAGAATGATGAATCAACAGTGTCATACTTTAAGAACCAAAAAAAGTGGATTTATTTTCAACAGCCTGGAATGTAGTAGATGCCAGAAAGCAATCTGCAGCAGTATACGGTAATGTTCACTCCTGGCAATGGGTCCCCAGCTGCATACCACACAAATGTTCTGAATCAAAACATAAGAGTATTTTTATCTAGTGAAGCAGCATCTTCCCATAATAATTTCAAGAGATTAAACAATTAAATGGCACAGGTTATCTCCTCATTTAAGACCATATTCAGATGTAAATCAGTATGAAAATAGGAGAAGATGGAAGAAATGGTGACATGGGTCTGTCTGATGTGGTACTTCTGGCCGTCAACCTATTCTTAGTGATTCATGTAATTTGTAAATGCCATCAGAACAGGTAAAAACAATTAAAACTACTTCAATTTATCATCAATAATTTTGCTTCTAAATATACCTAATAGAATCACACTCATTCTGCAGTCTTTCTAAACAAGACAGGAATACCATAGCACTTTAGAGACTCAGCCTCATCAGATCCATCGATGTAATTACTGAATGGTAACTGAACAGCAAATTTCATTGATCTAATAGTCTTGTGACTGATTCTGTTTCCCAAATTGGAGCCAACACTACAGTTATTCAAGCACCTGCAGGAGATAAATTCCCTGTCAGAATTTGTTTCCTGGCAGTGGATTGGCTCCATTATCCAGGTTTAGAATAGACAAACTGAAAGGAACACCACAATCTAGACTAATTGAAGCCCTAGTGGGCTAAATTCAATGTTGGTCCCTAATTAGACCAGACCCATTGAAATGAATCAGACTTGTTAGTCACAAGTAATGTAATTCCACTGACTCTAAGGGGCATGGTCCACATGGGACAAGCACTAGATCTAAGCCAGAATCCATCCATCCATCCATCCATCTCTCTCTTTCTCTTTTTCTCTCAGTCTCCCTCCCTCTTCCTCTCTCTCAATTCCTGCATGAAACCCTGAATCCCAGCATTACTGAATGACATAATACAGGGAAAGTGGCAAATTTATAACATTCTTTGATAAATGTGGATTCTACCACTGAATAACTAAGCTAATAGGCTGTCTCACAAAATATAATTTATCCATAAAATCCTCTTTGGTTTCCCATTTCTTTTCTTGGCTTTTTGCACAATACAGTTAAGTTGGTTTTACAACATGTCTAGCATAATATATCCATTACTGACTGATGAACTGCTACTGTTTTAAGCTCCTTAGTGTGCACACAGTAATCTTAAGTCAATGGGTTTTTAAAAATGCTTTGTTTTATATCATTGGTGGGAACATAATATTGCTGGTAGATCAAGTATTGTTGACTTGCCACATTATCACATTACACTCTTATAGTGCTACTATCCCTCTCCTCATTCTGAAAAAGCCTCAGAGAAGCAACAGAAAGAGGAAAGGAAAGACCCCATCTAGCCCCCTCTCCTCATCCTGAAGCCCCCTCCTCATCCTGAAGGAGTCTTGAAGAGACAACAGGGAGAAGTCGGAAAGAGGGATAGACTCCAACCTCAACACTGAAGCCACAGTTGCAGCAGATCCCTTAAGAACAAGGAAGAGAGGCTGGGAGACAGCCAAGGAACTAAAGGGAGAAGGTTATGAGGGAAGCACAGGAACCCAGGGAAGCATGAGAGGATGGGCAGGGAAGCAAACGAAGAACAATGGGAGGAACCATATAAGGAGGAAAACAGCTACTAGGCAGCAGCAGTAGTGATGGGTGTCACTAAAAGCAGCGACACCATAGCTAACGCTTGTTGGCACTGCAGACAGAGAGGTGTAGGTGGCCCTCCCTGTGTAATCCCTCACCTAGAAAACCCTATGACAAGACATCCTAAGTGAGGCAGGATCAGAGAACTAACAGAGAAATAGGAAGAAATAAAGGGAAATCACATTTTCAAGAATAGGTAAAACCATAAGAATGATGGGAAGAAAAAAGGTAGATGCTATTCAGCACCTCACATGAGATGTGTGATGTGGGATGTGTGAAGCATGAGCCAAGGGAAGCTAGACATAGTAAAAATGGAAATGGAACACATGAACATAGCAGTTCTGGGGCAAGTGACTTAAAATGGACAGGCATGGGCCACTTTGAATCAAACAACCACACAGTGTTCTACTCAGGGAATGAAAGGAGAAGAAGAAATGGGGTGTCTTTCATACTAAGGAGTTTATCATACAGAAGAAAATCGGAAGTTTAAGTGGGGTTTATCCCATGAAAATCATGCAATTACTATTAAATCACAACTAAGATTTTCACACACAGCAGTCATGAACCCGGGAATAACAGGCCACTGTTAGAACAGAACACAGAGAAAGTGAATGGTTCCCAATTGGCAAAGGGGTCAGACAAGGTTGCAGCTTATCACCCTACCTATTCAACTTATATGGAGAACATATTGTAAGAAAAGCAGGCTTGGACAAAGAAGAAGGAAGAATGAAAACAGGAGGAAGGAATATGAACAATCTAAGATATTCAGATGACACCATAATACTAGCAGTAAAAGTGGAATAGCAGGGCTATAAGAGTGTAGTGCTGTAGTCTAGCTACTGTAGAACAGTGGGAATGAGGAGAGGAAATGAAATGGGCTGGCACCATATCTAGACAGATAACTTCAATCACAATGAATTGGCTTTCCAATTCATTTAAAATCCTCTTCAGATGAGACATAAATTAATACCCCTATTCGTCCTTTTCTTTTGAAATGTGGCAGTCTGTTAAAAGATCCAGATAACAATGAAGGCTGCTCCTGCAGTAGAAGCCAATTTTCGGGTCTCCACAGGAATTCTAACAAATCAGTGCCTAAACCATGGGGAACCTCACAAATGACTCATGGCACAGCGGAAGGAGTTGATGGTGGAAAAGGAGAACAGGAAGGCATATAAAGAGCCCACACACTTTGGGTATTTCCTCAGTCCCCTTTGCATCTTGTCCACTGTCACTGTAAGCCAGTTGCTTCTATAGAATTTGACTTGTTTTCCCATCAAGTCTAGTTTTGCCTGCCATCTAGTCTTTATAACATCCCTTTCTCTGCTATCTGGACACCTAGTTACCCATCTCCTGTATTCCCTGGCTATTGGGACTGTTTGGAATCCTGATTGTGAACTTCCTTTCCCCCTTCTATGTGTGTGCCATTTTGTGGCCAGATTCTGCCAAAATTCTTTAATGTGGCCAGCTGTTCACTGGGAATCACCTGTATACAACAAATACAATTTAAACAATGTTATGAATTGATTGTGTATGTGATAATACATAATCTACTCATGAGATCTGAAGTAGACTGGGATACTTGGCTTCAGATTGTACATACCCTGAGGTACACCAGCTAATTTTGCAGTCCCCACCATCTCATAGATGGGAGATGGAAAGAATTTTTGAAGCAACATTTAAACCTGGACTATTTTCTAAAAAGTAAATGGCCCATAGGCTATTACCATTACTTAGTTTTGTAGCTATATTATAGAAAGACATAGAGTGCAAACTGCTCACGTGTATTTATCTTCTGGAGTGAGATGTGCTTTTCCAACTGTCTGCGAAGTTTCACCTCTGCACCATATTTTCCTGTGGTCCCATTATCAGCCAGAATGAAATGAGAATGCATGCTGTTGAGTACTGTCAGTTTGCTCATTGGGTTGGACATTGTTTGGTAGGGCCGGACCACCTGCATATGAGAGAAGAGCAGAGAATGCCACCATAGGGACAAACAGTGTGATATATCTAATAAAAAGGATAGAGATAAAAAGCTGATAACAATGTGTCAAAGTTTTTCTTGCCAGTGCTTAAAATTCTAGTGCTACTGTCATTTTCAAGCTTAGACAAAATCAATCAAATTTTTAAAAATTAAATCAGTGTCATAACAAGAATAGCAGAGCACTGAGATTCTAAAGGAAATAAACCAGCGAGACTCAAACATTTTACCCTTGGGACCCCCCCTTGACATGTACATGCAGATGTCTCTCCCCTGCCCCCATGTTTGGTTTGTTTACTGTGCATATTTTCATTCACACATTGGTATACAGTCATTTTTTTTTACATTTTGTAAGGAAATAACATTGTTCACACTAGAAGAACTTTTTAAAAAGAATGTTCAATAAAATAACTCAATGCATATGTAAATCTTACACATAAAAAAATTTGGGAAGAGGAGAAGGATGTTGGATAAGAGCGTCCAAGTCTTGCATCCACCCTTGAGCAACTCTTGTGGCCCCTGGGGGTCCTACCCCACAGAATGAGAACCACAGAGCTAGAAGAGTGGTGGAGGTGAACTTGTCCAGTGCAATAATTAATAAGGAAGTGGAGACCATGCATTTTTAATTGTATTTGAATGTGAAAAGGGGAAGAAGCCACCCAAAGCAACATAAAATGGAGCTGATTGAATCAGCACTGGTTGTCAGTTTAGACAAGTTCTGTTTGTGTGCCCTGGGGAGACCATGACTTTTTTCACACAACTAGAAAAAAAAGCAATTTGTTGTATTAGTATGATACCCCCCCCCCCCCCCAATATCCTGACCTGGTACTTATGTGGACTAAGCATTCATTCCATATTTTCCCCTCAATATTATGTAACTCAACTTTTCCTCCAGTTATTTGTTAATTGGTCTTGTAGAATTAGGTGTATTTTTGAAGGCACTTAATGAAAAGACACATAGTTCTGAACATTCAGAGATGTTTCAGGCAAGCCACTAAAATTACTGGATATGCTACGTTTCTTGTACAAGTTCCTGACATGGCCCTGCGCCACAGTTTGAGAACCACTAAAATAAACTATAGATATA
The DNA here is from genome assembly GCA_034509955.1 of Urosaurus nigricauda. Taxonomy (NCBI): domain Eukaryota; kingdom Metazoa; phylum Chordata; class Lepidosauria; order Squamata; family Phrynosomatidae; genus Urosaurus; species Urosaurus nigricauda. The sequence continues at coordinate 87,534,978 of JAOEGL010000002.1, read as the reverse complement.
GCATGCCTGCCCCAACCATGGGCTTGCCATCTGCAGATCTAAGCATCTGCAGATGACAAGCCCCATTAACTTTAATGGCTGTGCATTGGACATAATGGACGTGATTATTGGAGAGTGGCCATGTATGCATGCACCACCACTGAAAACTGTGGGACTTGAGGCCCTATGGTTTTTGCCATCTACGGGGGGTCCAGAACAGTATCCTCATGGATAAGAAGGGCCCAATGTATTCAAAAACATTATGTTGTTCAGATTCTGCTCTCCCTGTTTGCAATTCAAGTGACAGAATATTAATATTAGCTCGCTTACCATAACATTTTTACTTGGTTTGGCAATCTTAGTAAAAGATCATAGAATTAACTTCATATAATATAATGCACATTCTAAATGCATTCTCAGCACTGGTGACAAAACTGAATGAGCCAATTACTCCATTTGTATCTGTACCTCCTTCCCACACTGGATTAGGGGTGTAGAGCTTTATTCTTGCATAATTTTCCTCCATCAGCCCTTTGCTCCCTGTTGAGCTTACTTCTGGTGTGCCAGCTTGGATGAGCCAAAAAGTATGGAGAAGGGGATGGGTGAAGAGAGAGAGCAACAGATCATGCTCCCTTTCCCTCTATTTGGGTATCATTTTTGCTTTAAAAAGTCAGATCTGCTTAAACAGATGAGTCTGTCACCACCAAATCTCATTTCAGCCGTATTATAGCTCACCAGGAATGATATCCTGTTAGTGACATATGAGTGTAAGTGCGGCATGTCTTTTTTAAGATGAGGTGCCAAGAGATAATCCGCAGACCTTTGTGCTTCATCAAAAACTTCCCCTTAGAAGCTGACAGGTTTTGGGAGGGGTGCTCCTGCTGCTTACCGGTGATGGTGGTGGTGTGTTGCAGCTCAGGCAATAAAAGTGTGACTGCTCTGGGCTTCCAGGAGAAGGAAAAGGAGGGTACATTCTACCTGTGAGTGCACCTTAGTGTCTTCCCATGCCAAGACCAGTAGCTTCTTCACTGACTGAATTGTCTCATCTCTCCCTCCCCTGCCCCACACTGAGCAGCCACAGCCATAGCCACAAGGGCTTCTGCTGGGGTCTGACACCTGCCAAAGTGTGTGTGTGTGTGTGTGGCGGGGGAGAATGAAGTAAGATTTGGCCCAGGATTATCCACAAAATTTCCAGATCTGTAAGTGTGCAACATGTGCTGATTTCAAGAAAATAGTATCCAAGTAGCACTACAAAAATAACATATTTATGATAACATTGAACACCTTCGGTTGTATTGGTGGTAATGAGTTTGATCTCCATGTCTTGTTATATGTTGTTAATGCTTAGGATGTTCATGTTTCCATTTGCTAACTTGCAGATACTTTTTATAATAATGCTGTTTATGACAATATTGTAGTATGGATGAGAGAAATTTACAACAACCTTACAAAAATTCTCTCATAATTCACCTGAAAGTTGCAGTTTTCAAAACAGTATTAATGTAGAAATACAAGGCATAACAACATTTTTGTCATTTTACTAATCTGGACAACCTTTAAGCTATCACTCAAACAATGTGAAAACACAACCTTTAAAAAAACCCTCCAAACCTTTGTTTTTACATTAAATTAAAAAAAACTTTAAAGCATCTGTTTGCAAACATAATAACTTGCTTAAAATTCCCTAACTTCTTCAAATGTCAGTGCTTTCAAAGCTTTTGTTTGTCCTTTAAAGATAAATCAAAACCTACACATTCTTCTGTTATTCTTGCAATATACCATCACACAGAGCAGACCCAAAACACTTAAGACATTTGCCAGGCAAAGAGAACAAACAGTTCTGAAAAGAGTAAGTAGATAACTTGCAAAATTTCTGCAGCAGTAGTACTAGGCAGTACTGTAAGATTAGATGGGGCAAAAGTAAATTCATTCTCTGTTAATATGCTAAACCTTTTTTTAAAAAAATTTTTATTGGAATTTTTTTAAAGTAGAAAGAAAATATGCTAGACCTTTTATGGGGACATACACACTAATTGCAGCTTTCCACATTTTGCCTGAATTCATAGTACTGTCCAACTATATTGTATTGTTTAACTAGGAGAAAAACAACAACAACAGGATAATACTTGTTCAACAGTATAGGTTGAATCTCCCTTAGCTGGAATGCCAAAATCTGAAATATTACAAAAACCAAAACTTTTCTCATGGGTAGCTGAAACAGTGACACTTTTGCTTTCTGGTGGTTCAATGTACACAAACTTTGCACAAAAATTATTAAAATATTGGATAAAATTACCTTCAGGCTATGTGTATAAGATATATATGAAACATAAATGAATGGTGTGTTTAGACTTGTGTCCCATCTCTGAGATATCTAATTAGGTATGTATATGCAAGTATAGGTATTCCAAAATCCAAAATACCTCTGGCCCAAAACATTTTGGTGATACATTTTGGTGATACAACTGCATTCTCCCAGCCATACAACAGGAGTTGTTTTGCCCTTGTCAAGTTACTGTTCAAACGTTACTCCAGTTTGCATGGAAGCACTGGCATTGGGCTATGTTGTACCACTTAAACCAGCATGGCTGTGGTTCAGGCCTCTTCACCATTTCTGCTCCCCATCTACTTTCCTATATATATCATAGGAATTTCCAGTAACTTTTTGGAGGCTGAGTGGGATTTTTTGTTGTTCCACATTTGGCTGTTGGACATGTTTTTCCCCACTTGGGAAGCAAGTGGTGTTAAATCTTATATCTCATGTCATAAGATGAGCATTTAGGCTATTGAATTCCATGATTTGGCTGTTAAATGAGGTCACTTAGGGGTGAAACAGACCACCTTGATAGAGCAGCTTGCCGCCCCCCCCCCCCTTTGAGTGCTAGATTTGGGGCAGCAGCAACTGCATGCCATGGCCCTGATCCAGCATTTTTCCAGGCCAAAAAGAGGCAGCAAAATGCCACTTCTTTTTGGCTCAGAAAAATGATGCCCTTGCCACCACAGTGGCACTCTTCCATGCTCCTTTGGCATGCAGTGTCTGAACTCAGTGCCAAAGGAGAGTCATAACGCTGCACACCATGTGGTCAGGCGGTTGGTGTGAAGCCAGCTTGGGAGTGGTGTCGGGGCATGCATCATCCAAATGCCACGGCCCCACATCACCCCCAAGCTGGTGCCTATTGCTGGTCTGTAAGGCCCCTTTGTTTCAATTTGTTTGCTCTGAAGGCTTCTGGTGGCACCACTAAGTAAAATAATAGCTATTGCTATTGCTGGTGTTTGGTTCTAGAACAGCAATAGCAATAGCAAGTATATTTCTATACTGTTTATCAATGTACTTAAACACTCCCTAAGTGGTTTACAATGTGTAAGGGATGTGCCTTCAACAAGTTGGGTAATCATTTTAGCAACCTCAGAAGAATGCAAGGCTGAGTTGACCCTGAGCCCTTGGCTTATACTAAACTCACAACCTTGTGGTTTGTGAGTGAGTGGCTGCAATACAGGCATTTAACCACTTTGCCACCAGTTCCCATGGATATCAAAATCTGTGGATGCTCAAATCCCATTAAATATACAGTCGGCCCTCTGTTTGTGTGGGCTTTGAACCCAATGAGGGGCAAACAGAGGGACATAAAATGGGGTGTGAGTCTGTGGCATGTGTTTGTGGGTGCCCACAGGGGTGCACTGCCATTCAAGCCAATGGGGCTTGAATATTGGTGGATTTCTGTTTTCACTGGGGGGTGGTGGTGTCCAGAATGGATCACCCACAAAAATGGAGGGGTGAGTGTAATGACAGAGTTCAATATGTATCTTATATAAAATAGCAAAATCAATGAGTGTAATGACAGAGTTAAATATGTATCTTATATAAAATAGCAAAATCAAGATTTGCTTTAGGAATTTATATTTTTGGGAATATTTCCAAACTGTGGATGGTTGAATTTGTGGATAAAGAATCCATGGATATGGAGGGCCAACTGTATTTCACTGTCATTGCTGTTCTGTATAAGGGGATGTGCAGCTTGGAGGAATCCCTCAGGTCCATCTGATCCCTCAGAAAAAAATCAGTTGAAGATGAATGTACTGCGTGTTTCAATTTTCGAAATCAGCCAGTTGGGTGATCAGCCTTAACTGGGTTCCCTCATCTAGTTTGTGCCCACATGACCCATTGACTGCTGAACTTCATTCCTGGAGCGAATAAAGTTTTGGTAATGTTCAGTTCTGACAACGGGTTCTGACACAGAATCCAGAAATGGGCAACTGACATATATTTTATTTGTGGGAATAATATAAGATTGAATCAGAAAGTTGTTATGGCCCTTGTTTACAAGAAAAATTTAGCTGCTGGCAGATCCAGTCATTTTCTATAGTGTACTGAAAATTTACTTGTCTGTTTCACTTTCTAACTGAAAGGTAATGCTGCTTCCAACTATTATCCTCAGACAACACTTGAATCCACAGAAGAAAGGAATTGCAACTCATTATACATACATGCCTGTTATAATGTCAAATAGATTTTGAAGATTATGTCTGAATGTACAGTCTAGTGTGATTTAGATTCCTAAGAATACATGCCCCCAGCACAGCTTAAGTTTGCTAGTGAGATATATAACCTGAAGCCCAACAAATGTGTGAGTGTATGTGAAGGCATTCAATGAGGTATGGGTCTGAAATTGAAAAAGTACATTGCTCTTCATGGTCCTAAAACAATGATGTCCAAACTCTGGCCCTCCAGGTGTTTTGGACTTCAGCTCCCAGAATCCCAGACCATTAGTCAAGGTGGCTGAGGCTTCTGGGAGCTGAAGTGCCTGGAGTGCCAGAGTTTGGACATCACTGTCCTAAAAATAGGGTATAATTAACCATGTTTCTTTGACAGAAAGAGAGCTGGTGCCATTGCACCCATAAGTCACTACCTCTCAACAAACCTATTTGCAGCATTCTTGGGAATAAAGTGGAGAGGTGCAACGTGCAAAGTGGCCATGTATGTTGTTGTTGTAGTACTGCTACTACTACAAAGTAAATTTTGTCATGCAGGGAAGCTGCCAAGGGTATTTTCATCAAATCATTGCAAGTTTTTGCCATAGCTTTCTTACTCCACACTAGATTAATTAAATTAATTCAGGCTGTGAAAGATCAATAAAAGAATACAGAAAGCTGCATATAGGGTTCTCTGCCCCTGTAGCTTGCACAGCAAATAATCATCTTTGTGCCCCATTCTAGCAAAACAGTGGTGGTAGTATCCATAGGCCAGCCAAAACCATTCCAAAGCAGATGTTATTTGCCCCCTGCCTCGAAATGATGAGACCCATTCTGGGAGTTGGAGTTAGTTGTGGGGCCCAGAGTGGAGCGGTGTGGTGTAGTAATTTGAGTGTTGGACTTGGACTCTGAGTGACAAGGATTCAAATCCCCACTTGGACATAGAAACCCACTGGATGAACTTCAACAATCAGATGGAGCAATTGTTTCATGAGGTTTCATAAGGTTGCAATATCTTTTGCTGTAGTTCTTGTGTTGTTTTTTTTAAAGAAAATATCCACATGACAATTCCATTATCCCAACAATTCTCTGCACACTTTATTCCTGCCCTTAGGTGAGTTTCTTTTTAATTCTGAAGTCTCTTTTTCATTTATTCCTTTTTTTTACCCCCCCCCCCCCTTTAGAGTCACAGTGCTATAGTGCACCAATAAAATGGCTTTTTTGCACAATCAATCAACCAATCAAAAAAGAAAGGGGAACATTTGTCTTTCAAAACATGGAATCTCCTCAGCAAATCATTTTAAAATGTTTTTAAAAGTGTGCTGTTTTTATTACTATAAAACAAGTGGACATGTAGGAAACAACAACTGGTAAAAAGTAAAAATCTGTATTGAAAGAACCCCCAGATCTTTAGACCAGTCTGGCAGAACCCACTGTCTTGTTTGTATTGATCTGTAAACCCATCTTGGAACCTTTCATATTGAATGGGGGGGGGGATAAATATTTTCAGCACCTATGCAACATTGGGGTGAAACAGACCAGTGGTTTGAAGATGCCTCTGGCTGCTCCAGCCTCAATGGGCCTGCAGTCACCTGAAGACCATGGTGACTGGATGGCCCACTATGAAAGTGGGCCTCTGCCATGGTCCTAAATGGGCTGCTGGTAAGGAGTCGATTTTCACTGCTCCTTTTGGTGGTGGCCTCAGAGTGGCTACCGGCTGCATCATGGGCATGTGTCGTCTGCATTCAGTTAGGGGCCACATAAAAAGGTGCTTATCCTGCACCTTTTAAAAAAATGGAAAAAATGTTTTTTAAAAGGTGCAGGATAAACCCTACTGGCATCCGGGCTCTATATGGGTTTCCTATGCCAGCATCTGTGGCTGGTATCTTCAGCGAATGCTGGCCTAGAGAAGAGTTAGGTGTGTGATCCTGGGGCAGGGAGGAGTGATTTGCATGTTAATCTGTGTATTGTTCTGTTGCTAATGGCAGGCCTCAGGATGGGAGAATATGCAAAGAGGATTAGTGTCTGCTTGATTAGTGTTCATTGAGGCTTTCTAGATTGGCAGGAAAGTGTGACATGAAGTTGCCTTTTCCTTAATGCTTAGCAGCTGCACCACAGCCTTTAGATGGAGCTGCGCTGTTCCGCAGTTTTTAAAAAAGAAGCTGGGAAAACCAGCACCTTTTTAAAGGCGCTTCTTCTCCCCTAAAACGCAAAAAAAGCGTTTTCATGGCACACTTACCCTTTTTCTCATCTAAAGGCTAGAGTTTCATGCAGCCATGAATACATTTCTTTTTGCCAATCTAGAAAGCCCCATTGTCTGCTGGGAAACTCCTGACCCTGGGTGGTTTCTCAATTGCATTTGCTGAGTTTTAATCTTGCTGTTTTTCAGGACTGGTAGCCAAACTTCCACATTGAGGCCTGCCATTAGCAACAGAACAATACACAGATTAAAATGCAAATCACTCCACCCTACCCAGGGTCACACAGTATATATACACCTAACTCTTCTCCAGGCCAGCATTCTCTGAAGATGCCAGCCACAGATGCTGGTGAAATGTCAGGAATAAACTCTTCTAGAACATGGCCATATAGCCCGAAAAACCCACAAAAATCTATGGATGCCGGCCATGAAAGCCTTCAACTTCACAAAGACAGTAATGTTGGAAGAAGTAGAGGAATACTGCATTTAAAGTGGATTGATTCAATCAAAGAAGCCACAGCCCTGAGTCTGCATGACCTGAGCAAGTAGTTGATGACCAGAACTCCTGGAGAGCTCTCATTCATAGGGTTGCCATAAGTCTAAGTTGACTTGATGACAAATAACAACAAGGTCCTTCTCATTCTCTCTTCCCCTTATCTTGATTTCTGAAGTGCAGAAAATATTGAAGATTTGTCAGTATTCTTCCTGAGTGCCCACAAATGTCATTGGGGGTTTGCAAGTAACTCAAAAGGAAATGCTTGCAAAGTCTTTGCTGCTTTTGAGGCAAAAGGGATATTTGTCCCCCCCTCCCCCACTTTGAACACAGATGCAGAGATAGTAAGTTACACTGTAGGGGAGTAATAAATATAGACAGAAACAGCACAGGATACTCATCTTGCAAATGTTATACGTTATTGTGAGTGATATTGGTGAGACCTCTGGACATAAAGCAATAACAGATTCCTAGTCAGCTATAAATCTCACTTGGTTATCTTGGACCATTCACCACTTCAGTTTAACCTACCTCTAAGGGCTGTTCTGAGGACAAAGGAGGGAAATTATGTATACTGCCCATAGATATCTGAAGGAAGGGCAAGATAAAAATGTAAGAACAATACATTCCAAACACATAAGGGATGTTTTGACAGTTTTTCAGTTTTGATGGTAAACTAACTAGACAGATTGAATCCACTTATGGAAGTATAAGATTTATTTAAATTTTACTGTTCTTTGTTTTCATCCAAAGAGAATTTAAATTTTGTAGAGCCACTTGTTCTTTCATTGTGTTCTTTGTCATTGCTTTTAGATTTAATTTGTGTGTTTGATACTACAACACAAAGTCTCTTCTTGTCTGCTATTTTGCACATAGCAGAAAATTTTCCAAACCCAGAATGAAAACTATTAAACAGCTGCACAAATATTAAATTGGAATATTGAAAACCAAGATTTCTTTTAAGACCTAAGTATAATGGACTAAATATTTATGTCACTCTAAACTGCTTAGTCTCTAAGGTGGCATAGGACTTGCATTTGGCTTTAATGAAACCAGCTAACATGGTCAACTCCCTGAAATTTGGTACCAAAAAGTATTACATGGATGTGATTTCTAGGAATAAATTTAAAAGTAACGAAAAACATTAATGCAAACTTGACAACATAGTAGTTATGAATGTAAAATGCACTATCTCAGTTGTTTGTTGCTGTTATTTTTGTTGTGTGCCTTCAGGTTGTTTCCAACTTATGGTGACCCTAAGGCAACTCTACTACTGAGTTTTCTTGGCAAGATTTGTTCAGAGGGGGTTGCCTTTGCCCTCGTTTGAGGCTGAAAGAGTGTGACTTCCCCACGGTCATCCAGCTGGTTTCCATGGATGAGTGAGGATTTGAACTCTGGTCTCCCAAAGCCCAGTATTCAAACTACTATACCATGCTGGCTTCAGGAACTAATTACATGTGACTTATTAGAAAGGGCTGCCAGAAAAATTAAATGTTAATGTTGATATTGCTTCCACTCTTCCTCACAAATTTGGGTTTATTTTGTGATGATTTCATCTTGCAAAATGTTCTGTTCTTGCTCTGCACTGCAGTTGCTGACAGGAGCAAAAAATTGTACAATGTGACAGTGTCATGAGATAGAATCATATTAGATCATGGCTATCATGTCACCACTTAACGTTCGCTTCCCCAGGTTTAACATCCTGGATGTATAAGATGTTGTATTCTCGCTAGGAAAAGTGGGGGTGGGTGGGCTGGGGAAAGACAACATTTAGGTTTTATGATTCTCTTTTATGAAGTTAAAACCACAGCTATGCATCGCTTTGTATGTCTTTTACAATGAAATAATCTAGAAGTATGCTCTGTTCTAATGTTGGGTGTTATTTCTACCTTGGATTTTCAGGAAAGCTCAACAAGAAAAGCAAAGGGAAATATTGATAAAACAATGCACTGTAGATAAGCTAGACTTACATCCTTTCCGATCAGATCCTCTTGGTTTTCTACAATTCCCCAGGGAGCTATTCCAATAGTGCAGATCTTCCCTCTAGACTTTGAGGCATGGTCTTTTAGTGCATCCCCAACATGCCGAATGACTCCTGGGGGGAAAAAAAGACATGCAAGGACATGATACAGTATAAAATCTTTATACAGCAATGCCTGTAATAACAGAACTAAGGCTGCATCCGCAGTGCACAATGCTATGAAATCCAGGGATCTGTAGTTTGTTGTGGCATCAGGCTTTTCTTGACAAGAGAAGGCTAAATGTCTCACAAAACTACAATGTCCAGAACATCATAGCATTGAGCCATGGCAGTTAAAGTGGTGGCAAACCACATTATTTCTGCAGGTGCAGCCTATGTCAGTGTAATTCTCTCTTAGTGATATATTCTGTACATGGAAAAGGCAGAAGTAATTCCCTGTTAAAAATAAAGGATTTATTTATTTAATGTCTATATCACCCGTTTCTCAGGATTCAAGGGGGTTTGCCAGTTAAAACAAAGTACAGCTAAAAAGAAAACGATATTAGTACAAATTAAACAACAATTATATAAAACACAAAACTAAAACATTTTAAAAGTTAAAACATATTTTAAAAATAGAGAACACAAAAAGCTCCTTCCACTATAACAAGTTATAAACCAAATGTCTGTTTAATACAAAGGTTTTTGTCTGTGAGTGAAAAGAGTACAGTTAGGAGGCCAAGCAAACCTCCCATGGAAGGGAGTTCCACAGTGGCCACTGAGAAGGCTCCCTTCTTTCTGGAATAACAACAAGTCACCATACTTTTACCTTTATTATTTCTAGGAGTCCTGGAATTCTGTTTTTTTTTTAATTTTGTGAGAAAAGACTCAAATATTGTTTCTTACAAGGCAGACACAAGGCAGTTGCAACCACAATATGTTAAAAAAATTAAGGAAGCAAGCCCCGTCCATTACACAGTAAATTATCTGCATACAACAGTTCTGGATAGAACAAAGAGAATTACAAGTTTGTCTATACTTCCTGTTGCTCCTTTCACTTGTTTTCCACAAGTGGCTCACTCTACTCCTGAAAGAAACAAGGAAACATGCAGAAAGCCCCTTTTCTGTTGAGAGAAAAAGAGGGGGAAAACAGACATGCAGAAAAGCTGGATGATATTTAAATTTTATTAGTTATATGCATATCCTGCTTTTCCTTCAATGAACTCAAGGCATCACAGTATGTTAAGATCTCTAATGCACAAAGGCAGGACATGTCAGGAACTTGGACAGGAAATGTAGCTCATTCAGTAGCAGATTGACTGCAACATTTCTGAATGTTTGGGGAACGACGTGCCGTTTCTCTAAGTGTCCTTAAAAATTATGCCTAATCCTACAAAATGAATTACCAAATGACTGAAAAACATGGTGAGTTACATAATAGCAAGGAAAAAAAAAATGAAATGAATTCTTAGGCCATGTAAGAATCAAGTCAAGATGTGGGGGAATGTCATACTAATACAACAAATGTCTTTTTTAGGTATGTGAAAAGAGCCAGGGTCTCCCCAGGGCACACACAGGACTTGTCTAAACTGACAACCAGTGCTGATTCAATCAGCTCCATTTAATGTTGCTTTTGGGCTGCTTCTTCCTCTTTCCACATTCTTTCCACTTTTTAAAAATAAAAATAAAAATGCATGGGCTCCACTTTCTTATTAATTATTGTGCTGAACAAGGTCACCTCCATCACAGACAAGAAGAGAATCTTTTAGCTCAGTGGTTCTTAAACTGTGGGGCAGGGCCCTCCCAGTGGTGGTGGTGGTGGTGGTGGTGGGAATGAGAGTTGATCAAGGGGGATGTGAGACTTGGAGGCCCTGACCTCTCTTCCTTCTCCTCAATTTCTCAAACCTTCTCTGTCCTGGAGGGGAGGAAAAAGGCAAGGAGGATGCTTGGAGCCCTGCCTGAGGGAGGAGAAGGAAGTGGAGAGGTATTTCCTTATAAAATGTTAAAAAATGAATATACATGAATGTGTGAACAAAAAGTGTGCACACTAAACAAAATATTTTTATTCCTATACTATGTTGGATGTGTGCGTGCGTGATGCCTGCATGTGGATGTAAAGGGGGTCCCAACAGTAAAAATTTGAGAACCACTGTTCTAACTGGACAGGGAATCCTGATGATCTCTTTCTTTCAACCCCTTTTCCTTATTTCACTGCACACAGAGCACTTCTGCAAAACAACTGGGAGAGAAATTGAGTCTCTTCCCCCATCCTTTCTTCCTCTGTCACATGCTGTTGCAGGCACATGCAAGTAAATGCACATACCCAAACACATAGCACTGCAGATCCCACTCAAAATGTGCAGATAAGGGATAAAGGGAATGAAAACTAGAAGACAGTAGTCTAGAAAAGTTCTTTTAAAAAACAAACAAAAATGTCTACTGGTAGCTATAAAAATACTCAGAAAAGGAATGGGAAAAGCTTAAAACTACCTGGAATTACCAATACATTATCTGGATCTTGGAAACAGAGGCAATAATTACAAGAATGAAAGCCATGATTTCCCAATACATGTGGCCAGTCTAGATAGCCCCACAGACACAATGGCAGAGAATTCTGAGAAAGGCAAGCACACCTCCCATACCTCTTCATTCTGTCAAATGATGCAAGCTCAGGGCTTGTGATCCTTGATCCTGAGTCAACAGTGGAGAAACATCACAGAGGGTCTCCCATTTCTACCAAAGGTTGGCATACTGGATAATGTGTGCATGCACAATAGGGTCATGGTGGTACTGTATCATGGATCTTTTTCTTCTTTATGAAGATCTTTCAAATTTTGCCCTACCATCTAGGCCTGTACATCAACTATAAGATTCAAGTCAGACCCAATTCCGAGATTTGGAAAACAGTGAATTCATCCCAGCTCAATTTGATGGCTGTCTGGATTGACTTAGGTCCACATTCAAATCCCTTTTCAGCATTCTAACTCTTGTGACCTCCAGTGACTACCATTAGAAATGTCTATAATGTCCCCCCCCCCCCCCCCCGTTTGTGAAGAGTACTGTGGACTTCCCTTTATATGGAGAGCTTTCGGGGTGATGAAAATACTAAAATTGTGGGATGTGCTTATTTTTTGAGATCCACTTGGGAGCGATGTGCTAAACTTTTTAAGATGCTCTTTTTGAGATGCTCTATGTCTGTGTAATTCTAAACTGAAAATGCTAATAGGTCTTCAAGTGTGTTTAAATTTGGATTCAGTCTACTAGGGTTACCTGTTGAAATAAGGGACAGGATAGAAGAGAGAATGGCAGCACAAGTTAACACCTGTGATGATTCCCTTTTATACACGCTAAAAAGGGCAGGAGCTCTGTCCCAGACTTCACTTGTCAACTCTAATTCAGTCAGCTTTGCTTGGATTCAGATATTTCCCAGAAATGAATCACCAAATTCAGTTCTTGATCTGAATCCAAAGTATATCCTTGTTCAAGAGTACTTTTGCCTATGAAGATAATATCTTTGATCCCCCCTATCCACTGTCCTTTTAAACTATAATTAGAACTCCTCTCTTGACATGAAAAGAAAGTATCTATTTGGACTAGGAAATGGCTTTCTCTTTTAAAAACAGAAAGTGGCTTCTGGGCAAAAAAAAAAAAAAAAAAAAAAGCCTCCTGGAGCTCTGGGGGGGGGGGGGAGATGACATCTGGGAACATTTTTTCCCATTTGTTGTTGTCACATTGCAGTAAGGGGAGTGCTGCCCTCCAATACCTGGGGGAGTATGTTGACTCCTAGACCCAACATTATCACACAACCAAAACCTGCTGAAATCACATAACCAAAACCTGCTGAAATTCCTTCTCCTACACAACCATTAAAAGGACAGGAACCCTGTCCTTTGTTTCATTAGACAACCCTACTTATGAAGTCTTTTTAATTATATTTATATCCTACACCCACACAGCAGTGCATTAAACCAGCCCCATCTTTACAGCTTCTTGCTCTTTCAAGCTGCTGCTCATAGCTTCAACCAGAGATAATCTAACACCATTAAACAAGTCAGATCTGGTACAGTTTTATACTGCGACTGGAGACTATTACACCTTCTTTGGGGCAATTATCAGAAGTAGGTCCACTTTGATAAGAAAGTGCACACTGTAACTCCAGAAATTTCTGACAACTGCCCTTGAAGAAGACCAATTAGTGATAAGGCTAAAACAGTTTGGGCTTTTTAAGAAATAAAATTTTTGGACCATCACACATCATGTGGGACTTTGTCTCCTTTCATTCTTCCAACAGAATCAGAACTACGGGAGGCAGGATGGAAGTTTAATATTCCCATCCTACCAAATATTCAATTCAATCTTTATTTACAGTCAATAGACCCGGTGAGACATGCTATATGTGAAACACAAATATTGCTACTAGGAACTTTCCCCTCAATGTAAACAGAACCATTGGGAATGGAAGGTGGCTGGGAAAGAATGAGATGAAAAAGGTTACAATAGCTTGCACTCACTTCAGGTGTTAATATCAGGTGAATCTTAACTATTAACACTTTTCCATGCCAGAATAGCTGTAGGAATTTCCCCAGCCAGACTGCTATTACCTGTGTTTACTCCTCCAGTAAATATCCATGCTCCTGTTGTCATGGCTGCTTTAATGAGGCCTTTCCCAAAGACTTGCTTGAGCTTTGGCTGAAGTTCAAAATTCTGGAGACCTCCATGCACAGAGATGAGAAGTTTGGGTAGTTCAAGCTGCCATTCCTTGGTCATCAAGTGCAGAAGAAGATCAGGCTTTGTGTCAAAAGACACACGCACATACTACAGAAGGAACAAAGTAGTTCAAAACAAGGGGAAAAAAGAAAAGCAATGAAGAAGACAATAAATATATCATTTCCATCTTTTCTCTTAGCTACATCAATGTGTTTTGGTTTGTATATTTGTTATTGACAACACAGTATTAAATTGTATGCCAATAATTTCTGACCACTTTACCGAACTGTTGTATAAGAGAACCTGTATGGAAGCTAATATATAACCACAGTTCAGAAATGTTAGTACAAAAGACTCATCAGCAAATATACACTTTGACAGCAGTGGAAAGAGAACAAATTAAATCAGAAATGTTGATTTAAAGAGGGTAAGATGCTTTTGTCAAGTTGATTTTCCATGAAATAGTTACAAAGCATAGCTACCAAAGATAAAATGGATAAACCAAAAATGAAATGGAATTATGTGAATGACTCTGATTGAAGCTTTCACATTCCTGTGCAGAAGAACTCTTTTTTCCAGTTTTTTAACAGCAGTTTGATATATTAACCTTACTTGGTTTTGTTAAACCAGGACAATGTTAAGCATTTTTGAGACTAACTGAAAGAAATAAGTTATTTTTATTTATTTTTTATTGAGTTAATACATCATATCGAAAACTAACTACAACTTATACTTTGGATCTAAGAAATTAAATGTGAATGTGGTTAATTAACAAAAAAGAAATGAAAGATGAAGTTTCCTCTTTACAAATGTACCAGAAGACCAATGTTGGTACCCACATCTCAGAACATACCAAAAAAGTATAGTGCGTCATTATGTAAGAATGCATTTTCCACTTCCAAACCTTCTGCAATTCTTAATGTGGTTGTGAGGATAAAACTGAGGCAAAATTGGAAAAAGGCTCTGAACACAGAAAAAGTAACATTTTGATCTATACTGGATCTGTGACAGCTGAAGTAGGATGTACGTGATAATAAAAGCAATGAGAGTGACTTGAAACACACCCTGATTGACAACTGTGGCACTTCTTTTCTTTCCAAATATAATGGCCTGGGAAACCACACTCAGCCATGGAAACCCACTGAGTGATCTTGGGCAAGTCACATACTCTCAGCCCCAGAAAACCCCATGATATGGTCACCTCAGGGTCTCCGTAAGTCAGAAACAACTTGGAGGCACACTATAACAACAATAGTCTTTGCCAAGGAATCCTGCAAAATCTTGGAGTGCCAATTAGCACTACTACATCTATTGTTGCTTTTGTGTGCTTTCAAGTAGTTCCTGATTTATGCCAACCCTAAGGCACTACCATGGGGTTTTCTTGGCAAGATTGTTTCAGAAGGGATTTGCCACTGCCTTCCTCTGAGGCTGAGAGCAAGGTCACCCAGTGGGTTTCATGGATGAGTTGGGAACTGAACCCTGGCCTCCAGAGTTGTAGGCCAACATTCAAACCACTATGCCATGCTGACTCTCTACTACTATATCTGTAGGATAAGGAAAATGATGAAATGTAATGCTTCTAGTATAATAAATTGTACTGCAGAAGTAGGTAACTGTGGTGGGTCTGGGAGCCAATGTCCAAGCAGTCCATGGGATTCTCTTGGGGCTCCCCAAACTATCAACTAAGTAAAATCAAACAACACTAGAAGTAGCTGGAAGCCCTCATTTGAGGGGTGGATCTGATTTTTTGACATTAAAGAAGTGTCCTGCAGGAGGCATCATGGAGTGCAATTTCATCCCTATTTTGGTCAGAAAAAGAGTAGTTTGGGGAATAAGGAGAGGCTAAGAGTCACAAGACAAACCTGGAAGGCTACATGAAGTTTCAGGGGCACTTTTTGCCTACCCGCTATATATAAATGGAAGAGTAAATCCACTGCACAGTTCAGTTTAGTCAAGCCTGACAGTTTTTAGAAAGTACTGAAACAAGAAAACTTCAAATATTGGCTTGGTGTTTACATAGTAGTTGCTAGCTGACGAAGCGCATGGTTTCCGTATTTCACTATGGCTCTGGATATATTCAAATCCCCACTCAGCCATGAAAACCCATTGGGTGACCTTGGGTAAGTCAGACACTCTCAGTCTCAGTTTCAGTGGAAGGCAAAGGCAACCCCCTCTGAACAAATTTTGCCAAGAAAACCCTGTCATAATAGGTTTGTCTTTGGGTTGCCATAAATCAGAAATGACTTGAAGGTACACAACAAAAGCTGAGCAAATACCATACTTCTATGGGTGTTTCTCAAACACTGTTATCTTTTAATGGCTGCACTTAAAAGTCATAGGCAGTTGGAGATCCTGGCATAGCATAATAAAGTCGAATAAATGTCAATAAAAGTAAAGGGCTGCTATATTGTTTTAACATGTAAGAAAACAAAATTCTTTGTGAGTTATTCCATTATAAGCTTGTTTTTCAGGAATCTAGATTTTTAAGCCTCAAATGGAATTTTATAATGAATTGAATGGAAAGACAAACTTTTGAAAACAGCAATACCCGGGCAAATCCTCTTAGCTCAAACCATGCTATATTTTACGCTGTGAGTTGTTGTGTGCTTTCAAGTCATTTCTGACCTATGGCAACCCTAAGGCACAAGTAGTTTATATCAATTTCTTGTTCAGCTGAACATCTTTATGGGCATTAAATGAGCTCATAGTTGTTGTGTACTGGAAGAACTTTCACCTGCTTCTGTTGAGCAGAATGGATACATCCTCTTCCCAGCATGCAAGAAAAGTCCATGTCTTCTGCTATTTATGAATGACAAGATATGACATGGTTCCTTCCAATCATACTCCCCAACATCACCACTCTAGTTGGCATATAGGATATGTATAGGATGAAGACTGAATTGACATGTAGATCACTCTTGACTTGCTGGCCCAAGCTAACTAGAAAAAATTATAATATTTACTGAGTATATCTTATTCAGGGAAAATAATATTCTGTATGGGCTTAAACCAGGTGAAGCATAACAACTGGGGAAAGGTCATTAGGTTTACTGTATAAACTAGAACACCATGTTAGCTTTTTGGCTCTCTAAAATGGATCCCTGCAGCAGAAATATGTGTTATAGGAGGAAGACTTTGTGCTTTGGACTCAAGCAATTAAATTGTACCAGTTCATGTAAGCATTTTGTTGAATAAGCAAACTGGCTGTGCTGATATAAAATATAACCTCATCATCTTACAGCAAAGTATCTTTTTGTGGAGAGAACAAATTCCTTTTTCAGTGATAAGATAGAAGTCTCAGAAATGACACACAGAGAACTGCATTCAGCTTCAAAGTTACATCAGTATCTAATAGGGCCTGAAGTTTTTTTCTTGGAAGTTTGACAAGATTTCACTCTTCCTTTAATACAATACACTGCATTGCAGAAAAAAGTTGCTTATTAAAAAGGCATACATTTAAGAAACATTTTTTGTTAAATTCTGTTATTTTTTTTGGCAGTGGAGAGCGGCGGAAATTGATCTGCTTATCAACTGTCATGAAATGAACAAAACATTAACAGGATTTTTGCCCCCACAGTTTTATTTTTGCACCAATATCTGTATTTATCTCTCTTTGGTCACATTCTTTCCTAGAGCTAGGCTCAAATTGATTGAAAAAGGAATGTACCTGTATACCTACAATGTGAAATGCTTTCTAAAATTTAGCATGGGCAGGGGCATGGAGCACATTATAAAAGGAAGCAGATTTCCCTATATTCTATCAGGACATAACTTACAATTTTAGAAAACAGTGGGGATAGGATAAATGGTTCATTTGAGGTGGACAGAGCAGAAGTTGGAAACAATGCCCTGCTGTCAAAAATACTAGTTGTGCATAGGTTTTTGCTCTCCCTGCCTATTAAAATGTACATAGTACAACTTCCCTCACACCCTGATATTATTACAACTGATCCCAGCTCCAGCCATTCTCATTCCTAACATTAACCAACTACAAAGCATAGTGAGAAAGCATCCAGCCATGTCACTGGGCTTATGCAAGGAGCTTCTGTAGATGGAACTGTTAAGGAGGCAATCCCACCATCCTCCTGCAGGCTTCCCCCAGAGCAAGTGCTTGAAAAGAAACTACTGAAACTTTGAATTGGACAGAGAGGGGAAGGGCCAAAAACATTTCAGTACTCTTGGAAACGTGACACTCGATTTAGGAAGTTCTCTCATACAAAGCCAGACTATCGACACATTCATCTTAGTACTGTTTACACTGACTGTCAATGGCACTCCAGGATTTCAAGCTAGAGCCTTCCTTGCTCTATGTGGAACTTGTAGATATTAAACCCACACCTTTTTGCATGCAGGGCAAATGCTTTATATTTCAACTATACTTCTTATTTACATTCTTCTTGCCTCACACTTGTCACACCTTTTCCTTTTCCACATTGACTGTTGCATGTGAATTTCCTGTATTGCTCATGGCAGGCATCATGTACAATAGTTTTCAGTGAAATAACTGCTGCAGCAAGAAGAAGCTTTCATGGACTGTAGCCCATTTCATCTATAACATGGAGTGTGGCTCTAACTATTCACACAATGCAAGAAGAGCTTTGAGAATGACTAATGTCATTTTAACTACTAATGTTAATAGTGTAATTGTCACAGTCAGTATGCATTTAATTTCCCTCTGGCTTCACTATTTACACTTCCAAATGCAATTATGTGTAATGTATATATGCCTGAAATTTAGATAATAATTCATGCATCTGATGAAGTAGGTTATAGTTCATGAATGATCACAGCCCTTGTTTTTTGGTAGTGCATAATGTACATATAGTACATAATAATACTATATGAATAACAGCAATCTTCTGTCTTATGTGGCATGAACAGCACAGACAGACACACCTACTGAGGGAAAAAAAGCCATACGCTAAGCCACAAAAACACATACATACAGAGAAAGGGACACATTCTGGCACAATGTGATCTTTAATTACCATGGCTTTATTCGAGTGACCCCCTCCTTGGAACTCAATAGTTCCGAAGGCATCCGTGGGGCTGAGCTGAGTGTGCTTGCTGATTGACCACTTCTCTGATTGGACATCATTTCGAGAGAGACGGCCTTCATTTTTCTCATTCTGAATAATGGAGATACTTGGAGTGAGTCCCACATGTTGACCTATTAGTCGTCCACAGCAACACCTATGACATTAAGCAAAAATTACTTGCATATCTTGGCAAAACAGAGGAACAGGCTAAATTCTGCAAAATCCTGTAGCAAACATTTCAGCCTTTTTGCTAGTAAGCCCAGGTAAATTTATAAATCAAGCTTGGTCATATATAAAGCTGTGAGCCCATAGTAACACAACTGAATAGCATCTGGAATTCATTTTTCATACAACTTGCATAACCATTGTACATTAAGGTTTTAAAAAAACAACAATAGTTGCACTGTGAGTTGTGGGGTAATTTCTGATCCCAGTAAGCATTTCAAAACCTTTCATGTTTGGGTTAGGATTTAAGGAACATTTCATTCCAAATGGGGATTCCAATGTCTTCCCAAGGTGACAGAACTCAAAATTATTTCCACTTTCATGAGATTTTAAGCAACAAATACATTTGTTTTTCAACAGAAACAGAAAAAGGTAATTATATCATTGTCTCAAGTTGTTCTTAAAGGCTATATATATTACAGCAAACATATTGTATCTACGGTACTTTATCTATCTGCCTGTAGAATGAACAGTAGACAGTAGTGGTGGAATGACTTCACCATCCAATCTGCAGCCCTTGCTGACAAATCTCTTCTGGATACTGCATAGAAGATTTTGCTTGTGCATGAGGGGTGGGGTGGGTGGGTTTCCTTTTGCTCAAACAGAATTTAATTTAATTTGCTACCTTTCTCCTAAATTAGACCCAAGGTGGCTCACAGAAGATGCTTACAAAACTGTACCATTTAAAAATCATTATTAAAAGCATCACATTAATACAGTGGTCCCCCGGTTTGCGACTCCCCCGGGGAACGAAATCCCCAGGGTCCGAAACCGGCGGGACCGCAAAAATTCCCCCGGGATCCGAAGGATCCCCCGGAGAACGAAAGGGAAAAACCGTGCGGCCCCTTTAAATCGGCCGCGCGGTCCGTCCCTTAAAGCAGTCCCCCGGGATACGGTCATTTCCCGGTTACGAAAGGTAATCCGGAACGGATTACCTTCGTAACCCGGGGGACCACTGTATAGCAAATTAAAAATATAAAATCATAGAATCAGAGTTGGAAGAGGCCACAAGGGTCAACCAGTCCAGCCCCTGCCATGCAGAAATACGCCATCAAAGCACTTCTGATAGATGGCCAGCCATCCTCTGTTTGAAAACCCTCAAAGTAGACTCCACCAATCTCTGAGGCACCATGTTCTATTGTTGAATAACTCTTAATGTCAGGAAGTTCTTCCTAAAGTCCTGTAGCTTAAACCCATTGCTCTGTGTCCTAGTCATTGGAGCAGCAGAAAATAGACTTGTTCTATCTTGGGCATGAAATCCCGTCAAAATGCTGAAACAATGGCTATCATGTCACCGATTAACCTTCTCTTCCCCAGGCTGAACATACCCAGCTCCCTATGTCCCTCCTCATAGGGCATTATGTTTTCCAGACCTTTCACTCTTTTGGTCACCAACCTCTGGACACACTCCAGCTTGTCAACATCTTATTGAATTCTGGTGACCAGAACTGGACACAATATTCCAAGTGAGGTCTGACCAAAGCAGACTAGAGTGGCCCTACAATATTACTTCCCTTGATCTAGATACTATACTCCTACTGATGCAGCCTAGAATTGCATTGTCTTTCTTATCTGCTGCATCACATTGCCAATTCATATTCAGCATTTTGTCCATTAAGATTCCTAGAACCCTTTCACATGTACTGCCAGATGTCACCCTTCCTACAAATCATTACAAAGTTAAAAATATAAAACAATTAAAAACATACAAAAGTAAACACCCAAATAAGAAGGCTCCCTGGATGCAGTTACTATTAAAAAGGCTTTTTGAAAAGAAAAAAAAATTGCCTTCTCATGAAAGGACAGCAGGGGGGCCAGCTTAGTCTCTCACTGGAGGGACTGTAGAAGCAGCTACTGAGAAGGTTGTCTCTAATCTCCTCACCAAGTGGTGGGACTGAGAGAAAGCCTCTCAGTGAAGATCTGAGAGTTCTAGGGGCTTCATATGGGGAGATGTCATAGAACCATAAAAACACAATTAGAAGAGACCACAAGGGCCACCCAGTCCACCCCCTGCCATGCAGGAATTCACAATCAAAGTATTCTCAACAGATGGCCATCCAGCCTCTGTTTAAAGACCTCAGCAATAGACTCTGGTGGGACCTTGGGGCAGGCAATTAATAAGCAAGATACTTAATACAGGCCTGCTGAGACATAATAGAATCATAGAACCATAGAGTTGGAAGAGACCATAAGGGCCATCAGTCCAACACCCTGCCATGCAGGAACTCACAATCAAAGCATCCCAAACAGATAGCCTCCAAAGAAGGAGACTCCACCACTCTCTGAGGGAATGTGTTCCATTGCCAAACAGCTCTTACTGCTAGGAAGTTCCTCCTAATGTTCAGGTGGAATCTCTTTTCCTGTAGCTTGCATCTATTGCTCTGGGTCCTATTCTCTAGAGCAGCAGAAAACAAGCTTGCTCCATCCTCATTATGACACCCCTTCAAATACTTAAACAGAGCTATCATATCATCTCTCAACAGTCTCTTCTCCAGGCTAAATATACCCAGCTCCCTAGGTTTCTCCTCATAAGGCATGGTTTCCAGACCCTTCACCATTTTGATTGCCCTTCTGTAAGCCATATAGGCTTTTATAGGTTATGACTAGCACTTTGAATTGTGCCCAGAAATGAATAGGTAGCCAATGAAGCTCCCTATAACTGGCACCATTAAGCATTCTGGACACAGCATTCTGGACTCGCTGAAGTTTCCAAACAGTTTCCAAAGGCAGTCCCTTGTACAGTGAGTTGCACTACAGAAAAGAATGCTTCTTATGTTGGATATCACCTATTCATCTTGAAATTATTTTATTTAACTCATTATGCAGAATAAATTCAAATGATTAAAACAAAGCTGTCATTTTAATAGCACATTTTAGCTGAATAGCAAACATTTAACAGCAGATACGAAATGCAGAAGTTGCAAAAAGGTTAATCATAGCTCAGCATCACTAACAAAATAATCAGTGCCATTACCTATGGGGGTCTTTGGTGCTGGGTATGATGTGAACACATTCCCTTTTGTAAAATGCTCTTTCTATCCATGACTTCTGAGCCTGAAAGAGAAAAAAAAAGTAGAAGATGGATTTAAAAGATTATATAAATTATAATTTAACTGTTCAGTTTCATTTTTTAAAGAACTATGAAGCATTTTAGTAAAGGATACTCTGGATATGTGGAGTTCAGGGACCATGTTCTATTCTAATAGGCACTGTTAGGATTTCCTGCCATGTTTGATGGATCACATATAGTGTTAAGATTAACATACTCAATAAAAGGTAACAAATGAAAAGAGATAATACATCATGTTTCCTCAATCAGTAGGGAAAACTCTTGGTATTACCATTCTTTTTTACTTCTTATATAATTGATTTCAAACAATCATACTGTATGTGGAACATTGCACACTTCTGGTTTTTATTTTTAAGTCAAGCTGGTCAGACAGCCTTGCACAGTCAGTTCTGATATATCATTTCTGAAGCAGAAGGGTATAAACTATCACTAAGTTCAATTGAAAACCTTTGAAAATAGTGAATGCAGTTACAAGGAGGAGTAATATGGGCACAGCAAGAATATTTATACATGAATAATGTTGAAATAAATAAATCCTAAATAAATAAATAATGTCAAAAAGGATTGTTATGCTTGGTAACCAGAATTTCTTCCCAGTTTTTCTCAAAAGTTGTAGAAGTCCTCTTTAAAACTATTTAAAACCATCTATTTTTTAAAAACAAATCTACAGTAAGAATATGGCTGTGTTATCTGAACATGAATGGATTACACAGTGACAATTTCAGCCTGCAAGTCTGAGAAAACCTTATGTGAAAGGAAAATCTGATACATAAGATATTTATTATCTTAATCCAGGATGATGGCCTAAATCCAATTGGTAGTTCAAACTAAAGTAGAACCAGTGAGCTTCATAAGTCAACACCTACATAATTTCCATTGATTCAGTAGGACTACTCTCACTGAGTCAAACATTTGGAGTTAAATCTTGCCTCCTTCCCTTCTCCCCCCTTCATCCTTGTATTCTCTTCAGTTCTAATAATAAATAAAAACGCACCAGCTGCTACCTTTAAATGCAATTGCACATATCTCAATAGTGTTATTATCAAGCGGAGAGGACATAAGAATCACCATAGTAGATAACAGCCTATAAAGAGTAGGTGCTTGCATCTTTTTTAAAAAAAGCCTAGAGTAAAATAGACATTGCTAATTGAGTAGGAAAGGAAGGATGTGCATTGCCAGATCTAAAGATTATACTGTTATACTAGCTGTCTAATGTGGATCGAAGCAGTCTAACATGAATAACATTTTAAAAAGTACTGACTTTGGAAAACACCAATATGAAGTTCAGATGGCACACTTACTTTGCCTACTAGCATATGACTCTGATAGATTGTTTGGTTTAAATAATTGGTTATAAGGAAAGACACAAACACAAACACACTATTAGAATTATTATTATTACATTTCACCCTCCCTATCAGTAAACTTGTCACCCGTGAATTTATCCATCCACAGATGGCAAGTCCCCTTTTTACTTAATGGTGATGTGTGCATGTGACTGTGCTAGCATGTGTGCGTGGTGCCTCCATTAATTTTAATGGACTTGAACATGCACAGATTTTTGTATCTGTATGGGCAGGGGGTCCAGAGTGGATCCCCCACAAATACGGAGGTCCGACTGTACATTATTATTTATAATTGTGTGTTTGTGTGTGTCTTTCTTGATAACCAACTATTTAAAGTAAGCAGTCTATCAGAATCATGTGCTAATAGGTAAAGCCAGTCATTACCTTGCATTCTGTATGAAAGAGTTATTCAAACAAAAATAAAAAATGAGCAAAAATATAGTTTATGTTGATTTAGGACAAGCCATTCAATATATAAAGACGTAAACTTAAAAACAGTAAACATTAAGGGCGGAGTGCTTGGTTACAAATTGATGTTCAAGTCAACTCAAGGCAGGTTGAGACAATACTAAATACCGTATGCCATGTTTAGAATTTCTACAACTGTGTTAGTTTTCTAACTGGCTAATTTAAAGTCAAAAGCCCTCTTTCAGATTACCAGAACACAAACAGGAGTTGTACTTTAGTCGTTAGAGGTGCATTTCTTCTATTCTCTACCACCCAATTGCTAAAATTGCAAAATAAATTGCCCAAAATAGAAGGGAAGAAAGAAAGACAGTATACATTCAACGTTATTACAATTAGAGTTCGTATGATTTAGGGGAGAGGCAGCAGGGTGTAGTGGCTTGACCACTGGACTATGATTCTGGACACCAGGGCTTGAACACTCCCTCGGCCATGGAAAGAACAGGCTGACCTTGGATAAGTCACACTCAGTCTCAGAGGGATACAGTGGGAAACCACCACCACCACCAAACAAATCTTGCCAAGAAAGATCTGCTGATAGGATTGCCATAAATTGGAAACAACTTAAAGGCAAACAACAACAACAAAATTTAGAGATCATGTCTGTTAAGTCTGGTAAACTAACAACTATGTTATCTTAAGCATACTAGTGGAAGCCGCGCTGAACACAGTGGGACATCACTTTTGAATAAAGCTGTGTATTGTGTTTTAAAAAAATATCACTACATAGCTAGAGAAATTAAGTATTATTTATATATCAAACAGCATGCCACCCCCGTATTCTGCCTGTCATTTTATAACATTGGTGTTTTTTAAATTAACTGCCAACGCTCATTTCCTTGACTTGAAGGAACACTATTTATTCCACGAAAATACTTCAGGCTATGCATGAATTTTTTACAAGGCTTTCATAAATACTCTTCTTCTCAAATATGAGCAGAATTTCAAAGAAGAATTTTAAAGAATAGTTTTAGAACTGAGATCATAGTTTTATTGATTCCCTCTTTTAGGATTGTGTGGTGTAGTTCTGATGAATATGATGACTTCAGAAAGAATTGGAAACCTCCTTTTACCTGCTACGTGCCCCTAGTGCACCACAAAAACCTTATGTGGAGAACTGTTGAAACCCTCTGGAAATTGTTTGGGTTTCTTTTTGTCACCATAGAAGGCTGGAGAGGGTGTGTTCTCTTTTCTGCTGGTATTGGATTCTGAATTTTATCACTGGATTCCATGCAACTGGAAAACTAAATAAAGGTAACCATGACATACTTGGCTGATTTTCTGCAAGTCAAAGCGCAAGCCAAAATGCAAGGCTGACTTAAAGAGGAAAATAAGGTTTATGCCTGTTTTTAGTTCTCTGCAAAATTCTACTATGAGCTTTGCAAAAGTGGAACACATGTCTACATTGTATGGATTGGGTAAACACAAAGGGAAACTCTGAATTTTTGATTTATGCCTGTTTAACAAGTATTCAAAATGGATGTCAAAATGAGAGCCAGCATGGTGTAGTGCTTTGAGTGTTGGACTATGACTCCGGAGATCAGGGTTCAAATCCCTGCCTGGCCATAAAAACCTACTTGATGACCCTGGGCAAGTCATACTCTCTTAGCCTCAGAGGAAGGCAATGGCAAACCCCCCCCTGAACAAATTGTGCCAAGAAAACCTTGTGATAGGGTTTCCTTAGTGTCTCCATAAGTCAGAAAAGACCTGAAGGCACACAATAACAACAACAATATGTATATTATAAAACAGATTTGGTCATATATATCAGTATTCTTCTACATTATTAAGGACGAATTTAAGTCCAATTGAGTACATAAAACATGTGATTGTGATATCGTGGATTCTTTCAAAAGAATGCATGGCTAGTTCCCTTTGGTTTTATAGAGTCCTATGAAAGGATTAATACTAGAAGGGGAAAATGGTTAATGATTCTTTTTAAAAATAATTTCTTGAGATGTAGAGCTCCTCTTGCTTTGCTGAATTTCATCTGTTTCCTCCTTCAATTTAATATTTAGTTAGGTGAAACGTTTTATCAGTTTCTTTTATCGGTTAAATTTCCTTGAGTATCTCCCTAAACAATTTCCCATGTACTCAGAAGTTGCTCTCTTAATCCAAATTGACTCTTCCTCCTAAAATTCATTTTAGAGTGCACTTATGAAATTTTATGGAAATGTACAAAAAATGCTTAAAGTTGTCTGTGGTGAAATTGCCCATCAGGTCTTCTAGGATAACTGCCAATAAAATATAATTTAGATGAATTCACTTGTTGGACTAGGAAAAGTAAATTTAAAAGTAAAATTTGAAACAATGTAGTAAGAAGAAATGGCTGGTTAGATCTAAAAAATCTTGCAGAGCTGTGTTACAGAGATGATTTTAGAGAGGTGAGGCCAGGTTGATGCTCCTAGTACTTAGTACAGCTTGATGCTCCTAGTACAAAATATAACTTATGCAGATGTGATGGACCATTTTTTTAATTTGAGAGAGAGAGAGAGAGAGAGAGAGAGAGAGAGAGGTTTGTTAAAAACCCACCAAGAAGCAAACAACCCTTTTTACCCACAGCATTTGAAATTAAGAAGTATTTTTGGTTCCAGTTCAAAGAATGAAAGATAATGGCATCCATGTCCATTATTAACAACTAAACTTGATTGTTCAGTGCTTCCTTAAATTGCAATTGAATGGCAAATGACAAACCAGAAAAATATGGCATAATATGTATTGGCATAATAATGTATTTTAAAAATTTAGTTATATAATTCAGTGACAAATTTTAACACCAGGCAACGTATCTTCCTAGTTTTTAAATTATAGACTGTTTATCATTTTATCCTCAAACACATTACTACTGAGTTATTATTCCAATTAATAATTTCCACTTCCACTGAAGGACAAAATATCCCACACTATGAGCTGAATGAGCAGTTGAAAGTTACAAGGACTATTTGCAATGAAACACAGTCCATGTATACTTATTTGAAATGGTCAGACATTGTTGAATAAAGACACAAGAACAAAAACATTATAGCTTAATGGTATTAACATAATAAAATACCTCAGGATAGATAAGAGCAAGTTGTATAAGTAATGTTGTGTTATATAAATTAAACTTTAATGTGGTTAATATGCAATTAGCTTTTAACTTTTGTAATCAGTGTTTTAGTTCTGTCCTTTTTAAAATTATTGTAACCCATCTTGAATCCCACTGTGGGAGAAAGGCACGATATAAATTCTTGAAATAAATGAAATCAAAATAATTAAATAAGCTAGTTACCCTTGATTATTCTATGCATTATTCCAGCAGCATTTAACAAAAAAGTGACATTAAACACATACAGCATTATGCATTTCATATTTGCTCTTTGTTATTCGATGTATTATTCCAGAAGTATTTAACAAAAAAGGTATATTAAATACATACATCATTCCTGCCTGCAAATTTGCTCTTAAATTCATTTCTTGAAATAAGTCATTAAACTAACATCATCAGTAATTACTGTTACTGTTATTATTTACCTGACCATCCACATGTGAATCTGCCTAATGTTCCCTCTGGTCAGCTTGTGCTGTCCACCTTTCACTGCTGCTGATCATTCTGCTAATAATAATGCACTCATGACTGACCACCAGACAAGTCATTCATTCCATTTTGGACTGGGAGATGTTAAAATAAGCAATGAACTTGCGCCCATTAGCTACTTGGAATGTGCTGCCATGGGATTAGCCTCATTAAGAGTTCTACAGACATTCTCTCCCAGCCCCAAAACACTGCTTCATTTGAACATCTAATCTGACGCCAAAAGAAAAACAAATCCCCCGAGAGCTTAGATTTAACTGGCACAAGCCCTGACAGGCTATGGTGAGGTTTTTTTTTTTTTGGTTGGTTGTTTTTTAAAAAATAATTTTCAAAAAGAAGGTCTTGTGAAAGTGTGATAAGGTGTTCTGAGCCCTGAAAGTTCAACTCGGGAAATCAAATCCTTCAAAAGAAACAGTGTACTAAGCTGGAAAAATCCAAACACACATGAGATATTTTTTTTCACCTCCAAAGAATGAAAGCAGTGTGTTTGTTCAGCAACCGTTGGGAATTTGTATGCACTAAAATATATATACAATCATGTCTATCAAAAGTCCTAAGGTTTGCAGTTTGCAGCTTTCAATACAATCTTGACATGTAATATATATATTATCAGGCAAGTGAGAACTTGAAACTTTTGATGTACAATTGTAGAGCACATGGGAAGTGGAAATGAGGAGTTGCCTATCTGAGTGCAACTTAGGTCACAAAGCAGTGGCGATGGAGAATGAAAAATAGTCAGAAATGAACAGATAAGATACAGAGCCACTTTATGCATGATGTTTTGTGGATTCACAAACCTAGAAAATAGTAGGAATGGACTTCCTTCAGTAAGGGTCTGGTGCTAGCCAAAAAGTGTTAGCACCCTTTTTTTTAGGGCTTGCTGGTTTAAACTAGGTTAAATGACTTAAAAAAAACAGCAACACTTCTGTTTTTCAAAAATTATTTATATTTTTAAAAATGTCTGGGTATTGTTACTATTTTCCAGCTTTCTTCCTGCAACAATGACTGAATTTAAACATTTTAGCTTTAACAGTTTATTGGCAATTGTTTTTGGTTAGACCAATAACTCATGTCAGATGCTTCTTTTTAATCACTTTCATTTATAGTGCAAAAATGCCATTCAGAAACAAGTCCTTTAGTTAACCTAAATTCAATGAAAACAACCCTGGAAGTACTTTGTATGTGTTATTATGTAGTCTACAGATATTCAGATGTTATAGGAATAATAGACAATAAAATTGTTTTATTAAAAGATGTAAATGACAAAGCCTAAAAACTTTGGATTGTTAATATCAAAAAGCATTAGAACATGATTGATCATGCTTTCTAATAGATAAAAATGAGGTTTCGCAGTATTCATATACTATGCAGGATTAATGCAAAGAAGAAGAAGAAGAAGAAGAAGAAGAAGAAGAAGAAGAAGAAGAAGAAGAAGAAGAAGCTTTAAACAAAAAAAATTATCTTTTTTGTTTATTTGTTAAAACTTTGTTTTCCCCCCAACTTTGCTTTCCCCCTTCCCAACACCTTCTTCTAATTCCAACCCTCCACCTCACATACAATATTATTTTCCAAATGATCCCACGGTCCATAAGAGCAAATTTTGTTATAAGCCCTGGAGGCTACACCGAGTGGAATTGGTGAGATTTGGTGCTTTGCCCAAATGGAAAATTCTTCTGTTAGTGCAAAGCACCACTGCATGCAAACCAGTGGTTATCTTATTGAATCCACTTTGACAAACCTTTGTATAACTCTTGATCAGACCAACCACATAAGTTTCAACATGGAAGACAAAATTGCTGATGGCATCTCCATTTTACAGTTAGATCTTAAACTTGCCTTGAACACAGAGCACTGTTTAACTTGAAAGAAGCTTCACTACTTAATTGAAGGAGGCCCAAGCTTGTCCTGGTTTCTGGGGAGGCGATGCACAGCAGGAAGGCTCAACTGCCTTTTCTCCCCTTTGCCACAAAACGAAAGCCATGGCTTTCTAGGACTCAGCCCTTTGAGGCTTGCCTCTTAAAAGGGCCATGTGCAACACTGACAAACCCACCCCATGGTCTTCTTTTTTGGCAAGGGCACTGCAGACCTATGTTCAAATGTTCTAAATTGTAGCTGAACCTATACTTGGTGTGTGTTTTATGTATTTTATGTTTTCTTCCAGTGTTGCTCTCAAAGATTGTGCAGTGATACACACACATACTTTGTTGTTAAAAAAAAATAAAAATCTAGGCATAGCCATGCTGGCCATATAGCAAATCCAATAACATCCACACAAGAGGAGAAGGAGAAGAAGAAGAAGAAGAAGAAGAAGAAGAAGAAGAAGAAGAAGAAATATTTATTTATATTCCACCCCTCTGGGTGAGCGATCGGGGCAGAGTACAGCAGTTAAAAATTCATACAATTAAAATATAACAATTCGGTCTCTCTCCCACCCCTTAAAAATGAATTAAACTGAAAATCAGAATAAAACTTTAAGACACTGGAACATTAAAACATTAAAACAATTAAATAGCTCTGGCTAAAATTGGATAAATGGGCAGCGTAGAGAATATCACATGTCTCAATGAGTGAGACAGAAGGGACTATGGTTAACGGACAATTTAATTGTTTTCTGGGAAGGCCTGCCGGAAGAGATGCGTCTTGGTGGCTCTTTTAAAGTCATCCAAAGTTGTAATAAGGCACATCTCATCCAGCGGGCCATTCCATAGCCTGGGAGCAACGGCAGAAAAGGCCCCCTGGGAGGTCTGCGCCAGCCTAGTTTTCTTAGGTTGTAGCAAGTTCCTCCCAGAGGACCGAAGAGTGCGAGGGGGCTCATATGGGGAGAAGCGGTCCCTAAGATAGGATGAACCTGAGCCATGAAGGGCTTTAAAGGTGAAAACCAGCACCTTGTACTGTGCCTGGAAACTGATCGGCAGCCAGTGGAGAGATTTGAACACCGGTGTTATGTGCTCTCTCCTAGATGTTCTGGTGACTAGTCTGGCTGCCATGTTTTGAACCAGTTGGAGTTTCCAGGTTAAGCACAAGGGCAGCCCCATGTAGAGCGCATTGCAGTAATCTAAACGTGAGGTGACCAAGGCATGTACCACAGTTTCCAGATCCCTCATCTCCAGGAAAGGGTGCAGCTGGCATATCAGCCGAAGCTGATAACAGGCACTTCTGACCGTCACATTCACCTGAATAATCATGTGAAGCAACGAGTCTAGAAGTACCCCCAGACTGCAAACAGAGTCCTTCGAGGAGAGTGTGACTCCATCTAGGACTGGGAGTTGTATTCCCAGAACTGGTTTCGGGCCGGTAACTGTCAGTACCTCCATTTTGTCTGGATTAAGCCTCAATCTGTTTTCCCTCATCCAATCCATTACCGCTGCCAGGCAGTCATTAAGAGAAGAGACGCCATCTAAGGTCTGAACAGATGATCTGGTCATGGAGAAGTATATCTGAATGTAATCAGCATACTGATGACACTGCGCTCCATGCCTCCGAATGACCTCACCCAGCGGCTTCATATAGATGTTAAATAGCCAGGCAGTCATTGAGAGAGATAACTTTACTGGGCCAACCAAAATGCACAATTACATGTTGCAAGCTTTCGAAGTCACACTAGCCTCTTTATCAGGAAAACAGGAGAAAAAAATGGAAGATGTTAGTCATAGGCCTGTATTTTCTGTTTCTGGTATTAGTTCATATGGTAGGGAGGGCTATCTGCAGGCTGGCACCTCCCCCTTTGCCCATGTGGTCACTGGGAGATTTTCAACATCAAGGAAATTTAATGTCCATTTGCAACTCAAAGAAGATGTTTCCACTTTGTTGTTGTTGGCTACCTTCCAGTTGGCGACCCTATGAATGAGATGTCTCCAAGTCCCCGTATCCTCTACCTCTCTGCTCAGGTACTGTAGGCTGAAGCCTGTGGTCCCCCCAACTGAGTCCATCCATCTGGCATGGGGTCTTCCTCTCTTTCTGCTGCCTTCTACCTTGCCCAGCATCACTGTCTTTTCTAATGACTCATGCCTTCTCATGATGTGGTCAAAGTACAACAGCTCCAGTTTTGTCATCTTGGCTTCCAGGAAGAGTTCAGGCTTGATTTGATTTTGTTTGTCTTTTTGACCATCCATGGTGTCCTCAGCACTCTTCTCCAACACCACATTTCAAATGTATTAATTTTCTTCCTACTGGCTTTCTTTATTGTCCAGCTCTCACGTCCATACATGGTAATGGGGAATACAGTGGTTTGGACGATTCTAACTTTAGTGTTCAGCTGTATATCTTTGCTTTTTAGGATCTTTGCTCTTTAGTTCTTTCATAGCTGCCCTTCTAATTGCTAATTTTCTGGTTTCTTGATTGCAGTCTCTGTTCTGATCAATGTTCGACCCAGGGTTTGGAAAACCTTTAACAATTTCAATTTCCTCATTATCTAGATTGAATCCTCCATGATCATTCTTTTTGTTTTCTGCCCTATCTATCTATCTATAATAAATTTTATTTATATCTCGCCTCTCTGTCAATGACAATCGAGGCAGCTTACAAGTTAAAAATTACACATAATCCCATGTCCCAATATCCTACCCTCCTCTAAAACACCAATTAAATAATTAATGATTTAAAATCATACATTAAAATAACAAATCAAACGAATAGACTACAGCGAATTCAAGGGATGGTAAATTCAGATTGATGGCCAGGTTTTCTATTCAGGAAAGGTCTGCCGAAAGAGATCTGTCCTGGCAGTCTTTTTGAAGCTATCTGCGGTGGTAATATGATGGATCTCCTCTGGCATTCTGTTCCATAATCTGGGAGCGCCTGATGAAAAGGTCCTCTGGTGGTTGCAGTTAGCCTAGTTTTTATAGGCTGCAATAAATTCCTCCTATAGGACCTGGGTGCGCGGGGTGGATTATATGGAAGGAGGTGAAGGGACAACCCTGGAGATGAAGGTCTGAATTCCTGCATGGCTGTGAAAACTCACTGAGGCCCTGTGCAGACTAGCCTTAAAGGCCGGGTTGGGGGTGGAGTCAGTGTGTAGTGTCCATATGACACATGACCCGACTTCATCCGTGGGGCAGCGTGACATCACACGCTGCACCACACACTGCATGGCGTAATGGTCCTCCTCTGGTGCTGCGTCCACATGACACAGCGCTGAAGGAGTGCCATAAAGCTGCGGAGCCACGGCTATTGCGCCCTTTCCAGGCTTTTTGCAGCTTCTTTTCATGCCCTGGAAAGGCCAGATCAGGGCTGCAGCATGAGGTTGCCACAGTCCTGATCCAGGGAAAATGGAAGTAGCTGCAGGCCGTCCCTTAGGGGCAGTCTGCACAGCCCCGGAATGATCTTGAACATGTCACACTCTCTCAGTCTCAGAAGAAGGCAAAGGCAAACCTCCTCTGAATAAATTTTGCCAAGAAAACCCTGTGAGATGTTCACCATAAGTCAGAAATTACTTGAAGGCACACAACAAGAATATACATCACTGTCCAATCTTTGAGAGCTTCATTGCCATATGAACAGGCATATGTGCGTTTATGGCAGAAGGCAGCAATCCATAGATATTGTTGTATCAACAATTAAGAAAATGCTTCTAAATTATGTCTAGAGTAAATCCAAATTGTTTGTTGATAACAGTTCTAACAGTTAGGATTTTTCTAGAAAATGTATGCCCCTAGGCAGCATTAGTTGTTTTGAAAATTTTCACTTTACATAAAAAGCAGAACAATTATGTACAGCTAAGCCGCAGGTTTTCTGTTGCACTCAGTGACAATAAAATTGTGTACTTAAAAATGGGTCATAGGTCATGGAAACACTCTGAATAGGCTGTTTATTTTTATGCAGGGCATGAACAGGATAATGCAGCAGAAAATGGTAAAAAGGATAACATGTCTCTCATGTCAACTACTCCTATAATGAAAGCCTCATAGTTTCCCAAGAGGAGAATATCAGAGTAAAGCTGAAAATGAGAAACTAGGGCAACAATAAAAATGAGAGGCTTCACAAAATTTGTATGAAGAAAGGTGTGCAGGTGAAATTAGAAGTTTTTGACAGGCATTAGTGATTGTTCTTATCACCCCCTTTCTTGTTCTCTTTGTGTTTTTTCATATGGAAGATCCAACGTTCTTTTTGTAAGAGGTGCCAATCATTGTTTACTAATGTGGTGCTAGAGATATTAAAAACTTTGAAAATGTCAACCTTAGGCAATGTATTTAATCAGAAGGAGAGGCTTGGTCTGCAGCAACAGGGGTGACCATGGTGGTCTGGCCATCCCAAACGTCCTTATTTTCCCCCCACATGGCAGAGATGGACTGGTCATATGTGTTTACCCTTGTCTGTACATATATTTATTCCCAGGTGAAGGATATAGACCCAGACATGTCAATTGGACATAATGTATTTACAGGAATGACATAGTATGTTTACAAAGATCAGACCTTGCTTACTTTTCAATTAACCACCCTGACAACCTGAATTATAGTCAAGCTACCTCAACTCCCACCTTTTGGCTAATAATAATGGCTGTAGGCCTCCCAGCAGCATCCAATTCTTTGAGGTTTCACAATCAAAACCTGAGGACAAGGGGTGAGCCGTTGTGACATCAACAGGTAGGACTTTCTGATGTCATGGGGAAGAGTGCTTATGATGTTGTTGAAGTAAGGCAGGCAAGGGAGTGGATCAGAATTCTTTCTGGGCCTGCTAACTGTAAGTAAAGATACTATTAGTGCAAGCCCATTTCTCTATCCAAAAGGTTCAGGAATGGAAGTCTTTCCACTGCATTAAGTCCTGACATTTGGATTTGGAAAAAAGGTGATTTAAAACCCAGAATAAAAACATAAAATAAATATAGCTTTGCAAAGGCATAGACATGCACTGCTACTGAAGCAGGTTTTTTTTTTTAACAGACTGACCTATCACCATGATAGCTAAAAAAAATAAAGTACCAAGTCCTCTAATGCTGGGATATTAAGACTGCATATGAATTATTCTCATAATGTTTCATGATTTTTTTTCATTCTTATGTTTTGGAGTAAAAGAGCAATACTTTATCTTTTCTCTCCTCTGCTCCTCAAGGACTTTTACAAGAGTAAAGAATTTTCTAATGAGGACAGGCATCTCTTCTTCCTCCCACATTCCAGTTTTCCCAGAAAACATATAGGCTTAATTTGAGCCAAGTTTAAATTCTGTAGTTGTGTTGTTTCAATACCTAGCCATAAAGTCTCTCAGGATCTTCTAAGCCAGGAGTTGGAATCACATGCAATGGCATCACTAAGGGGTGCAGGGGTGCAGGGATGTGGCCTGCACCAGGTGACACCCAAGAAGAGGGGTGACATCTGGTTCAGTCTTGCTACTGTGGTGGAGTGAGAAGGGCCAAGTGGTCCCTCCTGCTTTTGCCGCAGCCATGCTAGTCTCTGTATGAGGAGGCTGGCAACAGCACAGTAAAAGAGGGGCCAAGCATGTCCCTGGCAGTCCCTTTGGCAGCCCCCCTGCACTGTGTGACAATGAAATGGGGATGTTCTGTGTACCACATGAAGCTTCTCACATTCATTTTTGAAGGCCTTGGCTCCTACTGTTAAGAGAACTGCCACACCTGGAAATATTTTATTAATGATTTATTTGATTTATATCCTGTTTTCTTTCTGTCTGGAACTCCAAGAGGCTTTGAGTGGCTTTGGAAATAGCAATTCCCCTTTAGAACAAAGTGCAACCATCCCAACACAATTTTCCCACTCACGTTCAAAAGCAGTTTTACAAATCCACAAATGGGTTTATAAGCACTGCTAGCTTTTTTATGATGGGATGATGCAGTTCATTATGGGTCCCAGGAAAGTGGAGGGGGAGAAGCCCCCTGGACTCCTGAGTTTATCCATCCCCGATCTAAGCATATTTAGGGTCAGGCTTCCCTGACTTTTGACACAGACCTGAACCTTAGACTAATTAATCAGAGGGGTTTCTGGGACAAACAGCATGATAATTCCAGCCGCTCTACATTTTTGAGCTTTTGCTTCTGAACATATGCTGTATTCCCTTCCTTGTATAGAGAGAGACATTTTGTTTAGAAGTGTCCCTGAAAAACTTGGTTTATAAAGACCTTAAGAATGATTGTTTATTGTGTTTCTCTTTTCCATTGTTTGTATTAAGTTTTACAGAAAATCAATACCTCTAGCTAATAATAATAATAATAATCTAGTTAATAATGATAATAATAATAATAATAATAATAATTTATTAGTTAATGTTTCAGTACCTTTCAATCAGAATCTGTATTCTTGGTTCATTAATTAAATTTATGTAGTCACCTGCTGCCACTAGGTATTCAAAAGCTAGGAATGAGTGTCTACTTAAACATACATTAACAACAACAACAACAACAACAACAACAACAAAAAGCTTGGCTCATTGTGGAAATTGGGCCTAGAATTTGGGTAAAATGCAACTAACCAGGTAATAAGAAGCCCAGAATCATGTGGAAAAGATTAGGAGACAAAAAACAATAAATGTGCCCTACAGCAGTGCTTGTTGCTGACATTTCTGTTAGAGCTTGCATTCCACATGGACTTACCTACTACGCATATGTCATGTCAGGAGTTTTCCCAGGGCTATCGTTGCTTTTGAGCATAATGGACGCCAATGGAGAATATTTTCTTAGGCCCTGATCTGCTGCTACCAAGCTTAGGACTTGCACAAAGACTAGGCTTATGAGTCTTAGACTGGCATTCTATGCCCTGCCTTGCAGTAAATGGCACAGTCAGCCCTCATGCATACACTAATCAACTTTCTCTCCAATTCCCTCTCCTTACTCCTCTTCTGAGGTGTGTGAGCACAGGCACTGTGTAAATAAAACAGACACAACAAACATCTTTGCAGTTAACTAGACAGTCCTGGTACACAGTGAGCATTGCTTCACATACCTAATCAAACTTCTTCCTCTTTTTCTGCTTTCTCTGAGGTTTGTCTCCCCTCCTGAGCATAGAAGTTCCCTGAAAATTCAGTCAGCAACCTGAGATTTGACAATCCCAAATAGTATATATGTGTCTACAAATATGCTATACTGTAAGAATTATTACGAGGCTCATAGCCAAAACTTTTAAGTTTAGCTGGCTTGGGTATAATGAGGGTGGCTAGAATAATTAAATGAAAAATAAGTGCAATTATGTCTAGTTCACACAACTGTATTCAAATCCTCTACCAGGAATCAATATGTGTGCAGACTGGGTAGGCAGAACTTATCCATATTTTTTCTGCCAAGAATCAGTGTGACAGAGAAAATTATTATGACTTGTATGAGCTAGAAACACTCTCAACGTTATCTACTGCAATATGTGAACTACAGCAGTAGTAGTTTCTCCAGTCACTAACATATATCTTGCATCAAAGACAGTGGTGCTTTTAACATTAAAAGAAAAAAATCCTGGGTTTATCAACTTTGAACCTAAAAAAGAGAACAGGCAGTTGAAATCCTAACTGTCAGTTTGAAGCATCATAAAATGCCTCTGGAGAGTAGAGATCAAGAACTTGGTAATAGCGCTTAATACGTCAGGGAAAATGAAAGGTGTCCAAGCCTTCATCATGTCCTAAAATGAACTTACTGTGCATTCTCCTTGGGGTTCCTAATGGTAATATTTTGTGGGAATAATGTTGTTCCATTGTTTTTATTGTACTCACTACTCCTATGAGATGGAAGCTATAACAAAAAGGATACACTGCTCATTCTATTCCCAGTCAGCCACATATAGGAGTGCTCATGCTGCTGCTGCTTGTCCACTCACAAAGCATCTTCCAGGGATTCTCAAAGCACTTGAATGTGCTCTTGATTTCAACTTAACACATGAAGCACAATCACAGCTACAGGCACTGAAAAGATATTTCAGTTCATTTGTTTGCCTTTTGATAGCTGTCTTCTGATGCAAGGCTGTTCCAGACGGTGAGGGCAAAAGCAAGATGTTAAAAAGAAGGTGAATCTCTCTTAAATGAGAGGCAGCTCTCACTACTGACACAATGGAAGAAATATAACAGCTTAGAGATCAGTGGCTCAAAATTTTATAAACGTCTATCTTGGCACAATTGCCCAAGAAGAGAGGGATGAAATAGAAACTATTTTATGATGAGACATCTTAGGCTGAGAAATCACACCCTACCATCCCCAATGAACCCGAGTCTTTATTCATAAGGATTTTTTGAAATATGGCTTTGGACAGTATCACCTGTGTGCTACAGCACAGGTTCAAACTAAGCAACATTTGTTTTACACTCCATTCACTCCTTAAAAATGTGCCACTAGAGGCTAAGGAAACTTGAAGAAGCTTCTAAAAACTTGTTGGACTTCCCAAGTACCCCACTGTGCTTTCTGAGAATTTTTCTTATGAGTGTTGCACCTGGGGGATCTTTTAGACTACTGTTGGAAAAGATAATGAATTATACATCCACTTAATCTATTAAATGT
Source organism: Urosaurus nigricauda (assembly GCA_034509955.1). Lineage (NCBI taxonomy): Eukaryota > Metazoa > Chordata > Lepidosauria > Squamata > Phrynosomatidae > Urosaurus > Urosaurus nigricauda. Next base: position 87,497,030 of record JAOEGL010000002.1, on the reverse strand, counting down.
GATTTACAAGAAACAAGAATTACAGTTTGGGCTCTGAAGCAGCAAAAGGATGACCAGAGCCAAGTCAACTACGGGAACTCCTTGGGAAATTTTATTTGTTATTTATCAGATGTGATCAAGGAGACGGAGACTCTGGGAGGTTCAAATCACACTCTTGGCTTAATAAGTCAAGCACTGAATTCTTGGGTGGTTCTATTAAGAAATAACAGTGATGGAAATGATCACCTTTTGTGGTAAGAGCTGTGGGAAGGCTAGATTTAGCTAACAGGATGTCATAACCTCACTAATCTTTTCGGTGCGAAGATTAACTTCATTGTGAAGGGGAAAAAACAGGGTTAGACTGTTCTTTTGGGAATAATAGAGCTGTACAGATAAAAGAATGCTACCCAAGCAGCATGAATTGTATGTGTTTTATCTGAAATGGAATAGCATTTGTGGTTATGGTTTCTGGGGGAAAACAGGTAAATACTGTGGACTATATATCAGCCAAGCATTATAGATAGATACCTTCTATTCATCTCAATAAAACTTGCACAGATGCTTGAGGCACTTCATCTCATGATTTTCCAAGCAATTATCTCTTCTGTTTAATGTAAGCAGGTGGAAAGTGCTTAACTCCAGACTATAATGTATAAAATAAAGGCACATCCCCTTTGTTGGAGATTTTTAAACTGGGGTAGTTCTCTTTTAAGAATGCTTTTAGACTTGAATTTCCTGCATTATTAGCGGATAATCTTTGGGGCATATGCCAACTCTACAGTTTCTGTTATTCGCTCTTTCTGATGAATTTAAAAGGAACATATCCAGTATCCCATTGCTTTTTAACTGAAGAATTAAACAGACGTAAGAGTAAAAGAGTAGATGAAAGAACTGAATCCTGAAGATGCAACTAAGGGGTGAACCAGACAGGATAGCAGGAGCGGCCACAGGCTTCTCCTGCCCCAATTGCTGTGGGTCCACCATGGGACTGTCATCAGATGCTGCAGTCCTGAGGTCGGCCACTGCTGTGGTCCTAAATGGACCACAAAAAGAAGTGGTAGGAAAATGCTCCTTTTGTGGCCGGGTTTGGGCATGCATCATGTGCACATCTGGCCTCTGAACTGGCTCAATGGTGGCTCTTTTTGGGCTGTCTGTTTGAGGCCTAAGCCTCTCTGGTTCCTCCCTATTACACCACATTTGCCCCACAAGAGCCACCACAGTTGAGGATCAAGGAACTGTGTAAAACATCGTGGAATGGGTCACAGGGAACTGTATTAGGATAGAGTAACACTAAGAATTCAATGGGGCTGCCATGCACAACTGGATGGGCTTTGCAATACCTGGTAGAGATGTTATTGTTTAGATTATTATTTATATGCTATTGTTTAAAGGGCTTAATCCAGGAGAAGAAACTCAAGAAACATGTCATTAGCCAAGTATTCCATGCTTTTAAACTGCATGTTTGTATTTGAAGAAACCAATATGCTAACTAGCAAATGGGCAAAACAGTCTCAGCATTCAAATATGTACATATGAGTTAGACTTTAATTTAATTCAAAGGCACTTTAGCAGACTCAAAGTTTGCTATTGTCTACACAATGCCCTTGGCTTATGAGTTCTCCATTCTATTCTGATCCCTGCCCCATGGGTGATTTACTTGATTAGTAATCTGGTTTTTGCAAATTATACTCTTTCATTGTATTGAAAAACTATGGCTTGCATGAGCCCAACAGACTAAGATGAAAACTAAAACATGTTGTTGGTGGGGAGGCTGCCCCATACTAGGAAGTTACATATGAAGAGAGCAACTGATAGGAAGATGAAATGCATAAGCACAGAACCAACCCAAAGAAACTATTTAACAGTTGCCTTGGAAATTGCTCCATTTAGCTAGTAAGGAAAAAAGTATGAACCTCTAGCTCCAGAGATCCCGTGGTTTAACAGATTTTATCTGCTTTTCAAGGACACAGCCATCTTAGTCTTGATCAGTACGCAAAGGGGTCTGCTATGTTAATCTGCTATGTTTATCTTTGTTTTATTAGAATTTTATATGTTTATTTTCTAATTTTGATTTTATGACTTTAATTGGTTGAATGCCACTCTGAGAATGGGTTTACAGTGGAAGACTGGGGGAATTTTTTCTAATATTTACTGAATAAATGAACCCATTGACTTCTTATGTCTATAGAAATTATAGCTTGACTGTTTTGTCCATAGAATTTATTGACTTATTACTTGACGTGCTATACTAACAATTATATATGATCATGAAGAAAAACCAGTTTCAAACATTCTGAAGTTCTTTCTGTAGCTTCATTCAACAACATTCAGACAAACTCTATGAACAAGAAACAGAAGGCATTGTGAAGGCATGCCAATAAGGTTCTGTAGCTCACATTAGTTTTGAGATGGGGAAGAAAATCACAGATGATGGAAATGTTTTGAAAAGGGAAAGTTCAAGGTCCATCCTTTGATCTGACCATGCAGTGACTTTACTGATAAATGGAAAGATGAAAGTGTGAACAATTGGGTGGATGAGGGATGTATGCTTAGGAGTGCTGATTTGGGGAAGCAATGTGGGATGTCAGTTCCTATGGATTTTCAAGGTACCAAACCTTGAGCCTCTGGTTACTTTATAATAATAAGGCATTGCTTCCAAAGATCCTCTCAAGCAATATACAAATGAAAAAAACATTGATAATTCAACAGTTAAAATCAAACAGTGAATTAAAAACATACTAGCCTCCTGCTCACATCCCATACAAATATTTCACATGTCAGTAAGAAAGCCATAAAAAGAAATCAAAAGTAAAGCAACAGATCATAACAATAGGAAGCAATAGCACATTTTATTAGTTGTATCTCATTGCAAACACACAGAAGTTCATACCTGATTTCATTTTTAAACCTATTTTTACTTTTTTCTTTACCTTTAAACCTATATATCTTATTTATTATTTGATTTATTTATTCAAGCTACCGGTATCCTACCTTCCTCCTGCTAAGGGACAAAAGGTGGTTTACAGAATTTAAAATAACAGTTAAGCTAAAAATACTATTCCAAAAGTAAATAAATACATAAATAAACATCAGTACTATTTAAATACATAGTTAAAACAGTTTTAAAAATACATTTAAAACATGATTAAAAACATCTAAAGTAAAACCTCAAGGTCTTTGAACACTACACTGCTGTATGAGTAACATCAGTCAAAGGCTTGCCTACATACAGTATAAAGCTTGTAACCTGCCACAGAAAGAAAGCAGGAGGTGGTTAGCTGAATCTCCTGTAGAAGCGAGTTACACAGTTTAAGAGCAGTCACTGAGAAGGCTCTCTCCCGTGTCCTCACCAGCTCCAGCTACCTTGTATAAGGAGATATGATCTTTAGACATTCTAGACCCAAGCTATGTAAAGCTTCAAAGGTCATAACCAGCACTTAAATTCTGGCCAGAAATGCACTGTTTCAACAGGGGCATTACAGGATCAATGAAACTAGGCCCAGCCTTGCCACAATATTTTGGGCCCATTGGAGTTACCAAAGGCAGCCCCATATAGAGTGTGTTATAGTAATACAAGTGGGGATGTAATTAAGGCATGAGTCACCATAGATAGATCTGACTTCTCCAGGGATGGGTGCAGCTGGTACTAGTTTTAACTGTAAATGCCAAAACCTGGTCACTGCCAAAATCTGATTTTCAGGCTCAGATCTGAGTTCAGGAATATGCCGAAATTGGGAAACAGAGATTTCAGAGTGTGTGTAATCCCATCCAGCCCAAGATGGATCCCTATTCCATAATCTGCCTTATGACTGACCAGAAGTGCCTCTTTCTTGTCTGCATTAAGTTTCAGTTTGTTCACCTTCATCCAGCCCATTACAGACAGCAGACAGTGGCTTACGATAGAAACCGCTTCCTTGGAATAGGTGGAAAACAAAGGGTTGGGTGTTATCAACATAATGGTGACAATGAACCCCCAAAACTCTGGATGACCTCTCCTGGTGGTTTTACGTAAATATTAAACAGCACGGAGGACAGCATTGAACCTTGGAGAAGCCCATAAGTTAGTGGTCAGGGCATCAAATACACATCCCCCAGCTTCAGCTTCTGACTCCATCCCTCCAAGAAGAATGCAACTACTTGGGAACTGTGCCCCTAGTCCAACCCCAGAGAGATAGTCCAAAAGGATACCATAGTAGATAGTATCAAATGCCTTTGAGAGATCCAGCAGAACCATCGAGGGCACACTCGCCATCTAGTTCCCAGTGCAGGTTGTCCATTAAGGTGATAAAAACTATCTTGGCCCATAGCCCGACCTGAAGCCAGATTGAAATGGATCTAGAACATACTGCCCTGTGATTCTCTTATTTTTTTTCTTTTAATTGGTGAGACACATTTGAAATGATTAAATAAAAAATATAGCTGTCTGGTTACATGGCAATATGTTACAGCTGTGATCCAGGTATAGTAGCTTGTAAACAAAGTGTTAACACATAACTAGTTCCAATGAAGTGCTAACAAAATGCAAATTCAAATATACACTAGAATGTGCATTCCATTTAGAGCCAGATAGTGTAGCCACCTCTACATTTGAACACATAGCTTCTTCAGAGTCATGGGTACTTATTTAGCAGGTGAGAGCCAAAGTTGTATAGTGGTTTAAGTTTTAGAATAGTCCTGGGTTTCAAACCACTCAGCTATGGAAACTGACAAGGTGACCCCCTAAAAACAATAATCCAAAATCTATGATGGTGTTGCCCTAAATTGGGGTCAGCTTAAAGACACATAAGTACAACAAAGAATATAGAAAACTGTTAATTTTTAAGCTGCTGGACCCAAGAGGAGGTCAACAGTTGTACAGTTGACATTTTCAGAGCAAACACTGACCCGGTGTGGATATTACAATTGTTTCACCAGGTGGACAAGACCAAGATGGATGCTTCATCATTCAATATATCTTCACAGGTGATACATAATACAAGCATATTTCTGTCTGCCCATCCCAGTTTCTCCTGGTGATGCGACACTGCAGGCAATGGGACAGCATTCAGTAGAAACTGGAAATGATCCTTCTTGTTTCTTGGCACTGCAACACTACAAGTATTACAGCAGCAAAAACGGTTGAACTTTCCCCCTTATCGTTCACACTTCTGGAACATTCTGTTCATTCTGTATTATTTGATACTGGGGGGGGGGGGGAGGTGAGATTACAATTTGAGCCTTTCCAAGAACAATCTTCAATTGTTATCTGTATCCAAATGCATAACAGGAAGAAATGAAATGTGATACTTTATTATCATTGTGCATTATGTCAGGAAAAAAGAACATAGCTTATTTGATACAACGTGCTGAACTGCATTAAAAATGAAAAGTAATTTATGAGCAACCTGAAACAAGATTCACAAAGCTGTAAATAATCCTGTACAGGTATTCATCTTTCCTGCATGAAATTAAATTCAACTATGACATCTTCACGCTACAGGACCTAAATTCCCTAAAGGCACCAGATCCTGCCTGATCTTGGAAGCCAAGCAGAGATGGGAGACTGCCAAGAAATACCAGGTGCTGTAGGCTGTATTTCAGAGGAAGGAACTGAGATAACCACCCCTGAATATCCCTTCCCTAAGAAAACTCTATGAAATTCATAGGAGTCACCATAAGTTGATCAGTGGTTTCAAACTGCACGCACACACACATACACACACACACTCCCTCTGACAATGTCAGCATGAAATTTTTAGAGTTGTCATTGCAAAGTCATGACACTGGAGCCAGTGTCATCTCTGCCTGGGGTGTAACCTGGTGCAGGGGTGGGGCTTCCAGGGGTGAGTTCAAAACAGCACACTCTCACCTTGCTGTGGGCCACACCCCTCGCACCCCCTTATTGACACCATTGACAGGAGCTTAACTTTATTTTAGGATACCTGTAATAGGTAAACGCAAAGATTCCACTGTGCAAGCTTTCAAGCACTTTAGATTTCTTCTTTCTGTAAGTTGGCATTGGGACTTGAAGCATGGTGAAGAAGGGGTGGAGGAATAGAGATTTTTAATGTCAGATTGCAGCAGATGTCCACAGTAAGCGATGCAATGAAGCTTAAGGTGGGAAAAAGTGGGATTTTACTGTAGCCACTCCTACTGTAGCTGTGTTTGCCTGTCCACAACAGGAAAGATAAACAGCAGCCTTCTACTGAATCACTTACTGAGCACCAAGGTAGGATCGCAAAATGTTAATCATAAGGTGGAGGTTGATGAATGGGAAAAATGTCCCTGGATGCATTTTGCAAGAAAGTTTCAGATGGTTTCTAAAAGGCTAAAAGTGTTTTTGTTTATGTATATAAGGTTTTCATGATCTGGCCATTACATTTCACATGTACATATTGTTAGTTTTGGATAAAAGGTTTGCTGAAACCTTACTCTTTGCATGTGATTTCTGTCTCTGCTACCAAGAATTCTGTTAAAGAAGTGGTATACCTGTAACCAGTGGTTTTTATGATAGCTATACTTTAATCTGTTTCCTGATCTCTCTTAGAAATAAAAACAAAACTTAATACATTAGGATTTTTTTCTTCATTACAATTTAACCTATACATTCATATGTTTTCCTCCCTTTTTTAAAATTAAAAATAAAGATCGAAGTCACGAGGAAACAGACTTGTTCTTGTTGTGAAGATACTATTAAAATCAAGATCATACACTAGGCTAACATATGGTAATTTCTATGGCATATGGTAAGAAAAAGAGCAATGTGATCATGACTAGTTTGTGTGCCTTAAACAAGATCCTGAAGATTCTCCATCATAACAAGCAGAATCTCCAAAGACGTTGATTTCTATACAATGAATGTGAACAGGGGTCATGCTATATCACACTTTCTCCATATCTGCAGGGAGCCCTCCCTTCCCTTTGTGTACAGTTGCATGTACACAGTAATCAGGATCTGCACCCTACCTTGTCTATGTATGTATATTCATTGCACACAGATGAATGACTGGCATGGGCTGCTAGTATAAATCATCCATATGTCCAATGATGTGAATGCTCATTCTAAATAAATTCTGGAAAAGGGATACAACAACTGTTCTCAAGGTGAGCTAGGAGCAAAAGTAATGTTCATTTCAATTTATTTCTTTTTTTACTTTGAAATGTCCTGTCATATTTTTATTCTTTAAAATATTTATATCCTGCCTTCTTCTTCTTCTTCTTCTTCTTCTTCTTCTTCTTCTTCTTCTTCTGCTGCTGCTGCTGCTGCTGCTGCTGCTGCTTCTTCTTCTTCTTCTTCTTCTTCTTCTTCTTCTGCTGCTGCTGCTGCTGCTGCTGCTGCTGCTGCTGCTGCTTCTTCTTCTTCTTCTTCTTCTTCTTCTTCTTCTTCTTCTTCTTCTTCTTCTTCTTCTTCTTCTTTCTATCCTGCCCCTCTGAGCGAGCAATCGGGGCGGGATACAACATTTAAAAACATATACAGTTAAAAAATTGCAATCTATACAATCCATACCCATCTCCCACCCCTTAAAACAGGATTAAACTAAGTCATAACTAAAACAGTAACAAATCTAAAAAACAACACTGAATCTCGAGGTCCAATGTGGCGGCCAAATGTTAATGTGAGATGGAAGGAGCTAGAAGTCATTCAGGCAGCGGGAGGGTTAGCTACTATCCAGGAAGGCCTTCCGGAAGAGATACATCTTGGTTGCTTTCTTAAAGCCATCCAAGGTTGTAATAAGACGCATCTCATCTGGCAGGTCGTTCCACAGCCCGGGAGCAATAGCAGAAAAGGCCCTCTGGGAGGTTTGTGTCAGCCTAGTTTTGATAGGCTGTAGCAGGTTCCTCCCAGAGGACCAAAGTGTACGAGGGGACTCATATGGGAAGAGGCAGTCCTTAAGATAGGTTGGACCCAAGCCATGTAGGGCTTTAAAGGTCAAAACCTTTACTGTGCCCGGAAACTTATCAACAGCCAGTGGAGAGATTTAAGTACAGGTGTTATATGCTCTCTCCTCGGTGTACCAGTAACTAATCTGGCTGCCATGTTTTGGACTAATTGAAGTTTCTGGGTTAGGCACAAGGGTAGCCACATGTAGAGTGCATTACAGTAGTCCAAACGTGAGGTAACCAGCGCGTGTACCACAGTCTCCAGGTCCCTCATTTCCAGGAAAGGGCGCAGCTGGCGTATCAGCCGAAGCTGATAACAGGCACTCCTGACTGTCGCGCTCACCTGACAGGTCATGTGAAGCGATGAGTCTAGAATTACCCCCAGGCTGCAAACAGAGTCCTGTGAGGAGAGCATGGGTTCCCAGGAAAATAAGTAAACTCACTTCAAACAATTTTAAACAAAACAATTTTAAACAATTTTAAAATGTAAAGCAATAAATATAATTTTAAAAGATTAAAAGCATATGAAACAATTAAACTGGTTAAAGGTTAAAACATTTCAAAATCACATTTGGGATAAATTATTTAGGACTCAAAGTCTTTGGTAAAAAGCCCTGTTTCTGCTTGGCATCAGGGCAAAGCAGCAACTGGGCCTCAATAACCAGGGTGCCGGAGCTGAGAAGTATCTGACCCATGTCCCCATGCAATGCATCACTACCATAGGTGGAGCACAAAGGAAGGTTGTGCCATCAGACTTCAATTCTTTCGCACATGTATGTAGGAAGAAGGACTCCTTCATGTATCAAGATCCTAATCTGTAGGTATCTAAGTACTTTGAATCCAGACTGGAAATGTACTGGTAGCAACTGCAAGTCTTTTAGGACTGGCATTATACAATCTCCATATTGTATTCCAGTCAGCAATTGAGTGTTGTTTTGGTTGCAGCTTCTGAGTCATAAATGAGGATAGCACCTCTTAGTAGCCTAATTGGGAGGTTATCAGCACATTAATTATTTTGGCTTGGTTGTCCTTGTCCAGGAAAGGTTGTAGTTGCCAGTCCATTCAAATATGAGCTCAAGCACTTCTGAGCTACTGAAATCATGTGGGCCTTCAGTTATAGAGATCAATCCAGAAATATTCCCAAACTACATTCAGTCACATTTGAACTAGCCATTCACCCATTTCCTTGATATCAGACCTAGAATCTTATGGGGATTTAGCATCACCCTATTGACTTATCCAGACACAAGTCCAGCACTTGCATAGGCACAAATGAATCTGATGATAAGGACAAATGAACAGAGTGTTATGGGCTTATTGTGCCAAAACCCCTAATCACCTTATCCACCAACCTCATATAGATATTAAACACTATAGGAGATAAGAAAGAACTCTGCAGCACTTGAAAGCATAGTAACCATAAATGGGAATCCATCAGTGGAACTGACCCTCACCCAAAAGGAACAGAAATACTCTAACACAGTCATTTGGAAGGCTCTGTTTTGAAAAGAAGCTCTCTAAACACCCTTGTTGGAAGAGCTCCACATACTACAGACTTTTGGGTCCCTTCTGGGAGAAAGATGGCATACAAATGAAATAAATAAATTAAAAAATAAATAAATATGGACTGATAAATTAGCACAGATTTTTCAGCTACCATTTCTACCCTGGAATATTGCAGCTTTGGGCACTAAGACTGCTGACCTGTCCTTCTGAAATTTTATTGGAATACATGATATAATTTTTCTCCAGGAGACCTGGGAATGTGATAGTTCAAATGGTTTTTGAAACACATTTTTTGAAAGCACAGCCCAGTGCAAGGGGAAGTCACAATATTGATCTCTACTGAGCTTCAGGTTACCCTCTCTGGCACTGATTTCCTGCCTGATATTGTGATCACTCTGGTTATTATGTTAATTTTCATTCCTGTTAATAAATGCTTATTGTCCTCTATTATGCAAAGAACAAGCAAATAAGGATAGGTGGCTCAGGTTGAAAAATGTATTAATAAAATGACTGCCATTTCCTCAGAAGCATTTGTGATTTTGGCAAGTGATTCACTATTTTGGTGAATATCATGCTGAAGTAGAACCAAGACATCTGATAGCTGTTAGGCAATTCAAGGATAAGTTATGTATTTTTTCTTGTTTGTGTTTTCTATAAATGATAAATAACTTAGATGTAGTGATGCTAAATAATAATAATAATAATAATAATAAATTTTATTTTTATACCGCCCTTCCAAAAAGATCAGGGCGGTGTACAAGATAAAAAGACATTAAAACATCAAGCATAGTTTAAAATCCAAGCAATACAATAAAACAAGTAAAACAATACAAGATTAAAAACAATAAAAAACGATACCTCCCAGCGTAAAGCTATGATGGAAAGACAATGGCAGCATATCTAACAGGGCAAACCACAAGAGAGACCCATTTACAAATATGCCTGTTGAAATAGATGTGTTTTCAGGTCCTTTCTAAATTGGATGAGGGTGGGGGATAAGCGGAGCTCAGTAGGTAGAGAGTTCCAGAGGTAAGGGGCAGAGATGGAGAACGCCCTTTTTGTAGTGCTCATCAATCTAGCCTCTGGAACTCTCAATATACGCTGTCCGGTAGATCTCAGTGTGCGGGGCGGATTATGTGGGGAGAGACGGTCCTTTAGGTACCCTGGGCCCGAGCCATATAGGGCTTTATAGGTAACAACCAGCACTTTGTACTGCGCCCGGAAGCGAATCGGCAGCCAATGTAGGTCTTTCAAGATAGGTGTTATATGGGCGGTAGGAATGGGGGCAGGAATTGAGGGAGATAAATATGATGAATTTAGATTCACATCTGACACTAGGGGATCAACAATTGATTACCTAATGGTATCTTATGGCTTGTTAAATCTGGTGTCAAGTTTCAGGGTGGCTGCACATACTGAAAGTGATCATCTTCCTTTAACTGCAGTTTTAAATCTTGGGGCAGAATGCTTCTATGCAACCTGGGTTAAGATTACAGGTTGATTTAAGATTTTCTTGTATTAAATTTACTGTTAAACTAGCAATAGCATTAGCAACTACATTTCTATATCACTTACCGATGTACTAAGCAGTTTACAAAGTGTAAGCTAATTGCCCACAACAAGGAGGGTATTCATTTTAGTGACCTACAGAAGGATGCCAGGCTATGACCTGAAACCCCTGGCTGGTATTGAACTCACAACCTTGTGATTTGTGAGTGAGTGGCTACAGTACAGGCATTTAACCACTGTGTCACCAGGACTTCGTAAAATAGAGCAAATCTCAACCAACCTGCTACACCCTGAAAGCTGCCTTAGATCAAGAGACTCCCTGCTATGTTTAAGATCACCAGAAGATTTTTATGCTTATATCAGAACCTAATTGTATATCTACACAATTGTTTGTTTTGCAATAACCCTCCCAGACAACATTTCCAATCTCGCATGTCTAACTCTTGGTTTGATCATAAGTGTTTTGATATGAAGAAAGCTCTTGCTGAAAAATATGATTTATACGGGAAGTTGGATATGGCATCTTTACATATAAATGGCTGTTTCTAAAGAATAAATATCAACATTTAATTAAGAAAAAGAAAAGAAATAGGCACTTACAATGAATTGGCAGAAGTTAATTGCTCCATCATGGATTCATGATTCAGCTACTTTCTGGACAATAGTGTCTAGGCCCAGGGGATGGCAAAGCAACTTAGGACTTTATCACACTGGGGAAATAGGGGGTTTATAAAGGCATTTTCCCGGGACATTCATGCGATCGCAACAAAGATTTTCCCACAATGTCGTGATGAGAGGACTTATCCCAGGAAGAACCAGGAATGCTCCAGCAACAAATCATTAATGGAGAAATCCTGTGAATGATTTGTTTCTGGAGCATTCTTGGTTCTTCCCGGGATAAGTCCTCTCTAAGCACAATGTGTGGGAAAATCTTTGCTGCGATCCAGAGAATGTCCTAAGAAAATGCCTTTTTAAACCGCCAATTTCTACCCGTGTGATAAAATCCTTACATGGATTAAACTTTATATTCCTGCAAAAACCTGGGAATCATTTTTTCAGTACCACACATGTAGGAGCCAATTGGATACTCATTAACACAACAAAACATTGGAGGTCATCCTGATTGGTCCCGTCTCATCATCTGAAATGGGCAGACTCATTTCTGTACTTAAACTGGGAAAAGCCCCAAGAAGTAATCACATATGCCCCAAACAGCTTAAGTCAAGTTTGGAGTGGCAGGGACCATTTTTAGCTATTCTGTTATCATATATTGATAGTACTGCTGTATTCTGTACAGTATTCTGTCTGATTGGGAGCTCACAATAATAACATCAATCTACAAAAAAGGTAAAAGATCAAATCCTGCCAATTCTAATCATCTTCTAGAGAAACTACCAAGTTGGATGGAGCAGGAAAATGTCCTTGGAGAAGAGTAAGCATGGTTTAGGTCTGGGTGCTCTTCAATTGATCAGGGATTAGTATTACAACATTTGTTAGGATTTATATTACAACATTCGTTAGGGAAAAAAATGCTTCCCCTGCAGAGTGTGGGGGAGCACTTAAGCAGCTTTTATAGACTTTAACTCTGCATTTGATATGATCCCAAGAGATAGAGTAGGACATAAAGTTGCAGCCACTAACATCGACAGGCTCTTGCTGATTCCTATTTGCAGTCTTTATAATAAAATGCATGTGCAAGTCAGATGCAATCATGAAGGCTATTTGACTAGAGTAATATCAACACATATTGAAGTAAAACAAGACTGTGTTCTTGCCTCTACTGTGTTCAATATGCATATTGTTTCCTTGGTTAAGGCACTTTCTAACATTAATCTCATCCACCTAAATTGACAGGGAGAACCATATCTATTCTACTCTATGGAAACGATTAATTACCTCTGTCATTGTCATGTGCAGCTTTGAGACAACTATTAAGAGCTCTCGAGTCTATTAGAAAACTGAACAGTTGGCAAATGATTATGTTTTTGTTTTCACTTGGACATGGGTTAAACATAACTGGAAAATCAATGGACATGCAACTGACCCTCCCTCCTGACCCTCCCAAGCAATCCTGCTCTTCTAATGGTAAAATTTAGCTCTTCCAACTATTTCCCATATTTTTTCTATACTAGTCTAGAATGAATGAAATGCACTTCTGCTTTAATAACCTGTAAGCACAATTTGTTCCGTATGTTTTAATGTGCATATATTTGGGATGGGGCCCAAAGCTTTTATTTCAAAGGGGTCCAAAAGAGTTAAGAATGACTGGGATAGACCATGAGAATGTAAGACTATTACAGGTACTAAATTGAGAAGAGTCATCTGTTCAACTGTTTTGAGCCTGACTATAGAAATGATTGTCAGGGAGATCAGACCGATCTACAGAAGCCAAACAAATGCCGTACAGACTCTTATGAACGACTGTGATGTTTTGTTTACCATGGAAGGAGCTGGCACTCTAGCTTGTCCCTTCCATGATATTCTTTTGTCCAAACACGCCCAGTGTGTACAATTTGTCTTTTTCCAACACTGCCTTGCCTCATTTAGTAGACTTTGCTATGCCATATAACTTGGTAAGACATTAAATGATTGTTCTGTCTAAGATTAAGCAAGAGTCCTACAGCATTACTCAGATGTGTCTTAAACATTTAGGTACCTTATTCAATTGATTTTAAGAATATAGAATTATTACAGGCACATATTTCTGGATACATAAAAATATTCACACTGCTGTGTATCATAATGAAGGGATAAAGTATGAGGATTAGTAATATGAAAATGCTTTGATCTGATACTCATTTTTCTTGATTTTCTAATCATGTGCTTTGAATGTTAAGGAGAAAGCAAAGCCATACTCTATATAGTTACTGTGTGATATGCATGCCAGGTTTGACATTATTGAGGCTATTCAAGGTTATTAGACACAGATTGGGTCTGCCTGCCAAAAATGCTCATTTTCTGCTCTAGTCTGCAACTGTGCATATTGATGAACCTTTCACAGAGGAAATAGCCATAGAGAAATTTCTATAATAGACCTATACTCCAGGAGTATGTTTCAAAATTTAATTTTTAAAAAAATCCCCTAAATATTGTACACACACTGGGTTCTTTTAACCTGTTTCAAAAACCAAATTAGACATAAAACATGGAAGAAGAGTAAGGGAAGTCATTTTCTATTAGCTGCATTTCATATGCCTACAGCTGGATCCTATTCACTATATAGTGACTATGTAGTAGCCAGCCACTTAAACAGCCAAATTTAACTTGACAAAAGTCACTTTGCAGTATGAAGTGCAATATGAAGAGACAACTGAAGAGGTCACTGCTTCTTTCATCACTCACTGAAAAAAGAGGTGGTAACTTAAGCTCTTCTGACCCAAAGATTCTCTCTTCATCTCCATTTATAATTGCTGAAGTGCAAGACAGTGACATTGTAGAGTTATAATATGCCAACCAAGATTTTTTGCACACCACCCTGTGACATATACTTCTGAACAGCAAATTTGTGAAAACAAGGCAGCTTTCTCATCCCAGTGTAAAGTCTTTTCAGTCCATGTTTTGGTAAGAGTATCAGAGCAGGCTGGCTGGATCAAACCTGTCTCTTTTTAAACCCACTGTAGCCATTATCATGCCTTGCAGAAGTGAAACATAACTATATTTTGTTAAAAAAAACAAACAAAAAAAAAATCAAAAAAATGAAAAACAAATCATATTTACCACTACCACGCATTTTCAATGGCAAATTAATGAGCTTATATATTTTACATTCATATTTTGAAGGCTAGCCCCTGGTTCTGCTGTTTGTCAGCATCAGTCTTAAATTATGTGCACCACTAGAAAAATTCAAAAATCCACTCCAGGGCTGCCATATATTAAATAACATTCTTTCTTTTCTTACTGCTTGGAATATTCCGTACCATTTGATCTACTGTGTTTCCTTTGCGTTCAACTGGTAGAACTCCACTCACATCTGTAATTTACTGCAGCACCTCAAAGCTGCTTTGAAGGGTTTCCTAGACCTCCCAAGGGGCTCTTGGGGGTGCAGGGAGGGGCACCAGTGGAGATGGGGAAAATGCCAACACCACATTTGCAGGATTCTGCCATTCTACCAGTAAAAGCCCACCTGTCCGTAATGAATGAAATAGTACTAATTCTGATTAAAAAAATAAAAAATCAGTAGAACAAAATGAATATCCATATGCACATGATAACTCACAACAACATAAAAGAGCAATTAGTACTGTTTTTAGAATCTGCATTGCAAAGGTATTTGAAAGTAAGTGCTTAAATAGCTTAAAATAACTTGCATGATTTGACTTGATTTGGACTACAGATTTAACTGCTTTTGTGTGTTAAAAACCTTAAATACACAGGATATTTGTAATTCAGCTATGGAAAAATACTTATAAGCCTTGGACATGTTCTGATATTTGTTTGGTCTAAATCTTGGTGGAATTTGCTTATCCAGTGCATACCACTTATTTGCCACAACAAGGTCCTGTTTTAAACTTGCTGATTATTACTTAAACATTGTTTCAGTATGATCTGTTGAAGGATTTCATTAATACAGATTAGTACCTTCAGTAAGCTGTGGTTAATTGAAGTCTCTGAGCTTTGTTAAGTACCTTCAGTGAAGTGGATTAGTTGGCTTAATTTTATGTTCCTTCACAGAAACGGGGGGCGGGGGAAGCTGAGCAAAGTAATTACTTTTCCCCATTGGACTAAAAGGGGGAAAGATGAGTGCATAGTTTCTACTCTATATATTCAGAAAAGCATTTTCTAGATCAAAGTGTCTCAGGTACTTACTCCATTGGTTGCAAAATGATTAATAGCCCTGAGTGTGGATAGAAGAAGAACTACGGGAACATGATAGTAGTCCCTTTGCTGATCTATGTGCATTCACTAAACTGACAGATCACATGTGCTTAAAAACTGTAGACTGCTGGCCCTATCATTAGATAGAGGCAGCTGCCTTAGGCAGAAGATTTCTGGTTACAGCAGGTTTTCCACATTAGCAGGCTAGCTATCTGCAGATTGGAGTCTCTGTAGCTTGTCATGACCCATATTATACAATGGCAGGGCATGCTTGTGGATGTGTTGGTGTGGGTGTGTTCACACCACCACCCACTGAATAATAATAATAATAATAATAATAATAATAATAATAATTTTCCCCATCAGTGGGGCACTTCATAATCAAATCACTGCAGATGGGATGGGCCCACTGTATTATGGAAAAGGAGGTTAATGATTGATATATTTCTAACAGTTCATGGAAGGGGGAAGAGATGCCTGCAAGATTTTTTGCAACCAGTGCCAGAATAACTTGCTTGGCCTTGGGTACTATATACCTTGACTTTGGGAAAGGTTCACATTTCATGCCCTGCTTTAGACAGCAAAATTTTGGCCTGGCCCCCTGTGTCAGCCTGAGTCCCAATCTGACACTGTATATATACCACTGCCAATATGTGATGGAGAACTCTGGAAGCTGCAATTTAAAAAGTAAGATTTTCAAACTCTGATCAAAATCTTTCATCATTGCTTCTTTAGTAAACACAAACTGAAAATATGACCAATACTTGCAAATACATACAAAGTAGACCATTACAACTGAGCATATAGTTCTGAATCTGGTCAGCTGTAGCTCTTAAAACATGTAAGTCAAGTTATCCAAAAGCTCAAGTATTACCCAAAAGAAATATTCTGTGAGCAGATGACAAAGGAGTATAAACGTATCTTTTACTCAAGTCTCTGAATCAGAAATTTTCACTACAAAATATTATACCTGCAAAGATATGTTGCCAGAACAGAAGTATCACCCATGCTGAGAAAACATATTTGTGTACTTTAGCTGTCATGTTTGCTACAGTCAGTCAACATTAAGGTACATTTTTTACTGTTTGGCAATCTGGAAAAGGAAAGGAAAAGGACATTCTTCTAAATGGAAAACAAAACAGATTTCAAGAACATAATAGATGTCACAGTAGGAGAAGCAAAGCTAACACAAACAAGCAAAGAAATCACAGCAATAACTTGAAGAACAAATCCAAAACTTGAAAATCATATTTTTTCCCGAGTCCTTACTTGTCTTATGCCATTTGCTCTGACTTTGCATTTGTATCGGAAGTCTAAAGAAGCTGTTACTTCATATTATCTCTGCTACAGCCAATCCTATTTTGTACTTTCTTCCTCAGTAATAACTTTTGCCATGGTGGTGGACATGATCTGATGTTGCTTTCACCATGTGTCCCAGTTTTCACTATGAAATATTGGAGGATGTGTCCATGTGGTACACAAGTCAACAATCTTGTGGTTGTGTTTTTGCACTAGCTGTAGCTTCTGAGTTATCTTCAAGGACAACCTCCCCATAGGACACACCACAGTGTTCTAATCTGAAAGTAACCAGCAGAAGGATTACTGTGACTAAGGCTGCTGCCACAGTGCGGAATCAATGCAGTTCGACACTGCTTTAATTGCCATGTTTCCACAGTATGGGATTTGCAATTTGTTGTTGCACCGGAGCTCTCTGACAAAAAAGGCTCAATATCTCACAAAACTACTAATCTCAAAATTCCATAGCATTGAGCCATGGCAGTTAAAGTGGTGCCAAACTGCATTAATTCTGCAGTGTAGATGCAGTATAGGTGATCTTCGCTGAAGAAAGGCCGAAGTAGAAGCTGGTTGCTGATAAAGCTAAAGTGAAGCTTCAGGGTCCACTGAGCCTCCAGTGACAAAGATGGATCTAGGAGTATTCTCAAGCTGTGCATTTTTCTTTGTGAAATATTTGATATGCAGGATGTGCACATTTGTAAATGTTTTTGGTCTATTAAATCACAATCTACTTCATATAAATAAATAAATGAATAAAAACAGCCATATATTATGAATTTCTAAATTATTTCCCTCAGATGAAAGAGAGGAACAGAAGAGAGCAAAAAAGTAGGACAATCTGACACATTTACTGAGAAGTAAGCGTTTAGAGATTTTATGAGACTCACTCCCAGATGCATGCATTGACTTCTCCCCAATTTTATCTTACCTAACTTTAATGAGCTTGTCAATGTTTTTATTTTCAGGAAGCATTCATAGATATGTTCGATATAGTAAATTATGGGGCTTTGCAGACCACCCCAAAAGGGTGGTCTGTGGGTGTCCCTTTCAGTTCTGGATTGGGGCCAGAGCAACCTCACCAGCAGCCCCAGAGGCCCCAATCCGCCACTTTTCCAGGCCGTGTAGAAGCGACAAAACGCCACTTCCCCGCGGCCTGTAAAGAGGTGTCCTTGGGGCTTCATGCCCCAAGGACACCCCGGCCAGCAGAGCCACAGGAGAAAGGGGCCGCCTGGCCCCTTTATCCCTCACTTTGTTCCTGTGACAATCTGGTTCCTGTGGGAATGAAGCGCTTCCGCAAAAAGGAGCTCCATTCTGGGGCTCCTTTCTGCACTGTGGAAAGGGCGCCCTAGGTGCCCTCCAGTGGCGTGGTGGCGTCAGGTGCACACTGCTCTGTGTAAACACGGTGCACGCCATGACACCATCATCACGTGAGCATATGGCGCTGTCCATACATGCTAGGGCTGGCGAGCATGCTGGGGAGCCCTGTTTACACCGCAGAGACGGCCGTTTTGGGCCGTCTGTACAGGGCCTATATACACTCATCCCTCCATATTTGTGGATTTGATATTTGCAGATTTGATTATTCACAGATTTGAATATGTTATCTCTAGGAATATGTTATTTTTGGAATATCTAGGTCCTCCAGTGCAACTCTATGGTCAACTTTAATTAAAAGTTGCACTGAAAGACCTAGAAACTCCTAGAGATAATGCTTTACTAGGCATTTGTAGTTCCTCCAGTGCAGCTCCATGGCCAGTGTCTGTCGGACATTGACCACAGAGTTGCACTGGAGGACCTAGAGATTCCTAGAGAGGTGTCCTCTCAGTTAAAAACATGGTGTTTTTATTATTTGCGTTTTTTCCATATTCACGGGGGTCTTGTGCCCCTAATCCTAGCGAATATGGAGGGACAAGTGTATAACAAATAATAAATGAATTTAGGAGCACACAAACACATCCATTCACATGCTAACACTCAGACCACTTTCAGTCTTCCTCACACAGCTTCTTCGTTCACTCATACATGCACATACATACACAGTTCCATAAATTCCACACAAAAGTAGACACCAAGGAGTTTATTGCGTGCAATTTTCATACTGACCTGGGCACAGGGTGGCATTGAGCTAGAACAGGTTAAAACTGATTTTACCGCATGCAAAATTGCTGCTGTGCTGCCGCCCGCCCATCACCCGACCTCCTCTGGCGGCCAATTTTGGTACGACGGAAAGCTTCTGTAGTATCAAAAGCGGCTGCCAGAGAACTGCTGGAGGACAGGTGATGGGCAGGCAGCAGCACAGCAGCAATTTTGCATGTGGTAAAATCAGTTTTAACTCGTTCCAGCCCGATCCCATCCCGTGCCCGGGTGAACTGCCTCCATTCTACTGTCCCCCCCCCCCCACTTCCATTTCCCTGTCAACTAATAGCTTTTCTTGTTTGCCTATCAATCTAATTACCACCTTGCACTGATTGGATCCTTCCACAAGCCCCTTTCCTTCTTTGCCACCCCAGTGAGGGAGGGAGGGGATTTTAAATGCACACACACACACACAATGGAGAAAGAACAAATAAAAATGTATTTTATTTATCTGTTATTGGTGGAAATGGTCAGTCATGAGATTCACAGTGAGGGGTTAGATTGGGCTACCCCTTCCCTCTTTCTCCCCACACTAACCCAAGTGTTGCATTGGTTTGTACTGTTTCCACTCTTTTCCCCAAGCCTCCCTCCCAATCAGTGTTACATCATCTTTGTTTTCACTTCAGTGAATAAAGAGTGTGTATTTCCTCTTCCCCCTCTCTGATCGATCAGCCTTGGGTTGCCTTTTATTTAACTGCAAAGAATGTAGGTATTGTTGGACTACAACTCTGGAGACCAGGTTTCAGTTCCCTGTTCTGCCATGACACCCACTTGGTCAAGTCACACCATTTCATCCTCAGGGGAAGGCAATGGCAAATCTCCTCTGAACAAATCTATGATAGGTTCAGAAATGACTTAAAGGCACACAAGACACACACATACAAAATGTAGCTATAGGGATCTCCTCATGAGTAAATGAACCAGCAAGTGAACAAGGCAGTCATTGCCCATATATATCATTAACTTGAAAGGGGTAGCCCTCACTGCTAATCTCATGACTGAATATACATTGAAATTATTAACAACAACAACAACGACCATGACAACAAACTTATCTGTCTTGCTGGTACTGTCCAGTCTTGCCTACCAAAAATTCCTCCTGCCTCCAACTCTACATCAGAGTCCCCTCTGAACACAGCCCACATACAGGGTTATCCAGAATTTTTAGGAAATTTCAGGGTCATTTTTAAAAATGGGACTACAGTACTTGGAACCCCATTTTATGTGAATTTGCAGTGACTTCCCTGCTAGTCTTTAAGAACACTGTGTACTCAAGCTAGTGGCAATGATGAGGTGATTACGTTCCCCCCCATCAGTTTAGATTAGCAAGGGGGGGGGGGAAGAAAGTGGTCAGCAATGGTTGGCCAGAGGGTTGCATCCTCTCCAACGTTTTATTCTGGCTTTGGAGAAGCAAACTTCAGACCAGCCATGGCAGTGACAGAACACAGACCCCTCCCAACAAACCATTTCCCCAAGTCCCAGCTAGGATTATTGGAACTTTCTTCAAACACACAAACAATGTGAATGTACAGTATTGTGGGGTAATGTGCAGACAAGCTAATCAGGCTGAGCAAAGCTTTGCCAAAGTGCTGCTGATGGAAAATAGCAATCAGGAGGACTCTCCCCCCCCCCCCCATTCATGTTTGCTGGGGTGCTGTTGAGATTTGCTCCATGAGACTCTTATGTAGGCTCTTTTATCATTTGCTACAGATTACTATGTTCTTGAAGTCTTGTTTTGTTTTTTTAAAAGTTTGCTGTCCCACACCACCAGAAAATAACCAGTGGAATCTCTGGAATTTCTGAAACAGAACCATGTACAATCTACATGTAGAGGGAAATGATATTTAGTTCCTCCTTTATTTTAATAGCCATACACTGGCTATGTGTGCATGTGGCCTATGTGAACAGATTATGTACTTGTGTAACTCTTATTATGCCACTGGACAGTGTGGATTTGGACAAATCCTAAATCATGCCTATAAAGCTCACATATGCACAGCTGGCATGTGCATAAATTGTGAATACAGAAAAAAGACATGGAAGCTCACTGTTGGGTCTGTTGGGTTATTCCTTTTGTTCTCTCGGTACACTGTACATGTCTAGAAAAAGTTGATTCAAAATAACTCATTCAAAGGAAACCTAGCCCAAGCCAGTTACCTTTGCATCTGAGCACTGATGTTTCTCTTCTGTGATTTATGGACCTACCATCTCAGATTATCACACTGTTGTTGAACATTTACTATTTGCGCTATTTGCAATTCTTCAACTTGGGCATGATCTGAGAATTCATCAGTGTGCTAATCACTACCTTCCTCCATGTATGACATGATCATTAATGACCATATATCACTGCACTTTAACTCATGTAATTAGATGGCAATGTCTTGGTTTGATTTTGCCAGTATAGAAGAAGCAAGTCAATAAAGTGCAAACAATTACAATATCCTTCCAGTTCTGTTCAAAACAAATTTCTTTTAGCAGAAAATATTTGAAATGTCTACCTGAAAAAGTTCCCCTGTTAATAATATAGATTTCTGAATTTCTGCATTATATAACAGAGTACTGCTATGTGCACAATAACAACTGTTATCTTGAGGGATAAGCCTCCTGGGATCTACAGGTATAGGAGGGTGAAATCCTCCATATGCCAACCATTCATGTTAAGTAACTGCAGCACACAGTAATAGTCCAGAAAGGCAAAATATAAATATGTAAACAGAAAACAGTGGAAAGATTGCTAAATTAAATTCTGCACATTTTAATGGAACCACTTATTAATACTATTCAAATTTCACCTGTACTAGCCTGTATAAGATACATAATAGGGACAGCAGCAAGAACAATGCAGAACAAGAACAACAACACAATACATTTTTTTAAAAGAATGAGTTCATGCTTGATGGACTCTTTTGAAACAGATGCAGAAGACAGCCTTCAGTAACACAGAATCGAAACAGTGCATCAAATCTGAAGGCACTACAGTACTGCACCATAACAGCTCTAAATGGGGCTGCCCGACTCATCGGGCTGGCCCAGTTGCTGTGCCAGGAAAAGCTGCAGTGCTGGGCTAGCTCCTGGCAGGCTCGGCCCCCAACAGCCCTTACAGGGACTTCCCAGCCAGCAATTGACTGGCTGGGTGGCCAGGACTATGAATCCCAAGAGGCACCAGGGCCAGAAGTGGGCAACGTTGGCCCCAGCATTGCCCAGGATTGGCAGGGGGGGAGAGGGCGAGACTCCTTGCTTCTCCATTGGGGGCCAGGCCTTTAAAAGGCCACGTGTGCCGGAGCCTCGCCACCATTCCAGCCTGGCTCTTCCCACCCACCCATCCTTTTTTCAGTCTTGGGAGCTTCCTGTCACAACTTTGGGGCAGTTGGTGGTTGCACAGGTCTTTGATCTGTTGGGCCGCATAGCTCTGGATTGGGAGTCCAATGGGGACACAAGGGTGCTGAGATTGCAGCGATGTTGCCATTGTGAGGCTCACATCGATTCAGCATCCCCTGGTGACAAGGAGCAGAGATGCGCACATGTGAATAACTGGTTAGCACAGGATGATGGGCGTTGTTAACCGGGGAGTCCCTTGTCATCCCAAAGCTTGGCCATGACCAAGCAAATGGGGTTGGGCAATCAATCAGGGATTGATAGACAAAAGATCCAGACCTCATGCATTGGCACCAACCCTATACTGTTGTTATTTTTGTTGTTAATAAAGTTGTGCCATTTTTTTCTTCCAACTACTGGTGTCTGTGGTCTTTCCTATGGCAACTCACATTAATGGCAATGTAAATATGCCCAGAACTATGTGTCTCTGTGTGTGCATATGTGTTTTTGTATTCTCTGGACATCTGTTTCTTAACCCTCATAGCAGCAGATGTCATATTAAGACAATGTCACATTAAGATGTCGTGTTAAGATTCACATATTGTGAATGTAGAAACAGTTCTCTACATTTTTGCACACTGCCTTGTACAAATGTGTTTGCATGTGTTGTAGACTCAAAAGCAGCAGTAACTGTTTGGGTTACTTTTTTTCCAAAACAGGAAGGCTGACAGCTACTCAGAACAAGTGTTCCACCCAATGCAAACACATATTTTTTGGCTTTGGGTGTATGATTCATTATGGGGCAATCTTGATTCTAAACCCTCAAACACTCATGTGGACATGAGACATATTTATATGTTGCTGTACACTGAGGTTCTCTTTAAATCACTTAGTAATAAGTTTTTTTAAATCTGCATGGATGAGAATTTGAAAAAGTATGTTTACAAGTAAGCAGAATTATTGGAAACAAACATAATTTTCTACAAATGAAAAATTTCTTCCACATGTGGAAGATATGAGTAGCTTCCAGAGTATCTCTTAACACAAGATTTTGCATCTGCTAACCAAGGTCTGTTTTAATAAGGTCTTGGATGACATCTCACAGTGTTTTTGTGCTAAGACCATATTGTGTTGTACAAAGCCTTCTGTGAGCTATTGTGTTCCAGTTTGCAGATCAGCATCGCCACATGAACTTCTTCCACTGGTGAATCTTTGGATCCAACAGGTACAAAGTATAATGGAGGCACTCCTATAATGGAGTGCTACCCATTGCCCAGATATGAATGAGAAAGGGGAGAAGACCAAAATATGGAGAAGTGGGCATTAAGATTTCAGTCCTATTTTCCATTTCCCCGTACTTTTGTCACATTGCTGGCACTGGGCAAAGCTCTTGGGGATGACATTTCATAACTATGGCACAGAAGCATGATCTCTTTTAGATGACTCTTGATATTATTTAAAGACACCACTGTCTCCCTAAATCTCTAGCACTAGTGATAAATGAACATGCACTCCATGAGTTGTAGAGTAATTTCTTTTCTTTTTTATAACCTCAGTGA
Source organism: Urosaurus nigricauda (assembly GCA_034509955.1). Classification (NCBI taxonomy): domain Eukaryota; kingdom Metazoa; phylum Chordata; class Lepidosauria; order Squamata; family Phrynosomatidae; genus Urosaurus; species Urosaurus nigricauda. Next base: position 87,473,052 of record JAOEGL010000002.1, on the reverse strand, counting down.
GAATTCCAGTATACTGTAGGATATAAAAATGTCTGAACAGAAAGTTTGTGTGTGCAGAATCAAGGGTATTCTGCCAACAGCTAACATCAAAAGATAGAAAACTCAAATTAGAATAAAACAAAACAAAACAAAACAAACATGTACTTGTTGTATTATGGAGCTATTGCCTCACTTAAGTGCCCTTCAAATGTGTTACATTGACTGGGACAAAAAGCTACCCAATGGGAAACAAATTAATAGATTTGCTGCAATTTTTTTGTTTACTTGCCAATGGAGGGGAAAAAAAACCAAAAGTGGAAAGTGGCCAAAAATGGGGTGGTTGTGGTTTATAAACTTGCACATGACAATATGACAGAATGTCTGCTCTGTAGGTCCAGTGCTATGTAGATTCCACCACAAAATGTAACTCCAGAGCACTAGCATCACTGGGGGATGCAGGGCATGTGAACCACAGTGGTGACACCCCAGAAGGGAAGTGACACCCCAGAAGATGGGGTGACACCCTCTTTCCTGGGGCCTTGGGCATCTTGTCCGGGCCGGTGTGAGGAATGCCCTGACTGAGCTGCCGTGGGGCCACACGCACAATTCACTGATGTACACTGCTGTGCGGTGCACATGGCAGCAGTCCTGCCACCCAGAAGCCCTGTCCCCGCACCAGGTGTCACCAAGTCAGGTGATGCCACTGCTTCAGAGGACTAATTTATCCAATCCTAGTGCTCCAGGGCCAAAACAAAGGAAGCAGTACAATTTCCCTGGGCATTTCCTGGAGGCGAGAAACATTTGGGATAAGGGATTCTTCCCTGAAGAAAGACTGTAAGATCTACATACACTTTCTGCCATCTCATTCGCATTCTTAACAAAGCAGATCAAGAGAAGAAGGTGGCAGGCAGACTTGCAGACTTGCTTTCCCTTGGATGATTTAATTTGTTATGGCCATATTACCACGTTCCACTGAAATGTTTACTGAGGAACTTTTACAGTAAAAGCTTGTTTTCAGCAGTTGTGTCATACTTTGGGCAATTTCAGTAATTTACTCAAATTAACTTGTCTCCATTCACCTCCAGAGCCAGTTACTTTTTCTACATGTTATACAACATCTATTATGTCTGCTATTAATCTTAACTCAACACACACACACACCCAGAACAGAAAGACTGTGCCACTGCTTTCCAACAACACCTCAACAGTAACTGCAAATGACATTTGCATTAGCGTGATTTACAACCTGCAGTACTAAGTATGTAGAACTAAGTTTCTGAAAATTATTAAGAACATTAAGAGAGAAGTGGTTTCTCTTCAGCAGTGTCATAGACTGGAGACAGATATAACAAAGAGAAAACTACAGCATTCTGATATCACTTTATCTGCCATGACTGCATTCTATGGAATCCTGGGATTTATAGTTTTCTGAGGTATTTGGAATCCTCTGCCTGAGAGTATGAGTGCATCACAAAACTACAAACCCCAGGGTTTCATAGGATGCAGCCACAGCAGTTAAAATAGTATCAGTGCTATAGCTGGGTTGCATGAAAGACACCTATTTATATTAATATCTGCTTAGTAAGATCCCTATCTCTGCTCCCTACAAATTTATCTGTACAGGCTACACTGTTGTCACTCCTTCCATTTCCATCAAGAAAACCAAATACCCTTCTAGTGGGTGTCTAAAATGGAAGTAGAATGATCCTGTCTCACACACATGTTTCCTAGTCAAAGGAGGAGGTAGCTGCAAGGATGGAGTCATCAAACAAGTGAGCAAAGCAAGCGAAGACAGGAAAAAATGGGATGCAACACTTACTGATTTCCTAGAGCCAAACATTAGTTCAGAAAGAGATCCAACACTGTCTTTATGGTCTCGTGAGTTATCCCTGTATAATGCCTTTTAGCTTCATCTTCTACATCACCAACATCACATCACAAATAAGACTTCAAAATAAGAGTCACAATGAAGAGTAACTATAATAATAATACATAGCAATTAATACTTGCAAAGTAAAATATGTTTTGTGGAAGACATATTGCAACTTTTCTTTATTCTGGATCACAGGAATATCATCATCATCATCATCATCATCATCATCATCATCATCATGTTTATTTATATCCCAGTTTCCTCCCAGTACAGGGACTCAAGGCAGCTCCCAAAACCACTCTCATTTCATCAAAATCCTCTGAACAGTTTGAGTGAAAAGAAGCCCTCATTTTATAAGGCTATGCCAGGTAGATTATTTGATTCTGAAAGCTGAACAGATGACATTCCAAGTTGAATAACCCATGGGAATTCACAAGTGCAGTATCACAGAAAAGGAAAATCAACATCCCAATATGAACCTCCAGATCCATGAGGCTGGTGTAAATCCCATTAATCCTATTATGCCTAACTCTCGGATAAGCGTTCATAGGTTTACAACGCAAAATAATATTTCGATTTTTTTGCACCACTAAGAAGTTCTTCTAGGGAATAATAATCAATTCAGCACTAGTTGGATTTAGCCATGTCCACAACATACACAGTTAATTCATTAAACTAAAGTGTGAACATTTCTGCAGAACAAGAAACATTACCTCCAACATCTCACAAATGAAAACGGGTTATGTGGCTTATTGTGGCTAAGCAATGTTACAGTGTGGCCAAGACAGCAAAAATATTAATGAGGGAGAATTCAAAAGCTAGCCTACAGCACTTTGTGATTGCTTGAGTTAACTGGGAGCAGCAAGATTCCAACACCTTCCATTCCTTTCCCCATGTTGAGTTAACTTGTTGCAAATTACTTTTGTACTTTGATCTGAGTTTGTAGCAGTTGAAGAAATCTGAGAACAATGGGGAGACACGGGAGAAGGAGGAAAACAATGGGACATTTTAAAAGCAGCTGAAAAAGTGGGATGGCAGTATTAATTCAGCGTGTCCCTGTCAAACTGGGGCACTTGGAGGATAAAGTATTTAAGGGTGTAGCCACACTGTCGAAACAATGCAGGTTGACACTACTTTAGATGCTGTAGCTCCATTCTATGGAATCCTGGAATTTGTAGTTTTATAATGTCTTTAGCCTTCTCTGCCAAGAGTGCTGGTGCCTCACAAAACTTCAAAACCCAGGATTGTATAGGATGGAGTCATGGAAGTTAATGTAGTCAAACTGTATTGTTTCTACAGTGTAGATGCACCCCTAAAGATAAGGTTGGTCTTTTTCAGACCATCTATGTGCATTTATGTAATATTCTTCATCTGATTTTGGGAAAGTTAAGTTTTTGACTACACCTTCTAAAACTGCTGAGCCAGCATGGCCACTGACCATGATTTCTGTGACTTCTAGTTCAAAAAAGTGTTGTTTTTTTCAATTGTTTGTTCCTGATGTACCCTCTGCCTTGAGTCCCATGCTAGGTAAAAGGGTTAAAATAAAATAAATGATGTAGTGAGCCTTGTTAGCTGCAACCTTTATTTTCGTGCATTTAGACAAAGGTCTTGACTGTATAGAATTCCAATGTGCATGAGGCTGACATGTCACAGGTGTCCCCTTTTCCGACTTTTGCCTCTATGTGTGAAAATCAAGGGATGGGCCAGTGCTGGGAGCATGGCCAAACAGATGGCCTCTCTTCCCTCCATATTTTTACTGGATGAGTCTCATATTTTTATTGAATGAGTGCAGAAGGCCTGAACTGTGCTGAAGGATTCACAAATACCATAAATCTTCACTATAGCCATGAGTATTTAAAAAATTAAGATGGGCAGTTTTAGACCAGACCTTGAACTAAATAGGAAGGCCAAGATCAAACTTAGGCCTAGTACAGACGGCCCTTTTGGGCTGTCCCCGCACTGTGAATAGGGCTGGAGAGCACACAGCATTTGCACGCTCCCAAGCCCTAACATGTATGGATGGTGCCATTTTTAAATACACATGCACTGTGATGACGTCTCAGTGCATGCTGTGTCCAAATGGACTGACACACGCCTGACGTCATGGCATTACTGGAGGGAGCCTAGGGTGCCCTTTCTGTGGTGCTAAAAGGAGCTCTGAAACAGAACTCCTTTTCAGGAAGCATTTTGTTCCTACAGCAATCCGCTGGTCGGGCTGTCCTTGGGGCATGAAGCTCCAAGGACAGCCCTTTCCAGGCCGCGGAGAAGGGGCATTTTGCCCTTTTCTGCGGCATGGATAAGGGGTGGATTGGGGCCTCTGGCACTGCCGGTGAGGCTGCCCTGGCCCCAATCTGCCGCTCAAAGGAGCTTTACAGACCACCCTTTTTGGGTAGTCTGTAAAGCCCCTTAGTTTCTTTTTTAGGAAAAGGGGTGGCATCATGTAGGACTTGCTGGAGTCAAAGGTGTTATAAATTAGTAATTTATAGATGGTAAGTATGAGATGTGATGGTAAGTATGAGATGTGACAAAACAAATCACAAACTGTTATGGAACAGCAATATCACACTTGGTTATGTTCAGACATTTCCAAGCATGGTGACAGTCTGAGTGACTCTATAAAAAGCTTATATATATAGTGCTGGAAAGCTGAGGAGCAGACCAACAAAGCTGATAAACCTGATGTCTTTTAACTTTGTATCATCATAATTACACCCCCCCCCCCATCATCACAGTCCTGTATTACAAGTGATCTGCAATCCTGTGCAACAGCAGCACTTTCTGATTAAAGCACATTCTGATTGTTTCTTTAAAAATGGTTGCAAATGCAATTCAACAACTTTTTTGTGCAGTTTGTCTAGCTATGTCCACCCTTAGGAGTCTTTCTAATGCTACTCCCATTAGAATCCCAGTAAATAATTTCCCCCTAGCATGTTGAGTCAGTCTTTTTTTCGTCTGTTAAGAGTAATATTCCCAATTCCCTCAGCCTATTTTCACCTGCTGTATTATAAACCCACAGTGGATGCATTTTGAGTGATCTCTACTTCATGTGATTGTACTGTTAAGGGAAACATAGAGATGTTATTGGTTTCCAGGATTGGCATACAACACAAAGGAGAGTGCATTAAGAAACTGCGGTGCAAATGTTGTTTTAAAGATTTATAAGAGACTGAGGTACATAGACCTGTAATAGAAAATGGTTTCGCAGCAAACAAAGTTGTTAATTTAAATACTATTTTACAAAGACATATCATGAGATCACAACTTCTAAGCACCTCTGAGAAAATATTCTCAAATACTGTAATACGAAATGGTGACTTCTGAAGTAGGCTGCCACCACAATGCCAAATTAATGCAGCTTCACACCACTTTAACTGTCATAGCTCCATTCTATGAAATCTTGGGATTTGTAGTTTTTTGTGTCACGAGAGCTCTCTGACAGAGAAGACTAAATAGCTCACAAAACTATGAATCCCACAATTCTGTGGCATTGAGCCATGGTAGCTAAAGTGGTGTTAAACCGCATTAATTCTGCAGTGCAGAGGCACCTGTAGCTGTCTGTGGATTTTGTATTCCATATCAAGAGGGCAAAGACCCAAACTACACCATTTCTTGAAACTGGAAAAAATTACCCAGGTTATAATTCTAGGTAAGAATTTCATTATTTATTAATTAACTTTATTTATATTCTATTTTTCCTCCAGAATCCTGACTCAAGGTAGCTTACAACATTAAAATAAATATAGACATAAAAGCATGCAAAATATTAGCAACAAAACTATCAATAACATTAAAGACAATTTAAAACACATATTAACATATTATTTATGTTATTATGCTTTCAATCTCCTGGACTTTTATGCTCTTATAGTGATGAATGAGATCTACCCACTGATACAATTTTCTTCTTAGGATCAGCTAAAGCAGTGCAATTCAAATTGATGATCCCTAAACTCATGTTAGTTCCTGAGCCACTGGCTACCAGTCCCTGGTGAGTTTTCTGGGAAGAAAAAAATAAGTGTAGCTAATGGAAACAAATAATGTAGCCAATGGGAAGAAATATGCCCTCATGCAATGGGGAGGAAAAACTCTGCTGGTCCTTCACAACAGGTAGCCTCAGAAGTACTGAGCAAAAATACATATACAGTGGTCCCTCGGGTTACAAAGGTAATCTGTTCCGGGATTACCTTCGTATCCCGGAAGTTTTCGCAACCTGGGGGACCGCTTTCAGCAATGCACAGCGTGCCGGAAGCACACTGTTTTAAAACTTCCGGGTTGCGAATTTCTTTTGCAACCCGGGGTTTTTTTCGTTGGCTGGGGGCTTTTTTCTCCCCCGGCGGTTTCGGGTCCCGGGGATTTCGTTCCCCGGGGGATTCGGATCCCGGGGGACCACTGTAGTATATAAATCATCTAGCATTCCACCTGCCACACAGAGAGACTCTGAAGCAGTTATTAAAATATTACATTTTATACAGCATCATGTCTCTTTTCTTTGAGCCAATACTGCATAATGGAAAACTTAGTACAGTACTAACAATTTTGCAGTCACTGAATGGGAAATATGAATCCTTAATTGGGCCACTGAAGCAGTTTGATGAGCCTGGGTTTTTGTAATGCCATACGTCATGACAGTTAAAAACAACCAAATGTTTCCCACAGATATCCATTGGCCTACAAATGGTTATTGGCTATTTTTAAAATTACCTCTGGCACAGATTTCAACAAGCGCCAGATTTAATGATATAAAAATGTTTGAAACTGATTTTGTTGCCCATAAATTTTAATGAGCCTTTCAAGGCATCTTTAAGGCACATTAAGGACTTAATAATGTTTGATATGAAGTGGAAGAATGGCTTTACCTCTGTGAGTTTAACTAAGTGCCTACCACTGAAGTCAACAAAAATGGGAAACTAGTATTTTGGATTTTTTTTATTGTAGGAAAAAAATTATTAGCATAACAATTTGGGGCTTCTGACACCATGCTATCAACCAGTTTTCTCTTCTAGAATTATTTTTTTATCTTTGAATAAATCCTGCTCTGTGCTATAATGGCACATTTAATGAGCATAAGAAGATCTTTGCTGGATCAGACCAAAGGCCAATTGAGTCCAGTATTTTGTTTTGACAGTGATCAACTACATGCCTATGGGAAGCTCACAAACATGTCAGGAGTGAAAAAGCATCCTTCTGTTCACTCAAATAAAACACATTTAAACAGCAATGACTTTAAATGTCTCTTTGGTCTCATCACAGAGTTCCAGGGCAGATAGCAGTAAGAATAAATTATAGGGAGGAAAATCACAAAGAAGGAGCCACAATTCACTAGCAGTACTTGAGTAGATCTTTTCTCTTTCTGGAGTACCCTGGGAAATGTAGTTCCACAAATGAGGTATCAGCAAAGGAACATTTGCTTAGATTTTATTTTATGATGGTAAAAAAAATTAGCCTATAAGCAGAATCCCCTCAGTTTTAATAGGTTCATGACAAAGATAACATATTTGGGCAATTTGATAGTCCTAAACCACAACTTTCATTTATGTGATGCACTATAGAAGGGTGCTATAATAATTTACTTTGTGAGCTGTAAGTAGGGGCAGGGAGAATACTGTATTCACTGTATATGTCCCCATGTTGAAAAATGGGAAGAATAAGACCAGTAAGATTTTTTATTTTATTTTTTTGCATTCAACATACTGAAGTTTTGTGGAAGAACTATTCCGAGGAGAAAAACCTGATTTTGTGTGTGTGCATAACACCACTTTTTTCCTGCCTAGAAAATGAGTTCATGTGCAGAAAACAATTTCCTGGTTTTATGCAACCCATCTCCAAATTTTCTTCTGCAAAACAACAACAATCTTCAAGGTAGCAGCTAAAGCACTCCTGCTTGTTTGTCTCTCAGACCCCCAGTCTCTCTCCAGCCTTGAGTCTCACACAACACAAGTAGCAAATGAACAAGACGTGAGGCTGGAGTGTGATGAATGAGCAGGATGCTGCAGCTACCGCCTCAAAGGTGGAAGTGGGCAGGTGGCAGCAAGAAGACATAAGACTGGAGAGAGATTGAAAATCTGGGAAATGGTGGGAATCCAGACACAGTGTTCAGATCAAATCCACATCTCCCATTATTTTATAGATGCTTGTGTTTCTCTCCAGGCTTGAAAATACAGAACAGATATGTACTATGCTACTTGTGTATTCAAAAAACACAGAAAAAAAATCTGAAATTCTGCTGTTCTGGGCCCAAGCTTTTTGGATGAGGGATATCAATTTGTATCAAGTTGATACAAGTGGGTACTTCCTCTACATCTGGATATCCAACATACAATGAATTAAGTCTCATGTACTACCCACCATTTTTCATCTTATATCAATGTGTGAAAAAAGGAAGTAGATGGTTTCTCACCAATGGAACATATTAAATATTCCTTAGATTTTCATTTATTTATTAATTTGTCTTTCTCCTGATAAAGAGGCTCAAGGTTATTAATGACATATTTTTAAAAATTCAAATTAAAAACGATACAGATGTATTAATAAAATTATAAATATACGATTAAAAACAATGTATGAAGTTAAAACACTAAAGATTAAAAATATTAAAATTCTTTAAAAGGCAATACTGTTGTTGTTGTGTGCCAAGTCATTTCTAACTTATGGCAATCCTAAAGCAAACTTATCATGGGTTTTTCTTGGTAAGATTAGTTCAGAGGGGGGTTGACATTGTCCTCTTCTGAGGCTCAAAGAATGTGAATTGTCAAAGATCACAGTGGGTTTCATGGTGAGTGGGGATTCAAACCCTGGTTTCCAGAGCCACAATTCAATACTCAAACCACTACACCATGCTGGCTCTCTAAAAGACTATACAGTAAATCTTAAAAACAGCACCACATAGCATGAAAAAAAATCAAGCCTAGTCAGCTTATAAAAACTTGATGGCATAAGAATGTTTTGATCTATAGTTTTTTGTGGAGCTTTCGGACTATGTGGCCATGTTCTAGAAGAGTTCCTTTCTGGCGTTTCACCAGCATCTGTGGCTGGCATCTTCAGAGAATGATAGTCTGGAAAAGGATTGGAGATATATATCCTGTGTGACTCTGGGAAGGAAGGAGAAATTTGCAAATGTATTGTTCTGTTGCTAATGGCAGTCCTCAGGGTGGGAGGATATGCAAACAAGGATTAATGTCTGCTAACTGGTGCTCATTGTCTGCTGGGAATCCCCTGTTTTGATCTGTCGATGGAAGGAGAACAAGAATGGGGCCACCCTTGACTGTCTAGGGCTAAGAAGGTCCTCTCCTTTGTTTCCAACAAATGGATGTGAGAAAATAGTGGGGCAGAGAGAAGGGCCTCTCCAAATGATGGCCTGAAAGAGACAGGCCAGAAATGCAGAGCTCAACTGCTCTGGTGCTAATTGTACCTGGATTGGAGCAATTGCACAGCCCTGGCTCCAATCTGGGCTGTTGCCATGGTCCTGAACCAGGCCAGCTGAAGGAGTGTATATTGTCCACTCCTTTTTTGGCCCTATTCTTTCACAAAGACCTAGTCTTGGCACAGCTTCTGGCTGTGTGTCATCTAAATGTGATGCCCTGAATGCAGTTGGAAACTACGTCATATGGCTGATTTGTTTCAGGCCAATGTTATTGCTCTCATGGGTTCAAATAATCTGGATTCAAACTGTATAGGGCAGTGGTTCCTAGCCTTTTCCATGTCCCACACCCCTCGGGAAATGTTTGATTAATGTTCGCACCCCCTAAAAAAGTAATATCACATTTGAAGATTAAGGAGTTTACTTTCTAATTTTTGAACCACAAATTGAACCACACTCAACAGTGTGTGTGAACAAATGGAATTTAAAAAAAACAGCAACAAGCTTTTAACATAGTGCACAAAATACAAATTTAAATTGAGCAATTAGATGCTAATTTATTCAGAAATAAATGAGTGATGACTTGTCATTCAAGGACAAAAGCCACTCTTTGTCGCATCCCCTTAAATTCACCTTGCACCCATTGAGGGTTCTGGCACCCCTGGTTAGGAACCTTTGGTATAGGATTTTATAGATCAAAACCAGCACTTTGAATTGTGCCTGGAAACAGGCCAGCATCCAATGGGGCTCTTGCAATGCTCTCTGTAGCCATTCCCTGTTAGCAAGCTTGTTGCAGCTCTTTCAGCCAAATGAAGTGTTTAAGCACTCTTCAAAGCCAGCCTTATGAAGAGCACAATTCAGTAATTCAAGTCGGAAGTAACCAAGGCGTGTCCAGATCCAACTTCTCCAAGAATGGGTGCAGTTGGCACACTAGCTTTATCTGTGCCAAAGCACCTCCGATCACTGCTGACACTTGGATGTCCAGGAGTGCCCCCAAACCATGAACCTGCATTGTCAGGGGGAGTGTAGCCCCATCCAACACAGGCAGAATCCCTATTCCCAAATATGTTTTTTTTTGAAGAAGTAGGAACACATCTGTCTTGTCTGGATTAAGCTTCAATTTATTTGCCCCCATCCAGTCCATTACAGCTGCCAGGCACCAATTTAGCACAAGAACAGCTTCCTTGGAATTAGGTGGAAAGGAGAGTAATAGAGCTCAGTACTATCAACATACTGATGACATATCACTCCAGAACTTTGGAAAACCTCTCCCAGTGGTAGATGTTAAGTAGCACAGAGGATAAGACTGAACCCTAGGGGGTCCCACAGGCCAATGGCCAAGGAATTGACCAGGAACCCCCCATCACCACCCTTTGAGAGCACCTCACTGGAAAGAACAGAGCCCCTGTAGAACACTACCTCCAAGCCCCATCCCAGAAAGGTGAATCGGAATACCAGGGTTGATGTTATTGAAAGCCACTGAGAGGTCCAGAAGAACCAACAGAGACATTCTCCCATGTCCAGTTCCAAACATAACTCATCCATTAAGGCAACCAAAGCTGTCTCTGTCCCATAACCAGGTCCAAAATCAGACTGAAATGGAGCTAGATAATCGGTCTTATCCAGAAACCCCTAGAGTTGCAAGGCCACTCCAGAACCTAGCTAAATGAAAAATGTGTGGCTGGGAAGCAGGATTGTGCCTGCTGCCCCCTCCCCAGATCTTTGTGTGTTTGCTGGTAAGACTGAAGACAAACATACACATAAAATCCATACTTGCAAAAGTTCTGAATGGTTATTATTTGCAAACCATTTCCAAGCATGAAGAAAAGCATTGCCTGTGTCGATGCCTCCCCCTGAATATATGAGGATGGGGGTGACATATAATTAAATTGGCCATAATTCTGACTCCACCCCACTCTTGGGTTAGGACTATTCTCCTATGGAAAGTAAGAACACAGCTTGTGTCACTCGAGAAACTACTTTATCATTTTATCTTTTAGCAGTCACTTGAAATCTACATTTTATGCTATTTTAAGCTAAACATTAATGAGGAAAAATATTAACATGAGCGGCAAGGACCTAAGTATCTAAATGTGACATATTTTGAGTTTATTATTCATTAATCAGCTGGGTCATTATGATATGATGCCAAGATAAAAGCAGGTTAAAAGCAAGCTTCCACCTTTAAATTGAATATAATCAAGAATCTATGTAATTCTTGATACGTTTTGTACTTCCCATTCTTTGTTGCTTTCACAGTCTCATCCCCATCCCCACATAAATCAAATGAGCAACTTACAGTACACAGGTAAGGTAATGCATGTGCACAAAGGTAGTGCAGATGACAAAGAATAAATCTCTTCAAATGTTTTCTAACATAAAAACTCAATGTAGAGGGAGCCACAAACAATCTTATGAGACACAGGTAAAGAAGGAAGAGGGAAGAAAAGCTCCAAACCACTGAGACGCATGAGAGTATCCCTCCCTAAACTGTTATATATTCACTATTGGTCAAATATTGTCATTCACAAGATAGGAACTTATAAAGTCTCTGTTCTGTGCATTGATGAATACACCACAATGTGCCTTATCTATGTGGATTCCCACGGAATGATAATTTGAATTTAATTTCTAGTAGCCTAGATAGTCAGCACAATATCTAGTAGCCTAGATATTCAGCATAAGAAAATCACAACAGTGACATACAGTGGTCCCCCGGTTTACGAATCCCCCGGGGAACGAAATCCCCGGGACCTGAAACCGCCGGGACCAAAAAACAACCCCCGGGATCCGAAGGATCCCCCGGGATGCGAAGGAGAAAAACCGCGCGGCCCCTTTAAATCGGCCGCGCGGTCCGTCTCCTAATCCGGTCTCCCGGGCAACGAATATTTCCAGGTTACGAAAGGTAATCCGGAACGGATTACCTTCGTAACCCGGGGGACCACTGTATATGCCTAAATAATCTACATTTTAATAAATGATCTTTACAGAGATAAGGGCTATGCCATTGAGAAACCACCAACCGTGCTATGTAGTATGAGTGTGGTAAAATATTTATAAGTGCATTCCACCGTTTCAGTGGAATGGTACAGTGGAATGGTACAGTGGAATGTTTCCCCCTCCACATAAGCATGCATAAGACTGAAGCCCTACTTTCTTAAAAAGACCAAAGCGTTTCATTCAGATTTTAAGTTACATGCTGGATATACTGTGTGATCATATTTTGACCAATTTCCTGCATGGAAAAGCCTACTCTTTCATGTCTTTGTTTAAGGAATGTTGCTGTCGCCATTTGGAAAACAATGGGAAGGGCATGTAGCAGAGCTGAGCTTTGCTCCTGACAAAATTTATCCAAGACCCCTTTGGTTGTTTGAATGGTGTCCCACTCATTATCAGACTGACTTAATTCTCTATCCATCATCACAATGAAAAATGATTGACACATTTGGTTATAGGGATTATAGGCATTGTATGTACATGACAAATCAGCACCATCCTATAAAATACAATAAAATAAACACCACACTGAAATAGTACTCCCACCCTAACAAGTGCTGGTTTGTTTTTCTTTTCCAAGTCACACTGCCTAGATAGAAAAAGATGAATTACCAACAATTCATGTGATTTTAGCAGAAGTAACAACAAGACAAACGTCAGTCAATTTTGCACAATTCTAGACAGGGATGTGCAAAAGCTTTCAATGTTTATCTTGTGGATTATTTCTACCTAAACTCTTTCTTTTTTAATGAAGCCATTTGGATAATGAGCTGTTCAATGTCATCATATCACTGAAATCATGCCTGAACAGTATTTTAACCATTAGGTGGCACTCCTACAACTGTATTTTCTGCAACCATCATGTGAGAAACTACTGCCATGTCACAGAAAGAGAAAGGAAAAAAAATCAATTTTGCTGCTAATCACCACTTTATATATGAGTATTGGTTTTGACATATGAGAATGCAAAATGGTACAGTACATTTGAACAACTTATTTAATATGACAGAAGAGAAAGAGAACCAGTGAAAGTAATTTTCAAGGAAGCAAAATTCAGCTATACATCAGAAGAAATGCCCTGCAGAAATAATGCAGTTTGACATTACTTTTAACTGCCGTGGCTCAATGCTGTAAAATTCTGGGATTTGTAGTTTTGTGGGATATTTAAGCTTATCTGTGAGACAGCTATGGTACTACGACAAACTACAAATCCTAGGATTTCATAGGTTGGAGCCATGGAAGTTAAAGTGGTGTCAAATCGAGTTATTTCTGTAGTGCAGATGCAGTCATAGGCACAGGTAAACTCTGCTATGCTGGAGGTATCTAAGATTACCTATATGTGTGCATTGTATCCTCTATTGCTGATTCTGCACTGAGGAGGGTATTGCATTATATTACCCTAGATTTCCTATTGTGAAATAAGTGTCTTATGGCTATCAGTTATCCACAATATGTAGTGAATATCTGGAAAATCCAAAATGCTCCTCTTCCCCTGAAATATATTACCTGGAGAAAAAGACATGAAAATGGTGGATCACATATAATAATCCTATCCAAACCTAAACAGAAAGAAGTCCTCCTGAGCTTAGTATATACAAGACAGCATCCTTGATGCAGAACCAACTCATAGTGCAGAACATTCCTCAACAACTACTATGGCATTTATCACATGGGAGGGATCGCGTGCAAAACTCGGATTTAAAGTGAACCCCCACCCCCACCACAAAAGCAGATTTATTATCAGACAACATCCAGGTTAACCCAACATAACCAGACCAGAAAATGTAATTTATTTTCAGACATCGTTTTTAAGGTGCATTAGAAAGTAGACAACATGTGATTCTTTTTACTTCCAGAAAATCCTAAAAATAAAAAGAACACGTTTTGTTGACTTTCTAGCTGGTTTAATGTTGTGTTAACCCTGATGTGTCTGAAAATGAATTGCACTTTTGTGTGTCTTAGGTTTTGTTCGGGTTTTAAATTCCATTTTAAATCCAGTTTCTGCATGGGATGCCTCCCATGTGATAAACTCCAATGTTTAAGAAAAAGATGAAGCAGAAGATTTGCTTTTTAAAAAAGGTATCCAAAACTGCATATTATTGTAGCAAGGGTTTTTCCTCCCAATTTTTGCATTTTTCCATAGTTCTGAAAATGGCTATAATACACTGGGCAGCTGTTCAGAAGCTGCAGCAGTGCTTAGTAATGTATAATTCACTTATTGGGAATGTGGGATTTTCTGCCAACACAGTGGTGGGTTCCAATTAGTTTTCAGCAGGTGGCACTAGAGTATCAGTGTTGCAATTTGCAGGAAAACCATTTGCAATGAAACACTTAGACAAAGCTATCAAGAAACACTGGTACAGTATTTTATGATACTTCATAATGTACAGCAGCAGACACAGCATATTGCAAGCTTTTTAATTTTACTCAAGGAAGAAGATCCCAACATTGTTGTTGTTTTTTCCTTGTTGATCCTGATAACACTTATATATTGTAAAATACATTACAAATTCTAATCACGTTAATACACATCTCATTCTGTGGGACAAACATATCACACTGCTTTCATTTAGTATAGAAACATTAAGGCAGCCCAATTAAGGCAGAATTGAACTTGTGTGTGTGTGTGTGTTGTCAATTGTATATTGAATATAATATATATAGTCAATAGTATATTGACCATAAAAAGATAACTGCGCCCATGCCCCCAGTATGGAAAGGAAAGGGGAAAGGATATATGATTACTCACTGGCCTGATCCCTATGTCATAGTAAGCCTTGCTTCTTCATAATGTATAAGCAAGGATAAATTGTAGCTAGCTTTAAGCTGTCACACACTCTAGACATCTCCTCCCCCTACACAGCCAGAAGGAGGAATCTGGAAAGTGTTTGTATTTATTTTTCCATCGCTCGTCTAGACCCAGAAGCATGGTTAACTACGGATTTCTTAAACAAATCAGCTTCAGAAACTATGGCTAGGATTCGGCATATTTAAACAAACTGTAATTCATATTAATCACAATTTGGGCGAGGTGAAAAATGGTGAAACGAATGTGATTGTGACAGAGGAGAATGGGAGGAGGTAGCATGCCTTGCTGTTGTTCAGTCCTGCTTCTGCTCACTGCATTAACCCATGGTTTAATGTGACTCCATAAACAGAGCCACTTCTCTTTTCTCTCTATTCCCATCATATGTAATCTCTCCATTGTTTTTTTCAGTCTTCCCCAAACTAACATTCACCAAGTGTTTTGGACACATAGTTTTTTGTGGAGCTTTCGGGCTATGTGGCCATGTTCTAGAAGAGTTCCTTTCTGACATTTCACCAGCATCTGTGGATGGCATCATCTTCAGATGCTGGAGAAATGTCAGAAAAGAACTCTTCTAGAACATGGCCACATAGTCCGAAAGCTCCACAAAAAACTATGGATGCCGGCCATGAAAGCCTTCGACTCCACATTGTTTTGGATACAATTCCAATTAACCATGATCTTTGGCCATGTATGCTACATTTAATGGAAGATGTGGTGAAAAATGTATTTTAGAGAAGGCAGTCAATCTGAAATGTATGCTGTTTGTGTGAAGGGGCCTTACTTATGGTTTATTTTGGAAACTATGTAAAGCACCATTTTACTATGTTGTTATTAGAAGCAGTTATTCAAAGGTATGGGGAAAAGATGAGACCTGTGTTATTTCCCTCTCCCCTGTCATACCACATAGAATCAATAAAACTATACTACTGATTTTTGTAAAAACTTATAAATGGAAGTTGCAAATAAAACACAACTGTCACCCCAAGAAGAATGAAAGCCTGTAAAAACATCAACAAATGCAATTACCTCATTCTTCATGTTACTTTTGAACACTTATTTATTAATTTATTTTAAAAATTAATATAGCACTCTTTACCCAATTTGGATTTTAGGTTAGTGTAGAACAAGTTATAAATATTGAATTATTGATTACTTAACACAACAACATTAACAACAATATCAAGAACTAAGGCCAAAAACCCTAAAGCAGGTTAATTCATTGACACAGATAAAACTATTCAAGCAATTAAGTACAGTCAACCTTCTGTGTCCACAGATTCTTTATCGACAGATTCAAGCATCCACAGCTTGAAAATAGTGAAACAAAATATAAATTCCAAAAACCAAACCCTGGTTTTGCCATTTTATATAAGGGATATTATTTTATTATGGCATGCTATTTAATGGGACTTGAGCATTCACAGATGTTGGTATCCATGGGGGTCCTGGAACCAAACCCCATTGGATACCAAGAGCCCAGTATATGTTATAGCTTGACTTTCAAAGGATTATAATGGAATCCACCATTAATAGTTTTTCAGTGCTGGGATGCTACTTTGAAAAAGCCCTGTCATTTAGGGATGGCAAGAATATTCATGAAATTTGTTGCCCAGCCAAGCTGAAAGGAGGAGGAGGAGGAAGTGGTGGTGATGGTGGTTTCCCAAGACTCAGAAAACCTAGTTAGGAGGATTAACAGCAGAAGGAGGACCCCATTAGGATGTCACCTCTCCTCTGAGGTGTCACTTGGTGCAGTCCCCACCTCTTGCACCCACCCAAGATTCTACTGAGAAGAGGTAAGAATTTTGTTCACTTTTTGACCAGAATTCACACGTCCCAGACCCTTTTGGGAAATTTATACATGTAGAAAGACATTTTTTGTGTAAAAATCATGAATCTGAAAACAAAGGAAATTTTGGTGTAAAAATATGTTTTCAACAAACAAAAATTGGCTTCCAGACCGCACCCCCCCCCAATATTTCTGGAAACTATGTATTTCTGTATGGAATTATTTGCAAAAACACTTCAGGATGTACAGGATGGTGAAAAGTGCAAATAAATATTTGTTTTCTCCCCAGGGAGGATGAAACAGTGAATGATTTATATCTCTACTCTCCTTTGTACAATAGCATACTTCTGAAAAGTGAGACACTCTGTTAAGTGTTTGGGCTCTGAGTAGAGTTGCCAGAGTGAAAATTGGAGGGCGCTCTTTTACCTTCAAGGGTTATGTGGAAGAGTGAATTTCAGGATGTGTTGCTTGTTACCAGATTAGGTGACAAGCAAGACCTCCTGAAATTCCTCTTTTTACACAACGATATAGGAGCCTTCTTCAATCTTCTGCATAGCGGCTCTAGTTTCAAACCATTTGGGGTTTTAAAGGTAAGCGTTAGCATTTAAAAATAAGTACCACATACAGTATACTTGTGTTTAAGTCGAAAACTTTATATTACAAAATCGAACCAAGAAAACTGACCTGGGTTGACTTATTCATGAATCCATACGGTAATAACATAGAAGGAGAGCAATCATTTGCTCCCTAAGTTAATTTAGTGTGTAATGTGTGTAATGGAGCTTATTGCATGGACAAAAAACCCGACTGCACCCCAATGGGATGCAGCCAGGTTGTGGGATGCAGGTGGGAATTATTGCATGTAATTCGCTGCTGTTTCTGCCAGGCAAGTGCAGCCTGGCTGCATCCTGGGTCCCAGGCACACTTCAGAGGCCACTTTTCAAGGTTGGAACGCTCCTGAATTACAGGTGGTAATTCTCACCTGCATCCTGCAACTCAGCTACATCCCGTTGGGGTGCAGTTGTGGTTTTTGTCTATGTGATAAGCTCCAGAATCTTTGAAGAGTACCTAATACGTAAAATTGTTATTACTACTCTTATACCAGCATCATGGTTCAGAGGAATTGTTAAGAGGAAGGAAGTATTTGTATTTATGGACCACAGTTTCTGAACATGGTAGTTAGGGAAACAGTTAAATTATACTGTAAACTTATCAGTGTCACTGCCAACAAATTCAACAGATGTCACTGAACAAATTTAGGTTTCAGAGATCAAGGGAGAGGAAATAGCAGAAATCTGACAGTCTTAGATGTGGAAATGTAATTTGAATTTCCATATCAAATTAATAGTTGTTTACTAATTTAGTGTGTAAAGACTTCATTATGCTTGGAACTACATGAGGAAAATAATAAAATTACCATCTGAAAATAATTGATAAGCAAGTGTAGGCTATTCTTTTTCAAAGCCAATGTAATGAAATTACAGTGTTTTTCTTGTTGTTAGATACTATTATACTAGTTTTTTTTAAAAAAAAGGGAATAAATTATGTGAACAAAACAAAAATCCTGAGTTGAATATCAAGACGTTGGAACAGCAAAGTCCACTGTAGCTGATATCTTGTTATCACAAATTTCTCTTACACTGAATATTTCTCTTAAGGAACAGTGGCTTAGCTCAGCGTGAAAATACTCCATTACAACCAGAGCCTGGAAATAACCCTTACCCCCACAACATGTTAATGTTCACAAAATAATTAATCCCCAAGGTTGGTCATTATGCAGAGTTCTAGATTGTGCTACGTTTCCTCTTATTAACATGTTGCTTTAGTTGTCTGGAGAATGCTATTTCTTACTTCACAAGATGGCTGGAGGGGGTATGTTTCTGTTCTGCAACCTTTACATAGGGTTCCTGTGCACCAAATTAGCACAAGATCCTGCTGTTTCTTTTTTCATTAGCAAATAATTAGTAGGTTGACACAAAGCAGGAGGAACTGAGTCCAAATGTGCCAATAATCACATTCCTTGAGAGTGCAAGGCCAAAAATGGATATCATGTGATCTCGAAGCTGTGTCTAGGAGAGGCTGCAGAGGTTTGCTATTGCTGAAACCTATTGGTGATGGCAAGACTCTTCCCACGTTCCCACTTTCCTCTCCCCCTGGCTGAGTTAAATGAGTGCAGACTACTTTTGCACTTTGAACTCAGTGTGCAGCAATTGAAGTAAACTGAGGACACAGGGAAAAAGCAGGAAGAGGAAAGAGAAACTGGGAAATTTTATTAGCATGCCAACAATGGTGTAAATCAAACATTACATTCATAACAGCACTGGGACTTCTCACCTCCTTTCCAGCCATCCATAAGGTCAAAATCATGCTTTGGGGAAACCCTCTGAACTAGTTTATATAATAGATGGGAGAGCTGAAGGAAATTGGGTGGATTTTCCCCTCCCAGATTTTCCCCTCTCAAATTTGTAAAATTTGTAATAATAATAATAATAATAATAATAATAATGTTTTATTTATAGCCCGCTCCTCTGTATCCAATCGGAGCGGGTATCATCTGTTTGCATGAGTGGAAGTTTCCCATTGTTAGATACAGGCTTGAAATAGATGGGCCAAAATGTGTGGCTTCCAGGACTGCAGAAGTGGCTGGTTTTAGGGCTGTAGCATCTGGCTGCCATGATCTCAGATCAATCAGGGGATGATCATGGCTGGAGCAGCCAGAGGCCACTCCAAGCCACCCATCTGCTTTGCCTCATACTGCCCAGTATTCAATTCTAGTTATTAACCTTTGCTTTAGTTTATGGTATATTTATTTGCCATCACCACCATACTGCCATTTTTATACACCAGCTTTTAGTACAGTGGACATTTTTTTAAAGAGAATTCTGTACCTATCCTTCCTAGAGGGGGATACAACTTCTTCCATTTATGTTGTTTTATAATCACCTAGAAGAAAGGCTGACAAGAATAAGGAGGAAGTTATGAAAAAGCTATCTCCTGTGTATATAGAGAGGGGGAGATCTATATTGATTTACATCAACATGCTCAAACAATGGTCTTGCTCACAATCTTGAATGATGTGCCATGGCTCAATAGAAACTCATTGTTCTCGCTCAAAAAGAGATGTACCTGGAAGCATTCCAGTTTCTCCAGGTGTATGCAGCCCATTCCAATTGAAATTGTGTTCCATAAAGAAAAATGAAATGGTCTTTCTTCTTAAGTGCCAATCTTTACTGCATTTTATGAGTATCATTTTTGCTAAATAGGGAAAATTACCAGTTGCTGCCCCAGTTTAAATTCAGACCTGCTTTCTGGGTTAACACTTGCATCCCTGTCCCCAGTGTATATAAATGAAAGCAGCACACTTGTTCTATACTGAACCCAAAGAAAATCTTCACAACAAGCAACTAACCACTTTCAAGAAACAGCATGGTGAAGATGAAAGCAAGTTAGATCAGACCAAAACTTGAAACTATCCCACACTTTAAGTCCCAGAATCCCCTAGCCAGCTTATTGTTCAAAAACGGTAATTTTTCCAAGCTCTGGCTGGAACATGTAAGAATTCAACTGGACCTGCAATTGCTATTTTTTTTTACTTTCAGTTGATGAAATAGGCTGCTTTTTACCTATTTTGAACTACTACTTCTACTACTTTCAGCAGTAGACATCTGGAATTACAACTCCTATTGGTCTCACACAGTACTGTATGGTTAATGGTCAGAGATTGTAAGGCTCATAATCCAAAACATCTATAGGAGACTAGATTTATTTTGACACTCCTTTTCTTGGCAACTGATCTCTCCATTGAATCAGCAGCTGCTCCACATTTATTTCAAAGCTCTGGGACATCAACTGAGTTCAAACTCCAATTTCCATTTCATTTCACATGGGAAGCAATACATTTTCTCTTTGCATCACACTGTTTGAAAATAGTCTCAATGCAGTCACTACTTTCTTGAGATAAATAAAAGGAATTCTGCTTTGCCAAGGTGTGTAAAAATGCAGACTATAAATGTGTGGAATTGTTTTGTAATAAAAGCAATAAACAAAAAGAAAAATATAGCAATAGATATTGCCCCAGTTACAAAATGCATTTCACCATGATGTTTATCAAGATTTTTTTGTCAAGAAAGATGGATTCTGAGTACTTGCAAGACACTAAAAAAAAAAAAAAATCAATCCATCTTTTTCTCATTCATTTTTTTGCTGTAGATTTTATTCCCCTGACAAGAGTTCCATAGAATATATGACAAAGAACTGCACTCTAGCAATTGCTTTCCTTAAAGTTATAGAAAATGTATGGCTAATATACAGAATACTACAGAATTTCTGTACTGAAAACTTCTGTTTAAAAATTCATGTGCAACAAGTGTGCAACACAATGCCTACAGCTGAACATTAAGAAAACAAAAATAATGACCACAGATGATTTACATAACTTTAACTGGATGATAAAGACTTTGAAACAGTTCAAGATTTTCCATACCTTGGCTCTCTTGGTAAATCAGAGTGGAAACTGCAGTCAAGAAATCCGAAGAAGACTAGCTATGAAGGAACTAAACTCCTGAAGTATTAAGATATATTATTGAATACTAAAGTTCATATTGTTCATACCATTGTATTTCGCATTTTTATGTATGTTTGTGAAAGCTGGACAGTGAAGAACTCAGGAAGAAAATCAACTCATTTGAAATGTGGTGCTAGAGAAGAATTATATGGATACTGTGGACTGCTACAATGATAAATACCGGTAAATGAGTCCAAGAGCAAATCCAGCCTAAACCCTCCTCAGAAGGTAAGACTGTTGTACTATAATTGTTCTACTATGAGAAGATGTGACTCACTAGAAAAGACAATAATGCTTGATAAGGTAGAAAAGAGTAGGAAAAGAGGAAGACAACTTTGCAGATTGATGGACTCAGTCAAGGAAGCCATTGCCCAAAATCTGCAGGACCTGAGCAGGGTTGTTGACAATAGGGTGATTTGGAGGTCTTTCACTCATAGGGTTTCCATAATTGGGCATTAAATTGATGCCAGTTAAATCATTCCCCACTCCAGTAAAGGGCTCAACAGGCTGCCCTTTGAAGTGGGCTGCAGCTGCCCCTTTCCTAGCTGGACCAGGGCCATGGCAACTACATGCTGTGACCTTGATCTGGATTTTCCCTGGTGCAAAAAGAAGCCACAAAAAGGGCCTCCTTTCTGAGGCGCATAAAGGGTGCCCTAGCTGCAGCTGCTGTTCGCCACTTTGGCACAGCGTGTGTAAACAATATGCTGAAGATGCGGCATGATGCCACCCACTGGTCAAGCGGATGGCGTGGGGGAGAAATTGGGGCAGTTGGCGTGCGGTTGCCATTCCCCCACTCTGCTCCCAGGCCGGCACTTTATGCCAGTCTGTAGAGGCTCTTAGTCTTCTGTTGAGGTTGATCTGTTGCACCAATTCATTCAAATCACTCACTGTATTTATTTTTGGATAGAAATAAAATAAATCAGCTAGTTTATTGATTTACTTCCCTCCCCCTCATTTTGATTGGGCCACAGCAGCTAAAGTCAAACTACATTAGTGCAGATTAGACCTAAAACTACTTTATAAGATGTTTGCAGTCTGATGCCTAGGCACAGACCTTCATAGCTATTAATTAGGAGATTGTACAT
Organism: Urosaurus nigricauda; assembly: GCA_034509955.1. Lineage (NCBI taxonomy): Eukaryota > Metazoa > Chordata > Lepidosauria > Squamata > Phrynosomatidae > Urosaurus > Urosaurus nigricauda. Next base: position 87,450,602 of record JAOEGL010000002.1, on the reverse strand, counting down.
GTTCATGCTTCTGATGAAGTAGACTTAGGACCTTATTGCATGAGAAAAGAAAGTCAAAATGGATCATCAGAGTTGCAGTTATCTTCTTACCTCTCTGCATGCTGTTGAAGCTTTTCCATTTTCTTCCAGAGGGACAAGGTCATAAAAGCATGCCTTCTATCATACTGGGGAAAAATCTAGTTTGCAACAGACATGCTATTATGACTGTCTCTCTGAGAAAGGAGAACAGAAGTTCTATGACAGTATGTGGAGAGGCAAGGAGAAAGCCACAACTCTGCCAATCTGTTTCAGCTTTCTTTCCCATTCAATAAGGCTCTTAAATTACAAAAACTTATGCTACTAACTTCTTTCTCTCAATCTCAAAGATGCTACAAAATCCCTTTGCATACTGATATTCCAGACTAAGATGGCCATGACCCTGAATTCATAAATCCACAAGAGCCAAAGTGGCGCAGTGGTCTGAGTATTGGGCTATGACTCTGGAAGACTATGATTTAAATCCCTGCTTGGTCATGGAAAACCACTGGGTGACCTTGAGGAAGTCATACTCTCAGCCTCAGAGAGAAGCAATGGCAAACCTCCTCTGAACAGATCTTACCAAGAACACCAATTATAGGTTTTTCTTGGAGTTGCCATAAGTCAGAAATTGTCTGAAGGCACACAACACAATCAGTCCCTGACATCAATACCATTTTTCAGTCCTGACTCAATTATCAGCCAAACAGAACCATAAAGAACATCCACAGCAGTATAATTCTCATATATAATACCTCCAAGTTAACATAAACAAAATTAAATTATAATTCACTTCATGACTTGCACACTGCAATGATAGTTTGTAAATATGCAATTTCCATTAGCTACAGAATTAATGTCCCTTCCACTCACAGATACTAATGTTTTATGGATATTAATATTTCAATACATTCCCTGCCTTTTCCTCCTTTGCTTACAACCCCCCAGCTGCTCCACAGCACATTTCTACAGCATCAATTTCTTATTAGCAAGTGTTTTTTTCAGGCTACACAAGTAGATATTGTGAACACAAAATAGGATGAGGTTGCACAATATATTCAGAAGATTTTTACTGATGAAATTATCTGGTTAATCATAACTCAGAGGGTGCCACACCTCATATATACTTACCTGGACCATACAATTATCTTCTGAGTCTCTTTAGGTGATATTGTCAAAGCTTGTGGTGCTTGGTTATGGAATGCACTCCTCAAAGAAGCTTGCCTTTTTATCTGCCTTGTGGTGTTTTTTGTGCTGAGGAAGGCCCTTTCATGTTTTGCTGGTTTTTAAAGTCTTAATTACTTTTAATTACTATGGTTATGTCTGGATTTTTCACATTTAAAAGGCTGTTTTATCACTGGAGAACAGTATCGTGTTTTGACATCTGTGAAGAAGCCCTCTTTTCTGTCCCACCACCCTCATGTGTAAATAATAATAATAATAATAATAATAATAGGATTTATTTCTATTCCGCCTTTTCCTGGAGGGGAATCAAAGCAGATTACAGCAGTCATTAAAAACAGAATACAATAAAATCACAGTCAATTTAAAATCCCCTTGCCCTCCCCCCCTCAAAGACATATAAAATTTTAAAAACATTAATCTGAAAAGGAATTAAACAGCAGAAAAAGTTAAAATGTCTACACAAGGAATTTAAAATAGAAATAAATCCATATGCAAAGTCCTGAAGTAGTTGGAGGAAACACACCATCCTTGGGGAAAGAGGAAGAGAAGGCCATCAGGAGGAGAGAGGGGAAAACTGAACAGGACTAGTCTGGAAAGGCCTGCCAGAAGACATCCATCTTGATGGCCTTTTTAAAGGCTTCTAGAGTGATAGTATGGTGGATCTCATCCGACAGGTTGTTCCAGAGCCTAGGAGCGGCAGCCGAGAAGGTCTTCTGGGTGACTGCTGATAATCTAGTCTTTTTTAGCTGTAGTAGATTCTTCCCGGGGATCTAAGGGTGTGGGGTGGATTGTATGGGAGGAGGTGTTCCCTTAAGTAGTCAGGACACAAGCCACGTAGGGCTTTAAAGGTAATAACCAACACCTTATACCTTGCCCGGAAACTAATAGGCAGCCAGTGTAACGATTTTAGAACTGGAGTAATGTGGGCTGATTGTGGAGTGCCCGCAACAAGTCTGGTTGCCATGTTCTGAACCAATTGAAGTTTCCAAACTTGGCATAAGGGTAGCCCCATGTAGAGCGCATTGCTGGGAGGTTACAAACACCTGTACTACTGTTTCAAGGTCACCTGGTTCCAAGAAGGGGCGCAGCTGGCATATCAGCCAAAGCTGATAGCAGGCGCTCCTGACTGTTACATCTATCTGAGCTGTCATCTGAAGGGACGAGTCAAGGAGCACCCCCAAGCTGCGGGCACAATCTTTCAGGGGAAGTGTGACCCCGTCCAGGACAGGTGCACATATCTCCATTCCCGGTTTCAGGGTCCCTATAACAAGTACCTCCATCATACCTGGATTCAGCTTGAGTCGGTTTTCCCTCATCCAGTCCATTTCCGCCCCAAGGGAATATAGTGGGAATTTAGGAGAGGGCCTTCTCAGTGGCTACCCTGACTCCCTTCCCAGAGAGGCTAGACTGGAACACTCCTTGCCCTCTTTCTCTAGAATCGTAAAGACCTTTCTGTTTTGACAGGGCTTTGAGGACTGGTCGTAGTGCAAGACCTGTCCTGTCTAAACAACATACTGGGTTTTCTATTTGTTATATTTCTTGTGCTAGTGCTCCACCACCATGGTTTATATTGTATGAACTGGTTGTATTTTGTATGAAAGTGGAATCTGTTTAACTGTGTTGTAAATCATATTTTACTGTTAAAACAGTTAAATAAATAAACTATTCTGTAATTGGTTCAAATATAGGTAGTTAGCATAGTAAATTCAGAGTTCCTCTGCAATGCTACCTAAAGGTCCACTTTTCAAAATCCTTCAGATCTTGAACACTGATTCTCAACATTTAGCTCTCCTGATATTTTTTGACATATGGATATTTTTGACCATTGGCCATGCTGGCTAGGGCTTTTAGTAGTTCATCTATAAAACATCTGGAAAATAAAAGGTTGAGAATCATTAAGATAAGACTTGTCCAGTTTTCCGAGCCCCGTGATATCAAGGCCAATATACCTCAATGTTGAAGATAGCAGCAATATCTTTTAGCAGACACTATTATCTTTCTAGGGAGACATTATACAGCATTTTACAACTACATAAAAAGCTCATCATACATGAAGCTCCACCAAGGATACAAAAACTCATTCATTTGCTGAAAAATGCAGATGCACAAACCTATAATCAGACATATTTGGTATTTTATGCAGATCTGGTAATCAGGATTTGTCTCTCCTTTGTACTGTATAAAGAGAAATGAAAAACTTTAAAACTTTTAAATCCCTTTGATTTTAGTGGGAGACTTAGGCTCATCAGATGTGCGATTCCACATGTAAACCAATGGAATTGACGGATTCTTAATTCTAGCTTTATTGGGTCTTTTGGCTGAAAATCCTAGAATTGACTGAAATCTTTTGGCCATATGTTCTTGCTCCATAACTTGGATTAATTTGTTGGTCAGGTTGCAATTAATTCTCAGCTGTTACCTCCTGAAATTTATTCTAAGATGAAATACAGTCCAAGAAAGAACCCTCTTCCTTTGAAGTTGCTTCAGTTGTTAATCATTCCTTATTTATATGGTTACAGCTGGTAGGAACCATGCAACCCCATGTCTGGCTCCCAGCATTCTTTACTATTGCTATGCTGTCTAGAGGTGCTGAGACCATATTCTCCAACATTTCACAGTTGAAAACTGGCACACGTGTGGCAAAGTAACATCAGAGCATGGTTAAAATTGCAAAAGTGATTAATGAAGAATAACACATCATCTAGGAGAGGCTGCAGTAGTTTGGCTTTACCTGAGTCTACTGGGAAGGGCAAGACACCATCTCTTCCTCTCCCCTCTGCTGAGTTAATTAAGGGCATATAAGTTTTGTACTTTGAACTCAGTTTGCAGCAACTGAAGTAAACTAAGGACAAAGGAGGAAAATGGGAGGGAAGAGATAAACTGGGATATTTTTAAACAGTGAGACAACAAATTGACAAATTGGGTCAAATGGATGAAACATCTTCATTAGTTCATTTCTGGGTACAAGTCAAATGCTGGTCACAACCTATAAAGGTCTATATGGGCGAATCTACACCGCCCAAAAGGGACGGTCCGTGACCGCCCCTTTAAGCGGTGAGATGGGGCCAAGGCTGCACCCTGCTTGCGGAGGCGGGGCTGAAGGGAGGAAGGGGCCACCACTGTGGCCCCTTTCTCCCTGGGTCTTTGCCACGGCCATCTAAAAGTGGCGGCAAAGACCCGCCTCCAAAAAGGAGCTCCGTTTGGAGCTCCTTTTTTGCACCGCAGAAAGGGCGCAATTTGCTCCCTCCCATGGCGCAAAGGCGTCATGGTGTACGCAGCATGTCTAAATGCTGTGCACGCCATGACACCATCATGGTGCGTCCGTATGGACGCTTCCATTTAATGATGGTGGCACCCATACATGCTAGGGTTCAGGAGGGTGTAGAAGATACGCCCTCCCGAACCCTATTCGTGCCTTAAAGAGCCCTAAAGGCACTTTAAAATGCCTGTCTAGATCGGGCCTATGGCTTAGGTCCAGGCTATTTGACTATATCCCCCCATACAAACCTGCAAGATTTATGAGGGAAGGCTTTCTCTTCTGAGTCCCACCACCATCACAGGCTTGATTGGTGAGGACAGCAGAGAGAGCCTTCTACCATTCCTTTTAGCAGCTACACAGGCCCATTTTTATTTCCCTTATCTTTTTTTTTCTTAAGACAAGGGTTTTATCCTTAGTTTCTAAAGGGGGAGGTGAAAAGGCTTTCTTGTTGCTGCTATGACTGCATCTGCATTGCTAAAATAATGACACCACTTTAACTGCCATGGCCCAATGCTATGGAATTCTGGAAACTCTAGTTATGTGAGATATTTAGCCTTCTCTGTCAGAGAGGTCTGGTGCCACAAAAAACTACAAATCCTAGGATTCCATAGCATTGAGCCATAGCCATAGCAGCCATAGCAGGAAAGCTGCCAACACCCACTCACACAGCTGATAAAAGAGTCCTTGGCAAAAGATATACAACAAGGTGCTGAGGCAGTATGTTTTGCAAACATAATCAAATGTAGTCCAAAAGAGAGTAAGCCAAAAACAGCCCGAAGTTCAGGGTTACTGAAAGCAACAATATCATTCCAGTCTGAGGTCAGAAAAGCCAGAAGGGTGGTCAGCGGGTCTGATACAGGGTCTAGGAATCCAAAGCAGTCAAGGGTCTAGGAGTCAAATACCAAGCAAGTCCTCTTAGGAGAACTAATAGTCTCTGACGAGAGTGCTCAGCATTTACTACCGGTTATAAATAACTCCCTGATCACAGCTGTTGCCTGCCTGATGAGGCTCTCTCTGCAAGTCTCTTTGACCTTCTCAAGCCCTGCTTTTCAGCTGTCCTCTGAGTAAAGGCAGAGACCTGAACATTTTCCACTATATCTTCCGAGTCCTGCCCTACTACTGGGGCCAGACTAGGCTGCTGAGCCCCAGACTCCCCTGGTGCTGAGAGAGCAGAGCTGGGTCCTGGCTGGGCCACCTCTACGGGAGCTGGCAGGGCAGAGCTAGGACGTGGCAGAGCAGAGCTGGGGCCCGTTTCAAACTCAGGTGGCACCTATACCTGAGGGTCCAAGTCCTCCTCCAAGTCCTCCTCCTCACGGCTGGCCATGACATCTGCAGCCTTTGTGCCTTCAAATCAACCCTGATCTGTAGTAGCTTATCAAAGGGTAGTTAAGTCTTTTTTGACAAAATGTATTCAGAGGAGTTCACCACTGTCTTCCTCTGAGGGTGAGAGGGTGTGACTTCCTCAACGTCACCCAGTGAGTTTCCATGACTGACCTGGGATTCAGCTTCTAGTCTCCTGGAATCTTAGCCCAGAGCTGAAATCACTACCCAACAATGTCAAAATTAACATGGAACCAGTGAAACAAATCAGAGCCAGAAAACCAAAAGAGTTTTAATTCCATAGCATACGTAGAATCATCAGTGCTTATGAGAAGAGCCGTGCTGACTGGCTTCAATTTTAGCTGCAACAATGAACCAAATAGCAATTCTGTTGTTCTTATTACCAACAGGCCTCTGCAACTGTTGTCACAGAGTTCAAAACAAACTCTCTTTCCATCCTCTTGATTAGCTTGTTCTACTTCGCTATGAGCACTTTTTGCTCATCCCATTATGTTGCCTGTGCCTGCCTTTAGTGGGAAATGAAGTTGCATTCAAAAAGGAACATGAAAGGGTGGTGGTATATCTAATTGGCAATTATCAATTCTTGTTAATGTGTCTCAAACTCTCAACCCTTAGAACTGCTAGCTGAAGAAGAAATAGTGAAAAATTAATGAGCATTTTAAGCCATGCCTATGTATTTGTGTATGGTGGGGGGGGGCAGTATAAAGGTTTTCTTAGCATAGTCTTTTTTTGATGTCCATCATCATCATTACTCCTTTCTTCTATTAACTAATCTTAAAACCTATCTATGCATTAAGCAGATAAAACTATATGGGTTTTTGCTTTTGATCTGATGAATTCACACTAAGATTACACTTCAGTAAAATTCCAAAGAATAGGGAACAATTGATGTACATTTTGGCATAAAATGTGGCAAAAATGTGCTACAACTTTCAGAAACAGTGTGGAATCGTCACACCTTTGTTTTATTCCCACTGCCTATCATGAAATATGAACTGCAAAGATGCGGCTGGTAGTACCAGACAAGGGATTACAGAGTTGTTATAATACACTATATGCATCAAGACCACCTGAGATCTAAAATAATATGATTTCAGAAACAGCTCAGCAACCTATTTCTGATACCTTATTTATCTTCTAATCAGCATCAAACACTTCAGAAGAAAACTTAATATTATGTATAAATTACCCTTTCTCACTTGGGTGCAAAATCCAACAAACAATTTTTTTTAAATGGATGAAGTTTTTTTTAAAGGTTCATCTAATGTTTTATTTTAAATCTCTAGTGTGTTTCATTACCTGCAGAAAGTTGGTGAGAAACTCTCTTCTCAATTTTAAATTTTAAAATAATAATTAAAGTTAAATTGATAATAAACATCCAGCATAGCTATGAGTTAATGTAGCTCAAGTGTTATGAAACAAAATAATATCAAAGTATTTAACAGCACAGATGTGTCACTGAAATGCAATCACAGATATAAGATTTTTGCATTAGTGATATTCTGTGCCTTTCAGTAAATACAGCCAAAGAGCTTTGGAACTTGTTGGCAACAAATAAAAATGCTTTACTTCTTTCACAGATGCTTGAAGAGACAGAAAGATAGAAGCTAGTTACTGGTAAGTACTTTGACTGTTTAGCAACCTAAGAAAGTCATTAGGTAAGCTGTGATGCAAATTACCATGTAAATATTACATTGTCCATATTCTGCCGTTGCCTAAATTTGCGGGGGGGGGGGGGAGCCTGTTCATGAAATCTAATTTGTGTCGCACTTAATGTTTACTTAATTGAAGAGTTATGAAACTATGCTGGGAAAATTGTTTCATTTTTCTTAATAATTTGGCAGTATCACTTATAACATTTTGTTTTTTTGGTATTTTTACAGAAAATCTACCCTGAGGGAGTTAAATTTAAAATGAAAGTGGAAAGAACAATTACCCTGACCCCACAGGAGTCTATAGTATAGCTCCACAGACAGCAATGAGATGAAGACTTCTCCCGTCAATCAGTTCCACTGAAGATCCACAGACTCATGGTTCCTGGGGGAATTCAGTAGCTTTGGTTCCCACAGTAATTTTTCTCAGCTTTCCACATTTATGGCTGCAGAGTCATTTCACAATTACAGTTAACTTACACAGAAGATTTGTCTGGACGTAATGCTGTCTCGTCCCCTAAACACTAGTGGGTTGAGGAAAATTCCATGGACTTCTGTGCTCCACCACTTTCCATTTTCTCCTTCCCACTAGTTTCTCCTCTCCTTTCTGTCAATTTTTTCCTTTCTTTCTCTGTTCCAATTTAATGACCAAGCCATAGAATTGTAAACCCACCTCTGTAACTATAGTTGCAAACTCTGATGGACAGTAACTCTGCTTAGTATTAACATTAGTGCAGACATAGTGCTATCCACAGTTAGCTCACCAACTTAAAAAGTGTGGCAAGTAAAATGTGAGCGGAGAGGAAGTGGAGGGCAGAGATGTGCAACAATCAAGTATATAGGGCAATTCTGAAGATCGCGTAGTAGAAGTATTATGACTACACACAGCCATAGGAATTTAACAACATAAAGTAGGATATACTTTGTTGTTGTTCTTTTCCTTCAAGTTATTTCTGATTTCAGGCAATCCTATCACAGGAGATTTATTTATTCATTTATTTTGCAGAATTTGTTCTGCATGAGTTTGTCTTTGTCTTCCCCTGAGGCTCAGAGAGTGTCACTTTTCCAAGGTTAGCCATGGCTAAGCAGGGATTTGAACTCTGATCTTCCAGTTCCCTGTCAAATGACACCCCATGGGGGCTCTTTTGCTTCCTTTCTTTTAAACAAACAAAGCAAGGCATAGTAAGTTGAGAAATCACATGATTTAAATATTTTTGCCTTTATTGTACATCAACATGTAAAATGGTTGATGTTTCCAAGAGAGAGGGTTTCAAAATTTATTTGCTTTGTCTGGCCTGCAGATCTAATATTTTTTTAAAAAAGTGTTTTTTCTTTTAATATTAAAATGGAAAAATTCATAAACAAATTCAGACTAGTGTTTTGTCTAATCCTATTTTGCATTGTTTTGAGAAATATTTGGTGCTTTGTAGTAAAACAGAAGCCTTCAGCTTTGAAAGTAGCCCACTGTCTATTGTTTTACAAAACTTGTTATATGCTGCATTGATATATGCTGAAGAATTTTCTGAAGGGTTTAAGCATCATGTATGCTAAAAGCAGGGATTACATCTACTCTGTGGGATACTAGGTGGGCAGTTTGGCTCTAAAACAAACAACACACTGGTCATAGTATTAAATGTTAAATGTAACAAGCCAAGTGTTCTCACTGTTGTAAAGCCAGGAACTGGAAGAATCCGCATTCTTTCTCCACCCTGCTCAAATTTAATTATATTTTACATCAAAGTTAAGTTAAAGCTTTTGCTGATAGTCCTCATCCAGAAAGAAAAATGCAGCAAAAGAATGTAAATTTTAAAATATAGTTGGTAAAATAATCTCTTAGTAATAAAGCAGACAAGGAAAGATATTCATTCAGTCATCATAATATGCTATCCAGTGGGGCATAACAGTTCTCAGTAAATTACAAATTGCTACAGCAAAAGCAATCAGAACAATCAGAACAATCTACTTATGTTCTCTCATGACTTCCCCAACACTTACTTCTCAGCAGTATATGAGACAGCAGTTGTGGGAAAAGTTTCCCTGTGTTTTTTGTTTTGTTTTTTAGCTGGCTTTAAAGGAAAGCAATTCCAGCTAGTACTCATCCATTAAAGCTAGTAAATCTGTTGCATGGCTTGCCTGTGTGTACATTTTCAAAAGTTTGAAGGTCTCAAGCTACAAAGTGAACATTTTAACTGGAAGACCTGTATCCCTTCCCTTCCAATCTTATCAGTACATTGCAGGAAATCTTCTTGGCACCATTTTTTGAATTTATAAACCTGGGGAATTTGAGGCAGAGTTTGTATAAACAGCTACTATGTGCAGACTAATATTTAGTGTATACACAGTATTTCAGTGGTAGGTTATCCATCTATTCAGCTATTGCAAGAACAGATTTATCTTGAGATAAAACCTTCCGCAGTAAACACTATACAAGGACTATGTTTATGAACTGCATGCCTGCCAAAAGTTGACATATTTTATTTAAACAAAGGGCCAAATCTAAAGAGATGCTAGTGATTGCACTGTAACTGTAACTGTCTTTTCCTCTCTCTTCCTTCTGCCACAGAAAAACCTGCTTTAGAGAGTTTACCCCTCCTTTGAAGCATGTATTTAGGATGCCTAGAGGGATGCATGAGAGATGGTATTGTCCCTCACACTTCTGGAAGCAGCATTTGTCAGTGGAAGTGTCATTTGGGGCATTGCCCCAGATTTATACACTCTCATACTAAGCTTGACTGACACACATTTACTCTAAAAATGAATACTCTGAAATTAGTCCCAAAACGAAAACATGCACCATGATTTGGTTAAGATTTTTCAGCTCTTACCACCTAGTTCTTCGCCAATTTTTTTGCCATCAAAACTTGTTTCTTCAAGAAATGCTTTTTCAAAAGACACCACAAACTATACAAAACATTGGCTTCTTGTTTTTGAGTATTGTGCCCTCAGCAATCAAGGACAAAATCATCCCACTAATCTCCAAAGGGATGTAAGTCACAATTAGAAAAATAATTTCCTCCTCAACATCTTGTCTCAGTGATTCCTTTCTCAGATGCTTGTATATTCTTACAATACTGCTCGAAAATAGTGAGGAAGAGTGTTTTTCCTAACGAGTCACAAAATGTTTCTTTTTTCCATTTCCATTTCGTCCATTTATGTGCTTGTCTGCTTGTCTGCTACTCCATCTTTGCTTACAAACACTGAGCTGGTGCTGGAGAACTAACAGGGATGGCAGCAGCTAAAGGGCTGGTATCCAATTTATCCAAGTTGAGCCAACTTGAGTTTCTTCAATTCCTGCTCAGTCTGCTGTTGGTGCAAATTGATCTAGGCAGGAGAGATTCTCAGCGGGTAATGGAGCACTATGCTAGCATAGCACAGGTGGTGGTAGCTCTCAGTAGCGTTGTCAGATTTCAGAGCCTGTGTTTTTGTGAGTCATCTCCAGGTGAGAGATGAGAAATTGTCTGGTTTAGGGGGCACAGCTCCAAGCAAGAGGAAGGGATTATGTGCAAATCTCCAGCTCATCTAGTAGAGCAGAAGCTTTCTGCAATTTGCAAAGTTTAACTGATTTCCTGGTGCAACTTGCAAAGACACTCGGGGGGGGGGGTGTCTATGTATTTACTTAGATTTCTCTTTCCTTGCCACTCATTGTGGTGTCAGGGCTCATCTCTGGCTTGCTCTGTTCCGAATCTACCTCCTGGCTAGAAGCACGTTCATTATCCCCTTTCCCTAGATAAGTGACAAGGAATAATCCCCTCATATCACCTTGATTTGGGAGTAGCCACTTTAACTAAGAATTCTGTTTTAATTTCCAAGCAGGAAAATGTATTCTATGTGTGTCTATGTGTTCGAATGAGTAGTAGTTAGCAATTGTTGGTACTTAATGCATAACTTGTAATGGCCTCACCAGGTTGACCACAGGCCTCAAGTTTTGGACCAGAAACCTCAGGGCCTGGGATGATCTTTTGCGAGCAGCCCTATTCTCGGAGGTAATGTAAATGTGGTCGCTAATGCAGCCAATTGTTCCACAAGTCTTCTCTCACATCTTTGACTTGCTCATTGTGGAGGAAATTGACCATTGTACAATAGGGGAATTCAAGGCTGTGGCTATGAGTTATAGAACAATTACAATATGTTCACAGTGGGACAGATGCAATCCTCCAAAGGTTATTAGACTGCATTTCCCAGAATTCTTCAGCATTGGCTATGCTGTCTAAGGGTAACATGATTTCCATCCCTGATAATAATTACAGTAATGGGACCTTGGTCTAGCAAAATATTCCTCAAATCCACAGTTTTCTTGTAGAGTTTTTAGATGTACTGTTCATGAATTAAAGGTTTTCCATCCAAAAGGTTAAACGCTAAGGTTTTTAGTTCTCCTAACAGCCAGAGTCACAATTTGCTATTCTAGAGGTCACATTTATATGGCTTGCCCTTCAGGCAGACAGGAGTTTTTCTCAGCTGGGAATTCTTAGCTAAACAGATGAGTTAAGACATTGGAGCCAGGCGATTCTGCATCATAAAGGATTACTTTTGAACTCATTTTTTTCTAACCATGCCACTAGCTTTCTGCAGTGATGGGATCACATGGTCATATGAGGCAGGAGGCTATACTGTTGGTAGCAGTGTTGGGTAGGATCTTCCATGCCAGACAGGCTTTTGCTGAGGAGCCAGACTAAATGTGCCAAACAGCTACTGGGCAGCAGCAGTAGTGAGGTGTAACACTGGCAGAGGATCTCTCAAAGACAGCAACAGTGGCTGCAATTGACAATGGCAGTACTAGCAGTGGCTGTTAGTACTGCACAGAAAGAGGCATGGTAAACCCCTTTTGAATGTTTTTCACCACTGTGACAAGACAATTAAAAATGAAACAAGAGATACAGCAAGAAGATGAGACTCCCAGGTTTGAAGGCACTCAGCAAGCTACTGGGGTAGACAAGAGGACAGCTACGAGTAGCACTGTGACTAATGATGCAACTGAACTCAAGCCAAAAGGATGTTCAGCTGTTAACATGCTCAGAGGTGAAATAAAAGTTGGAAGCTGCACAATGCATATTATAGGAATGTAGAATATCAGAAGCATGATTCAGGGGAAGTTGACTAGTAAAAGAAGAAATCGAAGATATAAACATTACAGTATATGGAGTTAGCAAACTAACTTGTACACAGTGCTGGTCGGGGGATCGGGGGAAGGAGAATAAAACCAAAGATGAAAGAATGCTGATCGGGCGGGGGGGGGGGGATGATGAGAGGTGGCTAAGAGTAAAAAGTAAAAACAAATGTGACACTCAAACAGGCAGGGAGTAGGAAGAAGTGGGAGGGAGTAGCCCAATCTAACCCTCACCACCGATTTCATGGCTGAAAATACACTTAAAAAGAAAGAAAGAAAGAATACACACCAGGTTTGCTGGACCTAACCAGTCCCTTCCATCAAAAACTCCTCCCGCCTCTAGTTCCACACAGATGCTGCCTTGAAGCATTGGTCACACATAGGCAAATCTGTTTTGTTAGAAAAAGTTCAGAATGAAAGGTAGTTTTTCAGAAATTCCTCTCATTTAAATAGGAGCTCCTGGAAGAGAAAGAATCCCTTGTGTATATGCAATAATAGTACACTTGACCCACAGATTCAACCATCCATAGGCTTGAAAATATTTTAGAAATAGATAAATTCCAAAAAGGAAACCTTGATTTTGCTATTTTATTTAAGGGACACAATTTTGCTATGCCACTGTATTTAAATGGGACTGGAGCATCCATAGTTTTTGGTATCAATCTTGTCAATGGTGGGTCCTAGAACTAAACCCAAGCAGATACCAAGGGCCATTGTATATTTAGTCACTGAAATAATTTATTGCATAATATTTTCATCTACAGTAACAGTATATAAGTCATATTCTAGAGATGTACTCACTTTACCATCTGTCATTGTTTTACAATAAAAAGTACTTCAAAAATATAAAACCGGCATTCATATTACATATCTGTAAAGATGTCTGATGAATCAGGGCATATTTGTTGTTGGCTTTACTGCAGTAACCAGTAAAATATTACAAGAAAAACAACAATTGCTCTTGCTAGCACTTTATGGAAAAAGGGGGGATAGGGGTGAGACACTAACCAATTTATGAAGACATAAGTTGCTTTTGTTTACCAGAGCAGATGCCTTATTTCCAAGAGGGATTTGTAGTTCTGCATGGTTTGACTTTCCTCTTTCTAAAATGACATTCATGAACAGAACTTTCAATTCTCAAAGTGAATATGAACACTTTTTCTATCTCCCCTCTTATTTAGTGATCATTCTTTCCATGTAGTTTTGTAATACTATCATCCATTGTGCCTGCTTTTTGATACGCAGCACTTTATTGTATGCCTTCCATAGGATCTTTCACTTTCAATTTTCAGTCCTTTCTTTTCCTCATTGGATTCAGACAGACACATGAGTCATAAAACAATAATGATCAGACATTAATCTGGGCTATTCAAGCTTTGAATCACCATAAAATGGCCTATTTGGTCTGAAGCCAGTTGTTAGTCCCAAACAGAGCGGACCAGTTTATTCCATGGCTGAATGCTAAGTCAACTCATATGGAAATGCCATTGATTCAGTGGGTTGGGATTAGCAACTGGATTTAGACCTTTATTTTCTGTGCCCTTCAAAATACCTTACACAGTATGTAAAATAAAGTCATGTGCAGTTAAGAGTATTGTCATACGAGGATGTGTTCTTAAACCACCAGAAATCCTAAAAGAAATAGAGCAAAATCCATGGTGCAAAGTACAGTATACAGGTTGTGTATACTTTACTTGAAATGCTTGGGACCAGAAGCATTTCTAAGTTGGGCTTTATTTATTAATTTTTGGATTTTGGAGTATACAAATACCATGGTGCATACCTGTACTGTGTCTGCAAGGCTGGATAGAGACACAAGGCTGGAGAGTGAACCAAGGATCTGTGAAATGGTGTGAATTTGTGCCAAGCACCAAACTTGGATTCCCCCCATTTCACAGATCGTCAGTCTCTCTCCAGCCTTATTTTTTGTCATCAGCTGTCAGTTTCTGCCTTTGAAATGGCTGCTATGGTGCTTCTGCTTGTTCATCTCTCTCCATCACTGTATTGCCTTCATTCACTACCTGTGTATGAGACACAAGGCTGGAGAGAGCCTGAGGATCTGAGAGACAAATGAGCAGAACCACCACAACCATCACCTCAAAGGCAGAAGTGAACAGCTGGTGGCAAAATGTTCCATATTTTATAATTTTTACGATTTTGGATTTCTAGATTGGGGTGCTCAACTTGTATATTATTTCAGCCTACTTTGGTTCTAACTGTGCCATTCCTCAAGGAATTCAGGAAGACAATGTCATTATAGTAAAAAAATTGGTAGAAGTTTTTTTTAAAGTGAAATAAGAGTTTCCATAGAAGTGTAGTATTTGTGCCCTTTAAACAGTTAACACCATGGGAAAGCTAATAAGAGAAAAAAAGACATTTCTCTCATATAACTGTTGTGTCTTCTGTTTAATGCTTGACAACACAATCCTTCACATTTCAACTCAAAAGTAAGTATCACTGAGTTCAAAGGCTTTCACGGCTGACATCCATAGTTTTTTGTGGGTTTTTCGGGCTATGTGGGGTTTTTGTTGGGGACAATTACATAGCTTACAGTTGTAAACTGCTTACAGACTGCTTAGGTGGTATGAAGCGGTATATAAATAGCTGCTGCTATTGCTATTCTCTGAAGATGCCAGTCACAGATGCAGGTGAAACATCAGGAATAGATTCTTTCAGAACACAGCCACATAGCCCAAAAAACCCACCAAAAAACTATCACTGACTTCATAGGGCTTTTTACTGGATAGATGAGTATAAGATTGCAGCCTATATGTAAAGTCCTATATATAAAGTCCAGATTATGGTGATACCTTTAGCTTACCCTGCAACTATCCTTATATGACATGAAGAGCCATGATTAATCTTCTGTTGCCCCACTTTTTCATTGTTTTTAAAACATCCTAGATTCTCTTTCCTTTTCCTCATTTATTCTCATCTTATATCCATTGCTGCAAATTGAGATCAAAGTGCAAAACTGGTTTGTACTTCATTAGCAGGATGTAGAAGAGAGCAGAGAAAGGGTGGAATCTTCCCTTTCTAGGAGGCCCAGGCAGGAACAGATGCTGCAGTCTTGGACTTTATCACACAGTCAAAAAAGATGGGAGCATAGCAGGATGCTTCCGCCAATATTGTGCAATCACATGAAGATTATCACACGATGTTGCAAGATACTGCAATTCTCCCAATATTATCCTACTAATAAAAAGGAATTCTAGTGCCACTTTTTATTCATGGGACTTTCCCATAAATAAAGAGCAGTGCTAGAATTTCTCTTTATTCACGCAATAATCTCAATATTATGCAACATCATGTGATAATCTTCGTATTATTGTGTGATACTGATGGAAATAAATACAAAGTCCCTAATTTGCTTTCCCCCATTAATAATTTATGCCTTCTTGACTACACTTCAGTGTCATCTGGCCATGCATGTCTTAATTTTCGTCTGTGAATTGTTGGAGGTTATGCCTTTATTAGACAAATAGAAAAAAATGCAAAATGCATTATGTTAGCTTTTGAAGATCATAGCCTTATCCATGAGGCAAAGAAGACAAAAGAAAAATGAAGGGGAAGAAAAAGTATGGTGTTAGATTCATGAAGTAAAGGTATCATCACAATATCAACTTTGGATTTTGTTTTATCGTCTATTCACTTAGCCTTATTAATTTTTGAAATTCAACTCATATCTGTTACACAGATTCACTTCTGATTTGTGACAGAAAAATCCCAAGACACAAGAAAGGCAAACCAGTCAACCATGTTTATTTATGTACATGGTTCTGGGCATTAAAGTGCCATCAAAATTGACATATGGGTAATTCAATATATGTGACAACCAGTATTGTGTATTAAGATAGGGGAAGAAGGTGATATAATTGTGACTCCCAACAGGTCTAATGTGGTTATAATATTGAACCCAATTAACCTTCTCTTGCCTTTTGTTTATAAAAACAAGAATGCTGACCAGTGACTGCTTCTTTTTGTATGACTTCGTTCACAGAATGCTACTAGAATTGTATTGATGTCTGACTCTAGAGTACTCCTTGATGCTTGTATGTTTATCTACTATCTAGTGATTATCTACTGATATGTTTGCAAATACTTGGAAGTTACTATTCAAACATTCAAATGGGTATATGCCTTAAAAGGACATGCAAGAGCCTCGTGCAAAGAAAGCTTTATAAATAATTGCTGCAACTGTCACGGGTTCCCATTTTGCTGACAAGAGATCTAAAAGAAACAAACAGATGGAATGAGTGGATTCTCAAACTGTTTCCCCCCCCCAAAATTATGCATGAGTGCTCTTCCACATTGACTTCATATAACCTTTTTGAAATCTTGTAACAGTACAGATTCTCTACAATAATATATGAGCTTTGTTTATTTATTTCTGTTGCATCTGTTTTGCTTTTCTAAGAAATGTCTTTTAAGCCTTAATAAAAGTGCAGAAACCCCATACACATAGCCAAACCCCAGTGCTTTAAAAACTAGACTCAAGAAGTCTGAACCTATGTTGAGAATAGTAAATGGGGGCATTGGGTGATTGAATTCATAAAGACATGCTGAAAATGAAAAACATTAGCTGCTTGCTGGAAGATGAGCAGTGAAAGGACCAAGCAGATTCCTTGTGACAAGATATCCCTTGCAGGGGTAGATGATGTCCTATGATCAGAGGTGGGGGGTCAAGTATCACCAATCACTGCCACTGACTCCTTGCTGTGTCCCCTCAGTGCCATCTGCTGGTATACAAACCATCTCTATGGTTAGCTCTCCCAAAATGCCTCTTTCCAAAGAAGGATCTCTCCTTTCTAATTTGTCCTCAGAACAGCAGACTGGGTTTGCTACTCTGGAGAGTCCCTCGGTGGTGCTGTATCAGCCACTCAGTTTCTGAAGGCATGCCAAAAAAGAAAAAGAAAAACCTTTGCCTGCCATTAAAAAAAAATAGCAGGACAACAAAGTGTGTTTGAGAGACAGAGATATAAAACATCTTATTAACACTATTATCAGGTTAGCTCTTTACATAGACATCTTCTCCTTGACAGCATGGAGAATGGACTTATTTCCTACATTACTTATACCAATATAAAGAGCCTCAGGTAAACAAATGGATCCTAAATCATAGAATCATAGGTCTTTACCACATGAGGCTAGAAAGCAGAATTTTAACAGGATAAAACGACTTTGCCTGGTAAATCACAAAATGTTGTGTCTCCCCTGCTGCCGCCCTTCATTCCCTTTGTTACAGTGGTGCACTTTTCATTGATGTGAACACTCGTCAATAGGCTCTCAGTCTTGCTATTATGGTGCAGCTGCATGGGTGTGAAATATCTTTTCACTCCAATTCTGACATTACAGCAATCCTGCAGCAGAACAAAGCATGATTCTCCTCCTTTTTCTTCCCTCCCACTCACTAGTCCAAAGCAGGTTAACTCCATGCTGTTAATTTTTTTAAAATTAATATTTTTTTCTGTATTTGCATATTTATGTCAAAATGACAAAATAAAAATAATTTTAATCATTTTTGCCATAATTATGCAAACAGAGCAACATTAAAAATAAATAAAGCAACAGGAATAGTGAGTGAGATGTGGAGAGAAGAGGAGATTTGGGTCCCCTTATGGCCCTGAGTGTTGTAATGATGGAACTGCAGCAAAGAGACTGATCACAGCTGTTTTTTTTAATTAGTGCAGTTGTGCAAAAGAAGTGAGGAGTGATAATAAATGTTTTCAAAAAGGTGTGTTCCTCTTTCTTTTCATAATACAATTGCCATGAGTCATGACATCGGTGTGATAATGTCCATAGAGCTGGAAGGGACCACAAGGACCAGCTACTCCCCTACCATGCCATACATAACTAAAGCACTTCTGAAAGATGCCCATCCAGTCTCTGTAAATGAGACTGAAGATGAATAAACAATATAAGTAACTTAGGCCCAATACATATGGGTGGGAAGCGGCATGACGGTGTGGATTCTAAGGTCCTGGAGTGTGCAGCAACCCCACACTCCTGAACCCTAGTATGTGGCTGCAGCAGCATCATGGCAGCCTCCCATCCACCCGGGGGCCACCATGATGATGCGAGCGTCACAGAGCGCCCAAACGGCACTGTCAGGGAGACCTGTCATAGGACTGTGTTGCAGCCCTTATGATGCTGCAAAAAAGGAGCCGCCTAGAGTGGAGAGCATGTCTGTGCTGCAGCATGAGGATGCTGCAGCGCAGACGCGGGGCAAAAATGGGCAGCACGGAGCCACCCATACATACAGCCCCATAGAAGACGTAAAAGGTATCTAGATGAAGATCATCCCAAGACCTGAAATTTCCAAGCCAAAAAGTGTGATCTAGGGACAAATCTCTGTGATATAATGGGAATGGTGCCTAGTGATGTAATTAAACATTATGCATTAAGCAGAACCTTTGCTGCTGCCAGTCTCTGGCTACTTCTCCCATAGTATTTCTCTCCTTCACTCCTTGAGACACTGGATATACTGTTCTTTAAATTAGTCTCTATAACTGTAATACAATTATTTTGTTACACAAACTATTTGAATCTTTAAAAGATAGGTTAAAACCATTTAAAACTAGGTCTATTGCCATTAAAGAAAATACCCTCAAGTTGGTCCATCAATGATACCTTACACCAGTTAAACTGGCTCGTATCTCTGCCAATGCTAATCCAAAATGTTGGAGGGGATGTGAAGATAGGGGAACTTTTGTACACATGTGGCTGGACTGTCCCTTGGTGCATAAATACTCGATAGAAATTTTACAACTGGTCTCCAAGATCACTAAACAAAGTATACAATTATCACCACTCCTTCTCCTATTCTCCATTTTTATGGATGAAAATAAAGCCCTGCAGCATAAAGAACTCATCAGTTTCCTTTTGGCTGTCACCAGGCTTGAGATAGCTAAGAACCGGAAAACTGGAAAGTTGAATATTGCAGGATAGTGGACTAGACTCTGGGACTTGTGGTCAATGGAGAAAATTGCAGATAATAACAATAGAGCAAGAAGTTTACACTCTGGATTGAATTTTCATAAGATTTGACACCCATTTATTGAATATATCCAACAGGATTTACTCTCTAGACACCCTCCAATATTAGCTAAATTTTTATGGAAAGATGTCTTTCAAGATCCCTGAATACACCTCTTGTTTATAATCTTCAGGACATTAATGTCTTTTATTCATTGTTGTTTTGGTATACCGCTTGTTGTCTGTTGTTCTGTTTTAGAATGTATTAATAAATTATTTTTAAAAAAGATAGGTTAAAATGTGCTGAGGATTCACATTTTATAGGTGAGAGCTTTTATGGACTATAGCTTTTTTGATATCTTTTTGGGTAGCTTATTTGACTGTTGAGAGCATTATTTGTTGTTGTGTTTCTTCAAGTCATTTCTGACTCATTGTGCCCCTAAAAGTGAATCCATTACAGGGGCTGCAAGTGTGTGATTTGTTTTTAGTTTTCTGGGGCTGAAAGTGTGTGATTTGCCCAAGGTCACCCACTGGGTTTGCATGGCTGAGCAGGATTTGGACACTGGTCTCCAAAGTCCTAGTCCAGCATTCAAACCATGACACCACACTGGCTTTCTAAGAACAGCATACAGAGTCCAAAATCCAATTCTAGTCCTACCTAGAGCCACTGAATCAATAGAATTAGCATAACTGTCCACTTATCATTCAGTATTTTTTCCCAATGCATTTATTCTAGACAGGAATACAAGCAATAGGATTTAGACCAGAATTGTGTTCAGTTCTGTGTCACCCTCGGGCAATGGTTGATTCAAAACTGTGGTTGCCACCTAAGGTAGATGTGAAAATAATTATAATTCTGCCTGACAAAGACTGTTAGAAATTTTTTCTTATATTTTCACCAGCAGATTTTGGTTCAGGCATAATCTAAGATACGATATCTACTGAAAACTGAAGCAGAACCCTATTTTGGAAGATTTTGAATAAGAAGCAGTTGTAGCAAGAAGGCTTTCTTTGCACTTTTGGTTGTTAATAATTTTTTTTTTTTTAGAAAAGAAGATACACATAAAAAACATATGAATTTTTACAATAACATACTGTAATTGTTTCAGCAACAGTATCTGGAAAATGAACTAAGAAATAATACAATACAATGCTTATGGTCTTAATTTGTTATTTCCTTAGAGGACATCATTTACATCAGAACATGGCCTAAATATGATTGGCACTAATTGGCATTTGGGTTGGCAGGGCAGATTGACAGAAGCAGAATAATGGGACTGGGCAACCTTAAGAGATGTGGAAAACTGGTATTTAGACTGTTGTAGCTTCTGTTTAGTTTCCTGTTTGCAGCTCTTCAGTTTCTTTCAGACACATATTTTTCCATATAATATAATGTAAGTACCTTCCAGAGGGCATTACTCTGTAAACAGAAATTTAGAGTAATCTCCAATCTAGAATATTTTTACAATAATATAAAAAGACCAAGGTGCTCAGAAAGAGTTTAAAAGCTATGATGGTGGAAATTATATTTAAAATAACAATTATTTAAAATATTTATGAAAGTGATACAAGATGAATAATTCCATTTACATTATTACAAAATATCTGAATAAAAGAAATTTATCATTTTTTTTAAAATAAGAGTGAACTGGTTTTTGGGTTTTTTCCCCCAATCCCAAACTGCAGATTTTTGCAATTGCAAAATACCATAGATTAAAAATAAAATATGTGTACTGAATTATTTTAATCTGTAGTATTTTCTGAACCTATTTAGAATTCCAATATATTGCAAGTTATAAAAATGGCCTAAGCCCAGAGAAGTGCTTGTGGATACAGAATCAAGCATATTCCAAATACCAAGAATAAGAAAATGCATGTTCACAGTAGGTGAACCATTTGTTTCGAGTAGCTGCCAGACCTTCTTTTTAGTTAAAAATTGTAACCAACAGAACATCTGAATCTTTATTTCCCCTGTTAAAAAAAGCAGCAATAAATGTATATGGTAGGTGGCTGAAACTCAGGGACATTGATTATGATTTTTCAGGTGACAATCTTGTAAAATGCCTACTTTTTAGATTTAGTTATGTTTGAATTCTGCAAAAAACAAAACAAAAACAAACAAACAAACTCTGGTGGACTAAAATGTCCCAGCTGTGTATGTTAGGGTTAAACAAAAATTAAAGCTTAATAATAAAAAAATAAGAATGTAAAACTGTGCTTTCAGATCAAAAGGGTATCCACACTACAGAATTCATGTAGCTTGACACCACTTTAACTGCCATAGCTCAATGTTATAGAATTTGAGAAATTCTAGTTTTGTGAGGCAATTAGCCTTCCCTGTCTGAGAACTCTGGTTCCGCATCAAACTAAAAATCCCAGGATTCCATAGCATTCAGTCATCACAATTAAAGTGGTGTCAAACTGGATTATTTATGCTGTTCAGTACAGCCCTAGAAAACACTACCACAAATTAATGTTCTTCACTCAACCAAAAGGCAGATCTTTTGGTGAGAGAAATATCAGCCAGTGAAAGTGAATATGTCTTTGGAAGCTAAATAAAGAAAAATCTTGGTGTTACAGAAAAACACAAAGAGGATAAAACACGTGATGTGTAAAAATAGTTTCACACAGTGGATTCTCTTTTGTAAATGAAACTTATTGATGTAATTGCAGCTATTTTCTTGCCCCGTCCACATTAGAAGCTAACTTGGAATGTCTATGACTGTCTGGAAAAAGAACAGCAGAGAAGTATAAAAGGATGAAACAAGACAAGAGAATAAATGTCAAAAGATTGGGAGAGACAAGAAAAGGCACAAGGCTCCAGCACATAGTAAAGACTTTGAAAGTGAATCTTGGAAAATTTTCTTTTTTGGACCACAACTCTGAGAATTCCCCAGCCAGCATTTTAAATGGAATATTAGAAGACACCTTTTTAAATGGAGTATTAGAAGACACCTTACAACAAAGAGTCTTGTGGCATCTGTAATACATCATGCTAGTTTCCAAAGCCCACCGGTTTCTTCCTCAGGCAAAGATGGTTAAAAACATATGAGGGAAGCAAACCTTTCAATCTACTTTGGCCCTTCCTCAAAACCACCTCAAATAAGCAAACACCTCAAGCAAGATGTAACTCTGACACTGCTTATACCAGTTGCTGGCAGTTTTTATGAGGTAGATCTTTGAGAATAATAGATTTCAAAACATTTCTGCAAATGTTGATGTACCTGTGGTTACATAAGGAGGACTGTGTTTCCCCCACCACTTGCTATTCTGATACGGTGTTTAAAATCAGCGTCTCTGGTAGATCTTCCAGAGACAACTAGGTTTATATTCTCAACCTGACAGAGCTCGAAATGGTTTTGACAAGCTATGAAACCATGAAATACTGCTTTCATCTTAAGGAATTTAGTGTTTGAGTCTCTTGGTGTTTTTTACAAGGTGGAAAGAAATGATGTTAGAAAATGGCGTGGTTGTTGCTTTCAAGAGTGTAAAAACAGGATGGTTGTCAGGCTTGGCAAAGTACATTACAAAGCAAGTGCTTCTCTGGGACACATTGTCACACAGGTTGCCAGAGGAGAAAGACAGCCTGTTGTAAAGATGTACTCTTACTAGAACTAAATTAAATGGAATTATTTAGAACCCACATAGCCTTCTTTGCTGGGGTATGCTAAGAATCACAATCCAAAAATTAAGATTCTTGAGTTTAACTTTACCAACTTTTCTCCCTTTAGATGAGTAAGTCTACAGACCAGCTTAATTCTTTCCAGTTTTAATGCCAAAATAAATTAGAACAGTGCTGGTACACCTTGGAGAAAGATCAGCCAGGGTTAACTTGGAGCAAGACAAGAATTAGGCTATTTAAATGGAAATGAAAATTGGCAACAAAAATGAACTTTTAAAAAAGGAAATAACTACACACAAATAACATTTATAGTGCAATCCTCTTCATTTCAATTAGAGCTCAATGGGTCTTGAACCACAGTAAGTGTGCATCATATTTCAATTTTTAAGGGAATAGAGTTGGGAGTGCTAAAAAAAGTCATCAAAGTGTGGAGTCGAAGGTTTTCATGGCTGGCATCCATAGTTTTTTGTGGAGCTTTCAGGCTATGTGGCCATGTTCTAGAAAGGAACTCTTCCAGAACATGGCCACATAGCCGAAAGCTCCACAAAAAAATCATCAAAGTGTGTTTCTTCTCATAGGAATATATATGTATATATATATGTATATATATATATATATAGAGAGAGAGAGAGAGAGAGAGAGAGAGAGAGGTGTCATAGTTTTCATCCCAGCTCAGATCTGAAGCAATTGTTTTGTTTGTCGCTGTGTGTCTTCAAGACTTCTCTGACTTATGGCAGTCCTATCATAGGGGTTTCTTGACAAAATTGATTCAGAAGAGGCTTGCAGTTGCTTTCCTCAAAGGCTGAGGGAATGTGAATTGCCCAAGGTCAGCCAATGGGTTTCCGCGGCTGGTAGTGTATTTTATTAAGGTTCAAAACACACTGCAGAAATAACCGAGTTTGAAGCTGCTTTAACTGCCCTGGCTCAGTGCTAGGGAATCTTGGCAATTGTAGTTTGTTGTGGTACCAGAGCTCTCTGACACAGAAGGTTAAATGCCTCACAAAGTTACAGCTCCCAGAATTCCCTAGCATTGAACCAGAACAGCTGGAGCAGACTCAAACTGAATTATTTCTGCAGTGTATTTTGGACCTTCACAACTTCTCCTGGCCCAGAAGCCCCAAGTCTGATGGAAATGTTATTTGCCCGTGCTCCAATTGCCACCAGAATGGACCTCTTTCCCCCATGCAGCTGATGCCCAGTAAAGTATATTTTAGAGGGAAATTACAATTGTGGCAATAGTGTCACAGTCACAACTACGTTGCAATTGTGAATACAAAATGGTTATCTAGATTTACTCACTCATAACTGTTTTGTCTTCCAGATCATGAATTAGTCATAACTGTGACATCATTGCTATGATCCTCACTCTCCCTCAAACCCACGTTACTGACCACCAGCTGCATGTAGAGCAGGAGATCCATTCTAATTGGAAAACAGGTGAATGAGGCTTCTGACAAGTTTGGGTAGGGGGAGTCAGACCAGGAGAGATTGCGTAGGTCCAAGACAGAGGCCCCTGAAGCTGCCCCTGCCAAAGACAGATTGGGGCAGAGGCAAACACATGTTGCCTTGAACCCAGCCCAAATAGGAGTGGAAAAGATCCACTCTTATTTGGGCCAGGAAAGAGGTGCCTTTCCCGGCCTTGCTGCAGCCCTAGTGTGCAGCATATAAATGCTGTGGCACCAGAGTGCCTTGAAGCTGCCTGTATTTGGGCAGCCGACTGGCTTCCGAGCATGCAGCTTATAAACACTGCACTCCCAAGATGCCCGTCTGTTTCAGCCTTTAGTTAAGTATAATTAATTAATTTTAATCTGTTACACACTCTGATCCCCAGAAAACCCCATAATAGTTTTGCACTAGGGTCACCAAATACAACTTTATTTATTGTTGTTGTTATTGATAAGTATTCTTTTTGTTTCTGTGGTTAAGGGCATGTAAGCAATTTTGCTTTGGTTAATTAGAAATCTGACTATAAACTAGAGTCGTAAAATATTTTCAGAAAATTTGTTTTGAAAACCAGAGTGTAGAAATATTTGTTAAATGGAATTTAAAGTTTGTAGATAAAATAATCTGGTTTCTTTTAAAAGCTGGAAGCAATAATGAATTATCTTTGCCAATTTGGATGCTTTCCCACCTTTGCCTCTTCCCCATCTGCACTTTATACAAATATTTATGGGGAAATAAAAAATAAGATGATTACTCAAAGAAATAACAAAATGAGTTAAAATTTAAATCCCTGCCATTCAGTTTCTGCTTGAAGATCCCATGCATAAACTATCCCTCATTTAGAAGGGCTAGCTAGCTACATTTTTGAAGTCCCAACTATCCAATCCAATCAGCAATGAGAATTCTCTGCACCACTTTGTCTTGTCAAGTATTAAAAACGTGGAGAATCAGGCTGAGGCAGAGCTATGTGGCGTATTACTCAAAACCTCTGCCCTAGTTGGTTGGGGAACCATAGTTTCTTTTGAGTTTTCCAAATATATGGTACCCTATCATGGAGGACTTTACCAAATCATTTACTAAAATCAAGATAAAATCAAGATAAGCTATATCCATGGCATCCCCATAATCTATTAAGCTATTAACTTAAGGTGGTTGAATTGTTTTAAGCATAATAGAAAAGAATGGTCTACAGGTACTCCTGAAGATTTGCATTGAAACTCTTTGCGATGTTACTGGGAATAATAATTTAATTCTACTATGCCTTTTTTTAAAATGTATTTATACATTTTAATGTTGTACTGTTTTTGAATTGTATTGTTTTAAACTTGCTGTTCACTGCCTTGAGCCCTTATATTGGGAAAAGGCAGGATATAAGACAATAAAATAATAAATAATAATAATATTTTTTGGAAATATTCTTCTCTTTCTGAAATTATGGCTGTGGTTAGATGATGGGGTAAACCAAGGAACCCTAGCATATTGGTTATGAGGAAGCCGGTACTCTTATGATTTGCTTAGCATATTATAGCAATGAAACAGCTTCTTCTCTGAGTCATTTCTCTCCCAACAAACCAGATAAGCAAGCCTAAAGGAAACTCTGGATTCGTTTTCTGTTTTGTTGGGAGAAAAATAAATTGAAGTACAAGCTGTGCCCGCATTTAGACAAAGCGTGGAGCAAAGCTCCATGGTCCATTTAACCTCTCCTGCTGCATTCAGGAACAATAAAACATGTGCACTTCATCAATAAAAGCAGCACTAACCAATGTTTCAGTCACCAATAAGCCAAGTTTTCCATGATTCTGAAGGTTATGGCATTGTTTGAGCTGACCAAACGACTAGAAAGTGTCTTGAAAGTTTTGACTTTCCACTATGGTAGTGCTGTTGACTCTCCCCCTGCCCTGTCCCATGCAACCCTCGTAGTTGCATAGAATGCTAAATAAGTAAATAAATAAATATGAAATTTCCTAAGCCGTGTATATTTTTAAAAAGTTGCATCTCTTAAATTTATTTGCAACATTTGTAATTGTAAGTATACATAAATTGTACAATTAGTCATTTTTGCCTACTCACCACCTACATCATGCTATTCAGATGACTAGTGCCATGTTTCATAGTACTAGATAAGGATGAATTATGTAAGGGAAAAAATCCATTTCACAGAGCAACCATTTGATCAATTTTAGACATTAATGTTATGCACTTGTTGACATGGCATTAGGTAAGGCAAATAACTAAGAGGTTTATGCATTTATTCATTGATTCTTCAGCAAGCATGCTAACAACTAAAATACATTTTAAAAAAAGTAAAATACTTTTGTTTTGAAGATGTAAGTTAAGAATAGTGTATTTATACTGGCACAGAGCAAGACATTACCACTCATTACTTTCCATAACAAAAGTGTTGTTATTGTTGTCAAGTTGGCTTTAACCTATGCTAACAATATGAATGAAATACCACCAAGCAATGTTCACGACTTGTACACAGCAGTCTGGGGTTTCGTTGATAGAATCAATGTACCTGTACTGCAATCTTCCTTTCCTGAATCCTTCAACTTTACTGTCTGGGCAGTAAGTCATGCGGTGGTCTCGTGAAATGAAGCCTCAGTTTAGTCATTTGGACTTCTACTGGGAGTTCAAGCTTAATTTCATTTTGGAACATTTGTGTTGGAGCATCCCATGATATCCATAGAACTCTCCTCCAGCACCACAGTTCATGTGAGTTGTTTTTTTTTTCCCCTGCTAGTTTTCTTTACTGTCCAACTTTCACAAATATGCATATAAATTGGAAATACTCTGGCATGGATAATTGTGATTTTCGTATTATATTAAATACGAATGTTACTTGAGGGTGTTATCTGGTTCCTTCACAGCTCCAATGGAGTGAAGCAGACTGGCAGCTTGTAGCAGCCTCTGGCTGCTCCAGCCCTGACTGGCTCCCATATAGCTAGGGACCGTGGCAACTGGATGGCCCACTATTAAAAAGGGCTGTTGCAGAGGTTCCAAATGGGCCACTTTTGCTGGTGGCCTTGGGCCACATTAGATGGCCTCAAAGTGGCTTCTGGCTGTGTCGGGGGGCATGTGTCATCTGTACGCCACACCCTCAAAGTGCCTGTCTGTTTAGGGCCTAAGTCTTAGTCTTCTTTGGATATAATTGACTAATATTACAGTTAATTCAGCCTGAAGAGAACTTGCATGTGAGTTTATGATGGCAGGATGGTATCTAAATGTGTATGTTACAATCTTGGTTCCTGTTCAAAGTAAAGACTGTGCCTTATCTGTTTACTAAGGTATTTTACTAATGTTTACTACAGTACTTCACCACCAGGATTAAGAACAAGGGGAATGAGAATCCCTGTGCAATGAGTTATGTCAAACATCAGCCTGAAGTAGGAGAATGTAGACCAGGAACATATTCTAAAACACATGCAAAGTTGCAATTAAATGCAAACAACTGCACATTTCCCAATTTAGGCTTCTTAGAAGATGATTTTTTAAAAACAAATCTTGAAGACTCCACAAAGTAATATAAGCTAAGGAGGCCACCAAATTAATTTAACATGTTTTAAAACTGAACTGTACCACATAGTGAAAAACTGAACAGTGGTTTACAATTCTAGTATATTTTGATAACATAGTATGATTTGTATGAAATATATTTCAGTATTTTGTTAAGTCTGTTATACATATGAAATTGTACAAACCAAGAGAGCTAAAATCTGATACCAGAAGTGAACTTATTACCTCTAGCTGCTGCACCAAAAATAAAATATGTAACATGCATTTTGCCTTTTGTTTGCTCATTATTGATATCTGCAACTGGTAATAATTCTTTCTTCTTTATTCTCAGCTTAAGCTGCCAGGCTGCCTGAGATGAAAAAATGCATCAGCTTCCAGAGGTAACATTTTAAACCATATATCATAATAAGTCTACTTATAAATTAAACCGGCAAAGGCCTTCTCCTTTACTGCAAGGCAAAAGTAATAAAAACCATTAACATGACTACCTTTTAATTTTTTTTATATGATATTTTTATATTTAAAGCTGCTAGTATTGATTTATGGCATTTTCGCTTTCGCTTTTGATTTTTGTGTGTGTGAGGGTCTTACTTTACTGTCTTAGTGAGAAGTTGTATATGTAAATCTATTTGTATTTTTGTATTTTTTAGAAGTGATAGTAAAGTTTTATAATAAAAAAACCTGCTGCCTTAATTTCTAAGCCTTAGGTACTGGAGGACTTACACATATGCCCAAAAGATTCTCCTCATAATGCAAGATTCCCAATATGTGTGGGTGTGTTTGTGTGTGTTGTGTGCCTTCAAGTCATTTGTGATTTACAGTGATCCTAAGGTCACCCTGACATGGGTTTTTCTTGGCAAGACTTGTTCAGAGGAGGTTTGTCATTGCCTTTCCTGAGGCTGAGAGCATGTGACTTGCCCAAGGTCACCCAATGGATTTCATGGCTGAGCAGGGAATTGAACCCTGGTCTCCAGAGGTGTAGTCCAACACTTAGTCCACTACACCATGCTGGCTGAGAAAAAAATGAAAATATTCTGTTTCAAGATTCATTTAAAAGAACTAATCTGGAAACTAACAAATAGGTCTTTTGGAAGAAACACCCATAGTTTTTGTTGTTTTATGTTATGTTTCCCAGCCAGAAAAGTTCTTATTTGAATTCACAGTAACTGTATTAGGCTAAAGTGATTTGCTAGTTCTGCCTATAGTAGGCCAACTGAATTTCTAAGACTTGCACAGTTGACATAGTTTCTATTCATTCTATTCATTCCATATCGTAGCTGGGACTAACAATGGCATTTAGCATCCAATATGTGAATAAAAGACCTTACTTATTGAACACTGCATTCTGTAAGTATAAAGACAGACCCCGAGTTACTGTTGCTAAGCATCTTCTCTGACCTGCTGGCCCCTAGTCCTTATATGAAGAAGCAACTCTCACATCTAAAGCTTCTACCTACATACAGCTTGACTTACCCACCATTGGGAAGCTACCTTCATGCCTCTTTTTGACTGATGAATGTGAAATAGCTAATTTGTAGACTTTCTCTTCAAGACTAATTTTTACATCAAGTGTTTGCTCATTTAATTTGTACATCAAACTGGTGCTCCCTTTATGGTTGTCGAGTTGTTGTTGTTGTTGTTGTTGTTGTTGTGTGCCTTCAAGTAATTTCTGATTTAAGGCAGCCATGAGGCAAACCTCTCACCAGGATTTTCTGAGGCTGAGAGAGGGTGATTTCCCTGAAGTCCTCCAGTGGGTTCCCATGGCCAAACTGGGATTTGAACCCTGGTCTCCTGAATCATAGTCCAGTGCTCACACCACACCAGGTCTTATACAGAATCCAAAATGAATAAAGACATTTTAAAAATCACATCACACAGTGATTCCCCGAAAATAAGACAGTGCCTTATATTAATTTTTGCTCCCAAAGATGTGCTAGGTTTTATTTTAGGTCTTATTTTTCCATGAAGAAGAATTTACATTTATTGTTGAACAAAAAAAAATGAACATTTATTATATACTGTATAACTATTTATATACAAAAACTTTGCTAGGTCTTATTTTCAGGGGAGGCCTTATATTTAGCAATTCAGCAAAACCTCTACTGCGTCTTATTTTATGGGGATGTCTTATTTTTGGGGAAACAGGGTAGTTATCAAACAGTGCAAGTCACATGGTGACACAATATCACTCTAGAGGGACTCAACTACAAGTAAAATCATCCCTCCATTTTCATGGGGCACCTGTTCTGCCCCCCCCTGGCAAAAATTGAAATTTGCATATATTCTAGCCCCATTGGCTTGAATGGCTATGTGCACGTGCACCATTTCAATCCTACCTACTTGCCGGTCCGCGAAGGACTGAGACCATGGACTCAAAGTCTGTGAAAATGGAAGGACAACTGTAGAATGTTATCAGTTAGACATGAGGAAAGATTTGGATGTAATTTACCATTAAGCATAAACTTTTTGGAGTAATGTACTGTATATACTTGTATGTAAGTTGAGAAATGTAGGTTAAAAAATTGACCCAAAAGACCTTGTTCAACTTATATACCAATCAAGATGATACTTTGACCCGAGTTTCTCCCCAGCTGCAAGGGACAGCCTAGCTGGGGAGATGCTGGGGAGGGTGACCGACCACCCTGCAGCCTCTTCCCCGGGAGTAAATCAACTCCCTTGCAGCCTCTCCCCAGCTGGGCTCCCTATGCAACCTATCTCTCAACTTATTCATGGGGGTGGCGGACCTATTAGAATGGTCCACCCTCGAAGGCTGATGGAACCTGATAGGTTCCAAGAAGCCCTAGAGGGATATGTGGTTGGAAGTGACGGCGACACTGTTGATGCCCTAGTTAACACCTGGGATACAGATCTCTCCAGGGCTATACACAGTATCGCTCCCAAGTGCCCTCTCAGGCCTGCTTCCAAAAAGAAGCCCTGGTATACGGAAGATCTCCGGGCCAGGAAGCAGGTTCTGCGACGGCTAGAGCACGCCTGGCAGAAACACCAGCGTTTATCCGACAAGGCTCTCCTAGACCACCTCTTGGAGGACTATGGAAAGCGGATACGAGCAGCTAAGAATTCGTTCTATGCTGCTCATGTCGCGTCCGCGGAGTCGCGCCCAGCAGAGTTGTTCAGGGTAGTGAGGGAGCTAACTCAGCTCCCTCCTGCCCCGAACCAGATCCTTGAACCTACTAAGGCCTGCTGTGACCAATTTAACAACTTCTTCGTGGATAAAATCTCTTGGATAAACGAAGGTCTGGATGCCAGTGTTAAAGCAGAATCCAGAGCAGAGGCGTCCAGAGCTTCCGTGGACTTTGTTGTACTGGATCAGTTTGAGTCTGTTAGTACGAGGATGTGGACAAGATCCTTAGAAGTTTTAGGAAAACAACCTGCTCTCTCGATCCCTGTCCCTCGTGGCTAGCGGCACAGGGGGGACCGGCTGTTAACATCATTGTTACGCTGGATTCTTAATACATCTTTGAGGGAAGGGCAGTTTCCCGATAATTTTAAATTGGCCATCGTAAGACCTATATTTAAAAAGCCCTCCCTTGACCCCCTGGTTCACAACAACTATCGGCCAGTTTCGCTGCTGCCAATTTTGGGGAAGGTGATCAAGAGGGCGGTTGCGATCCAGCTTCAATCGATCTTGGATAAAACGGATCATCTAGACCCTTTTCAAACCGGTTTTCGGGTGGGCTACGGGGTTGAGACTGCCATGGTCGTCCTGGTCGATGACCTCCATCTGTGCATCGACAGGGGTAGCGTGTCCCTGCTGGTGCTCTTGGACATCTCAGCGGCTTTCAATACCATCGACCACGGTATCCTTCTGGAACGCCTGGTAGAGGTGGGAATCGGAGGCACTGCGCTCCAGTGGTTCCGATCCTACCTTTCTGGGAGGTTCCAGATGGTGCAGCTGGGGCACGTTTGCTCCGACAAGAGGGCCCTCAGACCTGGGTCCCTCAAGGAGCTATTCTGTCCCCCATGCGTTTCAACATTTACATGAAACCGCTGGGAGAGATCATCTGGAGGCATGGGGTTATCAGTACGCTAATGACACCCAAATAGTCTTCCCTGTGTCTCCGACTGATGCAGTGACAAGGGATGGCGTCGCTCCTCTCGTGGCCTGTCTGGAATCGGTAATGGGCTGGACGAGGGAAAACAGACTCAGCCTGAATCCAGAGAAAACGGAAGTACTCGTGATAGCTTCTCCCAGCCCAGGGATGGTGGTGGTTCCACCTGTCCTGAGCGGGATCATGCTTCCCGTAAAGGACACTGTACGCAGCTTGGGGGTGCTCCTTGATTCGTCACTCCATCTTACTTCTTAGGTGGATGCGACAGTAAGGAGCACCTGTTTTCAGCTTCGGCTGTTACGCCAGCTGTGCCCCTACTTGGACCGGAGGGACCTTGAAACTGTAGTACATGCTCTGGTAACCTCTCGATTGGACTTCTGCAATGCGCTCTACATGGGGCAGCCTTTGTATTACACTCGGAAGCTGCAATTAGTACAGAATATGGCAGCACGGCTGGTCACTGGTGTTCCCAGGGCCTGCCATATAACACCGGTATTGAAAGATCTTCACTGGCTGCCTATTCGCTTCTGGGCTCAGTACAAAGTGCTGGTTATTACCTATAAAGCTCTAAATGGCTTGGGCCCAGAGTACCTGAAGGACCGTCTCTCCTCATACAATCCGCCCCGCACACTCAGATCCACCGGACAACAGTTACTAAGAGTTCCAGAGGCCAGATCATCAACCACCATGAAGAGGGCGTTTTCCATCTCGGTGCCTAGCCTCTGGAACTCGCTGCCCATCGAGCTCCGCTCAGCCACCTCTCTTGCCCAGTTTAAAAAGGGGTTAAAAACACACTTATTCGGGCAGGCTTACCCCTGATATTCCTCTCCCTGTTGTTATTTCTCCCTCATCCTCCCCCACTGTGAGCTGATTTGGCATATTGCTATTGTACTGTTGTATTGATATTGTTATTGTTTATTTTTGGAATGTTTTTAATTGTTGTATATGTTGTGCACCGCCCTGATCATTGGAAGGGCAGTAGAAAAATAAAGATGATATTATTATTATTATTATTATTATTATTATTATTATTATATAACCCAGAATTTTGACTTTGACTTATACACGGGGGTGACTTATAGTTGAGTATATATGGTAATATTTGGTGGACCCAATCCAAACTATTTGTTAACTGGTGCTAGAAGTCTTAGTTAGCTAAGTAGTAGTTATCAGAATATGATGTACAGAGACTGAGTCAGAGAAATCTTACCATATCATACTATCACAGTCTTTCTCCCTCTGTGTGCAGGGCACCTGCCTTGAACAAATTAGCATAAATATTTCATAAAAGTCTGAACTATAGCAATTTAAGATCACACTTGAGTACTCTTTTGCCAGCTTTAAGAGTCATTTATCATATAGATATTAAACTTAACTATACTTTTATAGCTATTTCTGAAGGCTTGACAGAAGACCTATGAAAAAGGTGCTTGAAGTTAACAATTCAAGAGTTTTTATATGACAGAGCCACTTATTTATGTGACTGAAGTGCTGACATTTGTCATAATGAGTACCAAGGTTGCCAGTGACAATTAAGAAAGACTTAGATTTTGTGACACTATATCAAGCACCTGCAGCTCATCTCAAACAACAGTACTAGGTACACATCCAGACATTTTAAAAAATCATGACAAAAGAAGTCAATGAAGCTTTTTTAAAGTGTTATTTTACAGAGTATTTGCAAAGCTTCCAAAGAGACCTTGTCATGGACCAGCAAGATCCTACTGCACGAAGAGAAGTGAAAGCTCATTCCTTCCTGTGGTCTCTTCCACAGCTAGAAGTCTTTTATTTCTCTGGCTATCAATACCAAACCAGCCCCCATACTTTCCAGTATCTTTCTTTAGATTGTGTAAGATGGCTATTAGACATAGGGTGTATACTAAAAGGTCAAATAACAAACTTTACAGTTTACTGAGGGAAAACATCATTTGGAAAAGGTTTTGGATACATACAGTGAACCCACCATACCGGCAAGCTAGTCATCTGCAAATTGAAGCTCCCACAGATTTCCCATATTAGCTGAAACCCATATTAGCTAATGGCAGTGTGCCCCCATGGTCATGTTGATGCAGGCACACTCACATTACTGCCCGTTAACCATTGATGGGAGCAGTGATGGACCAAAACCCCATGGATGGGGAGGGCCCATTATACATATATACCCTCTAACACCATCCTATGAACAATAGCAAAACAAAACAACTAGAGAAAAATGGATCCATAAATCTAACTCTAATCTTATAAATAATGTCAAAAGGGCTTCTGAATGTGTAATCCTAGAATCAAATGAAGTCTATCCTAGTTGCAAAAACATATAA
This sequence comes from Urosaurus nigricauda, assembly GCA_034509955.1. NCBI lineage: Eukaryota > Metazoa > Chordata > Lepidosauria > Squamata > Phrynosomatidae > Urosaurus > Urosaurus nigricauda. The sequence goes on along the minus strand of JAOEGL010000002.1, from coordinate 87,416,102 downwards.
AGTTACTAATACTATGGTATTGCTTTAACCGCTTTTTACCATTTTCAAGTATATGTGTGATGTCCAGCCAGGACTGCTTGAATTTCCCCCAGCATTTTCCTTTATATTGGTTCAGCCCATAGAACGTTAATATAGGAATGGTTCATTGTATTAGTTGTGGGAGGAGCTGTAGGAACCCCCTGCCTTTTCCCAGGGTTTGGTTTGCCCCGGCTGAGCAAGCTCTGGTGGCTATAGGTTGCAGTTTCAGGCAGATTTTGCAGAGAGCTGGCTGAGAGCAGTCATTTGGTGGCAAAACAGACCAAGACAGTTGGAAAGGGAATTTCTTACACCTCAGCTGAATTAGTTACCATCTCAGCCTAATTAGTTACCACCGACAAACAGGAATCAGAAGCTGAAAAACCCTGCACCAGCTTCATTGAGAGAGGAAATCAAACAAGATCAATTCCACAGAGATGACACCTTAAAGATTGCTGAAACCCAAAGTGTAAAGTACCCTTTTGCAAGTTATTTAGAGCTGGGGAGGAGAAAACCTTTTACTTTTGTTCTTTAAATTTCCCCCTTAGTTAACTCTATATTCAGCATCAAAGCATTTTTTGGGTACAAGAGTTTGATTTCACCAGGGTACTGGCGTTGCACACCCAAACCTGCCACCACCTTAGTTGGGTGTCTCTTCACAATATGCATTAAATTGTTTTGCTCTTGCTAACACTTTAATACTCTTTTAATGTTGACTTTTTGTATATTTTCAACCACATTGTAATCATTTCAGTTTGTTAAGCTGCCTTGAATTGAAATCTTGTGAGAAAGGTAGAGTATAAAGAAAATGTCTGTCTGCATTGTAGTTACAGATTCATAACCTAGAGTTATGGATCTGTAACTGATCCACATTCAGTAAGACTATGTAGTCTTACTGTACATCTTGCTACATAAATGGCATTCAGCCCACCTTAACAGTCAGCAGTTGGATTGGGCTGTGTTTTGCTACTGATTGGGACTCAAGGAGGTACATGTTTCCCCCTCCCATTAGCAAGGGATGTTCTGACAATCAGAAGCAGAACCTCACTGCATTGCCAGCCTCAGTTTCTGGTGGAAGCGAGTTGGAAATTTTGTCCTCCTTATGTCCCAGTAAGCAGCTGCACTGGCCTCCTTCACCAGATCCAGCTGCTAAAGTTTTCAGGCCAAGAGACCGGTAACTACTGTAGGATATTGGTGTTTTAACAATAGCAACAAGTCCTTCATGAAGACAGATCCAGTTCTTCATGAAGACAGGTCTATTCAAATGGTTTTCATGTTGTAGGAGCTCTGATTATTTCTTTCCTCTAGGATTCTGCCCTCTTGCCCTTAGTAATATTCTTTCTGCCTTTCCTTCTCTGGCTTTTAAATATTTTCTCTCTCCATCTCCAACCAAGCTGGAGGGCAATTTCTGGTTCCAGTTTCCTCCTGAACCTGAACATTTCACTTCCTGTGTTAAACTTTTTATCACTTTGTTGATCTTTATAAAATTGTTCTTTCTTGGATGGCTTTTAATTTTTACTGATTTTTTTTAATCCCTCCTGTTTCCTGTGTTGACATTTCTGACCTTTGTATATAAATAAAACTTTTACCTCTTAACTACTGACCTTTCTGCTGAAACTAACTAGGACACACAAAAAGATTGAATCTCTGTTATATTATACCCTAAAACTTAAATGCCAGGATTAGGGTACTTCTGTTTGTTCACACATTCAACATTTAATCAACATACACTTAGATATTAATTATGGTGGCTTAAGACATAGAAATAACAGTGTTGCCAGATGTACACTGTACTGCAGGCTATATATATATAATATAAATCCTCTCTTCATGCTAGTTTCAGCTTGCACAAGGCATTTAACCACATTTTACAGAAATTGTTGCTTTAGTATGCAGAACTGGTAATCACAATTCCTGTGCTGTGTAGGGAATGTTTTCCTGCCAACAATGAAATGCACCCAAGCAAGACAGAAAAAATGTATGGCACCTCAGAGCCAGTGGCTTTCTTGAAGGTGCCTTGGATAAGGTTCTCTCTGCTGTTTCCCCCAAATGTATGCCGATAGCCCCTTAAAAGTTTAATATTGGGTGGCATGGATGGGCAGCATTACAGACAACAGCAGGGGTAGACAGTGTTGCTGATAGAAGAGCTCTAGCTTCCTAGTAGTTCTCGAGTCTGGTGCTGAGAAGGGAAGCTTTGGGCAAGGCAGCTCTAACCACCACTGTTCATAATTCTGAATATTTTCGACAGTTGGTGATAGCTGCCATCTTCTCTTCACAGTATAAGGCTATTTTAAACCCACAACAAATAGAGGACAGCATTAACTGTAGTGGACCCCTATGTCTCTATCTCCTTTCTTTATAAAATAGATTGCACAACCTTTCCAGCATCAAGGGTTGCACCCAATATCAATGAAACCCAATGACATGTGTAGACCTAAGCACGCATTCATACATGCATGCACACACATATACAGGGCCATAGACACAGGGCTAAATTCAAATGACACAAGCAAAGTAAATCAATGTAGTTTTTATAAGTGTTGCCCTACCGAGTTCCAATTTACTCCCACTTTAGTTGAGATAGTTGGATTTAGGTCTTATTGTGTTGCCAGACTAGTATTGAAAAAAACAATGACTGTCTTACTGACTGTCTTAAGGCAGTAATGGTCTGGATGAGTGAAAACAAATTGAAGCTGAATCCAGACAAAACGGAGGTACTTACAGTATCGGCCCCAAACCCAGGTATTGGTATACAACTTCCAGTCCTAGAAGGGGTCACACTCCCCTCAAAGGACTGTGTTCGCAGTCTAGGAGTGTTCCTAGATCCGTCGCTTCACATGACAAATTACCACCTTAAATAGCTTTTAAAAAGCTATAAAGATGGATCTCTTCCAGCAGGACTTTCCTGAATAGTCTCTCCAGCTATTAGAAGAACTCTAAGAACTCCGACCGCACTTTAGTCATGGTCTATAGTTTGTTGTATTTTTAAAATTTATTTTAGTTTTTAAGTATGTTTTAATTCTTATATCATTTAATTGTATTTTAAGAGGGGGGAATTTAGGGTTTTGAATGTATGTTTTTAATCTTTGTAAGCTGCCCTGATTGCGTCTTGTAGAGGGGTGGGATATAAATAAATTTTATTATTATTATTATTAACAAGAGGAAGTGCTTGACTCACTTGGACTGCATAAAGGAGGAGGCAGAAGGAACAGTGTTTTAGCCAAGCATGAAACTGAGTGCACAGCTGGATCTGACTTATTTGGTCCAGCATTCTCTTCCAACTGTGGCTAATGAGGTGCCTATGGGAAGCCTGCAAATAAACCTAGATTGTAATAATGCTTTCCAATTCACATACCCAAACAACTGGTATCCATAGGCATACTACCTCTGATATTACAGATAATACATAGCCCTCATTATTAATATTGATTAATAACCTTGTCCTCTGTGTTACCCAGCTGCCCTGTGACTAATGGCCCAATAATACAAGATAGCTAAGATTATATGTAGAGTTTAAAAACATTATTTTCCTCACTAGGAAATTTCCAGCTTCAGAGTGAATAGGAGAAAAGATGTTTATGTACCTACACAAAATGACATCTTTTAACAAACTGTTAAATAATTCTGAAGCATCATTTGACTGAGCAATTTTGTTTTCCAATGTCATCCAGTGTAATTTCCATGACCTTTTTCTGATTTCACTCATTCAGCATGCATGAACAGATTCTCCTGAGAAACAAGTTAATAAAATCATTTCCTCCCTGCTAACAGAAAATGATGACAAAATGTAAAAATGGAAAGAAAAGAGATTCACTCTTTGACTTGAACATCTGCCCAGTAAGTATCAACAAACACAGTTCTGTCAGTTTGGGTCAATACCTCTGATGACTTACATTTTTATTATAGTTCATGATATCATGCATGTAATGAACAGAGAAATAGCACATTTTACAGTTCATGTCAGAACAAAAATCAAAACCCAGCATGACAAAACTGAAGGGGTTACACTGAAATTATATGATGCAGTTCAAGTTCTGGACTCTAGCTTTTCTAGCTATACAAATATGTACAAGGGGATGCTGAAAAGTTCTCAGCCTAACCAAGAAGGGAATAACCTAGAGCCATTAAACTTACTTCCACATGTTCACCCTGAAGTCTGATGCACTCAGAACATCATTTCTCAAGTTTATTTAACCCCCCCCCCCCTCCAAAAATCTGATATCTGGTCACTGAAATACTGGTCTGCTGCTATCACTTCTGAATCATTTTTTAAAAAAATCTTCTTTTCAAACACTTTTTAGGTTTGGAAACAGAAAATATTGAGATGGAACAAGATTTAGTGAGTGGTGTGGAGAGTCTATGCACTGAAACCCCAAATTCTTCCAAACATTTATCATCTAACACCAAGGAGAAGATGCATTCTCCTGCAAAAAGAGAACACTTTCTGCAGCTTCCTTCACCATTTCCCCTTCAACGCCTCTTTTATTTGGCAAAGCAAGTTACTCTTTGGCCCTTCTGAAGATAGGAAGTTATCAAAATATCTTCCTGTTCTCAAAGTCTTTCCTGCTAACTTAAGAGTCTTGAACTTCTTCAGTCATGGAGAATCCCAGTGTTGCCACTGCAAGGACTGTTGTTTGATCTCTGTGGTCAGTAATGGACTGGATGAGGGCAAACAAACTGAAACTTAATCCAGACAAGACAGAGATGCTCCTGGTCGGTCATAAGACAGATCAGGGAATAGAGACATTGCCTGTGCTGGATGGGGTTATACTCCCTCTGAAATCTCATGTATCCCATTTGGACTACTGCAGTGCACTCAGTGTGGGGCTGCCTTTGGAAACTGTTTGGAAACTTCAGCATGTGCAAAATGTCGCTGCCAGAATGCTGACTGGGTCCAGTTATAGGGACCACATAACACCCTTGCTGAAACAGCTTCACTGGCTACCAATTTGTTTCAGGACACAATTCAAAGTATTGGTTATGACTTATAAAGCCCTACATGGCTTAGGTCTAGATTATTTGAGAGACCATATCTCCCCATACAAACCTGCTAGAGCCCTAATTCTTCCGGAGAAGGCTTTAGCTTGGTCCCTCCACCATCAAGTGCTTGCCTGGTAAGGACACGAGAGAGGACCTTCTCGGTGGCTGCTCCTGCTCTCTGAAATGCCCTTCCACGAGAAGCAAGGCTGGCCCCCTCCTTGCTTGCCTTTCATTAGCAATCAAAAATGTATCTACAGTATTCTAGCAGGCTTGTAATGTCTAGCTATGGGTTGGGTTTTATATGGGATGGGTATTGTGATTTTACTGTTGTTTTAATGTTGGTAATTTTATATTGTTTTTAGCTGATGTTTTAATATTTTTATGGCAATATGTTTTTAGAATTGTTATTGTGAGCTGCCTTGGGTCCCTTTGGTGAGAAAGGCAGAAAAATAAATAAATAAAACAGCAATGTAACCATGTTTCATCAACAATGATGAGTTGTTAAAAAAAACACCACCCTATCACTAGATCGCTCAAAATTCTGCAAAATCAACATGGAGGTATCTATTCAATTTTGTTTCTGGTCAGCATTCAAACACTTTGGCACCCACTTAGCCAAAAGCTTCTGCATAGCCATCTGCTCATTAATTATAAAACCAATTCCCAGGATATCTCTACTGCCATCAATTGTTTTAGCTGAGATTCACCAAACTGCCAAAATCAGGTCATGAACACACTCAACAATTTCAAGAGTTGACACTGTTGATGGTCTCCCAGACCTTGCTGCATCTTGGGTCTCCAAATGTCCATGCTGAAAGTTGGCATACCACTTCTTACCAGTTTAATGAGATGTGTGCTTGTCATTCAATCTTTACGTCATACACTCATGGGTTTTCTTTAGAGTTTTCCTCTGCAGGAACAGGAACTTCAGAAACAGGAACAGGAACAAGTCCTGAGTTCAGCACTTGAACATTCCACACTTTTCATTGACTATCAATGATCTGAAAAATATCTGACATTAGAGCTACAATACTGCAAATTGGCAGTTTTACAATACAAAAGAACACTCTTTCAAGCTATAGTGACAAAATTAGATGAAGATTTTGGGAAGTGGGTCAGGCTGAGAATTTTTTCATACCCCCTTGTAAGAAAACACAGAGTAGGGGCAAAATCTGTCTGTCAGTTCCTCCCTGTCTGTTGTCTTCAAACTCCTTGTCTGTTGTCTTCAAACTCCACCGTTGACATAAACATATCTTAATCATTGTGAATGAATTTTTCAAAGATATTGATAGTGACATTCATGTGATAGACCCATATGAATAGACCCCCCTCCCCATGTACTCAATATACACTTTCCACCAAAAGTGACAATAATTACATGAACAGAACTTAAAAAGGCTTAGAATTCTCTGTCAAAAATTAATGATGTTCAAAATATATTGCAGCCTTACATGATGTAGTTCTTTGTCAATATAAAGGGAAATAATACTACATACAATGTAAACAATGCTTTGCAGTATTAGTGCTAAGACCCATAAGACATATATATGTGTTAATACAGTGACTACAATTTCTGTAAATGGATATCTTGCTCAAGAAGTATCACCATGAAGCAACAATTCTCCTTGTGTGTTTACACCCTGAGTTCTGCCAGACATGTATCATGGGTCATAATCTTGGGAACAGTTTATTACATGATATTCATAGTGTTATAGTATCATAGTATCTGACACTTTCTGATCAGTGAACTTGATCAGAAATTCCATATAGCAGAAGTGGGCAAATTATGGTCCTCCACTTGTTGTTAGACTTCAGACCCATCAGCCGTATACAGAATAGGCAGTGATGAAGGATAAAGGGACCTGCAGTCCAACATCATCTGCAGAGCCATAGATCACATACCTCTCCAATAGAATTAAACTGGAAATGCTCACGGATTCAGTAATTTTGAGATACAGATAGGGAAGTAACTGTCTTCCTAGCAAACAAACACCCCCCATCATTTTAATGCAACACCCTATTCAGAAGATTGCCAAAATGGATCTGAGATAGGGCTACTGTAGCTTGAATACTTAACAGATTTTTGAGCAGCACAGTATTGTAAAACTCTGTCAAGCCAGATGATGGTACTTATCATTCCTCACCTTCCATATCCCAACTTTCAACCACAGCCATTCCCTCCCAGCTTGGCAATTGCCTCTCCACTAAAGAATATGAGGGAGGGTATGGAAGACATATTCTTATCATCAGCCCCCACGCCCCCTTCCACTGCTCTCTGTTGCTGAGGCAAGAGCTGTTTGGAAAGGGAGGGCTGTGGCTGAAAGTTGGGATTTAGAAGGTGAAGGAGGGCAGATACCATCCTGCTTGACAGATTTTTATGGTACTGTACTTTGTTCTACTCAAAACTCGGTTGAGCATTAAATTTAGTGTAGCCCTACCTCATGCCCAATCTGGCAACCCCACTAATCCACCTGGTACATGTAACTTTTGTGGACTACTACTTCCATAATTCCTCATCCAGAGTGCCCTGAGAGTTGTAGCCCTAAAAGTAACTCTTCTCAGCTTTGAATGTACTGATAGTAGTGTAATAGTAAACTATTGAATGGAAAAGCACTCTCTGACAGCCTCAATAGTTATGTCCTCAAAGAGAACTCACAATCATGTCCTACAGAACAGATACAGATATGAATGTAAAAACTTAGCTGACATTGCCCAAGCTGATGATGATTTTGCTTATTGTTTGAATGAAACAAAAGTTTAAATGGTATCACCCTATATTGATTTCATATCATGTTCCATGCACAATGGAACTAAAACCACATGGTCACAAATTTGTACAGAAACATTTGACTGGTCAATATGAGTTTGAATATTAAATTTTGTCAAAACTGGTTCAAAAACATGGATTCTAGAGCAAAAATGCAGAAATACATAGGGTTTTTCAGGAGGTAGCCAAAATGGGTGAGGGATTTGGTTGCAAATTTTATTAGTCTTTTAGTTCCTTTAGATAACACAGAAAGAATGCGAATTTGGGTTTTTTCCCCTCATGTTTTTGGTAGATTTTTTTTTTTATATACGAGAGCTCTTTTTCAACATAGAATGAAAGAAGGAGAGAATGAAATCCTGATTTGGATTTGGGATTGGTAGTGAGTTGGGTTTGGTCAAAAATTGATCTGAATTGCTAGATAAATGTCTGAGTTGAGTAAGGTGTTTTTTTTGTTGTTGTTGTTGCTGTTGTTGGTTTTTTGTTGTTGTTTTTTTTTGTCAGATCCAACATCAGATGCGGCAATGCATCAGTTTCTGGGGAATGTGAGACATAGGGTACAGTTCCACTCAAGTTGCGCTGGTATCCTCCCAGAGGCAGCTGGCTGGTCATTGTATGGGTGGAATGCTGGACCATGTAGACCTTCAGGTTAATCTTGCATGACTATCAACCTTATTATCACGCATCCACTTAACAAATCCATTAATTACTCTGGCACTCTGGAAGATGAAATCATCATTACTGCTTTGCCCCCTCCCCCACCAAAAAAGCCCCAGACTTCTGTCTACCCCTACCACCCCCAATCCCAACTGCCTGAAAGTTAAATGCAATCTATCCAGCAAGACTTCATCTCTTCCCTGGAACAATCAGGTGAAGCCTTGCTGAGATTAAAGAGCCTGACTTGACTGGCTGCTTTGGCTTTCACCCTTGGATAAAATATAGTAAATCAAGAAGTGTTAACTATTTCTTCTTGTCTTCCTACTCTATAAAACCAATTCATATCAAAATGATGCTGGAACAAAATTCCAGAATAAGAAAAAAAAGTTAATGAAGGTTTAAGCAAACTGGTTTTGGGCCCAGCAAGTTGCATTTTAAGATTACAGTTTCCAGATTTCCCCAAATTTCTAGTCACTGGCCATGATAGCTGTGGGATTCTGGGAGCTACAGACTGAAATATTAACTTTTCTAAGCTCTTTCTGTATGATCAAGGAAATAGAGCCATCCTGTTCATCCCAGGAAATGCCTTTTTTACACACAGAAGAAAGCAGATTGACTGAGAAAAATGTGTCTGCATGATAGCTGATGAGCTATATATTTTGATATTAAATATTTAATAATAAGAAGGAAGAAGTGAGTCATATTTATTTTTTCTCAGATTACATGTGAGACATTTCAGTATGAGAAGCAGCTGTTGTATCCTGCTGCATGTATAAATAGCGTTTCGTGCAATGAGGATTCACAAAATGGCACCTACAAGAGTCACAGAAAATTTATAAATTATTACCTCATTGTATTGCACACCTTCATATATTATGCCTACAGCATGCCTATTATCTGAGGGAATGATGTTAGGAGGTGATACCTCCTTATTTAGGATAGTTCGCTTTCTTATTTGGCTTTAAACCTGTCCAAAACAGTGACTGCTCTTAAGTTTCATTCTTCAAGGGTTTGAATGGACAGAGGTTGTAGCAGCTACTTGAAGCATATTGCATTAGCCCATAATTATGCAGGATGCTTCTGTAGGTTCTAGCTATGGCAGTTAAGTCCAGAGTTAATGTTCCATCCCCCTGATTTCTGAGCACCTATAGAGTAGTAATATTGAGTATGAATATGTGAAAGATCCCTAATACTGCTTCAGGCAACTTTTCTGTCACACAGTTTGTACAGCTGAACTTAAAGTATTCAGGAGGGGCACTGACCTTTTAGAAGCAGTTTGTACAGGTGTAAGAGGAGAGAGAAAGGGAAGAGAAAGATTGTTTGCATAGTCTGTCTTCTGTGTATGCAACAACATAATGCGGCCAAATGTAATCAATGTCAGATTTACCAGTTTGCAGATGTTAAGACAGCAAGAGTGACATAAGTGATTTGAGCGTTGGACTATGACTCTGGAGACCAGAGTTCAATTCCCCACTCAGCCATGAAACCCATTGGGTGACCTTGGGAAAGTCACATGCTCTCAGCCTCAGGGGAAGACAATGACAACCCTCCTCTGAAAACATCTTGCAAAGGAAACCCCATGATAGGTTTGCTTTAGAGTCACCATAATTCAGAAATGACTTGAAGGCACACAACACACACACACACACACACACACACACAAGAACATACAAGGGAAAGAGGGGAAAAGTTAAAATAAATGTTTGCCAACGTGAAATAGTCTCTAGCTATTGGTAGGGGCCATCTGAGGTTACATTACTCTGAGATCAAAGCTGCCAGAGATAACATCTTTATTAAAACAAGGGTTTTCCAGGAATTGATGAATTGTTCTGATATTTGTTGGTGTGCTCATGCTAAATCCAAAATGCTGCCCACATTCCCCAGACCAATGAAACAATCACAAAATTCAGGAAATTGATTAAAATGGAAGACAGCAATGGGAAAAACATTACAAAAGTAAGCCGAGGTGCAGTGATAGAGAAGCAGCTTTCTGTTTGCCTTTCAGTATGCCTTCAACATACTTCTGTTCTATTCCTAAGGAAGACAATCATATGTTGTCACACTGGAAAATCCATTTGGCAAAAGGCAAGCTTTTATGATCACCTTCCTCTGGAGGAAGAACGGAAGTGCTATGACATCATGTGGAGAGGTAAGCAGAAAGCCACTTCTATTTTGGTATGTCTCGGCTTGCTTTTCTAACATGATAAGGCTCTCAGTGACATTCACAAGTGACAGGAAACACCAGCTAACATATCTGACAATAAGGAATTAGTTGTGAGGAAATATCCTGTCTCATGAGATGTGGAGAGGAACTAAAACAGGCCCATAGAGAACATAGATGTGTTATATTATTGAACTCTTTGGTAGCCAGTGCTGAAGTATATCAAAATGATCTATACAAAGATCTCCCACAAATCAGAGTCCTAATGATATGTCCATCTAGAAAAACTCCTTGTGTGAATTTATGCAAGTGGTGAAGTAAATAAATAAATAAATAAATTGACCTGGAAGATACAATTAGACATAATCTGAGCTTTAATTTTATTAATATAAAAAGGTGTTGGTCACTCAGCTAAACTAGCACATCTTTGTTTATTCTGCTCTAGATATTCCTCTTTCTGAATACTTCTGGATATTTTGCATCCCCCCTCCCCTGCATGGTATGTCTTAGCTGAAGATACGGGGATCTTTTTCTCTGGCTGCACTCACTGTAATCCACAGCACTGGTAATCTAAAACAGCCATGAAATATATGGAATGTGCTAGATGGAGAATGAGCAGAGAGATGGAGGTCTAAGATTCCTATTTAAATTATGGCAATTCCTGGGTTTAATAGTAATAGTTGAATACTCTGTATAGGTGATTCTTAAACCACTTATACTGTTGTACTGCTTGATTTCTTATTTTCTATTTACTATATAACTCATGGATATAATATTATTTTCAGGCATTTTGCCTCACCTTTGTTGGTTTATTGCAATGAAGAGATTTGTGGCACTTTCAAGAAAAAAATCAAATTCATTTTGCATAAGGCCACATTATTAGATACATTATGAGAAAAAAGTGAACTGACCTCAGATCAGGAGAGTAAGTGAATAAATTGCATCCCTCATTGTTGAGGGGAGAGTAAATATGAGTTCTGCATAAACCAATTAGTGCCTCCCTTTCTGCAAAGATTCACAGGATACCAGTTGTGTTATTATAAATCTTAGAGGCAAGACATTCTTTTATAGGTTACATAAAACATGTTTAATTTCAAAACAACTTTCTGAGAAAAGCAACATGCTTCTGTTTAGCCCTGAAGTAATGTTATATCGAGGTTATTCCGGAAGCACGTCTTGCTGCAGCTCTGAATGCTAGAAAACAGTGATCCCATCTTATTTCCTCCTTTTGCCTTGCCTACCAAGGCTTATATAATGCAATACACAATCAGCATAGAATCTGTCAGCTTTCTTCCCCCGATCATTCCCAGTCATATACCAGGACATACAAGGAATAACTGAGTGCAATTTGTGCTTTACTTCACAGTGTCCTTTCCAATGTCTGTTCTGTCTTTTATATCCTGACAGCAAGTGGCTTTCATGTCAGTGGAGTAGTCAATCTGCTTAAGAGTGCAGTTTAAACCTTAAAGGATCTATCTGATATGCTGAATCCTATCTCCAAAATAAATTCAGCACCTTGGATGGCTCCTTTACAATACAGATTGCAAGCTGGTGGATTCACCAGGCCACCAACATGGAATGAAACAAACATAATTTCCCACCCTCCACACACTTTTGTGCATGTGCTTTGAGGGCAGCACAGTCTAGTAACTGGGGTGACTTTATAAGTCATAAACTAGTTTCAGTGGTTACATTAAACACCACAGAGTGCATACAAGCCAATCATAACAGATGCTTCTGGTTTCTGGTAAAAGCAAGCTCCAATGTCATTGACTGCAAGGTGGCTTTACTTCTTTCACATTTACAAGGGACTAAGCTACATGGAAATGAGAGCACAGGGTTGAAGCAGCACCCCAATCCCATTCCTGGTGCCTCAACCAGTGTTAAAGGCTGCACTTTCATAATGAGATGGTCAAAAAAATCTGTCTGTTGTGTTTTATTCATACCAAATTGATGTGTTGTTTTTTTAAATTTAGTGCACCATTAAATTCCAAGCTTCCTTTTCCTTGATTACTACAGCACCAAGGCTGTAAATTATTCAGAAATCTAGAAGTGCCAGCTAATGGCTGAATCTTGCTCCAAATGAGATGATTATGGAAGCTGGCACCATGATGAAATGTTAAAAGCACAGTGTTAGGAAGGTATTTGTGTAGGTTAGTATCAAAGATGAAATTGTAATGCTTGAAAGAACCAAAAGAAATAAGGAAAGAAAGGCAATTTCAAAATCTTGATATAATTTGAGGCAGGGATGAGCTGTGGCATTCTTCTCATAAAGAGCCAAGAGAATTTAGTCCAATCACACCCTCCCAGGTTATTTTGCTGCCTGGGTCAAAGGAGAGCATTCTATCTACCGTGCCACCTGCAGGAAAAAAAAAACTGGCTGAATTTTAAATTCCTGCACTGAATCTGGGGGTAACAGGATAGTTTAGGGGTTCAGGACAAGCTGAATGACAGGTAGACTCATGTCCTCCAGAAGGGAGAGGACAAGCTTCAGTCCTCAAGAATATGGCTGTAGGTCTGATAAGGCTGTCTGTCATCATCTGATACCTGGGAAAATTGTGGTTAAATAAACCACACAAATAGATAAGTATGCTCTATCCTTATAAAAGGGCATCAAAAGCAAATTCCAGTTGCTTCAATTGATCAGCTGGCTGGGTTAAAATCCTACCGCTAAGATTTTCTTTTAAAAAAATAATCAAGTATTTCAAGCAACACTGAAGTAATATGTACTGAAGGGATCCCAGTAACCAGGGAAAAATTAAGCATTCAGCACATCAATAATATATATCTTAGCTTTCTAGGTCAACATTTAAAGCTGCTGCACACTGTGTCTGTCTTTGCACTATAATGTTCATGTACCACTATTCAGCATGTCACATCTTGGAAAACCCAGTGCAGAGGATAGATAATTTATGCAATAAGGAACCTGTGACACTTTCAAAATATTACACATTTCTTTTAAATGTTTCTGGTGGTTTGTCCCAAGGAACGAATACTGGCAAGAGGTAGAAAAGAAGCCATAGAAATGTCCCCAAACAGGCACCTTATCTGCTAGAAAAATGACTTTGAGTCTGTTGTGTTAGGCTCTGCAAACAAATCAATAGTAGCAGAGTCACAACCAACAATTAATTTACTGAAAATGCAACAATTGGAATAAAAAGGACATTTCCAATGCAAGAAAATATTGCCATACATCTATCTCAAGCGTGGACTACTGTGGCAGCTGCCAAGAATACTACACCCTCCCCCCTCCCCCCAAATAGCCAACTTCAGATTTTGAAAAAAAACCAAAAACAGGGTTTTAAAAAACTTGAGAGGAGATAGTAAATTATTGAGTGGGTTCAACTATTGAATTAATTCGATACTGAATATCTAATTGAATAATTAGATGTTGACATCCCATTGAGAAAAATAATTTTATACATAAGACATGAAAGCGAGTCTATACAGCTGAAAACAACTAAGTTCAGATCAAGGCCAAACTAAAATACAATTAAATATGAACCCTTGGGTGAAAGCAACAACAATACATGCCAGAAATTTTATGGTACCCAGAGCTGTCTCTGACTTGTCTGCTAGCAAAGAAATCAAGTCTTGTGAATTAAACTACTTGGCACCCAGCCTTCCATCCATTTGGCGCCAGGCAAAAGCCTTTTTATTTTCCACGGCTTTTGCCACAACACATTAGCTGACTGTTCTTCAGCCCTGTCATGAAGTGTGTGTGTGTGTATATATATGATCTCTGGTGCCTGAATGTTGATGTTTTAATTATGCTGTCACTTACCTTGTATTTTAATTATATTAATTGTTATTATAGTTTGTTAGTTACTCTGAAAGCTATTCTCATAAATATGCTCCATAAATATGCTCTCTGTCTCTCTCTCTCACACACACACGCACAAATGCACACATACATATAAATGTAACACATCAATAAAACTACTTTGCTTATTCCGTGTGGTCACCCAAGGATCTTTATTTGGACCAGTGCTATATAATTTATTCATAAACCATCTGGATCATAGTGAGCTGTAAGGCAGCCAAGTTTGTGAATGACACTAAAGATGTATAGACAGGATGATGAAATCTAATGCATTCTGTGAAGAAATCCAAATGCATCTCTCCAACCTAAATCTACTGGCAATAAAGTGGCAATTCAAATTCAATTAAGCACAAAAGCAATTAAGGAAACATACCTAACACTACATACAGTACATTTGATGATGGGGTTGGAATTGCCTATGGCTGCTCAAGGAGGGAGGTCATGGGTTTATGGTGAACAGTCCATAGCCAAATATATGTTAAATGAAGTATGGTATTAATTAGGCTCATCTAGATTTAACAATAAAGAATTCTGGCTTACTGAGAACTGAATTCCTGCATGCCTTCTTCAAGGGGAAGAAGCTACGACAACCACAGAATTACTATCTGTAGTTTGTTTATTGTGATGTGAAGAGCAAGAACTATGAATTGTTTCTCCCTACAACAAGGCAGAATCATAAGCCATGGCTTGTTCTTGGCTTATGGCTCCAGCTTGTTGGAAACTGACAAATCACATTGTGCTTACCATTTCTTTCAGAAAGGTAATCTGTCCTACACCAACACATCTTAGAGTTACATGAAAGCCATAAAATCAAGTTAAATCTACTTAAACACCTCCAATGCTTTAACAATTTTAAAAGAACAAAATTAACATATTGATAAAAGTGCAGGTAAACAGCAAGGTTTTAACTTTATGATGAAATGTAGCAATGTTGGACTGAATTATAGCTCTAATGAAAGTGGATCTCACAAACAAGTGCTAAACAAACCATGGAAAGAAAAAAATCGTTTAGCTGCTCACACTTGTAGCATGAGTGATTGCACAAAGTATATTAGCACATAACTTGCAAAACCTATGGAATCAGCATTGGGTCCCTGGAACAGAAAAAAAGGCTATTAATCTTGTTCCCTGAACTGTAGCCCCTACAAAACCACACCTCCTACTGCACTCTACTGAGTATTGGAAGCTGCTTTTGTAGCACATGGCAGCATCTACCCAGAGATAATAGCAGTTTAAGGGGGCAATGGGTATGTGTGAAGTAATCTGCATCCCATTAGTCCCCTTGGGTGGTATTTTGAAAGAAAAAACACAACTATTTAAGTGCAGCCATCAAACTGTTCCAATCTGACAGACACAGTATTGATTAACTTTTTGCCACCTTACTTTTTCAGCTGCTTTTTAAATGTCCTAATTTCTCTCTTCTCCTCCAACTTTCCCCCTTTGACCTGAGCTTACTTCAGTTGTTGCAAACTGAGTTCAGTGTAAGAGAGCTTCCACTCAGTGAGCTGGAGGGTAGGGGAAGAGAGAGAAGAGAGGGAGGCATCTTGTTCTTTCTAGAAGATTCAAACAAAAGCAGCCTGCTGCAGCTTCTCATCGCTTCCATGTTCTTCCTTAGTAATAACTTCTCCCATACTGATCACACTCTGATGTTTCTTGACAGTATATGTCCTGAATGTAGAAGGATATACATGCATGCTTTTAAATACACCCCCCTTTGGCTCCAAGTATCAGTTAAAAAGAGAGAAGAATCCAGGGTTAGTTTTTTTAAAAAGTTTTAAACTACAGCATCATAAAGAGTTTTTATAAATCTATTTTTAAAAGATTAATACTTTCACTATGTGAGAATTCCCAAATCCTGCTCCAGTGTCTGACAAATTACCCACCTGAGCACTAGAAATCCACATATAACCCAGGGAATTAATCATTAAAGATTCGGTTCCTTTCACTCTCTCACTTGGTTTTCCAGGAAAGACCAAGATTCTGGTCACCTGCCTCTGACCACACAAGACCTCTGCTCCTTCCCCTGCTTCATTTTCATTCATTGTGAATTGTTTACCTAGTCTTCCACTGCATACCGTAATGATGCTGTTTTGACCAGAGAAATTATCATAATGAGCTATTGCATTTTAATTCTTCATTTACTTGATACTAAAGAAGTGTGAGGCCTTCCCACAGCAGAGATCTTTAAGGATATTTCAAAGTGTCAACCAGAAGAAACAAAATTAGATATGCAGCAAAACTAATCTAAACTGGAAACTTCACAGCTATTTGCCAAATGGCACATTTTACTCTCTCTTCTGATTCATGTCAAAAGGGACTGGATGTCAAATTCTGATCATTACTTTGGGTCTAAAACCCTTCTTGGCTATCTCACATGTAGCATTACAGTAATGCTATTTGCTTGACAGTAATAAGACTGAAGCAGATGGAGTCAATCTTGGAGAAGAGATGTGCCTCTGATAAATATCACTTTATCTCCTACCCTGCAGGGAAGTAAAAATCAAGCCATAGATATTAATCTGATCATATACAACTGACATTATTTACTATTTCCTTGTATATTTTGGTATCACTAGAGAAAACAATTGCTTAAATTGCAGTGATTATGATCAGCATTGCCTGATGCCTATTCCTATAAAGTTGGTTTCAGATGCTAATTTTCTCTATAAACACAACTGCTAAAGTAAACTCCATTTACTCCCTAAGTGCACTTTGAGTATTCAGTTCTAGACTGTCAGGGAGCTATTTCAAAGAGAAAATTGAATTTCAAGCATTGAAATCAAACTGCTAGAGATATGTCTGATTCAACATGTAAAGGCATCTTCACTCTTCCGATCTCACTGTTTCTTTTAAACTGCAATTAGTTACAGAGATAGATGGCTTACGGTAGTAAAAAGAATCTCTCTCACATCTCTAGTAACATTCATTTTGAACACCAATGTGTATTGTGCATTCTTATTACAGGCTGCACTGCAGTTTTGCTTGACATCTGTGGCATATATTCATACTGATTTCCAAAGGGGATTCCATCAGGTCTCAGAGGAAGAATGCTACAGATGCTGAAATATAAAGTGGCCATGCAGAAGTATGTGTGTGCGTGTACCTAAATGAAGATCTGATGAATCACCTGACAGCAAACTGTCAGCATTTTTTTACTGGCATTTTAGGGCAGCTATGGCAAAGTAAAGTAAGAATAGTCTAAGCAATTGTTTTTCCCATCACCATGTATGGATGCGAGAGCTGGACAGTGAAGAAAGACAGACAGAAATAAAATCAGCTCATTTGAAATGTGATGCTGGAGAAGAACACTGAGGATACAGGCCAACAACTGGAGCAGATCAAGCCTGAACTCTCCTTGGAAGTCACGATTATTAAACTGAGGCTGTCATATTTCAGCCACATAATAGGAAGGCACAACTCACTCAAAAAGACAATAATGCTAGGAAAGGTGGATGGTACCATAAAGAGAGGACAGATGAATACTAAATGAATAGACACAGTCAAAGAGGCCATAGCCCTGAGCATGCAGGAAGTCAGCAGAGTGGTTAGAGAAGTGGGGCTTGGAGATGTCTCTCTCACAGGGTCACCCTGAGTCAAGGGCAGTTAATAACCAACTAATAAAAAGAGAACAAATAAGTAGACTAATACATAAAGTAATAATAAAATGACAATAAATAAGATAAGAAAGCAAAATAGAATAAATAAGAAGAGCATAAATAAGCAGCATCCAGGTGTGGAGAGGCAGCAAACTTTTGAGCTGCCGACCAGAGGGTGAAGCCCTGGGACAGTAACAGCTCATCTGCATACTTCCATCCTTCAGCCTTTGCTGAAGGCACTGTGAACAAAATAGCAGCCATGTGGGGAGGGGCAGCAAGCATTTGAGCCAGCTAAAGAAGATGCAAATGTTTGGCAGAATAATAGCTTTGTTTGCATTTTTCCCCCTCATCAGCCTTCGTTGAAGTGCCTATAAGCAAAAAAGGAGCTAAGTGGGGAGGGACAGGAAGCTTTTGAGTCAGTGCATGTACCGCATCCAATATAGATATTACAGGGACAAAGGGGAGACAAATAATGGAAGAGATGGAGGAAGAATGATCCACCACTGTCTGCTGCAATGTAAGTGCAATATTTGTCTTCTTGCTTGAAAAACTCACCAACGACACCTGCAGCTAGTGCAAATGGCTCTCTTGGAAGAGAAGGTCAATCCATTACATTGCTGAGTCCCTTCAGTGCATCAGGGAACATAAGGACTTCCTAGATAGACCACAAGGAGAATTGATTCTACAAAACCAAGAGGAAGAAACTGCCAAGGAAAATGAAGAGGCCAGTAACAGTGAGGAATCACCCTGGAGGACAGTCACCATACAGACCATACAGAACAGATTCAGAACCTGTCCAACTAAGCAACTGCAAAGGTGGCATTCTGGTCAGTTCTCCCAGTTAAGAACAGAGGACTACACAGGGAGCAATGGGCTATGTAAATGGTGTATATGGAAAAGGCTTGGGTTCTGAGAACACAGTCTTCACTTCTTAAACAGAGAACTATTGAATACAGATGGGCTGTACCTCATGAAACCTGGGATGAATGTCTTTGCCAGTAGCATGGTAGTAGCAAGGCAGATCTGACCAAGAGAGGTTTAAAATAAATCCTTGAGCGATTGGAGGTGATAGGTCAAACATCAACTCAAAGGCAAGCTCTAATGATAAGAATGTGGATTCTAAAGGAGAAACTAAGGGAGAATGTGATTGACAGAAAAACTGTCAGTAAATTAATAGGTGGGAATGAACAAAGCTTTAAATGCCTATACATGAACACACAGTTTGGGAAACAAGAAGAGCTTGAAATCCTAGTGCAGAATGGTAAATATTACTTTATAGTCATAACAGAGACAAGGTAAGATGACTCCCATGATTAGAATGTTACAACTGAAGGGTATAACCTATTCAAAATAATAGATGTGTCAGAAAAAGAACTTTATATGTCAAAGACAAATACAGAAATTCATGAGTGTTCAGAATGGATTAGTTGACAGTACTGGGCAAAAAGAAACAGAGAAAACCATGCTCAAAGAATCACCATGAATGGCTGTGCTTCAGATTGGAAGCTCTTGGGGGTTCTGTCCTAGGGCCATTACTCTTCAACATTTTTATCAATGTCTTAAATGATGGGATGGAGGGAATTCTTATCAAGTTTGCAGGTGACTCAAAACTGGGAGGAACAGGTAATAGTTTGAAATATAAGCATGTCAGTATGTATGCAGACAAAAGAGAAACAAAAAACCTTGCAAGAATCATATGGTATAGCAAGCCAAAAGAAAAGAAAATATCTAAGGATAAACCTGACAAAAAGAAACTCGGAGCTATTTGACAACAATTACAAACCAACATGGCAAGAAGCAAAAAAGAAATTAGAGAACTAGTCAATCCTGAAACTATCACTAATGGGGAAAATAGCAATTGTGAAAATGAGCCTGTTACCTAAACTATTGTTTTTATTTCAGAATCTCCCAATATTACTTAACGATTTGGTGTTTACTAAATGGAAGAAAGAATTAACTAAATTTATATGTGCGGGGAGGAAACCTAGGATTAAGTGGAATGCATTAATTGACATTAAAGAAAACGGGGGATTAGCTTTGACAGATTTAAGAATATATTATCATGCTTGGAGTCTAGACTGGGTAAGAGAATGGATACATCTGAGAAATGGCAAACTACTGAAGTTGGAAGGATTCAATATGGCCTTTGGTTGGCATGCGTTTATGTGGTACGGCAAACTGGAAAAAAACAAACAATTTAATGACCATATTGTAAGGAAAGCACTCTTGAGAGTCTGGAAAATATATAAAGGGAAGATTTATAGGAAAATACCAGTTTGGGTCTCAACAGAGGAAGCTTTTCTAGGTAAGGAGAAACGGACAGATCAAGAATGGTTAAAATATAAAGATATTTTAAAAAAAGAAAATGGGCAATTGAAAATGAAAAGCAGGGAAGAACTCGAGCAGGAGGGACGAGAAACGAACTGGTTTCACTACTTACAATTGAAACAGAGATATTTAACAGATATGAAACAAGATGGTGTGACAAATGAAAAAACGGAATTAGACGAGATACTCGAGGGAGAAGAAAAGAGGATAATATCTAAGCTATATAAAGTATGTTTGAAATTACAACTAGAGGTAACAGAAACCATAAAAAACAACATGATAGAATGGGCAAAGAATTTGAAACATAATATAACATTAAGTAAGTGGGAGAGAGCCTGGGGTAAAGATCTGAGTTTTACACTGTGTAATGACCTTAAGGAAAATCTATATAAAAGGATATATAGATGGTATCTTACTCCCACAAGGCTTGCAAAAATATACAGAGGAAAAGGGAATCTGTGTTGGAAGTGTAAGGAGGTACCTGGAACATTCTATCACATGTGGTGGACATGCCCGAAAGTTAGGGAATTTTGGATAGAAGTGCATAGAACAATACAAGAAATATTTCAAATCAAAATAGAATTGAAGCTGGAGTTTTGTCTATTGAATATGGTAGAAGAGAGAGAAGCAAGGAAGTATCTAAAATATATTCTATATTTAATAACTACTGCAAGAAACTGGAAAGGGAATAACTCTTTGGATGTTGATGACTGGCTTATTAAGACTTTAGAGGTAGTGGAAATGGATAATTTAACCAAACTATTAAGGAAGGAGGAGATTAAGGAAGAAGATCTGGGATGGGAGCCTTTCATTGCTGTAAAAAATATATGGTAAAAATCCATTTGAGTTTGTCGGAATTCTAAAGTGATATGGTGAATGCAAAGTAATAGGTCTAGGTAAAAACTAATTAAGGGAATAAGCAATATCCGACTCTGGAATCATTATAAATAGAGGTTAAAGGTCTAAATAAATATGAAAAAGGAAACATGAGATAATATAGGAAGAAATATATTAAGAGAGCTATAGAGGTGAATTTCACTAGTTCTGAAAACAATAGTAGAGATTAAAGAAAAGTGAAATAGGGAAATGGAAAATTCATTGTTGGAAAAGAGGAATAAAAAAGCAAGGCTGTCAAGAACAGAAGATAAATGTTGGTGGAGAAAATAAATCATAGTGGGAGGGAAGGGGGAAAACTATGAATGATACTAGAAGCTTGGAATGAAATGAGTGTATGGTACAACTTTACACTTTGTTTTTATCAATTAAAAAATAAATAAAAGAAAGAAAGTGTTACATGGAGGCTGCAAATGAGGACAATGTGCATAGTTTCACTCTCCTCTCTCCACATATTGCCATCTTAAAAAGGCTCATGCAGAGGTCCATGCTCTTATGGTAATGTAAAGAAGCAGCACTTGAGACCAGTTTATCCACTAAAATATAACTTCAGGACTAAGCTCCTTTGCATAAATATAGAAAGCCTTTCCTTTAATTACTTACTAAAGGCACACTCTTGGGAGGGACTATAACAGTAAAGAAACTCGGTTACTCCAATACTTCTAATGCTACCATCATCTTTAGTTTCACAATGGGAATACATTTTTAATGACAACCTAGAGACACATTTATATATACACTACCTATCAAGGCTTAAAAAATGCAGCAATGTGCAGATGCGCTGCAAATTTTTTATGTGCAGCAGCTTGCTTGTAAATGTGCAATGTGAATATTAAACATAATATTGTAGCTTCTCATAATGCTTCATAAAGATGGTTCTGCATTCAATTGTTCTTAGGAGCCTTCAAGTAATTTCTGATTTATGGCAATTCCAAAGTGAACCTATCAAAGGATTATCTTGGCAAGATCTGTTCAGGGGGGTTTCTTTTGGCCTCCTCTGAGGCTGTGAGTGTGTGGCTTGTTCAAGCTCACCCAGTGGGTTTCCATGGCTGAGCAGGGATTTGAACCCTGGTCTCCAGAGTTATAGTCCAGCACTCAAACCACTGTACCACACCAGCTCATTCCATATGACATGCAAAACAAGGAAACACAGTCTATAATTAATAGATTAGAATTATAAAATAAAAATGGGCTACCAAATGCTAGAATTTTTATTATTATTATTATTATATCATCTACGGAGCAGATGCTTTCTGTCTCTCCTCTGAGCTTCTCCAATTTACAGGACAGAATGAAGGACCTAGCTGTTTAATGTGACATATTGCTCACTCAAATTTTCTTTCTGTTACACACAAATTGGAAAGCTACAGGACAGCAAAACAAGTCTCATACTTGTTTGGCCTGAGATCCATGTGACATTAAAAACCCTAGTGCACGGTGGTGTAGCCTACTAGTTTCTAGAGCAATTTAGGAAATGTATTTTCTCTACTTTTAAGCAAGCCACAGATTGGAGGGGGGTGTGCGTGCGCAATATTGATGTGGTGGAACTTGGCAATGCGGAACATTTCCCATTTTGAAAGAAACCAAATATTTCAAAGTAATCAGTTGCTAACTCTCCTTTGATAAATCCCTTTAATGCATCTTTCAGAGACGCTAAAAGTGACAGAATCCAAAGGTTTTTATCCCCAACAAAGGTTACTATACTGTTGTCAGGAGCTTTGACTTTGCTAAAACAAGCAAAATGCAAAACAATATGAAAGCAGATGTTATATGAACAACAGAAGCAAGCAACAGTATGAATATTTTGCACTTACACAACTTTTAATTTGCTTTTTAAAAAGTCTATATAAGAGACTAACTCATTTGGCAGAGTCCAAAGCCCTGGCCTCAGAGAAGAAAAGTCTCAACTGGGAGTCAGGCTACAGCTGTCAAGCATCAAGTAAACTGTCAGTTGCTATGCCAAAGAAAACAGATTTATTCCACAGTACTGCAGGCCAGCAAATAAAATAGTACAGAATACATTGCAAATAGGTGTGCTTACCATTTGTTCCAAACATGACAAAAATGCTAATAATTTCCTGCATTGTTAGATATAATGGTTCTTGGACCAGGGTTTGGATTTGATGATGTTATGGGAATCATAAATGATAAAGATTATCTCTTAGAAACCTACTATGAAAAATAGTTTTCTTAGAAATGTACTATGAGAAGTAGTTCCATGTATCCTATAAAGTGGGCCATCCACAAATGCTGACGTTAGGGATTCAGAAGCTCTGAGAAAGTGGAAAAGCCACAAACAAAAACACATTTTTTTAATCTGAGACAACACGTTTCTAGGAATCTCTAGGTCTCCCATTGCAACTCTGTGATCAATTTCTGTGACAGTCATGCTGGAGGGCCTATAGATTCCATGAAAGAGCATACTACTCAAGTCTGTGAATAATCAAATCCGCAAAAGTCAAAGCCATAAATGTAAAGGGGGTGACTGTATAATAAAGAGTTAAGAGTGCAACAGTTATCAAAGCATTCCTTTAATACAAACAGAAAGGCAAAAAAAAATGTAACTCAAGTCTAGTCAAATCTGTAACTCATGTAAATATACCCTTCACTCTATGAGTGAGGCTCACTTTGGATAATCAGCACTCATTTTAGAAATAAACTGGCAACAACACACACAAAACATAGGTTTATAGCTGTGATGAGGCAGAAAGGCACCATGCAAACAGAATTAGGACATTATCGCAGCCAAAAATCCTGCTGGAATAGATGCGAGCTTGCCACTTTAGAAAAGCCACTAGTAAGCGTGGCGGAGTCCAGGCTGCAGACAGGTTGCACTCACCTGGCTGCGACTGCATGCAATAGCACCTGTTTTTGACTTTTCAATCCTGTGTCTGTCCTGGTGGGATTTCCAGGTACGATAATCTCCTTAGTTGGGTGTACTTATTTCATTGATAGACTAAGGCTCTGGAAAACAAAACCTAAGGCTTTGAATACCTATCCAGTCATGGAAACCCACTGGGTGCCTTTGGGCAAGTCATATTCCTTCAGGCTTAAGAGGAAGACAATGGCAAACGTCCTCCAAATAAATCTTGGCAAGAAAGCCCCATGACAGGTTTGTCTTAGGGTTGAAGGCACATAACAACAATGCTGTTTTGTTGGCTTATGCCTGTAGGTGAGAATTGATGCTTCTCTAGAGGTTATCAAATCTCTGGAACTGTTAAAATGTACCTTGCCATGAGGTTTATAGCTTTTCTTTATTGGGAATGGAAGCTGCAAGCCTAGAAAGCCATAATAAGATTCTGCTGTACCTTCTAGGGTATGTTATGGGAAAAAAGAGACTGCTAACATGGGATAATGAAACAACTAAACTGGAGATACTACTACCCTCCTCACACGGATGGTTGGACATAGGAAGGAAGAGTTAAGTAGTGTCATTTCTCCCCCCTCCCCTCAAGAGACATCCAAATTGTTGTTGTTGTTGTTGTTGTTGTTGTTATTATTATTATTTGTTGTTGTGGTGGGGGTGTGCCTTCTGGTTTCTGACGTATGGTTACCCTAAGGCAAACCTATCATGTGATTTTCTTGGAAAACTTTGTTCAGAAAAGGCTAGCCATTGCCTTCCCCTGAGGCTGACAGCTTGTGACTTGCCCAGGGTCACCCAGTGGGTTTCATGTCCAAGCTGGGAATTGAACCCCGATCTCTAGAGTCCTAGTTCAACACTCAAACCACTATGCCACATTGGCTCTCAAATTGTAATCAAAATTATATTGCTCACTTAGGCACTGTGCATTCCTGATACTGGACATCTGACTCCGCCCCCCCCCCCGAGTTTCATGATGCCACGTGCCATTCCAGACGGTATGCAGCATCATGGCGCACCTCCGGCGTTGCATCCAGATGATGCCATGAAAAAGAGGTGCCATACAGCTGTGCTATATGACACCCTTTGGAGGGCGCAAAAAGGAGTGTGAGGTTGCTGCGGCCCCAATCCAGCCAGGAAAGGGGCAGCTGCTGACTGCCCCTTGGAGTGGTCTGTATAGCACCTTAATCAGCCAGAATTATAATGTGGTAGCACAGTCCTGCTTTTCAAAGTAATAATGCATTTCACAAAAGCACAAAATTCACAACACTTGTGGACTAAAGTCTGGTTATATTCAGAGATCTGGGGCATAAAATTTTGTGTATTTGTGTACATGTGCAGCTGAATGAGCACAGTGTAATATTTAAATAGTAATGTATTTGACACCTGGGTAATTTTCCATAAATATTGGGTCATGTGATATTTAATAAGCCTGTCCATGCATGTGATATTCAATATAAATGCCAGGTGAATAGCTGAACATGGCATGGCATAATCATAAATTAGATTAGATAATATAAAAACAGATAATAAAGACATTAAAATACCATTATGGGTTGGGTTAAAAAACAAAAAAACAAAATTTGGGCATAATATTGCCTAAATGCCCCAAAGACACCAGATTTGGTGTGATCTTGGAAGCTAAGTAGGGTCAACTCTGGTTAGTACTTGGATGGAAGGCTGCCAATACTAGGTGTTGAAGTATTTAGAGTAAACTATTGAAAAAAAGAGACCACTAACATGGGAGAATGAAACAACTAAATTCTAAATTGGGGGTACTGCTACCACAGGAAGGAACTGGCCAAACCACCTCTGAGTATTCCTTGATGAGAAAACCCTATGAAATTCATGGGTCATCATCAGTCGACAGGCAACTTAAATCACACACACACTTATGAGTATTCACAAACATATGAAATGGTATGTCAATGTTTGCCACACAGAGAAATAATACAGAAATTTGGACATAACAATGCTTAAAATGATACTGGTTCTCAGTTTAATAAATACCTATGATGAACAAAATTGCTTCAGGTTATCTTATTTAATTCTGGGAAACTGTGTCACAAGAGAACAGCATGTGCACCTGTGTCTCATATCCAA
This sequence comes from Urosaurus nigricauda, assembly GCA_034509955.1. Classification (NCBI taxonomy): domain Eukaryota; kingdom Metazoa; phylum Chordata; class Lepidosauria; order Squamata; family Phrynosomatidae; genus Urosaurus; species Urosaurus nigricauda. The sequence continues at coordinate 87,389,921 of JAOEGL010000002.1, read as the reverse complement.
TATTTCTAAAAATTACAGCCTCATGGCCTGGATCCAAAGGGTACATCTGCTGACAGAACTGTTTCCCTTGGTGGAGATAGGAGGAGGGTATATCCATTCTTCAGCGAACATCTCTGTAAACCCTAAAACTGCTCTGGAGGACTTTAAAAACACCCTTATATTTTGAGGGTGATATCAAAGGCTACAAAGGGGAGGGGAGGGAGAGGGAAATAAATTCTGTCACATTGATGCTGCACCACCAGGAAGATGTTGCCTTTAGGCATATGATTTTGAAAGCTATCCTGGATTCTTCAAGATTCTGTGAACTGTGCTGTAAACTTCATTATCTATTGTATTCACCTGAAATAAAGAATTAGTTCAATCAGCTGCACACTGACACCTATGTGCAATATTACATGTGCCAGTATTTGAAATTATTACTATATATTAGCTAGAAATGGGACTAATATGTTACTTTTATGAAGAAAACTACATGTGGGTGGCTATGCTGCAGCATTACAAGAGGAGGTGCTTTCCAGGCCTGACCAGAGCTTGGGAATAATGTGTTATAGCAACGATAGTTTTTTGTAATGAGTCCCTTTTTCAGGGTAAAGAGAAGGCAATGGCATATTTCCTCCTCCCAAACAACATGACAAAAATTGTTCTTTTAGCTGTTGTTAAGATAAAGCATGCTGATGCAGTCCCAATCTTGGGGATGAGTTTGTGAGTATTAATCTGAATTATATGAGGTGGCCTAGGCAAAGGCATCCAGCATCACTCAGTAGTAGTGTCTTACAGTAATGCAAGCTGTTGCTTACTTGTTTCTAGTTCAGGGCAATGAACCTGCAATGCAGTAGTATGATGCAGGAATTGTGACCAGCAGGCAGCTACTCTTCCTGTAGCATCAAGAACACCAACTTGTCTAGCTTCTCCAGGATGTATGACTGGCAGTGCATACCATAGGTGCATACCCTGGATGTATTTGCTTGACATTTGGGCCAAAACAAACTGCAAAAATAATCTGTCTTGACACTGCTTTAACTGCCCCTGCTCAGCGCTAGGGAATTCTTGGAACTGTAGTTTGTTGTGGCACCAAAGCTCTTCTCTGGCAGAGGGAAGGCTCAATGCTTCACAAATCTACAGTTCCCAGAATTCCCTAGCATTGAGCCAAGGCAGTTCAAGTAGTCTCTAGATTATTTCTGCAGTCTGTTTTGGCCCATTTGTCATTTTCCATTCCACTTGGGCAGGAGTGCTGTGCCTGCTAATTTCATTCAGTTCTGTCCAAATGTGAAAATATGATACCTTTTTGTTCTTTGAGCCATGCTAGTATGTTGGGAGACAGATTAAGTCTTGCATTTTCCGTAGCAAAGCTGGGCTTTGATTTGAGGCAAAGTGGGTGGTGATCATAGGGGTCTAAGTCCAACTGGCCCAATTTCCAGTTGACCTGAATCTTGCCTTTGTTATACGGCACTTATAATCACTGGATCTGCTGTTTGTATTCCACCCTCAGTTTCTATATGCCTATGTCATATTTTGCCAGCAGCAAAATTAATGACTTTATCACACTCTTTAACATTTCACAGATGAAAACTGGGACATGGGTAGCCAAGTAACATCACAGTGTGATCAAGATAGCAATACTTATTTATAAGGAAGATCAAATAAACTGGAGAGGCTTGCAAAAGTTTGCTTTTGCATGAGCCTCCTGTCCTTCAATGGACAAGACTTCACCCCTCCTCTCAGTTTCTTCCTCCTGATTTGAGTACAACTTTGCCTTTTGAACTCAATTTACAGAAATTTAGGTATATTTAAAATGAAGGAGGAGAGTGGGAGGTGAATAAAGAAACTGGGATATTTCAAAAGCAGCTGATACAGTGGAATGAGAAAATTCATAGAGAATCTCTCTGCCAAATCAGGACAGTTGTAGGGGTAAAGATTACAATACATTATAATGTTTGAAGCACAGGATTTATAAGGTAATAGTAAAATATTTAATAGTTATGCACTTTTCAGAAATGAAGCAAAGCTTACAAAAAATCATAATTATTGTTTTAATTCTCTACAGGTAATATAAAAAATTACTGCAGCATTTTCATATTATATAGTATCTAGACTGATATCCTGCTGAACAGTAAGAAGTTTGAGAACCACTGCTTACCCATGTTAGCTTCCTTTGAAAGGAAAAGATGAAGACTTAGGAAGTTCTTTTGTATATTATACAAGTGGACAAATAATAAACTGACTGATCTACATCAAATCCCCAGGGGCCCATCATATAAAACCCAGACGTTTCAATTCACAGCTCAGGTCTCTCTGTTTGTTGTTGTTGTGTACCTCAAAGTCATTTTTTTACTTTTGGCAACTCTAACATAGGGTTTTCTTGCCAAGTTTCATCAGAGGGGTTTCCAACTGCCATTCTCTGAGGCAGTATGTGACTTGCTGAAGATCAAGCTGTGGGTTTATATGATTGAGTGGAGAATCAAACCCTGATCTCCTGATTCATAGTCCAATGCTCAAACCACTACACACTGGCTCTCTGTGTCCTTTGTAAAATTGTATCTCAAATGGCAACTTCTTTTTCGTTCCTTTTCACAGGCACACAAAGCTATTCGTTAGACACCCCTGAAAGAAGATATATGTTATCTTTCTCAATCTTTTGATGGATTTATCTCTCAGATTATTCCAGATTCTCAGTATCAATAAATCACCTTTAGCAAGACATTTCAATTAAAAAAAAACCAGCAACTGCAAATCCACAGAAGTATCTTTAATGGGACAAACCAACATGTACTACAATTGTGTGCAAGTTTTCCAGTTGTCAGAATGTTGGTATGTACTTTAAAAAGCAGGCAATGGATGAAAAGCAAAACAGAGTATAAAAATCAGGGCAGATGTGAGGATTAGAAAGAAATGCTATCATTTGTTTCAATTAGAATAGACTTTGAATCAATGGTAAATTAGGGGTCATGCAGACCAGCAGCCTGAGGCCTCTCCAGGCCCAGTTGCTCCCTCCCCCAACTGGTGCAGGACCATAGTGACCACATGGCCTGGTCCTGAAAGGGATGCTGTAAAGAGCAGACTTTCCTCACTCCTTTGCTGGCCAGCTTTCCCTGCCAGGCACACTGTTTATATGGCTTTCAGCCACTCTGGGTGTGTGTGTTATCTGCATGCCTTGCCCCCAGAGTGGCTGAAAGCCACTCTTTTCCTGCCCATCTGTTTCGGGCCTGAGTCAGTCAACCTCTATATAAGTTGGCTGATAGGTTGATGCATGCTGGGAATAGGGGGGAAAGTGAGTTCACCTGGACGAAATGTGTGGCTGGTTATGCTGATGTCACCTGCTGTATCTTTTGGTGTGTAGCACGAACGTGGTTGCTGCAGGATCACTGAAGACCAGAAAAATGTAAGGTGAGGCTGATTTTTTAGTCAGCATAGACACGTGCAGAGTCATGGTTCTTTCCATTTTGCAGTAATGTCATTAGTGAGGAGATGTCATTAGTTTTAGATTTTTAAAGTGTAACCCAACCTTTGTTGTTGTTTCTGCACATCATTATGCCAGACTTGTTTTGATAGCTACTTGGCCTTCATGGTGCTGCTTGTTTAGATATGCTCTCCAATGAACTATGAGGACTTCCAGAAACCAGTGCATTTAATTTGAGAACATGGAGCACTGGAACACAGATTGACTCTATTCAAGTCCTTATATGACTTCTGCAGGTGGTGGGTTCTTATTTAGACATGTCATAGCAGACCTTATTTAGACACGTCATAGAAAAGGGTAGTAATTCCTCTGCAACTAACAAGTGTCAGTTTGTTTTGGTTTACTGAACATTTGTGCCACAACAAAATTATTTTGCAACTTCACAGTGCTCAATGTCTTGTGTACATCAAGTGGTAATAATGCCAATTATACCCATTTAATTTCCAGGTTGTAACTAACATAAATGTGGAGAAGCCAAATAGGAGTGAATATTTCTGCAAGGTACTATAATATTGCCATTCTTGAGAGTGACATCCACTTTATGGAACACTCCCCCACAGTCTGAGATTCTATTCATTTTTAAAAGCCTACGGGAAACCTATCTGTTTATGCAGGCTTTTCTTTGTTGATAATAAGTAACAGGGTGTTTTTTTTTTGTCTGATTTTTCCCCCAATATTTATAATATGTTAAAATTGCTTTTTAAATACTGTACATTACTTATATTCTGTATTATATCAAGTGATAAACCAAAAATTATAAATAAACAGAACTATTAAGTTATGTTGGAAAAATGTATTACACTCCATGACTATTATTTTTTCTTTTTAGAAAATAGAAATGGTAGCCACCCAAAGTTTGATTTTAAAATGTAAGTATTTCAAATGTAGCCATGCTATTTGGGGGGTTTAGGAAGTTGTATTCCAGAATGTAAATTTCCAAAGTCCTGCCCAAAGCTAATGCAAAATGTTATCAGTCGCAGTGACTGACAGAAAAACTCTAGAATTAAAGGATTGGTAATTTTGTTGTTTTCCAGCTCCCCTTATCCAAACAGATTATTGTAGTATATGTAACCATCTGTTAAAGATTAAGGCTTGGGCTGTTCTGAGTCCAGAACTGATTAGTCCGGTTATCCCCCCCCCTTCTTCTTTTAGCTTGAGAAGCAAAAGTTCATCCATTTATGGAGGATATCCAATACCAAGGAGTTTAATTACATATTTATTTGGCAAAGAGGCACTTTCTTTGTATGTAAGAATAATATGAATAGATAATTATAATGGGTACTTTTAAAAATTGGCCCAAATATTATTTTTCTTAATTGTTTCTATTTACCCTAAGCATAAGAACAGATCCTGCAGCTAACAGGCTGGGAAGCTGAACATCAATGATTAATGAACTATTACAATGCTAATCTATTTCCCCAAATGTGCACCCAGCTAAATCACTGTGCCACAAGAGAACTGCAAGGAGGGGCAAGGAGGGTCTGGAAACCATGCCTTATGAGAAGAGACTTAGGGAGCTGGGTATATTTAGCCTGGAGAAGAGACTGTTAAGAGGTGATATGCTAGCCCTGTACAAGTATTTGAAGAGGTGTCATATTGAGGATGGGGCAAGCTTGTTTTCTGCTGCTCCAGAGACTAGGACCTGGAACAATGGATGCAAGCTACAGGAAAAGAGATTCCACCTCAACATTAGGAGGAACTTCCTGACAGTAAGACCTGTTTGACAGTGGAACACATTCCCTCAGAGAGTGGTGGAGTCTCCTTAGAATCATAGAATCATAGAATCATAGAAATTTAGAGTTGGAAGAGACCACAAGGGCCATCCAGTCCAACCCCCTGCCGTGCAGGAACTCCCAATCAAAGCATACCCGACAGATGGCCATCCAGCCTCTGCTTAAAAACCTCCAAGGAAGGTGACTCCACCACCCTCCGAGGGAGTGTGTTCCACTGTCGAACAGCCCTTACTGTCAGGAAGTTCCTCCTAATGTTGAGGTGGAATCTCTTTTCCTGCAGTTTGCATCCGTTGTTCCGAGTCCTGTTCTCTGGAGCAGCAGAAAACAAGCTTGCTCCCTCCTCAATGTGACATCCTTTCAAATATTTAAACAGAGCTATCATATCACCTCTTAACCTTCTCTTCTCCAGGCTAAACATCCCCAGCTCCCTAAGGCGTTCCTCATAGGGCATGGTTTCCAGACCCTTCACCATTTTAGTCGCCCTCCTTTGGACATGCTCCAGTTTCTCCACATCCTTTTTGAATTGTGGTGCCCAGAATTGGACACAGTATTCCAGGTGGGGCCTGACCAAAGCAGAATAGAGTGGCACTATTACTTCCCTTGATCTAGACACTATACTTCTATTGATGCAACCTAAAATTGCATTGGCCTTTTTAGCTGCTGCATCACACTGTTGACTCATGTTCAACTTGTGGTCTACTTGGACACCTAGATCCCTTTCACATGTTGTCTCATTCAGCCAGGTGTCCCCCATCCTATATCTGTGCATTTCATTTTTCCGCCCTATGTGTAGGACCTTACATTTCTCTGTGTTAAATTTCATTTTGTTAGCTTTGGCCCAGCTTTCTAGTCTATTCAGGTCATTTTGAATTTTGATCCTGTCCTTTGGGGTATTAGCTACTCCTCCCAATTTCGTGTCATCAGCAAATTTGATAACTAGGCTCTCGATACTGTCATCCAAGTCATTAATACAGATGTTGAATAGCACTGGGCCCAGGACAGAGCCCTGTGGGACCCCACTAGTCACTTCTTTCCAGGATGAAAAGGAACCGTTGGTGAGCACCCTTTGGGTTCGGTCAGTCAACCAGTTACAAATCCATGTAACAGTTACCTTGTCTATCCCACATTTTGCAAGCTTGTTTGCAAGAATGTCATGGGGAACCTTGTCAAATGCCTTACTGAAGTCAAGATATACTATATCCACAGCATTCCCTTCATCTACCAAGCTAGTAATTTTATCAAAAAAAGAGATCAGATTTGTCTGGCATGACTTGTTTCTCTGAAACCCATGTTGGCTTTTTGTGATTATGGAATTATCTTCCAGATATTCACAGACTCTCTGCTTAATGATCTGCTCCAGAATCTTTCCTGGAATTGATGTCAGACTAACCGGACGATAATTGTTGGGATCCTCTTTTTTCCCCTTTTTGAAGATTGGGACAACATTTGCCCTCCTCCAGTTTGCAGGGACTTCTCCTGTTCTCCAGGAGTTCTCAAAGATGATTGCCATTGGTTCTGATATTACATTTGACAGTTCTTTCAATACCCTAGGATGTAGTTCATCTGGTCCTGGAGACTTATATTCATTTAGATTAACCAGGTATTCCGGTACTATCTCTTTACTTATTCTGTGCTGAGATTCCCCTATTCTGTCCTCTGCCCCATCATCCTTAGGTTGGGCACCCTTTGCCGTTCCTGAGAAGACTGAAGCAAAGAAGGTGTTGAGCAATTCTGCCTTTTCTCTGTCTCCTGTGAGCATTTTGCCATCTTCTCCACGCAGTGGCCCAACTGTTTCCTTCTTCTTCCTTTTGCTGCGGACATATCCAAAAAAGCCCTTTTTATTGTTCTTAACGTCTCTAGCAAGCCTGAGTTCATTTTGCGCTTTAGCTTTTCTGACTTTATCCCTACATGTACTGGCTATTTGTTTGAATTCCTCTTTGGTGATTTCCCCATTTTTCCATTTTTTATACATGTTCCGTTTAAAACTTAGCTCATTTGTAAGTTCCTTAGTCATCCATACCGGTTTCTTGAGACATCTCCCATTTTTCTTCCTCATTGGAACTGTCTGAAATTGTCCCTTTAGTATCTCCCTTTTGAGAAACTCCCATCCGTCTTGAACTCCCTTCTCTTTTAGTATTCTTGACCATGGGATCACCCCCAGTATTTCTCTAAGTTTATTGAAATCAGCTTTCCTAAAGTCTAGAATGCGTGTCTGACTATGCCTAGCTTCACCTTTCCACTGTATAACAAACTCCAGGAGGACATGGTCACTTCCACCTAAGGATCCCACCACTTGCACCCCATCAACTAGGTCTTCCCTGTTGGTTAAGATCAGATCCAAAATAGTTGATCCCCTTGTTGCCTCTTCCACCTTTTGGACAATGAAATTGTCTTCCAGGCAAGTGAGGAATTTTCTAGATCTTGAGGATAGCGCTGAGTTTGACTTCCAGCAAATATCCGGGTAGTTGAAGTCCCCCATCACTACTACATCTCTCCTTCCTGATTGTGTGGTCATCTGTTCTAGAAAGGCATCATCCATTTCCTCTGTCTGACTTGGGGGTCTGTAGTAGACTCCCACAGTGACATCCCTGTTGTTTCCCTCTCCTTTAATTTTTATCCAGATGCTCTCCACCTGGCTTCCAGTATTGATTTCCTGGACCTCTTCACTGGTGTAAATATCCTTGACATATAATGCTATTCCTCCTCCTTTCCTGCTTGGCCTGTTTCTCTTAAAAAGGTTATATCCCTCTATTTCTATATTCCAGTCGTGAGACTCATCCCACCAGGTTTCAGTGATGCCTATTATATCATATTTCCCTTGTTGTGCTAGGAGTGCAAGTTCATCTTGCTTATTTCCCATGCTCTGTGCATTAGTGTAGAGACATCTAAGACCATGTGTCCCCTTTACTTGATGCCTGTGCATGTTTTTTTGGCTCCTATTGTTGGGTCCTTGCACTGTTTGTCTTCCCCCTATGTCAGTTTGACTATTTTTTCTAGCCGTTTTGCCTTCCAGACTGCTGTCTCCCTTCCTCAGGTCACTTAGTTTAAAGCCCTCCTGATCAGATTCTTCAGACTGTTGGCAAAAACGTTTCTTCCAACTGGCGTGAGATGTAGCCCATCCCTTGCTAGAAGTCCCTCCTCATGGAACCGCAGCCCATGATCCAAGAATCCAAATTGTTCTCGGCGACACCATCTGCGGAGCCAGTTGTTGATATCTGCTATTTTCCTCTCTCTTCCTGGACCATGCCCTTCTACTGGTAGAATAGACGAGATGACAATCTGTGCGTCCATTTCCTTCAGCTTCTTCCCCAGAGCCTCGTAATCCCTTCTGATATTGTGAAGGCTGTGTCTTGCTGTGTCATTCGTTCCCACGTGGACCAAAAGGAAGGGGTATTTGTCAGTAGATTTCACCAATCTTGTCAGCCTCTCCGTCACATCACGGATCTTTGCTCCAGGGAGACAACACACCTCACGAGACATCTTGTCGTGTCCACAAATCACTGCTTCTGTACCCCTCAGCAAGGAGTCCCCCACCACAACCACGCGCCTCCTCTGAGGCTTAGCAGCAACTCTTCCCTGCGATGGAACTCCCAGGCTCCCCTGCCGTGTCCCTGAAGTCTGTCCATGCTGCTCTTCCTGATCCTCCTTGACAAGTGAAAGGGCTTCGAAACGATTCTGTAGCTGCAAGCTCCTACTGCTATCTCTGATTTCTCTGCTTCTCTGTGTGACATTCCTCCAGCTGTCTGCCTCCTGTGTACATGAAGTGACCTTCTCACCCCCAGCGACTTTCTCTGTGTGGTCCCCTTCCAAGATCGTTCCTTCCGTTGTGTCGAGGAAAACCTCTTGCTCCCTGACATGCTGAAGTGTCGCTACCCTGGATTCCAGCTGCTGTACTTTCTCCTCCAAGAGGGCTACCAACTTGCACTTGGGGCATGTGAAGTTCGCCACATCTGTAGGCAAGAAGACAAACATCCCACAAGTGTTGCAAGTGACTGCAGCCGCTCCCTCGGTGCCCATACTGAGAAGTATTTTGGAATCACTAAAAGAGGACTTTGGGCTTCCTCCTCGAAGAATATCCCCCGGTAAACACCAATGTCAAAGGCCCCTGATGTCCTGTCCTATTTCACCAAACTCTATCAGTGATTTCAACCTACTGGGAATGTTACTTTATACAGATGCCCTGGTTTCTAACTTGTATTCACTTCCTCTGAGGTGGAGGGGAACCCTTCAAAGCACTTTTTAAAAAGGGGGAGATCCAAAGGAGAACCTCTAAAAAACAAAGTTTACAGCTCCTCTACTTCTTAAGTTGTGCTTCACCCTGTTTGGGGGGGGAATTCGCGCGCCGTTAGGCGCACGGCTCTCTGAGCAGTTCTCTACAGCTAGTCTCCTAGCTCCTCCCACTTGTGACTCACAGATGTGACTCACAGAAGCTCCTCCTCCTCTGCAAGAGACACACTCCCCCAAGAGATTTTAAAAATCCACACACTTACCACTTAAAATGGCTGCCAAAAAGGTGCTCTTCCTTCTTCTCTCTCTCACTCCAAGTCGTCTGCAGCTGGCTCTCTGAGCAGTTCTCTACAGCTAGTCTCCTAGCTCCTCCCACTTGTGACTCACAGATGTGACTCACAGAAGCTCCTCCTCCTCTGCAACAGACACACTCCCCCAAGAGATTTTAAAAATCCACACACTTACCACTTAAAATGGCTGCCAAAAAGGTGCTCTTCCTTCTTCTCTCTCTCACTCCAAGTGGTCTGCAGCTGGCTCTCTGAGCAGTTCTCTACAGCTAGTCTCCTAGCTCCTCCCACTTGTGACTCACAGATGTGACTCACAGAAGCTCCTCCTCCTCTGCAACAGACACACTCCCCCAAGAGATTTTAAAAATCCACACACTTACCACTTAAAATGGCTGCCAAAAAGGTGCCTTCTTTGGAGGTCTTTAAACAGAGGCTAGCTGTTGGTGATGATCTGATTGTGAATTCCGGCATGACAGGGTGTTGGCCTGATGACCCTTCTGGTCTCTTCCAGCTCTATGATTCTATGATGTCTCAGCAGGCCCTATATTAAGCATCTTCAAGTACTTGCCCCAAGATCCCACCAGAGTCTATTGCTGAAGTCTGTTTGGGAATCCCTTTAAACATTTTTCCTTCTGGTGGCTCTGGGTGTGCCTTGAGAAGACATTATCATTTTCTATAATGACGACCAACATAGCATTATTGCTGGGAACTGTAGAAAATTTGACTTGTGCCCTCCAGACCTTCACTAGTGACAGCTCAGAGGAGAGCTGCTGCCACCACACCCGACAAAGTTACCAGAGGACCCACTCATTAAAAAGCAGACCGCCAGAGGCAAACCCTCAAACATTGTGCCCACCACACTGGCTCTGATGCATTCACTTATAGAAACAGTTGCCCTCTGTTTCCCTGTGATCCATTGATTTGGTTCTAATTCCTTCTAACCCTTTGTAGTGTGATTATATAATTTTGCTACCTGTACTCTACAATCTAGAGACTAGGGTTCAATTCCCAGCTTGGCTGTGAAACTCACTTAGGCAAATCACATGCTTTCAGCATCCAGAGAAAGCAATTACAAACCTCCTCTGAACAAACCATGTCAAGAAAATCCCATGATAGGGTTGCCTTAGGGTCGCCATAGGTCAGAAATGACTTGAAGACACACAACAAGAACAAACTCTATATCTTAAAGACATTATATTTTTTTTGATTGAAATACCTAGAATACCCCAGCCAGCATGGCAATTTGCTGGCAGATTCTGGGAGTTTCAGCCCAAATAAATAACTCCTTCAAACTTTGCATTTCTCTGTAAACAGTGTGACCATTTCATTCAGTCATTTCTGAAGCAATATAAGAAGGATGTGCGTGTGTGTATGCGCGTGCGCATGCACAAGTGCCTTCAAATTGCCTGTTGACTTTTGGAGACTTAATGAACTTCACAGGGTTTTCTTAGGCAAATAGTGCTCAGAGGTGGTTTTGGCACTACCTTCTTCTGAAATATAACCCACAGCACCTGGTATTCATCAGCAGTCTCCCATCAAAGTACTAGTCAAGGCTGAACCTGCTTAGCTTCAAAGATTACACAGTGTCTGGTGCCTTTAGACATTATTATTCCTTACATAAGGCTGCTTATGCAAACCATTCCTCCTGACTAGGAGACTGGTCCACTTGCATGACCATCTTTTGGATGTTTCTCAGTTTTTCTGCATCCAATTAACCTTGCCAACAGCTTTGTATGCTAGAGAAGAAAATCACTAAAGTGCTTAAGGAAACTGACATAGAAATCTTCTTTCCAAAAAAACAAAAACCAAAAACACTACCTGCTGGAGGAAATGTGTTATAACAGATACAAAACCACTTTATCTCTAAAACTTGGTGAGAGAATGGAATTTTTTTAAAAAAATAATAATCAAAATTACAGTCCAGAGTCAACGTTATGGAGACACCCCCCCCCATATCCTCCAAAATGTAAATGTTTCCTAGATGCAGTGATTAAACATCACCATTTTCCCCCTGAGCCTGCCTCTTTTTCTCCTTGATTAAAGTTTTGTACCTCTCTCTTTCAAGAGAAACCAGTCTATAGAATCTGTATCTTACAATTAGTGAGTTCTTTATAACAACACATTCATGGCCAAGCCAGGGTTTGGAATTGTGATTGGTAATATGAGATATGTTTAAAGATTTACAGGTCAGTGGATGTTGTAACGACTCACAGATCCATAGCTGTTCTTGGAATATCTGCCCTTAGTATTTAAGAACATAAGACAAGTCTCTGAATAAAAGACCTTGCTAAGAGATTTATCTAGATCCTGAAACCATTTAATGTAGAATGGTCTTATATATACTAATGTATTTAACAACAGCTTATGATTCACATAGATGTTTTGCTCATTAAACCCCACATACAGAGCCAATGGTCAGTGGTTGCTATCTGAGCAGCACTCTACTACAAAACTGGATACCGAGCCTAGCAGATTATAAGAGACCAAAATACAGTCAATTGTGGAGCTCCATTATGTACTTGATAAGAAAGTGAATTCCCCATTTCTACTTTCTTCTGTTCCTCCACTCAAAATGTCAAAATCCAATATGTTTATCATGTGTAGAAGGAACAGCTCCATGTGGTTACATCCCTCGTCCTTTGATTGCCTACTAGCTAAAGGGTGAGCCTCATTGATTTGGAGGGAAATTTCATGGAAATGAGAAAAAACTGCCCCACCATTCCACCCATCCCAAGGGTTAACGTCTTCTGTTCAATGACAAGGGCTTCTGGGTGCAATGTGGCTATCTATCAACATATTCCTCTGATCTTGTCTAATTCATCTTGACCCAAGTCAAAAAACAGTGAGGAGGAAAATACATATCAATTATAATAATTTAAAAAGTAGATCTGAATCTAATGACTAATGTTGTGGCTAGATGGAATATAGGACTGAGTCTGGTGATAATAGTCTGAAGTTCAGTGGACAAAACAGTAAAAACCCTAACCCCAGTGAATATGGAGGGCCCACCGTATAGCCAAAAAACTGACCAGACTTCAGTCAGAAATGAATTTACTTCAGAATTAAGGATGCAATCTTACATTTGGCTAGATTGTGACATGTGTTTAAAACAAATACGCTAAACTTTACATAGAACAGGAGTACCAATAGTTTGAAACAAAAATTGCATTTTTAATTTTGTACCTTTGTAAAATTTCAGTCAGGATGGTTTTTGTTTGTCATTTTTCATTTCCTTCTGGCTAGCAGCTACATCATTTGTAAATTACTGTGTTTAATTTCAGTTTGGTTCAGTGAACACAGTGAACACAGGGCTGAATCATGAATCCTTTCCCATGATTGGGCAAAGCTCCTCTGGATCCACTCCAGCCAGAGTACAAAATAAGGCTGTTTATCTGACAATAATCAGTTTAATTATATGTGAGGAAAAGTTATCACATACGTTATTATAATATATTTAGATCCCACACAAGCTAGCTGAATTAATTATAGACTCTTCATTCATTAATGAATGCCGATTCTTGAACAAAAACCAATGCTTATCGTGTTGTATTGTTTCATAGAATTATTATGCACTTAAATCTCCCACTGTCGGGAACAGGAAGCAAAGGATTTTAAGGACACCTCAGTGTGCAAATATCAGCTACAAAATGACATACTGTGTCCCAAATGTAAGCTTAACCCCTGAAAACAGTACAGATCTTCCATTCATTTTACACTGACCCTTATGTTAGCTGGGAGGTAAATATTTTATGAAGAAGTGAACACGTTCATTTTTTATCACTATTTGGAATAGAAGAAACAGATTGCTTTGCATTTCTTATTGACCTTTTGCTTGGTCGAAATGTGACTGTTTTGGAAAACATCCCTTTCTTAAAGATTACAGACTAGAAGACGCATTCTTAAGATAATATCCCCAATTAATAAGTTCATAAAAATATAAAGTGGGCCTCCCAGGGGAGTAGCAGTCCATCTCTACTGAAATATAAATCCTTTCTAGACTAAGTCCTTTGCCTCTGTGAGCCTTGATTCAGCCAGGAAGCAGGATTCTGACTTGCCCAAATATTCCTGGGTCATTTGGCTAATGAGTTCAAAGACAGTCATGCTAGTCTGGAATATCACTATGCAAAGGGATCTTGTATCATCTTTGAGATTAACTTAAGTGAAAGATGTTGTAGCACAAGTTTTCAAAGACTGGTTGTTGTTATAGTTGTTTGTGGATGGTTAACAAACTGTATCAAGAACAAATGTGGAATTTGGTAAACTATAGTCATACCGATACCAGTGAAGATCATTTTTGTGAAGATGCAGTTTACTAAATCAAACTGCATAGCTGGGAGAAAGCATGAGCTTTTGTAGACCAAACACTACTTCCTCGGTGCATTTGATGGAGTGGAAGCCAAAGAGAGACCTATATATGCCATTGATGTGTGAGAATGCCAATTCAAATTCAAAATCCTTTGGGTGTGAAAATGAAGTGGCAAGTCCAGTTTTAACAAGGGTCGTTTGTGGGCAAAGGCATTGGAAACTGGCCTTTATGTATGGAAATGAAGTGGCAAGTCCAATTTGCAAATTAGCCTGTAGGTGAAGAGAATAGATGAGTGTAGCATGCCCACATGAGGATGGATTCAGATAGTGTTGAAGAGTGTGTAGTGTGCCAGGAACCCATTATCTTTGTTCAATCCATTGCTTGATTCACATTTGGCTCCACTCCACACAGAACTAAACTACTGTTACTGTGGTTCAGTAAAGATGAAGAAAGTGGGATAACTCTGAAATAGAAGCAACTACCTTGGGTGCAATTCTTTTCTGCTAAACTCTGTTGTGGGTAGTCCTCAGCAGAACCTGAGACACCTATTTCCTCATCTTCTCTTCCTCATACTGTTCACAGTAGATGCTGAATTCTATAACATTATTAGATCTGTTTATTAGATAGCAGTCACTGATGTGAAGGTGGGCAAAACAGAAATGCTGGGGTTAAGAAAGAAATGTGAAGTGGTAGCAGTTTCATGTTTCTTACAATTTAATTACACCCTCCCAATTTACTTGAACTGCAGTCATGTGCCCAGAAGTAGAGAGCTGCTTACAGTCCAGTGAGAATACAGAGAGGCCACATTATTAATTTAATGATGGCAGTAGATTCACACAGTGTTTCTTCCATTGAAATGAGTGTGTCGATTAGCACGTTCTCTATGTACAGTGAAGAGCCACACCACCAATATCATTGCATCACCACTTATACATATTTTATAACCTGGTCCTATGTGTATTTGTTAGAAAATAAAATCTGATATGTTCAAAGGGGCCTACTTTTAAGTAAATGTGCATGGGACTGCAGCTTTAACCTTCAAATAATTCATATTTCTGGAAATATTTTGGATTAATATTTTGTTACAAGGTTTATAGAAAAATTACATACATATGAAGCTAGTTTGGTGTACCAGTTTGTGTGTTGGACTATGATTGGAGACTGAGGTTTGAAGAATCACTTGGCCATGGAAACCTACTGGGTGACCTTGGGCAAGTCACATTCTCTCAGCCTCAGAGAAAGGCAACCCCCATCTGAACAAATCTTGCCAAGAACACTCCATGAAAATATCTTGGGAGCACACAACAACAACGTATCTTTTACAAGGGTACATTGACAATCAGAATGCATGGATAGATAGATGATAGATAGATAGATAGATGATAGATAGAGGCACTGTGTCTTTTTACTAAAATATCTAGCCTCAAGACAATAAAGGAATCACATGGGCCTTCATAATACTACCAAATTGCTAAATGGTGGTAGTATATATATACACACACACACACACACAGCCCCAGAAATAACCTCTTTTTCAAGTAATCCCCTCAGAATATAATTGCTTTTCCACACCTGATAGCATGTTTTCGAGCTTTAGTGCAAAATGTTATTAATATGCCCTTGAATATTTACATTTGTTACCTTTTATTTATATTGATTGATTTCTTTAGATGCGTGCATGATTTCTTTAGATGCAAAAACCTTTAAAATAAGTCAGAGATAGGTCCTTTTGTTTTGCCTTTTTTTCCATATGGAAGGCAAGAAATTGTAGTTTAGAAACCATGTAAGTAAATGTGTTATGAACTTTCAAATCATTTCTAACTTATGGCAACCCTAAGGTGAACCTATCGGGGGGGGGGGGAGGGTGTTCTGGGCAAGATTTATTCAGAGATGGTTTGCCATTGCCTTCCTCTGAGGCTGAAATGGTGTGACTTGCTCATGGTCACTTAATGGGTTTCCATGGCTGAGCATGGATTTGAACCGTGATCTCCCAGCTTCCCAGGCACTTGCTAACCTTGTAGATACTGTATGGGATGTCAAACAACATTACTCTGCTTTTCAGCTCTTCAAGGTATCAAATTACGCTCATTTCATAAGAGAAACAGGATGAAAACTACTCCAAGGTGTTGCAGAAGACTGATACTATTTTTTTTTTAAATTGTTGTGTTTCAACTAAGACTGCTACTCTTCTTCAAGGATTTTATTCTTTCACAAATCCTTTCATTTAGAATTGGTAACCCCTCTTTGCTTAACCTCTGCTCCACTCTTAAACAGAACCTTAGGATTTTTTTTCCTTTTGTTTTTTTTCCATCCCCTTTGGATTGATGTTGCTCTCATGTTTCTAGGTACTCCTAATTCAAAGTATTTTACAGGTAGAAGAGTTGCTTTGAATAGTTATTAGGTAATTCACTTTTGATGTATTTGTGAAACCGATGGCCACAATCTGGACACCAAACAACATGCTGGGATCACAGGTCAGGCTCATATTACCTTTTTCTCGTTTGGTTATGATTATACACTGTTGTAAAGTCAATATTCATTTAAAGTAAGGAGTAGTCCCAGGGTGAAACAGACATAGTGGAAGAACATAGGTTTCCAGGACTTAATAACAAGCTAAAGCTTTGAAGTAGGAGGGGATTCTTGTTTTGCCTAGAACAGTAATACTGTTGGAGAGCCATGTTGTTGGTGCTTCATGACACATTTGTTTTCTTCATCTAAATTAGAAAGTGTTTTCCTGTGCAGGAAAATACATGCACAAAGCAAGCCCTCTGGAAGGTCTGGGCTACAAATACTACATGCAATTTGTTATGCGTGTTATGTGTGTTAAATGAATATATGCTATATACTACAAATAAAAATATAACCATTCACTACATAGAATCATAGAATCATAGAGTTGGAAGAGGCCATCCAGTCCAACCCCCTGCCATGCAGGAACTCACAATCAAAGCACCCCTGACAGATGGCCATCCAGCCACTTTTTAAGAACCCCCAGAAAGGAGACTCCACTCTCCGAGGGAGTGTGTTCCACTGTCAAAAAGCTCTTACTGTCAGGAAAAGGTAAAGGTAGTCCCTTGACATAAATGTCTAGTCGTACCCGACTGTAGGGGGCAGTGCTCATCTCCATTACTAAGCCAAACAGCCAGCATTGTCTGAGGACTACTCAGACCATGTGGCCAGCAGGACTGCAAACACAGTTACCTTCCCACTGAAGTGGTACCTATTTATCTACTTGCATTTGCATGCTTTCGAACTGCTAGGTTGGGAGAAAGTGGACTAGTGATAGGAGCTCACCCCATCATGCAGCATCTCAGGCCTTAAACTGCGAACCTTCCAATAGTCAGAACTGGCATCTTAAATACTAAGTCAGCACATCCCTCTATATCCCTATATATGTCCCTTTCCTTCCCTGTCAGGAAGTTCCTCTTATTGTTTAGGTGGAATCTCTTTTCCTGTAGCTTGCATCCATTGTTCCATGTCCTATTCTCTGGAGCAGCAGAAAACAAGCTTGCTTCACCCTCAATATCACAGTCTTCAAATATTTAATACTTAATGTCATCTCTTGAAACATCTTTTCTCCAGGCTAAACATACATATATCCTTATCTCATTTGAAAACTATGTTGTAGGTTCAAATAATTACTGCCCTATTTCTGCTAAACATTTATGTGGAATCTCCTTACTAACAAAGAGCTACATAACACATGTTCTCTCCATCTTATTGGATCCACATCTTGGGTGTGGAAGGCCATAATATTCTCCAGGTGTATACCTATAGTTTTCAGTAGACTTTATGCATTTATACAGTAGGCCATTTAACAAACAGCTACATATAAAAGTCTAGATTCTAGAACCTCCGGTCACAAAGACAAAGACAAATTTCACTTCTGTGTTGGAGGAGGAAGAAATAATAAATAAATAGCATGAATATAACAAATCCAGCCTTATATACTGCATATAGAACTGACACAATACGAGAATTATCCTACAACTCTATAAACATTGCCCTAGTTTCTGTAATGTTGTTTGTTGCCATTGTCCATGTTTCTGTGCTAGATATCAACCCAATCGTAGAGTGTTTGTATGGCAGAGGCAATAACAATGTGTTCTTTCATGTAGTCGTGATTTAAAACACAGTAATAAACTTACATGCACAAAACATTTCAAAAGGCAATATTGTCAGAAGAAAATAATGTTACGTAGAAGGAGATAATGGTCTGTGTGGGATGTCAAAATTGTCTTGTTTGTCAACAGATTCATTGATTCAGATTAGATACCTATATCAGACTTTGTGTGTGTGTGTGTGTGTTGGTCAATGGGGCCAGAGAGAAACCACATCCCTGAACTTTAGCAGCTCTAATCCAAGGCTCACGCATTCAGAATGTACCTAAGCCAAATTCATACCCTGGCTCTCAAAAGGAAAATAGAACCTTTTCAGCATTTGAACTGCCCAGCCTAAATTGTCAAGTTCAGGACAAGATCATCCATACATTTTGTTTCTAACTAATAGCCTGCATATTACAGAGGAGAGGTAATTGAAGTGTGCTGTATTAATGCTGGGGAAGAAAGTGTCATTTTAACTTATTTTTATTAATGCAAGTAATAGGTGTGAATATCTATCCTTACCTACAGTTTTATAAGTCATCTGTCATATACAGAAATAACACAGATGTAGCCTAGTTTCAACATTCTCTCATATTTAATTAAGCAGAGCAGCATCGCTAAGCCATTATTCATTTTCCTTCACTTGACAACCCTTTCTTGCAAGACAGAACTAGAAAGGTGCATCTGATAAAAAAGAAAATGTCAAGCAAAGGATTTTCATGAATGTAAAAAAGAAAGCTTGATAACAAAATCTGAGGATAAGGCAATGTCATATTATACAGCCTACAGCAACTAGTACTTTTGTTTCTGAGTATTCGTCTTTGAAAATGGCATGATTTTGTTTGTGTTGTGAATCAAAATGTTCCCTATTCAGATTTATAGCAACAGATTGATAACAATTTTATATATGCTTCCTATAGGCAAACAACATGACCTTACCATTAGAGAGAGGAATTTACTTCATTTCAGTTCATAAGCAAATTGTCCCTCTTATTGTGCTTTCCCAATGAGGTCTTGAAAGGAATGAAGATTAATCCTGATGCCCTTTACTGACTTCTATCTGTCAGGACCCCACAGATATGCATAATCCCAGTGGCTTCTGAGCTTTGCAGTGTGCTTTCCAAAATGTTTTTTTAATAATTAATAATAATAATAATAATAATAATAATAAATGTTATTTATAATCCGCCCCTCTGACCAGGCAATCGGGGCGGGGTACAGCAGAGTTCAAAACAGTTAACAGTTTACAGTTAAAATTGTTATAGCCCAATCCCAACCTCCCACCCCTTAAAATATAATTAAATTAACACAAATTAAAACAAGGCAAACAATACAAACAGCATAATGTCACAAACAGCATAATGTTTTATTCTATGCATAACAAAAATGGAAGTAGGGAGGAAAATGACAACACGCAGAAATCAAAATCACATGTGAGCAAATACTTGTTTGGAGTCTTCCAGAAATTCTAAACTCTTATTTCTCTCCCTTGCCATTTGTGAGCCCCTCTGTTTGTTAGGTGGGGTCAAAAATAAGTCATCAGTGGTATGACAAGCATAGATGACTTGTAGCTCCAGTGGGAATATGAGGGAAGAAAAATCCAATGCTCAGTTAATGGGGTGTCTCTCTTACAGTCACATTACCCTCAAAATGGGAAATTAGGATTCATTAATACACTTGGACAAAGTGGGATGGGATAATGACAACAGAAGGTCAGAGGAAGTTGAATCTTTTCAAAATGCTGTACAAGCCTGGGGCACCAGAGCCTTCACTGTTCAAAACCACAGTTCCAGTTCCTGCTCTCATTGACTCGTGCTCATGTATCTCCTTGCTAAAATTGCTTTTCAAGCTATGAAAGCTATGGAACATTCACTTTGCAAAAGAACCTTGCCAACATTTTCCTTTCCCCAGAACACATTTCTAGCCACTCAAGTCCTCCTAGAAGAAAACTAGGACTTGGAAGGCAGCTCTGAGGGAACTAGATAAGATTCGCAAGCCTAAAGATATATTGTATCACTGAATAGCAAAGTCAGGATCATCCATATCATAGTATTTCTGATTTCTATGTATGGTTGTGAAAGTTGGGACAGTGAAGAAAGTTGCTATGAAGAAAAATAACTCATTTGAAATATTGTGCTGGAGAAAAAGTCCTGTAGATACCATAGATTTCCAAAAAGATCAATAAATGGGCCCTACAGCAAATCAAGTTGAATTCCCCCTAGAAGGCAAAAGGATTGAACTAAAGCTATCATACTCATGACATAAATGACTCATTAGGAAATACAATAATGCTTGGCAAAGTAGGAGAAAGTAGGAGAAGAGGAAGACTTCATTATAGGTGGAGACTCAACCAAGGAAGCCACACCCCTGAGTTTGCAATATGACTAGGGCCCAAGTTCTACTTGGAGGTCTCTCATTCATAGACTAACCAAAAGTTGAAGCTGACTTGATGGCAAATAACAAATATTTTTCTCTTCTTTTCAAAGAAAAAAAATAAGCTTGATTAATGCTCCCAAGCAGTGTATTTGGATCCCCCCACTTTCTGCTCTTCAGTTAGCAGCCCCCGCATAATGAATCATACATGACCAATACCAACAAATGAAATTATATATAAGTAGAAAAGTTAACTGTCAGACAACATCAAAACTGATAGCAATCCTGAGTAAATAAAAATGTTTCACGAGGTATTGAAAAGAAAGGGGACATAAAAGATTGCAGCAACTATAGGACCATAGCAGTAATGTTCCACACAAACTAAATTATGCTGAAAACACTGCAACACAGACTTCCACCACCTATGGAGACAGAAATCCCAGAGGTGTATGCAGGATTCAGGAAAGGTAGAGGCACTAGGGGCCACACTGGAAACATGATGGCTAATGGAGCACACCAAGGAATTCCAAAAGAAAATCAGCATGTGCTTTATAGACTATGGCAAAGCCTTTGACTGCACTGATCATGAAAAGTTACAGAATGATCTCAAAGACATTGGAGTGCCAATACACCTGAAAGTTTTGTTGAGAAAGCTGTACTCAGAACAAGAGGCCACTGTCAGAACAGAATATGGAAAAACAGAATTAATTCCCAATAGGCAAAGAAGTCAGGCAAAGCAGCATATTATCACCATACTTATTCAAAGTATATGCTGAAAACATCATACAAAGAGCAGGGTTAGACTTAGAAGAAGGAGGAGTGAAGATAGGGGGAAGGAACATCAACAACCTAAGATATGCAGACAACACAATAATACTAGAGTAAAATTATCATGGATTTGGAACACTTAACAGGGAAGGTTAAGGTGCAAGAAAGTGCAAAGGCTGAACGTAAAGGCCCAAAACAGACAGGCAGGAAAGTGCAGCTTCTGGCCACTCTGGGGTTGGGGCGTACAAACAATGCACACCTATAAAGCAGCCAGAAGCTGTGTGGAGAGCAGACCCAGCTGGGAAAAGCCAGCTGCAAAAGGAGAGGAGAAAGTCTGCTCTTTTCTGACACCCCATTCACAACTGTGGCAGGGCCCATGTGGTTGCTGCAGTCCCATGCAGTGACCATTCCTTTTGCCTCATCTGCATGACCCCAAAGAAAACAAAAATAATGACCATGAAGGAACTGTTAGGCATTGAGGCTCAACTATGAAATGTACAGATGTGCACAAAAGGAAACCAGGAATCATGGGCATAATTGTCTGCAGCTGAAGGCTGGAACAGCAGACAGTGTTCAAGGTCAGATATGTGCTTGATTGCACGTAAGCCTGGGTAACATCAAAAGTCTTCCTGAGTGAAGGGACAACATTGTTGGTGGCACAAGGAAAAGAGTCACCAGAAGAGGAGGGGTTTGTGACCGCATGGCACAAATCTATAAATAGCCTGCACACCGCAGTGTGGGTTGTTGGGTAGTCGGAGTGGATAGATGGTTGGAGAGTTTTGTTGGACGGGCGTGTATATACTTGTAAATATAGCAACTTTAAGAATAAACACCTCTGAGGAGAGAGATTTGGCTCCAGTCTGTTTCATCAGCAGTGGGCAGGAGGAATTCCTGATAAAGCCGAACAGCTCCAAGGTCGCCGGTAGTTCCAAAGGCATCGGAGATTGCTTTACCTGTGCATCTGCTTGTTTACACCAACAAGGGTTACGGGCCCAGATCGTTATCTGATAAGGCATCTCCGTTTGTGCTGAAGAGTTCAACTGGCTGTGTGAGAGAGGTACTTTGTTGCTGTGATGTGCTGTCAGTGCCGGAAGGCTGGATGGTAAGATTTTTGGACTGTTGTCTGTGTCTTATCACAATTGACAGTAGAAGCTGGGAAAACTGCCAGGACTCTATCTTTACACTGCTTAATGATGGAGGCAGCTAAATTTCCCAAACTAGACGAAACTAATTATGCAGCTTGGAGTTCCTATTGTGAGGCTTTGCTGGTCAGAGAAGGACTGTGGGATGTTGTTGAGAGAGGACCCACAGCAGATACTCTTGACCGAGATAAGAGAGCAAGAGCTACAATTTTGCTTACAATCACGCCGTCGCAGATCAACCATGTCCGGGAGAAAAGAACCTCAAAGGCAGTTTGGGATGCTTTGAGGGAGATTCACCAATCTAAAACAGCTCTGTCAAGAATGATTTGGTGTAGGAGACTGTATGCCTGCAAAATGCAGAAAGGACAATCACCAGAGAAGCATCTGGAGATCATGGCTGATTTGTTCAGCCAGGTGCAGATGAGAGGTGTCGTCCTTGCATCTGAGCAGAAAGCATACATCCTACTTGGGAGTCTTTCTGATGATTTTGAGAATATTCTGTGGAGTCTTCAGTGTTTTGATGAATCACAGATTACTGCAGAGCTGGTGGCTGCACGTGTCTTGGAAGAGAGCCAACGTCGGCAGTACGAGGCAGGGCTCCAGAGGCAGCATGCAGTACCAAGACAAACACACCCAACCGAGGCTTTCAAGGAGCTGCAACCGGAGAAGGCAGCTGTGTCCAGGGAGAGAAAGTGTTTCCACTGTGGGAAGCCAGGCCATCTCAAGAAGGACTGTAGAAAGCTGGCAGCAGCAAGGAAACAACAGCCTAAAGATCCTGTGAGCAGGAAAGGTGTTGTTGCTGTGGTAAAGAACAATGACTATAAAGCCCATCAGGCTGTAGACCCCATTTGGTTATTAGATTCCGGAGCATCGTCGCATATGATTAATTGTGATAGGCTCCTGAAAGATAAGGTGCCATCTAATGTACATTCAGTTGCTTTGGCTGATGGTGCATCAAGGGAGGCAAAAGTGATGGGAACTGTGTTCATCCCAAGTTTTGGAAAGGACTTTTCAAATGTTTTGTGTGTTCCTAAGTTGCAAAACTGTTTGGTTAGTGTGTCTGAATTAACCACCAGTGGGTATGCATTGAGTTTCAAAGGGGATGATTGTACTATTAGCATAAATGACCAAGTTTGTGCTAAAGCAATCAAAAGAGACAAAATGTACTATATGGTTGACAAGGCAGAATGTTCAGTAGTCAACAATGTGCCTTTGCACTTAGACTGTGCTCATTACTACCATAGAGTCATGGGACATACAAGCTTCACAAGTTTGGGGAAGCTGGGGGAAGTGTGTCCAGAATTTAAAATGTCCACTTGTTCAAACCACCTGGATTGTTCAGTTTGCAGCAGGATAAAGCTGAAGGCTTTTCCTGTGGCCAAACGCAGCAAATGCACCACACAAAGACCTTTTCAGGTTGTGCATGCTGATTTGGCTGGTCCTTTGGCCAAAACCATGGGCAAAAATCAGTACTTCATGGTCATTGTGGATCGTCACACACGGTTTTCGTATGTGATGCTCATGAAGGAAAAGAGTGAAGCTGCTGAACACATCAAAAATTGGGTCAATATGATTGAAAGGGAGTTTGAATACAAAGTAGGATCATTGGTTACAGATAGAGGTGGAGGATTCCTATCTAATAACCTGAAAAATTGGTTGAGGAGGAAAGGGATCCGCCACAACACGACGAACGCGGCCGTTCCCCAGGAGAATGGCTTAGCGGAGAGACACATTGGAGTCTTAAAGCAAATAAAAGATTGCATGATGCTCGATGCAGAAGCACCAGAGCAGCTTTGGGGGGAAGCAATTTTGACAGCAAACCATGTTGCCAATTGCACTTGGAATTCTTTTGTAAAGAAAACTCCATATCACATGCTGTATGGGAGACCACCAAATCTCAAATATCTGAGAGTTTTTGGGCAGTATGCAAATGTGTATGTGCCTGCAAACTTCAGGAAAAAGGGGGATCCTAAATGGAGAAGGTTGATGTTTGTGGGGTATTCTGGGAACAGCTATAGATTTTATGTAGGTCATGGGGAAATCTTGCTGTCCAGAAGTGCCAACTTTGAAAAACATTCAGGTTGGGAAAAGCTCCATGCCAACAAAGAGGTTTTTCTCAAGCTGGGGCAGAGTGACATAGGTACTGGAAATGGAGGGGTGCTAAAACAAGAAGCATCTACTGAAAGTGAACCCAGTACTTCTGCACACCATCACACACAAACACATCCAACTTTGCACTCACCAGTCACTACACAAAAGTTTGAAAAGGTGTCCATGAAAGACACAGAGGTGCAAACTAGTTCTGAGAGTGAGGATGAAAAAGGCAGAACAAAAGTGATTGTGCCAAGGAGAACTCAGAGGGTGAGGAGACCTCCAGATAGATTCGTAGTGCAGGGTGCAAGAGCTTGTTCAGTGATGGCAGATGAGCCAGAGAGTTTTGAGGAATTGCAGTCATATCCTAAGGAGGAGCAGGAGAAATGGTTTTCTGCCATGGATCAGGAGTACTTGTCTTTACTAGAAAAGGAAGTGTTTGAGATTGTGGAGAGGCCTAAGAACCACAAGGTTGTAGGTTGCAAATGGGTTTTCAAGAGGAAGGAAATGCCGGATGGAACCCATAGATACAAGGCGAGACTGGTTGCAAAAGGTTTTTCGCAGCAGAGGTTTGAAAATTTTGACAAAACTTTTTCACCTACTGCAAAGCCAGAAAGTTTAAGGCTGGTATTAGCTTTAGCAGCTAGGAAGAATCAAGTAGTGAGACACTTTGATTTTGAAACTGCATATTTGAATGCTCATCTTAATGAGGAGGTTTTTATGGAACAACCTTTAGGTTTTGACAAGGACAGAGATGGAAAGGTTTACAAGTTGAAAAAGGCATTGTACGGTTTGAAACAGAGTGCACGTTGCTGGAACCTTTGCATTCATGAAGAGTTGGTAAAATTGGGATACAAACGCAGCATTGCGGATGCGTGCGTGTATACAAAAGGTGATGTGACCGTTGTGATTTACGTTGATGACTTGTGTGTCGCAGCGAAGTCAGAGAGGGAAATTACATCAGTTCAGAAAGAGTTGTCTAAGAGGTTTAAGCTCAAGGATTTGGGAAATCTCAAGACTTACTTAGGGATTGAAGTTCAGTGGACTGAGGATGGCAAGTGTTTGTTGAGCCAACAGAAAAAGATTGAAAGACTGATTGAAAAATGTGGCTTGCAGAATGCAAAAGTTGTAAAGAGTCCAATGACTTCTGGAACTTCTAGTGCAGAATCATCAAAGGAATTTGAGAATCCAGAATTGTTCAGAAGTGTAGTAGGTAGCTTGATGTTCATTGCAAACAACACTAGGCCAGACATTTCGTTTGCTGTTGGAGTACTTAGCAGAAAAGTAAGTGTTCCAAAAGTAGAAGACTGGACTAGAGTGAAACATGTGCTGAGATACTTGAAAGGAACCAAAGAAAGAAAGTTGGTGATACAGGGCAGTGAACAACAGCTGGATTGTTATGTGGACAGTTCATTCGCATCAGAATTGCACGACAGAAAGTCAGTGTCAGGTTTGCTTGTAAGATTTGCTGGTAGTCCAATAATTTGGCGCAGCAGGAAGCAAAACTGTGTGGCTTTAAGTACTACAGAAGCAGAATTTGCAGCATTGTCTGAAATTGCAGGAGAGATCCAGTGGATAAGGCAATTGCTTGTGGATTTGGGAGAAAAGTGTGAAGAGCCTACTGTAGTCCATGAGGATTCACAATCATGTATTGCAATGTCTGAAGCTGAGAACTTGAAGTGTAGGACAAAGTACATTGGTGTGAGGTATCAGAATGTGAGAGAGATGGTTCAAAACAGAATCATAAATCTGGAGTACATTGACACCAGGGACAACATTGCTGATGTTCTCACAAAAGCTTTGCCAATTGAAAGGCATGAACATCTATCATGTTTGATAGGCATGGCACAATAAACACAGAGTTTGGCTGTTCAACGAATGTAAACATCGGAAGATGGCAAACACATATGTGGCAAAATGATACACATCTGTACATTTTGGAGGGGCATGTTAGGCATTGAGGCTCAACTATGAAATGTACAGATGTGCACAAAAGGAAACCAGGAATCATGGGCATAATTGTCTGCAGCTGAAGGCTGGAACAGCAGACAGTGTTCAAGGTCAGATATGTGCTTGATTGCACGTAAGCCTGGGTAACATCAAAAGTCTTCCTGAGTGAAGGGACAACATTGTTGGTGGCACAAGGAAAAAGAGTCACCAGAAGAGGAGGGGTTTGTGACCGCATGGCACAAATCTATAAATAGCCTGCACACCGCAGTGTGGGTTGTTGGGTAGTCGGAGTGGATAGATGGTTGGAGAGTTTTGTTGGACGGGCGTGTATATACTTGTAAATATAGCAACTTTAAGAATAAACACCTCTGAGGAGAGAGATTTGGCTCCAGTCTGTTTCATCAGCAGTGGGCAGGAGGAATTCCTGATAAAGCCGAACAGCTCCAAGGTCGCCGGTAGTTCCAAAGGCATCGGAGATTGCTTTACCTGTGCATCTGCTTGTTTACACCAACAGGAACTACATAAATTCAAATTAGACAATGAGGAAATTGAAATAGTCCAAGATTTCTTGTACCTGGGATCAAACATCATTCAGAATGGAGAATGCAGTCAAGAGATTAGTAGAAAACTAGGAATGGGAAAGGCAGCCATGAAAGAGCTAGAGAAGATTAGGAGCCCTGGTGACACAATGGTCAAATGCCTGTACTGCAGCCACTCACTCAAGACCATAAGGCTGCAAGTTCAATACCAGCAAAAAGGGCTCAAGCTTGATTCAGGTGTGCATCCTTCAGAGGTCACTAAAATCAGTACCCAGATTGTTGGAGGCAAGTAGCTTACAGTTGTAAACAGTTTAGACACTGCTTAGGCAGTATGAAGCGGTATATAAATGAAGCCAAAAAACAAACAAACAAACAAAAAACCCCAAGAATCCTATAGAGTAAAGATAAAGACTGTCATGCTGGGAAAGGTTGAAGGCAGAAGAAAGAGAGGAAAACCACACACCAAGTTGCTG
The DNA here is from genome assembly GCA_034509955.1 of Urosaurus nigricauda. NCBI lineage: Eukaryota > Metazoa > Chordata > Lepidosauria > Squamata > Phrynosomatidae > Urosaurus > Urosaurus nigricauda. Next base: position 87,362,472 of record JAOEGL010000002.1, on the reverse strand, counting down.
GACTTAATTTGAGAGGTCATGGGCATGAATCTGCAGGACTTGAGCAGAGCAGTGAAAGACAGTCTCTTCCACAGGATTGCTATGAGTCAAGGCTAACTCAATGGCAGTTAACAAGAACAACTGAAAAAAACAAAACATTAGCAGTAGGTATGTCTTCTTACCAAGAGCATTCCATGGTCAGGATGCTATAAACGCCAGTCACTACACCCCTGATGATAAGGAGGAACAGGAAAACTACAGTGGAAACATCATTTATAGAGTGGAACAAAAGAATTTAGAAATTGACTGCAACTTGGGATAGGACACTGAGGGTATTGTAATGACTTGGGATAAGATCTTAGGTAGCTCTTTTATGAGATCTGCTTCTTTGAGTGAAAGAACATATGCTGAATGTAAAGCCAGGTATTTTGTATCCATATACACAGACCACATTCTCTCAGCTTCATTTGAAGGCAAAACTCCTATGAACAAATCGTACCAAGAACACCCCATGATAGGTTCACCTAAGTATTGCATGAAGTTGGAAATGACTTGAAGGCACACACCAACAACAATAAACACCCAATAGAGAATAATTTTAAGTACCTAGCTCTTTCAGTTGTAAAACCTTCAAAATTTGAGCTCTATTCACAGAAGGTGCTTTGGTTTGATTTCTGGGACTTCCCCATATATCTCAGTCCCCCATGCCACATCTTAGACTACTAAGGTTCTGTGGAAGTGATGGGAAATAGTTTCCATTTACCTCTTTTGGAATTGGATCTCTAGATACGGCCCACTGTGTTAAACAGCTTATACAAGTATAGCAGACATTTTGCCTTTCAAAACATGATCAGAGATAACACCAGTAAAACAGTCATGCTGTTAGGAAGTGCTGTTTCATAGATGTATTATCCTCAGCTATTTTAATATGCATTTGTCATTTGTGGCAATAAAGGACAGTTTGGTTTTATCTGCATTGTTATTGTTTTTATTGGCCCAACTGGTTTAAATGGGACCGCATGTTACAACTGGCACGTGAATCACAGAACTGTAGACATGGAAGGGACTACAGAGCTATCTAGTCTCTGTTGATAACCTTCAACTTTGAGATCTAGAACTAGACTCAGTACAGTTGTCCCCCAGGTTACGAAGGTAATCCGTTCCGAGATTACCTTCGTAACCCAGAAGCTTTCATTTCCCGGGGGACCGCTTTCGCCAACGGACTGCGCGGCCGATTTAAAGGGGCCACGCGGGTTTTTTTTTCCGTATCCCGGGGGATCTTTCGGATCCCGGGGGATACAGTAGCGGTCCCGCCGGTTTCGGATCCCAGGGTTTTCGCAACCCGGGGGATTCGTAAGCCAGGGGACCACTGTACTTCAAGGATAGAATGTGGTGTGGTCTGAGCAAATGTGAACAGAGTGGTACCAATATCACATTAATATTAAAATCATTTCACTGGCTCCTAATTAGTTTTTGGGCAAGTTACAAAGGGTTGGTTATTACAGTTAAAAGCCTATGTGGTTTGGGTCCAGGTTACCTACAGGATTGCCTCCTCCTATATAATCCACCCAATATACTCAGGTCCCCTGGGGGAAATTCACATCAGCCAGCCAGGACTAGGATGGCAACTGTCACCCAGAAGACTTTTTCATCAGCTGCCCCTAGACTGTGGAATGACCTGGCAGAAGAGATTCAACAGATGAATATGCTGTCCAAATTTAAAACAACATTAAAGACCAATCTCTTCTGGCAGGCCTATCCAGATTATGATTGTGATTTTTAAACTATGGATTGATTGTTTTAATGTGGACTGGTTTTGCTTGGTCCTTTAAAATGATGTGTGCTATTAAGTGATGTATGTATTTTTAACTGATGCTGTGTGTTAGATGCAGTATATTGTTATTGGTTTCTACCTTGAACCATTAGGAGAGGTGTATAAGAAATAAAAACATTATTGTGATTGTTATTGCCTAGGCCTGGAAGAAAATTAAAGGCTCGCCATCCATTCCAACTGCCACCATCCATGCCTCAGAGGGACAGTAAAACTGTCAGTATCTGCTGGACTTGATCCCCTTCCCCACTGCCATTCCTTTCTCATTTTGTCTCATTTTAGATTGTAAGCCTGAGGGCAGGGAACTGCCAAAATGACAATTTGTAAGGTGCTCTGAGAGCATTTCTGAAGAGCAGGGTATAAATAAATAAATAAATAAATAAATTCCTCGGTCTGCACAATACAGTTTTATTGAAGCCACACTAAAGATGTAAAATTTCTTATATTGATAAATAATATGTTGTTTGCAGGACTCATTGTCACTTCTAAATCTAGAATTATGAAAAGATCTAAAACAGTCTAGAAATAAAACTTCAGCTGCACACAATCACACGCCTGTAATTTTGATAGAGCATTGTGTTACTGTGTATTAAAATTTAGATACCCCACATAACGTACTCAGAAATGCTTGTCTTTGGTTGCCAAGGATATTCTAAAATTTAATAGCTCACTAATTAGATTTCTCTTCTGCCAGTTTTGAAGGGAAGTACTGAAAAAAAATAGGGTTTATCCAAAGTACTTTCTAGACAGAAAATACCCTCCTGAATTAAATATGATCCATAGCCAAACTGATTGTTATTAGCATAACTGTACAAGCCATACTCTATACTATAGGTTAGGTTTGCAGTGCTGAAGGCCATTTATGTCAAACTGCTTTGTGTCACTATTTTTTCAGGGGAAAGAAAATTTTTCTATAAAGTGACTTTATTTCATGCTTTATTACTGAGTTTGACATAAATTTTCATTGAGTCCTGAGGGTATCTCCTATTGCTTTGTAACCCAGTCTATTTTGCAATTGAAGCGGAAGAAAATTACTCTGCTTTACTTCATCGTTCTGTGTCCCAAACTGCTCACTTGGCACTCATTTCAGAAGGAGTATCTACCACCTAACAGAACTACAATATTGTAATATGAGCAGGTCATCATGACATAGTCTACCATATATATGGTTCCACTTTTCTAGAACATTTGTAAAAATCACTTTCAAACACTGCTTCAGTGATAATAGTAAATATCCCAGTGGAAGAGGCTGGATGGCCATCTGTCGGGTATGGTTTGATTGGGAGTTCCTGCATGGCAGGGGGTTGGACTGGATGGCCCTTGTGGTCTCTTCCAACTCTAAATTTCTATGATTCTATGATTCTAAGACACAACTTGTTTTATGTTGTTAATTTTACAACTTAAAATGTATTTTCAAAATGCAAAGCACCTCAAAGCAAACACAAATTTTATACACAATATACTTCACAAAAACTGTGAAGATTGCCTCTATCCAATGTTGTTCTAGGAGTATGGTACACTGATGGCAATATAAGAAATCCCTGCCTTTTAAAAAATAGGCTTGTCATAAGCATTAAGGTCAATAAAACATTCGTGGGAGCTGAATAAAAGACCAAGATCACACGAGAGTATGTATATTTTCATTTTAGAGTTCTCTAAGAAAAACTTGTCTGGTAAGTAGAGAGATTTTGTAGCCCCTTTGAGACTAAGGGGCTCAGGAAATAAAGGACTTTGTTGGAAGTGCCACTCAGAATTAGCAACATATTTGCATGTGTGATGGAATTGTGAAAATGTGAAAAAATATTGGAACTTAATACATGGTGAAATGAAAAATACTTTTAAGTTTAAAGCTCGTGTGGACCCTAAGATGTAACTTTTGAATATAGTGGCAGATCACAAATTAAAAAGTCAGGAAGGAAAAATAGTATTTTTGGCAGTAATAGCAGCCAGACTACTTTATGCAAGATACTGGAAATCAGAAGAAATCCCATCGGTAGAAGAGTGGCAATTAAAACTTTATGACTATTATGAATTGGATAAGCTCTCCCAGCTCTCAAGAAATAAATCACGAGTGAGTTTTTACTAAGAATGGAACTCTTGTATCACTTACGTTCAAGCTGAAGGAAAAGAAAATACATGTATAACGTTAACAGAGTAGAGAAGGTTTGTAGATGGAAATATTAAAATATAGTATAGTGTAATGTAATAGAATATACTATGAGTCAGACTGTGTTTCAGTAAATATGTAGAAGTGGCTAAGTATGTACACTATAAATGTGTTGATGGAAGGAAAATACAATGGGCCCTAACAATAAGTTTTGGGGATTAGTAATTATTACAGATAATTGTATTATAGATATACAAGGCCCAAAGAGACAGGACAAAATAAAGCTGCTAAGGAGGGAGCAAGCTTGTTTGCTGCTGCTGCAGAGACTAGAACATGGAACAATGGATGCAAACTGCAGGAAAAAAGATTCCACCTCAACATTAGGAAGAACTTCCTGACAGTAAGGGCTGTTCGACGGTGGAACACACTCCCTCGGAGTGTGGTGGAGTCTCCTTTCTTGGAGGTCTTTAAGCAGGGGCTGGATGGCCATCTGTCAGGGATGCTTTGATTTGGAGTTCCTGCATGGCAGGGGGTTGGACTGGATGGCCCTTGTGGTCTCTTATAACTATGATTCTATGACACTTTGGAAGTATGCTGTTTAAATAAACAGCAAACTTCCAAAGTGACACAAAGCAGCTTTATTTTGGCCTGTCTGTTCGGGCCCATAGATAATTGCTATTGTTGTTGTTTTTGTTGTTGTTGTAGATAATTTTATTGTTCAAAAGATGACTTGAATGAGATTGCTTATCCAGGAATATAATGAGTAACAGTCTTGATAAACTTGATTTCATAAATAATCTTCTAATGATAGAAAGATAAATTATATCAAGAGTTTGTGAAGTAAAATTTTTCTTAAAGGTAATCATTTGTATAGCTTAGGAGGTTTTGATGTTGTTTGTTTATATATTAGAGAGTGTGTTATGTTATGTTGTATTATGTCAGTGTTCGTTTTTTCTTGCACATTTTTTTTTTTAAATAAGAGACTAAGGGGCTCTTAAATAAGTCCCTAAGGGGCGGCTCCATGCCACACATTTCTTCACCAGATTGGGGCTTCAGCAACCACACGATGCAGCCCCAATCTGGCCTTTCCATGGCACAAAAAGAAGCTGCAAAAAAACGGCTCCTTTTTGCACCGTGGAAAGAGCAACCTAGCCACCATGGTGGTGGCTTTTTGTCACTTCTTCACGGCTGTGCATGTAAATGCTGTGCCAAAGACGCAGCATGACGCCACCTGCTACCTGGTCGGGCATGCAGCATGCAGTAACCACACCCCCACACCACCCCCACACCAGTGTATAACGCTGGTCTGTCAAGCCATGCAAAGAAAGAAAGAAAGAAAGAAAGAAAGAAAGAAAGAAGTTGACATGAGCTTTCATAGACTAAGGTCTACTTTCTTGGATGCATTTAGTGGAGTGGAAGCCAGGGACAATATATGCCATTGGTGTGTAAGAATGTCAATTCAAATTCAAAATCATTTGTGTTTGGAAATGAAGTGGCAAGTCCAGTTTTAACTATTGTCATTTGTGAACAATTGGTTCCCCAAGCCATGCGGTGAATGGAGCTGCATGGAGGGGGCACTTGGTTGGCCTCCATAAGAGGAGCCCAGGGGGGCACTTTGCCCATTGGGCCAAGCGAGATCCTGTGGAGGGGGCAAGAGGAAGGCTATTTAAAGCCTGGGTGCTCCCTCATGTGCCTTTTTTAGATACTCTTCTGTCAGACTGAGCTCTACAGAGCAGTCAGGTGTTCATTTGGGCAATTTGATCTTCTTGGGGGATTTGCAAAAGGGGATGAGGGATGCTCTGACAGACCTGGTGAGGGACAGGGACTAAGCAGATGCTTGTCCCTTCTCTGTGGCAGGTAGTTGAGGAGAAGATATGAGATCAGGGTACATCTTGGCACTCCTTTGTGGTTGAGGGTCGGCTCTGGAACTGTCTCCACGGGACACAAGACAGGGGGCCTGGGGAAAGAGTCTGCCCCTGGGGTTTGTCTGTAAACTCATTCTCTCTTATAAGGTTGCAGAGCTTGGGAGGAACCCCCCCCCCCAGGCTGGCCTTCCAAAAATGACTGTCCAAGATGGCAACCAGTCTCTTTTGATTGCCCTTGGGATCTGGTGTTTCATCCAAGGGTGGCTAGGGAGGTGTCACAGGTTGACAGCTGTGTCTCAACTAAAACTGTGCCAGGTTCCTCCCCTCTTCATTTCCTCAGCCCCAGGTTTCAAACATTTAACTAGGTTTTAGGTCAATAAAGATGGCTCTTGTTTAACTCCATATACTGTGTCTGATCTCATTATGCCACGGCTGGTCAACAAAGAAACTTGTACAGCTGTCTGAGAAGGCTTCTAATATATTTGGCTTTATTTTATTTTTTATTACTTATCTCATGAGACAATCATTTATAGTAACTTTTAAGTAGGAATAGTTTTTTTTTTTTAAAAAAATGCCTAATTTGAGACCAGCAAATATCTGCCATAGAAAACTGCACAGACATCTACCCTTGTACATAGGCACTTTACTTCCCTTCTCTTCCCTTCAGCATGAAATGGCAAGTAATTCAAAATACAAGGTGTGCTGCTAATAGAGCCCAACACTGTTTCCAACAGCTACAATGAGCACATTATTAGTTTCTTTGCCACATAGTTGATGTGGCTGGGCAAAAGCACACACAGAAAAATGAACCATAACAGAGCAGTATTAGGCCTGTGAGAGAGCACATGCTTCTTTTCAAATTTCTCTGCTTGAACTGGTATTCTGCCTGAATGCTTTTAAGCCTGCTATACTTAAAAACAACAACAATTCTGGATTTGTTATCTCTGTGCCAAAAAGCTATTGGGCAGCAGCAGTAGTAGTGTGGACTTGATACTGATGGAGGATATATCAGAGATAATGGCAGTGGTACCATAACTAACACCTGTTAGTACTCTGCAGAAGGAGGCATAGTAAACCCTCTGAATATATTTTACTGTGAAAATCCTATGATGGGACAATCCAAGATGAAACAATGGATACTGCCAAAAGATGAGACTCCCAGATTGGAAGATACTCAACAAGCTATTGGGGTACAGCAGAGGACAGCTATGAGTAGCGCTGTGGCTAATGTCACAACTGGACTGAAGCTGAAATGATGTTTAGCTGTTGACATGCTCAGGGGTGAAAGAAAGTCTGGAGCTGCACAACACATAGGAACATAGAATGTGAGAAGCACGGATCAGGAGAAGCTATACAAAGTAAAAAAAACTGAATGTATTAACATTACAATACTTCAGCTAAAATAGACAAAAATTGGACATTTTGAGTCAGATAATTCCACAGAAAATGATAATCTAAGAAGAAATTGGGTGGCATTAACAGGGAAGAGTGATATAGCAAAAGCAGCCAAAGGATATAATGCTAAATTTTATCTAATAATATTATAAGATATCGGGGGAAACCCCTCAACCATAATCCAAATATATGCTGCAACTACAGAGGCAGAAGAAGAAGACACTGAAAGATTCTATACTGGAGGCCAGGAGGAAACTGACCACACACAAAAACAGCACTTCTTGTTAATTGTGGGCAATTACTATATTGTTTAGGGAAGTGTTCCCAGGATTGTGCCGCCTGCCCCAGGATGCCTCCTTTAAATATCTGTTAAGAAGCCGAGCCCTGCCTCCAGTCTATCTGCCTTGGTCCAGGCCCCAGAGGGAGAGAAGAACCACTGGACCTCATCCCCTTCCCACTATCTTCCCCTTTTCCTTTTTGTTGTCTCTTTTAGATTGTAAGCCTGAGGGCAGGGATCCATCTAATTATAAAATTGTATGTACAGCACTGTGTAAATTTACAGCACTATATAAAATAAATTTTTTATTATTATTATTATTATTATTATTATTATTATTTAGCATTAGGAAACAGAGATGAATAAAAGATTGTAGGAAAATTTGGCCCCAGATCAAGAAATGAAGCAGAAGATCAGCTGATTTAATCTTGTGAGACCAGCAGTTTGTTCATCACAAACACATTCTTCAAGCAACCAAAGAGACCACTGTACGCGTGGACATCACTTGATGGCCACTCTAGAAATCAAATAGACTGTACAATAGGAAGCAGAAGCTGTAGAAGCTCAATTTTCTTTTCAAAATTAAGGCCTGGAGCAGATTGTAGCACAGACAATGAACTGCTAATATATATATTAGAGTAAAGCTAAAGAAGATCACCATACCAATCATTGTGCCAAAATACATCCTAGAGAACATTCCCATAAAATTTGAAGATAATATAAACAAATTGATTTGAGCTATTAAACCTAACTGACTGGAAGCCAGAGGATTTCTGGAATGAAGTAGGGTCACTGTCAGGGAGAAATGTAAAAAGAAAATAAGTCATTTTTGACTTATGACGACCCTAAGTCAACCCTATCATGGAGTTTTCTTGGCTTGTTTCTTCAGAGAAGGGTTTCCACTGCCATCCTTTGATGCTAAAAGAGTGTGAATTGCCCAAGATTACATAGTGGGGGGTTTTATTCTCAAGTGAGGATCCAAACTCTGATTGCTAGACTCATAGTCCAATGCTCAAGCCACTATACCACGCCAGCTTCCAAAAAATACACTCTCTGCAGCCAAAAAGAAAGAGAACTCTTAATGGATGACAGATGAAACTCTTCAACTAGGGACATAAAGCAAAATAGTAGAAATGTAGAAAAACATCAAAGCACAAAGAACAAAAGACCTCTTTCACAAGATCTGAGATATCAAAGGAAAATTTAAACCAGGAATGAGGATGTTGTATGCCCAGCATTTTACATGCCCAAGTATAAATAAAATGGAAAAAGTGTACTGAAGAAGTATATACAAGAGAGAAAAGAGTGTCAGATTCATTCAAAGTAGAACCATTTGAAGATGAACCTAAAATAAATATATAAACAAACAAGCCTACAATTTCAGAAAGTGAAGTGGAAACTGCACTCAGAGCATATGGGTGAAATAAATCACCAGGACCACATGGCATACCCACAGAGCTGCTTCAGCTACAGAGACAGAATCTACTCTGGTTCAAACTAACATTTGTCAACAAATATGAACAACAAAATAATGGCATGTAGAGGAAAGGGGACACCAAGAATTGCAGTGACCACAGGAGCACTGAATTAATTTCTCATGCAAGCAAAGGGATGGCCAAAATTCAACACAAGGACTTTTATCATATATGGAGCAAGAAATGCCAATGGCCAAGCTAAGTTCAGGAAAGGAAGTGGAACTAGAGATCACACTGCAAACACTGTATAATCGAGGACACCAAAGAATGTCAGAAGAAAATCAGCCTGCAATGATAACAAAGCCTTTGCTAGTGAAATAATGAGAAACTATGGATTGCTCCTAAAGTGGTGTGCACATGCATAATCCGTACATCAGAACAGAATATGGACCAATGGAATAGTTTCCAATTGGCAAGTGCTTCAGGCAAATGTACGCAGAACATATCATATGTAAACCAGTATTAGACTCTGAGGTATAAGGCATGAAAATAGGAGGAAGAAACCTCAACAATTTAAGACATGCAGATGACACCATAATACTAGCAGAAAGCAGCAAAGGAATTATTGAAGAAAGTGTAAAGGCAGGTTTACAGTTGAAAATTAAGAAAATAAAAATAATGACCACACATGATTTAAGTAACTTTAAAATAGATGAAAAGACATTGAAATAGTTCTGAGATAGTCCATCCCTTGGCTCAGTCATTAATCAGAATGGAGGCTGCAGTCAAGTAATCAGGAAAAAAACCAGGACCTGGAAGGACAGCTATGAAGGAACCTGAAATGTAAAGATATAGAATCAGAGAATTATAGAATTGAAAGAGACCTCAAAGCCATGAAACTGGAAATTCTACAAAGAAAGCAACTCCAATTGGGGGGGGGGGGGGACTGACCTAAAAGACAATCCAGAAAGTCCAGTACTGAGAAGTTGCATCCCCTCCCAAAACTACTATTAAAGACGTTTGATCATAGTAGGAGAGTTTAAAGTTTAGAAACTACGAGAAGAAAATGGATAAAACAATCAGGTCATAAGTGACAATGGAAGATTTTACTTTAAAAAGCCTAAATAATTATATCACAGTGCTAAGGTTGCTTGAGGGGATATTCCAACTCAGTTACATTTATGCAGAATTTCGAGAATTTTGGCACAAACATAAAAATGCTTCCATAGTAAAACAGTCACCCTAAGGACAGGGAGGGCTCAAATGCAGCAATGTTATGGAAGAATACTTATGGAGCATGCTGCTGCAGACATATTGTTTCACTCACCTGAATCTGAGATTGGCAACCAAACTAACCAGGTTTCTAAGGGGCTGTATGCATGGGCCAAAAGGCCCATTTCTCCCCGGTTAGATGATGAAGGCCAATAGCCCCAGGTCACTTAGCCTGGTCTAAAAAGAATGGCTATTTGATGATAGTGGGCAGCCCAGATGGGCACCATGCCCCCTTACATGGTGCTACCACTGCCGTTTACATTGAAGGCCCCAGTCATAGCCTGTGATGTAGGAAGGAGGCACCTGGTCATGTGGGTGAAGCCAGGCACTTTGTTTCTGCCCTTATGGGCCATGGTGGGGATCTTTACAATGATGGCAGCAGCAGATAGTAAGAGTGCATGGTGGTGGTGGTGATGAGTCCACAGCATGGCAGTGGGCAGGTGTCTGAACAACCATCACCATGCTGGTCCAGGTAAGTACCAGGTGTGGGAATGGCTAGGTTCTCAGGCAGGATACCATGGTGTTGGCTTGTGGTATCCATCTGTGTATTCAGCACCTCAGTGTGCTGAAGCTTGTTGAATGAAAATCAAGACAGAGGAAGGGGAAGCAGAAACTGTGATCATGGTGAAGGTTAACGAGTTATTATATTTAACATAATTTAGAGGGATCTATCAAACTGTATTTGGATCAACATTTTTTTTAAGCATAGAGCATTCCAAGGTGTTTTTAAAAAACTTATATGTCCACAAAATACAGTCTATTCTCACACATTTATGAAGTGAAGTGTTTCAGTGGAATAGTTGGTTTTCATATTACGGCATTAATATGAGGATATCCATAGATTTACAGTACTTTCTGGCAACTCATAGATCAAGCAGGTAAATTAGTACTTCGGATAAGAAACAGAACTCTTTTCCTTCTGTGGTTCACAAGGATTATTATTATTATTATTGAGGGAGAAATGCTGTTTGACTCTAAATTCCTGCTGACAATATATCATTTTATATAGGCATTCTATTTCATTGTCTTCACCATCTACTTTGAAGTTAGGTGAATCATCAGTGGTCATTGTTTTGCTTTTCTTAATGTTCACCTTCTTCTTATCTCAGCTTAAACTCAAACTGTTCTGAAAGCAAGGGAGAAAGGTGGTGTGGTGTCTTTATATACAACTACATATATGCAGCTGGAATTGTATATAGCAAGCTGTATGACAAGACTGATGAAAACATATATTCAATGTTATTCAAGAAAATGTTATGACAACCTTGAAAATTATATTATTAGTGAACACTATTGTCCTACTAAGTAAAGCTAAGTATATGTTGCAAGGCAAGACACTTCAGCAAGCATAGTACAATATCAATTCCTTCCCACCCTTTATTTCAGAGGCATTTTCTATTAAGCTTTTGGTACTGTGCAGAAAACATTATGTCATACAATATGAACACAGCTGTGAAAGATACATTTGAAGTGTACAGACAACTGTATTCATTTTTCAGGATTTGCAACCATCATAAAAATATATATTACATGCAGATTATTTGAAAGAAATTTATGCTTTAAATTCAGAACCTGGCCAAAGGTCAATAATTATGTATAGATGTTATTCATAATAACAGTATTTCAGAGAAGCTGCTTTACAAGTGCCCAATAAAGTAATGGGTAGTGGGCATTGGATCGTACAAGTTTGTACTACAACACCTAGGACCCCTCAGCCAGCATGACTACTGGGGTCCTGAAAACTGTTCAAAGCTCTGCCCAGGAAATGCATAAGTTTAGTTTTAAAGTAACATTTTTATTTAAGTTCAGAAGGTAGCACAGACATAGTCAACCCCACAATGCTGTCTACTTTTCTCTCCTCTTATAGGTAAACATGGGCTTCCAAAAATATTAGGTCAAGTAAGAGATAAACATTTCCCCTGAGACATATTATATCCTATGGGTGCTTTGCTTTACTTCCTTTGCTGCATTTATCCATGAGGAATTATTTATGCAGCCTGATCATATCTGTGTTGTTTGCTAAGAAGTAAGTGCTCTCCAATAACTATGCACATGATTGTTTACATACTGGCTGTGTCACAAGCACAAATCAAGAAGAGCAAATACAAAATGCAAACAGGAGAACATCAATGAATGCACAGCCAGGAATCAAAATTTATACAACTCACTATGGGTCACAGAACAAGGTGAAGGAAATCCATGTTCTGATTTGCTATTTTTTAAAAATGAAATGTTTACTTTAACGCTGAACAACCTGTGCAACTGTTTTTGAGAGGCATCTGAACCTTAGCAAGCAATTATAACTTTGGGGGTGGGTGGGAAGGCAACTGATATACTGCCCAAAACAGCTTCATAGAACATTTCTTTCTGGTTTTCTGTCCCAACCTCTCCAGACGAAAAACTATCAGAACCTTGAAATAGGACCACCTGCTTATTTTAAGTGCATTGAGTTTTTTTTTTAAAGGTGAATTTCTACTCTTTTGCTTCTTCAAGAGAGCAGCTGTTTAAGGGGCATGCAGCTCAGAGCAGGTGTTGAAAAGAAGGAATAAAAAAGGGAATTGTGGCACGAAGGAGAAGACAGTGACCACCATCATATACCAAAGGAGGTGTAGAGAAGATGGCAAATACTTAAACAGGAAGAAAGACATGTTGGCAGAAAAGAGAAAGAAGAGGTGAGGTGACATGATCAGCTAGCTAGAGAAAATGAAAAGCCTGATGATAACCAAGCTATATGAAGAGCTTGTGGTAGTCTGGAGAGATGCTGAAATTGACCAGTTTTGGGGATAAACCCTTCCTTCCTGCAATGAGTCTGTTGTGGCAGGTCGATTCTGTACCATGGGAGCAGTGAATCCAGTCTAGGGCTTACAGCTGCTTCAAGCTGGATGGGAGCTCTGCCAGTGATGGATCCCAGTTAGCTACCAGCAGAGCTCACAACTGCAGGAAGAGCAGCGGTAAAATTTGCAACAGCTACACCTAGGAAAAGTGGGCAAGCAGCCCAATCCAAGGCCTGCTGGAAGAAATGCATCTTTAGGGCTTTTTTGAAGCCATCAATGGATGAAATAAGATGCATCTCATCTGGCAGGTCATTCCACAGCCTGGGAGCAATAGCAGAAAAGGCCCTCTGGGAGGTCTGCGACACCCTAGTTTTTATAGGCTGAAGCAGGTTCCTCCCAGAGGACCGAAGTGTATGAGGGGGCTCATATCGGAGGAGGCGGTCCCTGAGATAAGTTGGACCCAAGACATGTAGGGCTTTAAAGGTCAAAACCAACACTTTGCACTGTGCCCAGAAACTGTGGAAGGCCGTCCTTATTGCCTGTCAAGTACAGTGACAACTGCCAACCTTCCCAAGAGCCTGAAATGCAGAAGAACATGTCAAAGAGAATACCTTTGAATCCTATCCAATATGTGTGTGTGTGAGTGTGTGTGTGGAGAAAGGGAGGGAGGGAGAGCTGTCATGATGGAACATGGCTGGGTAGGGGGAAAGAGTTTTTTTTATTTGGTTTATTCTGATTCATGACAGGGCTGGCCTTTACCGCAACAAACAGAAGCACTGAATCTAGTTTTCAAGCATGAAGTCTGACTTTCTGTACCCAGTCACATGAACAAATGGAGATATCTGTATTTTTAAAACTTAAAAAGCTCAGTGTGATCAGATATTTGGCTCTTCACTATAGGCAGTGAAGGATGTCAACTTGATTTAACAGTAAGATGGTACACTATTTTCCTAGCATTATTGTCCTAATAGTGTTCTATCCCATGTTCTGGGTGAATTAATCTATATGTGTAAGTGCAGTTAATTTTTCTTTGTAACAATTATATTACTTCCATTTGTCATCTGTATCTCAATAAAATATACACTATAAATTAATAAACAACTCTGTAATTGAAGGTTGTATTTTTAAATTATGAATTATCAGATGGGCAGGAAATATTTTTATATCATGAACTGTGATTTGAAAACAACTACAAGAAAGTATGCAGAGGATGGAGTGGATTGAGGACACAAATGCTGGAAATAGCTAAGGACTTGTAAAGCTTTATAGCAACATGTACTTGGTGACATGTTTGAAAGGGGGACAGGCAGCAGAAAAATGACTGCAGAAAGGAAAGTGACATGTGCAAATACTAGCCAAGCCTGCACATAATGTTTGCAGTTATGATTGGTTTTCTTTCCCAGGATAACAGGCAAATGAATAGATTATGCACTGCCTGAAGCACTGAGCCAGGAAAAAGGAAAGAAACCTATGTGGTTATGTAATTTGAATGTGTTGAATAAAATCACAATTAGATCTAGAAATATTTTATCATGAGGCACTGTGTGACCCTAGCTGATGGTAGAAATTCACCCACTCAAAATCTGAGGACTTTTAAAGAGGGTGAGAAGGTAGAAATACCAGATGTATGGCATGTCATATTTTCAGGCTTAAATTCTTGACTACCAGTACTTTCAAGGCTGTATGTACTTTGGCTGCACATGTTTGGCTGTTGTTATTCTATAAAGATCCTATCTTTACTTTTAGGGAGAGAGAGCAGAGATGTACAGATATCAGATTTTTCAAGCATAGAAAGGATACTGACTTATATGTGCATCAAATTTTTATTAGCTGTTTAGCACAACAGAGTTTTGACACTTCTGTTCAATAATGGACTAGGACAGGCTTATATCTAACCTGGAGTTTGTGATCTCCAGGTTACAGCCCCTCAGTTTTTACTGTAGTTATCGATGTATTCAGTTATTGCAAATTCTATAAAAAGGTCTGGTCACAGGAAAAGGTGACCACAGAGGATTGTGCCCCAGGACAGTGCTGTTCAAGCTATCAGATGTGGGGAACAAATAATTTTCTCCCCAGTGTGCCAGGAACCGATGCCATGTTTGTGCCCATCAGATTAAAGAAAAATCCTTCTTTTTGTGGAAATTTGCCAGGGACCAGCAGTCAGTGACTCAGGAACTTTCACTGATCCACTGACCACCAATTTGAGTAGCACTCCACTAAGGGATGTTCTCAACTTTTGGTCAGTTGGCAGTTGAAATGATCAAGGCACTGGAGAAAAAGTCTTCAGCTTTTTAGCACAAAAATAGGCAATTAAGGGAAATAGGAAACAGTTGTGTAAAATTATGCGGAGAAATTAGTAGAGAGGGAAAAGCTTCTCTTCTCTGTTACTCCTGAAACCTTCAGTCATCCAAAAAAGCTGTGTGAGGCCAAGATTCAGAAGAGTTAAATGAAGTACTTCTTCACACAGTCCATAAAGGAACTTCCTATCACAAATGGAATTTCATATCACAAGATGCCATAACAGCATCAAACCTGGATTGTTTGCAAGAAGTATTAAGACACATTCAAGTAGGATAAGGCTATTTATGGCAGAAACTCTGATGGCTGTATTTTACCTACAATATCAGATATACTATGCCTCAATCTGGCAGAGAACGTGAACAGGGGAGAGCTGCACTCATGTCCTGTTTGTTGACCTTGGGCTGACCATTGCAGGAACAGAAAGCTTGACAAGCCAGGCTTTTCAGTTTATTTCAACAGGGCTCTTCTGAGATCCTTATGTGGTAAAGTGAAGGAGCTATGAAGTGCTCCTTTATTGATTGGGCAGACAGCCAGGCTTCTCTTGTTTGTGCCAGCTTGGTCAGTCCAAAAGCTTCATATTGACAACCTCTTAGTAGTAAATGATCAAACTACTGAAGTCTAAGCATATTTGTAGAAATACATGTGGCTTTATTCCCCTCTCAACCCAAGGTCACTGTCAGTGAATCAGACTTTGAAGGCATAACGTCTGCCATCTCCGCTTTCCCTGTTTAGTCTGGGGTGGCAGTTGAATCCCACGGACACAAAACCTCCTGTCTCTTCTATACCTTTGGTGGGAAAAGTGTGGCTTCTTAACTGTATGTGGCCCATAAGACCCACTTTGCAGTGCTTTATATCGCCTGACGTCCCCTAATTTTTTTTTAAAAAAAAATCCTTAGTATTTTGGGGGGAAATCTATGGCCCTCAAACTCGCTAAAACAACCTAAAATGTTTGTAGTATTTTGTGGGTTTTTTGGTCTGTGTGGCCTGTCCTGGAAGAGTTTATTCTTCAAGTTCTGCCAGTATCTGTGGCTGCCATCTTCAGATGGCATGGAAGTGAGTGGGGTATATATACTGTGTTGAGAGAAAGTGATTTACATATTAATCTCTGTGTTGGTCTGTTGTTGAATAGCAAGGCCTTTTGATGTCTAGTTAATTAGTGATTCATTGTGTGCTAGGAAACCCCTGGTTTTCATTTGCCCTTGCTGAGTCTTGATTTTGGTGTTTTTACTTTCAGGGTTTCTTCTTTCTTGTTGAAGTTGTCTAGGTGTTTGTGCATTCCCTGTGTATTCTGACATGATAGTTGTTGGCATGGTCTAGAATTTCAGTGTTTTCAGATAGCATTTTATGCCAGGATGGTTTATAAAGTGTTCTGCTACTGCTGATTTTTCTGGCTGGCCTAGGAGCTTATTGCTTTGTGTTTAAATCAGCTCCAGCCTCCTGGGCTGCAGCCAGGATGCAGAATGGAGGTGGGGATTACTGCACATTAAACTGCCACTGAATCGCCAGCCGCTATCATCAGCCGGGGTCCAAGCCATGCTCTGCCAGCACTTTTTAGAAGTCAAGTGCTGGTGGAATGTGGCTTGGATCCAGCTGGGATCTGGACTAATGGAAGCCGGTGATTCAGTGGCAATTTTGTGTGTGATAATCCCCACTTCCATCCCACATCCCTGCAGCCCGGGAGGCTGGAACCAATTTAAAATGCCAAATGATAAGCTCCCCTAGTCTGCAGTATCTCTTGGGCCACATAGACCCAAAAACCCACAAAAACTATAGATGCTGGCTATGAAAGCCTTCGACTTCATACTAAAAGGTTTGTATTATCCACTGTTTTTATTTAATTTTATTTTATATTGTGAGCCACCTTGGGTTCCATATTGGGGGGAAAGTACGGTAGTAAATAAATAAATACCTAGCTACAAATGTAACAGTTTATTTCTTCCACTACCTGACCAGAGCCCCACAAAACCCAGAAAACCAAAAAGCAAGCAAGCAAGCAAGCTCAGGTAATTACTGACCCACATGGCAGCTGGGAGTGATACAACAATTCTTCTGGTGCACCTGATATACAACATTTCATCCCAAATTCAGGGTGATTCAGGGGTAAAAAAAATTCCCCTCCTTTTTGCCTCTCTGCAGCTGCCCACCCCTGTATTTGACCAATTCTATTCATAATCAGGATTCTGCAGATAGAAACACGTCTGGTGTAGCAGCTGCAAGATAAACAGAGCTTGGAAATGTTATTTTTGGACTACAAAATCCCCCAGCTAGTAAACACTTGGAGTTGAAGTCCAAAAAGCAACATTTCCAAATTTTGAATATAACTATAAGCTGCAGTAGCCACTTTGAAAGCACTCTGCCTTAAAGGCTGGATATACATTTCTTAAATAAATCGAAACACAGTACAGTCTCAAGCAAGTGCTGTTGCATTGTGTTTGTCCAGCTGTTTGCCTTTTCAGAACTCACTGGTCCTCTTCACTAATGCTACAGGAGCTGATGTCACACCTCCAGCCCTCAGGATACTGTTGAGGCTAATGGACAATTGATGTGATAACAAGGAAGGGTTGATTCCCATCACTAATGATTGATAAGAACACAGACAGGGCATCGGGTTCATTTTCTCCATAATATAGCTACACAGTGCATTAAATGGGATTCAGTTGGCTCAAGGATTTATAGATACTTGAAGTTAATGTTGATATTAATTCAGGCAAAAGAGTTAAGAAGCCCAGGAACCACACAGAGCAAACAGACTAGGACCATTCTTAACAAAATATTGTTTTAATAGGACTTTAAATACTTGAGCTAGTATTTAAACACTAGCATATTGCTAAATCAGTGAAAGTGTATTGAATGGAGAGCAAATTGGATTTATTGTCCCTCCACTTAATTCATAGTATTACAGATCTCTTTCCTTATGGTATGTATAATAGTTTTCTGTGAAAAAAAGTCATTTATTATTTTAAAAAAGAACATTTGTAATTTTTCCTAAGACCTTGAGTTCTCTAAGTTTAGCTTCTCTGATGGTGTTCTGAACTTTCGCATTCTCTCTCTCTCCCCCTCAGCTTTTCAAAAAGTCTATTAGCACTTCCATCTGGCTTTTGTTTCCCCAGCTGGTACATACACGCCAAGATGGCTCTTGTTTCGCCAGGATGCTGGACATGGACTTTAATTGAAGATGCAAATTTTGTCCATCTCATATAAAACAGCTTTTGAAAATATAGATGGAAAATCAGCTAAGGTTGGTCAGAAGCTGTGACCATTGTCTATTCAGTAAGCTTTACTAATTGAGAAATCACATTGACAAAAATTGAAAGGTTACATCAAAACAAAAAAGTGCAACAACAAAGTAAAAGAGTAACAGTTGGAAACCTGTGTTTGGAAGACCACCTTGATTAATCAATGACAATTAACAACATGCTGCAAGTACAGAATTGTTTGCGCTTCATGAGGTTACCTAAAAAGAGAAGATTTAAGTGATCTCCTTGACAGCATGCCAAAGGAAAGAGAGGACCTACTGTACAGAACGTGAGGGATGTGGTGGCTTAGTGGTTAAGATGCTGACACTGACGATTGCAAGATTGGCCACTCAGCAGTTCAAGACCCAAGCACCATGTGATGGAGTAAGCTCCTGTCATTAGTCCTGGCTAATGCCAACCTAGCAGTTCAAAAGCATGTAAAAATACAAGTAGATAAATAGGTACCACTTTGGTGGGAAGGTAATAGTTTTCTGTGCAGTCATGCTGGCCACATGATCACCAGAGTCATCTTTGACAATGCTTGCTGTTTGGCTTAGTAACAGACATGAGCACCGCTCCCTATAGTTCAACATGACTAAACAAACTTGCTACAGGGGAAACCTTTACCTTTTGAAAGAATGCAAGTACAGTAAAAATGACCTGGGGAAAGCCAGAGATTCAGAGAATTGTACTATGGAGTTTATCACACAGGAGGAATTTCTCTCAATTTCGAGAGAAATAAAAGTAGGGCCAGTTCAGAAAGTGATTGCATATTGACACCACATCACATTCAGAATGACTTCCCATTGCCCAAAATTACCTGAAATTGCGTGTGATACTTTCTCATGCAATAATGTGAAACCTCACGATTGCATCCAGAAGGAATTCCCATTGCCCAAAAATGCATGTGGTAGTTTCTCATGCAGTAACGTGAAACCCCATGATTGCATTCAGACTGCCAATGGATTATGCTTCCAATTTCTGTCGTCTGATAAACTCCTATGAGACTGTGAGAATTGTACTATGGAAAAGAGTGCAGTTAACCCTCAGTTTCTGTGAAGTTGCCATCTACAGAACTGAGTATCCATGGACAGCAATGGTGGCACATGCATGAGGCTGCACCAACATTAGGGTCAAAAGAATGCATGGGTGGGCTGTGTGGACTCCAGCCAGGCTGACAGTAGACAGTGGCATTTGTGGGTAGATGGGAGTCCTGACCTTGGCTCCCCTCCATGTGACAGTGCACCCTGGAAGTCACTTGCCTGCTCCTCCTTGCTCTCCAGTGATGGAAGCTGTGACCTCCTGGGTCTCCCTCCTGGCAGAGGGCTTCTCCAAAGAGAGGAAGGATGAAGGAAGTATGGCAGCCCTGTCTGCCGCTGCCTCCGCCTCCCTTAGTGACCCCCTCCTCTGCTTCCAGCCCGAAAACAAGGAAGCCAGTTGCAGCAGAAGAAACCAGCAAGAGGCAGAGGAGGGGGTCACCAAGGGAGACGCTAAGAGCAGTGAGCAGGGCTGCCATTCTTCTTCCTCCCTTCCGAGGAGCCCTCTACTGGGCACGCTATTGCCTGGAGAGGAGCAAAGGTCAGGGCTTTCTCTCCCTGTGCTCGCCAGTGCCCTCCTGTCAGCCTGATGGGAGTCCTTTGTTGATCCCTCCTCCACACAACCCATCCACTCATCCCTTTGTCTCTAATGATGTTGCAACCTCATGCACACACCACCATTGGGAACAACAGGCTTAAGCATCCATGGATTTTGGTTTCCATGAGGGTATCTGGAATTGATCCCCTGCAGATACTGAGGGCCGACAGTAGGACATCTGTCATGCCCTACGTCTAGAACATGGAAATGAATTCTGACTCAGAGACTGAAGCAGTGGACATGCTAGGACCTGATGCCAAACCATAGTAGGAGGAGATTCCAAAACCACATGTCTCAAAGACAGGCCAGAGTGAAGTACCAGCCCTGGCAGAGAGTCCTTGCCATCCAGATACAGAAGGCAACCTACCCATACCTACTTTCACTGAATGGAGACAACAGGTCTCAGAAGATTTATAGGAAGCAGCTGCATGAAACTACTGATCTATCCATTCACAGACCTGCCCTCCAGGAATTTTCAGAGATTATTTGATCTGTGTTTGATCTGGACTGAACCTGAAGAAGTTAACACAACTGGTGGGGAATTTGTTAAATATGTCCTAGGAGTGTTCTCACCTTCAGATGTAGGACTAGTACCCTAAAGGCACCAGATCACATCTGATTCAGGAAGCTAAGCAGGGTCAGCTCTGGTTAGTACATGTATTAAGGTAAAAATAAAGACAGTCCCTTGACATGAATATCTAGTCATAACCAAATGTAGGGGGTGGTGCTCACCTGTTGGAATCCCGCCTCGATCCGTGGGGAGAGGCAGGAAATACAAATTATTATTATTATTATTATTATTATTATTATTATTATTATTTGTTACTAAGCCAAAGAGCCAGCATTGTCTGAGGACTACTGTGGTGGTCCTGTGGCCAGCATGACTGCACCAAATGCTGTTACCTTCTCAACGCAGTGGTACTTATTGATCTTCTTGCATTGCATGCTTTCAAACTGCTAGGTTGGTAGAAGCTGGGACTGATGACAGGAGATCACTCCATCATGCAGCACTCAGGTTTGAACTGCCAACCCTCCGATCTTCGAACTGTCAGAACTAACGTCTTAACCACTAAACCACAAATGAACACAAGGTGCTGTCGGCTACATTTCAGAGGAAGAAACTGGCAAAACCACCTTGGAGTATTCCTTGTCCAAGAAAACTCTAAAATTCATGGGGTTACTTTAAGTTGGCAAATAACTTGAAGGCACTTACACACACAGGATGAATCTGAGCCTGTATATATCTTATTGTGATCACTTCCTATTTGGACAGCTCCCCAGTGTCTCACCAACCACTTCCCTCAACCCTCTACCTTGTGCTGCTGGACAGCTCCTTTTCTTAAAACCATTACACCTAGTTCTGCCCTCTGAGGCAGCAGGAACAAGACTACCCCCCACAAGGGCTGCCACAAAAGAGGGGTGTGTATGCAAATTTGTTCTCTGTTGCCTCGGAGGATAGAACTAGATCTAATGCTTTTAAGTTACAGGAAGGAAGATTTCAATTGAACATTAGAGGGAACTTCTTGAGAATGAGAGTAATTTGGCAATGGAACCAATTGCCTAGAGAGGTGGTGAGATCTCCTTCTCTGGGTTTCTTCAAAAAGAGGCTGGACCTGGTGGGGATGTTCTTACTGGAGACCCAGAATTGAACAGGAGGTTGGACTTGATGTGTCATAGGGCCCTTTTCGACTCTATGATTTTATGCTTCATATCTAACTCCTGAAGCTCTTACTGCCTAGATATGCCAGAAGGCACAGTATTGCATTGACAGTGTTCAAATCCAGAAAGCCAGATTACTAATTATTCCTAAAATGTGTGTGTGATATGGCTTAGGCAAAGGTTTCATACTGCCTTCCAGTTGCAGACCTTTTAATAGCACATATCCTTTTCCCCATTTGTGCTTGAAGAAGCCTTAAAAGAACCTTCATAATTTACTAAAATGGGTCTCAGTCTCTTACTATGAAGGTCTGGGTTCAAGCATTTGATCTACTGAGAGATTAATTAGCTTGAATATGTGAATGCATCTGTGAAAAAAATAAATATAAAAGCCTATCAGTTCATCAGTATTCTCTGCTTGCCTGCTAATGAAATAAGAAACAGGATTGCACAACCCCTGCTAAACACTGAGGGCATTAATGAAGTAGGTTAGAACAGATAAGTTTGCCTGGGATGAAAACATAGGAAATCAGGTTGGAGAGAGTCCAGCTTGTCAGCATCTGTGAATGCTGCTTCCTTAGCTAAACATAAATCAGGCCACTGTGTCCCATATCTTATCCACCGTCAGTTCATGTAACTGAGAGGGGTATTACTGTTTCATGGGATATGCAAATACTGTAATTACCTAGAGAATCACCTGTGCCATACAAAGTGATTAATTCTGGAAAGCGCTATGAGTTTAGTGCTCTGTGATAACATAGGTAGGATATTAATGCAGTACTCCAGGGATTTGAAATAAAATACGTCTGCAAATGAACTGTCGTACTGAAGATGAAAAATGCAGGTGTGATTGCATCTCATTGCCACTAGTTTAATTTACAAAACAGGTGGAAGAAAGTAGCTTTGATAGTGGGGATGTTCGTTGTATACTGTTTGGGAAAGTAGAGATATCCATGAAATGATCTAGATTTTGAACATTCAGTAAACCAGACAGCATTATGTTTTGGTGAGAGGCCGTAAGAAGAGCTGGAAAATACTATATGCTAGTGTCAATAAAATACAATGCTATTAACCAAAAATGGTCTAGAATTTCTCCAGAATCCAAACCATATCTTAAGAACAGTCCCAATGCCTCTGTCATGTTTATCTGAATTTTGACTTTTCCCCTTTATTCAAACAGCAGCTATGAGTCCTGCAATGCTGTATTATAAATAGCTTCCCAAATTCCCCTAAGTTTCAAAAGCACTTTGCAATAGTGCAAGCCTTCAGTGCAGAAACTGAGAACAGGAAAGCCCTAGGCTTTTGCAAAGCCCTCAGCTCTGTATTCTTCTCCCCGCTTCAAACGATGAATTGCTGCTACTAAAATAAAACAACAGCAACAACAAAACCCTGATAGACAACACTCCAGTTGAGAGCAACCTGGAAGATTTGGTGTTCATTAGGCTCCAGATGTATTGATTTAGTGTGTTGTGGCCTTTTCTGGTATGTGTGTTTGTGTGTGCAGAATTTTCTGAACCAGCTTCATATTTTCCTGACAAAACCTAGAACAACAAACTCCAGATTTTGTAGAAATGTATATTTTTTTAATATCTGCTAAGCTGCATCTACATTGCTGAATTAATGCAGTTTGACATCACTTTAACTGTCATGGCTCCATTCGATGGAATCTTAGGACTTGTAGTTTCCGTGGAACCAAAATTATCTGATAGAGAAGGCTAAATGTCTCACAAAACTATAAATCCTTGGATTCCACAGCGATGATCCATTAAATTAAACCAGTGGCAAACTGAATTAATTCTGCAGTGTAGCTGCAGCCCAAGTGAATCCATAAGGAAAAATTAATTAAATTAACCACTGTCACCTCCACTCCCCAGATTCAATGTGAGCCTAAGAATCTTTAGAAATCTTTACTGCAGAGAAAAGGTTCTCAGAAACAACTTTGGTTTAATTCTGGAATGCGTAACTCTTTTTATATCATCACCATAACCACCACCATCTACTTGCCTCCTCTGCCTCCCCCTCCTTCTCATCCCTGGCCAATGAGTCATGAAGGATTTAAAAAAAGCAATATTCTTAAGAGATCACATCAGCAGGGGCAGCTTAGGTTGGACACAACTCTTAACTTCAACCTTTCCTACTACCTTCTGGGTCAAAACTCCATACAAGTGTGGAAAGGGATGAGGACAGAGGAAAAGCAGTAGTCAAAACTAGTCATGAACAACAATTCAGGTCAATATTCAAAGGGAGGCTTGGATTTGACATGCAATGAAGCATTTCCAAAACTCATTCTTCATAGTAAGAATTAACCAGTTGAAAGCTAGCTAGCTGAAACTTCTACTTGTAGCAGTGCAAGTTTTTGCTCACATAACATCACTATCTATGGCAGCCTATTTGAAAACAGAAAGATAGAGCTGGACAGTTTTATTTTACTTATCTTTAAAAGCAAGGGAATGCCCTTTTACATATATCTTGGTACAACTGTGCATGAAGAGTCCAAGTGGTAGCTCTTAGGCTGGGTTAAAAGGCGTTTACAACTGCCAGATAAAAATCTCTTCACCTTTATCACACTGATAAAATCCTTTGTAGGATGCTCATGTGATACTCTGAATTTAAAACACTTCTGCTTTAGCACAACAGAGCCTAAGGCCAGAGTCTTAATAATGCAGTTGATAGGAAAAATAGAATCTAAGCAATGTGGACATAATTTGCAAGCAAGGGAGCCAGTGTAGTGCAGTGGTTTGAATGCTGGACTTAGGAATACCAGAGTTCAAATCTCTGCTGAACAATGAAAACCACTGGGCAAATCACACTCTCTCAGCCTAAATTCCTATTAAACCTCTTTGGATGTTCATCGCTATAAGAAATCTGAATGGATTTGTGCTAGAAACCTTTTTTAAAAGTGAAGTTAAGAATAAAAGAATGGGTCTCTGTATTGGCTATGAGTTGTAGGGTAAGACACAATACAATATCATTCCTTTACCAAGTGTTACCAGATCCTTATACATAAGGATAAAGAGCTCTTCCAGAGTGTAATGTGTATGTTTTTCTGCATAGCTCAAGCTTATTCTAGGAGGAGCCTAAAACTCCATGTCCTTTCCATTCCCTGTAGGATGGTTTGTGTTCTTAGCAATGCAGAGCAAGCAACCCTAACTTTCTCATTACTGCCTTTCTTAGTATTAGGGTTATTGCATAACCCTAACTTTCTCATTATTGTCTCTCTTATTAATAAATACCCTCACCTCATTGTTTTTCATACATTGCAGGATTCAACAATGTTCCTGCAGTAAGCTGAATTACATTTATAGTTTTTCCTCACAGATGTTTCTGCTCTTAATTAACAACTGGGTGCTTAAGGTTCTTTATTAAGTTGAAATTAAATTTCTTTATCGAAGCCTAATATTATTTTTATATTATATATATTATTATAGAATGGCTTCACGTGTCACATTTTGTTCTTGCTTGAAACTTTTAAATGCTTAAGTGCTGCAGTTTTATACACTCTGTTTGGAATGACTCCTGGGAAACTCAGAGGGACTTAATTCCAAATAGTCATGTTTAGGACTGTGAACTTTCCTTGTAATATAGGTTCCTCCCACCCAACTAGTTTTAATTCTGAAATAATATTCTGTATCGCAAATGCTGCTCATTCTGTGTATGTAAAAATACCTATTCATCTTCCCATCCAGAATAATTCATATTCAGATATGCTATCTTACACTACCAACATAAAACATACTCAATTGTGTTTCTAAACACGCAAATCAAAAAGGGAGATAAGAAGACAAAGGAAGCATTTTACTACACTGTTTTCTTTTCTACAGTTAAAACCTGCCACAGCTCAACTGCAGTAGTACCTATCATCTTTTTGCTGCAATACCTAAGGCAAACTAAACTAAAAACTCAGCTATTACACAACCATCCTTTCATATTTTTGTTTGAAAGGTACTTATACTTTACTGACAATACCAGTATTTATATTAAATATATACAACAAAAATAGCCACATGTTTATAACCTGAAAGTTAAGGTTACAATTCATACCAAGCAGAACAGCTTCATGAATCTGAAGGTCACATTATGAACTGACTGTGTAAAAGAAAGTACACATGTATACAACTGGGATATGTAGTCACATCCAGAGTGGCTAAATGTCTTTCTCCAGTTTAATTTCCTGTGGCAAGGAAGAAGGAACGATGGTTCCCGGCACATATACAGAATGCATATGTTTGCCAAACAGACATGTGTAGCCACTACAAATGCCAGGACAGCCTACTGCATCTATATGTGGTGTACCATCGCAAGATGCTGTTTATAAACAACAACAACAAGAAATTAGCATCAAACTATACAACACCTTACGGGGATGTGATTTCTTGCCCCAATTGTTTTTGCCTTTTCTTTTCTTTTACTGAAAAGAAGCCCCAGAAACTCTGATTGACAATGAGAACACCAGGAGGAGGGGCTTCTCAACCTTTTCATGGCATTTGTCTGTAGGTGGAAAGGGGGGGGGCAGTTTGGAGCAAAGCAATGGCCTATTAGAGGAAAATGCCTGTTTGCCAATTTTCCTGCTCTTCATTGTAGCCTCCAAAGCTACTTTTCCATTTGTAAGGTACACACACACACACACGGGTAAGAATCATGTGAGAAAGACATGGTTTGGCTGAAATCCTATGCACAAATCTGAGCGTAAACCTCACCGAGGGCAGTAGTAAAAGTACACAGGATCACAAAGCTAATAAAACACAGCTTTAAAAACAGATCCAAAAATGCTTACAGTTCCACAAATCCTGCTGAGGTGTAGTGCTCAGAGCTACTGATGGGCTGCATCATTACCAGTGGTAGCCTAGAGATGAATATGCAGTTATATTAAAAGAGAAATCCCATGCTCAGCATATTCTCTTCGGGGAAGGCTCTTTCAAATAAATGAGATTTATGTCACCAGGATACAACAAAAAGGAATGGTTTAATCTTTACGGAACACTTATGGAAAACCAAAATGCTTACTGCATTTAGAAGATAGCACCATGTGAAAGTTTTCCTCCCAGCCAGAGGCTGACCTGAGATTGCCAGGTGAGCATCTTAAACCAGGCATTTAAATCAACAGCATTAAGGAGTAAGTAGCACCTGTCAAAGGTGAGCATCAATCTGCAATGTGTCCATTGGAGTCTCCGGTGAGTCAATAAGTAACAGAAACTGACAGCCGCGAAGACTTCTCCCAATTCATAACAGAGGCAGCGCCTGTCTTCCTTGCTGGAGCAGGCACCCTTCACTCCACACTAAGCCTGCATCCACCTCAGACCCCCCTAGTGCCAGGGCTATCTGTGCCCTCCACTATCACACAGGCACTTTTCTTATCTGCAGGGGAGGGGGGTGGCAACCCAATTTCTACAACAGTTCGCATATAAAGGATAAAGTAATGCTGGGGTTTGCGCTCCAGTTACACAAACATGCAAAGAAAATGATAGCCAAAGACCACCTTTCTACAGTACCTTAAGGAGCCTGACAGATGGGAGGAAGGCAGCATGGCACAGCTTCCGAATGGTCCAGTTGAGCGGCCGGGGAGCATCGCTTTGACTCATGACCCTCAGTAATTCCACATAAGGGATAAGGAAGCACAGACCACCTTAGGGATGCCTAGAAGAGAAGGGCTCCTCCACCCTTGGTGCCATCCCGTGCCCCTTGAGGATGCCCACTTGCAATTCCATCAGAGAGAGAGAGAGAGGGGTGGTGCCTCCTCCTCCTCCAACTTGGCTGAAAGGCTGGCCAAGTACCAGTGGCTTGGCTGGAGCCTTCAGAAAAGCCCCTCCTGGCTTGGCAGAGTGGAGCTCATGCATACCAAATGGGGCTTGGAGGAGAGCAATCGGGGGCTTGCTTCTGCTCAGGAGAGGGATGCACCGGATGACAGCAGCAGGGAAGGGACAGCCCTCTCTCTCTCTCTCTCTCTGTGTGTGTCTGTGTGTGTGCGGTTTAAAGAGGGAAAAAGGCTGCAGCAAGAGCCCTGTGCTCTGCTGCTGCTGCTTCTGCTTCTTCCTCTCCCTTTCTTCCTGCCTTCAGAGGGCAAGCCCTTTGTTTTGGGGCTCTTTGCATCCCAGGGAGGAGAGAAGGGAGCATCCTTCCAGATCCAGCCCAGGGAAGGGGACTCCCCGGATCCCTCTGGAGCAGGACCCTTGGCAGGAAAGAAAGACAGGGGCAGCTTTTCCAGGAACGTTCAGGGGGAAGGAGGAAGAGAAAGGTTGGAAACTGTTTAAAAAAAAAACAAAAACAAAAAACACAGCTGATTTATGGGGATCTGCAAGTAAGGTTTGGAACTGCAGCTGCCTTCTTCCCACAGTATTTGATGGGGTTTTCTCACTGGCAGCTGAGTGTGGTGGCCTCCTGGGCTGTGGCTGTGTTCAATCATCATCATCATCATCATCATCATCATCATCATCATCATCCACCACCTGGTGATGGGTCGAGAGGCATGCCCCCCCCCACATCCCTTCCAAGGAGGCCACGTGAACCCTCCCGATCAATGGCTTGCATAAGGCTGAGGAGGCTGCGCTTGAAAGGGCATCTCCAGCAGGCGAGGGAAGCAGAGAAAGAAACACACACACACACACACACACACTAGCCTTTCTCTTTGGCACGTGGGGCTTCTTGCACTTGTTTCCGTTTTGCACAAATTAGCAACACACCCATGCACTGCACGAAGGATATTCCTTGCTGTTGTTGTAGAGTGCCTTCAAGTCATTTTGGACTTAGGGCAACCCTAAGGCAAACCGATCATTGAGTTTTCTTGGCAAGAGTTCTTCAGAGGGGGTTTGCCATTGCCATCCTCTAGTGGGACTTGCCCAAGGTCACGCAGTGAGGAATCAAACCCTGGTCTCCAGCGTCATGGTCCAACACTCACACCATTAGGCCACACTGGGTCTCAAGGGAAATCCTGGCTACCCACTTTCTCTGGGGGAGGAAAGGTATATGTCCATTTGTACACTTATATGGATGGGGGGGGGATTTAAGTTAGCAGGGTCTTTTTTTTAAATCAACACTTCACCAAAGATGTGTCCAAAGGAGGGCAGCTAAGATGGTGAAGGGACTTCGAAGCCATGCCCTATGAGGAGCGCCTTAGGGAGCTGGGGATGTTTAGCCTGGAGAAGAGAAGGTTAAGAGGTGATATGATAGCCCTGTTTAAATACCTGAAGGGTTGTCACATTGAGGAGGGAGCAAGCTTGTTTTCTGCTGCTCCAGAGAACAGGACCCGGAACAATGGATGCAAGCTCCAGGAAAAGAGATTCCACCTAGACATTAGGAGGAACTTCCTGACAGTGAGAGCTGTTCAACAGTGGAACACACTCCCTTGGAAAGTGGTGGAGACTCCTTCCTTGGAGGTCTTTAAGCAGAGGCTGGATGGCCATCTGTCGGGGATGCTTTGATGGAGAGTTCCTGCATGGCAGAATGGGGTTGGACTGGATGGCCCTTGGCTTCCAACTCTATGATTCTATGATTCTATGTGGGAAATGCATGGACTTCAAAGAAGCTTACCCTCTTTTCCAAACATTGGAGGTGATCAGTGTGGGCAGTATCAAGCTTGAAAAGGAACACTTGGAGCTAAAGCTTCTTTCTGAAAATGCATTCAACATATGACTGACAGACTATTGTAGAGCTTGTCACTAATGATAATACACAATGCACATCCCACTAGCAATCACAGTTAGCATCCTATTTGTAATAGCAAAGAGGAGAGGTAGAATTTCACAAAATATGTCATTTGAACCTGAGAAAGCAATACATCCCACCAACAGAGGGATTGTTTTGTGGGAAAATAATGGGTAGGTATTTATTCAGTGAAAGCGTAAGCTTTCTTGGACGCTGTCTATTAATTTCATCAGATTTGTGAAGTATTGTCTCACGTTTGCAAATTGGTATACACATTCATGAGTAGGTGGGGATTATAAACAGTAAAAGAGGGAATAAAAATGACCAAGTTATAGAAAATGATAATTGTCGTTAAAATATTAGTCGCCTTTAACACAAGAGTACTTGGGTGGTAACACAGCCAGCCTTGCACGGATTAACACAGGCAGTGTGAGAAACAGTCCTTGTGTGTTCAAGGCACAAAAGATAGAGCTGAACCTCTTCATGAAGTCTTGTTCCGTTATTTTATACTGTGATTTTGTACGTTTATTCTTTAGCTTAATGGCTGGCTTTTATCCCATGTGGAACGCAGTAGAGCTTGGGTGGAATTGATGATGTATCACATTGGAAGACAAACCTTGTGTGACCCCCCCCCCCCCTGTGATCATGTGCATTACATTCTCAGATTTCACATTGCCACGAAAGAGATGGGGGCAGAGCTGGAGTTGCCCAATCTCGTTCCTATGCCTATATTTATGTTGTGAGGTCTGTTATTGCTGGTGAGTGATCTTTTTTAGGTTGGGCAAGTACAGACCTACCACTGAAAGAGAGAAAAGACATTGTTTAGGATGGTGTTGATAATAACTGATACAATCGTAGTTGGAAGAGACCACAGGGGCCATCCAATCCAACCCTGCTATATTTAGTGATTTTAGCTGGAAACTATAGATGACAACAAGTATTATTCTGTTGCTTCCTTTTTCTGTAACAGACTATTCCTTAATCTCAGTCTGGTTATGTTGACAAGTTTGTTTGTTTATTAATTTGGTAGCTATTGCTGTCTGAAGAATATCTGGATTAAAGTTCTGAACTGCAAATCTGTCTGAAATCCATCTTGTTGTGATGGTGTTTGTTTTTTTTTTTTTTTTGGTTTTTTTTAGTCAGCCAAAGATGCAAAAACACATCACGCTAGCTTTTGATGCTTCACTAGTTGCCTCATCAGGCAAAGATGGTAAAATACCATGCAGGAGGAAGAAAGATGCATTCTCACAGCACTAACACTTTGCTTTGAAGTGTGTATACATGGAAAATGAGGACCCGCTAAGGCTGCAAGCTGAGTGGAAACAAAGGAAATTAAAGTTTAGCTTTTCTCTATTCAAGTTACACACTCAAAACCCTTTGCATCTATTCATTGACACAGGTGCGGTTCTTCCACCCCTAAATCTTATAGAAGATTTCAAAGTTCTTTGCCTTACACCTGGTCTGTATCTAGCTAAATTTCCTGGAATTTGACATTTTGGTCACATAGGCTCCCAATGTTGCAAAGACGAGTCTTATCCCGTCATCAGATCCTCTTATGCATCTCTTAGGCATTGCTTTATCAGAAAATTATTCAGGAAGAATATCTTGTAGCTTAATAGCTAATATTTATTTTCCTTGAAGAAGTTAACAAGTTTAACAAGACTATTTGAAAGACTGTGGCAGGCTAGACTGGTCCCCTCTCTGCTTTCCTTTCACCAGCAGCCAACCCCCTTTTTGTTGAAGCAGGCTTTTAACATGTGATTGCTTGCAGGGAGGCTTCTTATGGCATGTATGCTCTATTTTTATAGTGATTCATGCCTTCTAATGATTTTATAATGTTTTAATGTGATGATTTTAATCATTTTTATTTTTAGGTTTTAGGTGAATCTTTTTGTGAATCCCTCTCTAGGAGAAAGGCAGAATATACATGGAATGAATGAATGAATGAAAGTTTAATACAGGTAGACACTGTCAGAAATGAGCTCTTACTGGCCCTCATTCCCTGAACAATCACTTGCAAGGGACCAATTGCATGTGAATGTCACTGTCCACCATTTCCTGGCTGCCTATCATTACATTACATCAGGTAATGCTTACAGGTGATTTGGAATCAGATAATAACCCTATTTCACATGTGCAATATGTTCAGTTGTGTTCATTGTATGCTGACTGGTCATGTGTTTGCTTTCTCTCTCAAAATATCCCCTGCCCTTTCTTTATTTATACATGAGATGGCTTCATGACCAGAACTAGCTGGTGCATTTGTACTCTTTAATATTATGCTGCTTAGCACACAAACGGCTATTCTCTAGCTTGAGATACAGTATATATATATTTCCTTTTTATCTCCTATGCACAGGCTTCAGGGAGTTAAATTTTGTAAAATATGTAGCAAAGTCTAGCACCAAGCCTGTAGTACCTGAAAGTGCAGGGACTTAACTACCTGTTCTCTTCCATCATAGGAGCCTGTGGCCATATACTAAATAGACTTGTATCAAATGGGTGGATGGGTGTCCATCCATTCACCCACTTTTGTACTCTCTATATGCATAGGCTCTGTGAAAGAACATGATCTGGCTCATTGGACTCACATATCCTCAGAAAGACAGCACCATAGTAAACATTTGTTAACTCCTTTTAGACTCATCCCTCCCCCTATTTTTTCATGGTAGATTCATGGGAAGAAATAGGCTGCCTCCTATATATTGCCTTTGAATAATTACTGGGGAGCACAGGCAGGAAGGAAGGAACAGAATAGAGCTATCTTCCTCAGTAGTGTAGTAGACCCAGGGCTTACAGGGTATAAGCCCCAGGATTTTTTGATTAACAGGAATATGATATCATGTGCCATCACCATGCTTTGGATGCCCTTTTCCTGTCTGAATTCCTGGATAGGAAACAGATTTCCCCAGCAATAATGTATTGTTGTAAGCTTTATAAAATGGTAGAGATGAGAGCTGTTAGAAATTGTTTTAGAGCCGCATGACCACTGCACTTTTGGACTCTCCGTGGAGATGTTGCTATAGACACTGTCCTGGTGAGGCCTGCACTTCAAAATCTAACCCTGCATCACTGGTCCCATCTAAGTCCATCTTTTTAAGATCCCAGAAACTACTACCTATTGTTTCCATAGCCTCAAATCTGTGATGAAAATGACAAAGAAATAAACGTAACAGCATGTGTATTACTCAGAAAAATATTTTAATCTATATTAATGATACCTATAATTTCAACTCTTAATAACCTCAGGCTACAATTCTTTTTAATAAGCAATGTGGTAAGAAACAGAAGATAATACAAATCATACAAAGATGCATATTCCCCCTCCCCATACAACAGCTATTATTTCTAAGGTGGTAGATAATAGACAGGGATAAGTCTTGTATGGAAGACTGCCAAAGAATAACACATGCTGTAAGCTGTATTTCAGAGGAAGGAATTGGCAAAAAACCTCTGAGTGTTCCTAGTGTAAGAAAACCCTTGTCAACAGGCAACTTGAAGCCACATACACACACACGTGAAAATTAAGATGTAATAAAAGTACTATTTTTATTTACTAAAACCATCTGTTATGTTTGTTTCTGTACATTCCTTTTATTCTAATACAGCGATGGGTCATCTGTAATTATTTTACAGTTCCTTGACTCTGATTAAAGATGATAGATAGCAAGATATCAATGGGTAGGATATATTTGAAGTTTGATCAGTATGAAGTTAAAGGCTTTCATGGCTGGCATCTATAGTTTTTGTGGGTTTTTCAGGCTATGAAGTCATGTTCTAGAAGGGTTTATTCCTGACATTACCAGCAGCTGTGGTTGGCATCTTCAAAGAATGCTGGCAATTCTCTGAAGATGCCAGCCACAGCTGCTGGCAAAACATCAGGAATAAACTTTTCTAGAACATGGACCCATAGTCTGAAAAATCCACAAAAAAAACTTTGGACAGTGTGTTTTCCTTTCTGGTAAATCTGTAGTTTTTTAGACATACAAATCAACTACGTAGGTTATGCAAGAGTGTAGCTTTTTCCTTACAGTCCTGAAATTCTAGTTTAGTATTCAGTAGCCTGAAGCTATGACAATTTCCATAGTCGTGCCAGAATTATCATGCTCTGTATCTTTAAATGCTATAATATAGGCTAGCCTTTCTTAGTTTTCCGAACAGGTTTGTGTGGGTGGGTGGGTCTAATTAAATTGTCTACCCTAGTTCTTTAGAATTTCAGCATTCTAATTATACATTTTAATATGCAGTGCTTCCCACCTTTATTTTACACATTTATATATAAATGTTATTGTTTTCCTACAGTTCATTCTTAAACTTACCCTGACCCAGATGCTAAATTGAGCGATTCTGTGTCTACATAGTTACCTGTGCATAGGCATTATTTTTAATAGGAGAGGTGTGAGAGAGAAATTAGCACAAGATAGCTTCTTTAGATAATTTTAATACAATGATAAAGTGTCAATGGGAGAGGGCATAGAATTTTGTTCATAATAATTAAACATAAAATAAGAATTAAAAATTGGGCGATGCAGATTAAAATAGAGGAAAATTGCTTTAATTATAACACTTCTTGAGAAGAAGCCTCAAGGATTCAGCATATTCCATGTTCATTGCACTCCAGACAGTCATATTGGTGCTGTAAAAGCTACATCTTGTGCTAAAATTACCAAACACAAATGTCCTCACTTGCCACTGCCTTCTAGCAACTGTCTTTCCTCTGAAATAAATGGAACTAGCTTTTACTGAAAACCAAATACCAGAATGCTACTCATTCTGGATGATTGCTTTAAGGAGAATATATTTAATATTGGCACACAGAAGCACACAGAGACACAACACCATATTTTCAACAAGTGTACACATAGGAAATTTGGAAGAATGTGACTCCTGATATGAAACAAATATTCTTACTGGATGTTTATCCAGCATTCTCAGTATGCTATATGCTGGATGTCCAGACTATAAACAGATTATACTTTTTCAAAGATCTGGAGGGAAGTAGCATTGCAATCTTTAGATATTGCATATTTGCTTTTTTTTTGTATCCTTCTATGGTCTTGCGTTTTTAAATGATCTGAAAGAACTTCATAGTCTAAGGTCCAAAAGACACTGCAGAAATAATCCAGTTTGAGAATGCTTTAACTACTCTAGCTCAGTGCTAGAGAATCCTGGGAATTGTAGTTTATTGTGGCATTAGAGTTCTCTGACAGAGAAGGCTAAATATCTCGCAAAACTATAATTCCCAGAATTCCCTAGCATTGATCCAGGACAGTTAAAGCATTCTCAAACTGGATTATTTCTGCAGTCTGTTTTGGATTGAAGAGCTGAATCGGACTAGTGATGACCTCCAGGTGTGGGAGAAAATGTGATATAAATGAAGGAGAAGTAGGTGGAGATAAAAGTCAGTATGTTATGCAGTGACTATTGCAAACACTGATTGAACAGAGCCCATGGTAATTGAACATTTTTATTTCCAACTTCCTGACCTATCTAAAGTTTTTTTAAAATACAAGATGGGAAAGGAGAGGTATATAGCCACCAATCTGATAATTTTGCCTTGCAGGAAGAGAGAAAAAAACCTTTGTAGCTTCCTGTTTGCATTTACGCTTTAATAACGCTATTCTATCATTATTTAGCAAGAATAATACAATGGTGAAATTGCAACACTTACTTTTTCACAGTGTTGCAATAGCAGGGCATTAGCTATTCACAAACAGTAAAATAGCATTTTTACATTCCACATGTCAAATGACAGGGTTGTGATGGGAGAAAAAAACAACGGAAAACCTCTTGCCTCTAAGAAACTGTTCTGTGACTCACAAATATGACACAAGAAGTGATTCTGCTGAATGGCACATTGAGGGGACCGGGGGATTCAATTTATTTCCAGAAAGTGTAATGATGGTGCTATTGAAACGTGATTGCCTTTCACACGTTCCTCATAGTGCTAATGAAGTGCTATTGGTCTAGCTGTTAAGGCTTTTTTTGTTGTTGTTAATGAGAAATTGCACTAGCCCAACGCTTCGATGATGGAACAAATACGGTATGTGCACGATGTCATGTGAAAATCTTTCTGTGATCACGCAAACATGAAGAGAGCGTAGCACTTTTCTCCGGTTTCCTATCTTCATGTGATAATTTCCCATGAGAATG
This sequence comes from Urosaurus nigricauda, assembly GCA_034509955.1. Lineage (NCBI taxonomy): Eukaryota > Metazoa > Chordata > Lepidosauria > Squamata > Phrynosomatidae > Urosaurus > Urosaurus nigricauda. The sequence goes on along the minus strand of JAOEGL010000002.1, from coordinate 87,326,938 downwards.
ATTTGACTAGACCAGAAGCTACAACAATCTGACCAAATAAATTTCACACATATATATCCTTAGAAATAGCATCACAAGCCTCTGACAATCTGAGCTGAAAGCACACAGCACTACTGCTTTGAAAAGCTGAGCCAAAGTGCAAGCCTAGCAGGGAAAATGTGGCTTCTAGATAGCTCCAAACAGCTCTAGACATCATAGTCAGTGGTGAGGGATGATGGAGGTTGCAGCCCAACAAGATACGGAAGGTCATGTGTTCCTCATCCCTGTACTGCACTGTAGCCAGATTTCCTGGTCCTTCAATATGCATGAAACTTACGAAGGTACCTTATAATGAATATGTCAAAAGTCTCTAACAGAGAACTCCCTCTTCCAGCCCTGCTATGCATTATTCTATTAATTCCTGAGGCTAGATAAATGCTATCTGCATGCAGAAAAGAGGAAGAAAGCCTGAGATTTACAAACTGAAAACAGAGTAGAGAGAGATAAGAAATACTGAGTAGTGAGATCATGGTGATCTAGCCAAGTATCAAAAGGCAGCCAGTCTTAACATAGCCCTAAATACAACATTAGCCCCAACTAACAGAACTGACATATGTGCTGACTTACCAAGTTTTCATTGATTCAATGAAATTTGTTTAGGACTAATACTTGATTGGGCCATACACTGTGTCATCTCCCGTGAAAAGCATTCAGCTTTTTGTCAGCCATATGCAACTGAAGCTGCATCTGCACTGCAGAAATAATGCAGTTTGACACCATTTTAACTCCCATGGCTCCATGCTATGGAATCCTGGAATTTATAGTTTGTGGAACCAGAGCTCTTTGGCAGAGAAGGCTAAATAACTCACAAAACTACAAATCCCAGATGTCCAAAGCATGGAGCTGTGCCAGTTAAATTAGTGTCAAACTGCATTATTTCTTCAGTGCAGATGCAGCCCATAGTACCATGTTTTTCATTATGAATAGAAGCTGATGTTATTTTCAGAAAAAGAAGATAGTTCTGATAGAGATTTTTTTGTTGCTGTTGTACCTTTAATTTTGGTGCTGGGAAAATGAAAACAACATCAAAAAAGAAGAATCAGAAAAAGGGTAACACAATAAAAGTCGGCATGATGTAGTTGTTTGAGTATTGGACTGTGATTTTGAGAGACCGGAGATCATATCCCTGCTGAGCCTTGGAAACCCACTGGATGACTTTGGACAAGTCACAATTTCTCAGCCTTAGATCAAGGCAATGGCAAGCTTTTCTTAATAAATCTTGCCAAGAAAACCCTAGTATAAGATCACCATAAATTGGAGATGAATTGAAGAACCGCATGAACAAAATGAATGTATTAATCTTTGCAAAAATATTCCTAAATGTAAATATAAATGCACAGTATTCAACAGAAGTACCTTGCATATATAAGAAAAGTAAAAGGGGTTCTTTACATTTTAGTATCTTCACACAGTGACTTCCATCTTTTTGCTCATAATATGAAATGAGTATTGATGGACTGTCAGGGTAACTAAAAATCTGCTCAGCTGCAGAAATTGGCAAGCATGTTGCTGGCAAAAAAAAGTTTAAACATAAGACACAACATTACAGTCCTTTCTGTTTTCAGTTTTTGAGAAAGAGAAATGTATGAAGGAATTAAACTAGCTATATATATTTAGAACAAAGTAATGTGAAGTGCTGCTGCATGTTTTAGCTCTTAATTCTGATATTTCATTTGTACTCTGCTATTTTATTGAACTATTCATATTCTAACCATGTTTATTCAGCAATAAGAATGAGAGTAAACGTTAACTTTTCCGATGTGTTCCCCCAATTCTTCTGGTGCTAAAAACTGAAATGGAGGAATATTTATTAAATATTTATTTAATGTTAAATATGTATAACTGTAGACCTGCTGACAGGAAAATAGATTCTTAACCTTTCTTCTACCCATAACTTTTTGTGCACACACACACCCCATAGCTGTTGCCACCATTCTCTCTCCAGCTAAGCTTACTTATATTCTCAGACTCTAGCTAAGGGAAAATATTAAAAACTGTTACATGTTAGAAGGGAGTATTTGAAAGGGAGCTTCAACAGCCAATAGAAGTGCTGAGCACCTTCTCCTGCCAACTGATTCTCTCTGGAAATAGAATTCTCTACAGCTCTCCCCCAAATAGTGGGACTCTGCAATTCTTTACCTGACTGATACTAGTTAATTCTTAAGTCGTATTGAAACCACATTGCTTCATGGTAAATATACTTAGATTTACAGGCCTCCTTACTTTTTAAGGCTCGGGTAAGTATCACTAACCCTTTTGCACATTTATTATTTTCAATATAGAAGTAACCCATTGGCACCTCACATAAGCTAAAGTTCATGTGCACAAGGCAAGCAGCCACCTAATTCTCCAGGTCCAAAGCTACATTTGCACAACTGCAAACAACTTGCACATTAATAATAATAATAATAATAATAATACTGTAATAATAATAATAATAATAATAATAAATGTATCTTATAGAATGCCTTTCACAAGTTAGTTATGACCTCAGAGATAGTCTGATACAGTTATCAGTGTTCTGATCACTTAGTGACTAGTTCAGTGCATCATACCTAAGCACACATCTGAAAATAGTTCAGACAATTCAGTAAGTGCAGAATCAGTGACCCGCAATTTGGATGGTCTTATCTGTAAGAGAACTTCACTAATTGCTTACTCATTTCCATCCAGTCAAAGCATCTCTAAATCCCTAAATGGCATGAAGGAGTGCCTCTCTTCCTACCAATTTTCCATATGCTAAGACCATCACTCAGTGCTGTTTCCCAAATATATCTCTTGCAACAAGTGAGAAGAATATTTTAGTAGCATTATGTTGTCCTCAGTCTGGTAGCAACTTTTCTCAACTTTATGTAAAAAACATTCTTAACATTCAAGTACTTTTAATTCACTTGATCCTAATTGCCTTTTTAATCTGCTGTCTCTTATATTTACATTATTTCTTTTAGTTTTTACAAATCAACTTGAAATCACTAATAAAAACTGGTATATAAATTAAGGATGTGTATATGCACACATACCTATATCTATATAGATAGCTATCACTATATACTAAAAATAAAATGTTAGACTCATAATAAATTTATAAACTAAGCCTCCTCCTGTTTGTATCCATGACAACACAGATTTATTTTCTGGAGTTCCACATATTTGTTTCAATATAGCCTACATAAAAAACTTTGAACAATACAGTAGGACAAAGTTGTTTCTATTAACTGGTAATTATTCTGGCATCATCTGGAATAGATGCATGTACATTAAATGTGCTTAGGACATCTATGGCTTGGAATAAGTTGAAGTGAACATAGGTTAAATGACATTTTAAAAGGGGAAACAAAAAAAAAGCACACTACAACTTTGGATCACCCCCCCCCTTAAAAAAATGGTAGGAATTTCAGGTTTCCTATAAAGAAATGCTGCATTTTCCTTATCTGTTATACAGACCCTTTAAGGTGCCCATGTCATGTGCTAGGGTTGCCTCGGGGCAGGGCTTACACACGCCCCACAACCCTAGCATGTGATTGGGATGGCGTTGCTATGTAGCACCGTTTAAACAACATACGTAGCGATGCCGTGGCAGCTGCACAGCTTCTATATGGAGCTGCGCAGCTGCGATGTACTAGAGGCACCCTATGGTGCCTTTTCCCTTTTTTGTATCACAGCTGCAACACAAAAAAGGAGCTGGGTTTGCATACTCTTTTTTTACTGTGCACCTTTGCTGCTCCGTCTAGCTGATGCGGCGAAGGTGCATAGTAAAAAAAGGTGGCACCAGATGGGTCTTTTGGGGTGGTCTGTAAAGTCCCATAGTGTTTATATACTGAGTGTGACTAAAGAGTGAGTTATACCCAAGCAGGTCATAGGCACGGGCTCAGTTACTTTGTATTTTGAAGGGTGCAAACATAGTTACTTTATTTGTTCATTGCACAAAAGCATTTTTATTCTACTTGAAAAGGCTATGGGAGAATAATGATCTGATCTGTACTGCAGAAATAATGCAGTTTGACACTGCTTTAACTGCCATGGCTCAATGCGAGGAAAAGCTGGGATTTGTAGTTTGTTGTGGCACCAGAGCTCTCTGACACAGAAGGCTAAACAGCTCACAAACTACAAGTCCCTGAATTCTGTAGTACTGAGCCATGGCAGTTAAAGTGGTATCAACCTGCATTACTTCTGCAATGCAGATTAGACCAATGCTACCTTTTGCACCATCAGTGCAATGCCAATTCAATAGCATTGGTTCCTACATTTTATACCCACCAACTGTCTGTATTTGGCAGAGACAGTCCTGATTAATCCTCTGTCATCCCATCTTTCATATGCTTTTAAATTGGCTGTTTCTCTCTTCACCTGCATTCCCCCCCCTTGGCCTCAGCTTTCGTAAATTGCTGTGAACTGAGTACTAAGTGCAAAAATAGTTTAAACTGAACTCAGCAGGTGAAGAAGAGGGGAACAGAATGTTGTTCTTCCCAATAGGCTTGCTTTAGCCTCTCCTAGCTTGTGCATTCTTCCTTATCAATAACTTTTGCCATCTTGACTACACTTTGATGTTACTTGTCCACTTGTATCATGGTTTTCCTCTGTAAAATAGTGCAGGGCATAGTCTTTGTCTTTTCATATACTAGTGTTGAAGGTAGTTTTGATCCTATGTTCCTTCCCATAAGTGCTGGTGGACAGTTGGCAGTGGACAGTGAAGTTCATCCATCTGCTCTTTCACAGAGTTCAAAGTTTTAAAATAACAAACACACAGATGTCCTGGGTACTCTCACTTGAAGCTCTACCTATATCCTGCATATGCCATGTATGGTTTTCTTATTTGGGGGTCTTTCCCATTCCTGCTGTTCCCTTGGTCCTTTTTATTTTTGTATCTATATTTTTCACTATGCCACCAGTACAGTGTTGAAGCAGTAAGATATCTCTCAGTTTTTTGGCTTGTTGGCTGTGCCACTTAGCTATGGATCCAAAAACACTTGTCCTGCCACATTTACACCTTCAGGTTATTGCCTCACCTATATTATGGTTTCCCAAGAGGTGTTAGAAGGTAAGCCATGAACAGCTTCCACTGCTGTTATACCCAATGCTGGTATTACACTCTCCCCCCTCCCTTTTTGAAAAGGTACTTATGGATGGGGAAGGAAGGAAAGGCTGGTTTTCTTGTGAATCCTCCTTAGCCATTACTCCACCTGCTATCCTCCTTGCTGAACCACTGGAAGATATCCTGGGTTTGCCCTGGAGGGGACTCTAGGAAGGGATAACCAAGTGACACCCAAAGCACACTAAACACACCCACCCATCCACAGGATCACCTGGCCACCATGAATCAGAGTGACACATTTGCACCAGAAATAGTAGCTAAACAGCAGCAGGATAGGAGGTCATTAGCAGATTATTTTTGTCAAAAAAAGATGTGTCAGCCCACCAATTTTCCATTGGGAGAACACCAGGAAAAACCCTAATGTCATGTGATAAGTCCCAAGAAAAGATGGGATTCACCTAGTTCAGTCATGGCGTAACAGCCTTGTATGATAAGCATCTTGTAACAGTTGTTAGTAGGAGAAAAGCTTCAAGGTGGTATTCTGAAATACCAGAGGTTATCTGTATATTGTCCTAGTAAATAGGTTTTGGGGGCAACAAATGTGTCTCATGATCAGAAGGTCTATATATATTTTACTAGTCACTAAATGAGTACCAGTAGATACAGTAAGAACATGATTTGTCAGGGGTGATCGCCTGTAGATAATAAAAAGCTAGTTAAGATCATTCAGTTACAGACCGTTGCTTGCTTGTTGGAAGAGGACCTACAGGTGAGAGCAGATGATTGAACATCACAACAATAAGAGCTTAGAAAGGAGCGACCATTTCAGTGTCAGAGAAACCTGTTTGACAAAAACAGAAAAGAACAGAATTGATGACTGAAAGCAAAAAAAAAGAACAGAATTGATGACTGAAAGCAAGAAATCATGCTGTAAAGCTCTGGTGAAGTTTCCAGTAGGCAGCAAAAGAACCCAGAACCAGGATTCATCTAGATGCTGTCGGAGGAGGAGGAGGAGGAGGAGGAGGAGGAGGAGGAGGAGGAGGAGGGGGAAGGGGAAGGGGAAGGGGAGGAGGAGGAGGAGGAGGAGGAGGAGACCAATGTAAAGGTTCTGCTTGAGGGTTACTGGCTGGGATGAAAATTAGAGACGTCTAGTTTGCATGAAAGGTTATTGAGAATTTATGTAAGCAGAGGACACTTTTAAAATATTAAGAACTGTAACTAAGCATATTTAACCTTGATAGAGCATAACTGTACACTTAAACAATTTCATCCCACTACATGAAATTAACCGCTTTATTCCCTTATGTAAATAATTACATTTAAGAAGGCTTAATTTTGTTCATTTTATAAGCCTATCTCTTGTTGTAGTGTCAATATGGTAATCCTGTGCCTTAAGGAACAAGCTATTGGAATTTTATAAGGTAAAAATTATTTATTATGTTGCAGGTACCGTAGTTAAAGGGTTCAATGCATCACACTGTAACATACTGCTTTATCACACTAGGGGGCAAACAGGATTTAAACGAGAGTTAAATGAGAGTTAAACAGGAAACGTCCTGTGATAAACATAGGGCATTTCCTGTTTAACTCTAATTTAACTCTAGCATAAATCCTGTTTGCCTCTTAGTGTGATAAAGCAGAAAGAAATTTATTACATAATGGGGCAAGTGGTTCCACAGATCCAGACATTGATTTTTGGAGAAACATAGCACCTTATCACATGAGGAAAAAAGCCAGAATGGATCAGGAGAATAGTGGCTTTCTACTTGCCTTTCCGCATACTGTCGTAGCACTTCCATTCTTCTTCTCAAGGAAGACCGTTGTCAAGGCGTGCCTTTTGCCAAATAGATTTTTCCAATTTGACAAAAGACACACTTTTACAACCATCTTCTTTGGGAAGTGAACAGAAGCACTTTCATGGCATGCACAGAGACATGGCGAAAGTTGCTACTCTCCCAATCCAGTTCAGATTTTTTTAATCTCATCTGATAAGGGTCATAGGTAGGACAGACACTTTGGGCTGATCTAGACTGGCAAAAAGGGGTGTGTTCATGCCTGCATGAAAGTGTAGCCTTTAGATGACCCACACGGAAAGTCTGGCATGAACACACTTCTTTTGCATTTTAGTGGGGAAAAAGCAGCTTTAAAAAGGACCTGCTTTTCCCAGCTTCTTTTTAAAAAGGGTGTAACAGTGCAGCTGCGTCTAAATGCTGCACTGCAACTGTGCAGTTTTTTAAAGCTTCCAAACCCTAGCTCCAACTCTAATCCGAACCCTATACATGCGCAGTAGGGACTCTGGGATGCTGTAACTGTTATGCAACCACGCATAAAATGTCAATTCATTCATAAAATATAGAAGTTTATTCATAAACTTAAATTGTAACAGATTTAATATCTTTTTAAGGGGGGAGGGATGCAGTTTATTTTATTGATGTAATAGTATTTTAATGTGTAAGCCACCTCAATTGATCTCAAAGGGGTGGGGTAATTAATAATAATAATAATAATAATAATAATAATAATAACTATTACTATAAAATACAGGGGTTCATTCATGGTGCACCAATGCAACTGTGCACTTTAAAAAAAGGAAGCAAAACCACAATGGTAATTTGACAGATCTTCGTAACTGCACAGTTCACGTGTGATGTACCTGAACAACTGTGCAGTTCATAGCTGGCAATACAATTGCCTGTATGATGTACCGGTGCAGCTGCGCAGTTTGCAGCTGGCAACAAAAACAACAACAACACATTAAAGGTTCAGTGCGGCCAAAAGCCCCATTCATTGCCACCCGTGCAACTGCTCCGCTTGTGTTTCTAGCATCCTGACAGCTTCCAATGTAGTGGCTGAGCAACAGAAAAGACTTCAGATAAGTCGTCCCCACACCTCCTCAGTGTAATTGCCCTATGCCTTTTTATTACACACCTGGGACTTACAGTGTAGCTGCTAAGAATTAAGGAAAAGGCAACTTCATGTCTCCCTTTCCTGCCAATCTAGAAAGCCCCATTGTATCCTTACACATGTAGCAGACACCATTTAGCGGAAGAGACAACACATAGTTAAATAGCAATACTTGCTGAATGAAATAAATAGTAATAGTTGTTTCCAATAGATGTATCACCATACACTCTCTCCTCCTATATCTGTTCCTCGGACCCCTGCTTCCTCCATATTCATAGCAGAAAACAATATTCTGGTAACGTATTGTTGGACACATTATAACTAAGATTACAGCCTCTGTTGTGTTCAGTTTTTTTCCCCAGTTTGGAAAGGCAACCGCATGACACATTATAATAAATTTATAAAGTCAAGGAAGAACAAAGATATTGTCTATGTTGCAAATCTAAATGTCAGTATAAAAGTTTTCCTTTGAAATTGATTATACATTTTTAATTGTGAAAAAGAACTAGAAGGTGGGTAGAGAAATCATAAGAGGCGGGGGGGGGGGATATTTGGAAACCATACCCTCTTTGCCAATAGACTGTGGTCTGTTGCAACATTTATTTCCATTTACAGCAGACCTTTAGTATCCACTGGGGTTTGTTTCCAGGATCCTCACATGGATATCAAAATCCACGGATACTCAAATCCCATTAAATACAATGGTAGAATAAAATGGTGTCTCTTATATAAAATGGCAAACATCAAGGTTTCCTTTTTGAAATTTATATTTTTAAAAATATTTTCAAGCTGTGGATGGCTGAATCTGTAGATAAGGAATCAATGAATAGTAGAATAGTATACAGACACACTGACTGCGGAGTACAGAATAGGATAGATTGTGGATATCAGATTTTCCTAGCAGTAAATCTGATACAAACCCACTCTTCTGTTATGGACTAAGACAACTAAGACAGATATCTTTTCAGTAAGCAGAAGAACATTAATACAGGTGTAACCTAACTAGAATTACTGAGTATAATTGCACTCGCCTAACATGCATCAATATATCTAAACATTATATTGGCTTCTGATTAAGAATTTGATAACAGTACAAGATCCATAGCCATACAAACTATTGTTGAGATGAATTACACTGTTCAATGTAAAATGATCTATTTTCAGCTTTGTAGAACAAAATATACATCTGTGCCAACTGGACACAATTTCACCCAGATGTCACAACAGAGTCTTGTTTATTTTCAACAGCCTGAAGGGCTTTGTTTTGCTTTTATATCTTTTTTTTTTTTAATTTAGAAATTTTCTTGCAAGTTACACCCAGAAAATAAAATCTATCCATGGAATAGTGAGTGATGATAACTGCCAGAAACTTGCAGAAATTTTAAACACATTATTTCCTCTATATAGCCATGTTATATGTTTCTATCAGTAGAATTAGTGTTAATGTGTTACAATGTTTAGCGACCATATTATCACACATTATTATATTCTCCAGAGTTGAAGAAAGAAGTCTTTATTTGTTTTTCCATGTAGGGAAAAAAGAGGGACTAAGAGTGAATGCAACAATGGATAACAAGTACTGAATCCCCCTGACTAATTTAATATTGTATCAGAGACACTAACTGAATAACTAAACTCAAGCATGGCTGGGGAAAAATCAAAGCAAGAAACTCACATTATTTTTTCAGCTGAAAATGAAAGAAGAAATGTACATACCCTAATATTATTTCAGAAGAGTTTACTTTATTGATACCTTAAAATTGTCAACAGCAAGGACAAACATTATTTCCCACAAGATTAAAGTTAATAAACAATATAGATTTACTCTCTTTTTTCCTTTACTTTTTGTCTATGGCATTAAAACATATAGAGTATGCTTTAATTCTACTCCTGTCTTTCCTCCTTCATGCTATGAAAAGAGTGAAGAGGTGAAAGAGAAGAGCTATCAAAACTGCTCCATCTTGAGAGAGAAATTGGCCACATTATGGAATCATTCATTAAATTTAGCACAGAAATTAAATGGTACCCACCTTTAATGTTCCCAATATGCAGGCAATGCCTACATCCTAACTTAACAGACATTTTGCATTTTTTTAAAAAAATTCTGTGCGGCTTATCTTGAAATGAACATGTTCAGCATTGTCATGCTACTTATTTGTAAGAAAGTTCCATTGACTTCAGTACCATTTATTAATAATGACACTAAGCCTAGGATGAGGACATTGACAGAGTTGTGGCAAAAAATGCCTTTTAATGAAAGATTGGTGCTGCACTTAATCATCATTACTATGTTTAAAACATTTAAATATGTAAATAAATAAAATTTAAAACTGACATAGATAAATATTTTCAATTGGGAAAAGAGTTGCCTTGATTTATAAAGGTTCCATCTCACTAATCAGTAAACCATCTGTCGTAGAATGGGTTATCTGGGCCAGTAACTTATGTTGGGTGAAACAGACAGAGAAGATGCTATTGGTGTGCTACTCAAAGTATTGTTTCACTTTCTTTAAAAAAATTGGCTGAGGCACTCTCGGATGTAGTTTTGGAAAAGTATAGCACATCAACCTTAACAGAACTGGCTGAACAGTTTTTAGCTTCTGGGAAGCCTTGAGGTTGTCTTAAGTCTTTCACCAGCTCAGCATGTAGGACAGAGTGTATCTTTGACTTGGACTTTCAGTATATGAGGAAATAGTCTGGATTCTAACCTGATGGTTATCAACCTATTGTTATTGCAAAGCCACTTCCTGCTGAAGTTTGGTCTCATCGTGTTTGTCCCTCTGTGAAGAAGATGGTCTGACTTTGGAAACATACATCATCCAATGAATTCCTGAATGCTGTGGAGGATTTCCCAGGAGCCAGAATGAACAATTCTGCCAATGTACTTTTTGTGCCACAGAATGGTGGGACACAATGAAAACCTTCTCTCTGGCACTGTATCTTTCATCAAGCTCCCCACCTCACACTCCCAAAAAATCCCATGGAGTTTTTAAAAAAAATGGAAGCAGTTAGAAAGTGGCTAAAGGCAACTCATGCCTTTTATTGTCAATAACCGAACATATGTAACAGTATGCTGTTACATATGTTAAATCATTGTCGACAAAAGGTACATGCCAGTTGCCTATCACAACTACTCTGTGACTGTGAGACCAGCACAGAATTACTTTTGCTGCCTCTATGTCATGCTTGAGGATCTATCCAGCTGAACTTTTCTGGAGGGCTCAAAGTCTACTTTCATCCAGGGGCATCCCAAGGGGGTGCCTAAGGGTGTGGGGGGGGGGTGACACCACTGCTTCACAAACATGTGTTTTGGGCTGTGGCATTCACTTGCATTTCTTTAACATGCTGAGCAGACAGTGCGAGTGGGGTGAGGTTCAGTGGAAGAAGAAAGGAGAACCTCCAGTTCCCCCCTAAAAAAATAAAAATTTAATGTAAAGAAGTTAAAGAATTAAAAACATTTAAATTTTTGATTTAAAAACATCTTTAAAAACATAACATCTTACTAAAATTTCACTTTAACCCCGTGAAACTATGTACATGTAAATATGTTTAGGATATGGATATGATGTAATTTAAAGATATAATTTTAATTTTGCTAGTTGATGGTGTGACAATAATTACTACTACATTCAGTGATGTACAGCAATGACTATGAGTAACAGTAGTACAAAAAACATTACTGAGGATTCTGTATGGTGTGGCAAGTGGGGATGGGGTGACACCATGAGTTACTGCACCAGGTGACATCAACCCTAGTGATGCCACTACTTTCATCCAACCTATTGAATCCTATGGCTCTTGCAGGCTGACCGTGATGAATTTGCCAAAACAAGCAAACAAATAAACTTTGGGGACATGGATGCTACTGATAAAGAGTTAGTTTTGGAACCTAGGGTATTATGTTGTCTCAGTTTATGCAAGCAGTTTTAGTTTTGGAAACCTGAAGAGGGGGACAAGCCATTCTCTCTTAACATTTGCCCATTGTGTGTTCTTCAGACTAACTGTTGGTGAGTGATCAGGGGAGTGATAAATGCATCACTGCATGAAAGAGAGGTCCCTGACTTGTTGAAGGGGGTAATAGTTTGTTGGTTTCTGAAGTTCCAAAGATCTACCTTAAATATCCCCTATGTATTCTTTGGGGGACAAGGAGCTGGGGAGCCATGCTGAACCATCTGTAGGAATTCCTGGATAAGAATAAAAATCTTGGTCCATATCTATCTAGGTCTGATGGGTTGTTTTAGAACAGAATCAGCCTTGGTAGATCCTGATGAATGACAATATTTTGAAAAGGGGTGTGTGTGTGTGGACCTTGACCTCTCAGTGGCTTTTGATGCTGACCATGTTGTTTTTTCCAGACTGTATATTAGCCCCTTGGGATTTGAATTCTGAGGTACCACTGGATGTTATCATATCTGCAATGATTACAAATGAAGATGCTAGGAGTGGTCATTGAATACAAAACAAAACAAAAACCTTGACATAGAAGAATGTATAGGAATGACACAAATACCTCCATTAACAACTATCTGATGTTTGAAAATAACATTATTCAGTGAGAAAATATTTTCTTAGAACTGCAAGAACAGCAAACGAGCTCTCTTTTTTTGCCTTTCATCTGATCCTACTTTAATTTTGTCTTAATATACCTTAGAGTATAGAACCAATTTAGTAAGTTATTGGAACAAACTCTAAAATTGGATTTCCCCCTAAATTAAATCCCTTCAATGATCTGAAAGAAACTGAAATCCTTGACACTGTGCACACCTCATGAAACATCTAAATAACATATTCCAGGACAAATTTAGTGTTCCTTTTCACAGGTATCAGCTGAAAGGAGCAAGCAGATGCCATATTTAATTATTAATTTAATCATTGCCAGCTCCCTGGCATATAAAAAGTCTCAATTTATTTCATTTCATTTCAAAACCCTTCCTGAAGTTCAGTGTCCTAGACAATCTAAAATGCATTACTGCAAGAAATATCTAAATGGATTAAAATGAAACAAAACAGGAATTCAAACAGTGTGAAATTCTAGCTACTTTCATTTTCTAGCTGCAGAGAAATGAACCTGCTTGCATCTGAATACAAGAATACGGATTAGAAAAAGGAAATTAAGACAGCATATAGGTTTTCCAATAAGAAAAAGGTTGGAAACAATAAAGGAAAAGGCATTAAGTATCTGTAAATGCTTTTTTATGACAATCAAAGTAGAAAATGAGTTGTGATTTAATTTAGTCAAACAACAAGAACAACAGGACAACACTGCTGAATGAGATCAAAGGTCTACCTTTCACCAGCATACATCTTCTTACTTCAGACAACTAAACAACTGTAGGAAGTCCACAAGCAGAAGGTAGTCCATCCCAAGGAGCTGGCATTTGATGACATTCTGCCTTTGAATATGGAGGTTTTGTACACCCATAACGACCGATAGCCAGTCAAAGTCCTATTTTCCCTGAACTCTTTCAAAATGTCCAAGCTATCCATTACCATCATCACATCTTGTGTCAGCAAAAATCCACATTGAATTATCAACTCTGTGAAGATGTGCTTTATTTTTTCTGTTCTGTTTCTACTACTATGAAAATTCACTGGATGACCATGAGTTTAATATCAGTTGTGGAGAAACAGGTATTTATCAATTTCATGTGTAATATTTTTGTATTCCTATTATGACCCCATTGAGTTGCCATTACCTGCTGCTCAAGCTGCAAGAGGGCACATAGGGGGTCAGGATAGCATGTGGCATCATGGTACTGCCCACAGGAAGGCCCTGGCCTCATTCCATTGGGTCATTGAATGCAGGGTCCCTCCCTGCCAGTGTTGTATGCAGCAGGCATCTGTAATCCTCTTTTCTACACTGACAGGGGCCAAATGGATTAGTCTCTCCCTTGTAGGAAAGCTGAACCACTCCCCTGGTCGTTTTTCTTGCCCTTCTCTTCTCTCCTTCCAGTGCTAAAATATGTAGATGTAACAACCAAAACTGTATAGTACTGTCTTTGTGGCAACAGCCCCTGTACAAGGACATTATAGTATTATTTGTTTTGTTTTCATTTCCTTTTCGACTGGTGTCTAGTATGATTTTCAGCTTTTTTCACAACTGCCATACATCGAGAAAGAGGCTTAATTGACCTGTTTATGACAACTGCAAGATTTCCTTTCTGGCTGGTCAACACCAGTTCAGACCTATTCACGTAACTATGTAAAGTTAATTATTGTTTTTCTCCAGCTGGCATCACATTGCATTTACAGTGATAGATTTACACTGATCTATATTTTCCTTTTTTTTATCCACACACAAGGTGCAATTCCCCTTGGAACTCCTTCATTCTTCTTTACAATTTTTGATATCTTACACCAATGTAATTATTTATTGCCATTTCCAGATAATGCATACAGAAGAACCTAATGGCACAAATCTCATACAGATTCTTTGTATCTACTTCCCTCTATTGTAAGCTTTTTCAGTTTATGCCTCATGTGGATACCTTGCAGCCTTCAGCTTGATTTCCTATGGACATCAGTCTAATTTCAAAAGCCCTCTGCCAGCAATCCGTTTTGGTCCATCTCAAATGCATCCTGTCTCAGCCTATAATTTTCAAGTGTTTCAATTATCATACAACTATTAGTATAGTGTGCTTTTATGTAAAAGTCTTAGCTATGTGCATTTCCCTCTATGGGTCTTTAGCCCTTTGTTTTATCTGTCTGTTAGGTCCTTATGTACATTCATTGACAGGTTCTATACTATCTTCATTTGAGTGACCTGCAACACATGCACCCTTGTTTCTTGTGGATAATTATTTTTCCTAATGGGATGCCCTTCCAGCTTTTGTTTACTTTCTTCCCCGAAGCCAGTTTGAAAAATACTCTGTGAACTTTTTGACGTTAACAAGATTCTGTTTTTATTATGGATGAAGTAGAAAGAAAGAAAAGAAATGGCAGGACATTTTTAATTCTGAATGTCAAGAACAGTTCTTATTCATCCTTTCATCTCAAACCAGCTGTGGTCATTTCTCTTTCTCTAGTGACTTCAAAATGTTCTGCTACGGGGTGACACAATCATGGAATGGAATGCCAAAATCTGGTCAGATTTCAATGTTTGCTGTTATAACATGGCACATGTCTCAGTTTGTGACAGCTGTAGCTTGTGAAGAATAGGTAGAACAGTCACTGCAGGCAAGCAGCTTGTGACTAGAAGATACCATATGTTGTTACAGTGCAAAGAGGAATGAGCCTGCATTATAAGGGTAAATATTCAGTGTGCTACCTTAGTGTCTTTTGCATCTTTAGCCAAATCTTGCTTAGGGTGAAATACATGAAAAACTTTTCTTTTTTTCTTCCCCCCCCCTTTTTTTTTTCTTTACTAAGAATGACATAATTGCTGTTTATGAATGATTCTGAGGACTATTGTCTTCTTACAACAGAAAATGGAACAGATAATCTTACAATAATACACACACACACACTGTGTGACCCTCGATAGGGAGGAGTGATTCTTTCTGCTTCTAAGAACAGTGCAATTCTCCATTTTACTACTCACTATTATGCAATCCATACTACTCTACATGGGAAGAGACAGCACTACAGGGTTCAGTTTTTCTTTGTATTAGAGAACACTAGAAGCAAGGCCAGCATGGCATAT
Organism: Urosaurus nigricauda; assembly: GCA_034509955.1. Taxonomy (NCBI): domain Eukaryota; kingdom Metazoa; phylum Chordata; class Lepidosauria; order Squamata; family Phrynosomatidae; genus Urosaurus; species Urosaurus nigricauda. The sequence goes on along the minus strand of JAOEGL010000002.1, from coordinate 87,311,321 downwards.
TGGTTTGTGTGTTGGACAATGACTCCAGAGACCAGAGTTTGATTCGCAGCTCAGCCGTGAAACTCACTGGTTACCTTTGGGCAAGTCACATCCTCTCAGCCTCAGGGGAAGGTAATGGCAAACCCTCTCTGAACAAACATGAAACAAACAAATCTTGCCAAGAAAACCCTATTATAGATTTGCCTTAGGGTGTCCATAAGTCACAAGTGACTTGAAGGTACACAAAAACAACAAAGAGACATGATATCTTTGTAAAATCTGTTTTATCAGTATACATGCAATGTGGAAACAAATAAACCCTAACTGCAGGAAATAAAATAGCTGAGGCTATTAGAGATTCCAAAAGGGACAGTGTGAACCTCACCAGAAGCTCAACAGCTACTTTGAAGTCCAGATAAATATACCTCACAACGTACAGCTCTATGTACAAAATCAAACTTGTTACAAATTGCTTCTCTGTCCCTCCCACTACGGTCACCTTGTAAAAGCAGAGAAGAATTTCTTGCAATAAGAAACAATGTTGTTGCCCACCCCCACCCCCTTATATCTGCAACTAGAAAAAAGGCATAAACCAGTAGACTGTTAAAATCTGAAAAGTACATCTGGCAGATTAACTGGATAGATGAAAAGCTTGTAGTGGGGAAAATATCCTTGCTTGGCAGGGGAAAGGACAGCTAAATTGTTGGGGAGTAAGATGAATATCTGAAAGAAAAGAATTCCCAAACCAAGGCACAAAGTCTCTTAAGAAGACTCTAGGAAGTCCTTCTCCTGTATTCCCATCAGATATCATTCAGAAATTGGTGGAACTAAGAGAAGAGCTTCTCTGAAAAAACTGAAAACATGACCAGGCAATCCTTCAGCCTTTCAGTAGTTTTATGGGTCACAACTAGAATTTTGAATTGTGCTTGGAAATGAACCAGCATCCAATGAAGCACCCAGAAATACTGGAGTAATATACTCTGATCAACTACATATCTTTCAACAGTCCTGATTTGTCAGGGACAGTTTCAATTAATCCTTTACTGTCCCACTTTTTCACCTGCTTTTAAAATGTCCCAGTTTTTCATCTCCCCCACTTTTCCTTTTTGTCCTCAGCTTACCTTTCTGTAATTTGTACTCACCTCAGCAGCAGGGAGAGGAAGGGGCAGAATCTTGCCCTTCCCAGTAGACTCAGGCAAAAGCAAACTACTGCACTCTCTCCAACCTTGTATATTTTCCCCCAACAATAACGTTTGCCATCTTAACCACATTATAAAGTTGTTTGGCCACGGGTGTCCTGGTTTTGATGTGTGAGATGTAGGAAGTGATGGAATAATGTGGCTGTAACTTTGTGAACCAGTTATAGAACACAGTACAGTCATTCAGATGCAGTATAGTTATGACATGTTTTATAATGCCATCTAAAATACATCTGAAATATGCGAGAGTTTGCACACCAGGAAAGTCCCATCAGAAAGAACGGGAAAGGACAGAAAAATAATGGCCCCAAATGCCATTTTAGCGAGGAAATCCAAATGATACCATGACTGATGGTCTTGAAAGTGGCTGAAAGCAGAATGTGAAGTACTGGGGTTAGCACTCTTCCTATCAGATTGATTAATTTATATCCTACCTTTTCCCCAGGGGACCATAGATGACATATAACATAGCATAAAACATAATACAGGCAAAACAATTTGTAGTTGTATTCATTATGTGCTTTCAAATGGACTCTAACTTATGGCAAGCCTGTCATGAGGTTTTCTTGGCAAGGTTTATTCAGAGGAGGTTTGCCATAGACTGGGATGGAGATAGTGTCACCTTCCTGAGTGGAAATTCAAACACTGGTCTCCTGAAGATCAAGTCTAACACACCATAATGCTGGCTCTTAAAAAAGCAATTGCCAGACAGTGGAGAAAAAAGGGTCTCCAGTTTAGTTCCCACTGGGAGAGACTTCCATAGTATGGCAGCAGCCACCAAGAAGGGTCAACTTGACAGTAGTTAACAACATATATTTGTATGCAGCATTCCATGGCCTGGTATGTCAGCTATTACCAGTTCAGATCCATTACATGTATTAACTTTATGGTTGTTGCAATTTCTGAATAAGACTGCATGTTGTTGAAATAGATGGATCCCAGAAGTCCATTAATCTCTAATATTAATGTATATATCCACTGAGTGCAGGCTATGGATCAGGACAATCAAATGCTGTGGCACATTTGTTTCTTTTAGAGTAATAAATAATTTTTCATGATCTATACAACCAAAGACTTTGCTACAATCTATAGAGATAAGACAAGGACTGGGAAGGACTGTCATGAAGGAACTACACAAAATCATAAAGTATAAAGATATACAACTGAGCACCAAAGTTAGAATAATCCAAGCCATTGTATTCTCCATCAGCATGTGTGGATGTGAGAGCTGGACAGTGAAGAAAACCAACAGAAAGAAAATAAATTCATTTGATATGTGGTGTTGGAGAAGAGTGCTGAGGATACTGTGGATGGCCAAAAATAAAAATAGGTCTTTGAATAGATCAAGCCTAAAAAGATGAAAACCTGGAAGCCATGATCACTAAATTGAGGCTGTCATACTTTGGCCACAGCATGAGAAGGGATGACTCATTATAAAAGACAATAAATACTAGGAAAGGTAGAAAGTGGTATAAAGAGCAGAAGGCTGCATGCCAGATGGATAGACTCAATCAAGAAGGTCACAGCCCTCAACTTGCAGGACCTTAGAGCAGTAGATGATAGGGAGTAATGGAGGTGTCTTATTCACAGGGTCACCATAAGTGGAGGCCACCTTGAGAGCAGTTAACAACAACAAACTAAGGAGCTTTTTGCACAGCCCCCAGGGACAGGATCGGGGCGGAATGGAAGGGGCCAGGATGGAAACAGAATGGAGGCTATCATCCATTTTATTGCATGCCAGAATGCTGACAATGGCGGTGGAAGTTTCCGTTCCATTCCTGATCTGTCCCAGAGGAGGCGATTTGCAGGAACTTTTTCAGAAGCGTTCCTGAAAATCGCCTCCTCTGGGATGGATCAGGAATACTACAGGAACTTCCAGCAGCATCGGTGGCATTCCAGCGTGCAACAAAATGGGTGATAACCCCCATTCTGTTTCCTTCCCTCCCCCTTCTGTTCCGCCCCGATCCCACCCCTGGCGGCTGTGCAATAAGCTCCAAAGTACAAGCTGTTTTCTATGGTGAAATGGATGTTCTATTTGAATACAGATTCACAGAACCATAGAATTGAAAGAGACCACAATGGCCAGCCATTCCAACCCCCTGCCATGCAAGAACACAGAATCAAAGCACCCCTGACAGATGGTCATCCAGCCTCTGTTTAAAAACCTCCAAAGAAGGAGAAATCTCCTTTGAACAAAGAGTTTGAAGTGATTTTACTTGTTTGTTTATTTATTTTAGGTACAGTATTTATGTCCCATTCTTCAACCACAAAGGCTCTCTGAGTGGCTTTACAAATTGTTAATTTGATAGTTTCCTGCCCTCAGATTCACAGTCTAAACAAGACAGTAAACAAAACGGGGGGGGGGGGGGGAGAATGGCGTGGGGAGGGGGAGGATTAAGCCCAGTAGATTCTTCTCTTCTCTTCATCTAGTCTCTTCCCTTTTCAAGGCGTAGCAGTTGGGAAGGAGGGCGGGACTTTTGGTTTGGGTCCTCAGACACCACCTCTGCTTTATACCCAAGTTCTTGGATGAGTTACTTGTATTTTAGCCTAATTTGTGTTCTGTGAAATGAATGTTTAGGGACTGGCCACGAGTGTGCCGCCCCACACAGCACCCATTTTGTCCCAGTGCTTATAACATTATTTCAATTTTCCTGAATTGCTCACAGGGTTAAATGGGTTGGAGACTCTTACGACTGTCTCTTTCTGGCCCAGTGGAACAATAATTTCACATAGTTAAGTATTGTCAAGTTCTATTGAATCCATTATAAAATCATTTCTACTATTTATATGGATGACAACACATGAAATATACAATCCAGAACTTTTGCATGATACACAATACACTGTTGCCAACTTAATGAACTGTTAAAAACGTCTATCTTATTTTCCTTTGTTATGCTGTACTGATAAAGAAAACCTTTGGTTATTTCAGCAAATTTCTTGCTGTAAAGACAATCTAATTAATCTATTTGAGTCTCTGTTGTGAGTTGCCTGAGGCTATCATATCTAGATAGTATAAACTAATTTTTAATCTTCATTTTTTCCTGTATGAGCTACCTGCTAGTCAATGTCAGTTTAAACCAATTTCTCCATGAATTATTTTCATCAGTCATTTATTTCACTCATCAGCTATTCAACAGTTAACTTTTAAATGCAGCAGCCTAAATTACATTCAAAGGGAGCACTGAGACAGATGCTAATAAATTAATCTGTTTAATTTATTTCAATTCCTATCCTACCATGTTGCTTACACCTGGGATCATAACAAGTTAAGAACAGTTTGGATTTTTATGTTTCACAGATCTTCAAGGTAAGCATCCATTGCTAGCATTTTGGGCTCATGAACACATTTGGGGTGTAGGGGGGATATTTAACTTTCCAATACACAATTGCAGCATTACAATTCCACTTTATCTGTCATGGCAACACTCCATGGAATCCTTACAGTTGAGGAAGATGCATTTAGAATTCTAAGCCACAGAGCTCTAGAGCCTTTTGTTGTTGTTGTGTGCCTTCAATTAGTTCTCACTTATGGCAACCCTAAGGTGAACGGGGTGTTCTTGGCAAGATTTGTTCAGAGGAGGCTTGCCATAGCCTTCTCCTGAGGATGAGAGGGTTTGACTTCCCCAAGGTGATCCAGTGGGTTTCACGATTATGATTATGCAGGGAATTGAACCCCTGATTTCCACAGTCCTATTCCTATGCTCAAACCACTACACCACACTGGCTATTACCAAACTACAAATCCCAGGACTCCATAAGCTGCAGCCATGGCAGTTAAAATAGAATCATAATGCTTTAATTGTGTAATATGAAAGGGCAACAGAGGTTACAAAAATGACTGCTGGATGGTGATGGTAGGGCCAGTCATAAACTATTACAAGGCACAGAAAGAATCTGAACCCCCTCAGGTTCCCAAAACTCCATGATTACCATTTCAATAAGTGTTGTTTTTGCAGAGGTGGGGGTGGGGTGGGTGGACATCTGGGTGCACCTCAAGTGCAAATCTCTGATCCATCTTCAACCAAAGAGGGCCAAAAGATCCCTTAATACTGTACTCAGGTTTGCCTTCCAGTTTCAGAACCAAAGAATCATTAAACTTAGTGTTAGAAGAGACCTCAAGGTTGATCTAGTCCAGCCTCTTGGAGATGCACAGATATTTAACTTTCAAAAGAGGAATTCAATTGTTGTCTCTGTTTCTTTTTTAAAAAGGAAACTTTTTTGCTTTTGTAGAATGTTGTTGATGAAGGTGAGCCTGGCTACTGTTAAGGGAGTGAAGATGGGGTAGGTCTGGATTCTAATTTATATTTGTAGTAGGTGGGCGGGTGAGAAATGATGTTTTACTAAATTCATGTAGCTGTCTCCTTCTCTCCCAAGCTCAAAACAGAGACATGAGTAAAACCATGCAAGTGATTTCTCATCTTCATTTCTTTAAGGTATATGTCCCACACATCTAATTCTGTCTTTCCTCTCCCCCAGTCCCTCCATCTTGTTCCAGCATCCCCAAAGCTTTCCTTAGAGGCTACATACAAGCTAAGTTCTGTTTCTGGAAGGCCTTTGCATAACCCAAGCACAAGTGCACTATGGTCTGGCAGAGCATGCACACATGTGCATGTGTACATAGACACATAGGGCTGATCTAGACTGGCAAAAAGGGGTGTGTTCATGCCTGCATGAAAGTGTAGCCTTTAGATGACCCACACTGAAAGTTTGGCATTAATGCACTTCTTTTGCATTTTAGTGGGGAAAAAGCAGCTTTAAAAAGGACTTGCTTTTCCCAGCTTCTTTTTAAAAAGGGTGTAACTGCGCAGCTGTATCTAAATGCTACAGTGCAACTGTGCAGTTTTTTAAAGCTCCCAAACCCTAGCTCCAGCTCTGATCCGAACCCTAGGCATGCGCAGTAGGGACTCCGGGATGCTGCAACTGTTGTGCAACTGAGCCTAAAATGTCAATTCATTCATAAAATAAAGAAAGTTTTTTCATAAACTTAAATTGTAACGGATTTAATATCTTTTTAAGGGGGAGGGGGAAGGGATGCAGTTTGTTTTATTGATGTAATAGTATTTTAATGTGTAAGCCGACTCGATTGATCTCAAAAGGGTGGGGTATAAGTAATTATTATTATTATTATAAAATAAAGGGGTTCATTCTTGGTGCACCGATGCAACTGCGCACTTTAAAAGGGGACACAAAACCACAATGGTAATTTGACAGATCTTCATAACTGCACAGTTCATGTGTGAGGTACCTGCGCAATTGCGCAGTTCGCAGCTGGCAATACAATTGCCTGTATGATGTACCGGTGCAACTGTGCAATTCGCAGCCGGCAACAACAACAACAACAAAATATTAAAGGTTCAGTGCGGCCAAAAGCCCCATTCATTGCCACCCGTGCAGCTGCTCTGCTTGTGTTTCTAGCATCCTGAGAGCTTCCAATGTAGTGGCTGAGCAACAGAAAAGACTTCAGATAAGTCGTCCCCACACCTCCTCAGTGTAGCTGCCCTGTGCCTTTTTATTACACACCTGGGACTTGCAGTGCAGCTGCTAAGTATTAAGGAAAAGGCAACTTCATGTTACCCTTTTCTTCCAATCTAGAAAGCACCATATACACACTTTATTGGTTAGCCAAGGCCATTAGTTTGACAAAATAAATTTGTTTACAATATACAAGGATATAACCAATCAAAAACACAAAGCACAAATACAATTACAAATGGCAAAGAAAATGTTTAGCCAAAATCAGATCCATTTACGTAATAGCAAAAGAGACAGGTGCCCATACTTTATTATCTTCTTCCTGTTCTTCCCCACTTTCACTCTGCTGAAGCATTGTGGCGGTCTACAATATGAAGACTTAGCCCATTCCTTTGTAGTGGACTGAACAGCCGTTAGAAAACTGGCCAGATTAAATATGGCTCTATAGTTCTGGCTTGTCAATAAGAATATCAGTATATCACATTCTCTCTTTTATTTTTGTCCACCAGCCACTGTTATATAAATTTCTGTCTTGGGCTGTTGTACTACCAGTATATGTTCCAAGGTTTTCTCAGCTGATTGTCCAAACTGCCCCCAGTCTCCCTCCAAAGGGATCCCTTGAATTACCTAATGCACAGGAGAAAGTATTCGTTCTTGTCAAGGTAATTACTCTCTTAAACTTTGGATGTGTGTTTGGTCATTTATGTGGAAGAGTCTGGAATAAATAAGTGTGTGTGTCCTTTGTATATTAATTTTAGCCAACAATTCATGGAAGTTTGAATCTATAAGTTATTGTTTCACAAGCTCAATGACTTTCTTTTCACCTTGCAGTCATAAATATCCAGGTGAAAATCCAATGTTTGCAATTAAATAATGAGTTGATTTGACTCATCACCTACCTGGTAGGTATAATAATGCTAGAAAGAAGTTTCTGGCGAAGTCTACAGGACAGCCTAATCCAATATACCAGAATCTTACTGTTTATTAATTCGGTTAACTTTAGAACATTGTGGCCGTTTTCGAAGAAGAAGCCCTGTTAGCAGTCTCTACACAAAAGTATTAATGGACACAAATCTGGTATTAGAAATGATAATCCCCCTTGTTGTTGTTTCAACAAAAGAGTTATATGCACCCTATAACTGGCCCCGGTTAGAATTCTGGCTGCCGCATTCTGGATCTGCTGAAGTTTCCAAACAGTTTCCAAAGGCAGCCCCATGTAGAGAGCATTACAGTAGTATAAATGGGATGTAATCGAGGTATGTGTCACCGTAGCTAGATCTGGCATCTCAAGAAACAGGTGCAGCTGGCACACAGCATTAACTATGCGACTGCATTCTTGGCCACTGCTGAAACCTGGGCATCCAGGCTCAGAATTGAGTCCAGGAGTACACCCAAGCTGTGAGGATGAGATTTCAGGGGAAGTGCAACCTCATCCAGCACAGGCAAAATCCCTATTCCCTGATCTGCCTTACAGCTGACCAGGAGCACATCTGTCTTGTCTGGACTAAGTTTCAATTTGTTTGCTCTCATCCAGTCCATTACTGACAGCAGACACAGGTTCAGTGACAGCTTCCTTGGAATCAAATAGAAAAGAGAGATAGCATACTGGTGACACCACATCCCAAAACTCTGGTTGACCTCTCCCAGTGGTTTCATATAGATGTTAAATATCATAGGGGACAGAACAGAACACTGAGGGACTCCACAGGCCAATGGCTAGGGGTGTGAACAGGAGTTTCCCAACAACACCTTCTGAGTTTGCCCCTCCAAGAAAGACTGGAACCATCTCATAACAGTGCTCCCAAGTCCCAATTTAGAGAGGTGCCCAAAGGGATACCATGATCCAGCAGGACCATAAGGGAGAGATCCAGCAGGACAATAAAGAAGACACTCCACCTGTCCAATTCCCTGCATAGGTCATCCACCAAAGCAACCAAAGCTGACTGAGTTCCATAGCTAGTTCTGAAGCCAGATTGAAATGGATCTACATAATCCATCTCATTCAGAAATCCTTGGAGCTGAGGAGCCACCACTTGCTCCAGAACGTTGCCTAAGAATGGAATATTAGAGACAGGCCGATTTTGTTCAGAATGGTGGGATCCAAAGAGGTCTTTTTCAGTAACAGCTTCACCACAGTCTCCTTTAGGTAGGATGGAAATAACATCTGGATGCATTTCTGTGTGCAGGGAAAAACACATACATCCATATCCAGAAGAAAAACAACAACATTTATCAAGGTTTTGGGGGAAAATATTTAAATGGACATTTGGAATATTGTCATATATGTCCTTAAGACATATATGTAATTGTAGCTGAAACATGTTCCTTTATTTTCAAGTTACCATAAACAAAAGATACCCAACACAACTGAATCAGACCCTGCAACATTTCACATAAAATTGGGACACACGCAGTCAATTAACATCACTGTGGTCAAGATGACAAAACATATTCATGAAAAAGAACACACAGAGCTAAAAGAGACTGCAACAGTTTGCTTTTGCCCAAGCCTGCTACGATTCTGCCCGTCCTCTTCTCCTTTGGGGGATGATTCTGCTCCTCCTCCTCTCCTTTCATCCCCCTGCTGAGTTAACTGAGTTTAAACTACTTTTCTCTTTGAACTCAGTTTTCAGTAATTGAAATAAGCAGAGGACAAAGAGGGAAAGTGGGAGGAAGAAAAGACTTTTTCAAGGCAGATGAAAAAGTGGGACAATTGTCCCTGGAAAATTGATATAGGGGGAGGGATGCTGAATACTTTTGCAGGCTCATACAAGAGGTCACCTTATATATATTCATACTGAAAGCATGGAGGAAATATTTGGAGGTGTATTTTCTTTACAGAGTAAGAATAAATACAAAATTGTGGTGAAAATATATTTTAAAGTTATTAAAAATATTTAAATTATCAGACACCTCAAACACAGAAAGCAATTTGTTTCTGGCTTCATAAGATAATAACAAAAAAGCACCTTTTGTGCTACAAAATACCCTAAAAGGCACCAGATGCTATCTGATCTTGGAAGTATGTGGATGGTAGCCCACCAACAATTACCAGGTGCTGTAAGCATATATTTCAGAGGAAGGAATTAGAAAAAACTACCACGGCTATTCCTTGCCTTAAAAAACCATATGTCAACAGACAACTTTGAAGGCACATACACACATGAAAACTAGAATCCTACTGCTAAATCCCAGATAAAGCAAATCAATGGGATCAGTGATTGACTCAGTCCCTGGTTGAGATCAACTGATTTGGTTGATCTCTTTGCTGGAACTAACAATTGGATACAAGTCTTAATTTGCTGAATATAAGTACTGTACTACTGATATACGATAACTCATTTTTATCTTAAAATATAAACAGCCTTTCTGAATATTTAGAAACACCATTTGGTAATCATAAAGTGTCATACTTTTTTATGAAAATGTAGCAAAAATTAGTATTTGAACAGAAGTGCGTAGGCACTGGTGCTAATTGAAGGATTGTGAAAAATATTAACATCAGCATTCAAACTCCCACTAAAAAATCAAAAGAAGAACTTACCCAGAAGAACTTTAACACCTATGCTGTTCATTTCAAGCCTTATTTTAGGATGGGTCAACCAAATTAATCTTCACAGAGCAATGAATATATCTAATTATACAATTTCTAACACTATAATTCCAGTTATAAATTGATAGTGGGCGTTAATGTGACAGTGAATTTAATGTGGCTCCGATAACAAAGAAGTGAACTCTAAGGCACTAATATTTTAGAAGCACTGAAAGGGGAAGTTATTAAAAACTATAATGAAAGAGACATATTTATTTCCTTTTTTAGATTTTGGCCTGGGTAATACAGAATAGGGAAACCGATGCAAGTGTAAGGTTAAAAATTTAGGGGCCATGAATTCCTTAAAGTGGCTTAGGGAAGAAAATCCACCTGCAATTATTGTCCTACACAGTTGGAGACAATCCAAAAATAACCACCTGTCCCTGTTTCCTAAAGTGCAATTTACACCAGTCTCCCCATCCCTTCAGGCTATTACATGGCTTGACCAACAGAAACAAGCATGTGGTGGAAGAGGGGACGTATTCATAGTCCAACTCTCAAATCATTACACCATGCTGGCTCTCTACTAGACCTATGTATCATAAACACTTGAGTGTTCTGAACTGGTATTCTACCTCGCTGTTATATAGTGGGGCTTTCTAGATTGGCAGGAAAGGGTGACATGAAGTTGCCTTTTCCTTAATACTTAGCAGCTGCACTGCAAGTCCCAGATGTGTAATAAAAAGGCATAGGGCAGCTACACTGAGGAGGTCTGGGGACGACTTATCTGAAATCTTTTCTGTTGCTCAGCAACTACATTGGAAGCTGTCAGGATGCTAGAAACACAGGCAGAGCAGCTGCACAGGTGGCAATGAATGGGGCTTTTGGTCGCACTGAACCTTTAATTTTTTATTTTATTTTATTTTTTTTTTGTTGCCTGCTGCGAACTGCGCAGTTGCGCAGGTACAACTACTTTATTTTATGAATGAATTGACATTTTATGTGCAGTTGCATAACAGTTACAGCATCCCAGAGTCCCTACTGTGCATGTCTAGGGTTCGGATTAGAGCTGGAGCTAGGGTTTGGGATCTTTAAAAAACTGCACAGTTGCATTGCAGCATTTAGACGCAGCTGTGCAGTTACACCCTTTTTAAAAGAAGCTGGGAAAAGCAGCTCCTTTTTAAAGATGCTTTCCCCCCACTAAAATGCAAAAGAAGTGCATTCATGGCAAACTTTCAGTGTGGGTCATCTAAAAGCTACACTTTCATGCAGGCATGGACACACCCCTTTTTGCCAGTCTGGATCAGCCCACTAAGTGTGTCTGTTTACTGCAGCCAGCAACTCATGAGAAATACACTTTGAACTCAGTTTTCACCAATGTAAGTGCATGGAATTGAAAGGAGGGATGTGGGAAGAGAAGAGAGAAACTGGGATATTTTAAAAGCAGCTGAAAATGTGGGATGACAAAGGTTGAATATAGAGCTTCCATGCCAAATCAGGACAGTTAGAGGGTTTGGAAACAGGGCAAGGGCCAAGAACTATCTGGCTCAGATTTTAATGTGAGTTGGGAAAGAACTGGAAAGCCACAAGAGCTTGTTTCTCAGGTTGTTTTTAAAAAAAACAAACAAACAAAAAACCCCAAAGTTATTTCCAATCCTGATCTAAGATAAAGAGTGATGAAGGGACTCTCCAAAGAAGTTTAATCCTTTTCAGATTAGTGGTAGTAGGTGAAATCACTCTCCCCCCCCCCCCCGCCCCCAAAGAATAGTTTATCAGTTTGGCTGTTGGGTAAAACTTCACAAAGTTTATTCTTTAGTGCTAGACACAATTTGATTATGTAGAAACTGATTCTATGGAAAAAAAATTCCTTTTAAAGTGTTCAGTTTAAAACTCTGCATTGCTTCCAAGATTAGCATTTATATTATTCAATGTTTATACCATAAAAAGAGATTTACTTTTTCAGAAGTATGTGTCAGATCAATCCATGTTTTGCTAAACTTGCTCTTCTAGATAATTTTTGTGTGCAAGAATAAACAAAAATACATGCAGGCAGGAACTGTATTTCCTGAGGGAAATGTAAATGTGTATCTAACTAGAGGTGAAATAGTTTTACTTAACAATAACTAGCTGTGGTGGGAAAATTAGGAAAACTCTCTAAAACAGACTAGTTTAAAAAGGCTATTAACATTTATAATAACAAATCTGTTGCCCTATATTTATAATCACTTCTCTTGTTTTTGTTTTTGTTTTTGTTTTGGTTTTTTTGGCCAAATAACTCTTCTGGCCTATTATAATGTTCCTTCAGTGTTTATTCTTCCTTTTATGTTTCTCTCTTTTGGTAAAGGGCTTAGATTCTACTTCAGGGGTACCCACAACTCACCAACTTCATCCACCCATTTATTTGTTTATTTTCTTCCCATGATAATAGCAGATCTTTAAAATACACTGATAAGTGGAATAATTCCACAGAAGCATATATACTTCTGGCCAGTGAACAAGTATTTCACCTCAGAACATCATAGCCCTTCTGATTTGTTCCTCTTAGGTACTAAGGTGTCATCTCCTTCAGGCATTTTGCCAAAAGTGAGAATTTATGGATTTGTAGACTTAAAACCCCCAAACAACACAGTCTAGAGAGTAATGCCACCATCCCTTGAAGGATATTCAAAACAGAATGTTCAATGGAGGATATAGATATACGTGGTGACTGCTTCAAACATAGTATATGTGAAAATGTGGAAAGGAAATGCTGACTCCAGAAGAATGGATTACAAAACTTTATGGCATGGCTCAATTAGACCAGTAGTTCCCAAACTTTGGTCCTCCGAGTGTTTTGGAATTGGACTTTACCTCCCAGGGGCACAGCCAGCTTGGCCAACATTTAGGAATTCTGGAATCTGAAGCTCAAAAAATCTGGAGGACCAAAGTTTGGAGACTACTGATTTAGACAAATTAACAACAGTGATGAGAGACAAAACACTAGCTAGTCATGGAGAAGGTAGGAAAGAAGTAATAAGATTATGGAAGCAAAGTTGGAGCCAATTGCTAGCATTATCCTTTGAAGACGTTGCAGCAGAAGTATGAAAATTCTCTCATCCAATTTAATTTAACTACAGTATTTAACTTACTGAAACATAGGGCCACAACAGCCTGGCAGCTTCAGACTGCTTCAGACAGCTTTGGGGGGGGGGGGGCATGTATACATGCCATGCCCCTAAGTCTCCTGGAAGTCTCACTGGCGATTACATGCCAGATGGCTTCAGGATGACTTGGGGCCATGGTGTTTAGATGCCACATGCCCCCAAGCCAGCTGGAAGCCAACTGAAGCAGCAATGGGACAGATTCAATCTGCGCCAAACAGGAGTGGCTTTTTGCCACTGTTATCTGGGCCGGATTCTGACCGGATTGGGGCCATGGCATGCAGTTGCCACGACCCTAACGCAGCTCCCTCAGGGCTGGCTTGAAGCTGCGCCTTTGGGGTGGTCTGTTTCACCCCTTTAATAAAATGTCACTACTATGATTTGTTACAATGATTTAAAATTTCTCAATACAGTAAGACAGGGGCTATCCTTTGGATAATTTATGATTGATTTAAATTATTATTCTAGATGTATTTATCTAATCTTATTCTTCCCCCCCCCCACCGAGTAATATTAGATTTGGCATTTAAATATAAATACATAGATATAATTATTGTGCCATTATGATGCATATATATTTGTTTATGTGTAGTTGGTTAAGCGGATACAGGGAATCTAATTATAACTGGAACTCTTAGTATAAAACTCAGGTACCAAACAAAATAAAGTCAGAAAACATCAGGGAAGAATTATAAGGTAACAGATGAGAAGGACTATCATATAGGAAGAGAAATTATAAATATTTAGGGGGGAAAATATGAGACAGAAGGAAATCATTAACGATTTAATAATTGGAAAAAATTACAAAAACTGAAGGATATATGATAACCATAAGTGTTACATTATTAGTTTTGGCTGTTCACTGTTTCTAAGTAACATGTTTTTACTGATGAACATTTATATTTACTGTTCTTTTATTAATAACAATAGTAATAAAAAAACCCCAGAGTGTTCTAACCTGCCACCTTGAATGCAGCTTGGGCTCTGTCTGCATGGGCCAAATAAAACAGGCTCTTCCCATCCTCTTGGCAGGGAGACCAGGTGACACACAACCTAAACTTTTATTCTGGCGCAAACAGACCAGATGACAGCCAGGTTGTTCAGTGCCAGAACTGGGATATACCCCTCTTGGACAAACATGGAGAAGTGCTGTTGATTTGCTTTTTTAATCACCTATATTTAACTCCCCCCCTCCTCTCTCAATCTCTCAGTCTCTCTCTCTCATGCACATACCCACACCAATGGTGCTCTCCATGCCCACACTGAACTATTGCCTCTTTCTCTTTTAGAATCAATTGCTGTTAGTATATTTTAGGTGCTTTGTAAATGGGATGCAAGCAGACAGACAGTACAAGGGAAAGGTATTTACTAGCTGTTATCCTGTACTTAGACTGAGAAAAGAAGAAAATCTGCTTATATTTTCTCTGGTTATATACAGACTTAAGAGCTTATTGCTTTGGCCAATAAGCCGGCTTACCTATTCCGGCTTCAGTTCTGGATCTGGGATGCGCCCGGATGTTATCATAACTAATTTGCCACCAATCTACGTGGGATGCTGCTGCCCGGATGCATCCCAGGTCAAAGCCTCACTCAGCTGGCCAATTTTAAAGCTGGAAGCTCCCCAGGTTCGAAAAAGTGCAGGCTGAGTGAGGCTTCAACCCGGGATGTATCTGGGCAGCGGCATCCCACGTAGATTGGTGGCGATTTAGTTATGATAACATCCGGAGGCATCCTGAATCCAGAATTGAAGCTGGAAGAGGTAAGCCAGCTTATTGGCCAAAGAGATTAGCACTATAGATAAGAAAGAGCAGTGTCTGCACTCTGGAACACATTCTTATTGCATTGATAACACATGTACTTTTTCTGTTCCAAAACTGCACACAGAGAAAATTGGTTCAGTTAACACAACTACGTTCTGCTTCATAGCCTTTTGCTCAGTAATGCTATGTTGGCATTTGATGCCATTTTTCATTTTATAAAGGAATGACTCCTTTAAAAATAAATAAATGTACCAAATAAACTAATAAATGTATGACTATTCAATTGCAGCACTTTTTAACATGCACACACACAAAATCTTGCAAAACCACTTCAACTGAAGGAAAGAAGGACTAAGATTGGTAGCTAACCAGTACAATGCATGACTGGCTCTACAGCAGAGGACGGGGTTGCCTCACCTGTAGAAAACAACACTGCTTTTATGGGGTGGGGTGGGGGGTTCTCTCACACAGTTTGTATTTCTGCACTTTGCTTCTCCAATGTCTTTCTTTCATCATTCATTAGCTACCTTATAATAAATTGCCCTGAGGATGACATATAAAACCTGACAGCTTAGTGCAGTGGAAGGATGGGAAATGCGCAGGGAAGGGAATGAAAATTAAGCCGACATTTAATTGTATAATTTGAGCAAAAAATATTAAGCTTGCTTCAGAGCATTCTTCAGTGGGCTAAGAAGGGAGAACAACATTCAGAATCCATGAGAGAAATTAAAAATGCACCTGAAATTAAATATTACAAATCACTGTAACAAGGCAACAAGAAAAGAAGAACAATTTTTATTAGAGATGAATTTGTGTCTACAGTATTTTGCTGTTGTTAGAGATAACAATCTTTTGATCATTGCATACATAAGGTAAGAGGAAATTAACCTTATTGCAAATAATCTTATATAGTAATTCATACCAGATGTCCCTATAAAAATGAACCCACTATCTTTTTATTTTTCTCAAGAAACTGAGCATTTCCTAATCAGTATGGCTACTTTCTATACTGGCTTATGGATTCTTAGTCCAAAAAAAGAAAGAACTACATTTGTTTTAAAATGATGGAGTGGCTTTCTTCTATATTCCTGGTAAATATTTCCTCTATACCAAGCTAATATAAAGACAACACTACCTAATTTGGGGGTGGTTCCATTTCACTTTCAAACCCTAGTTTGCTATTAGACAGAACCCTGTACCACAATTTTAAGATTACATGTAAAATTCAATAAATGTGTTGCCCAGGTTTAGCAGAACTAGGCTTTACAGTAATTTTTGTGCATTAATAAATAATAATGCCTTAATTGCTTGAATATTGCAGTAAGCACAGCCTTTCCCTCCTAATGGGAGTTTCAGAAATACACATAAAAAGCTGAACAGTCCTAGGAAATGTGTATGAGTCTATGCAAGATAGTTTGGTCTAAAGAACAATATTGGAAGATATCTTCAGTTTCCCAATGAGTTATATTCATAGGGTTGTTAGATCTCAGGGCCTGGCCCTGCGTCACCAGTATATGTGGGGCATCTCTGGGCAGGAAACAAGAGTGCAAATCAAGAGGGTCAGCTCCAAGCAAAAGGAAAGTGCAAATCTCCAGCTCACCTATTAAAGCAGCAGCTTGCTACAGTTTGCTACAGTTTGCAAGGCTTAATTGATTTGTTGCTGCAACTTGGAAAGGACACTCCAGAGAGTTTCAGTATTTACTTAGCTTTCTCCTTCCCTCCCAGTCATTGTATTGCCAGTGCTAACCCTCTGGTCTGCCCTGCATCCACCTATTTGCTAGATGCAAGTAGGCTAGGTTTTAAATGTTTTTTATTCTATTTCGCTAAGGAGTTTATCATACGATGGAATTTGGGGGTATAATGCAATGGCAATCCGAACGCAATCATGGGGTTTCACATTATTGAGAATGAGTGTATTATCTCACCCAATTTCAGGCAATGGGAAGTCATTCCGAACGCAATCATGGGGTTTCACGTAATTGTGTATTAGAGTATTTCACACAATTTTGGGCAATGGGGGGGGGGTCATTTTTCAGGAAATGGGAAGTCATTCTGAATGCATTCCAAACGCAATCAGATTTCACATAAATTCACTAAACTAGTGAATTCATGTAATTGCGAATTGGCTCCATCCGCAATTGAGAGAAATTCCTCCCATGTGATAAACTCCAAAGTCAGTGAGAAGGAATAAACAAATTTCATTTCACCTTGATTTGGGAACAGCCCCTTTAGCTAAGATTTCTGTTTTAATTTCCAAAGAGGAAATATGTCATCTCTATGTATATATGTTTAAATGACAAGCTGTGAATAACTATGGTGGGTACTTAATGCATGACTCTTAATGACATCATCAGGGGGCATCCTTAGGTTTTAGATTTTGACCTGGAAAACAATGTTCAACCACAAATACTAATATTCTGTTGTAGAATCATAGAATCATAGAATCATTGATTTGGAAGAGACCACAAGGGCCATCTAGTCCAACCCCCTGCCATGCAGGACCTCCAAATCAAAGCATCCCTGACAGATGGCCATCCAGCCTCTGCTTAAAGACCTCCAAGGAAGGAGATTCCACTACGCTCCGAGGGAGTGTGTTCCACTGTCGAACAGCCCTTACTGTCAGGAAGTTCCTCCTAATGTTGAGGTGGAATCTCTTTTCCTGCAATTTATATCCATTGTTCCGCGTCCTAGTCTCTGCAGCAGCAGAAACAAGCTTGCTCCCTCCTCAATATGACATCCCTTCAAATATTTAAACAGGGCTATCATATCACTATGTACTATGTAACACAGAAATTGTTTTTATCAAACTAAATATTGAAACCCTGAAAGCTCTTTTCAGAATATACCTTCATGAAAGAAAGGAGTAGTATAAACCTTGCAGGCTAACTACCCTAAAGGCAGCAGATCCCATCTGATTGTGGAAGTGAAGCAGGTCCTGGTTAATTCTTGGATTGGAGACTACCAACAAATACCAGCTGCAGCAGACTACATTTCAGAGTATGCTAGAAGGAACTAGCACAACCACCTTAAGTAGTCCTTGCCTAAGAAAACCAAATGAAATTATTGAGTCAACAGGCAACCTGAAGTCAAATACACATACACAGTACATACCTTGTTTGACCCTGGTACACCTACAACAAACTTAATCTTTGTTTCTCTCACCTCTTCACACTTTCTCTCTCTGTCTCCAGCTAACATAATTTGGTTCAAATGAAATTCAAAATGCAAAAGCAGTTTGCACTCAAATTGATTCAGCAGGAAAGAGAGATGGGGAAGGGGGGGGGAACGTGCCCTTCCCAGTAAACTCAAGCAAAAGCAAACTGCAGCAACCTTTTCTAGCTTATCTCTTCTTCCTCATTAATAATTTTTGCCATCTTGGGGATGTTCTGATATTGCTTGGTCACACATGTCCCCGTTTTAATTTGTGGAGTGCTAGAGGCCATGTGAAAAGTCTTCATTAATCTTTCACAAGGCAGGTAGCCAAGACAAGTCTTTCTTTACAATAACCAGATTTTTTTTTTCATTACTGAGGTTTATACATCTGTAATTTGGAGTTTTAAAAAACATATTTCTTTCTGGGAAAAAATGGTACATTATAATGGTGGTGATATACAGTGGGCCCTTGGTATCTGCTGGGATTTGGTTCCAGGACCCTCATGGATACCAAAATCTGTGGATGCTCAAGTCCCATTATATACAACAATGTTATAAAGTGGTGACCCATATATAAAATCGCAAAATCAAGGTTTTTGGAATTTTTAAAAATATTTTCAAGCCATGAATGGATGAATCTTTGGATACAGAGGACTGACTATATTTGCTTTATGCCTTTGGTGGCCTTTCCTTTTTCACTGACTTAATGTTATTGACTTGTTCTTTTTAACTGCTTAGAACCCTAAGACATAGCTGTATTAGTCTGTAGAATCAGTATGTAGAGAGATCTTGTAGCTCCTTCTAGACCATTGGCTCTCAACCTTCCTAATGCTTTGACCCTTTAATACAGTTCCTCATGTTGTGTTGACCCCCAACCATAAAATTATTTTCATCTCAGTTCCTAAAACCATTGGAAATATGTGTTTTCCTATGGTCTTAGGCAATCCCCTGAAAGGGGATCATGACCCACAGGTTGAGAACCGCTATTCTAGATGAACTGTGCCAACTTCTTTATTTCAGTTAGTCTCAAAGGTGCTACAAGATCTGTCTGCATACTGCTTAGAATCCTGTTTCCTTGCCAATGTGTCTATCAGGCATTTTACTGGAGCCTGATCAAACACAATACAACTGTGGCCAGTGGCCAGTTGCCATGGGGAGACTGATAGAATCCCAAGTTCATCACAGAGTTCATCAAATAACTTTTTTGCTAGTAGTCTTTTGTAGAGATATTTTTAAAAACTATACAAAATACTATGTGCAACACAATTCCATTTTTAATTCAGAATTTGTAGATAAGCATAAAATTTGTGGACAAGAATTAGTGGAGCATCAGCATGATACAGTGTTGGACTACAAGTTGGGTGCTAGACTACAGTTTTGGAGACCCACCGGGTGACCTTGGGCAAGTCACATATTCTCAGCCCCAGAAAACCCTGTGATTAATTCACTTTAAGGTTGCCATTAAGTAGGAAATTACTTGAAGGCACACAACAGCAACAACGACAAATTACTGTGCCTTGGATCACTGTACTACTAGCATGAAGTCTCTGTTAGATAAATAATACGCTGGGCAGATCCACTCACACACTACACCGTTTGTTTGTTTGTTTGTTTGTTTGTTTGTTTCTTCAGGAAACCTTTAATCAATTTTACCATCAATGACTATAGTCAGGCAGCTAGTACATATAAAATACAAAGTAATTCCTTCTAGAAAAACAACCCAAAGAAAATGCTGGTATTGGAATTTTACCATGTAGCAGTTATCAGACTGCAGAAGCTTCCTATTTGCAACATACTGTTTTCTGGACATTTTAGGTTATTTCTTGCCAAGAGAAGCAGCATGGGACATACTGTAAAATTATAAACAAAAACAGAAGGATGAGGGCACATTATGAGTGAAAAACAAGGCATGAGCTTTCGTGCAGTGGTTTGATTCAGAAGAGTTCACATTGCATGCAGGCCAAAGTAATTTCTCTTTCCAGCAATCAGCTCTTGTTCACAGTAGAGGTGAATTATGGACAGCAAGGATTGGTACTGATTAGATCCTGTGCTGTCATTGCAGTTATTACCTTTTTTTGAAACCAGTAAAAAATAAGGCAACAAATTAACATTTAAATCAGGAACTGGGGACATGTGGCCCTCCGAATGTTGTTGGAATGCAACTCGCCATTGTCACATTGGCTAATGGGAGTGGCAGTCCAATAACATTTATTTGCAACATATTCCCCACCTAATTTAAATAAATAAGCATATATGTGGTACTTTATGAAGGCAAAAAAAGCATGTGGCCCGACAAAAATCTAGAGGAAAGGAGTGATATACACAATATGGACAGATGAAAAAGTATTGTTTCTGTCCTTTCAGTTGCAAAGCTGGAATATGTCAAACTGGAACCCCAGTTGAGGGAGCCACCGCCAAATTCTCTTCTTGTATTAACAGGCCCCTTGATATCTCCTGGGATTTGGTTCCAAGATCGTCCATGGATACCAAAATCCGTGTATCCTCAAGCCCCATTAAATATAGTGTCATACTAAATATCCCTTATATAAAATGTACATAAAATAATATCCCTTATATAAAATGGCAAAATCAAGATTTCCATTTTTGATTTTTTTTAAAAAAAATATGTTTTTTTCAAGCTGTGGATTCTTGAATCTGTCAATAAAGCATCTGTGGATATGGAGGCCAACCTTCCAAACCTGGAAGGTAAAAGGAAACTGTAGGTCATATTATTCATACACTATTATTTTTTTCATACCAGCCTCTACCAAAGCTTCCTTACACTGTGGAGTCGAAGGCTTTCATGGCCAGCATCCATAGTTTTTTGTGGAGCTTTTGGGCTATGTGGCCATGTTCTAGAAGAGTTCCTTTCTGACGTTTCGCCAGCATCTGTGGCTGGCATCTTCCTTACACTATATTTTATTAAGCAATTACAATAAAACAAAAACAAAAATAAACAATTTTTTTAAATGAGAAATGTAACTTGGAAAACAGAAACTCAGCTAGGCTAGTGGTTTCTTTCTTTCTTTCTTTCTTTTTTCTTTCTTTCTTTCTTTCTTTCCCACTCTGTCTGTGTGTTTGTAATCTAAAGGGGTGGTACACTATAAGGAGAAGGAAACTCCAATGCATTATTTAGATCCAACAAGTCCTGGAACCAGTTACCTTTATGTGCATCTCCTAACTGTGGCAAGAAGGGGGAAGAGAATATATATCATGGAGTTGACTGTTTGTGTGAAGTATATATGGCTGAAATATTAAACTTTAATGTGTCAGTATGGGGCTCGACAGACCACTTGGAAAAGGCGGGCTGGAGCCACCCCTCTTTGCTGTGCAGCTGTGCAGCAGCAACCAAATGCAGCAGTGCAGCAGTGCAGCAAAAAGGAGCTCTGAAAAGCAGCTGCTTCCCTTTCTGCGCTGGATTGGGGCCAGGGTAGCCTCACCGGCAGCCCCTGCAGCCCCAATCTGGCTTTTTTCCAGCCTAAAGGGGTGTCCATGGGGCTTCATGTCCCCAGACACCCCGGGAGCCATGAGGAGAAAGAGGCGGCCCCTTTCTCCTCAGGATCATTCCCGTGGCCCTGTGGTTGCCATGGGAATAATCCGCTTCACAAAGTAGCTCTGTTTCAGAGCTCGCCAAGGGAGATCTCCCCAAAGGAACTCCGAAACGGAGCTCCCCAAAGGAGAGCTCCCAAAGGAGTTCCAAAATGCAGTTCCATTTCGGAGCTTTTTTCTGTGCCACAACCAGGCTGCTGTAAGGTGGTGGCGCATGTGATGTCCTCATTACGCGTGCCGTGTGGAGGGTGCCCTGTAACAATGATGCCCTCCATGCAAACTAGGATTAGGGACTGTGCGGGTGGTGCGCAGTCCCTAACCCTAAAATCACTGCTGCCATGCCTCATTTTGCCCATCTGTATCAGGCCTATATCATTCTAAAGACCTTTCAACTTAATACACAAAAATGGCCAGATGAAGCCATCTTCTCTTCACAAATTGGATCCTATCATTTCCTTTAATACCATAATTCTCAACCAATCAATCCTTCTTTATGGTGAGAAGCTGGCACAAGATGTGGTGGGGGCCAAACACAATTTGCTTGCTCTCATGAACAAAATGAAATCTGCCCTCAGCAGATTCTTCCTCCACATAAGAACCATAGCCTGGTTCTGTGCTGTGTTTGTGGCTGTAGGTTACATTTTGCCCCTCTGGACATCCAGCATTGTAGCTGTGTTGTCCACTTTCCCAGGATGGGAAATCAGATTTGTGAACAGGCAGGGCTTGGCATCAGCAGAAGCAGGCTGGAATAAGCGAGGGCATGCAAGCCAACCAACCAGTCTGGCTTCTCCTTACAACCTGTCCTTGAATTCTCCTCCCTAACAACATCATTTGCCACTGGGAGTATTACAAAAGTAGGTGTCAACACAAGTAACATTTTGATGTGTAACACAGAGATATTGACAGAATTTTGGTGCCCTCAGTAATTCTGTTCACATACATGGGTCATGGACACTGAATGCAGGTGTGGAAGGGGTTATGGTGAATGTCCCTCTCCCAGCCAATACCAGTTCCCTAAACCACCTGCCTGACCCTTGTGCGTGTGCACTGTACGTGTGCAATCATAAATCTTACAGAAAGCACAGGTAGAAATAGCAATAGCAAGTGCATTTCTATACCTCTTATCAGTGAACTAACACTCCCTAAGCGTTTTACAATGTGTAAGCTAATTGCCCCCAGCAAGCTGGGCACTTATTTTAGCAACCTATGGAAGGATGCAAGACTGAGTGGACTTTGAAGCCCCTAAGATTGAACTCACAACCTTGTGGCTTGCAGCACAGGTATTAACCACTGCACCACCAGGGCAAGCAGGAACCCTACAAGCCTTTGTGCACACATTTTATTTCCCTATTACAATGCACATAACTCTGTGGTTGATTCTACCCCACTGTTGCATTAATGGCTATTTTGTGAACAATGCTAAATCATCCATTAATCAAATGAGCAAAAGTAGTTGAATGTTTCTGTTTTTAATCATGCTTAATTCTTTGATTGCTATGATGCATGTGCATGACTTCACCTATAGTCTGTTGTTTGGCTCACTCTGAATTAATCTGAAGCTGTGTACATACTGAAAAGTATGTTATGATTGCCTCCCTGTTGTGGCATGGCTGTATTTTGGCTTTCTGTTCCTATATCATCTGATATATGATGGCTGAGCATTGGCAAGCACATACAATAGCTGTATACCTTGATTAAATAAGGTATGCCCTTTGGCATGTGTAGGGTGCATTCACACTTCACCTTTGAGCACCATCCCAGGGCTAAATATATATATTTATTTCATTTCAGGAACTGGCAATTCTGTTCCTATTGCAGTCTGCTCTATAAGTGAACAAAAACTGCAATGCAGTTGAATTAGGAAACAGGAAAAGCCCTCTAAGTGCTCAATTGAAGCACACATTTACTCAGCCCCATGAGACCTACTATTCACAGCTGTCTATGGGAAACAAACCTCCTCAATAATTTGAAAACATTTACTGAACTGCCAATGCTAATATAACAATAAATACAAACCTTGCAGTGCAGCTTGTCTCCTACTTCAACAAAACACAATGTAGCATGCACAATACTAACTGCTCACATCACTTTAGTAGTCAGTGGGCTTATGCTGTATGAAATGTTCGGAGGGAAGTGTCTTAGGACTAAAAGCCACACTGGCACTTTGCCTGCCTGCCTGCCTTGACTCCCTTATTGTCTCAGATGGGGAAAATGTGTCAGTTATCCATCCATTGCAACACAGAATGTGTTCCTTAGCAGGCACAAAGATTGTTTAGAGAATTTTCAGCAAGAATCATAAACACCTTGCAGTGACATTACAAGATTTTGCTATGATGTTCAGAAATTTATTGTTGTGTGTATCTGTGCATAGGAATTTATGCATAAAGAGTTAACATTACTTCAGTGTTTCATGTCTCCCATGTGGTAGAATATTTCATTATGGACAGTATGTTAAACTTAATGTGTATTTACTACTAGCAAATTCAGCTTGCATTCTTCAAATAGAGAATTTCTCCTGGCTACCACTTGAGAGCTGCCCTCTTTCAGAACGAGGGCTGTTACTATGCTCCATTTTGTCATATATTCTCTCTTCTTATTTCCAGATTTCTTCTTTGTGATTGTGGCTGCATATATTTTCTCCCTCTGCACACAAAAACAATACATACATTATGTGAATATGAGGTATGCTGTATATCAGATTTTAAAAGGATAAACTGTAAAAATAGCCTATTTGTCAGCCTTTTCTGGCTGTCAGAATATCATTTACTATAGATATGACGCATTTTAGCTATCTGTTACAGAACATGTCAGATGCCTGCCAAAAATCTAACGACTACAGGAGTGCTATTTGGGGGCTTCTTTGGGGATCAGTATTTCCTTTAGAAAATGTGTCTGCCAGTTCTAGAGAACATGTGACCATACATAAGCTGTGAGACTGCAACTCCCCTTTTCTATACCTTCCAACTGTCCTGATTTGGTGTGGACAGTCCTTATAAAACCTCTCTTGTTTTGACTTTTTAAACTGCTTTTAAAATATCTCAGTTTATATCTCTCCTCACACCTTTTCCTTTTCTCCTCAGCTTATTTCAGTTGCTGCAAATTGAGTTCGAAGTGCAAAAGTAGTTTGCATTCAGTTAACTCAGGCCCAAAATACATGGGCAAAATGGCTTGGCTTCAGGCTACATTGGTGGCATTCCATTTACATAATGCACACCTTGAACTTAGCCTGAAGTTGCACCAAGGCCATGCCAACAAAAAAAGAACTGGGCCAAGAAAGAGAGGACTGAACATCAGCCCCAACCCCCTGCTCAATGTAGAATGTCCAGCCAAAGTATTCCCTACAGGTAGCTCTCCAGCCTCTTTTTGAAGACCTTTGGAGATAGAGATTCCACCACCTCTTTAGACAACTGATTCCATTACTGTACTGGTCTTACTGTCAGGACAGTCTTTCTAATGTTCAATTGAATATCCACTCTCCTGTAACTTAAAACAATTAGACCTGATCCTGTTCTTTGGAGCAACAGAGAACAAGCCTTCTCTTGAGGCATTTAAAGCACTAGCGGTATTTAGAGTACAATCATAGAGTGCAATCCCCCAGTCTTCTCTTCACTAAGATGAACATGCCCAGCTTCTTCATATGTTTTGTTCTCCTTACCAAACATGTTGTCACCCTCATTGTCCTTCTGTCAACCTGCTCCAACTTGTCTATATCCTTAAAATGAAGTACACAGAACTGAAAGCAGTACTCCAGATGAAGCATGATCAGCACAGAACTTGGAATTGTGATTCTATTAATACAGGCTAAAATAACATTTACCTTTTTCCCCTTCTTATGTTAATTTTTGGATCAACAAGAACCCCAAGGTCTTTTTCACTAGTTAGATAATACCCTCCTTCCTTCATGGGGCACCATGTCCTCTGGCTGTCTGTGCGTATCTCTCATTAACAATATCTGCCATCTTGATCAAACTCTGATATTGCTTGACAGCAGGTGTTCTGATTTTCATCTGTGAAATGTTGGAGGGTATGCTCATCCCTATTAGCTATACTGTGTGAGACTGAGGGGATTTAAAGTCCAAAAGTACTTCCCATTCCTCCCTGTACCATGGTAAGATGATACATCATATGTATTTCATTTGTTACTTCCCTTCTGTTTGGTGGCAGTGCACAGTGAAAACTGAATTTTTGAAAGCTGGCCTTCAGTAGTAACCCTAGGCCTCAACATCACCAGTTGACATGGTGCCTTATGGTGCCTCATGAATTCACAAACATCAGACCTGATACAGTTTTGTGGAGTAGAGTGAGCTCTGTATTGGTTTCTAGTTTGTCACATGGGATAGAAGAACATCCATAATAATCTCCTTAACCATTTCACTCAGAGAGAGAGAGCAAAGCAGAGCAGAGCAGAACATTTTAATAGAAACATTACTTCCTTGTGCTGATTTCTGACCATCTTTACATATCCCAGCAGAACCAATGCTGTACATAGGACCTTAATACATTATTGATTTGGAGAACACCTATTAGCCCCTCTTGTCCAACCCTCTACTAAGTACAGTAATCCAGACAGTGGCATTCCTAATGTTGTTTTCACCTGGTGTGAGTGCTTGGGGGGTGAGATCGTGGTGGCAGCCTGCCCTGTCCTGCCTCATCCCCTTGCCACCCACAGAGAGTAGCCACGAGCCAGCCAAGGCACTGGGAAGGTGAGAGGAACAGGTACATGTGCACTTGCCAATCCTTCCCTAATGCCTTGCCTTGCTCAAGCAATCTAGCCAAGGCACCATTCGAAGGAGAAAGGGGCAGGCATGCATGCACACATGCTCACCTCTCCTTCTCTTCTGCCTTGTTTCCTACAGTGGACAGATCCAGGGCAGCAGAGAAGGAGTGGTGTTAGCAACAGCAGCACACCCTCCCCACAGTGGGAGGCAGGCCCAACTGGGTGTTACCCCTCCTCTCATCTGGTGCAGTTTGACCACCCTATGTGATCCACTGAATCTGGAGATGAAGTAACCAAGATAGATGGCTATCCAGTCTCTGCTTGAAACCCTCCAGTGAGGGAAGTTCTTTACCATTAAGAATTTTCTGTTATTAGTACCATATTACTAAAAGAAAAGCAATCCTCCTTTCATTTAAACCTCAAAGATGTAGTCTTGCCACTTGAGCGGGGGGGGGGGAGGGTTAGCCTTTGGTTTTTCACTGTGTGACCACCTGTCATGGCATTCAGAGAATGCTCTTATCTGTCTGGTCCCTGGAGCCTTCTCACTGACAGGTTTAATATTCCTGAACATCACAGGCCTCATTTTCTATACCATGAACCATCCTCACTGCCTTCATTTGAATTTGCTCTAAATAGATTATATCTCCTCCTCCTCCTCCTCCTCCTCCTCCTCCTCCTCCTCCTCCTCCTTGCTTTTTTTATTTGCTTTTAAATAACATTTACAATTATTAGTTACACATCTTGCAATTATCTACCGCAGCAGAGTTTCCATCTAATGTTGTTGTAAATAACATATTAACTTTTTCACATAATTTATAGATCTTCCATAAATACTATAAATTTTGAGAAATCAACAGTCATTGAACATTTAAACAGAAGATTGTTATGTCAAAACATTTATCAGATAATTTGATACATCTTCCTATTCTTTTTCCCATTTGTCCATGTCTTTTTTGTTAGTTATAGCTGTTAATCTAGCTAACTCTTTCATTTCACATATTTTATTTCTCCATTCTTCTATACAAGATATAGATGGTAATTTCCAGTTCTTGGCTACAGTCATTCTGGCCGCTGTTATTAAATATAATATTAATTTCCAGAATTTCCTCTTTTCTTCAAGACCAAGTGATGAGGTCATATTCAAAACTTACAGTTCTGCTAACAAGTCAAAATCCAACTTTAACATCTGTTTAATTTCTAGATGAATCTTAATCCAGATTTTACATATGGGCAAAACCATCACATATGCAAGTATGTGCCTGATTCCTTTTTGCATCTCCAACACTGAGAAGTCTTTAATTTACCTATTCTTTCCAATGAAACTGGTGTGTGATACGATCTATTTGCGACTTTAAAATAATTTTATTTTAATGATTGTGCCACTGTACATTTCTCTGTTTTAAGTCTAGCGTTTTCCCATTTTCCAAGTCTAAATTGTACCCCAACTCCTGTGCCCATTTTAGCATTGAGCCTTAATTTCCACTTCTTCTAATGATCTTTTTAATAAGATATTATAGATTTTACTTAGTTCCTTGTTCCTTTCCTTGTCCATTAAAATAAGATCTATTTCATTTTCTTCTTTCTCAAAACCAAATACCTTTTCATCTTTCATAAATCTTTCTTTTAATAGATTATATCCTTTTAAAAATACATTACAGTAAATAACATTTTAAATAGGCAAGTAGCAATGGTGTCTGGCAATAACTAGTGAGAAATAACTAGCAGAAATACTTGTGATTCCTTTTTCTAATAACGGTGTATAACTACATTACAACATGAGAGCTAAATCACACAGTGTGGTATAACTGTTACATTTTAATAATTTTTATTGTTTCCAGGTTGTGACCTCCCTAAATGATGGGTGAGGGCTATCACAAGATGCAAGTGCCGACTCACACCGTGTCTCATGCAGCTGCTGTGACAGGTGTTGAGTGGATGAGAGAAGCCTGTGAAAAGGTGGGTGGATGGAAGAGTGTGTATTACACTGGTGCTACTCAAAATGTTGGCATGTGGGTCAGTGCTGGTTCCTGAGCTATCAGCTGTTTGTCCCTGGCAAGCTTCCAGGAAAGAAAGAAATAATTGTAGCCAGTGAACACAAATATGGTTCCAGTCCAAGGTACAATGGGGGAGAGGAGAAACTGTCAATTATCCACATCAGATAGCCAGAGAAGAACTATGTTATACTACACACTAATAGCTCTTCTCACAAATTGGGCTTCTTTAAAGTAACCAAAAATGGAACTGTTTTATTTTAGAAATAAAGTTAATAATGACTTTATAAAATCACAGCAATAACTACTTTTCTGGCACCTGGAGTTGATAATTCTGCCTGGTTACTTTAAAAACAATAGCTTTTCAAACTCTTGTTAGTAATCATATTCATATTACTTGAACCCATTTCCAAAACCCACCTTCTGTTGAAATCTTGAACATTACTGAGGAATTAGCATTCATTTGTTTAGTTATCCAGGTAACATAAACTTAATCCACAAGAACAAAGATGAGTTTGTCAGCTCAAACCTGGGTATAATCTGAATTTCAGAATGCCATTATTTGAAATATTTAGCATGAGATAGATAAGTTTGCAGTAAACCTTAGACACTCATATAGCTTAAGAGGTTACTACAAGAGAACAGTAATTAAAAATCACTTTAATTTTTAAAAGCAAAACTAAATCAAACAGTTCATTAGCTTAGTTAAATAACTGTTATACTGTCTGGAAAATGTAATGGTTAGGATTACAGATTTGCTTACAATTATTAATCTAAAATAGTTGAATGGGCACAGTATGATCTTGACATAATTGGAATGGCTCACTGTGCCTTATATTATTTAGCTTTGCTGAAGTATAAAAAAACTTTCCTATGGCCTTATCAGTTAAAATTTTAAATTCATTTACATCTGAGTTCAAGTGTTGCTAGTCTATCAAGTGAAGGAATGATGCTCACTCCTTTTTCTGTTACCTGACTAAAAAGGGATTCTGTGTCCAGTCTGTTCTGGAAAAGTTGATTTGAAAGGAAAGCTGGAGTGATTCTATATACATATTTTTATTCTTTTATTTTTAAGAAGGCTTCCATGGTTTCCTGCTCCTACGTATTCATCTATCTGTTTTTTATATTGTTTGTGCCCAATTTCTCCCCCCCCCCCCCCCAAAGCTGGGGCTCAAGGCAGTTTACAAGATGAAAAGAAATATTTTTTTTTTAAAATGCATGTAGCTTAAAAAAACACAGGAAAAGGTATAACTGAAATAGTATGAGACATTCTATTAAATTAAAACCATTTAAGACACTGATTGAAAAAGCAAAGACTTAAAAGTAGTATAGATGCTAAGAAAAAAAAACAATTAGTCCCCCAAAGTGTGTTGGTACAGAAAGGTCTTCACCTGTGAACAAAAGGTCAGTCAGGAAGGAGCCAACCCAGCCTCCTTAGGAAGGGAGTTCCAGAACCTGGAAGTCTTTCTTTGAAATAAGAACTATGAAAATAAGGTGCATTATCCAATTATCCTGTATTTTTTAAAGAACAAAACAAATTATGGTCAGTAAAATCTGTTGCCATTATCTCCTCTCTTCACAGAGTGAAATCTCCTGAGAGAAATTGTATTTGATATTTGAAACTGCTGCCAAGAAAAGGAGAGGGGAGGGAGGAGAGAAGATAGCCTTTACATTAACCTGAATCTAATTTGTCATTACATATAAACCCTAAATTGCATCTCCATCAAACAGTCTTTCAAATTTAGATAGTACATAAAATCTCACCTTAGTGCTGCTAATGCCAAATATATGAGTTTTTTAAAAAAATGTTATATGTATATTCTGGAGTTTTTCTCTAACTGCAGGGAAAGAAAAAGACAGATGCATAACACATTGAGAAAGACGTGAGGGCCTCAAACAAATGTTCTTTCCTTGTTTCTTTCAGAGGCTCTGCCTCTATCTACTTTTTTGTGTTCTGGAAGAAGGAAGCTCCCTGCACCATCAATATGTTGGCAGTTGGAGAAAAGGCTGGACACTATGGAATTGGGGTAGTTACTGCTCAGTCTAAAGAAAACACTTTGGGTCAAAGCTCCCCATGGCTTCTTCCACCATCTCTCTTTTCTCTCACACCACACTATATTTTCACCCATGGCTATCATTTTTCTAGTATCTAGTTGCAAAATCCTGCGCCCCACAGATATATCTTGCTCTCATACCACTAGAGGACACTAGACTGGGGAAGCTGCCCTACTGTAACTAAGCCCAAATATGTATAATCACACATTTTCCTTCTGTTTTCACATCATCTGGTGAAGATATGTTAGTTAAGGGTCTTATATTTTGATGACACTGTCTGTCTTCCAGTCTAAATAATTATTCCTAGCTGTTCTTTTCATTTACAATGGTCCCATGGTATCTGCTGGGGTCTGATTCAAGGACCCTCTCCTCTGTGGATACCAAAATCTGTGGATGAACAAGTCCCATTATATACAGTGCTGTGGTAAAACAGTGTCTCTTATATAAAGTTTTGCTTTTTAGATTTTTTAAAAATACTGTCCAACTGATGGCTGAGTCTGTGAATGGTTGAATTAATGCAGAATCCATGGATACAGGGAGCCAACTATCCTCTGTTGCTGAAGTTGGCAGTTCTATCATCTATTTCAGGAGTTGGCATTTGTGGCCCTGCAGATGATGTAGGCCTACAATTTCCATTAGCTGCTTGTCAGGTTTAATGGTGAGGGATTGTAAAAGGTGTAGTCTACCAATATATTGAAAACACACCATTGCATACCCCTGCTCTATTACAATTAGGAACTCCCTGTGTAGGACTCGTCTCCAGATGCTGGTCTTTTGCTTCCTTCCTTCCTTCCTTCTTTCCTTCCTTGCACCCATCCATCCTTCCTTCTGGTAAGATGGCTCAGATTGTGTCAAGATACCCACTTACCAGCACCACATCACATTCAGCCAGTGTTAGGAGGGTGTATGGGCTCTTGTTACTGGTCAGTGCTTGAAAGCCTGCTAGAAGAGAAGCTGGAATCTTTTAGTTTTTCTCAGTCAGCTCTGTATTACTTTCAATATGTTTCTGAAAATAAGTAGTTCAGCCTTGTACTTGTATGTGTGTGAGAGGAGATCCACATATAATACCATATTATAAACTAAGTGGCTTTCAGTTTGCTAAGCTACCAAATATCCAGTTGTGTAATGTTAGCAAATTCTTGATAACTTCAAAGATAGATTGTGTATATGCAGTGTTCTTTTAAATAAAGCTGCAATGATTAAAATTATAAAGCAATAAATCACATTTTTGTTTACTGTTTAGTGGGGAAAAACATTCTGAGGACTTCACTATATTTCAGTATAATTACAAAATGATTATGCCTCCTTGAGAGCTTTATAAGCAGTATAATCTATCTGGATATGCTTTAAAACCTTACAAGAAATAAAATGCAAGAGCTTTCCCTTCATGTGGCAGCAAAAAAAAGCTTCATATAAAAGGGTGTTAGAATGCAGTGAAGCATTAGGAAGCATCAGTTCCAGTTTGGATTTCTGTTTTTTGAGGAGGGGTGGGGGGGATCTCTGGAAAGCAACAGAAGACTGCCACCAAGTGGCTGCAACGACACAAAAAATAAAATACAATCATACTACCTGCCTAACACTGTTGCCACTGCTGGATGCAACAGTGTGTGTGCATCTGTCCATGCAGAAGCATAAAGTTTTATGTGGCACACAACACTGGTCAGTAATTAGGAAATGAATTTACATAAACACAATATTGGGGGACGGGACCCTCTATTCTCTTCATCATGGAACCCAAGAATAAAACAACAAGCAAATAAATAAATCTTCAGATATGCATCGTTTATAAAGTATTTTTGTCAATGTTGCACTGAAATCTTCTTCCTAAGGAGCTGGATATTAGGGTAGTGCAGCAGTGTTGAATCTCCATTGCACGCCAAATGTTTTAAACCAGACCTCCAGGAAAGAAGATACAATATTTTATTAAAAACCAGCGCTATAGGAAAGTGACTTTTGGATGTCCCATGTTCAACAGGAATTTCATCAATATATAAATTATATATTCACCAGCAAGGGATAGGTATAATAGGTAGACATAGCACCCTTTGCTCATCTTACTAGACACTGATAACTTCATCCAAAACACACACACACACACAAGTTTATCAGGACTCAGGTCTCAGTTTCTCGGATATAGTGCTTATGAATGTAAATCAGGAAAGGGGCTACTGGCACAATACAATCAGAATCAATATCAAAAATTCCCTCAAAAGTAAACACACACACACACACACACACACATTGCAGAATTAATCCAGTTTGAGAATGGTTTAACTGTCCTGTAGGGAATTCTGGGAAGTAGTTTTGTGAGACATTTACCCTTCTTTGTCATAGAACTCTAATACCACAATAAACTACAATTCCAAGGATTCCCCAGCATTGAGCCAAAGCAGTTAAAGCGGTCTCAAACTGGATTATTTCTGTAGTGTATTTTGGACCAAAGAGGAGACCTCAGAGCTTGGAAGTAACAAGTTACAAGTACCATAGTTACATGTAATGGGGTAAGAAATCAGATTTCAACAGTAATATAGTGACTAAGAACAAGATTGCAGTTGGCCCTCTGTATCCACGGATTCTTTATCCACTATTCAATCATCCACAGCTTGAAAATATTCAGAAAAGATATAAATTCCCAAAAGCAAACCTTGATTTTGCTATTTCCTAAATATAAGGGACACCATTTTACTATGGCATTAAAAATAATGGGACTTGAGCATCCACAGAATTTAGTATCCACAAGGGGGGCTTGGAATCAAACTCCAACAGATACCAAATGTCCATTGTACTTTATTGGTGTATTGGTTTAAAATTAGTTTTTAAAATTTTTTTAAGGGAATTTTAGAGGCCTTTGGGCCATTTTTTTCAAGTTTTATGCTATTCTCTTATCAATCTGAAATCCTTCCACCTTAAAAAAAAACCCAACAGGGGGTACAACCAAAATATAGAAAGTTACTTTTTACTACTGCAATGAGTAATAGCAAAAAATTGCTTCTCAAATACTTAACACATAACCACAATGTATTACTTTTTATACAGTAACTTTCCAAGATGTGGAAGGTCTGGTATTTTACCTCACACCAGAAGTCAGTGATGGATAACAGCTGTGCATCAGACAAGTGCTTCTGTCTGGTGAAACCATCAACCTAGAATGTCTGGCTTCTACAATTGTTCATGCTACAACTGATACAAAGGATTGTATCCATACTTCATTATGGCTTCATTCGCTTCAAAGAAATTTTGACTAGCTTCCATAACTCTTGTCTTTGTTGGAGAACTTTCTAAACTGTCTGGCTGCTGTCTTTGGTCCTACCTCAGGGGCTTTCTTGTCTCTCCTGCCGCAATGCTGGTAAAATAGAATTGAATCCTGCTGGACATCTGTGGAGGACTATTTATCAAACCCAGAGCAGGACTGGAGTGAGAAAGGAAGGGGCTACAAGCCATGTGGTTAGTGCTACATATTTTCTATTTCAGTCATAAGTAACAGTTTTTAGTGGGAATGATCATCTTGAAAAAGGAACATGTTTTTAATTAGAGTGCTAAATTGGTGAAACGTGATATGCTGTTTGGAGTTTTGGCTGCAGTCTGAAAGGCACTATGGGGGGGCCCTTGTTATCAACTAGAGTTTGTTTCCAGGACCTCCCATGGGAACCAAATCCATGGATATTCAAGTCCCACTAAATACAGTTCCACAGTAAAATTGTGTCCCTTATAGTAAATATAGTAAAAACCAAGGTTTGGTTTTTGGAATATATATATATATATATATATATATATAAAATATTTTCAAACCATGAATGCTTGAATCCGTGGATTAAAAATTCCTTGGATATGGAGGGCTGACTGTACTTATTTTTATCTATTTTACTGATTATATGTACAGCACTGTGTAAATCTACAGTGCTATATAAATAAAGCATAACAACAACAACAACAACAACACTTGGCAATTCACTGGTCTAAATCCAGTAAAGTAAAAATCCTTTCTCACATAACTCTGCTGGTTTGCACAGTTTTGTTGTGTTGTCCTAACCTTGAACGCACCATACTTGGCAAGTCACTGGCTTGAATCTAATGCAATACTGAGTGGAAATCCTTTCTTGCATGGTTGTGTTGGTTTATACTGCTGCACAAGGCACAACCACCTGTACACAGTCAGTCATATAACACTGTCCTGGCACCAGCCTTGTGCTAATTCTGAAAGTCCAAGCCATACCCACATAGTCCCATGTCCTCCTCCCCACTGCCCCGGCAGCTGTCATTAACAGAAAAACACTAACTGATACAGGCCACTATCTCCAGTATAAACAGTAATTCTCTGCCTTACAGGATTGTTGTAAGAATCCTGCTCATTAGTATTAGTAGTGAACAGAGAAGGGAAAAAAGTGAGATGCATTCATGTTTCAACATTTTCTAAAACAGCTTTCTTTTTAAAAAATGTGGAAAGATTATACTTCTTATGGAAAGAGTACCTTAGATGAACAAATACTTAAAGGCCTCATCAACACAAATATTTGCATTTAAAATACTGACTCAAAATACATTAAGCTTAGCTGATGATGTGAGTATCACACTAAAATTGAAAGAATGTACTTCACCATATTCCAAAATGAATGTTTCTCCTGTTAGGTTAATACAATTGAGAGATTTCTGGATCCATGTGTAGCCATCTGTCCTGTGTTATGCAAGAAGACAGCTACAGCTAAGCCCTGGCAGATTCTTCTAATTATTTCTAACTCAGTGGTTAGGAGGTAGTCAGGATTTACAGGAAAGGTAAATGTAGTAGTTTATTTCTTGGCACAGAAAAATGCAACAACTCTTGCAACAACTCTTGATTACAGGTATCATTTTGAGGTATAGAATTAATCATTATAACTACTTAATTATCTTGAATTTATTACTAAGGAATATGTTGTCACAAGGTTAAATGCAAAAAAGAAAAAAAACTTTACAACAAAAAGAATTTTTGTAAAAACTGGGTGATTTTATGAGTGTGTAGGTGTTTCTTTTCTTATACACATTTAGAATAGACAGTTAACACCCAGTAACAAGACCTTTAGACAAAGCCCCAAATTCAGTTTGTGTGGTAAGACAATTTGTTCTTCCTAGCTAAGGTATAACACCTACTTAAATTTACTCAAATGCAAATTTAGGCATCGTATGACTAACATGATCTTGAAGAAAGGTTTATCCTCAATTGCCATTTTCAATGTACTTTTGTGCTATGATTTACTTGACAGGTTGTCGTATATATGCATTTAATCTGTTAAACTATGAAAATAATTAAATGGTTCCTTTTTGATTGGAAAGCTATCATTTGTAGTCAAAAATAAAATGCTCTCAGAAAATAAAAATAAAATATCAGAGTGGAGTGTGCTTTAAACAACTTGCACAGAAGGATTAAAAGTAACAACATTGATTCAACAGCTTTTAAACAAATTTCAGGTTAATCCTGTAGGCCTGAATTTAGATTCATTAAAACCTTTGGGCTCTTCAGTCAGCATATCTCACATTCAGTCAATATGGTATGAAGTGGACCAGTCTTTTAGATTTGAATGTTTTGTGTGTGTGTACTTGGAAAGCTGCTTCAATAAAGTCGGAAAAATCCACCATAAAGGGTTTCTGCTGTACTGTCTTATACAGTATTAAACTAAAATTTCCTCTCCAGAGATGTTAACCAAAGTTGCCCCTATTTTAGGCGTTAGTCAGATGGTGAAAATAATCTGGGTTGAATTTGGATTTAATCTCTGTTGTTCAGATAAATTCAAATGCATCCAATTAAGTTGGGGGAGAACCCACGTGCCCCGGGATAATCACTATCAGGGGTTTTCCCAAGTTTTTAAAAAAATATTTTCAGCAGTGTGAATAACTAAGGCAAATAGACCCGAAACAAACTATGATAAAACTCTGCATGCCTTAAATGAATTTTGAATACATTCACATTGACTCCATGTTTATTTGAGCACTGGCACATCTAAACACCCAAATTCACAGTAATGAGCACACATGCAATTCCATAGTTTGAACAGCAAACTCAGAATGCACAATTATTTGTATAGTTGTGCTAAAAACAAAACAAAAAAAGCAACATCTCAATGACCCTGAGTCAATCTCAGTTTTTGATAAAATATGGTTAGCTATGCAACGGTTTTGGTAAGCTATGGTTAGTTATACTGTGGTTTTCATAATACTGCCCCGGCTAAGAAGGGACAACTTTTCAGATTTGTTGAGAAAGATCTCCTACATTACATTTCATTTTGTTTTCTGGAAGGAATTTCTGTTGCACCACATGTACAGAGATACAGCGTGAAATACACAAGTAGGGAATCCTGATTAGTGTGCATTGCTACATAACAATCAATAATCTTAATTCATCAGCTTTAATGTGACAACATAAGAAAACACATTTTAAGCAATCTGGTCAACTCCGCTCTTGCCAGCGACTGACACATGACTGCAAGTGACATAGGAACTCACAAAGACTGTGTTTTACTATAAGAAGAAATAAAGCCCAGTGAGAAAGGCTATAAAAATGTAATGAATGTGAAGATTCGTCTCATAAAATAAAGTGTACATTA
The DNA here is from genome assembly GCA_034509955.1 of Urosaurus nigricauda. Lineage (NCBI taxonomy): Eukaryota > Metazoa > Chordata > Lepidosauria > Squamata > Phrynosomatidae > Urosaurus > Urosaurus nigricauda. Next base: position 87,274,196 of record JAOEGL010000002.1, on the reverse strand, counting down.
ACCCACATACAACTACAGCTGCCACAGCAAAAACCTTTGCCTACAAGAAAATGGCTAAGATCTGGAGAGAAGGTTGCTGCAGTGGGGAGGAGGGGGAGATAGGGAGGAAGGAGGCCATTCAGAGCATGGTGTTGCAGCAGGACTCAGCTTGGTGGGGAAAGAAACAAGGGAAGAGTGAGCACACAAGAGGGAGCACATTCTCATTTCAATCCCCCCCCCAGCTCAGAGCAGTCATAGCAGTTTATCACATGGGAGGAATTTCTCCCAGTTTCGAATTGAGCCAATTCGAATTCATGTAAATTTGCTAGTTTAGTGAATTTACTTGAAATCTAATTGCGTTTGGAATGCATTCAGAATGACTTCTCATTTCCCGAAAATGACTGCCCATTGCCCGAAATTGTGTGAGATACTCTTATACGCATTAAAGTAAAACCTATGATTGCATTCAGAATGACCTCCCTTTTGCCCGAAATTGTGTGAGATACACTCATACGCAATTACGTGAAACCCCATGATTGCGTTCCGATTGCCATTGCATTATACCCCCAAATTCCGTCGTATGATAAACTCCTTTGTTTGAATTGCCTACTTCCTTCTCTTTTCCACTGGTAACGAGTAGCAGCCCCTCCCAGGACTTGACAGTTGCTAGGAAGACAGAGCACAAAAGCAAGAGAAAAGCCCCCTGTGCCCCATCCAAAACAGGACATATGTGCACATAAGCTGCACATACATGTGCTCATGTCACTGACACACTGTTAATCACAACCAGAAAATAGAAGTCCCTTAAGAGCTTCAGACTTGCATACCATAGGGAAACCTGTTATTGAGCACCACTTTCTGCAAAGCCTTCCTATACAACTCTCTCTCTCTCTCTCTCTCCTTGTGTGTGTGTGTGTGTGTGTGTATGTGTGCCTCATTTATACATTTGCTTCATATATAACCCTTCAGCATATTCTCTCGGCAACCAAAAAGAAGTTAAAATCAAAGCAAAACAAAACAAAAACATTGTTTAAAGGATAAAATTAAAATACCATGATCTAAATCCTTGCTTATCCTAACTAGAGGAGACTCATTATTCAATGTAGTTTACATAAATGTTGATGCTAAATGCCATTGATTAAATGGATGTACTATAGTTGGCTTTAGAATTGGTTTTGGGCTCATACATATGGAAACACAGCATGGCTACAAACTCACATCAAGTAGCATAAGGTCATAGGATTTTAAAGCCTTTGAAAACAAGAGTCCTAAAAGTGGAACTGAAAAGATAATGAACACAGTGTTAATTGTGTGTGTATGTGTGGGGGAGGGGGTCACTGAAAACCTGGGGTGCCAAAAACTACCTGGGGTACAAAAAAAGAAGGACCACTACTGAAGATTTTAGTGAACAGGAAATGTAGGCCACTTGTGGTCCTTCAGATACTACCAGACTGTAATTCTATCAGCCTAAGTATTGTGAGGGATGAGGGAGGTTACAAGACAACAAAATCTGGAGGCCCATAAGTCTCCCCCCCCCCCCCCCCAATATACTGAGACAGACAATCCTGGTTCTAAACTGCAAATGGTTTAATGCTGCTGTGTGCCTTCACATTGTTTCCTACTTATGGCGACCCTAGCAAATTTTTCACAAGGTTTTTCTAACAAGATTTATTTAGATGTCGTTTGCCTTTGCCTCCCTTTGTGGCTGAGAGAAAGTGTGAGTTGCCTAAGATCACTGATTGGGTTTACATGGCCAAGCAGTGATTTGGACCTGGTTTCCGGGGTCATAGTCCAACACTCAAACCACTACACCACACTGCCTCCAAAATGGTTTAATAGGTCCAGTTTAATAGCTCAGACCTGAAACCCAGCACTTCAATTTGACACAAGCCTGTCACAAGGGCTCCATGTAGCATGTTTGATGATGATGCCATATTTTTGGAATGCCTTCTACAGATGCTGACTCTGGCATCCTTTCAGGACCAGGAGAAAACCCTTTTCTTTCTTTAAATTTTTAATCCTGTTATACATCTGGTTTATATTCAGTTTTAACATCTATTCATTTGTTCTGCTTTTTAAAATATTTTTATGCGTTTGTATTTTTAGTTTGTTTAACTATTTCTGTTTTTAACTGTTCTGGGAAATCTCATAGGGGTAGAGTAAAAATGTTCTGGATAAACACATTTAAAAGGCTTTTGGTTTGGATTGATATTTAAAGTAATAGGTGGAAGGTCTTTGTTTATTGTTGTACTGACTTCTTCTAGAAATGTTATACTTTCCGAGTTTTTGGTTTGTTTTAATTTGTTGTTTTTTGGTTTTTTTTTTAAACTGGCTATTTTGATGTTGTAAAGAATAGTGACATTTGTATTTTAGTTAACTGTCCAGTGAGTCATTAGGAAGAATAGGCTAAAAATGTAAAAATAAGTTTTAAACAGTTTTGAAATCCATATTGTCTGGATCAAGGGTTAGCAAATTGTGGATTGCAAGCTACATGCAGTTGCTCTGTGCCCTTCCCACCCACCCTCAATCACACCCCAAATTACAAAATAAGATCACTTGCTGCTAAGTAGTACACATAACTTACCAAATATGAACCTGGAAATCAGAACTGCATCTTCCTGTTGTGTCTTCTGTTCAGCCAAAAATTTAATGTTGGGGCAAAAATTGGCTGCTGCCTCCAACTGCATTTGTCCACCTCTGGCCTAGACTATAATGTACATTCAATAAATCTTTGCAACTTATCCTCCATTAATGTCATTTCCACATGGCTAAGATTGTAAAAGGAGGCTTTAATTTCTTTGAGGAACAATGAAACACACCCCAGGTCACTATTTTAGCACCACACATTTTCCATTCAGATTCATGACTTTGTGGTTGGGTTGAAGGTATTAATAAAACATTTATGTTAGAATGTCAAATAAAATGGATTTTGCTTTAAACGGTAAACAAGGAAGAAAGTACGTTAAGCAAAGGGATTAAAGGAAATTCAGACACAGACATGGGGTATAATAGTGCTTATCTGCTTTTTCAAATAATCTCTGAAAAGCCAGTAAGCTAACTGAAATAGTAAAGAAAATAGTAAGGGGATAAAAATCCAGTCTTCAGTCTTTCAAAATGCCAATATGGCAAAGCAATTTTTTTTAAAAAATTGGCCAAATAATGGCTGCTGCCAGACTAAAGGATTAATACAGTTTGACACCGCTTTAACTGCCATGGCTCAATGCTATAGAATTCTGGGAGCTGTAATTTTGTGAACTACATCAGACCTTTGCATCTGCAGGTTATCAATTCTGGATATCCTCCCCCCCCCCCCGCCCAATTTGTAAAAATGCAGGACCTCAAGTCCCATTGACCCTAATGACAGTGTGCAGTGTGCAGCCACATGCACACACCGCCACGTGGGACAATGGGACTTGCTATCCGCAGAAGTTCAGATATGAGGATGGCCTGCTTGCGGATGCTGAAGTCCCACTGTCTGAACACTCTGGTGAACCGCCAAATTACAAATCCCAGTATTCCAAAGCTGCAGTGGGGCAGAAGCCATAATGAATTTATTTGTACCACACCCATTTTTTTTTTAAAAAGCCAGATATGTCTACCTCTTTCACAATGCTTAACCATACCACTAATATTAGAAGTTCTACAAGACTAATAAAAAAACCATATAAAATTATAACATCTTTAAAATCTATGTCAATTAAATATATTTAATGTTTCACACCACTAGATGTCCCTAGCTACATTTATTATCAAGATACTGATCAGAACAGTGTGAACTGCTAAAATTTTTAAAATTTATTACTAGTCATATCGACTGACTGGTGAACATCCTCTGCTTGATTCAGAATTGTGTTTGGCAAACCAGGGTAATGTCCCCCAAAATCTGGGAAATAAGATATTTAAATCGCAGTCTAATTTATACTCTGTGGTGTTCCCAATATCACTGAGTGACACAAGAGGGTTTGAATCACTCCACTATCCTGTTAATAAGCCCAATCTTCTTTGCTTCTGAGCTTCCAACCTTCTTAATGAACTGCTTAATAGTGCTTCAGTGTGTGAACCCCAGAACAGGCAGATGATCTGGCAAAGTTGGATGACCAAGGACTTTATCACATTATGCTTGAAAAGTGGAATTAGATCAGGATCACATGAAGCTGCATACTGTATATATTCGACTGTAAGTCAATGTCGTGTATAAACTGAGGGCAGGTTTTGGGGCCAAAAGTAGGGATTTTGAGATGGCCCGTGGATAAGTCGAGGGTAAAATTTGGTCTCAGTACCCTTTCTCTGTTTCCACATCCTGGCTGTCCCTTTGGGAGACAGCCAAGCTGGGGAGGAAGCATCAGGGGCAAGCGCTTGCTCTTCCTCCTCCTCTGCTGCCCGTCTGTTCCTTGGGGGGGATAACCAGGCTGGGCAACAGGAGGGAAGGAAAGGATTTGCCTCCCCAGCCATTCCTGAGTCTGGCTGTTCCTTTGGAAAACACCCAGGCTGGGGACAGGTGGGAAGGCAAACATTTGCCTTCCAAGCCTTTGGTGGACACCTGGGCTGGAGACCATGAGGGAGGGCAGTCCCCCGCCCCCAGCCTTCCCCAGTCGCTTGTTCCTTTGGAGGACACCCAGGATGGGGACTCAAAGAAAGGGAAAGCATTTGCCTCTCAAGCCTTTCCCCAGCTTGGCTGTCCCTTTGGGAGACAGCTGGGCTGGGGAAGAGGCTCCAGGGGTACTGACCCATGTATAAGTTGACCCAGGTTTTTTGGGTCAACTTTTTAGCAATTTTCTGTAGCATATCCACTGCTAGAATGCTCCTTATCTTGCCCGTCAATTACTCCCAATCACACTGCTTTTCCACTATTGGTGCACATGTGTGATGTTCCTCTAAAAGCAGTTCTGATATGCAGGCAGCCATGTGATAAAAAATGGGTGTGATTCTACTCCTCTCCCCTCCCCCTCTCTCCTCTCCCCTCCCCCCCTCCCCTCACTATTCCCAAGTGGGCTGTTTTTCTTCCCTCCCTGCAATTTTTTAATTTATTTTTTACATAATAGATTGCAACGATTCCACATTTGTGCTAAACATAAAAAAATTAAGGCATGCTGGGAAGGGCATAGGGTCGGGAGACAGGGCTGCAGACACTAGGGTATGGAAGACAGAGGCCTGGACAGAAGCAGCACCATGGCAATTTGGAAGAGCTGTGCAATAATTACTGTCCCCAATCTGGTATGTTTGCATTTCCTAGACTAAAGCAGTTGTGGTGCCTTATAATCCTGGTGTCACAGTCCCAAGATTCCTATGTAGTTGAGCCTCCTCAAGAATTACACATTCAAAGTGTACTAAGCAAGCAAACACTAATAATCAAACATTAAGAAATATTGAGAGCCAGGGTGGCATAGTGGTTTGAATGTTGGACTATGCCTCTGGAGACCATAGTTCAAATCTGCTGAGCCATGAAACCCACTGGGTGACCTTGGGCAAGTCACACTTTCTCAGGCTCAGAAAAAGGCAATGGCAAACTCTGGAGACAACAGGCAGATTAGCACTTTGGCAAAAGCCAATGGGAGCAAAGCCAAGAAAAGGTGGAGGCTGCTTCCAGGAGCAAGTATAAAAAGAGGGACAGGTTAGGGTTGATGTTTCAGTATTCCCTGAGGGGTGAGGACCTGTTGAGGCTAGGATAGGCTACAGTGAGGAGCAGTTAGGAAGGGTTTTAGATACTCAGGAAGAGGACAAAGAGTGTCCTTTATCAAAATTGGTATTGTGTCCTGTGGGAGATATAGTGCTTGGTGACTAGTGAGTCTATCCTAGCCTCAACAGGTCCTCACCCCCTCAGGGCACACTGAAACATCAACCCTAACCAACCCAAGCATGTCTCTGTCCCTCTTTTTATACTTGCTCCTGGAAGCAGCCTCCACCTTTTCTTGGCTTCACTCCCATTGGCTGTTGCCAAAGTTCTAATCTGCCTGTTGTTTCCACAGTATGCCATTGCCAGAAGGGTTAAAAGAAACAAAAGATTAATAAAGGTTCTGAGAGACTTAATTTTCAAGGGAACATATATAAAGTTATCATGAAACAATTTCAGAAATAAGGAAAGTGACAAACTGTGTATCTAATAAAGCATGTAAACACTGTATCCATGTGAACACCATCCACTAAAAGGGATACTGTATTCAGCCTGACTTGTAAATAAATCTGTTACTTTGTTTCAACAAGCAGCTGTCTGGAGTGATTTCAAAAGTACTTTAAAATGCTACCAACATTAAGTTATTTAAGTTTGGGATACATTAGATGGTGGGGTAGTGGTCATACCCATCACAAATTGGTGGTAGCAGTGGCACACATTAAAAAAGAGTGGAAGGTTTCGAGAGATTTTGGCAGTGCCACATTGTCACTGTGACACAAACCTTGACCAGAAAGAAAGATGGCCCAATTTGGAATAATGCCATGCTTTCCAAGCCCACTTAATGCATGTTGCAGGAAGAGGGGGGAGACACCAAAAGAAGGAAACACCATGACACTTGATTGGAAGGGAAAAGGCCACAACTTTATTGAGTACAGTTGACAGGTAGGATTGGTCCAAAATGCATGGGTCCAGATCTGGCATCAACCAACCCTCCAGTTGATCAAGGAACCCCCATTCCCCAGTTATGGCTGGGTCTTAGGATGATAAGAGGGGCAACTGACTGATTGCATGTTCGCATCTCCCTGCCCCTTGTCACCAGGGGACACTGATCAGGAGTTGCTCCTGCAATGGTAACACCTCATCACTCCCAGCAGCCCCAGGTCCCTGCGGAACTCCTGATCCAGTGCTCCACAGAACAGGTAGCCATGCCCACCAGATCCAAGCCCCCTGCTACCACCCCTAGAAAGCTGTGACAGAAAACTACGCCTCCTGCAATACAAGCAAGGGTGGGAGGGTGGGGAATACCAAGCTGGACAGTTGCCAACTGCCTAGTCCACATGGCCTAATATAGGATGCCAGCCATTCAGCTCGGGGGGGGGGGGGGAGATGTCCCACCCACCCCGACTGCTCAGGCCAACTGGTGAGAGAGGAAGGCAACACCCCTTCCAGTGGCCTGGCCATTGGCAAGGCACTTTTGGGTCACAAGGCACCCTCCGAGTTGTAGTCCCCGGCCTTCCCCAGATGTCCTGCCCACCCGGGCCCTAAACAGCCAATTAGGGCATTCCAAGAGGCCCCAGTGCGCACTGGGAGAGAGCCAGGGCCTGGGCGGTGTGGGGAGGCCAGCACAGACCTGACGCCTCCCTCTCAACAACTGAGCCAGCCCAGTGAATCGGGCAGCCCCATTTCCAATCAGTGATTACAAAGGTTTTACAACCATCACTTATCATGACAAAGTAAATAACTACAAAAAAAAATAATCCTGGACAAACATTAAACATTGTTCTTCTCTATACTTGTCTCCACATTCATGGATATAGGAAAGAGTTTGTACAGAAGCCACACAAGTATACATATAGGCATGCTTTTCCCCAAGCAAAGTAAGAAAAGTATGTGTAAGATCCAGCTCTGTATACCCAAATGAAATTTCTAGTAGCTAAGCAGTGACAAATTGTATGATACAAATTCTGAAGCTGAAAAACAATACCTGCATAAAACAGACAGAACTACAAATGGAGGAGTGAAAATTTGAGATTATAGATGCACGGATGTAACAGAACTTGCAGATGCTGGTCTTCACTGGGTCCTTTGCAAAGACAGAGAAGGAAAGAAGTGGGATATAAATTAAACAAATCAGATAATTTCACCTTTACTTCCTTTATATCAGTAACTCAGATTTTTCTGTAGGTCTCCACATATGCAACATTCCAATTGTGTCTGGTGCTCATATTAATTAGCCCTTCCTAACAGCTTTTAATTATTAAATCAACATCCAACATCTCAGACTCTAATTAGGAATAAATGTCATCATATTTATTCACACCTCACAGCTTTGTTTAGTTTATTCATTACAGCCACCTCAGTTGCACAGTAATATTTGCACTTACAAAATCTGTCAGAGAGTTTACATGACAAGAATGCAGGAATTCATGAAATAAATAAAAAAGAAGGAACAGTAAATAAATTTAGATGCATATAAATTTAATAACACCTGGAAAATGTGTTTGCATACTTAAATAATTCAGATCTGTTTTCTAGCCTAATATTTCAGCACCAAGCACACCATTTATATAATATAATATAATATAATATAATATTTATAATGTTCATTTTTAAATCCAATTGCCAGTTTCCACTGGAGTAAACCCAATGGAATTTACTCCTGTGGAATTTATGTAAGTGTTAACTTATGATTCAGCAATAGATTCAATGGGTCTCTTAGAATCTAAACATGTGTTTCATGGTCACATCTAATAATAAACAGGAACTCAGTTTTAGCATTTCAGTAATATATACCTAAAATGTGGCACAATTTAAAAGTGGGTCTACAAAATACAATCTACACTTAATTTTTTAAAGTTTGACTTTTGCTTCAAACTACTATGGTAAATTTCTGACGCAGTCAATCTTGTCATTTGTAATGCTGAAAATATTTATTGTAGCTCTGACAGAACTGAAGCATTCATGGTGCAGTTACTGTTCACTGTGGTGTGAGAATATCTGACTTCAAATTACCACTCAATTATGAAGTGGGAATTCTCAACTTAAACAACCAGCCTAACCAATGAAGTTTTTGTATAGAGCATGTACTATTCTCCAGATTATGTTCCACTAAAGATTTTGAACCCTCATCGTCCCTCATTGTATTGCATCATTTGTTCTATTTTCACCAAGTAGATTACTCTTTTCCTTTTGTGAGAAGACTGAGGCAAAGAAGGTGTTAAAGAGTTCCATTCTCTCTCTGTCCCTAATTAGTAATTCACCTCTCAAACAAGGCATAACCTACTACCTCTTTCTCCAAGATCTAAGGCTGTTACCCCTGTCCCTGTGTCTCAGAATCACTGATTATAGAAGGAATTTGGAATCAATTGGGTAGCCCCAAAGGATAAGAGAAAGAATGCACCACAGGTGGATTGATTCAATCGGAGAAGCCAGACCCCTGGGTTTGCAGGACCTGAGTAGGGCTGTTGATGAGCAGGGCTCTTGGAAGTCTCTCATTCATAAGGATACAATAACTTGAAAGTGATATGACAGCAAATAACAATAAATCTATATCAAGGAAGACATTTCTGAAAATATCACAGGTACTGTATAAAATCAGATCTCATAGGTCCCTGGTTCAAAAATGTGCTGAGGAAAAACTGTTTCAGAAATCTGTGACACTCAAAATCTGTTAAGTGCAGCAGACTATTTCATATCAAGCCCTACACATTCCATATTTAACCCATATCTAGTATTTTATATGCTATTTCTTTTTTAAAAATGTCAAAGATGAAATGCTTCATCTAAAAATTAAGTCTGAGCTGTCATGTTCATATTCATGGTAATAAGAATGTCAATTCCCTGATAAAAAAAAAAGCTTAAGGAGAAGCCAAAACATCCAGGCAAAGAGACATTTATTGCTGACTTAACCACCAGATTATTTCAACTGTAATGAGGCTTACTATGAAGGGCTGCCATGTTATATAATAAAATACCAGTTCACATGTAATATTTGTGGAGGGGTGGGGTTGTCATAGAGAAAAAAATAGCATGTACAAGAGGATGAATGACTTGAAGCCCTGCAAATATTGTTAGATTATTACTTCCACTAATTATATTTAGCATTGGCCATGGCATAAAATGGCAACACTTTAGACAAGCCAATCACTTTTTAAAATTCAGAATAGTTGAAGAAAGTAGAAAAGAAAATATTGTGCTATAGCATTTTAACATTTCAGATACACTGGCAATCCAACGTCCTAAGTGATACCTTTTGGTATCCAGAAAAAACTAGTCTCGAAAACTGATCATACAAATGCACACATGTAAGTAAGTGATCCATGAATAAACACATGCACACACACAAATTTCTAAATGGATATATTTATCTGCAATAGTCACTGTGTTTGTGAGAGCTGTCACTGTGAAGATGATTCTATGATGCAGACTTCTTGCCTTAGGAAACAAAGTCATTGGGATGAAATAATATTTGACAGTTATAACAGATTAGACAATAGTGAAACTGTAGATTTGACAAGTTCCAAATCCTCAGGCTTGTGGAGTTAGCTCATAAGCAATGGAGACTGTCTTGAAGTTCAGAAAAAATGACAGGTACTGTATTTTAAAAAAAAAAGTGTCAGGCAAAGGGCATCCAGTTTTGAAGTGAGGAAGTTATCCTGAAATCATCCTAATCACCAAGCAAGAAATGAATAATGAGAAGGATTGTATTGGAAAGCAAAATATATGAAACTCTGTACATTTGCAGAACTAGAACTTGCAGTGACTAATGAGAACATGGTAATTTCTCAAAATTCAACACATGCTTACTCCAGCCTATGAGTATCATCTGTTGCAAGATGCAGGTTTTAGTTGTGCATTTTAAGGAATGCATTTTGAGCAAAATTTAATCCTGGGTGTGGTAGCTGACAGAGACAGTCCAAGGAGCAGCCTCCATGGCTGCAGCCATGGGATTTAAAACCACTAATACTGTATCCAACACAATGGTAGATGGCAATCTTCAGCTTTCAAGAAGTATGTGCACACAATTCATACCACATAGTATACTGACTGACCATTCAGTTTGCTCGGCAAGACAGGCTCGAGCTGGTCAGATGGGCTCTCACCTTGGTCTCAGTGAAATTGCCACAGTTCAGTGGTTGGGCAGATAATAATAATAATAATAATAATAATAGTTTATTTATAGCCTGCTCCTCTGTACATAGGCTTACACTGGTCTGCTCAAGTTGCTGTTTGAGGAGCATGTTGGCCCTCAACTTGATATGATGCTGATATACCTTGGTGGCAACAACCTTGGTCTGATGAAAAGCAAGGCCCTGATTTGGCAAGCCAGGCATGATTTGGGCAGACGAGGCTTACACTGGAGTGGACTATTCAAGTTGCTCTTTGAGGAGCTTGTTGGCCCTCAATCTCATGTGCTGCTGATACACTTTGGTGGCAATGACCTTGGTCTGATGAAAGGCAAGGCCCTGATTTGGTAGGCCAGGCATGATTTTGATACCGTAAGTCACCTGTGGCCCAGCATAAGGATAATCTGGTCTGAAATTTTGCCCCAACAATTGTGGAGAGAGGAAGGTAATCCACGTAAATTGGATGTTGCCAGAAAATGGGTTAAAGGTGAAATTCGGAATTATCTACTAAAGATGACTGGCTTTGTAATTAGACACCCTTTAATCTTGTTTAGATGCCCAGATTTGTACTGTCAGATGGGGTTCATCTTTCAGAGGATTTTTTTGACGGGTTTTCAAAAGGGGTTGAGAGACATTTTGAATAGCCGGGTGGGTGAAAGGGACTAAGCCGATGCTTGTCTCTTGTCTGTGGCCCATATGGGGTTAAAGAATTGGTTACTGGCACCCCTTTGTGGTGAAAGGTTAGGCTCTTGAACAGCTTATACACATCAAGGGATGTGGAGTTGTGAAAGAACCTGCCTTTGGGGTAGCCATGGGGGTTTTGCTCAACCTTACATACTCTTGGGAGTTTGGGAAAGAGTGCCTTATGTTTACCTTCCTAGGATTGGCTGAGGATGCAATCTGAATCATCAGATTTACCTCAGGGTTCAGTGTTTGTGCCCAAAGGGAAGGCTGAAGAGGAGGTCTATGACTGACACTTGGCTTCAGCTGGACCCGCACAGGCTTTCACTTTAATTATTCCTCACAGTTTGATGTTTAAGGTTGAAGTTCAGGTGCTTAGTTTTAAATAGGATATAGGCCAAATAAATGGCCCTTAATTCATCCAATTTACATGTCTGGTCTCTTTATTTCATGGTTGGGCATCAACATGGTAATTTCTCAAAATTCAGCACATGCTCACTCCAGCCTATGAATAGCATCTGCTGCTATATGCAAGATGCAGGTTTTAGTTGTGTATTTTAAGGAATGCATTTTGAGCAAAATTGAATCCTGGGTGTGGTAGCTGACAGAGACAGTCGAATAGTTACAGAAAGCAACATACAGAAGTTTCTGTAAAGAAGTTGCAAAGTAGCAGAATTTGCATGTGGGTCAGCCATCTAGCCCACTGAGTGCTACGAGTAGAGCCACTGAAATGTTTTGAAACCCTAATAATATTAAAGAATCTGCATTAATCCACTTATTTTGAATATAAAAGTGTTAGCCATGACACCAGTTATAGCCATAACACCAGTCAACACAGCTTGCATTGCTGAATGTTAGTATTGGGTTCCATCAGTCATCCAGTCTGGGGACTGTTAATGTGTGTCAGCCAAAAATGTTGTTGCCTCTCTCCTATTGTATTATATGCCATGTTTGGGGTCTAAATTCATGACAATATACTATTTTCAGATCCCCCCCCCCCCCACTCTAGTAATCTCAGTGTTATGGATTATGTACCTCCTTATGGGCACTCTTCTGACAGTTGTGATTCCTGAACCAGCAAGGCCTGTTCATGTGATTAGTGCCTGAAAAGGAACAGGAGCACATTTTCTTCCTTCACTCTCAAGAAGTGTTCAACATTTTTTTTTTCATTTTGTGAAGGATGATTGTCATGACATATTAATGTAAGATATTTATACTTTCAAGTTTTTATTAAGGCTTTGAAGTTAATAGGTACAAAGTAATCCCAACATTTGTTTTCAGAGTTAAAAATTAACTCATTATTCATGTGGAGTCACATGAATAACAACAACAACAATGTTGCAAGTTGATTAAATTCTTAAAGGAACTGATCCAATGAGGCTAGTTATTAGATGAAAGAGTAATACAAAGTTGGGCAGGCAAATGCTCCTGTTTTAACAAGATGAACAATATTTCTGAACTATTAACTAATATCTATTAACTTTTATCAGTAAAGGTAGAAAATCTTGCCCCAGGAGTCTGGTTTGAGAGCTGCAATACCTAATCCCAAGACACAATCAAATCAAGATAGTTATGTGCAGGCTGGCTAGTTTTCCTAGTTTTCTGAGATATCCTTTCCTACTTACCAGTTCTCTTATTTCTTGAATTTCTTCCCATCAACCAATTTTCCTTGCTTAGGTTTCCACAAGCTAGTGCCCTCCAGCTGTTCCAGATGACTAACAGCCTGAGCAGATTGGCAAGGATAACATGGGCTGATCCTCTGCTATCCCAGCCCCAGTGCACACCTTGGTCAGTGCAGGGTGGCTTTTCATACACCTGTCCCCGCACCAGCCCTGGACCAAGGACTGGCATGCTGCTCCTTACCTTTCCATCTCAATCCATCTGAGAAGCATCCTAGTTGCCCTGTCTATTGCAAAAACTTACGTGGCCAGGCACCCCATTTTCATATCAGATGGGGTGATGGAGCGATCACCAGAAAGACAAAGAGAATGCAGAGGGGCTGTTTGAACAGCCTGGTTTTTGCCACAAAAAACCTATAGAAACCCAAGGCTATTTTACCCTGGGGAAAAGGCAGGCAGGAAATATCAGGCCTGATCTTTCCATAGGGGTTTGGGCCTGCATTGTCTGCACAAGACAAGGCTGGGGGAATTTGGCCCATGCAGACAAGCCCCAAGTAGACGGGTCATCTGGGAATGATGCACCCAGTACATCTGTAGAACAACAGGTTGTATACTGCTGGCCTAACTCATTTTTAAAAGATCATTTTAAAAGCCATTATTTTTATTTAAAAATAATCTGTTATAGACTTCCTTTCCCCCTTACATCCAGCTGTGATTTAAATTAAAAACTTTAGTTTTGCTTTTACACATAGCCCCTGCTTTTCTGACAGGTTAAGGGACTCCAGAACTGTCAAAAACTAGTTGATCAAAAAGCCAAACCCTACTGACCACTCCAAGACCACCTTGACATGCCAGGGAGGCAGAGGCACATGCACAGAGCACCTGGGTGCTGAGAAGTTTAATTTATTATCCTTCAATATTACTCACAAAACCGTTCCTATTTTTCCATGTATGCGACATCATCTAGCTGGACATGTTAATTCTCTCTCCCAGGGCTTCTGAAGTTCCCTCTTCTTGTTTCTGCTGAGCAGAATGGGATCACCAGGGAGTACCTATCTATCTGCCACCACCCATTTATTTGAAATCCTTTTTTAGCAATTAAATGGCATGTTGCTGTGATTCTTGTCTCTGATACCACAGAGATGTTTCTTCTCCTCCCCAACCCTGGTGAGGTTATGAGACCAAGCAAAAGCTTGTGAGAGAAGAGCATAAGGGATATAATTACTTTTAAAGGAAAGGGGTTTATTCTAAGTAATAAATTTCCATTGTAAAAAGAATGTCTCTACATGGAGGACTGCTTTTCCTTCAAGCACACTTACTATAAGAATTACTGTTACAGACAGGTTAGAATGATCATTTCAGCCACGTCAAAAAAGTAATAAAAGCCTCTGACATAACTATATGTTCTCCTGCTATCATATATGGAGAGGGAAGTGTAAGGTGGTTTAAGGAAAAGAGGTGAAAACTGGGTTAAGGAAAAGAAGATGCGCCAGGGATCACATCACAAACATATGCTTGATAATGAGCACATCAGGGAATTCCAGAAGAAAATTAGCATGTGCCTTATAGACTCCAGCAAAGCCTTTGACTGTATAGACCATGAAAAGCTAAGGCTTACTCTTAAAGTAGTAGGTGTACTGTCACATTTGATTGTCCTGATGCATAGTCTGTACTCAGGAGAAGAGACTGTCATAATGACAGAATACAGAGTAAGGGAATGGTTTCCAATTGGCAACGGGTTCAGGCAAAACTGAATTCTATCACCTATTTATTCAACATGTATGCAGAAAATATCGTATGTAGAGCAGCTTAGACTCAAAAGAAGGTAGAGTTAAGACTGGAGGAAGAAATATCAACAATCTAAGATATGCAGATGACACTACACTACAAGCAGAAACAATAAAAACTTGGAACAATTACTAAAGGAAGTTAAGGAAGAAAGTGCAAAAGAAGGCTTACTACTGAACATTAATAAATAAATGTTCAAACCAAAAATAACGACCATTTACATAAATTCAAACTAGACAATGAGGATATTGAAGATTTTCCATACCATGAATTAATCATTGATCAGAACAGAGACTGCAGCCAAAAAAATCAGAAGATGTCCAAGACTGGAAAGGGGAGCTATGAAAGAACTAGACAAGATTATAAAGTGCAGAAATACAGAACACAACACTAAAGTTAGCTCATTCAAGCCATAGTATTTCCCATTTCCATGTACTATTGTGAGAGCAGAACAATGAAGAAAGCTGATAGAAGGAGAATCAACTAATTTGAGATGTGGTGGTGGTGAAGAAGGCAGAGGATACTGTGGATGGTCAAAAAGACAAGCAAATGAGTCCTAGAACAAATCAGACCAGAACACTCAGTTTAAGCTAAGATGACTAAATTGAGGCTGTCGTACTTTTGCCACGTCATGAAACGGCTCACTAGAAAGGTCAATAATGCTAGAAAAGGTGAAGGTAATAGAAAGAGAGGAAGACCTCATACCAGATGGACAGATTAATCAGGTATTCCTGTACTACCTCTTTACTTATTCTGTGCTGCATTTCCCCTATTGTGTCTTCTGCTCTATTTTCCTCAGGTCGAGCGCCCTTTTGTAAGAAGACTGAAGCAAAGAAGGTGTTTAGTTCTGCCTTCTCTCTCTCTCTCCTGTTAGCATTTTGCTGTCTACTATGTGCAATAGTCCTACCATTTCCTTCTTCTTCCTTTTGCTACAGACACTTCCAAAAAAGCCCTTTTTGTTGTTCTTAAACTCTAGAAAGCCTGAGCCCATTCTGCCCTTTAGCTTTTCTGACTTTACCCCTACATGTGCTATGTTTTTGAATTCCTCTTTGATGATATCCCCCTTTTTCCATTTCTTATACAGTATATGTTCCATTTAAAACCTAGCTCTGTTGAAAGTTCTTTTGTCATCCATCCTGGTTTCTTAAGACATCTCCCATTTTTCCTCCTCATTGGAACAGTTTCAAATTGTGCCTTCAGTATCTTTTCTTTTTCACTATTCCTGACCATGGGATCACCCCCAGTATTTCCCTAAGTTTACTGAAATCAGCTTTCCTAAAGTCTAGAATGCATGTCTGACTATGCTTGGCTTCTGCCTTCCACTGGAGAGAACTCCCTTCCACTCTAGGAGAACATGATCACTCCCATCTAAGGAGACCACCACTTCCACCACATTAACCAGGTCATCCCTATTGTTTGGGATCAGATCTAAAATAGTTGATCCCCTTGTTGCCTTTTCAAATTTTTGAACAATGAAATTGTCATCCAGGTAAGTGAGGAATTTGCTGGGCCTTAAACTTTTGGATGAATTTGACTTCCAGAAAATATAAACATTGTTGAAATCACATATCACTACTACATCTTTCCTTTCTGAGTGTGTGGTCATCTGCTAGAAAGGCTTCATCCAATTCTTCAATTGCTGCAGATATCCCAGAAAGACAAAGCTGGGGAGCTCAAGAAGTGAATGAAAGTTCAGCCATTTTTATTAGCCAGCTGGCTTCAGAGGAATATTTTCTAAAAGTCTGAGGCACCTGTGGATAGGTGACATACCTTTTTATAGGAATTCAAACAAAGAAATTCCAAGCTATACATTGATTAGATAAACAGAATTAAACATATACACCCCCTTCTCAGTCATTGGTTACAAAAAAATACCGTATACATTTTGAAGCCTCATGTGGGTACCACCCTCAATTCTCTTATCAGAACTGTTTTCACTCACTGTCTCAGCATGGCATCCCAGCATTCTTTCTTTTGGGTAATTGCAGACATCCAGGTACTACCTGGGGCAATAAACAGGCCCTGGATGCCATGAAGAGCCACAAAGAGATTACTTTGACCTCTTCTGTTATTTAGCACACAAACAGTCCTTCCCACTATTTCATCCTCATGCAGCTTCAGGCATTCTAGCTATAAAACTTATTTTCTATTTTTCTATTTCATTAATTTTGTCCTCCCTGTCCTCTTCAAATCTGATTTGCAGATCTGTAGTAAACTCCCACAATAACACCCCTGTGTTTCCCTCCCCTTTAATTTTTATCAGAACAGGGAGAAGAAGCAGAGTTGTGTCTGGGAGGACATCCTTGACTGGGTGTGTTTTCAGAGTTGGTTGAGTGTTTGTTCCTAACCATGTGCTTTCCTTGAGCACATGGTCTGAGGGGGTGGGGCTGTTTTAATGTATAATTGTTATATCTACGGTGTGGGTATTTAGAAGTGAGTTTCCATTTTCTGCTTTATTGGGCATTTTCTGCTTTATTGTCCCAGACCAGGGGCATCACCAGGGGGTGCCGACCACACCATGTGACACTCTAAGGTGGTATGTGACACCACTGCTTACCAAATGTCTGTCTTTTGGCAGAAAAGGGTTGTAGAATTCACCTGCATCCCTTTGAAATGCTGAAGAGATGGCATGAGTAGGGTGAAGCTCAGTGGGAGGAGAAAGGAGAGACACTAGGTTTTAAAAACTTTTTTTTAAAGTAAAATATATATTTAATTTTATTTTTAATTTTTAAATTATTTTTAAAAATTTTTAAAGCATCACATCTTACCAAATTTTCATTTTAATCACATGAAACTATGTATATGCAAATACATTTAGGCTGTGCCTATGGCACTGTAATTCAAAGGCATAATTTTAATTTTGCTAGTTGTTTATGTCATAAGTATTGCCATTCCATTCAGTGATATTTGGGAATTTTGATTTATGAGTAAAATTTGTTTTAAAAAAACATTACTAAGGATTTTATATGGTGTGGTATGAGAAGAGGTCAAGGGGAGGTGACATCATGAGTTACTGCACTGGGTGATGCCAACACTAGTGACACCACTATCCCAGACTGGTCCTGGGTGAATCTGTATACCCGTAGGAAGATTTCCCTCTAACTTATATGTTGCTGTTGTTGCGTGCCTTCAAATCATTTCTGACTTATGGCAACCCTAAGAAGAACCAATCATAGGGTTTTCCTGGCCAGATTTCTTAGGAGGTTTGACATTGCCTTCCCCTGAGGCTGAGAGAATGTTACTTGCCTAAGGTCACCAAGTGGGTTTCATGGCTAAGCTGGGAAATGAACCCTGTTCTCCAGTTGTACATCCAAACTACACCATGCTGGCTCTCACTTTGCCCTAACTTATATAGGAGAAAGTAAATAGAAGTCAAATGAAATAAAATGGTGTGAGAGAAAGTTCTGCCTTGCAGTAGTAGGTGTTATAACAGATTAAATTTCTCCTCAAGCATAGCCTTTTAGTTCTCATATAAGTAAACAATGTCCATTAATACAAGTAGGAATTTATTATAACATTCGGCTGCCAGATGAGAGGGGGAATATTGTCCCTACCCTGCCTAACCTAGCCCTTGTGTTACAGGGATGCCTTGAGGGGATGCAGTGTCTAGTGTTACATACTTTCCCTATCATATAACAAATCCTATCTGTTTCTATCCCTGTCTCAGAGGGAGAGAAGAACAGGCAGGCACAATTCCATTGTGACCTAGGAGCAGATGAAAGAATAAACAGTATCTGCTGGACTTAATCAGCTGCCCCACAGCCATTCCCTTTTCCTTATGTTTTCTGTCTTATTTAGATTGTAAGCCTAAGGCACAGAACTGTCAAATCAACAGGTTGCAAACTGGGAGGCTATTTGGCCAAAGAGCATGGTATAAAAGCTCTAAATAAATAAATATCCACCAAAACACCATAAAAGTTGGCATTTAATCATCATAATGACAATTTTATGAGTCAGACTAATTATTTTTGATTCTACAGATGAAGAAAACTTAGTCCATGTCCTACTGGGCACTCTAATTTGTTATTAATTCATTTCTCTATCTGCATTAACTGGGACTGGTAATGATAAGCTTCTGTCGTATCTCTGACCGAAGATTATCATTGCTGTTATAGCAATGTTTTCTGTTTCTTTGTTGAATCCCAAAAGCAGCCAGCAATTTTTGCTCTGTTTTTTTCTCATTAAGGTTTTTATTGATTCCAGAGGAATAAATGTGCATTGCCTTTCAGTCTCCAGTTATGTGGCAATCTTTGATCTTTATTCACAAGCGAGCCAGTAATTATTCTAGTTCAGTGCCTCCATTTGGATAGAGATGCTCTGAAACACTTATATGGAATGGATGATGGGTACTAATTTTTAAGGGTATTCCTATCAATCAAATCTTTATTCTGGTCTATGACCACAACACAAAAGAATGACAAAGAATGGGAATTTGGGCATGAGATGGGACAGATTACATTTCCAAATAAGGGAGACTTGACAGACAGGACATGCAGTGGGACAAAATTTAGCAAAACTAAAAGTAACTGATTCATTTACATCAGAAAAAAGGAAGGAAACACAAAAAGAATATGAGTGTTCTGGAAAATTAACTAAGGCAGATTCAATCAAAATTTTCTTGATATCATGACAAAAAGGCAGTAAAGACAAACACGGGTCACTAATTTGACTTCCCCTGACCTACAAGGACATATGTAATCACAAAGGGGAGCAGAATATTTTCATACTTCCTTTCAAGAGTTTTATAGCACATCACATTATAGTCTAAAATATTAAAATAAAATATTAAAATAGTTCATTACTGCAGAGTGGAATCTCTGCCCCTGATGCTTCTTAAACAATGCTAAACCATGAAAACCATGTAAAAAGGAAAGGTGTTTTTATTTCTGATGACAGTTTCCTTCAGGAATCCTGATTAAAAACCAGGCTCAACACTTCTAAAGGAAACGTTTATCCATCCTGGACCAACTTAAGTTCACAATAATTTTATTATGAAATTGTTACAGCCTGTTATAAGAAACCAGTTATATAAATATAGCTGTATGTCCAATTTCCTGTCCACCCCACTGCCACCCCTGCACTATTTGACAGTGTTCCATAATATTCTTTCTGTGGAAGCTTTGGGGTTGTTGAATCATCCCTTGCTAGTAACACCAAAGTGACGTCACTATGGTTGGTGTCACCCAGTACCGGGGGGGGGGGTGCAAACTGCCCTGCCCTGCACTCCCAAACAACAAACTTCCTGCTCACACACAGACTACTGCTGAGGGGTGCTGCAGCCACCAGAGCACCTGTTCAGGGTCGGGCACAGCTGCTCTCCTAGCAGCCGTGCCAGACCCTGAAGGCATCCTGAATGAAGGGCCTTCAAAATTTGGCACAGCTGCTGGGAGAACAGCCATGCTGGACTCTGAAGGTATCATCCCTCTGAAGGACATTCAGAACCCACCATGGCTGCTATCCCAGCACCTGTTGCTGCTGAGACAAGCAGTGCTGCAGCCTCCGGAGGGCCCTTTTAGGGGTCAGTGTGGCTGCCAGGTAAGCAGCAAAGGGAGGCAATGCCCTTTGTTGCTCACCTAGTAGCCATGCCAGTCTCACAGGGTGTACCACCCCACCAGTGTTCTGCACCCCCTACTTATGTATCTGCTTAGAAGCTGAATTCCAAGCTATTTTGCTTTATATGGGTTTTAAAATTTTAATTTAATTGTTGGCCTGGGAAAAGTTCTGGAATGTGCTTTCTGTGCAGGTTTTGTGGCTTCCAATGAATTGGGCTTGGACCTAATATGGAATATGCCATTCGAAGCCATTTTATTCTGTTTTGGATGGCTCCTGGGGATGTAGCCATTACTAAAACAATAATGTTTGAAGGCTTTCAGTTTTAAAATATTGCTTGCAAGGGTGTCCAACATATCCCAATGCTTTGGACATCAATCTTCCTTTTAAAGGATTCACCCTGAGTTTACCCAATCCAAGAATATAATAAATTTATTTAAAGTTAACCAAAAGTTTAAACTAAGCTCTTATTGTATTACTGTACCTCTGACCTACCACCAGATATCGAAACATTCCCTTTATAATGCTACTTCTGGACCAGTAAATATTGACAGAATCTTACTGGACATAACTAATTAGGTAATTATTAAATTTTGTTAATAATTTAAAATTGGTACTTAACTATTAAATTAATTGGAAGTTGCAGTTATGTGGTAAAGGTAAGTTTCATTCATAAACTACACTCATCCCTCCACGTTTGCTTGGATTAGGGTCACAGAACCCCCGTGAATGTGGAAAAACTGCAAATAGTAAAAGCACTATGGTTTTACCTGAGAGAACACCCCTCTAGAAATCTCTAGGTCCTCCAGTGTAACACTGTGGTCAACATCTGCCAAATATTGACCATAGAATTGCACTGGAGGAGCTCCATATGCCTAGTGGAGTGTTCTCTCTAGGAATCTCTAGGTCCTTCAGTGTGGCTTTTGGTTAAAGTTGACCACAGAGTTGCGCTGGAGGACCTAGATATTCCTAGAGACAGCATATTAATAAAATCCATGAACAATCAAATCCGCAAAAGTCAAAGCCACAAATGTGGAGGGATGGGTGTAATATAATTATACTTTTGTTATGGGGGGGGGGGGGGGAATTTAATGACACAAGACTAATCAACTTCTTAGCTCTGATATGAGAATTTCCACAATGTTCTTCCTCAGATTGTTTTTTAAATGCTCCACCTCCCAACTGAGAGACTTTGGGCCATTATTGTTTCTGCTCTTTTATGTTTTATATCAAGAGTCCTCTAACCAAAAACCTTTTAACACCTTCACAAGTGGCAGTCCAGTGATCTACACTCTAGTGACGATGAGTGAAAACAGAATGTTCTCTAATCAGTCTCTTCTTTCTCTCATTCTACTATGTGACAGAAAAAGAACTAATACTGAGTATAAATTCTTTTAAAAGGAGGACTTTCCCTTGGTTCCACTACTACGACAGGCCTGGTAAGGACATATCAAAGGGCTTTCTTGGCAATTGCTCAGTGGCTATGACATTCTCTCCCAAAGAGACTAGGCTGATCTTCTCTCTACTTCTGTTACCATCTACAAGTGCATCTGCACTGTAGAAATAATGCAGTTTTGACATCACTTTACTTTACAGCACTTTACAACAACATGTTAAGTGTTGCAGCTTTGTCCTATGGATCCTGGCATTTGGCTCAGATCCAGGATGTTTGGCAGACCTTATCGCCCTGTGTGAACCAGCCTTGGCTCTGAGATCCTCAGGAGAAGCCCTTCTCTCAGTCCTACCCCCATCACAAGCACAGTGGATAGGGACATGAGAGAGTGCCTTCTTGGTGGCTCCCCCTCAATTCCGGAACCTGATTTTTAGGGAAGGCAGAATGGCCCCCTCCTTGTTATCCTTCCATCAGCAGCCTAAAACCTTTTTATTCAGACCAGTTTTTAAAACAGAAAGTTTTTAAAGAATGGGTTGGGGTGTTGTATTGTTTTAAAGTGTTTTAAACATTTTTATCTTTTTAAACTGTATTTTATTCTTTTAAAAACAATCCATTTTAATATTTTAATAATTTAATTCTATCTTAATATATCACTTTTCTATGTTTTTAATTGTACCGTTCTTTTAGTATTGGAAGCCACTCTGGGTCCCAGTTCTGGGAAAAGAGCAGGATACACACAAATAGAAGAAGAAGAAGGAGGAGGAGGAGGAGGAGGAGGAGGAGGAGGAGGAGGAGGAGGAGGAGGAGGAGTTTTACAAGATTTTCAGCCTTCTTTGCCAAAGAGTAATGGTGTCTCACAAAAATACAAATCTGAGGATTCTGTAAATGTAGCTATGGCAGTTAAAGTGGTGTCAAACTGCATTATTTCTATATTGTACATGCTGCTTTGTTGTTGTTGTTGTTGTTGTTGTTGCTGTTGTTGTGTTTCTTCAAGTTGTTTTTGACTTAGGGCAACCCTAGGGTGGGGTTTTCTTGGCAAGATCTGTTCAGAGGAAGTTTGCCATTGCCATCCCCTGAGGCTTAGAGCATGTGACTTGCCCAAAGTCATCCAATGCGTTTCATGGCCAAGTGGAGAATCAAAACCTGGTCTCCAGAGTCACAGTCCAACACTCAAACCATGTGTGTCTTACTTAATCAGGTTCTTGGCAGTTCTTAGCTAACTTTGCAGAAAGTTCCATTAATGGTGTATAGGTGCTATGATTTTATTCTCTTTGTTATGTTTTTTATGCTTTCATACTATTTTAATGTTTTTAATAAGATATTGTATTTAATTGTTCTTTAATTTTTTATTATTAACAAGGACTGATATCTTCTGGAGAGACTTTCATCTGTGTCCTGCTACTGGAAGCAGGAACATGAGGAGACATTGAAGATCTGGTCAGGTTCATCTTGGAGAAGAGAAAACTGAGGGGGGCATGATCACACTCTTTTAAATACCTCAAGGGCAGCCACAAATAGGAATGGGCAGGCATGTTCTCTGCGAACTCAGAATGCAGAACTTTGGTCTAATGGTTTTAAGTTATAGAAGGGTACATTTCCACTGAACATTAGAAGGAACTTCTTGACATTAAGAGTGGTTTGGCAACTGAACCAATTGCCTCGAGAGATAGTGAGGTCTTTTTTTCTGGCATCATCAAAAAGAGGCTGGACAGCGACCTTCTGGGGATGCTCTAGCTGAAGTTCAGAATATTCTGAAGTTCAGAATATAAATAAATTAATAAATAATATAACCTATGGTCATTTCCTTGGGAACAAATGAAAGCTATGCTGAATTTGACGCATTTTGAGCTTTGGGCCACATATACAGTGTAACAATGTTTGTGCCCTTGATGTAAGCTGCCAGGCTTTTCACCTCTTACAATCATTCATTATCTAAACAATATTGTGTGACCTAACATACTCTGATTTTTAAATTTAAAGTATGCTTATACCATACTTTAATAATCTTAAGTTGCTGTAATAAAGGCCAAGTTGCCGATGGTGAACAAACGCTTACTCTCTGTGCATATGTGTCTGCATGGCCATATATGTGTCATGATTGCTTCCCATAAAAAAGATGTTAAATTCCTACAGTATGTATTTGTTGCATGAAAAGGTAGGGGTAAGTGTACACATAATGGGCAGTGGTCATACTGACTGAGGGATTTGGGAAGCTAGAGCCTACAAAACAACTTTTACAAGCTTTGGCTTTACAAGTGTATTTAGGATATTAGAACTGCTCACCTATCTGAGGCATATCAATAAAGCATGTGCTGTAGTGTGGACATCTCTGTTACATCATGCTATTAATTTAAAGTACCAGGGTCACTATAAAAACATGCATCATCTTGCCTATTGATGGGGTGGTATTTTCGGATCAAGCAGTGACTAAGCAGGTGGGGGACTGTTTAGTTTCCATTGTGCAGATTCCACACAGTGCCTTTGTATTATCAGTGAGATCTGTACAATCACAACACATTAGTTCCTCTCTCGGGGGCAAACTAAATGGGATGTTAAATGTGTCTTTGCATTTAATGTGCAGGATTTCTCCACAAAAACAAACATCAGTTGGGGAGGGTGATAATTATCCCCCACTGCTAGTGCTTAGTGTTATAATGAACATTCTGAAATTTGCATTTGGCAAGGAAAAATGCATTTCATGAAATATAATACTGCTAATAGTTGCATGTAGCTTCTATGGACATCTAGAGGTTTACTGTACAAAATTCAACCTTGCTTCAAAGTGTCTCTTTGGTTCTTCCACTAGGTAAAAGAAAAACATTCCCAGTCATTAAGAAACATTTAATGTTTGGTCAATCCCTAACTACTCATTGTTGCTTGCTGATAGGCAGTAATCTAGATGGCCAAACTCATATAAAAGGAGGTCTGTTCTCCAGACAAATGCTGGATAAGATCTAAGTTTATACAAGAAAAATATGTTAAAATGTATATAAAGTCATTCTCTGTCAATAGTTTGTCATGTATTACCCTTTCCTATGTATTAGCAGTCATTGTCCTTGTCATCAATAAAGTTATCCTCTATGAGGCCAGATTACAAAACTACTTATTATGAACAGAATTAAATAAAATGCTTAAAAAAAAAAACAGCAGGACAGCTTGAGTTTACCAGTCTGTATCATTATTATTGCCTGAAACTTCAGTATTCAAACTCAAATCAATGCCATTACCAAACTAACAAAATGACAATGGAGTTTATCATATGAGGGAATTTGGAGGTATAATGCAATCCGAACGCAATCATGGGGTTTCACGTTATTGCGAATGAGAGTATCTCATGCAATTTCGGGCAAAAGGGAAATCATTCTGAATGCAATCATGGGTTTCACGTTATTACGTATTAGAGTATCTCATGCAATTTCAGGCAAGGGGGGTCATTTTCTGGAATGAGATTTCATGTAAATTTGCTGAACTAGCGAATTTACATGAATTCGAATTGGCTCCATTCGAAATTGGGAGAGCCTCCTCCCGTGTGATCAACTCATTCGATCCAAGCCTCCTCCTCTTCCTCCTCTGTCCTCTCCTTCCAGCAGCACCATCACCAGCCCTCCCCAGTGCCCAGTGCCGGCAAGACCCCCGACCTCCTCAGCCCCTCACTCCTCTTGCCTCCCCTCTCTCTCCACCGGCTGGGATCATCAGGCCTGGGCTGGGGCTTGCATTGCCTCTCCTGCAGGGGACAGCCCCAGAGCCTCCTCCTTCTCCAGCCAAGGGACCAGCTCCTCCGAGCCCCACGCAGCTGGTGCCACACATGTGTGCACCTCAGCTCCTGGCACCTGCCTCCTCCTCCTCCTCCTGGGCTGAGAGAGTGTTCCCAGGAAAGCAAGCAGAGGAGGAGGGCGGCGGGGGAATGGATACCTCCAGTGTGGGTGCTTGCCTGCTCCTCTGGGGGGTCTCAGTTTCTAGCTCCTTTCTTCAATCCCTCCCTTCCTCCTTCCCTCTCTCACTGCCACCTTCCTCCTCCTCCTGGGCTAGCCCTGGAAAACCAAGCTGCCCCTTTTGCTCCAGGGACAGGGTGCCCAGAGGTCCTCCCCGCAAAATGGAGGACCTTTGAGACAAGTGGAGGCTCATTGCCAACACTGGCAAGCCCCAGGAGGAGGAGGAGGAGGAAGAGAGGAGCCAGAAAGAGACACCCCCCCCCCAGAGGAGTAGGCAAGTGGCCCACGCCAGAGGAAGCCACCCCCCTGCCACCCTCCTCCTCCTCCTCCTCCTTTGGCCAAGGGACCCTCCGAACCACACTCAGCCAGTGCTGACCTACCGCTGTCCACATTGCCTGTCTCCCTTTCACGGCTGCAGCACATAGTCACACTCTCTCAGCCTTGGAGAAATGGCAGCTGGAGCAGGCACATGTGCATTAAAGGTATTTGGGAAGGTGGCAATGGGGATTTGTCCTCCCCCATTTGATAACACAATGCGAATTGGGCCCTTTGTACTGTTCATTTCAATTCTTGTTGTGCTTCTATATGATAACCATCCCCAATCAGATTTGTTTTTTTGGAATGCCAGCACTTTGACCAATTTCGGATTGGGAGCACATAGGGGGCCACAGGCCTTCATGTGATAAACTCCAATGTTTACTCCTTTACACAAAGCCATTGCCCATTATCTAGTACCCAATTGTACAGAAATTGCTTCTTATAAAATCTCTTATACAGAACAATTATTTATTCTAGTGCTCTCATGCCTCAATTCTATGCCAAGAAAATGCTAAGGTTAAAAACACATGGTTAATTAGGGCCATAACAAAAAGATATATCTTACTTTACTGGAAAAAAAGGCAGGAAACTCACAGATTCCCCAGTTATTTTGGTAGTTTTTGATTGATTTCAAACAGTGCAGTGTGTCACTAATTACTGTTATTATTATTCTTAGGATGTTAAGAACTGTGGATATTTCCCACTTGCCTGTTTGGACTGAAAACTTACAAGTAACATCAATCCATCAAGGCCACTGAAAGAGTAATACAGTAGCTCCTCTGTTTTTGTAGGGGATCCATTCCAGTAGCCCCCTCCCCCTGAAAATGGAAAATGGCTGATATTCAAGCTCCATTGGCTTGAATGGTGGTGCACACCATGGGCAAGCACCCCATTTTGTCCCCCTCCATTTGCCATCCACAAACGGGCAAGAGATGCAGATTCAAAATCTGTGAAAAGGGGCAACTCTGTGTGTGTGTGTGTGTGTGTGTGTGTGTATCATAAGCATGCAAAGCTGTCATATAATTCTTACATGTATAGTGAGGATCCAGTGTGGCATAGTGATTTGACTGTTGGACTATGGCTCTGGAGTCCCAGGTTTGATTCCCCCATTTGGCCATGAAACTCAGTTGCCTTGGGCAAGTCACACTCTCTTCGTCTATTAACTAATATTATTAAGTAATACTAACTAAGCTATCATTTCTTAACATAACTTTGGTGACACCGACTGCATTAATTAACCTGGTGATGCTTTCATTTTTTGAAAGCTGCAATCGAATAAAGTCATGTGTGTGTATGGTGAGACTCACATCCATGGCAAAAGGTTTCTCTCTGGCTCACTGTAACCTGTCACTCTTCAGTAGCTTGGCAAATTTTATTAAGATAATTTATATCTTGCCTTTCTTCTAATTAAAATATCTCTGTAAGCTGCTATCAAAGAATGAAGAATGGGAATAAATAATTAAAACAATTTATGAACCATAAAAAACTTCAGTATAACAGATAATTAAAACATAATAGTACTTTTAAAAATATCACATGCTAATAAAAAGGCTTGCATCACCTGACTGCTTAAGCATCAGCGGCATGTACAGAAGAGACTCTCCATCACATTTTAGGATGTGGACAAAACAGTAATGGTCCCAAACGATATAGAGTTTGTGAAGTCGAAGGCCTTCATGGCCAGCATCCATAGTTTTTTGTGAGGCTTTTGGGCTATGTGCCCATGTTCTAGAAGAATGTATTCCTACCATTTCACCTGCATCTGTGGCTGGCATCTTCAGAGTATGGTGGCATAGAAGTGTATGGGGTATATATACTGTGTGACCCTTGGTTGAGAGGAAGTGATCAGTGTGTTGGTCTGTTGGTGATTAAAAAGGGTGGGAGGATATGCGAAGAGGATGTGTGTCTATTTAATTAATGATCCATTGTCTTCTGGGAAACCCCCTAACCCTGGGTAATTTTCTTTTCCATGTACTGGGTCTCGATTTTGGTGTTTTTCAGGACTGGTAGCCAAACTTTGTTTACTTTCAGGGTTTCTTCTTTCCTGTTGAAGTTGCCCAAGTGTTTGTGGATTTCAATGGCTTCCCTGTGCATTCTGACCTGATAGTTGTTGGAATGGTCCAGAATTTCAGTGTTTTCAAATAGCATTTTACAGCCAGGTTTGTTTATAATGTGTTCTGCTACTCCTGATTTTTCTAGCTGGCCCAGTCTGTATGTCTCTTGTGTTCCTTGATTCTCATTTGAACACTGCATTTTGTGGCCCCTATGTAGACATGTCCACAGCTGCACAATATGCAGTCAAGTCCTGCAGCCATGATAGGGTCTCTCCTGTCCTTCGCTGAGCACAGCATTTGATGGATTTTCTTGGTTGGTCTGTAGATCATTTGGAAAGTTGTGTTTCCTCATCAGTTTCCCTATTCTGTCTATGACTCCTTTCATGTATGGTAAAAAAAAAATACCTTCTCTTTGGGTGGTTGTTTTTCTTCACTCCTGTGTTTTCTTCTGGGTCTGGCACCTCTTTTGATGTATGCGCTGGAGTAACCATTAGCCTGTAGAGCCCAGTTTAGGTGCTTCAGCTCATCTTCCAGGTGGGGTTTGCAGATCTTGTTTGCATGGTCTACCAGTGTTTTTATTGTGCTTCTTTTTTGTCCTGGGTGATGGTTGAACTTCTTGTGTAGGTATCTGTCCATATGTGTATAGGTTTTCTGTAGACTGTGCAGCTCAGTCATTGGTTTGGTTGGTGGGTGACCAGGACATCCAAGAATCCTTTTCTTTTCCCATTATGAATTGGATGCTTGGGTGGATGTTGTTCATATGGTTCAAAAACACAGTCAGATCTTGTTCTCCATGGCTCCAAATGGTGAAAGTGTCATCTACATATCGGAACCATGTTGTGGACTTTTTGGTGCTGTTTCCAGGGCTTGCTTTTCAAAGTGTTCCATGTAAAAGTTTGCTATCACAGGGTTCAGAGGGCTTCCCATGTCTACCTCATCTCTCTGCAAATAGAATCTATTGTTCCACACTGGAAGTAGGTTGTAGTGAGGCAATGTTCAAACAGGGCTGTGATGTCTTCCAGAAAAAAATGTTGGACGAGTGCCATAGTGTCCATTATAGAGACACTGGTGAACAGCAAGACCACATCAAAGCTGATTAATCTGTTTCCAGGTTTGAATTCAAGGTTGTTGATTTTTCCTATGAAGTGACCTGAGTCCTCGATGTAGTTTGTGTGTGTGTTGCCCTATAAGGGTTTGTTATTGTATGGCCAGAAACGTGGCCAAGTCATAAGTGGGGCACTCACGATAGGTTGGAGTGGAATGGAAGTCCATACAGTCTTGGTGGAAGAGCCTCAGATTTGCACAGACTTTGGTTTGGTTGGCTGAATTGAGCAGTTCTTGATCAAACGTATCTAGAGTTTTATATAATAACCAGCACAGCATTGTGTCAAGAATGTATTGCTAACCTGTACAGCTATTCTAACATGAATATAAATACTCATTGAACTTTGTTCGTGTATTATACCTGCTGGATTCCAAACCAGAAACTTTTCAAAAGCAGCCCACTCTTGATGTAACAAAGCTGTGTTTCACTTTATATAAGTCTATCTTCACCAGAAGTAGAGACAGTTGGCTCAGTAGCCTAAGCTTGACAAGGTCCCCATAGCTACAACCACAACTCAGCCAAATCAGGCTAAAATTCCACAACAGGGAGATAAATCAGAACACACCTATTTTATCTAGCTTGAGCTAAAAAAAAATTAACCCTCACCCAGACATTACCACCCCATTATTTCAGTTGAAAGCACAGCCAGTGGAAGGCAGAGATGCTTGTCCCCTGCATGTCATTAACAGTGCATACCAAATTTTTCGATAAACATCCTGAACTGTTACGCTGGAAGTAAAATAGTGTAGGCTGCAAGGACTTGACCTTGCAGGACAACTTAACCTTTTTAATTTTTTAAAAAAGGCAAAATTAAAAAAGACAAAGTATTTGGTCTGTCTCAAACACAGCCCCCAAACCATCAATAAAATCTGGTTGTGAATGAATACAAAGATGATGCCTTTAACATGGATCACTTGGCATACAGTGTTCCATGAGGACAGCGCTGGAGAAAAGACATTTTCACCACACTCATTTTCATTAGTAGGTGCAGGACATCCTCATATTGTTCTAACCTGATTCATAAAATAAAGCTTTCTCAAAGACTCAACATAGCTAACCAAAGGGCACGATATATCACAGTGACCACACTTCTGGTAGGGGAAGACACAGGCCAAAATGCACTCTGGAGTAAAACAGATAAAAAAGAACAGTTCTGGCCCCACTCACCCACTACCACCACACCACCAAGTAGCATTTGCTCTGAAAGTTTGGGAAACCTTTCAAAGCAGAAGAGAGCTAGAGTACATTGGGAGTCAAGGAAAAGAAGGAGAATGTCTTGTTTTGGGCTCTGCCTCTTCTTGCATCTTTTGAGGGGTCTTCTTCATGAAGCATACATATCTGACTGGATCCTGATCATACATCTGAAGTAATACACCCCATGTCTAATGCTAGGGCAAAAGAGTCTCTCAGGCTGGTATAATGCACAGCAGGCCCATAGGAAACAGTGCACCACCAGCCACAGGGAAAGCAAGCAGTGATTGAGTGAAATTTCAATAACTATTTAAATTAGGATATACATCTAGTGTCTAAGTACTGTTATTGGGCCATTTATTGATACACAAAATTCTTATTAAGAGCAATACTACCTGTTATACCAACACATCTGTGTGGCCTAAAGCTGTATTAGGTGTTTGCTAAAAATGATAAAAATACAATATATTGCACTAGAATTTTTTAAAAGAATTGACAGTTAACACAATGCCTCAAGGAGGCATTTGCACAGTAGGACTGGTAGAAGAAAGCAATTGCTGGATGCCTTTTTACCCATTAATACTATTTAATTTAAGCATGTATATATTCCCCTTTGATAATAAAATACTCTAGGCAGCTTACAGATTTTAAAACAGCATATCATTTAAAAAAACACAAAAAACTAAACTTAAAAACAAATAAAGAGATGCTACAGTGTTACTAGGTGTGGGGGGAGGGCTGTCAGGAGGGCTAATAGGGGATGAGAGGGGGGATGGCCAAAAAGGCGCACTCGTCTTTCTCCTTTGCCTTGTCAGTGGCCTCCTCCTGAGGAGGGAGCTACTACTGTGGCAAAGCCTGGAAGGGTGCACATGCCCTTCTCATTTGCCACAGTGGTGGCATCCTCCTTAGGAGGAAGCCCCCATTGCAGCGAAGCCTGGAAGGGCATGCTCACACCTCTTCTGACTGACTCCTGAGAGTGGTGTGCTTGTATTTGTCCTTTGCTCCTCCTCAGGAGAAAGCCTCCACTGCGGTGAAGCCTGGAAGGGCATATGTTACCCCTCTTTTGGGTGTCACCTGGTGCAGGCCACTTCCCTCCATCCCCCCTAGTGATGTCACTGGCTAAACAACTCAAAGAGAAAAACAACAACAAAAATATCTGGGATAATACATTTAAAAAACAAAACAAAACAAAAAAACAGACAATTTCTTGATTTTTAAAAAAATCTTAGGCAGTGGAAACTGGATGGAGGTCAAAAGGACCTTCTAAAGAAATCTGAATGCATCCACAGAGAAAATGTATTGGTGTACTTTGCCAAACTAATCTCATCTATAATGAAGATACAGAGAGGATTCTCAGACTGGTGGGAGCAGGCAGCAGGGCTAACCCTGCCATTAGCTTCAGTAGAACAGTTGCCTCCGGCAGAAAGGTTCTAGGGTGACAGATATGTCACCTGCACCTTACCCTGTCAGTGTTCTTGTCACTCGAGAAGGTTGAAGAAAACCTGAACAGCTCATTGGACCCAGGAATGGTATCTGGCCTCCACCAAACCAGTGGTTATCTTACAGCAACCCTGCCTTGACTTGATGAAAGGGCAGCACTGTGAACCATCCATCTTCTCATACCTTCCTGCCTCCATCAACACTGCTTTGTATCATCTCCAAAGCCTGGCCTTATGAGGTGGCAGTGACAGCAATACTGTGATGCCAAGGGTGGAGTCAGGAACATCCGAAACGTCTGCAATGACAGTGTCTGTGTGAGCTACAAACTTCCTGAATGCCTGGCTCTTGGTTCCAGGGGCTGTGGGAAAGATGAAGGTTTTAGTAGAACTGCCTGGAAATTTTCCTGGAAATTATCTTTGAACCTCATAGAACATGCATCCTAAGAACCTGAACCAGACATGCAAGAAGCAGATGGCTTACAAAGCTGGTAAAGGTTGTGTCTCCCTTATCCAAAATGCTTGAGACCAGAAAAGGGGGGGGGGGGGATTTTGGAATATATACATACTGTATACATAATGAGATATCTTGGAGATGGGACACATGTCTAAATAGGAAATTCATTTATTTTTCATATACACTTTATACACATTGCTTCTGTACCTAAAAATTGAAAAGAGGTGCATCTATTTTTGCTTCCACCAACACAGTAATAGTGTTTCTACAGATAACAGAGGAAAATGAGTCCTTTTATTGCCTCTTTTCACCAGTTCTGTCATCCAAATGGAGGGAGCAAAATTTGAATTTATAATATTAA
Organism: Urosaurus nigricauda; assembly: GCA_034509955.1. NCBI lineage: Eukaryota > Metazoa > Chordata > Lepidosauria > Squamata > Phrynosomatidae > Urosaurus > Urosaurus nigricauda. The sequence goes on along the minus strand of JAOEGL010000002.1, from coordinate 87,241,595 downwards.
ATTATGTTCCAGGTGATGGAACACTGTGATGTTCTATTGCTTTGCACAATTCATTATTTTATAAAGGCTGTGTCTGAACATGAGCTGTGAACATTTCTTAAGTTCTTTTTCATGCAATATAATTAGAATATGTAGTAGATCTCTTATTCGAAGCAAAGCCCAAAGTGTGTGTGTGTGTGTGTGTGTGTGTGTGTCTTTTAAAATCTGACTAGTCCTGGGCATAAAAAATGAAATTAGTTTAGAAACTTCTTGATAGTACTCAGCTACATAAGAGTTCTTTGACCTGAATGCTTAACGATAGAGTATATCTGTGATTCCAAAAGTCAACCCAAACCAATTTATTATCCATTAGGTACAATTGTTAAAGGCATTTGTCTACACAAGTCATTGGTATCATGATTTGGTAGCATGTGAATGAATCCAGTGTTCGTGTGCTACTCTACATGTTTCTTCTTTTTTGGTGTGGTTTCATAAATTATGTCTTGGTTTTTGAGAAACCATACTTTGATGTCACAAGTAGCAAGACTGTGGCAATGCAATCCACATGACATTCTTCTATGCTCTCAGAATAGGGTCAATCAGCATCCCTTTCAGAACAGTAATCACTTCCAACACCTGGGAAAGAAGCTGGACAAAACACATTTCTCTTGCACACCTATATACACCAATTCTTTCCCTAATTTTAGATGGTGAAAATAGTCCAGGATGAAACTGGATTGAATATCTGTTGTTCACATGCATCCTGAATGTACCTGATTAAGTTGGGGGGGGGGGGGTCCCAAAAAAACCCCCAATTACCCCAGGGATAATCGATACTGGGGTATTTTCTGAGTTTGGGGGAAAGATTCGCATTGTCAGCAGTGTGAATAACCGATAAAAATAGATCTGAATAGACTCAGGATAAAACTCTGCATGCCCTGAATGTGTTTAAATAGATTTGCATCATTGACAACCCTCAAGAAAGCCCCATCTCTTGAGTGGTGGGAGGAGAAGCCTCTGCCCAGCTGAGGGGTGGCAGTGGGTGTGGGACAAGGGAAGAGTGCCCATACATGTGAGCGACCAACTCGCAGAGACGCAAAGAGATGCGGTTTGAGGAGAGATCTGATTCCATGGTGTGAATAACAAACTCAGAATGCATGAGTGAGGTTATTCTCATCATTCCGGTTTAAAAAAAAAGACATCTGAATGACCCCTAGGAAGTGGCATCATAAAGCAAGCGACTCAGGGCTTGTTTTTCACCTCAGACTATTCTGGCGTACTTTGATCTTTGCTCTTTAGCCAGACAGGGCTTCTGCTTAGAACTTGCAGGAAAAATTTACTATAGGCTGTTCTTCACGAGTGATCAGATGCCCTCCCACATGTCAGCAAATTTGGTGATGAAAAATCCATAAAAAATGAATCACTAAGACATTAGCTGGCCCCTTCAACTTGATGAATATTTATCTTTCCACCCTTGAATAGAAATCTTTTAGCAACAGTAACAGCCTGTAGGACCCAAACATATTGACCACCAGTTAGATTCCATATCACAAATCATATGCATCTACAAATGCCAGAGTTTTTAAATACAAAACTAATACATGCCCAGTATTGGATATATCAAACAAACCCACATCATATGCCACTTGGAAGTATTATATGTATCACATTGGCAACATTTAGTTACAGCAGGCTTTCTTCTCTAAAACAGATTATAATGCTCAGTATACTCAAAACATCCATTTTTACTGGACCAAAATATCATTTTATTTTAAAACATATTTTAGAAGAGGAAGGTGAAGTGAAGATCGGAGGAAGGAACTTCAACAATCTAAGAAATGCAGATGACACCATACTATTAACAGAAAACAACAAAGATTTGGAATAATTACTAAAGAAAGTCAATAGGGAAAGCACTAAGACAGGCTTAATGTTGAACACTAAAAAACAAAACAAAAAAATGACTACAGAAAATTTACATAAATTTCAATTTAGATTATGAAGGAAGAGAAATAGTAAGAGTTTCCCTACCTCGGAGAATGGAGACCTAAGTCAAGAAATCAGAAATCTCACCCTGGGAAGGGTAGCTATGACAGAACTAGACAAGATCATAAAATACAAAGACATAAAACTGAACACTAAAATTAGGATAGTCTAAGTCACTGTATTCTCCATCACCATGTATGAATGTGAGAGCTGGACAGTGAAGAAGGTTGACAGAAGGAGAATTGTCTCATTTGAGATGTGGAGATGGAGAAGAGTCCTGTGGACTGCCAAAAAGACAAACAAATGGGTCCTGGAACAGATCAAACCTGAACTCAAAGTGGAAGCCAGGATGACCAAATTGAAACTATCATACTTCAGACATATCATGAGAAGGAATGGCTCACCTGAAAAGTCAATAATGCTAGGAAAGGCGGAGGGCAATAAAAAGAAAGGATGACCATATACTAGATGGATAGACTCAATTAAGGAAAAATACAAATAATAATAATAATAATAATAATAATAATAATAATAATAATTTTATTTGGGCCTGCAGGACCTGAGCAGAGTGTTTGAGGACTGTGGGTCTTGGAAGTGTCTCACTAACAGGGCCATCATGACTCAAAGTCAGCTTATAGGTTGTTAACAACAACAACAAATCCTTATCAATGAGTGTAAGCAATGGGAAACATTTTGGGGAACAGATTCCAAAACATAACTCTTGGCAGTGTTTTATCTGAATCCTCTGTCTTCCTGTGGCTTTCCTGCATTGTTATGAATGCATGCGTGTTGAAGGCTGTTATTTAGACTGACACAGCATCTAATCATTTTTCTTGCTCATCCTCAGAGGTTCTCTTTTTTTAAATCATCTGTTTGCCAGATATAACTAGTACAAAATCCCTACTTCCAAATAACAGCCACCCAAAAGAAAATATGCCAAGTAATGAAGCTTACAGTTTTGTAGCTCCCAATTAATCAAGACCTTTCATCCATATCAAATTACTGTCTGCTCTTGGAAGTATATAGTGTTCCAAGTCATTACCAGTTGGTTGGTAGTGTTTGTTGTAAAAAAGAAAAAAGAAAAAAAGAAAAAAGGAGGGGGATACTTTGGCAGGTGGAGGGGAGTTTCTTCTATGCACCAATAGATGGTTTCACTTTTCTTTTAATGAGACTGAGTTTGACCCATACTAGAGATTCATTTAAAATTCCACTTACAGAAAAAAAGCATGCATGCTTCAAAAGTACAGTACATTTTTCTTCCTGCTGGTATTGTGTTCTCCTTACCACTGTTTTTTGCCAACAAGATCAGTATAAATTGGGATATTTTCCAAAGAAGGGAGGAGTTACAAGAGGTCAGTCAAAATACTGCAGTGCTGAATCTATACGGGTACTGAAACTGCCTTTAAACAGAACTGGCTTTTTCACATGTTGCTTTTCGTTCTTTTTCACAGAAAATAATTGGTTTTCCTATCCAGTCATCATTCTGAACCACTGTATCTTAATAGTCAAGATTCTTTGTATCTGTAAAGGATATAGTATACAATGCCAAGGTAGCACACATTTTTTGCTTGACTAAACTTCAACAGGTGTTGGCACGAGAATTTTCCCTCTATGTATGGGCTCTCTATAGAGATTTTATGCCCCAAGGAACAAGGCCTACAGTACAATAATTATAACCATAACAACATACTCATCTCTGGGGAAAACTTTGGCTTTCTGGGAGAGATATGAGACAGACATAAATAATACAAGGAAATTATATGTAGATTATTGCCTCCCCTATGAATTTCTTGCTTTTATGGTTTGGATGGATACAGAATGTGGCATTTGAATATAGCCATGGTATTTTAATACATTTACCTCAATTTTAAGCCAAAGCAGCTTTTCAACATTTCATCTTTTCTAGGTTTGTAAAGTTTGGGCTCCAGCCTAAGGTTTTTAAAGAAGACAAATACTGTACACATTCCTAACAAATGCATTCCCTTTGGGGGGCAGGGGGGAACAAACACTACAAGATGTTTACCTCCATACACATTCTTACTTCTGTAACAGCAAGAATAATGATAATGGCAAGACTGCCTTTAGTGAGCAAAGTCAGACCAAATGGAGATTTAAAACGGTCAAATGCTTATTTCTCTGTTTGTATTTTGAAGACTTATTTTGTTTAGTCAATTTACACAATAGATTAATTGCTGGTTGACCTACGAAAATGTTATCATATCCCAAATTCTGCATCTTTAGATGACTAATACAGCACCACCCTCTCTTTCTAAAGCAGAAAACAGCAAATTTTAACAGCTTTTATTAAGAAAAATTGTAACATACCCATAATCATTTTATGGTTATTTAATTCAACCTACATCCACATTCAATTTTTATTTTTCATCCTATTTTTAGGGAAAAACCTGGGCAGGACATAGAATGATGCACATTAATAAGAGGTAACCAAATTCATGACTTAGTAAATCAAGAGGAAATAATTTGAAAATCCCGTGACCTTCACAAAGCATGCCTCTTTCTATATCCATCAAGAAATGTTAGTGAGAAATCAATGCATAACCAGCAACAAAAAATATCACAGAATATTAGGAGCTTTTTCTCAAAGTGACAGTTCTCAGTTATTTGGGGGCTAATAGATCAAATCCTAGAGACTTTTTAAAGAACAAAACAAAGATGGATTAAAATTATCAAAAAGATACAAAATACCTCCAAGCTAAGAATAAAAGGGAGCTACAGGTGAAGGAAGGAGACCAGCTGTTTCAGACCAGTAGTTCATACACTACATTTGATCTTTTTCCAAAAAAATAAAAGGAGTAAAGGAGGTTCTATTATGCTTTTATAACTAGCACAATAAAGTCCAGTTGTGTCCAGTACAGTGCATTTCCCCACAAAGGATATGCTTTCTGTCTCAGCTTCTTGATTTAAAAAGAAATAATGTCTAAGTGCCTCTTACATTTGTCAGGACTTGAAATTGTATCCCCATGCTGACAATCACAAATGTTCTCCTTTCCCTGAAATCCAGCCACTTGTTTATTAAATTATTATTTTAAAAAACCTAGCCACCAGAATGATTACCAATCTAATTAGATTTTAAAACTGTGGTCCTAACCAACCATGACACTGTGTTTAAACCCCTTTTCTTGGGAAGCAAAAAATGTGAACCATCCACCTCCATCTGCTCAGAATCTAGTTTGAGTTATTTTAATAACAGATTTAGATCCTAGCAACTACAGCTAAACTTCTGATCGTACAGCATGCTTTTTCTGATTTGCCTTGCCTCCTCATTTCACCTCCAGCTCTAATTTGGAAACTGGGTGGCCCTTGGAAGCAAAATTAAATGTTTTGAGGTGGCTGCAATAGGGAGAGGAAATAAATGAAAACTAGATTTTCTTCCCCCTTATTAGGATCACCTTATTCATCTGGAAATACTATTTTTTGCTCTAACTGTGGATTCTATCACTCTTAACAGGCCACTAAATTTAGTCATTTAATTCTAATCTTAATTGACAGAATCCAAATCTCTTTTAAGCACCTGCAAGTTGTTCAGTTCAAAATAGACACTGAACAACTAGATCATTGCCCCAAAAAATCATAGTTTTGTTTTACTAACCATTGCAAAATCCAAATTCTTTTGCTTAGCTTAACTGCAAAGGAGCAAAGTTCTTGCTGCATACATTCCTTTCATCCTGCTAGCATGACTACTTAATTAGTATATTTATTATCACTTGTTTCACAAACATCAACACTGAATGAAAGAATCTATAGCATTTTGAAAAAGAGAGTGGAAGAAGAATGGCATCGTCAAAGGATGATGCTGATTTAGAGGTGTGGTAAACCTGGAGTAGCCCAGGATATGATGGTTTACTTTGAAAAAGTCAAATTGTTTATTTTTGTAAGCCACCTTGGATCCCATCCCAGGGGAATGCGAAAAAGTTTAAAATAAATAAATAGATAGATGAATATTTTAAAAAAATAGAATTGTCCCAGACATCCAGGATTCCAATGGTTGCAGTGAGACCACTCATCACTGAACAAACTGGATGGCCATCTGTCAGGGATGCTTTGACTTGGAGTTCCTGCATGGCAGGGGGTTGGACTGGATGGCCCTTGTGGTCTCTTCCAACTCTATGATTCTATGATTCTATGATTCTATGAAACCCTCTCACTTGAGAAACTAGTCATGCTGACTGAGGCATTCTGGAAGCTGAACTATGACCCTGGAGACCAGGGTTTGAATCCCTGTTTGGCCATGGAATCCCAGTGGGTAACCTTGATAAAGTCACACTCTCCCAGCCTCAGATGTCAAAAATATTCATATTAATAAAGCCCAAATTTGTTCTTGATTATAACATCTACACTAGTGCACTTGTAGCAGGTCAAGCAGGCATACTTTGACTCTCAACTTACTTGGATCACCTTATTCTGTGTGTTTCAGTGGCTGGGTCCTCCATAGCAACAATGCAATGCAACTGAACTGATCAGTCCTAATTAAAAGGAAGGAAAATGAGTTGCTGAGGAAAGTATGGAGATGTTCTTGGAAGAGAGTGGAAACAATAATAGAAAAGCTCTTGTTTACAGACAGATTTCTTGAAGAACAAGCTGGTCTGAAGAGGCTGAAATGTGAACATTTGTTTAGTTTAAAAATTGATCATGAATTCCACGACCCTGGAGACTTGTTCACGACCCTGGAGACTCTCAGCCACCCCTCTCTCCAACAACGACAACCATGACAAGTGGCCTGCAATACCAATAGGAGTTGGCTGGTGGCCATATATAGTTGCAGTGTATCATGGATGGTTTCCAGAAATTGGATTTTTTGCACTGTGTGGGTGCAGAAAAACCCACCCAGCCTTACTCAAGATTTCATTTTAACCTATGTTGTTTTATACAGTGTGCCCTTCCTTACACAGGGGATATGTTCCGGACCATCCCCACATAAGGGAAATACTGTGTATGGTGAAGCCCCATTGAAAACAATGAGGCTTGTGCTTGCAGCATGTACGCCATTGCCTCTTCTGGCTGTGGCTTTCACCATATGGTAAAGGTCACATATGACGTGGGTGCACTGTAAATTATTGTTTTAATTAAATTGTATTAATTTGTAGTTATTGTTTCTAGAATGTACACCTCCTGCAGTTTTTTATATATTTATTTTAATTAATTTGATTATTCTGTACAGCACAGCACAAATTTACAGGACTTTAAATAATAATAATGATAATGATAATGATAATGATGATAATTAATAATAATAATAATAATAATAATAATAATAATAATAATAAGCAAGAACATGTTTTTGAACTAAATATGGATGCTTATTCAATAGCACTTCAATTTTTCTGGTCCACTGCTATTTCTATTATTGTTGTTCTTTTTTTAAAATACAAATTCCCAGTTATAGCACAGAACAAATTTAACATGGTTAGGTGTTGCTGTAGTTCTTGCTTCCTTTTGGCCTTCAAGAACAAGTGAGTTCTTTAATAAGCAAAGCTAGAATACTGAGAATATCCTTCTGCAAATGTTTTCATAGAATTATTCCCAGAGGTAACTTGTCAAAGAGATCCCCATATAAAACAATAAAAGTGAGAACAGACGTCCACTTGCCAATAAATGCAGGTCAAGAACCATGCCCTTCAAGAAGAGATACATTTGTAAAATGCTTCTTTGGGTTAAAACAAAAATTCACAGCCAACCTTGACCTTTAAAATAGTTGACAACTAACATGGCACTGGTGCACACAAATACAAGTGAAGTATCAAAACACTAGAAAAAGGAGCAACACCCAAAATATTTGTAGAATACATTAAATGTTTAATATACATTATTGTGGCTTTGGAAACAACAGAAAAAACTGCTTCTACAAGTCAGGGCACATGATTCTTTGCTGATCCTCCTCTGCTCAGAGCAGTCCCTTGTGCCCTGAAAAACTTCTCCTGGCAGTGGGGAAACAGAGATATTCATAAAGGTCTATAAAGGGTTAGAATAGTGAAAATCTAATCTCCTACATTGTACTATGGGAATCCAAAGTTTCCTCTGTAAACACCCATATAGTTTAAATCCTAACATAATTTGGAGGAAAGGATGATAAAAATAATGTATCCTTGGGGCAGTAGTTGGGATCAAGGCCTAAATGCAATTGTTAATCTTAACAAGTGAATTTAAATTAAATAATCAGTTTAATATTGCATCAATACTTGTGTACATCGCGCAGTTCAATAAGTCTACTCTAGGTGGGACTTGTACTTTGGCCAAAGTCTTCAGAATATTATTTATTTTATAACACTGTCTTTTTGGAGAAAGGGCTGACAGAAGTTAAAAACAGAGAAAATAGTACATCTCTTTGATTGACTTATTAGTTTTTATCATTCATATAATATTCATTTTGGATTCCTTCTGTGAAATTAAAAATGCTAAAATTATTACTTAAAAAAATAGAATAAAGACAGCCACAATACGAAACTACTTATATAAACCAGAAATAGCAAAACCCATGATTCTTAGATCATGGGCTGCGGTTCCATGAGGAGGGACTTCTTGCAACAGACGGGTTGCATCTCACGCCAGTTGGAAGAAATGTTTTTGCCAACAGTCTCAAGAACTTGATCAGGAGAGCTTTAAACTGAGTTCCGAGGGGAAGGGAGACAATAAGGAAGGCAAAAGGGATGGCGAAAACAGTCAAACTGACATAGAGGAAACAAGGCAAACAATGCAAGGACCCAACAGTGGGAGGCAAAAAAACTTGCACAGGCAGCAAGTAGAAGGGAACCATGGTCTGCGATGTCTCTACACTAATGCACAGAGCATGGGAAATAAGCAAGATGAACTCGAACTCCTAGTACAACAAAGCAAATATGATATAATAGGCATCACTGAAACCTGGTGGGATGAGTCTCATGATTGGAATGTGGAAATAGAGGGGTATAACCTTATTAAGAGAAATAGGCCAAACAGGAAAGGAGGAGGAATAGCACTATATGTCAGAGATATTTACACCAGTGAAGAGATCCTGGACATCAATCATGGAAGCCAGGTGGAGAGCATCTGGATAAGAATCAAAGGGGAGGGAAACAACAAGGGTGTTACGGTGGGAGTCTACTACAGACCCCCAAGTCAGACTGAGGAATTGGATGATATCTTTCTAGAACAGATGACCACACAGTCAGAAAAGAGAGATGTAGTAGTGATAGGCGACTTCAACTATCCTGATATTTGCTGGAAGTCAAACTCAGCAAAATCCTCAAGGTCTAGCAAATTCCTCACTTGCCTGGAAGACAATTTCATGGTCCAAAAGGTGGAAGAGGCAACAAGGGGGTCAGCTATTTTAGATCTGATCCTAACCAACAAGGAGGACTTGGTTAATAGGGTGCAAGTGGTGGGATCATTAGGTGGAAGTGACCATGTTCTCCTGGAGTTTGTAATACAGTGGAAAGGAGAAGCCAGGCAGAGTCAGACACGCATCCTAGACTTTAGGAGAGCGGATTTCAGTAAACTTAGAGAAGTATTGAGGGCGATTCCATGGTCAGAAATACTAAAAGATAAAGGAGTTCAGGACGGATGGGACTTTCTCAAAAGGGAGATACTGAAGGCACAATTTCAAACAGTTCCAGTGAGAAAGAAAAACGGGAGGTGTCTCAAGAAACCAGGATGGATGACTAAGGAACTTTCAACTGAGCTAAGTTTGAAACGGAACATGTATAAGAAATGGAAAAAGGGGGAAATCACGAAAAAGGAATTCAAAGAAATAGCAGGCATGTGTAGGGGTAAAGTCAGAAAAGCTAAAGCGCAGAATGAACTCAGGCTTGCTAGAGAGGTTAAGAACAATAAAAAGGGCTTTTTTGGATATGTCCGCAGCAAAAGGAAGAAGAAGGAAACAGTAGGGCCACTGCGTGGAGAAGATGGCAAAATGCTAACAGGAGATAGAGAAAAGGCAGAATTACTCAACACCTTCTTTGCCTCAGTCTTCTCAGAAAAGGCAAAGGGTGCTCAACCTGAGGATAATGGAGCAGAGAACAGAATAGGGGAATTTCAGCACAGAATAAGTAAAGAGATAGTAGAGGAACACCTTGTTAATCTAAATGAATTTAAGTCTCCGGGACCAGATGAACTCCATCCAAGGGTATTAAAAGAACTGGCAAAAGTAATATCGGAGCCATTGGCAATCATATTTGAAAACTCCTGGAGAACAGGAGAGATCCCAGCGGACTGGCGAAGGGCAAACGTTGTCCCCATCTTCAAAAAGGGGAAAAAAGAGGATCCCAACAATTATCGTCCAGTTAGTCTGACATCAGTTCTAGGAAAGATTCTGGAGCAGATCATTAAACAGAGAGTCTGTGAACATCTAGAAGGCAATGCCATAATCACAAAAACTCAACATGGGTTTCAGAGAAACAAGTCATGCCAGACAAATCTAATCTCTTTCTTTGATAAAATTACCAGTTTGGTAGATGAAGGGAATGCTGTGGATATAGTATATCTTGATTTCAGTAAGGCCTTTGACAAGGTTTCCCATGACATTCTTGCAAACAAGCTTGTAAAATGTGGGCTAGACAAAGGAACTGTTAAATGGATCTGTAATTGGTTGACTGGCCGAACCCAAAGGGTGCTCAACAATGGCTCCTTTTCATCCTGGAGAGAAGTGACCAGTGGGGTCCCACAGGGCTCTGTCCTGGGCCCAGTGCTATTCAACATCTTTATCAATGACCTGGATGACAGAATTGGGAGCATACTAATCAAATTTGCAGATGACACCAAATTAGGGGGAATAGCTAATACCCCAGAGGACAGGATCAAGATTCAAAATGACCTGAATAGACTAGAAAGCTGGGCCAAAGCTAACAAAATGAAATTCAACACAGAGAAATGTAAGGTATTGCACTTAGGGCGGAAAAATAAAATGCACAGATATAGGATGGGTGGCACCTGGCTGAATGAAACTACGTGTGAAAGGGATCTAGGAGTCCAAGTAGACCACAAGTTGAACATGAGTGAACAGTGTGATGCGGCAGCTAAAAAGGCCAATGCTATTTTGGGCTGCATTAATAGAAGTATAGTGTCTAGATCAAGAGAAGTAATAGTGCCACTGTATTCTGCTTTGGTCAGGCCCCACCTAGAATATTGTGTCCAGTTCTGGGCGCCACAATTCAGAAAGGACATTGAGAAACTGGAGCGTGTCCAAAGGAGGGCGACAAAAATGGTGAAGGGTCTGGAAACCATGCCCTATGAGGAACGACTTAGGGAGCTGGGGATGTTTAGCCTGGAGAAAAGAAGGTTAAGAGGTGATATGATAGCCCTGTTTAAATATTTGAAAGGATGTCATATTGAGGAGGGAGCAAGCTTGTTTTCTGCTGCTCCAGAGAACAGGACCCGGAACAATGGATGCAAGATACAGGAAAAGAGATTCCACCTCAACATTAGGAAGAACTTCCTGACAGTAAGGGCTGTTCGACAGTGGAACGCACTTCCTCGGAAGGTGATAGAGTCTCCTTCCTTGGAGGTCTTTAAGCAGAGGCTGGATGGCCATCTGTCGGGGATGCTTTGATTTGGATTTCCTGCATGGCAGGGGGTTGGACTGGATGGCCCTAGTGGTCTCTTCCAACTCTACGATTCTATGATTCTATGATTCTATGAAAACCTGAATGAAGAGATTCATATGTCTAAATGTTGGATACTGATAGTATTTAGCATATTGTTGAACTTTGCTTTTCATTTTGAAAGGAGAGTGTAGAAATTCAAGGTCTACAAAATGAAAAAACAAAACATTCAGTCTCAGAATTTCACCTTAACCATTCAAACCATGAAAGTGTTTCAAAAACAAAAATTGCTGTAATTGAAATATTTTGGATTTCAGTCACTGTCAAAAGTGAGCAGAAGTGCAGTGGCCACTCTCTTCACACCCCTGGGCACAAACAGATGACCCAAAGGTATGTGCAGCCATAAGTAGTTACTCGAGCACCCATCCAGTGCTGCCAGTTTGTTGCTAGGGACAAAGCCTCCTGAGTAGATATGACAGAGAGTATGTTCTCTGATCCATCCCTCCAAACCTAAATGGGAGATTCCCATGTGTCTTTGGCCACTGCATCAGAAAGAAGAGCTCTGAAGATTCACAAGTAGGTCAGAGCCATGAATGAAAGAGGCTGATATAATGAGGCCAAGTAGGACAAGAGCCCAAGGATTTATAACACCATAAGGTGTTTCGTTCAAAAGCCTCTTTGTATAATAGATGAGTAGCCATGGGACTCTTGTATTTGGGATGGGGGATGGCTAGACATGGAGGGCCAGTGTTGTGTAGTGTCGTGATAGGTTCACTTTTGTTGTTGTGTGCCTTCAAGTCATTTCCAGCTAATGGCGATCTTAAGGTGACCTCAACATGGGGTTTTCTTGGCAAGATTTGTTCAGAGGACAGTTGCAATTGCCTTCTCCTGAGGCTGAGAGCATGAGACTTGCCCAAGGTCACCCAGTAGGTTTCATGGCTGAGCGAGGAATCGAACTCTGGTCTCCAGAGTCACAGTCCAACACTCAAACCACTATGCCACACTGGGTCTCATAAGTTGAAAATGACTTGAAGACACAACACAACAACAACAGGGCTAGACATGGGGTGGGGTTCATGCCCAAAGCAGCTGTAGCATCTCTCCTCGTATGAAGATAAAGTGATCATTGGCCCTACCACAGAGGGTTTCAGCTCCCACCTTTGTTCTGGATGTTTTGAGTAGAAGCAGTATCATGTTCTGGCCTGTGGTAGGAGCCTATAGGTCAGGCCAGAAGGTGCAGCCTCTGGAAGGGCTCCAACAAGGATCTGAAGCTCAACAGAAGATTTTTGATTCTCCTCGTCAGAACTATCCCTCTGAACGTGGTAAGCTTTAAAGGAAAAGACCTTTGGCTTGAAGCCCAGCATTTTTTTTTCCACTCTAGAAGCTCATGTCAAGTAGCTCTTGGAGGAGGTGTGCTAGAGGTAGACCCAAGGGTCTGACAGTGCTACTCTGAGAGTATTGGTCTCTGGTGCAGGTATCTCTAGAATTGCAGTCTTGGGCTCTGCAGCAGATCTTGAACTTTGTGTCCTTTCTGTCCTTTGAAATTTGACTCTCACGGTGGCTTGAACTCAGGTACTGAAACAGGGATGCCAGAAGAGGGAACACAAATCCTGTCCACTACATTTAATCAAGAGAGTTGTCAAATACACACTCTAGTTGGAGTCAGCCATTTTTTTATTTTATTTTATTTTATTTGCTCACCCTCATGCAGGGCTGACATGCTGCACCGAGAAGGAGAAAACATTGGTTTCTGGTAAACAATTAGACAAATCAGAGGTTTGGATTGTTCCACCTCCCTCACTTTCCAAGAGAGATTGTAACTCCAATATAGGATATGCTTTGCATGAAAAGGGATGCAGGTTCAGTCACCACTATTTTCAAACTGGGATGGGGATACTCATACCCAGTACATACATATTAGTTACCACTCTGTATGTCTAATTATAAAGGTAGCAACTATGGGGTCATTCGGCCATCTTTTTTAGTGTGACATTGTGAATCTCACTCATGCATTCCGGGTTTGTTATTCACACTATAAATTGCATGATCTTTCTTTGTCCCCTATTGGACTCAAAAGAGCTTTAAATATCCTTGCACTGTACTGTGCTGAAGAGAAACTGACAATTAACCATTCTAAGACCAAGATCCTTACCTTTGCCCATCAGCCCAAATTGAAACAATGGAGATTAGGAAGTCGTTATATTGAGCAGGTTAAGATTTTTAAATACCTGGGAATTGTGTTTCAAGCCACTGGGAGGAGAACTGCCCATGCAGAATATGTCATTAGCAATTCTCAAAGATCTATAACCGCTATTCTTAATTTTTTTTATTAAAGGTGCCCAGTTCATCCCAGCTGCGATTAAGTTGTTTAATGCCAAGGTTTGCCCGCAACTTTTGTATGGAGCCCAACTGGGGCCATATAGCAACATTAATGCAATTGAACGCACAAAAACCAAGTTCCTTAGAAAAATCTTTCAGGTCGCACAATGCGTCCCAAATGCTGTCCTCAGAAGAGAAGCAGGGACCAACAAAATTGAATCTAGTCTGTGGATAAGTATATTCTCCTGTTGGCTGAAATTACATAAAAACTCTGCAGGCCTGACAAATTTAATTTTATCAGATTCCTATAAATCCCAATGGGAATCAACCCTTATTAAGAAACTGAATGAGCTAGGCTTTAACAATGATGTAATTTTAAAATTGGACGTCGATAGAGCTAAATCCACTATTAAACAAAAAAATTTTGAAACAGAAGGACAAATGGAAACTGCTTCCCTTTCAAAATATATTGTAGTTAGCAACCAAGGACTGGTTTCCTCTCCAGCTCCATATTTATTTTACATTACTCTTCTTAAGTTTAGAAGGGCTTTAACTTTGGCACGGTTCAATATGCTACAGCCATATTAGCAGGACGATATTAGAAAATACAATTTGAACTTCGTTTGTGTCCATGTGACTCAGGTGCCATCGAAAACCACTGAGCATGTCCTCCTTTATTGCCAGTTTTACAGGGATATTCAACATCAATTGATCACCCCTTTACTGAATAATTTCCCAGGTAACACTGATTTCTTTTATTTACGCCTCCTCCTGGACAACCATGACCCTACCGTGTCCCAGAAGGTGGCTAAATATTGATATAGCGTATGTAAGGTGCGCCCTCAACTGACTAATGGAAATCCTATTGTTATATAAATGATCAAAATGTGATACTGTTTATACATAAGTGTACAGCTTATGTCAAGTTTTTTTTTTCCTATGATGTTGTTTTTATGATGTTGTTTTGATGTGTTTTTATACTGGTCAAAGTCCGAATAAATTTTATTACATTACATCTATAAATTGCATCAATGAGCATCTCTGTAAGTTATGCTTACTGTATGGTTATTTTTGTATCTAATGTTCTTGTTGTAATCCACTTTGATTCCTGAGGAAAAGACAGAATAGAAATAAATCATTATAAGTTCTGTGGCTCACACAGGCAAGCATTTGAATAAGATGGAGTCGACGATGCATTCAGAACATGTTCAAGCCATGCAGAGTTTTATTCTAGGTCTATTTGCATTGGTTTTTCACACTACTGATGATGCAGATCTGTGAGAGTTTTGGCCAAAAAAAAAAAAAAAACCCAACTTAATCAGATGCATTTGGGATGCATGAGAACAACAAAGATTCAACCCAGATTTATCCTGGATTATTTTCACTGTCTGAATAACCCCTAAGAAGCACTTTAGCAGCAGCAAATGTATGGTAATTATTATCTAGATACTCCACTTCTGATTTATTAATCTCAGGGGGCAGTGTAATGACTGCAAATAAGGATGATGAGGATGATGATACTGCTAGTAAATTTACAGTAGACCTGTTTTATTTTAGTAGAGCTGAAACATTTTCCCTCCAACTCCTGGGTATTGATGCCAAAACACAGAAATACACATCCATTTATACAAACCTACAGACAAAATTGTCACTTTGCTACTCTTTACTGACATGCTCATATGAAAGATAATCTCAGTTACCAAACATACTTCAACTTGTTATTCCTTTTCAGCAGTATAAAATTGGAAACATATGGTGAGCTAACTTCCAAGTTCAGCATATAGGATTTGTTTGTTAAGCTTCCCTCTTATGAAGTAATTACATAGAATGTAACACGAACATATACCATCTGCACAGAGAGCACATACTTCATAAGTAATGTTATTTTCATGTAACAGAGCCACTCAGGACCAGAGGATGGCAGCTATGAGGGACTGCCGTTGGATCATGGAAATAAAGTGAACAAGTAATAGGCATAGTAGCTGTAGTAGCTAGCTAACATAGGAGCTAAACAGAGAGGCAAAAAGAGGTGCTTTCAGTCTGGCTTGAAGGCATGGCATTTAGATGACACATGCCTTGAAGCCAGCAGGAAAGTGCCCTCTGTGTGCCTTATGCAGAGAAAAGCCATTTCAAAAAGAAGCAGCTTTTTTCCACTTCTTCCTGGCTTGAAGCCATGTCATGTGGTCATGACATAAGCACTCCAGCTGCCTTGGGAGCCGGTGGTGTGGTTGGTGGGGTTTCAATGTGGCTTCAGAAAAGGCAGCTTCAAGCCACTTTTTCCTGCTCATCTGTTTCACCCCAAAATGACACTAATGTAATACCACAGCAATTTAAAAGCATAGCCTGTAGTATATAATGAGAAATAAAAAGAGTTAAGTCACTGTATGAAAGCATGCATGCCCTCGCCTTCCCTTAATATACCACTATCTTATGTTAGTGAGTAAAACAAAGGGAAAATTGGAGCAGGACAAGTGTCATGTGTAAAGCTTTTCTCCTTTCAGGATATAAGCAATATATTGCCCTAGCTACACATTAAGAAAGCACTGATATTTTGGAAATATTTACTTATCTGTTTAATCTGTGCCCATCGTATAGTAGCTGTGATATGCATGCATTATTATCATGGAAAATCCAGCATTATGCATTGATGACTATACCACTTTTCTTGCACTAAGTGTCACATGTATTTTTGCCAGATAACAAGTTTGTCTTGTTCACAGTTACAATACACTTTTTACTACTGAAGAGGTCCACACATTTATAGTGTTTATACTGAGCTAAAAAGTGTTAAACAGCCAGTGCTTAAAACAAAATCAAGAGAAACAACTGCTGGGAAGAAACAGCCAGGTTATTTATTAAAGTAAATAACAGGAAACCATAAAAAGAAGCCCAAGAAGCAAAACCACAAGGCTTGGGTCTGTTAGATAGAGAATCACAGCAGTAGTGATCATTCAGGAAAGCCCACATAAAGACCTGCAATACATGAAAGAATGATTCTTACAAGAAAGACACTGCAGAACAGGTTCCAAGATGTAATTCACAGAAAAACAGAGATGAAAAAGTATATATAAGGCTTGCAAGCCGGATAGACAGGTGAGTGCACTAGACACACCCTTTTTCTCAGAAGTAGGCCCACCGCCTTGTCAACTGAGTCATATTCACACCTCCTTGCTGTGCTGAAATAATAAGGTACCAACTAAATAATCCCCGACCTGGGGAAGAGATATTCATCTGATACCTGCTACTGTAGAATACAATGAAGAGACAGAATAGACATAAGAAACAGTGTTAAGAATAGCAATATGCAAAGGGGTCTTGTAGCACCTTTGAGACTAACTGTGCAAAAGAAGTTGTAGCATAAATGTTTGTAGCTTGGTCTGTCTTAGGAATAGGGTCTGCATTAAGAATAGGGCAGACAATCCAAAAGAGGGTATATCTAGATTGTTGGAGTTATTAAAAGAATTTTGGGATGTCTCAGGGATTGTAGTAGATAAAATAAAAAGTCAAATCCTAACTAAAAATCTAAATGAAAAGGAAGTGATGGAGTTAAAAGAGCTATCTGGTCTGGAGATGGGGGGGAGGGGGAATCAAATATCTGGGAGTAAAAATAACAGAGAAAAACTCCAAATTATTTATAAACAATTATGAGAAAACCTGGAACCAAATTAGAACAGATCTCACAAAATGGGTGAAACTGAACATATCTTTATTAGGAAGGATAACCTCAGTCCAGATGAATATTCTACCAAAAATGATATTTTTGTTTCAATCAACACCAATCATAACCAACGATAAATCATTTGTGCAGTGGGAGAAAGATATTTCCAAATTCATCTGGGCTGAGAAGAAACCAAGGATTAAAAAGGAAGCACTGCAGGATAGAAAAAATAGAGGAATTCTAGCTCTTCCTAATTTGAAATTTTACTATCACCCCTGTGTCTTAAACGAGATTAGAGATTGGATCCTAATGGAAAGAAAACGATTGTTAAAATTGGAAGGAGAGGGTTCACACTTTGACTGGCATGCTTTTCTCTGTTACAATAGCAAATGTCAACAAGGAGTTTAATAACTACTATGTGAGGAAATCACTGCTGAGAATATGGAGCAAATACGGCAAGCAACTAATTCCCAAAATCCTGATCTGGCCTCAAATTTTACAAAAAAGGCATTTTACAAAAAAGAAAATCTCCAGAAAGGAACATGCCTGACATACAGAACACTTCTTTAAAAGCTTAATGAAGAATACCATCTAAAAACAAGAAAAGAACTTGCCCAAGAAAGAATAGACTGCCATTTGTATCTCCACTACCATATCACCCAGAAATTCAAGTGGAATATTAATACAGGAAAAATAGAACCTATAGAGACAAAATTTGACAAATTAATATTTTCAGATAACAAAAAGTTGATTTCTAAGTTGTCTAACTTATCAATGGAATTTGAGACCAAAGAGGAGACAGTTAAAACCAACGTAGCTACGGGCCTAAAACAAAGGTGAAGAGATAACATTAGAACAACGGTCAAGAGTCTAGAAAACAAATCTGAAGTTCACAAAATGTAATGATCTAAAAGAGAAATATTACAAACTCTTCCATAGGTGGTACCTAATCCCGGCCAAAATAGCTAAATTTAAAAATGGCTCCAGTGACACATGTTGGAAGTGTAGGGGGAAAAAAGGAACCTCCTACCACATGTGGTGGCAGTGTTCCAAAGCAAAGAGATTCTGGAAACAAATCCATGCAAAAATAAATGAAACGAAAACTGAGATGAAATTGTCACCCAAATTATATGTATTAAATATTTTAACAGAGACATTGACAAAAACAGACAAGAAATATGGAAAAATTATTCTTTACATGGTAACAGCTGCATGAATAAGACATAATAACAAGGGAGAACCACCTTACAATTGTGACCGTGGTGAGCAAGTGTAGAAGAAGAAGAAGCAAGAGTGAATATGAGAATATAAGAAAGAGAGAAAGTGACTAGGATGGAAGAATATGGACAGAAGAGTAGATAAGGAGTAGTAAATGGATGTAAATGGATGTAATTAAGGTTCTATCTCATCCTTAATATATAAATTATGTAACAAGAATGCATTTAATGTCTAAAATGTCACATTTTTAAAACACATTTTAAAATTCAATAAAGATTTTAAAAAAGAATAGGGCAGACTACATCAGCATACCAGAGATACTTAATAAAAATGGTGTGGAATGGTATTCTGATGTACATATTTGCATCCTCTTGTTTACTGATCTGTAAAATATATCTGTAGGAAATGTATTCTGTCTCTCTAGTTGCATTGCTTTCCAGAAAAAAATATACTGATCTCTGGGGTGAAACACACGGACCAAATAAAGTGGTGCCAAACTGCTTTGCTGATGGGGAATTTAGATGATGCAAACTTCCAAAGTGGGCATAAACCGGATTGAAGCCATGCTCCAGTGCTAAAAGTTGGAGCAAAGGGAACCTAGAATATTCCAGCTCAGCCTGGAAAATGTGCATCTTCAACCCTGCATATAAATGCCCATACAGTGGTCCCCCGGCTTACGAATCCCCCGGGTTGCGAAAACCCCGGGATCCGAAACCGGCGGGACCGCTACAGTATCCCCCGGGATCCGAAAGATCCCCCGGGATACGAAATAAAAAAACCGCGCGGCCCCTTTAAATCGGCCGCGTGGTCCGTTGCGAATAGCGGTCCCCTGGGAAACGAAAGCTTCCGGGTTACGAAGGTAATCCCGGAACGGATTACCTTCGTAACCCGGGGGACAACTGTATATATAAATGCCAGACTTGTTCTAAAGGAATTATCTATCCTAATCCTAACTCTAACCCTAAAGCTGCATATAAATGCACCAGTGTAGGTGTGCATTGGGTACCCACTGTACCCAAGCAGTTAGAAGATGAACTACTTTGATTAATATACTTTTTTACAGAACCTCCAGTGTGCTTGTGGCCTTTGAAGAGGTGGAACTATGTACAGTACTGTGGTATTGAAATGTACAGAATGTACAGTATAATGATAAAGCATATTGAAATATGATGAAATGTACTGTAGACTATGCATGGAAATATATAATGTATAATCTACATTCAGAAGGTAGTGTTCCATGGGTAGTCATGTTGGCCCTAAAACAAAAACACTAAAAGCAAAAATGGAATGGAACACCACGCTAGCTTTTGAAGCTTCACAGATTTTGTCATCAGGCAAAGATGGTAAAAACAGCATATTTAAAAAAGAAAGTGATAGTGTTGAAGTTAAGGGATCTAACTTATATACAGTGGTCCCCCGGGATACGAATCCCCCGGGTTAAGAAAACCCCGGGATCCGAAACCGGCGGGACCACGATTGTATCCCCCGGGATCCGAAGGATCCCCCGGGATCTGAAAAAAAAAAAAAAAGAAAGATCCCCCGGCGCCCAGGCCTCGGAGGAGAAGGGACGGCCTTCTGCCGGCTGAGAGAAAGGCACGGCCCGATCCGGTGGATCGGGCTGTCCCTTTCTCTCTGAGGAGGCCTCCTCTTCGCCGGCTGAGAGAAAGGCACGGCCCGATCCGCCGGATCGGGCTGTCCCTTTCTCTCTGAGGAGGCCTCCTCTTCGCCGGCTGAGAGAAAGGCACGGCCCGATCCACCGGATCGGGCTGTCCCTTTCTCTCTGAGGAGGCCTCCTCTTCGCCGGCTGAGAGGAAGGGACAGCCTGACCTGCCGGATCGGGCCGTCCCTTTCTCTCTGAGGAGGTCCCCGCCCTCTTTCCCCCGGGTTACGAAAATTTTCGGGTTACGAAAGGTAATCCGGAACGGATTACTTTTGTAACCCGGGGGACCACTGTAGATGAAACTTTATATAGATGAAAAGTGACCCCCCTCCATGGCCATAAGGTGAGTGAGAACAAATGCAGTAAAACAGCAGCAGTCTGGCTTTTCCATCTGAAGTTCTAAAAAAGCCCCTCTGTAAGGGAACTGTATTTGTACCTCTCCAATATGTAGTCACTGCCCCCTATGATCAAAGAATGCATTT
Source organism: Urosaurus nigricauda (assembly GCA_034509955.1). Lineage (NCBI taxonomy): Eukaryota > Metazoa > Chordata > Lepidosauria > Squamata > Phrynosomatidae > Urosaurus > Urosaurus nigricauda. Next base: position 87,220,760 of record JAOEGL010000002.1, on the reverse strand, counting down.
AGTTTCTTGGGAAAGACTCTGTATTCTCAGACGTGGAGATAACTTTAGACAATGGAATAGGCAAAATCTATCAACTGAGGCCAAAACAAGTTGTTTTACCTGCTATAAAGGAGGGTGTAAGTGACTATACCATTCAACTTCACTACAGAAGATAAAATAGTAAATAAAAAACTGGACATATAAGAATGATAAAGACCCTGAAATTTCTTACATTGGTGTACTTGTAAACATAAGTGGGAGTTTGTTTATTGACTTGCCTATTCAAACTGTACTGTGATCAGATCTGCAATTATGGAAGCTCGAGTGAACACAAAGGTAGATTGAGAGGTACCTTTGAGCACAAGCGAATGAATTCATGGTGAGAACCTTCAATCTTCTGTTCAATAAAGGTGAAGGTGTGACACCTTATTCAACAGTTTGGGAAAGCATAAATAGAGACAAAGAAATTTAGAAAATGTGTTTCTTCCAATTTTTTTTTCTGGTGACAGATCAAGGAAAGATTTAAGTTTTCAGTATTTGAACCTCCCTATTTTCTTGATATGCCCTTAGAACGCTGGGGAAACTATGACAGCCCTGCAGCTAATGTAATCTATTCCCCTCCCACTGGGGGGTAACAGAAGACAGAAGGTATTTAAACAGAGGCTGGATGGCCATCTTTCGGGGATGCTTTGATGCAGAGTTCCTGCATGGGAGGGGGTTTGACTATGATTCTATAAGAAAAAGATTATTTTAAAGTTTGCTGATTTGGATGCAACTAATTATGGATGGGAGTCCACTTCTCAAATGGCTACATCTACACTGGCAATACTCGCCTTAATGTTGTCTACTAAAGTGAAGAAGGTGAGCAGGGTGGGCTTTTACCAGTTCAGGCTGATACATGAGCTGTGACCCTTAGAGAAAATGAACCTAGCTAGACATGCAAGTGCTAATTACCTCCCGACTAGACTAACTAGACCTCAGCTGTGACCTCTCAATCTTAAACTGTGAGTGCTCCTTTTTGGAGGACTGAGACCCAGTACAAATGGGAGCTCTGTGGCACCCTGGGGCCAAAACTAGGGTTTGGGAGCATGCAGTGTTCGCATGCTCCCAAACCCTAGCACATAATGGCAGTGCCATCATGGTGGCTTCCCATAGGGACCGCCATGATGATGCAAGTACAGCACAGCATCCGCATGTCACAGTGCCACGCTTGCGTCATGGATGAATGACAGTGCACCAATGGTGCATGCATGGTGTCTGGACCGTGCTATAAAAAGAATCTGCTTTTTGCAGGTTATTTTTACTGCGGGAGAGAGGCCACACGGTTTTTGTCTTCCTCCCTCAAGAGGAAAAATGGGTGACTCCAGCCCGCCCCTGAGAGTGTGGGTCAATAGTCTTGAGCAAGGGCTATCACCCCATCTGCAGCTTAATATTGTCACAGCTAGGTAATAAAATCTAGGCTTTTGCAGTGGTGGGTCCATTGCCAGTGGGGCTGTAAAGGAAATGAGGAAGATATGAAGGAATTAACTGGGTACAGCAATCCCTTTTCTGAATCTCCTTTTCATTAGGCTGTATCTTTTAAGCAGCCATGTAGGTTTTTACTTCTTACTGTTTTCTAAGAAATCAGCTACTTGTAGCAAAGTTCTATGAATGATCACCTAGCTTGGGAGTGTCTAAGATAGTCATCTGGATGGGATGCTTCCCAAGTACTGTGGGTAGTCATTCGACTGTGAGAAATGGATCAATCTCACCAAGGCCAGATGTGATCAATAGGAACATTAGGTTATATAAGTCCCAAGAACATCCCTGTCCAATGAACCTCAGCACAAACTGATAATGTTATATGCTAATTAGATTTAGGGTCAGCTAATGTTGCTGTCTAAACAGATACAAAGCAAACATCGTAATTATACTCTGCGATTTACTAAGAAAATCTTTAAGTGGGAATGGGCAACATGGGCCTGGACGTTGTTGAACTGCAACTTTCATCAGCCACACATTGAAATATCCACAGAAAATATGCAGTTGTGTATTGTGAGAGTAAACAAAGATTTTAAAAAGTGTAATAAATCAGCACATTGCTGTTTTTAGCTATCCTTTACTATATCCCTCATTACACATCAAGTACTAACAATTTTACATCTCTCTCATTCACTTTTTATCTTTGAGCTTATTGAACATTTCACCTGAAATATACCAGAAATTCTAAGAAAACAGGTTCAAAACTTTTGGATTATATTAAGTTTATGAGGAAAAAACGGGGCCTTAGGAAAACAAATAATGGACAAACCATATGTACTGTCAAAAATTAAGCAATATGCTTTACCACCTGCTCCTCTGCTGTATTGCAAGGAGCACAAAGTATGGAAGCACATATGCAATGCCATACAAGAAAAATGAGTGTGTTTGCTAGAACTGCAGACAACTGCTTGCCTTCTTTATGGGCAAAGCCTAACAAACAATTCATTTCCCAGCAGGGTGTATGAAAAACTCCTACATCTGCTACTGTTCTAGTCTAGTCCAAAGGAACATTTAATAAGCTTAGATTTCCATCCTCCAGTGAGTTCCTTCACATTATCATTACTCATTTCTCGGAACCAAAAAAAATGAAATTTCTTTTTATCTCTCCATGGATCACTTTTCCTCCCAAAATTCAAGCCACAATGATTAGTTTTCAATGCTTTGAACTAGAAAAACTGCCCTTCCAAGAAATGTAATCAGTCTGTATTGAAATTGCCAATTTGTTGTTTAAAGATAAAATCCCTCATGTAATGGTATTCAAAATACAGACAATATGTAAGAGATTCAGAATTGGCATACTCAGGATACTATTGAAAAACCTGACTCAGTAATGGCCAGCCTTGTGGTATGTCCATCACATCAAAGCTGAAGCATATTGTTGTTTGTTATTAACTACCTTCAGGTCGACCCCAGCATATGCCAACCCTGTAAATGTTCCCCTATCCTCCACTGCTCTGCTTAAAAGATAAAGGTATTCCCCATTGAGAAGGTTGTTAAGTCGTGTCTGACCGTAGGGGGCAATACTCCTTTACTAAGCCGAAGAGCTAGTGTTGTCAAAGACTACTCTGTGATCATGTGGCCAGCATGATTGCACAGAAGGCTGTTTACCTTCCCACCAGAACAGTACCTATTTGTATTTGAATGCTTTTGAACTGCCAGGTTGACAGAAGCTGGGACTAGTGATGGGAGCTCACCCCATCATGCGGCACCTGGGCCTTGAACTGCCAACCTGCCGATCATGCAATCAACAGATTCAGCATCTTAACCACTTCAGCCACTGCATCCCATGGTGGGATCCCTTAGGTCCTGCAAATTCATACCTGTGACATCCCTAATAGAGCCCCTCCATCTAATATGTTGTCTTCCTCACTTTCTACTTTCCTCTATCTTTCCATTATCGTCTTTTCTTGTGAGTCACGCCTTCTCATTATATGGCCAAAGTATGACAACCTCGATTCGATTATCTTGGCTTCCAGGGAGATTTCAGGCTTGATCTGTCCAAGGACCCACTTGTTTGTCTTTCTGTCTGTCCATAATGGTGTCCCCATTATTATTCTCCAGCACCACATCTCAAATGAATCGAATTTCTTCTTATTTGCCTTCTTCACTGTCCAGCTCTCACATCCATACGTGATGATGGGGAATACAGTGGCTTGGATGATTTTGAAGAAGGAATCCCCAGCAAAACCAGTGGTGAACTAAAGTAACTTTAGACTCTGGAATTAGTGGTCTTATAGGCTGTCTTCCTGCTCATTCTGCTGAAGGAGGCCCTGGGTATCAGCCACAAAACACACCATTATCAGATATAGGGAGCCACCCATTCTTTTGAGATACTTTTATCTGGACTGTTAACCTTGTAGTGGAACAGTACTAGCGAAAAACAGTCAATATTGTCCTGGATATACCTTGAGTCACTCCCAACACAATGCACAAACAGCACAAAAATTCCAATGTCTGTACTATACCATTGGTTGTATGTTTGCAGTTCATTATCTAGGCTACAGTTCTCCAGTACAACCACCAAGGGTACTGAATTGAGGCCACATGATCTTTTGCCTTGCTCTGTACAGTAAAGGAGAGTTAATTTTGCCCATTGACCTATGGGGGGGGGGGATTGCTGCTGAAAACCCACTGGGCTAGTAACCTAATCCTCTAGATCAGGAGAGAAACAGCATCTAGGGCAGACACTGGGCAAATCCGGAGTTGTTATATCAAGCAGTCAAATCAATTTTAATGAGGTAACAGCTATACCACCTGGTACCCTTTTGCATCATTAGCTGGTCTGGATTAAAAACTTCCAGTATCTACAAGAAACAGACTATTTAATGTTGCAACTGAGTAGAAAACTGGAGGAGGAATGTTTAACACAGCACATAATTTGCATAATTAGGAAACAGATCACATAACAATCAAGGTCCGGAGTTGGGAAATTGAACTATGTCTCTCCACCTGCTCAATAGTTTCATATTTTATAGTGTTACTGCAATTCGAAGGATTATGTGATATTCTGTGGCCATGCTGTGTATGTTGGGCCATAGATTAAAGCTGCAATCCCTGTGGTCATTTACTTGGCAAAAACTTTAATATAGTTTAGTTGTACTTACTAGCCAAGAACAATTAGGAACTCATTATTCGCTTACAGTTATATTATGTAGTACATTATAATAATATTTTACACACAGCTGTTTTACCTGGAATTGTTTATAATTATATATTTAAACTTTACAGAAGAAGAAAACAAAAAAATGTCAATCTATTAATACCAGTAAAAGGGACAGTCCAAAATGTCGATGGAGCTTATCACACGAGGGAGTACAGGACCATTCCGAAAGAGGGAGAAAGTGAGGTCAGTTCAGAAATGCACGTGATTACGTACAAGCTCATCACACACAAGACCAGAACAGCATCCATACAAAAAGAAAATGTAGTGTCAATACGAAAGAATTCATCACATGTGTACATACCGATCGGCTTTCTATTACGAATTAAGTCATCTTGGGAAATCATAGCAAAGGCTCATGGGAGTTGTAGTTTGTGTCCTGTCAGAGCTGTCATGAGGTTTCAGCTCTCTGTCCAGGAGGGATTCCCAAAGTTCCTCCATTCTTAAGCAGAGTTCGTCCTTTCCCCAGGTGACCAGGCATGTCCTCCTTTGCAGGACACCTCCTGCATTTCAGCCTTCTTGTTGAGGAGGAAGCAGAAGGGCAAGGTGCGCTCTGGCCAGGTTCTGGGGGTCTCTCCTGGCTCCTTCCCTCCAAGGGGCCCTGCTGCCTTCCTCCCCCCTTGGCTGAGAGACTGTGACTTGCAGGGAAGCAGGGCAATGAAGGTGCTCCATGTCCTGGAGCTGGGACCATGGCAGCAAGCTGGCAACAGGAGGAGGAGGGAGGAGGAAGAGGAGGAGGGCAAGGCGCACTCTGGCTGGGCTCCGAGGGTCTCTTCTTGGCACCTTCCCTCCCTCCCTCCCTCCTCCTCTCCTTCCTTACCCCCTGGAGCCCAAAGGACCTTGGGAATTGTAGTGGGCTTTGCCACCGAAGGGAATCCCACCATGATCCACACATGCATTCCACACCAGGTGAATGTGAATTGACTTCGTATTTGGAGGGGAAAGGGATTTGTAAAATTCGATTGTTTACCAAATTTGACTTTTGCGAACTGACTCGTCATTGCATTTGGATGGATGCTGCAATGCGTTCGAAGTCATTTGGTAGTCTCTTGCAAAATTACGTGCAACAGCATGATTGCCTTTGCATTGACCCTGGAATAACCTTCCAATTTCCTCTGTGTGATATGGTCCATAGTTTTCTGTGGGTTTTCCAGGCTATGTGGCCGTGTTCTGGAAGAATTTATTCCTGATGTTTTGCCTGCATCTGTGGCTGGCATCTTCAGAGGGTGGTGGCATGGAAGTATGTGGGGTATATATAGACAATGGATTGCTAATGAAATAGACATACATATCATCCCACATATTATCCCTCCCTGGGGCCTTGCGATTCAACAACAAACCAACACATACATTAACATGTAAATCACTTCCTCCCAACCAAGGGTCACACAAGTATACATACCCCACATACTTCTATGCCACCAGCCTCTGAAGATGCCAGCCACAGATGCAGGTAAAACATCAGGAATAAATTCTTCCAGAGTACGGCCACATATCTCAGAAAACCCACAGAAACCTATGGATGCTAGCCATGAAAGCCTTCGACTTCACACAAAATGTCATAGTTTAGTTTTAACACAAACAGTTTCCCAACATTTCAGAACATTTATTTCAATGGGCATTTATTAGCCCTCATATTGTAGGCATTCGACATAGGTGAATATCATTTCTGTTTGTTTGTTTTGGTGTTTGTTGTTGTTGTTTGTTGGCTTTTTGTAGCAGAATGGGAAAGTGGAGAGCAACTTGTTTTAAAATAGAGTTATCTCCATATTACTTGGAGCCTAGCAGTTCCAGAAAAACAAATGATACACCTATGTATCACTTCAACCATTTCCTTTGTTGAAATAATTGAACTTATTGCCAGGCTTGAACCTGTTTTCCTAATCCATACTACACAATCATATTTCAGAAACAAATGAAGAGCTAACAAGTTTTCAAATAGACACACACAAATACACACACACACCCAAAAAATGGCAAATGAGGAAAAGGTAAGGTAAAGACAGAGTTCATAGGTATGTTAAGTGAACTTGGCCATTCCTTGACATTTTGAATGTGGGGGCTAGTAGCTAAAATGAAATAATCAGACAATTTGAAAAGGACAATATATCCTAGGCTGCCTTCTAAAGGCATAAACAGGGGCAGTAGAACATAAGTATCTTTTTGCTCCAAGCACCAACCTTACCAGATCCACAGAAGGAGGTGGGTAAAAAGTAGAAGTGAATGGGAGAAAAGCCAAGAGAGAAGTAAAAGAAGGGACTAAGGAAAAATGTTTTACATAATTATTCAAGGGTAACACACTAAAGCAGTGGTCTCCAAACTTTGCCCTTTAAGGGATTTTGGACTTCAGCTGCCAGAAGCCTCAGCCATGTTGGGATTCTTGGGAAGCTGAAGTCCAAAATTCTCTAAAGAGCACAGTTTGGGGACCACTGCACTAAAGAATTCCAAAGGGGGTTCACTGAAGCCCACTCCAATACTATTATATAATAATATATAAAACAATAATATTCAGTAAAGCCAGTCCAACCTATAATTAATAGAGACAAAGATACAATGCACCCTTATCCTCCAGAAAGACTAAAAATATCTTCATTCCATACAGGCCAGCAGAGGACATCCACTGACCTTCTGAAAGAGTTCTGACTATTTGAGGACCTTGGTCTCCTGCTAAGCAAACAAATCATTGGCCCTGTGGCATCCTGCTCCTGTTCCATTCCAAGACACACTGGTATTACATTACTACCTGCTTCCCAATTAACAAGACAGGTTTTTGTAAAGAATGGCAAGACACATAGTGCACCAGAGGTGTCAAAAACTCAGAAACAAAGGGGATTGTAGGCATATAAATATAATGTACTTAATATAGAGAGATATAAAGCTGTAACAAGAACCAGTAAACAGATAACAGGGGTAATGAAAAAACAAAGTGACATCAAAAGTAGATCAACAATGATATTTAAAAAAACCAGTGATTATGACAAATAGCAATTATTAAAAGAACATGAGACACTATAGAGAACATATAAGATGGATAAAATCAGGGTTTTTTGTTGATTATATTTTAACACATAGACACACAAACTATTTTGAAAGACATTACTGTACATAATTAAATATAAAAAGAGAAACCTACTGGTTTACAAGACTGTTAACATATAGACATCTTCAGTACTATTACAAAACATTGAAACATTGAACCTTTAACAGTGAAACATTTAACAATAAAACATTTAACAATAAAATGACTTTCAGAATCTCTACTACTCCAACTATTATTCCATAATTAAATCACTTCTTTCTCTATTGAAATTATATTACTCTGTCCTATTCTTCTATGATATATATTTTTCTATCTTTAAATTAAGGAGAAAAAAGAAAAAAAATCAAATCTTCTGTCCTTTCTACTTCAATCTATCTATTTCATTTCTTTTAATTTTTTTCCTGGATAAAATTAGTTTTGATTTCAAGGTCTTCAGATTACCATAAACACAGTCGCACCTCCAAGTCCATGGACTTGAGATCTAAGGACTTGAAAATCCACAGAGAAGCGACCCCCATTAACATGAATGGGGAGTGCCCATGGTGCATGCCCCACAAGCATGCGGCCCATCAAGCCTATGGGGCTTAAATATGCGTGCATTTTGGAACTCGAAGGGGGGGGGTCCAGAATGGATCCTCCGCGAGTTCCAAGGGCCAACTGTATACACAAAAATAATTCTAAGGAAAACCTTTTATCTCAAAGATAGGTAAACCTCCTATATTCATTCCACAGGAGCAAATATTCTCATGCAAGACTGTTACAAATAGATAGCAGAATAATTAAATAGCAAGAAAATAATAAAACAAAAGAAAAGGTGATCAAGTACAAACAATGTGTCACATATATAAATACTACAAAAAATAACATTATTGAGCAATGATATCCAATAAATTTTTAGTTGCATATAGTCCAACATTTAGTCAGCTGATAATTCATCTCATGGGGAAGGCACAGATAGAGGGACATACAAGCCATGGTTTAAATACCTTACAACAATCGCAAACAAACAAGGCACACAAGAGTAGATAACTTACAGCGCTAATTGTCCACAGCAATGATGAATGGGTTTTACACATAGGCAGAGAAGTCAATCTTCTCATGAAGTCCTATCATGGCTAGTGAATTTAAAGTGAAGCACAAACACCTCCAGAATTCTATGATTTAAAGAATGACTGTATTATAGAAACTTAGCACTTGACAAAATCCAACATCCAACAGCTGCCTTTGGGTTGTGGGCTGGGAGAAATGAGATCTATAATAAAAAATAAATAGATAAATAGATAAAAAATTACCCTACATGCAATGGGACTTCCCTTTTGTCCTACCCATGCTGTTTTCCCCTCAACAACTGCTTTGGAAACAAACCCTGTGCATCTGGACATAGAAACTGTTCTTTTGGCACATTGGGGATACTCAGGTGTGGGAAAATTCAGCCTGTGGACCACATGTAGCTCCAGGGCTCGCTAGGCTCAATTTCTTTTATTTTTTAAAAAATATCCCAAAGTACTCACTAGTAGTAATGTGAAGTGACAGAATAATTGTTCTTATGCCTGAAGAATGGAGGCCAATAAAATTACTGTTCTCCCCACATGGGAAGTGTGAGATAATTACAATGTCTCATCCTTTACAATCGGCAGAGCTGCCCATTCCAACCAGGAGCGAGAAATTATATTTGAAGTTCATTGTTTGGAAAGTTTTATGGTTTATTGTTTTATTGCATCAGTGCAATAAAACAGTGGGTGTGGGGTGGGTGGGAGCATCTTTACATTGTAAAAAGTCTAGCAATTGACAAGGAATCTGTCTTGCCAATGTGCTGGTGAAATTGTATGTTGTTTTTGCAAAGACTGGATTCAAGTTTGTCAAAGCTAAAACAGAAAGTGTCACACAAGAGAGGGGAGGGGAGGTAGTTTGGTATAGTTTATGAGGAAGATAAAATGGAGAAGACAAGCTGGGATCAGTTTTGACTATAAATTCTATAGCTGGAAGGGGGATTATGGGAGCTGTAGTCCAAAACTTTTCCAATCTCTTAATTCTCTCTTTCTCTATCCTGCTCTCTTCAATGCATACTACAATCCATTAAATTCAGTGGAGTTATTGAACCCAGCTTGGACTGCAAGTTCCAACAGCCCCTAGCTGGTGTAGCCAATATGCCAGGAGCTGCAGTCCGACATTATCTGGATCTTGGAAGCTATGCACGGTTAGTCAGCCCTGGTTAGTACTTAGACGGGAGACTGCTAGGGAATACCAGGTGCTGTAGGCTAGCTTGCAGGGGAAGGAATGGGCAAAATTACCTTTGAGCATTCTTCACCTAAGAAAACCTTATGAAATTCACATGAACAGCATAAGTTGATAGGCTTCTTGAAGGTGTACATGTGTGCGCACACACAAACACAATGGCATCACTGGCCAGGGTGTTACCTAGTGTAGGGGGCAGGGCTTCCAGGGACGGGAGTCAAAAAGGCACCACTGATGTCAGTGCCTCGGACTGCTCTACTCTGCTCTAGAAGAAGGCATGGAGCAGGGAGGGGGAGCACTTGCCCAGGGCCAGAGAAGGAGGGATGCGCACACATGCACCCCTGTCCCAACTGCTCTGATTAACAAGGAAGGTGGGAGGGCAAGGTGTATACTCACTCTCCTCCCCTGTTGCTCTTCCTAGCTTGCTCAAGTAAGCTAGCCAAGCAAAGGAAGGTAGGGGCACACCTCCCCCCTTACCTTTCCTGTCACCTGGTTAGCTTACATGAGCAAACTAGGAAGAGCAACAGGGGAGGAGAGTGAGCACACACCTGCCCTCTCACCTTCCCTGTTAGTCAGAGAAGCTCCCCCACCTTCCTTCATTCCAGCACTACATCTCAAATGTTTTTATGTTCTGTCTATCAGCTTTCATGACTGTCCAGGTTTCGCATTTATACATGGTGATGGGGAATACAATAGCTTGGACAACCTTTTCTTTTAGAATTCAGTATTATGTCTGCATTTTAGTATCTTGTCTAGTTCTAGCATTTTAGTACTTTTAGTATCTTGTCTATTAGTCTGATTTAAATACCATTATTGAGTTTAGACAGGTTTATTTTGTAGTAAAGATGTTTAGGATTTCTGACTCATCCCTTTTAGATTAAATAAGAGAAAGAAATAGGATAAAAGAATATCAAAGTAATTTACTGATGCTGGTGAACTGGTAGCAGTTGCAAAGGAAGCAATGAACTGCATAAGAAGAATTTGACAGAGAGGGAAAGTCTGTATACCAACCAGATGCAAACAATCTAGGCATGCTTGAATGCCTACATTTGCTTGATAAAAGGGCAGTTTGCAAAGGACAAGAATTATTAGCAATGTATGATAGTAATCAGAAATAGGAAGGACACTGAAGCAGAAACAAAGCAAAAACTAGGAAGAGCTGGGGACCAAACTATGTAAGAAGGAGATATAGAACAGATCTTCTCCTTCTTTAAGGTTATTTTTGAAAACTTAAAGCCAGCAAATGAAATTTGTGGCCCTAAAGATGTTTGAATGCAATTCTAACATCACCTGGAGGACTACAAGTTGTCAATCTGTTTTAAAGCTTTCACATGGAGGTGGAAACAACTGGATCAGATCAGTGCTGGAAGGAGTTAATCCTTTCCTCATTACTATTTTGTTTTAAACAAATCCCCCTCCCAAAATGCTTGTTTGTCCCATAAGAGGAAACACTGTGACCAAATTCAATCCCTAGCTGCTTCTAAAAGAACTTTAAAAGGAATCAAAATTTCAGCCACTGATCTTCAGTGTTTTATCTCAGTTGTCCCTAAAATAACACTGTTAAAATGGTTAAGGCAAATTCTATCTAAACATGTTGTATTCCATCCCTTGCCTGTTTGGTGCCTCATCACCTGCCAGCATTCTTTCTATAATGAAGCCTAGAAGCTTGCTATGTTACAGGGGTCTATAAAGCATTCTATAAACCACCACAATCTGGATTAGATACTTTATTCCACATATGGTGTCACATCCAAGCCCTTTTTAGGCAGTTTATCCTTTCAGCACCATGGAAAGCAAGGCACAGAGACGACACTTTTATGGGTGAAATTGTTCTGCCTCATTTCACAGAATGTCATCGGATACAGTGTCCAGACCTCATTCTCTTCTACTGGCAATCCTCTAATGCTTTCCCAATACTTATTGTGTCTTTTTTCTTATCACACACACAGACACAGCTGAGAGTTAGATAAATCTTTTCTAGTGTTTTCTACTTCTGTTCTTAAGAGTGCAACTGTATACAGGTCTTCTCAGGAGTAGGTCCAACTGTACAGAATGGGGCTTACTTCCAAGGAACTTGACTTTGAAGCAAACCAATTTTTTAAAAAGTCATCTTCTCTGATAAAGGGAATCTGCTTGAAACAACACTTTTAAAGAACATTTTGTACTGAATAGTACAAGGGGCAGGAAAGAAAGCATGAAAATGACAAACACAGACCCTACTACACACAGAATAGTCAAATAGAGGGGATGAGGAGATCAATTACTTTTCATGACACCAATGTACTACACCTTAGACATGTCATGCTACCCATTATTCTATTACTTCCCGCATATTTATTTCATTTGCATCCCACCATCTTCCACAAACCTTAGAGTCAAAATTTAACTTACAAAGTTAAAAAAAATATAAAACAGGTAAAAACATATAAAATATTATCATTAAAATGTAACTTCACTATCTGTAACTTTAAAACCATATGAAATACACAGTAACATTATTAAAAAAATGTAACTCACATTAAAAAAACCCTCAATACACCACACAGTAAAAAGCCTTTTCTTTAAAACTGTTACTTCCCAATATCCTGCTGAAATTTTCCACCTAGGCTGAGTTAGCACATGCCAATCAACATTCTACTTTCCAAGTTTAAAGGGGGAAAAAGCCCTGAAAATTGAGTGCAATTGGGGAAAATGTACATTAGTTCTTTCCACACTTTTAGGTTTCAACTTTTTTTTCCTATCATTGTTGTTGTCATTTTTCAGAGGAACATGTGTGGGGAGCAGATGGCCCTTTCTATACACCTATTAAAGTCTGTGGCTTTTTTTTGTAAAGCATTCAGTTCAGAATCTTTCATCAGAAAACATTGCAGTTTTTAAATTGTACTTTATAGGTTATCACTACTAAATGTTACAGATTGTAGTGAATTTTCCGTGTTATTCAGCTACATTGTAAAATGTATTCTACAGGCATGCTTGTACACGACACATGGGCTTAAAGGTACATATATATTGGACACAAGCAAAAATACAATTCTGTTTCACCAATTTGTGTCGATACCAAGTTGCTTCTCCAGATTTTGGTTGTCATGGCACCCACTCTGTATCAAGTTTTTCCCCCTTCCCCTTCTATCTTCTCATTGCTCTCCTCTTGCAACCTGTTGATGTTTTCCATCCAGCAAAACAGCTCATGCACAGGACCTTCAAAGTGAAGCATTGTATAAACGAGAACATCTAATTCATAGAACCAAATCCATTCTTTACGGGTGGCAAAAGAGCAGGACCTTTCACCATTTCTTTTTTTAAAAAGCCTAAGCAGAATACAAAGCTTATTCAGAACATGTATCCCTCCTCCCTACATGTTCCAAGTATGCTTCTTTGAATGACCACAGATAGTCATATATAGTAGTTATTTTCAATCTTGGCTCTCCAGATTCTTTGGATTTCAACTCCCAGAATCCTTGGAGTTTCCGGGAGTTTAATTCCAAATCACCTGGAAAACCAAAGGCGGAGAACCATCATTTATTGTGCCGTCCATCTTCAGAAATGAGCCACTGCTATTGAAACACCTCTCTTATCCCAATGAGTTAATGTTCCACAATGTCACTAATAAATCAGCGTTTCCCAATAACAAGTCCTATGTTGTGGGCACGGGTGTGTGTGTTAATATCAATGCATCTCCACTACCAAATGCTTTCAGAAAACAAACAGCAGGTCGTTTGAGGCGGACGGAAAACAAAAAAAAAGCAGCAAAGAGCAAGCAGACCGGGTCTGTCTCATCGAACAAGACGGAATGAGCTACACTTTCAGCATACGGGAATCAAGAAGCACGGCTGAGGCAAGCTTGGAGTAAAGGCAAAGGTACTCCCTTGACATGAATGTCTAGTCACATACAACTTAGAGTACTGCTTTGTGTTTTTTATATATACTGCCTAAGAGTATGCTTTATATTTTTAGTATTTTTTTTCATAGCGTACCGCTCTATAGTTTTCAGTTTTTAATTTTAGAGCACTGCTCTCTATTTTTTTTGTACATACACCGCTTAAGAGTACGCTCTATATTTTTAATATTTGGGTACTGCTCTCTCTCTCTTTTAACATATACCGCTTAAGCGTATGCTCTACATTTTTAACATCTTCTTTATAGAGTACTGCTCTCTCTCTCTTTCTATATATATTCAGTCGCTTAAGTTTAGAGTAGTCCTCTGTGTTCTTGTCCAGCGTATAACTCGTGCCCAATAGGAAACTTGGGGAGAAAAACAAAAAGCATCTTAAGGGATGGCTGGAAATAGGCAACAGCAGAAGGTGAGGTCAGTTTGGTTTGGTCAGGCTTGGAAAGCAACAGGTGGCTTTCACTGCTCTCTCTCTGCTTTCCTTGTCAGGCAGCTGTGAAGTTTGGGGCACCCCTTCTTCGTGCAGATAGCGCTTTGAGTCTTTGTCTGGCTCTTTGCTATGGAATTCTGGGAGTTGGAGTTTGTTGTGGGGCCCAGAGGGCCCCACAACAAACTCCAACTCCCAGAATTCCATAGCAAAGAGCCAGACAAAGACTCAAAGCGCAGGATTGGGTCTCCAAAAGAGAGCCCCCACAAAAGCTAACCAAACAGTGGTTAGCCTCCTTTATTATTCCACACACACAAACATTTCTCCCTAGTTTCCCCACCCAGCCCGCCTTTATTTATTATTATTCCCCCTCAGACTGGGCTCAAATGAGGCGACCCCTCCAAAAAGAGAAGTGTCTTCCTCCTGAGTCCTTACCTGGGGCTGCTGGGAGGGGAGCCCCGAGCGCTTGGTGGAGCCTTGGCGGGAACTGAGCCTCTTCCAAGACTCGGCGAACCTCCCTCGGCTGGCGCTCCGGCTCCTCCGCCGCCCGACTTCTGCTTCTTCTTCTTTCTCCGAGGAGCCTCGGCTCTTGCCTCCTTGCTCCCCCTGGACGGGACCCCGCCACTTCTGGCCCATTTTTCCCCAAGCTTGGGAGCCCTCTCCTTCTCCCCAAAGCCCCCAAAAGTCAGCCTTTTCCCTGCCACCGCCGCCTCCTCCTCCTTCTCCTCCTCATGCGCCACAGAGGAGGGGAAAGAATGCGCCTTTACGCGCCATGGCTCTCCTCTGCTCTCTCTGGGGCTGAGGAGGGAAGGAGGAGGAAGGCTGGCAAAGGGAGGAGAAGGGAGGCTCAGGGCAGCTTTTTTTCCCCCTCAGGTGTGTCTGTGTCACACCTTAGGCCCCCCTCTCTGGGGTATTCTGTTGTCCGCCTTTATCATTATTATCATCATTAAAATATCCCATTTTCTTCCCAGTGCAGGGACTCAAGGCGACTTTGGACTTCTTTTCCCTACTCTCTTCAACAAGTTTATCACATGGTTGGGAGGAATTTCTCTCAATTGCGAATGGAGCCAATTCGAATTCACGTAAATTGGCTAGTTTAGCGAATTTACGTGAAATCTGATTGCGTTCGGAATGCGTTCAGAATGACTTCCCGTTTCCCAAAAATAAACCCTCCATTGCCTGAAATTGCGTGAGATGCTCTAATACGCAATTACGTGAAACCCCACGATTGCGTTCGGAATGACTTCCCATTGCTCGAAATTGCGTGAGGTACACTCGTGCGCAATAACGTGAAACCCCACGATTGCGTTCGGATTGCCATTGCATTATACCCCCAAATTCCGTCGTATGATAAACTCCGCATGCCAGTGTTCAGCTGTCAGGAATAATAAACTCTTCTAGAACATGGCCTGTACATAGTCCAAAAAATCCACCAAAAAAAAAAAAAAATCTATGGATGCCAGCCATGAAAGCCTTCGACTTCATATTTTTCATTGTTATTAATATTATTAATAATATCCCGCCTTCCTCCCAGTACAGGGACTCAAGGTGGCTTTTTAGGATTTTTCCATACTCTCTTCCATGCCGGTGTTCTCTGGAGATGCCAGCCACAGCTGTCAGGAATAAACTCTTCTAGAACATGTCCTATACATAGTCTGAAAACCCCACACAAAAATCTATGGATGCTGGCCGTGAAAGCCTTTGACTTCATATTTTTCATTGTTATTAATATTATTAATAATATCCAATCTTCCTCCCAGTATAGGGACTCAAGGTGGCTTTTTAGGACTTTTCCTTACTCTCTTCCATGCCGGTGTTCTCTGGAGATGCCAGCTACAGATGTTGGCAAAACGTCAGGAATAAACTCTTCTAGAACATGGCCTATATATAGTCCGAAAAATCCACAAAAAACAATAGATGCCAGCCATAAAAGCCTTCGACTTCACATTTTTCATTATTATTATTATTATTATTATTAATAATAATAATAATAATATCCTGCCTCCCTCCTAGTACAGGAACTCAAGGAGGCTTAGAACTTTATTATTAATAATAATAATATTAATATCCCGCCTTCCTCCCAGTAGAGGGACTCAAGGCGGTTAATTTGGACTTTGTCAAACGGGGACCTAAGCACCTCCATCCTGAAAAATGGTTAAAAGTGTTGGCATTCTGCTGGAAAAGCAAGCCAACTCGCTAATGTTTATCTCACACACAGAGCACAACCGGGGTGAAAAGCACATTACCTAAGCAAGAAAGTGGGTCAAAACTTTCTTATAACCCACCTGGAACACTTAGGTCCTCTGAGAAAAATTCACTGCAACCAATAAAAACTAGATTGGTCTCAATCACCCAGAGGACCTCATTTGCTGCTCCCAAACTAAGGAATGGTTTCAAAAAGGCTGTCAAGACTAGTCTTTTCCAACAGGCCTTTCCTGAATAGCCTACCAGGTCTCCCATGGATATGAATTATTACATAAAAGACTCCAAATTGCCCATTTCTTTGCTGCTGATTGTTTTGACTGTTTTGGTATTTTATTTTATTTGGTATTTTATTGTTTTGATTGTTTTAATGGTATTTTATTATGGTATTGTGTTGGGAGGGAGGGAATAATAGAATGAATTTTACAATGTATGATATATTTTATATTGTATTTTATTGCTGTTGTAACCTGCCTTGGTCCTGTGGGAGAGGCAGGAGAAAAATATATTATTATTATTATTATTATTATTATTATTATTATTATTTGGGTTTCAGACAGATGAGGATAAATCCCCTTGCTAACTTGGAAATAACTTTTTTGTGTGCATGCTAAAACCTGTCATTTCCACAAGTGCATCCACACACATGCTCCTGAGAGGGAAGGGAAACCAGAAGCTGTTTCAGAAGAAGGAAATCTGAGGTTTCCCTCTGTAGACTCCCATAAAACCACACATAAACACACACATACACACTGGCGAGAAAGAGGACGGGGCCGCTCCATAAACCTGTCTGATTTCAGTGAGGACTGAACCTCCCAGATGTCCTCCTTTTCCAGGACAGATCCTCCATTCCTCCCTCCTGTACGTGAGAAATTCCAAAACATCCTCTCTCTTGTTCTCCCACCATCTGTTCCCTGCTTCAGAAGGAGGAGACCAGCCCCACAAGGGAAAGAAGTGTGTGTGTGTTGTGTTCATGTCCCTTTAAGAACAAAGCTGCCTCCCTCTCCTTGGCACAGCAAAGGAACCCAGGGAAATCTGAGAACAGAAAAGAATCAGGGATGTGGTTTTCAGATTGCTGCAATTACATGACAAAAGCAAATTTGTGAATGAACTGGAAATGAAAACACAGTATTTTTGCAAAACTGCTTATTCCCTGATTCACCTCACTTTCTGTTTGGTTTCTAACCAGTTTGTGTCACAGCATTGTCTAAAGCGACTCTACCACAGGGTTTTCTTGGCTTTGCTTTTCCTTTCCTCTGAGGCTGACAGAATGTGTTGTGCCTGATGGGTTCCCATGGCTGAGTGGAGAGTTGAACCCAGGACTCCAGAAAACATCCAGGGGTAGCTGTGTTAGCCATTTAACAAATGGAGGGACTCAAAGCAGCCTCCACAAATTTAAAAAACAAATATCCAGCTAAAATCATATTTACATAAATTAAAACACAATTAAACAGAGAATTGTGTTAAAAGGCACAGATAAAATCATTTAAATTATATTTAAAATAGGTTTAAGACTGAATGGCCTGAAGCAGTTATTCAGTTCTGAGAGGCCAGTCTCTGACCAAATTCAGGACTGTGGGATTGGAAGAAAGTATTTCTTTATACCCCATATAATGGTAGAATTTACTGTCAACAGACTTGACACTGGGCACTTAGTTCAAATGGCTTAGGAGGAGATTAGGCCAATTAATGAAATATATGACTGCCATTTGTCTGGACAGTCCTACTCTGCTTCTTCATCATCATTGTATGGAAGTGATCCCAGACTCTGAAAGGCTATGCCAACAGAGCAAAAGCACTGGCACATCCTACAAATGGGGTAAGGCTTTGAGTGTGGCCTCAGTAGTAGTGTGTCTGCCATCCAAAGATCAGCCTGGCTAAATGGAAAGAGGATTATAAGTAGAAGTTTGGTCATAAATGATGAACTGGCTACACCAACCTTTCTGTTATGATGGTGTGGTGGAGTAATTGCTGTCTGTAGAAGGACTACTGGCAGTGATGAAATCAAAAATATTCAAGTTGTGTGCTGTCTTTAGTAGGTACTAGCACTAACAGAGAAATGAAATCTCTGTGTTCAGAGGAAGAGCACCTCAAAATAATTGTATAATTGGGACTAGTGAGGGCAGGCTGTTGTTGGCCGTACCTGGTTGAATCCTGTAGAAACAAGACACTGGCCCACAGGGAACTCATATAATCGGGCAATGCTCCTTTTTGTTTTTAAAGCCATGACAAAGAAACAAGGCAAAGAAATCTGCTCAGAGACACTGATTCCTTGCTAAGCACAAATTTGTTATTTTCTGGTTATATTTATTCTTATGTTTATTTATATCCTGCCTTTCTCCCACTCCACGAATCAAGGCAGCTTGCAAAGGTTAAATTGGTTCTGCAGTGTCTGATACCTTCCTTTAATAAAGCAATCCTGACTGGTTGCTCTGCATTTTAAAATTTGTTTTATTTTTATTCATGTAGTTTATAGCTTACAGATAAGGTGGCTCAGTGGTTAAGACGCTAACTCTGATGATTGAAAGATCAACACATTGCCAGTTCGAGGCCAGGTGCCACATGACGAAGTGACCTCCCATCACTAGTCCCAGCTTCTGCCAACCCAGCAGTTCGAAAACATGTAAAAGTGCAAGTAGATAAATAGGAACCACTTCGGTGCTGGCCATATGACCACAGAGTTGTTTTGAGAATGCTGGCTCTTCGGTTTAGAGATGACCATTGCCCCCCTACAGTCAGACATGACTAGACAATCTTGTCAGAGGGGAAACTTTTAGCTTTTACTTTTTAGTTTATATCTTGCTTGTAAAGGAGATATTATTCAGAGTGATTAAGTAATATGTTTACTTGTGAGTAAACTGTCAATACATAGTGGGGCTTATTCCCAAACTGAAATGCATAGGATCTAGCTGTTATGATCCAGTAGTCTACGGGGCTGACTATACCTTTGCCTTGTCTGCAGCTATTGCAAAAGACTGTTGTGATGGCCTGGCCACTTCTAACTTATACGGAGAATTTCTAGTGACAATGGACTGTACTGCGGAATTAGTGAAATAGTCTTTGTTGTTGTTATTGTTTGCCATCAAATCAATATAAATTCATGGCAACCCTATGAATAAGAGATCTCAAAAAGTCACAGTCATCAACTGCCTTCCTCAGGTCTTGTAAATTCAGGATGTGGCTACCTTGATTGAGTCAGTCCACTTGTATTGGAGTTCCTTTTTTTACTGCCTTACACTTTACCAAGCATTATGGTCTTTTCCAATGAGTCATATCATCTTATAAGTCCAAAATACTACAGCCTCAGTGTAGCCATTCTTGGTGTTTGTTAAAAAGATAAACCACCATCGTTCATATAGTGGACTTCAGCAGGGCTCTTAGATCAATCCTGTTTTTATTGATATATTTAAAGCACTTTTACAGTGCTCCCATGGCATATGATCAATTTGCTTGAAACAGTTGTGATAACAATTCCCTTTTTCTTTTCCTGCTTATAGGGCACCTCGTTCTAATGGCCTCTGTAAAGGAGCCAGTCATAGAATCATAGAATCATAGAGTTGGAAGAGACCACAAGGGCCATCCAGTCCAACCCCCTGCCATGCAGAAACTCCCAATCAAAACATCTCCGACAGATGGCCATCCAGCCTCTGCTTAAAGACCTCCAAGGAAGGAGACTCCACTACGCTCCGAGGGAGTGTCTTCCACTGTCAAACAACCCTTACTGTCAGGAAATTCCTCCTAATGTTGAGATGGAATCTCTTTTCCTGCATTTTTTATCCATTGTTCCACATTCTAGTCTCTGGAGCAGCAGAAAACTAGCTTGCTCCCTCCTCAATATGACAGCCCTTCAAATATTTAAACAGGGCTATCATATCAGCTCTTAACCTTCTCTTCTCCAGACTAAACATACCCAGCTCCCTAAGTAGCTTCTCATAGGGTATGGTTTCCAGACCCTTCGCCATCTTAGTTGCCCTCCTTTGGACACACTCCAGTATCTCCACATCTTTTTTGAATTGTGGTGCCCAGAACTGGACACAGTATTCTAGGTGGGGCCTGACCAAAGCAGGGTAGAGTGGCACAGTTACTTCCCTGGATCTAGACACAATACATCTATTGATGCAGCTTAAAACTGCATTGGCCTTTTTAGCTGCTGCATAGCTCTGTTGGCTCATGTTCAGCTTGTGGTCTACTTGGACTCCTAGGTCTCTTTCGCATGTAATTTCATTCAGCCAGGTGTCCCCTATCCTATACCTGTGCATTTCATTTTTCCGCCCTAAGTGCAGGACCTTACATTTCTCTGTGTTGAATTTCATTTTGTTAGCTTTGGCACAGCTTTCTAGTCTATTTGGGTCATTTTGAATTTTGATCCTGTCCTCTGGAGTATTAGCTAATCCTCCCAGTTTAATATCATCCGCAAATTTGATAAGTATGCCCCCAATTCTGTTATCCAAGTCATTGATAAAGATGTTGAATAGCACTGGGCCCAGGACAGAGCCCTGTGGGACTCCACTGGTCACTTCTTTCCAGGATGAAAAGGAACCATTGTTTTACAAAAGGTAAAACAGGAATTATGGGTAGAATTGTCTGCAGCTGAAGGCTGGAACAGCAGACTGTTTCTCAAGGTCAGTATGTGCTTGCTTGCACATAGGCCTAATGTAAACAACAAGAGTCTTCCTGACTGAGAGGACTGAAGGCGCAATTTCAAACAGTTCCAATGAGGAAGAAAAATGGAAGATGTCTCAAGAAGCCAGGATGGATGACTAAGGAACTTTCAACTGAGATAAGCCTTAAACAGAACATGTATAAGAAATGGAAAAATGGGGAAATCACGAAAGAGGAATTCAAACAAATAGCCAGCACATGTAGGGGTAAAGTCAGAAAAGCTAAAGCACAGAATGAACTCAGGCTGGCTACAGAGGTTAAGAACAACAAAAAGGGCTTTTTTGGGTATGTCCGAAGCAAAAGGAAGAAGAAGGAAACAGTAGGGCCACTGCGTGCAGAAGATGGCAAAATGCTCAAAGAGGACAAAGAAAAGGCAGAATTACTCAACACCTTCTTTGCTTCAGTCTTCTCAGAAAAGGCAAAGGGTGCTCAACCTAAGGATAATGGAGCAGAAGACAGAATAGGGGAATCTCAGCACAGAATAAGTAAAGAGATAGTACAGGAATACCTGGTTAACCTAAATGAATATAAATCTCCAGGACCAGATGAACTACATCCTAGAGTATTAAAAGAACTGGCAAATGTAATATCGGAGCCATTGGCAATAATCTTTGAGAACTCCTGGAGAACAGGAGAAGTCCTAGCTGACTGGAGGAGGGCAAACGTTGTCCTCATCTTCAAAAAGGGGAAAAAAGAGGATCCCAACAATTATCGTCCAGTTAGTCTGACATCAATTCCAGGAAAGATTCTAGAGCAGATCATTAAGCAGAGAGTCTGTGAACATTTAGAGGCCAATGCCATAATCACAAAAAGCAACATGGGTTTCAGAGAAACAAGTCTTGCCAGACAAATCTGACCTCTTTTTTTGATAAAATTACCAGTTTGGTAGATGAAGGGAATGCTGTGGATATAGTATATCTTGATTTCAGTAAGGCATTTGACAAGGTTCCCCATGACATTCTTGCAAACAAGCTTGTAAAATGTGGGCTAAACAAGGTAACCATTACATGGATTTGTAACTGGTTGACTGACCGAACTCAAAGGGTGCTCAACAATGGCTCCTTTTCATCCTGGAAAGAAGTGACCAGTGGGGTCCCACAGGGTTCTGTCCTAGGCCCAGTGCTATTCAATATCTTTATCAATGACTTGGATGACAGAATTGGGGGCATACTTATCAAATTTGCAGATGACACCAAATTAGGAGGAGTAGCCAATACTCCAGAAGACAGGATTGAAATTCAGAATGACCTGAATAGACTAGAAAGCTGGGCCAACGCTAACAAAATGAAATTCAATGCGGAGAAATGTAAGGTTCTGCACTTAGGACGCAAAAATGAAATGCACAGATATATGATGGGGGACATCTGGCTGAATGAAACTATGTGTGAAAGGGATCTAGGAGTCCAAGTAGACCATAAGTTGAACATGAGTCAACAGTGTGATGCGGCAGCTAAAAAGGCCAATGCTATTTTGGGTTGCATCAATAGAAGTATAGTGTCTAGATCAAAGTAAGTAATAGTGCCGCTCTATTCTGCTTTGGTAAGGCCCCACCTGGAATACTGTGTCCAGTTCTGGGCACCACAATTCAAAAAGGATGTGGAGAAACTGGAGCGGGTCCAAAGGAGGGCAACTAAGATGGTGAAGGGCCTGGAAACCATGCCCTATGAGGAACGACTTAGAGAGCTGGGGATGTTTAGCCTGCAGAAGAGAAGGTTAAGAGGTGATATGATAGCCCTGTTCAAATATTTGAAGGGATGTCATATTGAGGAGGGAGCTGGCTTGTTTTCTGCTGCTCCAGAGACCAGAACGCGGAGCAATGGATGCAAGCTGCAGGAAAAGAGATTCCACCTCAACATTAGGAGGAACTTCCTGACAGTAAGGGCTGTTCGACAGTGGAACACACTCCCTCGGAGTGTGGTGGAGTCTCCATCCTTGGAGGTCTTTAAGCAGAGGCTGGATAGCCATCTGTCGGGGATGCTTTGACTGGGAGTTCCTGCATGGCAGGGGGTTGGACTGGATGGCCCTTGTGGTCTCTTCCAACTCTATGATTCTATGATTCTATAGGTAACACAAGGAAGAAAGTCATCAGAACAGGCTGGGTTTGTGGCCACATGCTACAAGTCTATAAATAGCCTGCACACCACAGTTGGGTAATTATTGGGTAGTTGTGGAGTGGATGGTTGGTTGGAGAGATTTGTTGGAAGAGCGTGTGTATATTTGTAAATACAGCAACTTAAGAATAAAACCTCTGAGGATAGAGTTTTGGCTCCAGTCTGTTTCATCAACAACTGGGAGGAGGAATCCTGATAAAGCCAAACAGCTCCAGGGTCGCCGGTAATTCCGAAGACATCGGAGATTGCTTGAACTGTGCACATCTGCTTGTTTACATCAACAGGAGAATATGCTGGTTAGAAGATCTGCCACACACACAAAAAAGTGCTGCTCTTGTTCTTTCAGAAGAATACTGAGGCCTTCTTTCAGAAAAACCTTCTTTAAGACTTTCTTTCAGAAGATTCTGGGCAGAGTCAGAATTGCATTAGGAGTGAACCGTTCAACTCCAGGGAGACTTTCCACAGCCCAGAGTCCTAGAAGGGTAGGTAAAAGCTCCCTGAATGGTACTTTCCATGTTTTCCCCTAAGCTTAAGGAACAGTGGCAGCTTGTGGCTTCCATATCAGTGAGGCAAGGAATCAACTTAGATTTTTGTTTAAAAATTAATGGCACTATCCAGTGTGATGAACCTATTTGGGGGAAAGGTTTTAACACCTAGGATACCTCCTTTAAAGCTTAGGTTAGCACCTAGGACAGATTTTGTGTCTAACTGACAGGAAAAGTCACCATCTGCTAAATCTGGAGAACATGTCATGAAGGCGGATGCTTTCTCTGCCAATCTTAAGCCACTTTTTAAATGGAGCATGTATTTAATGTCTTTCACAGTAATCCACAGGATCAAGTAAACTGTGTGAGGGATATGAAAGCAATCCTTTCAATGTGTAGAAATGAGGACGAGAGAATGGAGACTAGCCAAGCATCTTTAATGTTTGTGTTGGTTGTCTTTACTGTACCAAATTAAGATATAGCCTGTTATTTTTCCCCCTTCTCTCTTAGCATGCTTTGTTTTATTAAACTTGCTCGGTTTTATTAATCTTTGTCCATAGGGAGCTGAAGAGCACTGAAAAAACTGCACTCTAATCTGACCTGATAAATGTGGTGTGAAGTATTCAGTAGTAAGTGTTTGTCTTAAATAAGAAATGACAGAATGCAATTAAGCTATAATATTTCAACAACATATTTCTCATTCCCAGTTTACAGCCAGTAAATTTAACAAGATACTTTTAATATTTATTCTCTGAACAAGTAGGAGGAAAAAGATTATGTGGCAAGATGAGATACTGTTAATGTTTTTCTCCCAGGTTAAAACCACCAATAAAGTTGGAAATCAAAACTCCATATATCACGTAGGTTACCTTATATTTAGAGTTGTAGAAAAACAGACTTTCCCAGTTCACAAAATGAAAACTGTAACACAAACAGAGTTGCTAATACCCACTCTCAGTGATGCAACTATTGCAAAACAATATTAAAGAGAATCAAGCCTAATTAAGCATCTCTCTTTGATTCAGGAGTTATTTTATTGATTAATAACCCACCTTTAGCCTAATACGGGACCCAAATATTTGCTAAAGTTTACTGTGCCATACATCCACTGAAGGCACAAGTGCCATCTTCTGGGACTGGCAACTTTGAGTAGATGCGAGCTACAGATGCTGGCGAAACATCAGGAATAAACTTTTCTAGAACATGGCCACATGGTCTGAAAAACCCACAAAAAAAACTTAGAGTAGTTACTTTGTCCAAGCAATATCTATTGTTTCATGTCAGATACACCCAAAACTTCACAACATAACAAGTCTACATTCTGTTTTTATTTTTATTATTATTATATTATTATTATTATACTTTATTTATATAGTGCTGTAAATTTACACAGGACTGTACATGCAATTAATAAAATTGATAAAAATAAAACCTGCCAGTGGCGTACATTCTACAGGATAATAACAAAATACATATAAAAAAATAGATAATAATACAAGGTAGCATTAAATAAAATAAGCAGGCAACAAATTAAAAACACCAAATATCAAATATCAGAACAAATATCAGTCAGATATGATTGTGTAACAATCACACAATGCTTGGGAACACTTCCCTGAATAATATAGTCTTCAACTTCAAACAACTTGGAAACTGGTTAAAGAAGTGATGACCCATGCTTGTGGGGGAAGGAGGTTCCAAGATTGAGGGGCAGCAAACAAGAATGGACGAATCTGGGAAGGGGCAGTGGAAATCCTAGGCTGGGACAGCAGACCTTGACTACCAGAATGGAGAGTACAAGTGGGGATGTGAGGAGAAAGAAGCTCAGATAAATAAGGAGGGTCCAGACCATGCAGGACTTTAAAAATCAGCAACAAAAGCTTATACTGAATACAGAAAGGGAATGGGAGCCAATGAAGAGAAGATAATAGAGGAGAAACATGGTCAAAGCAGCGAGTGGATGTAATAATGTGTGCAGCTGAATGCTGGATGGAAATCAACGGACGGAGGTGAGAGAAAGGAAGCCTTGCCAGAAGAATGTTACAATAGTCTGATTGTGAGACCACCAGAGCATAGACCAGAGTCTTGGTGGTAGAGGCTGAAAGAAATGGATGGATTTTCACAATGTTGTAGAGAAAGAGTCTACAGACCTTAGCTGTGGCCTGGATCGGAGGGATACACAACAGAGAAAAATCAAAGATGAAACCAAGACTGCGGGCTTCCTGGACCAGTCAAATAGAAATGTCATAAACGGAAACAGAAAAGGAATATTGGAGGGAGGGCTTAGGTGGAAAAACAAGAAGCTCTGTCTTGGACATGTTGAGCTTCAAGCGCCAATGCTACATCCACTGAGAAATAGCTGTAAGGCAAGATGAAACTTGCTGTTCAAGCCCCGGAGAAAGGTCAGGGGTGGAAAGATACAGCTGAGTGTCATCAACATACAGATGATAGAAAAAACCAAAAGAACTGATAAGTTTCCCTAAGGACAATGTGTAAAGAAAAAACAGTAGGGGATCCAAAACAGAGCCCTGGGGAACTCCAACAGATAAGGGGACAGAGAATGAAGTCTAACCACCCGATACCACAGCAAAAGATCTATCTGACAAATAAGATTTAAACCAATCAATACCAGAGTCAGAGAACCCAAGGTCAGAAAGTATATCAGGTAGGAGACAGTGATCAATGGTGTCGAAGGCTGCAGACAAATCAAGAAGAACAAGAACAGAGTAAAGGCCATTCGCCTTGACCTGCAGAAGATTGTTCAAGATTTTTCTGAGAGCCGTCTCTGTAGAATGCTGTGGGTAGAAACCAGACTGAAAAGGATCAAGAAGGGAGTTGTCTTCGAGAAATTCAAGACAGCGAGAATAAACGACCCCTTCCCAAATCTTAGAAAGAAAAGGAAGAAGCAAAATCGGACGATAGCTAGACAAAGAAGAGGGTTCAAGAGAAGATTTTTTCAGGGCTTGGGAAATGAGAGGAAGTTTAAAGCCTGAAGGGAAGGAGCCTGTACAGAGAGAGAGATTTAAGATATAGAGAAACAAGGGCAGAAAAGAAGTGGCTATAGAGATTAGGAGGTGAGAGGTATTGGATCAAGAGAACAAGTTAAAGGTTTGGAAGAGTTCAGCAGCGTAGAAAGTTCATCCAGAGAAACAGGAGGAAACACAGAGAGTTTTTTAGTTGGAGGTGCCAGAAGATCAGTGGTAGAAGAAAAATCAAGAGGAACTATCTCAGATCAAATAGTAGAAATATTTGTGATGAAATAATTAGCAAAGTCAGTAGGGGAAAATAACGAGGAGATGGGGGAGAGGAAGGTTTTAGCAAAGAGTTGAAGCAGGAGAACAAGTGCTGGAGGCGCCTCTCATTGGCACAGATCAATGATTTATAATAATTCTGTTTTGCCATAGACAGGGCACGTGAAAAGGATAAAAGGACCAATTTATAATGAATAAAATTGGCCCACTCCCTGAACTATTTCCAAAGACATTCGGCCTCTCAAGTGCAGGACCAGAGAAACCTAATTATGGTAGTAAGTCAGGGCTGATGCCTAGACGTAGAAAAGGACTTGCATAGAGATACAAGAGCAAAGCTGTCAAGAGTTGAAGAATGGCGTTGAATAAAGATATAGCTGAGTCAGCAGAGTCCCCAAAATATAGAGAAGAGAGAGATGAATCCAAGGACTGACTGAGATGGTGAGAATTAACGGACTGAAGATCACGAAAATAGTGTTGAACAATATGACAAGGAGGAGGGATATAAGTAAGAGTAAAAGAAATTAGATGATGATCAGACAATGGAAAATCGGATGCCAAGTAGTCAGAAATGACCCACTTATTAGCAAGAACTAGGTCAAAGCAGTGACTGAAAGACTGAGTTGAAGAGTTGGAATGAGATTGAAGACCAAAAGAAGCTAAGAGGGAGCTAAAGTGAGACATTGAAGGATTCTTGGGATCATCAAGGTGGATATTGAAGTCACTTAGAATCAGAGAGGGGACTGAGTCTGATAGAAAAAATGTGAGCCATGACTCAAAGTCTGAAAGGAATTGGTTAGCAGAACCATGAGGGCGATAGATGACAGCAATCCACAGCTGCAAAGGAGAAAAGAGTCTAATAGAGTGAAACTCGAACAAAGAAAAACAATAGCTAGGGGGAAAAGAAACAGCTTGAAACTGGCAGGAATTAGACAATAAGATACCAACCCCTCCTCTTCGGCCCTCAGGGCAGCTTGTATGGTTGAAGACCACCAAAAGAAAGGACAGCAGAGGTAGCAGTATCATGGGCCGGGAGCCAATTTTCAGTAAGAGCAAGAAGATTAAATGATCTAGAAAGAAAAAGATTGTGAATTGCTGTCACTTTCGGAGTGGCAGAACAACCGTTCCAGAGTGAACAAAAGAATGGAAGCTGGGATATAGGAAGTGGTCGAATAGGGATCGGGTTAGGAGAAATATGTGGAGCCATGGGAAGGAATGGATTCAGTGCCCAATAATCAACAGGAATAAAAGTGGCAATAAGAAAAGCAGAAAAACAATAGCCGACAGTGCTTGATAACATTGCCTGAACACCAAGAGACATGAAGGATCTAATAAATAAGGAAGGGGGGCTTTGGAAACCTTTGCCCGATGTCCCAGCTGCTGAGGAAGATGGAAGGAAAGGTGGCTTAAAAAGCCTCTGCTTGGCATCCCGCTGCTGCTGGTTCCTCAGGTCCCTCAGCTGGCTGGCTCTCAGCTATCTTGCTGCCTGATGTGCCAAAGGAGGGAGGGGTGGAGGAGTGCCCTCTTGAGGGTCCAAGCCACTCCCTTCTCATTGCCAGACTGCTGCTGCTTCCTCAGGTCCAGGTGTTGAAGGGAGAGTTTTCTTGTGTCCATGCAGGGAGCAGGAAGCAGGAAGGAAAACACAGCCTGGGAATGCTTTTCACCAATCTTTGCTCCTGGAAATAGTTCAGTAGCACTTTTTATTTTCTTGATCTAGTATGCTAGCATTATCCTTATGTAGAGCACAGACCTCTGACTATTACTGTCTATGTTCTAGTAACCTTGATAATTTATCACTCAGATATGAGAGATGATATGAAATGCTGCTGGACACATTCTGGTTAAACAAGGAAGTAGAATACAAAGACATAGGAGTTTATCAGACGATGGAAATTGAAAGTGTAATCTAATGGCAATCTGAACACAATCATGGGGTTTTACGTTATTGTGTATTAAAGTATCTCATGCAATTTTGGGTAATGGGAAGTCATTTTTGGGTAATGGGAAGTCATTCTGAACACATTCCAAATGCAATTGGAATTCACGTAAATTTGCTAAACTAGCGAATTCACGTGAATTCGAATTGGCTCCAATTGGCTCCGTTCAAAATAAAGAGAAATTTCTCTCGTCTGATAAATTCCATAGCCATATTAGTCTGGAAAATCAGTATACAAAAGGATCTTGCATCACCTTTGAAACTAACTGAAAGAAACAAGCCTGTAGCATGAGCTTCTGTTGACTTGAGTCTACTTAAGTAGATGCACCGGGAAGTAGACTCAGGTCTGTGAAAGCTCATACTACCAACTTCTCTCTTTCATTTAGTCTCAAAGAAGGTTATATATAAGAAGGTTAAGGAAGTAATGAACAATTTATTCCACATTTATCAAATAGCTACTGCTAGTCAACTTTTGAGCACCTTTCAAGATGTTTGACCTTTCTAGTCCAAAGTTATCTAAGGATCACCTCCTTCCATTGAACCCTGAGAAGTTATTGGGAAATGAATTCATCACAGTTCGGATGTCAAAATACACAGTTATGTTCTTCAGATGCTTCAGTGGCTCATTAGAAAAAAAATTTTTTGCTCCTCATTTTTCATCTGATCAGGAAAAATACAGACAGCCAAGAGACTACAGCAAGATTCTTTGCACTCTGAGAAGTATTTATCTGTGCAGAAATACACATGGTTTTCCTGCACAGAAATGTGTTTACACAGAAAAACTGTGTCTTTCTGCACAAAAAACAACAACACGTTTTCTACACAGAATAATCACGGGAAGAAAAACCACATGTACTTCTGCATAGAAAACATGGTTTTTTTCATAGAAAATATGTTTATGTGTAGAGGGCGGGGGGGGGGGGGAAGCATGTATTCCTTTACAGAAAAATGCCTCCTGAAACATGAACACTGATCAGGAACTGCACAGAAATTCTTGTGTTCTCATACAACAAGGAGAATATAATAAGAATTATTCATTATTGCCTGTAAGGATGAAGAACACAAAGGCCCATTTTACATTGGCAAAAAGAGGTGTGATGAAGGCTGCATGAAAGCCCAGCCTTTAGATGAGAAAAAGGGAAAGTGTGTCATGAAAATGCCATTTTGGCGCTTTAAGGGAGAAGAAGCACCTTTAAAAAGGTGCTGGATTTCCCTACTCTTTTTTTAAAAAGTGCGCTATAGCGCAAGTGCATCTAAAGGCTAAGGTGTAGTTGCGCAGTTAAATGGGGCTCTGTCTCTTTAAGATGCCCATTTAAAGGCAGCGATAGAGGTGCGGATTATAATGGATCGTGGGTTGGGAGCATGCGTGGTGTGGAGTTCAATTCTAATTGAAACGCTCAATGCCCTGCAGGTGTAAAAGCTGGGGTTTAACCGTGCAGTTTTTTAAAGCTCCCAAACCCTAGCTCCACCCCTAATCGGAACCCTAGACATGCGCAGTAGGGACTCTGGGATGCCGTTGCTATTATTCTACTGTGGATAACATGTTAATTCCTTCACAAAATAAGGGGGTTCATTCATGCTGCACCAGTGCAACGGCACAGATTAAAAAGGGAGAGGAACCTCAGTGATAAACTGCAGAACTTTTAAAAAAAAATTTCCTTGCCGGCTGCGAAATGCGCAATTGCGCAATTGCGCAATTGTGCAGTTCCCAGCAGGCAATGATAATGTGCTGTGCTCTGTACCTGCGCAATTGCGCAATTCGCAGCCGGCAAGGAAAAAAATTTAAAGCGTGGCTAAAAGCCGCGTTCATTGCCGCCCATGTAGCTGCTCCGCCTGTGTTTGTAGCGTTCTGAGAGCTTCCCATGTAGCGGCTGAGCCACAGAAAATACCTCAGATAAGTCGTTCCCACACCCCTCAGTCTAGCTGCCCTGTACCTTTTAAATGCACACCTGGGGCTTGCAGTCTAGCTGCTAAGCATTAAGGAAAAGGCAACTTCATGTCACACTTTCCTGCCAATCTAAAAAGCCCCAATGGATATACACCCCAATTCTTCCTTCCACTTGTAGCCACCAGTAGCAGTTGATTTGCATCTGAAGAAATGAGCTGCAGTCCATGAAAGCTTATGCTGAAATAATCTGGTTAGTCCTTAAGGCACTAGAGAAGTTGTTTCAGGGTAGCATCCATAATAGAACCATGGGCTGATGAATGGAGTGTTCACAAAAGTTACCTTTCCCTAACAGGAATTTCTTCTGTTTGTGGAAAGTAATGTCTAGATACAAAATATTGTATTTTAAGACTGAGGATGGACAGAAGAAAATTAATGAGATGTAGGGATTAAAATTTGGGAAATCTTCAGGAGAGTCTGCTTTGAAGCATCCCTTTGTTAGATAAATACAGGTGATGTGTTGTCATGGGAACTAAAATTTTCTTGGGGTGTATTCTGACTATGAAGAATATGAGGGGGAAAGATCACTTCTGCCTTCCAGCTAAGAACAATATGAGATAGACTTGAGCCTCTGAACAATTTGAGCCTTGTAAGCATCTGGCTGTTTCCTTGCTGATCTAATGTGGGATCAGTGAACTTCAGCTGTCTTTTGGAGTGTTTAGGTCGTGCCAATTCTTCTACTGAAACTGTATATTTATAAATAAATGTGTATTACAAAATGCCAATAAGCCTCTGGTGACCTACTTCCAACACTACCCACCCTACACGCACACGCACACTTTCAAACAGAGGAGGAGAATACGAAATGTATCAGAATGCAATGTGTTCCTTGAACATTAGTCATATTCAAGTTACACATAGAGCCTATGACACATATTGATTCCATAGACAAAGCCTATATACATAAAGTTTGCATATAGACAAGCAGTTTAGAGATTCAGATCAACATGCATCATCTTACCCCCTCTCCATGTATTGATATCACCAAATATATCACATGAAAAGTGTTCTTGAAACATCAGAATGAAACAACAATTACACAATATTGAATTTGTTTCCAGGAAAGATGTAAAATCAGTATGATACTTTGCTTGAAGAATACTACATCAACCTAAAAGATGGTATACACACAGAGGACAAAAAAAAAAAGTGCATTTGGAGTATGAAACCCACCTTAGCACCTACTCTTATTACCTAAAGCAAGGCCTCTAAAACACTGTAAATTCCTTGTTCAATACTGTAGGGTTTTTTTGGGGGGGGGGGGGGGGGTTGGTGGTGGTGGTAGTAGTAGTAGTAGTAGTAGTAGTAGATCTGGTGTCCATTGGTACTAATGATGCAAATAGTAGGTCACTAGAGACAGAATGAATGGCACTATGGAATTCATACCAACTGGCAACCTACAGCCCCAAAAGGTAACACAAGTTACTTAGAGATCATCCCCCCCCCCCCAAAATAAAACTGTGTGTGTGTGTAAGGAAAAATTGCAGAAAAATACTGAAGAGTAGTATTTGCAATTTACAGAAGCCAGCAACTTTCTCACCAACACTACTATCCATGCTGTGCTACAATTCATCAAAGAAGGAAAGGGAAAATGAGACATATACATTAATCAAAATATTGGGAGTGAAGAATCAATTTCTGAACCTTTTCTTTTAAAAAAAAAGCCTATGGCAAGCATTAAAAAAACTATAGAGGTTAGAACTCAGGCCAAGATTTTTTTAAAAAAAATTATAGAGCAAGTGGATTTAAAAATAAATTAGAAATCAAACCTTAAAAATAGTTTTGGAAATTTGGCTTCTGGTTAATGCTGCCATCTAAATTAAGCTGATTGGCTAGTAGCCATATTATTGGTAACTCCACCTCTTTCTTACACATACATTCACAACTACAGATGAATTAAATCACTCACAAATATGCACACACTTGGCTCTCTGCTAAAATAGAAAAATTTTCATCCAGCCTTCCCTCCAGCAGAATGTATTCTCCAGCTGTCAGACAACACTGGTTAGCTGTTTTCTCCCTTTCTGGATTTCTCCCAGTGTCCTGTTTTAATACTTTCTGTATGTACAATAGTGAAAACATATGCCCTGGGCTTTGGCTGTGGCTGGTCTTCTTGCTGCCCATATTCATGATTTAAGACCTGTTATGTTGCCTTGCATACCTTCATGCTGTGTGTGGTGATTATCACAAGGAGCCTTACCATCCCTAAAACATGGCTAAATCATCCAGAAAGTGTGTGGGTGTGACAGCCAATCACGCTGGCCTCCCATGAGTTAATCATCACTGAGGTATCCCACTCCTCTCCCATCATCAAAGCATTCACAGAACAGCCATTTTTCAACAACAGGAATTTCTGTTATTGGAGAAATGGTTGCTCACGAACATTCCAATGACAGGAGAGGAGTGGGACGCCTCAATGACGATTAAATCTCAGGAGGCAAGCACGATTGACTATCACACCCCACACTTTATGGACGATTTAGCCACTTTCAGGGATGGTAAGGCTCTGTATGATAATCGCCTATGTGTATGTAAGTGTGTGTATATATACACATGCAAACACACACATATACATATATACACATACAATATCTAGTGGTGAACTTGACTGGAAGTCAAGAGCCCTGGTGGTTAATTGCCTGTAGTGCAGCTACTCTCTCACAAAATGCAAGGTTGCCAGTTCAATACCAGCCAAAGGCTCAAGCTTGACTCAGACTTGCATCCTTCTGAGGTCTATAAAATGAGTACCCAGCATGTTGGGGGCAATTAGCTCACACGTTGTAGTCCACTTAGGGAGTGCTGAAGTGGTACAGAAATGTACTTGATATTGCTATTGCTAAGGCAGGCTGACCTAATAGGTGTTTTTGGAGCTCACAATGATGCAAAGAAGTTAAAAGACACTAATTCTGGAGTTGCTTGGCCTAAGGCATGCCTGGCTTAGAGAGAACAAATGGACAAGCACCATGCTACTGCATGACACATTCCCTTACCAGCTTATTTTGAATTTACTATGGGAAAGGGAATGAAGATATGAAAGAAAGGCATTTGTCAAGAGTAACAGAAGCTAGAACCAATTTTACTTTGAAATACTCTGCCTTTTCCCTCTGCCTGTCTTTCATAAAAAGAAGTTGTTTCATGTTTTATCAGTTTCATAACACCTTTGTGCTAAAACTCTTTTAGTTTTTCTAGATTAATTTATCCATTCCCAGGAAAGCATCAAAGATGTTGCCAAACCCTTTCTGAGTCTACAAACCCACATTTTAAAGGAAGATTTCAGAGCATAAAAACATCTACAATCAAAGCCTTGTTGTTCACCTCTTTTTGGGGTTCTCCCTCAGCTATTGCTGAGTCTTCAGCAATTTTACCCTAAGTTCACGCCTTTTCTCTTTCTTTCCTTTGTCCTTCTCTATCGTCAAAGTGACACTTGAGCCTCTGGGGTTTCCTTTTTCCTCTTAAGTTTTTCTTGTGGACCATGGGATAGTTACTATTTTTCAAGGTTCATTTCTTTATAGTTGAAAGTTTTTAATGTTTTCTCCTAGATTGTTCTTTATTGATGCTCCCTTACTTGATAAGGATCCGTATTTCTATGGACATCTCTCTGCTAAATGGGTGTTTGTGACTCATTTAATCCCTTACTTGTTCCTATTCAAATTTTCCAAAACTCTCTGTCTGTAGCCTTGGATGAATCTTGTATGTGTGGCCTTGCTCTTGTGTGAGTGTCTTAGTTATATTAAATTGGAGTTCTTTTGTTGCTGTATAAATTGGTATAAATTGGCTTCAGAGGTCCTATAAAAAATGTTACCTACTCTCTCGCAAGTCTTAGAGCTAAATATCATACCCCAACATTTTAAAGAGGCATGGTAATGAGGAGTGGACTATGCCCACATATGGCACCCAGGCAGTTTGGTAAAGTCAAGCAACCTTGCCCTAGATGCACAAAGAGTCCTGTGTGGGAGGAGAAGATGTGTAGGGCAAGATTGTGCATCACTTACATGTGTAAGTTATATTATGCAACTTGTCTACTGAATACCAATGCAACACAGTGCACATGGCTGACAGCCCATTGCATAATTTTAATACTCAATGTGCGGACAATGCAGATAGGCAATGAACATTCACATGCTACTCTGTGTACTTTGTACATGTACAACAGTCCCATATATGCAACTATACATGCCACCTTCAACTGGATAGCACTGTTGTCCATTCTCCTTCACCAACCCCAATCACTTTGCAAGCATAGTGTGGTATACACCTGTGTATGTCACTAACAAGACGCCAGCTTTAGTTTGTAAAACGCAACAATAGTGGAAACGGCAAAGGAAGGGGGAGAAAACTGTGCACGTATGGAAAATTGGGCATATTTTTCTCTAATGTTAAAAGCAAAGGACAGTACAGGAGATATTTTGTCCCTACCATAATTGGCCCCATTGCTTCTTTAATAATTAATTTATGCATAATCTTGAATTATACTTGATTTTTTTTAGTTATTATGTGCCATAGTGAATTAATATATATGACGTTTGGTGCCCTTTTTTAACCTCTTTTCACTGCAAAAGATATTAATTTACTATTCTTTCATGTCCATGTCATCACCATTCCCTTCAAGTGAAAAGTTCAGTAGGTATTCTCATACTAGCACATACAACAATAGTTTCTTACTATGGGAACTTGATATTCTCATTTATGTTGTTTAAGTAATCCTGAGTTATTTAGCAAATAAACAACATTCTGTTCGAAAATGGTGTATTTTTTGTCAGTTGTCCTGTTTCTCTGTTCATAGAAGAAAATCTGAGATTTACTCTGTTAAATCAGGGACTGTTCCGTTATCATTATGTTATTACTTCAGAGTAATGGTGTAACCTCTAATTATACAAAAATGATGAGTAATGAGTATGTAATTACTTTTTAAATGTGCTACTTCTAAGCTGTGGGATAGTTAAGTTAAGGGGATTAGGGCAGGAGAACCAAAGACATGTAGATTGTAGAAGAGATGGATATATTTTTTAAAATACCTATTGTTTTTTCCAATCCATAAGGTTTTCAGTGGTGAGCTCCCATCTAAAAGGTCAACTAATCAATGTCCACTTAGTACTTTGAGTACTGTACGTCCAAACTATTAGTTACATTCACAGACATCTTAATACTTCCCTTTTGTAGTAGACTATCTAATGGCTGGTTTTGTGGATGAGTCCTGATTATATTCTGTGTTAATTCATCATGATTGATTGATTATACTTGTACATTCTGCTTTAATTTATCTGAATCTAAAACATGTTTAGTATTTACAATGGCTTATGATTGCATCTCTCTTTGGTGCCTTTAATTGCTGCCTCTTACTTGTACTGTTTTCTTGGCCGACTGTATATAAACAATTAAAAAAAAACCCTGCTAGGTGGCTAGAATTGCATTTATGAGATCAGTCTCATACTGTTTCTGAATTGTGTATGAAAGCCTGTTAAGATGACTGAGCATTCATTTACTGTTTACTTAGTATGGCATCAAACCCTATTGAACTTAGTAAGACTTGCCTCTGAATAGATATACAGAATTGCCCTGCAAATAAAATAAGAACATTTACCTATTAAAGCACTCCAATAAAACGCCTGAGGATCAGGCATATAGATTAAACATCTCATCACCCTAGAAAAGTAAATTTGCTGCTTCACTAATGTAAATGTGTAGAGATGCCCCTCAAAAAAGGGAGGGGTTATGTCTAGGTTTCTCTCACTCACATCTGATTTTTACATAAACAATCCAAGAACAATTTGTAAATTGTAAATGTTTGTGCACCTCCAAGCATTTTAATATGGGTAACACCTTTTCATTTACTTAAACATATTAAATTGTTTATCAAATAATTACAATTGTCCCTCTGTTTTTGAGGGGGATCCGTTCCACCACCCCCCTCGGCAACAATGGAAACCCAACAATATTCAAGGCCCATTGGCTTGAATCGCAGTGCGTGCACACCATGGGAACATGCCCCATTTACTCCCCTCCATTTGTCCCCCATGGATTTGCAAGGGGCGCAGATTTCAAATCCGTAAAAACAGAGGGGCAACTGTAATAAGTTTTCCTGTTTTATTTTTGTATGAACTTTAAAGGTTCAAACTAAAAGGGAAGGAATCCAGATGAGACTAATAAGAGTCTTATCTGCAAGGAAAAAAATACCTTAAAGAAAATTAATCATTCCTGTTGACTCAAATAGTTATTGGTAGACTACAGATGAGTCAGTGGAATTTAAACTATAGGGGAAAAGCTGCAGTCTTAAATTGACTGAATACAGTTATGAACATTATTATCTTTATCACTTGTTTCATTGCTGCCCTGTTATCCATAATTCATCTTTCTTAGACTATATAGTATGATCTCAGTGCTTAGAATTTTTTTTACTGTAACTGCCATAACTGGAGAATTCCATGTATTGAATTCTCCATGAATTTACAAAGTAACATTTCCAGGTTCTGCATGGCCCATGGTGGTTGTTGTATCAGAGCTGAAACTTCTTTATTTATCCTATATATTAATAATTTTAATAATAGTCGGTTTTCTGATATTATTATTATCATTTTAAAACACAAATCTCTTGCTATCCTGCTTGGTTTTGCTTTTACAGATTTTACAGCTATAAATCCTGGGATCATTTTGGAAGATTTTTTTACAATATTCTATCTTGTGAGATGTTAAGGCAATGTTTATAACAAAGTTGACATTTTAAAGAAAAGTTAAGAAAGGGCAGCAGTATTTTTTAGTTTTTGTTTTGTAAGTGTAAAAGCTGCATATAAGCTTCGTCTCTCTCTTTAAAAAAATCTTAAGAGAACATTTTTCTTCCATCAAATTTTTCCCTAGATCCTTCAATTTTCATTACCAATTATTCATAGTTGTTTCTATAGTAGTTACTCTAGGACCAGTTCTCATGCAAACCCACATAAACGATATTTATATGAAGATGGCATTGTACCTGTTGATAATTGTCTACAGTCATCTTCATGTTAAATCTTGTTTTAAGCTACTTTTGGAACCTATTGTTCTTCCAAAGACAAATCAAACTAAAAAAAATGTAAAGAGTAAGAAATAATCTTCTTCCTTTCCTCTTCATCATATATATTCTGCAAGAGTCAAGAACAAGAATTCCCCTTAATGTAGAAGGAAATAAAGAAAGGTGGGACAATGAAGAGACAGGGAGGGGCTATATGCATTTACTTTGCATCTCCAAATAGAACTAGGAAAGAATCCACCCTGGATACCTAGAGAGCCACTGCCTTTCACTGCTCACAGTACTGGGCTAAATGAATGAGTTAGCATAATACAATTTCATCTGTATAATAATAACAACAGGGAATTGTATCATATCTGTCCTCAGTTTCACTGCAGCAGGAGGTTAAATATTTGTTTTAGTTATAGTCCATCTGCTTTTTTTGCTGATGGTAACTGCCATTAATTCGATTTTGACTTATGGTCCAAGTGGACCATGAATGAGAGATGTCCAAGTCACCCTGTCATCAACAACCTTGCTCAGGCCTTGCAGACTCATGGTTGTGGCTTCCTTGATTGAGTCCATCCATCTGAAATGTGGTCTTCTTTTTCCTACTGTGTTCTACCTTACCAAGCATTGATCCAAACACACTGGAGACATAGTCCAGTGTGAGATTGCTTTAGCTGTCCTGGCTCACTGCTAAGGAATCCTGGGATTTGTAGTATATTGTGGCACCAGAGTTCTCTGACAGAGATGGCTAAATGTCTTGCAAAACTACAGTTCCCAGAATTTCCTAGCAATGAACCAGGGCAGTTAAAGCAATTTCCAACTGGATTATTTCTGAAGTGTTTTGGACCACTATTGTCCTTTCTAGTGAGTCATTGTTTTCTCATGATATGGGCAAAGTACAACTGTCTGAGTTTAGTCATCACTGCTCCTAGGGAGAGTTCAGGCCTCATTTGCTCCTGGACCCATTTCTCCTTCTCCAGAACCACATTTCAAAGGTGCTGATTTTCTTTCTATCAGCTTTCTTCACTGTCTAGCTTTCACAACAATACATAGAAATGGGAAATACAATGCCATGGACAATCCTAACTTTAGGATATTTTTGTATACATCTGCTAAGGTAAAGATAAAGGTAAAGATAGTCCCTTGTCATGAATGCCTACTCGTAACTGACTGTAGGGGGCAGTGCCCATCTCCATTACTAAGCCGAAGAGCCAGCATTGTCTGAGGACTGCTATGGTGGTCATATGGCCAGCATGACTGCACCGAAGCCTGTTACCTTCCCACCGAAGTGGTCCCTATTTATCTACTTGCATTTGCATGCTTTTGAACTGCTAGGTTGGCAGAAACTGGGACTAGTATATGCAACTCCAGGCTGCGTTAGGCAACCTAGTGCTGTCTAGTTGTTTGAACTACAACTTTCATAACTCCCACTCAACATAGCCAATAGTAAGGAATTGTGATAGCTGTAATCCAGAACATCTGGACATCTCTGAATAACATCTGGACATACTCTGAAGATGCCAGCCACAGATGCTGGTGAAACATCAGGAATAAACTCTTCTAGAACATGTTCACATAGCCTGAAGACCTGATAAAAACTATAAATCTGGACATCTATTTGCTTACTGCTTCCACAAGGGTAAATCAAGGTTCTCATCTTGTGATTCTACAGCTCACTGCCTGGCTCAAAGTGAGAGCAGTATCCAAGGCTCATCACACAAACAAGTCATTGGCTATGACAAATCTGACCATGAGCTAGAGAGGTTATCAGTTGTCCTTACTGGAATCTAGTAGACAAAGTGTTATTATTTAAATGTCCAGTTTATATAGTTAAATAACAATTATAAAGACAACTATAAATAAATGTCCAGTTTGGAAACCAAGTCTTATGTGGAATGACTTAGGGAGCTACTTGGAGTTATGGTTGGCTTGAAGAAGGCCTCTCAAATATCTGGATTCAAATTACAAAAAGGAAGTGTCCACCTAAACATTAGGAAGAACAACTTACTGTAAGAGCTGTTCAACAGCAGAATAGACTGTCTCAGAGGGTGGTGAACTCTTCTTCTTTGGAGATCTTTAAAGAGAGGTTGGATTGTCTCAGAGGGTGGTGAACTCTTCTTCTTTGGAGATCTTTAAAGAGAGGTTGGATTGTCATCTTTCAGGAATGCTGTACGGTCCTGCATGGAAGGGGGTTCTATAACTCTAAGCAAATAATACTAATGTCCTGCCCTTGCAGTCTTCAGAGGACATACACTCTATAACTGCAGTATTTCTTGTTATTGTCTGCCTTCAAATAATTTCCGACTTATGGTGACGCTAAGGTGAACCTATCACAAGGTGGTTTTTGTTTTGGTTTTTTTGGCAAAATTTGTTCAGAAAATTTGTTCAAAATTCATTTTCCTCTGAGGCCAGGTGAGTATGACTTGCCCAATGTCACCCACTGGGTTTCCATGGCTAAGCAGGGATTTGAACTTTACTCTCTAGAATCATAATTCAATGCTGAAACTACTACACTACAAAGCATCTCTACCATAAAAGTAATGAACTTCTTAAAGCTATATGGGCATAAAGCCAATGTTACACTGACCCTGCAGCATCAGTGGAATAAGACTGGGCTGCAATCCAAAAACTTAATCTAAAGTGCTGGGGTAATACCTTGGATTTTTATTTAGAGCATTGTTTTGGCAGGTGTACAGGCAGCTGCCTTGGGAAGAGGAGCTTGCCCTCTCCTGGTTCTCCCGAAGGAAAGGCTAAGGACAGCCACATTTTTACACTATGCTGTAGTGGCCTAAATTGAAACAAAAACATATTACAGTACTTAACAATAAGTCATTAATATCATCAAAATGTATACAGGCTACTTGTTGAGGACTAGGGTATACGCTACATTACTTCCCTATTCATTCTCCCACAGATAACTTAATAAAACTAAATATGTATGCTTTTACTCACACAGAAGACAATTTATGGTGCTCTTCTGTCCTTTCTCCAGTGGGTGATATTTGATTATAAGCACATGAAATGAAACCGGAAAGGTTATTTATTTATTTAAAAATAATTATTTAAATAATCTGTCTTCCACTATGGGGCCCAAAGCAGCTAAAGCCTTTAGTTTGTTGGATAATTTGTTTTTACTTACAAATTAAAGCTTAGGCTTTCATAAGATCCTTCCTCACAAAGTAATGGATTGGTTGAAAGAATCCCATATTTAAAGTACAAGGTTATTTAATGGGGAAAAGCTTACTCAAGATAGGCATTGAAAATGAAGTATCAACAAGCTTCTGGCTTGTTACCAATTTTATCTATGCCAGACATCTTCCACAAATAGTGACAGACTAGTTTGAGGAATCATTTGTGAGTTCTAGAAATACTACCATGCTACCCTCCGCTCTTTTACTGAGATAATAAGCTGTAACATTGTGCAGTGTAGTATGATTAGTCCTTAAGAATCTGAGATGTAGATGTGGATGTGTGCATGTACTCTCTCTCTCTCTCACACACACACACCCAGATAGAAGCTGCCCATTTTGGGGAGAGTCCTGTTGACCTGGGTCACTTTTTTCAGATCTTTTTTTCAACAGTGGAGGTTAACCATCTATTCTTCATCCTAATATGGATTTCTATGTATAATCCGTTATCTCCACACTTATTGATGACTTGGTAAGACTACAGTCTTCAACTTGGAACTGCAGACCTCATGGCCACCATATCTGGCCTATTGTTTGGACTTCCCTATTTGGACTCCTCCCGTCTCCTACTTTTTGGTATCACTTGGGCTGATGAAGCATTCTGGAAAACTCAAAAGGTTTCACTTAGTCCTAATAATGGTATTGCCAAACTGTTGAGTTCTCAAGGGAATATCACATTGTATTGTATTTTATATGCTT
Organism: Urosaurus nigricauda; assembly: GCA_034509955.1. Lineage (NCBI taxonomy): Eukaryota > Metazoa > Chordata > Lepidosauria > Squamata > Phrynosomatidae > Urosaurus > Urosaurus nigricauda. The sequence continues at coordinate 87,179,045 of JAOEGL010000002.1, read as the reverse complement.
CCTGTGTCACTTAAAAATGAGTATAACTAATGACTTGGGTTCACAGAATGGTATCCTCAACAAGTACATCTGTTGTCATCCTGATACTATAGTCCTCAAAGAGGATGTTCTATTACATATTATTTTCTTTTAAAGTTCTACATGAGATAACATTTATTCTACTGCTTCCCAGTGTTCTGAACATGCACAGTCTCTCATTTCAATATCCCAGTACTGAGGATGGGCATTGCATTTTGTTGGTGATTTGGGCTTGTTTTTAACATATTGATTTTTTCTTCTCTCTAAGTAAATGATTGTGGTGGATCAAGCTAATAAACATGAAATGTAGAATTTGTGCCCTGAATGTGTGTACCAAATTTCATGACTGCATCTTAAATCCTCACAAGTATTGCTACATTATATAGATAAAATGCCAAATTAGCCAGTTTTTTTTTAAAAAAAAACAAACCTGATTTTGCTCCGCCAGGTAGCTTTTATTTGTCATGTTTACAAGATCACTTGAAAAATGAAAAATGAATGTTAAATTGTACATGCTGATAACTATAAGAAAAAACCAGTCAGAAGAGAAATAAGAGAACACAAGCATCACACATCCAAAGGACCAGAAATGGCCTGTGCAACATACCAAGCATACATATGCACAAATAAAATAAAATAGTACAAGGGACCTACAACATAGGAATAAGAATCAAACTGAATTTCATGAACTGCTGTTACATTATCTTGTTTTGACTACCCTGAAAAAGTACACAAACTCATGAAAGCAAAATCCTTAGTATAATCAGTGAGTCATATCTCAACCTTGGATTAAAACTCTTGTTAATATCGTGATGATTTTGGTTCTAGCATTTTGGACTGCCAAAAAGGTTAATTTTTATTATTATTTTTTCTTTCAGTAGTTAAGGGAAAACGTATTATTGTAATCTAGTGTTAAAGCCTTGCTCACATTAGATTCTTGTTTTATTTAGCCACCTACAGTGGCAATGCCTGGCTCCAGAAAAGCAATTATCTTGCTGTAATGAGGGATTTCTGTGACACACAAACACCCCTTCTGACAGATGTTTCTAACAAGCCTTTTAACACATTCATGTTACACTGTATAATTTTTAAAATGTGTGTATGAGTAGGAAGTGTTTTGTTGTATTAAACTTGCAAAAAAAAAAATCACCTTCAGGCAGAAAGTGTGTAGGTGGTACAAAAAAACTAGCTGAGCATAAATCAAGAACTTTTTCAACATTCTGTACTAAATTTTTGTTACCTGCACAATCATGTTTGGATGCATTGAAATGGATGAAACAATATTAATATTGTGATAAATTGGTAAAATATGTATTTTCCTTGTGATACTAAGTTATTTTTCTGTAAATATTTTTAAGTGAAGACTAAAATGTACAGAATGTATATATGTAATCTTGCTAGCCTAGAGGAAGTGAGAAAAAATGTATTAAAACCCACTTTATAAAAGGAGAATAAATCACAGGCTTTTCTAGAAATGTGAAACCTATGGGCTGCACATGATCCTCAAGTCCCACTTTTACAGCTCCCAAATTCCCCTCTTCCTCAAAGTGTTCCCCTCAATATTTCTTTAAAATTGTGCAATTTGGGGGTTATTTTTATCTGAGAACAGCACCCAAAAAGTGCCTAAACTTGTGAGGACACATAAAAATAGTGCCATTTGCAACCACACAACCCTCTCAGAACCCCCACATTCTAAAATACTTTTGTTTTCATCCATATCCTTCCTAAAAATGGCAATCATATGTGAAGTGAAGGAAGGACACAAGTAACAGGCAAAGACCTGTGGGAAGTGGAGGAATATTGGCTTTAGTCTCCTTGCAGTTGATTATCCCTGGTATAGAGTTTCCAGTGCTGATAGAAAGGATTAATATGGGAACTTGACTCAATATATCTTTAGCAAACAAATTTAACATGTCTGTTCAGAAATAAATGGAGATGAATAGGCTCTTTAGCAATTAAGTGGGTATATGATCACACCCAAAAACATAGGTTTTTTTTGTCTTTCGCTTTGTAACATACAGGCTGGAATGTGTTTTGTGAGAGTAACGGTCATGAATGTTTGATTTTGGTTTGGATTTGGTTCTTTTGGGGGGGGGGGCAGTGTAGAAAGAGTTATCCATCAGCCCCTTTTTCCCACCTAAAACCTCCCCCAATGCAGCTGCCAAGCCCCTGTCAAGCTGTGTCTGTTCTTTGGCCAAAGGGAGAAAGTGACTCAAGAGACCAAGTAGCAGTCCATCTCAGCTGCAAATGCAACTAAGGGGAGAGAAACCAGGTTGACCTCCTGGATAGAAAGCAAACTTGTTTTTCTTTTCCTCACAGTTAAGACAGGGACATTCCTGGGCATCTAAGTTGCCACCTCTTCCCTTCCCCGTGGACAGTGGATTACTGCAGTAGCAACCTCTACAGCAGGGCTTGACAGTTGTCAGGGGGAAAGAGGCACTGAACATTACTGTAAATAATTAATATTAAACGCCACATGTGCAATGCAGGATCTTGGCAATAATTTTTGTTGCTACAATGTTTATTTTCTTATGTTTCAAATATTAATATATGTAGTTATTCATTGTCTTATATGTAAAAGAACAACATATTCCCTTCAAGATGCATCCCTCATGTGTGCAAGGGATTATTGTATCATCATCACACACACACCATTCCTACTTAAATCCCCTCCTCCAATTACATGGCACACTTGTGTGCAGAGCAGAGTGGAGGCAAAGAACTTTCCTTAATGCTTTGCCCTCCTACCCTAATGGAGCCCTGACAGTGCATTGGTTAAATGCTGGTACTGCAGCGATGAAGTTGTGAATTTGATCCCAGGGGCTCCAAGGTTGGCTCAGCCTTCCATCCTTTCATAGGTTGGTAAAATGAGTACCCAGCTTGTTGGGGGCAATTGGTTTACAGATTGTAAACCACTGAGAAAGTGCTGATTTCACTGATCAGCAGTATAGAAATGTACATGCTATTGCTATTACTATAATGACAATGTCAGATACAAGAGCTGGTAAAATAAGCCAATGACCTGATTAACTCAGGAATTTTCAACACAGCAACCAACTGAATATGTGGAAATGAATTTGGATGAGGGTAGCACTGGCTACCCATCCAAATCTTTACTGATGAAGTCATCTTAAGACAAGAATCCCCCTCATATCTTCCCTCAAGTCAGTTGGCAATGATAGAGAAATGGCTAGATTTTTTTCACTTTGTGGTTCCACTGGAAGCTTTCAAAGAGAACAAAAACTAAGTGCCTGCACACCAGCAGATGTGACATACGTGCAACAATTGACCAATCAGTCAAATAATACATCTGTAGCCAAAAGGCCCCAACATTATATAATATGAACAAAATATGTCCAATGGCCAAACATAGCATGGCAAATAAATAAATAAATAAATAAATAAATATCCTACCCAGCCCTTGAATGTTACAGAAACAGCAAAGAGGCTTGCCATGCCAGCTTAAATAACTCAATGCTTGAAACCAGAATCACAATATACCTTGGCATCACATGTGGCCAATGGCTTGGGGATGGCAAAACCACTCCCATCATATGGCTGGGGAGCATGCTTGTCATTAAACTAAATAGGAAACATTACTGTGTGTGTTTAAGTTGAGTATCCCATCTTTGTTGAACTGTCTGAAGGAAAATAGCTGTATTTTTTTAAAAGTTTGGTCAGCCAGCTCCATGGCGGAGGGGGCTCTTTTTAGAGTAGCTTACTTGTCTGGATATGTGTGTACACACATGAGAGGTGTGCACCAATGTGACAGCAAAAACACTTCTCACCCTGTCCCTTCCTTTGCAATCCTGTTAGCTAACGTGATGCTAATTAAAGATGGAAATGTCTGAGAAGCACTGCTTCCTTCCTATATATAATATAGGAATGGATAAGAGAAAGAGGCTGACATCCTGTGAAAAGAAGATTCATTCATGCAGTTTAATCTTATTTCCATTTCTGAGTGGTCATTTCTGATTAGATTAACATTCAGACATGAGGGTGCTTCCTCATCCTTTCTAGTTATCAAAAAGCATGGTTCATGCAATTCATTCTGTATGTATATTCTGGGAGTACATGGGCAGGGTCTCACATATGCATCATCATAATCATCATTATCATTGTTGTGGTTTTTGCTGTTCTGCCTTTTCCCCAGTTTGGGACTCAAAGCAGTTTACAAGAAGTTACAAAAATTCAAAAGATATAAAAGTTAAAACAACAATTAAAAAATCAAATTAATTCAGATTAAAACATATATCATTACTTGCACACACCTGCACACACCAGCACAACAATTAGCAGGATTCAGTCCATTGTTTAGGACTTTATTGGTTCAAAGCAACAATGTGGAACCATTGCATTTAAAATAATAGGCACTTTGATCACCCTTTTTTGTATAATGGTTTGCACTCAACTTGTAGGACATCATTTTCCTCTTGCATCCATTTGACCAGCTGAAATTACCATGGTTAAATGAGATAATATCTTCTGGACTTTAGAATAACAGAATATTCAGTTTCAGGGTATACATTCTTAAAATGTCAGTCCGAAACTCTGAATTTAATTTGTTTTATAAGTTTTGGAATCTCTATAGCGTGTGAAATATTCTATAGAGGGGAGAAGTATTACCAGAAAAGGAGAGAACAATTGTAGAGAGCAGGTACTCAAGAAAAGGTCATAGGTGCTCTACATGTTCTTAATAATAGAAAGAACATGCAGTATTAAAATATCCATTCTCCATTGACTTTAAACTAGTATTTCTTACTGAAAAAATATAAAGACACTATAAAATGTTTTAAAGCACAAATTTAATTTACATTGACCTGAGTTTTAAATTCAAGTTTCTTCAAATTACAAAAAAGGAAGTAAATATATCCACACAGAATAGGGATCAAAATGTTACCATTCTGTAAGGAGTGAAAAAAAATCTGGAATGCAGCAATACATCCTACACCTCTGCTAACCTCGTAGAGGTGTATATTTAGGCTTTAATGAAATCTCAATTGAATAAGTGTAACTACTAGGTTCAAGAAACAAGACATCTCTGAGCAGGAGGTGGGCAAAATGCAACCTGTGGCTTGCATGCTCTCCCCAAAGCCTTCTGGGGAGGCATGCCGCAGCCCCCAACAGTGAAAAAATGTGAAAGAACTGAGAGTGCAGAGGCTTCCAGGAGTGTCAATTTGAACCTATTGAGGATGTGGTAGGGGAAGCCTACCTGAAACCAAGAATGAAGGAATGAACACATGATTAAATAAAAAAAATTAAAAGTGGAAGTGGCCATTCAGTCATACACATTTTTGAAACCCCATTTATTTTCCCACCATTTCCAGCCATTTACAGGCTTCTTGCATGAGTGGAGGCTTTGCCTCTAGCTTTACCAAGTTGCCCATCTCTGCCATATGTAGCTTTAAGACTGATAAAGGGACATTTTATTCAGTATTATTTTCAACTGGGAATGGGGAGGGGGCTCTAGAATTTGTTAGACCTCAGTTCGTCGAGGGCCCATCCAGCCTGGCCAATGGCCAAGAATTCTGGAAGTTGAAATCCAGCAGCATCTGGGACTTTCCTGGTTCAGTGCTAGTAGTTTAAGGCAAAACAATTAAGACTCAGTTCCAACTATCAGCCAAAGAAATCTTCTGATAACTGCTGTTGCATGAAAGAAACCAACAAAAATCACTTGCAACAGCAAACTCCATGTAAACAGTTATTTTCTTATATGAAACGAGGGGATAAGTGATTCAACCAATAAAGTTATTTTAAGCAATTCCTAAATAAAACATTAAAAATTACACCAGTAAAATTCCTCCCAGCAGTTGCTGTATATGTTTTGGACTACTTGATCATTTTAAATGATACTTAAATACAGAATTCTAAATATGTTTACTTTGCATTAAGTCTCACTGTGTATGTGTGTGTTTTTTTTTAAAAAAGGTGCTTATTTTTAGACTCTAAGCTGGACATGAGACAATTTAGAGCCCCAAAGAATCTATGATCAGGTAATCTTAAGAAATTACTTGCTTCCATGTAGGTCTGCCTGGGAATGAAGGAGCCAGAAGGCATGAGGCACTGCACTCACGTTTTGTTTTAGTTTACACTTTTGACATAAACATGATATTTGATTTCCTTATAAAATGTCTAAATGAAGGACAGAGATAAGTGATGCTTTTACATATGGAACATTCAAATGCCATTCATATTTGTTATTGCTTTTCTTTGTGTATCAAGAGATTTTTTAATTCACACACACACACAGAGTATATACTTAAATTAAAGCTCTTAGCATTTTTACACATTTCATACTTCACATATCAACGCCTTAATCTGCAAAGGATTTAGATGACAAAAGTGGCAGAGTAGGTCTCATGCAACCTAATTATGTAAACTAAATATTTAAGGCGGCTAATGGGCACATATGTTACAGTATAAAATAGAAACAGAGACCAGTAACTGACACGTTAACTATGTGGCTTCCTAGCAGTGATTTCATAATCAGCCATATGATTATCAGCAACTAAGTAAACATTTGTTTTTAGAGCTTTTCTATGGAGATTTTTTTGGCCTCAAGTTCACCTTACCCCTTCTTATGTTATTTCAAATCACAAACAACATTTTCTGCTCTGCTCTGCTCTGTAGTGGCAAGGGGAGGGGGGCATCCAAGTATCATCTGACTATATTCTAACAGTATGATGCATGATGACGCATCAGATATCAGAACATAGTCAGGTATACTCCTTTCTTATGCCTGCCTTCACCCAGCTACTACTTGGGGGTGTCCCTCATTGCCCTCCATATGACGGAGACCCTGAGGTGCCGTCTCAGCAACCACAGAATTGTTGCATTTTAAATGAATGGAGTCAGGAGGGCAATTTGGAATAGCAGATGCTTCCATTTGTGTGTTATGGCTATACCCACATCTGTTGTTGTTGTGTACGTGTCTCACTACACTATCTCACCTCGTGCTGGAAATTTACAGATTTTGGTTCTCACATACAGCTTTGCATTTCTATGACTATAATTCCCATGCTCCTTGCCTTAACACTTTATTCCTTTGAAAAATAATTGCAGCAAAGAAACTATGCAGCAAGATAAAAAGGCTAGATAGAAGAGCTGACTCAAGGTTTGGGAAGTTCAAGAGTAACAGAAGAGCAGGAGAACATTCAATGCATAAAAGAGACAGAAAAGTAATAATGTTTATTTAGTTAGGAAAATGCAATTATTTCATAACATAAAAGAAGCTTCAAAGTGACCCTGATATGAGAAAAGCAGCCAAAGAAGTGGAGAAGGAGGAGGAAAGCTATGTGCAGAAGAAAACAAAGTGGACAACATTTAGAAAAGAACATTGAAACTATGGATGAAAAGGCAGTAAGCAAACATAATCTTAGTTCCTGCAGTTAGAATGAAAAGTTTTCATCTCTTTCAATTACCTGAAGGCCTTGGGCCTCCTTTGAAAGGAGCCTGGTTAGTTAAAGACACTATTCTTGTTTATGTATCAGTCATGAAAAAAACATTCAGTCATCTCAGAAGAGATGACACAAATCTATTCCCTTAACCATTGTTTAGTGTCACTCATCTATTTAATGGTTATAGGAATTAAAAATGTATAATAGCAAAAATTGTTGTCATGGAAATTCTAAATGTTTGGGGCCTGTTTACATTATGGGACATCTTTCCACTGGAATATTTAACAGTTATTAAAACATACAGAGCACTAATTACTTGTAATAGATTGTGGGCTTGCTATACCTCCTCCTCCTCCTCCTCCTCCAAAAGCTAGGTCTAAACAACTACAAATAAAATCTATGACATAATTCTTTCATGGTGATTATGCTGTGAGAAAACAAAGAGTTCAGAGGCTGTATGCTAAAGCTTGCATGACGTTTAAAAGAAGGCCAGCGTTGATAACAATACATATTAAAAACAATGCTTTAGGTCCAAAACACACTGGAGAAATAATCCAGTTGGAGACCGTTTTAACTGCCCTGGCTCAGTGCTAGGGAATTTTGGGAACTGTAGGGGCACCAGAGCTCTCTGACAGAGGGGGTTAAATATCACACAAAACTACAGTTGCCAGAATTCCATAGCATTGATCCAGGGCAGTTAAAGCAGACTCAGACTGGATTATTTCTGCAGTGTGTTTTGGATCTCAGAGACAATACACTTGTATTTTTATTTGAAAAGTTACAATTTGTCAAATACATTGTAGGTATCTCCACTCCCCTATTATATTTATTTATGAGTTCTAGTTTCAGAAACTTGCATTAGCATCCTACGGCAAAAATATCATAGGGCCTTCAACGGGTACACATTGCTTACAATGGCTTGTTCAGTCATTGTCCAGTTACAGTAGCATTCATTAGTACCATTTCTGTGCGCATTAAATGTAAATTCATTTCTAGTGAAGTGTTTGTGAACAGATATATACAGGATCATGCCAGTACAATGCATGATAGTAAACTTCTTTGAACTTATTGGGATTTGTTTCTGAGTATTTCTGAATATATAGAATTGGGATGTAAATGAAGCAAGTCTTTCTTCCAGTATGGGTTTATAGATTGGAAAGTAAATTACACTTACTTGAAGTTCTTCTCTGATCTTCATAAACCATGGCTCTGATCTTTAATCTCCACTTTAATCTTTGCAAGCTAATTCACTAGTGTCAGTAAAAAGACATCACCATTCTGGTATCTTAATCTTTTTTTTAAAACTAAACAGATTTCTAGGGAAAGAGAACAACAGTATAAAATCCTATTACAAAATTACTTATAGATAGGTTGGTACATAGAGACGAACATTAAAATTAAAATACTGGTACTTTGCAAGAAAATGCCCAAAGTTCTGTAGACTACTATGAGCCTAAGGTTTGATCCAACAGTTGTACAATACAAATACATTAGTGTATAGCACATGCACATACTTAGGTGTTTGTACTGGGTGGCATATCATTTTGAAACAGAAAGAACTTTAATGTAGCTGAAAACCTTGTGCATTCAGAAAATATCGCAACTATACAGACTGGGTGAAATGGATGTTTATGGAGCAATCTCATCACTGGAAATAATTCCTTGTGTTTCAGGGTAAAGTCTATGGCACTCACACAGTTGCAACTGTTGTTCATATGCTGGAATTAATGGCCTAAATTAATGCAATTAATACTAGACCCATTAAATCAACTGATTTGTGCTAAAGCAATCATTGGCTCAATGGACTGTTCTAGTTGGGGCTTCCAATTGAATTTAGTGCATTATTGCTGAACTGGGGTAACCATAACATACAAAGAGATGTGGCCTCCGGTTTAGTTCCATCTTTAGAAATAGCAAGTACTGATAAGTGAGGGGTGGTAGTCATGTAGGCCTCAAGATGTTGTTTGGACTGCAATTCCCAGCATTCCTCACTGACTAGGGTTGCTGGGAGCTGCAGTCCAGAAACTGCATGATTCCTGTAGCTTCACCAAAAAAACTGTTGGAAGGGGCCCTTAGGAGACCTCTGGGAGCCAGAACAAGACATCTTACTGCAGAGTCGAAGGATAAGACATTACACCCACACCCAGTTCCAGCTGCATAAACTGACACCACTGACAATGTGTTCATTTGTTTGATTTATATCCCCTTTCTTCCTAAAGCAAGACTGAAGGCAGCTCACAAGATCTTTTAAAAGTAGGGATAAGAATACAAAATGTATCTTGTACATAAAAGGTACAAATAAAAACATGATTTATAATATCAGGCAATGTTTCAATTAAAAACAAATTTTGGGGGCACGCCAATAAAAAGTAAAGGACCTCTCCTTAAAAACTTGTGTCTTAAAAACTAAGTTGCCAGATCACCATATGAATAAAAGGATATTTGCTTGCCAGTAGAAGGATAACTGTATGTGTGTGGATTGGGATAACCTAACCCCCCTTTCAAGGGAATTCTATAGCTGTTCTCTCTGACATTCCCATTGAACATGCTAGTAGATACAAGAGAAAGGAATCCCTTGATAACCACAAAGCCTAGGCAGGCCCACAGGACTCAGGTTATATTTTAGGAGATTATCACACTGACCTTTCCCATCCTTTCCTCCTGAGCTAGGCATGGGATGTAAACTTTCATATGTGAATTTTATCACACATCACACATCTCCATGCCTAGGCAGGAGACATCCCATACCTGATCATGGTATCCCGTACCTGATACTTGAAAAGAATGGGAAAATCCTGTTCTTTCAATATTTTGGGGTTCTGAAGGGGTAGCCCACAAGAGGGTTGGGGAAGAAATTAGCTTCCCTGCCCTGTAGAGTTTGGCATGTAGTGTCTTCCTGGAAGCCACACCACCGCCAAGTACTGTATCTGTTAAAGGATCATGTCCACTGCCATGGCCATTTCTGCATTTCAGAGGTCAACCAGGATTTTGACAGGATCACTTGTGAAGGCAGCAGGAAAATCTCCATGAACCATCAGGAATCCATCTGGATCCATAAGCTTCCTGGGATGGAACATTAATAATAATAATAATTATTATTATTATTATTTCTAGTCCGCCCCTCTGAACAAACAATCGGGGTGGATTACAAGGATTAAAACATCAAGTAAAATATCCCATCCTTTCCCTTACCACCCCCCTCCCTTAAAAAGAGATTAAATCACAATTGAATTAAAACAGTAACTAGCTAAAATAGTAATAAAAACAAGATTAGAGAAAAAAGGACCCAGCCAAGGTTACGCAGAAGTAGAAACAGAGAAGGGAAGCTGGGAAAAAAGGCCACTCTAAAGCCTAGATTTGGAGCCGGGGGATGTTTACATTCTCTGGGAAGGCCTGCCGGAAGAGGTGCGTCTTTAGGGCTTTTTAAAAGCCTTCTGAAGATGAAATAAGACGCATCTCATCCGGCAGGTCATTCCACAACCTGGGGGCAACAGCCGAAAAGGCCCTCTGGGAGGTCTGCACCAACCTGGTCTTCATGGGTTGCAGCAAGTTCCTCCCAGAGGACCGAAGTGTGCGGGGGGGTTTGTATGGGAAGAGGCGGTCCCTTAGATAGGATGGACCCAAGCCATGTAGGGCTTTAAAGGTTAAAACCAACACCTTTTACTGTGCCCGGAAACTGGTTGGCAGCCAGTGGAGAGCTTTAAGCACAGGAGTGATGTGCTCTCTCCTAGATGTTCCAATGAGAAGTCTGGCTGCCATATTTTGGACCAGTTGTAGTTTCCGGGTTAGGCACAAGGGTAGCCCCATGTAGTGTGTGTTACAGTAGTCCAAACGTGAGGTTACCAGTTTCCAGATCCCTCATCTCCAGGATGGTCCCTACCAGGTGGTGATCTGTCCATGACAACAGAATTATAGATAGTTCCTCCCCTCCTAGCTTACATTCACCCCACCTTGTGCAGAAAAGATTCAGAATGTTCCCAGTAGTATGAGTAGGACCAGATACAACAGACCAATGGTTACCAAGACAGACATTAAGTTCTGAGCCACTCCCAACAGAACAGTCTCAAAATGGATATTCAAATCCCCCAGCACTAAAAGACAAACCCTGAAACTACTAGCTAGCTCAGAAACGGAGACTGTTGAATCCAGAAATCTACCAGATAGGGAACCTGGTCAGGAAATGGATAGACTCCCGCAACTCCACCTCTCCAGCTCTTAACAGAGAACCGTGGTGGACAAAGATGAGAAAGAGAGGTCAGCCTGCCCATCCAAGTTCATCTTGAATGACAGCTGTCTCCCCTTTGAGTGACCTGCCATTCGCCAGCAACTTTTTCAACTTGTTAAGATGATAACGTTGTTTGAGTTGGGCAACAGTTTAGAGACAACTACCACTCTGTCATTGTCCTTTTTAATTGAAGTATAATTATCTATCCTTTCTGTATCTCCCTCTGCTCTGTACAACTGTATTGGCCACCCCCTCAAGTCCAACATCTCCTCCCTTTTTACAACACACCCTTCCTATAATAGACTGGCTGTACATTTAAAGATGATACTGGTGTAATGGTATAGTACAAATTAAGATAATGCAGTCCTCCCCCTTCTTTCACGCAACACAATAGGCCCCTGCCCTTGTGTTCCTCTGAAGTGGTTCTCACAAAAGCGGAAACCCCTCCTTCAGCAGCAAACTGCTGGGCTCCTACTTTTAATTTGCTAGCTCTCTCAATTTTAGATGAGGTAGGTGGAACTTGTTAGCAGAATTTGTTGAATTACAGATGGAGGTGGTCCTGAGTCTGCAAAGAAGTAAATCTGCATTTTTTCATATTCATTCGTTCATTCATTCCACTTGTAGAGCACAGACAGTCAATAGCAGCAAAAATAGTAGCTGGATGGAGGATGCTTGCCTCCCATAGATTCTCCAGGGCAAGTTTTCCTGGGCCTTCCTCTCTTTGCAGAGAGTACTGGAATATAAACCTTACACAGAAATTTAAAACCTTGAGACAGCATCAGTTTTTCCACTGTTGCAGAGAATTTTAAGGTGTCAACCAAAGACAAGAATAAAGAAAAGCCCTTTTAAAATCCTATTTCAAATTGCATTTATGCTGCTGAAGTAATTTGGTGATTCTTTTTGCAACACTCTGTAAAAAAGATTTAACAGGAAGAATACTACCACATGCCAGCCCATAATTAAAAATAGATGTACCTACAATTAATGCCAGAGTCTCCAGATATGGCATATCAGTTTTATACAAAAGTATTTTTAGTCTCAAGAAGCTTGATTATTCCAACTCTCTTTCTTCAAACTCTAATAGATTACTAAGATGCAACTTGAATGAAGCAATGACACTAATCTGTATTTTGTTATTTAAAATTTTATAATGAAAATAAATTCATAACTGAAATAGCTGTATGGTGGGGAAAACAAATATGCTAGATGCAGTACATTACAACAATGTAGGAACTAGAGGCAGCTGGAAAAAGAAAGCCCCCCCCCCCCCAAAAGATCTCTTTGGTGGGCTGAAAAGCCAGGGGAAGTTTGAAGCCTCATTGGTTACTTATTAGTTACTCAGACAATTTGGAAGGTAAAATAATAAGCAATTAGGTCAGCAGGTAATGAATTCATTCCTCCAAGGATCCACACAAACTATTTACTTAGGTCCTTTATTAAAGAGAAATGTAAGCCAGGTCAAGCACACATAGATGTTTTTAAAATGCAACATAGGACCGAAACAGACAGCCCTAAAGGGATGGCTAGACGCTGCCCCTTTGATTGCTGGATCTGGGCTGTGGCCCCAGTCTGCCGTTTTTCTGCCCTAAAAGAAGTGACAAAATGCTGCTCCTTTTTGCACTGGAAAAAAGCTGCCATTGCAGCTTTTTGGCACTGCTGTTGCATGGAGGAGTGACACTTGCTTTGGGGCGGTGTCAGGGCATGCGGCGTCCATACCACCCCATAGTCTTCCATAGTTTAAAAGCCCCACTTTTCCTTTTCACCAATAACAGAACCAGTCATGTGTGTTTGCAATGCATGAATTTTATACCACATGAATTTTTTCCACTGGGTGGAAAAAAAGTGGGAGAACTTGCATTGTGCTACTTGCTTGATGTTTTTGACTTCTTGTGCCTACTATTCAGAATGAAGAGATAAATCTCAGTCATTGGGTTGACCTAGGTTTTGAACTATGAAAGTGGATCTACACATTTTGTGTAATTCACTTAAATATATAACTTCCCTCCTCCAATAGATGTCCCTTCTGCAACTGAGAAAGACAGCCTTTTCTCCTTCTTCTGCCTTTTTAGATGATCTCCCCTGTCTCACAGGCAGTGGCTAGACTATCTACCTACCACCTATTCTTCTTGTTCCCTGAGATTTTCATGACCAAAACCTGAGACGGGGGGGGGGGGGCATTGTGAGGTCTTTGCATAATAATAGCAAAACACTACAGTCAGCCCTCAGTACCTGTGTGGGATCCATTCCGGACCCCCATCCCCAATACCAAAATCTGTGGATGCTTGAATTCCACTGTTCCCAGTGGTGGCATGTGCATGCAGCCTCATCACCATTCAAGACAATGGGACTTATATGGTGCTGCATGCATGTGGATGTGCTGCCATTATGGACAGACCCCATTTCCCCCAGTGGTGGTGCATGCACTTTCAGGATAATGAGACTCATTGGCCCTAATGGCAGCATGGCCACATCTATGTGTCACCACTGAGGACAATGGGGGCACAGCTACATGCACATGCTGCCATTGGGGAAAATACAGGCTTGCCATCCATTGATGCTTGAATCCATGGGCAGCAAGTCCATGGACACTGAGGGCCAATTCTAATTCTGAGCTGTGTATCAGATAGATAATCACATCCTAGATAATGTCACCTGAAAATAGTTAAGTACAACTTACAAACTGCCTAGTGCAACAGGTATTGCATCCATTCATTTGTTTTACTGATTAACTTGACAGAATTTCATTTTGGAGATGGATATTTTCAGAGATGCACAACAACCCTAGCACAGAAATATATGAAATCCAGATTTTTTTTTTAAGCCTGATGTTCCATGTGTGCTTATGATGAAGATAAAACTTTGGAATCACTTCCCTTGCAACAGTGCTGTGGTAATAAGTAGCCCAGGAAAGTCAACTGCTGGTACAGACCAGTACAACACGCTGGCTTCCCAGTGGCATGAGGGTGTGGCATACGTACAACATACACCTCAACACTGCCCTGAAAGCTGGTACAGACCAGTACAACACGCTGGCTTCCCAGTGGCATAAGGGTGTGGCATACGTACAACATACACCTCAACACTGCCCTGAAGCTGGCATCACACAACCCTGCTGTCCACATGAGGGGCAGTTTTTTGCCACTATGGCGGCATGATGTTTAGACGCCACATACTACAGAAGCACCAAAAGGCCACAGTGATGGCAAACTGTAGTACATGCTCTGGTAACCTCTCGGTTGGATTTCTGTAACGCGCTCTATATGGGGCAGCCTTTGTATCACACTCGGAAGCTGCAATTAGTGCAAAATATGGCAGCACGGGTGGTCACTGGTGCTCCCAGGGCCTCCCACATAACACCAATATTGAAAGACCTTCATTGGCTGCCGATTCGCTTCCGGGCTCAGTACAAAGTGCTGGTTATTACCTATAAAGTCCTATATGGCTTGGGCCCAGGGTACCTGAAGGACCGTCTCTCCCCACATAATCCGCCCCGCACACTAAGATCCACTGGGCAACAATTATTGAGAGTCCCAGAGGCTAGATTAGTGAATACAATGAAGAGGACGTTTTCCATCTCTGCCCCTAGCCTCTGGAACTCATTGCCCACTGAGCTCCGCTTGTCTCCCTCTCTCACCCAATTTAAGAAGGACTTGAAGACTTACCTATTTAAGCAGGCATACTCTTGAATGGGCCTTTTCCATTATCTGCCTTGTCATGTAAGCCGCTTATTGTATTGCCATTGTATATAGCATTGGGTGATATTGTTTTTATTGTATTTGGATTGTTTTAATCTATGATGTTTTATGATGTTTTAATGTTTGCATATGTTGTACACCGCCCTGATCACCGGAAGGGCGGTATATAATTATTATAAAGGGCAGCTTTTTTCCAGTGCAAAAAGGAGCAGCATTTTGCTGCTTCTTTTGGGGCCAGAAAAATGCTGGAGTAGGGCCGCAGCATGGGGTTGCCAATAAAAGGGGTGATGGCATCAAGCCTCCCCATAGGGCCATCTGTTTTGGCCCTATGTCATTCACAAAGCTTAAGATAACAATACATTATTCAATTTAAATAAATACTTTATATAAAATAACTCTGAAGAAGACCTCTCTTTTTAATAAAAAATACTCTTCCAGAAGGCAGAGCATGCATAAACACCTATAGACTATTTGTGTTCAGATACATAAACTTAAATTTCTAAATACTTCTCCCAAAATGAACAGATTTATAATTAGTGCTGATTGTTTCCATTTTAAAGCTAGCGTGATGTAGACTTGGGAGATACAGACTCTAATCACCCAAGAACTATAAAACAGTGAACGTTTGATAAATCATTCTTGGACCCATCCCAAATGGTTGTTGTGAGGATATAGCTGGGATTTAAATATTCAACTACTGTATTTTGTTCTTTCATGATGACTAATCTCCAGTTTTCTCTCTGGTGAGAGAGAAAAGGAATATTTCTGCAAAGTTCTTACTTGGAATTTGCACATCCTAAAGTATTTCAGGAAATTATTCTACACCAAAATGCCCATGGGAGATGTGTGAAAATCATGGGGGTGTTTTGTACAAGAAAACATTCCGTCAGACAAAAATGATGTGCCTCAGAACTGAATGGGGACAGTTTGGCACCAGGGATGGAATGGGGCCTTATTGAGGATGTTTTGGTGTGCGATAAAATTTGTTTTTTCTTGATTGTGTGCACACCCGAGCATCTCCTTCCAGTGTCCATAACGGGGGAGAAAAGGGTGCAATAAACTTCAATGGTGAGAAAAGCTAAGAGTTACAGTTCAGCAATCTCTGGAGGGTTGCAGGATTCCCACTATTCCCATAGATGCTATAATATATTTCCTGTTACCAAGGAAGTATCTACACTTTAGAAATAATGCAGTTTCACCCCACATATCTGCCATCACTCCATTCTACAGAATCCTGGGATTTTTAGTTTTGTGAGGCACCAGCAGTCATTGGCAAAGAAGACCAAAGACCTTGTAAAATGACAAATCACAGAATTTCATAGGATGGAGTTACACCACTTAAAGTTGTGTCAAACTTCATTATTTCTACAGTGTAGATGCACCCCAAATGTACTTTTAATGCATTTTTCTACTCATCTAATCAGGGCTTACTACCAGGAAATGGTTTCTTAAACAGCATGACAGTAGAGGAAAAGGCAGAGACTAATCAGAAGAGCCAGCATAGTATAGTAGTTTGAACACCAGACTATAACTCTGGAGACCAGGGTTTGAATCCCTACTCAATCATGGAAACATAGTGGAGTGACCATGGACAAGTCAGACTCTCTCAGCCTCAGAGGAAGGCAAAGACAAGCCCCTTCTGAATAAATCTTGCAAAGAAAATCCAATGATAGGGTCACCTTATGGTCACCATAAGTCAGAAACAACTGGAAACAAACTGCAATTGCTGCTAATACCAACAACAGCAGTAGTTTTATTTTTTACCCACATCTCCACAATACTTGAGGAAGGGTACAACACAGATTAAAGTGCATAAAACTATATAAACTCATTGTTAAAATTAAAAATATACTAATTTAAAATACTTAATTTAAGATCAACTGGGTAGGTCTGCATGCAGAGATAGGTCTTATATTGTTTTAAATTCTGACCACATGCTCAGCTATCAATTCTCTCCAGGCAGGTCATTCCAAATTCTAGATCCTATCTTTATCTCTTTTAGTCTCAATAGCTGTAAAGGGGTATGAGGAAGCCTTTCTTCACCATAATCCTCCCTCTAAACCACATTTCTCACACGTTGCCCTTTCCCTCTATTATCTTTCTTTCATACCTGTGCTGCTGCTATAAGTAAAATACCTTAAAATTGCATTCTTTAGCTCAGTGGTTTTCAATGTTTGGTCCTCTAAATTTCTGAAACTTCAGTTCCCAGAATTTCTGAACAAAGAGCACACTGACTGGGACTTCTGGGAATTGAAGTCCAAAACATCTGGAGGCCAAAAGGTTGAGAACTACTGCTTTAGCTGATCTCATCTTCAGGTCAGTATGACTGAAACAGAGTAGAAACATTTCTTCCAGGCACAGAGTCAATCTAAGCCAAGGAGAGGAAATGTGCATCCTATAAGCCAGCAGCCATTTTTATTCAAGTGTGCCATGGACAGGTGGGTGTTGAGTTAGGAATGGTAAGGAGGACAGCTGGCAGGTTTAACCAGTCTATAGGGCATCCTGTTCCATTTGTTCCCTACATGGCCCTACATTGCCCTACATTGCCTCACTCCCCAACTCAGTTGAAAAAGGAGGCAAAAAGAGAGAATAAGAGTTTTACCCCTTCCAGTGCAGGAATCCTCCAGTAGACCACTACTGAGAGGTGGGCATCCAACCTCTGTTTAAAGAACTGCAACGGAGAATCTGCCACGTGCATCCCCATTAGTTGTTTCTTTTTAATCATCTGCATTATTTGGGGAAACTGGCCTGCCATAGTATTTTAGTTATTTCTCACATTATAAAATGAAGTATGTTTGTATCTTTTAGTAAATAATTTCAATCTTGCCAGCAAGATAAGAGCTGATATTATTATATAATGCTCCTTCCTGGTAATTACAATTCTTACCACTTATGCAGTATTACTGTGTATACTTTTAGGTAATTGCATATGTTATGCATTCATTTTATAGTTGTACTTTACTCACTCATGTTTCCAAATTTTACAACGTCACTGATATAGTTTTGAAAATGCCCCTTGCTAACTGATTTGTAGGTTTAGAAATGTGTAAATGTGCCAAGTTTATGAAAACTATTAGCACATGGTTAAGTATGGCTCTAAGAAAGATCACTGTCTAATCTTGTGAATAATTTACTAAATTAACCACTAGCAATTTTCTCTCACACAATTTTCCTTGTCCCAGACAGAGACATTATAAGTGCTGAGATCTAATTAATGTTCGTTTGATCTCAGCAGTTACTTCACTTGAAATATACATTCAGATTTAATCCTAAGGGAGCGAGTGGTAAGAATGATGTACAGATTTGGGAATTCCTTTGGATGACTATCTTTTAGAAATAAAACCTTATTTGTCTATATAGTTTTAATTAGTCACATTGCAATAATCTCCTGGGGCATTTGTTACTTAACGGGAATAATAAATTAGGGAGGTAATTTGGGAACTGATTGCACAATCAGGTGTGTGTCTGCTTAGGAGGAAACTCCATTTATTTCAAACAGACTTTTTCCCAGGCAAGTATGAATAGCAACAGTGAGCAGAGAATACAGTGAGATTTGCTAATGCAGGCATAGGCAATACTTTTCAGCTATTGAAAGACTACAACTCCTGTCAAATCTAGTCAGTGTAGCCATTGGCAAGGAGTGAAGAAGAGTTGCAATCTAACAACATCTGGAGGAAGACAAATTGTCCACCCCTGTAGGAACAGACCTCTTGTTGTAATAGATTCCTGACTCCCAACTGTCATGACATGATAGCATCTGAAAAGTTTCCCTCATTTTTCTCTATATTAAGTTGCTGAGAAAGTATGGTTGGGGTGAAACAGGAGTGGGTTTTTCTGTGGGAGGGAAAAAAAACATTCAAACTTGATTCTCATACTTATATTGGTACTGAGCTTTATTCTGGTCCTAGGCTTCAGAAAATAGTTTAAATTCTTTGGCCCAAATCCAACTAGAGTTGACTCATTGTATCAGTGGAACTAACATAATTATTGAATTATCCAGCATTTGATTCAATGGACTGGTAGTTGGAACCAGACATTAGTGAGCATCCTACCACCTCAGCCTCCATTTTGTACTTTGCTTTGGTTGTTGGATTTCAGAATCCTAATATCAAACAAATCTCAAGATTCTGTTACAAAACAGAGAGGATTCTGTTAGCCTATTAGCTCCCATGTTATATGGGATTGTAGCCTTAATATTTTATCTAAAGCCAGGCTACTTTAAAGAATCACAAGAACTATGAGACACAAGCCAGTCTGTATTTATGCAAATCAGTTGAAACGAATGGATCACTTTCTAGAGTTAAAATGGCAGATGACACATACACCCCATATAGCATCCCTTGTACTTTCTCTAGAGTAAAAGAAGGAAAATATGTAGCATTTTACTGCACCTATAAAATACCATTTAGTTTGGTCCTCAGGATCACTCTTCATAAGAACTGTGCCCAAATTCATTCATGCAAAACCTCATCCCAGATACTCTGGTCCCTGCTCTTCCATTTCTCCCTGGGTTGTCTCCCTTTGTAAACATTTAGTTTGTAATTTCCTCAAGAAAGTGACATGTATCCCATCCCACCACCAAAATCCTACATTTCTAGGTGTTGTGTAAAGTTTCTGCACATGGAACTACACTATGGTTTCCCTGCACCACTCTCAGGACTCACCATTGTACTAGGATCATCCATTCACCACAGCCATGCCATTGCAGAAGGAGAACCAGAAGGCAGATCAGAGAGGTTTCTGCTATGCTGCCATAGCCAGACACAGACTGAGGATATTTTCCATCAAGATTCACTGCAATCCTCCAGAGGTCTCAGGAGATTATGTCACTGATTTGCATTTGGTAATGGGAACATATCTAGATGCTTCTTCATTCCCACTCCCCTTTGCCACCTGCCAGCAATGGACTGGCCATGGGAGGAGCTATCAGAGAGAGAGAAAACCCTTGAGTTTTCAGGGACCTTTGGACACTGCAGAAGGAAGAGATCACCATTCTCTGTTGCGGGTTCTTGTGGCCCTCTGCTGTTGGACTACAGCAACCAAACACATACATATGCAAGTATGCATACCTGTGTATGCCACTAACAGCAAGCCAGACCTCTTATCTTACATTATACTTTGTTAATTTTATTTGTTCATTCATACTTATATATGACTATCGAAAGAAGAGTGTAAAAGTATGTAATTGCTCAAAGACTAAGGAACTACATACAGATCAACTTGATTGTACCAACACTCATGCTTTCCTGCCTTGTAGATCTCCTAATCCAGGCATGATTGAGGAGTTTTTGCTGTTGTGTGCCTTCAAATTGTTTCCAAATTATGGAGACCCGAAAGTGAACTTATCATGGGGTTTTCTTGGCAAGATTTCTTCAGAAGAGGTTTGTCATTGTCTTCCCCTGAGGCTGAGAGTATGTGCCTTGCCCAGTGTCACCCAGTGACATTTCATAGCCAAGCTGGGAATCAAAGTCTGGTCTCCAGATTTGTAGTCCAACATTTAAACCACTATGCCCACTGGTTTTCTGTGATCCAGATTAAACAATGCAATTTGCCTTTCCATACCTCTGCACAGAAGGTACTACCATGCATAAAAGTGCTGTCATAGATTTTAACATAAGCAAGGGAAAGTTCAGATTTTCTTTTTAAAAATTGGCCTGCAGCATATATTGATTTGAATGCTTGTCAGTATAGTAATACACTTGCTTAAGGGCTTCTAATAAGGAAAAAAATAGATGCAAGGAGCGATTCCTGCTCCTCAAAATATAACAGCTATGGCAAGATTCCAGATGGGGACTTTGACTTGAAGCTGTTTTTAAACCCTTTCCCTGCACCATTTTACTTGTCTATGGAAACTTCTATTTGTCCCAGTAATAGAGAAAAGCATAACTCTGTCTCTACCATCTTGTGATTACATACATCACAATAATATATGTATATTCACTTTGGGCAGCTTTTTCTTGAAGGATATATTGGTCACTCCTGAGTCCTTAAGATAGTTGCTGAAGCTAAAAGTTTTAAGTGTAGCAAGCAGATAATAATGAGCACAAATAATGATTTTTATAATTCAGAATTACTAAAATCTGCCTACCCATATCTGAATCTATTGGAGATTTATATGAGTTTAATATTAAATTCTCTCTCTCTCTCTCTCTCCCATCCTCGTTCCCTGCTCCAGGTTCTTGCACCATTTGAAAATAGTTTGCTTCTGTTTTCTTTAGTTTACAATATATCCTCTGCTAGAAAAATAATTAACTGGATTCAGAAGTGATAAGTGTGATAAATTAGATATTAGTTTTACAGCATGCTTTAGCATGTTCTCCATCTATTCTTTCCTCCCCCAGCCCCAACCCCAACCCCAGGAAGCCATATGCATTCCATATAGTAGCTATGCTTTTCCTACTGGTTGTAAAAAAAATACCCAGAGAGGGTTTCTGTGAAAGATTTAGTAGCTTGTGCTCACTTCCCATTAGCAAGTGCAGGAGTGAGCAGTTCAAAGGAAATCAGTGCTTGAGGCAATATCATGCTTTCCTATCTCCTGCAATATAAGAGAGTGTATCTGGGCCAAATGAAATTCTTCCCCTGAGTCTGCAAGTGCAAGTTCACATAATTTGAAAAGGCTAAGTAGATTCAGACTGAATTCCAATATTGATAATCTTACTGGATTGTATAGTTGATCCTTTGCCTCGGGTAGAAGGAGGCCACAACCTCAAATCAAACACTGCTTGGGGTGCTGCTCAGACACATACATTATACACTACTAAAATTAATATTTATTATTATTATTACCCTTTCTTTTATCCATATGCTGCTTTTCTTCCTAATGGGACTCTGGTTTCAGCTGCTTTCCTGCCCACCATTCCTGCATGTCTGGCTCCCCACTGGGGATGGGGAGTGGGTTGGGGATTTTAAGGTGATATTTGCTTTTCTTGTTTGTTAATGCACATTCTGTGATTTGTCATTCAATTAGTTATTAGTTCTCTATCACAACTCTGGATGGTGTTGCATGAGCCAAAATACTGTTGTGGAGGAATGAGAGCCTTGTAGCCCATGGTTTCATCAGTTTATTGGGGCAGGTATCCCAGTATGGGGCATCAGGGGTAGAAGGTTGCAGATAACATCCATCTCAGGAGTGGATTTGCCTGTCTCTTGGTGGAGAAGCACACAGTGGCTGCATGCCAAGTGGCTTCTCAGTCGCCACCTCCTTTGCTGACTCTTGCTTCAGGTCAGGAGTCCAGTATATGGTCAATGTTTCAGGTCATTCTGTTATTGGTACTCTGGATCTGTGCTTCATGCAGGTCAACCTATACAGCTGTAACTATTAACACTGTGGTCATTTTATGCCAAATCTGATGTTTCATTGTTCTATTTTGGTTGACTTCTTCAGTCTGCACCAGCCTCTCACTACTAGGCCTACATTTCAGAATGCACTACCAGGTTACATTGCAGAATGCAGAATTAATTGAAGTACTGTGACTAATCTTACCCCCCGTGGTATGTTAACAATATTGATAGGGAGAATAAGTTTCTCTCTTATTAATGATTATTAATTCTAAATGGCCTAGACTTCTTCGGCATTCATCTCTCACTTTTGGAATAAGGTCAATGATTTATTTGAAAAGGACTGATTTTAGTGTTATTCAGGGCTGAGAAAAAGTAGTTTTGACTTTAAAATGTCATCACTCTTGAGGAAAATAAAGAATGATAATATGGGGTGGGGATATGTAACACGGAAATAATTGACTCAAACATCAACAAGTAACAAGATCCTGTGCACATCAGCATACACCGAAATGACAGAACCTATTTTATGCTGCCTTCAGCAAGTTCCCACCACTGCTTATCAGATCCAGTTCTTAAGTCACCATTCATGGCTGAGCACCTGCAATTTGCATTTCTATCTATGATAGGGTAGGAATCACATGGCCCTTCAGATATTGTTGGACTGAAACTGCCAGCAGCCATAGTTTGCATAGCCAATGGTAAAGAGGTTCACTGGGAGGTTCACTCCAACATCATTTAAAGGGCTATATGATTCTTTTCCCTCAGTAGCAAGCAAAAAGAATTATAGAATTCAAAGACATTGTCATGTTAGGCCCTGAACAGACAGGCCAAAATAAAGCTGTATCGGGTCACTTTGGAGGTATGCTGTTTAAATGACACACACATCTTAACAGGCCAGAAGCTGCACCAAAGCTGTGCTCCAGTCCTTAGGACTGGAGTGTGGCTTTGGCATGGCTTCTGGCCTCTTAGGACACATGCATCACTTAAACAGCATACCTCCAAAGTGCCTGAAGCAGCGTGTTTGTTCGGGCCCTTAGTCTGGAAAAAATCTATGCAAAGGGATCTTGTAGCACCTTTGAGACTGGAGATTATCAGACAGTGAAAAAGGACGGGAGAAAAGTAGGATGCTCCTATCCTTACTGCTCAATTGCAGGAAGATAATCAGACAACATCCTCCGGCATCACTCTCATCCCGTTCTTCTCCTATCAGTGAAGTGGAAAGGCCCTGTAACTTTTTTTTACAGGAACTGCCACCAATAAAAAGTTATGGGGTCATTCCACTTCACTGATGGGAGAAGGACTGGATGAGAGTGACTCCATGGGACGTCATCTGATAATCTTCCCGCAATCAAGCAATAAGGATGGGAGTATCTTGCTTCTCTCCCATCCTTTTTTGCCATCTGATAATCTCCACTAATAGAGTCTCAAAGGTGCTATAAGAGCCCTTTGGAAAGACATTGATAGTTATCCAAACAAACAGAAAATATGAAATCCCCTTGTTGTTACTGAAGTTGACCTTTTTTCTTTATTTTTCTTTGAAAGGATTTAGTTAAATGTGAAGGTCCTGTGATAAACATAGGGCATTTCCTGTTTAGCTCTCGTTTAAATCCTGTTTGCCCCCTAGTGTGATTAATAATAATAATAATAATAATAATAATAATAATATATTTGTATTTCCCGCCTCTCCCTTGGATCAAGGCGGGATTACAGCAATTAAAACAATAGCAATAAAAATATTCCTTACAATTAAAATAAAACAATAAAACATTCCTTACAATTAAAGTGCATCTATTGCAATATGCAATATGGCAGCAACAATATTATTAAAACAGTTCAATGCTAAATTTAACTGCCACAATTATCTGCCAGTTACTCATTACACTCAGGGTAATTCACAAGAATCATAACAGATCTGATGGATATGCCCGCCGGAAGAGATCCGTCTTCCGTGCTTTCTTAAAAGCTTCCAAATTGGTAATGAGACGGATCTCTTCCAGTAGGTTATTCCAAAGTTGTGGAGCCACAGAGGAGAAGGTTCTCTTAGATGTAGACATCAATCTTACGTTGGGACCTTCTAGCAGGTTTTGCCTGATGTTCTGAGGGTGCGGGGCGGCTTATGTAGGGAGAGGCGTTCCTTCAAGTAACTCGGGCCCAAGCCATATAGGGCTTTAAAGGTAACGACCAACACTTTGTATTGCGCCCGGAAGCTAATTGGCAGCCAGTGTAGCGATTTTAGAACAGGGGTAATATGCTCGAATCTAGAAGCCCCTGTGAGCAATCTGGCTGCCGCATTTTGTATCAGCCGAAGCTTCCGGACTTGGTACAAAGGTAGCCCCATGTAGAGCGCATTGCAGAAATCTAATCGAGAGGTTACCAGTGCGTGTACCAAAGTTTCAAGGTCCTCTCTGCCCAGGTAGGGGCGCAGTTGGCGTATCAGCCGAAGCTGGTACCACGCACTCCTGGCCGTCGCTTCTAACTGGGATGTCATCTGGAGCGACGAGTCCAAGAGTACGCCCAAACTGTGAACTTTGTCCTTTAGGGGAAGTGTGACCCCGTCCAGGACAGGTTGGCAAATCTCCATCCCTGGGCTGGGAAAGCCTATCACAAGTACCTCCGTTTTCTCTGGATTCAGCTTGAGTTTGTTATCCCTCATCCAGCCCATTACCGACTTCAGGCAAGAATTCAGAGGGGAGATGCCATCCTCAGTTGCTGCAACAGCCGGAGACATAGAGAAGTAGATTTGTGTGTCATCAGCATATTGATAACACTGCGCCCCATGTCTCCGGATGATCTCTCCCAGCGGCTTCGTGTAAATGTTAAATAGCATGGGAGACAGAATGGCGCCTTGAGGGACGCCAGATGTCAGCTCTCTTTTACGAGAGCAACTGTCTCCCAGCTTCACCATCTGGAACCTGCCCGAGAGATAGGACCAGAACCACTGAAGAACAGTGCCACCGATACCAGCTTCCCTCAGGCGTTCCAGAAGGATACCGTGGTCCACGGTATCAAACGCCGCTGAGATGTCCAAGAGCACCAACAGGGTCACACTTCCCCTGTCGAGGCCCAGACGGAGATCATCAACCAAGGCAACCATGGGTGTCTCGACTCCGCATCCCCTCCTGAAGCCGGTTTGAAATGGGTCCAGATAATCAGCTTCATCCAAGACGGCTTGAAATTGGAAGGCGACTGCCCTCTCGATCACCTTGCCCAAAAATGGTAGCAGTGAAATAGGCCTATAGTTCTGCTTAATCAGGGGGTCAAGAGAGGGCTTTTAAAAAGTGGCTTAACCACTGCGAGTTTTAACGCTGCTGGAAATTTGCCCTCCTTGAGGGAGGTGTTGATAATCAACTGTAGTAGTGACATCACTCTATCCCCTCCTTGACTGGCAAGCCAAGATGGGCAGGGATTGAGAGGGCAAGTCGTCTTCCTAACACTTCCAAGGAGCTTGTCCACGTCCTCGGTACTGACAAACTCAAAATGATCTAGTTTAAACAAGTCCACGGAGGCACTGGATGCCTCTGTTATCTGTTCTGCATTAATGCCAGTGTCCAGATCGGCTCTTATCTGAGAGATCTTATCAGCAAAGAAGTCATTAAAAGCGTCACAGCTGGCAACCTGAAAACAAAGGTTGTTGTTGTTGTTGTTGTTGTTTTAAAAAAAATGAGAATAGCAAGAAGACACTAAAATTGAGAGGAAAGGGGGTGGGTTTTTGTTTTGTTTTTAAATGTCAACAATAATAACTGGATTAGGGCAAGGAAGGAATGTAAAATCTAACTATTTTTCCCCAAAACAAAAACACAGTCAACTTATTTGTATGCAAATAGATACAGCTCAGTTTTCATCTAACTAGCCTAGCTCATTTCAGATTCTGTGTACTATGCTAACAACTGTCTGTAGAATATTTCTGGCTAGTATGACTGTTTTGATCAATTTCTAATCTATTGTTGCTAACATATGATTTAATGATTAGACTGCAGAAAGTGCAAAGCTGTTATCAACAAAGCACAAAGTGCTAGATCAGTGTACACACAACATACTTGTTGCCAGCTCAGATACTGTGCAAAATGTAGGATGACTTAAATGCAAATTACAGCTGAAGAATGCAAACAGGAATTCAACAGGGAACATTTTCAGAAATACAGTAACTAGCCTGAACATTTTAAGGAAAGAATTAATTTCATCATATAGACATGAGAGAGTTGGAGTATGTTCCTGATATGAACATTTTTTAAAAGGGAGAAATTTACTGTACAGTTCTATATTTGTCTAGAAGTCCCACTAGAGGGAAATGCATAAAGCATTGCAGCCTTAAGTTTCCATCAGTGCAGTTATTTCATAAATAAACTGGCAACTGATACAGAACTATGTCAGTACTGTTTGATTATTGTTGTCTCAAGAATATGAATGGAACAAGAGGAACAAAATTATCTGGAACAAATTTCTGACTTGTTTTATAATAAATGCCATCTTAGTTGTTATCTTTTTTCCCCCTTTTAAGATTCTTACGTAGCTTTTCTGTCTTCAATATTCTTAAGAACTTGTTGTAGTCTATGGTTTGTTATCAAGGAATTTATATAATGCTGGAATACTGGTTTGTTTAGAAAAACAGAAAGAAAAAAAATTCAGATATTTTAATGTGTGTACAAGGAACCACTGTGTAATGCTGTGGGCCAGAATGAAGTAACATGCTTTTTCTAGTGAGATTCTAATTTTAATCTCTCATGTGAAAAAGCCCATAGGATAAGATCTTGCAAAATTACTTTTTAAAATCAATTCCTGTTACTTATCACAGTGTTTGAAAACTATTTTATTATGCTACCTACCACACGGCTTTGTGCTTTTCTTTGACTGAAGAATTCCTTTCAAAATACCTCTAAAATACCTTTTAAAAGCAGAGGTAACACTTGAAATTAAATAGAAACCATGAGTTGTGACATCAGCAAAGTAATGTTATTCTTGATTCTTATATTCTTTTTGATAGTTGGTTATGCTCCCAGTGTTCAAATATTCAATACACATTAAGAGACCCCTTAACACATAAAATTATATCTGCCGTGATTTTTTCAGACACTTTGCAATGATAGTACTAGGAGTATCAGGACAGAATATATTCTACACATGCTCATTCTACATTTATTGAAAAGGACTAAGAAACTCCTAATTCAATCATATATCAGCAATCTTGAGAGTAGCTTCTGCAATGTAAATAATTTTTAGATAGTATACAATATTTTATCACCTTTATTTCCTGTTAGACTAAATACTATAGGAAGCTCACACACAAGACAGGAAGCAACATTTTTGCTCTATGGTTTGTTCCCGCAGGAAGTGATTTTGTACGAACCCTGCTAGCAGGTTTGGGGTTAATGGAAGGACATCAAAGTGCTGCTTATTTCATTTATTATTGCTATTAATGGCAGGGAGGAGGGAGAGGTACTTGTGGAATTTTCTGTGTCACCTGCCAAAGTAATGTGACACACAATTTGCTGTTACTGCTAGTGGTTCTCTTCCAATACAGAAATATCTTTGCTTTGCTCAGTGTCTCTGAACCTGAAAATGTCATTCAGCTATCATGATTAATAACTTCTGACATATATATTGTCCATATAGACTTCTACTCAGTTTTTCTGCACTAGTGGCAATCACAGCCTGGAGAGGAATTAAAAAGGAATTAATTACAGTTACAGTTCCAAGTTCTCAATTAAATAGTTAACATTATAGTTAAACTGATTACTGATTTAAGACAATAACTTAGATCCAACAAGTGAAGCAATAACGAATAATAAAAAGCTTTATTCTAATGCAAGAAAGAACCTTATAGCAAGTATGCCTAGGTGAAACACTAACCCCCCCTCTACTGCACACCTATGTAAGCATTCATGGGACAATCTGAGTAAATCCACCTTTGGGGCTTGTCTTAGTGTCAGATCAAATAAAATAGCTTCCAGCTGCTTTAGAGGCATGCTGATTAACAACGCATGGCTCCAAAGCAGTCAGAAACTGCGCCAAAGCCACATTCCAGTCCTTAGGACTAGGAAAAAAATAAAAAACCAAGACAATCCGACTCCTGATGGTGCCAGTCAGCCCCTGCATCCACAGCCCACCTTGAGCTTCTGGCTGGAGCAGACTCAGGCCACTCTTTTGTGCCCATCTGTTCTGGGCCTTAGGATACCTGAAAGAATGATAATTTACTTTGTCATAAACTATCATGGGCTAGAGCCCACTTCATCTGATGCATTAATTTATCACCCAGGCGCATAGGTATTAACCAAACCACCTTCACCTCACAGATAAATGATCTCGTACCTAAGTACATCATCATCACCATCACCATTATAGTCAGAATCAGAAATTGACAGTTGTTGATTAATTTAAATCAGGGAAGTGTTTTTAACTGCCTCTGTTAATCCTTAAATTTTAGGATGATCAAGTGCAGGGGAACACTGGGCTCCTGTGCCCTTCAGAGTTGTATAAAAACAATTATCCCCGCATCAAAGGCAGTAGCTATTATAATCCCCTTTTGTGTCTAGACTGCACAAGTCTCAGAATTTGGGCCTAGCCAGTTTGTCTGGGCTATTGGATAATTCAACTAAGAAATTAAGAAAAAGAAGGTGATCATTATTTTATTCTTTTCCTTTTTAATGGTTCCATCTTAGCTACCATGGTGTTGATAATTTGAGATGCCATATTTCTAGGCTGTGATGCCACTGTGTGGCCAGCCAAACACAATGAATGGAAAGTGAATTTTAAAAAAGAATTCAGAAGGATACTGACAAAACAAACCAACACAACTTTATGTATCCATTAGCTAGCTAAAAATATTACATCTGTTTTATAGTCTTTTTGTTTAACAGATGATATTATCTGAATACATTCAGTTCAAGATGATAAATCCTTCTCATACATCTTCTTTTTCTATAATTTATAGCAGTTACAGAGAAATCCCACCAAGGACAAGACCAGCCAAAGATACTTTACTGATTCAGACAAAGCACAAGATCCCTCCAATCCATTCCACATAGAAACTTATAGTTGATTCTTTAACCCTGATGATGTGATAGTATCATACATTGTATCTGAGGGTTGCTGACCAGCTCAGGTAGTGTAGGTCGAGCTGTTTGGAACAAATCTTTCTGTCTTCCAAGACAGAACAATGGCTAAGAAACCTTCAGTCAGTGGTGCCATTATGCTACTCAGGTTCTGTTGTCTAAGATGGCTGCCTCTCCCCACCTAATAATACAGCTGGCCTTGGCTGGAAATGGGATATCAAATATGTCTCTGGCATGAGAACTAATGAAGCTGTCCCTATGCACTGAATGTATTTACAAAGCATTAGAGCAGAAGAATCTGTTTCCTAGGTTAATGAGGATTGAATCATTGGCAGTTAAGATGTAGTGGTTGGAATTTTAAGGGAAAGTAGAAGGTGGTTAACTTAATGAAACATATGCATTAGTCTGCAGCTACCCAAACAATTTAACTGTTATTTGGGATTGGATTGCTGTTGAAATCTTTCATACATATGTATGCAAGCATGCACAGGTTATTTTATATGTGGAAGAGAACCACAAACAAATTACAGATCTGTTTCCCTCATATGCTGAATCTTAATTTCTGATTACAATATCAAACATAGACACTATGTTTTATTGTACACTTTCATATCTATCTTTAAACATTTAACTTTGGGGCTTTCTAGATGGGCAGGAAAGTGTGACATAAAGTTGCCTTTTCCTTAATGCTTAGCAGCTGCACCACAGCCTTTAGATGGAGCTGCACTGTTCCGCAGTTTTTAAAAAAGAAGCTGGGAAAACCAGCACCTTTTTAAAGGCGCTTCTTCTCCCCTAAAATGCAAAAAAAAAAGCGTTATCATGGCACACTTTCCCTTTTTCTCATCTAAAGGCTAGAGTTTCATGCAGCCATGAACACACTTCTTTTTGCCAATCTAGAAAGCCCCTTTGAGTGCTTAAATGATTTCATCTGATATCTTTCTGTTTGGTAATAAAAGTACTGTAGTAGGACAAAGTGGGAAAGAATATAAAACAAGAAAAGATACCTCTTATTTATTCACATTTCTATGCTCTCAAAATTATCATTATTCTTCTAGAGTATGTTCATAATGTTTTCTGGTACTCAATGCAAGACTTTCTCTCACCACAAGACTTCCTTACCACCACAAATAGTGACGATGTTTTCTTTTGATATACACATGTATATACAGTATATTTTCATCTGAAGATTTTTATTTGGTTGCAATCTAATGACAGTGCAATCTAATGACTTAAATTATACAATTACAATATTAGTGTGCAGGCACAATTCATACATACTTTAACCATTTTTTGATTACAAATTATGACTATCACTCAGACATATGCCACGGAGAAATTACTTTTTGTAAACTTTGGTTTCATTGTGGAGAACATATGTTTACATTTATTTTGACTGCTAAATTAATATCCAGCACTTTCATTATAAACCTTCAAGGTTTATACTTATGTATAATTTATACAAGAAACCTGATGCTTTCATTATCTGGAAGGAAATTTAAATGGGCAATACAAGGTAATAGTTTCATCTAAGATGATTCACATTTTTAGAGAAGCCATTAATGGAAGATTGAGAGAAAAAGTGCTTGCCAATATAGCTAAACTCAAGTTCTCTGCAGGCAGTTCCATACACACACACACACACTTGTAAATGTTTTCCGTTTATCGTTTTTCTTTGGAGAAATCACATGAGAACAGGATTTTATTTCTTAATATGCTGTTATCTTGGCGGCTGCTTCTCATTTAAACTTAATCCTCTATTTATAATATTACTAATTTCTGTAGAGATAAGCCATCAAAAGCAGTAGTGAAATCTGAATCCCTAATCACTCAGTATTTAGCAAATGTTTGTATTAATAAACAGGGGGAAAAATGACAACCTGTGTAAAAACAGTTTTCAAAGTTAGTGAGCAGATAGGGACTTTTAAAAGCAATTGGTTTTTTACAGATTGCACTAAATATAACATGCTCTTTTCACATTAAATTAAAACTTGCATCTGTACTGGTGTGAGAATTGCTAGTTACATCTGTACTGTTCTACAATATATAGAAAGCTGTCCCTGGTTTTTAAAACAAATTATTCATAAGCTGGGTCCAAATTTAGTTATGCTTACAATACACCCTCTCATTTCAATGGGGTGTAGTTTGGATCCAATGCTGTAACCATCTACAAAAAAATTAGACTCTGGGCCTCCCAAATTTATACTTAAGAGTTAAATGAACTATGAAATAAATGCAGAAGGTATTTTCCAATGGCAGTAAATGCAGCCAGGATTATAAAGAAAACTTGAAAATAATTAAATTATATAAGCCTCATTACATGATATGAAATTAATAATAACATGAAATTATTATAACCTTTACAGCACAGACTTGATTGATTCTCCAATATATAAATAAGTCATACTATGTGCTAGTTTGCCCTTCAATTCAATGATTTTAAAACACTGAAATATTAGCATACAAATAGAAGAGGCAACAATATGATGAATTTATGATATACTTTGTAGTACCATAACTACCTACAAACAGTAACCAGAAAGCTGATTTTATTAATACATCAGGGTTTAAACTTACCTTTGTGTAGTTTTGTGGGGAGAGGCTGATGCCACCAAAATAACTTCAGTTATCAGATTTATAATGATATCAAATAAAATATCAGATCAAACAAGATCAAAGGTTAACATCGGTATTTCAGTCATTCTTTACCATAACCCATACTCATTTGGCTAAAGAATGTCATGTTAATGGTAAACATTTTCAAGAATTTTAAGAATCCTACGTGAATAAAGCAAAATAAGATTTCTTGGTCCCAATCCAGCAAAAATTAAGCAATTTAAAGTCCCACAGATATAGAAAGTAAACACTTTGTTTTGCTGTATTATTAAGAATTACTAAGCGTTAGCAGTGCTTAACTTTCACTTATATTAGAACAGTTAATGAGATGTTATGTCCATTATGTCCATTAAATAACTAAGAAAGTTTTCAAGTGAACAAATTCTTTGCCATTAAACAAGTCATTTTGATTGTGAAGAGTGCCAACAAATTATATATTCTCTTATTTCAATGTTTACGTAAACATATTCTTGAAGTACAATGCACAACAATAGAGAAGTCATAAAACAGAACTGTTTTATATTTTACTTTGACAGCAGATATTCTTTCAGACTTTGGTAAAATTATTAATATGTGTATGTACCAGCTTGTGTGTGTAAGTTTGTGTATAAAATCAAAACAGTTCTGTTATTAGCATATGCTACATTGACTTATCACTAGAAGGAGACATAATGATTTACTCCACTCTATATCATACATCGTTGAATGCTTCAAAACACTTAATTGAAAGCATTTTCACTTCTAGGAATAATAATTACATTTTTTGCAAACACATCATATTCCAAGATTTTTTAATAATCATTCCCTTTCCTTGAATCTGGGGAAGGGGGGCATTAAAACTAAATAAAAGAAGGGAAATCTTGCATTTGATTTCTCTCCTTACCTCCTGTTTCCCCAGTGATTGAGAACACACACACCTTCATGATATATTATGGCATGATTTCCAAACATTAATTAACAATATGATCACCAGCTTTGCAAACAGACCCTTATTTCAGATCTCATTTGCTAGTAGTTAAGATATTTGCTTTTGCTGTAGATTTAGGATTAGCAGTTTAAGTCTAGCAGATAGCTTTAACAGCTGTGCCAAACAGAAATTCTATCAGGTGTAACTTTTCCAGCCAGACAGCTATGATTTTGAAATCCTCAATCCTAAACCAGCTATTAAAGACCCCAAAATCTTATGCCACATTGGCTTTCTCAGCCCTTGATGAAAAAAATATAATCAAATTTCAGTAAGTGCAAGAAAAATCCAGGACTCACCAAATTGGCTGGTTTATTCTTCATTGGGACAAGTGGCCTTGCTTTAATAGTTCAACCTTTTTGAATCCCCTTCTCTGTTTTTCATTCTGTGAAATCTACCTACAAAAAAAGTATTGGCTGAGCCAGGAGATCTTGGCTCAGGAGCAAGGAGGAATGCTTTAAGACTTCTAGCGTGTTGCTTCTGCCACAGGTTGAAGTGATTGGCTTTGGCTGATCCTTTCTTCTCTGACATTGCTGCCTAGCAAGCTGCAGATGTGCAAATGAAGACTAATCACCTTGTGCCTTAAGCCGACTCCTCCATTTAAACCAGTGTTTTGTCAACTGTGGAGATAATAAATTCATAAGGTTGGGGGGGGGGGGTTAGGAAAGGACCATCTGTCACCTAAAGTAGAATGATCAATTTCCTTATTTGGATGCTTAGATTGTCTTTAAAATTAGGTGATAATTATCCCAGCTGGCTTTAAAAGTGTTCTGTGAACTAGACGATTTATTAATAATGGCATGAAATGCTTTTTGACATAGGAATGCATTGAGTCGGGTCTATTTATAGTCTAAGCAGCTCCATGTATTGAACATTGCTGAATTTGTACAGGAAGAGAACTTTCCCCTAGTGTTTTGCAGTGCTTTCTTCTCCACAGAGAGGAAGCTGTTGCTTGCCAAAAAAGTGTAATGTCCGACACTTTGGGTGAGGGTGGGGAGGCACTACCAAAATTTTTATGGATTTATTTCTCAACTCATTGCCACGGAAAAGGGCCATCTATGTTAATGTTGTTCAGGATGGACCTGCAGAGATATTGCCCTTGAGATGCTTTTGCCATCAAATCTGACAACCTACCTTTTGTTCTAATGTTGTTTGTTTTTGTTTTTGTTTGTTTGTTTTAGAATTATTCTAAAGATCAAAATATTTATAGCTCGGTATAGTCCTTTTCACTCACCAGTATGAGTGAGTTATATTCAAAGATACATATAGAAAGAAAATAATTATCTGGTTAGCATACTTATCTGGTTAGCAAAAATATCTAAACCTTACCCTACACCTCAACATCTCAATAGCAGCTTTATACTAGTGCAACATAACTTTCTTTCCCTGCTTTATCCCATCCAACCTTGTACAAAACCTTCTTTGAAGAGTTTTCTAGCCATCTGCAATGCACTTTACATGGGGCTACCTTTGTACCAAGTCCGGAAGCTTCAACTGATCCAAAACACTTGCAGCCAGACTGATCACTGGAACATCAAGATCAGAACATATTACACCAGTATTAAAATCCTTACACTGGCTGCCAATCAGCTTCTGAGCACAATACAATATAAAGCCCTATATGGCTTGGGCCCGAGTTACTTAAAGGAACGGCCTATCCTTACATAATCCACCCCCGCACTCTCAGGACATCAGGAAAAAACTTATTAGAGCATCTTAATACTAGATTGGAAACAACTTCTAATAGAACATTTACCACTGTGGCCCCTAGACTCTGAAACAGCTTCCTGGAAGAGATCCATCTTATCTCCACCTTAGACGCCTTTAAGAAGGGCAATTAAGACAGATCTCTTTTGGCGGGCCTATCCACCTGACCTCATATAGCTGATTACAAGGAATATCCCACTTCGGAATCAGACACTATGGATTAGACGATGTTTTACCATTCTACAGGTTGACAATAATATTGAAAGATGTTGTAATTATTTTATGATTGATTGTATTTTAATGTATTTTATCCTGTATCTTGTATATGACTTTTGTTGTAATCCCGCCTCGATCCGTAAGGAGAGGCGGGAATATTAATTATTTTTTATTATTATTATTATTATTATTATTATTATCTGGAGCAGGGATTGAGGAGATAAAGGGAAACAGTAGAAAAGAACTTTTCCCCACCCAAATCCATTGATATAAATAGTACTGTCAGTGGAACAAACTGGTAAATTACCACCCATTGTCTGCTGGTGGTTTGTTGTTCAGAGCCTTCAAGTTATTTCTGACTTATGGCAACCCTCTCACAGGGTTTTCTTGGCAAAGTTTGTTCAGAGGCAATTTGTCAATGCCTTCTCTTGAGGCTGAAAGTGTGTGGCTCACCCAAGATCACCCAGTAGGTTTCATGCCTGAGCAAGGAATCAAACCCTGGTCTACAGAGTCATAGCCCAACACTCAAACCACTACTCCACACTGGCTCTCTTGGGGTGGACAGGAGACTAAAACAATTTATAGTTCTTATTATGGCCAGTCATAACACAACCTGAAGTTGTTGATCTTCTTATCACAACCAGCTGGAATGGAGACAAATTGAAAGAGAAGTCCAAAGCTGCTGATCTCTCAGCTGAGCCAAAGGACTTGCCCTATGTGGAGACAGGTCCATCTAACCCAGTATTGTTACTTCTAACTGACCCCAATGAATTCCCATGATTTCAGGATCTGGAGATGACTGGCACTTCCTAGTGTTTAGCTTCTGAAATCAGATGAAATTAGAAGTTGGGGAGTGATATGGTGATGTTGCCCCCCCCCCTCCAGATGTCTGCCTCCAGATACTGAACTGCAGCTCCCATAATACCTCAGCAGTGGCTATGCTGAGATTATGGGAATTTGACATCTGGAAGAAAGACAAATTTTGGTGGTCCTCCTTTGTCTATGCTGATGGAAAGGATTGCCAATGCCAATTTCATAGATTAATGAAATATTACCCACCGCAATCTGGTAGTATTATCCACCATCTTGGGAGCACTTTAATGAATGGTGAGTTTTAAAGCACTTCAATATAAATCTTATCACAATTGATCCAATACATCCCTGTTACTTTACCTGAGTTCCTCTCCCACATCAACACCTATTCATTGCCTGCAAATTGGAGTGCAGCTTTATTTCCTTAGTAGTGTCTGAGATAACAGTGTTTTGTGTAAAATCAAACCACCTGCTGACACATATAATAATGTGCACATGCCGTAACAGTACAAGTAGTAACTGCCAGAAAAATGTTTGTCATAGATCCAGCTGGATTGATTATAACCTAGCAAAGGGGTAGGCCCACCATGTGGTGAAGACAGTGAGGTCATGAAACAGCTATATGTTCTAAAAAGGTAATCTGTACACAACTTGTAAATTCACAAAGTAATAATACACATGTTCACTCAGATAGTTTTGGGGGGTGAACAAGAGCCCTTCTCACAGGCAAGGTTTTGCATATGAAATTTCTTTAGTCAATGTATACATGTGGTACATGAGTATATAACTTTTTTTGGTTCCAAAGGCTGCATGTGACTTTCACTTAGGGGTCAGGAGCAAAATGCACACAGCCGGAGAGGGGTGTCACTAGGGGGTGACACCAGGTGGCACCCTAAAGGGGTTTGGCATCAATGCTTCCCAAATGTCTGTCTTTTGGCAGAAATGGGCTGTGATGTTCATCTGCATCCCTTTAAAATCCTGGCACTCAGCAGCAGAGAAGTGACTGTGGTGAGGATCAGTGGATGGAGAAAGGAGAGGCATAAAACTGTTGTTTTTTAATTAAGGTCTGCATATAGTTTTTTGTTTTTTTTGTTTTTAATGTATTTTAGTATTTTAATTGTTTTAATATATTATTGTTTAATTGTATATTTTATACTTTGCTTTAACTTTTGTAGTGTTTTTAATTTGTATTGTTTTAAAATATTGTTAGCCACCTTACATCCCATTTTGGGGAGGTTTTTGTTGTTGTTGTTGTTACTACCTCTATACATTTAGGCTGTGCTTATGATGTTGTAATATAAAGATATAATTTTAATCTTGCTAGTTGTTTATGTCACAACTATTGCCATTACATTCAGTTACATAGAGGAATTATGATTTATGAGTAACATTAGTTCAAAATCCATAACTTATTATTTTGTATGCCATGGTGTGGTGTGGGAGGAGGCTCATAGGGGATGACGCCATGAGTTGCTGTACCGAATGGTGCCAACCCTAGTGATGCCACTGCACAAAAAATCCACTTTCCTCACCCCTACCATAGGGACCATACTTAAGGCCTTAGGGTTCTGCTTATGCAGCCTAATATAAACAATGAAATTGGATTGTGGATCTTCACAAACTACTAGGTTTCTCTTCCTTAAAATAATTTGGATCATTTCATATGTTAATTATATTAACATGTTGCATGTTGAACAGCATGATCAAAAAATAAAGGGAGTATCACTCTTATCTCCAAAGGAACTTAGCTATCATATCCCCCCCCACCTGCTTGTAGAGAAACATTAATTGACATTAAACATTTGATGTTTGTACATTTGTACAAGCCAAATTTTCCCTTCCAATTGGTTGCTGGCCATAGTAAACAGATAAATGAGATAGAAATAAATAAATTCATGATCAATGGTGCTAGCTAAGAGAATATTCATATTAAAATGGTTCTACTAGTGAACGCAATGTCTTCCCAAGGTAAGTGATAACTACAGGAGAGTAAATGGGAAAGATTCAGTGGCCTATGTTCATTGCAGAAGACAATCTAAAACATGGATCCACTGTTGCTTCCCCCTCTCCAGACATTGGAGAAATTAATTTTTCAGATGACACCTCTCAAACATCCCCACTGACTCTGGCCATTTTTTAAAGGATTCTGGGAGCTGCAATACAAAGAAGTCGCATTCCCAATATAAGTTTTTCTCCCTGAAATAAATAGCACAAAACAACCCAGATTGGCTTTATTTGTTTTAAACTTCTCTGGATATTTGGAGTCTTCTGCACTGTTCTAATTCAATAACCACCTTGAAATTTCCTTGTTGAAGTTTAGTATAAAGATCTACTAAATAAATACATAATTTCTAGGATTTCAGTTTGCAACAATATTACAGGATGGTATGCATCTTCTTTGACATTAATGTGTAATGATGATAAATTATACCTATCAACCAGATCTTGTAAACAGTCACTTTTGGGACTATAACTCCCAAGATGACCAGCTAGCTTGGATATCTTGTTAGCTTTGGTCAGAGCTTGGAAAACATACTGGGCAAAGACACTAACTTTCAAATCCACAAATCAGCATGGCCAGCAGCTATTGTGGTTTAGGAGATTTGTGATTTATCATCCAACCATAACTTTTGCAAGCTTTCATATAAATGCAGTCTTGCTGCCCATGACAGTGTGCAGTTTTTGCATGAGCACCCCCAAACCCACCCCCAAGATATGTCTTTACAAAGGAACAGTATGCACCAACAACAGCTTTCCTTTAAAGAGCTCTCTATTCTCAAAGCACAGAGATTGGCCTGCTAACCTTCCATCCTTTCTTATGGCTCAGCAAAAGAGGTGTGCTTCTATATGAAGTCGCCCTCAGAAACATTATTAGTTGTAATTCACATGTAATTGGGTTGCCAGGTGAAATAAAAAGAGGGAAATTAAATAGGCATTGCTAGCATGAAAAGCAGCATGTGCCAAAATTCCCTGTACTGCACCAGTATTAAAGAGATAGAAGCCCTGTCCCTTGTTTTAGGTGTCAACCCCACGTGGAAATCACACAACAGTGGAAAACCTTTTTAGGCCCCATTCATATTAGCCCATTTGCCCTGGTTAGATCCAGATCAGATTGTGCATGCCATTAACGAATCTCTCCGGAAAGAAGTTAATACTACCCTTTGCCCCGATTGATGCTTCCCGGTGCATTTTACCCCGCTGAAGTTCAAATATGCAAAAGTAACAATTGAAGATGGCGCCTCCTAGTTGTCAATCAAATGATGTTATTGGTGACGTCTGATGCAGCCATTGGCTGCGCGAGTGCTCCATCCGGCGCTTCGCTTTTTAAAATACTTTTTTATATTTGACAGATTATGCGCATGGAGCATAGGGCTGGGAGTGGTGCAGATTGTGGAGATCCTTTCCCCTCCTCCTCCTCCTCCGTTTTTCTCAGCACCAGGAGTGCTTCATCAGGCACTTCTGGTTTTTTTTAAGCACTGCTGCTGCAAAAACTGTTAGACAGCACTGGATTAAAGCCGGTGGTTGCAGGAAGAGGAGTCATGTTCCACCCCCTGGCCTTTACCCCTTGATTGGAGCCAAGTTCACATTCAATTGAAGCGGTTTTTCCAAAAAGAAACAATAAATACCCCGCTTTCAGAAAAACTGGATTTAGGGGGATTTGCGCCACATCAGGTGTGCAAGACCCAGATTCCCTAGTGAAAAAAATGGCTCCAGGTATGAACTTCCCAATTTTAATCCGGGTTACAAACTGGTTTATATAGTAGTCTGAATGGCCCCTGAGTTTACAGCAAAACTGCTTCTGCAAGATATGTTTGTCTGGATTTTGCCTTGCCCATACTTTTCCCATTCTTTGCTGGGACTCTTCTCTCCTTTTGTTGTCTTCTGTTTAACTGCAGACTATTAATTTTGAGGTTACATTTGTTTTCCTAACGGCCTTCTATTGCACCACCAGTCCTGCTGCTTGGAATGTCTGTTAACATTATTTTCTGTGCCACACACATTTCTTTACACCAGCTAGGTTCCAGTTCAGCCAAAGGCCACTGCAAAAACAAAAGGTGCCAGTATTTATTGGCACAAGATAAAATACTTCTTTTTAAACAAATGTATTTTAACATCCTGAGCCCAAGGAACAATTCTCATTCCAATTTGTTAAATGACAGAATTAATTACCTAAATCATAGGCTTGTTGGCTGACGGACAGGACAATTGTAAAATATAAACCATAATACACAGCCCTAACAGAGGCTTCACATTCATTAGGAATAAAAACCATCAAAAATGTGTTTGCCCTGACAGGTTGGTGGGAGCAGATCATTCAGTGGAATGAGGAGAACTGCAATTTCTCATCTCTCCTCCGCAGCTCTCTTAGATCCTTAACCCCCTTCCACCCAGAGGGCTGAGAAATACTCTGGTGCAGACTTTCAGATGGTATAGAAGCCTGCAGAGGGAAGAGAAGGGGAAGCAATTGCAGCTGTATTAGTGGAGGTCCGCCAGCACAATCCTAGATTTAACTCATGTACTTTTTAAAAACATAATAAAATAAGCTTTTGAAAAACAAAGTAAGCCAATGTATTTTGAAGACTGTGTCTGGATATGCATCCCAACGTGCTAGCTAGCACTGAAATGGTTTTCTTACCCAGTTTAAAAATATGTTTGTTTTAATCAACAAAGA
Source organism: Urosaurus nigricauda (assembly GCA_034509955.1). NCBI lineage: Eukaryota > Metazoa > Chordata > Lepidosauria > Squamata > Phrynosomatidae > Urosaurus > Urosaurus nigricauda. The sequence continues at coordinate 87,138,395 of JAOEGL010000002.1, read as the reverse complement.
AGCAACCTGGTATGCATAACATTTGGCTGATGGGCTGCAGACAGCCCTCTGTGGATTACTGTGTTTGCTTCATCCAACTAGTCCCCAGCTTCTACGATCCTGCTAATAGTAGTGTTAATGCAATAGTCATGACTAGGGATCATAGATAAGCAAATCTGAAGCTACCCAGATTGCTGCTCTGCTACCCACCTTGCCAACCCTGCAAATGATCACTGTGATGAAAGTAAGGTTAAAACCTCCCCCATGCATAGACACAGAGTGTGTACTTCCATTAAATGTGGCCCTCAGGACCAAAAAAGTCATCCGTTGTTGTCATGTTGCTTAGATAAATCTCTAAAATTGCCTGTCCTATCACTGAGAAATTAAGGTTTAAGGGAGAAGCAGAAGAGCAGTTGCCATAGTGATGAAGTTCTAGAAAACTCTGTTTTGATGCCCTACATATGGAACTGCAGTGGAGAAAGGAAATGAGGCAAAGGTTTTTTCCCTCTGGACAACAGGACTCATGCAACTGTAGCAAATGAACACAAGTGTCACAGTCATTGCCGGTTGGAGTGGGTGGTGGTGGTGGTAGAGGTAGTGCCAAGAGATTGAACAGGTCAAGAAACAACAGAAACACAGCAGAACAATAAATACACATTATCTATTTTGTTGGCTAGTTGAAGAACATGAAAATAAGAGAATAATAATTAATAATAATAATAATAATAATAAAACAATAAAAGAAGCTGAGAATATTCTTGATTCACTTGAGCATCCCTGGTGTTCCGCTATCTTGTCTCATCCTCTTCAGAGGATGAGCAACAGGCTGATATGCCCCAGTTAGAAAGGTCTGCATCAGAGACAGGTGTCTGGTGCTAGCTCTTATTTGAAAACATCATAAGTTGAAGCAGATCCTGGGCTTTCCAGGAAGAGAGCCTGACTCTGAAACATTGTAGCTACTACAGCCTGGGGAAAGAGAGTATCTGAAGCTGTAAGACATCAGTAACCAACCAAGAAGAAGCACTAGTCTGTGAAAGAAAATACCTCTAGAGTTTCCCATCTGCCACTGTATATACACACAATCTTGTTCAGCAGTTGGTACTAGGAATAATAAACTGTTCCTTCACCTTGTTCCTTAGTCTCATCATTCCTTGGCTTCCTGCTTGACTGGTGTCCCAGCAACCTGATCCTCACATGTTCCTCCAATTTGTTTTTTGGCAAGTTTGTGCTCTGACTGAAGGCCCAGTAGGGCTCTATTATCTGATCTTGGCTTCTGTTGTTACTACCTCCCCCCCCCCTTTTTTTTTTAGACTACTTTGGCAAAGTTTCTGTACTGACCCTGGTCTGACTCTGACATCTTCTGTCAACATCCCTTTGAAAAAGTTTACTTTCCCGTCATACTCTATACTCTGTTGGGTTCTGTCAGCCAGGATTTAGGATATATCCCTAACCCAATGCCAGAGATCTACAGACAGTAGTGATATCATAGATATTTTACAGTGATTTCCTTCTTGGCTGTCTGTTGGATGAAGCCTGTCTGAAACAAAATGACAGATAAGGATATGGTTATTATATATTTTTTTAAAAGTTAAGGAAAACAACAACAACAACAACAATATTTATTTCTTACCCATCCCTCTGAGTGAGCAATCGGGGCAGGGTACAACATGTTAAAAACATATACAGTTAAAATCCTCCAAACATACCCACCTCCCTCCCCTTAAAACAGTATTAAACTAATCATAATTAAAAGAATCAAGATTGTAAAAACATTCATTCAAAGTCCCCTGTAGGTGGCCAGATGGGGGCAGGAGGGGTGTCATCAGGCGATGGAGATGTGTCTTGGTCACTTTTTTAAAGCTTTCGAAGGTTGTAATAAGACGCATCTCATCCGGCAGGTTGTTCCACAACCTGGGAGCAATAGCAGAAAAGGCCCTCTGGGAGTGTTAAGGTAAACAAAGGGTCAATTAACCCATTCACAACCAATTATGCAAATCAGGCATTTGTGAAGATTTCCAATCAGACTCATTTTATTCCAAACAGTCTCAGTCTGCATGCAGAGCTTCAGCCAAAAGTCAATTCCTTGACTGAATCCCCCAAACATGGCGCAAACAGTTTTTATTAACCCACAAAATATTCATTGAGCATGTGTAGTTTAACATTCATCCATATATATATCTGTCTAACTGGCAGGCTCTTCTGGCCTGACTTGCAACATCAAGGAATGTCTTTGTAGTAGAAACCTTATCAGCTTGCTAGCTACAGCGACCTTCAGGGAGGCCCGTCTTTCTCTGTGAAGACAAATTCATGCTTAGTTTTCTTCTTCCCTCCTAAGGTGGGGGCTACAAGCCAGATTCAAAAGGACAAGTTTTTCCTTTGGCTCTATTTCTCACTATGGCTGAACTATTGATTATTAGTGGCAGAGATTATTGGCTTCATTTGGTTATCAATGGCTTTATTAGTTTTTCACCTTAACAGGAGGTCTGGGACAACTTAGTTTTTATAGATTGAAGCAGATTCCTCCCAGAAGACCGAAGTGTATGCGGGGGCTCATATGGGAGGAGGCAGTCTCTAAGATAAGTTGGACCCAAGCCATGTAGGGCTTTAAAAGTCAAAGTCAGCACCTTGTACTGTGCCCAGAAACTGATCAGCAGCCAGTGGAGAAATCTAAGCACTGGTGTTATATGCTCTCTCTCCTCTACATTCCAGTGACTAGCCTGGCTGCCATGTTTTGAACCAGTTGAAGTTTCTGGGTTAGGCACAAAGGTAGCCCCATGTAGAGTGTGTTACAGTAATCCAGACGTGAGGTGACCAGAGCATGAACCACAGCCTCCAGGTCCTTCATCTCTAGGAAAGGGCACAGCTGGTGGATCAGCCGAAGCTGATAACAGGCACTTCTGACCACCACATTCACCTGACACGTCATGTGAAATGATGAGTCTAGAAGTACCCCCAGACTGTGAACAGAGTCCTGTGAGGAGAGTGTGACTCCATCCAGGACTGGAAGATGTATTCCCAGACCTGGTTTTGGGCCGGTGACTGTCAGTACCTCTGTTTTGTCAGGATTTAACCTCAATCTATTTTCCCTCATCCAGTCCATTACCACTGCGAGACAGTCATTGAGAGGAGAGACGCCATCTGAGGTCTGAGCAGATGATCTGGTCATTAAGAAGTATATCTGAGTGTCATCAGTGTACTGATGACACTGAGCTTCATGCATCCTTATGATCTCACCCAGAGGCTTCATATAAATATTAAATAGCATCAGGGACAGGATGGCACCTTGAGGGACGCCACAATTTAGCTCAATTTTAGAGGAGCAGCTGTCCCCAAGCCTCACCCTTTGGGACCTGTCATAGAGGAAGGAACGGAACCTCAAAGCAGTGCTTCCAATACCCATCCTCCCCAACCGGGCCAAAAGGATGGGATGATCTATAGTATCAAAAGCCGCTGAGAGATCCAAGAGCACTAACAGGGTCACACTACCCCTGTTGATACTCAAGCGGAGATCATCTGTCACAGCAACCTTGGCAGTCTCAACTCCATATCCTGCTTGGAAGCCGGTTTGAAATGGATCAAGAAAGTCAGCTTCATCTAAGACAGCTTGGAGTTGTGAGGCAACTGCTCTCTCGATCACCTTGCTTAGAAACGGCAGCAAGGAAACTGGTCTGTAGTTGTTTCTGTCCAGGGGATCAAGGGAAGGTTTCTTCAGGAGAGGCTTTACAGCCGCCTCCTTTAGACAAGGTGGAATGGTGCCTTCCCTGAGGGACGCATTGACTACATCCCGAAGGAATGTCTTCAATGTATCCTCTCCCTGGGCGACCAGCCATGATGCACATCTGTAGCCTTTGGCACTGTAGCAACATTCACTATCACGATACTTCACTCACAATGTTTTCCTGTGCTGGGCAGTAGTAGCGATGATAATACCAATTTGCACAAAGGAAAAGACACCACAGATAACACCTTAGTTTCCATGCTCTTCGGACCATGTACTAAGGACCTGGTGTGCTTTCACCTGTGTGCATGCTTTCACCTACAAATGATTGAAACTCATTTCTGAGAAAGCTAGAAGTACACGTTGAGAGGTTATTTTCTGCCTTGTTCTGATCACAGTTAGAATCATAGACTCATAGAACCGTAGAGTTGGAAGAGACCACAAGGGCCATCCAGTCTAACCCCTTGCCATGCAGTAACTCACAATCAAAGCACCCTCAATAGAGGCCATCCAGCCTCTGCTTAATCTCCAAAGATCTCCACCACACTCCGAGGGAATTATGGTTCTCTTAAATGAGGGTGGATCACAAGTGGCCCTTGAATCCCCTCTTTCTGCCTTCTATTTTCAAATTTGCTGCTACTTCAAGCTGCCCAAACTGCTACTGGCTACTGGCATAATCATAAAAATTTCTGGCTGCTCTTTTTCTGCTCATTCATAGCTCCTGACTAGTTTTTTTTTTAAAGAGAAGCTTTTCTCCCTTTCCCTCACTTCTACACAACCTTCAGTCCATGCTGATAAGTACTATATCTTCTCTGGCTGGTTAAAATCTTCCCCTTCAAGTCCCACAGAACCACCAAAGGGGAAGGGTTCAGATCCCAAAACATTCTGAGAGTCAGGTCAAAGTGGCATCCATGGCAAGGTCCTCTTTCACAAACTTAACTGGGTTCCTTATCTATAGTCCCACCTAGACAGAGGTAGCAGCCTGCATTTATCCACAGCCTATAAGAACCTCCAGATTAGACTACTATAATGTATTGTATTTTAAGGTTGCCTTTGAAGACTGGGATGAGGAACTTGTAGCCTTCCAGACCTTGTTGGACTCCAACTCTGATCAGCCCTAGCCAGGATAGTCAAGGGGGAGGGAAAGGGCGATGAAGTACTACAATATTAGGAGGGCCACAAATGCCCATCCTGATCTAACAAGATCATAATTCAGAAAACAAACTATTCAATTATCAAGGTTTGCAGTGCTCTCTGTTCTAAAACTGACCTCTCTTTTAGAATGGAACAGAAGATAATAAACACACACACAGACACAAATGCAGCAACCAGTGCCCAAGACTGGTTTTCATGCATATGTAGCTCTGACATTAAGCTGCCACCCTACACTGTACATTAGCATGCTGTGAATATTCCCAGCAGTGGGTCAAATCCTCCATGGTAACGCTCTTCAGGGAGCTCTGGAAACTATTTAATTATTAAAATGAATAATTCCTACCAACACATTTAATTGGGAAATATTACATGTTCAGATGAGCCCTAATGGAACAGCTCAGAGAATCTAACAATGTAATAGCGTATGCTGTTTGAAGTTGAATTCTCGCAATACTTCTCGGCCAATAACATCATGCATTATTTATCTCCTCCCCTTTTCACTCTATCAGAGGGGCTGTATGAAGATGGAATCAGTGGAACCAAAGAGATAAAAATGCAAATATGAGAAAAACCCTGGGGAGCCTGAACCAAAACACCCCCTTACTTCACAATCTCCCTTCCTGTCTTCTGTCTCACAAGGAAATGGTTTATTTCTGCAATAAAAACTAAAACTTGCACTTTATTCTCAACTGTGGGAGACCAATTCAGAAAGACCTGTGCAAGTAACCTATCAACTCAAGGTAGCTGCAGAGTTTCACGCTTAGCTAAGAGCAATAAAGAAATAGTACAACTACACAGGATGTTGTGAATATGGGAATATGAATAATAATAGAAAGAGTGACAATACAGAGACCTTTACCTTTACAATTGAACCAAAAGAAACAGATTGTGTTTATTATGTGGTAGCACTTTATGCAAACATGAGTTTGTTTATAGAGAAACACAATGACTATGAACGTGCAAGTTAATTCTGTATTTTGTGATTCGTACAGGAAAATGCTTGACAAATACCATATGTAAATTCTGATGTAATTGCACTTGAAATCTCTAGTGGATTTAAAATAACCACTTATATTTTCCTTTGAAAAAGGTCCCTATCTTAAAGTAAAGTGTCACTGCTTAATAGTAATAACTGCAAGCACATTCCCTTATGTATTCAGATACACATGTACACAATTTCATACATGCAAAGATCTGCTATATTTTTTTATGGTGTGACTCCTAGTTTCAGCATAAAATAAATGGATATTAAACTTTAAGACTTCCAAAGTACCACACAGGATATTGGTCCCTATTAGATAATATTTGTGACAACATTTGCATTATCACCTATCCTTATCCATTATGGTGGTTCTAATTGCTATTGTCTAGATTAGATTCTGCAAGAAAACAGACAGGCAACCTCTCATCTTGTTATGAAAATACATACACTTCTTTGAGAGCTGATAAATAATAATATTTTCTGAGCAATAATAATAATAAAAAATCCCAGAGCACTCCTTCTTATATACACATGAAAGGCTGATTATATGTAGAGGTCAGTTGACCATGGTAAATCTAGGGTCTAGGTTGTTTCCCATTCAGAGGCAGTCAAAGGATGCATCCATACTGCAGAAATAAAGCAGTTAGGGGCAAAACAGATGGGCAGGAAAAAGCCACATTGAAACCCCATCAACCGCACCACCAGCTCCCAAGGCAGCTGGAGTGCTCATTGCATGACCACATGACATGGCTTCAAGCCAGGAAGAAGCAGGAAAAAAGCTGCTTCTTTTTGAAACTTCTTTTCTCTAAGGCACCTAACGAGCATTTTCCCTCTGACTTCAAGGCATGTGTCATCTAAATGCCATGCCTTCAAGCCAGCCTGAACACACATCATTTTGCCTGTCTGTTTAGCCCTTTAGAGACCACTTTTAACTGTCATAGCTCCATCCTGTGGAATCTTGGGATTCACTGTTTTGTGAAATATTCAGCCTGGTCTGTCACAGAGCTCTCTTGCCTTACCAGACTAAAAATCCCAGAATTATGTAGGACAGAGTCATGGCAGTTAAAGTGGTGTCAAATTGCATTATTTCTGCAGTGTGGACATATCCAGTGTGGACATACCCTCTATGCTCAGCTCAGCTGAAAGTATCAGCAATAGGTTAGAAAAGAGTGGACTTATTTACTCAGTGTTAGAGAAATGAGGAAAGGTGGAAGCAGATCAAACATGGGGATAGGAGACTGCTAACACTACAACACTAAGGACTTTATCACATGAGAGGCAGCCTTGATACATTTATGAGTGATGTTTGCTATATGCCTAGTTTTCCATCACAGGTGCATTTGTGTTTGATTTTAGAGCAGTGTTTGGAAAGTTCCATTTTCAAGAAGCAGAAAGATGCCATTAACCATCCATAACTGAGCTGTTATGCTCTGGGACCCAGGAAATCATCCTTCCCTTATGGCTGGCTATAGGATGTCCTAGGTCCAAAACACACTGCAGCAATAATCCAATTTGAGACCACTTTACCTGTCATGGCTCAGTGGGAACTGCAGTTATAATGGCACCAGAGTGCTTATTGTGACACCATGAAATTGTTAGAAATTGTAAAAGATGTGTGTTTGGGGTTCACCTCCTCTGGGCTCTTCTCCTGGGAACAAATCGTCCTTGAGGCATCAGGACTCACTTCTCCCTTCAGTAAATCATCATGGAGCTGCCATTTGGCAATAACAAAACATCCCATTCTTACCAAATGGTGACTCCAAGGATGATTTACTGATGGGAAAAGTGAGCCCTAACACCTCCATGATGATTTACTCATGGGAGAAGCTTGTCTGGAATGTGGTTGACTTTCCAGAACCTTACTAATTATCTGAAGGCAGCACAGAGAGGGCAAATGTTGTCCCAATCTTCAAAAAGGGGAAAAAAGAGGATCCCAACAATTATCGTCCGGTTAGTCTGACATCAATACCAGGAAAGATTCTAGAGCAGATCATTAAGCAGAGAGTCTGTGAATATCTGGAAGATAATTCCATAATCACAAAAAGCCAACATGGGTTTCAGAGAAACAAGTGCCAGACAAATCTGATCTCTTTTTTTGATAAAATTACCAGCTTGGTAGATGAAGGGAATGCTGTGGATATAGTATATCTTGACTTCAGTAAGGCATTTGACAAGGTTCCCCATGACATCCTTGCAAACAAGCTTGTAAAATGTGGACTAGACAAGGTAACCGTTACATGGATTTGTAACTGGTTGACTGACCGAACCCAAAGGGTGCTCAACAATGGTTCCTTTTCATCATGGAAAGAAGTGACAAGTGGGGTGCCACAGGGTTCTGTCCTGGGCCCAGTGCTATTCAACATCTTTATTAATGACTTGGATGACAGTATTGAGAGCCTAGTTATCAAATTTGCAGATGACACCAAATTGGGAGGAGTAGCTAATACCCCAAAGGACAGGATCAAAATTCAAAATGACCTGAATAGACTAGAAAGCTGGGCCAAAGCTAACAAAATGAAATTTAACACAGAGAAATGTAAGGTCCTACACGTAGGGCGAAAAAATGAAATGCACAAATATAGGATGGGGGACACCTGGCTGAATGAGACAACATGTGAAAGGGATCTAGGAGTCCAAGTAGACCACAAGTTGAACATGAGTCAACAGTGTGATGCAGCAGCTAAAAAAGCCAATGCAATTTTAGGTTGCATCAACAGAAGTATAGTTTGTAGATCAAGGGAAGTAATAGTGCCACTCTATTCTGCATTGGTCAGGCCCCACCTGGAATACTGTGTCCAGTTCTGGGCACCACAATTCAAAAAGGATGTGGAGAAACTGGAGCGGGTCCAAAGGAGGGCGACTAAAATGGTGAAGGGTCTGGAGACCTTGCCCTATGAAGAACGCCTTAGGGAGCTGGGAATGTTTAGCCTGGAGAAGAGAAGGTTAAGAGGTGATATGATCGCCCTGTTTAAATACTTGAAGGGATGTCACATTGAGGAGGGAGCAAGCTTGTTTTCTGCTGCTCCAGAGAACAGAACTCGGAACAATGGATGCAAACTGCAGGAAAAAAGATTCCACCTAAACATTAGGAGGAACTTCCTGACAGTAAGAGCTGTTCGACAGTGGAACACACTCCCTCAGAGGGTGGTGGAGTCTCCTTCCTTGGAGGTTTTTAAGCAGAGGCTGGATGGCCATCTGTCGGGTATGCTTTGATTGGGAGTTCCTGCACGGCAGGGGGTTGGACTGGATGGCCCTTGTGGTCTCTTCCAACTCTAAATTTCTATGATTCTATGATTCTATGATCTACACTTGTTGGTTTAGCTGAAAACCTAGGAATAATTTCCTCAACTTTGATGAACTCTATATGGTAACTCTGTCCTGGAATAGCTGCTGAAAAGTCACTACTATGTAGGTGAGTGTTTCAGGGATACTATACATATATGGACAGAATAATTTTGTGGTTGGCAAGATACAGACACCGTTAGTGTCTGCATAAACCAATCAGAACTTACCAGCAGTATATCTGAAATAAATCTTATGGGTCTGGTTAGAAAGTGTCTACGTATCTATTTGAGTTTAGCAGAGATGTATACCTTCCACCTTTTCACTTGATTCAGCTGTCATCTCTGCACACAAGAACAGGTGGGATTATTGGAAAGAAGGGCAGAAGTCAACTTAACAGGAACTGCAAGAAGCAAAATATGATGGATGAGTCAGTGCTGTATAGGTCGGTGCATTTTCTACAGGTATTTCGAGAAGCTGCTTGGTGAAATTATTTTGCTTTCTGTACAAAAAATGTTACATTTTAAGCAGTATTTTATGCTATATGCCATTCTCTCTCTCTCTCTCTCTCTCTCTCTCACTCACTCACACACACACATATACATACTCACCAAGTAGCTCCTGAGCCCTTAACAGAATTTTGGTTAACATATCTCATACTTAGGTCAGTTCCTCCAGGTGAGGAAAGGGAGAGTTTTTCTAGGGGGAGAAGACTTGGCTGTAAGCCATGTGCATCCCACATTCCTTATGTTGCTAGTCCTTGGGATAGAACACTAGTTCTGAAAAGCTCTGTAAAAAAGAACCACAAATGACCCCCACCTCCACTTCTAATTCAATATCAAGCATCTGATTCAGTATCAAGCATCTGAACACCTTGGCTTCAGAAATATATCTACTGGTCTTGCTTTTTTTCTTAGGCTGATATTTTACACGTTCTACTTTTATTCTTTGTAAAAACCAATTGTTAAACCATTTAAATATAAATATCATTTCTCCAATATTAAATTTGTATCTGTAATCAAACAAATGTATTTCTGTTTCTGTCTGTACTGATAGCTAGAGTGGTGTAGTGGTTTGGGCGCTGGACTATGACCCTGGAGAACAGGGTTCAAATTCCTCCTCTGCCATGAAAACCCACTGGGTGATGCTGGGCAAGTTATATTGAGCCTCAGAGGAGGGCAAAGAAAAGCCCCCTCAGAACAAAACTTGCCAAGAAAACCCAGTGATAGGTTAGGGTCACCATAAGTTGGACATTACTTGAAGGCACAACAACAAAGTTGGACCTTAAGTTGGACATTACTTGAAGACACAACAACAAAGTCTGAAGACAATGGTTTGTAAGAGAGGATTCAACTTTAAATAGCAGGTAGAGTTGTGCACCCACAAGCCACACCTGCAATGTTGTTTGTATGTGCAGACTGAGAGGTACACAAAGATCAATAGAGCAGAATGAGGATGGGGTTTCCCTTCATTATCTTAGAGAGCCAATGCAGTAACTACTGTTATTTTTTATTTTTATTTTTGGGTTACATTCACATCCACAGAACACAGAGAAACAGAATGGTTCCCAACTGGCAAAGAGGTCAGGCAAGGCTGCAACTTTTAACCCAATTTGTCTAACTTATATGCAGAACATATTATACAGAGAACAGGTTTGGACACAGAAGAAGGAGTGAAAATATGGGGAAGGATATCAACAATCTAGGATAATCAGATGACACCAAGCTACTAGCAGAAAACATCACACATCCAGAACTGCTACTAAGGAAGATCAAAGAAGAAAGTGCAAAGGCAGGCTTACTGCAGACACAAAAATAGTAACCATGGAAGATATACAGAATTCAATCTATACAGTGAAGTAACTGGAATAGTTAAAGAGTTCTCATAGGACTGTAGGCAAGAAATCAGAAGAAGGAGGAATGGGGAGGGCAGCCATGAAAGAACTAGAAAAGCTCCTAAAGAGTAAAAATATACAACTGAGCACAAAAGTCAGAATCATACAAGCCCTTGTCTTCGCCATCACCATGTATGGATGCAAGAGCTGGACAGTGAGGAAAGTGGATAAGAAGAAAATCAATTCATTTGACATGTGGTGGTGGAGAAGAGTGCGAAGATACTGTGGGCACCCCCCCCCCAAGACAAACAAATGGGTCCTAGAACAGATCAAGCCTGAAATCTCCCTAGAAGTCAAGATGACTAAACTGAAGCTGTCATACTTTGACCACATCATGAGAAGACATGACTCATTGGAAAATACAATAGGGCTTTCTAGATTGGCAGGAAAGTGTGACATGAAGTTTCCTTTTCCTTAATGCTTAGCAGCTGCACCACAGCCTTTAGATGGAGCTGCACTGTTCCGCAGTTTTTAAAAAAGAAGCTGGGAAAACCAGCACCTTTTTAAAGGCGCTTCTTCTCCCCTAAAACGCAAAAAAAAAAAAAAAAAAAAAAAAAGCGTTTTCATGGCACACTTTCCCTTTTTCTCATCTAAAGGCTAGACTTTCATGCAGCCATGAACACACTTCTTTTTGCCAATCTAGATCAGGCCATTAATTCTAGGAAAGGTTGAGGTCAGGAAAAAAGAGAGGAAGATTGCATGTTAGGTGGATTGACTCTATTAAGGAGATCATGGATATGAATTTACAGGAGTCTTGGAGATGTCTCATCCATAGGGCCACCATGAACTGAGACTCAAACAAAAACAGCAAATTGATTTGGACCTATTAAAGATTTTACTGTTGTTTTTATTCTCACGTTCACACTACCCATGCAAATACATTTTTAAAAAACTGTTGGTTGTTTATTTAATGTCATGTATGGCATACACTGCAGAATTAATGCAACCTTCACTGCTTTAACTGCCATGGCTCCACCCTATGGAATCTTGGGATTTGTACTTTGCTGTGACAGAGATGGCTATCTCACAAAACTACAGATCCCATGATTCCATAGCATTGAACCACAGCAGTTAAGGTGGTGTCAAACTGCATGAATTTTGAAGTGCAGATGCTGTCATAGTGACCCACTAGAACTAGTCAGGGGTGATATACCAACACATTTCCTACTATTAAAACAGTGGCAAAGTCCAATATATAGCTAATAGAGGATTGAGAAAATAAAATTTCCCAAGTCATTTTCACTATTAATTAGTAATGTTACTGGTTCAGTAATCCAATAACACTGAAAAGAATAGCTCTTAAAGCTATTAAGATTCTGGAATGACAATGCATGTTGTTTCAGATATGAAAACAATATTGTGTCATATCATGTCCTATCATGTCATCTATCTAATGATATGCCTTATTGAATCAAGCTAGATTGCTGCAGAACTATTGACATTTTGATTTTCTTGCAGTTCTTCAGTTACGAATGAAGCATTCACAGTATTAATGTCCACACTAACCTGAACAGCACCGTTACAAAAATCAGAAGTGTAGCCTTCCACATGTATAGGCAATTGTCTTTACTTCAAAACTCTTCTTTCTTCTTTTTTGCCATTCCCCTCTTTCAATTACAGATTCCTTATTCTGGTGTTTCCTTCCCTCTTCACCTAATTATCCAAGATCACTCCCTTTTTCAGGTAGAATTTATTAGGCTCCTACTTCTCTCCATTATCACAATAAAATCTCTTCTATCATGATATAGAGTTTATGTACTTTTTCATATTCTCTTTAGGAACTGTCAGATATTCTCTATTAACCAGTTGTTTGTTTGCTTCCGAAAATAGATGCAATATCCTTTCTCTCACAAGGTGGTTTAGGATAACGGGTATCAATTAAAACCCAGAAACACTCAAACATAAAGTCTGCAATTATATAAAATGACACCCACAGAAACAGGTGGTATGAAATGATACTTAATATAAAGGTAATAAAAACTAGTTGGTGCCAAAGGCCCTACTACATTCCTTTCCCCCTTTCTCCTCCCTCCTTTTTATGTTTCAAGAGACTAATAGGGTTGTTTTTTGAAAAGTACCTGCTTTAGTCATGTTGGAAGCAAATGACTAAGAGAGCATACAAACAGCTTTACACAACCATGATAAGGTGCTAATTGCTGTAGGGTAGCAGAAGAAAATATACTCAGTTTCTTTTCCACTGAGCTAATTTGCTCATAGCTTGGAAAGCGTTCCAAGCCCCCCCCACCCCCGGTCATCCAGGCTGAAATGCTTTGCATTAAAGAGCCCCTATTTCCACTGACAGCTTTGCATTTGGCATCAAATATTTTTCCTTTCCAAAGCATCTGGCCTGCTCCATTGTGAACATCTTGCCACGTATTATTAGCTTGTTTCAGTTGAGACTGATTTACTGATGTGTGATATGTTTAAGCCCTTTTCAAAGGAAAATAATGAAGTGCTGTGCCAAGAGAAAGCTTTAAATTAGTGACAGAGTGTTCAAGAACAGAGTCCTTGTTGAAATTGATTAATTAGTACCATATATTTTGAAAAGGCAGGCACAGACATTATTGAAACAGGGGTATCTGTGCCATCTAAAGGAAACACAGATTTTTCTCTCCATGAAATTCAAGACATGGCAGTGAAAAGGAATGATGACCTAAACTTTACATATAATCACTAATTAACATGGAGGGTGACTGCTAAATTGCTATTCACTCGTACAATCTGTGTTGATACATCCCGATGGCAGCTTACTTTGAATATAGGCTGAAGCACAAGTAGCATTGGCCATTCATAAAAGTGATGAAGTTGCACAGGAACAAATCTTGGCCTTGATAAGACATGGCATGTAACTAGCTGATTAGCTTGTTAAATTATTGATTGCTAGATTTCCGCCTGGTGTGGCTTAAATCACTAGATTTCCTTATTAATGCTGAAGTTAAGTGTATACTTCAACAAGCTGGTTGATTTTAGATCATTCAGATTCATAACAGTGAGGTGGCCTTCTCTTTGCCAGATTCAGCAAGACAGGAAGACCTCAGGAAAGGAAAGTTTAGCATTGGAAGATATGCATTTCATGGCTCTGTTGCCAGGTGGAGTAATTTACAACCTGTTGTATTGTGGCATTCTTTCTGGAGAAGAAAGGGACAGCAAAAATGCTGGAACATACGAACATAGAAAGAGTGGAGAAGAAATTGAAGTGATGGAATTAGGAAGTAACTGAAGAAGAAAGGAGAGGGAGGAAATATAAATCCTGGCCTGGAGAGGAAGGATGGGATTAACAAGTTGGTAGAATAGTTTATTTGCTTAGCCAGAGGTACTCAACCAGTCAGAGTCTTTTCAAAATCTCAGGTCCTTTATGTATGAAAAGCTTGTTCCCCTTTTGAAAAGAATTGATTATGAACTGTGTGTAATAAGTGGGAACGACAGATCTGAATCGCATCATTATGGAGGGGAGGAACTAATGCCACAGGGGTGTTTACCATCCCTCCTCAGTTTTTGTTAGATCCACCATTCCCCCCCCCCCCATCTCAGTGCTGCCTTTGTGCTTGTAGTGTGACCTATGGGTGCATTTTTTTTTTGAAAAAATAAAATTGATAGAAGATACAATTCATTGGTCTTGCAATTACTTTCAGTTGATACAGTAGTTGCAAAACCAATGAATCACATCTTCTATCAATTTTGAAAAAATAAAATTGATAAAAGATTTAATTCATTGGTTTTACAACTACTTGCCTCACTGATTGCAAGTAGTTGCAAGACCAATGAATCAAATCTTCTATCAATGTGTTTAAAAAAAAAAGTTCCCAAGCCGAACTGCCCAGGCTGCTACTTATGTCACTGATGATGCAATAGATTACTGACATGCACTTTAAAGTGGCACAAACTAATGGGGATGGCAATCATGCCAAAAAATAAGCAATTAAAAGGGGATAATGATGGGCCTTTGGAATTGATTAACAACACAGAGCAAAGGCAAATCAGAAATCAGTTTAAATTGTAAGTGGGAATGAGCCCTTAGATTCCTTCTTAAACATTTGCTGTAAGCATTTTACATTGTCATATGAAGCACCAGAAACAACATTACTGAGTGAAAGTGTCACCTTATTTTATTAGCCTTACAAGACAACAACTACTACAACAACAACATTTTGTGCTTGCTTTTCCTCAAGGCTTGAGATGGGATGAGCTCAAGATGAAGTTTTGCATCTGGCAAAAGATATAGAACAAATTCTTGTTGGGCACTTAGGAATGCATGGCCTACAATTATGCAATTGTGACTAATTCATATTCACTATCCATATGTAGCCCCTAGTTTAGAGTATACATAGGGACCATGAAAGTCCCCCAGTCCCCACTTACTGGATAGCACCTGTTGTGATCAATAGAGGTCTCTTCCTCTGTCACTTGGGAAGCAGCTGGCTGATGTCCTCCCTGTCCCATGATCAGTCTCCAGGGAATTGCGGCAGGGATCCTGATTCTGCCTGTTGCTCCCAAGATAGCACATAGGAAGGGATCTCTCTATACACATTGTCCTTTGGTAAACTCATCCGTTCTTTTGGTTTCTCCTATCATCTGTATGCCGAGGACACTCAGCTGTATTTTTTCACCCCTGATCTTTTGCCGGGCTTGAACAAGTTTCATCTTGACTGACCTCTGTCTCTCAGTGGATGTGGCACTGGCTCTTTGAAGCTCAACATGTCTAAGACACAGCTTCTTGTCTTCCCACCTAAGCCCTCCCTTCAATATTTCTTTTCTGTTTCTATTGATGGCACTTCTATTCAACCAGTTCAGCAAGCCCGCAGTCTTGGTTTCATTTTTTATTCCTCTCTGTCATTTATTCCCCAGATTCAGGCCATGGCCAAGGCCTGTAGATTCTCTCTTTACAACATTGCTAAAATCCATCCATTTCTCTCAGCCTCCACTGCCAAGATTCTGGTCCATGCCCTAGTGGTATCATGACTAGATTGTTGTAACCTTCTTCTGACAGGGCTTCCTCTCTATCATCTCCATCCTTTAATCTCTGTCCAGAACTCAGATGCACGTTTTATCACATCCGCTCGTCTCTTTGACCATGTTTCTCCTCTTTTATCCTCCCTTCACTGGCTTCTCTTCCCCTTCCGCATTCAGTATAAGCTTTTGCTGTTGACTTTCAAAGCCCTTCATGGATTGGCCCCTCCTTACTTGTCTGAACTACTTTCTCCTCACACTCCTCCTCGTACCCTCCGTTCTGGTAGTCAAGGCCTCCTGTCCCAGCCGAGGAGTTCCACTGCCCCATCCCGGATTCATCCCTTCTCACTTGCTGCCCCTCACTCCTGGAACCTTCTTCCCCCACATGTGCGCCTCATCACTTCTCTAACCAGTTTCAAAACTGAGTTAAAGACTATATTGTTTATGAAAGCATTCCCAGGATTATGCCGTCTGCCCCAGGATGCCTCATTTTAATTAGGTATTAAGAAGACGCACCCTCCCTCCAGTCCATCTGCCTTGGTCCAGACCCCAGAGGGAGAGAAGAACCACTGGACCTCATCCCCTTTCCTACCATCTTTCCCTTCTCTTTTTGTGTTGTGTCTTTTAGATTGTAAGTCTGAGAACAGGGAACTGTCTAATTATAAGATTATATGTACAGTACTGTGTAAATTTACAGCGCTATATAAATAAAGGTTAATAATAATAATAATAATAATAATAATAATAAATGTGTCGGATCTCCTCTGGCAGGTCATTCCACAAATTCAGAGCAGTGGTAGAAAATGCCCTCTGGGTAATGGATGTTAGCTTAGATTTTTTCTGCTGAAGTAGATTCATTCCTGAGGACCTTAGTGTGTGGGATGGACAGTACGGAAGAAGGCGTTCCCTTAAGTTTGAATGTAAACTAGAAACTACTTGGGACCAAAAATGCTTTAAAAATACTGATTTAGCTACAGTTGGGTTATTTGCTGGTTTTTTTTTTTACTGTGTTCATTATATAAGGGTCTAGCATAAAACTGGTTTGCTCCATTAGTAAAATAAGGATCTCATCAAAGAAGAAAAAATTGTTGCTAAGTAGTGATTCATCAGACATGTCAGATGTACTTAGATTCTGTAAAGATCAAAGATCTAAATATATCTGGCTTTTAGATTTCAATCACCTATCATGTTTTCCTAATTTATAGAAGAATTTTGAATTACACATTTTGCTATAAACACATATATTTCATGTTTTGCACCTGCATAGTTTATAGCTGCTAAAACTCTAAAAATAATGTAAAGAGAAGCAAAGAATAGATAATGAAGAACATATTAGTAAATTCAATAAATGTTGACTTAGGCTGCAAGGCAGTAACTGCCATGGGTCAATGCTATGGAATTCTGGGATTTGTGATTTTGTGAGATATTTAGCTTTCTCTTGCAGAGAGCTCTGGTCCAGCATATGACTACAAATCACAGAATTCCACAGCACAGCAGTTATTTCTGCAGTGCGGATGGAGCCACGGAAGTAAATATTATTGGGTTGGATCCAGAACTAGTCCTGCTTTGAGTAATCCATTGTAATAAATGCAAGTTAATAGTAGCCATGATTGATTAAGTTGCATTAATTTCAATGAGTTTACTAAAGTAAAGTATGACTAAGTCTAGATCCAACTTACTGAGTTGAATGGAACTTCATCCCAGGGAATAGAATGTAAGAATGCAATTACATTAGACTTATTTCTGGGTGGATAGGTATAGCAAGCCCTGTGAACTGGAAATAAATAGCATAAGAGGGAAAAACACTGATAAAAAAGAGGTCTTTAAATGAGAATGCAGTAAGCAATTGATTAATCCCACAGTAGTTTTCTTGGTGCTATGAAATTAAGTCATATTGATTGTTAAAAGTTGCCTTTTAAAAACCTTATTGATTGAAAGCTGCTTGATGCCTCCATTTTGAGGTTGCAATAGTTCTGTTAAATGAAGAGATTCAGACCCAGTAACTGTATCTTCCCACATTTTCAGTTTTTAAAGAATGTTCTCCTGCCCATTACTTCTCAACTGCTAAACCTTACACCAGCACTGATTCAATTTTAAGATATAGCTGTTAGTTGTAAAACTTCACAACCAAGAGGCATTGCTGTCCTCAACTCAGGCCCCATCCAAAAGCCACCTTATTTCATATTTCATCTTTCTAGGTGTGTCAGCATCTCAGGGCTCTTAGATGTGCTGAGACAGTTTTGGATACAGTTGCTGTGGCAACCTTTCTCCATTGCCTTGGGTATCTTTCAAGCTAGGGTGAATAGTCACTCTTGATAAGGTCATTTTACAGACAACCCCACCAGAACACAGCTGGAGGAATCCAGCCATTATTGTTATTAATAAGAATACGTATTATGACTTGCCCAGAGGCTGTTAACTAAGTTTGGATAACTTCGACATTAGACTATTGAACTTTAGCATCTGCACTACATACAACAGTGCCATCTGAAAAGGTTTACCTAATTTCCAGAAAGAGCAACTTTACTAAGAAAAATATTGACTGATTTGCCAAAAATGAATACAATTTCAGAAATGTAAGTGCTAAATCAAGTTATTAAGCTGAAGCCAACTTGATAGCAATAAAGAATCAAATTAAATCAAATTGATTTAATGGGTCTTTTCTAGATAAGACTAAAAACCTCTCACTGCTCCAGGCTCAAAGAAGCTTAGCCTATTTTAATTGTCACCTTCACCTACTGTCAAATTGTGCCGGTCTTCTCTAAGTATATTATGGTATGAAGCTGGAAATATCTTACAGTCCTGAAAACTGTTGTGTATTGTAATCAGCTCTAGTTGTTGAATTTTCTGAACTTACTGAGAGTGCTTGTGTTCCTGAAGTGGGGTTAGCCTGAGCGTTGCAAACAAGAAAGAACAGGCAGAAAAATGAGAAATGATTGGTACTTAAGAAATCAAGAGATATGTATATAGGTTTTGTTTAACCACCAGGGTTAACAATATACTTTTCATACCTCTTTATTCAAAGGATTAAATAACATGAAAGATTAGGTTCAATTCAGTACAGAAAACAAAACAAAACATCAGCATAACATTAGAATCCATTTGAGGTTTCTTCTGACATCCATGTCAACTCAGAAAAACTAGTTTAATGGTGTGGTGGGGAGGAGTTGCATGTGGGGTAGTTCCTGTTTCATCTAGAACAGTGGTTCCTAACCTGTGCTCCAGGGAGCCTTTAGGGCTCCATGTGCACTTTCCAGGTGCTCTGTGGCTGCTCCAGGAAAATGAAAGAAGTAAAAATTTAATAAAATGAAAGAATAAAAATAAAAAGTAACACTACTCCTAAACAACATTAACTTGTGTAAGATATAGGGTAGGCCTCTTAGAGGCCCTGCCATAGAAAGTGATTCTTAAAAGGGCTCTGTGAGTCAAAAAAAAAAAAAAAGGTTGGGAACACCAGATCTAGAGTATTGTTGAGGGGCTTGTGGATTAGCCTCTGCCTTCAAACTAATTCTGGGTGAGAGGGAACATTTTCACACCATGATTGTCAACATTCAAATATATGATTCCCCCATATGAAGTAACTAATATAACTAATATCTCATGAGGCTATTGTTAACAGGTGTTGTCTTAAGGACAGGCAGCATGGTGTAGTAGTTTGAGCACTGGACTATGACTCAAGAGACAAGTGTTCAAATCCGAGGGCTCAGCCAAGGATATCCACGTCAGGTAAGTCACATTCACTCAGCTTCAGAGGAAGACAATGGCAAAGCTTCTCTGAACAAATTTTGCCAAAAACAGCTCATAATAGGTTTGCCATAGGGTCACCAAAAGTCAGAAATGACTTGAAGGCACACCATCACAAGAGCAACATTGTCTTAACTCTCTCCTTGCACAAACATTGCCATTTTGCACATATACACACAAAAATGGAAGGCATAAATGTGACAACTACACATTTGCACAGTGATGCAGGCTGCAGAGGTAACTAGCTGTAGTGTCCCTTCTGAGCATTTGGTTGGTGGCAAAGAATGTGTGCTGCCATGTGTTGGGTATATGGGCCAATGTGGCCAAATGTTAGTGGATTGCATTATATACTGATGGTTATTTTAAATTGTCTGGTTGTTTTAAAGAAAGCTACTACTGACATATCAGTAGCTGAAAGTTTCTTACTATTATTTACAGAGCTTGACAAGGTTACTTTTTGAGCTACCAGAATCCCCCGACCAGCATGTCTCCATGGTAAACACCTTTATCTTTTAAACTATCTTTTATTTTTTTATGCAAACTGTTTTAATATTGTAATAATTTAATTCTGTTTTAATGTAATTTTTTTCTACATTTTTAACTGTACTGTTTTTAATTTTGTAAGCCACTCTTGAGTCCCAGTTTTGGGGAAAGGATGGGATATAAATGATGATGATGATGATGATGGTAATGATGATAGTTACTTTAGAGCTATACAGATACTTTGCAATTTCTTTTCAAATTTGTTGTGAACCTAGGATGTCAAAGCCTGTTCTGTTTTCTGTTTTTCTGTAAAAAATAAAAACAAAACCAAAAATGCTAGGATTTGCCAGGGCACATTTGGACAAATAGAGATGAATTTTTACTGCTTCTCTTGATTTGCTCAGCTGAAAGGCAGACTTCAAGACAAGCTTGAAACTTTCCTGCAGCAAGGGGAGGACCTACCTCTCACCAGGGAACGTCTCTTGAACTTCAGGCAAGTGAACTATTCATGGAGGCAATTCATGGGAAAACTTTTGTTCTGCTATTTCTCTGAAGTGAGCCTGAAGGGAGGAAATCATTCTAGTACTGCCTTTAAAAAAAAAAGAAAAGAAAAGAAAAGAAACTTTCCAAGAGGAAATAGGATTATACAAACTTGCTATGACCACCTTAGGGAAATCATCATTTATAAATGAGTTTCATGGAAGCTCCATAGATGTTCTACCTGTTGAACTTTTGTAGAGACAAAGCCAAAAAAAAAAAAAAGAAAGAAAGAAAGAAAGAAAGAAAGAAAAAGGAATGCTCTGTTAAATCAAACATATTCATGTCTCATTTTTCTGATAGCTTTTGCAACTTAATTCCTTTTGGCTCCTTTTCAGAACTAAGCCTAATTAGACCTGGAAACAAATGGGGAAAAAACCAAACAGTGATGAGTTTTGAACAAACATGGGAAGTTGCTTTTTTTGAACTGCAGCTCTCAGAATCTTCCAGTGGATGTGCAATAGGAGTCAGATACCAAACTATGTTCTTGGATCACATTGGCTATCTTGAATTTAAAGTCATCCTCCAAACAAAGTATTTTTTGTAGTTTAAGATTCCATTGACCACAACTCATTTTTCAGATGCTTGAAGTATTACCCATGAAGCAGGACTGACCAAAGAAATTTTGATGCCAGATGTAAAAGACAAAATGCCAGTCCCTGCCCCCTGCCCTCCATTCCACTTACAGGTAGTTAACATATATACTCATGTCAAGTCGACCTCATGTATAAGTCAAAGGAAGTTTTCAGTGTCAAAATCATGGATCTTTATATGACCTGTGAATAGGTCAAGGGTAAAATTTAGGGACTATAAGAACAGATGGAAAGGGGAAAATACCACTTTCATCTCTCCATCTCCTTCCCTTGACCACTACTGACCAGGTGTTGGAGGAGAGGTTTTAACATCAGATTAAGAAGGGAAGCGAGTGGTGTGAAATGAGGTGTTTCTTCCATGGGAAAAGGAGGCTTGCAAATCAGACTGGAAAGGAAAGCAAGTGGTGTTAAATGGGGAGTTTCTTCCATGGGAAAAAAAGGCTTGCAAATCAGACTAGGAATCTCTTTCACACAGAGAGAAAAATACATGCCTCAAGACAACAGAGTGGAGCAGTACTAGTTATTGATCTGTATATAAGTTGACCCAGCATTTTAGGGCCAATTTTGGGGCATACATTTCTCAACTTATATATACTATAAATCTATTTCACAATAGACAATTGCAGCACTTTGATCCCTCTTTAACTGCTAGGAATCCTGGAATTTGTAATTTTTATTTTGAAAACTTTTAATTTACTTCAGAAAATGAAACAATTATACAGAAATAACCCAGTATTTCCATACCTAAAAATTACAAAATATCCTCTAAAAAGCAAAAAAGAGAAAATAAGATATCTGCATATTCATACTCATGTATAACAACATTATCTCAACTTGTCTGATTATCTAATTCCTAACACAATCCTCTTTCAATTATTACAACCTTTAAAAGTAAATTAAAAATTAATCAAATCCAGCAACTACTAATCTTCTTTATCATTTCTCCAAAAGTCTATAAGGGTTTCCACACTCATGGAATCTGCTAACCAATTCATCTTGGGAAAAAACAAACATTCACTTTGCCCATCCATCCATCTGTAGCTGATATAGCCAAATCCTGCCATTTTTCCACATACATCAATCTCTCTACGGTAGTCAGTTGTGTACTGTAATATCAGTCCACAATCTTTTTCTAATTGAATATCCTTAAGTCCCAAAAGAGAAAACACAAGTTTCATTTGAATACAGCAGCTTACAGTTGTAAACTGCTTAGACACTGCTTAGGTGGTATAAAACGGTATATAATAAAAAAAAAAATATTTATTTCTAGTCCACCCTATCACAGAGAATCCAGGTGGGTTACAACAGTAAAATACATCAAAGTTACAACACACACACACACACACACACAGTCTATAAACAAAGCTATTTTGTTTTCTGATCTCTTCAAAATCTTTTGAAACATTGCATATGTTTGTTTTTTCAAAGTTTTTCACAAGTGCACGCAGCATGATAAAACTTCCCAGTATTCCACATTTCCAACAAATATTAGCTACACCTTTAGGTAATTTTTCAGAAGTGATATACCAGTATTACATAATCTTATTTTAAAAATTCTTTAACAGCATAACATAACATAAAATGAAATTCTTTTGTTCACATAAATTCCCACTGTTCCATCCCAATGTTATGACCAATATTTAGCCCCTTTAACCATATAATCTCTAACCTGTCCCTATGCCAAATCAAATTTCAGCAGAGGTTTATACATTTTACCAATAAGATGTTCATCATACATACATAATTACTTTTCAAACTCTTGTTTAGATCCCCATTCCTTAGTATCTATTTTAAACCTCTCATGCAGTTGCAAATACAAAAACCATTGAAATGCAACCCCCCCCTACTTGATTTTTCTCTGTAATTTTATGTTCACCTTAAAAATTTCACTTGTAAATCATGATAAATAAGCCATCAGGGATTTGTAGCTTTTGGAAGTATTTGCAATTATTTGTCAGAAAACTTGACACTACCAAAAAGACAACACTGTTTAAAAAAAAACCCAAAAAACAAAACAAGATTTGGGGGACATGCATTCATGTGGTATAATAAGCTGAAGGAAAATAAAGATTTTGACTATATCAGAAAAGCATTATTAAAGGTATGGTTGAAATAAGATCTTTTATAGAGGCATGCCAACATGGGTATCAACCCAATAAGCTTATTTTAAATAGGAGCAGAGTAAAAGAAGAGCCCTGGATAAAATACAAAGGTATTTTAACATTATATAAAGATAAAACATACAGAATGAAAACAGAAGAGGAAATAGGAATAGAAGGTATGAACAATAGTTGGTTCTTATATAAATAGCTAACTGAAAGATTTAGCATGGATAAGAGGATGGGAGTTTTTGAAATAGGCAAAAATGAATTAGATGACATTTTCACAGATGAAAGCGGTCACCACATAGCAAAATACTATAAAATCTAAAGAGTATGGACTTTTTCACACGGGGAAAATTGGAAAGTTATACTGGTGCCAATGCAGGGTCATCCAGGGCATTAGGGAAAATTCCGCAGCTACTTTTCACATGACACTGCACGCAATCAGGACAGAACCCAGACAGAATGTGCTGGGAGAAGGCTGAAGGAGGATGGTTTTGGCATTCCTCCTGGACACGAGGGAGAAATGGAGAATATGTCCTGGAAAACGAGGGCATGTGGGAGTTTCAGCCCTTGCTGGAATCAGGTAGGTTTATGGACCCAGCCCCTCCCCCCCCCTCATGTGTGTTTGTGTGTGGTTTTACATAGTTTGCAAAGGGAAGCCTTATTTTGCCTTCTTCTGACACCGTTTCTGGGGCAAAGAGTTTTTTATTCCCTGTTTCTCTTCCCTGGATCATGTGGTGTGTATGCACTTGTGGAAATGACAGTTTGGAGCACGCACAGAAAAGGTATTTCTAAGCTAGCAATGGGGGTTTGCCCTCCTTTGTTTGATACCCAAATTCACATTGAACCCTAAGTAATGTGTCTTTAACCCCTTGTTGTGCCCTTGTGTGTGACAAATGGGCTTGCTTTTCTGGGATGCCAGCACTAGCCATTCTCAGAATGGAAGCACATAGGTCCCCATGTGAAAAAATCCAAAGAGAGCTAAAACAAGAAACAGGCAAGAAATGATAGAATCGGCCCAAGATATTGGCAAAACTATTGAATTAGAATCATGGGAGAAATAAATTCACTCAGTGTCAGAATTTCAAAGAAAATGTATTAAAAATGATGTACTGCTAGTGTCTAATACCAACAAGGCTGAATATGATGTATAATACAGGTAAAATGAAATGTTGGAAATGCCAAGACCCACAAGGATCTTTCTACCATATATGGTGGAAATGTAGCTTAGCAACTAAATACTGGAAGAAAATACATGAAATTATAATGCAATTTTACAGGTAAAGATACCATTCAGTCCTGAATTATTTTTGCTTACCATGACCCACAATATTGTAAAAGACACAGAAAGTTAATATTATATATGGTCAAAACCACCAGACTTTTGTAAGCTAAATATTAGAAAAATAAACAAATACCATCTGTTGATGAATGAGGGATAAAGCTGAACAAAACTATGGATATGGACATTTTAACAGCACTTTTAAAGGATAAATGAATAGATTTAATAGAAGAGGAATGAAAACCAATTAAAACTATTGGGAAAAGAGATGGCCAGTTTTAGTAAAAATTGGTTGCGTAGGATAATTTGATAAACATTATAGGTTTGTGGAAAGATTCAGTTTATAATGAATGACAATTAAATGAACAAGATAGCAGCTATTTACTGGAATTAAAGAAAAAAATTATCTTAAAAATGGTAATATGGATAGAGGACTCAACAATTTAACTCGGGAAGAGAAAATCATGATTTATACATTGTATATGGTGAAAGGAAATCTTTTAAATGTTGGTCTTTTTTGTTATAGAGGAGGAGTTGGTTTGTTATGTAATGTATTGTGTGTATATATGAAGGAGATTTATGTTTTAATAATTGAAAATTTTAAAAAAAAGAATTTAAAAAACAAACTACAAATCCCACAATTTAATAGGTTGCAGCCATAGCAGTTAACATCAAATCAAAGTATGAAGTCATGTAGTGTGAAAGAGTCCTACATGTGACATTGTAAGTGGGACTTTATCTTGCACCAGATGCAAAGGCAGAAGGCTACCATAAGGTTGAAGGGTAGGGTGTGTTCTGCAAACTGCTCTTTCCTCAAACATTTTGCTATTGCTCCCCAGCCTTCAGCTTCAGCTATAGTAACCAAGCTTCACTAGGGCCAATGGTAGGATCAGTCACTACTTAAAGAGATATATACGTGGGTTCAGAATTTTTTAATTGTAAAACTGGGCACCCATTTAGCTGTGTGCCTGCTTGTTTCATGGACTGGATGGTTCATGCATCTGACAAAGTGGTTCACAGGATCATAACACACCAAGGCCAAGATTCTGCATAGCATAGAATAATAGCTCTGCATACAGAGCTACACTACCCTTGGCCATTCGACAGCCCTAGATTTATTGTTTGAGCCACTATGGTGCCTTGCTATGGCCACTCCTTGGCCAGACACAGAGGGGCTTTCCAAACCGCCCAAAAGGGGCGGTCTGTACTTGCCCCAGGAAGCGGCGAGATGGGGCCAAGGATGCTGCAACGGCAGCCTCCGTGGCCCCATCCTGCTGCTTCTGGAAGCTGCGGGGAAGCAGAAAACTGCCGCTTCCCTGCGGCCTCAAAGTGGGGTGCAGCAGGTGCCCTGGACGCCCGCTGCACCCTGCTTCCCTCGGTGGGGATGAGGGGAGAAAGGGGCCACTGACATGGCCCCTTTCTCCCCGGTTCTTTGCCGTGGCCATTTAAAGGCCACGGCAAAGACCTGCCACAAAAAAGGAGCTCTGTTTTGGAGCTCCTTTTTGTGCTGCGGAAAGGGCGCCTTTGGCACCCTCCCGTGGCGCAATGGCATAATGAACTGTCTGTATGGATGCAGCCATTTTTAAATGGCGGCACCCATATGCTTAGGGTTTGGGAGGGTGTAAACGCTGCACCCTCCCGAACCCTAAAGGTACTTTATTTAGCCCTAAACACACCTCTTTAGGCGCATCTAGATCGGGCCAGAGTGATTACATCACCCATCAAGATCTGCTAGGGATGTCATCATTATGTATACTTCTCTGATACTTTCAAATGCTTCTCTGATACATTTCAGATACTTCTCTGACCCCAACCACAAAATAGCCATGGAGGAGGGGGGTTTTAGCTGTTGCAAAGAGAAGAAAGGAATACCATCTTCTGCAATGACCAAAACAAGACGTATGCAGGAGTAAGATGGCCTTATGCCTGCATGTACCAGTAGCAAGATGCCAGCCCCCTTATTCTCTTTCTTTCTTTCTTTCTTTCTCATACTAACAGAGTCTTTGACTTGGACTCATTGGATACTGGTCTTTGACCCTTCTCTTAACTGCTGCAGATGTTTGTACCCTTGAAGACTGTACCCTTGAAGAACGTTTATTTTTTTGAGGGGGGAGGGTTCTGGAAGAGTATGCAACACAGTGGGGAGAGATAAAATTCTGGGGAAAACAAGCTAAGACTGGAGACTGGAGACAGATACCCTTTCAGTGCTCTAGTTCACTGTGACAGTGTGTATCAAAGTGTGGTAACACATAGCATGCATGCTCAGTTGGATCAGAATGAATGTAATCCTATGTGGCGTAGCATTTATCTGTGCCTGTAGAGACTCAACAAAAGATCTCTGAACAGCCAAATCTTTCAAAGACATTTTACCATTCAAACTACTAGCATGAAGCAGAACCCCAAAGAAAAAAGCAAAAATTGGCTAGTTTCAGATTATTTTCCTCATTTTCTGATTTCCTCTGTGCAGAACTGGATAGAGGCGTGCTGATGCCCTGGATTGTGTCAAACTGAAAAAGTAATGTACATCAAAAATGTGTATTAGTCTACCAGCATTTTTATCTATCTATCATCTATCTATCTATCTATCTATCTATCGCTTCTTGGAAGACCTTCACACCCCAAGGCTATTTACTGTAATGTACTTAAACTGGTGGCCCCCAAACTGTGTCCTTTAAGAGATTTTGGACTTCAGCTCCCAGAAGCCTTACAAGTTGAAGTCCAAAATCCCTTCAAGAGCACAGTATGGGGATAACTGATTTGGACTGTGGATATTATCACACAGGGAAAAGGACATCCTTTTCCTGTCCTTATCTCACAAAGGTTATTAGATGATGTCACACTTATCTGGTTATTATCCCATCACTGAAGTGGAATTGACCTGTCATTTTTCATTAATGGTAGTTTCCATTATTCAAAGGTGACAGGACAATTCCACTTCAGTTATAGGATAATGACAGGATAAGCATGACATTTGTGATAATCTTTCTCGCTATTGTGCAATAAGGATGGTTAAGATCTGCTTGACTCCGTCCTTTGTCCCCCTATATGATAATCTCCTAGGCATAAATCTGGCACTGCCTCTAGTGTCACAAACTGTAAAACATGGCAATATCATAATCACTGCATTCATTAACCAGATGAATTCTCCTGATTATCCTAGTGTTCTGGTTGTTGTTTGTTTATATAATGTACATGGCACTTTACAAGTAAAATAACAATGAAAAACAAACAGACCTCCCAAAGGCATACAGTCGAACTGACACGCATGTTTGTACACCCAGGGGAAGGAAATACAAATAAAAAAACTATGCAATTATAAAACAGCTTCTTCAGATATATAACCCAAAAACAATATAATGTAAATAAAGCAAAATGAGAAAAAATGTATCATCAAAATGTACAGGATGATAAAACAATATCAAGGTAAAAAGGAATGAGGGATGAAGTAGAAGGGAAAGCTAGATTGTGTAGGTCTTTAAAAGTTAAAACAAGAAGCTTATGCTGAGTCCTAGAATGAATAAATAACCAATGAAGTGATGTCAGGCATGGGATAACATGATTAAAATGATGGGCCAAAAAAATAAGCTTAGCAGCAGAATGTTGACTGGAAACCAGTGGGCTAAGATGAAGTAACAGAAGACCAGTCAAAAGAAGATTACAGTAATCAAAGCAGGAAATGACCAAGGTATGAGCTAAAGTCTTAGCAGGGAAGCAGAAAGAAAAGATCTGGTTTTATAAAGAAAAAGCAACAATATGGCTTTGTTACAACTTTAATATGAGGAACAAATCAGAAATTGCTCAGCTTTGAAAAATAGTCCCAAATCTGTGCAATGCAGCCCTCCAACTGCTTAAAGTCCTGCTTTAGGTTATCTGAGGAGATTCTCTCACAAGCTTTAAAACCACTATTAAAGATACAAAATACCACCTTTGGCAGTATTTATTGTTCAATGTCATCTCTGTCTTGCATCTGCTTTGCTATCAGACACTCTTAGAATGTCCTTTTTTATTGATGAGGAAAACATGTCAATCAGCTTGCAATCGTGCTGCAGTCCCATTAGTCCTCAGGTGTTAAACTGAGTTGCTGCCCACCACAGTTGTAACACTGACAGACATGTGCTGTCAGTGTTTCCTCCTCTCTCCCTCCCCCAATCCTTCTCATTATTCCCAAAGAGGCTGATTTCCTTTATTCTTTTTCTTTTTCTTTTTTACTTAAATTGCGATAGCATAACTCCAGAACTCCATTAAAAATTAAAAGGCATGCTGAGCATGGCATTGTGGAAGAGAGCATGAGGGACTGTCAATGGCAGAAACAGCCCCAGTCACAGTATTGCAGAGACATATGATAATGGCTGCTCCCAAACTGGTATGTTTCCATTTTCTTTAACTAACATAATTACTGCAGGAACAGGGCTTGTGTGATAATATCCTAAGGCTATCAAGTGACCCTGCTGTAAAAGTTTGCAATTCCTAGGTTTTGTCACATTCTTCTTCAAGACAGAGGATTCTTGTTGTCCTTTCACTGCTATAGCACTATGAGTCCAATTGCAACTGCCATGACAAAATCCTATGGATCATGGGATCTGTGGTTTAGAGAGGGATTTAGAATTTTCAGGCAGAGACAAGTATGAATCCTTATCAAACTGCAAACTACAAACCCTAGGATTCCATAGAATGCAGCCATGGACATTAAAGCATAACCATATATTTACTGTAACTGTGAAAGGTCCCAGTAAAAGTGAAAGAAAGATATTAGGTAGAATTGAAGAGCACATGGTTGGTGGTAGGGAATGATTCTTCCCACCTGCTGTTGGAACTAGGATGTTCCACCCTTTCCTGCTCTGGTGACGCAGTGGTTAAATGCCTGTAGTGCAGCCACTCCCTCACTCACAAACCATAAGGTGGCAAGTTCAGTACCAGCCAGAGCTCAAGCTTGACTTAGGCTTGTGTCCTTCTGAGGTCACTAAAATGAGTACCCTGCTTGTTGGTGGCAATTAGCTTAAAGTTGTAAACTGCTTAGAGACTGCTTAGGCAGTATGAAGCAGTATATAAATGAAATTGCTATTGCTATAGGAGCCCTGGTGCGCAGCAGTTAAACGCCTTGTACTGCAGCCACTTACTCAAAACCATAAGGTTGCAAGTTCAATACCAGCAAAAGGGCTCAAGTTTGACTCAGGCTTGCATCCTTCTGAGGTTGCTAAAATGAGTACCCAGCTTGTTGGGGGCAAACTAGCTTACAGTTGTAAACCGCTTAGACACTGCTTAGGTGGTATATAAATGAAGCTTGTTTGTTTCCTCCTGCAATCCCCTGTACAGCCTAAAACCCACTCTAGAGGTTTGAGAAAGCCTTCAAAGCAGATTTCCAGTGCTGCTGAAGGTTGTAGAAGAGGATATCCTAGTGCTACTATTAGCATCATGTTGGATTTAGTCCATTGTGCACCTGTTTCTTCCCCCCCCCCCTTAATTTCCCACTCTTCTGATAAGAAAAAACACTGTAGAAGTGATGGGGAAATAAAGAAGGGTTACAAATGAAATCTGATGGTGTCTAGATCTCTTTTGGAGCCAGGGAAGTTGCAGGATAAAAAAATGTTTGGAAGCATTTTGAGTTTGAAGAAATGACAGCACCAGCAAAGTAGGGTAGGAGCAGAGGGGAATTGCTTCTATTCATGTTGATTTGATATGAGGCATATTGGAAGAAATTGAGTTGGCTACGAATTATTTCTTCCATTGCACCAGCACAAGAAATAAAACAAAATGGAAAGGTCTCACTGCTGCAATAGTCAGATATTTCTACTACATTATTAACAGTTTCTTTCTTCTTCTTTTTTTCTTGAGAATGGGAGATGAATGATTCTCTAAGATTTAAAAACAACAACAACAGCAGCTGTTGAACTTGTTGGAGGAAATCTCCCACAAATATAAAGGAAGCCAGTGTAATAAATAGTTATTTTCTGTTTCCCCTGTCTCTTATAAGCAGTCCCATGCACATACATTATCATTTAACAGAAGGTTTATCCTGCTGGGAATATTGACTGAAAGCCCAAATGTTTCACATGGTGACAGGTGATTTGGTGTTTTTTCCCTACCATAAGCACCAGCAGTATAAGTAGTGCATTTTATTATAAGGACACAGTAATTAACTCTCTTTAGGAGGATAGCTTTTATTCCCAGTGTGGTGGTAAAGACATTAATCTCACCAAGCTGATAACGGCAACTAAGCTGTGCTAATACACTGTTGCCTGACTTTGCAATGGCAGACAAATAATTATTATGTTTCCTACAAAAGCATGGAGTACACTTTGCCAATGTACAGCCTGCCCTCATTTATCTTCGTTGGGTTTTAAACGACCACAGCGAACAACTCCCCACAGAAGGAACATTATTTGGTATGGATTTGCTGCTTTGCTTATGAAGAGCCACAAACTTTTTCCAAATTATTATTTCAGTCCAAGGCTAAGCTGCTTCTGCCACCTTGTGGCCAGACTATGGTTAAATCCTCCAAGATCTCACTTTCCCTCCTCCTGTCTCTCTCCTCCTCTCCTTTTCTTCTGACCATGGAGTTTATCATATGACGGAATTTGGGGATATAATCCAATGGCAATCCGAATACAATCATTGGGTTTCACGTTATTGTGTGTTCGAGTATCTCACGCAATTTTGGGCAATGGGGGGGGGGTCGGGAAATGGGCAAGTCATTCTGAACGCATTCCGAATGCAATTCGAATTCATGTAAATTTGCTAAACTAGCGAATCTACATGAATTTGAATTGGCTCCATTCAAAATTGAGAGATTCCTCCCATGTGATAAGCCATGTTTCTTGAACCACCTTAGACTGGTCCAGATGAAGGCAAACTGTACTTTGAGGAGTATAGAATTGTATATCTTAGCAGTCTATTTTTTAGATTCTTATTGGAAGCATTACTGGTATTCTTAATATAACTGCTGAGAAACATAAGTGGCAAGTGCTATTGAGTACTCATAGCCTGCTTGTCGGCTTTCCAGAGGACTCACAGATAATTCACAGATAAAAATAATGAGCTTTATAGCCTCATTTATATCCAAGAGATGAATGTGTGGAGATTGCAGGTCTGATCACAAGAAAAATGCCCAGTGAAATATTACAAGAATTGCTTCTACTCAAAGGCCAGGGTGAAGATTCTTCACTCTTCAGTAGCAACACAGCTCCTTTTATAGTGCTTTAACTTCTAAATGTGTTAAATGTGACCTGAGAACCAGCACAGTGTAGTGGTTTGAGTGTTGGATTACAACTATGGAGATCAGGGTTTGATTCCCAGCTCAACCATGGAAAACCTTTGAATGACCTCGAGTCATGCACTATCAGCCCCAGAAAACTGCATGCCTTAGCTTCACCTTTAGAGTTGCCATAAGTTGGAAATGACTTTAATGCAACAACAACAATAAATGTGACCTACAGCCAGTCTGGTGTAATGGTTTGAGTGTCGAACTATGACTCTGGAAGCCAGGGTTCAAACCCCACTGAGCCATGGAAGCTCACCGTGTGACCTTGAGCAAGTCACACACTTTCAGCCTCAGAAGAAACCAAGAGCAAACCTCCTCTGAACAAATCTTGCATGACAGTTTTGTCTTAGGGTCACAATAAGAAGCAAAATGAAGGCACACAACAACAAATGTGACCCTAGACAGTCCTGTTTATACTCTGCCATTGAAAGTATAATGAAATTCATTAGGATCAGGAAATACCCCACAATAAGAGAAGTGCATGTTTTAGTTTAGCTCACTTTTATTCTACCTTGTGTTTTCTGGGTCTCAGTGTTCGGGTGGAAGACACTTGGTTCTGCATAAACACTCCTTCAGGGAAGAGGCATTTTAAAACCCACAATGTGTTGGGATTCTTCTTTGGGCCAGAACTTCACAATGCAAATAGGACAAATATTAGTATCATTTACAATCATTCTGGGCAAGTATTAAAGGTACATAATAAGCTTCACCTCAGCTCTACTTTTCAACCAATTCCACTTTCTGACAGTCATGCAGTCCCTAACTACAGTGATCAAATGTCACTGTTTTGCATTGACTCAGCTGTGTTCTAGTACTGTACTGTATTGTGAGAAAAGGAGGGAAAATGACATCTATCAATTTTCATTTTATTAGCCATACATTTTCTTAACCTGCTATGTTTCATCCACCTGTCTTTCTCTCAAGTAAAAATCCCTCTTGAAGCCTTTCACGGTTACGATTTTACAGTATGTCAATATATGAAAGGCACTGACATACCAAGCAATGACAGTATTTATTTTAAGCAATAAAACTAAATCAGTTTTCCCGCAGTTTTATGGTAACAGTGCCCTCTGCTGAAATAAGGCGGTCTGAATAAAAAATGCAATTCAGTTCAGTAATTCTGGTCAACATGTTTTGAACAGCCTGAAGATCTTCTGACTTTTTCCTTAAAATAATATACAGGCTGAGTCTCCCTTATCCTAATTGCTTGAGTCTAGAATTGTTTTGGATTTTGGATTTTTTTTCCAGATTTTGGAATATTTGCATATACATAATGAGATTTCTTGGAGATGGGACCAAGTTTAAATATATATTTCATTTATGTTTTGTATACACATTATATACTTAGCCTGAAGGGAATTTATACACAATATTTTAAAATAATTTTGTGTATGAAACAAAATAGTTTTGTGTATGAACCATCTGAAAGCAAAGGTGTCACTACTGAGTTTATCACACACGAGAGCTCCTGTCATGCTCCTGTCACCAAACTGCGCCGGGAGCCTCCTGGTGGAATTGCTCATGGTGCTACGCCTCTGTTTTCATCATGGAAGTGTTATCATAATTGTTAGAAAAAGGGCCCTTTTTTCTAATGAATTGATCTGTTATTTAAAAAGGGCCCTTTTTCTAACAATTACGCTAATGCTTCCATGATGAAAGCGGAAGTGTAGCGCTATAGGTGATCCCACCATGAGGCTCCAGTCACAGTTTGGTGATGTTTGGGTGACAGGAGCATGACAGGAGCCCTCACGTGTGATAAATTCATATGTCAGTCTCCCATGCAGATAATTTTAGAGTATTTTGGAATTCTGGAGAAGGGATATTCAACCTGCACTAATAATTTGTCCTACAGGTATTTCAGTTCAGCAAAACTTAGCATGGAATTCCAGATTTATCTTAAGAGAATCATAGAATCCTAGAGTTGGAAGAGACCATAAGGGCCATTCAGTCCAACCCCCTGCCATGCAGGAACTCTCCATCAAAGCTTCCCTGACAGATGGCCATCCAGCCTCTGCTTAAAGACCTCCAAAGAAGGAGACTCTACCACACTCTGAGGAAGTGTGTTCCACTGTCGAACAGTCCTTACTATCAGGAAGTTCCTCCTAACGTTGAGGTGGAATCTCTTTTCCTGCAATTTGAATCCATTGTTCCGCATTCTAGTCTCTGGAGCAGCAGAAAATAAGCTTGCTCCCTCCTCAATATGACACCCCTTCAAATATTTAAACAGGGCTATCATATCACCTCTTAACCTTCTCTTCTCCAGGCTAAACATCCCCAGTTCCCTAAGTCGTTCCTCATAGGGCATGGTTTCCAGACCCTTCACCATTTTGGTCACCCTCCTTTGGACATGCTACAATTTCTCCACATCCTTTTTGAATTGTGGTGCCCAGAACTGGACACAGTATTCCAAGTGGGGCCTGACTAAAGCATAATAGAGTGGCACTATTACTTCCCTTAATCTCTAGACACTATACTTCTATTGAATCACATTAGCTTTTTTAATTGCTGCATCGCACTGTTGACTTATGTTCAACTTGTGGTCTACTAGGACTCCTAGATCCCTTTCACATGTAGTCTTGTTAAGCCAGCTGTCCCCCATCCTATATCTATGCATTCCATCTTTGTTCTCCTTAAGTGTAGTACCTTACATTTCTATGTGTTGAAATTCTCTTTGTTAGTTTTGGCCCAGCTTTCTAATCTGTTGTCTTTTTTTACCTTTGATTCTGTTATCTGAGGTATTAACTCCTCCTCCTAATTTGGTGTCATCTGCAAATTAGGAAAACATGCCCTTTATTCCTTTATCCAAGTCATTGATACAGATGTTGAACAGCACTGGACCCAAGACAGAACCCTGTGGCAGCCCACTGATCACTTCTGTCCAAGAAAAAGAAGAGCAATTGCTGAGCACCCTTTGGGTTCGGTCAGTCAACCAATTATAAATCCACCTACACTTGCATTGTCTAGCCCACATTTTACTAGTTTCTTCACAAGAACACCATGGGGAATTTGTGAAAGGCCTTAATGAAGACAAGATATGCTATATCCACAGCATTCCCTTCATATCTCAAGCTAGTAATTTTATCAAAAAGAGAAATCAGATTAGTCTGGCATGACTTGTTTTTCAGAAAACCAGGTTGACTTTTTGCTATTGTGGCATTCCTTTCTAGATGCTTAAATACTCTCTGTTTAATGAGTTGCTCTAGAATGTTTCCTGGTATTGATGTCAGGCTAACAGGGCAGTAATTATTTGGGTCCTTTTTTGTCTGAAAACTTGGTCTGACAAAGGAGAATATGTAATATTTTAAGTTAGCAGATTTGTTGTTATTGTTGTTGTGTGGTTTCAAGTCATTTCCAACTTATGACAACCCTAAGACAAACCCATCATAGGCTTTTCTTGGCAAGTTGTGCCAATGGTACTCCAAATCTATACCTCCATGTAGCTGCAAGAACTTTGAACTTTATTCAGATGTTCACAACTATACATAGGAAGGAAGATACGGCTGAGCCAGTTAAGTCTGACTTTCTTATTCCTTGTTTTCATCATGTTCAAGACAAATATCTAAAGTATAGAGTGATTTCTACCTTTAGGGATTTTCAGTAAAGAAACTTTGGAAGCTTTGATCCTTTACAGAAACATCAAATGCTTTTCAAGCGTTTGGAAAATTTACATTTTTGGACTAAAACTTCCAGAATCAGTGTGAGCCAATGCCCTTAGCCATGCTGGTTAGGGGATTCTGGTAGTTCCTCAAAAGTGACTAGATTTCCCCTTCTACATGCACACTTTGGCTTTCTGAATTAACCTTTGATTTCTGCCACCACAGCAAAAACAACCATTAAAAATAATGTTTTGTTACCTCAACCAGCTACAAAATAAATCCCATTTTTAAAGACAAGAGAATTAAGCAAACACTTATCTTCCCTTCTTTTGTACATTTTCCCCCTGCAAATCCTGCAGATTTGTTCAGCTGTGGAAAAGAAAATGGAAGACTTTCAGACACCCATTGGGTTCCAAAAGACAACAATTCCTAGTACAGCACTTCAAAAAGTTACTTTTTTGGACTACAACTCCACCACCACCACATCAAAAGATAGGGATCATAGTCCAAAGTTGTGGTCTACACTAACATTTCCAAATTCTGATGGTATATACTTATGTACATTCAAACTAGGGATGGGGAACTGTTTGAGCTTTGTGGCTTACATGACCACAAATTTAGTGACACTGGCTGGAGCTTTTCAAAACAAATAGCCAGCAGCACATGCTATCAAAAGGAGGAGACAGAAAAATATACTAAATAAACCAGCTGAAATATTCCAAGTGCTTATTCACCAGCAATTTTTTTCATCATCCATCAACTGAACTCTGTCCTTTTGTGGAAAACAGCTTTACCAGAGGTCAGTAGACACATTCCAGATAGCAAACGTTGACTTAGGTGAGTTGTTGAAAGAAGAGAAGAAAAGAAAAAGGAAAGAGAGAGAGAGAGAGAGAGAGAGAGAAGGAAGTAGTGCATTTTCAAGTGTTATGGGACTTATAGTTTTATAAGCTTTCTTAGCTGCTGCTGAAATTAAAAGGTGGGATACATAAACCCTACATGTTAATGAATCTAACTGATCTGGGGGGGGGGAAATCTACTCTGAGCTTTAACTATTATAAAAAGCTTAATAAACAGAAAGCAGATCCCCTTCTAATCATTCTCTACCAGTTCTTCACTTTCTCTCCTTTACCTCAGATCACCCAGAAAAATATAAGAGCTGAGAAAAGAAGCATTCTTCCCCTGTTATATGAAGATGGATGGTCCTTAGCATTTGTTAAATCTTCCCAAATGCATAGGCTCCCTTTGATGAAGCACATCTGCTGAAGATTTCATAATGAAAATTACATCTGGACATTAATTCTCCAGAGTCAAAGCTACAGAAAAAGGAAAAGTGCTTCTTATACAAAATCATTTGTGGTGCCTGGTTTAATCCATCCTCTAACCCAGTCATCTCACCACTGGTAGCCATAGCAACAGTGCTTTGTGTTTCTTTACACCGAACTTCTGCAAGTAGTGTTAATTTGGCTGATCCCGAGGTTACTTCAAGGCCTTCTGTCATTATAGTTTCAAATTAGTGGCGTGCATTTAGCTTGCATGATTAAAGTGACCTTTCATGAGAAAGGCTTCACCTTAATCAGCTAGAATGATGGCTGGTCCTTTTGTTTTGGTATCCTTCTCCTCTGGAGATTTCCTATTTAGATGGCGGCCTCTGCTGAGGAAGTGCCAAGACACAAAGCAATGGGTCGACATTGTAGCAAGGCACCAGGAGCTGGTCTATGGCTGCATCTGGACTGCAAAAATAATCCAGTTTGACACCACTATAATGTCCATGGCTCAATGCTATGGAATTCTTGGCATTGTAGATGGCTGCTGGTCCTACAACAGACTGCAATGCCCAGAATTCCATAGCATGGAGCCATGCTTGTTAATGTAATGTCAAACCAGATTATTTCTGCAGTGCGAATGCAGCCTAAGTTATGCTATGCCCCTGCCCACATATTCAGTTCTGTCCAGATGTATAGGACTACATCATCCCCATCCAGTACTCCTAGTGATCATGTGGACTACATCTGGAGGGTACCAGGTTGGTGAAGCCTAGTCCATAGCACCAAGCTGTGTGTATTTGCATTCCTTAGATGGAAGAACACTATCCCTTTCAGCTAAAACAAAAGACATGCACACAGTGGAATTAGCTTACAGCCATCAATAGATGTATTATGTTATTCATTCAGGTTTTTTTTTTTTAAAAAAAAAAGAACCAAGGAGAGCCATTCATAGTGAACAATGCTAACCTAAACAGTACTAAGTGTGTATGAGTTATTAAGGAAAATGTTTGTATAGTATGAACTTAATAGTACATTGTGGATCTGATGTAGATCATAAATACATTATGCTTCAATATTATCGTGGGACCTTGGTATCTGCTAGAGTTTGGCTCCAGGTCTCCCTGTGGATAACAAAATTGGTGGATGCTCAACACCCATTGTATGCAATGGCCTAATAAAACAATTTCCCTTCTATAAAATGGCAAAAGCAAGGTTTGCCTTTTTAGATTTTTTTTAAAAAAAATATACTTTCAAGGCATGGATGGTTGAATCAGCGAAGGCAGAATCCCTGGACACAGAGGGCTGATTATTTCATTTTGAGAAATGAAAATCATCCCAAGAATTAAGCATCCCATATTTAAATCAGGAAGGAGGTCTTTCCTTACTCTTTATGTCAGTTCCTGAGGAGGTAAAACACAGCCCTGGTAACACATGGCTTCATTATATCTTGGTTGCATCTTTGAAGAGACTACCGAAGCTACATGTTGGTCCAGAACATGGCTTGAAAAATGTTGATGGGCACTTGACCATGGGATTCCACCACACCAATCCTACAACAGCCACACTGGTTGCCAGTTTGTTTCAGGCACGATTCAAAGTGGGGATTGGATCCGTAAGTGTCTTGGGTCCTTCATGGACCACCTCTTTCTACTCCGCCCTGTTAATTCCCTAAGATCTGCTGCAGAGATCTTTTGTGTTCTCTATATTATCATGGAAATGCTGTTAAGCAGGTGAGATGAAGAGAAAAAGGGCTTTCTTAGGGGCCATATCTATACTATGGAACACAGATGGCATTCATTCATTCCTCCCTCCCTATGCCTCTGTCTATTGTTGGGCATTATTCTGGCAAGCCATGGTTTGGTGAAGAACAGGATTGTTTAATGTGCTGTCTTTGTCTATAATGTTCCACATTGTAGTTTCATGATTTTTTTCTTTAAAACACCTTGCAAATAACCCCAAGTGGCACATTTGCACTAGAAGAGATATGAAGCAATATAGAAATATGAAGGATGAGAAATAGTTGCTGCCAGACTGTTTTGGGCTGTCAGAATTGCTGCACATCAGGATACTATGTATGGTTTGACCCTGTTTATCAACAGTCACTTCCTTTACAGTAAGAACACTTGGAACATTTTTGTTTGTGACATGCTGCTTCCTCTGTGAAAAGAAACAATCTAATTTTCACTGTTTTTAGAGGCATTTTGGGTCAGGAGCCCTGTTGGCTGTCAGCAGGTCATCAGTATCACAACTGGTGCTTTCTGAGATTGCATCGTTCTCTGTAACCTTCATCTCTGTGTTAGCTTTTAGCTGTCAGCTAAATGCAAGCACCCAATAGTGTCTTAAGACATTAAAGCTTTTCATAGAATCCTAGAAGTTAATTGACAGTGAAAACTTCATTGAAATACTGGTGGGGAAGCAATGATTTGGGAAGTTTTAACCCTTGAGAGATACTGAACAGCCACAAGGTGGGCGTTAAGGATGAGGTTCCGGTCTTTTTTGGCTTCAATGCTCATAGAAAATATAGTAAAATATAGTTGTTTCATCTGTTACAGAAGCCAAAACATAAAACAATACCTATGCTTCATGATTGTGAACAATTTTTTTAATAGTTGTGAGGCAACGTCCAGATGTTTTCACAGGCTGGATGCAGTCTAATGAGATGAAACTCAGGCTGCGTCTGCATTGCAAAAATAATTGTTTGATAACACTTCAACTGCCCCAGCTCAGTGCTATGGAATCCTGAGATTCGTAGTTTGTTGTGGCAGCAGAGCTCTCTGACAGAGAAGACTAAATATCTCACAAATCTACAAACCCCAGAATTCTATAACACTGAGCTATAAGAGTTAAAGCAATGCCAAACTGCATTATTTTTGCAGTGCAGATGCAACCTGAAACAAGATGAAGATGAAGGTTCTGTGGATTTGTGATCCTTAGGTCTTAAGAACTAGCTAAATGATTTGCCTTGGATGAGGTTATACTCCCCATACTGTTAGGAGATTTACTGAGTTAACTCATCCTAGATTTGCACATTCATAACTGTTCCATTTTCAGGATTGTGTTGTTGTTGTTGTTGTTGTTGTTGTGTACCTTCAGATCATTTCTGCCATATAGTGACCCTAAGGCGAACTTATCATGTGATTTTCTGGGGCTGAGAGGTGTGACTTGACCAAAGTCACTCAGCAGGTTACATGGCCAAGTGGGGAACTGAACTCCGATCTCCAGAGTCCAAGCTCTATGCTCAAACCACTACATCACACTGGCTCTTCGCAATTGCTACTTAATCACAGTTATGACACTACTGCCAAAATTGTAATTCATCCACCAACCTCTTTTAAGATGCTTCAGCTGTGTGAGGAGAAGAACTGGAACACAGGAGAATGATGTCTCCATCATGCTTGGCAGGTTTGACCAAGAGAGGTAGCTGATACAGAATGCTGGCCATAGTGGCAAGTGCCACCAAATAGCTAGCTACTATGATAGAATTGTAACTAACTGAAACTAACTTATATAGAAGGAGGCTGAGATCTACCCCATCCTAACCTGGCTGGTCTGCCTGCCTGAGTTTTCCTCCAAGCATTATTTTCTCCTATGCCTGAAATGGCCATTGTGGGCCAGAGCCAGGGGTCAGTGGGACAACTAAGGCAGTGTATAGGGCCAACTCCTCCTCCTGCACACTGCACATGTCTCTGTTCTGTCCAGGCAACTGTAATCAGCAATGCTGATGGCACCACACTGTTTCCAGGGTGTGAGGTGGGACAGTTTTAGTGGCTTTAGGATGCATACTTAGTTCTCTCCTCTTCCACCAGAGCACCCTGGTCCTTGGCCACCATCTTCATGGAGAAGCCTCCACCTAGAGCTGCCACTGTTGCTTGCACTCAGAAGGCAGAAGAAGAAGCAGAGATGTGGCTCCAGGCCAGGGCACAGCAGTGATGGTGTCCAGATTCAGGTGTGTCCCTATAAAGATGAGGCCTTGGTGGAGTTATGACTTCATGGCCTGGTTAGCAGCAGGATTGCCTTGGAGCTCAGCTAGGTGTAGCAGTGGTGCTCCAGAAAGAAGCAGTGCTTCCTCCACTGCCACCACCTTCTCCAAAGGAAAGAGGAGGAAGAAAGGGCCAGGCTGGGGACCATCAGCACTGCATCTGCCTTTCCTTCACCCTGTCACCTTCCTTTCCCACTCGCCCAGGAGCCGCAGGAAAGATTGGTACATGGCCACCACAGCAGTCCATCCTTACCATGGCAGAGTGGCCTGGCTGGCAGTGCAGGTGGCTGGCAGTGCGTACCTGGCAGCTTGGAGGTGATAGCATGAGTTACCATACAGGGGTGATACCAACCTTAACTAGCTGCAATATAACATTATTTACCATGATTTTGAATACATAGAGTTTGTAATATAAATGAGTTATGGATGTGTACCTCTAGGTTATGTACCTGTAACTGCACAGCCATAATTATATAATTTAAAGAGCAAAATTCCACAAGCCATGAGCCTATAATATAAAACACAGTCTCGACTCACTGTTACTTCTTCACTTAGAACATGTAGCATTATCACATGGCACAGCCAATATTATTCCTCCTGCACCACATCCCCATAAATTGTTTTTTAAAAAGTTATTGAAAGTAAAGTTAAGCTAATTTAAGTATTTAAAAAGTTGCTGAAAGTTATGCTAACACTACAAATTAAATCAAGGTACCCTTAGTTATGTTATCATAACTTCAATATTGAAAAAAGGAATTAATCATGCATGACCTAAATATTTTTAATGCAATACTTTCAAGCTCTGTTTTTGTCATGCCCAGCAGGATGCCAAAGTTCAGAAACTCAGGCTCAGTAGTTTAAAACAAAGAAACATCAGAAACCTTTATTAAGAAACTATTGAACCAGTCTGGTGACTTTCATTGTCAGAACCAGCAAAGGTTACAACCACATAATTAAACTACACACTTTTCAAACTTCAAGCAGGCTTAATTCCTAATCGTTAAAATTAATAAACACATTTCTCCTCCTGCTCCCTCCTTCCCCGAAACCACTCCTTTGTCTTTGTTGTTATAGCCAGACACTTTCTTACAAATAATCTTGAATGAGTTTGCCTCCTTTCCTGGCTTAGCTCAGCACCTGTGTCTCAGCTCAACAGTTCTAAAACATTTCCATCTTAACTGCTACTACCCTGTCCACAGAGGAGGAGGAGAGGCAGGCACAGCTCCACTGTGCTTAGCTCTAGAGGCAAATGAAAGACTGTTCCTCCCTTAACTGCTACCTACCACCCTGACCCTGGAGGGCCAGAATAAGAGGCAGGCACCACTGCACCATGCCTAGGCCTAGAGATAGGTGAAAGACCCTTCCTCCACCTTAACTGCTACCAACCTGGCTTTGGAGGGAGAGAAGAGGCAGGCACATCTTCACCATGCCTAACCCCAGAAGCAACTGAAAGGCCTGCCCTCCAACTTAACTACTACAATCGCTATGTGTTCACTGCTTTAGAGAAAACATAAAAAGGTTAGGTAAAGGTTTTCCCTTTGATGTGATCATCAAGTTGTGTCCAGCTGTAGGGGGAGGTGTTCATACTCAGCCAAGGGAGTTAAAGACAACTCTGTGGTCATGTGGCCAGCATGAACAAATGCTGAGGTGCACGGAATGCTGTTACCTTCCCACTAAAGTGATACTTATTTATCTACTTGCATTTGCATGCTTTTGAACAGCTAGGTTGACAGAAGCTGAGACTAGTGATGGGAGCGCTTGAGTCTCAAACTGCTGATCTGCCATACATAGGGAATGTGAAAATACATAGGGAATGTGAAAGTCCCTCAGTTCTTGTTTA
This sequence comes from Urosaurus nigricauda, assembly GCA_034509955.1. Taxonomy (NCBI): domain Eukaryota; kingdom Metazoa; phylum Chordata; class Lepidosauria; order Squamata; family Phrynosomatidae; genus Urosaurus; species Urosaurus nigricauda. The sequence continues at coordinate 87,095,756 of JAOEGL010000002.1, read as the reverse complement.
GTGGGCAGATGCCATATAATTGATAGGGGTCTGTTCTGCTGTCAATCAGGAAACAGTTCACTACTGTCTCTATCTCCCCATCACAGAGGTGACTTACGGAGCAAGAGGGGACTGCATCAGGGACCCTATTCTGCCTGTTGCAACAGAGATTGCTCACAGGAAGGGGTTGGAAAGTCAGTCACCTGCTTCCGCAGTTGTGGGAAACAGACCCCTATTGATCACAATGATTTCTTCCTGGCAAGTGAGGGTTGTGAAGTTAGGCCAGGAGACACTACATAGCTATATAACTACAGTGGTTACATAGCTATGTTGCTGATAGTGAATTCCAGCCTGATAGTTTAACTAGTTTAATCATTTCTGTTATGAGTGTTTATGGTAATAGATTAATTTCTTAATTTCTAACTGTTAGTATTAAATTTTAGATCTAGCATTCCAAGCTCTAGGTTTTAAGATTAAAATTTTACGTTTGTTTTTAATGAGTGTGCCATGCCTTGAGGTCTAATATAGGATGGATGAGAAATATTTTAATTAATCAACCAAACCAAAACCAAAATTATACTCTCTGTGTAATTTCCCAACTCAAGTTCCGCTATATGAATCCCATTATTATCTAGTGTTTCTGGGGTTCACTCAACAAGTAACGTAATGACATCCTCAGCTTGTGCATCTATAAAAAAATAATTCAAACACTCCTTGCATGATCAAGTCATCAAGTTGTTCTTTTTTTTCAGAATAAAAGGGAAAAGGACTCAAATGTTCAACAAGTAGTCACTTTCACAGTTTTTCAAGTGGATGCGGAATATTCCTAAAGTAACAGCATTGCCAGTCACAAAACTGGTGACCAAAACCCTTGGTTTTGTTAATTTCTTTAGCTTCTTCTTCTATATCATCTTGGTTTCAGGTCTGGTTTCTAGCTTGGCCTATAAACTGCTAATCTCCAAACCACTTCCTTTCCAAGGAATTATCTCCCTTTTCCTGCTGAATGGGCTGACTCAGTCATTTTCCCCTTCAAAAGATTAGTTGGGAAGAACTGTTGCTTTGTACATTGCTGATATGTCTCCTGACCCTTCCCTGGAATGCTAGTAGTTCTTCATTTTAAAAAAGATAGGGAAACTAGTTATTTTAAAGATGATTTGTGATTTCAATTTGATTGACCAAGTGTTTGTATTCTGATATCAGCAACAATTAGTTTTTGTACCTTTTCTATGTGATGGCTGTAGCGTACTCAGTTTCAATGCTGACTGCATGGTTTCATTTACTGAAGTTTGATGTTATGGGCTTTAAATTCAACTCTGACTAATGGCTACCCTTATAGGATTTTCTTGGCATGATACATTCAGAAGCAATTTACTATTGCCTTCCTTTTGGGCTAAGAGAGTGTGATTTGCCCAGGGTCACCCAATGAATTCAAATCCTAGTCTCCCACAATCTTACTCTATCCCTCAAAGGACTAAATCATGCTGTCTCTATTTTTAAGCTCAATTACATAAACTGTGTATATGAATTTAAACAAATTAGCATAAGTAGGACTGAATTTAGCAGTGACCTTTAGGACATGCCTGCTAAACTTGAATATTCAGTTCAAAATTGTAGTAACTTTATTGTCCTGATGAATGCAAGGCAACCTCCAACCTCCATATTTGTTTCCATTCCAAAGGCTCAAGCAAAAAGCCATATACTTAGAAAACTAAAGAATTCTGGGCCCAGGGATTTGTTTTGAGTGCTAGAACTGAACAGAGCACACACAAAAATCTACTCCTGGCTACTCCAAACTTTCTTCATTTCAGCAGTATAATTTGGAGAAGGGAAATAATTTTGTTGCTGTTTTTGTTAAAAAAATAGAAAATGTCAGAAAACCATTCCAGTCCTTGCCAATCTACTTGCAAACCTCCCAGACAATCCCATCCCATATACCTAGACGCAAGCTGCTGCCACACTGCAAAATTAATGCAGTTTGACACCATTTTAACTGTCATGGCTCCATCCTATTACATCATTGGCCAGTTTCAAAAAGGTTTTAAAGACACATCTCTTCCGGCAAGCTTTTCCTTAAAAGGAAAATAAACAAAACATCAACTCTTGGCTCTGGAAAATGGAAATGAAACTGGGGGAATAACATTTGCTATCCTCCTGCTTAAACTTCTGGATTTCATCTATTGCGGATTTGCACATGCACTGTCCATGAGATCATACCTGTTTTAATTGTTGCTGATTTTAACTTTAACTGTTGTAAATTTTAATAAGCCCTGGTTTAATTTAATTTTAAGGGGGGCGGGTGGGAAGAGAGATGATTGTTGTTTTACTCTGTATTTTTAAACTCTTGTTGTACCCCGCTCCGAGTATTTCATTAGAGGAGCAGGTTATAAATAAACATTATTATTATTATTATTATTATTATTATTATTACTGAATCTTGGGTCTTGTAGTTTGTTGTGGTTCCAGAGCTCTCTGATACTGAAGGTTAAATCTGTCTCAGAACTACAAATCTCAGAATTCCATAGCATTGAGCCATGGCAGTTAAAGCAGTGTGAAACCTGCACTAATTCTGCAGTGTAGATGCAGCTCCAGTTTCTGTGCACCCTCAGCCTAAAAGGAACCCCACTGCAAACCTGTGTTAAGAGCCCTGATGAAGTTAATATTATAGAAGCCTTTTAATAAAACGGAAAAGCTGCCACAATCCAGAGGGAGCTCTGTTCAGTTCTGGGATTCAAAAGAAATCCCTGGGCTCAGGATTCTTTAGCTCTTTAAAGAATGGAATGTCTGTATGGGGCAGATTCAAGGGCTTTTTAGTAAGTAGGAGGCAGCTTTGGGCACTGCAGTGAGAAATACCAGCTCTTGCAGCATAAAAAAAAATGCTTATCTGCATACATAAGGGAAACTTATGCATGTTCATGTCCCAAACACAATTCTGGCCTATAACTTCTAGAATCTTCTAGCTAAAATGTTCAGTGAGGATTCTAAGAGGTTTAAAAAGTTACTTTCTCGGCCTTATCAAGGCTCTCACTCTGGTCTATGACCCACCAATCCACCCGAAGCATGCCAGATTTAAAAGGATGAATTGAGACTATTGCTGAGCATGCTGGACTGACCAATTTATCTTCAGTCCAACCTATGTACCTGCCAGTATAGTACATGCTTGCCAAAGTAGAGGAGTCCAACCATTATTTTACAATTAAATAAAAAAAGTTCACCAGCCTGATTTATGAGTGTCACAGTTCTGTAAAATTATACTGGCCCTAACAGAACTATCCCAAAATGTGTAGCTACTCTGTCTATATGTAATATTCTCCTTTCATGGCATCACCAGACAACCAATTTCCAAGAAGGGCTGATAAAAGTTACTCATTTAGGGATGCTATAAAAAAAAGGAAGTGTGCACACCAATATGAAAGAAGCATAATTTTATAAATCATTGGCTGGCATGCATCCTCCTCCTGTCAGACATGCTTCAGTCTCACTTTGTCAAGTCAAAGAAGCAGATGGGGTAAGCAGGACCTTCAATAATTCTAACCAACAGTTAATGGTAACTGTTTTTGTTCCAAAACAAACTGTTCTGCATTGTAGGCACTTAAAGGGTAAGTGGTATGCACTGTGGGTATATATATAGAATCACACATACACACACACACACACACGCAGTCACTTGAATACTTTGTTCTGCTCTAGGTTTTATTACACCCCATAAACAGCATCTGTTAGCACATGCTTATGAATGTTTGTTTAACTTACTAACCTCTGTTTTGAGGTAGGCTCATGTGCCATTTTTAACAACAGGGTCATGAAATTTCTCGAGCTTCCCTTTAAATGGTTTGCATTAATTACACAGGTCTGGCAGACAAATCTGGAAGGCCATTGAAAGCAAGACCAAGGAATCAATGTTTTCTGAAAGTCAACAGTGCCGTTTATTCTTATGGCCTAGCCACCACCAAATCACCCCTTTTGTGCCACTCGACAAACTCCCCATTGAAAGACGAAAACATAGACAGGCATGTCTAGCAACCATGACAGGAAGCTCAATGTCTAGAACATTTGGTTGCTTTAACAAGTTAATTGGCTCTGTAGGTTTGCAGCATAAATTGCTGGCATCCAAAAGTCACATTTTTTACTCCTTCCTTTCTAACAGGACTGTGCTTATTAAGGTGGGAAATGGGCCCAATTGGGGCATGTCTCTGCCCCTGCACATTCAACAGGAGTTTCCTCGGTTGTTTTCAATACAGAATCAACTGCCGTCCAGACAATGGGAAAGTTACTTTGGGGTTTATAAATCCTTGAATATTCTAGCCAATATGGCCATTGGCTATAGCAGCTGTCCAGAAGAGTACTTTTTTCAAGTTCTATTAAGTTATATGGGAGAATTTTTAAAAAAATAAACAGCTGGTATCTTGTTAGTGAATTGTGAGGTTCTGTCGGACTTTTATGACTGCTGTGTAGGTCAGGATTCAGCTCTGAACATGCAAGTCCCCTAATTTCAAATACCCCCCAAACTCACCTTGAAAACAACCCCCCCCCCCCCCAAACAGCTGCATAGATGTTATGTTCAAGTGAACATGAATAAAAACCTGTTTCAGACTGCCTTGCTCAATGGACTGGGTAACTGGAGGTCAAAGCCTGTGTATCTGAGTAGGCTGGGGTGGAGTAACATATGTATTCTCACGTGGAGCTTGGAAAATTTTTTTCCTGGATTACAGAATCTCCCAGTATGTTCATTGGCATTATAGCTCAGTGACCATACTGGTTCGAGTATTTTGGAATTTGTAATCTAAGAAAGTAATTTTTCTAAACTCCAGGCCTGTCCTTAGTCCTGTTCTTGTCCTCTGTTCTGCCATAATGCTTCACATGTTTTTGTTTGTCTTCAGACCAAGACAATGTGTTTTGGTAAATGATCATCCTCAGTCTTGTTCAACATGTACGAATGGAGAGACACAAATGGAAAGCCACAATTTCACAGTTATACACAGTTGGGGAGCTTGGAAAAGTTACTTTGTGGAACTAAAACTCCCCCCCTCAAGACAGCATGGCTAATGGAGCTTTTGATAGATAAGGTTTAAAAAGCTACCTTTAGATAGTCAGCTGTATTGAAACATGCTAAATGCATGTGAGCTTAATTATCAGGGATTTTTAAAAAAATCAGACTCTTAAATTATATTAAAAATTTAGTTGTAAATTGACAAAATCCTAGTTTTAATTGTTTCAGTATCCAATTAGCATTGACTCTTGATCAAGATATGCATAAAGCACAACATTGACTTAAATCATTTCCCCTCTAATCAGTTTACATAACTGGTTTTAATATGCCACAGCAGCTGAAACACTGTAGTCTTTATTGTGGCAAATTATCAATTGCAGAAGGCAATTGACATAGGCGGCTACCACAATGCTGAATTAATGCAGTTTGACACTGCTTTTTAATTGCCATGGCTCCATATTATGGAATCCTGGGATTCACTTGTATAATGGGGAAATCAGAGCTGTCTTATAGAGAAGGCTAAATATCCCACAAAATTACAACTCCCAAAATCCTGTAGCATTGAGCCATGGCAGTTAAAGCAGTGTCAAACTGCATTATTCCTGTAGTGCAAATGTAGCCTAGGTGTCTTTCTGCATGACCATAGTACGCCTTGGTTTCCACCTATTTAGGCTGTTCTAATGTATCTCTGGAAACTGGTGTGGTTCTGTCTCTCACATGTGCAGGTGCCATATATATGCTTGGCCATGACTGACTCAGGCCAATGGGAGTCAAAGAGTATATAGTTTGCTTGAGGCAGTGTGCAGTCAACTGGTTGCTAAGTAAGATAGAAGGGGGAAAATGTAATGAGAAGGAATGCAGAAGAAAAACCATGGTTGTTGGTGTCCCTCCACTAATGGAAGGCTCTTTGATGTAGTGGAAGCAGCCATCAACAGAATGAGAACAGGTGATGTCAGATATTCTGCCCTACAACTCCCTCTGTCCTACAACTCCTAGCCCCATATCTGCTCCCAGAGGGATAGGAAACTCTTTGGAACAGTGTGTGATGTGGTAGGGAACCACTGGAAATCACCTGTTGCTACCCTGGTGATGAGGATCAAAGAGCCGTTTATTAGTGCTGAGTTACCAGTTTAATGGAATCCTAATAAAACTATTTACATAATGAAATTACCATATATATAACTTTGAATGGGCAGCAAAATATGATGAAGATATCCAAAGAATCAAAACTATTATTATTTAGAAAGCTGCTTTTCCACTATATCAGCATTTCCTTGAGTAGCTTATAATAAAAGAGAAAAAACTCATATGTATGTTAAAAATGAAGGAGGACAAACCAACATAAAAACAGAAACAAGCTCAACAGATAACATATTCCAAAATAAATGTGCCATATAAGTGTAATCTGCCTGGCAAGATAAGTGCTTGATGAAACAGGAAAGTTCTAACCACCCTTCTTTCTTATGACATACAGTAAAAATAATGAAGAGGAAGTGAAGAAATTAGAATAGCTGAAGGAACTTCCTAAAAGGAAATGTAAGTTTAGTAGATTGGGAAAGTTTAATGTCACCCTAGCCAGGTTGGAAGAAGAGAAAAAAGCAGTGCTTAGAAAGACTGAACTGTGTGAATACTGTGCTCACTCTGGGCTACCTATATTGAATTTTCTTTTGTGAAAGGCCATTTTAGAAGCTTCTGTCCATCATTTTGCCTGAATGTTATTCTCAAGAAGAGAACAGATCAAACCAGGGAAGAAGAAAACGATAAAAGAAACCTTCCGTTTTAACTGAAGGAACAAGAAAACATTTTCAACATGTACAGCTGCAATTTACTGAAGCTACTGTCCACATTAGGAGGACTAGCATTTTTGGAAGGCTACCCTGACTTTTTTTTCTTAACAAAAAGGAGAAAATAACAGAGGAGCCTAGTGGCTCCGCCAATTTAGTTCAGAATTTATTTTTTTATTTTGCAGACTGTCCCACATGGGAAGTCCCCCAGACATTCCTGAGTACAGTTGGCCCTTTGTACCTACAGTGTCTTTATCCACAGATTCAATTCTCCACTGCTTGAAAAATATTTAAAAAATATTTACAAATTTCAAAAAAGTGAATCTTGATTTTACCATTTTATATAAGGTACACCATTTTACTAACATTGTATTTAATGAGACTTGAGTATCCATGGATTTTGATATCCACAGGAGTCCTGGAACTAAACCCCAGCAAATACTAAGGCCCACTGTACAAGATCATACTGTTTTTTCTTACTGAAGCCATCATGACCAGCATCCATCAATAGCCTTACCTTCCATTAAACAAATAGTCTTCTTGAAACTGCTGGTCTCTCTTGGTTATCTTATAGAACTTGATATAATGAACATTGCGGTGCCTACTTTCTGGTAAATGGGCATCCAATTATCAGAATGAAATCTGGCAATGGCTCCTGTACCTTTAGTGGTTATATAGAAGAAAGAGTTCCAGGTGTTGCTTGTTCCCTGCTTTCATGACAAGCAACATCTGCAGAAATTCCCTTGCCTATGTAACCATTTAAGGTACAGGAGCTGTCTCTAGGTTCAGCTAGTAGGTTTAGTGGTAATATGCACTTATGGGTGGCCAGCCATAAGCATCTTTACCCTCTGCTATAGCCTTTCTAAAGGCATCTGGTTAGCTACTGTGGGACATTAACTGATGAACTGGTCCCAAGATTTCAGATATTGGATGGTGGTAATGGTTTGTGTGGGATTCACCACTTTCTATTCACAGAGTTGATGATAGGAGTTGGGAACCTATGACCTTCCAGGTGTTGCAATGCAATTGTTTCACTCCATAGTAAATTGTCAGGGACCTCTTGCAGTGGGCAAGGACATCCTGGAAAAAAAATATACACCATGCACTCCACGCCCACCCAACAGGTCATATGAAAATAACTTCCCATGATAGCAAAGGTGTCTTAAAACTGGTGTAAAGAGGAGAAATGGATTCTAATCAAGCCCAGAGAGTTGCAATCCCCTCTAGAGATCCAAGTACAGTGGGTCCTTGGTATTGCTGGGGTTTGGTTCCAGGACACCTAGTGGACACCAAAATCCATGGATGCTCAAGTCCAATTATAAACAATGGTGTAGTGAAATGGTATCTCTCATACAAAATGGCAAAATCAAGGAATTTTTGGAATTAAAGAAAAAAAAAACATTTTCAAACGGTGGCCAGATGAATCCATGAATGCAGATTCTGTGTATACAGAGGGCCAAGATGGAATAAAGTGGGCGATTTCCTAAAAAATGGCACAAATTGTGTAACTTTCTCCATCCCATTTGTGCAACTTTGGGTAACTGTTTCTCCATCCCAAATATGGAGTGGTCACATGCCACCAGAGCCAGGTTACACAAGCCAGATGAAAAGGCATAGGCAGCTCAGAGACTTACTTACTTCTTACTGCTTACTTGTGGTGCAGCACTTACATATTCTTTAAATAGAAATAATGATTTTATTTTCATTTATTTCCAGTTTATATATTACAGTTAATCAAACCAATACTGAATATTTCTGGTAAAATACAAGAAAATATTCTGAAGCTAGAAATGGGCAAGAATATAAGTCTTGAATGGCTAATGCCTGTGGGAAACAGGCCATGGTTCAAAGTGTTATTTACAAATCTGGATCCAATTTGTTACTGTTGGACAGTTCCTTGTGTGTACATCCCTAAGCACCACAATTTACCTCCTTGAGCAGATGGAAAAGTAAACAGAAACCACAAAGCAGTGTTGATCCAAGAAACAAAACTACAGTAAAATGGATTAGCAATTTATCTCCTAGTAAGCAGAAAATGATTGTGCTAAGATAAACTAATGACACTAGAAACTAGGACAATAGGATGCAGCTCTCCCAAACTGCATTTATTTTTTCAAATCCCATGACAAAAAGTCTAAGTGGATAGGAAGTTGGTATATTTTAACATTTCCTCAATTCTTTGAGATCTGCAAGCGAAGCTGAAATAGCTATTGGAGTAAGCACAAAACTGGAAGGAGGAAAAGATTGTGGATTTTATTTTCTCAGCCTCTGCACTCGCTTGTCTATCTTTTAACTTCTACACCTTTGGACCAACCCTGACCCTGGTTTTGTGCTGAGGCTTGGAAGGCAATAGTAATTTTGCATTTGCACAAATACCATGATGCACTAAAAGTCTCTTCCAGTCAGACTACAGGTTTGGGGCATTGCAGAAGAAAATATCTATGGAGGAGCACACTGGCTGCCTTGATTTGGTTGAGGAATGTAGTAAGAGCCATATTGAATCAGCTTGAGGTCTTACTAGTCCAGTGCTAGGGACAGTAAGATGTCTGGGAGAAACCTACAAGCAGGAAGGACACAATATCCTCTGCTTCTGTTGTTGGAGGTAAAGTACAGCCATTATGACTAGTGGTCATTGATAGCCTCCACGGATTTGTCAATCCAATTTTAAAGCTACTGAACCATATATGCATCTAGTGGTAACAAATTCCATAGGGATAGCTGTAATTTAACTAGTTGTTTGAAAACATTTAGCACACCTAAACAAGAGGGAAAGAAGCACATCAAAACAGCAATGTTTATGGGGTATCATCTGAAGCCATAGGAGTTAGTGAATTTCCTCCTTAATTCACAAGTGGCGAAGAAATAAATGGGTGCTTCCTTCTTTCCCTGCCTGAGCTTTTCATATATGCCCAGCTCAAGTATGCATATTTGCCCAGCTCAATCTTGTGCAGATTGTGGCCATGTAAACCATAAAAACAACTTTGACAAATTGCTTGTAACAAAAAGCCCTAAATCTGATTTTGCGACTTCCTGATTACCCAGGTAACACACATACTATATTAAAGGGGGGAAAGAAATTGCAACACAAAAGGAAGTTATTACCATGAATGATTTATTGGCAATGATTGAGGTAGCATATTGTGTAAAGGCAACATGATAAACCAACCCGGTTCTTCTGTATTTCTTGCACAAAAGGCATGTTTGTTTGAAAAAAATACATATTTTAGGAGTATCTGAAAAAGCTTATTTTATACTTTGTATTGTATACAATATACAATGCCCATAGGAGGGCTACCATGACTAACAAGAGATGTAACTGAATGACATATGGAATCATGATAACCTGTGGAAAAATGAACAGAAGACTGATCCTCATATTTCTAGGATTTCTAGTTATACTTCAGTGTTCTCCTCAATAAATCTTTGTATGATATTTGTATTCACAAACATAATACAAAATATTAATCGAGGAGGAAAAGGAGGAGGAATTGTGTCTGGAAATCTGCGTGCTCATGACTTGCAGTTGTTTCATATGCATTTGTGATTTTTTTTTTTAGCCTACATGCCTTTGTTGCACTTCATATAGTCTCCACATGAATGAAAAAGTCCACCACAGATTAAAATATGTATCATATTCTTGCACATGAAAACAAACGTGCAGACTTAGTATCTGGTTACCAATATCTCCAATTCTATTAAAACACAATCATTTCTATCTCCACATAACAATTTCCAAAAATACAGATATGTATGTTGGTTTTGCTGCATGAGACCAAGGCTTGTTGCACACTAATGACTAATTAATATTGTTACAGTACAAACTGTAGTCTGGGAAGTTAACAAAGCTTAAGATTGTTTTGTTTTTCCAGTTCTAGAAGTTCCAGTGGGTATTTAGGGATTTTGTAAAGGATTAAAAAAAGGGGAAAATTACTTACTATAAGTGTAGTCTAGATCCGTGGTTCCCAACATTTGGTTTTCTACACATTTTATGCTTCAGTTCCCAGAATGCCAAGGCAAAATTGCCAATGGTCACGGACTGTGAAAGTTCATGTCCAAAATGTCATGTGGGTTAAAAGCTGAAAATCTGTTCTAGGTATTTAGAGAGTAGTTTTTAGCTGCTACTCAAAATTCAGGGACTGGGTTTTCCCCCCCATGGAAAGCAATTTCTTCTTTTCTTAAAACTGTCTGGACAAGTGCTGCTACACTTTTCCCACCTGTATATACTCCTGTGAGTATGCTGCCCCTGGAAAGCAAAAAAAGAATAAAAATTCCTTTCTCTTTAAACTTGCCCACCCCAAGCAAAGTCTACGAAGCAGTCTTCATATCTAGGATATCACTCCACAGGGTGGGAGCTCAACTCATGCAGCATTACTGCCTGAGACCTATGGAAAATAGCATTCATAGTTTGAAAATAAAAATACTGCTCTTGACCAGTTAAGAGTACTGTTTATACTCATGTATAAGTCTAGAAATTTCAGTAAAAAACTGACCCCAAAAACCTGGGTTGACTTATCCACAACTCAATTTAAGCACTGTACTTTAATTCTTATCAAAAAAAGGAACCATGCCCTGGTGAAAGGTGTGAGATTAATCTCTTGTCAGAGCACCTAAAATAAGCATCAACCCCCTCTGCTATCTCATTCATCTAGCCTTTTGAAGATCTTTAGCATCATTTTCCTTTACTTCAGCCTTTACATCCTTTGTTACATGCTGCTAAGTTTTGCCGACTTATCCACGGGTCATATCAAAATCTAACATTTTGGCCCCAAAACCTGCCCTCAACTTATATATGAGATCGATTTATAGTCAAATATATACGGTAATCCGAGTTCAAAATCTGAATATGCAGTAATTAAAAGACTTTTTCAGAAAGCAGAGTTAGAGGATCCTTCTTACTGATGGATCAAAAGGAGGATATGCTAAGAACCCCCAGTGGAGATCTATGAAGGAAGGGATAATTTGTTAGTGTGGTAGCCTTCAGAAAGGCAAGGAGTTGTCATTCTGTTTCATGGCAGAGAGGGGAAGACTGATTCACAACAACTCTGCTTTCAACTTTGTCTTCCTGCAACCATTCCCTACCCCCTCAGATGTCTGGAGATTATTTTGTGGGACAAAGGAAAAGACAGGAAAACCCTATTTCACACAGGGTGCTGTTTAAAGTACAGGAATTAGAAAGGAAATGTGAGGTAAGAATGTTGGAATTACTCCTTATTCCTTCTCTCTCCAATGACTCGAAAGATATAAAAATAAAATTCAATTTAAGAAGGTTTTGAAAAGTAGTATTCAAACAAATGTGAGAAGAGGTTCTCCTGCTGCCTAGTAGGCTGGGCTGATCTTTCTCTCTGTGCTGTGTTAGTCATTACACCAGACCTTCTGTAAAAAAACAACAGTTCACCTTTAAGCCAAGCTTTTCCTCCTTGAATCACATCAGTAATTCATGGTCTCATGTTCCCACAGAATTGTAGGCTGAGACTGTGCTGTGGTTCAAAGCACCAGAGCAAAAAGGAGTCAGTTTAAATTGACTCCTGGTAGTGCCGGCTTGGGATTGCAGGTGGCGGCCCAGTTTGGGAGCAGGCTGTGTGGTCACTGGGGTCCCAGCACAATCATCGCCAGAGGTCGCTCCTTCCTGGCTGTCTGCTCCATGCCTCAGAGGAGCAGTATAGAGGCTAAAAGACAGCATTAGGGTTTGCTAACGAATCAAAGCTGTTGTGAAACAATAATGACTGTGGAAATGGGTTCATTACTGCTTCTGCAGAGATTGGCTTCCCAAATGTTTGAAGTAACCACATGGGAAATTTCAAAGTGCCTACTAAATGGTGAAACACCAAAATGCTCTTCATCTAGAGAAGGGAGAGCACACACACAAACACACACTAACATTTGTTAAATTGACATCAATTATCATCACATTATTAGCTAATCAAATTTAGGACCAAATGATATAATTGGTTACTTTGCCCCTCAACTCACTATTGTGTGACTTAAACTTGTTCTGCAAAGGAAATTTCTGTCCTCTGAGTTTCTCTCTTATATATTCCTTATTCATGTACACAGACCACCTGTTAAGTTGGAAAGAAAGGAAAAATAACTAGTCAATAACAATGTATAAAGACTCTATGTCATGTATGTGTGTTTTAAAAGACTTTCAAGTAATCCAAGGTGCAGTGCTGTATTTTCTGATCAAATTCTCCAAGGTAGGTGACAACTGGAGCATCTTCACCTTCTCAAGAATTTAACACCAAAAAGACTAACAGACAAAAGGCTTTTATAATAAGTACAAACATTAGACAATTCCTCCCCTAAAAAAACCACAGTATTTTAACAAATATTTTACTTTAATATTTTATACGATCCAAAGGTGCACATTCAAGCATTCGACGTAGGCATATGTCCATATCAGAACAGCAAAGTGATGTACTTGGGATAATAGTACACTTTAAAATCCCAGAAAATAAATAAATTAGTTCACATTGTCTTCAGTGCTCACCTGCACCTTAAATTTTTACTGTGTTCTTAGAGCCTGCCTTAAAAGTTCCAAATCTTTCCTTCGGCTAGTGTTCATCCTGGCGCAACCATACTCTTCCAACTGTACAGGGATATATTTTTCTATAAGACCCAGGCCCTGCCCTGCAGGACTGGTAAACAGCTTTATCCAAGATGGTTTAAAGTTTCCTCTGAACCCCAGAAAGCTAATGGTTCCTGAAACAGAACATCAAGACAGGGAAAAGGGAAAAGTTGTGTTTCAGAACAGAATGCTCACCATCAACATTTTTTTTAAAAAAACAACAACCTGCAATCTTAGTACAACAGTAAATTTTAAAATTCTACTGTCAATTAGATTTGCCTTAAAAATGTTCCAAATTAGTTAGAAAGCAATTTACACAGCATCTTTAAAATTCAGTTTCTAATAACGAGAAAGGCATTTTGATAAGTAAAACAGAACAAACCCAGATTTTGAAGACTTGCTGGTTTTACTGCTCCCAGGTTCATCAAGACTTGAGAAATGTTAAGCTTCTTTATATTTCCTCTGGTGTTTAGCAGAACAATAGACCTGAGAGAAGGAAAATCAAAAAGTAAGGGGAAGGGGTAGGAAAAAGCACTGATTTACTGCCACCGGTAGAGAGGGAGTAATTTGGATATTTTTGTTGTATTGTATGGACTTTTTATTGTAAGCCGCCTCGAGAGGCGGGGTAAAAATAAAGTTTTATTATTTATTATTATTAATTATATTTTATAGAGTTGTATGTCATGTGCTTGATGGAAAAAATATGGAAATGAAAGAGGTCTATTCCGCTGCCAATCAGGGCACAAGGAAAAATACATTCCCACCCTCCTCTCACCAATAAGGGAGGCTGCAACAATCAGAAAGAGGACTTCTGCTCATTGGTGGGAGGAGGTGGAAATGTCATTCTTCTTTCACCCAATGTGGTTGCTGGTTGTGGAGGTGATTTTGGAAAATTGGGCCAGGAGACATTATTGAGGCCCGAAACAGATGGGCAGACTGGGGGATAGCGTTTAGATGATACAAGCCCCTGCAGTGCCCAACAGTTGGGACCATAACAACAGGCAGCCCTGGGGCGATCGGGCTGGAAGTGGCTTCTGGCCACTCCTTTCTGCCTATCTGTTTCACCCCTTCGTTACATAACTGAGTAGAATATCTGTGAAAATAACTCCAAATCTATAGCCTCTTGGACTTATTATAATTATAGTCCTGCCTCCATTCTCGCAGTCATCAGATTTGCATCCCTTGCTTATGTGCGAGGGGTGAACGGAAGGCGACTGAATGGGTTGTGCACCCATGGTGCACGCCCGCCCGCCCCCATATTCAAGGCAATTGGGTCTGAATATAAGCAAAACTGTTTCCCGTGAGAAAGGAAGGGCGACTGTACTCTCTTGGATAGTTAAATGTTCTTCATGTTCTGATCTTGTGAGATACTCAACAGGCATTCCTTACTCTTTATATGCATTTACACATCACACTAATCCAGTGGTTCCCAAATGAATCAACAACACAGAAAACACATTTGGGAATTACTGTGCTAAGACATGGCATGACATGCAAAAGCAGAAACTATTTACAGTGAACCTGAATCCTCTTCCACTCCTGGGTGACTAGGAGGGGTCTGAAGCTTTTGCTTTTACTTAAGCTCAGCTTGCTGTACCATACAGCTCCATAACTGTGATTAGAGTCTGGAAAATTTACTTTCTAGGTAACTTTCCCTAGCACTGACCATGGCTAACAGTTAAGTGTGACTTGTTTCAAAAAGCTATCTTTATATACTATGAAGCTAGTTTGTTATATGAAGCTGCTGCAATTGCTATTATAAACAAACAACAATCAATATTCACCAGTTTGTGAGCCTACATGATAAGGCAAATTACAGTTAAACTTTGACATTCCTCCTAGCTACACAGAAAGGAAACAGGGAGCATCAAACCCAAACTTATGGCAACTTGTTCATGCATATGACATTAAATTACGGTTTAGTGCAACATGTGAATATGACCTATGTTAATATCTTTACCTGTTCATTTAAACTATTAAGATGCAACAATGTCACCCTCTGCAAAGTTCTATAGTGAAAATGTAGTAACCTGGTAGTCTCACTCCCTAGCCATCTTGGAAGGCTTGTTAATATTGAATGGAGGGCGGGAAGAGACTTCCAGATGCTGATGGGCTGCAATTTCCACTGCTAGAAATCACAGTCCAATAATATGTGAATAGTGGCATGAGTCCCACTTTTGCCCTAAACCATGTTTTTGCAAAATCTAATTTCTAAGTTACTCAAAAGAGGATAGCAGGAGGACCAATCTTTAATGGGGTGGGGTGGGTGGATTTAATCCTGGTAGGTGAAAGTGGATGCAATGGATCCCACTTTGCAATCAAATTCAGAAATCATCCCAGCTCAGATAGGAACAAAACAAGGCACATCTGACTCTTATCCATGCCATACCCTTTTTAGGAAGGCATGAATAAGATGGTGGTCTTCAATTTATGTATTCTAAGCAGCGTATATATTCTAACATATTACTGATAAGCTTATAAATACAGCCACAGTTGTGTGTATTCTATGTTGTTATCACAGTATAAAAAACTATTTGATATTAAATATTTAGTTCTACATCTTTATTTCTTTTAAAAAGCAGCTTCCTTGTTCTTATGGTTGCAAACATATGAATTGTCATTAGTTTGATGGAAGGTTCCGGAGGCAGTTCTGAATGTCTCTGCCTTTTTTAAAAAAAACTTTCTTATTTATTAAAAAAGAAAATATTATTACAAAACAGAACACCCATATTTTACTTACATTCTATAAAAATCTTACCAAAGTCTCTTTAATGTGATTGCTGATTTCTAGAAGCCTGATATAGCATGAGGTGCTACCATCAGCACTTCCATATACAGTATTCCCCCTTTTGTAACCCGGAAATTTTCGTAACCCGGGGGACCGCTTTATTTGCCGGACCGCGCGGCAAATTTAAAGGGGCCGCGCGGTTTTTTCCCCCGGATCCTGGGGTTTTATTCGTAAGCCGGGGCCATTTTTGCAGCCCCGGCTCTTTCGTACCCCGGGGTTTTCGTACCCCGGGGTATTCGTAACCCGGGGGACCACTGTATCCTGTCATTATGTTGTTATTATATTTGATATTTTCTCAACTTCTGTTTAGTTCATGCTTAGGTGATAACTCAAACTTTTTCTTTGTTTTTTAAATTTCTAAAGAATATATATATTTTCCAAATATCCCATATAGGACAGTTATCTCACAGATGCTACTAAATAATTATTTACTCCATCGTTTACCACGATATATAAAAAGAAGAGTCCAATTTTCATTACTTTCTACAGATGACTCCCTTTCGATAGTACCTTCTCGTGTATCCATTTCCAATGGCTCAATCAGTTTATATAGCCAACTATCTATAGTAGGTATATCAGCAGATGTCCATTTACTTGCAATCAAAATTCTTGTGTATGTAACCATGTAAAGTATTATCTTCCAAAATCTTTTCCTATCAGTTGTATATCTTCAACCATATTTAAAAGATATAATTCGGGTGTACAAAAAAAGGAGATTTTTAGGATTTCATATATTGTGGCATGTAAATTTTCCCAGAATTGGAACCATGTACCGTAACCTTTTTTTTACAATTCCAAAAAAGGGGTTATTAGATCTACCATATATCTCTTTACCAGCCTAGTTGGTGTCAAGTACCACCTTGTCTCCATTTTAAAGTAATTTTCATGTAATATCTGATTTTTGGTAAATGTATATGTTACTTGTCTAGCATTTGACCATTTTTCTAAAGATATTTCTTTACCAACATTTCTAGCCCAACATTTCTGCCTCTTTCCTTGGTTCTCTGACTTGGCTAGCAGAAGCAAACTTAGGGAAAATTGAAACTAATATAGCCATTCCTGATCTGCAAACATATTTCAAGTTGCAAAATCAAATCTGTATTGGCACAGAATTCAATCTTTTCTTAGCCTGTGCCCATCCAGACTTTATACCACTGTAGAGATATCTTCCATAATTTCAAATATAAAAGTGAAGTGGTTTTAGCTAGTTAAAAGTCCCTTAACAAATGAAACCAATGTTCCATGAAAAACATTTAACTATTATGACAAAGTACCTTTGTACATTTTAAAATGAAATGCAAATACTCAAATGCAATGCTCACAGGAAAAAAAGTACTATTAACAAGCTGATTGGTTTACATTGTATTAATATACCTTTCGGGAATTTGAGTTTTTATATAATCTTCTAGGTTCTGGAAGTTTGCTTCAGGGAAAAATGTTTCTTTTGTTACTCTGCCAGTACAGGCATCAATGACTACAGTGAGCACACCCACACCTTTCAATAGAAACTTAACGCCATTGACCTGAAATGAGAGACATCATAAATCATACTCTCCCATCTACTACAACAGTAATTTGTAAATACAATAACCTGCTATTACCAGTGGTTCCACTGCATTTATCATCATTTTGTAACAAATCACAATAATGCATTTCGGGCAAAACACAATTTGCTATCAATTTGTCTTTTTCTTTAAAAACAGTCTTCACTGTTGATGATTCCCATGACCCTCAAGGAACTAGGGTCAAGCCCTTTTTGTTCTTTTCATGTTACTGAACCCACAGTCAGGTAAACATGCCAGTTCAGCAAATACCCTTTGAGCAATGTGATGGGTGCTGATCCACTCATTACAGAGCTGTAACCTTTTTATTCAGCCTTACAAAAGGGAGGTCACCACCACTGCCAACGAAAGAGCTACCCAGCTTAGAAAGCCTCCTTAATTAAGTTATTTCCAGAGAGGCTTTGTCATTTTAGCATGAGGAGGGAATCACAATTACATTGTTAACTTATTTTTTTCTAGTCCTAAAGAATTTAAGAGTTTTTACCAGTCCACCAAGATGACATACTGCATGCTTTAAACTATAGGACATAAATCCTAATTAAACTCCTAGCCTCGAGCTACATTCTAGAAAGAATGCCTATATTTTTTCACTTCTCAGCCCCTACTTAGTCTCAAAGTGGAAAGTTGCAACACATCAAGAAGTAATATTACTTCACCACTTCAACCCAATAGAACTGAGGTGGGATGCATCTACACTACAGAAATAATGCAGTCTGACACCACTTTAACTGCCACGGCTCCATCCTACCGAATTCTGGGATTTGTACTTTTGTGAGGCACCAGCACTCTTGCGCAGAGAAGTCTAAAGACCAAAATTCAAAATGACCTGAATAGACTAGAAAGGTGGGCCAATGCTAACAAGATGAAATTCAACACAGAGAAATGTAAGGTTCTGCACTTAGGGAGGAAAAATGAAATGCACAGATATAAAATGGGGGACACCTGGCTGAATGAGACCACATGTGAAAGGGATCTAGGAGTCCAAGTAGACCATAAGCTGAACATGAGTCAACAGTGCAATGCGGCAGCTAAAAAGGCCAATGCAATTTTAGGCTGCCTCAATAGAAGTATAGTGTCTAGATCAAGGGAAGTAATAGTGCCACTCTATTCTGCTTTGGTCAGGCCCCACCTGGAATACTGTGTCCAGTTCTGGGCACCACAATTCAAAAAGGATGTGGAGAAACTGGAGCAGGTCCAAAGGAGGGCAACTAAGATGGTGAAGGGACTGGAAACCATGCCCTATGAGGAACGCCTTAGGGAACTGGGGATGTTCAGCCTGGAGAAGAGAAGGTTAAGAGGTGATATGATAGCCCTGTTTAAATATTTGAAGGGATGTCATATTGAAGAGGGAGCAAGCTTGTTTTCTGCTGCTGCAGAGACTAGGACGCGGAATAATGGATATAAACTGCAGGAAAAGAGATTCCACCTCAACATTAGGAGGAACTTCCTGACAGTAAGGGCTGTTCGACAGTGGAACACACTCCCTCGGAGCGTAGTGGAATCTCCTTCCTTGGAGGCCTTTAAACAGAGGCTGGATGGTCATCTGTCAGGGATGCTTTGATTTGGAGGTCCTGCATGGCAGGAGGTTGGACTAGATGGCCCTTGTGGTCTCTTCCAACTCTATGATTCTATGATTCTATGTAAAATGACAAATCACAGGATCTCACAGGATGGCGCTACAGCACTTGAAGTGCTGTCAAACTGCATTATTTCTACAGTGTAGATGCACATCTAAAAATCAAAATCAAATTGCTGCTTTTTTCTGACCATAGCTTTAAGGAGTGTTAACAACACATTAACTGCTGGAAGTCTAGTTAGTTTCATTATTATGTGCAGAATTCATACAGAATTAATTTCTCTCCCTTAAAGCTGAACAAGAATAGGAAGGACTGTACAGTGGAGATTTGCTGGAGGAATGGCAGAACCAAGAGGGGGTCACCCCAAACTAGCTCTGGATAGCTGTCAAACTCTTCAGAGCCAATTTCTCAGTCGCATGGAGGGTTATGGTGGTAGGAGTGAAGGGGAAGAAAGTCCTGCAAGTTCCTCCAGAAGAATGTTGAACTGAGCCCAGTATTGTGGAAATACCTATATAAAAATAAGCAGCAACTAGCAGAAATATGTAAAAAAAATTATCTTCCTTCTTTAAATGTTGCTTAGCTCTTAAAGGATTTCTTTTCTTCTTGAATGTCTAAAAGAGACCATGATGGGATAATCTCCAACATGATTAAAACTAATATTCTTACATACAAATAAAGAAAAGTCTGTGGTACAGGAAAAGCAAAAGAACACTTACTGAGATGAAAGATTCTTGGTTCCTTTGGAATTCTATCTTATCAGGTGACTGTATTTTCACAAGGAGGTAGGTTTTATGAGGGTCACTGCTAAATGCCATCTGAAAAAGGAGGATACAGTTCATGTTTTGAAGTAGAGGTATTTCATATTAGTAGTCCACATCTCCCTTTAAACTTAAATATAAGATTGCTGGGACTAATCAACTGAAGAAATTATACTGACAACTTGGTAAAAGCAAGACAAATCCATGCACATGCACAATGTAATATGCAAAAAGGTAAATATTATATTGTTGTTAATACACTAAAAAGTCTTTTTTTACATTATGAGTCAAAAGTCTGTGTTTGATTGTTAGTCATTGCTAAATGAATGGAACTTGTGTGCTTACTTAGCAAGTTACCAATGATTCAGTGGGTCTACTCTAGCTGGGACAAACAATTGGATTTGTGCCAAAGAATTTCCCTCCTCTCCCCTGAAAGGATGGAATGTAAGTTCAAAAATATGAGCAAATTGGAAGAAGCTATTTGAGACACAAACAGGAAGATGCAAAAGGTTCCATTAAATAAAATTATGTCATCATGGCTAATCTTTTTCTTATTCACCTCCATGCTTGCTTCCATGTAGTACAAGGATGGTGCTATAGTAATACAAAAGGAGGTTTGCTTGTTTAGCCTGGGAATTAGTAAATTCATTGGCCAGCAGTACTAAACATCAACTGCAATCCCATAGGATACTTCCACCAAAATCAGAGCACAACTGCAGTTAAACACTTCTATTTAAACCAGAATTTGCTAATTTTCTTGGAATTTTCTTGGAATTATGCCTGTTTTATTATGTGTGTGCACGCACACACAAACACACAAGTAGAGCCCAAGCAAAACATTTGATTCCCTGAGGCAGATGATAAGATAGAAACCCTTCCAAATTCCATGTACTAAAATCAACTGGATGGGGTGCTTTCAGCTTGGATGGGATGGCACCCTCTATAGCACCTATAGTAGCTAGAAACATCAGGGCAAGCTCAATAGCTTACATAGTTTTATTCTCCAATTGAAGAAGATAGCTCCAGAGGAAAAAAAAACAGTGTTGAAGTCGCTTTACACTATCTAAATGTAGGGCTAGCCTGAAGATAATTACAAGATGCTAAGCATTAATTGTTCAGATACTTGTTACTGTGCTTTTTCCCACCTGAGATGAGCCACATTTTTGACAGGAACTTGTCATTTTTGTAGGCATTCTTTTCACAACTGTTGGCTTCTGAAAATACTTTGGATAAGCTTTCATTAAGCAGTTACTAACAGGCCATGACTGAAAACTGGCCTGAATCTTTACTCGTTCACATCCCTGAGATGAACAGTAACTGTGGCCATCCCTGTGATATTTGGCTTGAAGAAATAAAAACAGCAACCTGTGCACACAGAAATGGGGGGGGGGGGAATATGAAACAAAAAACACAATATTACAAAACTAACGATAGTTGCACTGTTGCTTATTTTGTACAACTCTCCTCAAACCAGTTTTTAAAAAATGTTGTTACATTCCTGAGGCAATTCTCCAGTTGGATTGTGCCAGTGCTGAATGGTGCCAATTATGCATGGTCTGCTTATGTCTTCCTATTACCCAGATAAATGGTATTTTGACCAGGAACCCAAGCAGCAATATAGTTCCAGTGTGGCAAGCAAGTATGTAAAAAAACCCTGCTGCCTACAGTTCAAGTAATTTTCAACTTATGGCAACCCTAAGGTGAGAGTTTTGCTGGGTTTTCTTGGCAAGATTTCTTCAAGGGAGATTTGCCATCGCTTTCCTCTGAGGCTGAGAGAGTGTGACCTGCCCAAGGTCATCCAGTAGGTTTCCATGGCCAAGTGGGAATTCAAATCCTGAGTCCATGTCCAACACTTAAACTGCTACACTACACTGGCTTTCATTGTCAAATATTACATATCTAAAAGTTTCTTCATACAAATTGAGAGAAGGGGTGGGAAAAGTGTGGCCTATGGGTTGTTTTAGAGATTCTAAAGGGATCCTGCCCAGCCCTAAATTTTACAACAAGGAAATAAAAATAGAAAGCATTTTATGAATAAAATTAAGTCATATTATGAGTAAAAAAGGTGGAAAAATGGGGGCGGAGGATAGTCCGTGGGTTTCAGTAGCTGCCCACTCTTAATCTAAGTGGTGCTTCAAATAGTTATAAGAAAATAAAATAAGCATACTGGCCCTCAAAGTAAATACATACGCATGAAGCCACTAAAGGTATTTTGAAGTTGCACTTCATGTGAGGGAGAAGATCTGACATGCATAACTACAAATCTAGAAGAGTCCTTGTAGAAGAAAAAGAAAAAAAAGAGTAAAGCTCTCCTTCTCCTTCAGCCCACCATGAGGGAGTCTGAGAAGGCAGCATCCTCCATCCTGCCCTGCCTTAGAGCAAACTCCTCCTCCTTCCTTAGCCCACCATGAGGAAATCTGAGAAGGCAGCATCCTCCATTCTCTCACAGGCCCAACACCATCGGGCCTTGCCTCAATTAAGACTAGCCCTCGCTCCAGTCCATCCGACTTGGTCCAGGCTTCAGAGGGAGAGAAGAACCGCTGGACCTGATCCCCTTCCCCACTACCATTCCCTTCTCCTTTTGTGTCATGTCTTTTTAGACTGTAAGCCTGAGGGCAGGGAACTGTCTAATTAAATGATTGCTGTGTAAATTTACAGCGCTATATAAATAAAGGATGATGATGATAAGGATGATGATGATAAGGATGATGATGATGATGATGCAGCAACCTGATGGGGTAAGAAGGCAAAATTTGATTTTTAGAGGAATCGACATGCCAGGAGGGCCACACTGAAGCTTCCATTTTGGGTGACCAGATGTGATGCTGAATCACTCATTACTGTTTGGGTTTAGGTTTGGTTTTCTTGGTTTGGGGTAGACAACTGAAACAACATTTTGAAATACTATAGAGATGTTGGGTTATTCAGCCAAAATTCAGGTCCGCCCTGCCCCCCCCCCCCGCCAATGACACTCAGGGATGGTACATGTAGGGGTCAGTGTGCATTCCAAAGGGCACACTGGATCACTCGCTCCCACAAGAACTGCATGCAGGCTGGGGGTGATACTATTCCAGCTCTGCTTTACAGAGACTGGGCATGCACATTGAATACAGTCATCTCCCAGGCTCTGCGAGAATCGAGCACCATGCAAAATACCTGAGATGGATAGCACAATTACCTGCTGAATAGACACTTCAATTTTTCTGTGTACTCAGAGCAACCTACATCAGAACAGTAATCTTTGGAAAATGACACCTTGATAAACTACTGTATTCATAACCATGAATCATGGAGATTGCTCTCTTAGAATCACATTAATGATGTAACTCTTTACTCCCAAAGAACCAAGACAACCAGTTTCTACAGATAATACAGAATTGACCTATAATTCTACCACATATTATTATTTTATACTAAATTATCTACCCGGTGCTGTTATCAAAATAAAATATTTTCTCTGTTTGACGCTTCTGCAGTTCTGCCATTGAAGATACAGGAACATAGTCTTCCACATTATGGTAAGCAGATGCCTGCCTTTGGAATACATCAAAGGTTACTTGAAAAGAGGTGTCTGGTGGGTAACAGAGGCCAACCTGAATCCAGTCATTCCTGAAAACAGAGCAAGGCAAAATGATTACCATTCTCTTGTACCATAGGCATTTTCTTTTATAGTTAATTCATCTAATTCATCATGGTACTAAAACCTTTCTAATACAGTGGGCCCTTGTTATCCACTGGGATTTGGTTCCAGGACCCTCCATCGATAACAAAATCCGTGGATGCTCAAGTTCCATTAAATATAATGGCACAACAAAATGGTGTCCCATATATAAAATGGAAAAATCAAGGTTTGAAATTTGGAATTTATACTGTTTGGGAATATTTTCAAGCCGTGTATGCTCAAATCCGTGGATAAAAAAATCTGTGTATAAGGTGGGCCAACTGTATTGGATTGTAGGCATTCTCACAATGTCCTGCAAAAGTGACTAAAATTCCACAGTACACAGATGAGGAAAAATTAGCCATAACTGAATGGATGGGCTTCTCCAACTTATGCTTGAGAAATAATCTAGACAAAATATCTGTACTTTACGGCAGTATTTTGGTATGACCAAAATACAACTAATAATCATTCCTGTTTTTCACTGTGATGGTTTAATAATGGCTTAGTACACCAAAATATCCTCCATCCACAAGTCCCAATGACATGAATAGGGGGCACAAGAGTGCCTCCCCCTTGAAACAACTTAGCTTTTTAAAAAAAATCATAGCATCCATCTTGTAGGATTAACCAACTAATTTGTATTGAAAGTACAATCTGTGGACACATTGACTGGTAAGTCAGAAAGAATTCCAGAGAATCTTGGCATGTCATTTGTGAGCCATGTGTTCGTGCCAACAATCTGTGTGTTCCAGTGTGAAGTTGAAGGCTTTCATGGCTGGCATCCATAGTTTTTTGTAGATTCTTTGGGCTATGTGGCCATGTTCTAGAAGAGTTTATTCCTGACATTTCACTTGCATCTGTGGCTGGCATCTCTGAAGATGCCAGCCACAGATGCAGGCGAAACATCAGAAATAAACTCTTCTAGTACATGGTCACATAGCCCGAAAAAACCCACAAAAAACTATGTGTGTTCCAGCTTGGTTCCTTATCCCAGTGGAATTAGCTATGCTAACAAGGAACTGAATGCTTAAGATGTTGCTCAAACCAAGATTCTTATTTAATTAAATATTTACATCCCATTCTATATCCTAGGATCCCAGGCCAATATACAATAGCCCCTTTTTGGTTGGAAAAGGTGCAACAAACCATGAGCCTTAGCTGCTGGCATTTAAATTCCTGGTCAATATAACTGTTACTAAAGGTAGGAGGAGCCCAGAAGAAGTAAATAGGCTATATGTAAAAGCTGACTGGTCATAAACAATAAGGCCAAAATGTCTGGGACACTAGCAGGTTGGACACAAATACAGCCAATGGCTACTATTCAATCAAGAATTCACAGATTTCCTTTGAAACAAAACCAAAAATGGAACATACTTATTGAAGTTAATGAGGTAAAGGAACGTTGTCTGTGGGGCCTGTCCATTCCAATGAATTGTATAGCCCTTCTGAAGCATCACAACAGGCTGGTACTGCTGGAAGTCAGCTTTCTGATTATTAATACCTCGCAGTACCAAAGGGTTTGAAGGATATTCATTCCGCACCATAGTCATAGTAAGATTCTGTGGATTTCGTGTCTGGATATATACCTAAAGCAAATAGAAAAATCAAAGGATAGATGGTGACTTGATCAACTAAAATACAAATGTAAAAGAGAGAAACAGACTACCCTCATATGTTTGAACGGCATGAAAAAAAAATCCAAGAAAGTTTGGGTAACATTAAAAAAAAACACCAAAATAACTTAGAATAATGAACATTGGCTTTCATGATATATAAAGAAGAAACTTTTGATAAACAACAGCAAACAGCAGTGGTTCAGTTAAAACCAGAGCTTGGAAAAGTTACCTTTTAAATTACAATAACCAGAATCTCTCAGCCGGCAATCAGCTTATCGACTCCCTGTTTATATGTGAGCCCTTCTCTATTACTTGCTAGGCTTTAGTCATAGTTTGTCATGATTTCTGAACTGGAAACCAAAATTAGAAACCACAGATTGATTTATTTCTGTTTTGAAGCACAACTAGTAACTACAGCTGTTATCACTTTCAGTGCCAGGATAAGCTACATGTAAAGTTAAAGGTAAAGGTTGTAAAGTTGTGTCTGACTGTAGGGAGTTGTGCTCATCTCCGTTACTAAACCAAAGGGCCAGTGCTATCAAAGATGATTCCATGATCGTGTGGCCAGCCTGACTGCACAGAATGCTGTTATCTTCCCACCAAAGTAGTACATATTTATTACTTGCATTTTTACATGCTTTTGAACTGCTAGGTTGGCAGAAGCTGGGTCTAGTGATGGGAGATCACTCTGACATGCGGCATTTGGGTCTCTACCTGCCAACCTGCCAATCTTGCAATCATCAGAGTCAACGTCTTAACGGCTGAGCCATGCTACAAACAGAAAACAAAGAAGGAAGCCACCAATGCAACTGAGAGAGAGTAGATGAGCCTCATGGGATAAACTGGGTATCTTTCGTCTTCCTTAGGTTTAAAGCTGCACTGCACCCTTTATATACAACTTGACTAATTCTACATTCACTCACTCACTCATTCATGGTAAATAAAGCAGATTAGAAAAACTGAGGAAGGGGAAAATATAATCACAGATGCAATGCCTCTCTTACTGTGAAATAAATACTGTATTTAAAAAGGGAATTCAGAGCTTCCTGGACCTAGGAAGTAGAAACATTATAAAGGAAGCTATGTTTTTCTGGATTATTCAATATCAAAAGGGGATTCATTCCATCTTCACACATCTAATCATAAATTTGTTCTCTTTCTCCCAAGCCCTTTGGGGTCACTGCTTTTTCAGAAATGCTTCCATTCCCTCTTCATTTGCTGTTTTAGAAATCATGCCCTTTGCAACAATTATTTTAAAAACAACCTAGGGGCAGGGTGATGTTTTATGTATGCATTGGTGAGATTGAGGCTAATAGATAGGCTGAATTTGAGATTAAGTAAGACTGTAAATAATTCTGCCATAAAATTCTACTTCATAAAAATCAAAGGAAATGTAAGACAACATTTCCTTCCACTCAAGCTTTATGCATATTGAGGAGCAGTCAAAGAAATAATGCCATCTTTTTTAACCTGAGCGTAAGTCCCACTGCAGACCACACCATTCCACATGGTAACATTAATACAGTCTGGATGTCGAATCAGGTAGTTATCCATTCTACCAACATAGGTGTCCTTGTATCCAGTCACAGATCCATCTACATCATGAAAGATTGAGTTCTTGTCACCATCAAGGTCAGCCTCCTCAAACCAAGGGCCAGGCTTACCAAAAAATACTTTCAGAGAAACCTTGCAAGAAGAGAAGAAGATTAATCTCTTGAATTTAATTTATCCATTATTATGTTCAAGCACATATCACTTTCCCATCTGGGAAGAATGTAAAACAAAGTAACTTACATTTTCACCAAACTTTACTAGGGATATATTGTTTTGAGGTGTAATTTGCCAGGTGTTTTTCATTAGGAACCCAATTGCACTAGTGAATCTGTCTGGAGTTGGTACAAAGTTGCTAAATGTGCATTTGGTAAGACAAATAGGTCCATCATAAATCTGAAAGCCTCGAATTGGATAGGTCCTGTGAAAAGCAGATATTTAAAAATATAATATTTGTAAGGATAAGTCCCATAAAAAGTAGATATTTATATTAAAAATACATGTTTAGTATCTCAGACCTACTAACAGAGATATTTACAAATTAAGAAGATATAACTTAAAGACATACATAGAGATTATCTCTTTTATAGTATTTACCACTTGGAATGGCCTCCTCTTAAAGATCAGATGTGAATTAAAGACCTGTTTTACTTCTTCATTATTTTAAATTATTTTCCTGATTGTTAACATTACCATGTTTCCCCGAAAATAAAACAGTGTCTTATATTATTTTTTGCTCCCAAAGATGCGCTAGGTCTTATTTTCAGGGGATATCTTATTTTTCCATGAAGAAGAATATACATTTATTGTTGAACAACAACAACAACAAAACATTCATTATATACTGTATATATATATATATATATATATATAATTATACACAAAAACTTTGCTAGGTCTTACTTTCGGGGGAGGCCTTATATTTAGCAATTCAGCAAAACCTCTACTGGGTCTTATTTTCTGAGGATGTCTTATTTTTGGGGAAACAGAGTATCAGTTATTCTTGGTTTTTAACTACCGGTAATCTTTTTAATAGATTTTTTAGTTGTTTGTTGTTGTTGTGTGCCTTCAAATCATTTCTGACTTATGGAGGCCCTAAAGCCAAACTATCAGGTTGTTTTCTGTGGCTGAGAGACTGACTCACCCAAGGCCATCCAGTGGGTTTCCATGGTGAAATGGGGAATCAAATCCTGATTTCCAGAGTCATATGCTCAAACCACTGTTTATTATTTTTAGTAACCAGTCTGTAATTTAGTAATAATTGTTTTAATGTAAACTTTTTCCAGCTTTTTTAATGAAAGGGGGATCAAAGTGCTCTAATTTCAATAAAATAATCATACTTTACTAGTGAGAAAGCTTCACTGAATAAAATGAGAGTTACTTTTGAGTAAACAGGCATAGGATTAATCTGTTAAAAGTTATGACTTAAGATAGCTTTTACTTTGTCATAAATTTTATACTATGAGGACATTGTTCAAGCACTGTATTTTTAATCAGAGATATTAAATATATATATAGATTACTGTGGCCCACTGTATTTAAATTCTATTCCTACTTTATCTCAAATCCTGGTTTCAAAACTTCAAAACAGACAGCACAATATTTTTAATGAGTATGCCTCACAAAATCTTTATTGAAGAATCGAAATTCCCACCAGACTTGTTAATGCCTTCTACCTTTATTCTTCCTACTCTGATTGCCCTAAGGGCAAGTGTTGAGAGCCGAATCTTCTGCAGTGGGTTAAATTAGAAAACCGAGAAAACTCCGGAAGGTATAAGATTCCAATTACTAGGTAGGTTTTGGTCGAGCTTTTGGAGTGGACTTTACTCTCTTGCTTGCAGTTTGCCAATCAAATCAACATGGTCAACATAGGACTTTTAGTACTGCTAAGTAATATTTTAATTTAAATACAATATTTATACAGTGCACAATAGCCAGACACTTGTGACATTTGAAAGTAAAAATTTGAAGCCCTAACAAATACAAATGACATGCAAAATGAACAGCAACATAGTGAGAAGAGAAATCAATAGTAAGAAACACAAACTGAGGCAAAATGAAAATAAAGCACTAAGAAACTGAAAAGCCTAGGAAAATAAAATAAAAAATGTCCAAAGAAATGTATCTGATACTAAAGTGGGGAGGGGGTTGCTTCTGATTGTCTGAGGAGCATTTTTACCTTTATCTGGACCCTGAAGGACCAAGACCTTCCATCCAGTTCCCTACCATACTGAAATTTCTGTTTTTAGCCATAATAATGATAATGAAGACAATGTTGAACATCATCCAAAGAAGCCTCAACGGTACTTAAGTTTTGCCAGTTAAATATTACATACACACATGCACAGACACACACCTGTTTCAAGCCAGAAAAAGTCTAAACGGAATTCCCTGCTATTTGATGGCTTACTTTTTGATGATCCACTCTTTTGACACCATTAAATTATTACCAGAACTCATTCATTTGATGTGTGGTCCACTCTTTCAACAAATAGAAGCATAAATGTAAGCATGAACACCTGCACCTGTATTATATGCACACAACAACACCATAAACAGCTTCTACAGTACGTAGTACACAGATTGAATGAAAAGATAGTGCTTTACACAATACTTCTGCAACAATGTGCTGTTTTTAATATAATTCAGCACCATTTTTTTCATTCAGTCTGTATACTGTATACTGTAGAAGTTGTTTGTGGTGTAGTTGTGTGCTTAAAATGCAGCAATGTACAGGTATTCAGATTCCTCAGAAATATGGATTCCACTGCTTGTCAACAGTGCTCTGCTCCCTAACTGTCAAATAAGTGGGGGACTACTGTATTTTAGAAACAGGAAGATCAAGTATAGTTTCAAGGCTATCTTAGGCTTGAAACAGGATCAGACATTCTGAAGCAGAGTTTAAATGACAACTGTAACCTTGAAGTTTTGTGGGCAGTATTTGCTAATTTGTGGTTATTTTTTTCTTGAGGGGGTTCAGAAGGAAAATAGGCAACCTAGATAATTGCATGTAGCATGGGAGCCACATTTTGCCCAACCATATGCTCAAGAGACCACAATGTAAGCAGGAGACAAATCTTTTGGATGGCACTACACAAAGAGCATGCCCCATTAAAGAGATCCTGGTTTTAGTATCTGTTTACTGTACTTCATGCTTCAGGAAATACATGACATGAGGTGCAGGAAATACATGAAATAGATAAAAGTGCAGGAAATACATGACATGAGGCAATACTTCAAGTTACATGGCTTTTGGTCATTTATGACTTAAAATCAAACAGGGGCACTTAGAAATGATCATGGAAATTAACTGGAAAGCATAGATGTAATAAGGTCACATCAGCTATAACAATCTTGCTGCCTTGGTTGGGAATACCTGAAGAAAATGGTTGGCTGGACTTGTCCTACCATCTGGTCTATAACCTGAGGTCTCAGTAACTGAAAGCCATCCAACAAAACGTGAACCAGAAGCTGCTCTGGACACCTTCAATACAGGAACTTTATTATCTGTGGAGTTCAAGTTGTAATGGGTGCAAGGATTTTTTTTCATTGTGTCATGAGAACCTATCACAGTGTGCCACCACTATATGTCTAAGACTGGATGATAACATGCTTCTAAACACCCAGAAATTATTAGCTGGAAGAAACTAAAGGTGGATGAGAAGTTTCTCTTTGCCGTTATCACTAAAGAGAGTTAGCTTGAAAAGCCTACTCAGACACGGTATACCTACCGATTTCTAGGCAGAGCACGAGTTTTATTGTTTACTCCTCCAGTGCCCCAGTATTTGTTTTGGCCTCCTGCATTGCCATAATTCTTGCTTTCACCAACAAACAGGGAGTCTGAGACTTGCTGGCTGGAGCCTTCATCACTTGGGAAGCTTCCATCACTATCAAAGATAAAGTCAGAAATCATATTCAGTAGTAGTTGTGAAAAAGCAGAAGTTTTTCTACATGACTTTCCTAAAAGTATTTACCATTTTGTCAGGGCTTCTTTTTGCAAATGTGTCAATATTGTGTATGAGCAGTGCTTGTGAAGACTCTAGAGGCCAGGTCTGCAAGCATCACTCTGCTGTACTCCCACTCACAAAAGATTTCCATAGCTTGTGTTGTTTCTCACCTTATCTACAGCTGTCTGAACATCATGTGGGTATAAATCCCCACACAACCATAAATATTAATTGGTGACCTCAGGTCAGTTATTGCCTTTCAATTTAACCTACTTCAGAGAGTTGCCATGAGGATAAAATGGGTTCCTGTATACAATCTCAAACTCCCTGAAGAAAAGGAATACACACACACACCCCACACACATATATAGAAAAATACATACAAAGATATACAATCAAAACTTCTAAATAAGCATGACTCATGCCAAACAACAAGATTAAGACCAAATAGCACTAACCTGGCAAAGGTTAAGCCTATTCCATTGTCAGCAAACCTAGAAGAGAGGGGAAAAACACATTTCAGAAATATACTTTGATTACTTAAACATCAAAGGAATACACATATACACATTTTAAACAAGGAGTTCTTTAAAATACTTACTGTATTTTAAAGAAAAAACTGTTGAGGGGGCCTGATCCAGATGGGAAGCATATCCCAAATCAAGGCTCTTTTCCCAACGTGCTAAATAAAGTTTCCAGTTTAAAGCACACCACTTTAAAAGTATGTTAATAATCCTGTGTGTTTATTACACTGTGCCCTCAAAATGAGCCACAGAGTAAATGTTTTATTTGGATGTGACATACCAGCTACGGCACAACTAACATTACAAGTCATGCTATACTGATGATGCTACAGCAGAGCAAATGTTTAGGGATGATTTGAACCCCTAGGCAGATGTTTGCCTGAGCTTGGTCATAGTAGAAACTAGAGCTTCCAGGTTATACAAACACTGACTCTGACTACCATCACATCTCGAGGAACAGAACTCTTCTTCAATCTGCAGATCTTTCTGTTCACTGTCTGTACAGAGGCCAGGAACTAAAGACGTAGGCTGGAGCATGCATGAGTCATGGTCAGTTTTTTTATGCCTGAACAGGGCTTAAACTACACAGAGTTACAATTAATAAAAGATGTTCTTTGTTGAAAGCAATATGAATACTTCTTTTTAAAGTAAAGCAAGCATTAATATTCTGATCTGATGTATGTTTACTGAGAAGGAAGTCTCTTTGAATTAACTTGTACTTAATATCACACAAATATTTATTATTTGTTTTGTTTAGATCTTGCCCTATGTAAAGGATTGCAGCATACAGTGCAATCTTGAACATACCTTCTCAGAATCATACAATCACAGAATAAAGTAAGTGCCGTTGAGGTCAACAGGATTTATTCCCAGGTATGTGTCAATAGGACTGCAGATTAATTTCTCAGGTTTCAACTGTATGCACTTTTTGCCTAAGAGTAAGCCCAATGGGAATCACTCGTCAGAAAACATGCATAGGATTGCAGTGCTTGCAGAATGAGAGGAGGAAAAACAAGAAAAATAAACCACGTAGTATAAAAGCTAGAAAAAAATTACAGGAGCTTCTTTCAGAAGTCTAGAAATAGCTACAATGCTGCTCTAAAAAAATGAGGACCTCAACTCATATCTGTTTTGGTTTCCAGAATTCCCTGGTGAAATTCCCATCCAAGGCATTCTATTTTCTTCACATAAAACCATGAGTCAATAATTTAAGAGTACCCTAAGTCAGCTAGGATATTTCCCAGAAATTAATATTACTGTACAAAGTTATACTGATACAGTCAGCTCTTTCAGGTCTGTTCAGAGGAACTATTACTTTAACAAAATAAAGAAGGTATTTTCACTTGAGCACCCACCCAGAGTTCTGAATGATGATATCCCCTCCTCTGACCCAGGCCCCGTGGTCATTGTTTTTATAAGCAATTAGCCTGTCTATGAGAGCAGCAACGCGGGGTTTCTCTGGATTTGCATCTTGATGTGGTCGAAACCTTGTAAAGGAAAAAGAGAATGAGAAATAACTGTGTATATATGCAAATCTTCATATACTTTTATAGTATCAAAACTACTGCTGAGCACACATATAAAAGAAATCAGCTCCAGAGCAGACAGTATGACTCATTGAGTGGAGGGGGGCTTGTTCACACTGGACATACTCAAGCCTGCACAAGAGATGGGGAACCTGTGGCCCATATTTCCTGATTACTACTAATCATGCAAGTTGGGGTTACTGAGAGTTGAAATCCAACAACAACATTTTACACCCAAGCTGAAAGCATGACTGGTTTCCTTATCATAGAGATCCCCTAGTAGTTTCAAAATGAAAAAGCCAAAAGTAAGAGATGTTTTATATCCTGGGAGACTTCTACATTCATCATCTCCATCCTTTTTTGAATCTTCTATCTTTTCTATACAAGAAACAAGAGAGCATAAGAGAACTGGAAGTAATTAATTGCCAACTAACTCCTGTGTGCAGAGTTCACTAGTAATTCTAATGGCTCTTCACAGAGACTATGGAATGGTAAACAGGTGTGCAGAGATATAGTACAATGTGATCCAATGAAAAATCTGTGTCTTTGACAATGGCAGCCATTGGAACACTGTCCATTTTTATTTACAATACACTAAATAACAGATAGAACAGAGTCAAATGGAATCAGTCAGATGGCAGACCTGCAAATGCACTTTGACAACTATCTTAGGCTGGTTACAGGAGGTTCATGAAACTTGTTGACAACTGACCTGTTCTAAGGGACCCAATATACAACAAACCAGAATATTAAAATACTGACTACATCCACCCCCAGCAATCATATGGAATGTGTTATTGTACCTTGCATTATTGTCCAATGACAGATACTCCCTTTTATCTGCAGCACTTGCATTGGTTGTTTTAACACCTTTGTCAATAAATAAACCAGCCTGTAATACCAAAAAGAACAAATTAGCTTTATATATAATCATACCACATAACATCAAATAATGATCTGTTTATGTACCTTCTCCATTTCCATATAATTGTGCCTAAAGTGGCACACAATATAAAATAATAAGGAAAGAAAAGAGGGCCTGGAGTACATGAAGCTTTCTTAGATAAAATAAAATAAATAAAAAAGTTCTGATTTAGAACAGAAAAATCTCAGAAAAATCCCCAAAAGCCAAAAGCTAAATGTGCTGGTGTTCTCTCTGAGCTGCAGACAAGGTGAGTGACAAAATATCCTTACTCTAAGAAGTTCATACAAAGTAATAGGAATGTACACTCTTGGTATACAATGGAGAGTTTTCTTGGGCTTGTAGAAGGGAAAGAAATAGGCCCATAGCAAATAAAAATGCTAGCTGGTCATTTGGTGTTGCTACAATATGCAACAGTCTGCTGTTAATGGTCAGACTGGACTGGTGACAGCCCTTTCTCCATTTTCGAATTGTCATTGCTTGTCTAGCCTCTCTGTGAGAAAAGAGCAGCCAGGCACAGCCCCATCATACTTTGTCTGCAGCATCTGGTAAGAGGCCCTCCTTCCATTCTCCAGCTGTCATTGCTCTGGCTTCTGAATTCAGAGATCTAGCCATGTTAGTCTGGAATTTCAGTATGCAAAGGAATCCTGCAGCACCTTTGAGACTAACAATGCAAAAGAAGATGTAGCATAACCTTGAGTAAACTTGGTCTACTTCCTCAGATGCAAGTCTATGCAAGCTTGTGCTACAACCATTTTTTTCATAGTTACTCACAAAAGTATTACAAGATTCCTCTGACGCTTGAGAGAAGAGCAGCCAGCATCTGGTCAATTGCCTCTCCTCCATTGTCCCCACCTTTTCCATGTTTGTCCAATTGTATTTGGACTGCAAGCCTGAGAGGAACAAACTGTCAAATTAGTGATCTGAAAACTGCTGTGGGACTCTTTTCAGCTGAATGATGGGGCATAAATTTGTGGTTGTTATGTGCTTTGACATCATTTCAGACATATGGCAACTCTAAGGTGAACCTATCACAGAGTTTTCTTGGCAAGGTTTGTTAAGGGTGGGGTTGTCTTGGCCTTCATCTGAGGCTGAGAGAGTATCACTTGCCCACAATCACTCAGTGGGTTTCCATGTTGAGTGGGAATTTGAAGCTTGTTCTCCAGAGTTGCAGCTCAGTGCTCAAACCACACCACCAGGCTGCTTCTCTAGTATATCAAATAAATAAATAAAATTTTAACATTTCAAGCTGGAGACAATGGATAAGGTCAGAGAAGGTAAGCACATATTCTTTCTATATTCAAAACCCACTTACGCATGCCTAAAATAAATATGAAACCATCATTTGGAATGACTGCAGTTGGAAAGGAACCAAAAAGTTGCTGGAATAACATCAAAAACTAACTGCAAAGATGACAATAACTACAAAGGATTATTTCACTGCCAAGTTATAACCAAAAATAAATTAATCATGGTTAGTTTTAAAACAATAACAATGACAGTAACAGTAACAATGAAGAGGAGAAGGAGGAATTATTGGGTAGTATTGTTCTCTGGGCTTTCAGGCCTGTTTTGAATCTCTGACTACCCAGCCAGTCAATCTTAATGTTATGATCTGATAGCTTGCAATAATACCAGATTGTTTTACAAATCTGTATTAATTAGAAGAAATAACACGACTTAACAGAATGTGAGTTTCTTTTTCTTTTCTTTTCTTCTTTTCCTTTTCCTTTCAATTCTGCTCAATTAAAAGCTCCTGGTAATAAATTACCAGAACATGTGTAAAAACGAGAACTCAGGAAAGTTACTATTTTGGACCAGAACTCCCAAAATTCCCCAGCAAGTAGTGATGATCATAGTTGGAGGATTTTGGAACCTGTAATACAAAAATCTAATTCACAAGCTTTAGTACAAGTATGTGCTATTTGGAAATACAAAGTTTTTTTCAATGTGTGTATAACTACCAAAGGAAAAAAGAAAAGAAAAAAGAATAGTTCTTAGGAGGCCTCAGCACAGCTCATCATAGGTATGCTTGTATCACAGAGTAGCTTGAGTAGCAGAATTGTGGCTGCAATCCTATATATATTTAGTAAAGAGAAAGTTCCACTGAAACAGTGGGACTTCCTTCTGTCTAAACAGACACAAGAATGCCATGTGGGTTAAACTAAGACAGTCTAAATGTAAGCCTCATCTGTTTTTACTATAAACTGCACACATACAGAATTCACAACTCATGACCTTGATCATTTTACCTTAAAATTTGAGTGAACCTTGTTGTTATAGAAAATTCCTAGTGGTGTAAGTTCAGATTTGGTTTCAGGAAATAATCCATGAGACTCTCCTGTGGGTACTTTGTGAAAAATATACCATATTCCAGCATCCTTGAAATAAAAAAAGGACAAAAAAAAACCCAACAACAACTTAGGGACAGATCTTTTTGGAAGCCATTTCAGTGACATCATCATAATCATTACATCTTGGGTTAATCCCCCAGGAATCTGTATAGGGAAATCAGTGCTTTTTGACTTGTTCATAAATGATACAGAATTAACAGAGGAGTAATCAAAAGGCTAACTGCACATGCCAATAAATTATTCATAATACTAAAAATTAAGAGACTATGAGAAGCACTGGGGAAAGGACACTGAAATTATCAGAGGCCCATAGGGAATAATAATGATGATTTGGGAAAGGGAAGAATAAAAAAAGGAAACCAAAAGGGGGACATGAAAGAGATTTTACAAAATCCTCCCCTCTTTTTAAGGCTCCACATTGAGAAGAGGAGGTAGTTCATGATACAACATAGTTACCAACTATGGAATTCTCTGCCACGAGTTATGGTGAGAGCATATCTCTAGGAGAAGATTTGAAAAATTCAAGGATAAAAAAAAATATTAATGGTGCTAGACATTAATAAGAAGCTAAATGGAAAACTAGTGTTCTAAGGTAGTATGCCACTGAGTACCAGTTGCTGAAGAGCACTTGAGAGATGAATTACACAGTACTTTTAAATATAGCTTTTTAAAATCTAATAACGAATCTTTTATTACTGCTGCTTCTGCTCCTGCCACTCATGGTGTCCTATCCTGTTCCCACAGGGCTGATGACTTCACAATATTTTAGACTGTCATATACAGAGTGGGATATAAATGTTGAAATAAAATAAATATATAATACTACAATCATAATAAAATGCAAAACATAAACAGAATTAAAATCAAATTTCTTAAATTATACTAAAATAGCAGTTACAAGACTTTCTGCTGTCACAGCACAAGATTTAACATCTACCTTATATACTCGACTATAAATATATTCGATCCCATGTATAAATCAGGGGCAGGTTTATGGGCCAAAATTAAGGTTTTTGCTATGACCTGTGGATAAATTGAGGATAAAACTCTCAGCACACTTCCTCCCCCTCATCCACAGCTTAGCTGTTCCCTCAGGAACCAGCCAGGCTGGGGAGAGGCTTGGGGGGTGGGAGTGCTGGCCCTCCATTCTCTGCCCTAACTTGGCTGTCACCTGTGAGGCAGCCATGGTGGGGATGAGGCTTGGGGGGCCAGGGCTTACCCTCCATTCTCTTTCTCACCTTGGCTGTCCTCCATGGTGGGGATGAGGCATGGAGAGCCAGCGCTGACCCTCCACTCTCGTCCCCACCTTGGTGTTCTCTGTGGGGCAACCATGGTGGGGATGAGGCTTGGGGGATGAGGGCTTGCCCTCCATCCTCCTCCCTACCTTGGCTATTTTCCATGGGGCAGCCATGGTGAGGATGAGGCTTGGGGAGCCAGCGCTGACCCTCCACCCTCCTCCCCGCCTTGGCTGTAATCCTTGGGCCATTCAGGCTGAGACTAGGATGGGGGGAGGGGAGCAAGGGCTTGTCCTCCATCCTTGTCCCCAGGCCAGCTGTCTCCCGACAGTCAGCCAGGATGTTAGGTGAGTGCCTGCCCTGCCTCCTCCTCCATAGTCTGGCTGTTCCTTCCGGAGCCAGCTGGGCTGGGGAAGAGCCTATTACCGTATTGATCCGTGTATAAGTCAACCCATGTTTTTTGGGGTTAACTTTTTGGACAAAGTTTTTTGACTCAGACACTAGCATATATGGTAAGTTAAAGTAGAAGTGAAGAAATGATAATATCTTGAGCCTCTTTCTGAATGACTGGACTGTGAAAACCAGCAAGCCAAGCCAGAAGCAGCCTTCCTTCTCGTCCCAATTCCATCTGGGCAAAGAAGGCAGCAGAGGCCAGGCAGCAGCAAGAGGGTGGGGCAGGAGTGGTAAACTATAAAGCCGCTCCTCTTCCAGCCCTCAGGAAGACCAGCAAGCCAAGCCAGAAGCAGCCTTCCTTCTCTCTCCAACTCCATTTGGGCAAAGAAGACAGCAGAGGCCAGGCAGCGGCAAGAGGGTGTGGCAGGACTTGGATGTGGGGAGAGGGCCAGCCTCATTCCACCTGTGGCCTGCCCCCACCACACCTGAGCCCTTAAAAGCCGCCCAGCAGCTCCTCGGAGGCAGCAAGAGCGGCAAGAACCGACTTGGGCGTGGGAGGAGGGCCATCCTTACTCCACCTGCGGCCACCCCCACCATACCCATTTTTTCTATTGAGGCACTGTTATTCAAGGACACGGGCGAGCCCTGTAACAAAGACAATTGCCTTAAACAGGGCCTAATGATAAAACAGACCATCAAGACTGTGTTTTTCATCTATCTTACACTGATGCTGCTCAATATTGGGACTGATACCTCTGGAACTGGTGATGGGAATAGCCTGGGAGCGAACATTAATGTGATAAGGGGGCAGGGAAGGTATGGTGGTAACAGAGTGAACAAATGTTACAAAAGAAGTAGGGATCGATGTTTAGTATCTATCCCCTCTCCAGTTCACTCTGTTTCCCAAGATAGGTTGGAGAGCATATCAACTGTTCCACAATCCCTTAATCTGCTCCTTTGCAATGTCAGATCGGCCAAAGGTAAGACCCACATCATCCACGATCTCCTTGTGGATGAACAGGCCGACATGGCTTGCTTTACCGAGACCTGGCTGGGAGATGCCAGTGCTGCCATGTGGGCACAGGCTCTCCCAGCTGGTTATACAGTCAGTGAGTACCTAAGGGAAAGTGGGCAGGGGGGCGGTGTGGCTATAGTCCATAAGACCAACCTAACTTTCATCAGGAAACCTGTCCGGAAAACAGTCCACATCGAATTTGTGTACAGTACTTTAGCCTGAAGACCAGGGACAGTTTGGGGATTCTGTTGGTTTACCGTTGCTTAACAGACTCCCTGACCGAGCTGACTCAGCTGGTCTCTGAGTTGCTGTTGGAGTCCCCCAGACTTTTGGTCTTGGGTGACTTCAACATCCCTCTAGAGACCAGCCTTTCCGACTTTTCTGGAGCAGCTCGGGAGTTCATGGAATCCATGACAAGCATGAACCTATCCAATTGGTTAACAGGCCTACTCATTGTGCGAGTCACACACTCGATGGGATTTTTAGTACGGAACAGGAATATCCATGGGCGGAGGTAACCAAAACCTCCGCATTGTCATGGATGGATCATTTCCTCATCAAGATGGACCTTAAAGCTGTGCCTTACCCCGTTGAGGATGGTGGACCCATTCAAATGGTCCGCCCTCGAAGGCTAATGGAACCAATTGGTTTCCAGAAGGCCCTAGAGGGTTTAATAGTTGGTAATGCCAGTGATTCTGTCGAAACCTTGGTGAATACTTGGAACACCGACCATCCTAAGGCTCTCGACTCGATCGCCCCTGAGCGTCCTCTCCAACCCGCTCCTAACAGTAAGCCCTGGTTTACGAAAGAACTCAGGAAGATGAAGCAGGTGGGACGATGACTAGAGAGCAGATGGCGTAACACTCGTCTCTTATCCAACAGAACTCGCCATAGGCAGCACCTTCGCGCCTATTGGGAGGCTTTGCGTGCAGAGCGGAGATCCTTCTGCTCTGCATGCATTGCGTCTGCAGAGTCCCATTCAGCAGAGCTGTTTAAGGTGGTGGGGGAGCTGACGCAGGTTCCTCCTGTGCTAAATCCCCTGCTCGACCCCATGACGGCCTGCTGTGACACATTTAACACTCACTTTACAGACAAAATCTCTTGGATAAGAGCCAACTTAGACGCCAATGTTTTAGCAGTATCTGTAAACGAGGCACCTAGCAACTCCCTTGTTGTCACCTTACTGGATGAGTTTCAATCTGTAAGTACTGATGACATGGACAACTCCTTGGAAGTGTGAGGAAGACGACCTGCTCTCTCGATCCATGTCCATCATGGCTGGTCGTCCAGGGAGGGGACACATTGAAGATATTCATTCGGGATGTAGTCAATGCATCCCACAGGGAAGGTATAATTCCATCTTGTCTAAAGGAGGCGGCTGTTAAGCCTCTCCTGAAGAAACCTTCCCTTGATACCCTGGACAGAAACAACTATAGACCAGTTTCCTTGCTGCCATTTTTAAGCAAGGTGATCGAGAGAGCAGTTGCCTCCCAACTCCAAGCTGTCTTGGATGAAACCGATTTTCTTGATCCATTTTAAACCGGCTTTCTGACAGATGACCTCCGCTTGAGTATCGACAGGGGTAGTGTGACCCTGTTAGTGCTCTTGGATTTCTACAACTTCCAGTCCTAGATGGACTCACACTCTCCTCGAAGAACTCT
This sequence comes from Urosaurus nigricauda, assembly GCA_034509955.1. NCBI lineage: Eukaryota > Metazoa > Chordata > Lepidosauria > Squamata > Phrynosomatidae > Urosaurus > Urosaurus nigricauda. The sequence continues at coordinate 87,055,348 of JAOEGL010000002.1, read as the reverse complement.
GTTCGCAGTCTGGGGCTACTTCTAGACTCGTCACTTCACATGACTAGTCAGGTGAATGCGACAGTCAGAAGTGCCTGTTATCAGCTTCGGCTGATACGCCAGCTGCGCCCTTTCCTGGAGATGAGGGATCTGGTACATGCTTTGGTCACCTCACGTTTAGATTACTGCAATGCGCTCTACATGGGGCTGCCCTTGTGCTTAACCCGGAAACTTCAATTGGTTCAAAATATGGCAGCCAGATTAGTCACTGGGGCATCTAGGAGAGAGCACATAACACCTGTGCTAAAATCTCTCCACTGGCTGCCGATTAGTTTCTGGGCACAGTACAAGGTGCTGGTTTTGACCTTTAAAGCCCTACATGACTCAGGTCCATCCTACCTAAGGGACAGCTCATCCCATACAAGCCCCCTCGCACACTCCGATCCTCTGGGAGGAATCTGCTATAGCCTAAAAAAACTAGGATTGCGCAGACCTTCCAGAGGGCCTTTTCTGCTGTCACTCCCTGGCTGTGGAATGGCCTGCTGGATGAGATGTGCCTTATTACAACTTTGGACAGTTTCAAGAGATCCGCCAAGATGCATCTCTTCCAGCAGGCCTTCCCCGACAATGATTAAATCTATACCACTATTGTCCATCTAGACTCACCCTCAGAGACATTAGTCACTTCGAGGCCGCCTATCATTTTAATGAGAGCCACATTAATACTCTATGGTTTTATCTACTTTATCTAACTTCAGTTTAATTTTATCTTAAGGGGTGGGAGGAGAGATTGGGTTGCTATATTTTAATTGTATTTGTATTTTATATGTTGTACCCCGCCCCGATTGCTCATCCAGAGGGGTGGGATATAAATAAATATTTATTATTATTATTATTATTATTATTATTAATTATTATTATGAAGTTGAACCTATATTGCTCAGGGACGGGTTGCCACCAGAGCATGTAACAGATAAACAAGGAGGACCTGAGCAAGACTGCAACTCCATGTTTGCCTCCTAGCACTATTATGGTTCTGAGCTGGACAGGCTTTCCTGCACCTCCAGTCTGCACAGCAATAGGTTCCCAAGTGAAACCTTTTCTATGCAAGGATACAGACAAAGGATCCAATCCACACTTGGACCACAGAAGAGAAAGGGGACAAAGGGTTTTGATTAAGCCTTCCATGCTTAGTTTTGAATAGAAGAGGAGAATGGATTCACAACCTTCCATACTGGTTGTTTTTTGTTTTTTTTAAGAACCCATGGAGTGGCTCCAAAAGGCCTATTCCTTTTGTGACTGTATCAGTCTTTGGTTGACCACTCTGGCAAAACAAAATGGTGGCTGGATACATCTTTGAATCAATTGAGCACTTCCTCCCTTATCATAGTTCCCCCCCCCCCATGCCCTTAAAGTTTTTAAGCATTTTTATTGCATATACTTTAGTTCTCCCTTTCAGAAAGTAAACTCTGATGTCAGCTTCCTACTCTAAGACAAACAGACAGTGAGTGACCCTGGCAAGCTTTGCCTTCTTAACACCCATGTAGAAGTGACCAAACATTGCCTTGCTGAAATATTTAAATCAAACAATTAAAAAAAGCACCTCTATTCTACTTACATGTTTTTAAAACAGACACTCTTAATTAAAACATGTTCATGAACAGAAAAATGCTGGCAAAGAGAAAAAGGCAATTTTGTAAATGACATCACTTCTAATGTAAAAATTTCTGAACAGAGAGTTCAGATCCTTTGATGCATACATGTTCTTTCGTGCATGTCTGTAGGGTAAAATTTTGCATCAGGTACCAATTTAAATTTGTAAAAAAGGGAACTCTCTATAGGACAGCCCCCCAACCCAAAATGCTTTCTTCCTCACACATTTTAAGTTATGTTGCTGTGTTGTAAAAAAAGAAAAGAAAAATTAAAGATTAGCTAATGCAGTGCACAAGGAGCCTCACCTGTGATCCTGCAGCTACATTATTTATAAGGTGGTTGTTGGGATGAGCAATCCAAAATGTTGAAACAGCCCTGAAACAAATAGATGAAACAAACTGAGATGTTACATGTGGAAATCTGTCAAGATTCTTGGGTCTGGTAAGATGAAAGAAGATATTTTGATTTAAGCAACAAGATATTCTTGGATGATGAAAGATGTTCTTCATGCATCCAGTTGCAATATTTGAATGTGCATCTAAACTGTAAAAATAATGGCTTTTGACACCACTTCTGCTGCTGTAGCTCTGTGCTATGGAATCCTGGGGCTTATATTTTACATGGTCTTTTGCCTTCTCTGGTAAAGAGTGCTGGTGCCTTACAAAACTACAGATCCCAGGACAGTTAAAGTTGTGTCAAACTGCATTATTTTTGCAGTGCAGATGCATCCTAAAACAGTGCATAAATGAGCAATTCATTTTCTAGAAACAAACTGATATTCTTATTCAGGGATTATGAAGACACTTGCTTTTCTAGATGGTGCACTGAAGATTGTTCCCTGGAATGAGCCAGCAGAAGCACAGAGGAGAAGACTGGTGTGAGAGGCCTCCATGCAAGTAGGTGTTTCTGAATTGTGTTCATGCATATATATGCAAGCTGACTCTCTCTCTCTTTCCTCCCACTTTTTATTTTTTATTATTTATTTATTTAGCTTTTTTGCATTAGTGAATTGTGATCCAGCACCTCTGTTCTGATACATTAGGCCCAACTATCTATGGAAGAATCCTTCATGAGCAAAAGTATTCTGATTCTCTTGTGGACTGGGAAATACATGGTATACCTCCTCCCTTGACTGAACAGGAAGTACCAGTGTGTACAATGTTTAGGCCTGGTGCAGGAGGTACATTCTGAAGTTTTGAGCATGCTACATATGAACAAATTTGTATTGTTCTAAACATAGTTCTATAGAGGGGTGCAGATTATTTGGAAGTGTCAAGAAGTGGTATTTGCTTAGTAAGACTCTTCGCATGGGCCACTTGATTCAAATCATGGTGAGATCAGAGGCAGACCTCCAATACATGGGACCTTTCCAGTTCTTCCATTAGTAAGAACAAAGGAAACAGCTGAATTGCCACGTTCCTGTTCTTGTTTGGTTCTTGCTTACATGACTCCTTGGCAGCCATGCAATAGTTGGAGAGGCCCCGTGTGTTGAGGGAAGGGAAACTGATATTTATGTCCACAAAAGATTTCTGTACATTGTGATACTTACAGCACTTTAGTAAGATTTATATATGTGTGTGTATGTGCACATTCATCCAGCAATAAGATTGATGTTTTAAATATTAATTAAATGTTTTCACTATTTTTAATCATGTTTTTAAAAGAATATTGCTATTTAATCTTTTTTAACTTTTGTAAACTAACGTTTTGGCTTAATCTGTTTTAATTTATTGTATTATTCTCCTATCTTTGGAGAAAATCAGGATATAAATTTAATTTTAAAAATAATGATGAAGGAACTGAAGAACAAATGACACTGAATTTGAATCATCCCTAAAAGAAAGGATGGAGTCATCCTGATATGTGTTGTGTACAATTGTCTTCAAGTACCTGTCGATTTATGGCCACCCTATGAATTTCACAGGATTTTCTTATAGGTGGATAAAAATACTTCTCAATACATTAATAGTATTTTTTAAAAAGTATTCAGAACAGAATCCCACCCCCCACCCCCGACCCAAAGGAGAAATACTGGCTTGACTCCAGAGAATACATGAGCAAACAGAGATGTAAATATTCCAGAAACTTTAATGCCATATGAGTTTTTTCCTTCTCCCCCTCTAAACTGAAGCAATAACTGCATTTGGTAAAATGTCATATGTTCTAACTACCAGTACTCAGGAAGCAGCATTTTGCACCAGCTGAAACTTCTGATCCATCATTAAATGCAACCCAACGTAGATAACATTACTATACATCAACCTGGATGTCACCACTACACAGACAACAGAAGTACAGCCTCTCAGGATCAGGTCACAGTAAGCTGGAAAATGCATCACTGCCATGCCAAGCTTCCCAGCTAGCATTGAATCCAGGAGAGCTCACAGACTTATTTCATTTCTTTTTTAAACACGTCCTCATTTAGCCCACTACTTACATGCAGTCTGTGGCTGGTACTGGCTCATAGGTCCCATAGACATGATCCCTGATGGCTGTGCACATGGTGCTATTTCTGTCTGTTGGAAGCAGTGTGCCTGGTTTGGTGACTAGCCCCAGGTTATGAAACAGCGTATTTCTCTGTTCAATGCCGTCCTCCATGAAAAAACAATGGCCTAGTGTATCATAGCCAATGCTGTCTTTTATCTGCAGAAATACATTTTTGTTATGTCATTCCCACATGCCTATATACAGACTTGAAGAATGCATTACATTTTTACTAATTTCGCACAGCTGCAGTAAGAGAAGAGAATAAAATGTTAGCAATGTAACTATGAAATAATGACCTACAGAGAAACACACAAATGCAGATCCTTTTGAAATGAGCTCAAGGTTCAAATTCTGGCTGGATGTATATATATAAAAGTATTATTACATATATTAAAAAGTCTGTCTATAGGCACTGTGCAGTAATTGCTCAGGGAAAATTAATTTTAAATGGTATTTTAAACATTCTATTAGAACAATTAACAAAGAGCAAGACTAACCAAAGCTCAAATACCAACTTGATACTTTTATAACCTTAATACTAATGGTGACTGTGGGAACAAAGTCACTTCTGGCAATCCATAGGTGTGCCCTCCAGTGGCAACTATGCAGTTAGTGTGATTTTAATGGTTCTATGCAAACTATACTCCCATAAGCAGGGCTGAGGAGTAAGGAGTAAGGAGGAAAGAGTAAGAGTTTTTTAAAGGTGTAGGAGTAGGAGTAACATTAAGAAAAAAAATCTTACTTCAGAGTAGGACAAAGAGTAACCCCAAATCACCACTACTCCCCAGCTCTGCCCATAAGTAGTTTACCTAACATGGTTAGCACCTTCCTGCAACGCACAGTCACCACTTCATATAAGCAACTAATAAAACAGAAAAGTGTCCTCAAAGTTTAAGATGCCTAGACACAACCAACTGCCAGGGTAACAAGTGCACTGAGCCTCAGCATCAGACAGCAAACGCTAGCCCCAACAGTCAACTCATAATACTTTAAAAGCTGCTAATTCTTTGCTTAGGCAAAGTTAGTTCTCGACTCCTTCTGAATTCTCGTGACTTACAGGGAGCAACAATGGTGCCCTCACAAAGTCATGCAGTCATGATCACATTTTATGGTCTCTCAATATCAAAGGTAACTATTAGTAAGTCTACTTTAATCCTCAGTGGACAAAAATTGGTTACATTACAGTAGGAGTTTTCCACTTGCTCCTCCCCAAATGCACAAATGTTTCCATTTCAGGGATAAGCCTGATTAATATGGTCTTCTCAAGTGATCCACAACTTCATTTTAAACTATGGTTCAAGACTGTAGTTTGTAGTTAAGTAATGCAAAACATTGGTGCAAAGACAATGCTAGCCATGATACAGTCTGAAAGGGAGCTTGTACTTGGGTAGAGGAAGAAGGCAAAAAGGAAACAAAAAAACAGGAATGAGAGATTGATTGTAATTATACCAAAAAGTGTTGATATGCCTATAACTCACTCTGTAAGATTTTAAATGAAGGCTACTGTTAACACCATCTCAAGGCATGTCCTGGTCAAAGGGAAGTCTCCCGAAGGTCCAGAAAGTCCAGTTTTATAAGAGAAAATTGAAGAAAAATGAACCAAGATCTGCCCTCAATAAACGGAAGGAGCTCTATGCATGGTGCATATTTTTATCTGCTTTTTTGGAAGACATTCTCTCTCCTCACACCTCAACCTATTCAGCAGGAAACAGCCCCCCCCCCAATCTTTTGCATGGGGCTTGTGGAGCTGATGTGGGAAGATGGCTAAGGAAGTCTGTTTCTGCCTTTTCATAGGAAAAGTATGCTTATTCTTTCCAATTCCCATTTAAAAACAGTAATTTCAGACATTACATTATTCATTATTCCTACCAGCAAGCCATTTGTTGCATGAATGGTAACACATCTGGAGAAACAATGATGAATTGAGAGGCCCTCTACGTAAGTCTGGTAGTTATACCCTCCTTTCTCATCCACATCTCCACAGCGATGAAAATGAACAGGGTAAGCTCCATACACCTGCTGGCCCATTTGTTTAAGTTCCACGTAGGACAGATGAACAGATGTGAAATTCTTCAGAATCTGAAAGAGCAGAAATGACTAATTCAAACAACAGCCTGTAGACTATAGGCTGACAAGCTGTTACTGAGTTAACAAACTTTACAGCAACCATTTCAGCTGGTTATAAAGGTAAAAGGGCTGAAATCCAGTTTAACTGAAAAACAATAGGCAGAGCACATATTGCAAATGAGAGAAGTCAAAAATTTGATCCCAATGAGCTCTAATTAAAAGGATGTCAAGCAGCACAGCTGGGGATGTTGAAAGACCTGTCGCCAGTCAAAGTGGTAAAAGTAGGCTAGAACTGGACTTCTGTATAAAAGTAGTTTTGCTGGTTCACAATACATCAAATAGTAGTAATATTGAATTACCAGGCTTCTGACACCTTCTGCTGCTCAACATCTCACAATGACTATATACAAACGAAAGACACGCCCATCACCACATCAAGTCTATAGGAACAAAAGCTACTGGACACACAACAGGAAACTGAGAGGAAAAAAACAGCACGTTCCACCTACCTTGATATGTCCACCAAAAGTATCATAACTGAAGAAGCGGCACTCTTTGCCAGTATAACAGGAATCTTCCATTTCTCCCTTTATTAATATGTTCCTGGTAAGAACTCCAACCTCAGCTCTCATGTCCACTCCATCAATGATTTCTCCTATATGATGGAACTGAGGAATTTCTATTTCACAAAGAAATCACATGAAAGGAAAACAAGACTGTCAGTTCTTCACTATCACAAATACAGATAACCTGCCAACTTCTATTATCCTCCTTTCCAAGAATTGACCCTTGGTTCTACAGTGTTTAATACAGATTTGGTTCACTCCATAATTGGTTCACAAGTGGGAGCTGGGTTTTGACAGAACCACCTACTGCACTGGCAGGAAGATGCCCCAGAGACCATTAGAATCTATAGGAAAACTTCACCTTTCAAGGGCAGACCATTTTAATAGGTCCCTCATTTTTGTGGAAGCCAAAAAGGTCATGAGAGTTTAAACATCAGTAGGAGGTAATCCAGCTATGACAAGATGATAGGCGTAAATTGCCACTTTTTCAGATAATCAAGTTGCTGTCAGAGACATTGATCAATCAAAATCAAAATCACAAGTGATCTAAAAAGAGAATGCAACACAACTAGACAGGAAAGAAGCCCACTTAAGGGCAATTCCTTCTTTAAAATTTGGTTTACTTTCATCTTTGACATCAGCAAAAGGGACCCGAGGAGTCATGGGTTATGACAGAACTGAATTGTTGCCTGGATGCAGTAAAGGACTGGATATGGGTGGGTAGACCAAGGCTTAATCCAGACAAGATTGAACTGCTAACTGGAGAGTAGAAAAACCAGTCTGGGATTGGAGTAACAGCCTGCTCAGGATGGGGTTGCACTTCATCTGAGATTGTAGTCAAGAAATCAGAAGAAGACTAGGTCTTGGAAGGGCAGCTAGGAAGGAACTAGATAAGATGCTCAATTGTAAAGATATATCACTGATAGTCATCTTGGCTTCCATGGATATTGTCCATGCAATTGTATTTCCAATTTCTATATATGGTTATGAAAGCTGGACAATGAAGGAAACTGACAAGAAGAGAATCAACTTGTCTGAAGTGTGGTGTTGTAGGAGAACTATGAGGATATCACAGACTGCCAAAAAAAAAAAAAAAAAGATAAATAAATGCGTTCTAGAGCAAATCAATCTTGTGCTGTCCCTGGAAGCCAAGATGACTAAGTGAGACTGTCATATCCAGGCCATATCATGAGAAGGGATGACTCACCAGAAAAGACAATACAATGCTTGGTAAAATAGAAGGCAGCAGGAAAAGAGGAAGACCACATTACAGGTAGATAGACTCAATCAGGGAAGCCACAGCCCTGCAAGACCTCAGCAGTTCTGTGGATAATAGGGTGACTTGGAGCTTCTTCATTCATGGGGTGGCCATAAGGCAAAGTCAACTTGATGGCAGTTAACAAGAAATTCATGGCTTTTCTATGCCGAAAGTGTATATTTTGTAAGAAATACACAGATTTCAGCACAAACATATTGGCTGGTATTCTATTCAGTAACTATATTATCTGTAACTGGGGATGTCTATCTCTGCCAGAATCTCTGTCACCATAGTTGCATCTGACAATGCATAATCTTAGCCATTGGGTTTTGTGTGTGCAGAAAACTCATATGGTAAAATTACATATGGTATTTCTGTATAGGAATCAACCTACAGTGGGCCCTCTGTATTCACAAATTTGCCATCAATGGATTTAAGCATCCAAGGACGGGTGGGGGCAGGGGCATGGGTGGCAGAGAAGGAAGATGAAGGAAGAGATGGGAGGATGAGGAAGAAGCCATGGAGGAGGAAGAGGAGGAGGAAAGAAGAAGAGGGTGAAGAAGGCAGGAAGTGGTGGGAGGAGGAGCAGTGGCATCCCAGTAGGTACTCCTTGGGGCTGTGTGGGTGCTGCTCTGGGCCTTGGGAGGGTCTCTGGGCCTCAAGGAGGTCTCTAGACAGGCGACGAGTGGATGTTTCTGTGGCCTGTGTGATGTTTACCCTGCCTGCATGGCCATTTTCCTAGCCCACACAGGCGCTTTCCCAGCCCACATGGCCGTTTCCCTGGGCCCGCAAGTCCTGCCTCCCCCACACCAGTGCAGGATCCTCTCTGGGTGGGAGGAAGCCACAGAGGAGGAGGAAGAAAAGATGGGAGGAGGCAGTGAAGGTCCCTTGCTCCCAACCGCCCGCTGACTCAGGTGAAAGCAGGGAGGGAGGGAGGACGCATCAGGTGAAGTCCCATTGTCCCCAGTGGTGGTGTGGCCGCACCACCATTGAGGACAATGGGACTTGAGCATCCGTGGATTTTGGTATCCGCGAGCGGGCTCCTCTGCAGAAACCAAGGGCCCACTGTATTTGTAAAAACTGCAGAACTACAAAAAACAAAAGAACCCACATGTGTTTTTGGTTAAAGTAATTTTTCTCCAACAGAATTCCAAAACACTAACAGGGCTCAAAAACTGTTTAAACCCTTCACAGAGGTAGAGGTAAGAAGAAATTGCTGAAATGATTTACTCTTGCATGCTGAACAATATAAGCTCAGATTTAGGTCCCTATTGCAGCCTTTCAAATCAGGCACTACTAGCTGATTTGACATTGTACCTATGACTCTCTCAAGACCTGGAGCAATGAATAAACATAGACTGTTATTTGAAAATGTTAAATCCAGCTGTTCTTGGAACTATCTCAATCCTAGGTGAAACACTAATATTCCTAACTAGGTGAAAAACAACAATACAAAGAATCTAGACTATTTTTATTTTAACCAAACTAAATATAACTTTAGATTGGGTTGGGCAACTGCAGTAGCAGTAGCAGAATTTTCACCCTGGCAATGGGTCTTACTATTGCATTTTCACCTGAAAATGGGACTGGGGGTTACCTCTGGTTTGCGCTTATTAAGTTTTCAGGTTGTTTTTCTGTCATATTTCAGCATGTTGGTTTAGTTGGGAGAGGGGCTAGTGGTGTTTTAGTGAGTGATGCTGCTCCTGCTGGCATTATGGGGCACTTTAAGGATGATTTTACATTCCCCCTGCCATGAACAATGTGGGTTCTGGGCACAAAAAATCAATTGCACTTTCCCCTTCTTTAATCAAGAAGGGTATCAGATTCTAAAAACTACTCAATAGATATTATAAAAAATAATAATTAAAGATGGCACAATAAATTACTTTCTTCCTAATTTTGAATTTATGCACATTTAAAATTTACTCCAGAGGTTAGAATAGGAAGCTCACACTAGGAAAGGAGAGAAAGTCAGAGACATTAATCTATTCCAAAACTGAAAAGACAAAACAGCTTTATAGGTCTCATAGCTGCAATAAGTAATCAGAGTTAAATAATATGATGTTTAACCGTGCAATTACTTTCCCACCATGTTTCTAATCAGTATTGTTTTCATGAATTCCCTTATTTTTCCTTCTGTATTAAAAATGCAAACTGTTTCAATCTCAAAGGGGCCTCTATCCATTTTTCTACTACATGATCAAACATTTTTCACCAACATGTGCATCTGCCACAGTAAATATTTTACTAGCGTAGAGGCTACATGGCATGGAAAATAAGTCAGATGGTATAACTAAAAGAAAAAACTACTACACTGAACCTCAGTCTTGTTTCTGCAAAAGCTTTAAGTTACAAATAATTATTCCTGAAAGCGTGTATCTAATTCTTTCAAATTACTATGCAAGTCTTGTAAAACTTTATTAGAATCACAGAACCACAGAGTTGGAAGGGACCAGAAGGGCCACCCAGTCCAACCCCATTCTGTCATGCAAGAAGACATAATCAAAGTACTTCTAATTGATGGACATCCAGTCTGTGTTTAAAATTTCCAAAGAAGGAAACTCCACCACTTTCTGAGCCAGCATGTTCCACTGTGGAACAGCTCTTACCATCAGGAAACCCTTCCTCATGTTTAGGTGGAATCTTTTCTTTCCCTGCAGTTTGAATCCACTGCACCATGTCTTAGTCTGTGGAGCTGCAGAAAACAAGCTTGTTCAATCCTCAATACAATGTCCCTTCAAATATTTAAACATGGCTATCACCTTCTTTTCCCCAGGCTAAACATACCAAGCTCCTTAAGTTGCTCCTTGTAGGGCAGTGTTTCCACATCTTTCACCATTCTGGTTGCCTTCCTCTGGACACAATCCAACTTGTCAACATTCTTCTTGAATTGTGGTGCCCAGAACTAGACATGAAATCTCACAAAAGCAGAATCAAGTGGCGCTATTACTGCTCTCAATCTAGATACAATACTCTTATTGACACATTGGCTTTATTAGCTGCTGCATCACATAGGTAAGTCATCTTCTGGCCACATACAAAAAGCCTATGATGTATTGGAACCAGGGCTCAAAGGATTTAAGCCTTATCCCTCCCTCACCCAGATTCCGCTGTTCCATCTAAGTTTAGATTTGGTCCTCATGTTAGTCCACATCCGTCTTGAATTGGATATTCCCAGAAACTATGTATTGCAAAACACTATCCCTATTGTATTTTGGGGTGGTAGATGGAACAAGGACAGCTAGAATGGTACAATGCTTGGACTGCTGGACTAGCATTCTGGGAAACTATTCCCATTGAGCCAAGGCTACCTAATGGCTATTTCATACTGAATTGTTCAAGAGCCATAATTCCCAACCCCAAACATATATTCTGTACAAATTGTTTCACACAAACTTTTAACACATAATTAGCTTGTAGTAAACCTAAAATGATAACAAGGAAAACACATAATGTAGACTGTAGTTTAATGTAGGAGGACACTAACTCGGCATGTTTTAACAGCTCAAGTGAAGTTGATTCCTTGCACCAAAACCCAGCAAGACTGTACATGCCTGAGAAGTAAGAAGGGATGAGGCTCTTGACAGGTTTTTGGAACAGTGAAGGAAACTGGATATTAAAGGAACAGAAAGCTGAGGAACTGCTTCCATATGGGAATAATTTGCTTGTTCATGAGAGAGAGAGTTGGCACAAGCTTTCTGCAGATGCTAAAGTCAGAGGACTTAGAGAAGCAGAGAATAAAATTTCACTAGTAAGATGAAGAGGTCTGTATTTCAAGCAGAAGGGGAAGCATGCATAAATGTTTTCCCTGAAGAATACTCAAGATTCATATGGTACTAAAGGCACAGACCTTGAGGGAAAAAAGAAATTTCTATGTAGGCAGTTCTCATAACATTAGGTTATGCACTCCTTTAAATCATGGAAAATTTACTTTGGGGGGGGGCTATAGCCAGCACCTGGGGGATTCAGGGAGTTGTACCCCACCCCTCAAAAAATTGTTTGAGCTCCACTCCTCTGCATATATCTGAATTCCTGTGGTACACAACTTCTCAGCCTGTCATGTCTCTGCTGCAGTTCTCTGTCCTTAGCCACCATGGTTATCTGTCCTTAGCCACGACTTTGAGTAGCCCTGGAACAGAACTTAGCAAAAATTTTCATTCTCTCATCTGCCTTGGGAATACATCAGTATTACAGTCCACTGATATAAGACTTTAAAGCACTCTCTGACGAGTATTTGATTTCCCTGGGGTGTAATAACACAGTCTAAGAAGCACTTCTACATGAAAAGCAGCCATTTATAAAAGGAACATAATCTTCAGGTAATTACAGGTCCATCTGTATACACACGTACCTGGGAGTATGTTCCACTAAACACAGTACACATGTGTAAAATAGCATTGTAAGCAGGGCAGAATTTATCAAAGAAAAAACAATTAAAAGTTAGGGTCAATTTATGGAGAATCATTGCTAGCTCAGCTTGTGGAATGGCTTGCACATTTCAGACAACACCCCTACACATGGCAATCATGTTTCCTATGTATAAACTAGTGTTAATACTGGCATTTCTCATAGGAAACATAAAATACAATTGACATTATGACTCCTTCAACTCCTAATTGGGTCATAAATTTCCTAATCAGTCTACAACTGTGTTTAAAGGGCCAGCATCTGCTGCTCACACTTGTAGAATGCCAGCTTAGTCCTTGTGTACTCAGAAGAAGAATGATTTTGAAGCCAGACCAAGGTCTGTTTTATATAAAGTGTACTGAAAAGTTCTTCTGTAATGGTGAAGACATCAGGAATAACTCACATGATTGCACAGATTACCCCCAGCTTCTTTACACTAATTCTATCCTTCATCCTCAATAGTAATTAAGAATTATTTGGCGTCAATGCAATCAGAACCCTTTCAGAAGTTCACTAAACCACTGGATTATTTAGAATACTTATTTCCATAGTGACCTTTCCACCTAACTTTTGTATTCAAATGCCTCAAAGCTTCCGACATGTCACAGTGTGTTTTCTGGCTGTTCCCATCTAATAAACTGATTTCACCCTCCACTCACACCTCAATGGATCTCAAAAGTTTAAAATGTTATTCCCTTAAATAGACATCCATATTTTAAAAGTATTGTTCTAAGCACTTTAATCTATGAAGTAATGTCATGGGAATTGTTTTGTTTTCTTAAGGAAAGAAGCATGATTTTTTTTTCAGAGGGCAGTTCCCTTCTCATCAATGCTGGAACCAACAGCCAAGTCAACAGGCAAACAAAATCATTTTTTTGTGTGTGTGTTCCAAGTGGTTTATTTCATAGCCATGCTACATCTCATTTCTTCTGGTTCTCAGAAGAAGTCTTCAAGTAATAACCTAAGAAGAAATGTAACATATAAAGCATACCCACTTTTCTGTCTTAATCACAAATTGCAATCTGTCTCCAAGCTTACTTTGCCCTTAACTATGGTTAAGGTTGGAAGGTAAGGTGTAACAGAGAATTTCAAAGAAGGAAAGCTGAAGAAGCCTGCCAAGAAAACCCTATGATAGTTTTTCCTTAGGATCACCTTAAGTCAGAAACAACTTGACAGCACACAACAACAACTGTGCACCACAGCACTGCCTATCAGTATTCTTGACTGAGCTGAAAGTGATGACCTCATCACTTTGGTGTTGAAGACACTCAGGATTGTAGTTCATAGGGATCTGGACTTCTGCACTGAAATTGATAGACCTGGGACTGATCAACAGCTCATGGCTACCACATCAACTATGGGGATGTTGCAAGACAACATCAGTCCAACACTTGCAGTAGGGGGCACAATTGATTTAGATTGATCAGTACCTTTGACAGGAACATGATAATCTGAAAAAGTGGAAATTTACACCTATCATCTTGTCATAACTGGATTACCTCCAACTGATGTTTAAACTCTCATGACCTTTTTGAGCTCCACAAAAATGAGGGATCTATTAAAATAGTCTGCCCTTGGAAGGTGAAGAATTCCTGTAACAGTCTCCGAGTCATCTTCCTACCAGTGCCATAGGTGGCTTTGTCAAAGCCTGGTTGCTCTGTAGCAGTTGAACTGATCAAGTTATTCCTCTGAGCAATCTAGATGCCTCCTTGGATTGCAGCAGGGTGGGAAAAGCGAGGCCAGTGGGTCTTGTGAAGCCCACAAGCCTGTTTGTTAGGCCCTGAGTACCTACCAAAAACAGAAAAAAGATATAAAACTTTTTTTTGCCTCCAAATGCCTCCACTTGTGATTCTCTACATATTTTAGCCCTCTGAAACTTTAGTTTGTGAACAGCCTGAACAACTTCAGTTGTGCAGTACAGAAATGTAAGGAATTAATAATAACTGTGGTTCAGGAAGAAAGGAAATGTGACCTTGACCAGTTTACTGCAGTGGAAAGATACCCACCTTTTGTCTGCATGTGCCCCTTGTAGAAATGGCACCAATATAGAGGAAGAAAGACCAAGAATACAAATAAATGATGGGTGTCTGCTTGGCTTAGAAAGCAGCCCCAAAACAGCTGAGTGCAAAGAAAGTATTTAGGAAATCAGTTCATAAAGGGGAAGCCATTATTAATAAAAGAGGAAGCTGCGAAAATATGAACAAAACAGATTTTAACTAGATGATATTTATTGCACATCATGGGATCTGAAACTTTCTTTCTGCAAGTATTCAGCTGATAAAAACAATGATGTGCACATAATGTCAGAGTCAAACAATGATTTTAGACAGGAATAGAAGCTACAACTTCTGAAAAAGCTAGAAAGTCAAAGGACTAGAAAGACAATGCAATAAAATCAGAAAGGGGGACAACAAATCATAAGGAAATACAAATCTTGGACCACACATGTTTACAATTGCTTCTCTTTCAGCTCTTACCTCTAACTTTGACTTGGTATTTGTTGCATTCTGGACAAGGAAGCAGACTGAACTCTTCTGCCTGGTACATAGAATAATCAGTACTTGCGACAACAATCTGGTCTTCAGGATTCCACATACTAACATCTTCTGAGAGATCCAGTATCACTCCATCCACAGCTTCAATCTGGAAACCCCACTTTGGAACACCTTAAATCAGTAAATATATCATTCTCCTGTTGATTTTAGGTATTTATAATCTATTTATAAAGCATGGCTATACCAAATACTCATAACTTTTTTACATAAAACAATTAAGTACATATTCAAACCTAATTTGCAAGATCAAAATTCATCACATGATGCTAAAGGTAAACCTATCAACCATGGCCTGCACAATTCTTCCAAAACCTGTTATTCTAATAGCAAATTTGGCACCCACTGCCAATGAACAGAATGCCAAAATGAAGGTAGGATTTCCTTTACATGTAGGAGACTCCCCAAACATAAAGAAAGGTAGTATATAAAAGAAAAAAGACATATTTAAATAATTAATTTATATCCCACCTTTCTCCTTACATGAGACAGAACTACAGGTGGCTTACAACATGGGAGGGAGGGGGGAACCATTTCCTCCCGATAAAGGCTGTATAGAAATTATTATATGGAAACTATTAAAAGACTTGTCCCTAATGAAGCATCCCTTGGGGAAGAATCAATTTGGCAGGAACCATCCATCAATCAGCTCCCATGGATTGTAATTAAAGCCCTCAGTTCCTCCCAGTTACTGGTATTCCAAGTGGTCTCCCACCTTATCCTTCAGGCCTATTTAATCATATGAGCTGCTTAATGGACATGTTCATTAACATGTGACTGAAGAGAAGCAATTGTGAACTGGCTTCATAGCCAGCCCCTGAAAATCTCTCTTTCAATACCCTGTTTCCCCAAAAATAAGACATCCCCTGAAAATAAGACCTAGTAGAGGTTTTGCTGAATTGCTAAATATAAGGCCTCCTCTGAAAGTAAGACCTAGCAAAGCTTTTGTATATAAATATATATACAGTATATAATAAATGTTCTTTTGTTGCTGTTGTTCAACAATAAATGTGAATTCTTCTTCATGGAAAAATAAGACATCCCCTGAAAATAAGACCTAGTGCATCTTTGGGAGCAAAAATTAATATAAGACACTGTCTTATTTTCAGTGAAACACAGTAGCACTATAGTGGTACAAGATTCAGTTTCAAGGTTGGCAATACAGTATGAGGAAGAGAGCTATATTCTTCTTCCCATGCTGTGCTGATCACATCAGGAGCCTCTTTCATTATTCTCCTGCAACCACCACTTCTCTTTTGTGTGTGCATGTTTTCCAATATATTTTACTGTTGTGTTTTAACAGGTACCCTTATTATTGTTTTCCTTAGATTGTATGCCTCAGGCAGGCCTTTATCTTTAAATTATTTGATTATGCACAGCATAGTGTAAATTTACAGCACTTTATAAATAAACTGTAATAATAACAATAAAAATAGTAACAATAATCTAGGATCCCCCCACTAAAATCCATGGGTACTCAACTTTTGTTAAATACAATGGTGTAGTAAAATGGTGTTCCTTACATTAAATGGCAAAATCAAGGGATTTTGGGGGGAATAAACACACACAAATATTTTCAAGTAGTGGATGGTTGAATCCATGGACAAAGAATCCATGGATGCGGAGGGCCGATTGCATTTGGAAATTAGAAGAAAGAGGGGAGAAGAGCTTCTACATCCCAACTAGGAACTAGGAAAGAGGAAAAAAAGCTCAAGGGTTACTGAGAATCCTCCAGCTGAATGTCCACGTCAGAGGCACACGTTCTCTGACAAAAATAGATGATATTTCTTAATATAGATAAAGAAGTGTAAATTTCTAAATTGGACAGCTATAAGACATCATTAGGGATGACCCTCTAGTTTTGCTTGTATCTACCAAGCAGGAGTGTAACAACCTATTTTTTTTAATGCTGGATGGACCAGATTAGGAATGCATTTTTTTCTAAAATATATTTAGTGCCAGGTAATTACTCTTACAGTACATTAAAGACAGAGTTGCCAAGACCACAGTTTCCTTTTCCTACTCAAAGCTAAGAAGGTGGCTAAGGACACACTGCAATTGCTCTTCTGTCCACAAAAAAGTATTTCTTAACTAGCTCCAGTTACTGTGGCTAGTAAACACTTTAGACCAAGAATGTATTTTTTATTCTGTATAAGATACTAGGCACTTTCTACAAAAACACCTTTCTAAGGTATATTTTAAAAGCTCTAAAATGTTATTTTGTAAAGGAACCAAAAAGGAAAATAATGCAAAACTGTAACATGCTCAAAAGCATGAGAGCTTTTTACCATTAGCAGCAGGCCAGTCTATGCTTTCATCTCAGTATCTTTTATTATCTTTGCCTATAAACACAGGGATAGAAAAATATAATCTACATTTTCTTTTAATCTGATTTTTTTTTAACTTTGGAGATCACAGAACATTTGGCTTCAAACCAGATCATAGCACACATGAAACACACAGAGGCACAGCAGTAAGGTACAGTTGGACCTAAGCAGTTCCAGCTGCAGAAGACAGATGAAAATGGTTTCATTGCCTGGTTTTGTTTTGTTTTTAAAAAAGAAGAAACTATACACTTACCATCAATCCACTCACTGAAAGCTCTCACAGCAAACCTCTGGCCATCCAGTGTAACAAATTCTCTTTGTGCAATTGCTTTGCCTGTGTTATGGTTTACATAGTCTCTCACAGACTCATTACAAGACAATTGTCCATCGCCAATTACACCAACTAAAGCCCAGGCCTGCCTGTAAAGAATAAAACACAAGAATAAACACAAAGCCTTCCCTAGAACACAGCTTTTAAAAAGTAGTCATTTGTTTTTGTTATGGGTCTTCAAGTCAACTCCAGCTTCTGGCAACCTATCCTAGGGTTCTCTTGGCTGGATTTATACAGAGGAGGTTTGCCACTGCATTCCTCTTGGGCTGAGTGTGTAACTGCCTGAAGGTCACCCAGAGGGTTTCCATGGCTGAGCGGAGATTAGAAACTCAATCTCCCAGAGTTCCAGTCTCCAACCACTAGACCACACTGGCTTTTTACAAAACTAAACAGAAAACACAGGTTGAGACTCCCTTATCCAGAATTCCAAAATCCAAAATAATCAAAAACCAAAACTTTCTTCAAGGGAGTCTGAAACAATGACACCTTTGCTTTCTAATGGTTCAATGTATACCAACTTTATTTCACGCACAAAATTAAATATTATATATAAAATTACATTTAGACTATGTTTATAAGATGCATATGAAATGCAAATGAATCTTGTGTTTGGACTTGGGTCCCAACTCCAAGATATCTCATTATGTCCATATATGTAAATGCAGGTATTCCAAAATTAAAAACAAAAACAAATTGAAATCCAAAACACTTCTGGTCCCAAGCATTTTGGATAAGGGAGACTCAACACGTATTGCAATTTTGTTGTTGTTAGCGGCCTTTGAGTTGAGCTTGACTAATGGCAACCCTGTGAATGAGACGTCTCCAAGCCCCCTATCCTCTACTTTTCTGTATTCCAAAATTTAAAAAGCAGGCAAATAAATCTAAAATCTCAAGCACTTTTTGTTCCAAGCATTTTGGATAAGGGAGGCTCAACATGAATTGCAATTAGCGCACTCCAATATTAATGTGTGCCAATATATACCCTAAAGGCACCAGATCCCATGTGATCTTGGAAGGCTCTGCTCTGGTTAGTATTTGGATAGAAGGATGCCAATGAACAGCAAGTGCTATAAGTAATATTTCAAAAGAAGCAACTAATTTGACTGGTGACCTGAAGGTGTGCATGCACGCATGCATGCATGAATGCACACACACACACACACACAAAACTAATGGGGAGAGGAAAGATTAACTCATTGTGCATCACTTACCAAGTGAAACTTGAACAAAATTTCCTACCATTGTAGAATTAAAATGTGGGTCTTTGCATCTTTCAGAAAGCTCTTAAATAGGCTTAAAATGAAGATTAGTGGGGAGGGAGCGGGGAGTTACAGTGCCCAGAGCCTTGCTGATAACAGATTGCCAAGGCTGCAGCTGGACATTTTAGTAGGCTGGCATACAGCCTTCATTGTAGACACTCTATAAATTACTTGTTCAAGGTCAGAAACCAAGCCAAGATCCACCTCTGCACTTTCTTCAGTAACTCCTACCTTGAAAAACTATGCTGCACTGACACTGCATTCATGCCTTTATGGTTAGTCCTCATTTTCTTCCTATTAGCTCTAATCTAAGCCAGCCCTGACTTGACAGCACTGATCTGAAATGCCAAATACATTTGTATCACATATAGACCAATGCAATTTATGCTCAAGAATTTTTGCTAGCACGCCTACCCTGAGGCCTTGTATCACCACAACATTTCCTCCCACATTTCACAGATAAAAACTGAGACATGTGTGGTCAAGCAACATTACAGTGTGGTCAAATTTGAAACATAGTTATTATTCATGTCTAGAAATTTTAGTCAAAAAAAATTGACCCAAAAAACTTGTGTCAACTTATCTACATGTCAATGTAAGTACGGTACTTAAATTCATATATATATACACACACACACACACACACACACACAATCTCCTTCTCTGAGTTGAGTGGCAAAAGGTGAGAGTTTAATCCATCCTGGGAGCACTGAAAAGAAGCACTGAACCCCCCCCCCCCATCTCTCTCTAGTGCAGCATTGCTTCTGACCTTCTGGCACAAAAATGGTGGCCGTAGTTTCCTCCTTATCCATCCAGCCTTTGGGTGAGCACAAGCCTTTATGCCTGCCAGAATTTTGTAAATTCTTTGGCATTGTTTTCCTTTGCTTCATTCTTTACATTCTTTACATCCTTTGTTACATGCCGCTAGGTTTTACCCTCGATTTATCCAAGGATCATATCAAAATCCATAATTTTGGCCCCCAAACCTGCTCTCGATTTATTCATGAGGTTGACTTATAGTCAAGTATATACATTAATAAGAAAGAACACACTTGTTAGGAAATGATGCAAGATGTTGGTCTACTGGCCAAGATTCCACTCTCCCTTCTTTCCCTGCTGAATTAATTGAAGGAAAATGACTTTTGCACTTGAATATTTGCAGCAATCGAAATAAGCTGAGAAAAAAGTGAAAAAGTGGGAAAAAGAGAAAGAAACTGGGACATTTTAAAAGAAATGGGGAAAAGCTTGAAAAGGCTACCTTCTAGATTATAAAAGAACCTTCTAGGTGCCAAAGCTGAAATTCAAAAAGTGTCTTTTTCAAGCTCTGCCTCCTTCAGGTAGGCAGAAAATCTACCTTCAAGCAGCTCCCATGCCATTCCATCCACATTCACGCACACAAAAAACACAAGGGAAAGTCAGCATTCAAATTACAACAGGGAAGCACTACCCAATGGTTCATGCACAAAATAAAAAAAGTCTCACATTATGCAATCATAGCAGTTCTATCCCACTTAACTGCCATGCTTATGGAATTCTGGGATTTGTAATTTAGTGAGATATTTAGAATCACCTGTCAAAATGCTCTAGTGCACCACCAAACTACAAATCCTAGGATTTTGTCCATTGCAGCCATGACAGTTAAAGTGCAATTTGAAACATGGTGAACATAGAAGTCAGTAGGTGCAACACTGGCTATTTTTAAGACATTCTAAAATTTATTTTAAATGATTTAAATGCACATTTTCTGCAATCTAAAGTTTTTCTTTTTAGGGCAGAGAATGTGAGTTCTGACAGTGGTACCATATTTATACAGTATGGTTTATCTTGTTTCTTAGTTGGAATGAAAGGAGAGGCTGCCTGTGACAGCTCCTAGGCAGTTTCTCCAGATTCAAGATTGAGAGTTAGTTTATCTTATTAAAAACAGTCATTTTTAAAAAAAAAATCAATTACTCTTATTTTTATTAATACCATGATAGTTTATAACCAGTTGAACAGACTGGCAGCCTTACACAAGCCTTCACTCCCCAGTGTATCATTTAAAAATCATGATTATATACTACAGTACAAGAAAACACAAGCAAGGATCTTAACTATTTCTGTTTTGCATTTTGAATTCTCCAATGTTTCAGCAACACTACGCACGTGTATGTGCACTCAGCATAGCATGGACACATGCAAACAGTCCACAGTGACAATCCCACTGTACAAGGCTGGGGAATGCGTACATCTCTGGACATTGGCTAGCATGGCCAATGATGAGGGATGATGGAAGACGCAACCCAACAAAATCTGATGGGCCACATTTCCCATACTTGGACTGTAAAAGATGAACTTACACTGGCATAGATAAATATTCTGGCTTCTAAGTAGAGAAGAAACCTTAGCACTGAGAGAGAAAGAAGGTGAAACATGTCCAGCACTGTAGATTAGGTACTGGGCCTCACAGGGCTAGAATTAGCCAGTCAGAAGATATGGGAAGCAACAGGGCTTCTGTTACTGCCTTTTCATTTAGGACTCCAGGTTTCCTGTTCGTTTAGCCCTGACTGGTTCTCCTATTAAATGTCTGACTAGGAACTATATATACATTCAAACCAGGTCACATCAGTTCCAATCCCGAGTGGTCTGTTTGTCAACAACGTTGAAAAATAAGGACTGCCTCTCAAATACCTGCTTGGCTCCTTTCCTTTAGCCCTCAATTCCTCTCTCATCAGGCCTTCTTGACTTATATGGGATGCCTGTTCATGCCAGCCAAGTCACAGCTCCAGCTCCAAAGCAAGTGATATTAGCCAACAAACAGGATAGCTCCCATGACAGTGGGAAAGTGAATCCACTCTGGGATTTCAGTAATAATTTTTAAAAGAATTCTCCAATTTAGGGAAGTTTAAATTAAAGTCCAGAGTAGATTACCCTTTTCACTGACACAGAGGCCACCAGCTGCTACTGGCCAGCAGACAAGAAAGGCTTCTGTGTATCTAGAAGTTACCAAATATGCAGGGCTCAAAAATAATAAATAAATAAATAAAGAGAAATTATGAAAGGCAAAGAGACAGACATATGGAAAGCAAGGATACAGAGGAGTTTATCACATGGGAGGAATTTCTCTCAGTTTCAAAAGAAATGGAAGTGAGGCCAGTTTGGAATTGAGTAAATTAGCAAATTTACGTGATTGCGTATTGACACTGCATTGCGTTCAGAACTGCCCGAAATTGCCTCCCAGTGCCCAAAATTGCATATGATAGTTTCTCACGCAATCACGCAAAACCACGTTTGCGTTCGGAAGGACTTCCCTTTGCCCGAAAATGTGTGTGATCAGCTTTCACGCAATCACGTGAAACCCCATGATTGCATTCAGATTGCCATTGGATTATACTTCCAATTCCCTTTGTGCGATAAACTCCAGAATGTGCTTAGAGCTGCTTCTGTCCCTTCTTTTGTCCTTAACTGCTCCTCACCAAGCACTAATCTTCCATTCTTCACATCAACCTACACTGCTTTCTACCTATTACTGCAAATTTTAATCACTTATATGCAACATAAAGCACTTGCCCTGATCTATATCTCAGTATATTCCAGATGACATTTATGACTTCCTTTTGTTTATTTATCTTCATTTCTACAGTGTTGATTTAAGTCTGGTGTTTTAAAAGTTGTAGAATCCACCAAGTAATATTCTTCCACAACTTCACCTTTTAAGAATGGAGGAAGGGATTTGAAGAGTAAACTTGTGGTTAATCTCCATTTACTCTCCTTTGACAAAGAGGATGGTTAGTCTGTCACCTTGCTTGAGAAGGGAAGTCTAATTTTCAGGATGTCCCTAAGCAACCATTTTATTTAAAAACTTGTGTTCCAGCACAGCTGTGCAGTGGGCATTTTAAAAAGTATAGAAAAAAACCAAAATAGTCACATGCCATCCCTAACAAAGGGAGCTGTGATCTCACAAAGCATGGAGACATCTTGGATCTCAGAAGAAATACCTTTTTGTATCACTAATCTAATTCAAATTTTATCTCCTAGACTTTTGAATGCTTTGTTCCCAGTGTCACAGGGCCTGGAGGGACCAGCTTGCATAGATATCCCTCCACATTATTTCAACATGGAACAATAAAGCAACACCACCTTGGCAACACCATCTTGTATGATGTGTTAACAACTTTGCCTGAAGAAAAAGCCAGTGGAGTTTTGCAAGTTTACATTATGTATTTTGTACATTTTGGTTGGCTGAATCCCTGCTTTATGGATTTTGGAAGTTATTGTACTTTGCTACATGACCAACATGGCTATCCCTGAATATGGTCGTATTAATAGAATTGATGTGGATTAATGTGAAACTGTTGTGACCCAGCAATTGTTCCCAAGCCATCAGGCATTCTCACAAAGTGGCAGGATTTGGGCTTGTGCCCTTTTATCTTGCTATAAATACAAATGGTAAAAGACATTTGACCTTTCAAAGTCTTCCCCCTTGTCCTACAACTGCACTATGCCTTGATATCATGTGTTTCATTGCATTATACATACAGGGAATGATACACTTTATTCATTATCTTTGCATGAAAACATGTGTGAAATCAACACTGGCACAGGAGTACTCTGAAAACTAGAGGGGCTTCAGTGCATAAATCTTTCCTGGTCTCCTAAAGAATCAGACAATTTCTCCTGACAAATTTCTCCTCTGCCTCAGAAGGAGAAATTACCATTTTGGAAGAACTGAGAAGTGGAGAGCCTGTATTTAGGCATGTGTGGCTGGCTGGCTGGCTGGTTGGCTGGCTAGTGGAAGAGGAACTACCGTATATATTTGACTATAAGTCAACCTCAGGTTTTGGGGCCAAAATTATGGATTTTACCATGACCCATGGATAGGTTGGAGGCTCCTTTAGTGTGTGTATGTGTGCGTGTGGCAAGAGGGACTCTGAGGCTTTTTGCTTCAACGTTTCAGCTTTCATTTCAGCATTCACTCCCCAGACAGCGAGGCATGCGGGTGGGAGAAGGACTCTCAAACAGCAATATCAGTCAGTCACCTAGGACTCTTTCTGCTTGGCTCAAGAGAAAAAGAAACTGCATGGAGAAATCTGAAAGAGCTGCTGTCACATTACCATAGTGACCCATATTTTGGAGGTCAATTTTTGGACATACATTTTTAGACTTATAGAAGAGTATATATGGTAAGTTATGGTGACAGGAAATTTGGGTGTAGAGGTGGAGTTTCTGCTTCTCTGAGGGGGAAAAGGCCTGACAGGAAAGAACTGAAGGAAATTAGAAAGAAAAAAGGGGAACACAAAAGAGAGGGTTAAAAATACCCAGCTCTTGTAGCTCTTTGGTATGCATTTAGAGTAAGTGTCAAGACAGACATTACAAACTTACTGACTGACTCTTCCAAGTGCTGCAGGTATTGGGTTATTATACCAAGGATTCTAAAACAGATTGGCAAGGGTTCACTTTCATTTTTAAAAACATAAAAACATATGTCTCCAGGTTCTTTTTTTCGTTCCTAGGAACGCAGCAGGCTTGAGATTATAGGATACAACTCTAGCCAACATAATGCAATACTGCATCTGTGTAAAACAGTGCTATTTATGTTTACATAGTTTGTCTCCTCATGCTTCAAATACAATCACCAGGAACATATTTGAGCCATTTTTATCCTGCCTTGCCACAGTAAAAAGTATTTCAACAAACATATAAATCATCCCAAAATACAATATCCTGCTAAAACATAACAGTAACATTTTGCAAAATCCATAGATACCAAAATATTAAAGTAAACAATAAAATGTTTGAAATGATAATTTTAAAAAGTTTATCCATCTTCTGAAATGATAGGTAGCTAAGGAAATGTTACATAAAGGTTATGCAAAGAAACACCATGGCTTTTGAAACAAACTTTGTTGTCTTAGGCATTGCGCCAAGGCCTGGCTGTTTAGGAAGGCCTTTAGCTGGGGGAACCCCCCCTCCCAACACACACGCACCTAATTATGAATATTTTAAAGCTCTTTTCCTTTCACTGTGGGTTTTCTTTGGTTCTCTGGGCTTTATGGGTTGTTGATTTTGGATTTTTTCCCCATTTTGTTTTTATGATGTTGGCTGGTATTCAGTATCACAGTTTGAGATGAGTAACCTAGAGTTAAGCATCCGTAACTGCTCCATATTCATGATCTATGTGCAGCCACAATCATGGTATTATTGTCACAACCCTCCTAAACTTACTTTACCAGGCATCAGGTGCACTGAGTGGAGGTCCATTCTGCTGGTGACTGGCACAAGGGTGGATGGCATTTCCACCTTCCTCCTGCTAGTGAGTGAGGGCATGCCAGTCAGAAGCAGGACCTCACTTTAAGTCCTTGTGACAGCTTTGCTTGCAGGCAGGAGGGGAATGGAAATGTCATTTTCCTGCTCTCCAGTCGCCAGCAGAACAGACCTCTTTTTCTCAGTTCAGCTGATGCAGTGTGGGGAGATTGAGCCAGGAGACACTACTTAGGGACACATACGTAACTAAGCAGGCAATGTAGAATTCTGCCCCTTGGTATACTCTGATTAATGCATTTTGTGGAAGAGGTTTCATAGTATGTATAATTTTATTATAGTAACCTGGAAGGATGACATTCAAGGTGACATCAGCAGACATGAGCTCATACAACCAGAATCCAACCCACCCCCCATTCACACCACTATCTGCCCCAGCATTGATCCCCCTTCCTTTGGGCAAATTAACAGGGGCTGCAGAGGAGGGGGGAATGCCTGAGGCCCAATTCAGCTAACAAACCAACACAACTGCATAAATTAGAATTTTAAAAATAAATATATTTTAAATAAAGCTTTCCAGATTTCTCTGCTCACTGATCTCTGAAAGCTGAAAGTAAACCAATCTCTGCATGTTTCATCATTATGCTTGGATTCTATTCTCGTCTTTCCTCTCTTGCAATCACTTTTAATGCCGTTCCAGAACACAGTAAAAGTGAATCAAGGAATTTTAACAGGCACAGCATACTTTCAAGATCCTTCATAAAAGGAATGTGGTTCTAAATGAGTTTATATGGCTACTTCTCCAAGATTGCATGCACGCAACCATATATAACAAATCCATCTGCTATTTTTGTTGTGCACAACTGCACATAAATTTGGAGAGAACCAACTACAGTAGTGCTGGTTGTCTCATGTGCTATGAAGTTAAAGAACTTGATTTCACAGTATTAACCTACTAAAATACACTTCCAAAGAACTAAGATTGTACAATATATGTATTTTAAAAAGGACTGAGTGCTTCCCCCTCCCCCCACAGCTCATCACATACTTCAATATCCAGCACCAAGCAGATGCTTTCCCCCTCTTCTTGCAATACTTTGAAGTACTAAAAATTTCTTCAAGGGGATTTTCCACCTCTGAAACAATTCTGGAGATTCAAAGAGGGAGAGTGGGCAGCCAATTCTGACAGAGATATCAAGATCTAGTGCAGGTTAAACATTAGCTACTGGCCCTAGTTCCCCACACCTAGCCAAAGATTCTTCAGTATTATTAGGTCAGTATTGACATGATTCTTTGAACATGGCAATGAGATGTTGTGATAATGAGTCCTCCTCTCATTATTACAGCCTTCTTCCCAGATAACAAAGGGTTAAATGTGTGGGTGGTATGATTGCATTGTAATGAGACTCAGTGAGATAGCAATTACCATTGATATGGGCAGATAGGTTCAGAAATAACACATTGAAAAGTTTTCTTATGGCACTTGTGCAAGATATATTCAGATGAGTTTAACCCACCAAATGTATATGTGTGAATGAGTTGAGAACAGCAGAACTGATCTCTGAATACAATTTTCAGATAAGACTGTTTTTGTAAAAGCACAGAAATAAGTGTTTTCTTTTTCTTTTCTTTTTACCTATAACTCAATCCTTTGATGAGCTTACTTCCCAGGAGATTCTGTATGGTTGTTTTGGTTTCATCCAGTAGGTTTTTAACAGCGGAGTCTCCCACAGCAATAGCAACAATTCGACCATTATCTTGGGCTTTTAGAAAATCCTGAAGTTTCCTGCTATCATTTTGAGATTCATGAGTATCAAACCTCTCCGCTGCCAAAACTTGTGCAGTGTCCTGGTCAATGACTCTCACATTTAGACCTCGGAAAAACTCCTTTTCAAATGTATATGAACCAGAGGCCAGCCCTGAAGAATATACAGTCTTTGACAGAGTAGTCCACGCTAACTTCTGAGATCCATGCAATTCCAGTGTTCCACCAGGGCCCACACCCACAAATTTTTCGCCAAATGTTGGCACATAATCACCTTCATCTTTTTTGCCATACAAGATGATAGTTGCTTTGGATTTATAACGGCATTTCTCTGCTCCAATATGAAGCGCTCCACCATCCTTTATCAGGATAAAACGTGTTTGCAGTGTAATATTTCTGGATCCTTTTTCATCATCACCAAAGACAAGCAATCCTGCAGGAAACAATATTTTGGGGAGTAAGCAATCACTCCAATGTCAGTCCTACTTTGAGCAGACACGCTGAAATTAAGACACTGAATTGTGACTAATAAGTTCCATTCGTTTTAATGGATCTACTTTAAGCAGGGTGACACTGAATGTAACCCAGAATACTAGCTGTAACATGGGATACTGGAGCAAAGAGAAACATATAAAGAACAAAGAGAGTGTTTGAGAAGCTGAATAAAGCATTCTGCACTGCTTCCCACAAGCCTGATCATGTCCTTCCAAAGCTACCAACTAAATCCTGCTGCATCAGGCTCCTAAAATGTTGATGACTGAGCAGTATTTTTAATTTGTTTATATTTGATACACTTGGCACAGTGGCAGGAAATGTACAAAAAGAATCCAGACGGTAATAAAAACTGAAAACAGACTACATCAACAACGTAACAAAATAATCAAGACAGCTAGACAGGAAAGCTATGCAGATGTATAGACTTCTTTTAAAGGAGGAAGAGAGTAAGATGACAGTTTTAACAGTAACATAGCCATGTTTTCCTTTCTCTGAGATTGGCAGGCACTATAAAAATGGTCAGAATGTAAAAGAAACAGTCACTGACATGGTGCCACAACTATTTCCAGGCTGATTTTTTTCAGTTTTATGAAACTTTGAAAAAGTTGTTTGCGTGAGAGAGAAAAAGAGATGGATGACACCACTCAGAAATAACACTTGGGAAAAATCCTTGCTCCATATGGCAAAGATGCCAACTTTCTTAAACTAATATTACATTTCTACTCATAAAAAGTTCCTTTGTTCTTTTCTCAAAACAGTCTTTTATATTGTGGGTTTGTTTCTCTCTGCTGCACAGGAAGTAAACTGGGAGGAAACTTCCTTTTGGAAGAACTGATTTCCAATGTTTGTTCTGTCCTTATTCAAGCTCTGTCTGTTCTGATTCCACTATCACTTACATTAAATATAAACAACTCCCAAGTTGTACAGCAACCTTTACAAATGTGTACGTCATTTGAAAGACAATAGTTGTCATTTCTCGGAACTCTATTGAAAACCACAACTTCAGTGTTAAGGATATAGCCCTCCCCAGTGTTCCAAATAGAATTTACAGTAAGAAAAATTACTGGGACATGACGACAGAATAGCAACCTGGCAATGATCCTGTTTACAAAACTATTTTAATTGAATAAATGGTTTCCCCTGCCCACTTTAATCACTTGAGGCTATGAAATACCACATACCACCCAAGTCCAATGGGATTTTACCTTCTTTGTAAAAATGTGAGATTCTAGGTAACACTTACAAAATTCAATAACATATACCCAAAAATACCCTAAACGCAAATTGTCTTATGTGGATAAGAAGCTATACTGTGAAAATTACTGGTTATTGTTTTTAATGTGTATATTACTCAGATCATCCACTCAATACAATACAACTATACACTTGGCTACAGTTATTACAATAAAGGCAAAACATGCTTTAATTGTCAAATTTGATATGACGAGGACATCTGCATTGGCTGTTCACATATCTGTCACAAGTACCTGGTAGCCTCCATGTGAGTGGGACAGGGAATCCTTCCTAGGTTTTATTCCAGACTTTCTAGGGACTATCTAAGGTAACTACCCCTATGTTCAGCATCACAGATTCTTACTTTAAACGTCAGATTAAAACCTTTGGGGGGGGGGGTTTACTCCTCTCATGACACAGGAGCCACCAGCCACCCTTGGGGCCTGTTCCATTCAGATATTGGAGTTGACATGGAAATAATAACAGAAGATCTAAAAACAGAAGATGTAAAGGCTGCTGAACCCTGCCTCCTTCCCACTCTCTGTTCCTGGAGGTCCAATGATGATCCTAAAAGTGAATTAGGCAAGGAAGAAAAGTGCTTGATATAACTAAACTCCCTAAAGTAAGATGGGGGCAGAATTATTTTCCTGTCATTCAGAATGTAGGCTTCCCGTACATCTTCTCTGTTTTGTACATTAATAGAGCAGGTTTGTGAATTAAGATAGCTTGCCTTGTCTAGTTCAGTTTGGTCTACAGTAAGGGGGAGACTATATGGCTCTTCAGATGTAGCTTGGCTGCAAACATGCCAGCCAGCCTACATAGCCAATAATTAGTCACAAGAAAAGTTGAAGTCCAGTGAAATCTGGCAAGCTAAACATTCTGTACTAAGACATGATTTTTTAAACAGGCTGGACTCAAGGGCCTATGTGGCCCCTTCCAGGTCAATTATTCTATTATGCAGTGATTGGCTCCTAAAAGTATAGAGCAGTTTCTCCAATGTGGTTGCCTTTCAGACATTTTGGACTACAAATTTCATCATCCCTATCCACTAGCTGGGGTTGGAAGGTGTTATAATCACAAGGCACCAAGCTGAGGAAAGCTGGTACTGACAGGGAAGGGTTTTTGTTTTTTACCCCTTGATCAATTGGCAACCTTAGCAAATAGGGTTACCAACTTTTTGATCAGCAACTATAGCTGAGCTTTTAGCAACTATCTGCAGGAAACCTTGATTATGGAACTCCACACCCAAGGAAGCTAGGCTGTCCCCATCTCTTTTAGGCTTCTAACAGGCAGCCAAAACAGTGATGTTCTTCATGGCACTCAGTGTTTGAAATCACTGTTTTCTCTGTTTCAAAACTAGATTCTGAGGTTATTATTACATTGCTTTTAGAACTTTTTAAAGAGCATCTTAATGTTTTAATGAGTTTTTTAAATGTTTTTATCTTTGTACTGTTTTAATTCCTTTTTATTTGTTCATTGCCTTCAGAGCTGTTGTGGGCTGGGAGATGATTAAATAAATAAATAGGATTTATTTCTATTCCACCTTTGCAGTGGGGAATCAAAGCGGATTACAGCAGTCAAACAAACAGCTTCATTTATATACCGCTTCATACCGCCTAAGCAGTGTCCAAGCGGTTTCTAATGTAAGCTACTTGCCCCCAACAATCTGGGTACTCATAGTGACCTCAGAAGGATGCAAGCCTGAGTCGAGCTTGAGCCCTTTTCCTGGTATTGAACTCGCCACCTTATGGTTTTGAGTGGTCGCTGCAGATAGGCATTTAACCACTGCGCCACCAAAAGTATTATTTTTAAAAAAGTAAATAGGCATTTGATGACTGATTGTTTAAGGCCCATCTCTCATAAGCAATGTACTGGACTTTGCTAACTGTTGTGCTGGGTTGGGTGGGTAGGTGTGTTAGTGGTGTTTTAATCTTATTTTACCTTTTGATTGTTTAATCTTTTTTTAACTTTTCATTTTTGTGAATTTTTAACTATGTGTTTCTTAATTAGTTGTAAGCCATTTTGCATCCTAAACAGGAAAAAGGCAGGATAGAAATAATAATGATGATGCTGAATCCATGATGGCACATACCCCCATCCTGTATAACTATCGAGTGCACTGTAGCATCCACATTCAGACGAAACAGATCTCCTTGCTGGAGTACAATTTTCTTCTCTTTATCATGTCCAGGATTCCAATTCTTAAGGCGAGGATTCTGATCAGGACAGTTTTCTACAACACAAAAATTATAACAGTTAAAGTATTCTATGTATTATTGAAATTATTTAAAGCAATGACTGGTATCTCATTGTTTATTGGCCAGTCATAGTCCCCAAAGTCCAACTAACAGCCCTTTCAGAGTTTAAAAAAAAAGATTCATCAGATTTACAGATAAAGAACAAACAAAATTGTGTAATAAAAAGAGAGGCATTTTAATATTGTATCTTGGAGGGTGGCATTTATATCTGAACTAAAATACTGTACTGGTAAAATTACACCTCCAGTCACAGATCAAGGAAAGAGAAATTAGCAATGTTTGACAAAATTCTGCACTTGTGCTAGGAATAAAGCATACTCTTGGCAGCCAATCTTCATCAATCTGGCTTTCTAACTGTCATCAGAAACCAGTCTGCGATGTAATGTAGGCAGATTTGCATAGAAAAACTTTCCTCTTCCTTCCTCTGAATTTGAATCAAAACAAGTAAAATTATCTGTGCCTCCTTCCTTACAAATCAATTGACTCTCTTGCCCTTCCTCAGGCTTTCTTGACAGTGTCAGCAGTTGTCACTCAGGTTTCAGAGGTACCAATTTAGACTTCAGAGGTACCTTATATGACAGCCCTTTAGAGGCCCCTTGTTAGTGTTATCTTTACTGTCAGCTCTGCTTTACACATATGGCAACTGCTTTAATGTCACTGAAAATTTCAGCTGCTTCATTTTGGAATATATTTCAAAGTAGGTATGGGGACTTGTTATCTAAATAATTGCAGCAAATGAATATGGACACTATCAGAAATGTACACACTCATTAGCTGATTTTGTTGATTTTCATCCCTCCTCATCAGTGATTCAATTATTCCACACAGGATACTTCATTTGGAATCATTTCAGCTGTGAATGCTAAGATAATGTTGTTTTGCTTCCCCTTTAGAGCCAGTTTTGCAATTGGTTCTAGCTGATTATTAGAAATTGCTTCCTGCTATTAAATGTATTTGACTCATGCTGACTGAAAGAATTACTTTGGACTGCTTAGTTCCCTTTCCTTTCATTGTAAGAGCTTTTATACAGTTTAGTTTCTTGGTACACATTCTTTTAAATTTAATTATGTAAAACTGCCAGTAATGTGGATTTATCTCCAATTCGTAAGGGCATAATCAGCAATGACATAATCCGGCTACATTATTTATTTTGTACATTTAATAACATGCTCTTTAGTGCAAAGATTCCACAAAGCCCCAAATAAATGCATCAGACAGTGGCACAATTTCACAGACATCTAAAAATGAATACCATTTAGGTTCGCGGTAGGTCTTTGTTAGAAACAGAATGCAAAATTAGATGGACCTTTGTTTGACCAGTAGAGCTCTTCTTCTCCTTTGATCCCATAATTGTTTGCTTCTTTATTGTGTACCAGTACAGCACAGTGGTTCCACATACTGGGTTAAGACTTGGAAGATCCAAGGTCAGATCTCCAAGGAACCATGAAATTTATTGGGAGGCTTTAACAAAATATATTTTCTATCTTTTGAGATCAGTACTATTGTTGTTGTTATGTGCCTTCAAGTCGTTTTTGACTTAAGGCGACCCTAAGAGGGGTCTAGCATGGGGTTTTCTTGGAAAATTCAGAGGGGACTTGCCATTGCCATCCTCTGAAGCTGAGAGAGTGTGACTTCCCCAAGGTCACCCAGTGGTTTCCATAGCCGAGCTGGGATTCCAACCTTGGTCTCCAGAATTGGAGTCCAGCTCTCAAACCACTACACCACGCTGCCTTCCAGTATCATTACTTTGCCACAAAAAAGATGGCAGATGTAAACCCATCAACTAGAAACCAAAAATATTTACTTATAAGTAACAGTGGATTCATTTTAAAGTGTGCTGTAGAAGTCCTTTCTCTCCGCTTGGATTAATGTCCAAGAGTCCAGCCTAGATTTGTTATTAATTAATATAAGATAAAGGACAGCAACTATTTTAACAAAATATTTACACAGGCCTGGTTAAATAGAGGATGGCAAGTAAGAAATCCATGTTAGAACTTATGTGAAGTACTGTTATCCTGATCAGCCATCCAATTCTTAAGTTAATGGAGTTTATCCTATGGCGTTTTAATCTGGTTTACCTCTATCCGGATTAAATCTTAATTTGGGTGGCATCCTGATCTTATCAGATGGTTTTGCCACCTAATTTTCTGCCTGAATACATCCTGGATCCATACCTGCTTCCAGAGCCACTCCTCCCAGCTCTTTTTGGATCTGGGAGTTTTCTGGTTTGAGAAAATCGCCGGTGCAGGGCTCCTGGAAGTGGAGATGGACCCAGGCTGTATTTGGGAGGCAAATTAGGCAGCAAAAACTGTCTGATAGTATCAGGATGCCGCCAGAATTAAGGTTTAAACCAGATAGAGGTAAGCTGAATTAAAACGTTATGGTATAAGCTCCAATGTATAACTAATAAAAACATTTATCAAAAACAAGCCAAGGGGTCATTCACACTTATTTTTTTGAAAGAAGAGATTCACATCTCTGCACCAATTCAGAATCAGTTTGGTGTTCTCATTAGGTTTACCACAAGTGAATCTCTCCATGCGATTTTAACCCTATTGCCATTCACATTTGCCATCATATCAATTTAAAATGGAGGCACCTCCATTTCCTAGAATGATGCAGCATGATCTGAATAAATTCAGTAGTGCAGTCACACTACTAAAGATGTGGATAGTTGCGGCTCTTAAAAAAAGAACCACCAAAGAGTCTGGCGCCATATGCACCAGCTGAAATGAGCTTTTCAGTTGCCCCCCAGTGCCCAATGCAACTTAAAATACAATTTTAAACTGCACGTGTGCACACAATCAGAAACAACGCAAACATTTAAGGACCAAAGGCCATATAAAGCAATGCAACCAAGGTACTACTACCAGAGTGAAAGCCTTCACCAAACTTGCCATGTGTGTTAGTGGGACATGCAACAGGGACTCCACTATCAAATAATGGTTGCCTCGGTTTTTCAGATATCCTGGTCTGAAACCATTTAGGCCTTTGTAAGTCAAAACCAGCACCCTGATTTTACCTCTGAAGCAAACTGGAATCCAGTGCAGTTGGTATAAAACTATGATCTATGGTTTCTTAGATGCACCAGGCAACAGACTGGCCACTACATTTTTCACTAGCTGCACATTCCAAACACTTTTCAAGGGAAACCTAATGCAAAGAGTATTATACTGTAGTAGATTAATTGGGAGATAATTAATGCATGAAACACTGTGGCCAAATCTGCCTTCCCTTTTTGTAAAACAACATTCCAAGGCCACAAAAGCAAGTTTGATGATAATAATAATAATAATAATAATAATTGTTTGTATCCTGCTTTTTTCCCAGTACAGGGACCCAGAGAGGCTCACAATATTAAAAGTACAGTACAACTAAAAACATAGAAAAGTGATACATTAAAATAGAATTAAATTATTTGAATGTTATTGTTATTTGAATTACACCTAATAACCTAATTACTTATTTGAATGTTATTGTTATTTGAATTACACGTAATTGTTTATATGTGGTAACACAGAGAATATGATCAATCTTCTGGTGACTGTGCAGATGTTGGTAGAATACAGGAGGTGGGAGTGGGCCCTACGGTATACCTAAAGAGCTTGATAGCCACTGTCAACTGTCTCCATGCCTTCAGCTCTCGTGATGTGTTGCACTAAAACTCCCATGGGTCATATTGGCTAGAGATGATTACTTGCAACAGTGCAAGGCGTCAGTACAAGTAATGGGAACCCTTATCTAAAATGATTCAGTCCATTGGTTGGGAGAAAAGGAGGAGACTGTCACAATGGCAATTTTTAGACAAATTGCTGAAATAGTTCACTTTTATTTCAAAGACATGACAGGTACCTTTGCCCATGGTTTTTCACTATATTCCAGTAAATTCTTTCCCCACCCCTCCATACATATACTTTTTCTGTGAACATACCTTCCTGGTCCCATGTAATAATTCATGCTTCAAGGAACAGAAAGATAACTATTTGCTTTTTGGACAGGTAATGTGATAACTGAATTCAGGGGAAATATGACAGCAGAAACTGCAACCAACAACCCTTTCATGCTACACAGATATAACTGCCACAGCTGCATCCTGTGGAATCCTGAAAACTGTAGGAGGTGAAACACCAGAGCTATCTAGCAGAGAATTTTAAGTACCCTTTCCTAAAGTGCAAATCCTTTTATTTCTTTATTTCTGGGGTGTGATAATAGCCCATGTGACACTGATGTATATCACAGCAACAGACATTATTTTGATTATGTGCACCTTTTTGTGCTTATCACAAACATGAGAAATGATATTTGCTTTGCTGATGCAGAGGTAAATATTTATGTTTTAAACCAAATTTCATAGATAAAATCTGAACCCACACTTCCCCCCTCCCCATTTGTGCAGATCAGTAAAGATACTGAAAGCATAAAACATTCTGATATAACTCACCATCAGGTGCATATTTTGATGCAATCCCCAAAATAATTCCAAGTGCAAGAAAAAATGAAAAGCTAGACATGGCAAAGCAAATGAGTGTATTTTTGTGTCTCTTCTTTCGGCTTGATTCTGCTTGCTGGCGCTGCACATCCGATGAAGAGGCTATTGTTGCACGAGCTTCCTGTCTTGCAGAGGTAAATTTGGCTGAAGCTTGGTTCTTTGGAGGGGGTGGGGGACGAAATGGAGCAATTCTTCCAGGGACATATCCAGACGATTTATGGCTGCTGCCATTCTGAGGCTGGTGAAAGGCAGGAGAGCTTCCCCTGGGATCAATGGCTTGCATGTTACACAGTCACTAGAATAAGAATAAAAGTGATGAATTTTACACGGAAAAGCTGTGAAGTGACTCACTTTTACTGATATTCTTTTACTTATGTTAAGGGTATGAATCCTGCAAGCATGGCCCAAAGCTAATGTACTGAGGAACTTCTTGCAGATACTGAAGCCCAAATCCAACTGCGAGTCAAGCAGACTAGATCCTATTGACATTGAATCAATTAGGGAAGGGTAAACAAATCTGGCCAAGAAAACCCAGGATGTGTTCTTTGCCTTAGGGTTTTCATAAGTTGGAAAAGATTTGAAGGCACACAACAACAACAACATTGATATTACAGATTCAATGAGTTTACTCTAGGATGAACAATTGAAGTTTGGGCCTATAGCACTAGAATCATATACAAATTTCGTATTTAAAAATTCTATATGCAAATACAGCAAGATCTCTAGCATATCCAGTGGATGGCATTGAGTTAAATACTGGGAACATGAAAAAGGAATGCTCTTACTGTCCTCATAGTAAGTTTTCAGATGACAGCGGCATCCTCTGAGCAGAAAAAGACAGTGAATTGGGAAAGGGGTAATGACATCAGAGAGGGCAGGGCTTAGAGTCTGAGCTTTCTCTCACATCATCTGACCCACTGGCTTGGTTCAAAAGGGACACAATCCAGTTCCCCATCCATTTTAGACGGAGTACACTGGGAGAAAAGCAACTATAGGAACAAGACATGTAATGTTATCACAGCTATCCAATTTATCTACATTGGGGCTTTCTAGATTGGCAAAAAGAAGTGTGTTCATGGCTGCATGAAAGTCTAGCCTTTAGATGAGAAAAAGGGAAAGTGTGCCATGAAAACGCTTTTTTTGCGTTTTAGGGGAGAAGAGGCGCCTTTTAAAAGGTGCTGGTTTTCCCAGCTTCTTTTTTAAAAACTGCAGAACAGCGCAGCTCCATCTAAAGGCTGTGGTGCAGCTGCTAAGCATTAAGGAAAAGGCAACTTCATGTCACACTTTCCTGCCAATCTAGAAAGCCCTATTGTTGTAGTGTGCCCTTAAGTCCTTTCAGACATATGGTGACCCTAAGACCATGGGATTTTCTTGGCAAGTTTCTTCAGAGGGAGTTTGCCATTGCCATCCTCTAAGGTTGAGAGACTGTGACTTGCCCAATATCACCCAGAGGGTCTATATGGACCAGCTAGGGTTCGAACCCTAGTGTCAGAATCAGAGTCCAATGCTCAAACCACTATGCCACCCTGGCTCCCTGATATATATTAGCTGCAGCTTATTTACCTATTCAAACTCTCTTTCATCCGGGTTAATAAGAGTTCTTATTAAATGTTTTTATAGAGTTATCTCCATTCAGGGTAGGTTGCACCTCTAATTTATTAGTAAGCTTTCCCAGTCTATTTAACTCTTGAGTACAAATGCTGGATGGATTTGACTAATCACAACTAACTTTAAACCCAAGAATACTTAAGCAGAGATCTAACTCCTGTACAAACAGGAAATTGGAATTTAGGGACAGATAAAGAGGCTAAAGCATTACCTGCAAATAAACGGATAAATGTATGAGGCGATTGCAAAACTTAGATAAGATGAAATCTGGTTCACTGTGCAAAGAAGAGGGTGTTCCAGCATAAAGAACTAAAACTTGGCAAGCATCTACAAAAACATGTGAGAGAGAACTACTGCTCCTCAGCCATATGCAGAAATGGTGCAAGAACTTCTGGTCTGTGTTTTCCAAAGCCACAAAGGCTACAACTTCATTGTTTTAGAGTGATAAGATCATTAAGACTCAACCCTTTCAAAGAAGACAAGACCTTGCAAGACACACATTACAAATACAAACATTAAAAAAGGAGTATGTGTTCCTTGAGCCTGTTCCCTGTGTCAAGTCAAATCTTCAGTTAAAATGCTTGTTACAAAGGAAAATCCAAGTACATGGAGTACTAAATCCTTTTTCCTTTGTTCTAAACAGGAAACAAAGCTGAGAGAAACAATGGCATCCTCAGTCAATGGGGCATGATTAGAGTTTGGCACTTTGTAAGGTATAGTGCAGCCTGCATGCACATTTACAACTAACTTACAACAAAGTCTGGTAACAGAAAAGCTTAGAATTGTACTCAGAGGAATGTTTTGGACGCCTCTCTTTTCCATGGAAGTGCTTTTCTAACAAAAGAGAGTATAGAGCCAAATCCATACCTCAAGTTCTGGTTTGAAACAGTAACAAATGACTTTTCTTTTGTAGCCAGATTAGTTCTTTTGGCATTGTCTTCCTTTTGCTCTTCTAATTGTGGTACATAGGATACAAGCTGCTCCACATTGGTGTCCTATTTCAAATCAGTAATATTTCATTTCTTAAAAGATCATGAAAACACAGGGGGAGTAATAGTGTCCAGTGGTATCAAACTGCTTTCAAATCTTTGCCCAAAATTTGACGTATGTACGTGGGATATATACTCATGTATACGATTTAACACAGTTTCCAAATGTCTGGATAAAATAAACAAATATATTCTATTATTAGCCTGTGACAATATCTTTTAGTGCATGTGGTCCACAGGACCACCACAAAAATCCTTCACCCCCCTCCAATTAAAAAAAAAAAATGGAGTGATTTTGAGGTGATTTTTTTTACTCCAAAATCTGCTCCAAATCTCCCAAAACTGCCTACAAATCAACAGTTTGCTCCTTTGAGCCCTCCCACCTACTGAAAACAGACCCCCCCCCAAAAGAAAAAATTGCCAATGATGGCCAGAAGTGACATCATGTCTCTTTAGGTACACTGAAATGCACTGCTGAAGCCTACCAGGTGAGTGCAGGAAGGAAAATTGGCCTCTGACATGTCTGGAACTGCCCACCCCCGTTGTAGTGTTACCAGGATTCCTGTCCAAATCTCTAAAGCACAGACTTTGTACTATGTTTTTCAGATGTGAATTCTATCAAATACTGAGGCATTAAAATAGTGGGAGCTCTGCTGTCGCATGCAGCGGAAGATGGAGTATATTTTATGCTTGGTTTCTGCTTTGGAGAGAACATTAGTTTCCATGTCCTTTGAGGGGAAATGTGAATCATCCTCGGTCATTAGACTGAGTGAGGCGACTGCCTCAGAGGGCAGATGATAGGGAAGAGAGGAGTAGCAGCAGTCCCTTGCCTGTTCTTCACAAGTCATCATCAGATCCCACCTTGGTCCCCTCAATCAGTCGATTTCTTCACGACACTATCCTGTTGTGAGTGTTGAAATAAGATTCGACAGCAAGTCCTGTCAACTACTATACATGGAATGGGAAGGAGACACCATGTTGTCCCTTGCCCCAGCCAACAAAATATCTTGGATCGGGCATGGAAGAAAGGCCTCTTGAATGAAGGAATTTCTAAGATGACAATCAGGTACTCTACATTCAGCAGGATAAATGCCATCAACAAAAGACAAAAAGGCCTATTTTTAAGTCTTGAATCTCTTCAATATTGTTGCTGCTGTAATGATGGACATCAGTTTTGGCAAACAAAGCATAGTACTCAATTTCTGACTTCCTCAAAGCAGGACAATTGTTGGCTAAGAATTTCCTTTGCCCTGCCAGATCATTTTCAGAGTCTGTTTGTATCCAAGTACATATTTACCACTTTTCATGACCGGTTGAAGTTTAGAGTTTAGGGACTCCAGGGCCTTTTTCATCTTCTTGGAGGGCACCATCTTGCTGGCTCATGTTGGCCTTGCCATTACCAGAGAGATGCCTTCAAGATGGCTGGGAAGAATTTCCTAGTGGCTAACGGTGCCAGTCATTCATATAGTAAGTACATTTTATAACACAAAGAAGCGTATCTGAATTTATATACTGGCTAAATTCCATAGGTACATTAGCCTCTCAGATATCCTATTTTTAGAATAAGCAAAGGCTTCAATATAGCCTTACATGGAAGCAAGCTCCATTGTACAAAATGAAACAAATTTCTGATATGCATTGAACTTCATTTAAAAAAAAAGCCTTTATCCATCTAGTTGCATAAAGTCTTATACAATTAAAGTTTTGTCAATCAATACTGTATTATATTTGCATACAAAACATGAATTCTGAGTCAGCATCAGGAAACAATGTTCAGTGTTCTTTTTCAGCTGCTTTGACAGCAAATTTATGTTTTAGCTAAAAAGTTAATAATATGTTCCTCCTCAAGAGAGCTTTCAGTGTGGCTTTCAAATATGAGAACTGCCATTACCAATTTGAAAGCCAAACAAACAGTAGAGTGCTAAAAGTTCTAAAAACCATAAAAACAGCTGTCACTAAAACCTTCTCACCCAGAGAGAGAGAGAGAGAGAAAGACAATCTTTAAAGTAGCAGCTACAAAAACACCTTCAGCTCAGCTGAGACACCTTGGGAAAGAAATGTGTTTTACCTTGATGTCCAGTCAAAACACGGTTTCATTCGGAACATAGTGCTACAAATTAGATGTAAAATAGGTTGACACCTTTCTTAGTTCCTTTAAAGTTCAGATTAAAAGCCTCAATGGATTCAGTGCTTCACTGATATGGTACTCACCAGCCAAAACTGCTCTCAATAGAATAACAGGCCAAAGAAAGTTTGTGACATTTAATGTCTCTACCCTTAGAGAGCCAGTGTGGCATAGTGGTTTGAGAGTTGGACTACAACTCTAGAGACCAGGGTTCAATTCTCACTCGGCCATGAAACTCATATGCTATCGGCCTCAGGGAACTGCAATGGCAAACTTCCTCTGAACAAATCTAGCCAAGAAAATCCTGTGAGAGAGTTGCCTTAGGATCGCCATAAGCTGGAAATGACTTGAAGGTACACAACACAAACACATACCCTTCAAACACAAAGCTGGTAAGTGAGAATTATTTGGATCATGACTCACCTCTGATCATGGCTAGAGAGATCAGTGTAGGTAGAGTGAAACAGCATTGTGCAGTGGTTAGAATACTGGACTGGATTTAAGAGAACCAGGTTCAAATCCCTACTAAGCCATGAAACTCACAGGGTGAGCACGGGACAGAAGGAAGATGAAGATGATGATAACAGCAGCAACAACAACAGTAATAATGGATTCCAACAACAAAAAATGTATGCTGAGACCCAGCAGGGTTCCATCTCTGGGTATCACTGGATACATGATAATTTTTTAAATTCTCTTTCATTCTCACTTTAAATATACAAAAGAAAAGCTTATGGTGATGTATACTGAAAGGGCAGGCTTATCAGGAGTTTAGTATTATTATTATTTTTTAAAAAAAATGTTGTTCTATATAGAATGTAGTTCTATCACTATTATTATCACTTGAAGAGTTTCAACAACAATTCAAAGCCATAACTCCCAGAAAAGCATACATTTGAAAGTAGACACAAGAGAACTTAGGCCAGAGCAGTGTTACCCAAAGTAGTGGTCCAAAGCCAGTTGCCAAGCCATGGGTCCCTAGTGAGATTTCAGGAAAGAAAGAAAGCATCATGGCCAATGGGCATTATTGGAATATTTTGGGGGGGGGGGATAACTGCTATTCCCCTATATCAGTTAGCCTTAGAAGCACAGGGCTAGAGCACATGGCACTGCACAGAAGCAGCTTTCATGCATATGGTGTGGTTTCAATGGCTGGAAAGTATGTACATTCAGTATATCAGTCTACAAGGAACACCATGTGCTTGAACACACACACACACCCAACCTCTATTTCTGTTGCCTACAAGTGGTTGGTTAGGCTTCCTGATAAATATGTTATATGCTTTTTAAACAAAGTTATACATTTAATAAAAATAATTATTCCAACACCATCTTCACTGAAGGGCATTTCCAAGAACGTACTATGGGAAATGTCTCTTTCCCCTGGTGTTTTAAGATCACTCTCATTCACCTAGGCATGGTAATCTGCTGTGAGCTTTATAACCGTTACAGAGTTTATCTGCTGTTTTAAGATATAACTGATTATACACTTTCCCAATGGGATGAAGGGTAGAACACAGAGGCAACAGGAGGCTCCCACATCAGTAGAGTCTGTTTCAGGTTGTCTGAATTTTAGAGAAACTATCCAATGTGCTGGACTCATTTTGGGAACAGAATGAAGTACCTTTAAAGTCTGGATTAAATGTGGAACAGGTTCACCACTGTCCTTGACATGGAAGCAACTAGCCACCACTGGCAGTATGTGAATATTTTACATAAATATACATAGATGCCCCCCAAAAAACCTTGAATCCTGAAACTATCTGAACTTTATTTTGTTTGAAATTTGTCCACAGCTTCAGGTGCAACATGGATCTTTCACCACATCCTATGTACATAAAGCCCCATCCCCAATTATTCCATAGTCAAAACACTCAATATGGTGACTGGTCATAATATAGCATTCAGCTGCAGACAATTGACAGACAATGGTCCAAAACACACTGCAGAAATAATCCAGTTTGAGACTGCTTTAACTGCCCTGGTTCAACGCTAGGTAATTCTGGGAACTGTAGTTTTATGAGACATTTAGCCTTCTCTGTCAGAGAGCTCTGGTGCCACAATTAACTATAATTCCCAGGATATCCTAGCACTGAGCCAGGGTAATTAAAGTGTCTCAAACTGGATTATTTCTGAGGTATGTTTTGGACCCACGGCTGGAATCCTGTTGCTTAGTTATAACTAGAGTAGACCCACTCAAACAATTACAGAATGGTGAGTTAACATATAGGTAAATCTCATTGATTCAACAGGTTTTCTCTAGGTAGGAGTAAAATAGATCAGGTTGATATCATTCAGCCACCAATCCAGAAAAAAAACAATAGCTTAATGTACTTTTGCATGTCTCTATTAACCCAAAGGGTTAAAGGAAGGAATTTGGTTTTTCCAGATGTTATATGTTCCAAAGGTTATACATTAATTCAGATCAATCAATAAAAGACATGGGCCAAGAGCTTACAAAGAGGTTGTGTATTGTAAATCCACACTAATATAGCAGCAGATAGTGGAACATACAACACATACGTACGATCCCCTTTGTGTAACAGAATGGATCAACACGCAGATGCTCCACAGAAAAGGAAGAAGGGAAGACAAGGACACAGTACCAAGTTTGTTATATAAATAAACCAGCTGCGCAAGAGAATATAACTGGATCCTTCCATTCTGCTAACTCAAGAAATTCACTTCTAGTGCAAAGAATCTTGTTAGCAGAATGACACTATTAGATTCAGGACAAAGTTTGTGAAATTCACAGTGTATACAGGGCTACCAAAACAATCCTACTCTCTTTGCGGATGCCATTAAGGCGGCCTTAAAAATCTGTCAAGAGAAAAAAACCTCCCAAAAATGTTACTGTCATTTTGAAATCAGGCAATGTCTCTAAAGACTTCAGAATTAGAACATTAGAAAGAATGAAACGGCATATAAGATGCATATCTCTCATCTGGCACAACACAGATTTGGCACTATTATGACCAACTGATTTCAATACAAGTGGCAACATTAACCAAATGTGTGGTCGGCCACACATTTTTCTTTGTGCACATTTTCCACTTCTTAGTAAGAAATGTTTTATATAAAAGGAGACTGGACTGTAGCCTACATAAATACTTGGTGGACTGGACCAACGAAAAAGTATACAGTATTGCCCTCTTAAATAATAGCCACAGACAGTTAGCTACCTCATTTTGTAGCATAAGAGCTGGCAGAAAGTACAAGTTCCAACTAATGAAGTTCTCTGGAAACACTGGTAGAAGAGTAGCTCATCATCCCAAGTCATGGCCATAAAGGAGGTGTAGGTTCAATCACAAACTCCTACCTGATAAGCTAAAATCCCAGAGGGACTAGCCCAATGAGTATTTCATCATAAATATCACAAGAAAAAAGTCCAGTGTGGCAGAGAGTACCTGCACAGATCCAAGAGCTAACTTATCCACACAGAAACATACTAGGCTTTCAGCAAATTCCACAGAGTAGTAGAAAGGGCTCTCACTACTGAAAACTTATTTGCTGAGAACATGATGGCAATGGGGTATGTAATGACGACAGGACTGTGATGGCCCTAGCATCCTTAATCAATCATCAGTTTTTTAGCAAATTATTAAAACTGATTTCTGAAACAAAAGTGTGGCTCTTTCATTCTCAGATTCCCATATGGTATTGGATTACAACCTCCATAATCCCAATGCAGTACTACCAATTATCAGGGATAATGGAAGATCAGTCCAGTGAGAAGGGCGCTTTCTAAAAAAAGGTGGATTTGTGTGCCATCCTCGGTAAAAAGGTATAACAAAAGCCACTCTCTCCTGTTGGAGAGAAAGAAGAACAGTATCTCTTTAGATTATATTAACTACCTTGGTTATCAAAGTATTATTTAGAAAAATTACTTTTTAAGCAAGTTTTAATTGACCAGTTAAACACTGCTGCCCTAGATACTAAACATTCAGATAACTAGATTGCATAGTCGCTACGATCGCCTGAGTGCAGATGGGGCGGGATATAAATAAATATTATGATGATGTTTATTACACCACACACCAAAGTGAAATAATCCCACAATTTACAGAGAGGACAGTAGTTTGAATAGCCTTAGTAAGGACTGATTCCACACCAGCAAAACATGTACTACAGTACTTAGAAATGTGTTTTAAATCTAGCCTTAGGCTGTTTTGTTAATTATTGGTTTACTGGCTTCACCCACAACTTTCCCATTGATTTGCTTTATGCTGGATCATTTAATATAAGCAAAGCATATGGTGCTAACATTGCAAACCTCATTTCTACATCCTTGCTGCCAATAATATTCTGCACAACAGACTGAACACTATAAACATCAA
Source organism: Urosaurus nigricauda (assembly GCA_034509955.1). Lineage (NCBI taxonomy): Eukaryota > Metazoa > Chordata > Lepidosauria > Squamata > Phrynosomatidae > Urosaurus > Urosaurus nigricauda. Next base: position 87,010,926 of record JAOEGL010000002.1, on the reverse strand, counting down.
GATTAAATCAATGCTAGCAAAGTTTTTAAACTTTGTGTCATACCAAGCACACTCATACTTTGTCCTGGAAAAGCAATTTAAAAATTCATATATAAATTGCCTTTTATTTAGAAGAAAACCAACAATGTATAATGGTTTGGGGGTTGGACTCGGCTCTGAATCCCTGTTTAGCCCTAGAAACCATTGGATAACCTTGGGCAAGTCACATTCTCTTAGCCTCAGCATATCCTGTCTGAACAAATCTTGCCAAGAAAACCCCATTATAGGTTTGCCTCAGGGTTGCAATAAGTCAAAAATGACTTAAAGGCACAGTAAAACAAAGTCTTCCCCAGACCATAATTCTACTTCTTTATTTTTGTTTTAAAAAGATGAGGACGTCATATTTAATTTCAGTAAGAATTCACATACCAGAAGCAAGTACACAAACTTGGCATGGTTAAGGAATAATGACATGGATGCTTACCGGTACTAATAACTTAAACATTCAAGATGCTATTAACAGGGAGGAGGGAATTTCCAACTAGATTTGTGTGACTCACATACGTATCAGCATTAACCTTTTATTTTATGCAATTCAAATTCAGAGCACATGTATAGTCTTGTATGGGGAGAAATTAAAATTGCTCTGCCCAGCTTCTGTCTTGGGGGGGTGGTTGTTGGGTTTCAAGCAAAAGTGTAAATGGAGAGTTGCATGAACACATAGGGCTGAGTGAGTAGGAGGAGCATCGGTCTAAGTGTTGCGAAATGCCTCTCGCTGTTGTAGCACCACTACCTGTAACACTGCACAGTGATTGAACACATTCTTTATATTCAGAAGGTCCCAGATTCAAAATGCAACATCTCTCTCAGGCTGCATCCACACTGTAGAAATAATCCAGTTTGACAAGACTTTGGTTGCCATGGCTCAACACAATGACATTAGTAGAATTGTAGTTTGTTGTGGCACCAGAGCTCTCTGACAGAGAAGGCTAAATGTCCCACAAAACCACAGTTCCCCAAATTCCACAGCATTGAGCCAATGCAGTGTAAAACTGGATTATTTCTGCAGTGCAGATGCAGCCCCAGTAAGATCAGGAAAGCCTCCTGCCTGAAGCCAATGAGCACTGCTGACAGTACAGACCAAATGTGTGGAACCTGTGGCCTTTTGGGAGTTGTTTGACTCCGGTTCCCATCAGCCTCTGGCAACATAAGTGGTCCAGGACAATAGGAGTTGTAGTACAACCGCTCCTTGAAGTCCCACATGTTCCCTGCCCTTAGGATTAAACCATTCTTGATTGAAACAACCAGCAGCTATCCACATTCCTAACAAAACTCAAGCATGAGGACAAGCGGACTCTCTTTGCTCTTCTCAGTTTGAGAACTAAACTTGCAGCTTCTTCTCAAAAGAGTGGGAAAGCCTAAGCGGTCTTCATTTGGGGATGCAAGGTATCAGAGAAGAGGAAATCTAAAACCCAAACCAGGTTAAGCCTAAATCATGGCAGCTTGAAGGGAAAAAATGCTGTGGAATACGGTAGCTGTGTTTGTGTGTATGCCTTTAAGTTGACTTATGATTTATCATCAATTTCATAGAGTTTTCTTAGGGAATATTCAGAGGTGGGGTCCCTTTTGGCCAGTTCCTTCCTCTGAAATATAGCGTACAGCACCTTGTATTTGTCGGTGGATCTCCCACCGAAGTATTAACCTACTTAGCTTCCAAGAACAAATAAATGGGATCTGGTGTCTCTAGGGTATTTAGTTTGTTTGTTGTGTACTTTTGACCCTACGGTGAACCTATCACAGGATTTACTAGGGCTGAGAGTGTGTGACTCAATCAAGCTCACCCAATGGGTTTCTGTGGCTGAATCGAACTCTGATCTCCAGAGTCGTCATAGTCCGACACTCAAACCACACCACCACGCTGTATTGAGTACTCCTTTCCACTTAAAAATCCAGAACGCTCCCCCCAGGTTATCTCATCTCAGAAACTAAGCAAGGTCAGGCATGGTTAGTGTTTGGATGGGGGGTCTCCAAGGAAAACCAGGTGCTGTAGAGAGGCAGCATGGTGTAGTGTGGCTGAAGCACTGGACTATTGAGATTTTCACACTAGGGTCAGTTCCAGAACCATCCTCCACACACTTTTTCCAAGGCGCTTTTCTTCCAGGATTGATATTTTCTTCTCATTGTTCCAAAACATACATGCAGACTGAGACCTCTTTAACTCGCCCTGACTCAAGGATAAGGAATCCTGGGAACTGTAATTTTGCCTGCATGCACACTGGAGAAATAAACTAGTTTGGCACCACTTTAATTGCCTTGGCTCAAGGCTATGGGATTCTGGGAGTTGGAGTTTGTTGTGGGGCCCAGAGCGGAGCTCTGCTCCGCTCTGGGCCCACAACAAACTCCAACTCCCAGAATCCCATAGCCTTGAGCCAAGGCAATTAAAGCGGTGCCAAACTAGTTTATTTCTCCAGTGTGGACACAGCCTTTGTGAGACTACAAATTGGGATTATCACACTAGGGTCAATTCCAGAACCATCCCACAACCATCCCATTATTGGCAATGAATATCCCATTAATGGCAACAGGATAATTGTGGGATGGTAATGGGATGACTGTGGGATGGTTCTGGAATTGACCCTAGTGTGATAATCCCAACTGAGCCTTCTCTGGTGCCACAATAAACTACAATCCCCAGGACTCCTGAGCACTGAGCCAGGGGTTAGTTAAAGAGCTCTCAAGAAGTGGATTATCATTTCTGCAATGTGGCTTGGAGGGTGCTGGCTCCAGGCTATGGAATTCTGGGATGTGTGCACCAGCTACACATCCCAGAATTCCATAGCCTGGAAGCACCACACCTCGAATTTAATCCGGTATCAAAGCGGGTTATATTCCTCCAGCAGCCTAAGAAGAAGCCTCAGCCTTATCCCCCCACACTCCCAAGCCTATTTTTCCAAACTTTTCCCCAATCAGGACTAAGAGGTGGGGGGAGGGCTCTTAACTAACCAAAAGGCAGAGAAAGGGAAAGGATTAAGAAGAAGAAGAAGAAGAAGAAGAAAAGAAGAAAAAAGGAAGAGGAGGAGGAGGGGAAAGAAGAATGGAGAGTGTGGGGAACTAGGCTACACCAAGACAAAAGGGGGAGCCAGGCTGCTGCAGCCTCCTTAGAGAGAGAATGAGAAGGGGAAGATTAGAAGAAGGAAGGGGGCACTCACTCACCGCAACAGGGCCCTCCAAGAAGCCTGAGGAGGACTTGAGGAGAAAGGATGGCAGAAGAGGAGGAGGAGGACTAGGGAGGAGGGGGCACCATGATGCCTTCCCTTCAGTCTCAGCTCCCTCTTTAGTCAGACTGAGACTGGAGTCAGTGGCACCCGCCCCTCCAAAAGGCCCCGCCTCAGAAGAAGAGAGGCCTAAAGCCAAGCGCCTCCTCCTCCTCCTCCTTCTCCTCCCTCCATTTCCTTCAGGGAGGAGGAGGGACCCTCCTGCTTCTTTCCCCCTCACAGTCACAGAAGTGGGCTTGGCTTGGCCTTCCAGGCCTCGGCTCACTCACTGGGCCTCGTCTGAGGGAGAAAGAGAGGAGGTGGGGGAACCTTTTGGGCCCAAAGGCCTCAGGGCTCTTCCTCTCTGAGCCAAAATGTTAGGCAGTATACTTGCCCCAGAGGGAGACATTGGGGAAGATTTGCCCCATAGGGGATCATTTGGGGAATATTTGCCCCATAGGGGATCTTTGGGGAATGCTTGCCCCATAGGGGATCTTTGGGGAATGTTTGCCCTATAGTGGATCATTGAGGAATGCTTGCCCCATAAGGGATCATTGGGGAATACTTGCCCTATAGGGGATCATTGGGGAATACTTCCCCAATAGGGGATCATTGGGGAATACTTGCTCCATAGGGGATCATTGGGGACTTCTTTCCATATAGGGAAACATTGGGGAATACTTGCCCTATAGAGGATCATTGGGGACTTCTTGCCCTATAGGGAAACATTGGGGAATGCTTGCTCCATAGGAGATCATTGGGGAATACTTGCCCATAGGGAAACGTTGGGGAATACTTGCCCTATAGGGGATCATTGGGGAATACTTGCCCCATAAGGGATCATTGGGGAATACTTGCCCTATAGGGGATCATTGGAGAATGCTTGCCCTATAGGGGATCATTGGGGAATGCTTGCCCTATAGGGGATCATTGGGGAATACTTGCCTATAGGGGATCATTTGGGGAATGCTTGCCCATAGGGGATCATTTGGGGAACTTTTGCCCATAGGGGATCACTGGAGAATATTTGCCCATACGGGATCATTGGAGAATACTCACCCTGTAGAGAAACATTGGGGAATGCTTCCCTATGGGAATAACTGGAGAATACTTCTTCATAAAGAATCATTGAAGAATATTTACCCAAAATGCCCCTCCATAAACTGCAAATCCCAGGATTCCACAGGAGGAAGCCAGAGCAGTCAAAGTGGAATACTATCATTTTAAGAGTTAGTCTGATACTGTCCTTTTTCAGCAGGATCTGCCAGTCCACGCAAGCCACCATGGCATAGGGGACTGTGACTCTGGAGACTAGGGTTCAAATCCCTGCTCAGCCATGGAAACCCACTGGGTGACCTTGGACAAGTCACACTCTCTCAGCCTTTTTAACTCACTGAGCCTTTAATTCAGTAATTTTAGTTTCCTAAGGTTCCAGCCTTTGCTAAGGAAACAAAAATATTGACTATCAAAAATGTCAGGGGTCTGTTAGGGTCTAGCTTTCAATTATCAGAGTAGCAGAAATGTGCTCTTGTCTCCCCTAAGATCTGAGATTGACTCCAAAATACGACAAACACATAGTTTGTAGTTTAAAACAAAAATGTACTAATGGCTTTGATCTATATTTAATCATCATCATCATCATCATCTCTAGCCCACTCCTCTGTGGAACACAATATTTATACTGAAGCTATATCCTGAATAGTTCAGGTCAAAAACGTTTATCTCACCATCTTTCCCAAGAAAGTAGAGAGCGGGAAGATGGAAACACAACAGCTCAACTGAAAATATTTGGAGGGAATGTCAGTTAATCCCAACAAGGGGGAATTCCCTATCTATCTAAGGAAGGGGAAAGAGAATGCAAAAATCTTCCTACAAGTGTATATAAAAATATATTATTCTTTAATTTCGTTCAATTTTTATTTCTTTCATTTTCCTGGAGCAGCCTCGGAGCATCTGGGAGGTGTACGCGGAGCTCTAAAGAGGACAGGTTGGGAACTCCTGCCTTCAGAGTTTATCACACGACTGGAATCAGAAGTATAATCCAATGGCAATCTGAATGCAATCATGGGGTTTCGTGTTATTGCGTGAAAGCTGATCGCACGCATTTTCGGGCAATGGGAAGTCCTTCCGAATGCAAATGTGGGGTTTCGCGTTATTGCGTGAGAAACTATCACATGCAGTTTCGGGCAATGGGAGGCAATTTCGGGCAGTTCCGAACACGATGCGATGTCAATACGCAATCACGTAAATTTGCTGAACTAGCGAATTCACTCAATTCCGAACTGGCCCCACTTTCATTTCTTTCCAAATTGAGAGAAATTCCTTCTGTGTGATAACGCCGTTTGAGTATTTATGTCAGTGCAATTATCATTTTTGTGCACCTATTCCCGAGGGGTCCCAACTACTTAGTCTTGACGGTCCAATATCGCCTGTTCATTTCAGGTGGACTCGTCCCCCCAGAATAATCTGAAGGGGGTTTGAGCCCCTTCTGCTGCTCCATGTTCCAGAGCGCATGCGTTCAAGTTTTGAAACATCTTCATGCTACAGTGGTAATGTGGAAGGGTTGTCCCATGATTAATCCTCCTTTTCTCCTCTCTCCCCAGCCCCTATATCTTTTTCTAGCAGAGGCAGAGTGGCATCCAGGCTGACCAGATGTCCCAACCACAAAGGAGGGCAAGACACTGTAAAACGTAGGACATCGAAGGAAAATGTACGACATGACCAAATAACAGCCCAAAACACCCACAGAAATATAAATTCATGTTTCTTAGTCCTGCTCAAAATGGAGGGCATTTTTGAATTCCTCCTGGACAGATTGTTGAAATATAGGACAGGTCCTGGAAAAAAAGTTTATGTGTGTTCTCCAAGTCCCCTTTTCTTAACCTTCCTAGTTTATTTGTTTTTCTAAAAAAATGTTATTGCAGTTTTTTGCCTAAGGTGGATGGGGCTTGCCCTCCTAGAAATCTAATTTTCCCCATCGGATCCTCCCATGATGATGATGATGGTGGTGGTGATAATTTTTCAGATGTGTGTCTGGCTGGCTGCTGCTTTTCTCTGCATCCAAGGACAATGAAACCTGCATAATGTCCTCTAGTGGCCATAAAGGGAAATATTGCCCAAGCGATTTAACAACTGGAACAATTGGAATAATACAAAAACTTGTATTATTCTGAGTCTCCCTTGAAATGCATGGGACCAGAAGTAATTTTGATTTTGAAATATTTGCATATGCATAACGAGATGTCTTGGAGATGGGACCCAAGTCTAAACATGACATTCATTTACGTTTTGTATACATCTTGTACACACAGCCTGAAAGTAATTTTATCACAATATTTTAAAATAATTTTGTCCATGAAACAATGTTTGTGTACAATGAGCCATCAAGAAAGCAAAGGTGTCCCTGTTTCAGCTGCCCATGTGGACAATTTTGGAATATTTCAGAATTCCTGATAAGAGAGACTCAACCTGTACAGTATTCTTGCTTTTATAGTCTACCAAGCGATCCGCATTCTGTCCAAGAATCTAAGCAGCCCTTCGGTATCACTGGATAATGTAGCATGTTCTAAGTAGTGTTACTTTTTAGCAACTGAGTTATTGTGAGTCTGTTTATCATGATTATATTCAAGTATTTTGTCAGTAATTGGCTCCCATCTATCCATCACTTGAATCACAATTGTTTTCTTTTTGGGAAATTCAGAAAGAGAAAACACGTTGATGCTTTTTTGGCTGACCTACCATCACTCAAAAGCAATGCCATACAGTTTATTACTGTGTAATATGTATTATATTAAATATTTAGGAAGATGTTTATCCATGAAAAATATTCAGTAATTGTACTTTCTTTAAAATATTGGACAAATAGATGTGTGTTCTGCTTTAAATAAGCAGCTGTATGGAATTCATTTTTTTATTCTAGAAGAGTGGTTCTCAACCCTCCTAATGCCAGGACCCTTTAATAATAAATAAATAAATAAATAAATAATAAACTTTTTATTTGTGCCCTGCTTTTCTGCTACAGGAGCAACCATTAAGTGGCTTAAATGGTTTAAAAAGTATACAATATATACAATCAATTAAAAGAATAAATTAGCCCCCCCTTAAAAAAAGAATTAAACAAAATTAATACAATTCCTCATGTTGTGGTGCCCCCCAACCAATGGTCTCGGTTCCTAAGACAATCGGAAATATCTGTTTTCCAATGGTCTTCGGCGACCCCCGTGAAAGGGTCATTCGACCCCCAAAGGGGTCATGACCCATAGGCTGAGAACCGCTGTTCTAGAAAGTTATATGATTACATATCTCAGCTTTCAATTATTGGTGTTTACGGTTGGACTTGATTGAGATTTAACTAAAAATTATCTTCTGAGTAAAATAATAATAATTATTTTTTCCAGCTTGAATGTCAAGAAACTACTGTACAGTGATTTCAACAATAATAATTTAGGAGGATGTATTTGAAAGCACATACACATATTCACACTGCATTTGAAAAAGAGCTGTAACAACTAGAGAAATTACCATGGGTTAACATGTTTGCACATTAAATATATCAGTTCAGTGCAAAATGCTAAAGCAGAGATGTCCTATGTCTTTCTAGTTCTTCCAGATAATAACTATCCAATATGAGTAGTTAGAAATCTGGATTTTGCAAGTTATTGAGTTTTTGTTGTATTCTAGATACAACAAAAGGTACTCTTAGTTTCACTGGAAATATAGAACACTTCTGTAACCTTGAGAAATCTGGCTACTTGTATAAGCAAATAACTTAATGAAGGTTTCGAGACAAAATCTGAAACAAAATGCAAAAAAATCAACATCAGCTAGAAACTGAGGTCCCGATATAAAATAGCAAAACAACCTTGCTTCAAACCCCCACCAACTGGTACAACATTTGTCAGATTCCTGTGTATTCTGATGATATTCATGAAAATATTTCACTATCAGAATATTTCACCAATGTGGAACATACAATAATTTTCATTTTCTAAAAACACATTACAGTATCAAATGATTTTAATACTTACCTACTTGGTTAGGAGCATTCAAAAATAATGACAAAGCAGAAAAGAGAAGGAAGCTTTTTCTTGTTACATCTGAAGGTTTCTATCCATACAGATCATCAGCAAATGAGCAAATAGTTGCTTTTGTTTTCAGGCAAGAATTAATATAGGGGTTTGACAGTGCTACAGGAAGACCATTATCTGTAACAAACTCTGTTCAGGATGTCATGACACTTATTTTTCGGACTTATGAAAACAGGAATTGTCTCATGTGACATAGAGATGCGAGCCAAATATTTTGTGATTCTTCAACCAGTTCAATCAGGAACGTCATTGCAATAATTAGTGATGCTTTTCAAATGTTATAGCATAATCATGTGAATGTCTACACAGAAGTAACAGAAGTAATCCACACTGAGTTAGGACTTATTCCCAGGTAAATATATACAAAAAATGCAGCCTTAAATGTCAGGACAGATATGTGAGCTAATACATCTGCTACTGATTATGAATGTGTGTCTCTTTCACCATAGAGAACTGAAGTTGCTCAGTGATGACGTGAATGGATAGTGATCCAGTGGGCTGATACTTTTTATACAGATCTGTACTGTATTGCTAGCACATGGACTTACTGGGTGATAATGGTCAAATCACCACCATCAAAGGTAGTTAAGATTCAGACTTAATTTCATTTTAGGGAACATCTGTTTTAAGCTGTAGTTAATTGCCCTTGAGTACGTTTTGATTTATGATAACTGTATGAGTGGCAGGCTTCCTAGACACCCTGTTTTCAACAGTCTTGCTTGAGTCTTGTAAATTCAGGGCCTTGGCTTCTTTCATTGAGCCCATCCACCTGTAATGTGGTCTTCCTCTTTTCCCCATTACTTTATACCTTACCAAGCCTTACCATCTTTTCATGTCTAAACTATGATAGCTTCACTTTAGTCCTTTTGGCTTTCAGTGAGAGTTCAGGCTGTCTTTACTCTTAGACCCATTTATTTCTTTTTTGGGCAATACATGGTGTCCATAAAACTCTCCTCGAGCACTGCATTTCAGATGAGTGGATTCTCTCTGCTTTCTTCACTGTCAAGCTTTCAGTCACACACAGAAACTTGAAATGCATAGATGATCCTGATTTTGATATTTAATGACACATTTTTACACTTGAGGATTTTATATAGTTCCTTTATAATTTCCCTTCCAAGTCCTAGTCTTCTTCTGTTTGAAGTATCTTATTTTTTGTCAGGGTAGGCATGCTCTGAGGAGTGGAGGCCCATTTTTACCTCTTCTAGAGCTTCAGTAGCTTGAACTGACACTCCTGGTGACAAGTGGAAGTGATGTTTCAGGCATATTGTGATAATGGGTTCTCCCATTCTCTGGGCAAAACGGCTGAGGGATATAGCCTTTCCTCCAGGTAAATGATGTTATTGAAGGGTTAATCATGTGATGGTTTAGGTTACATTTATTAGGGGTCAGTTTCACATAGGAACAAGAGAAATAAGAGACAATTGGTCAATGACGATGACAGATTTAGAAGTTTCAAGATGTGTCCACGATATGTGGCTATAAAAAGATGGTGCTAGGAGGCATAGGGAAGTCTTGAAATTAGACTTGAAAGACTGGAACTGATGGAGAGGTAGGGGTGCTGTCTGCCTCACCATCCTCATGGAAACTTGGTCATAGGCTTGAGAAAGAGTTCCAGACTCCCAGCTTCCCAAGAACATCCAAAACCCCAAAGCACCATCTGTATCATAAGCAGAGCAGGAATATTCAGGTAGTTACATTAGAGTTTACGTCTCTTTCTAAACTCTGCCAAATATGACTAAGGTCCAAAACACACTGCAGAAATAATCCAGTTATTTCTGCAGTCTCATACTTTAACTGCCCTGGCTGAGTGTTAAGAAATCCTGGGAACTGTAGTTTATTGTAGCACCAGATCTCTCTGACAGAGAAGGCTACCATAAATGTCTCACAAAAATACAGTGCCCAGAATTCCCTAGCATTGAGCCAGGGCAGTTAAAGTGGTCTCAAACTGGATTATATCTGCAGTGTGTTTCTTTTGTACCTACTCTTAAGTGATGCATGAGGGAAGATGTCTTTTGCTCATGTAAGATTGCTTGCTTAGAACATAAACTTTCCTTAAAATCTCTCTTCTTTTCCTCTTTCTCTCCATATGCCTTTGCTCGGTGTGTGTGTGTGTGTGTGTTCATATGTGTGTATGGGATTCTCATCTGTCATGGGAGAGAGAGAGAGAGAGAGAAAAGTTTTGCAGATTCAGAGGTGAGGGAAAGTGCAAGTTAAACCAGTGAGTAACTTCCTACTAAGTTACTGTGTCAAATTGGCGGTGGCTAGATACAATTTGGGAGTGGGGGCTTCTTCTACTCATGAGCAGGAGATGGGTCAGAGCCCATTACATAAGCAGAAGTTACTTACTTCTTTCAGAGCATATTTTTGCTGACTGTAGGTGGAGGTATTGACCACCAGTGTTTTCAGGCCTGAATAGGACTCTCTGAGTCTATTTTTAAAATAAATCATTTTTGGCTGATTTGGTGCAGGTTGGGAGTGAAGGAGTGAGGACAAGGACTACACAAGACCTTGCAAGGTCCACAATCATCATGGTACAAAGGGTGGGGGAGGCAGCCTTGGCAGGGGGAAGACCTTGAGCCAACAACTTGTTATAATTGGCTTGGAGTCAAAGAAATCTTCCATCAGTAATAGAAATCCTTCTGAAATAACTGTTTCCAACTGAATAGAAGAGTGGTTTTTATGGGAAAGGTGACCTCCCCCCCCAGTGAAGTTGTTTCACTTATAGATGCTGTTGGACTAGACATTTTTATAAGCGTGGCAACCTGTTTCTTATTCTGTTTGTTTCTCTGGTCATACTGTAATGGTCTGGAAGGCATGCTCTGTGAGGAAAGGCTTAGGGAGGTGGGTATGTTTAGCCTGGAGAAGTGAAAGTTAAGAGGTGACGTGATAGCCGTGTTTAAATATTTGAAGGGGTTTCATATTGAATTTTGTTTTCTGCTCTCTAGAAACTAAGATATAGAGCAATGGATTCAAACTGCAGGAAAAGAGAATCCACATCAACATTAGGAATAATCTCTTGATGGTTCAACTATGGAATATACTGCCCCAGAGTGCAGTTCACTCTACTTCTTTAGAGGTTTTTAAAAAGAGGCTGGATGGCCATCTCTCGGGGGGTGCTTTGATAGTGAGTTCCTGGATGGCAGGGGGTGAAGTGGATGGCCCTTGTAATTTCTTCCAACTCTATGATTCTGTTATTCTATTCTATGATCCAATATACTGTGGTACTGTTCAGCAAGTGAATCTCTGATCCCACTTGCACAGCAGTTCATGAAACAAAACAAGTGCATTTCCCCCCTTCCACTCAGTAATGTTTAAATGCAAGCTAAATAGAAGTTTCTATTTCTATCCTGCATGAAAAACATTGCCATGAGTATTTGAATAGCATGAGCCTCAAAAGTGCTTTTAGTTTAATGTATGGAAACACCCTTGATCTTTCAACTGCAAACAATGAGAACAATATATATCACCCCTTCACTTTTTTCTCTCTTCCACAGATCTATGGACATAGATTCTAGAGGAAGGTAGAACATTCAGTTCCAGCATGTTCAGAGCTGCTCAAAATATTCTTGATATGTTTTTGTCCTTGGCAACTATGCCAACAATTACTGAAAAACTAAAACACTTAATAATGCAGTGTTATTGATGGTCCTTAGAGATGTTCCCTGAAAACAAACACTTACATGTACACCTATTTTTCTGAAAGGATACTTAAAATGAAAACTGTTAGAATATGTAAACCATTTTAATGATACATGGCTTGATGACCTCACTATTTAACATTTGTAGCTTTAAGTTAAAGGAAAACTAAACCCCAAGAGAGCTGTTTCCTAAACTAAATAAAACACGATATGTTCATCAAAGGGTCTGTTAAAATTTGTAACGAGAGTCTAATATTTCTTTTTTCATACATATATTGTGGAACTTCAGTAAGATGAGATAACATGGGAGAAAATGATTAATTGGACTGCCTCCTTGTAACAGCTTTTGAATGATTCATCCACAGTTAAATACTTAAACAGCCCACTAAATTTAAACATTTGCCTAATTCTTTGAAATCAGTAGATTTTGAAAACTGCTTAAGTTTGGGTCAATTGTGCTCCCCCCTTTATAATATCAGCTAGTGGTTTCTTTACAATTTTTATGCCATATTCTCATGTTTTACCCTTACTGAATGTCAGATAGATCAATTTCAGTTATGTTTAATTCCTTCTTTTACAGGAATGGTGGAAGTGACAGTGGAAAATGTGTGCCTTTGCTCTTCTAAACATTCACAGCATAAGTCATGTTTTAGTATGGTTTTTTTCCTGTCCTCCAGTTCAAGGGAAGCAAGCATTCATGAAGACATTGTATTAATTCCATCCTTTGTTACTATTTGACTAGTTAATGCCATATAACTATAAGAGTAGTAGTCCAAAAGGGTAAGTATTCCGAGTTCTGGAACTACTGGCACTTCATGCCTCAATCAAGTTAGCTGTCATAGGCTGCCATTCTCTAGATTACCACACTATACTCTTATAGTGCTGCTATTCTACTTTAGCTGCTCTGGCTCCCTCCCATTGCATTCTGGGATTTGCAGTCGAGGGAGGGGCATTTAGAATTTTCAGCTAGAGAGCTGTTAATCCTCACTGGATTATAAAACCCAGAATCCAACAGGAGGCAGACAGAGCAGCAAAAGTAGGAAGAGCCGCACTATAGAGTCTAGAGCAGTAATGTGGTAGGTTAAGGAGTTCCAACTAGAATACACTCATCCCTCCATGTTTGCGGCTTTGATGTTTGCAGATTTGATTATTCACAGATTTGATTAATATGTTCTCTGCTGGAATATCCTCCAGTGCATCTCTATGGTCAACTTTAACTAAAAGTTGTAATGAAGAACCTAGAGATTCCTAGAGCAAATACTCTACTAGGCATTTGTAGCATCTCCGGTGCAGTTCTATGGTCAGTGTCTGTTGGACGTTGACCACAGAGTTGCACTGGAGGACCTAGAGATTTCTAGAGAGGTGTCCTCTCAGGTAAAAACATGTTGTTTTTGTTATTGGCGTTTTTTCCATATTCATGGGGGTCTTGTGCCCCTAACTCTAGCGAATAGGGAGGGACAAGTGTAGACCCATTCAATTAATTGTTGAATGGTGAGCCAACACATACATAAATCCCAGTGATTCAATGTGCATATTCTCCTCAGGGTGAATAACAAGATTTATGCCATACTACTGTGGAAGTGTAACCATGTTGTACATAGTGATACTTCCTGTTACAGTGCCTCCTGGAATCTTTGGTTTAATATGAATGGTGACCTAGAATGTAGCACCTAAAACCACTGTACTTCCTGGCACAATGGTGTTGAGCAGCGGTTCTCAACCTTCCTAATGCCGCGACCCTTTAATACAGTTCCTCATGTGGTGACCCCTAGCCATAAAATTATTTTTGTCTGTTCCTAAGACCATTGAAAATATGTGTTTTCTGATGGTCTTAGGGGTTGTGACCCACAGGTTGAGAACCCTATTGTTGTTATTCAAGCAACAATCAAAATAGATCCCTTGCATAGGAATCAACCACCTCAACATATGGATTGCATATGCCATGACTCAGGACTGTAATTCACAGTACTTATCACCCACATACTCGTTTATGTGGAGGCACTGTATGATACAGGTGATACATCATGAAGTTCACTTAAATATTTAATCAGCGTAAAGACTTTGACTATCATCTAGGAAAGCATGTGCAAGACAAAGAACCATGTGTTTTTGTGCTGCCCAACAGACGGTACTTATATAATAATCATTGCCCATTACTATATCTCATACTGAGGTAATACATTTGAACACATGCTCATCAGTATCAAAATGTCCTTGGCTGCCTTACCTTAAGCTTAGGGTATCCATACATTAAATAATATATAAACCCCATTTATTATATTGTTGGAAATTTAAATAAACTTTCTTCCTGTTTAACAGATATTCCTCCTTCCCCTCAAGTTTTTATGTGTCAGGCTCTGAGCTGGGTCTGGAAATATATTTTGTCTTAAATGTAAAAGTCTATGGTTAATAACAAATAATAAGACTTCTCAACTAGTCACCATGGCAATACAACTAAGTATCAGCAGAGGGCATCTGTTCATATTAGAAGACTTACTAATAGTTTGCTTTAAAATGCACTTGAAAAAAACCAGTTATAAAAGACTAGTTTCTACTAGATGATAAACCCATGCCACTTACGGTTACCAAGGGATGCTCCAAACCTATATAAATAAAATGTTTATTTCTGTCTGCTAGTCTTTGTTACTCCATCACTCAAAAACAGTGGACTGGATTTTCAGCAAATTTGGAGTAGGTTTGGGATGATCTATGTTCCATATTTAAAATTCATTTGTGAGAAGCTACCAATTATTTTATTTATATAAATGTGTGGAACAGAAATTGAAAGATTGTGATGGATCTGTTGTGTTGAGGCATTGCCTTAACTATTTAAACAAAAACAAGCTTCTGCCTGTTTGTTACCACACACACATACACACACATATACATAAATAGCTGGGCAGATTTTTACCAAATTTGGAGAAGTGTGTGATAGTTTCTAACCTAACATATAAGTTATGTGGCATAACAGTAAAATCATTTTTGTGGGACCCTGCTGGACATCTATTTTTCGTCCAGTAAGAACAACACAATTGCCAGCTGATCAGGATAGGTATACTCTCCCAAGCACAACAGAGACTGATACGCAATGCAAGGAATGTTTAAACACCCAAAGAGAAAGACAGGTATTCTCCAAAGCAGCTGCAGCTCAACACAATCATTAACAACAGCTGATATTTCTCCCTTGTAATGCTGGCTATTACACTTGTATAAAATAACAGAAATCCTTTCACCATGAGAACAAGTTGTCAAGAAGAGGGGTTCTCACCTAGATGTCTTTCAAAAATGCAAGGCTGTTGTTTTAGTGGTAACAGCTTCCATGGGGTAGCCATATTAACCCACTGCAACAAATTGTGCAGAATCTTGCAGTATATGCTGAGAAATTACCCTATGCTGTTCTTCATAAGATTCTGTTCTACTTGGTAGAAGGTAGTTTGGCTTGAGAAGATTGTCAGTGAAGAGTTTTGCACCTGACAGAAAACAGTGCTCAGACCTATGACTGAAGGATTGGGAAGGGAAGCAATTTTGCCTTCAAAAATGTAAATACTTTAAAAATCTGTTCTGCTTGTCTTAACAGTTAAAAACTATTTTGCAAACTGAATTATGACTGTATACCATTTAGCCTGTCCACAAAATACAAATGGTCACAAACAGAAGATGCACGTTGTTGTTAGAGGAACACAGCCTTCCATATTTTGCAAACAAGGCAGAACAGTTCATCTCTGTTCTCACTTTTTAACACAACCTACTTGCCTCCCATCTTCTGAGACAGCACTCAATTTGTTGCTGTTGTTGCTGTGTGCCTTCAAGCACTTTCTGACATGGCAATCCTATAATGGGGTTTTCTTGGTAGGTTTCCTCAAAGGTTTGCTTTTGCCATGAGGCTGAGAGACTGTGACTTGCTCTAGGTCACCCAGTGGGTTTACATGGCTGAGCCAGGATTCGAATCCTTGTCTCCAGTCGTAGTCCAACACACAGACCACTACTCTTTTGCACTCATTTTAGCATTACCTGACCCAATCAGAAAGGCGGCTACAAAATGTAGGGGGAATTGCTTTCCTAAGGAAAGGGGAGCTATCTGATGGTTAACATTAGCATACATCCTACAAATTACCACAGGACAGTGGTTCATAGGATCAGCATGGAAGCCTGCTGCATTCCTGCACATTTATTTAGTCATGAGGCCTATTTACATATTTGCACAGAACTTGGTTAATTATGACACATGATTACTTGGTATATGTTAGTTTCCTTACTAACAGACAATAGGTAATGATGATGGTTTTAGCTGTCTCAGAGGACTTGCACTTTAATTACTTCAAATTGCTAAATATTTCTCTTAGCAAGGGTTTCTGGATCATGTTTTAAACATTTTAATTGTGCAACTAGCTTATTAAACTGTTATGTGGTGGTTGTTGTGTGCCTTCAAGTTGTTTTCAACTTATGGAGACTCACCCAGTGGGTTCCCATGGTTGAGCAGGGAATGGAGTCGTAATCCAACCAACACTCAAACCACTACACCTTGCTGGATCTCTTGTTAGGCTAATCACTAACATGTTCCATTGATTTCAAGGGATATCTATGTTAGGCACAATTAAGTATGGTTCCAATCCAACATATTATTACTGTTATTATAAGAGACTAAAGATTTGATACTTGTAGAGATTATCTGAGTAGTACATTCCAATGCCATCTTAATATTCACTTTTAAAATAGGAAATACATTTTTGCACAAATACACCCTTCATATGCACAAGTCACAATACTGAAAATGTGGGATCTCATGATATCATGCAAATGATCTGATCTGGCACATACAGTGGTCCCCCGGGATCCGAATCCCCCAGGGAACGAAATCCCCGGGATCCGAAACCGCCGGGGGAGAAAAAAAGCCCCCGGCCAACGAAAAAAAACCTGGGTTGCGAAAGAAATTCGCAACCCAGAAGTTTTAAAACAGCGCATTTCCGGCGCGCTGTGCATCCAAAAATGCGGTCCCCTGGGTTGCGAAAACTTCCGGGATACGAAGGTAATCCCGGAATGGATTACCTTCGTAACCCGGGGGACCACTGTATTTTTTTTTTTTTTTCAAAACCAAAATACTGGTGTGGAAAGCTTTAATCCTGTTGTAGATGTGGTGACTTTAATTCCATTTCTGCCAGTCCTCCCATTTCCCTCTCCCATTTGCAATGAGAGGAAACATCCTAATGTTATCAATGTGAGCTTTCTTCCTATTGAAAAAATAGGAACACTTCCCAGCTCCAACTGGGAATACAGTAGTGATGAACGACTAAACCTCCACCCACTTTCAGGGTTCACAGTCCCTTACAAACAGTTGGCTTATTTTTTAAAATGAGTTCTAATCCAAATTAACATCACATGTTGTTGGGGGGAGGGGGTAGCCACTAATTCATCCCCATATGCTATCAATTATCTGAAAAGAACAAGATGAAGCCGTAATTGTTACTGAAAGCAGTGTTTATATACTGTAGAATGTACTTCTGTAGATCAGTATCAAATCAGATTTTGCCATTGGTATATGGAAGCAAGTGCTACAGAGTCACATCAAAACAGCTGGAACGGTATAGTCAAAAGCTAGCTTTTATTTGAATTACCTTAAAGAACAATGATAGCAGAATTTTTAAACAGAGTTAACAGTGGCTGAAGCTTAGGACTGACTTTAGAGTAACCCAGTCTTTACAGAAGGGAAAGAAAAGAAGCAGAGAAGTTAGTCAACATTAAAATAAAAAGGTTTGAAATACCATATATACTCAACTATAAGTCAACATCATGTGTAAGTCGAGGGCAGGTTTGGGGGCCAAAATTATGAATTTTGCCATGACCTGTGGTTGAGGGTAAAATGTGGAGGTTCCTTCATTGCATGAGGAAATCTGAAAGAGCTGCTATCACATTACCATACTGACCTGTAAATAAGTCTACCTGGGACTTTGGGGTCAATTTTTGGGCGTAAATTTCTTGACTTATAGACGAGTATATATGCTAATGTAAATTATCTCCATCTCACATTGTCTATCTTAGGCTCCGTAATAATGCAACACATCCATAATAATCTCTCTGAAGCACACTTCCCAAATGTGGAGTTTCAAATCTCCTAAAAGTAACAAGGCTGGTCTGAGGTAGTGCTAAGCCTGAAGCCAGGCAGTCTGTGCCCTGTTAATTCTCAGTCTGCAGGATCCAACTGGACTGCCCTGCTTCCCTCAAAGTCAGGACCACTGTAGAGGTGAACAGTGCTTAATACCTCACAGAAGTGAAAGAGATCCCCCGTCATGCTGCCCCCCTTTTCATGGTGCTTTTTAGCATTAATCCCAAAATAAATTTGGCAACTTTTCTGGTCAATGGCTTTTCACTTGAACATGTGGTACTTGCAGAAGTTATCTAAACTGCCACTAACAACCTTATGAAACACAACAGAGAACCAGAATCTGATCACCCATGGAACTGTGGAGTTTACACTGGATGTTAGCAGACACCACTGTAAGTAAATCATTACAAACCACACTGAGCTCTTGACAATAAAGGGCATATGGAGTTCTACGTTGTCCTTTTAAAAACCTTGCACAAAAATAATTATGATAAAATGATGCTACTGACCATAAGCAAATTTGTTTTCAAAAAAGTATAATTTTGTAGCCTGTCTTGATTACTAGGTAACATCATTGTATGCCTGCAGGCGCCAGGCTGGTCAAATCACTTGGGACTAAACATGATATGTTTCTCCTGATACATACAGGGGAAATATGTAGTATGGAAGCCTTTTACACTAGCCATTACAGCCACATTCAAGGACTACAGCTTCTTCCCGGCTGATAAAAATGTGGACCACTTGAGTATACCACACAGCTTCGCAAAAGCTGCCTAGAGGAGCCACTTGTAAAATCTGCATAACTTCAACAAGAGGGCATTGTTGCCTCTAACTTCAAACCACACTGTGAGGCAAATACACCTCATTCCTTTCACATACATTCTGCAGTGTGGATCCAATAGAATTTAACTTGCCAATATAAATATAACTTCCTACACTGCATTTTCAATTTGTCTGAACACATCCGTATCTCTGTCCAAAAACAAAACAGAACAATGTTCCTGAATCTGGTACCTTCCAGATGTTGAAGATCGCAAATTCTATCATTCCTAGCCACTGAACATGCAGTCTGGGGCTAATAGAAGTTTTACTCCAAAAGAGGTTGAAATTTGTAGAACTGACAAAACCTATAGAGTGCAGGAGTAAGCTATCAACTTACTCAGCTCCTGAAGTAGACTGTTTATATTATTCTTTAAAAATAAAAAAATCAGGCCTTCACCTTCTGAACTGCAAATCCTAGAAACTGTGATCAGCATAATCAATGGCGAGTAATGATGGCAGCTGCAAATCAACAGCGTATTGAGGGATGCACAGTTCCAATCCAAGGTGAATGTGTACTGATGAAAATTAAGTTGAGCTATATTACAGTATTTTTATTTATTTTGGGGGGAGGGGAGAGCACTATTAACTGTTTTCCCTTTATGATAAGATATTTGGTTTTTTAAAAAGTTTAGGAAAAATTGTACAAAGGATGCAACTTTGACAAATGAAAGTTACTTTCAAGAAGCTTGTTGTCCTTTGCCTTCAAGTCATTTCTGACTTATAGCAACCCTATCAGGGGGATTTCTTTGCAAGATTTGTTCAGAGGTTTGCCATTGCCTTCCCCTGAGGCTGAGACCATAAGGTGTCCAAAGTCACCTAGTGGGTTTCACGGCCGAGCAGTGAATCGAACCCTGGCCTCCAGAGTTGTAGTCTAACGCTCAAACCACCATACAATGCTGGTAGTGACATATACTTAACTGGAGAAGATTAGCACTAAAGTTTATAGATCAAGCCCACAAAATTCTACTTGCACTTAAAACAGCTCCAGCTTTCTAGTCATACAGTTATGAATCTATGCATATAGTACTGAAAGTTGTACACCTTCAAGTAGTGTCTGACTTATGGCAATCCTATCACGGGGGTTTGTTGACAAGAGTTGTTCAGAGGGGCTGTGCCATCCTCCGAGGCTGAGTGTGTGTGACTTCCCCAAGGTTCTATGGCTGAGAAGGGACTCAGACCCTGGCTTCCAGAGTCACAGTTGAACCGCCACACCATGGTGGCTCTCTACATTGCTACAAAAGCTACCAGTTAATACTTATGCCAAATTAAACTCTAATAAATGTAAAGCAAAGCCAGCACAGATGTCCAATTTATAGTTGTGACAAACTGAATCTAGACTTATATACTTTGAACAGAAATACTGATTCTGCTTTAAATATGACTAAATGTGGATCCAAACGAATGTATTTAAACAAGCAGGATTTTTTTTATTAGATACTATGATATAAACTAAGCGGGGGGGGGGGAGGTCTGTGTTTTTACTTAACAATAGTAGAAAGCCTTTTAACTTCATTCATGCAACTATGGGTCAGTTACTCCATGAAAATTTATTATTCTTCCTCTACCAAACCACGATCTCTCACATAGGGAACCATGTGGATAAATTTCCATATGACCCAAACAATACAGCAAAAGTATCTGAAGCAATTATGATAGCAGCACTTTTTCTCTCTAAATAGGGTGTGCAGGATGGAGAAGAGTATGAAATGTGTTACTCTATTACATCATGTTTGGTATTGCATTTCAACAGTGAGCTCTGTGCAGAGGCCACACTGCAAACCAGTAACTCTGCAATAAATTTGCCATCGATTAAGATAACCCTTAAAACTCTTTATTCCGCATACTTTGTTTGTTCAGTCCTTCATTCTGAAATCATAAAATTACTGAAAGGCTTAATAACAAGTCAGACTGAGTTTGCATAAAATTAAAGTATACAACTAATGCCTAGAATCAAGCCAACTCTCAAGTAGAAATGGGTGATGAAAATAGCACAGACATGTGGAGAAGGAAAACACATGTCAATATAAACAGAACCAGTAGAATTTGGCAAGATGTTTTAGTAACATTGGGAAATTTTGTGTCACAGAGAATGGACTGATCAGGAGCTTACACTTAAGGTTTTTCAGGAAAAAAACTGAGCATCAAGTGTATGGAATTTCTCTTATTCTGGCTGAACACATTCAAATCTAAGCATTCACAATACATTATATAATATTCCTGGACAATCACAAAACGAGCAGAATGAGTAAACTATGTAAGGCTTTAAAATTCGAAGCACAGTGTATATTTGAGTATTACTTTGTTAACAAATTAGGCTACATTTTAGGTCTATTTTATATTTTATTCAAGCAAAATGTATTCAAGGGAAAGGCAACTTATTTTACTAGAGTTGTCAACATTCGTTTCACTATATAGGAGTACATTAGTAGAATTCTCAGAATAATTGAAACAATTAAGTTTTACACTTACAAATATTGGATTCAAATTCAAAAAAGACAATGGCAACTTTGCAGGTTTGCCAGTACAAAAAAGTCAGACAAATATTATGGTTTTTATTGTTATCCAAGTTTTCCTTCTTTACATGATTTCAAAATGCCCAAGTGGCCACATATAAAGATCTTTTGATTTCAGAGGTACCGCTGACATACTGTATCTAGTTGCTTTAATATGGACCATGTTAATAGGAGTAGTTACAAGAGAATCAAGATTCTGTGCCTTTGTTTTGCAAAGCCACAATGGCCAAATATAATTTTTAGCCATTAATGATTCAGGAAAAAAAACATTGAGAATAAGACACGAAAGATAATAAAACACTTGTTTTGACTTGCTCCCTCTATCATAGGGCTTGTAACTTCCAGTAGTTGCTTCCATTCTTCTTTCATATTCCTTCATTTGTAATGGCTATTTGTACTTTACAACTGCTTCAGTTACACTTGGGCAACAGAAGAGGTCACAGTAAAGTTTGAGATGTTTTAAAAATATTGTATATAACCTTCTTTCTGATATGCTAAAGCATTTGGCAACAGTTTTACAGCATCTGATTTTACATAAAATTTCACTTTATGATTTTTGTACATCTTAAGAAAAACTTGCAAATTGACTTATGTATAGTCTAAGAAAACTTGCACAAAATATAACTACACAAGCTTGTCCCCCTCATCTGTTGTTCCAGTTAATACTGGTATCAAAACCTTCATTAATTTATGTTTACAAATCATTACCTGTACACATATGAAGGCAACTGACCTGATTTGAAAACAAAACCATCAGGTTTTACACTGTGGTTATCAAGATCTGCAGTTCTGCAATTAAATTCACCTGCATGTAACTATACAAAGCAATTTACAAATTCACAAGTTCCTGTGACACAAACTGTTTTAATCTTTCAAGGTATTGTCCGTAAAGCTCAACATCATTGTGTCCTGCTCCTTCTACCCAAAGTGGTTCTACAGGTCTTTGACAGCGTTCAAATAAAGCTAAGCCATGTGAAAAGTCAATCACTTCATCTTCTGTCCCATGGATTATTAACACTGGAGATGTTATTTTTGAGATCTTGTCAATGCTACAAAAACACAGAAAAGAATCAGTATGCAAGAATCCACAACTTCACAAACAGGTGTTAGATTATTAACTTACTCATTTTTTCCACATTAATTGTTTTAAATATTAGTTTTTAAAAACTCACCCAATAACTAATATTCTTCAGGTGGTATACTATATTTGACAGCCACTGTGCAATCAGATTTAGTGGAGGTTTTAAGTCACTAGAAACTAATAAAGAAAAAGATGGGACCAGACCCAGATTTGCACTATGTAGAATTCTTTTGGTGCTGGAGGAAGGAGGCAAAGCAGCCCAATGCTATTTACCAATCCCTTCTGTCAACTCCCACAGAGTTCTGGGAAACTGTTGGACCCTTTTGGAACACAGTGGGAGGTGTTGTGGGGAAATGGGACAAAGTTGCTCCCTAAAGCCTCTGAAAACCAAGTTCCCTCCACAAACATAAGGAGCTTTTGCATTCAAAGACATAGGGATGGATCCAATCCATAAATTTGCATTAATATATTTTAACAAGATTATTTACATTAAAATCACAATAAAATGGTTGTGGATGAAACCCTTCTTTTTCTAATTTAGTTACTTCTCTTCTGGGTTTTATGGGAAGACCATGCCAGATGGCTTTTCAGTATGCACTTTTAAGAATACTACATCTTACTTTGGGAATGCATCAAAGCAGTAGGTCTTCTTAGTATCAGGAAAAGCTACTCGCATTCCTGAGGTCAGAGGAGAATGAAGAATTACAGCAGCACTTTCATAACGAGCAGCAAGATCCACAGATGGCACTGTTCCTATGCTTTGGCCATATATAATCACATTTTCAGGGCGAATTCCATACCTGAAAAAGTAATCAGAATGTCATTTCAAAATGGGCATACACCAGATGAATAAAGCAGCTACTATCAATATGAAGGAACATGCTGGGAAATCCTAGTAGACACAGTAACCCTGGGACACATATTGAATCTAACTTGAAATTATGGTTTGCCGGAAACACGGATGTAGGACCTGCAAGAAAATGTTATATATTTTATGTTCCAATCAATCAGTCATGCTGTCCTCCACCATTTTTTTTATCCTTCCCACATCTTTAGGGTTTGAGGAGGAATTGAAGTTTTGGAGAAGGAATTGTATGAAGGAGGATACCTTCTGGCCACATCATCAAGATGTCAGATTTCACTAACAAATCTTATCCTTAGTTAAGCTATAAATGATTTAGTGAATGTACACAACTGAATTTTTCATTATTATCATCTTCATTTAGACCATTCCTTTTTCCAGTTGGGGACCAAGGCAGCTTACAAAGGTTTAAAAAATGAAACTAAAAATATACATATTATGAAAGCTAAAATACTGTATAATTAAATTATTAATAAAATTAAAAGCAGTTGGAAAACATAAACAAATATAGCACCTGAAAGATGCTTTCCTTCTGAGCGGTCAGACCCCAAAAGGCCTGCTGAAACAAAACGTTCTTCATCTGTCTATGAAAAGAAAGCAAGGAGGACACCAGTCTAACTGTTACAGAAATGGAGTTCTGGAGCCAGAAGGCCCTCTCCCATATTACCACTAGATGTACCTGTACAAGAGTTTGGTTAAGAGAAGGGCCTCCCCCAAAGATCTAAAGACATAGGCATTCTCATATAGTGGTAATAGTCCTTCAGATAACCTGGATCTGAGCTGTATAATGCTCTGTAGGTCATAACCAACACCTTGAATTGTACCTGGAAACAAATTTCACAAGTAAACCTGTGCTTCTCTGTGTGCCTTTTGATTGGGTAAGACCTTAAAATTTGAATTTGTGAGCCATTTCATTGGTTCATTGGGGAGGAGGAAAGAGAAATCTCATTTTATATAACTGCTAGGAGAGGCTTCTGGCCATACCTTCCTCAAGGTAAACCTGTGCTTCTCTGTGTGCCTTTTGATTGGGTAAGACCTTAAAATTTGAATTTGTGAGCCATTTCATTGGTTCATTGGGGAGGAGGAAAGAGAAATCTCATTTTATATAACTGCTAGGAGAGGCTTCTGGCCATACCTTCCTCAAGGTAAACCTGTGCTTCTCTGTGTGCCTTTTGATTGGGTAAGACCTTAAAATTTGAATTTGTGAGCCATTTCATTGGTTCATTGGGGAGGAGGAAAGAGAAATCTCATTTTATATAACTGCTAGGAGAGGCTTCTGGCCATACCTTCCTCAAGGTAAACCTGTGCTTCTCTGTGTGCCTTTTGATTGGGTAAGACCTTAAAATTTGAATTTGTGAGCCATTTCATTGGTTCATTGGGGAGGAGGAAAGAGAAATCTCATTTTATATAACTGCTAGGAGAGGCTTCTGGCCATACCTTCCTCAAGGTAAACCTGTGCTTCTCTGTGTGCCTTTTGATTGGGTAAGACCTTAAAATTTGAATTTGTGAGCCATTTCATTGGTTCATTGGGGAGGAGGAAAGAGAAATCTCATTTTAGGAGAGGCGCGCGCCTAACGGCGCGCGAATTTTTTCTTTTCATACTCATTTTTATATTTGATAGCCAAGGCAGGGGGGAAGTACAGAGGAGAAGGTAGCCTGAACACAGTGAGGACAAACTCATTCAATATTTATACTTTTCTTCCCACTATTCCCTTAAGGGGCTGTGGGGATTCAGAGGAAGTGAATCAGGGACTTGCCTCTAGAAGGAGCTAGCAGCCAGGAACTTTCTAGATACCTATAGGCCCAGTTGATTGAGCTCACTAACAGAGCTTGGGAACAAAGGCCAGCCACACAGGGATTTTTTACACTGGTGTTTTACAGGAGAAGCCCACAGTCTTGTTTCATTGCCTCCTTAAGACTTCTCACTATGGACACTGAGGGACCTGCAGCAGTCACCTGCAACACCTGTGGGATGTTTGTCTTCTTGCCTATAGATGTGGGGAACTTCACCTGCACCAAGTGCAAGTTGGTAGCCCTCTTAGAAGGAAGAGTTCAGCAGTTGGAGGCCCAGGTGTCAACACTTCAGCATCACAGAGAGCAGGAGGTTCTCTTGAACAGAAAGGACCAGATGGTCCTGGACAGGAAACACACAGAGAAAGTTGCTGAGGAAGAAGAGGTCACTTCACACACAAAAGGAGGAGATGGTTGGAGGAAAGTTACACGCAGAAGTAGGGAAACCACGGTTCGTTCTGTGAGCTTGCAGCTACAGAATCACTTTGAATCTCTCTCTGTTATCAGAGATGATGAGGAAAAGCAGCAGGGACAGACATCAGGGACAGAGCAGGGGAGACTGAGAGTACCACGAAAGGGAACAGCCGCTGCTAAGCCTCGGAGGAGGCGTGTGGTGGTTGTGGGGGACTCCTTGCTGAGGGGTACAGAAGCAGTGGTTTGTGGGCCTGACAAGATGTCTCGGGAGGTGTGTTGTCTCCCTGGGGCAAAGATCCATCATGTAACTGAGAGGCTGACAAGACTTGTCAAGCCTACTGATCAACACCCCTTTCTTCTGGTTCATGTGGGAACCAATGATACTGCAAGGCACAGCCTTCAGAATATCATAAGGGATTATGAGGCTCTAGGAAGGAAGCTGAAAGAGATGGATGCACAGGTTGTCATATCATCTCTTCTCCCAGTAGAAAGGCATGGTCCAGGAAGGGAGAAGAAAATAGCAGAGGTGAATAACTGGCTCCGTAGATGGTGCCGCCAAGAACAGTTTGGATTCTTGGATCATGGGCTGCGGTTCCATGAGGAGGGACTTCTGGCAAGGGATGGGCTGCATCTCACACCAGTTGGCAAAAACATTTTTGCCAAAAGTCTCAAAAATCTGATCAGGAGGGCTTTAAACTGAGTTATATGGGGGAGGGAGACATTATTTTGGAAGGCAAAAGGGCTGGAGAAAATAATCAAACTGACATAGAGGGAACAAGGCAAACAGTGCAAGGACCCAACAGTGGGAAGCAAAAAAAATTGCACAGGCAGCAAGTAAAGGGAACACATGTTCTTAGATGTCTCTACACTAATGCACAGAGTATGGGAAATAAACAGGATGAACTCGAACTCCTAGCACAACAGAGCAAATATGATATAATAGGCATCACTGAAACCTGGTGGGATGAGTCTCATGACTGGAATGTAGAAATAGAGGGATATAACCTTTTTAAGAGAAACAGGCCAAACAGGAAAGGAGGAGGAATAGCATTATATGTCAGGGATATTTACACCAGTGAAGAGATCCAGGAAGTCAATACTGGAAGCCAGGTGGAGAGCATCTGGATAAACATTAAAGGAGAGGGAAACAACAGGGATGTTACTGTGGGAGTCTACTACAGACCTCCGACTCAGGCAGAGGAATTGGATGATGCCTTTCTAGAACAGATGAGCACACACTCAGAAAGGAGAGATGTAGTAGTGATGGGGGACTTCAACTATCCGGATATTTGCTGGAAGTCAAACTCAGCCAAATCCTCAAGGTCTAGCAAATTCCTCACTTGCCTGGAAGACAATTTCATTGTCCAAAAGGTGGAAGAGACAACAAGGGGATCAACTATTTTAGATCTGATCTTAACCAACAGGGATGACCTAGTCAATGGAGTGCAAGTGGTTGGATCCTTAGGTGGAAGCGACCATGTTCTCCTGGAGTTTGTTATACAGCGGAAAGGGGAAGCCAGGCATAGTCAGACACGCATTCTAGACTTTAGGAGAGCTGATTTCAATAAACTTAGAGAAATACTGGGGGAGATCCCATGGTCAAGAAAACTAAAAGAGAAGGGAGTTCAAGACGGATGGGAGTTTCTCAAAAAGGAGATACTGAAGGCGCAATTTCAAACAGTTCCAATGAGGAAGAAAAATGGGAGGTGTCTCAAGAAGCCAGGATGGATGACTAAGGAACTTTCAACTGAGATAAGCCTTAAACAGAACATGTATAAGAAATGGAAAAATGGGGAAATCACGAAAGAGGAATTCAAACAAATAGCCAGCACATGTAGGGGTAAAGTCAGAAAAGCTAAAGCACAGAATGAACTCAGGCTGGCTAGAGAGGTTAAGAACAACAAAAAGGGCTTTTTTGGGTATGTCCGAAGCAAAAGGAAGAAGAAGGAAACAGTAGGGCCACTGCGTGCAGAAGATGGCAAAATGCTCAAAGATGACAAAGAAAAGGCAGAATTACTCAACACCTTCTTTGCTTCAGTCTTCTCAGAAAAGGCAAAGGGTGGTCAACCTAAGGATAATGGAGCAGAAGACAGAATAGGGGAATCTCAGCACAGAATAAGTAAAGAGATAGTACAGGAATACCTGGTTAACCTAAATGAATATAAATCTCCAGGACCAGATGAACTACATCCTAGAGTATTAAAAGAACTGGCGAATGTAATATCGGAACCATTGGCAATAATCTTTGAGAACTCCTGGAGAACAGGAGAAGTCCCAGCAGACTGGAGGAGGGCAAACGTTGTGCCCATCTTCAAAAAGGGGAAAAAAGAGGATCCCAACAATTATCGTCCAGTTAGTCTGACATCAATTCCAGGAAAGATTCTAGAGCAGATCATTAAGCAGAGAGTCTGTGAACATTTAGAGGCCAATGCCATAATCACAAAAAGCCAACATGGGTTTCAGAGAAACAAGTCTTGCCAGACAAATCTGATCTCTTTTTTTGATAAAATTACCAGTTTGGTAGATGAAGGGAATGCTGTGGATATAGTATATCTTGATTTCAGTAAGGCCTTTGACAAGGTTCCCCATGACATTCTTGCAAACAAGCTCGTAAAATGTGGGCTAGACAAGGTAACCATTAGATGGATTTGTAACTGGTTGACTGACCGAACTCAAAGGGTGCTCAACAATGGCTCCCTTTCATCCTGGAAAGAAGTGACCAGTGGGGTCCCACAGGGTTCTGTCCTGGGCCCAGTGCTATTCAATATCTTTATTAATGACTTGGATGACAGAATTGGGGGCATACTTATCAAATTTGCAGATGACACCAAATTAGGAGGAGTAGCCAATACTCCAGAAGACAGGATTGAAATTCAGAATGACCTGAATAGACTAGAAAGCTGGGCCAACGCTAACAAAATGAAATTCAATGCGGAGAAATGTAAGGTTCTGCACCTAGGGAGGAAAAATGAAATGCACAGATATAGGATGGGGGACATCTGGCTGAATGAAACTATGTGTGAAAGGGATCTAGGAGTCCAAGTAGACCATAAGTTGAACATGAGTCAGCAGTGTGATGCAGCAGCTAAAAAGGCCAATGCTATTTTAGGTTGCATCAATAGAAGTATAGTGTCTAGATCAAAGGAAGTAATAGTGCCTCTCTATTCTGCTTTGGTGAGGCCCCACCTGGAATACTGTGTCCAGTTCTGGGCACCACAATTCAAAAAGGATGTGGAGAAACTGGAGCGGGTCCAAAGGAGGGCAACTAAGATGGTGAAGGGTCTGGAAACCATGCCCTATGAGGAACGACTTAGAGAGCTGGGGATGTTTAGCCTGGAGAAGAGAAGGTTAAGAGGTGATATGATAGCCCTGTTCAAATATTTGAAGGGATGTCATATTGAGGAGGGAGCAGGCTTGTTTTCTGCTGCTGCAGAGACTAGAACGCGGAGCAATGGATGCAAGCTGCAGGAAAAGAGATTCCACCTCAACATTAGGAGGAACTTCCTGACAGTAAGGGCTGTTCGACGGTGGAACACACTCCCTCGGAGTGTGGTAGAGTCTCCATCCTTGGAGGTCTTTAAGCAGAGGCTGGATAGCCATCTGTCGGGGATGCTTTGACTGGGAGTTCCTGCATGGCAGGGGGTTGGACTGGATGGCCCTTGTGGTCTCTTCCAACTCTATGATTCTATGATTCTATGATTCTATGATTCTAAGTGATAGCAAGAATCAAGAATATGGGTGGTATGTTGTGCCCCTTAGTTAGGACAGTCAGAGTGAGAAGGCCGGTTAGGAAGACAGAAATTGGTAAGATGTAAACACCATTTTGGGAGCTGGGAATATGGAAAGAGTTCAAAGAGGTCATGTTTTACTTAATTGTTATATAATAAATATTTACTGGTTTTATATTTTATAACTGTGTTGGATAGTTTTCATTTAAGATTTGAGAGGGGGAACTTGTCACACTTTACCAACTGAACCCACTGATCAACATAGCCACATGTTCAGAAGGGGAGTCACCTTGAGGTCCGAGTACCAGATCCAAGGAGAGATTCTAAGGGTAAACAGGCAAGGTGAATGATTGAAGTCCAAGCACTGGAACAGGGGGTCAACCTGGATAAGGGGTTCTGTCACAGTTCTACAATGCTAACTCCAAATGGAAAAAGAGTCCAGTCTGATACTGCTGCATCTGCGTGCTAAGCATAACAATTAACAGTCAGAGACACCACCAAGCTATTGGGGGAAAATCTGTCTCTTTTCTCCCCTTAAGGATCTACAATTATTCTTAAGCAGGAAGTATATAAATTAACAGAAGAAAGCTAAAAGGTAACAGATGGGGTGTGTGCAAGTGTATGCATGCACATTCATCCTCTAACATAACAGTTGGACTGAGTAACAGAAATAATATAATGAGAAACTTTGCCATTATTTTTAAGATTATCTTAAAGTTGGATAAAGTAAACAGCTGTATTTCTGGAATTCAGAGTGCCTTCATTTATTCAGTAAGGTCCTGTTATGTCAAAGAGCTCCTTTAGGTAGACAGACATGCCTGAAAGTTGGATTACGGCCCTTCTCCCCTTCTGAATTAAAGAAAGCATTTAGACATTACATCCTGACTATACTGGACTGGTCTCATTGCAGACAGTAACATACAGTGGTCCCCCGGGTTACGAAAGTAATCCGTTCCGGATTACCTTTCATAACCCGAAAATTTTCGTAACCCGGGGGAAAGAGGGCGGGGACCTCCTCAGAGAGAAAGGGACGGCCCGATCCAGCGGATCGGGCTGTCCCTTTCTCTCAGCCGGCGTAGAGGAGGCCTCCTCAGAGAGAAAGGCACGGCCCGATTCGGGAGATCGGGCCGTGCCTTTCTCTCTGAGGAGGCCTCCTCTTCGCCGGCTGAGAGAAAAGTGGATCGGGCCGTGCCTTTCTCTCTGAGGAGGCCTCCTCTTCACTGGCTGAGAGAAAAGCATGGCCCGATCCGCCGGATCGGGCCGTGCCTTTCTCTCTGAGGAGGCCTCCTCTTGGATCCCGGGGGATACAATCGTGGTCCCGCCGGTTTCGGATCCCGGGGTTTTCTTAACCCGGGGGATTCGTATCCCGGGGGACCACTGTAGTTTCTGATCTTAATAAAAAGTAGGGTTTCAACAGAAATCCTCCTACTTGGTTTTGTTTGGCAACAGAAATTTATTGAATAAAGTAAGCAGTTTACTGGTAGCCATACATAGTTTTCAGACATCAACAGGAACTGCCCCTTTTTCTCACTATATAATTAATTATTAATATTTCCTTTTTCTGCCTGGATAAGATAGGAAAGTATAAACAAATTATTGGTATACAATAAACTTCTCATTAAGAAAATATACTGAAGACATTCACAAATAAAAATTATTGAAATTTAATATTAATGTGCATGCACACAACTCCCAGATATAATAAAATAATACCTCTATTTACCTTGTTCTAAGAGCTACCCAAGCAGCATCAATGTCAGCATACAAATTCTTCTCTGTTGGTTTTCCTGAACTTGCTCCATATCCAGAATAATCATATGAAAATATATTGCAATTAATCCGTGAACCAAGTCCTATGTAAAAGCTGCTCATCTGGCCTAAGTCAACAGCATTCCCATGTGAGAAGAGTAAGGTATACTTGGCATTAGGGGAACAACGCACAAACATGCAGGCAATCCTGTTGCCTTTGCTGGTTCTAGTCATGAAACATTCAATGGCATCTTTTTCTCTAGATGAGTATTGCCAGTCTGCTCGCTCAGAAAGATGCAGAGTCCAACGACTTCCACTTTCATCGCACATCAAGGTGTAAGTAGGGTCTGGGGGCAAAAATGCCAGCTTGGAAGCTATTTTTCCTGGACATGGTGGACAACAGAATAGGCAGCACAGTTCACTAAAAGAAAGATTATTCATCTTCCAATCTGAAATAAAAGAGGAAAAAGTGTTAGCTTTCATGAGAAATCCAAGAAACATGTTCCAAAAATTGTAATATAAAAGGAACTATTAACACGTGCAGAAGAGAGGATCAAACACAAATCACTCATACATTTTCAACACACTATTACATTTTACATCCAAGACTTATGAAATACTTATGAGATTACTTTAAACTTCAATGCAAATTTTTGATTATATTGTCTCACGACATCTACAGTATACCTATATTTGTCCTAAGAAGCATGACAATTTTTTTTCAGTGTAAACCAAATATTTGTTTTTAATACAACAATCTTTTAATCCTTCTCCTAAGCTAATCAGAGCTTTAAATATTTTTAAGCAAGTAATATATTAGCATGAGTTAATACTTATAGCCCCAAATCCCCTAGCCTACAAACCAGCTATTCAGAAGAGTAACTTTTTAAAACTAATAATGTTAATTTTCACTGGTCGTTTTGTTAGCTTACAAAAACAACTCATTGTGCCCTTATAACCCTTTTTAAATGTGATACGTTACAGTAATTCTAAGCTCTGGTCAGAAACAGGCAAAGCAGCAGTCTTAGGAAATGCATTTGGCAATTTTTAAGAAAAATAGAGCTCAAGGCAACAGACATTTCTGAATACTGTACTTTTTAAAGGCTGCTCCATGTACAATTTATTGTAGTAAGGCCAGCGTGGTGCAATGGTTTGAATGTTGGACTAGGATGCTGGCAGACCAGGGTTTGAATCCCTGCTCGGCCACAGAAACTCACTGGATGACCTTAAGCAAGTCACACTCTCTCAGCCTCAAAGGATAGAATGGCAAATCCCCTCTGAAGAAATGTGCCAAGAAAAATGTATCATAGTTAAGGCTTACAGTCGCCATAAGTCAGAAACAAATCGAAGACACACAACAACAAGGAAGCCTGAATTTTACTAGAACACAGACAGTTAGGGCCAGGGACGCTCTACTAAAGCAAAGTTGGTGAAAGGCACACCATACTACAGATGCCACTTTTGAGTCTAGCACGAAGGTTTTATCTAACTTACAAACTTGAGCTTAAAGAGGAACTCAACTATCATAATTACCCCTCTCCAGCAATATACATCTTGATTGTCAACCCAATATTGTGGAAAAAATTACATATTTTACAAAGCACAGAATTCAAGCTTAACACTTTCCTGATCAAACAGAAAAATTCACAGATGGCAAAACTAAACATACCTGTGTATGTGGCAGAAATGGCCACTGAGCTAGAGAGTACAAACAATCTCCTTTGAAACCAGAGTGCTCCCTCACAGTCAGCCTGCTCAAATCTTTCTCCTTTCTCTCTGTAAAAAATCAACTCACACAACCCCCCCTGCCAGTAGGATAAAACCTCTCTTTAAACAATGACTTAAACAACCTTCCCTCATCAGATCATCCCTTCCCTAGTTGACCTGCTGTCAGTTATCTCCCTCAAAGGAGTTGGTGCAGTGGTTAAATGCTGGTACTTCAGCCACAACTTTCTAAGTTCGATCCTAGAGGAGGGCTCCAAGGTCAACTCAGACTTCCATCCCTTCGTAGGTCAGTAAAATGAGTACCCAACTTCTCGGGGACAATTGGCTTACGCATTTTAAACTGCACAGGGAGTGCTAGTTCACTGATAAGTGGTATAGAAATGTACTTGCTATTTCTGTATCTCATTAAATGAAATGAAATCTTCAAACTGAAACTCCATAGAATACAAAACACTTCAGTTTCTTCTCAAAAAGAAAATGGTGTCCTTCCGTGCACTAGCAGAGATCTTGGCAAGGGGACTGCACATCACTGGTCACTAGTTTAGTAGATGGTGAGAATGACGTAGGTGTCATTTACTTCAATTTCAGCAATTATGGGGGAATCTTTCATAAGATCATCAGTAAAATTTTGATTACCAAACTGATTAAATGTGAAATAGCAACACTATCTGAAGGATCCAAAATTGGTTGGAAAACAATGCTCAAAGAGTCACCATGAATGGCTGCACTTCAGACTGGAAAGAGATCACAAGTGGAGTACTGCAAGGTTCTGTCCTAGGGCCATTATTCTTCTAACATTTTTTATTAATGACTCAGATGGTAGGATAGAGGGAATCCTTTTCAATTGTTTTGGATACTTTTCAATTTGTGCAGCTTGAGGATGTGGACAGGATCCTTGGAGAGGCGAGAGCCACCATGTCTGATGGCTCTCATCTTCCTGGCTAATTAAAGGAAGACTTGCTGAGTGGGTAAGGGAAGCAATTAATCCCTCTTTACAACAAGTCAGGGTCCCAACACACCTGGAGGAGGCCGTGGTAAGACCTCTTCTGAAAATATATTCCCTGCATCCTACTATGTTAGAGAACTATAGGCCAATCTCCAACTTTCCATTTTTGGGCAAGATACTATAGCTTCTTAGGTGGTTTCTCCTGAGATTCCTGGATGAGGCCAATTACCTAGATCCATTTCAGTCTGGTGTCAGACCTGGTTATGGGACAGAGACAGCTTTGGTCACCTATTTTCTGTTGGATCTCTCAGTGGCTTTTGATACCATTGGCCATGGTATCCTTCTGAATCAATTTCTTAGAGGTACTGTTTTATTGTGGCTCAGTTCTTTCCTGGAGGGGCCATCTGCAAATTTGATAAGTATGCCTCCGATTCTGTCATCCATGTCATTGATAAAGACGTTGAATAGCACTGGGCCCAAGACAGAACTTATCAGATATTTCTTCCCTGCTCTGCAGCTGTAAAAGAAGTTTCCAGAAGGCATAACAAAACTTACTTCTTGTATTGTTAGTTTTAGGTCACTATGCCCGTCTACAGAGATCTGGAGGAGAGGATAGAGAAAGAGTGGAAGGCAGCATAATCATAGAAGAGGGCCTGGGTTCCCTAACTCTGAGTAACTATGTATACAATTCTAAAAGTAACACTATAAACAAACGACAGCACAAACAGACCATGACAATATAAAGGTTGAACAGTCCTAATCTAAAATGTGAAATGCTCCAAAACCCAAAACTTTTTTAGCACCGCCATGACTCTACAAATGGAAAATTCCACACCCGACATCATGAGACAAGTTGCAGATGCTATTCTCATATATAAAATGGAGTAGGACAGCAGAAGAGGTGGTTGTAAGCACCAAATGCCAGATGAACATTCTTTAGGCTCTTCCACCTCCTGGGAACCCAAATAGCTGCCTGCTTCTGGCATCAAAGTGGTGGTTCATTAGCTCCTGCTTGTTCATTAGCACCAGAGGTGGGGGAACCCAAAGAATGCATACACTGGTGGCTGGGGCTTCCTGCCATCTCCAGTGGTACCCTGGGACCACTTATTAGTTTGGTAGTATTAAATTGCCTGTATTTCTTCCCAGGCTATGTGTATAAGGTGAACAGTGGACCCTCCCTATTGATGGGCTTTGGGTCAACTAATTTGAAAGCTAATAGATCTCTCCACCCATATTATTCAGTGTTGGCAACATGAGCACGCACAGAGAGAGAGAGAGAGAGAGAGAGAGAGAGAGAGAAAGGCATGCACATTCATGTCACCTCCACTGAATTTGAGAAGCAAGTGAGAGAAAGTAGACCAATATTTCACTCTTTAGAACCATGATGGGAAACATGATTGGCGTGGACCTTGTGCTCCTTTTTTGTGGGTCCCAAGTTCCCAAAGATGTGCCACCAAATTTTCATGCAGAGTGTTGGAAGAGGTCCCATAGGCCATTGAGTCCAACACCCCATTCAATACAGAAAATCTGCACATTATTGCATGGTGGTAAGGCAACTGATGGATTATGGGTCCAATTTACATCTCCTGCCCCCAGGAAGATATCCATCCTTACTCTAGAGCGTGTAATTACCAGCTAACAATTTCACACAACAGACATTACTTTTTCCACCTCTTCTTTTCTAGCTTAATAACTCAATCCTGAAGGTTTCTAGCTGTCAGTTCCTCCTCTTTCAAAAGCCAGTGAAATGTCCCTGAAAGCCACTGTTCCAAGTGGACAGAATACACCATATTGATCTGGATAAAATCCACACCCAGTCATCAATATCTTGTGTTCTAGGCCTATTTTCCCTTCACCATATAATCTGTTTTATACAGTGAAGATAACAGGATTCACAATATAAAAAGGAGGAACGGAGGGGGAGGGGAATGGAATGTCACAGCATCTTCAAGACTAGCTAGATTTTATTTTCACATGAGCTTTTGTAGATATAAACCCACTTTTTCTGGATGCAGTGCAGATAATAAATGCTCAGGCATACAGCACATTTACACAGATGTGAGCATAGGGTGGAATGTAACAGAATCCAGAAAGATGCAAATCATGATGCTTGCCCTAAACTTTCAAAGAGCTGCATAATGTGATACAGGTCAGTTTCACAGTATCATATTCACAGACCCTACCCTAGATATCAGTAAACTGAAGATTAGGCAAGCGAGAAAAGTAGCATGTTAGCAGTCTCCACATAGACTGATAAAACCTTAAACATCTGGCTGAGACTTTGTCAGGCTTGTTTTCTGCTGCTCCAGAGAACAGGACCCAGAATAATGGATGCAAGCTCCAGGAAAATTCCACCTCAACATTAGGAGGAACTTCCTGACAGTAAGGACTGTTTGACAGTGGAACACACTCCCTCAGAGTGTAGTACAGTCTCCTTCCTTGGAGGTCTTTAAGCATAAGCTGGATGGCCATCTGTCGGGGATGCTTGGATGGAGAGTTCCTGCATGGCAGGAGGTTGGACTGGATGGCCCTTGTGGTCTCTTCCAACTCTATGATTCTATGATTCTAGGTATTTAAGTTGATTCAAAACTGCTGTTTTAACAATACATTTACCTCCTATCTTTGTCCCTAAAATTGGGATACAAGACAGTTTATAAAAAATAAAACAACTATAGTTAAAAAATATAAACTCACAAATGAAAACAAACAAAACATTGTTACTAAAATGCAATTAAATTACCCATAGAATTAGACTAATTAACACATCCATTAAAAACAGAAAGACACTAGTAAATGCCCTAGCAATCAATTTCTGTAGTCTGTTGGGACAAAAAGATGTTCACTTGCTGACAGAAGCACAACAAGGAGGGAGATATTCTAGTCTCCCTATGTAGGGAGTTCAAAGCCTAGGATCCATCACTAAGAAGGCCCTCTCCTTTTTTCACACAAAATGAGCCTCCAAAGGTGGTTGGACTGAGAGGAGGCCTTCTCTCAAACATCTCAGAACATGGATAGGCACCTACTGGAAAAAAGTCTGTCAGACTGCTTGGACTTCAGCCTCATAGGTTATAATCAGCACTTTGAATTGTGTTCAGAAAGCAACTAACAGCCAGTGCAGCTCTTGCAACTATGGCCCAAATTACAAGTTTTTACAGTTTCGTTTTGTTCGTTTTTTGTTGATGGCTTGATTGTCAGCTATATAACTTCTGTATGATTAATATACGCTTCTTGTAGCCAGCCCCCATTAACAAACTGGTTGCAGCTCTCTGGGCCAAGTTGAGTTTCTGGGCATTTCCCAAAGGCAGCCCCAAACAAAGCATGCTACAGTAATCCACAAAGCATGTACCCAAGGCATATGTCACCACATCCAGATCATCAGGCATCTCTAAGATGAGTGCAGATGGTGGCACTTTGGTTAAATAACAGTACTGCAGCCACATTGTGAGCTCGATCCTGAGAGCTGTAAGGTCAACTAAGCCTTCCATCCTTTTGTAGGTCAGTAATATGAGTATCCAGCTTGTTGGGGGCAATTGGCTTACACATTGTAAACCACTCAGAGACTGCTTAGCTCAG
This sequence comes from Urosaurus nigricauda, assembly GCA_034509955.1. Classification (NCBI taxonomy): domain Eukaryota; kingdom Metazoa; phylum Chordata; class Lepidosauria; order Squamata; family Phrynosomatidae; genus Urosaurus; species Urosaurus nigricauda. The sequence goes on along the minus strand of JAOEGL010000002.1, from coordinate 86,973,661 downwards.
TATGAAGTGGTATAGAAACGTAAATGCTATTGCTATTGCAGCTGTCACACTTGCTTTCACTGTGCAAGTGCACTCTTGCTGAAACCTAGAGCTCCAGGCTCAATACTGAGTCCACATGTACACTCAGACTGTAACATTGCATCTTCAGGAGCTGTAATCTCATCCTGAATCTCTATTCCCTGATCTGCTCTTAGAATGACCAGGATCACCCCTATTTTGCCAGGATTAAACTTCAATTTGTGTGTCCTCATTTGGTCTGATGACAGACACTTATTCAGGTCCTTGGATGAGATGGGGTTAGGGAGTTTTGAGGTCAGATGTCAACAGTAAACTGATGATAACCCCCATTTTATTTCTCCATTCCACCTAACAAAGGAAGAAGTTTCTGTGTTGAACAATTGTCTGTCATCAGTAATAGATCAAATGATGGCAAACAATTCAATTTGTTTGTCCTCATTTGGTCTATTGCTGATGACAGACACTTGTTCAACAAACAAACAGCTTCCTTGGTTAGATGGAATGGAGAAATAAAACATGGTTATCATCAGCTTACTTATGACATCTGGCCTCAAAACTGCACAAAACCTCTCCCATTGTTTTCACGTAAAGGTTAAACAGCATGGGGAACAAAACATGTCCTATCCCAGAAAGGCTGGCGGATGATATAAAAAGCCACAGAAAGTCCAACAAAACCAACAGGGACACATCAGTTCCTGGTCATCCACCAAGATGATGCAGAGTAAATCCATCTCATCCAGAGACTTGTGAGGTTGAGAAGCTACCACATCTTGCAGCACCTTGCTGCAAAACAGAAGATCATGAGACTTGCTGACAGAAGATCATGAGACTTGCTGACAGATAACCAACATGGAGGGATCTAGAGTGCCATATATAGTCGTGTACAAGTCGACATCATGTATAAGTTGAGGGCAGGTTTTGTAACCCGGAAGTTGTTCATAACCCGTTTAAAGGGGCCGCGCGGCTTTTCCCCCGCTTTTTTTTCATATCCCGGGGGATCCTTCGGATCCCGAGGGATACAATGGCGGTCTCGCCGCCTTTGGATCCCGGGGTTTTCGTAACCCGGGGGATTCTTAAGGCGGGGGACCACTGTACTCAGAAATTTTTCCAAAAATGGTTTGGTGCAAAGCAACAGCATTTAGTGGCCAGGATCAGGCACTACATATAACTTGGGAAATACTTCTACATAATTGTTTCATTATGGCCATACTCTTCATTCTGAAGTAATACTAGAAATCTGAAAGTGCCTGATCATGACAATGTATACTTCATGGACTAGAAATTCACACAATTTAGATGTGTAACATTACTTCTGAAATTCAATTGTGTTATTAATATAAATGTGAAAATTTGTAGCAATGTTCACCCTGACAGAGACTGTTTAAAGTAGTTTCAATTTAAGTTTTATCAACATTCTGAAAAATGAAAACCACTCAAGTAACTGCATTGCACAGATTTATTAAAGCAATTCTTGCACCACAACTTTCCTATTCCTTTAGAAATACTAAGGTTACCATAGTAACTCAGATACCTAACTTAATTTTGTCTGATTGAGTTAAAGAGTGTCACATAGTCACATTTTTGGCATATTCTGTGATAGGTTACCACAGTCCTATCTACTGCAGTCTTTTTGTGTAACTCACAGAAAGCAGCACTCAGGGCCAGTTAGTTGATGTCAATAGCAGTCCCATTGGGAATATACATAAAACGGGGTAAGAAACGATACTTTACTTCTCTGATTTTGTTTCCATTATGCAATTATCTCAAGGATGCAAGGTTAAGCTGACCTTGCTCCTCGTCAGGCTGGTACTTTCCAGATGCCTTGTCCTACAATTCCCTTAATTCCTAATCTCATGTTCACTGGAGCACATGGGAACTGAAGTACAAGTCTCTGCAGGGTAAAGTACTAGTGCAGGGAACATTGGCTTGTACATATTTCAGATATATCGAGCTTTGATGCAGAACCATGTTCTGAACCAATGTTGTGTTACACATTTCTATAATCCCGGATTATTTAATTATGAACAGACACGATTAAACACAAAACTACAAATTATTAAAATCTGATTATTCTGTTTGAAAGTGCAAATAATAGCAAATTGTGATGTTACAAGTCAGCATTGCAGCCAAATGGATTTCTTGCATGTTTAATCGGAAGAAAATCCCTCTGAGTTCAAGGTGGCTGACACCAAAGTGTGCACAGGAATACAGATTAATTTTGTCAAAGATGAGAATGTGCCTTCAGAAAGTATTTAAGATGCAACCACAGAAGCTAGAAACTCTTACCCCATTTTGCTTCCCGTCTACCAGCGTTCCAGCTACTCATTCAGTTACTATGATGAAAGGACACCTGTTATTAGACTTGAGTCCATGTAAAGCCAACAAGGCTCTAGTAAACCCTGCCTGGATATAAGCAGGAAGCAAACTATGTTTATGCTTTGCTTCATTTTATTATGTCATCTTCTTAAAGAGGGCTAATTGTGGATGAAGCAAAGGGAATGACAAGCAGAAACCTTTACACCTAGTAGGTGCCTGTTTGCTATAAAAGAAAACAGCTCTCCCTAACTTTACACTTATCCATGGGAATGCAAGGGATGGAGTACTGAGTGTGCTTCTCTGAATACCCATATTCCTTGATTCATTTTTTAAGTAAGCACAGTGTAAATATACAGGAGTGAATTTTACATTTTTCTACTAATAACACCAAGTGCATAAGAAAACCACAGCTTGGGGCCATGGCATTTGCATGTGCCATTCACCCCCCCCCCCCAAAGTTGCCCAGAAGTTATGCCAGCAATTACACGCCAGGTGGCTTCCAGGCAACTTGGGGGCATGGTGTTTAGGTGGGGTGGCTTCAATCTGCCCCAAATAGGAGTGTCTCTTATTTTGGCCAGATTCGGGCTGGATTGGGGGCACAGCATGTGTTTGCCGTGCCCCCAATCCAGCTTTATCGGGGCGGTTTCAAGCCACCCCTTCTGGGCTGTCTATTCAGCCCCTCACTTCACTTTCAGAAGTGGTTCATGAAGTCAAGATTTAACCTTCAATGTTTTTCTTCTTTAAGCATCATTTGTAGAATACAAATGAAAAAGTCTTACAATATTGCATTGTTCATAAGTATTATTCCACCACACTGAGATTTCCATGAGGCTGGTATAATGAATAGTAATATCCATATGGTTTAATTAAGTCTACTCTGCACTATTTCCTTACAGTCAAAAAGACACAAGTGAAAGGATGTCAACAACAGGTCTTGGAAGATCAAAGATTATTCAAAGTCAGGATTTAAATAAATCAAGTTTTTTTTAAAAAAAATTAAGCAATCATAGTTTGAGTGAAGATGCACATACGCAAATCGAAGGGTGCATTAAACTAAATAGTAATAGAGAATACCTAGAAAGGCTAACTAAACTATAGAACAGAATAGCTATGATGTGAAATCTATTAGATGGCCAAGGGCCACACAAGGTGACTATATTCAACATTATGATGCTTGAAATAGTAGCAGAAGAAGGGAAATGATTTGGTTTTCTGTTTCACCAAAATCTGAGCTGGCTTTCTAATGACTGTTCTTTGTGGACTAACACATACAAACTAATGGCAAATACTAAGAAACACTCGTCTTGGCAGAAGTGTCACAGCCAGGTCAGCTGCTCCCTAAAACATCTGATCTCTTCCAGCCAACCAGAGTTATTTTATGTGAATGAAAAAAATTCACCAACAGAAGCCAAAGAAACAGCTGAGCTATGATTCCCAAAATGCAACCGAATCAGAATTTAATATTTACATATGGCAAAGCACCACGCTATAGCACTTTGTGTTAAAACAAAACACAATCTACCCCATTCATAACAACTGAAACCCCACATTGTGTGTAATTTACTATCCCAGACTGGTACCTCTTTCCACCATCACAAGACTGAAGCTTAGGAAAACGTTTATATTTAGACTCTCAAAAACAATCAGAAGCCAATGCGTTTTCCAGATCTTTATAGCTGACAAAGAAGAAGAAGGGGAGAGCGAACAAACCTCCTGTCCACCAAATGATGTTAAAGTCTGATCCCTATTTAGATTTTAAGAATTCACCCAGGGCTAGAAATGGTTGCTTAAAGGGGGCAGGGAGTTGTTGGGGGGGGGGGACTTTGTTCAGAAATAAAGCCCGCACTATTTGGCGCTTTTCTATTCCCTGGGAACACTGCGCTTGTTGCTACGTATCCCCCTCCCCAAAGC